>OX638136.1:12245604-15073996 GCA_951804985.1 Dryomyza anilis | reverse complement strand
ACTTATTACTTAATTTTAATTTTTGTTTATAACATAAAAAATACAAATAAAATTAATTTAATAATCAATAAAAATTTCAATATTACTTTTATTAATAAATGAAAACAAGAAAACACCTATTAGTATTATTATAATTACTTTTCTTACTATTGTTACTTTAATATTATTAAACTATTACTACAAAACATAAATATAATTTAAAAAATATTACTATATACTTTTAATATTACTAAAAAAATTATATTTTAAAAACATCTTTAAACAAAAAAAAATTTAAAAAACTTTTATTTAAAAAAAAAATATTACAATAATTATATATATATTAATTAATTTAAGATTTTTATATTAATTTTATAGTCTAAGCCGACTATAAATACCCTACACATATGTATAATGTGTGCGGTGACCACTTAAAAAGGGGCAAAGGTCACCAGGGTTTACAAATCCTGAAAATACCTACAAACTTGAAATCGCTGAAGAATTTCTTTTCATTTGATACCCATATGTACAAATGTGTGGGTATACCGAATTTCGATTTTTTTTTTCGATACCACACAGTTCTCAAGAAAACATTATTTTCAAAAAAAATTTCACTTAAGCTCGTATAAAGTAAAATTCAACCGTAGATGTAAATTTTATGAGACATTTGTACATAAGTGGTCGGTTCGCAGGTAACAAAGTTCCGATCATGCCTATTTTCTTGTTGTTACAGCGTAGATAAATTATAAATTATAAGTTTCATTTATCTAGCCTTTCTAATTTTCTGTAATCGTGATTTCAACAGACAGACAGAAGGACATCGATAAATCGACTCAGGAGGTTATGCTGGAATACGCAAGAATATATATATTTTTCCATACCGGGAATGCTTCCTTCTGGGTGTTACAAACGGCGTACCAAACTGAATATACCCTTTCACTCTTAGTGTAGGGTATAATTAGGTTGAATAACAATAAATGTTTTTTTTTGTGTGTATTGATACAACCTGTAAAAATGCATTTGTAACTGCCATGGACACATTTGCACTATAAACTACAAGATACTTGTTTATTATAATTTTTTAAAATCCAAATCGCAACGTTGTGTTAGGACGGTCGTACCTTTACCGACTTTGGCTATGCGAGGGGAGTGCCACACCCCATAGAACCTAAAAATTAAAAACACGTTATATCAGTACTGGAGATAACAAATTTAATGAAATTTTAAACAGCGTTATATTCACCATTCTAAACATCTCGCCGAATGTGGACGGGATTGGACCACTGGGTGTTGGTTACTACATTTATAACACCAATAAAAAACGTACACCGTGAAGCTTGGGTCCCTGATATAAATAATAAAAATGTTCTTTATATTAATAAAATTCTTCTATATCCATGCATTCAAAAAATCTTTGCACGAGTCGTGCATGGGACCAGCTATTCAGTATATATATAATTGTAAATGTAACAAATGATAAGCCACGACATTTTTAATGTAAACATATTATATTTAAAAATCTGTAATTGCCATATTATATTTGTGAATCACGAAGTATAAAAGAAATATTTTGATTGACGCTAATGTATTACACAGACAAATTTTATTAAGAACTTTGAAGTCGCCTTTTAAAATTGTTTTTAGAAAAAAATGTTGCCTTTATTTTCATTTCATATATATATATATATATATATATATATATATATATATACATATGTATATATATTTATATATATATATATATGTATATATATATATATATATATATATATATATATATATATATATATATATATATATATATATATATATATATATATATTATACTTTATTATTATGATTAACATTGCTATAATAAAAAAAAACCAAACATCTACTAATATTATAATTATTACTTTTATTTTTCATTACTTACTCTTTACTATTATTATACTACTACTATAACTATTATTATATACTATATTATACTATCACTAATACTAAAAAAAATATAATTATAAAAAATATTACTATATACTAATCTTTTAAATTTGTACTTATTACTTAATTTTAATTTTTGTTTATAACATAAAAAATACAAATAAAATTAATTTAATAATCAATAAAAATTTCAATATTACTTTTATTAATAAATGAAAACAAGAAAACACCTATTAGTATTATTATAATTACTTTTCTTACTATTGTTACTTTAATATTATTAAACTATTACTACAACACTTAAATATTATTTAAAAAATATTACTATATACTTTTACTATTACTAAAAAAATTATATTTTAAAAAAATCTTTAAACAAAAAAAAATTTAAAAAACTTTTATTTAAAAAAAAAAATATTACAATAATTATATATATATTAATTAATTTAAGATTTTTTTTTGTATATACAAAAAACATAAAAAAAAACTATTAATAATAATAATAAAATAATAAATAGGAAAAACATTTTTAATTAAATAAACAATATTTCTATTTGTCAATAATAATTTTCATATTTCCATTTATTAAATTAATACTACTTATTAATACGCTTCTCAGCTTTCTTCTGCAATTAAGAACTTATCTCAGATGAAGTCAAAATTATGCATATTCCCCTACTTTTTCTCCCTCTGTGAAGATAATCTTCTGGCTTGGATACATTTTCACTGATCGCAATATTTTTCAACACACCTGCTTTGAAAAATATCTGAAATATGCAAACTATCCTATTTTTTTATGTTTCATATAAAGTTATTTATTGCAGTAACATATTTTTTTAAACTTTTTCAAATCAATGTTTACTCTCGGGATCTGCCCAGAGTTAGCGCAGTATAATGCAAGGAAATAGGTGTAATGGGGTAAACATATTATATTCAATTTATATTACTACTGCAACCGCATCCAAACAATGTTAAAAATTTAAGTTTGATAAAGAGTAGCTGTACGGTGTGCATTTTTTTTACATGTCAAAAGCATTCGTTGACGAAATATTTGCCCACTAAATTAGTTGGGCTCGTGAACAACACATGCATTTCTTACATTATAGTTTTAGTCTACATTTGAGTTGATTTTTTGACAGATTTATATTATACTATGGACAATTATTAACTAAATTACACATTCGATTGGTGAAGCAGCAACATAATTAGTTCTACTATAAGGTACATACAAAAGAACATCACGATGTGTGCTACTTCTACGATTATGGTTAAAACTAATATAGTTAAGAAGCTCGGTTGAATCAAGTCTACCGGTTATTAATTGATGTATGTAAATGATATCGGCAATTTGTCTGCGCTCGTCAAGAGTCTTTAAATTTAGTAGTTTCAGACGATCTACGTATGGAGGAAGATGTAAGTTATCCATCCAATTTAAACCCTTGAGAGCGAAACGTACGAAGTTTTTCTGTATCCTTTCGATTCGGTCATTATGTACCTTGTAGAAAGGAGACCATACATGACTTGCATATTCTAATTGTGAACGAACCAGAGTGCAATATAGAATCAAAGTTGTAAGGGGACTATTAAATTCTTTAGCCCATCGTTTGATAAAACCAAGTAATGATGAGGCTTTTTTACATATATTTTCAATATGTAAATTAAACGATAAATTTCTATCGACAAACACACCAAGATATTTCACCACGTGCACCCGATTTAAAATTTTCTCTTTTAGTGAATAATTGTATTCTAGTTTATTTCTTTTGCGTGAAAATGTCATGGCTTCACACTTTTCTGGTTTAAGAATCAAGTTATTCTTACAACATCATGTTTCAAATGATTTTAAGTCGGACTGAAGTATATAAACGTCCTTATCGTCATTTATTGATTTATATATTTTCATATCATCGGCAAAAATTAACCAGTTGGGAAGGTTAGATCACATGGGAAATTTTAAAGAAGGTGTAATTATGATTGTTAGGATTATCAAAATTATAGTCGGTCTAAGCCGACTATAAATACCCTACACATATGTGTGGTTACCATTCATACGAATCCTGAAAATACGAATCCTGAAAATAACTACAAACATTCAATCGCTGAAGAATTTCCATTCATTTGATACCCATATTTACAAATGGGTAGGTGTACCGAATTTCGATTTTTTTTTTTGTGAACCACAAGTCTTTTCGCCGGAAAACATTATTATCATGTATTTGAGCATGATATCAATGTATGTTTGAATAAAAAAGTTTACCTAAGCACGTATACATTAAAATTGATCTTTATATGTACATTTTATATGAGGTATTTGAACATAAGTGGTCGGATCATAGGTCACAATGGACCGATCTCGCACATACAGCGTAGGTATATTAGAAATCTAAGTTATAAGTTTCATTTATCTAATATAATAATAATATACCCTTTCACTCTTAGTGTAGGGTATAATAAATACGAGTACTTAATGTTGTATATCACATCATTAATAGCCAGTATAAATAACAGTGAACCAAGATGACTACCCTGGTGTTCCCAAGATGTTACAATAAATGGCGAAGATAAATTATTTCTGAATCGTATTTGATATGACCGATCAGATAAATAGGATCCTATCCACTTAACAAAGAATTCGGGAAATCCCAGTACCTTTAGTTTGAATAAAATTAAGTTATGAGGAAGTTTATCGATAGCTTTACTGAAATCTGTGTAAATGCAGTCGACTTGTTTTCCTGATTCTATTGAACTTATTGCAAATGAAGTGAAGTCTAATAGATTAGATACTGTGGATCTTCCGATTACAAATCCGTGCTGACGTGAGGTAAGTACATCTCTACATTGGATTTTAACTTGATCATATACAATACGTTCAAACAATTTCGGTATTGATGACAATTTAGCGATTGGCCTATAATTATTTACATCATTTTTACACCCGTTTTTAAAAATTGGGCTTATAAATGAGTTTTTCCAAAATATTGTGAAATTACTTTCATTTATTGATTTATTAAATATGGAACAAAGCGGTTTACATAACGAAGTACCACATTTCTTTATAACTGTCTCCGGGATACCGTCTGGTCCAGAACTAAAATCATCATCTATCGTCGAAAAATATTTCAAAATCTGCTCCGGAGAAAATGATATAGAGACTAATGAAGTTTTAGGGGCAGAACGCATGTAATCAAAATAATTAACATCGGTTATAAAAGAATAATTAGTGAATGATTGTTTAAACAGGCTTGCAAATAGGCCACATATGACATTAGGGTCGCTAGTGAATCCATCATTATTTATAAAAGAAGCAGGAAAACCATCGCTCTTTTTTGTGTTAAAGTTTGCATCTGCAACATGTCGAAATCGTGCGATAACTTGAGATATAAAGTACCAAAAACAGCAACTTTCACTCGATTTTGTGTAAAATCTCGTCGTATAGGGACATTTCTGAGTACTCAGCAAGAATCAGGAGATCAAAATCAACCAGAAATGATAGGTTTCATTTCAAATTAAAATCCTGTAGAACAGTGTTATAAAAATGTGCATCTGATTGACATGAAAAAAAAAAAAAAAAACAGTTGGGAAAGTTAGATCACATAGGTAATTTTGAATTCGTGATATTGTGATAGATGATGTATTTAAGTTAGTTAGAATTATATAAGTTATAGTCGGTCTAAGCCGATTATAAATACCCTACACATATGTATAATGTGTGCGGTGACCACTTAAAAAGGGGCAAAGGTCACCAGGGTTTACAAATCCTGAAAATACCTACAAACTTCAAATCGCTGAAGAATTTCTTTTCATTTGATACCCATATGTACAAATGTGTGGGTTTACCGAATTTCGATTTTTTTTTTCGATACCACACAGTTCTCGAGAAAACATTATTTTCAAAAAAAATTTCACTTAAGCTCGTATAAAGTAAAATTCAACCGTAGATGTAAATTTTATGAGACATTTGTACATAAGTGGTCGGTTCGCAGGTAACAAAGTTCCGATCATGCCTATTTTCTTGTTGTTACAGCGTAGATAAATTATAAATTATAAGTTTCATTTATCTAGCCTTTCTAATTTTCTGTAATCGTGATTTCAACAGACAGACAGAAGGACATCGATAAATCGACTCAGGAGGTTATGCTGGAATATGCAAGAATATATATATTTTTCCATACCGGGAATGCTTCCTTCTGGGTGTTACAAACGGCGTACCAAACTGAATATACCCTTTCACTCTTAGTGTAGGGTATAATTAGGTTGAATAACAATAAATGTTTTTTTTTTTTTGTGTATTGATACAACCTGTAAAAATGCATTTGTTACTGCCATGGACATATTTCACTATAAACTACAAGATACTTGTTTATTATAATTTTTTAAAATCCAAATCGCAACGTTGCGTTAGGACGGTCGTACCTTTACCGACTTTGGCTATGCGAGGGGAGTGCCACACCCCATAGAACCTAAAAATTAAAAACACGTTATATCAGTACTGGAGATAACAAATTTAATGAAATTTTAAACAGCGTTATATTTAACCATTCTAAACATCTCGCCGAATGTGGGCGGGATTGGACCACTGGGTGTTGGTTACTACATTTATAACACCAATAAAAAACTTCCACAGTGAAGCATGGGTCCCTGATATATATAATAAAAATTTTCTTTATATTAATAAAATTCTTCTATATCCATGCATTCAAAAAATCTTTGCACGAGTCGTGCATGGGACCAGCTATTCAGTATATATAAAATTGTAGATGTAACAAATGATAAGCCACGACATTTTTAATGTTAAAATATTATATTTAAAAATCTGTAATTGCAATATTATATTTGTGAACCACGAAGTATAAAAGAATTATTTTGATTGACGCTAATGTATTACACAGACAAATTTTATTAAGAACTTTGAAGTCGCCTTTTAAAATTGTTTTTAGAAAAAAATGTTGCCCTTATTTTCATTTCATGGATATATATATATATATATATATATATATATATATATATATATATATATAGATATATATATATATATATATATATATATATAGATATATATATATATATATATATATATATATATATATATCTATATATATATATCTATATATATATAGACATATATATATATCTACATATATGTGTACCCCAAATTTGTACCCACATATTTTTTATCTGAATTAAATTAATAATTTAATTAATTGCAGTTATTGCTAAGTACGACAAGAAGTCTACGCTACGCATAAGCCTCCACTATACGCAAGCATAGGCTGTAATACAACAACATCAAATGAAGCAACCACAACGCTACGCATAAGCATCAAGTATACGAAAGCATAGGCTGTAATGCAGCAACATTAAATGAAGCATCAAGAACTGCAGAGACTACGCAACAACAAAGCACACAAGAAAGAGTATAAAAGGAGACACAATTGCAGCAGTCAGGCAGTTCGATGCTGGCGACGACCTCGTATACATCAAACTCGTAGTAATAGTGGTTGGAGGCATTAACTCCCCAAATGTAGTAGTAGCGGTTGGAGGCATTAACTCCCCAATTGTAGTTATAGCGGATCGAGGCATTAACCTGCCAAACTAGTATTAAGTTACTTTAAGAGTAGGAAGTAGTGGTTGGAGGCATTAACTCCCCAAATAGTAGGAAGTAGTGGTTGGAGGCATTAACTTCCCAATTGTAGTTATAGCGGATCGAGGTATTAACTCGCCAAACTAGTATTAAATTACTTTAAGAGTAGGAAGTAGTGGTTGGAGGTATTAACTCCCCAAATAGTAGGAAGTAGTGGTTGGAGGTATTAACTCCCCAATTGTAGTTATAGCGGATCGAGGTATTAACTCGCCAAACTAGTATTAAATTACTTTAAGAGTAGGAAGTAGTGGTTGGAGGTATTAACTCCCCAAATAGTAGGAAGTAGTGGTTGGAGGCATTAACTTCCCAATTGTAGTTATAGCGGATCGAGGTATTAACTCGCCAAACTAGTATTAAATTACTTTAAGAGTAGGAAGTAGTGGTTGGAGGTATTAACTCCCCAAATAGTAGGAAGTAGTGGTTGGAGGTATTAACTCCCCAATTGTAGTTATAGCGGATCGAGGCATTAACTCGCCAAACTAGTATTAAGTTACTTTAAGATTTAATAAGTATTTTATTATAGCGGTTGGAGGCATTAACTCCCCAAACGTATTTATAGCGGATCGAGGCATTAAGTCGCCAAACTAGTATTAAGCTCGAATAAGTATTATAAAAATAGCGAATAAAATATTAAACCCACTGAAGGGACAATAAAGAAACTGAATAACAATACTTAAATAAAACTAATTTTTTCATTTATCTATTTTTCTGTAAACGAACCCTGGACAAAACCGGCGAGTATACCTCAGCCCGAAAAACTTCGTTACAGATGGCGCCCGAGCAGGGACGTTAATAAGTTTTGAAAATTAAAGGTAAGTAGCTGTAATTAAAATGGACACTTCGAGTCCTCGAAATATGATTTGCAACAACGAAATCAACGAAAATGAACTCATCGTAACAGTATTGTGTAGCCATAATTTTTATCTGGATTGCTTCAACGATTGTTTCCTAGAATCTCAAATTTGTTCAATCTGCAACGAGCACATATTTGTTTGGTTCAGCGAAAGTAATGAAGAAAATAATTAACAAATAAAATACAAAGGAAAGTGAAGTTAAATGAAAATAAAGAAAAAAAATTTTGAGAAAAATAAAATACTGAATGTAAAAGTGAAGAAAACTGTGAATATAGAGTACAATAAATAATAGAAAAGGAAAATATCAAGATGGTAAAGACTTCATGGATTAAGGATCTTCGTAAGGACGAGCTTATTACTTACGCCGAAGAGTTCGGATTTGAAGATGTAGGCACCGTCGATGAACTACGAAAACGCTTTTCCACATTTGTGAAAAGTGAGGAACTGAAGCCAGAAATTATCGCTCGCTTGGAAGAGTTAGAGGCGATACACCCAAGAAGTAGGTCACCAAGCCCACTTCCGATACCACCACAGCTGCAGTTACCATCAACTTCGCTACCATCAACGTCAACATCAGCCGCAGCACAGCAGCAGTTAAACGTTCCAACGACATCGACTGGGTATAATCGTTTCTTGGTGTCAATAGTTCGAACAGACGCGTCCACAGTTCCCACAGAACCAACTCAAGGTACACCAGCAGGATACTGGCAGCAGCCAACGACGATGCAGCAGCCAACAATGATGCAGCAGCCAACGATGATGCAGCAGCCAACGATGATGCAGCAGCCAACGATGATGCAACAACCAACGATGATGCATCAGCCAACAATGATACAACAGCCAACGATGATACAACAGCCACCGATGATACAACAGCCACCGATGGCGCAACAACCACCGATGATGCCTACGACAAATGATGCGTTCTTGCGAGACATGTACATGCAGTCTGTTATTGAAAAGGTAAGGCGATGGTCGGTAGAGTAAGAGGGTGGCCGAGATCCGATTGCGTTTATCGAACGCGTAGAAGAACTGGCCCAGATGTATAACGTTTGCATCGACCAGCTGCCGCTTTACATGGCCGAATTACTACGCGATAAGGCATTGATATGGTTTCGCAGAAGCAATCGACAATGGGTGGAATGGAGAACCTTCAAAAGTGATCTACTTAAATTTTTCCTGCCACCTCACTACTTTGAAGGTATAGAAGATGAGATCCGACAGCGACGCCAGCGACAAAAGGAGTCGTTTAGTGACTACGTGGTTGCTATGATAGACGTGATGAGCCACGCAGATTACGACGCTACGCAGAAGCTAGACAGAATATATCGCAACAGTCTGCAGGACTATCGATTGTACATTCGGCGAAAATATTTTACAGGTCTAGAGGAGTTAACCGAGCTGGCAAAAGAATATGAGGCACTTCGCGACGAAAATGAGCCCACCCGAGCCGTCCCACAGCCAAGGCAAAAAGAGCGACATTTTCAAGTTCGTGAAGATCCGATATCAGAAGCACTTAATAGTCAAAGGCACGATAATCTGTTCGCGCCAATAAATCCACGGACGGCGTGTCACCGATGTGGTAGCAGTGGACACATGTCACGTGGTTGTAGAAATCCACAGGTGATGTTCTGCTGGGAGTGTGGTCGGCGCAATGTCCACACATTTGATTGTTGTCGCCGTCAGAAAACACCCGCGGTACCCGTCAGAGGCAAGAGGTGACGGGCGGACCAATGTACAGAGCGCGGAATTAATCAACCCTTTTGCCGTAAAACACGGTCGCATCTTCGCTACAGTATACCTGGGTGGCGAAGAAACAGAAGCGATAATAGACACAGACGCAACGAGAAGTTTCGTAAACGAACGATTCGCTACGAAAATCACCTACATGGCAAGGACGCGTATGGTACGCACAACAGCACAGATGGCCGACGGAGCAGTACAGCATGTAAATAAAGAAATTGAAGTAGAAGTCACTTTAGGAGAAAAGCGCTGCGTAATCACGCTACTGGTACTGAGAAACGCATGTGACCAATTAATCTTGGGTGTTGATTCACTAGCATTGTTTGGAGTGGAGCTGTGATATGGCAACTATTCTATTCCAGTCCATTCAGTGAGAAGAGAAAATGTATGTACATGAGCACGCTAGAAACAATGAAGACGAGAGGGTAAATTCAGTAAACAGGTTAATGTCGCCTATACAGAACAAAAACATAAAGAGCATGCAAGCGCGCAGATAGGTACTCCGATGAAAGTGCGACGTGGAGGAAACACGCTGAGTAAAGATAGAGATCAGCGTGTGCAAGAATTTTTGAAACAAGAGCTGAAAGCATTTGACGAATTAAAAGGAGTCACCGACATTGCGGTACACAAGATTGTGATGCATGATGATCGCCCGATTAAGCAGCGGTACTACCCGAAATATCCGGCTATGCAGGCGATAATAGACAAAGAAATAGACGAACTGATCAATAAAGGATGCATAGAACCGTCACAGACCCTCATTGTGCACCAATCGTCTTGGTGAAGAAAAAGACAGGACAATGGAAGCTCTGCGTTGACTATCGTCAACTTAACGCACGATCAGTCCCGCTTCAGACGCTTACCCCCTACCGCGCATACAACATATTTTAGACCGTCTGCACGACGCAAAATTCATCAGCAGTTTAGACTTGAAGAACGGTTATTGGCAAATACCCATGGAGGAGAACAGCAAACAGTACACGGCGTTTACCGTACCTGGACGTGGTCTCTTTCAGTGGCGCGTGATGCCGTTTGGCCTACATTCGGCCCAACTGCTACGTTCCAACGAGCGGTCGATCAAGTAATTGGGGCAGAGATGGAACCGCACGCATTCGCCTACTTAGACGACATTATTGTGACAGGACACACGTTCGAAGAGCATCTGGAGAACCTAAAAGAAGTATTTAGACGACTCAGGAAGGCAAACCTGAGACTCAATGCCGAGAAGTGTGAATTTTTCCGAAGTGAGCTAAAATACCTTGGTCACGTGGTGAGCGATCAAGGAATACACACCGACCCAGACAATATAGCAGCGATTAAAGAACTACAGCCACCAACAAATGTACGAGAACTAAGACGATGCCTGGGAATTGCGTCATGGTACCGACGCTTCGTGCCAGAATTTGCGGACGTCGTCCACCCTTTGACGTCATTGTTACGCAAGGGTAAACATTGGAAGTGGGAAAGTGCACAGCAAGAAGCATTCGAAGCGCTTAAGGCGAGACGGACGGAAGCACCTCTACTGGCGTGTCCAGACTTTAATCAGTGATTCACTTTGCAGACAGATGCGAGCAACTACGGGCTAGGCGCAGTCCTTACCCAAGTGTTTGAAAATACAGAACGAGTGATCGCTTACGCTAGCAGGCGTCTGAGTAAAGCCGAGTTAAATTACTCCGCCACAGAAAAAGAGTGTTTAGCGATTATTTGGGCAATACGAAAGATGCGTCCATAATTGGAGGGCTCCGCATTCACGGTAATAACTGATCATTTATCGCTGAAGTGGTTAAACAGCATAGAAAGTCCATCAGGACGGATAGCGCGATGGGCGTTAGAACTGCAGCAGCACACATTCGACATTCAATATCGAAAACGTAAGCTGAATGTGGTAGCAGACCCGCTATCACGGCAACCATTGGCAACTCTTGGTACAATTATTGATGAATGCGAGAAAAGATGCGCGTGGCTAGAACAGCGCATAGCAGAAGTGAAAGCGAAACCAGAAAAATACGCTGATTATGTGTTTAAAGAAGGTCATCTATACCGCCACATACCAAGACAGAATGGTGACGAAGACTGCGCGCCGTGGAAACTGTGTGTGCCGAGTTATCAGAGGGATAGAGTACTCAGAGAGAATCACGACGGACCGACCGCAGGGCATCTTGGGGTAAGGAAGACGATCGCACGCATAGCTAACAGGTACTACTGGCCTGGTATGTTCCGCCAGGTTAGTAAATACGTGCGGTGTTGCGAGGCGTACCAAAAGTATAAAGCAAGCCAACAACAACCGGTGGGGAAGATGTTGACGAAGATAGCAGAAGAGCCCTGGGCCATGCTATGTGCGGACTTCGTTGGACCATTGCCAAGATCAAAACATGGCAACACCATGATGCTGGTCATGTTCGACAAGTTTTCAAAGTGGACGGAGATGGTACCTCTACGAAAAGCAACCAGCGAAACACTCTGCAAAGCCTTCAGAGAAAGAATACTGGCGAGATCTGGAGTACCGAAGGTGCTAATTACTGACAACGGGACACAATTTAAAAGTCGAATGTTTCGAAAGTTCTTGGCTGAAATGGGCGTCAAACATCAAATTACGGCGCCATACACTCCGCAAGAAAATCCGACAGAAAGAGCAAACAGAACAGTCAAGACGATGATTGCGCAGTTTGCAGGAGAAAATCAAAGACTCTGGGATGAACTGCTCCCAGAGCTGTCACTAGCAATAAATACGAGCGTATCTGAAACCACGGGCTACAGTCCGGCGTATTTGATACAAGGACGCGAGCCCCGTCTCCCAAACGCATTATATGACGAGTGCACGTTTGGCACTGGTCATGATCTTCAAACACCTGATGGATAAAGTGAGCGATTACGAGAGGTATTTACAATTGTACGCCGAAACATGGAGCGAGCAGCACAGGACCAAGCCAGACATTATAACCTACGTCGGCGACCCTGGTTACCTAAGATCAGTCAACAGGTGTTAGTCAAACAACACAACTTGTCCAAAGCAGTTGACAATTTTGCGGCCAAACTAGCCGCCAAATACGATGGACCATTTCGAGTGATACATTTCGTATCACCGGTAATCATGCAGCTTAAAAGAGCCGGCAGCAAGAAGATAAAAACGGCGCACGTTAATGAGCTGAAATTATTTCACACCGCAGAAGCTGACAGCGCAAAATCAACAACGTTAGAGCAAAACGGTGAAAATACCGTACGCACAAACACCGAGATACGCGCGTATTGTAGCTATATTACGCACCGACACGATGATTTATACACAAATAGCATAATTTCACATGATAAAAATACCGTAAATAAACATTGCCACAAAATACGTTACAGAAATAAACAGTACGGCGAAATCACAAAAGACAAGGATCAGAGGTCAAAATGCGTCCGAACGCGAGTAAGGCGAAACAAAAATGTTTCGCACTACGCAGATGTTCCTAAATAGAATATTAAGTCCCCATGAAAGTTAGGATGAAATTACCGTAAACAAAGGGAGCTTTGTCCAAAATATATTGACACGCGAAAAGTATAAGAGTTGTCATCATTAATGGCGGTAGGTACAAACGCCAAGAAATAGTAACACCGCTAAGAAAATGGATGTTACGGTGACAAATTACCGTTCATAAACCTTCACGCCCTATTTGTAAACTACAGGTAGAAGTTCACGAATAAACGCTCTTGTGTGGAAAATCGAATGGCCAAAAATGTTAATACGGCAAATCATATTTAAATTAACGAATTTTTAGTTTTCAGATCACCCTGTAATTTTTGGAAGTGTTCCGAAACTGTAGAAAACTATCAGTTGAGGCCAACATAACGATATAGATCAGCTGGCACCACGTGCTGATACGTCACCCACGCCAAAATTGAGAATCAGCTGCTTAACGATGGGACACACTCAGCAAAATAAATAACGTATCAGCTCATAAAAAGACATTTTAATTATATTTTATTATTTAAAATATAGATCGAACCGAAGTAAGGGGAAGATGTGAGGACACAAATTTGTGTACCCCAAATTTGTACCCACATATTTTTTTATCTGAATTAAATTAATAATTTAATTAATTGCAGTTATTGCTAAGTACGACAACAAGAATTCTACGTACGCGCAACAATACCACAAACAAGAACCAGTCCACGCACTTGCAGCAATCCCGCAAGCAACAACAACGCTACGCGTATACGCAAGCATAGGCTGTAATACAACAACATCAAATGAAGCAACAACAACGCTAGTAATAGTGGTTGGAGGCATTAACTCCCCAAATGTAGTAGTAGCGGTTGGAGGCATTATCTCCCCAATTGTTGTTATAGCGGATCGAGGCATTAACTCGCCAAACTAGTATTAAATTACTTTAAGAGTAGGAAGTAGTGGTTGGAGGTAATAACTCCCCAAATAGTAGGAAGTAGTGGTTGGAGGCATTAACTTCCCAATTGTAGTTATAGCGGATCGAGGTATCAACTCGCCAAACTAGTATTAAATTACTTTAAGAGTAGGAAGTAGTGGTTGGAGGTATTAACTCCCCAAATAGTAGGAAGTAGTGGTTGGAGGTATTAACTCCCCAATTGTAGTTATAGCGGATCGAGGCATTAACTCGCCAAACTAGTATTAAGTTACTTTAAGATTTAATAAGTATTTTATTATAGCGGCTGGAGGCATTAACTCCCCAAACGTATTAATAGCGGATCGAGGCATTAACTCGCCAAACTAGTATTAAGCTCGAATAAGTATTATAAAAATAGCGAATAAAATATTAAACCCACTGAAGGGACAATAAAGAAACTGAATAACAATACTTAAATAAAACTAATCTTTTCATTTATCTATTTTTCTGTAAACGAACCCTGGACAAAACCGGCGAGTATACCTCAGCCCGAGAAACTTCGTTACAATATGCAGCAGTTGTTAGAATTTGTTATTAGTAAAGTTGTTAGTTAATGTGAATTAATAAAGTTAATTTTTATAATTTAAACCTAACATAAGAGTGTTTTTATTTTGTACACAATCCGGAGATACGAACTTGTAGCACAGTTTTTCGTAGACTGAATTTTCGTAACATTGGTGTCAAAAGTGGGATTGTGATACAAAATGATTAAATTCGAACAACTTAAAGTCGACCAGCTAAAGAAGGCTAAAGAAGGAGCTGGCGAATCATAATCTTCCAACTGTAGGTACGCAAGTAGAGCTACAAAAGCGTCTAATGGAAGAATTGGAGAACCAAGGCATTGACCTCGCAGAGCACGAGTTTGAAGTGGAAGCTGCAACAGCGTCATCGAAAAATGTGGACACGGAGCAAAAAGTACAGTCCCAAAGTTTTGATATGAGCCAGTTGCTCGGAGCAATACAACAACAGGTTCTAGAAAATTCTAACCGGATTAAAACAAACTTTAAACAGAATTTCAAAAAAATTCCAATCAACTTAAAACAGAACTAGATCAAAAATTTCTAGAAAATTCAAAACAATTTCAAGAAAATTCTAATCAGCTCAAATTAGACATGAAGCAAGAACTTCTAGAAAATTCCAACGAAATGGAACAGGTACTTCAAGAAAATTCGAAACAGCAACTAGAAAGTTCTAATCAACTGCAAACTGAAATTAAGCAGCAGATGCAGGAGCATTCTAAGCAGCTTTTGGAAGTTTCTAATACACTCCATGGCAAAGTAAACGAACTTGAGGCACATGTAAATGACATTGTAGTGGACATTGATGACAAATTTGGATGGAACAATGAGGACAGCTTAGCCGCACTTATCGTGGCGCTAAAAAGAGGCGCAGCCGAAGTATTGCAGACTGTTCCAGAAAGTGATCAAAACAGTTATTTAGCGGTTATGTCTGCACTGCAACGAAAATACGGCAGTGATCACATGAAGCAAATCTACAGAATGGAACTAAAGTGCCGAATGCAAAGAAATGGCGAAACTTTGCAGGCGTATGCAGCGGACGTCGAGGCTTGCGCATTTGTCGTATGCAGATTCAACGAGTGATTTCATAGAAAAGTGCAAGATCGAAGCCTTCGTTGACGGCATACGTGATCCGGAAACAAGACGTGCCACAGTAACAATGCCGAAAATGTCATTTACGGAAACTGTAACCAAACCTTCACTGCTACTGCGAAACCCCGTAACTCCCAGAACTCGACAGTTTCCAGTGATATTGCTTCCACAAGCAAGAGCACTGGTGCTTCATGTTCCGGATCGGCTGCGGATGAACTGCCTTCAACATCCACTGGCAGAGGTAGGCTAGCAGTATCATATCCTGATGCTGCTCGCAAAGCTCTTCCGGTTGCGATTATTGGCAAATTGGGGAAGGAGCAAAAGATGAATGATGCAGAAGTAAAACACTGCACCCATCATCTTTGGCGGCTAGTGTTGTATATCAAAATTACTTTTTGATTTAGTTTTTGTTTAGTTTGTAAAAATCTGAACATCGCCAGTAAGCACAATGGCATATTCATATTAATCATAATAATGTAACACCAAAAATGCTTACTGTCATATTTCTCTCATACACTTATTCTTATGCAATGAATTGATTGTAATGTTAGCCTCATCAGGTGGCACCTGCATGCGGCGTACAGGAAACTAAAGCATATACAAGTTCTTCGCACGATCACCCCGGTACGAATTTATTAATACACAATATGACGAAACTCCGATCTGGTGTTCGTAAATATCACACCAATACGAATTGACATTTTCACAATATAATGAAACTCCGATCTGGTGTTCGTAAATATTGGTGCGACCGAGGTGATGAGTAGAGGTTAAGATTAGTTTTTAAGGTGAATTGTGTTTTTCTACCGTTCAGTTCGGACGTCTTTAAAATTAAGTTAATACCGTGTGACAGTTTTAAAAACTAAATAAAATCTTCATTATATCTCAAAAATAAAATATCCTCGCGTGTTAATTTAAATCAAAAGGGTGTTAGGACGAATCAACAGTGGACCCTTAAGGTGAACTGTCACCGACTTCAGAAGTGAATAAAGTCAAGTACAGCAGGACCCCGGGAACTCACAACAGTTTTGGCGCAGCCGGTTTTTCAAGAAACTACAGAAAGGACTGAAGTACGAATATACATTTTGGGAAAAATCCTGAAACAATACAAAAATAAAAAGGAAGTTGTAGCTAAATATTGAGACAATTTTGTGAGTATTAATGCAAAAATATTTGGTGAAATTAGTAAAAACAATCAATTGAATAAATTTAAAATTTTGTGAAATAAAAATGAAAGGAAATGGTTTAAAAATTTTGGAAATATTGAAAATTATTCAACGAAGTGTTTAATATTGTGAATATATTGTGAAAATCATAAATAACGTAAATTTACCAAGAAAGAATGAATTTAAACAAATTTATAAATTTTAATTGAATATTTTAATGATTATATGGCGAATTTTGAGGAATTGGAAGTAGCATACAGAGGTATAATAGGACAACTTGGTAGGTTTACTGAGAAATTGTGGAACCAAATTAGTACGGAAGTTAACAATAAAGAAACTTTGGAATTAATAAAAAATAAAGTTAGTACCACGCGGGTATACTCAGAAGTCGAAAGAGTTGACGTAGTTTTTGAACAGTTAGTGTACTTCTTGGAACATAAAAGTGCACATAAAATAAAAGAATTAGAAGATTGGAAAGGAGAATTTACTGCATTAAATAAAAAATTAAACGATATTTTAGAAGAACGGCAGGAGTTGTTAGATCAGGCTAGCGGAATAGAAGAAGAAAACGAAAAATTGAGAACTTTGTTGAAAAACAAAGATATTTCTGACGCATCAATTGAACGAGCACTGAGCCAACAGCCCAGACTAGAATTTGAAACTTTAGAAGAAACCAACAGATAACAATTCAAAGGGGCCCGAGATTACCCGAGGAGGTGTACAGTTTCGAACAACGATAAGTAACGAGTCCAACGAATAGTATTCAAAACAATATTCTTCAAACTATACAACAGAATAATAATAATTATCAACACAAAATAAACGACGGAAATAAAACGGAAGGATCAAAAATACGGCCAACATGCTCTTTTTGCCAGAAAAAAGGACATACACGAGACGAATGTATTACGCGGAAAACACACCGTTTTGTATGGAGTGTGAAAAATATGGGCACGAATCTAGTTGGAGATGTGCATCCATTAGATTAGAAGCTCAAAATAAGGAAGGTGTTGGGCGTTTACAAAATCAACCAGTCGATAATAGGAGATTTTTAAACAATAATTTGCAAACGGGACATAACACCACGTACCGTACCAATAATAATAATAGAAATAATAACAATGACAATGTGAATAATGTGGATAACGCTAGAAATAATTTAAAATGTGATTGGTGTCGTAGACTTGGTCATGGGGAATCTAATTGCTACGCCAAGAGGGATTATCTAGCAAGGGAGAACAATGCTCAAAACAAGGGAAACTACGAGGGGCCTAGCCAAGGCCAGTAAGCTGGGGACCCAATAAAAACAGCAAAATTAGGTCAAAAATTGTAGAAATAGTAAATCAAGAGCCCAAAGCGCCTGTGATCACATTTACTACCCAAACTCCTAAAGAATCCAAAAAGACGGTGGAGGCAGATATTGTAAATTTGACGTCGGCAATGGCCGTTGATACACATAATAACCCACCGTGCTTTAATTGTGAGGGAGTGACAAAAACAATTTTTGCATTAATACATTTGTTAATATACATAATAATTACAATAGGGTCGGAAATCATTAATTTAGCAGCAGATAACACTGATCGGCTAAGATTTGTTTGGGAAGAAAGGCTAATAGGTCAAAAAGTAAAAAATATTGCGAGGCAGCTAAAAATGGAAAACTCATATTACTGGTAGACTCGGGAGCAGAGGCAAGCATAGTAAAAGAAAGTGCAATGAGACAACTACCGGATTTTGACAAAAATAACCAGAAAGATTTTAATGGGGCTTTTGGTGGATGCGTAAGGACTTTAGGCACGACCAATATAAAACACAGTAATATAAAGTGGTTAGATTTAATTATGCATGTAGTATCTCTTGAACAAGGAATACCAGCAGACGGGATAATAGGACGGGATAATATATGGAATAGGTCCGTAATAAACGCCATTAATAAGACCATAACATTCTATAACAAAGGAAAGAATCACACTATCCGATTACCAATGAAAACTCGAGCGGACATAAAGAATATTTTTTACAATCATGAAATAAAAATCGAGCCTAGAACCGCGAAAATAGTAGAAATTACACTAAAAACAAAAATTCCAATTGTGTTAATACATAAACAAGAAATTTATCCTGGAATATATTTGGGAGAAAGTTTATCGAATGTTAACAAAAATAAAGTTTATGTCTCAGTATTAAATTCTACAGAAAAAGACATTATAATAGACAACAATTTTAAACCAAAATTTTCAAATTTTAATCAATATAAGGAATCAGATACCAACAATTCTACAATAAATACTATAAATTCAGTGAATATCAAAAATAGGATTAATAGATTATTAGAAAAGATTAACATCGATGAATCTCTAAATAAGGAGGAAATAACATCATTACAAAATCTTTGTATTTCATATCACGATGTTTTTCACTTAGAAGGTGACGAACTGCCATACACGCCGATACTTAAACATGACATAACAACACAATGGAATCAATCACCAATTAACCAAAAGCAATATAAGCTTCCACACACACATAGAGAGGAAATTAATAGACAGGTTAACAAAATGTTAGATGAAGGCATTATATCGCCAAGCATATCACCCTGGAATTCGCCGTTATTATTAGTACCAAAAAGAAGCGATAAAGATGGTAACAAAAAATGGAGACTTGTCATAGATTTTCATAAATTAAATGACGTAACAATAAAACAGGTATTTCCGATTCCGCGAATAGACGAAATATTAGATCAACTAGGTCACAGTCGATATTTTTCCACTTTAGATTTAGCCAGTGGTTACCACCAGGTCTTAGTTGAAGATGGTGATAAAGGAAAAACTGCTTTCAGTACAGGACTTGGTCATTTTGAATTTAACAGGATGCCTTTCGGTTTAACAGGGGCACCAGCAACTTTCCAAAGAATAATGAATCACATCTTAACAGGGTTACAGGGCATCGATTGTTTTGTGTATCTTGATGATATAGTTGTATATGGGAAAAATATAAGCGAACATGAACACAGATTAAGTAAAGTATTACAAAAATTAAGAGACCATAACTTAAAATTGAATACCGATAAATGTCAGTTCTTACGTCGAGAAGTTGTATATTTAGGTCATAAATGTTCGGAATTAGGTGCGTTGCCAGACCCCTCTAAGGTCGAATGCGTAAAAAATATTCCGGTACCAAGAATCAGAAAAGAAGTACAAGCATTCTTGGGATTAATTAATTATTACAGAAAGTTCATAAGCAATATGGCAAAGTTATCGTTACCAATTAATAATTTTCTTAAAAAGGACGTTAAATTTATATGGACAGACGATTGTCAAAATTCATTTATTAAACTCAAAGAATCAATAATTTCACCTCCAATACTAGCATATCCAGACTTTACAAACCTTTTTTACTCACAACAGACGTTGTGAGTAGAGATAGGTGCAGTCCTATCTCAAGGGGAAATGGGAAGCGACCGACCAATCGCGTTTGCAAGTAGAACCTTAAATGGAGCTGAAAAACGATATTCCACTATTGAAAAGGAATTTTTAGCTATAGTTTGGGCAACGAAGAATTTTAGAGCATACCTATTAGGACGGCCCTTCAAAATTTTTACAGATCATCAACCATTACGCGGCATAGCTAACTTGAAAGATCAAACTTCACGATTAGCAAGATTTAGGCATAAATTGTCAGAATACGATTTTGAAATAATTTACAAACCAGGTAAAAAGAATTTAAACGCGGATGCTTTAAGCAGAATACCAAATATTGAACCAGAAATTACAGCCGTACAAACACGATCCAAAACTACACAAAACAATTTTGGTCACGAGATTACAAAAACAAAACCACAAATCAGTACACCAGTCCTAGATGAAACAATAATAGACACGAATAATGAAACAAATTTAGCTCAAATATTAACTGACCCAGAAGAAATTAAAACAGTGATAAAAGATTTTCAAGGTTCCGCGCTAGGAGGCCATCAGGGCACACTTAAAACATATTTCAGGATTAAAAAACAATTTAAATGGAAGGGTATGCAGAAGCAAATAAAAGAATATGTTAGAAACTGCCCCAAATGCCAAATGAATAAAAGTTCAAAATTGACAAAAATGACAATGGTTTTGACAGATACGCCAACACGTCCATTCGATAAAGTTTATATGGACTTGGTAGGAATCTTGCCCGAAACTGTAACAGGAAACAAATATATATTATCTTTTCAAGACGATTTTTCAAAATATATGTGCTGCGTAGCTATTCCAGACGCAGAAGCAAGCACAGTAGCCAAAGCATTTTACGAGGAAATAATCACGCGTTATAATATTCCAAAAATTTTAATTACAGATAACGGTTCAAATTTTGTATCAAAATTATTTTCAGACACGTGTAAATTGTTACACATTAGAAAAATGCACATAACTCCTTATCACCCGCAGGCAAATGGCTCGTTAGAACGAAGTTACAGACCTTTAGCGGAGTATTTGAGATGTTTTGCAAAAAAAGATGGGTCCAACTGGGACCAATGGTTGAATTCGGCAATGCATGTACACAACAATACAGTGCATATGTCAACAGGGCCAACGCCTTGCCGTACTTTATATGGATTCGATTTCGATATGCCAACCAACCTCAAACGAAAATGTTCACCAATTTATAACAGCGAAGACTACAATAAAGTATTAAAATATCAAATACAACGTACGCATGAGATAGTCAGACAAAATCAAGAAAAAGCCAAGGAAAGATCTAAACGAAATTACGATAATACATTAAATGCAGTAGTTTTTAGGGAAGGCGATAAAGTTTTATTAAAAAACCAGAATAGGAAAAATAAATTTTCACCAATCTGGGTAGGACCATATGAGGTTATTTCGATAATAAGTCCTGTGACAACAGTGATTTGTATCAAAGGAAAAGAAAAAAAAAATCATAATAACTTATTAAAATCATATAATTCCTAAGTTATGCACAATCAAATAAAAATAAATAAATAAACATAAATGAATAAATCTTGATGAGCATTACTCGCAGTGTGGATTTTTTTTTTACTATGTATTAAAGATGATTAGCATTAAATCATGCACTAACAAAATTTTTTTTTATGAGAAAAATAGAAAAAGTATAATTTATAACTTTAATTACAAGATTATTTTAGATATTCCATAAAACTAAGATTTCTGTACGAATTAGCCAAAGAAAATATAATATGCATATAATATGCGTTATTATACTTGAGATAGGTCAGTACCTCAGTTCATTATCAAGGGCATTTTCAATAAAAACAAAACGATCATTGTAGTTAAAGTACAAATAGACGTTAGCGAAGCACTGGAGTGGAGCACAGATATAAGTAAGGAGCTTATGCATAAATATAAACGATAAAATGCAATTCAGCATCTCGCAAGAAGAAATCACAGCACTAGCAGACTGAACAAGTAAGAAGATACGCTAGTGTGCTACCCAAGATATAATGACCATTCACTGCTAATGATCATGTGGATAATATTTCAGTTGAATTTTCTATGTAGGCGTTTGCGCTTATTGGCACATATCTTACATGTGCTTTACATACTTTATAATGCACATATCTCTAACAACCAAAGCAATAATTCAACAAGTATAGAAAAAAAAACCGTTGACGACACTGCAATAAAAAACTCTCGGCAGTAGACAAAGAGAAGATAATAGAAAAAGAAAATGAAAAAGATGACACAGTATTTTATTTTTAGTTGTTTATTTGTATAAAAAAGGAATATATATATATATATAATTATATTTAAAAAATTAGGACCCAAACATTTGACAAATACTTTGTTCTTAAGTAGCTTAATAATGACCGAATATATATATATAAATTAAATTCAATAATCAGCCATATAATGGACAACATCAGGTACATGAGGAGTCGAGAAACCAGCCAAATCATCAACAAGACGGCTGATCTCTCGACAGATCTCCATAAGCGAAGTAAAAGATGGTGTCCAGCGGTGTCGAATGATTAGGCGACGGAGTGGATCCCCCACTCCGTCATCCCAGCACACGTTCTCGAGTTGTCCGAGCCACGTTTCCGCAAACAGAATGGGGTTGTCGGCCCAGAGGGTGTCCATTAGAGCCCTTTCTTCAGCCTCTAGACGCTCCAGGGCATCAACTTGAGCTCTTTCCATCTCCATGTCCAGGTCATCATCCGAGTCCAGTTCTTCATTGTTGTCCATAGAAATGTCTTCCTCGCTGAAGACCGTGTCCCCGTCTAAAAAAAAAAAAATAAACAAAAAAAAACATAAAAATAAAAATAAAACAAAACATAAAAATAAAACAAATATATATATATATATTTATATAATAAAAAATAATAACGAAATGAAAAGAAAAAATAAGGCAACTTACCACAATCGCTGAAATGGGTGGTTACCCTCCCTGTAAGATTTCTTCCAAAAGCATCTCTTGGAAATCGTTGAGCAGCATAATCTGCGAGAAGCTCGTCCAGTTCCAGCCGTCTATACTCCTGAAACGCCTTCAGGGCCGCCTCATCAAGAGGTATAGTCTCCGTCTCATTGTCATCGACGGACAAATCTTCAATTTTTGATTCGTCAATTGTGACATCTTCAAAATTGACATCCTCGATTAGAGCGTTTAACAAATCTATAATATATTTAAATTTGTAATTTGAAAATAGAATAGCGCAATAACACTGCTCTTACCTGACATCTTTGCTGTATGGTTTAATTACAATTAAACCAAGAGAAAAACATAAAAAACAAGGAGACAAAATAACCAAACGAAAATTATAAAATGTTGAAGTAAGCAAATTCGCCACCTGCTTAGTACAACATTACCTACGACAACACAAATATCTGCACACAGAATAAACTTCTATATAAAAAAAAAAAAAACAAATTGATTTTATTTTGGTGTGGCAAAATGTTAAATGCTATTATGTTAGACATATATTAAAAAGATTTAAAAAAAATATATATAATATTATTTAAAAAAAAAGAAAAAAAACCCTATTATATATAATAACATAACACACATATAGATTAAGCAGACGGCATAGAGCTAATTAATAAGTTAAGTAAAATATTATGATTTTTCATAACAAACAAAAAAAAAAAAAATGATATAGCATTCAAAAAAAAAAAAGTAATAAAAATAATAATAATTGCACAATTTAAGGAATAGATATGTAATTAAGGTTATTTGAACTAAATAGAAAAGGAGTTTTTAAGTTAGAAGAGGCTTTCGATTAGACTTTTATCAAATGTTTTTCTTTACAATAGGTAGAACACAAATTAAGAAAATGAACTTAATTTTTATACTGGTCTTGGTGTTGGCAACAGGAGAAGCAGCTAACATCAAACAGACAGCAAATAATGATACAAGGATTTTCTTTGAGAAAACAACGGATGCGTTATTTTTTAGTGACGAATGGACAATAATTGCAAATTTTAAACCACTGCAATTGAACAAATTTTTAGAATTAACAAACACCTATGCGGAAACGACGCAGGATATGTGTGAGCAGATGCGCCTAAAAATGCCTGACATCGAAAGTTCATGCAAAGCAGTAACACAGGAAACCAAATCGATAATTGCAACTTAAAAAAAAATGAAGAAATAATAAGGCGAACAATTAGGGGCAGACGCCTCAGACGAGCACTTATTTTAATGGAGAAGGACTCAATTGGGCGTTTGGAGTGATGGATAGCAAGGACAAACAGGCTATATACAAACATTTCAAAAATATCGATCAGAATCAAAGTAAAACCTACAAAGTCATGCAAAAACAAATAACTGTAATGTCAACCAATTATAATAAGTTGGCAAAACCATTATTAAATTCAATGAAGGAAGTCGAAGCTGTACAAAAGGAACTTACTAGAACTATTAAACAACAAACAGCTATTCATAAGAGTATAAACAATTCGATCGACAAGTTACTATTCCTGATGCACTTATTGGAAATACAAACAACGATAAACGCAAACCTAATTGAAATACAGGGTCAACAATTAATAGAGATGGCTGTCATAGACGACTTATATAAAGGACGCTTGCATCCGTCGATTATTGATCAGAGGGAGCTGAATGAAATGCTGGCTAAACTAACTCTAAGAGGAAAAGCTAATTGGTTCTTACAACAATCATTTAAGATGCATCATTCTTCTACGGTACGAGTTTTTCCGGACGCAGATAGTCTAATGATTGTCATCAAAACACCATTGCCTGACAATTTGATTTTTACATTGTACAGAGTCTACCCAATACCGACCAACATTAATAAAGAATGGGACGCGTTGGTTAAGACAACTTACGATTACTTAGCAGAAGCTAAAGACCGAAGTAAATTCATAGGACTAACCACCAGTGATTATAATAAATGCATAACTATCAGCCAGAGCATGAATAAAGAGGTCACACTGTGCAAACAACCCGGCACAGTACTCGCCAAATGATATAAAAAACACCGGTATGTCATTCGGCATAGTAATTTCGGTACTAATAATATTATTGGCAGCATATGTGGTATATTTCCAGTACCATCTGTTACGTAAAAGTAAATCCAATAACAAGAATGAAAAAATGAATATGAATAAATCAAGTTTAGCGTCAATAGATGTGGAAACAACCAAAGTGGAGGAGTTCGAAATGGCATCAAAGATACATCCTACCAAACTGTCGCCACTCCAAAGAAACATCTCACCGCGTGCAACAACAACTAGAAAGTTAAAAACAACACCACCGTTAGCTACTGTACGTACAACAGCGCACATGTCGACGTCACTACAGTCAACGAAATCGCAGCAACCATCAACCGAGCAGCAGCAGTCAACACTAAAAACATCGGGAGCAGGTAATGCTTGTATTTAATTTCCTTTTATAAATCAGATGTTTAGATTTAAGACGGGATATGGTATCTAAATAATTAGGAATAAAATAATCTACACTATGAGAATGTTATCAAGATATTAACAATGTAAAAGAAAAAACTATTATTATTTAATTAATAATAATTTTTTCTTTAAAATAAGGGGGGAAGAATGTTGTATATCAAAATTACTTTTTGATTTAGTTTTTGTTTAGTTTGTAAAAATCTGAACATCGCCAGTAAGCACAATGGCATATTCATATTAATCATAATAATGTAACACCAAAAATTCTTACTGTCATATTTCTCTCATACACTTATTCTTATGCAATGAATTGATTGTAATGTTAGCCTGATCAGGTGGCACCTGCATGCGGCGTACAGGAAACTAAAGCATATACAAGTTCTTCTCACGATCACCCCGGTACGAATTTATTAATACACAATATGACGAAACTCCGATCTGGTGTTCGTAAATATCACACCAATACGAATTGACATTTTCACAATATAATGAAACTCCGATCTGCTGTTCGTAAATATTGGTGCGACCGAGGTGATGAGTAGAGGTTAAGATTAGTTTTTAAGGTGAATTGTGTTTTTCTACCGTTCAGTTCGGACGTCTTTAAAATTAAGTTAATACCGTGTGACAGTTTTAAAAACTAAATAAAATCTTCATTATATCTCAAAAATAAAATATCCTCGCGTGTTAATTTAAATCAAAAGGGTGTTAGGACGAATCAACGGTGGACCCTTAAGGTGAACTGTCACCGACTTCAGAAGTGAATAAAGTCAAGTACAGCAGGACCCCGGGAACTCACAACACTAGTCAGCACCGGCGGTGTCAGTGCAAACGCAAAAGGCTATGAGACGAGGGATGGCATCATGAAGGTGCTATGCTCGTCTCAAGCCAATTTCGATTGGATTGCCACAGCCGTTGCTAAAATCCCCCCCTTGGGCAAATCGCGCTTCGCTGTTTTCAGCGGAGACGAACCCAAACGCAGGCGAGCAATATGCTGGATACCTGGTCCTATCAGGAAAATAGCGGAAGTGTTTGCCTGCCTACGTGTTCAGAACCAGGGCATCGAAACGAACGGATGGAAAATCTATAGCCATAAACCAGAGCGAGGTCCGGAGGACAAGGAGGGCTCAACTCTAGTTGTTGGCTTAGACCAGAAGTCGTTAGATGTCATGCTATCTAAGTACGACAACCATCTAAACTTATTCTATGGACGGATCAAATTCCGAATCAATTCCAAATGAATAGGCATATGATGAGAAACGAGTTAATTATCCTGTCATGATATTTACTCAGATAAATCTGCAACATTCTAAAGCTGCTACCGCTTTACTAGGTAAGCGGCTCTCCATGTTGCATACATTACCTCACATCACAGCTATTCAAGAACCATTGGTGTATAACAAACGCATTTGTGGTCTTAGTGAACTGTGTGGTGAAACCATACTATACGATGAGCAAGCCGCAAGGCCTAGAAGCTGTCTTATAGTATCGAAACACTTTGCTGTCACCAAGTTAACCCAATTCTGTTGGCAAGACCTGGTGGCGGCCAAAGTGAGCTATGAAAGCGATAGTGGATGGAAACATCTGATTGTCGCCTCAGGCTACTTCCCCTATGACTCACTACTGCCTCCTCAGCCAAAGGCTATTGTTGAGCTAATAGAGTACTGTGATCTTAAGGAGACCGGCCTTATTCTTTGCTGTGACGCTAATGCTCAACACACTGTGTGGGGCAGCAGTAAATGCAACGCGCGAGCTACCAGACTCCTTGACTTCATCATGACCTCCAATCTGAACATTCACAACACTGGTAATAAACCCACTTTTGTGACTGCTAGAAGACAGGAAGTGATTGACCTTACTTTGTCTAACTGTAGACTGAGAGAGTCAATCTTTAACTGGAAGGTTCTTAAAGAAGATTTTTTTATCGGACCACAGGTATATCGAGTTTCATACTGACCGAGAGGTGTTGCCCTCTATGACGGTAAGAAACCCTAGAAAAACGAACTGGGCACGCTTCAGACATGAACTTGAGAATTCCCTCAATATTCCTGTCAGAATTCGTACCAAAGAAAGTATTGAGACGTCCGTTCAAGTTATGAACGATGTCATAAATTCTAGTTTTGTACGAACATGTCCGGTACGAAAAACGTTATCTAGACCTCCCGTTCCTTCGTGGAACGCTTGTCTTGAAACCTTGCGCAAGGATTCCAGAAAGCTTCAAAATAGGGCCCTAAGGAGCAACTTAGACTCTGACTGGTTTCTTTATCGAGCTAAGCAGAAAGAGTATAAGAAACGAATTCGTAAATCGAAAAGTGTTTCCTATAAAGACTTCTGCAGTAGCATCGAATCCTGCAGTGAGACTAGCAGATTGGTCAAGTTTCTTAAAAGAGACCGAACTGCTCGACTGGACTCACTGCAGAGACCTGATGGCTCGTATTCTGAGTCTAAGACAGAGGCACTCAGTGTCCTAGTTGAGACTCACTTTCCGGGAAATCAAATGCACATAGGGCCACTTTGTAATCCCAGCACTGGGGACTGCAATCACAACTCTAATGTGACAAAACATGACTGGCAGGTTGCCAGATTGGTTGTGTACGATGAAGCCATCCAATACGCAGTGGCCTCTTTTGATGGCTTCAAGTCACCTGGACCGGATGGCATCTACCCAGTCATGCTACAGGAAGGTATAACCCAATTGCTGCCATGCCTAAAGAAGATCTTTAGAGCAAGTCTCGCATGGGCATACATTCCGACATCCTGGCGTTTAGTTAAAGGAGCCTTCATTCCTAAAGTTGGAAGAGAAGACTATTCCATAGCCAAGAGCTTCAGACCCATTAGTATGATGTCCTTCATACTAAAGTGTCTAGAAAGACTAGTTGAGCTGCACATCAGAAAAACATCGCTGTCAAGGTACCCACTATCATCAAGACAACATGCCTACCAACGTGGAAAATCCTGTGAAACATCATTGCAACATCTGGTTGGCCGGATCGAGCATGCTTTTCAGAGGAAGATGGGCATATTTGTTGACATCGAGGGTGCTTTTGATAATGCGACTTTTGATGGAATGTGTGACGCAGCTAGAAGGCATGGAATAGATGAAACATTGGTCAAATGGCTAAGGTCAATGCTAATGTTTAGGACCATCACTTCGGAGGCGGAGTGCGGTCAGTATACTATGGCAGGGGTGAATAGAGGTTGTCCTCAAGGAGGCGTTCGCTCCCCCCGCTCTGGTGTATGCTGGTCTGTGTTAAAACACAAAACTCATTGAACCGAATTGACAGCTGGTGTACTGCAAACGGACTTTCCGTCAACCCTCACAAAACAGGGATTGTTCTCTTCACTAGGAAAAGAATAATGACAGGATTATCTCTACCAGTACTTAAGGGTGTCACTATCCCTCTGTCTAACGAAGTAAAATATCTGGGCTTAACTCGAAATAGTAAACTACTTTGGACAAAACATGTTGAAAATAAAATTTCGCGAGCATTGAATGCCTTCTGGCAATGCAGAGGAATTTTTGGGAAGACATTGGGTCTATCGCCGAGCAAAACCTTATGGATTTACACGGCAATGATAAGACCGATGATATCATATGCATCGGTAGTCTGGTGGAACAAGCTGTCGCGAAAATGCGTGACAACTAGTCTTACCAAGATTCAGAGAACCGTGTGTCTGGGTGTTACGGGTGCCTTTCCCACTACACCTGGTCCAGCACTGAATACAATCTTAAACCTACCACCACTTGACATCTTCATCAGAGGCGAAGCCATGAAAAGCAGCTGGAGACTAAAACGAGGTGGTTTCTGGTTGAATGTTCCCTGGAATATCTCCGACATTGCACTTGACACTCCATTAGACACCTGTCTACTGGAGATGCCCTCTGATGCAATGATAACAGAAATATTACCAAGACGAAATTTTGAGGTCTGCCAACCTGACATTCAAGACTGGCTAACGCCTGACTGTGAGCCAGGTTGAGGGTCACACCGCATTTTCACAGACGGCTCCAGAAACGATCAGGGATCTTGTGCTGGAGTGTTTGTGGAACCGGATGACCGCAGACTTCACTTCGCCTTAGGCGACAACGCCTCGGTATTTCAAGCCGAAGTATATGCTATACTTATGGCTATGGACTACATTGCGGATAATAGATGGCAGAAAAGGGCTATATCAGTTTGCAGCGATAGTCAGGCTGCTCTTATGGCTTTGAACAACCAGGTCATCACATCCAAAATTGTACGTCAATGCAGATCACGTCTCAATTGTGTTGGTAAATACAATACACTGAAACTGATTTGGGTGCCGGGCCATAAAGGAGTTTTGGGCATTAAAACATCTGACGAACTAGCACGTGCTGGATCTGAGGATAATCCATTTGGACCAGAACCTGTGCTTGGACTACCTGCATCTACGGGAAAATTCGTCATCAGCTCTTGGGTCGCCTCCGCACACAAGAGCAGATGGCTGAATGAGACGAAATGCAGATTCTCCAAGCTCATGACACCGACGATAACCAAAATATCGGCCTCGTTTCTACTTTTCTTAAGTAGAAAGGAGTGCAGAAAACTGATGGGACTTTTAACGTGACACAACGCATGTGAAAAACACATGAACGCAATCGGCCTGGCCGAAAGCGACTTATGTTCTGCCTGCTACGAAGAAACTGGCACCACAGAGCACTATCTCTGTGATTGTCCAGCATTTTCTAGAATTAGAAGGCAGATCTTTGGCACAGACGTGATGAGAGAGGATCAGCTTCACTCTCTATCACACAATATCCTTCTTAGATTCAATAATGAATCTAAGAAGTATCATTAAAAACCAGGGAACTGGGTCACAGCACAATGGATATAACCCTGTCTGAGTGCTGTGGCTCTATTTTTTAATCCCACATAAAAAAAAAAAAAAAAAACATAGCGCTAACGCAGGAGACAGCAACTACGTTGTGCCGACTAGCGCCAAAGGTACGTAAACTAGATGTGGAGAATAAAGACCTACTTCAGGTAATTTGCAGAGCGTTAAAAAGTGGAGCTAAACCAGATTACATTGCTGCCAACAGAGACACCCAATTTAAAGGTAAATGCTACAACTGTGATACATATGGCCATATGGCACGTGATTGTCGTAAAAAACGCAAGCGCTCAATGAATCCATTTGCAAATGAACCCCGACATGAAGATACCTAGGATCATGTCCAAAATAACGTAAATTTTAATCAATATTTAAACGAAAACGAGTCAGTTCTGCGGGGCACGATCTGACTCCCATAACCGATTGCCCCAGAATCTCCATTTCACAAATTGCTCGAAAGCCAAATAGCTTAACTTTCGAAGGACTCATTGATTGTACAGCATATATGGTAACATTGGATACGGGAGCTTCACACTCAATAATAAGAAGTAACCTGGTTAAGGACGAAGTAGAGCCGCTAATAGGAATAAGATTGCAAACAGCTACAGGTGAAGAAGCCCCTATCAGAGGAAAGATTACCAAGAAAATCACGATTGGTACTACGACAGTTAAGCATGATTTGATTGTGGCAGAAATAGTAGACGAAATAATACTTGGCATGGACTTCATGATAAATTACGGTTTCACTCTTGATTTAACAAGAAAAATTTTGAATTATGCCAACACTGAGATCCAACTAAGTATTGATTGTGACCAGAGCCCGAAAATGAAACAAGTTATTGCTTATAAAAACAGAAAAATACCACCTAGTTCAGAAGCAATTTTTTGAGCGAAATTAAATGGAGATTGTGGCATAAGCAAGTTGTAGGTTATTGAAGCAAACGAAGAGCTGTATAAAAGTAACATAGTGGTAGAAAGAACACTTGTTGAGGCTGAGAAAGACAGAATTGTACCTATAAGAGTTCTCAACATGGAAAACTCGTCCAAATTAATTAAAAAGGGAACAGTGATAGGCCAGTGTCAAGAGGCATCAGCGAATATAAATTGTGAGTCAAATCCATCAAGGGACTACGGTACATCGCAAATAAACAAACAATATACTCACAGGTTTATAAATGAGTGGACGAAGGATTTGGCTGCCAAAGAAAAGAGTCAAGTTCAAAAGTTAATTGATAAATATCGGTGTATATTTGCTGAAAAGGGCCAACAGGACGGCAGAACTGCCATTGTAAAACATCGAATAGACACTTTTGATTCTAACCCAATTCGTCAAGCACGAAGTATCACATTTGGTTGAAGAAATACACACAAATAGCGTGGTGGAACCATCTTCGAAAAGAGATGAAGTATCACATTTGGTTGAAGAAATACACACAAATGGCGTGGTGGAACCATCTGAGAGTCCATGGAGTTCACTAGTAGTATTGGTGAAAAAGAAGGACGGTAGTACTCGGTTCTGCGTTGATTACCGAAAACTTAATGATGTCACCAAGAAAGATAGTTATCCACTGCCCTGAATCGATGACACCTTGGATACACTATCTAATGCTAAGTGGTTTTCAACGTTGGACTTGCAAAACGGTTACTGGCAAGTAGAAATCGATAAGAAAGATCGAGAGAAGACCGCATTCAGTACTGGAGATGGACTATGGCAATTTTTGGTAATGCCATTTGGACTATGCAATGCCCCAGCAACATTCGAGCTGTTAATGGAGCACGTTTTAAAATTTTTACACTGGAAAACATGCTTAGTATACCTTGATGACATAATTGTTATGAGCAAGGATTTCAACGAACATTTAATAAATCTAGAGGAAGTATTCCTTCGTTTGAAAAATGCGGGTCTACAACTTAGCCCAAAGAAATGCTCACTTTTCAAGAAAGAAGTCAAGTATCTGGGTCATCGAGTTACCACGGAATACCGATGAGGATAAAATAGTTGCAGTCAAGGAGTGGCCCAGACCGCAAAATCTACATGACCTACGAAGTTTCTTGGGGCTATGTACATACTACAGACGATTTGTTCCAGGTTTTGCCAATGTTGCAAGTAGTCTTCATGAGTTGACAAGAAAAAACCGCGCATTTCAGTGGAGCGATGATCAAGATAGGGCATTTTTGAAATTAAAAGATTTACTGTGCTTGGCACCAATTCTTGCGTATCCAATTCCAGGTAAGAAATTTATACTTGATACGGATGCAAGTGGATACGGAATAGGCGGAGTTCTCTCTCAACTGATCAATAGGCAAGAAAAAGTGATCGCATACTACAGTAAAACATTGTCCAAGCCCGAGCGAAATTACTGTGTCACCATTAGGGAGCTTCTTGCTGTAATTGAAAGTGTGAACATTTTCCGTAAGTATCTGTACGGAAAACAGTTTCACTTGAGAACCGATCACGCAGCACTACGATGGTTACTTCAGTTCAAAGATCCGGAAGGCTAAATTGCGCGTTGGATAGAACGATTACAGAGCTACGATTTCTCAATCGAACATCGTAAAGGAGGAAATCATGGAAATGCAAATGCTCTGTCACGGCGTCCTTGTAAACTTGAATGCAGACATTGTCTTAGAGCGGAAGGGAAAGAAAACTTAAATGATATTCGTTTGCTGAATATTTTGCCCGATGAAAAATGGACTCCGGACCAAATTCAAATTGATCAAAAGAGTGATCCTGATCTCAGAAAAATCATGATGTTTAAGGAACAGCAAAAAAACCATCATGGGAAGATATAGCTGCCGACAGTCCAATAACTAAAGCTTACTGGGCACAGTGGCAGAGCTTAAAACTGCAAAATGGTTGTTTATATCGCGCCTGGGAAAGCGAAGATGGCAGATCCGCTCGAAATTTGATTGTTGTTCCCAAGTCAAAAGTAAAAGAGACAATAGCGGAATACCATGGTGGATCTAGTGGAGGTCATTTAGGTATAAATAAAACGGTCGAAAAAGTAAAGAAACGTTTTTATTGGGTTGGATGCCAAGAGTCAGTCGCCCATTGGATCCGCAGTTGTCCGAAATGTGTACCAGCAACGAAATGTGACCAACAGTCAGAAGTCGCGGCAGGATGCATCAGTACAACGTAGGAGCACCATTCGAACGTATCGCCATGGATGTCGCCGGACCATTTCCAATCAATGATGCGGGTCGTCATTGACATTGTCGTCATTGACTACTTCAGCCAGTGGCCTGAAGTGTATCCGATGCCAAATCAAGAAGAAAACAGTTGCGGATGCGTTAGTTAACAACTGGGTAAGCCGTTTTGGAGTACCGTTGGAATTGCATTCAGATCAAGGAATAAATTTTGAGTCTGCTGTATTTAAAGAAGTATGCTAAGTCCTCAACATACACAAAACACGAACAACGCCAGCAATTTGATGGCATGGTAGAGAGATTCAATAGGACTTTGGAAGAGTATCTCAGAAAAGTGGTTGATAAAAATTAAAAAGATTGGGATACACACATACCACTATTCCTAATGGCTTATCGAACGGCGGTTCATGATATCACAGCAGTTTCACCATCTAAAATTGTTTTTGGAACAGACTTAAGATTACCTGCGGATTTAAAGTCCTTCAGCTGGAATTCCTGTACACAATTATGTTTCCATGAAAAGTGAAGAAATGAACGAAGTGCATCAGTTTGTAAGGCAGCGTACACAATTTGCGAGTGATAAGATGAAGGCCAGATACGACTTGCGCACAAATTCAGAGAGATTTACGGAAGGCGAACTTGTTTTGCTCTATAACCCACAAAGGAAGAAAGGCTTATCCCCTAAGTTACAAACACACTGTGAAGGACCATATAATATAATTAATAGAATTAATGATGTAGTGTATTGGATTCAGAATACTACGGGCGTTAGACGAAAAATGAAAGTAGTACATTTAGAAAGGTTGCCGTCGTATAGAGAGAGAGAGGATTAACATCTGTTCGGGACGAACAGATTTAGGTGAAGGGCAGTGTTACGAAAAGATTTAAATTGTCCCATAGTGCAAGCAATCAACATTAATTAATGAGACGCAAGACAATTCAGCGCACTAAGCAATGTGTTAGAAAGAGACGGAAGATCATTCAGCGCACTGAGGCAGTGTGTGATAAAGAGATGGAAGATCAGCGCATTAAAACACATGAGTGCGAATGAGATGCCAATAGCATGCGTCATTCACGAAACGAGTAGAAGGTTATCGAAACAAGTCGAAGCTTGTCGAAACGTGTCGAACTGATGCATGCAGTATGTAAGGGAGCCGCATCAGAGTTACAGCACTTCAGTAGTGATTGGAAAGTAGTCGAGTGCATCTCGTGTGTGGTCAATGTCGAGTTAAATTGTTGATATGCAGCAGTTGTTAGAATTTGTTATTAGTAAAGTTGTTAGTTAATGTGAATTAATAAAGTTAATTTTTATAATTTAAACCAAACATAAGAGTTTTTTTATTTTGTACACAATCCAGCGATACGAATTGTAGAACAGTTTTTCGTAGACTGAATTTTCGTAACAATATATATATATGTTTAATCAATCAAACATATATATATTGTTACGACAGGTGAAATATTTAATTATCACAATATACGAACACCTTACTTTGCATTAAATGTCAAAAAATTTGCTATATAGAAAATATAAAATTAATTTATATATTAATTTTCATTTAGATTTCAAATTATTATATATTATTATTATGATTAACATTGCTATAATAAAAAAACCAAACATCTACTAATATTATAATTATTACTTTTATTTGTCATTACTTACTCTTTAATATATTATACTACTACTATAACTATTATTACATGCTATGTTATACTATTACTAAAAATCAAAAATATAATTTTAAAAAATATTACGATATACTAAACTAATTTTTTTTTAAGTATGTACTTATTACTTAATTTGAATTTTTGTAAATAAAATAAATATAACAAAAAATACAAATAAAAAAAATTTAATAGTCAATAAAAATAGAACAATTTCATTTTTACTTTTATTAATAAATGAAAACAAGAAAACACCTATTATTATTATTATAATTACTTTTCTTACTATTGTTACTTTAATATTATTAAACTATTACTAAAAAACTTAAATATAATTTAAAAATATTACTATATACTTTTACTGTTACTAAAAAAAATATAATTAAAAAAATTAAAAAAAAAATATTACATTAATTATATATATTAATTAATTTAATTATTTTTGTATATATCAAAAACATAAAAAAAAACTTTAAATAATTATAATAAAATAATAAATAGAAATAACATTTTTAATTAAATAAAGAATATTTCTATTTGTCAATAATAATTTTCATATTTCAATTTATTAAATTAATACTACTTATTAATACGCTTCTCAGCTTTCTTCTGCAATTAAGAACTTATCTCAGATGAAGTCAAAATTATGCATATTTCCCTACTTTTTCTCCCTCTGTGAAGATAATCTTCTGGCTTGGATACATTTTCACTGATAAAAGGGTTTTCAAATTCATCGCAATATTTTTCAACACACCTGCTTTGAAAAATATTTGAAATATGCAAAGTAACTTATTTTTTTATGTTTCATATAAAGTTATTTATTGCAGTAACATATTTTTTTAAACTTTTTCAAATCAATGTTTACTCTCGAGATCTGCCCAGAGTTAGCGCAGTATAATGCAAGGAAATAGGTGTAATGGGGTAAACATATTATATTCAATTTATATTACTACTACAACCGCATCCAAACATTATTAAAAATTTAAGTTTGATAAAGAGTAGCTGTACGGTGTGCATTTTTTTTACATGTCAAATTTTCAAAAATTTCAGTTCATTCGATCAAAAGCATTCGTTGACGCCGGATGTGAAATAGATTTTTTTAACCCATTAAAGGCTGCTGAATCAAATACACACCAGAAGATTACGCAGTGCACAATGCGGACATGAGATGCTAAGAATTTTGTTCAATTTTGCATCTAGAACCACTACATTATATAAGTATGAAATTGTATATCTCTGCGTGCAATTCCCTCCATTTTAATCAAATATTTCATAAACAATTTTTAAAAAATATTCCGAAAAATTACAATAAGATAAAGTCTAAAACATTTTTCGAAATTTTGACAGCAAAAACATTGCGAACTTATATTAAAATGTTTTTTAAGGGAGATTCGAAAATTTTGATAAATTACTATCTCGACACATTTTTTTGGTAACACAAATTTCTTTTTAATTTTTTGCAAAAACTAATATCTAAACAAAGAGGTTAAGGTTCATATTTTATTTTGTGTTAAAGTTTGCATCTGCAACATGTCGAAATCGTGCGATAACTTGCGATATAAAGTACCAAAAGCAGCAACTTTCACTCGATTTTGTGCAAAATCTCATCGTATAGGGTAATTTCTGAGTACGCAGCAAGAATCAGGAGACCGAAATCAACCAGAAATGATAGGTTTCATTTCAGATTAAAATCCTTGTAGAGCAGTGTTAAAAAATGTGCATCTGATTAAATGAAAAAAAGAAAAACAGTTGGGAAGTTAGATCACATTGGAAATTTTGAAGTAGGGATATTGGTGTATTTAAGTTAGCTAGAATTATATAAGTTATAGTCGGTCTAAGCTGACTATAAATACCCTACACATATGTATAATGTGTGCGGTGACCACTTAAAAATAGGCAAAGGTCACCAGGGTTTAAAAATCCTGAAAATAACTACAAACTTAAAATCGCTGTAGGATTTCTTTTCATTTGATACCCATATGTACAAATGGGTAGGTATACCCAATTTCGATTATTTTTTCGATAACCACACGTCATTTCTCATATATATTATTATTTTCATATATTTGATCATAAAGGCAATATATATTTTGAAAAAAAGTTCACTTAAGCTCGTATAAAGTAAAATTCAACCGTAGATGTAAATTTTATGAGATATTTGAACATAAGTGGTCGGTTCGCATGTCACAAAGTTCCGATCATGCCAATTTTCTTGTTGGTACATTGTACATATATATAACTAATCTAAATTAAAAGTTTTATTTATCTAGCTCTTTTAATTTTCTGTAATCGTGATTTCAACAGACAGATAGACGGACATCGCTAAATCGTCTGTGGAGGTTATGCTGATCAAAAATATAGATACTTTTCCTTACAGGGAATTCTTCCTTCTGGGTGTTACAACGGCGTACCAAACTGAATATTAGTTTGAATAACAATAAATGTTTTTTTTTTGGGTATTGATACAACCTGTAAAAACTGGATTTATAACTGCCATGGACATATTTCCACTATAAACTACAGCAGGCATGTCAAATTCATTTGGCATCACGGGCCGCATTGGCAACTCACAAGATGAGACGGGCCGCAATTGTGGGGATGAGTCTTGAACTCTGGTAGATTTGGTGTGGAATGTCTCTAATACAAAAAGTTTTACTTACTAAAAAAAATGTTAAAATGAATCCAATTCCAATTTTTACAATGCAAGACTCGTGTCTGAAAATTTTTGATTCTTGTTTTATTCTGATTGCGCCTTTATTTGATTTGATACTGGAGCTGATTCCGAAAATGGTTTGGATTTTTTATGTTTTAATATATTTTTAGTAGTCGAACCAAAAACAATAATGTAATTTTTTCTTCGGTGTTAGATGTACAAAACAATGCGCTACCATATATTTTTTATAAATGCCGTTGAAATATAGCCAAGCGATATTCAAAACTTTACATTACATTTACATTTTTATGAATATAAAACAGTATTACTTGATGAAAAAAAGGTAAACATTATTGTTATGCCATTTGTGCAACGTCATTTATAATATTTAAAATGAAAATTAGGAACATAAATTAATAGCCGTATTCTGGCATTTTCATGACAAAGTCTAGTCATTGAATTGTTGTCATTCACCATGTCATGCATTTGTTATTAATAATTGTTACTGTATTCTACTTTAAACGTTCAAATTCAAACTCAACTCAGTGGTAAAAAGCTTCTTTCAATATTAACTGTCAAATTAATTCAAATTCAAATGTAAACAATTTTTAAATTTAAATATTCGAACATATTTCACGTTATATTTTCGTACTATTTGCAACAAAAGTGATTTACGCGACGTGCATTATGTTAATAGTGAGTTTCAGTCGGTTCTGCAAATCGCAAATCTAATTACAGTTGGGTAAAACAAATTTCAATTCCAAATACATCAGACTGCTTTTTCCATCTGAAAGTAGCAGAAAATCGAACTGCGACAAACATCCGTTGATATATTTGCATCTCAAAGTGAAGATATAGTGCAATTCAATAATGTGCATAACTAAAAACTAGTAAAAAAACACATGTTTTAAAGAATAAACTCCTTGTCATCTGCTTTTTAGGTGGTGACAAATTTCATAACAACTGTCATTGTTTTTATTGTCACTTTGCTGCTAGAATACCATTTCGTGACAATTGTCCCTCACCTCATTTTAGTAATCGCTTTGTCATTGTCATTGCTCGTTCGAATAGGGCTATAAATATCATTTTAACGCCTGAAAATAAAATATTTTTAATATTTTTCAATTCTTAAAAATATATTTTTTATATTATTTAAAAAGACTTCGCAGGCCGCAGAGAAATGTTGGCGGGCCGCGTGTTTGACATGCCTGAACTACAGGATACTGGTTTATTATAATTTTTGTTAGAATGAAAATACATTTTTTTTTAAATTTAACATTACTTTCTTCAATATATGTAGGCTTAGTATAATTCAGATTCATAGCAAAACCACTGTACAGATATTACTGAAAATGTGCATTAGGCAAAGGGGAGTGCCACATCTCATAGAACCTAAAAACCAGTTGAGAAGGTTAGATCACATGGGAAATTTAAAAGTAGGTGTTATTATGATAGTTAGGATTTTCAAAATTATAGTCGGTCTAATCCGTGTGGTAACCATTCAAAGTGGTATATAGGTCACCAGGGTATACGAATCCTGAAAACAACTACAAACTTTCCAATTTTCTTTCATTTGATACCCATATTTACAAATGGGTAGGTGTATCGAATTTCAATATTATTTTTGGGAACCAGAAGTCGTTTCGTGGGAAAACATTTTCATGTATTTGAGCATAATGCTTTTTTCAGGATGTTACAAACGGCGTACCAAACTGAATATACCCTTTCACTCTTAGTGTAGGTTATAATTAAAACACGTTATATCAGTACTTGGGATAGCAAATTTAATGAAATTTTAGTCAGCGTTATATTTAACTATAAAAAAGACCACAGTGAAGCATGGGTCCCTGATATAAATAATAAAAATGTTCTTTATATTACTAAAATTCTCTATATCTATAGAAATATTTTGATTAACGCTAATGTATTAAACAGACAAATTTTATTAAGAACTTTGAAGTCGACTTTTAAAACTTATAATACATTGCCTTTATTTTCATTTCACATATATATATATATATATATATATATATATATATATATATATATATATATATATATGTATATCTATATATATATATATATATATATATATATATATATATATATATATATATATATATATATATATATATATGTATATCTATATATATATATATATATATATATATCTATAGCTATATATATATATATATATATATATATATATATATATATATATATATATATATATCTATATATATATATATATATAGATATATATCTATACATATATATATATATATATATATATATATATATATACAAAAAAAATTAAAAAACTATTAATATTAAAAGAAATTAAAAATAATTTAAGTTTTTTATATTTTTATAAATATAAAAAAAAAACTATAAATAATAATAAAATAATAAATAGAAATAACATTTTAATTAAATAAACAATATTTCTATTTGTCAATAATAATTTCATATTTCAATTTATTAAATTAATACTACTTATTAATACGCTTCTCGGCTCTCTTCTGCAATTAAGAACTTATCTCAGATGAAGTCAACATTATGCATATTCCCCTACCTTTTCTCCCTCTGTGAAGATAATCTTCTGGCTTGGAAACATTTTCACTGATAAAAGGGTTTTCAAATTCATCGCAAGATTTTTCAACACACCTGCTTTGAAAAATATCTGAAAGTAGTAACCTATGTATGCAAAGTAACCTATGTTTGTATAGTGAACATCCAAATGTTCATCTGATTGAAATGAAAAAAAAATATATATATATTTATTTTATGTTTCATAAAAAGTTATTTGTTGCAGTAACATATTTTTTTAAACTTTTTCAAATCAATGTTTACTCTCGGGATCTGCCCAGAGTTAGTGCAGTATAATGCAAGGAAATAGGTGTAATGGGGTAAACATATTGTTACGAAAAGAGGTAATTTGCCCCACTGTGCAAGCAATCAACAATAATAAATGAGACGCAAGACAATTCAGCGCACTAAGCAATGTGTTAGAAAGAGAGGGAAGATCATTCAGCGTACTAAGCAATGTGCGAGAAAGAGAAGGAAGATCTACACTTTAATACACATGAGTGCGAATGAGATGCCAATAGCATGCGTCATTCAATAGCATGCGTAGTAGAAGGTTCTCGAAACAAGTCGAAGCTTGTCGAAACGTGTCGAACTGCTGCATGCAGTATATAAGGGAGCAGCATCTGATGTATAGCACTTCTGTTGTGATTTGATAGTGAACTAGTGCATCTCGTGAGCGAACGTTGTAAAGATAAATTGTAGTAATACAGCAGTTGAAATAAGTGATTGTTATTAAGTTGTTATTTAAATACATAAAGTTAATTAAGACTGGTTGAAATAATTCTAGTTAAAACCAAATATTAGTGTGTTTTTAATTTTGTACACAATCCAGTGATACGAACTTGTAGAACAGTTTTCCGTAGACTTAATTTTCGTAACAATATTATATTCAATTTATATCACTACTACAACCGCGTCCAAACGGTGTGCATTTTATATTTTTTGCATGTCAAATTTTCAAAAATTTCAGTTCAGTCGCTCAAAAGCATTCGTTGACGACGGATGTGTAATAGATTTATTTAACCCATTAAAGGCTGCTGAATCAAATACAAACCAGAAGATTACGCAGTGCAATTTCCCCATCATGTTTTCCCATAATGCGGACATGCTGATGAGATGCTAAGTTTTTTGTTCAATTTTACATCTAGAACCACTACATTATATAAGTATGAAATTGTAAATCTCTGCGTGCAATTCCCTCCATTTTAATCAAATATTTCATAAATAATTTTTAAAAAATATTCCGAAAAATTACAGTAAGATAAAGTCTAAAACATTTTTCGAAATTTTGACAGCACAAACATTGCGAACTAATATTAAAATGTTTTTTAAGGGAGCTTAGAGAATTTTGATAAATTACTATCTCAACACACTTTTTTGGTAACACAAATTTCTTTTTAATTTTTTGCAAAAACTAATATCTAAACACAAAGGTTAAGGTTCATATTTTTTTTGTGTTAAAGTTTGCATCTGCAACATGTCGAAATCGCAGAATCTCGTCGTATAGGGAAATTTCTGAGTACGCAGCAAGAATCAGGAGATCGAAATCAACCAGAAATGATAGGTTTCATTTCAGATTAAAATCCTTGTAGAACAGTGTTATAAAAATGTGCATCTGATTGAAATGAAAAAAAAAAAAAGAAAAACAGTTGGGAAGGTTAGATCACATAGGAGTCTAAGCCGACTATAAATACATATGTATAATGTGTGCGGTGACCACTTAAAAAGGGGCAAAGGTCACCATGGTTTACAAATCCTGAAAATACCTACAAACTTGAAATCGCTGAAGGACTTCTTTACATTTGATACCCATATATACAAATGGGTAGGTATACCGAGTTTCGATTTTTTTTACGATAACCACACGTTAGTTCTCGAGAAAACATTATTTTCATATATTTGAGCATAAAGGCAATATATATTTTGCAAAAAAGTTCACTTAAGCTCGTATAAAGTAAAATTCAACCGTAGATGTAAATTGTACGAGATATTTGAACATAAGTGGTCGGTTCGCAGGTCACAAAGTTCCGATCATGCCAATATACTTGTTGGTACAGTGTAAATATATAACTAATCTAAATTAATAGTTTTATTTATCTAGCTCTTTTAATTTTTCTGTAATCGTGATTTCAACAGACAGACGGACATCACTAAATCGACTGTGGAGGTTATGCTGATTAAAAATATATATACTTTTCCATACAGGGAATGCTTCCTTCTGGGTGTTACAAACGGCGTACCAAACTGAATATTAGGTTGAATAACAATAAATGTTTTTTTTTTGTGTATTGATACAACCTGTAAAAACTGGGTTTATAACTGCCATGGACATATATCCACTATAAACTACAGCAGGCATGTCAAACTCATTGGACATCACGGGCCGCATTGGCAACTCACAAGATGAGACGGGCCGCAATTAAAAAAAAAACACTCAGTTTTTACATTTGGTTCTTCTATTATAAAATAAAATATAATGTTAAGATGATAAAAATTTTCATAGATCCTCGTTAAAAGCGCCGCACTCAATTTTTTTTGCCATTTTTGTTTGTTTGAAATATATCCAAAAAATGTTCGAACTTCTTTGATCCTGCCAAAAATGTTGTCTGGGATGTATATTTCTAACTCTAGAGACAATATTATAAAAAAGCCTTTTATGTCCGCAAAATCGTACGATATCGAATTAGTTCTTGGATTAGATTTTCGAATTTAGATGTTCGGATTTAGGAGTTATGACGAAGTTGGTTTTATTATCCTTAACACGAGGTTTGCAGTATTCTACGGTCGAGTTCTTTTTTTTTTCTAAAATCACAAAAAGTAATCATTGATTATTTTTTTGAATCTTTGGACAACTGTATCTCTGGAGGATATGAGTCTTCAACTGGTGTGGAATGTCTCTAATACAAAAAGTTTTATTTACAAAAAAAAATGTTAAAATGAATACAATTCCAATTTTTACAATGCAAGACTCGTGTCTGATAATTTTTGATTCTTGTTTTATTCTGATTGCGCCTTTATTTCATTTGATACTGGAGCTGATTCCGAAAATGGTTTTGTTAAATACTGTCCAGTTTTTAAGATTTTTTATGTTTTAATTATTTTTCTCGCCTTATATTTTTCATAGTCGAACCAAAAACAATTATGTAATTTTTTCTTCGGTGTTAGATGTACAAAACAATGCGCTACCATATATTTGTTTTAAATGCCGTTGAAATATAGCCAAGGGAAATTCAAAACTTTACATTACATTTAAAATTTTATGAATATAAAACAATATTACTTGATGAAAAAAGGTAAACATTATTGTTATGCCATTTGTGCGACGTCATTTATAATATTTAAAATGAAAATTAGGAAAATAAATTAATAGCCGTATTCTGGCATTTTCATGACAAAGTCTAGTCATTGAAATGCTGTCATTCACCATGTCATGCATTTGTTATTAATAATTTTTACTGTATTCTACTTTAAACGTGACAAATTGAAACTCAACTCAGTGGTGAAAAGCTTCTTTCAATATTAGCTGTCAAATTAATTAATATTCAAATTTAAATATTAAATTTAAATATTCGAACATATTTCACTTGATATTTCCGCACTATTTGCAACAAAAGTGATTTACGCATTATGTTAATAGTGAGTTTCAGTCGGTTCTGCAAGTCGCAAATCTAATTACAGTTGGGTAAAACCAATTTCAATTCCAAATACATCAGACTGCTTTTTCCATCTGAAAGTAGCAGAAAATCGAACTGCGACAAAAATCCGTTGATATATTTGCATCTCAAAGTGAAGATATAGTGCAATTCAATAATGTGCATAACTAAAAACTAATAAAAAGACACATGTTTTAAAGAATAAACTCCTTGTCATGTCCTTTTTAGGTGGTGACAAATTTCATAACAATTGTCATTGTTTTTATTGTCACTTTGCTGCTAGAATACCATTTCGTGACAATTGTCCCTCACCTCATTTTAGTAATTGCTTTGTCATTGTCATTGCTCGTTCGAATAGGGCTATTAATATCATTTTAATGCCTGAAAATGAAATATTTTTAATATTTTTCAATTCTTAAAAATATATTTTTTATATTATTTAAAAAGTCTTCGCGGGCAGCAGAGAAATGTTGGCGGGCCTCTTGTTAGACATGCCTGAACTACAGGATACTGGTTTATTATAATTTTTGTTAGAATGAAAATACATTTTTTTTTTTAAATTTAACATTACTTTCTTCAATATTTGTAGGCTTAGTATAATTCAGATACATAGCAAAACCACTGTACAGATTTCACTGAAAATGTGCATTGGGCAAAGGGGAGTGCCACATCCCATAGAACCTAAAAATTAAAACACGTTATATCAGTACTTGGAGTAGCAAATTTAATAAAATTTTAGTCAGCGTTATATTTAACCAAAAAAACGTCCACAGTGAAGCATGGGTCCCTGATATAAATAATACATTTTTTTTTTTTACAAATTAACCAACGCTCTGGGGATGCCCCCTATTCGTGCAATGCACAATGTCGATCGTAAGAAAGGATTATTGGTTAAATCGAGGAGGAAAGATGGAGTAGTGTCGGTGGATGTTTTCTTTAAATTTCCCAATATTAAAAATGTCGGGAAAAACAGAAGCAGGGAGATTGTTCCACAAACGTAGCGTGCGACTGAAAATCGAATTATCTCTGTAATGCGTGGTTCTGTTGAGAACCGAGTGAACTACGAAGAGGTGGGCTTGGTTTGATGCCCGAGTAGAACAAGAGAATACACGACCTGGTGGAATCAGTCCATGTATTTCCCTCGAACACTTACCATTGTAATACCTATAAAGCAGGCTTACACACCCTACGGTCCTTCGGTGCTCAAGAGAACCAATAGAGGATGAAATATTTTCATCCCTATTAAATATATTGCACGTTGTTGGATTCGATCCAGGAACTCCAAGGAAGATTTTGAAGCCCCTACCCATATGTGCGAATTGTATTCCATCTTAAGCCTAATATAGGTGGTGTAGACAATGCGCAAGTCAGCGGGAGTGAAGTATGTCTTACACCGTTTCAAAAAACCGAGGCACTTGGCCACTTCTTTCGACACATGAAATATGTGATCATTCCAACGGAGGTCACATTGAATTGATATACTCAGAACGTCAAGAGAAACTGACTGTGCATTATACACAGAGTCCATAAGGAGGGGAGGGAGGGGTGAATCCATTCTTTTGTGAGATAACAGTCAACATTGGGTCTTGCTAGCATTAAAATCAACTCTATTTGCAAGACCCCATTTGGAGATTGTTTTAATGACATTATTGAGTGTATCATTCATTGTGCGCCTTTTACTTTCAATCTCCAAAGAGTTTGGGCGCTTGTTGAACGAATATGAGTGACAAATGTTACTTTAATCTGCAAAGGAGGGGATTGGGTTCTGGGTCGATGACAGAAGGTCATTGATAAAAACCAGAAATAGGGACGGGGATAGGACAGAACCCAGCGGGACTCCAGAATTGATGGAATGGCGTTCTGAGAAAACACCATCCATCGCAACTCGTATTGAACGACCCTGGAGAAAACTCGATATCCATCGAGTAAAAGAATTACCGACTCCATATGCAATAAGTTTTGATACCAGGGCTTCATGCCACACTCGATTAAAAGCCTTGGAAATATCAAGAGCAACCACCTTACTAGGTGAATACAATTATTCCACTTTTCGGAGAGGACCGCCACCGTCACCTGTGGATCTGGCCCTACGGAAACCATATTGGCGGTCACTGAGTAAGTCGTTGTGCTCAAGATAGTTAATTACGCTCTTCATTACCTTGGAGAGTGCAGAGCATCTTTCAATGGGTCGTTAATTGGCAGGGTTCGTAGGCTCGCCCTTTTTCGGGACTGGCTGGACAAGATGGAAAAATTCCTGTCGTGTAGGAGATGTTGAAAAGGTTACGCAACGGACAAGTCAGCGTTGACGCGCACTTCTTCAACACATGGGCAGATATGCCATCTGGCCCAGAGGCTTTATTAATGTTCAGGTTCGCTAAAACCTTTTTAACTGCCCGAGTTCGAAAATGTATCTCCGGCATTGCAGAAGAAACAAATTCAACGACGGGCAGTGGTTGATTGCTATCTGGGAGTGTTGAATTATTTGCAAATAATTCTGCCAAGAGATTAGCTTTATCAACCGGGTCAGTGAAGGTCTGGCCATTCATAACAAGGGTTGGAGTAGACGATGTCGTGTGATTCTTCACCCTTTTAACAAATGACCAGACATTTTTACTACCTCGATGGTTGCGTGCATTTTATTCGTGTAGAAACTTTTCACGTGCGATCACGGCATTACAGCGTTTCCTCGCCTGTAAGCGAAGTCTTTCAGTATCAGCATTCTTATTAGAACGCCCATTTTGAAAGGCTTCCTCCTTCGACCTGACTGCAATCCTGCAAGTCTCATTAAACCATAAGTGACCCTTGGGTTTAATACTAATTTTATTAGAAGGTATGAAGGACCGCATACCTAATAAAACAATATTTTGTACCATTAAAGCCGCGGCATTTATATCTCTGTCTGCGAAACACAATTTCCAATTAAAATTGCGAAAAAAATCATTTAACGCAACCCAATATGCTTTTTCGTAAAGTCATACAGTCCTCTTCGGGGCGTTAATCGAAGAGGCGCGTAAACTAGAATACGAAAACTCAGCGGAAACAGTATAGTGGTCGGAGTTACCAAGAGGTGCAAGGACTTTTACATAATATTTTTCATGATGCGAAATCAGAAAAATGTCTAGGACTTTTTGGCTATGCCCGCCGACGCGTGGGAGGTACGTCGGCTCCTTCACCAGTTGCGTGAGTTGATTGCACTCGGCAAACAGCTCAACATAACAACCCTCCTGTGTTGATAGACACGAGTGGCTCAACCAAGTGGCGTTGTGCACATTAAAGTCACCAGCAACAACAATTTCACTGCCTGGAAACTGTTCCAAAATATTTGTGATCGAATCTGATAGTACATCTAACTTGTTACAGGTAGAAACCCTATCTAGATTCGGACTCCTATAAATAAAACACAAGTGCATGATGTGTTGCATGATTTTGAATTTAATCCACATAGAATTAAATTCATTATCCGAAACACTATGTTGCTGCTGGTACGCAACGTCACTTCGAATAAAAAATGCGAGACCCCTATGGGCAGAGAACAATGGCAGTAAGTGGTACCCTGGTATCTGAAAATCCAGTGGATCTGCACCCTAACTAACCTGGGTTTCACCTAATGCCATTATATGTGGCCTATACACAGACACATGTGCATACACAGAGACATGTGCTCAGTCCACGAACGTTGCAAAAATCTATACGAAAGTTTTGCGAGTATTTCGCTACTGGCATAAGGCATAACAGTGGTCAGTGTAATGCCTTGGCCACCGTCTTCGTTAAGCACTCTTGCAGTCTCAACTATGCGCGCAGTTACCGCGAAGTAGGATGGGGGAGGGACGGAATACAATCAACAAACCTGTGCAATTGCAGCAGAGAGCATATAAAGGCCCTTTGTGCTGGCAATTGCAATGAAAGAAAACGGCGAGTGCAGAGTGCAGCAAGTCCACATGCAGCGAAAACCAGTTATGCTCTATTGATGTTGTTGTGATATTTTTTTTTTGATATTGTTTTTTGTTGTCCACGGCGTCTGGATTTTAATGTTATTGTTTAATTTTATTTTTATATGTTGGTTGACGTTGTTATATTTGGCGGAACATTTTTAAACATATAAAACGACGGACGGAAAACGTTTAAAGACAACAGGACGACACGTCCGTCTCCCATAAAAGCATTGACGCAGCTCCTGCAACAGCACAATAATTATATATATTAATTAATTTAAATTTTTTATATTTTTATAAATATAAAAAAAATAATAAATAATAAATAGAAATAACATTTTTAATTAAATTAACAATATTTCTATTTGTCAATAATAATTTTCATATTTCAATTTATTAAATTAATACTACTTATTAATACGCTTCTCAGCTTTCTTCTGCAATTAAGAACTTATCTCAGATGAAGTCAAAATTTTCAAATACTTCGCAAGATTTTTCAACACACCTGCTTTGAAAAATATCTGAAATATGCAAAGTAACCTATGTTTTTATAGTGAACATCCAAATGTTCATCTGATTGAAATGAAAAAATATATATATAAATTTATTTTATGTTTCATAAAAAGTTATTTGTTGCAGTAACATATTTTTTTAAACTTTTTCAAATCAATGTTTACTCTCGGGATCTGCCCAGAGTTAGCGCAGTATAATGCAAGGAAATAGGTGTAATGGGGTAAACATATTATATTCAATTTATATTACTACTACAACCGCGTCCAAACAATATTAAAAATTTAAGTTTGTAGAGTAGATGTACAGTGTGCATTTTTAACCCATTAAAGGCTGCTGAATCAAATACACACCAGAAGATTACGCAGTGCAATTTCCCCATCATGTTTTCCCATAATGTGGACATGAGATGCTAAGAATTTTGTTCAATTTTGCATCTAGAACCACTACATTATATAAGTATGAAATTGTATATCTCTGCGTGCAATTCCCTCCATTTTAATCAAATATTTCATAAACAATTTTTAAAAAATATTCCGAAAAATTACAATAAGATAAAGTCTAAAACATTTTTCAAAATTTTGACAGCAAAAACATTGTTTTTTAAGGGAGCTTAGAGAATTTTGATAAATTACTATCTCGACACATTTTTTTGGTAACACAAATTTCTTTTTAATTTTTTGCAAAAACTAATATCTAAACACAGAGGTTAAGGTTCATATTTTATTTTGTGTTAAAGTTTGCATCTGCAACATGTCGAAATCGTGCGATAACTTGCGATATAAAGTACCAAAAGCAGCAACTTTCACTCGATTTTGTGCAAAATCTCATCGTATAGGGTAATTTCTGAGTACGCAGCAAGAATCAGGAGACCGAAATCAACCAGAAATGATAGGTTTCATTTCAGATTAAAATCCTTGTAGAGCAGTGTTAAAAAATGTGCATCAGATTAAATGAAAAAAAAAAAAAGAAAAACAGTTGGGAAGTTAGATCACATTGGAAATTTTGAAGTAGGGATATTGTGATAGTTGGTGTATTTATGTTAGCTAGAATTATATAAGTTATAGTCGGTCTAAGCTGACTATAAATACCCTACACATATGTATAATGTGTGCGGTGACCACTTAAAATTAGGCAAAGGTCACCAGGGTTTAAAAATCCTGAAAATACCTACAAACTTAAAATCGCTGAAGGATTTCTTTTCATTTGATACCCATATGTACAAATGGGTAGGTATACCCAATTTCGATTATTTTTTCGATAACCACACGTCATTTCTCATATATATTATTATTTTCATATATTTGATCATAAAGGCAATATATATTTTGCAAAAAAGTTCACTTAAGCTCGTATAAAGTAAAATTCAACCGTAGATGTAAATTTTATGAGATATTTGAACATAAGTGGTCGGTTCGCATGTCACAAAGTTCCGATCATGCCAATTTTCTTGTTGGTACATTGTACATATATATAACTAATCTAAATTAAAAGTTTTATTTATCTAGCTCTTTTAATTTTCTGTAATCGTGATTTCAACAGACAGATAGACGGACATCGCTAAATCGTCTGTGGAGGTTATGCTGATCAAAAATATAGATACTTTTCCTTACAGGGAATTCTTCCTTCTGGGTGTTACAACGGCGTACCAAACTGAATATTAGTTTGAATAACAATAAATGTTTTTTTTTTGGGTATTGATACAACCTGTAAAAACTGGATTTATAACTGCCATGGACATATTTCCACTATAAACTACAGCAGGCATGTCAAATTCATTGGGCATCACGGGCCGCATTGGCAACTCACAAGATGAGACGGGCCGCAATTAAAAAAAAAACACTCAGTTTTTACATTTGGTTCTTCTATTATAAAATAAAATATAATGTTAAGATGATAAAAATTTTCATAGATCCGCGTTAAAAGCGCCGCACTCAATTTTTTTTGCCATTTTTGTTTGTTTGAAATATATCCAAAAAATGTTCGAACTTCTTTGATCCTGCCAAAAATGTTGTCTGGGATGTATATTTCTAACTCTAGAGACAATATTATAAAAAAGCCTTTTATGTCCGCAAAATCGTACGATGTCGAATTAGTTCTTGGATTAGATTTTCGGATTTAGATGTTCGGATTTAGGAGTTATGACGAAGTTGGTTTTATTATCCTTAACACGAGGTTTGCAGTATTCTACGGTCGAGTTCTTTTTTTTTTCTACAATCACAAAAAGTAATCATTGATTATTTTTTTGAATCTTTGGACAACTGTATCTCTGGAGGAGATGAGTCTTCAACTGGTGTGGAATGTCTCTAATACAAAAAGTTTTATTTACAAAAAAAAATGTTAAAATGAATACAATTCCAATTTTTACAATGCAAGACTCGTGTCTGATAATTTTTGATTCTTGTTTTATTCTGATTGCGCCTTTATTTCATTTGATACTGGAGCTGATTCCGAAAATGGTTTTGTTAAATACTGTCCAGTTTTTAAGATTTTTTATGTTTTAATTATTTTTCTCGCCTTATATTTTTCATAGTCGAACCAAAAACAATTATGTAATTTTTTCTTCGGTGTTAGATGTACAAAACAATGCGCTACCATATATTTGTTTTAAATGCCGTTGAAATATAGCCAAGGGAAATTCAAAACTTTACATTACATTTAAAATTTTATGAATATAAAACAATATTACTTGATGAAAAAAGGTAAACATTATTGTTATGCCATTTGTGCGACGTCATTTATAATATTTAAAATGAAAATTAGGAAAATAAATTAATAGCCGTATTCTGGCATTTTCATGACAAAGTCTAGTCATTGAAATGCTGTCATTCACCATGCCATGCATTTGTTATTAATAATTTTTACTGTATTCTACTTTAAACGTGACAAATTGAAACTCAACTCAGTGGTGAAAAGCTTCTTTCAATATTAGCTGTCAAATTAATTAATATTCAAATTTAAATATTAAATTTAAACATTCGAACATATTTCACTTGATATTTCCGCACTATTTGCAACAAAAGTGATTTACGCATTATGTTAATAGTGAGTTTCAGTCGGTTCTGCAAGTCGCAAATCTAATTACAGTTGGGTAAAACCAATTTCAATTCCAAATACATCAGACTGCTTTTTCCATCTGAAAGTAGCAGAAAATCGAACTGCGACAAAAATCCGTTGATATATTTGCATCTCAAAGTGAAGATATAGTGCAATTCAATAATGTGCATAACTAAAAACTAATAAAAAGACACATGTTTTAAAGAATAAACTCCTTGTCATGTCCTTTTTAGGTGGTGACAAATTTCATAACAATTGTCATTGTTTTTATTGTCACTTTGCTGCTAGAATACCATTTCGTGACAATTGTCCCTCACCTCATTTTAGTAATTGCTTTGTCATTGTCATTGCTCGTTCGAATAGGGCTATTAATATCATTTTAATGCCTGAAAATGAAATATTTTTAATATTTTTCAATTCTTAAAAATATATTTTTTATATTATTTAAAAAGTCTTCGCGGGCAGCAGAGAAATGTTGGCGGGCCTCTTGTTAGACATGCCTGAACTACAGGATACTGGTTTATTATAATTTTTGTTAGAATGAAAATACATTTTTTTTTTTAAATTTAACATTACTTTCTTCAATATTTGTAGGCTTAGTATAATTCAGATACATAGCAAAACCACTGTACAGATTTCACTGAAAATGTGCATTGGGCAAAGGGGAGTGCCACATCCCATAGAACCTAAAAATTAAAACACGTTATATCAGTACTTGGAGTAGCAAATTTAATAAAATTTTAGTCAGCGTTATATTTAACCATAAAAAACGTCCACAGTGAAGCATGGGTCCCTGATATAAATAATACATTTTTTTTTTTTTTACAAATTAACCAACGCTCTGGGGATGCCCCCTATTCGTGCAATGCACAATGTCGATCGTAAGAAAGGATTATTGGTTAAATCGAGGAGGAAAGATGGAGTAGTGTCGGTGGATGTTTTCTTTAAATTTCCCAATATTAAAAATGTCGGGAAAAACAGAAGCAGGGAGATTGTTCCACAAACGTAGCGTGCGACTGAAAAACGAATTATCTCTGTAATGCGTGGTTCTGTTGAGAACCGAGTGAACTACGAAGGGGTGGGCTTGGTTCGATGCCCGAGTAGAACAAGAGAATACACGACCTGGTGGAATCAGTCCATGTATTTCCCTCGAACACTTACCATTGTAATACCTATAAAGCAGGCTTACACACCCTACGGTCCTTCGGTGCTCAAGAGAACCAATAGAGGATGAAATATTTTCATCCCTATTAAATATATTGCACGTTGTTGGATTCGATCCAGGAACTCCAAGGAAGATTTTGAAGCCCCTACCCATATGTGCGAATTGTATTCCATCTTAAGCCTAATATAGGTGGTGTAGACAATGCGCAAGTCAGCGGGAGTGAAGTATGTCTTACACCGTTTCAAAAAACCGAGGCACTTGGCCACTTCTTTCGACACATGAAATATGTGATCATTCCAACGGAGGTCACATTGAATTGATATACCCAGAACGTCAAGAGAAACTGACTGTGCATTATACACAGAGTCCATAAGGAGGGGAGGGAGGGGTGAATCCATTCTTTTGTGAGATAACAGTCAACATTGGGTCTTGCTAGCATTAAAATCAACTCTATTTGCAAGACCCCATTTGGAGATTGTTTTAATGACATTATTGAGTGTATCATTCATTGTGCGCCTTTTACTTTCAATCTCCAAAGAGTTTGTGCGCTTGTTGAACGAATATGAGTGACAAATGTTACTTTAATCTGCAAAGGAGGGGATTGGGTTCTGGGTCGATGACAGAAGGTCATTGATAAAAACCAGAAATAGGGACGGGGATAGGACAGAACCCAGCGGGACTCCAGAATTGATGGAATGGCGTTCTGAGATAACACCATCCATCGCAACTCGTATTGAACGACCCTGGAGAAAACTCGATATCCATCGAGTAAAAGAATTACCGACACCATATGCAATAAGTTTTGACACCAGTGCTTCATGCCACACTCGATTAAAAGCCTTGGAAATATCAAGAGCAACCACCTTACTAGGTGAATACAATTATTCCACTTCTCGGAGAGGACCGCCACCGTTACCTGTGGATCTGGCCCTACGGAAACCATATTGGCGGTCACTGAGTAAGTCGTTGTGCTCAAGATAGTTAATTACGCTCTTCATTACCTTGGAGAGTGCAGAGCATCTTTCAATGGGTCGTTAATTGGCAGGGTTCGTAGGCTCGCCCTTTTTCGGGACTGGCTGGACAAGATGGAAAAATTCCTGTCGTGTAGGAGATGTTGAAAAGGTTACGCAACGGACAAGTCAGCGTTGACGCGCACTTCTTCAACACATGGGCAGATATGCCATCTGGCCCAGAGGCTTTATTAATGTTCAGGTTCGCTAAAACCTTTTTAACTGCCCGAGTTCGAAAATGTATCTCCGGCATTGCAGAAGAAACAAATTCAACGACGGGCAGTGGTTGATTGCTATCTGGGAGTGTTGAATTATTTGCAAATAATTCTGCCAAGAGATTAGCTTTATCAACCGGGTCAGTGAAGGTCTGGCCATTCATAACAAGGGTTGGAGTAGACGATGTCGTGTGATTCTTCACCCTTTTAACAAATGACCAGACATTTTTACTACCTCGATGGTAGAGAAGGACCTTCTTGCGTGCATTTTATTCGTGTAGAAACTTTTCACGTGCGATCACGGCATTACAGCGTTTCCTCGCCTGTAAGCGAAGTCTTTCAGTATCAGCATTCTTATTAGAACGCCCATTTTGAAAGGCTTCCTCCTTCGACCTGACTGCAATCCTGCAAGTCTCATTAAACCATAAGTGACCCTTGGGTTTAATACTAATTTTATTAGAAGGTATGAAGGACCGCATACCTAATAAAACAATATTTTGTACCATTAAAGCCGCGGCATTTATATCTCTGTCTGCGAAACACAATTTCCAATTAAAGTTGCGAAAAAAATCATTTAACGCAACCCAATATGCTTTTTCGTAAAGTCATACAGTCCTCTTCGGGGCGTTAATCGAAGAGGCGCGTAAACTAGAATACGAAAACTCAGCGGAAACAGTATAGTGGTCGGAGTTACCAAGAGGTGCAAGGACTTTTACATAATATTTTTCATGATGCGAAATCAGAAAAATGTCTAGGACTTTTTGGCTATGCCCGCCGACGCGTGGGAGGTACGTCGGCTCCTTCACCAGTTGCGTGAGTTGATTGCACTCGGCAAACAGCTCAACATAACAACCCTCCTGTGTTGATAGACACGAGTGGCTCAACCAAGTGGCGTTGTGCACATTAAAGTCACCAGCAACAACAATTTCACTGCCTGGAAACTGTTCCAAAATATTTGTGATCGAATCTGATAGTACATCTAACTTGTTACAGGTAGAAACCCTATCTAGATTCGGACTCCTATAAATAAAACACAAGTGCATGATGTGTTGCAAGATTTTGAATTTAATCCACATAGAATTAAATTCATTATCCGAAACACTATGTTGCTGCTGGTACGCAACGTCACTTCGAATAAAAAATGCGAGACCCCTATGGGCAGAGAACAATGGCAGTAAGTGGTACCCTGGTATCTGAAAATCCAGTGGATCTGCACCCTAACTAACCTGGGTTTCACCTAATGCCATTATATGTGGCCTATACACAGACACATGTGCATACACAGAGACATGTGCTCAGTCCACGAACGTTGCAAAAATCTATACGAAAGTTTTGCGAGTATTTCGCTACTGGCATAAGGCATAACAGTGGTCAGTGTAATGCCTTGGCCACCGTCTTCGTTAAGCACTCTTGCAGTCTCAACTATGCGCGCAGTTACCGCGAAGTAGGATGGGGGAGGGACGGAATACAATCAACAAACCTGTGCAATTGCAGCAGAGAGCATATAAAGGCCCTTTGTGCTGGCAATTGCAATGAAAGAAAACGGCGAGTGCAGAGTGCAGCAAGTCCACATGCAGCGAAAACCAGTTATGCTCTATTGATGTTGTTGTGATATTTTTTTTTTGATATTGTTTTTTGTTGTCCACGGCGTCTGGATTTTAATGTTATTGTTTAATTTTATTTTTATATGTTGGTTGACGTTGTTATATTTGGCGGAACATTTTTAAACATATAAAACGACGGACGGAAAACGTTTAAAGACAACAGGACGACACGTCCGTCTCCCATAAAAGCATTGACGCAGCTCCTGCAACAGCACAATAATTATATATATTAATTAATTTAAATTTTTTATATTTTTATAAATATAAAAAAAATAATAAATAATAAATAGAAATAACATTTTTAATTAAATTAACAATATTTCTATTTGTCAATAATAATTTTCATATTTCAATTTATTAAATTAATACTACTTATTAATACGCTTCTCAGCTTTCTTCTGCAATTAAGAACTTATCTCAGATGAAGTCAAAATTTTCAAATACTTCGCAAGATTTTTCAACACACCTGCTTTGAAAAATATCTGAAATATGCAAAGTAACCTATGTTTTTATAGTGAACATCCAAATGTTCATCTGATTGAAATGAAAAAATATATATATAAATTTATTTTATGTTTCATAAAAAGTTATTTGTTGCAGTAACATATTTTTTTAAACTTTTTCAAATCAATGTTTACTCTCGGGATCTGCCCAGAGTTAGCGCAGTATAATGCAAGGAAATAGGTGTAATGGGGTAAACATATTATATTCAATTTATATTACTACTACAACCGCGTCCAAACAATATTAAAAATTTAAGTTTGTAGAGTAGATGTACAGTGTGCATTTTTAACCCATTAAAGGCTGCTGAATCAAATACACACCAGAAGATTACGCAGTGCAATTTCCCCATCATGTTTTCCCATAATGTGGACATGAGATGCTAAGAATTTTGTTCAATTTTGCATCTAGAACCACTACATTATATAAGTATGAAATTGTATATCTCTGCGTGCAATTCCCTCCATTTTAATCAAATATTTCATAAACAATTTTTAAAAAATATTCCGAAAAATTACAATAAGATAAAGTCTAAAACATTTTTCAAAATTTTGACAGCAAAAACATTGTTTTTTAAGGGAGCTTAGAGAATTTTGATAAATTACTATCTCGACACATTTTTTTGGTAACACAAATTTCTTTTTAATTTTTTGCAAAAACTAATATCTAAACACAGAGGTTAAGGTTCATATTTTATTTTGTGTTAAAGTTTGCATCTGCAACATGTCGAAATCGTGCGATAACTTGCGATATAAAGTACCAAAAGCAGCAACTTTCACTCGATTTTGTGCAAAAATCTCATCGTATAGGGTAATTTCTGAGTACGCAGCAAGAATCAGGAGACCGAAATCAACCAGAAATGATAGGTTTCATTTCAGATTAAAATCCTTGTAGAGCAGTGTTAAAAAATGTGCATCAGATTAAATGAAAAAAAAAAAAAGAAAAACAGTTGGGAAGTTAGATCACATTGGAAATTTTGAAGTAGGGATATTGTGATAGTTGGTGTATTTATGTTAGCTAGAATTATATAAGTTATAGTCGGTCTAAGCTGACTATAAATACCCTACACATATGTATAATGTGTGCGGTGACCACTTAAAATTAGGCAAAGGTCACCAGGGTTTAAAAATCCTGAAAATACCTACAAACTTAAAATCGCTGAAGGATTTCTTTTCATTTGATACCCATATGTACAAATGGGTAGGTATACCCAATTTCGATTATTTTTTCGATAACCACACGTCATTTCTCATATATATTATTATTTTCATATATTTGATCATAAAGGCAATATATATTTTGCAAAAAAGTTCACTTAAGCTCGTATAAAGTAAAATTCAACCGTAGATGTAAATTTTATGAGATATTTGAACATAAGTGGTCGGTTCGCATGTCACAAAGTTCCGATCATGCCAATTTTCTTGTTGGTACATTGTACATATATATAACTAATCTAAATTAAAAGTTTTATTTATCTAGCTCTTTTAATTTTCTGTAATCGTGATTTCAACAGACAGATAGACGGACATCGCTAAATCGTCTGTGGAGGTTATGCTGATCAAAAATATAGATACTTTTCCTTACAGGGAATTCTTCCTTCTGGGTGTTACAACGGCGTACCAAACTGAATATTAGTTTGAATAACAATAAATGTTTTTTTTTTGGGTATTGATACAACCTGTAAAAACTGGATTTATAACTGCCATGGACATATTTCCACTATAAACTACAGCAGGCATGTCAAATTCATTTGGCATCACGGGCCGCATTGGCAACTCACAAGATGAGACGGGCCGCAATTGTGGGGATGAGTCTTGAACTCTGGTAGATTTGGTGTGGAATGTCTCTAATACAAAAAGTTTTACTTACTAAAAAAAATGTTAAAATGAATCCAATTCCAATTTTTACAATGCAAGACTCGTGTCTGAAAATTTTTGATTCTTGTTTTATTCCGATTGCGCCTTTATTTGATTTGATACTGGAGCTGATTCCGAAAATGGTTTGGTTAAATACTGTCCAGTTTTTATGATTTTTTATGTTTTAATATATTTTTAATAGTCGAACCAAAAACAATAATGTAATTTTTTCTTCGGTGTTAGATGTACAAAACAATGCGCTACCATATATTTTTTATAAATGCCGTTGAAATATAGCCAAGCGAAATTCAAAACTTTACATTACATTTAAAATTTTATGAATATAAAACAGTATTACTTGATGAAAAAAAGGTAAACATTATTCTTATGCCATTTGTGGAACGTCATTTATAATATTTAAAATGAAAATTAGGAACATAAATTAATAGCCGTATTCTGGCATTTTCATGACAGAGTCTAGTCATTGAAATGTGGTCATTCACCGTGTCATGCCCTTGTTATAATATTTGTTACTGTATTCTACTTAAAACGTGACAAATTGAAACTCAACTCAGTGGTGAAAAGCTTTTTCCAGTATTAACTGTCGAAAAATTAAAATTCAAATGTAAACAATTTTTAAATTTAAATACTCGAACATATTTCACGTTATATTTCCGCACTATTTGCAACGAAAGTGATTTACGCGAAGTGCATTATTTTAATAGTGAGTTTCGGTCGTTCCTGCAATGCGAATTTTAATTTCAAATACATCAGACAGAGTTTTCCATCTGAAAGAAGCAGAAAATCGAACCGCGACAAAAATCCGTTGATATATTTGCATCTCAAAGTGAAAATGTAGTGCAATTCAACAAACTCCGTTGATATATTTGCATCTCAAAGTGAAAATGTAGTGCAATTCAACAAACTGTTTAACTAAAAACTAGTAAAAAACGCATATTTTTAAGAATAAACACCTTGTCATATCCTCCATCCATATCCTTGTCATATCCTCATAAACTCCTTGTCATACCCTCTTTAGGTGGTGACAAATTTCATAACAATTGTCATTGTTTTTATTGTCACTTTGCTGCTAGAATACCAGTTCGTGTCAATTGTCACTTAGCCCATATAAGTCATTGCTTTGTCATTGTCATTGCTCGTTAGAATAGGGCTATTAGACTCTAAATTAAAAACTCATCAATTTCTTATTATTAAATATTGGAAAATACAAAAATATTGATTTTTTTTAATAAATTAATAAGTTATAACCAAGATTTATTTTATTGCCGTATTCTGGCATTTTCATGACAAAGTCTAGTCATTGAATTGTTGTCATTCACCATGTCATTCATTTGTTATTAATAATTTTTACTGTATTCTACTTTAAACGTGACAAATTCAAACTCAACTCAGCGGTAAAAAGCTTCTTTCAATATTAAGTGTCAAATTAATTCAAATTCAAATGTAAACAATTTTTAAATTTAAATATTCGAACATATTTCACGTTATATTTCCGCACTATTTGCAACAAAAGTGATTTACGCGACGTGCATTATGTTAATAGTGAGTTTCAGTCGGTTCTGCAAATCGCAAATCTAATTACAGTTGGGTAAAACAAATTTCAATTCCAAATACATCAGACTGCTTTTTCCATCTGAAAGTAGCAGAAAATCGAACTGCGACAAAAATCCGTTGATATATTTGCATCTCAAAGTGAAGATATAGTGCATTTGAATAATGTGCATAACTAAAAACTAGTAAAAAAACACATGTTTTAAAGAATAAACTTCTTGTCATCTGCTTTTTAGGTGGTGACAAATTTCATAACAACTGTCATTGTTTTTATTGTCACTTTGCTGCTAGAATACCATTTCGTGACAATTGTCTCTCACCTCATTTTAGTAATTGCTTTGTCATTGTCATTGCTCGTTCGAATAGGGCTATTAATATCATTTTAATGCCTGAAAATGAAATATTTTTAATATTTTTCAATTCTTAAAAATATATTTTTTATATTATTTAAAAAGTCTTCGCGGGCAGCAGAGAAATGTTGGCGGGCCTCTTGTTAGACATGCCTGAACTACAGGATACTGGTTTATTATAATTTTTGTTAGAATGAAAATACATTTTTTTTTTAAATTTAACATTACTTTCTTCAATATTTGTAGGCTTAGTATAATTCAGATACATAGCAAAACCACTGTACAGATTTCACTGAAAATGTGCATTGGGCAAAGGGGAGTGCCACATCCCATAGAACCTAAAAATTAAAACACGTTATATCAGTACTTGGAGTAGCAAATTTAATAAAATTTTAGTCAGCGTTATATTTAACCATAAAAAACGTCCACAGTGAAGCATGGGTCCCTGATATAAATAATACATTTTTTTTTTTTTTACAAATTAACCAACGCTCTGGGGATGCCCCCTATTCGTGCAATGCACAATGTCGATCGTAAGAAAGGATTATTGGTTAAATCGAGGAGGAAAGATGGAGTAGTGTCGGTGGATGTTTTCTTTAAATTTCCCAATATTAAAAATGTCGGGAAAAACAGAAGCAGGGAGATTGTTCCACAAACGTAGCGTGCGACTGAAAATCGAATTATCTCTGTAATGCGTGGTTCTGTTGAGAACCGAGTGAACTACGAAGAGGTGGGCTTGGTTTGATGCCCGAGTAGAACAAGAGAATACACGACCTGGTGCAATCAGTCCATGTATTTCCCTCGAACACTTACCATTGTAATACCTATAAAGCAGGCTTACACACCCTACGGTCCTTCGGTGCTCAAGAGAACCAATAGAGGATGAAATATTTTCATCCCTATTAAATATATTGCACGTTGTTGGATTCGATCCAGGAACTCCAAGGAAGATTTTGAAGCCCCTACCCATATGTGCGAATTGTATTCCATCTTAAGCCTAATATAGGTGGTGTAGACAATGCGCAAGTCAGCGGGAGTGAAGTATGTCTTACACCGTTTCAAAAAACCGAGGCACTTGGCCACTTCTTTCGACACATGAAATATGTGATCATTCCAACGGAGGTCACATTGAATTGATATACCCAGAACGTCAAGAGAAACTGACTGTGCATTATACACAGAGTCCATAAGGAGGGGAGGGAGGGGTGAATCCATTCTTTTGTGAGATAACAGTCAACATTGGGTCTTGCTAGCATTAAAATCAACTCTATTTGCAAGACCCCATTTGGAGATTGTTTTAATGACATTATTGAGTGTATCATTCATTGTGCGCCTTTTACTTTCAATCTCCAAAGAGTTTGTGCGCTTGTTGAACGAATATGAGTGACAAATGTTACTTTAATCTGCAAAGGAGGGGATTGGGTTCTGGGTCGATGACAGAAGGTCATTGATAAAAACCAGAAATAGGGACGGGGATAGGACAGAACCCAGCGGGACTCCAGAATTGATGGAATGGCGTTCTGAGAAAACACCATCCATCGCAACTCGTATTGAACGACCCTGGAGAAAACTCGATATCCATCGAGTAAAAGAATTACCGACACCATATGCAATAAGTTTTGACACCAGTGCTTCATGCCACACTCGATTAAAAGCCTTGGAAATATCAAGAGCAACCACCTTACTAGGTGAATACAATTATTCCACTTCTCGGAGAGGACCGCCACCGTTACCTGTGGATCTGGCCCTACGGAAACCATATTGGCGGTCACTGAGTAAGTCGTTGTGCTCAAGATAGTTAATTACGCTCTTCATTACCTTGGAGAGTGCAGAGCATCTTTCAATGGGTCGTTAATTGGCAGGGTTCGTAGGCTCGCCCTTTTTCGGGACTGGCTGGACAAGATGGAAAAATTCCTGTCGTGTAGGAGATGTTGAAAAGGTTACGCAACGGACAAGTCAGCGTTGACGCGCACTTCTTCAACACATGGGCAGATATGCCATCTGGCCCAGAGGCTTTATTAATGTTCAGGTTCGCTAAAACCTTTTTAACTGCCCGAGTTCGAAAATGTATCTCCGGCATTGCAGAAGAAACAAATTCAACGACGGGCAGTGGTTGATTGCTATCTGGGAGTGTTGAATTATTTGCAAATAATTCTGCCAAGAGATTAGCTTTATCAACCGGGTCAGTGAAGGTCTGGCCATTCATAACAAGGGTTGGAGTAGACGATGTCGTGTGATTCTTCACCCTTTTAACAAATGACCAGACATTTTTACTACCTCGATGGTAGAGAAGGACCTTCTTGCGTGCATTTTATTCGTGTAGAAACTTTTCACGTGCGATCACGGCATTACAGCGTTTCCTCGCCTGTAAGCGAAGTCTTTCAGTATCAGCATTCTTATTAGAACGCCCATTTTGAAAGGCTTCCTCCTTCGACCTGACTGCAATCCTGCAAGTCTCATTAAACCATAAGTGACCCTTGGGTTTAATACTAATTTTATTAGAAGGTATGAAGGACCGCATACCTAATAAAACAATATTTTGTACCATTAAAGCCGCGGCATTTATATCTCTGTCTGCGAAACACAATTTCCAATTAAAGTTGCGAAAAAAATCATTTAACGCAACCCAATATGCTTTTTCGTAAAGTCATACAGTCCTCTTCGGGGCGTTAATCGAAGAGGCGCGTAAACTAGAATACGAAAACTCAGCGGAAACAGTATAGTGGTCGGAGTTACCAAGAGGTGCAAGGACTTTTACATAATATTTTTCATGATGCGAAATCAGAAAAATGTCTAGGACTTTTTGGCTATGCCCGCCGACGCGTGGGAGGTACGTCGGCTCCTTCACCAGTTGCGTGAGTTGATTGCACTCGGCAAACAGCTCAACATAACAACCCTCCTGTGTTGATAGACACGAGTGGCTCAACCAAGTGGCGTTGTGCACATTAAAGTCACCAGCAACAACAATTTCACTGCCTGGAAACTGTTCCAAAATATTTGTGATCGAATCTGATAGTACATCTAACTTGTTACAGGTAGAAACCCTATCTAGATTCGGACTCCTATAAATAAAACACAAGTGCATGATGTGTTGCAAGATTTTGAATTTAATCCACATAGAATTAAATTCATTATCCGAAACACTATGTTGCTGCTGGTACGCAACGTCACTTCGAATAAAAAATGCGAGACCCCTATGGGCAGAGAACAATGGCAGTAAGTGGTACCCTGGTATCTGAAAATCCAGTGGATCTGCACCCTAACTAACCTGGGTTTCACCTAATGCCATTATATGTGGCCTATACACAGACACATGTGCATACACAGAGACATGTGCTCAGTCCACGAACGTTGCAAAAATCTATACGAAAGTTTTGCGAGTATTTCGCTACTGGCATAAGGCATAACAGTGGTCAGTGTAATGCCTTGGCCACCGTCTTCGTTAAGCACTCTTGCAGTCTCAACTATGCGCGCAGCTACCGCGAAGTAGGATGGGGGAGGGACGGAATACAATCAACAAACCTGTGCAATTGCAGCAGAGAGCATATAAAGGCTCTTTGTGCTGGCAATTGCAATGAAAGAAAACGGCGAGTGCAGAGTGCAGCAAGTCCACATGCAGCGAAAACCAGTTATGCTCTATTGATGTTGTTGTGATATTTTTTTTTTGATATTGTTTTTTGTTGTCCACGGCGTCTGGATTTTAATGTTATTGTTTAATTTTATTTTTATATGTTGGTTGACGTTGTTATATTTGGCGGAACATTTTTAAACATATAAAACGACGGACGGAAAACGTTTAAAGACAACAGGACGACACGTCCGTCTCCCATAAAAGCATTGACGCAGCTCCTGCAACAGCACAATAATTATATATATTAATTAATTTAAATTTTTTATATTTTTATAAATATAAAAAAAATAATAAATAATAAATAGAAATAACATTTTTAATTAAATTAACAATATTTCTATTTGTCAATAATAATTTTCATATTTCAATTTATTAAATTAATACTACTTATTAATACGCTTCTCAGCTTTCTTCTGCAATTAAGAACTTATCTCAGATGAAGTCAAAATTTTCAAATACTTCGCAAGATTTTTCAACACACCTGCTTTGAAAAATATCTGAAATATGCAAAGTAACCTATGTTTTTATAGTGAACATCCAAATGTTCATCTGATTGAAATGAAAAAATATATATATAAATTTATTTTATGTTTCATAAAAAGTTATTTGTTGCAGTAACATATTTTTTTAAACTTTTTCAAATCAATGTTTACTCTCGGGATCTGCCCAGAGTTAGCGCAGTATAATGCAAGGAAATAGGTGTAATGGGGTAAACATATTATATTCAATTTATATTACTACTACAACCGCGTCCAAACAATATTAAAAATTTAAGTTTGTAGAGTAGATGTACAGTGTGCATTTTTAACCCATTAAAGGCTGCTGAATCAAATACACACCAGAAGATTACGCAGTGCAATTTCCCCATCATGTTTTCCCATAATGTGGACATGAGATGCTAAGAATTTTGTTCAATTTTGCATCTAGAACCACTACATTATATAAGTATGAAATTGTATATCTCTGCGTGCAATTCCCTCCATTTTAATCAAATATTTCATAAACAATTTTTAAAAAATATTCCGAAAAATTACAATAAGATAAAGTCTAAAACATTTTTCGAAATTTTGACAGCAAAAACATTGTTTTTTAAGGGAGCTTAGAGAATTTTGATAAATTACTATCTCGACACATTTTTTTGGTAACACAAATTTCTTTTTAATTTTTTGCAAAAACTAATATCTAAACACAAAGGTTAAGGTTCATATTTTATTTTGTGTTAAAGTTTGCATCTGCAACATGTCGAAATCGTGCGATAACTTGCGATATAAAGTACCAAAAGCAGCAACTTTCACTCGATTTTGTGCAAAATCTCATCGTATAGGGTAATTTCTGAGTACGCAGCAAGAATCAGGAGACCGAAATCAACCAGAAATGATAGGTTTCATTTCAGATTAAAATCCTTGTAGAGCAGTGTTAAAAAATGTGCATCTGATTAAATGAAAAAAAAAAAAAGAAAAACAGTTGGGAAGTTAGATCACATTGGAAATTTTGAAGTAGGGATATTGTGATAGTTGGTGTATTTAAGTTAGCTAGAATTATATAAGTTATAGTCGGTCTAAGCTGACTATAAATACCCTACACATATGTATAATGTGTGCGGTGACCACTTAAAAATAGGCAAAGGTCACCAGGGTTTAAAAATCCTGAAAATAACTACAAACTTAAAATCGCTGAAGGATTTCTTTTCATTTGATACCCATATGTACAAATGGGTAGGTATACCCAATTTCGATTATTTTTTCGATAACCACACGTCATTTCTCATATATATTATTATTTTCATATATTTGATCATAAAGGCAATATATATTTTGAAAAAAAGTTCACTTAAGCTCGTATAAAGTAAAATTCAACCGTAGATGTAAATTTTATGAGATATTTGAACATAAGTGGTCGGTTCGCATGTCACAAAGTTCCGATCATGCCAATTTTCTTGTTGGTACATTGTACATATATATAACTAATCTAAATTAAAAGTTTTATTTATCTAGCTCTTTTAATTTTCTGTAATCGTGATTTCAACAGACAGATAGACGGACATCGCTAAATCGTCTGTGGAGGTTATGCTGATCAAAAATATAGATACTTTTCCTTACAGGGAATTCTTCCTTCTGGGTGTTACAACGGCGTACCAAACTGAATATTAGTTTGAATAACAATAAATGTTTTTTTTTTGGGTATTGATACAACCTGTAAAAACTGGATTTATAACTGCCATGGACATATTTCCACTATAAACTACAGCAGGCATGTCAAATTCATTTGGCATCACGGGCCGCATTGGCAACTCACAAGATGAGACGGGCCGCAATTGTGGGGATGAGTCTTGAACTCTGGTAGATTTGGTGTGGAATGTCTCTAATACAAAAAGTTTTACTTACTAAAAAAAATGTTAAAATGAATCCAATTCCAATTTTTACAATGCAAGACTCGTGTCTGAAAATTTTTGATTCTTGTTTTATTCCGATTGCGCCTTTATTTGATTTGATACTGGAGCTGATTCCGAAAATGGTTTGGTTAAATACTGTCCAGTTTTTATGATTTTTTATGTTTTAATATATTTTTAATAGTCGAACCAAAAACAATAATGTAATTTTTTCTTCGGTGTTAGATGTACAAAACAATGCGCTACCATATATTTTTTATAAATGCCGTTGAAATATAGCCAAGCGAAATTCAAAACTTTACATTACATTTAAAATTTTATGAATATAAAACAGTATTACTTGATGAAAAAAAGGTAAACATTATTCTTATGCCATTTGTGGAACGTCATTTATAATATTTAAAATGAAAATTAGGAACATAAATTAATAGCCGTATTCTGGCATTTTCATGACAGAGTCTAGTCATTGAAATGTGGTCATTCACCGTGTCATGCCCTTGTTATAATATTTGTTACTGTATTGTACTTAAAACGTGACAAATTGAAACTCAACTCAGTGGTGAAAAGCTTTTTCCAGTATTAACTGTCGAAAAATTAAAATTCAAATGTAAACAATTTTTAAATTTAAATACTCGAACATATTTCACGTTATATTTCCGCACTATTTGCAACGAAAGTGATTTACGCGAAGTGCATTATTTTAATAGTGAGTTTCGGTCGTTCCTGCAATGCGAATTTTAATTTCAAATACATCAGACAGAGTTTTCCATCTGAAAGAAGCAGAAAATCGAACCGCGACAAAAATCCGTTGATATATTTGCATCTCAAAGTGAAAATGTAGTGCAATTCAACAAACTGTTTAACTAAAAACTAGTAAAAAACGCATATTTTTAAGAATAAACACCTTGTCATATCCTCCATCCATATCCTTGTCATATCCTCATAAACTCCTTGTCATACCCTCTTTAGGTGGTGACAAATTTCATAACAATTGTCATTGTTTTTATTGTCACTTTGCTGCTAGAATACCAGTTCGTGTCAATTGTCACTTAGCCCATATAAGTCATTGCTTTGTCATTGTCATTGCTCGTTAGAATAGGGCTATTAGACTCTAAATTAAAAACTCATCAATTTCTTATTATTAAATATTGGAAAATACAAAAATATTGATTTTTTTTAATAAATTAATAAGTTATAACCAAGATTTATTTTATTGCCGTATTCTGGCATTTTCATGACAAAGTCTAGTCATTGAATTGTTGTCATTCACCATGTCATTCATTTGTTATTAATAATTTTTACTGTATTCTACTTTAAACGTGACAAATTCAAACTCAACTCAGCGGTAAAAAGCTTCTTTCAATATTAAGTGTCAAATTAATTCAAATTCAAATGTAAACAATTTTTAAATTTAAATATTCGAACATATTTCACGTTATATTTCCGCACTATTTGCAACAAAAGTGATTTACGCGACGTGCATTATGTTAATAGTGAGTTTCAGTCGGTTCTGCAAATCGCAAATCTAATTACAGTTGGGTAAAACAAATTTCAATTCCAAATACATCAGACTGCTTTTTCCATCTGAAAGTAGCAGAAAATCGAACTGCGACAAAAATCCGTTGATATATTTGCATCTCAAAGTGAAGATATAGTGCATTTGAATAATGTGCATAACTAAAAACTAGTAAAAAAACACATGTTTTAAAGAATAAACTTCTTGTCATCTGCTTTTTAGGTGGTGACAAATTTCATAACAACTGTCATTGTTTTTATTGTCACTTTGCTGCTAGAATACCATTTCGTGACAATTGTCTCTCACCTCATTTTAGTAATTGCTTTGTCATTGTCATTGCTCGTTCGAATAGGGCTATTAATATCATTTTAATGCCTGAAAATGAAATATTTTTAATATTTTTCAATTCTTAAAAATATATTTTTTATATTATTTAAAAAGTCTTCGCGGGCAGCAGAGAAATGTTGGCGGGCCTCTTGTTAGACATGCCTGAACTACAGGATACTGGTTTATTATAATTTTTGTTAGAATGAAAATACATTTTTTTTTTAAATTTAACATTACTTTCTTCAATATTTGTAGGCTTAGTATAATTCAGATACATAGCAAAACCACTGTACAGATTTCACTGAAAATGTGCATTGGGCAAAGGGGAGTGCCACATCCCATAGAACCTAAAAATTAAAACACGTTATATCAGTACTTGGAGTAGCAAATTTAATAAAATTTTAGTCAGCGTTATATTTAACCATAAAAAACGTCCACAGTGAAGCATGGGTCCCTGATATAAATAATACATTTTTTTTTTTTTTACAAATTAACCAACGCTCTGGGGATGCCCCCTATTCGTGCAATGCACAATGTCGATCGTAAGAAAGGATTATTGGTTAAATCGAGGAGGAAAGATGGAGTAGTGTCGGTGGATGTTTTCTTTAAATTTCCCAATATTAAAAATGTCGGGAAAAACAGAAGCAGGGAGATTGTTCCACAAACGTAGCGTGCGACTGAAAATCGAATTATCTCTGTAATGCGTGGTTCTGTTGAGAACCGAGTGAACTACGAAGAGGTGGGCTTGGTTTGATGCCCGAGTAGAACAAGAGAATACACGACCTGGTGGAATCAGTCCATGTATTTCCCTCGAACACTTACCATTGTAATACCTATAAAGCAGGCTTACACACCCTACGGTCCTTCGGTGCTCAAGAGAACCAATAGAGGATGAAATATTTTCATCCCTATTAAATATATTGCACGTTGTTGGATTCGATCCAGGAACTCCAAGGAAGATTTTGAAGCCCCTACCCATATGTGCGAATTGTATTCCATCTTAAGCCTAATATAGGTGGTGTAGACAATGCGCAAGTCAGCGGGAGTGAAGTATGTCTTACACCGTTTCAAAAAACCGAGGCACTTGGCCACTTCTTTCGACACATGAAATATGTGATCATTCCAACGGAGGTCACATTGAATTGATATACCCAGAACGTCAAGAGAAACTGACTGTGCATTATACACAGAGTCCATAAGGAGGGGAGGGAGGGGTGAATCCATTCTTTTGTGAGATAACAGTCAACATTGGGTCTTGCTAGCATTAAAATCAACTCTATTTGCAAGACCCCATTTGGAGATTGTTTTAATGACATTATTGAGTGTATCATTCATTGTGCGCCTTTTACTTTCAATCTCCAAAGAGTTTGGGCGCTTGTTGAACGAATATGAGTGACAAATGTTACTTTAATCTGCAAAGGAGGGGATTGGGTTCTGGGTCGATGACAGAAGGTCATTGATAAAAACCAGAAATAGGGACGGGGATAGGACAGAACCCAGCGGGACTCCAGAATTGATGGAATGGCGTTCTGAGAAAACACCATCCATCGCAACTCGTATTGAACGACCCTGGAGAAAACTCGATATCCATCGAGTAAAAGAATTACCGACTCCATATGCAATAAGTTTTGATACCAGGGCTTCATGCCACACTCGATTAAAAGCCTTGGAAATATCAAGAGCAACCACCTTACTAGGTGAATACAATTATTCCACTTTTCGGAGAGGACCGCCACCGTCACCTGTGGATCTGGCCCTACGGAAACCATATTGGCGGTCACTGAGTAAGTCGTTGTGCTCAAGATAGTTAATTACGCTCTTCATTACCTTGGAGAGTGCAGAGCATCTTTCAATGGGTCGTTAATTGGCAGGGTTCGTAGGCTCGCCCTTTTTCGGGACTGGCTGGACAAGATGGAAAAATTCCTGTCGTGTAGGAGATGTTGAAAAGGTTACGCAACGGACAAGTCAGCGTTGACGCGCACTTCTTCAACACATGGGCAGATATGCCATCTGGCCCAGAGGCTTTATTAATGTTCAGGTTCGCTAAAACCTTTTTAACTGCCCGAGTTCGAAAATGTATCTCCGGCATTGCAGAAGAAACAAATTCAACGACGGGCAGTGGTTGATTGCTATCTGGGAGTGTTGAATTATTTGCAAATAATTCTGCCAAGAGATTAGCTTTATCAACCGGGTCAGTGAAGGTCTGGCCATTCATAACAAGGGTTGGAGTAGACGATGTCGTGTGATTCTTCACCCTTTTAACAAATGACCAGACATTTTTACTACCTCGATGGTTGCGTGCATTTTATTCGTGTAGAAACTTTTCACGTGCGATCACGGCATTACAGCGTTTCCTCGCCTGTAAGCGAAGTCTTTCAGTATCAGCATTCTTATTAGAACGCCCATTTTGAAAGGCTTCCTCCTTCGACCTGACTGCAATCCTGCAAGTCTCATTAAACCATAAGTGACCCTTGGGTTTAATACTAATTTTATTAGAAGGTATGAAGGACCGCATACCTAATAAAACAATATTTTGTACCATTAAAGCCGCGGCATTTATATCTCTGTCTGCGAAACACAATTTCCAATTAAAGTTGCGAAAAAAATCATTTAACGCAACCCAATATGCTTTTTCGTAAAGTCATACAGTCCTCTTCGGGGCGTTAATCGAAGAGGCGCGTAAACTAGAATACGAAAACTCAGCGGAAACAGTATAGTGGTCGGAGTTACCAAGAGGTGCAAGGACTTTTACATAATATTTTTCATGATGCGAAATCAGAAAAATGTCTAGGACTTTTTGGCTATGCCCGCCGACGCGTGGGAGGTACGTCGGCTCCTTCACCAGTTGCGTGAGTTGATTGCACTCGGCAAACAGCTCAACATAACAACCCTCCTGTGTTGATAGACACGAGTGGCTCAACCAAGTGGCGTTGTGCACATTAAAGTCACCAGCAACAACAATTTCACTGCCTGGAAACTGTTCCAAAATATTTGTGATCGAATCTGATAGTACATCTAACTTGTTACAGGTAGAAACCCTATCTAGATTCGGACTCCTATAAATAAAACACAAGTGCATGATGTGTTGCAAGATTTTGAATTTAATCCACATAGAATTAAATTCATTATCCGAAACACTATGTTGCTGCTGGTACGCAACGTCACTTCGAATAAAAAATGCGAGACCCCTATGGGCAGAGAACAATGGCAGTAAGTGGTACCCTGGTATCTGAAAATCCAGTGGATCTGCACCCTAACTAACCTGGGTTTCACCTAATGCCATTATATGTGGCCTATACACAGACACATGTGCATACACAGAGACATGTGCTCAGTCCACGAACGTTGCAAAAATCTATACGAAAGTTTTGCGAGTATTTCGCTACTGGCATAAGGCATAACAGTGGTCAGTGTAATGCCTTGGCCACCGTCTTCGTTAAGCACTCTTGCAGTCTCAACTATGCGCGCAGTTACCGCGAAGTAGGATGGGGGAGGGACGGAATACAATCAACAAACCTGTGCAATTGCAGCAGAGAGCATATAAAGGCCCTTTGTGCTGGCAATTGCAATGAAAGAAAACGGCGAGTGCAGAGTGCAGTAAGTCCACATGCAGCGAAAACCAGTTATGCTCTATTGATGTTGTTGTGATATTTTTTTTTTGATATTGTTTTTTGTTGTCCACGGCGTCTGGATTTTAATGTTATTGTTTAATTTTATTTTTATATGTTGGTTGACGTTGTTATATTTGGCGGAACATTTTTAAACATATAAAACGACGGACGGAAAACGTTTAAAGACAACAGGACGACACGTCCGTCTCCCATAAAAGCATTGACGCAGCTCCTGCAACAGCACAATAATTATATATATTAATTAATTTAAATTTTTTATATTTTTATAAATATAAAAAAAATAATAAATAATAAATAGAAATAACATTTTTAATTAAATTAACAATATTTCTATTTGTCAATAATAATTTTCATATTTCAATTTAATAAATTAATACTACTTATTAATACGCTTCTCAGCTTTCTTCTGCAATTAAGAACTTATCTCAGATGAAGTCAAAATTTTCAAATACTTCGCAAGATTTTTCAACACACCTGCTTTGAAAAATATCTGAAATATGCAAAGTAACCTATGTTTTTATAGTGAACATCCAAATGTTCATCTGATTGAAATGAAAAAATATATATATAAATTTATTTTATGTTTCATAAAAAGTTATTTGTTGCAGTAACATATTTTTTTAAACTTTTTCAAATCAATGTTTACTCTCGGGATCTGCCCAGAGTTAGCGCAGTATAATACAAGGAAATAGGTGTAATGGGGTAAACATATTATATTCAATTTATATTACTACTACAACCGCGTCCAAACAATATTAAAAATTTAAGTTTGTAGAGTAGATGTACAGTGTGCATTTTTAACCCATTAAAGGCTGCTGAATCAAATACACACCAGAAGATTACGCAGTGCAATTTCCCCATCATGTTTTCCCATAATGTGGACATGAGATGCTAAGAATTTTGTTCAATTTTGCATCTAGAACCACTACATTATATAAGTATGAAATTGTATATCTCTGCGTGCAATTCCCTCCATTTTAATCAAATATTTCATAAACAATTTTTAAAAAATATTCCGAAAAATTACAATAAGATAAAGTCTAAAACATTTTTCGAAATTTTGACAGCAAAAACATTGTTTTTTAAGGGAGCTTAGAGAATTTTGATAAATTACTATCTCGACACATTTTTTTGGTAACACAAATTTCTTTTTAATTTTTTGCAAAAACTAATATCTAAACACAAAGGTTAAGGTTCATATTTTATTTTGTGTTAAAGTTTGCATCTGCAACATGTCGAAATCGTGCGATAACTTGCGATATAAAGTACCAAAAGCAGCAACTTTCACTCGATTTTGTGCAAAATCTCATCGAATAGGGTAATTTCTGAGTACGCAGCAAGAATCAGGAGACCGAAATCAACCAGAAATGATAGGTTTCATTTCAGATTAAAATCCTTGTAGAGCAGTGTTAAAAAATGTGCATCTGATTAAATGAAAAAAAAAAAAAGAAAAACAGTTGGGAAGTTAGATCACATTGGAAATTTTGAAGTAGGGATATTGTGATAGTTGGTGTATTTAAGTTAGCTAGAATTATATAAGTTATAGTCGGTCTAAGCTGACTATAAATACCCTACACATATGTATAATGTGTGCGGTGACCACTTAAAAATAGGCAAAGGTCACCAGGGTTTAAAAATCCTGAAAATAACTACAAACTTAAAATCGCTGAAGGATTTCTTTTCATTTGATACCCATATGTACAAATGGGTAGGTATACCCAATTTCGATTATTTTTTCGATAACCACACGTCATTTCTCATATATATTATTATTTTCATATATTTGATCATAAAGGCAATATATATTTTGAAAAAAAGTTCACTTAAGCTCGTATAAAGTAAAATTCAACCGTAGATGTAAATTTTATGAGATATTTGAACATAAGTGGTCGGTTCGCATGTCACAAAGTTCCGATCATGCCAATTTTCTTGTTGGTACATTGTACATATATATAACTAATCTAAATTAAAAGTTTTATTTATCTAGCTCTTTTAATTTTCTGTAATCGTGATTTCAACAGACAGATAGACGGACATCGCTAAATCGTCTGTGGAGGTTATGCTGATCAAAAATATAGATACTTTTCCTTACAGGGAATTCTTCCTTCTGGGTGTTACAACGGCGTACCAAACTGAATATTAGTTTGAATAACAATAAATGTTTTTTTTTTGGGTATTGATACAACCTGTAAAAACTGGATTTATAACTGCCATGGACATATTTCCACTATAAACTACAGCAGGCATGTCAAATTCATTTGGCATCACGGGCCGCATTGGCAACTCACAAGATGAGACGGGCCGCAATTGTGGGGATGAGTCTTGAACTCTGGTAGATTTGGTGTGGAATGTCTCTAATACAAAAAGTTTTACTTACTAAAAAAAATGTTAAAATGAATCCAATTCCAATTTTTACAATGCAAGACTCGTGTCTGAAAATTTTTGATTCTTGTTTTATTCCGATTGCGCCTTTATTTGATTTGATACTGGAGCTGATTCCGAAAATGGTTTGGTTAAATACTGTCCAGTTTTTATGATTTTTTATGTTTTAATATATTTTTAATAGTCGAACCAAAAACAATAATGTAATTTTTTCTTCGGTGTTAGATGTACAAAACAATGCGCTACCATATATTTTTTATAAATGCCGTTGAAATATAGCCAAGCGAAATTCAAAACTTTACATTACATTTAAAATTTTATGAATATAAAACAGTATTACTTGATGAAAAAAAGGTAAACATTATTCTTATGCCATTTGTGGAACGTCATTTATAATATTTAAAATGAAAATTAGGAACATAAATTAATAGCCGTATTCTGGCATTTTCATGACAGAGTCTAGTCATTGAAATGTGGTCATTCACCGTGTCATGCCCTTGTTATAATATTTGTTACTGTATTCTACTTAAAACGTGACAAATTGAAACTCAACTCAGTGGTGAAAAGCTTTTTCGAAAAATTAAAATTCAAATGTAAACAATTTTTAAATTTAAATACTCGAACATATTTCACGTTATATTTCCGCACTATTTGCAACGAAAGTGATTTACGCGAAGTGCATTATTTTAATAGTGAGTTTCGGTCGTTCCTGCAATGCGAATTTTAATTTCAAATACATCAGACAGAGTTTTCCATCTGAAAGAAGCAGAAAATCGAACCGCGACAAAAATCCGTTGATATATTTGCATCTCAAAGTGAAAATGTAGTGCAATTCCACAAACTGTTTAACTAAAAACTAGTAAAAAACGCATATTTTTAAGAATAAACACCTTGTCATATCCTCCATCCATATCCTTGTCATATCCTCATAAACTCCTTGTCATACCCTCTTTAGGTGGTGACAAATTTCATAACAATTGTCATTGTTTTTATTGTCACTTTGCTGCTAGAATACCAGTTCGTGTCAATTGTCACTTAGCCCATATAAGTCATTGCTTTGTCATTGTCATTGCTCGTTAGAATAGGGCTATTAGACTCTAAATTAAAAACTCATCAATTTCTTATTATTAAATATTGGAAAATACAAAAATATTGATTTTTTTTAATAAATTAATAAGTTATAACCAAGATTTATTTTATTGCCGTATTCTGGCATTTTCATGACAAAGTCTAGTCATTGAATTGTTGTCATTCACCATGTCATTCATTTGTTATTAATAATTTTTACTGTATTCTACTTTAAACGTGACAAATTCAAACTCAACTCAGCGGTAAAAAGCTTCTTTCAATATTAAGTGTCAAATTAATTCAAATTCAAATGTAAACAATTTTTAAATTTAAATATTCGAACATATTTCACGTTATATTTCCGCACTATTTGCAACAAAAGTGATTTACGCGACGTGCATTATGTTAATAGTGAGTTTCAGTCGGTTCTGCAAATCGCAAATCTAATTACAGTTGGGTAAAACAAATTTCAATTCCAAATACATCAGACTGCTTTTTCCATCTGAAAGTAGCAGAAAATCGAACTGCGACAAAAATCCGTTGATATATTTGCATCTCAAAGTGAAGATATAGTGCATTTCAATAATGTGCATAACTAAAAACTAGTAAAAAAACACATGTTTTAAAGAATAAACTTCTTGTCATCTGCTTTTTAGGTGGTGACAAATTTCATAACAACTGTCATTGTTTTTATTGTCACTTTGCTGCTAGAATACCATTTCGTGACAATTGTCTCTCACCTCATTTTAGTAATTGCTTTGTCATTGTCATTGCTCGTTCGAATAGGGCTATTAATATCATTTTAACGCCTGAAAATAAAATATTTTTAATATTTTTCAATTCTTAAAAATATATTTTTTATATTATTTAAAAAGACTTCGCAGGCCGCAGAGAAATGTTGGCGGGCCGCGTGTTTGACATGCCTGAACTACAGGATACTGGTTTATTATAATTTTTGTTAGAATGAAAATACATTTTTTTTTAAATTTAACATTACTTTCTTCAATATTTGTAGGCTTAGTATAATTCAGATTCATAGCAAAACCACTGTACAGATCTTACTGAAAATGTGCATTAGGCAAAGGGGAGTGCCACATCTCATAGAACCTAAAAACCAGTTGGGAAGGTTAGATCACATGGGAAATTTAAAAGTAGGTGTTATTATGATAGTTAGGATTTTCAAAATTATAGTCGGTCTAAACCGGTAACCATTCAAAGTGGTATATAGGTCACCAGGGTATACGAATCCTGAAAACAACTACAAACTTTCCAATTTTCTTTCATTTGATACCCATATTTACAAATGGGTAGGTGTATCGAATTTCAATATTTTTTTTGGGAACCAGAAGTCGTTTCGTGGGAAAACATTTTCATGTATTTGAGCATAATGCTTTTTTCAGGGTGTTACAAACGGCGTACCAAACTGAATATACCCTTTCACTCTTAGTGTAGGTTATAATTAAAACACGTTATATCAGTACTTGGGATAGCAAATTTAATGAAATTTTAGTCAGCGTTATATTTAACTATAAAAAAGACCACAGTGAAGCATGGGTCCCTGATATAAATAATAAAAATGTTCTTTATATTACTAAAATTATCTATATCTATAGAAATATTTTGATTAACGCTAATGTATTAAACAGACAAATTTTATTAAGAACTTTGAAGTCGACTTTTAAAACTTATAATATATTGCCTTTATTTTCATTTCACATATATATATATATATATATATATATATATATATATATATATATATATATATATATATATATATATATATATATATATATATATATATATATATAGATGTATATCTATATATATATATATAAATATATATATATATATATATATATATATACAAAAAAAATTAAAAAACTATTAATATTAAAAGAAATTATTACAATAATTATATTAATTAATTTAAGTTTTTTTTAATTTTTATAAATATAAAAAAAAACTATAAATAATAATAAAATAATAAATAGAAATAACATTTTTAATTAAATAAACAATATTTCTATTTGTCAATAATAATTTCATATTTTAATTTATTAAATTAATACTACTTATTAATACGCTTCTGGGCTTTCTTCTGCAATTAAGAACTTATCTCAGATGAAGTCAACATTATGCATATTCCCCTACTTTTTCTCCCTCTGTGAAGATAATCTTCTGGCTTGGAAACATTTTCACTGATAAAAGGGTTTTCAAATTCATCGCAAGATTTTTCAACACACCTGCTTTGAAAAATATCTGAAAGTAGTAACCTATGTATGCAAAGTAACCTATGTTTGTATAGTGAACATCCAAATGTTCATCTGATTGAAATGAAAAAGAAATATATATATATATTTATTTTATGTTTCATAAAAAGTTATTTGTTGCAGTAACATATTTTTTTAAACTTTTTCAAATCAATGTTTACTCTCGGGATCTGCCCAGAGTTAGTGCAGTATAATGCCAGGAAATAGGTGTAATGGGGTAAACATATTGTTACGAAAAGAGGTAATTTGCCCCACTGTGCAAGCAATGAACAATAATAAATGATACGCAAGATAATTCAGCGCACTAAGAAATGTGTTAGAAAGAGAGGGAAGATCATTCAGCGTACTAAGCAATGTGCGAGAAAGAGAGATCTTCACATTAAAACACATGAGTGCGAATGAGAGGCCAATAGCATGCGTCATTCACGAAACAAGTCGAAGCTTGTCGAAACGTGTCGAACTGATGCATGCAGTATATAAGGGAGCCGCATCTGAGGTACAGCACTTCAGTTGTGATTTGATAGTGAACTAGTGCATCTCGTGAGCGAACGTTGTAAAGATAAATTGTAGTAATACAGCAGTTGAAATAAGTGATTGTTATTTAAATAAATAAAGTTAATTAATACTGGTTGAAATAATACCAGTTAAAACCAAATATTAGTGTTTTTAATTTTGTACACAATCCAGTGATACGAACTTGTAGAACACTTTTCCGTAGACTTAATTTTCGTAGCATTGGTGTCAGAAGTGGGATTGTGATACAAAATGGTTAAATTCGAACAACTTAAAGGCGACCAGCTAAAGAAAGAGCTGGCGATTCACAATCTACCAACTGTAGGTTCGAAAGTAGAGCTACAAAAGCGTCTAATGGGAGAATTAGAGAACCAAGGCATTGACCTCGCAGAGCACGAGTTTGAAGTGGAAGCTGCAACAGCGTCATCGAAAAGTGTGGACACAGAGCAAAAAGTATAGTCCCCCAGTTTTGATATGAGCCAGTTGCTCGGAGCAATACAACAACAGCTTCAAGAAACGTCCATCAAATTAGATCAAAAATTTCTAGAAAATTCAAAACAATTTCAAGAAAATTCCAACAAAATGGAACAGAAACTTGTAGAAAATTCCAACAAAATGGAACAGAAACTTCAAGAAAATTCCAGCAAAATGGAACAGAAACTTCTAGAAAATTCAAAACAGCTCCAAGAAAATTCGACCAGAATGGAACAGAAACTTCTAGAGAATTCCAATCAGCTTAAATTAGACATGAATCACGAACTTGTAGAAAATTCTAACAAAATAGAATAGAAACTTCAGGAAAATTCTGAACAGCTTCAAGAACGTTCTAAGCAGTTTCTGGAAGTTTCTAATACACTACATAGTAAAGAAAATGAACGTGAAGCGCATATAAATGATGTTGATGATAAAATTCAAAGATTAGAAAATGGTATAGACAAATAAATCCAGGAAATAAAAAAATATTTACACGTGTTGCAGATAAAGGGACCTACACAGCATGTTGTTAGTGGTACGAGGCTAAAATCGCCGATTTACGATGGAACCACAGCGTTCAACATTTTCAAGCTGCAATTTGAGACCACGGCTGTAAGTAATCGATGGAATAATGAGGACAGCGTAGCCGCACTTATCGTGGCGCTAAAAGGAGGCGTAGCCGAAGTATTGCAGACTGTTCCAGAAAGTGATCGAAACAGTTATTTAGCGGTTATGGCTGCTCTGCAGCGAAAATATGGCAGTGATCACATGAAACAGATATACCGAATGGAGCTGAAAGGCAGAATGCAACGAAATGGCGAAACTTTGCAGGCGTCTGCAGCGGACGTCGAGAGGCTTGCGCATTTGTCGTATGAAGATTCAACGAGTGATTTCATAGAAAAGTGCAAGATCGAAGCGTTTGTTGATGGCATACGCGATCAAGAGACAAAACGTGCAACAGTGATTGCGCCTAAGGTAATATTTACGGAAACGGTTACCATCGCTCTAACACAGGAGACAACAAATGCGGTGTGCCGATCGGCTCCAAAGGCACGTAGAATTGATGTGGAGAACGATGATTTATTTCAAGTAGTGTGCCAAGCAGTTAAAGCAGGCGTTAAAATCGAATACACATCAGCCAACTATGATACATATGGGCATATGGTACGTGACTGTCGTAAAAAACGCAAGCGCTCAATAAATCAATCTGCAGATGAACCCCGACATGAAGAAAGACAGGATCATATTCAAAATAACGTAAATTTTAATCAATCTTTAAACTAAAACGAGTCAGATCTGCGGGTCACGACCTGACTCCCATAACCGATTGCCCCAGAATTTCCATTTCACAAATTGCTCGAAAGTCGAATAGTTTAACTGTCAAGGGGCTTATTGATTGTGTAGCATATATATGCCATATGTTATGTTGAATACAGGAGCTTCACACTCAATTATAAGAAGTAACCTTGTTAAGGATGAAGTAGAGCCGCTTGTAGGAATAAGATTACAAACAGCTACAGGTGAAGAGGCCCCTATCAGAGGAAAGATTACCAAGAAAATCACGATTGGTACTACGACGGTTAAGCATGATTTGATTGTGGCAGAAATAGTAGACGAAATAATACTTGGCATGGACTTCATGATAAAGAAGGGTTTCACACTTGATCTAACAAGAAAAATTTTGAATTATGCCAACACGGAGATCCAACTAAGTATTGATTGTGGCCAGAGCCCGAAAATGAAACAAGTTATTGCTTATAAAAATAGAAAAATACCACCTAATTCAGAAGCAATTGTTTGGGCGAAATTAAATGGAGATTGTGGGATAAGCAAGTTGTGGGTTATAGAAGCGAATGATGAGCAAATGAGCAGAAGTAATATTGTTGTCGGAAGAACATTAGTAGAAGCGACAACATGGAAAATTCGTCCAAATTAATTAAAAAGGGAACAGTGATAGGCCAGTGTCAAAAGGCATCAGCGATTATAAATTGTGAGTCAAATCCATCAAGGGACTACGGTACATCGCAAATAAACAAACAATATACTCACAGGTTTATAAATGAGTGGACGAAGGATTTGGCTGCCAAAGAAAAGAGTCAAGTGCAAAAGTTAATTGATAAATATCGGTGTATATTTGCTGTAACGGGCCAATAGGACGGCAGAACTGCCATTGTAAAACATCGAATAGACACTGGTGATTCTAACCCAATTCGTCAAGCACCAAGAAGGGTACCACTTGCGAAAAGAGACGAAGTATCACATTTGGTTGAAGAAATGCACACAAATGGCGTGGCGGAACCATCTGAGAGTCCATGGAGTTCACCAGTAGTATTGGTGAAAAAGAAGGACGGTAGTACTCGGTTCTGCGTTGATTACCGAAAACTTAATGATGTCACCAAGAAAGATAGTTATCCACTGCCCAGAATCGATGACACCTTGGATACACTATCTAATGCTAAGTGGTTTTCAACGTTGGACTTGCAAAACGGTTACTGGCAAGTAGAAATCGATAAGAAAGATCGAGAGAAGACCGCATTCAGTACTGGAGATGGACTATGGCAATTTTTGGTAATGCCATTTGGACTATGCAATGCCCCAGCAACATTCGAGCGGTTAATGGAGCACGTTTTAAAATTTTTACACTGGAAAACATGCTTAGTATACCTTGATGACATAATTGTTATGAGCAAGGATTTCAACGAACATTTAATAAATCTAGAGGAAGTATTCCTTCGTTTGAAAAATGCGGGTCTACAACTTAGCCCAAAGAAATGCTCACTTTTCAAGAAAGAAGTCAAGTATCTGGGTCATCGAGTTACCACGGAATACCGATGAGGATAAAATAGTTGCAGTCAAGGAGTGGCCCAGACCGCAAAATCTACATGACCTACGAAGTTTCTTGGGGCTATGTACATACTACAGACGATTTGTTCCAGGTTTTGCCAATGTTGCAAGTAGTCTTCATGAGTTGACAAGAAAAAACCGCGCATTTCAGTGGAGCGATGATCAAGATAGGGCATTTTTGAAATTAAAAGATTTACTGTGCTTGGCACCAATTCTTGCGTATCCAATTCCAGGTAAGAAATTTATACTTGATACGGATGCAAGTGGATACGGAATAGGCGGAGTTCTCTCTCAACTGATCAATAGGCAAGAAAAAGTGATCGCATACTACAGTAAAACATTGTCCAAGCCCGAGCGAAATTACTGTATCACCATTAGGGAGCTTCTTGCTGTAATTGAAAGTGTGAACATTTTCCGTAAGTATCTGTACGGAAAACAGTTTCACTTGAGAACCGATCACGCAGCACTACGATGGTTACTTCAGTTCAAAGATTCGGAAGGCTAAATTGCGCGTTGGATAGAACGATTACAGAGCTACGATTTCTCAATCGAACATCGTAAAGGAGGAAATCATGGAAATGCAAATGCTCTGTCACGGCGTCCTTGTAAACTTGAATGCAGACATTGTCTTAGAGCGGAAGGGAAAGAAAACTTAAATGATATTCGTTTGCTGAATATTTTGCCCGATGAAAAATGGACTCCGGACCAAATTCAAATTGATCAAAAGAGTGATCCTGATCTCAGAAAAATCATGATGTTTAAGGAACAGCAAAGAAAACCATCATGGGAAGATATAGCTGCCGACAGTCCAATAACTAAAGCTTACTGGGCACAGTGGCAGAGCTTAAAGCTGCAAAATGGTTGTTTATATCGCGCCTGGGAAAGCGAAGATGGCATATCCGCTCGAAATTTGATTGTTGTTCCCAAGTCAAAAGTAATAGAGATATTAGCGGAATACCATGGTGGATCTAGTGGAGGTCATTTAGGTATAAATAAAACGGTCGAAAAAGTAAAGAAACGTTTTTATTGGGTTGGATGCCAAGAGTCAGTCGCCGATTGGATTCGCAGTTGTCCACAATGTGTACCAGCAAAAGGACCAACAGTCAGAAGTCGCGGCAGAATGCATCAATACAACGTGGGAGCATCATTCGAGCGTATTGCCATGGATGTCGCCGGGCCGTTTCCAATCAGTGATGCGGGGAATAAGTATGTGCTTGTCGTCATTGACTACTTCAGCAAGTGGCCTGAAGTGTATCCCATGCCGAATCAAGAAGTCACAACAGTTGCAGATGCATTTAACAAATGGGTAAGTTAACAAATGGGTAAGCCGTTTTGGAGTACCGTTGGAATTGCATTCAGATCAAGGAAGAAATTTTGAGTCTGCTGTATTTAAAGAAGTATGGAAAATATCAACGATTTGGATAAACACATACCACTATTCCTCATGGCTTATCGAACGGCGGTTCATAATACCACAGCATCTTCACCATCTAAAATTGTTTTTGGAACAGACTTAAGATTACCTGCGCATTTTAAGTTTGGTGCGAGTCCTGCAGCTGGAATTCCTGTACACAATTATGTTTTCAGAAAAAGTGAAGAAATGAACGATGTGCATCAATTTGTAAGATAGCGTACACAATTTGCGAGTGATAAGATGAAGGCCAGATACGACTTGCGCACAAATTCAGAGGGATTTACGGAAGGACAACTTGTTTTGCTCTATAACCCACAAAGGAAGAAAGGCTTATCCCCTAAGCTACAAACACACTGGGAAAGACCATTTAAGATTATTAAAAGAATTAACGATGTCGTGTATCGGATTCAGAATACTGCAGGCGTTAGACGAAAAATGAAAGTGGTACATTTAGAAAGGTTGGCGCCGTATAGAGAGAGAGAGGATTAACATCTGTTCGGGACGAACAGATTTAGGTGGAGGGCAGTGTTACGAAAAGAGGTAATTTGATCCACTGTGCAAGCAATCAACAATAATAAATGAGACGCAAGACAATTCAGCGCACTAAGCAATGTGTTAGAAAGAGACGGAAGATCATTCAGCGCACTATGCAATGTGCGAGAAAGAGATGGAAGATCAGCACATTAAAACACATGAGTGCGAAGGAGAAGCCAATAGCATGCGTCATTCACGAAACGAGTAGAAGGCTTTCGAAACAAGTCGAAGCTTGTCGAAACGTGTCGAACTGATGCCTGCAGTATATAAGGCCGCGCATCTGAGGCACTGTACTTCAGTTGTGATTTAATAGTGAACTAGTGCGTCTCGTGAGTGAACATTGTAAAGATAAATTGTAGTAATTCAGCAGTTGATATAAGTGATTATTCTTTAAGTTGTTATTTAAATTAATAAAGTTAATTAATACTAGTTGAAATAATACTAGTTAAAACCAAATATAACTGCGTTTTTATTTTGTACACAATCCAGCGATACGAACTCGTAGAACAGTTTTCCGTAGACTGAATTTTCGTAACAATACGTATAAAAAAAATATTGCAGTAACATATTTTTTTAAACTTTTTCAAATCTCGGGATCTGCCCAGAGTAAATGCGAGAGTATAATGCAAGGAAATAGGTGTAATGGAGTAAACATATTATATTCAATTTATATTACTACTACAGCCGCGTCCAAACAATATTATAAATTTAAGTTTGATAAAGAGTACCTGTACGGTGTGCATTTTATATTTTTTTCATGTCAAATTTTCAAAAATTTCAGTTTAGTCGCTCAAAAGCATTCGTTGACGACGGATGTTTAATAGATTTATTTAACCCATTATAGGCTGCTGAATCAAATACACACCATTAGATAACGCAGTGCAATTTCCCCATCATGTTTTACCATAATGCGGACATGAGATGCTATTTGTTCAATTTTGCTTATAGAACCACTACATTATTTAAGTATGAAATTGTATATCTCTGCGTGCAATTCCCTCTATTATAATCAAATATTTCATAAAAAATGTTTAAAAAATATTCCGACAAATTACAGAAAAATGAAGTCTAAAACATTTTTCGAAATTTTGACAGCAAACACATTTTTTGTAACACAAATTTCTTTTTAATTTTTTGCAAAAACTAATATCTAAACACATATTTTTTTTTCCATTCTGAACATAAATATGTTTGAACAAAAACAAAAATATGTTTGGCTGTTATTACAATAATGTTTGGCAATGAAATAATACTTTTGTTAGCATGAAACTCCAAAGATATATGTAATGCCTGCAAAATTATGTTTGGGAGAGCCTGACACAGGCTTGTGCCAATGCTACTCAGGCCTGTGCCAACGCTATTACCCAAGCTCGTTCCAAGACTGTGTCAAGACTGGAATGATAACTATGTTACAATCCTGTATTCCAGACTTGTACCCAGGCTCGTTGACACTGTGTTTTAGGCCTGTGCCAAGACTGTGTCAAGGCTGAAATGATAACTATGTTACAATCCTGAAATTCAGGATTGTACCAAGGCTTGTGTCCCAGGCTTGTACCAAAGCTTGTGCCTCAGTCTTGAAACAGGACCTATGCCCCAGACTTGCAACAATCCTACGTAATACGCCTGAAGATTCAGGCTATTGGGCATAATTTGTCATGGGCATTGCATTCATTATTCATTTCAGCATACTTGAGAGTTGAGTCTGTAGATAAATAAATATGTAAGAGGTTAACAACCAATTTAACAGTAATACTTACTTTATTTTGCAGACAACTCCAAAGAGTTGAGTTTCTCGAATAAATTTTTTGACGTTTAAAAAATCATCAACAAACATTTTTTTTTCATCAGATAAGTGTTCTTAAAACATTGATACAACACAAAAATGTCACCATAGTAAAGTTTAATATACTCAATTCAAAGTCGGTACACATGCATTATTAGACATGGGACGAAAAGTTGTCGAGACGGAATTTTTAATTTCCTTCAGCATATGCGGTTTGGATAATTTGAATATTTTTATATGTGGCTCAATATTGTGTAAGACTTATGTCAATATTGGAAAATTGTGCCAGGCTTGTGTCCAACATAAACTTACAAGGCCTGTTTGAAATCTGGGAATGACAAATGTGCCAGTCCTGTGTCTAGCTTGGTATATCAAGGTCTGTGTGGAGTCTGTGAGTGCGATTGTGCCAGGCTTGTGTCTAACTTAAACTAACAATGGCTGTGTAAAGTCTGGGAGTGACGATTGTCCCATGCTTGTGTCTAGCTGATATATCAAGGCCTGTGTGGATTCTGTGAGTGACGATTGTGCCAGGCTTGTATCTAGCCTAAACTAACAAGGCCTGTGCAAAGCCTGGGTGTGCCGATTGTCCCAGTCTTGTGTCTAATTTAAACTAACGATGCTTGTTTGAAATCTGGGAATGACGAATGTGCCATGCTTGTGTCTAGCTTGATATATCAAGGCCTGTGTGGAGGCTGTGACTAACGATTGTGCCATATACCAAGCCTTGGTAGTCAAGCTTGTAACAAGTCTGGCACTTTTGTTGCAGCCTGGAAATTCCTACCTGGGAGCAGATCGAAAACAACCAGAAATGACTTTTTAACATAATTTGTTAATGAGCCCGCAAAAACAATATTTTTGCAATAATTCTATTTTAGGTCGAAAAACAAACAACAATTTATACATTCGCAGGGCACGGCGCATAAAAAAAAAAACATCATAAAATCGTGAGATTTTGATTTTTAATAAGCGTGCAGCGGTCGTATTTGATTCTGTAGTGACACTACAGCCTATATGATGCTTGCTGCAATGCGACATGAACAATTGACAAGCATAAAGTTGGTGCAATTTTTGCATGTTTTGCCTGGTTGTTTTGAGCTTGCACTAAATTCGCATTTAGTTCATTACACAAAATGTTCTTATAGGCTTTGCTATGCAGATGTTGTGCAGAAGACCGCTGATGAGGAAGCTTGGCAACTTCCGTAACAGCTGTACGGTCAGCCAACAACTTTTTGTTTTTGTCAATTGTTGTTTGTTTCACTCCCCAGTACATAGCATTTTGTATCTGGCAAAACCTTGAGCCCGCAAAAACAATATTTTTGCAATAACTCTATTTTAGGTCGAAAAACAAACAACAGTTGATACATACATTTGTATTATATGCATGTTATGAAGGCATGCTGAACACTATGAAGGCGAGAACTCCAAATCGTTAGTAAATGCCCATTCGTCTGAATGCTCTTTGTTTTTTTTAAAACTGATCTAGGATCAGAATTGATTTTTGAAAATTTATTGATTTCGGTAATTCGGTTGTGAACCTGTGCCGCAACATTGTTTCCATGTTTAACGAGTCTTTTTAATTTTCCCATAAAATTCTCAAAATTGAATGCACTTACAGATTCCTAACTTTTGAAATTTAAAGCATCTTCCGCTAGATGTGTGAGTGCGTGGAAACTATAGGTTAAAAATCGTTGGGAATACAGGTCTGGAACATCCTTGACAAAGCTGTTTAATAAAAGTAATGGACATTGATTGTTTCTTTTGCTTTATGTCCCAGTGTAAAGCAAAAATTGTCGGAACTCTGTTGCTTTCCATCTTTAGATTTCTTTTAATGTTCGAATTCGACGGAAAAATTCGCGTGAACACAATTCTACAATATTTTTAATATTATTTTCTAATAATATTATTTTTTCTTTTGGTATGTGAAACTTCTTATATTGCAGGGAACGAAACCATGCCATCATTTATTTTTTTATAACACCCAAGCAAACGATGTGCATGTAGTCTCCTGGCAAATCCCGGACCATGTCAATGGTCAACTTTTCAATTTCCATTGCTTCCATATAGTTGTGATGTTCGTTTTGAAATATTTTTCTCACTGACTCATCAGTTCGTTTTTCACAAGTTTTGAAAGGAAATGTAACTCTTTTTTCAAACATTTCGCCACATTTCGCCACGTTCGCATTTAAAGCCGGAACTATATGTAGTATGGCTTTTTCGTCCAGTTATAAATGCTTTCGCTGGAGCATCGCATGTAAAACATCTACAGCTTACAGCATAATTTGTATTATTGATACATATACCAATTTTTTCTATTTCAAGAATTTCTTCGACTTCCTTAGCCAGTAATAGGTTGGGATTTTTTATGTTTGTGTTGCCAGCATACGTACCCACTAAAAAAACTGAACTTGTTCCAACCACATTTGAAAGTATTGGCCATAACTGGCTTTGAGAACTTTTGGAAATTGGAAGGCCATCAATATTAAAATCTAATTCAATTGGTTTCATTGTTATGTTATTATTTAATAATACCATTATCCTTTCCGAAGGACATAGTCTACATAAGTTTCATTTTCCATTACCTCTACTGGAGCTTTTGAAGTGGATTCTTTGAGCGGCAGTGTCGAATGTCCAAACTGCCGCAATATTTTCAGTAGATTATTTAAATGATAATTGGATATTTGGGACTGAACAGCCCAAATAGACAACTCATCTCTTAAGGAAATATACGCTACAAATTTATCAGAATCGCTTTCAGCTGCCGAAGACGATAAGGATTGATAAATATCATCAACTATAATGTGTTCAAATTGCGATTTAGTGTTAGTTTCAAATGTTTGATCCACGCAAAATTTTAAATCCTCTGAATTGTATGTATTTAATGAATTTTTAGTGTGTTGTATTGCCTTAAAAACACTCTCTGTTTCTCTTACTGAGCTTTTATAACTGTGCATTCTGATTTAATCAAAATAACTATTATTGCTGGATCAAAAAACTAATTTCTTTTAATAAAAAATGCAATATTTAGACCTACGAATATTTGAATGACTATGTGTTACTAGTGTAAGCTAAACATTTTTTAACAGAGATGTTGTTATTGTTTTCAATAGGGATCACTTTTTAACAGAGTAGTTGTTAGTGTATTTCAGTTCGGATAATTTTTTAACAGAGGTGTTGTTATTGTTTTCAATAGGGATCATTTTGTAACAGAGTAGTTGTTAGTATAATTTAAGGTTATTATATGTATACTATATACATTATAATGGCATGGAGCCATTGGGATGACATTTTAACATATGTTGTTAATGTTGATACATACATATATATTATACGTATGTTATGAAGGCATGTAGCCGTAAAGAGTAAATTTGCCACTCATATTGTTATTGGGATAATTATATCGGAGTAAGCATTTTTTGTGAATGAGAATATTTACAAACGTTTAATACGTTGTTGTTGTAAAATATTATAGTTGCAATTAAATTTCAGTTAACATAGTTATAATGTATACTGATCATCAAGAGAGTTGAGGATGAACGGGTTCAATTTGAAACTATGTTGAGCAACGATGATTGTAACTTAAAACTTCGATATATGAATGAATATTATTATTAGATGGTTATTTTTTTTTTTTGGTGGATAATTTTTTTCTTGTAAGCAGGTTAAGGCACTTCTGTATTAATGCATTGACGTATATTTAATTCAATGCCAATTTTACTATACGGGTTATTGTACTGGATTTTATTATTTATTATTTTTATAGAGTTTTTTGTCTTGAGATTTATTTTATTTACTCTCTTTAAAATTTTAATTGAGTATATTTATACTAATGGAATTCACTTTTTGACTCATTTTAAAAAGATATCCATTATATATAAATGGATCGAAATTTTAATAAAAAAATGTTATAGTCTACATTACAATTATATTGGAACAAAAAAATATTATGGAAGTTATAAAAGTAAAAAAGTTTTAAAAGAATTTTATAATATTTTATTGGATGATCATAAAAAACAGCTTATTAAGTTTATCCCTTATTGTAAGCATTATCAGTATATGGACAAAATATTAACTATTCACGGAGTACATTATAAGAGCTGTCCATGGGCCACAGATGACTTAACGGAGGGACCAGATACATGTGGTTGCTATTATTATGACAAGGAATGCAAAGACATTGATAAACTAATAAAATTATATTATAGAATAAAATATACAAAATGATTGTTTATTACATATTATTACTAATGTTTTTTTTTTCTTATACTATATTCAATGAATTTGTAAAATTTTAAATAATAGAAATAAAAAGACAAATTTATCAATTATTTTCATTAAATTGTTTTGTTTATTTTTTATTATATGTAACTTAAAAATACTTTTAAAATAATGCACAGCTAAAAAATCATTAATTTATAAATTATATATATCAAAATAATTAAAAAATTTATTAAAAGAAATATGTTTACTTCTTAAATATATAAATATACAGCAATAAACACCGCATAACATTGAAATTTCACTTTGTAATCGGAAATTGCTTTTCATAAATGTGGATGCATTTGTTTGAATACAATTTACAAATGGTTTAAGAGGAGAACTCGCTGCAGAACAAAAATACTCAGCCGGCCCATTTCGAGGAAAATATATTACAATCCAATGTGATCCTGGTTTAAATGATGAATCCATATTCACAATATAAAATGCTGGCTTTTTTATTCGATTTCTAGGTAGCTGATATGATGCAAAAACTGCTTTAAAATTATTCTTAGTTACTAAATTTGTATATAAAATATTGTCTATATTACTTGTATTCATAATGATTGTAATACTGTACGATTTTTATCAATTTGCAAAACACTATCAAACTCACAATATGCTAAACAAGTAATTGCTTCAGAAAGTGCTTCACTGAAACGACCTTCAATTCGTATTGTACCCTGATTTATTAAGTTTCCGCAGTGTGAGTTATTGTTATGGTCTGGTGTTAAATCAAATACAAGTAAGAAATATTCGTTATCAAATAATTCTTTAGTTATTTGATGTCCCTTATCAAAGTAATGTATGCCAGTACCTTTAAATAAGTTTTGATATTCCCTTGTACTTATACGTCCATGTTTATAATCAAATTCAATCGGCTGTGCTGGTACTTGTACTCCATTTACAACTAAATTAAATCTTTGTAAATTGAAATGGCGAAAGTTATACGGATTTTCTGAACGATCACCAGTAAAGAAATTTGGAAGTTGTCCAATTATAACATTATCTAAAATTATAGAATGATTGCCGGGGTGAATAGTGAATGTCTTGATTTCAACTTTTTTATATGGATAAATAGCATTTCTACTTTGTAAAATATTATGATGTGCCATTAAAATATTACTATTAATGGTAAGATGATTAACGTATAAGTTAGCTTCATGAATTTTAATAGATGACTCTCAAGATTTTGAATCTTCTAGTATATAAAAAGGTTTCTCCATATTAAGGGTTACTTTATGACAGGGTTGGGTAATTTCGTGTATTTCGGGATTGTCTACATTTGTGTGTAGACAATGTGTAGACAATGTACACAATTACGTAGATAATGCAGACTATGTATACAATTGTATAGACTATGTATACAATTTATATATACTGACCTAATTCAATTTTGTTCAATTTGTAAATTGTTTTTTATACCCTACACCTATGAGGTACAGGGTATATTAACTTTGTGCATATATTGTAACGCCCCTTAGGAGGCGTGTCCGGTATGGAAAAGTATATATATTCTTGATCAGCATCACTACCCGAGTCCGTTTAGCCATGTCCGTCTGTCTGTCTGTCCGTCTTGCTGTCCGAATACAGAATAACTTGAGCAATACTGATCAGAATGCGATCAGTATTTCTATAGTCGGCCCGACCGACTAAAAATCCGCCCCATGTGACCGAACTTACCCATGTGACCTAACTTTCCCAACTCGGTTTTTTATCGTAAAATGCACTTATTACAAATAATAATAATTATAATTTGTAGCGTTATCAGTCTTGAATCTATGTATAAAATTGTTTGTTTTGATTGAGGTTAATAATAAAATACATTATATTTTATTTTTGGATTTATTTTTTTTTTATAGTTATATTATTTATTATTTTAAAACGCTAATTTTTATTTTATTTATTGTTCTAATTAATGCAAAAACTAATTTGTCGGGCTCTAGGTCTACCAAATGCAATAAGTATTTTGCACTGGTTCAAAAATACAGCAACACTTTTTGACAAAAAACCAAAAACATTTTGCCGACCGTACAGCTGATTCGGAAGCAGCCAAACTTCCCCATCAGCTTTCAGTTTGTACTTAGCTAAACCTATAATATCACTTTGTGTAATGAACAAAATGCGAATTCTGTTCTGCACAAAGTGACGAGATGCCAAGTAGGAAAAACTGCACCAAGTTTAATTTTTGTCAATTACTGTTGTTGTGTTCAAATACGAGAACTGCACTTTGGTAAAAATTATATATATCAATATTATATATAAATGGATTTGTGTATTTTTACGCACCGTGCTCTTGCGTCAAAATTTAATGTTGTTTGTTTTTAGTCGACCTTAAATTAATAGAGTAATGCAAAAACTAATTTGTCGGGCGCTATTTTTTTTTGTCAATTACTGCTGTTTTTTTAACCAATGCAAAATACATATTGTATTTGGTAGAGGGCTAACAACATCTTTTCATAAAAACATTTTTCTATACCGCGCTACCTCTCGTCGGTAAATGGCAAACGAAGTTCTATACAGGACTGTAGCGCCAGGACTGTAGAGAAAACTCTAAAATTCTAAATACTTTTTTTAAAATTAGACCATTTTTAATACATTCTTGAAGCATTTTATAATCATTTTATAAAGCATTTTATTCTTATTATTAAGATCTGCTATACGTCTACTTCAAAAATATATCCTTTAGAAGAATGTTAATTAATAGATTTAATTATTTCAATAGTAAACTCTGTAATTTCATATTGCTCTAAAAATCTAAATTCCTTAAATGGTAATGGCTGTGACATCGCATAACCATATAAATTATTTGTGTCATAATACATTAAATATGATGAACATTTAGATTTATCAAAGTTATGCATGTATTTATTATTGGCTTTTACATGTCTAATCGAGGATTGTGTTAAACCGCCACGTATAACGTCTTGAATAAAAGTATACATTTCTATATCGGTAATTAGTTCGAGGTTAATTTTATTCATCTAGAGCATAGCATCCCAAGATAATCCTGGAGCAGTGAAGTAATGACACGGATCAAGCTCATACATTTTTAGACAAATTTTTATAAAATTCTCAAAAACATCCACAATTAAGACTACATCACACTTTAGGTATAATTCTAAATAATCTTTTAAAGATTTGCAATTTAAAATGTTCCATACATTCAGAGCATAAGCATGGTCATCTTCAGAACACTCTTCATTAATTAATCTATTAAAAAACATATCTTTAGCAGGTAACTGATTTTCTTTTAACCTATTAAAGCTATCTAAATAATCATAGGGAAAACACTTTTTCTATAAAATATCTTATAAGAGTTATTGTTAAAAACCTTTTTAGTTATATGGATTGGCTCGTCATTTAGAGTTTTCACCAATTTCTAAAGGTTGCTAGGTAAAAATCTAAATGAATCTATAAATCTAAGTTGAAAACTATGATGTTTAGTCAAATTTATAGTTTTTGTTTTAGATATAAATACCTCTTTATTAAGAGGTATACTTATATCTATAGCTCCCTCGACTTCGTTTAAATATTTTATAAATAAAAGTAGATCATATTTGGATAAATTATAAGTTATTACCGCAAATAATTTAGTTCTTTTTGCTTTCAAATTGCGTTACTTTTACATATACAGTAGATTGTTGATTGATGGAACTCCTTCATTTCTTGGTCAGTTATCTTCATTGTCTTCATCGTGGAGTAAACGTTCCAATATATTTGCGTCGCTTTCGCAACTAAAGATTTTATCATAACTCTCGAACGTTCGTTTTTATACCCTACACTAAGAGTGAAAGGGTATATTCAGTTTGGTACGCCGTTTGTAACACCCAGAAGGAAGCATCTCCGGTATGGAAAAGTATATATATTCTTGATCAGCATGACCTCCTGAGTCGATTTAGCGATGTCCGTCTGTCCGTCTGTCTGTCCGTCTGTCTGTCCGTCTGTCTGTCTGTCTGTCTGTTGAAATCCCTACTACTTTTAAAATTGAAGAGCTAGATAAATGAAACTTATAACTTTGATTACTAATATACCTACGCTGTATGTGCGAAAAAATTGGCGAGATCGGTTCATTGTGACCTATGATCCGACCACTTATGTTCAAATACCTCATATAAAATGTACATATAAAGATCAATTTTTATGTATACGTGCTTAGGTAAACTTTTTTGGTCAAATATATATTGACATCATGCTCAAGTACGTGATAATAATGTTTTCCGTCGAAAAGACCTGTGGTTCATTAAAAAAAAAATCGAAATTCGGTACACCTACCCATTTGTAAATATGGGTATCAAATGAATGGAAATTCTTCAGCGATTGAATGTTTGTAGTTATTTTCAGGATTCGTATACCCTGGTGACCTATATATCACTTTGAATGGTAACCACACATATCTTTAGGGTATTTATAGTCGGCTTAGACCGACTATAATTTTGATAATCCTAACTATCATAATTACACCTACTTTAAAATTTCCCATGTGATCTAACCTTCCCAACTGGTTTATTTTTATTATTATTTTTTTTTTTATAATTATTATTTTTTCTTTTGTATTCACCTGTATAATTTTGTAGCTTATCAAAACGATCATCATATGACCTTTTCAAATACCAAGAAAATGCGTACGGTATATGCTTCTGAATATTCGTTGTATACGTATTTTCTGGGTTATTTGTACAGCCATTAATCGGTTCCAGATTCGATTCAAAATCCATATAAAAAGTATATCCAACTGGAATGTTTTTTTCATAGGCTTTAAATGCTGGTGTAGACCCCTTTTCCCTTGGCAAATAAGTAATTTTTTTTACATGATGATTTGTGTGCCTCAAGAGACTTTTAGTTTTGTGGGCTCTTTTTCGTCCCTGACCGCTTATCAATTTACTTAGGTCTTTTATCCAGACATAGTGAGTATTTTCTTCACTGTCACAAAATAGCAAATTGATATGTGTACTCTTTTCTTTTTCTGTGTGATAAATAGGCCCCAAAATTTCTCATTTTCCATCTGACCTTTCATTATACATGAAAATATTGATGCTAATGGAGTTGTTTAGCTCCAAAATTTTTGTATTCTTTATAGAATAATCCTCTAAATGATGATAATCCTCTAAATATCAAATTTATACCATTCACATAAATTTCCTCTGCTGTTATATCGGAAATATTATATAATTTAATGCGATAGGGATCATTTATTTTTATTTTTGTATTAATTTTTGTATTAACTATTTGTAGCAATAATGGCCCACTTAAAGCAGAAAATATCACTGTATTGTATATTAATACATGACTTTCTTTATTATGTATGCTGGCGATTTCTGATATGATAAACCATATAAGGGGCTATATTCAATTATATTAAGCTCATTTTTATTGATTTTTACCAAAGCCCATCCACTATTGCGTTCTTGAAAATTATCCATTTTATTTATTAACAATTCTGCAATAGTTAACATTACATCTTCAATATTATCTTTTGTTAATATTGTAGTGGTTTTGTTATATGTGAAAAAGTGCTTAGTTTAAATTCGTCATCATCTTCGACAGAAGGTTTTGGAACGTATGTAGTCAGCAGAGATTTAAAGATATTTTCCTATTTCTAATTTAATCTTTCCAGTAAATTTTTAATTTTATTTCTTATTTGATCGAAATATTCATGTGGATTAATTAGACTTTCATCATCATTAGGTAATATGTAATCACATATTTTTTTTAAATGCTTTTCGTACCAATTTAAATCTCTGATGCTCTCCTATGCGCTGTAGATCTTAAAAGGCCTCTCCAGAGGGATTTATGAACTGTAACATTACAGTTCTCACAGTAACGGCTCACCGATGATGATGTTGATGCGAATTTATATTCATTATTCAGCAAATCCTCATATTTTCCTTGTTTCGAAGGAATTTCCTCTTGAAAATGTTGACAGGAATGATGTTTTAAAGTATTTGCTCTGCTAAAAGATTTACTACACTTTAAGCAGCTAAACTTTGTATTCTCATGTATTGTCGATACATGTCTCTTTAAATTATAGTTTTTTGCGAAGTACTTTGAACACAATGCACAGATAAACATTTTTTAATTTTTAAAGAAGTTTTCGAAGTTGCAAACAAACGAACACTAACTTAAATTATTATTTTGAATATCAAGAAACTTCAACTTCAAATTTTACAGGAATTATTGAACAAAAAAAAGTGCAGTGTTGCAGTAAAGATTTGTACTGCAATTTTAATTTTGCTGAATTTAAATTTTTATATTCAATTAAATATATATCATATTACATACTTTGATATATAAAGGTGTTCTGTACAATGGATATAATAATAAATTTTACTCGTTTTCACACTTTTAATATATCAACATTAAACCAGTTGGGAAGGTTAGATCACATGGGAAATTTTAAAGTAGGTGTTATCATGATAGTTAGGATTATCAAAATTATAGTCGGTCTAAGCCGACTATAAATACCCTACACATATGTGTGGTTACCATTCAAAGTGATATATAGGTCACCAGGGTATACGAATCCTGAAAATAACTACAAACATTCAATCGCTGAAGAATTTCCATTCATTTGATACCCATATTTACATATAGGTAGGTGTACCGAATTTCGATTTTTTTTTTGTGAACCACAAGTCTTTTCGCCGGAAAACATTTCAAGTTTCATTTATCTAGCTCTTTAATTCTAAAAGTAGTAGGGATTTCAACAGACAGACGGACAGACAGACGGCCATCGCTAAATCGACTCAGGAGGTCATGCTGATCAAGAATATTTATACTTTTCCATACCGGAGATGCTTCCTTCTGGGTGTTACAAACGGCGTACCAAACTGAATATACCCTTTCACTCTTAGTGTAGGGTATAATAATTTTATTAACAGCAAATCCTCAAATTGAAATACTAGAATAACTCAAATTGAAACACTCCCGCCAGTAAATTTAATAGATGTTGAAATTTGGGAAGGTTTGTTAGATAATGGACTAGATGATCTATTTCTTAACTTGGACGATCCGAGGACGTTAAATGCGGATCGTAATTATTGTAATTTAATGGACGATGATGATGATAATATTTTATTTAACACTCTATTAAGTTTTGTGAAGATAATGCAAAAATAAGTTTTATTAATTATTTATTTGATTTAAAAATATTTTTAAAAGTAAGTATATTGACCCGTTCTTATTCATAACGTAAATCGAATAGAGCCATCCCCATTACTTCTGATTGTCGTCGTCGAAAAATAATAGACCATTACTTGTATTATATATAGATGGTAGATAAAACCATGTATAGTCGGTTAGATGTACAATTAATTTTGTTCCATTAATTGTGTTTTTCCATTCATATTTAGATATTCTGAATTCCTGATCAATTGGCAAGTCATATACTCTGATGTATGTAGAGAGGTTTCCTTTTGCTAAATTAATATTTTAAGCAAAATCCTTATAATAATATAAATACATAAATTAATAAATAAAAAAAAAATTATAAAAAAAAATAATCTTACCATATTTTTTTCTGTTCCTATCAAATTGTAATGTAGACGATGAATAAATTTTATTCAAATGTCGATCCATTTATATATAATGGATATCTCTTTAAAATAAGTTAAAAAGTGAATTCCATTAGTATAAATATACTCAATTAAAATTTAAAGAGAGTAAATAAAATAAATCTCAATACAAAAAACTCTATAAAAATAAACATGTGTAATCTTTTAAACTTAAATGATTTAAAAAAGAACCTTATGTGGCTCTATTCATTCATATAACCAAATTAAACGACCATGACTTTGTAGAATAAAATCCACTACAATAACCCCTATAGTAAAATTGGACTTGAATTAAATATATGTCAATGTATTAAGTGCCTTAACCTGTTTACAAAAAAAAGTTATCCACCAAAAAAAAAAGAAACATCAAATACGTATCTAGTTGAAAAGGTTTTAAAAAGAAAAAATGATGTGGTGTATGTCAAGTGGCTAGGTTTTGGAAGTGAACATAATTCATGGATTAACAAAAACGATTTATTAACTAAGTAAACTAAATGTAACTTATTATAATTGTATTGTTCCAATTTTAATATAAATAAAGTTATTTAAAGAAAAACTATCATTCATATTTAAACATTTGAAATTATAAGATGGGAGATTCTAGTTTTTATATTACTTTATTAAGTAACAATTCCACAAATATTTATAAAAACACTAAATCTACATTTACAAAAATATTAAAAGAATCTTTGGTTTTAAATGAAAACTGGGTTGTAGGTTTAACAGAAATTCCATTTCAACTTGTCAATAGCCCATATACATTTAAAGTAGCCAGTAATTTGGATAAAAAAGATATTTTGAAATCAATAAAATAAAAAGTAATATCAAAAATGTAAATAGCGATCTAAAAGTGGATAAAAAAATAAATACTGTTCCTATCACATATTAAAATTTCATGGTCAAAATAAATCAGGCTATCACAAATAGAGAAGAAAAACCACAAAATGTAGAAAATCAATTCAATGCTAATTCTAATCCTGAGACAGTTGTAATAAAAAAGAAAAATAAAGAAGAGTTGAATATAGATAATAAAAAAGATACAAGTTTGAAATTAGTAACTGAAAAATTAGACATTGAAGATAGTAAAAATGAAAACCCTGAATGGGTTGGCGTAAAAAGCAGTATTAATAGACACTTTGTTTCGGAGAATACAATACTTAAAATGCCAGATGTTATATCGAATTCTTATGAAAAATCTAATTCAAATACAAATTATAAATTAAGATCTAGTCGGCTATACAACCTAGTGTTTGTGTACACAGATATTATTAAACCAAGATATATTGGCGATCAAAAAACAAAGTGTATTAAAATATTTTGATGTTTAAATGAAACAAATTATATTCACTTTAAAAATATTGAATATTATCGATTGAAATCTTCAAATATAAATAATATTTCTATAATGATACGAGATGATGCAGGAAAGAAAATAAATATTGTGTCGAATGAATACCCCATTTACTGTACGTTACATTTTCGTAATATAAAAAAAGCTTCATAAGTTGTACTGATACCATTTATATGCAAACCGTGGACAAAATTTATTCTGAGTACTATCTTAATAAATCTGGATCAAATTTAGATAATAAAGGAGGATATATACCATTCTCCTAGAATTGTTCAATATGGTCGTGGAATTGGTTCATTTTTTTCGGCCTTGTATACACATCTAAAACCTCTAATGAAAACTGGATTAAATGCTTTAAAAAATCATTCACTCGAAATCGGAAAATCAGTTTTGGAAGACTAAACCTATAAAAACTATATTTACTGAACAGGGTAAAAAGGCTGTTCGAAATTTAAAAGAAAAATTTATTAGCAATATTAGAAATATACAAGATGGGAATGGAAAACGTATAAAATTCAAACGACTAAAGAAAAAAGATCATATGAAAACTAAACGTTCTAGAAGAAGGAAGTTTACTGATATATTTGGCAACTGTTAATTTATTTATGATGGCAGGATTTATTGAATGTATGAAAAGTGAATTAGATCTTTTTGAGTCACCACCTGCACAAACTAGCATAATTAAAACAGAGGAGGTATCATATAGTCCAATAGCAACAATTGACTACAATAGAATTTCTTTCACTCGGAAATGGTGAAACATATAGTGATCTAAGTAGTGTTTATTTACGATTAATTGTAAAAATTAATGGAAGTGGAGGAGTCATAAACAATTTACTTCATTCATTATTTCGGAGCTGTAGTGTTCATTTAAATAATAGAAATGTATCGCAATCTGATAATAATTATCACTATAGATCTTATATTGAAACCTTGTTAAACTATGGAAATGCCAAATCTACACATCTTGAATCATTCGGATGGCCATTAGATACAAAAAAAAAAAAAATAATTCAATAGTTCAGATCGTTCAGAAAATCCGTATAACTTTCGCCATTTCAATTTACAAAGATTTAATTTAGTTGTAAATGGAGTACAAGTATCAGCACAGCCGATTGAATTTGATTATAAACATATATAAGTACCAGGTGATATCAAACCTTATATATAAGTAATGCCATACATTACTTTGATAAGGGACATCAAATAACTAAAGAATTATTTGATAACGGATATTTCTTACTTGCATTTGATTTAACACCAGAGCATAACAATAACTCACACTGCGGAAACTTAATAAATCAGGGTACAATACGAATTGAAGGTCGTTTCAGTAAAGCACTTTCTGAAGCAATTACTTGTTTAGCATATTGTGAGTTTGATAGTGTTTTGCAAATTGATAAAAATCGTACAGTATTACAATCATTATGAATACAAGTAATATAGACAATATTTTATATACAAATTTAGTAACTAAGAAAAATTTTAAAGGAGTTTTTGCATCTAATCAGCTACCTATAAATCGAATAAAAAAAACCAGCATTTTATATTGTGAATATGGATTCATCATTTAAACCAGGATCACATGGGATTGTAATATATTTTCCTCGAAATGGGCCGGCTGAATATTTTTGTTCTGCAGGGAGTTCTCCTATTAAACCATTTGTAAATGTTATTCAAACAAATGCATCCACATTTATTAAAAGCAATTTCCGACTACAAAGTGAAATTTCAATGTTATGCGGTATTTATTGCTGTATATTTATATATTTAAGAATTAAAAATATTTCTTTTAATAATTTTTTTAATTATTTTGATATATAGGTATTTTTAAGTTTCATATAATAAAAAATAAATAAAACAATTTAATGAAAATAATTTATAAATTTGTCTTTTTATTCCTATTATTTAAAATTTTACAAATTCATTGAATATAGTATAATAAAAAACACATTATTAATAATATGTAATAAACAATTATTTCATAAATTGTTGTTTGTTTTTCGACCTTAAATAGAGTAATTGCAAAAATATTGTTTTTGCGGGCTCAAGGTCCTGCCAGATACAAAGTGCTATGTACTGGAGAGTGAAACAAACAACAATTGACAAAAACAAAAAATTGTTGGCTGACCGTAAAGCTGTTTCCAAGCTTCCTCATCAGCGGTCTTCTGCACAACTTCTGCATAGGAAGCCTATAAGATTATTTTGTGCCATGAACTAAATGCGAATTTAGTACAAGCACAAAACAATCAGGCAAAACATGCAAAAATTGCACCAACTTTATGTTTGTCAATTGTTGTTGTCGCATTGCAGCAAGCATCATATAGGCTGTAGTGTCACTACAGAATCAAATACGAGCACTGCACGCTTATTAAAAATTTAAATCTCAAGATTTTATATTTGTATGCACTGTGCCCTGCGAATGTATAAATTGTTGTTTGTTTTTCGACCTAAACTAGAGTTATTGCAAAAATATTGTTTTTGCGGGCTCAAGGTCTTGCCAGATACAAAGTGCTATGTACAAGTGAAACAAATTATTTTATATATTTAATTCTATAATGTAATTTTATATGTTTATCAATGTCTTTAAATTCCTTGTCATAATAATAGCAACCACATGTATCTGGTCCCTTCGTTAAGTCATCTGTGGCCCATGGACAGCTCTTATAATGTACTCCGTGAATAGTTAATATTTTGTCCATATACTGATAATGCTTACAATAAGGTATAAACTTAATAAACTGTTTTTTATGATCATCCAATAAAATATTATTAAATTCTTTTAAAAACTTTTTTACTTTTATAACTTCCATAATATTTTTTTGTTCCAATAAAATTGTGATAAATAAAAATGATAAATAAATTTTATTAAAATTTCAATCCATTTATATATAATGGATATCTCTTTAAAATTAAATTAAAATTTTAAAGAGAGTAAGTAAAATAAATCTCAAGACAAAAATTCTATAAAAAAAACATGATCTAACATGCTCAATCTTTTAAACTTTTAGTATAGAAAATGATTTAAAAAATGATTCCAATGGGACCTTATGGCTCCATTCATTCATATAACCAAATTAAACGACCATGACTTCGTAGAATAAACTGCACTACAATAACCCGTATAGTAAAATGGCCTTGAATTGTTCTGTTATATGTCAATGCATTAATACAGAAGTACCTTAACCTGTTTACAACAAAAAAATTATCCACCAAAAAAAAACATCATTAATATTGCGAAGTTTTAAATTACAATCATTGTTCCTCAACAAAGATTCAAATTAAGCCCTTTGCTCCTGAACTCTGTTGATGATCATGCAAAATAAAACAATCAAGTATAACTAAAGTATACATTATAACTATGTTACCTGAAATTTAATTGCAACTAAAATATTTTACAACAACAACATTAATACGTTTGTAAATATTCTCATTCGCAAAAAAAGCTTACTCAGATATTATTATCCCAGCAACAACATTTACTCATTACGGCTGCATGCTTTTATAACATGCATATAATATATATGTATGTATCAACATTAACAAATTATGTTAAAAAGTCATCCTCCCACTGGCTCCATGCCATTATAAAATATATAGTATGCATATAATACACCTATGTTAAAAATACTTCCTATCAAAAATAATAACAAATATTCTGTTAAAATATGATTCCCATTGAAAAAACAATAACAACTATACTGTTGAAAAATGATGTCCAATGGACTACACTACCAACAACTTTGTTAAAAAATGATACCTATTGAACTATACCAACAATAACTATGTTAAAAAATGATCCCTATTGAACTACGCTAACAACAACTATGTTAAAAAATGATCCCTATTGAAAACAATAACAACATCTCTGTTAAAAATTCGATACACTAACAACAATGTGCTCCATGGAGCCCTGTAGGGCCAGAACCGGCGAATCCCTACATTAAGAAGAAAAGAAAAATAGTTGGCAAGATTAGATCACATGGGAAATTTTGAAGTAGGGATGTTGTGATAGTTAGTGTATTTAAGTTAGTTAGAATTATATAAGTTATAGTCGGTCTAAGCCGACTATAAATACCCTACACATATGTATAATGTGTGCGGTGACCACTTAAAAAGGGGCAAAGGTCACCAGGGTTTACAATTTCTGAAAATACCTACAAACTTGAAATCGCTTAAGGATTTCTTTTCATTTGATACCCATATGTACAAATACCGAATTTCGATTGTTTTTCAAGAACCTCACGTCAGAGACATTATTTTCACCGAGAAAACATTATTTTCATATATTTGAGCATGACCTAGCAGATTTAAGAAGCACTTTGCAACCACTTTGGCAATTTATAATGTATTAAGGGAGTCGCTCCAAAAATGGTTCCAGAAGTCGTTATTTTCGCAGGCGATGTTTACACGAGCAAGTACTTTTTCGTCAGCTTCTAAGAGAAGCGAACGGAGAATTGATTTAGAATACGCAGCTAACTTTATTTTTTTTTAATAAAATATTTCAAAGATGTTTGAAACGTTCTTGTATATTCTCAAGTACATTCTAAAAGAAGCGAACGTGGAACGACTTTTTATCGGAACACAATGTGAAGTTGTTCTCGTTGGTGTGCCGTTAGTACCAAGAGGTAAGTTATTCTAGAATCAGTTGTTGTAGAATTGGATAAAGAAACATATCTCCGTTTGCTTCTACGCTCTCATTAGATGCTCAAAAACTGTATTCGCTTCTCGTATATGTTCCGCTAGAAGCGAACGTGGAACGACTTTTCATCCGAACCAAATGTAAAGTTGTTCTCATTTCTGTGCCGTCAGTACCAATAGAGAAGTTATTTTAGAATAGCTTGCTATAGAATTGGATGGAGATACAGAACTTGGTTAAATTCTCTCTCTTATTCAACCGATAAATATACTCGAATATAAAGTGATTCCTAAAATGATTTCACTAGAAGCGAACGTGGAACGACTTTTTATCTTTGCATTCCAAATGTTTTCGGAACAACTTGTGATAAAATCTGCTGGGGAGGGCAATATATATTTGGCAAAAACAAGTTGACTTAAGCTCATAAAAAGTAAAATTTAACCGTAGATGTAAATTTTATGAGATATTTTAACATAAGTGATCGGTTCTTAAGTCAGAAGGTCAGATCATGCCAATCTTGTTGGTACAGCGTAGATATATAATTAATCTAAATAAAAAGTTTCATTTATCTAGCTCTTTTATTTTTTCTGTAATCGTGATTTCAACAGACAGACAGAGATCGCTAAATTGACTGAGGAGGTTATGCTGATCAAAAATATTTATACTTTTCCATACCGAGAATGCTTCCTTCTGGGTGTTACAAACGGCGTACCAAACTGAATATACCATTTCACTATTAGTGTAGGGTATAATTAGGTTGAATAACAATAAATGTTTTTTTTTGCAACTGCATCTATATCTGCCATGGACATATTTCCACTATAAACTGCAAGATACTTGTTTATTATATTTTTTTTTAGAATGAAAATACATTTTTTTTTTAAGTTTAACATTACTTTCTTCAATATATGTAGGCTTAGTATAATTCAGATTTATAGCAGAACCACTGTACAGATTTTACTGAAAATGTGCATTGGGCAAAGAGGAGTGCCACATCCCATAGAACCTAAAAATTAAAACACGTTATAGCAGTACTTGGGATAGCAAATTTAATGAAATTTTAGTCAGCGTTATATTTAACCATTCTAAACGGTCGGGACTGGACCACTGGGTGTTGGTTACTACATTTATAACTCTAATAAAAAACGGCCACAGTGAAGCATGGGTTTCTGATATAAATAATAAAAATGATCTTTATAATCATAAAATTCTTCTATATCCATGCATTCAAAAAATCTTTGTGCTAGTTTTTTTTATACTAACTCAGATGACATTTCTTTTTTTTTTTGCCATGTCATTCATATTATTATTTTTTTCATATTATATTAAATACAGATACAGTTTAAAAATTTCATTTCAGATATTGTATTATTCTTTTTTATATAAACTTAAAATTTTAATTAAATATTGGTGATATCCCGCGAAGCCTATTGGCTTTTCTGCAGGAATGTTTTGCATAACAAAGTGTTAAGCTAATTTAAAGAATAAAATGTGCTAAAGTTTGTATTGTAATAGTTGTTGTTTTATGTTGATTATACTTCATTGGTATCGTGTTGGACGTTTGCTGGTTCAGCTTTCCGACGTCTAGCTTTCTCTGCGTTTAATTCCGTACGTTCTTCGCAGCGCTTAAGCGAGTCCATATTGGCACCTCGGATAGTGCGTACGTCCATCACGCTCGAAGCGTGCCTTCCGTCAATCACAACGTGATCAATTTGTTTTCGAGTTTTTTGATCGGGCGACAACCATGTGGCCTTGTGGATATCGAAATGTTCGAATCTAGTGCTACTAACTACCATGTTTCGTGCTGCGGCGAAGTCGATTACCCTCGTTCCGTTATCGGAAGTGTTGGCATGGAGGCTAAATTTTACGATTGTGGGATGATGGCTTCTCTGCCCACCTTGGCGTTAAAATCGCCTAACACGATTTTGATATAGTGGCGGGGGCAGTGCTCGTATGAGTTGTCTAGGCGCTCGTAGAAGCGCTCTTTTGTTTCATCATCTTTCTCGTTCGTCGGAGCTAATTAGGTTAATGTTGAAATATTTTGCCTTGATACGAATTGTGCCCAGTCTTTCGTCCAATGCGTGAACATAGAGACAAGGTGACGGAGTCTCTTGCCGACCACAAATCCACATCCAAATTCATGTCTCTCCGCATGGCAGCTGCAGTAGATCATAGGGCGCTTGTCCATCGCATTTCCTGGATAGCGGTGATGTCAGCCTTATATTTTTCGAGGACATCAACCAGCTGGATAGTGGCACCTTCCCTATAAAGGTTCCGGACATTCCACGTGTATATCCGTAAATCATGGTCCTTAAAACGTTTGCGTGGGTTGCCATCGTGGTAATCGGTCGTTATCCGAGGCTTTTTTTGTGTTTTCATTGGGCGCATAGGTTTTTTCCGTGGTGGGACCCAAACCCAACGCACGAACCCTTTCTCTGAGGGAGATGTTCGCCACTTACTTTAGCCGACTTCTACAGCAGGTGATGTAGAGCGTCGTTTCCAGGGGCTTCAGCGCGGAGGACTTCCACAGAAGTGGAAGCGTCGCCATTTGACAATTTTTTAAATGGTGACCAGTGAGTTGACTTGAGACAACACCGACAAGGATTGCTCTGGCTTCGCCATGTTGAAGCGCTCAGACACGTTGCCTTGTGATAATCGCCCCCATAGCAACACGACGGAATATTAGGAAACAATATATTAATACCAATGAAAGCAGAAATATCATATTTCAAACACGCTTTAAAAATAAAAACAAAGAAATAAAATTACAGACAAAAATAATTATAATGAGGAAAAGAAATTACAAACAAAAAATAATAAACTTGTATCTAAGTCTAAGGAGATTATACAAGCTACAAAGTATTCTCAACCAAGACAAAAGTAGTAAAAAATAATATTAACATTCAGCAGATTTCACAAACTGATTCTCATACTGAAAGAATTCAACAAAAACTACAAATAAAAAAGATTCTATAAAAAATAAAAAGCAGATTGACAAAGAACCAATACAATAATAATAATAGTTTGGCGCTACAGTCCTGTACAGAACTTCGGCCGAGCTCTCTCACCATTTTGAGCTGTGCGTGTTATATTTGTACTCAAAGTGGTGGGACCTACAGTTTATTGCCGAATCCGAACGGCGGGTGAGAGCTTTTCATAGGCAATGGTTTTACTCTCGTAGGTTTGCCATTTACTGACGAGAGGTAGCGCGGTATAGAAAAATGTTTCTATGAAAAGATGTTGTTAGCCCCAGTCCAGGCTTGAACCGGGGACCTTTCGGCTCGCAGTCCAACGCACTAACCACTGAGCTACCGCGGCTACACCAATACAATTAGAAGTTATAAATACAGAAGTAAAAGAAATTATATAGAAGAATTTAATAATGGAACATTTAAACTTTGAAGAAAAACAATCGCTAAAAAAATTAATACAAGGAAATAAAGATCTATTTTTTAAAGAAGGAGATAATTTAAGTAGCCGCGGTAGCTCAGTGGTTAGTGCGTTGGACTGCGAGCCGAAAGGTCCCCGGTTCAAGCCTGGACTTGGGGCTAACAACATCTTTTCATAGAAACATTTTTCTATACCGCGCTACCTCTCGTCAGTAAATGGCAAACCTACGAGAGTAAAACCATTGCCTATGAAAAGCTCTCACCCGCCGTTCGGATTCGGCAATAAACTGTAGGTCCCACCACTTTGAGTACAAATATAACACGCACAGCTCAAAATGGTGAGAGAGCTCGGCCGAAGTTCTACACAGGACTGTAGCGCCAAACTATTATTATTATTATAATATTCTCTTTGTATTTCTAATATTTTTTATGGGTGAGAATATTATTATCCTAAATTGAGAGAAATTAGTAGGAGAAATATAAATAATTGTGAAGTTTGTCAAAAAGCAAAACATGATAGGAATCCGGAAAAGATAAAATTCAGATACAGCTATTAAACCAAATGAAATAATACATATGGACATAGATCAACCTACACAAAATATTTATTTTTTAACATTCTTAGACAAATATACTAAACACATTACAGAACTACCTATAAATAATAGAAATATAATTAAAACCATTGAGCAGATACAAATTAGAAATTCAATCATGAGAAACCCTAAAGAAATAATATGTAATAATGAATTCAATACATTATTATTTAAAGAATTTATGGAAAAAGAAAATATTAAAATTCATTTAACTACAATAAAACAGGAAACGCGGTCATAGAAAGAATACATGGAACTATAAATGAACATATTTGGTTATTAAACTCACAAGAAGATAAAAGTCAAATTAATTTAAAGGAGAAAGTAATAATCCCAGTAAAGTATTATAACGAAACTATACAGTCTACTACTTTAAAAAGACTAATAGAGTTTATAAAAAACGAAATAAAGTTAGAAGATTTCGATAATATAGCTAACAGAATAAAAAATAATAAAGAAGTTATAATAACAAAGTTAAACAAGACAAGAATTCAATGGACCAAATTTAGATAAGGAATTATACGTAAAAAGAGATATAGTAAGAACAGGGAAAAAGATTGCTCAAAAATATAAAAAAATTAAAGTTAACAAAGTTAATAATGAATACAGAAAGATATATAAAAATCAGTTTAAAAGAATATTCAAATATCAAGATCAAAATTAAAGCATAAATAATATTTTTCTTTCAGATGGCTACATTTGGAATAATGACAATAATAATCATAATTTTAAATATAATAACTTTAGGAAAATCACAGATGAGAATAGAACAAGTGAATAATGATGCAGAGTATATATAATAAAACAAAGAGGAATAAACTTAATAGAAAATTATGATAAGGTTATACACATAATAAATTTAGAATTATATGATAAAATAATTAAAAATATAAACAATTCAATAATACATACAATGATTTATTCAATGATAATACGTCAGTCAACCAAAGTATTACAAAATTTACTAACTTTAGCAACAAGTAAGATTAGAAGTATAACGCCAATTAATAAAACGAAGAGAATAAAAAGAGCATTAATTAATATTGGAGGAAAAGCGATAAAATTCATTTTTGGGAATTTAGATGAAGAAGATAAAGTAGAAATAGAAGACCAATTAGAAATTATTGACCAAAATAATCACAATCTAATAGAAAATTTAAATAAACAAATAACGATAAATAATAATATTCAAAAACAATTGAATGAAGTGAAGCAGTTTCTAAAAATCAACAAGTAATAAAAGACAATTTAAATTTTTCGGATAAAACTAAACTTAAAATAATTAAAAATCTAGAATACTTACAAATTAGTATGGATATAAATTTATTAATGAACGATATAAAGAAGTTACAGGACAATATTATGATGTCAAGAATTGGAATTTTAAGAAAAAATATCTTAACTACGGAAGAGAATGAAAAATTAGGAATAACGATTGAGAAATTAGAATTCATGAAAAGTTCACAAGCCAAATCAAATTGCAAAATAGCATTTTTATTATTAATTCCGAAATTTACTAATGAAATTGCAAACAAATTGAAAATATATTCTATGCCAACCATAGATCACAAAGTTGTTATAAACCATAATAATTATATACATTTTAGAAATAAATCTATGAAAATAAAAATGTGATAAAGAAATTAAAATTAGCAAACAATTGTATTAAAAATTTATATAACAATGATAACCACAAAGAATGTAAATTAAGAAAGAATAAAGAAAAAACTATAATTGAAGAGGAAAACATGATAATAATAAAGAAAATTTATAGTACAGAAGTTATAGATATTAATAATGTTACATATAAGATAAAAGGAAATAATGTAATTCACATAAATAATTGTTCAATTAAGATTAATGATACCGTATTTAACTACGAAAACAAAATACATATTGACCATATAATTTTACCCATTTATAATAGTCTAGAAAATATAAGTGTAAAATTGGAATTGGAGGACGTACATAATAATCAATTAAAAAATATAAAAGAAATCTAAGAATTAAAATTTCATAGCAATATCAAACATAATTTAAGCTTTCCATTAATAATATTAATAATAACTTTCATAATAATAATTACAATTTTGATTAAAAAGAAATATATTGAAAAATTTAACTAGTAATGATCCAGCCAGCGAGTTACGATATCAGTATGATATCTGACACCAAATTTAATATCAAATTAATCAAAAACAATGAAACTTTCCATTTGTTCTTAATAACCAATAAACATAAAAATTTATAAACATTTGGTTTCAGAAGAATGACACATAATGCATAGAAACATACGATGGACGAAACATATTATGTACATTAAGAATTGTTGCTAAGTAACTTACTGTAAACAACATAAATACTAACTCCAATTCAAGTTCAGTTCTGTTCATTACTGTCCAACATTAATAACTAGTTCAAGTTAAGTTATAAAAGTTAAGTTCAAGTTTTTTTTAAGTATAAGTTGTAAAGTAAAAATAAATAAAGAATATAAAAGGAAATATAATTTTTTTTTTTATAATAATATTTTGAATTTACGATTTTATTGATATTTCTGTTTGATTGTAATTATTATATCCTTTACGATTCTGTTGGATTTTATTGTTAAATGTATTGTTATTACGCAGAGGTAATGTAGTGGTATTTTAATTTAATTTTTCTTGTTGTATTGTGTGTCATATTAATTAGTTGTACAGGAAGCTTGTTGGTATTGTAGATTTCAGAGTGTATTTGCCATAGTTGTTGAAAAAACGTGGAACCTGGTATCCGCCTTCCGCTCTTCTTCGAGTATAATGCCTGTGGTCGATGTCAATACGATATTGTATGCCATTATAAAACTCATTTAGCAATGTTGATTTGAAGATGCCATCGATGTTTAGTACGTTTAATTGTTTGCTAATTTGTATGTTGCTGCTGGTAGCTATGTACCTTTTTGTTATGTTCTTCAGTATTTGATTTTGACTTTTCTGGAGTAGTCTGCAATGTGCAATGTACCCCATGCAGTTATGCCATGACGTATATATGATTCGGCAAGCGCAAAGTATGCTTGCCGAACTACACTTTCGTTGCTGCAGATGATTTTCGCAGTTTTTTACGCGCGTGTTCTATGTGATTGTGTTACACGTATCGTCTTCGTCGTTAATGTATGTTGTGTGAGTGTAGGCATTCGTAGTTCTGGAATTTTATTGATATATTGTTGTATGGAACATGTGGTGGTTTTACGTGCATAACTTCAGTTTTACTTGCGTTTACTGCTAGGCCATTATCGTGTGACCATTTCGTGATTATCTCGATTTCCTGTTGCACAATTTTTGTTGCATTTTCAATGAGTTTGTGTGTTACTACTATTGCCGTGTCATCGGCGTATGCAAAGGTTGCGCTATTTTTTAATTGTTTTAGCATATCTTTGTATAAAGAATAAACAAAATTGGTCCCAGTTTTAATCCTTGGGGAACTCCGTAAGTTATTTCTATCTCACCACTTAAATTGTTTTGTATTTTCACTAGATACGTTTGTAATTTTAGATAATTTTCAAACCATTAAGCACGTACACCTGAGTTGTGTAATGTCGATATCAATTTTTCGTGGGTTAGTGTGTGGCAATCAGCACTTGCTGTGCTAAATATCCCGAAACCGCACGCAGTTCTACGTTGCATCGCACGCATCCACACTACGTCTGGACATAACTCGCAACGCGGCTCCACAGCCATATGGCCGGACATCTCCAAGCAGTCCACAAGCGACGTCTCAACACACGCTCAAAGCACGCAGTATCGACGTTTCAGCGCAGCTCGACGTTTCAATGCAGCCGACCTATCAACGCTGCCCGACGTTTAAACGCAGCCCGACGTTTCAACGCTGCTCGACGTTTCAACGCTACTCGACGTTTAAATTCAGCACGACGTTTCAACGCAGCACGACGTTTCAATGCAACCTGATGGTTCAACGCTGTCCGACGTATCAACGCTTCCCGACGATTTTACGCTGTGCGACGTTCAATGCAGCCCGACGTTTCAACGTGATAATTGTATCAAATGGCTTGCTAAAGTCAACAACATGACTGTTAAGGTTTTTACTCGCAAAACGGCCCAGAAGCTTATTTGTATTTTTTCCTTTTTGGAATCCGTATAGGTTCTCATCTATTATATTGTATGTTGAGATCAAATTCGATAGTCTATTAACTACAATATCTTCTAAAATTTACTCAATCGCGGGTAGTATAGATATGGGGGTATAATTGCCATATTCAGATTTTATACCGCTTTTGTAGATTGGTCGTATTATAGACTAGCTGGACCCGTGCACGACTCGTGCCAAGATTTGGTGAATGCAAGGATATGGAGTGATTTTATTAATATAAAGAACATATTTATTATGAATTTATGTGAATTTTAGAGTGGTGAATTTTAGTGTGGTGAGTTTTAGTGTAGTGAATTTTAGTGTGGTGAGTTTAGTGTTGTGAGTTTTAGTGTGGTGAATTTTGGTGTGGTAAGTTTTGTTGTGGTGAATTTTAGAGTGGTGAGTTTTAGGGTGGTGTGTTTTAGTGTGGTGAGTTTGAGTGTGGTGAATTTAAGAGTGGTGAGTTTTAGTTTGGTGAGTTTTAGTTTGGTGAATTTCGGTGTGGTGAGTTTAAAGAATTTGGGATGGTTGGTATACCCAGGTGTGAAATATCATAAGATCACTATAATATCTGTAGAAATACACCATCTGGAAAATGTACCTTCTATGGGGGGTGCCACGCCCAGTGGTCTAATATCGCCCACATTCCGCGAGACCGTTTAGAATGGTTATATATAACGCTGACCAGAATTTCATTAAATTTGCTATGCTAATTGCTGACATAATGTGTTTTTAATTTTTGGGTTATATGGGAGCTGCCACGCCCAGTCCACCAATCTCACCGAGATATAGCCTATACTCTGCCCAGACCCAACATACATGTTGTGTCAAAATTTGATTCAATTCGGTTCAGCCGTTTTGACGCCTATTCGGAACATACAGACATACATACTTACATTCGCAAATATATAGTAGATGTTTTGAGGATATTTGGTAATATTGATTCTTCCAAACTCATATTTGTTGTGAATTAATTCACAACATTTTTCTTTTCTTTATTAATATTCACTATTCACACAATTTTGGATGTTGCTGTACATATGTTGAGCAACATGTTCATAGCATTGCTCCAACGCTTCACGCTGGCAACAATGATAATACTTTGGCAATGCGCTAAAGCTTTGTTTAGGCCAGACCTCTTTCAAGTTAGCTTACACAGTTAACAGAGGCTTGCAATATGTTAAAATAAGCTATGTTAAAATACACAAAGCAGCGTTCTCCAACAATTATACTATTACGCAATTGGTGTCAGCCAAAAACTGCAAGTCGGACTTTCTTCAAAAGTCACGTACACCAAAATTGAGTGAAAGTGAAAATTCACTAGAACATTGTGAAAATAGAATTCAAGAAAAGCTTGCAACGAAGGTATTGTTAATACTTTTCGTTGCAATTTAATATAGAGGTTTAGTGAGCCTCAAGTGGAGGTAGTAAAATTAATAAAGTGTTATAAAAATATATAGTGGTTTCAGTCTAATTATTTAAATAATAAAGTAAGAAACATAGAGGACAACCTAGGACACCATTTGTACCAACAATACTAAATAAAGATTGTACAGCATTATTAAAAGATATTATATCTGGAATTCTGCATTTATCTAAATTAGAGGAGGCAGATAAAATAGTAGAAGAGTTACTAAATTTCCAGAATTTAAAAATTAAATCGGTTTTAACAGAAAATGGTGAATTAGAAAGATTAGTTGATGTGTTGAGAAAACTTTTTAACGATTGTTGTTTAAAACGTACAGCAGAGTTAGAAGAAACAGGTAAAATAGAAGAGGAAAAACGTACAGCAGAGTTAGAAGAAACAGGTAAAATAGAAGAGGAAAATATAAAATTAAGAAATTTATTGAAAGAAAAGAATATTTCTGAGGAATCAATAAATAATTCGGTCAGACGCCACGCAAGGGAGGAGTAGGATGGTACCAACCTCACAAGGACCGAGAGTGGGAAGGAGGACGTAGAACGAAGGGAGGAGGACGTAGAACGAAGGGAGGAGGACGTAGAACGAAGGGAGGAGGACGAAGGACGTAAAGAAACCAAATATAAAATGGTGAGTTTTTAAAGTTTTGAATAAAAAATATTTACACATTCTAACTATTTAAAAAAAAAAATCAATGAAAAATAAAATATAAAAAATTAAATACACAACACTGAGATTCCAAACCACGGACCCTCCAGTGCATAATAGAAATATTAATTTAAAATAATATGGAAAGTAAAAAAAAGTACTCCGAAATATTACTTAAAAAAAAATAATATATAATAAAAATATGAAAATAAATAAAAGTAAATCCACACTGCGAATCCGAACTCCGGACCCTCCAGTGTATAATAAAATAATTCATACTATTAGTATGTAAATTATAATTTTCATTAAATATAAAACGATAACTCCATAAAATCAAACAAATATTTATATTCGCAGCACTGAATGCTGGTGTTAAAAATAATAAATTTGTATATCAAATTAAATGTAAATTAAAATGCGATCAAAAAATCAGTATATAATAATTTATGAAAATAATTTATAAATTATTAAATCAAAAATACAATATAAAATATTTAAAATCAAAATATGAAACATTAATTATTTTTCAAAATGTAAAAATTTATATAAAAAAATGTCATAAGTAAAGGTAAACAAAGGACAAATATACCACGAAACAAATTAAGAAATAGTAAATTACACTGTCGACAATCAAAATGGGTACGGAATATATTTTGAAACTCGTACGTTATTTGGTTCCCTGCTTTTCTGGAACGGATTCACCATTATTAAAAACAGAAATTTACAGATTTATTAAAGGTTGTAAAGCTGCGAAGCTTGGAATTCAAGATTCAAAGAATAAAGTATTTATTCAATGCGTTAGGTTACGATTGAATGGGTATGCTTTTGACTTAGTAAGGTCAAAAAATTTCGAACAAATAGAGAATTTATACGATTTGCTAAAAAATACATACTTATTAGAAGTAGTTTCCATAGATTCAGTACTACAAATGATTAGAGAAACATATCAAAATAGTGGAGAAAAGTTGAGGGCATTTGCCAGACGGTTATATGGATTACAATTCAAGGCCAGTAAAAAGTACAGAAAAAACATAGGTATTGATGATGTGTTCAGATTAGAGTTGTTGGATTCAAATTGGAGTTCGTGATCCAACAATAACAATTATAATGTTTGGTAGCAAGTCAAACACATTAGATGCATTGTTAGATGAAGCTCTAAATGTGGAAGCTCTTATGCAGCGAGAACCATGGTCGAAACAGGACAATTATAATTTTAAGGAAGAAACTTTTTCAAAAAGCAATGAGCAAAGCAAAACATTAGCAGATGAATTTGGACAAGTAATTAATAATGCTGATATAAATTCCGAAATAGGGAGAACTTTTCCAATATGTTCCTTTTCTAAAAATCAGGACATAGTGAAGATTGCTGGAATGGGAAAAATATGCCTTTCTGCAAAGAGTGTCAAACTTATGGACACGAATCTAATTGGAAATGTGGAAATAATAAAATGAACCAGTTGGGAAGGTTAGATCACATGGGAAATTTTAAAGTAGGTGTAATTATGATAGTTAGAATTATCAAAATTATAGTCGGTCGAAGCCGACTATAAATACCCTACACATATGTGTGGTTACCATTCAAAGTGATATATAGGTCACCAGGGTATACGAATCCTGAAAATAACTACAATCATTCAATCACGGAAGAATTTCCATTCATTTGATACACATATTTACAAATGGGTAGGTGTACCGAATTTCGATTTCCACAAGTCTTTTCGCCGGAAAACATTATTATCATGTATTTGAGCATGATATTAATATATATTTGACCAAAAAAGTTTACCTAAGCACATATACATAAAAATTGATCTTTATATGTACATTTTATATGAGGTATTTGAACATAAGTGGTCGGATCATAGGTCACAATGGACCGATCTCGCACATACAGCGTAGGTATATTAGTAATCTAAGTTATAAGTTTCATTTATCTAGCTCTTCAATTTTAAAAGTAGTAGGGATTTCAACAGACAGACAGACGGACAGACAGACGGACATTTCTAAATCGACTCAGGAGGTCATGCTGATCAAGAATATATATACTTTTCCATACCGGAGATGCTTCTTTCTGGGTGTTACAAACGGCGTACCAAACTGAATATACCCTTTCACTCTTAGTGTAGGGTATAAAAATATGAATACACCTGCAAATTATACACAACAAGGTGATAATAATAATCAAATGAAAAATAATACAAGTAATATGGTATAATAGAAAAGGTATAATAGAAAAGGGCATACAATAACTAATTGTTATGCGGAAGAAAATACAGAATCAGCTACAGGTAATATAGTTAGGCCGGAAGTTGTAGAAGTTTGTAGTATAACACTACAAAAAAGCGAAATAGAGAGTATAAGTAATCAAGAAAATAAAGAACCAAAAAGTGAAGATACATATTAATGAAGATAGAAATCTTCCAACAAAAACATATAATGAACTAAATAATAAAACACAACTTGACGCGAAAAATGAACAAAATATAGGAATTAAGGAAATTAAAAATAAACAAATTATAAAGAAAGCAAATGAAGTAAAAAGAGTAAAACCAATAAAAAAGTTAAAAATATTAAAATTAAGAATAATAAAATCAAAAGTAAATCGAATAAAAAGAAAGTTGTAATTAAGGGCCTGAAAATTTGGGAATTGTAGATCAAACGTCTGGCAAGACCGTGAATACATTCCGTACAGGGGAAAGTATAATTCACAATGAATTAATTTCAATTTTTCTTTTTATTATTAGCGCTATGTGCAATTTATCGTCAGAAATGTATAATAAATTCACGATTTGTTAAATTAAATTGTCTTCAATTGCTAATAATTTTAAGAGTAAATTTATGTCCAGAAAAATAAAATTAACTTCACAATTAGGCATGCATCGTAATATATTTAACCGGCATGGAGAGTGTTTCAAGATATCCGATACAAGTGATGTGTTCATTGAAGTACATTGCGAGGCAGCAAAAAATTGAAAACTTACTCTGTTAGTGGATTCTGGAGCTGAGGCCAGGCTGATTAAAGAAAATTGGATGGTAAATTTGCCGAATTTTAATGAAAATATTCAGAAAGATCTGAGTGGTGCTTTTGGTGGATGCGTTAGAACCTTAGGCTCCATTAAGATTCGGCACACAAACATAGAAAACCTGAGTTTAACGCTACACGTTGTGTCACTTGTACAAGAGGTACCAGCAGATGGAATAGTCGGGCGTGGCGATCTCTGGAACAGATCTATAATAAAAGCGTTAAATAAAAAAATTACATTTTTTGATGAAGACAAAAATCACCCTGTTAAATTTCCAATAAAATCATTGCAAGACATAGAAAATATTAATTTTAATCAACAAATCAGGGTACAGCCCAGAACAGCCATGGTTGTATCACTGCCGTTAAGAACAAGAATTCCTATAGTTTTGTTGCACAAACAGGAAATTCAGCAAGGAGTATATTTGGGAGAGAGTTTAACAAACGTTAGAAAAAATAGAGTATATACATCAATTTTAAATGCCACCGATAAGGAGGTAACCATTGATAGCAATTTCAAGCCACAATTTTCAAATTTTAACAAATATAAAGAAACAACAATGGCGATTTCTACAATAAATACAATAAACTCGGTTAATATAAAAAATAGAATTGATAGATTATTAGGGAATGTAAAGATCGATGAATCATTAAATAAAGAAGTTGCATCTTTGCAAAATATTTGCTTGTCATATCATTACGTTTTTCATTTGCAAGGGGATGAATTAACATTCACTCCGATATTAAAACATGAAATACCCACACAATGGAATCAGCCACCAATAAATCAGAAACAGTATAAACTTCCTCTTATGCATAGAAATGAGATTAATAGACAAGTATCAAAGATGTTAGACGATGGAATTATTTCACCAAGCCTTGGAATTCCCCATTATTATTGGTACCTAAAAAGGGCGATAAAGATGACTGGTTATAGATTTTCGAACATTAAATGACGTCACCATCAAACAGGTATTTCCTATACAACGAATAGATGAGATTTTAGACCAGTTAGGTCATAGTCGGTATTTTTCAACACTGGATTTAGCCAGTGGTTACCATCAGGTTCTAGTTGAAGATAGTGACAAAGAAAAAACTGCTTTTAGAACAGGTCTTGGTCATTTCGAATTTAACAGAATGCCATTCGGTTTAACGGGGGCACTTGTCACTTTTCAAAGGATAATGAACCACATACGAACAGGTTTACAGGGTATTGACTGTTTCGTTTATTTAGATGACATAGTGGTTTATGGAAATAATTTAGCAGAACACGAGCAGAGGCTATGCAAGGTTTTGCAAAAGCTGAGAGAACATAATTTGAAATTAAATACAGAGAAATGTCAGTTTTTGCGACGCGAAGTTATATATTTAGGACATAAGTGTTCTGAGTTAGGTGCCCTAGCAGACCCAGCCAAAGTAGAGTATGTTAAAAATATTCCAGTTCCGAAAAATAGTAAGTTCTGAAAAATAGGAAGGAAGTTCAAGCATTTTTAGGCTTAATTAATTATTACAGATAATTTATAGGAGGTATGGCCAAACTGTCATTACCAATAAACTGTTTGCTTAAAAAGGACGCTAAGTTCATATGGAATGACAATTTTAACGAACCCTTTTTGCTCACGACAGACGCCAGCAACGAAGCAATTGGCGCGGTTCTTTCGCAAGGTGAAGTTAGAAGCGACCGTCAGATCGCGTTTGCCAGTAGGTCTCTTAACGATGCGGAAACACGCTATTCTACTATAGAAAAAGAATGTTTGGCAATTGTATGGGCAACAAAAAATTTTAGGGCATATTTTTGGGAAGACCATTTAAAATTTATACAGAATATCACCCCTAAAGGGTATAGCAAACTTAAAAGATCAGACATCACGTCTTGCTCGTTTCCGACACAAATTATCGGAATATGATTTCGCAATTCATTACAAACCGGGAAAAGTAATTTAAACGCTGATGCGCTTAGCCGCATACCGAATAATACTGAAAAAGTAGTTGTAGTACAAACACGTTCGAAAACCATGAAAAGAGACAAGAAAGACGATAACAAACAGTCAGAATGTGATCCTGAAGATTTGGTAACAAAGGAAAATGACAATATAATAGTTCTAACTGAACATCGGGACATAGAGACGGTAATGAAGGATTCACCGTTAGGTGGTCACCAAGGTGGCGTAAAAACATTTTTAAGAATTCGGCAACAGTACCGAAAAATTGTTCAAAATACCAGGTAAACAAGAGTCCAAGGCTGCCGAAGATGTCGATGGTTTTAACTGATACGCCAGTCAGACCCTTTGACAAAGTGTACATGGACCTGGTGGGTATTCTACCTGAAACCATTTCAGGGAATAAATACATCTTAACGATTCAGGACCATTTTTCTAAATTTATGTGCTGTGTGGCTATAGCCGATGCGGAAGCCAACACCGTAGCAAAAGCATTCTTCAACGAAATAGTTATACGCTACAATATACCCAAAGTATTGCTAACAGACAATGGATCGAACTTCGTTTCCAAACTATTTTCGGATACATGTAAATTGTTATGAATTAAAAAACCAGTTGGGAAGGTTAGATCACATGGGAAATTTTAAAGTAGGTGAAATTATGATAGTTAGGATTATCAAAATTATAGTCAGTCTAAGCCGACTATAAATACCCTACACATATGTGTGGTTACCATTCAAAGTGATATATAGGTCACCAGGGTATACGAATCCTGAAAATAACTACAAACATTCAATCGCTGAAGAATTTCCATTCATTTGATACCCATATTTACAAATGGGTAGGTGTACCGAATTTCGATTTTTTTTTTGTGAACCACAAGTCTTTTCACCGGAAAACATTATTATCATGTATTTGAGCATGATATCAATATATGTTTGACCAAAAAAGTTTACCTAAGCACGTATACATAAAAATTGATCTTTATATGTACATTTTATATGAGGTATTTGAACATAAGTGTTCGGATCGCACATACAGCGTAGGTATATTAGTAATCTAAGTTATAAGTTTCATTTATCTAGCTCTTCAATTTTAAAAGTAGTAGGGATTTCAACAGACAGACAGACGGACAGACAGACGGACATCGCTAAATCGACTCAGGAGGTCATGCTGATCAAGAATATATATACTTTTCCATACCGGAGATGCTTCCTTCTGAGTGTTACAAACGGCGTACCAAACTGAATATACCCTTTCACTCTTAGTGTAGGGTATAATTACATATAACACGTTACCACCCACAGGCTAATGGGTCATTGGAACGAAGTCATCATCCACTAGCTGAATATGTACGTAGTTTTGCTAAAGAGGATGAGTCAAACTGGGACCAATGGTTAAATTCTGCAATGCATGTTCATAATAACACGGTGCATACGTCGACGGGTCAAACACCATTCCGTACCTTGAACGGGTTTGACTTCGACATGCCTACGAATTTAAAGCGTAAAGTTTCACATTTATATAACGCAGAAGACTACAATAAGGTATTAAAGTACCAAATACAGCGATCACACGAGATCGTCAGGCAAAATCAATGTAGGGCCAAGGAGGTGTCGAACAATACGACAAGAACCTCAACCATATACAATTCAAACCACACGACATGGTTTTAATGAAAAACCAAACTAGGAAGAATAAGTTCTCTCCAATTTGGAAGGGACTCTACGTGATCGTAGAGGGAAGTGGGCCAGTGACCACGACGATATTGATCAAAAATAAAGATAAGGAAATTCACAATAATTTGTTAAAGGGATATCACAAATAGTGTATGCCGTTAAAATTAAAAATATTATAATATTACCCTAGGTTAGAACCCATAAAATTAACAATATAAAACCACTTAGCTATGCGTTGACAATTAAACTCGTAGATTGCAACGTTATGAAAACATTATGCAACATATAGAAAAAATAAATCTAACCATAAGATATAGAGAAATCATTAAATAAAACCAAGGATTGAAACCTAAACGAATAACGGTTTCGATTTCGGGTTTTTCCGCGTTTCGGTTTCGGTTACGGTTTCGGTTTTAAGTTTTTATAACGAAACGGTTTCGGTATACCGGTTCCATCTTACGGTTTCGGTTTTTGTATAAATTTTCTTTATTTCCATATTTTTCAAATAATTTTACATTTTTTATATGGTGCTAAATTATGTTCAAATTATGATACTGGGGTAAAGTGGGAAACGTAATTTAAACAATGTTTGTTGTTATTTTAGTAAAAGTATTGTGTTATATGAATTATTTAATTGATTACGCCAAGAAAAAAATTTAATTTAAAATTTCGTGACCTCAAACCAATGAAAAGCAACATTTTGACTTCAGCTGTGATATGATCTGAATTGCAAAGAAGAAGAGTTTTTTTACAATTTTCATCCATAAAAACCAAAGAACTTAAATTTCAACAATTCTGTGAACTGCAATATATGTAAACTAGTGATGATCATTTGCAAGAGCAAGACAAGAAATGGTAATCTTAATCTTTTGAATAAAAGATCGAAGACATATTAATTATGAAAACAAATAGAATTTGAACAATAATTGTAATAATTGTACTTATTTTCAATTTCTTCAACATTTTACTGACAACAAAAAAAAAAAAACAAATAACAAAAATTTGAATTATATTTTAACAGGAATTAACTAATAAAAATAATTGTATAAATCAAGTGATGTTGACGAGACAATTCAAAATCTCAAGGCCATAATAAAATGAACGATAAGTCACCAAATACATTTTTAAAATGCTAAATATTTTTTACAAACTTCTTTATGTATCTGTCAATTGATAAGAAAATGTAAATCTATTAGTTGATATTTCAACCTTAAAAATGCATCAATTACTTTTTATAATATTAATCAACAAACTCGAAAATTAAGTTTTTCATAAAAATGTGTTTGGTGACTTTTCGTTCTACAACGACGATATACATATACAATAAATATAAGGATTATTTCGTATAGGCATATTTCTGTTTTCGTCACAGATTAAAAAATCCGTATGTCAATAGAACTCAAATAATATCTTGCATAGTAACATTTTTCTTTGCGAACACCATGCGAACACAAACTCAAACGCTACAAAGCGAATACTAACAGAAAGAAGAGAATATAACTATTCTTATACACACACTTTCACAACGAGAACACTTCGTTGCTATCCTGTATCATCGCATGGCAACAAACAGACGCATGACAAACAGACAGACGCATGACAACGGAGAGACGCATGACACAGACAGACGCATGGCAACGGACAGACGCATGGCACCACACTACATGTATGTATCTAGTACAGGTCTCTAGTTGGCAACAACAACGAGTTCTCTTTGTGGAACAAAAAATTTCCCGCTAAAAAGTCTATCAAAAGCTTGGATGCTGCTTTATACGCATTTTTGTTGTTGTTGCACTTTCAAACGAATCAGCGGATTTGTGAAAAAAGAAAAACACAAAAAGCAATATATCAGCTAAATATATCACACTGAAAATTGTTCATATATTTTTTTTTATTACTTCATGATTTTACAATTAACAAAAAAACTACCCTACACATATGTGTGAATACCATTCAAAGTGATATATAGGTCACCAGGGTATACGAATCCTGAAAATAACTTTAAACATTCAATCGCTGAAGAATTTCCATTCATTTGATACCCATATTCACAAATGGGTAGGTGTACCGAATTTCGATTTTTTTCTTGTGAACCACAAGTCTTTTCGCCGGAAAACTTTATTATCATGTATTTGAGCATGATGTCAATATATATTTGACCAAAAAAGTTTACCTAAGCACGTATACATAAAAATTGATCTTTATATGTACATTTTATATGAGGTATTTGAACATAAGTGGTCGAATCTTAGTTCACAATGGACGCACATACAGCGTAGGTATATTAGTAATCTAAGTTATAAGTTTCATTTATCTAGCTCTTCAATTTTAAAAGTAGTAGGGATTTCAACAGACAGACGGACAGACAGACGGACAGACGGATATCGCTAAATCGACTCAGGAGGTCATGCTGATCAAGAATATATATACTTTTCCATACCGGAGATGCTTCCTTCTGGGTGTTACAAACGGCGTACCAAACTGAATATACCCTTTCACTCTTAGTGTAGGGTATAATAAAAATGTGCATAGCTGTGCATATGCACAATCGATGTACGAACTAGCGTAGCGAAGATAAGAGAAAAACATTGTTTTGTCTGTTTTATCTTTTTGAAGCGACTTTTGAAGCACTAGTAAAGCTATTTACCGCTTCAAAAGTGCTTCACAGGCCTTATTTTTAAGATGCTTATATTCTTTAGAATTGACAAAAACAAAAAAAAAACATCTTCATTAATGTTCACGTTCATAAATATTTTGCACGCTTTCCATTGTTACTTGTTGTTCAATATTTAGTAATATCATGAATTATTTTGTATATCATTATTACCTTAAAAACATAATAAATACATTAAAATCATAAAAAACGCAAGTCATCCTTTTCTTGAAGTCTTAGTCTTGCACTTGCTCTTGTTCTTTTTTTTTGCAAAATCTCGATCTTGTTCTCGTTCAAAAAAATGCAAGACAAGAAATATATCTGCCTTATAATTGAAATGTTTAAACTTGTCGAACTTGCACTTCATTTTAAGTATTGCCTTAAATAGTTACTGAGATGTTAATAATTTAAAACTTTTTCTACATTTTTTCTTGCATTACCATTGTTTTGTTTATGTCCGAAATTGAGCTGTTTTGAAACATCAGTCAAAAATTCATTAAAAGACTTATAAATAGTATTCTATTGAATAGATCCTTTAAAAGAATATAAAAAATATTCAAATGAACTTTTCAAAACTTTGTCCCACTTACCCCAAGCTCCCCTATATATTTTACTAATAAAAAAAAAACCAATAGTATTAAAATTTGAATCATTTTTTAACATAAAAATTTTGCTTGGAGTTGCTGGTGTTGTTTTGTTGTTAATTCGATTAATGAAACAAAAGAACAAATTTTAGACCAAATACCGTTGTTTTTCGAAATATCGTTTCTCAAAAAACAACATGTGAATTTTTGTACAACAAAACATTTTTATTTTGGGAACTCCAAATTTTATTAAATGACATTTTAACATGACCTGTACTTAAGATCTTCTATATAAAATAAAATATGTTTTTCTGTTTCTTTTTACACTTTTTTAAAAACCATTTAAAACCGGTATAAAACCGAAACCGTTTATATCGGTTTTGGATATCGGTTTATTTTCGTATAACGGTTTCGGTTTTAAAAATGAAACGGTTTTAAATGGATATCGGTTTCGGTTATGGTTTCAATCCTTGAATAAAACATTAAATAACTCGTCATTTAGAGGAAGAAATAAATATAAATAGGTTAGGAAAACAGTAAGTAAGAAACAAAAGAATAAATATAATAATAAAAAACATAGGACATATTAAAAACAATAATTTTGTAATAAAAAATGAAAAATATATACATATATTTATATATATATATATATATATATATATATATGTATATATATATATATATATATATATATATATAGATATATATATATATATATATATATATATATATATATATATATATATATATATATATATATATATATATATATATATATATACATATATATATATATAAATATATGTATATATACCAGGTAAACAAGAGTCCAAGGCTGCCGAAGATGTCGATGGTTTTAACTGATACGCCAGTCAGACCCTTTGACAAAGTGTACATGGACCTGGTGGGTATTCTACCTGAAACCATTTCAGGGAATAAATACATCTTAACAATTCAGGACCATTTTTCTAAATTTAAGTGCTGTGTGGCTATACCCGATGCGGAAGCCAACACCGTAGCAAAAGCATTCTTCAACGAAATAGTTATACGCTACAATATACCCAAAGTATTGCTAACAGACAATGGATCGAACTTCGTTTCCAAACTATTTTCGGATACATGTAAATTGTTATGAATTAAAAAACCAGTTGGGAAGGTTAGATCACATGGGAAATTTTAAAGTAGGTGAAATTATGATAGTTAGGATTATCAAAATTATAGTCAGTCTAAGCCGACTATAAATACCCTACACATATGTGTGGTTACCATTCAAAGTGATATATAGGTCACCAGGGTATACGAATCCTGAAAATAACTACAAACATTCAATCGCTGAAGAATTTCCATTCATTTGATACCCATATTTACAAATGGGTAGTTGTACCGAATTTCGATTTTTTTTTTTGTGAACCACAAGTCTTTTCGCCGGAAAACATTATTATCATGTATTTGAGCATGATATCAATATATGTTTGACCAAAAAAGTTTACCTAAGCACGTATACATAAAAATTGATCTTTATATGTACATTTTATATGAGGTATTTGAACATAAGTGGTCGGATCGCACATACAGCGTAGGTATATTAGTAATCTAAGTTATAAGTTTCATTTATCTAGCTCTTCAATTTTAAAAGTAGTAGGGATTTCAACAGACAGACAGACGGACAGACAGACGGACATCGCTAAATCGACTCAGGAGGTCATGCTGATCAAGAATATATATACTTTTCCATACCGGAGATGCTTCCTTCTGAGTGTTACAAACGGCGTACCAAACTGAATATACCCTTTCACTCTTAGTGTAGGGTATAATTACATATAACGCGTTACCACCCACAGGCTAATGGGTCATTGGAACGAAGTCATCATCCACTAGCTGAATATGTACGTAGTTTTGCTAAAGAGGATGAGTCAAACTGGGACCAATGGTTAAATTCTGCAATGCATGTTCATAATAACACGGTGCATACGTCGACGGGTCAAACACCATTCCGTACCTTGAACGGGTTTGACTTCGACATGCCTACGAATTTAAAGCGTAAAGGTTCACATTTATATAACGCAGAAGACTACAATAAGGTATTAAAGTACCAAATACAGCGATCACACGAGATCGTCAGGCAAAATCAATGTAGGGCCAAGGAGGTGTCGAACAATACGACAAGAACCTCAACCATATACAATTCAAACCACACGACATGGTTTTAATGAAAAACCAAACTAGGAAGAATAAGTTCTCTCCAATTTGGAAGGGACTCTACGTGATCGTAGAGGGAAGTGGGCCAGTGACCACGACGATATTGATCAAAAATAAAGATAAGGAAATTCACAATAATTTGTTAAAGGGATATCACAAATAGTGTATGCCGTTAAAATTAAAAATATTATAATATTACCCTAGGTTAGAACCCATAAAATTAACAATATAAAACCACTTAGCTATGCGTTGACAATTAAACTCGTAGATTGCAACGTTATGAAAACATTATGCAACATATAGAAAAAATAAATCTAACCATAAGATATAGAGAAATCATTAAATAAAACCACGGTTTCGGTTTTAAGTTTTTATAACGAAACGGTTTCGGTATACCGGTTCCATCTTACGGTTTCGGTTTTTGTATAAATTTTCTTTATTTCCATATTTTACAAATAATTTTACATTTTTTATATGGTGCTAAATTATGTTCAAATTATGATACTGGGGTAAAGTGGGAAACGTAATTTAAACAATGTTTGTTGTTATTTTAGTAAAAGTATTGTGTTATATGAATTATTTAATTGATTACGCCAAGAAAAAAATTTAATTTAAAATTTCGTGACCTCAAACCAATGAAAAGCAACATTTTGACTTCACCTGAGATATGATCTGAATTGCAAAGAAGAAGAGTTTTTTTACAATTTTCATCCATAAAAACCAAAGAACTTAAATTTCAACAATTCTGTGAACTGCAATATATGTAAACTAGTGATGATCATTTGCAAGAGCAAGACAAGAAATGGTAATCTTAATCTTTTGAATAAAAGATCGAAGACATATTAATTATGAAAACAAATAGAATTTGAACAATAATTGTAATAATTGTACTTATTTTCAATTTCTTCAACATTTTACTGACAACAAAAAAAAAACAAATAACAAAAATTTGAATTATATTTTAACAGGAATTAACTAATAAAAATAATTGTATAAATCAAGTGATGTTGACGAGACAATTCAAAATCTCAAGGCCATAATAAAATGAACGTTAAGTCACCAAATACATTTTTAAAATGCTAAATATTTTTTACAAACTTCTTTATGTATCTGTCAATTGATAAGAAAATGTAAATCTATTAGTTGATATTTCAACCTTAAAAATGCATCAATTACTTTTTATAATATTAATCAACAAACTCGAAAATTAAGTTTTTCATAAAAATGTGTTTGGTGACTTTTCGTTCTACAACGACGATATACATATACAATAAATATAAGGATTATTTCGTATAGGCATATTTCTGTTTTCGTCACAGATTAAAAAATCCGTATGTCAATAGAACTCAAATAATATCTTGCATAGTAACATTTTTCTTTGCGAACACCATGCGAACACAAACTCAAACGCCACAAAGCGAATACTAACAGAAAGAAGAGAATATAACTATTCTTATACACACACTTTCACAACGAGAACACTTCGTTGCTATCCTGTATCATCGCATGGCAACAAACAGACACATGACAAACAGACAGACGCATGACAACGGAGAGACGCATGACACAGACAGACGCATGGCAACGGACAGACGCATGGCACCACACTACATGTATGTATCTAGTACAGGTCTCTAGTTGGCAACAACAACGAGTTCTCTTTGTGGAACAAAAGTCTATCAAAAGCTTGGATGCTGCTTTATACGCATTTTTGTTGTTGTTGCACTTTCAAACGAATCAGCGGATTTGTGAAAAAAGAAAAACACAAAAAGCAATATATCAGCTAAATATATCACACTGAAAATTGTTCATATATTTTTTTTTATTACTTCATGATTTTACAATTAACAAAAAAACTACCCTACACATATGTGTGAATACCATTCAAAGTGATATATAGGTCACCAGGGTATACGAATCCTGAAAATAACTTTAAACATTCAATCGCTGAAGAATTTCCATTCATTTGATACCCATATTCACAAATGGGTAGGTGTACCGAATTTCGATTTTTTTCTTGTGAACCACAAGTCTTTTCGCCGGAAAACTTTATTATCATGTATTTGAGCATGATGTCAATATATATTTGACCAAAAAAGTTTACCTAAGCACGTATACATAAAAATTGATCTTTATATGTACATTTTATATGAGGTATTTGAACATAAGTGGTCGAATCATAGTTCACAATGGACGCACATACAGCGTAGGTATATTAGTAATCTAAGTTATAAGTTTCATTTATCTAGCTCTTCAATTTTAAAAGTAGTAGGGATTTCAACAGACAGACGGACAGACAGACGGACAGACGGATATCGCTAAATCGACTCAGGAGGTCATGCTGATCAAGAATATATATACTTTTCCATACCGGAGATGCTTCCTTCTGGGTGTTACAAACGGCGTACCAAACTGAATATACCCTTTCACTCTTAGTGTAGGGTATAATAAAAATGTGCATAGCTGTGCATATGCACAATCGATGTACGAACTAGCGTAGCGAAGATAAGAGAAAAACATTGTTTTGTCTGTTTTATCTTTTTGAAGCGACTTTTGAAGCACTAGTAAAGCTATTTACCGCTTCAAAAGTGCTTCACAGGCCTTATTTTTAAGATGCTTATATTCTTTAGAATTGACAAAAACAAAAAAAAAAACATCTTCATTAATGTTCACGTTCATAAATATTTTGCACGCTTTCCATTGTTACTTGTTGTTCAATATTTAGTAATATCATGAATTATTTTGTATATCATTATTACCTTAAAAACATAATAAATACATTAAAATCATAAAAAACGCAAGTCATCCTTTTCTTGAAGTCTTAGTCTTGCACTTGCTCTTGTTCTTTTTTTTTGCAAAATCTCGATCTTGTTCTCGTTCAAAAAAATGCAAGACAAGAAATATATCTGCCTTATAATTGAAATGTTTAAACTTGTCGAACTTGCACTTCATTTTAAGTATTGCCTTAAATAGTTACTGAGATGTTAATAATTTAAAACTTTTTCTACATTTTTTCTTGCATTACCATTGTTTTGTTTATGTCCGAAATTGAGCTGTTTTGAAACATCAGTCAAAAATTCATTAAAAGACTTATAAATAGTATTCTATTGAATAGATCCTTTAAAAGAATATAAAAAATATTCAAATGAACTTTTCAAAACTTTGTCCCACTTACCCCAAGCTCCCCTATATATTTTACTAATAAAAAAAAAACCAATAGTATTAAAATTTGAATCATTTTTTAACATAAAAATTTTGCTTGGAGTTGCTGGTGTTGTTTTGTTGTTAATTCGATTAATGAAACAAAAGAACAAATTTTAGACCAAATACCGTTGTTTTTCGAAATATCGTTTCTCAAAAAACAACATGTGAATTTTTGTACAACAAAACATTTTTATTTTGGGAACTCCAAATTTTATTAAATGACATTTAAACATGACCTGTACTTAAGATCTTCTATATAAAATAAAATATGTTTTTCTGTTTCTTTTTACACTTTTTTAAAAACCATTTAAAACCGGTATAAAACCGAAACCGTTTATATCGGTTTTGGATATCGGTTTATTTTCGTATAACGGTTTCGGTTTTAAAAATGAAACGGTTTTAAATGGATATCGGTTTCGGTTATGGTTTCAATCCTTGAATAAAACATTAAATAACTCGTCATTTAGAGGAAGAAATAAATATAAATAGGTTAGGAAAACAGTAAGTAAGAAACAAAAGAAAAAATATAATAATAAAAAACATAGGACATATTAAAAACAATAATTTTGTAATAAAAAATGAAAAATATATACATATATTTATATATATATATATATATATATATATATATGTATATATATATATATATATATGTATATATATATATATATATATATTTAGATATATATATATATATATATATATATATATATATATATATATATATATATATATATATATATATATATATATATATATATATATATATATATACATATATATATATATATATATATATATATATAATAATATAAGCACATGGGACCAATTGCATTAATTTAAAATTAAATCATTGTTAGTCATAAAATTGTCGAATTCAATAATGATAATGCAAAACCAACAATTGCATTACTGACCTATAGTAACAGCGCAAGCTATCAAACCTTGAAAAGGGTCATTCCCAAAGTGTTTCATGATGAAGCACATATGCAATTTGTACTAACGTATGTATATCATACACTAAGCACTCGTTAATAGCTGACATATAAATGCAGATCTTGCAGTTTTTTTTTTTGATACCATAAACAATGCAAATAAATATAATTCATTTTTACCGTCTTGCCAGTAGGAAGTTTCATACAATGTTACTTATATAAGTACACGAAAATAATATAAAAACATATTAAACATGTTTAAAAAATAAATTGCAACTCCAATTATATTTAATTACATGCTGGGAAATCATAGGTAATTTGTACATTAATATAATTCAATTTGAATAAGCTTAAATATAACAAATTCATTTTAAATGAATTTGAAGAAGTTACTTAAAGAAGAATAAAAATATCAGTTAGTATTCAAATTAAAAAAAAAAAACAGAGATATATAGATATTTAGTACAGTTAAAATTAAAAAAAAAGGGAACTGGAAACATATTAGTAAAATAAATAAAATGGTGAAAATATATAGGTATTAATATAGGTATTAAATATTATTTTTTTTTTTAAAAGAATTTTTAAATTTTAAAGAAAAAAAAAAGAAAAAAAATATAATAAGAAAAGATGGAAAAAAAGAAAAATATGAGAAAATAATAAACATGAAAAAAAAATGAGGAATTAAAATTAAAAAAAAGGAGGGATACAAAATTTTATTAAAAAGAAAAAAAAGAAGACAAAAAAAATAATAATAATATTAACTATTAAATTTTTAAAGAAGAAAAAAAGAGATAAAAAAATATATGAAAAAAATATGGGGAATTAAATCAAATTTTAATTAAAAAAAAAAAAAATGGAAAAAGAAAAAAAAAATTATATTAACTATTCAAATTTTAAAGAAGAAAAAAAGAGAAAAAATATATATATGTGGAAAAAATATATATATGAGCAAATATATATATATGAAAAAAAGGGAACTAAAATTTAAAAAAAAGAAGGAGGTATAAAAATTTTAATTAAAGAGAAAAAAAAAGGAAAAAGAAGAAAAAAATAATTCAATTCAATTTTTAAAGAAGAAAGCAAAAATACATATATATAAAAAAAGATAGGAAAAAAATATATAAATAACAGATAGTAACTATTATTTTTTTTTTTTTAATGAAGAAAAAACTTGAAAAAAAAGAGAATTAAAATTAAAGAAAAAAGGAAAATACAAAAAAATCATTGGTAAAATTTAATTTTATCTAGCATTTTATTTTATATTAAACTTTCAAAAGAGATATACAAATTTGTATTGGAAATTAAATAAATTTTTAAAACAAAATTTAATCAGATTAAAAAAAAAGGAACAAAATGAAAACTTTCTTTCTCATACGAATTACAATTCAATGCTTTGTTAAAAAGAAAGAAAAAAAATACTATTCAATTAAATGTCCCCAAAAACCATTTTAGCCACATTTAATAACAAAATTGCATTACATTTTATGCTAAAATAAAAACGTACAAATTTAAATTCAAACTTAATTTTGCTAAATTTATGATTTCCCGAAGCAACATAAACTTCAGCTAAATTACTACAATTTGCTACCATTCCATACATCATGCATTCCATACACCATTTTCTTACGTAACTAACAATAAATTCAACAATTTTTGAGAAAATTTAAATATATGTATATACAATATATTTGATGTACAATATGTCCCCAATGTACGTATATATTTACGTATATATTTATAAAAAAAATTATATGCAATTTATATGAAAATAAATTCAACAATTTTTGAGAAAATTTAAAATAATAAATATATGTATATACAATATATTTAATGTACAAAATATTCTATGTACGTATATATTTATAAAAAAAAAATTATATGAAATCATTTTTTTTTTAATTTTACGCATTGAAGGGGGATTGAGTCCTCCGCATTGAGTCCCTCCGCATATAAGACGACGATCTTAGCCATTGGGCTAAATACATACTTACACTAAAATTACACTAAGTTAATAAAAGCTAATACTACACTAAATAGTAATACTTCAAATAATGTGCACACTATATTTCAAGTAATTTAAGTATTTTAAAATCAATCATTTAGAACACGCCATGTTACATGAACAATTATATATTATTCGAACATTATATTAAGATTACATAAATTAGTACCACTCCAGTAAAGTGACACCACATATTTGGAATAGTTTGAAAACAAAATTAAAAATATTGTTTGTAAAAGATTCATTTAAATAATATCCGAGTGCAAAAAAAAAAATATGTTGTTTAGAATGACCAACACTCTCCATCGCTGGATAAGAGGATACGCGGGAGACGCACAGATGATCGTTGGAGTCTTGGGACTTTAATGGGGACATGTGGAAGGAGCCCTGGGTGTTATCAAGAAGAAGAAGAAGTGAAGCAGAGGTCCAGCAGATTCAAATAAAGAAAAACGAAGAAATGAAGCAGAGTGTCAGCATATTTGAAGACGTAGAAGGATGCACTAGGAGCAAGCTTGTTGTTATACAAAGCACAAGTAGATTGCAGTGTTTGAATTTTAATCATAAAACTACAACAGCCAGATACAAGATGCAGAAAACAATATTCAACATTGATCTTGAAAATGTATATAAAAAGTCAAATTAGTATGTCTTCCATCGCACATAGAGAAGAAGCGATGCAATATCGATTTTCTGATATCAACAATTCAGAAATCTAATATTCTAAATAAAGCGACATGAGCACCAAGATGTTCCACAGAGAAGTAGTGATGCAAATGCCCAGCGGTTTTCTAATATCAACAATTCAGAAATCTATAAGCTACATAAAGCGACATGAGCACCAAGATGTTTTCAAAATGTTTGTCAAGATCACAGAAATGAACACTCATCTCGAACGAAGTCAACCATGTCAACGGGACCAAAACTCTCTTGAACGACTAAGAGTCCAGCGTATCAACTGACGACGTCTACTGGAGATAACACCATTAGCAAATTCCACAAAAACCATCGCAGCCCAACAGATCCAACACACTACATACAACGAAACATTGAAGATGAACAAGGCAAATCCGACCCAACACACAGAAGAGGAAATCTGGTCCAACAGTAGGGCATACAAAAGTCACTCATGTAATTATTTACACCTCTTTAACCCAAATATAAAATCAATAAATTCATTTTAAAATACCAACAACCACACAAAGACTCAATAAACAAATAAAGCACATATAAAAAAAAATAATTTGCATAAGTTTATCCATATACATATATATTCCTTTACAATAAATTGAAAGTATTAAATCGGTTAAATTATCATTATAAGTATTAACAAACATTACACGAGTAGAATATATATAAAAAAGAAGAAAATCTAAAAAATATTTTTATTTCTATTATTGAAACACAGTCTAATATTAAAAAAATATTTATATAACTTGAGAAAAGAAATAAACATATTATCATTGTTAAAATAACATTTTATCATTATTAATATTAATATTAACTCTCATTACTACACATCATTATTATATATTAAAAAATATTTTTAAAACATATAGTAAAAAATTATCATTAATCCAAATATTAATAAAAAAAAATTTCCATAAGGGGGGAGGAATGTTGTGAATTACTTCACAACATTTTTCTTTTCCTTATTAATATTCACTATTCACACAATTTTGGATGTTGCTGTACATATTTTGTGCAACATGTTCATAGCATTGCTCCAACGCTTCACGCTGGCAACAATGATAATACTTTGGCAATGCGCTAAAGCTTTGTTTAGGCCAGACCTCTTTCAAGTTAGATTACACAGTTAACAGAGGCTTGCAATATATTAAAATAAGCTATGTTAAAATACACAAAGCAGCGTTCTCCAACAATTATACTATATCACAATTGGTGTCAGCCAAAAACTGCAAGTCGGACTTTCTTCAAAAGTCACGTGCACCAAAAATTGAGTGAAAGTGAAAATTCACTAGAACATTGTGAAAATAGAATTCAAGAAAAGCTTGCAACGAAGGTATTGTTAATACTTTTTGTTGCAATTTAAAATAGAGTTTTTTAGTCAGCCTCAAGTAGAGGTAGTAAAGTTAATAAAAGTGTTAAAAATAATAAAAGTGTTCTTTAATTAATTAAATGATAACAAAAATTCAACACTAAAATTTTACAACATATTAATGAATTTAGATATAATTGGTGTTATAACAGTGGCATTATTTTTCAGATCAATTGATCTAATAATATCATAACCCGCACCTTTTGTTTTCATGGTGTTTATTATATTTAGTATTTCTGTTTCATCTGTATTTTCCAAGAACACTGAATTTTTTATCGTGTGTTTTGTGTAGTGTTGTAATTTGACAACTGTGTATATTTTTGTTTATATTTGTTTTAAAATTTTGAGCAAATGTATTTGAAATTTCGTCAACATTAACAGATTTCATATTTTTTGTGATTACATCATCCAAGTTTGAGGTTTTTTCCTATTATTTCATTAATAATTTCCTACGTTTTCTTATACCATTTTTATTTTCTTAAAATTTATTTCTTTAAAAATTGTTGTATACAAATTCTATTTTTTTATTTAGAAATTTTCTAAAAGATTTGTATTCAAATTCAATTTGTTTATTTTTTGGTTTCGATAACCATCTTTTATAGAGTTTGTCTCTTATTGCGCAGTATTTAATTAAATCATCGTTTATCCATGGATTTGTTCTTCGTTTTTTTGGTATCGCATTTTGCTTTCATGTATATATTGTTGAGAATTTATACTTCAAAACTATTACTTGTTAAATATTTTGTTCAGCATGCTAAATTATTGTATTTCATGTTTGTCAAAATAAAATTATTATTTTCTCAGTCTTGTAAATTACTTGGAATAAATCAGTTTGATTTAACATTGGTGTCAGAAGTATTTTAGACGAACGAACGTTGTGTGTTTTAAACGATGAGAAAGAATATTAAAGATTTGTTAGATGCGGAACTGAAGGTAGTTTTGGAAAAATTAAACTTGCCTGTTATTGGAAAGAAAACTGATAAAAAACAACGAGTGCAGAAGTTTCTTCAAGAGCATGGAACGGATCCGTAAACATTTGACTTTACGGAGATCTTTCTCATTCTATGGATGCAAAATCAAATTTTATCGGGAAAAATATATGCAATTATGTGTACAACAGACAGTTTCGGGAGAAAGTTTGTTTCACTGCAGAAAGCACTTCGCGGAAATGTAGAACAGTTTAAAGAAGATAATGTTGGAATTGAAGAACGTCTGCAACTTCAAATAAACGATTTATGTCAAGAATTAGAATGCATAAAAATGAATAATTCGTTGTGCGGTCCTTATCAACGAAATTCTGCAATCAAGATTCCATCCTATGACGGTCAAACAGCTTGGTTAGTATTTATCAAACAATTTGAAGCCGCAGCCACTCTCAATGGCTGGAATGAAGAAGTTAAGGCCGTTTAGATGATTGTTTCTTTGCAAGGGATAGCTGCCGATGTAGTTCAGACGCTTCAATCTGATAAGGAACACGACTAACGATATGTTGTCTCGGAACTTGAATCGCGATTTGGAAATTCGAAATTAAAAATATTGCACATGGGTCAGTTATCCAGTAGAGTGCAGAAAATTGGAGAGTCTCTTTAAGAACTTCATGCTGATATTGAACGGCTAATGACGCTGGTATATCAAGAGTTTCCCCGATATCTGCTGGAATGCATGATAACCGATGCATTCATTAGAGGTATACGTGATCCTTAAATTATGCTGGCGGTGATTTTAAGCGAAAAGAGAAACGGAAAGGAGGCGTTAGCTTACGCTTTAACAATTGAGAGTTCCAAGAAAGTGGCTAGGCCAGAGCACAAGGTCCGTGAAGTACATCAGGAAAATATTGTGGACGAGGTTGTAGCGCGGATGCGGATTGGTGATCAATCTAAGCGTTTCCGTTGCTGGAACTGTGGTGAGTATGGTCACCTTAAAAACAAATGCAGCAAAATTTATAATCAGGGAAACGATCAAGAACTGGCCCATGAAGTTTCTATTACATCAGATCAAGTTAACCAATAGAAGGTGAATTTGGTAAGAAATCTCTTCAAATTATACTGGACACTGGTGCTTCACGTTCTATTCTAAGAACGGACACGTTAACAAAGAATAATATCGTAAAAACAAAACACATAATTTTAAAAACTGCAAATGGGCAAATAGTTGAAACATTGGGAGAAACAAGACTTTGCATTAAAATAGAGAACTGCATCTTTTGGCATACTTTCATTGTTGCTCGTATTACAGATGGATGTATTCTTGGCCTTGATTATCTTAAACAAAATAAAGTTACTCTTGACTTAGAAATGAATATTATAAAATACAAAAAATGGGAGTTTTCTTCATTTGTACAAAAAATAGTTCAAGATGACCTAAATGTTGTAGTCATTGAAGATTATTCTCTTCCACCGTTTTCAGAAACTAATTTGAAGTTTAAAACTGACCAGTTAATAGCGAACGCGTTTCTTGTCAATGTTGGTGACATAGTCCTTCCAGACGGTATCATGCTAGCCAGAACTTTAGTCAAACCTCAGACTGACAATATTGCATTTATAAGGGTTGCACATTTTTTGCCACATAAACAAAAATTGGGAAAAGGTCTTGTTGTTGGAAAAGGTAGTCGATTTTCTTCAATAATTCACGATGCTGAAGATGAATCCACAACAAATGTTGCATTTATTTTTATTTCAGACATACAGTGAATCAAAAAAGTTTAGGCACAAGTTATATTTTTAGTAAAACATGCGCTAAAATAATTATTAGCAACTATTTTCACAATATTTTTTGATGTGCCGTTATTGTGTACACAACTCAAAACATAAACATACAAAGAAAAATTCACTGAAAATATATCACAAAAAGTTTAAGCACAAGTGCCTTTTGTGTCATATTTTTATTAATATAACGGACATTTTTCAATTTTCATAATTTCATTTCTTTACGCATACATAAAATTCTGATTTTGATAGTAAGCAAAATGGGCAGTGGTACAGAAATTCCTTTACCTACAGCAAAAATCTATCGCGAAATCGGTAAAATAGTTCAGAGGTCATATTCAAGCGTACGAAACATTATAAATCATTATGGTAATACCGGAAAGTTGGAACGTGAGGACAGATCTGGACGTACAAAAAAAATTTACACCACGTCAGGAACGGATTATTGTAGCTGCAGTGAGCCAAGATCCAAAGATTTCCGCTGTAAAACTATGCCATGCAATGAAAGAACATTTTCAAGATACTTTCAACCTACAAACTATCAGAAATACTATAAATAGAGCTGGATATCATGGGCGAGTTCCCAGGCGCAAACCATTTATTTCAGCTTTAAACAAAAAGAAAAGGTTGGAGTTCGCCAAACTGCATATAAATGAGCCGGAATCATTCTGGAATAGCGTTATATTTAGTGATAAATCAAAATTCAATCTATTTGGGTCAGATGGCGCGCAAAAAATTTGGCGGAAACCTAACAAAGAACTGCAGGAAAATAACATACTGAAAACAGTGAAACAAGGCGACGCTAAAGTAATGATTTGGGGGTGTATAGCATCTTCTGGAGTCGGTAATCTTGCATTTATTGATGGAAAAAATAGACAAGCATCTATATTTGAACATATTAAAGGACAATTTAGCACCCAGTGTTGAAAAGTTAGGGCTAAATGGGAAACCATATTTGTTCCAACAAGATAACGACCCGAAAAATTCATCGTTTCTTGTATAGGAATGGCTAATATACCCCTGCAAGAAATTCAAAACACCTACACATTCGTCGGATATGAATCCAATTGAGCACATTTGGCACCTATTGGGTAAAAAAAAACGTAGTCTTCACATAACATCACAGAATGAAGAAATATAACACCTGAGGAGACATCCAACTTTGTAAGAAGTATGCCTAGACGCTTAAGGGAAGTTATTTAGGCAAATGGAGGTGCAATCAAATATTAAGTGTCCAAAACTTATTAAAATAACCTTATTTTAAATATGAGTGCCTAAACTTTTTTGATGTAAAATATTTACTTTTTTAATTTTCCTACATTATACCTGAAATACAAATTAATTTAAAATATGAAATAATATATATGAGGCATTCTTTTTCAAATCGAACACGAAATATTTTTGACACTCTGGATTTGCTTCAATGTTTTTTTATGGATTACTTATTGAAAATAAGCCCACATATATATTTTTTTTTTGCTTTTTGTCAATAGGTTTGAAAATATAGGGTGTTTAAAAAATGAAAATATAACGCATTTTACTGTATACGTGCTTAGGTAAACTTTTTTGGTCAAATATATATTGACAGCATGCTGAAATACAAAAAAAAAAAGTTTTCCTGCGAAACGAGTTGTGGTTCCCAAAAAAAAAATTCGAAATTTGTAATTATGAGTATCAAATGAATGGAAATTCTTCAGCGATGAAAAGTTTGTAGTTATTTTCAGGATTCGTATACCCTGGTGACATATGTACCAATTTGAATGGTAACCACACATATGTGAAGTGTATTTATAGTCGGCTTAGACCGACTATAATTTTGATAATGCTAACTATCATAATAACACCTACTTTAAAATTTCCCATGTGACCTTCCCAACTGGTTTCATTTATGATAAGGCATTCATCAATCCTTTATGTAAAAATTCTCTAAATCTACCTTTTAAATTTGTTCAAAAACTACAATATCACGAAAATGAGTTAGTCAACCAAATTTTTGAATCTCAGAAAATGTTCAGCTTTATAATCGAGTTTTAGCTAATACAGCTAGCTTGCACTTTCACAGCATAATGCTGGAAAATATTTACCCACTAAATTAGTTGGGCTCGTGAACAACACATGCATTTGTTACATTATTGATTTAGTCTACATTTGAGTTGATTTTTCTACAAATTTATATTATACTGTGGACAATTATTAACTAAATTACACATTCGATTGAAGGGTGAAGCAGCAACATAATTAGTTCGACTATAAGGTACATAAAAAAGAACATCACGATGTCTGCTACTTCTACGATTATGGTTAAAACTAATATAGTTAAGAAGCTCGGGTGAATCAAGTCTACCGGTTATTAATTGATGTATGTAAATGATATCGGTAATTTGTCTGCGCTCGTCAAGAGTCTTTAAATTTAGTAGTTTCAGACGATCTACATATGGAGGAAGATGTAAGTTATCCATCCAATTTAAACCCTTGAGAGCGAAACGTACGAAGTTTTTCTGTATCCTTTCGATTCGGTCATTATGTACCTTGTAGAAAGGAGACCATACTTGACTTGCATATTCTAATTGTGAACGAACCAGAGTGCAATATAGAGTCAAAGTTGTAAGGGCACTATTAAATTCTTTAGCCCATCGTTTGATAAAACCAAGAAATGATGAGGCTTTTTTACATATATTTTCAATATGTAAATTAAACGATAAATTTCTATCGACAAACACACCAAGATATTTCACCACGTGCACCCGATTTAAAATTTTCTCTTTTAGTGAATAATTGTATTCTAGTTTATTTCTTTTGCGTGAAAATGTCATGGCTTGACACTTTTCTGGATTAAGAATCAAGTTATTCTTACAACATCACGTTTCAAATGATTTTAAGTCGGACTGAAGTATATGAACGTCCTTATCGTCATTTATTGATTTATATATTTTCATATCATCGACAAAAATTAATAAATGCGAGTACTTAATGGTTAATGTATATCACATCATTAATAGCCAGTATAAATAACAGTAGACCAAGATGACTACCCTGGGGTACCCCAGATGTTGCAATAAATGGCGAAGATAAATTATTTCTGAATCGTATTTGATATGACCGATCAGATAAATATATCACATCATTAATAGCCAGTATAAATAACAGTGGACCAAGATGACTACTCTGGGGTACCCCAGATGTTGCAATAAATGGCGAAGATAAATTATTTCTGAATCGTATTTGATATGACCGATCAGATAAATAGGATCCTATCCACTTAACAAAGAATTCTGGAAATCCCAGTACCTTTAGTTTGAATAAAATTAAGTTATGAGGAAGTTTATCGAAAGCTTTACTGAAATCTGTGTAAATGCAGTCGACTTGTTTTCCTGATTCTATTGAACTTATTGCAAATGAAGTGAAGTCTAATAGATTAGATACTGTGGATCTTCCGATTACAAATCCGTGCTGACGTGAGGTAATTACATCTCTACAGTGGATTTTTACTTGATCATATACAATACGTTCAAACAATTCGGTATTCATGACAATTTAGCGATTCGCCTATAGTTATTTACATCATTTTTACACCCTTTTTTTAAAAATTGAGCTTATAAATGAGTTTTTCCAAAATATTGGGAAATTACTTTCATTAATTGATTTATTAAATATGGAACAAAGTGATTTACATAACGAAGTACCACATTTCTTTATAACTGTTGCCGGAATACCGTCTGCTCCGGAGAAAATGATATAGAGACTAATGAAGTTTTAGGGGCAGAACGCATGTAATCAAAATAATTAACATCGGTTATAAAAGAATCATTAGTGAATGATTGTTTAAACAGGCTTGCAAATAGGCCACATATGACATTAGGGTCGCTAGTGAATCCATCATTATTTTTAAAAGAAGCAGGAAAACCATCGCTCTTTTTTTTAGTATTGATGAAACCCCAGAACTTTTTTGGATCTGATAAAATTTGTATCTTCATTTTATCAATATACTCAGTGTAAAGAATTTTAGATCTAGACTGTAATTCCAGAAACAATTTGTTGTATGTTTCTAGGTCACTTGGGTCCTGACTGCTGACATCTTCAAATCCTTAGTGTACCAGGGATACGATGAGATCTTAGTGAACTTAAGGCTATATGGTAAAGATAGTGCTATGCAGGAAAATAGTTCATGGTAAAAATAGTTTATGGCAACATCAAGTTCATTATCATTAATATAGTCTGATATTATATCAATTTTAGCAGACAACAATTCATTTAACAATGAAAAGTTGGCTTTTTTAAAATTAAATTCATAAGCCTTGTCTGCAGATTTACTATTAATGATATTTGCTCTATCAGATTGATAAAATATTGTTAGAGGCGGATGATATGCATCAATGTCCATTAGAACATTCGTCGAATTTGTAACTACAACATTGTTACTATCTGTAGTAAATACTAAGGCAAGTTGTCGTTCCAGACATTTAGTAATACAACTTACTTGTTGTAAGTCAGATGATATAGTATCAACAAAAATCTGTTCTTGTCGAGATTTAGAATTAGACGCACAGAAATATGTGTCGTCGTCAGAGTTATTCCATATTAAATCTGGTAAATTAAAAACACCTAAAAGTATAATATCATGAGAACTATTAAGCATTTCCAATACAAAATCTATGGACTTAGATAAGGTCTCATAGACTGCTACGCTACTTTTCGGAGGAATGTAAGCGTTTTAGACATATATACAGGAATTGTGAAGTACAATCCTAACACAAATAAGCTCTAATGAAGCAGCAATTGGAATTTCTAATAAGGAACTTATTAAATTGTTCTTTATTGCTATTAATATTCCACCTCCGACTGGAGATTTTTCGATGTCAAATCTATCTTTTCTAAAAACATTGAATGAATTATCAAATAATTCAACGTTTGAAAAGCTTTTATTTAGCCATGTTTCAGTTAACGCGATGATATCGTTCGCGAAATTCTGAGTAGATAAAAAGAGATCCCGAGTCTTTGAACGCAATCCCCTTACGTTTTGGTAGTAAAGTGAGATACGCTTAAGTTTTTTGGATTTTGGTGGACTGTTTTAGTTGGTCTATAAAGATTTATTAATATATTTTCGTTTGCGTTTTTTTTCAACTTTTTTAGTTGAAGGTTCATTATCAGAGACTGATTCATTGATAAGAGCTGTATTATCTTTAACACAGTCTGGCTTATTTGCGGTATCACTGATATCTACTATTGAGCTAAATTCGTTTAACGAATTTAATATTTCACTGTAGTTTGAATTTAAAATACTAAGTTTTTCACCAAAGTTTTTAATTTTAACAAAAAAACAGATGGAGAAAGAGGTCTACAAGTAGGACAGTACCACTGTAGACCTGAATGCACTGAACATAAAAATTCAGTGCATCCAATAGAAATATTAGCACAAGTAGCATGGTACAATTGACCACAGGGACCAGTACAGGAAAATATTGAGTTTAAAATGGTTTGACTTTTACATTTGTCCCTCAGTGAGCAGGCAGCGAAGTTTTCAACTGATAAGAAATCCATAGTATAAAACTATCGAAAAACACAAAGTTAAGAATTTAGTGCTAAAAAAAATGTACGCAGGGGTTAATGCTACTGATTTTGAACACACTAACAACACAACAAGAGTTTAGCATAAACAAATATAGCACAAAGAAGAATTGGAAAAGACAAATAAAATAAATTAACAATAACAATTTACATGCAACAGAATTATATTGTGCAATTATTACAAAAAATGTGTGCAATTAACTATTGGTTAAATCAATTGTTAGACAATAATGTAGAACACTGTACACTACACTTTATAAAATTAATATTACTTCTTTTTAATTTTTAAATAACACTGTTCTAATCACAAATGCATGCGCTAAAACAAAAACAACCGTCACCGACAAAGAAACGAAACCAACAGCTGGTCAAACATAAATTATATTTCACCGGTGGGTATTATAAATGAAAATCTCACCATGGAGATGGATTTCACTACTCCAGTACTACCAGATTTTTACGTATAATCATGCACTGGCATACATAGAGGCTAATTAAAATGTGTGATATTATATAAAACATAGTACAAATATCTTTTAAAGAAATATACCTTTGTTAAATAATCTTTTTATATTTTATCAACATATGATTAAGCACTTGTAGAATATTGCAACTTTGTAAATATTGTAAATAATGTAGAATAGTTTTTAGTTTATAGTTATATGTATATATTTTGTTTTTTGTTTTATTTTTAAGATTTAACTTATAAGATTTAACCGTAATAATTTTGAATATCAATAATAAGAGATACATAATTTATCATAGAATATAAGCATGCAGCTGTTTAATTCATCATAAAATATCATAGAATAATACGACAATAGTGCTATATTTATTATTATTTTTTAAGAAAGAGATAACCATTGAAACATTTAAATGAATTTTAAGTCTCAATAAATATTACTTTACACTAAAATTATATATAAGTTTTTTTAGTAATAGTTTAATAATATTAATGTATCAATAGTAAGAAAAGTAATTATAATAGTCCTTTTCTTGTTTTCATTTTTAATAAAAGTAAGAATGAAATTGTTATATTTTTTATTGATTATTAAATTATTTTTATTTGTATTTTTTGTTATATTTTTGGTATATACAAAAATTAAATTTAAGTAATAAGTACAAATTTAAAAAAAAATGAGTATCTCGTAATATTTTTTTATAATTATATTTTTGGTTTTTAGTAATAGTGTAATAATAGTAATAGTAGTAGTATAATAATATTAAAAAGTAAGTAATGAAAAATAAAAGTAATAATTTTTTTTTATTATAGCAATGTTAATCATAATAAAAAAGTATAATAATTTAAAATCTAAATGAAAATAAATTTTATTTTATATTTTCAATATAGCAAATGTTAAGGTGTTCCTATATTGTGAAAATTAAAATTTTCACCTGTCAATCAAACATATATATATATATATATATATATATATATATAAATAATGTAAATATTGATACATTAATATTATATATATATATATATATATATATATATATATATATATATATATATATATATATATATATATATATATAAATATATATTTATGTATATGAGGCATTCTTTTTCAAATCGAACACGAAATATTTTTGACACTCCGGATTTGCTTCAATTCTTTTTTATGGATTACATATTGAAAATAAGCCCACCCTTTTTTGTGCCTTTTGTCAATAGGTTTGAAAATACAGGGTGTTTAAAAAATGAAAATATGACGCATGGACCTTTTTTAAAAATTATATAACTTTGTATCGTTGGGTGGTCATTTGTGCACATCTATATGAAAAGCATTTTTTTTTGTTCAAACGAATGTGCGCATAAGATGATTTTTAAGTGTTTTGGCTATAGCATCGTTTTGATTTATCAGTATAATTATCTAACACTTTGATCAGCTTATTGCCCACTCAATGTAGTCGGTTCTCTTAACTGCTAAGTCGCTTCTTATAACAAAGCTAAAATAAATTGTAATATACCAAAAAGGACATAATTTAATTTTTAATCATAAAAAATTTAATGGACACAGATCTTGAACTATTCGGTTACAGCCTCGGGAGACATTTCCGACGGAATTGACAAAAAAGCAATCGAGCAAATCTCAGTTATCCGTCGTATATTTCATCGGAAACATATCAATCGAGTTTCGGGTCGTGTGAACATTTACTGTTAAATTTGCTCACATTTTATTTTTATGTGAAAACATGAAATTTTACATTTTTAGTAATTGATTGCAGAAATAAAGTTGTTTAAATTGTGTAAAAATTGTTAAAAAATGAGTTATTTCGACTGTTTGGATGTTGGAAACTTGCTAAAATTGCTATGAAAATTTAACTATTTAAGTACCTATTGTCGTTAGCATTTAAAAAATAAATTAAAGAATAAAATTACATTCGTTTTGTTTTAAAATATCAAATAGAGTACGTTCAAATTTACTTTTAACTTTTACTTCGAATTTTGGCATTTAATATCGAAATTGAGAGGAAAACAATGTTGCGTTGTTTTATAAATGTTTCCCGTTCCTCGGAAAACTTGATTAAATTTTATTTTCCGTCGCAAGGAGAACAATCCGACGAGCTTCTGTTCATCGGGAACCTCGATTGGGCTGATTAAAAAAGAAAAATTTAATAAAACAAAAAAAAATTATGTTTAATAAAATATTAATAATCCAACTAATATCCTCTAGTTTATAGTGGAAATATGTCCATGGCAGTTAAAAATACATTTTTTAAAGGTTGTATCAATACACACAAAAAAAACGTTATTGTTAGACAAACTAAACTTTTTAGTTTTGGATATAAGAACCGACTTAGTGGTGTAGAGAACCGAATAAACTGGGTGGACAATTAGTTGGATGCGGCAACATACATATTTTCTATGGCTTATATAAAATTTTACTGATAAATTAAAACAATCGTTTGAACAAAAAAATTGTTTTCATATAGATGTGCACAAATGACCATTCAACAAAAGAATGTTCTTTATATAGAATTTAATACCTCAGACAGACATCTAGTATTCATATCATAGTATTTGAAATATTAGATGTGTGTCTCACAATATTATAATATTTTTATAGTATTCGTTGATTTCATTGTGGTATTTATCTGGTACAAATACAACGAAACTATTCGTAGTATTTTTGTAGTTTTCGTTTAAACACAGCCAAATTTCAAAAGCTTTCCGAAAGTTTTTTGCCAAAAGAAGCTCTTTGTACTGAAATGTCATAACAAATTCAAAAAAATAAATAAATTATTTGAAATGGTTTTTCAAAATTTTATTAAAAAATTAATATTAGAAACTGAATTTTATTGAACTGCATTTAATTGGCAGCACAAAAATAAAATGACCACAACCTTGCAAATTTCAATGCAGTAAAGCTACAATATTAAGAAAAATTATAAGTGTCCACTGAGGATCTGCAAGTAAAGGAAACCTATCGTGTAAAAAAACATTGTTTTCACTTTTATTAGAAGTCTGTAATAGAAAAAGAAAAAATAAAAATTGTCACGACTTTCAAAAAATAAGGCTCTTACAGCGGACTAGAATATATTATTCTCTAGTAACCGTGGTACCCAACAATAATAAAAATGCTTTAATATTTGTTTCGCATAGCTTTATTTACTACACAAACTATACTACGTTATGTCTGTCACCTATTATATTATAACAACTTTACTAGATGTCTGTCTCAGGTATAACGTAAAAAATTATAGTCTTAATTAAAAATACCTCTCATTTAGTAAAATGTCCTTAAACATTTTAATTGCTTATAAAAGTTACATGATAATTAAAAATATATTAAATTTGTACAGGGCAATAAAGAAAATTCTATTACCTTGACCAAACTTGACGCTATACGATGCACAGATGCAAAGTTATATAATTTTTAAAAAAGGTCCATGCGTCATATTTTCATTTTTTAAACACCCTGTATTTTCAAACCTATTGATAATTAAATTATGGGTGGGCTTATTTTCAATAAGCAATCCATAAAAAAAGCAAACCCAAAGTGCAACTGAATATTTTTGACGAAATATATATATATATATATATATATATATATATATATATATATATATATATATATATATATATATATATGTATATACATATATATATGTATATATATATATATATATATATATATATATATATATATATATATATATATATATATATATATATATATACATATATATATGTATATATATATATATATATATATATATATATATATATATGTTTGATTGACAGGTGATTTTTAATATTATTATACTACTACTATTACTATTATTATACTATTACAAAAACCAAAAATATAATTATAAAAAATATTACGAGATACTCATTTTTTTTTTTAATTTGTACTTATTACTTAAATTTAATTTTTGTATATACCAAAAATATAACAAAAAATACAAATAAAAATAATTTAATAATCAAAAAAAATATCACAATTTCATTATTACTTTTATTAAAAAATTAAAACAAGAAAACTATTAGAATTTTTATAATTACTTTTATTACTATTGATACATTAATATTATTAAACTATTACTAAAAAACTTATATATAATTTTAGTGTAAAGTAATATTTATTGAGACTTAAAATTCATTTAAATGTTTCAATGGTTATCTCTTTCTTAAAAAATAATGATAAATATAGCACTATTGTTGTATTATTTTATGATATTTTATGATGAATTAAACAGCTGCATGCTTATATTCTATGATAAATTAGGAATCTCTTATTATTGATATTCAAAATTTTGCTCCCGGCTTTTATTATTACGGTTAAATCTTAAAAGTTAAATCTTAAAAATAAAACCAAAAAACAAAATATATACATATAACTATAAATTAAAAACTATTCTACATTATTTACAATATTTACAAAGTTGCAATATTCTACAAGTGCTTAATCATATGTTGATAAAATATAAAAAGATTATTTAACAAAGGTATATTTCTTTAAAAGATATTTGTACTATGTTTTATATAATATACGTAAAAATCTGGTAGTACTGGAGTAGTGAAATCCATCTCCATGGTGAGATTTTCATTTATAACAGCCACCGGTGAAATATAATTTATGTTTGACCAGCTGAAAATTTTCTGAGATTCAAAAATTTGGTTGACCAACTCATTTTCGTGATATTGTAGTTTTTGAACAAATTTATAAGGTAGATTTAGAGAATGTTTACATAATGGATTGATAAATGCCTTATCATAAATGAAACCAGTTGGGAAGGTTAGATCACATGGGAAATTTTAAAGTAGGTGTTATTATGATAGTTAGGATTATCAAAATTATAGTCGGTCTAAGCCGTATTTGAACATAAGTGGTCGGTTCTCAGGGCACAATAGATCGATCATGCCAATTTTCTTGTTCAGACAGCTTAGATATATAAGTAATCTAAATCTAAAGTTTCATTGCTCTAGTTCTACTTTTTCCGTAATCGTGATTTCAACAGACAGACAGACGGACATCGCTAAATCGACTCAGGAGGTCATGCGGATCCAGAATATATATACTTTTCCATACCGGAGATGCTTTCTTCAGGGTGTTACAAACGGCGTACCAAACTGAATATACCTTTTCACTCTTAGTTTAGGGTATAAAAATTGAAAAATCTTTTGGAAAAGCATTTATAATTGCGATCTACACAAAGTTTCAAAACTTTACGTTCTAAGATTTCCAATTTTTGTGCTACTGTTAGGATATAGTAAACCATTTGGGAAACCCATAAACAATCACCGAACGAATACTAACTTTGTAAATAAGTAATTTTGTTCTAGTGTTCAGGTTTTTATTTTTGAAAAGTCTTGAAAACATAGCTTGTACCCTATTAGCCTTTTTGAGAACTGTTTTTGCATGCTGATTAAATTTAACGAGTTCATTAAAAGTAATACCTAAATATTTAAAACTATCTTTAAATGGAATGTTAAAGACATCCATGCAGAGTTGAAGATTTTTGCTTTCCGGATTTCTAATACATATGGCTTCAGTCTTTGATACATTACTTTTTTCCCCAATTGGTAAAAAAATTCTGCATATGTCTTAAATGTGATTTGACTTTGCAAAGAGCTTCCAAAGGAGACTCTGCATGTGCATATGGTAAGGAATCGTCAGCCTGTTGATCCATGGAACTCATGAGGAAAATGCGATATAAATATGTTATAGATGTGGCGCTAATAATTAAAACATTAAATCATTAACTAAATCATTTTTTAAATAATTTAAATATTATTCCTTTATAAAATGCCTTATCAAATGCTTTTTCTATATCTAATTATACAGCAACTGTACATTTTTGTGTCGAAGATTCAAAACAATGTAATTTTTAAACTTGAGGAGTGCATGTACTGTGGAATGTCCCTTCATGAAACCAAATTGAAAATTTGGAATGTAAGGCTCATCCATAGAAATATTATTTTCATTTTGATAATTTTTTCAAATAATTTTCCTAAGTTAGAAAATAGAGAAATAGGTCTAACATTATTTACATCATATTGTTTTTTTTTTTTTTTTTTTGGATTGGTATAATTTTAGCTTTTTATAACTCTTTGGAAAATATCCATTATTAATGTAGTTATTGTAAATTATTGCGAGAATTGTAAATGGGTGATTCCACGTCAGATCAACCGAAGGATTGGCAGCACCATCTCAGAAATTAATTAATTAATTTGGTAAGGTTGTTTTATGACTTGAAATTAAGAAAAACTCAAAATTCAGTTTCATAACTGCAGTGGTTTCAAAGATATGATTCCTTGAAATTTGAAAAACTAACACAAAATGCACAAAGTTGCACTAGCTTAACTTACTGTAACTTAGTAAATAGTTAACTTACCGCTACCATTTAAACGACTATGTAAATGTTATAAAAGCAGAACTTGAAAAGGGTACCGCTGTGACCTTGGTACCCTATTTAGAATTAGCACATTCGCTTTTTATACATTCAGTCCAGTTACTATATATTATTTGTTTATTAAATAGACTAAGTTGTTATTTCAAAAAATGGCAAAGTAACTGCGGTTATCGGGCTAGGAACATAATTACATATTCACAATCGTGAGATCATTACCATTCATTTGAGTACCTATATGTTCATATAGGTAAGTGTAAAGTTTTTCGATTTTTTTAGGGTACCACACGTCCGCATTAATTTATATATTTATGGGGATAGGAAAATAATTACATATTCACAATCGTGAGATCATTACCTTACATTTGAGTACCTATATGTTAATATAATAATAATAGTTTGGCGCTACAGTCCTGTTTAGAACTTCGGCCGAGCTCTCTCACCATTTTGAACTGTGCGTGTTATATTTGTACTCAAATTGGTGGGACCTACAGTTTATTGCCGAATCCGAACGGCGGGTGAGAGCTTTTCATATGCAATGTTTTACTCTCGTAGGTTTGCCATTTACTGCCGAGAGGTAGCGCGGTATAGAAAAATGTTTCTATGAAAAGATGTTGTTAGCCCCAGCCCAGGCTTGAACCAGGGACCTTTCGGCTCGCAGTCCAACGCACTAACCACTGAGCTACCGCGGCTACGATATGTTAATATACGTAAAAGTAAAGTTTTTCGATTTTTCTAGGGTACCACAGGTCCGACCGCACCCTAATTTATATATTTATTTTACTTTTGAATCCAAACGGAGGGGTTAGTTTGAAAAAGAAAAAAATATTTTAATGTTTTATGACTTGAAATTAAAGTAAAGTGAAATTAAAGTAAAGTAAAAATCAGCCAATGATCTATATTTAAGGTTGGTCACCTGAGAAATATGGTCACCCCAAATTAATTATTCTTTTTAAAAGCTATAAAATAATTTTTATTGGCTTTTATAGTTTAATAACATTACATAGAAAATAATCAAAAATTTTATAATAAAAATCAGGAACGTAAATAACGTTTATTCTTATTTTTTTAAATGAAAAAAATCAACGTGATATAAAAGGTTTACGCTAATTTTGAGAATGCTGAATCAATTAATTTCACATGCAGAATTGAAATCTGCAATGTATTGATTTCTACGGAAAAAAATCAAAAAATAACGATCATTTTTAATTTTTTTGTTTGCTTGCTCAGAAATAAAACTCAAATTTCAATTTTAACTTTAAAAAATCAAAAATAAAAATTAAATATTAATTTTTATTTTTTTGCTCAAGAATAACGATAATTTTTTTATTTATACACTTTTACTCAAAAATTAAAATTAGGGTGCGGAGCGTTCTGCGCAATTTGTTGTACATTATAAATAATGTTTATACAATGAAAAGAATAGACTCTAATACTAATTTGGGTCATGTTAGTGAACACCTTCGAATGTTCACGTGTGCTGGTGGTCAATTTTACTAATAATAATAGTTTGGCGCTACAGTTCTTTAGAACCCCTCACCATTTGAGCTGTGCTGGTTATATTTGTAACCAAAGTGGTGAGACCTATAGTTTAATAATGGAGGGACCTATAATTTTTATAAATTGTTTTTCCACGTAGGTTTGCATGGACTCGTTTGCATGACTGTTGTATAGAAAAATATATCTATATTTATATATCTATATTTGGTATTCAGTCACTACGATCGAACCGTGGACCTTTCAGCCTTAGTCGAATCCACTAACCAATTGAGCCATCGACACTACAGTTTTACTGGTGAAATTCTATGTGCCAAAGTATTCCTTTGGAAAGTTTCAAATGACGAATCTGTTTCGTCCAAATATGGGTAGAACTGCGGCCAACTCTCAAACAAAAAAAGGTCCACGTTCCTATAAATTGGAACTTATATTGGCGAAATAGGAATACACAGAAAAAAAAAGTTCATACTATTTATGAATTTGTTCATAAATTTTATAATTTTTTCATTACTACTCTACCAATGACCAAATTCATCCAATTTATGAATCGTTCATTAAACCGTAATGAAAAAGTTCATAATATTGATGAACGCTTTCATAATATTTATATATTCATGGTATTTACGAACTTTAAACTAATTGAAAATAAAAATAATCTATTTTTTATTTTCTTGTATTCTTTTATTATATTAATTCTTCATTTTATTTTATTATTTTAATTTATTTATTTTTTTAACTACTTACATTTTATTTCATATCTACACTTACTGTTTGTGCCTATTGCTGCTGTTTGTTGTTGCGTGATGTTAAGTACCTGCTGTGCACGTTTCTTTGAAGTTGTAAACAACAAAGTATATAAGAATTGTATACTACCATCGACTATCGACGCGTCGCGACGAGTTGTCAAAATAATCAATACGAGTCATGCGGCATGACGCGCATTGGTTGGTCAGTAAAATAAAAATATATATTTACAGCATGGTTAAAAGTTGCATGTCACACATACGACTATACAGACATACTGAAATACCTACCTACCTACTTTGTGTTGTATTTTATATTCTCCTTTGTTGGACTGGTTTTTTTATTTTTCAGTATCGCCTTTATGCTCGGCTGAATTGGATGTTACGTGGAGGTTACGCTGCTTCGCCTCAAAAAATTAATGTGCATACCTCAATGAACGCAGTTCATAACATGAACGCGTTTATTATTTAAATTTCGTTCAAATTGTGCGATTCGTATATACGAAGAATAGTTCATAAATAGAATGATTTTTTACATATATATTATGAACAATGTCGCAATTTACGGCGTTCATTCCATTTATGTACAAAATGTTTTCTGTGTATAGAGACACATTCAAATATCTTATTTGAGCATTTGTGTGAATATGTTCCAATGGTTATAACTTCACATCCATAAACGTCAATAAAACTTGTTTGGATTAATAATTTCGAAGTATCATAGATATTGGTTCAATGGAAAATTTCAAACAAAACGGGTTCAATACAGTATTCCAATGACGTACTTGGAAGCTTTTGTAATCCCATTGGAATTGATTCACCAAAAATAATTCCATTGACACATTTGGATGCTTTTGTAATCACATTGGTACAGATTCACCGAAAAAAATCCAATGATGACCCAAGTGCTTCTGTAATGCCATTGGAACAGATTCACCCATAAAATTTTCAATGAATCACTTGAAGCTTTCTTTGTAGTAACATGTGTTCCAGTAAATAAGATGCAGGTGAAATTTTTCAAGTTTTATTTATCGATAGCCCCAAATTAATTGTAATACTGACCACCAGCATACGTGATCCTTCGAAGGTGATCACTAATATGACCCAAATTAGTACTAGAGTTCATCCTTTCCATTGTAAGAACATTATTTTTGCTGCACATCAAATTATGCACATCCTCCGCATCCTAATTTTTATTATAAAAAGTATAAATCAAAAATATTCGTTATTCTTGAGCATAACAAAATAAAAATTAATTTTTATTTTTGAGTTTGAAAATAAAAATTGAAATTTAAGTTTTATTTCTGAGCAAAATTTTAAAAATCAAAAATAATCGTTATTATTAAACAAAACAAAAGTTTTATTCAAAAATAATTCTTATTTTTGATTCTAATAAAAATTTCATATGAAAATTTATACTTTATAAAACATTTTTTATTAATAACTCGAGAAAAAGCCCGAACACCACTCTGAAATTTTGACAGTTTATTAGCAAAAGGATACTTTTTAACATATATATATTTTTTTAATTTTAAAAAAGGGAAATATTGAGATAATCCTTTTTTAATAATATTATGATTAATATCTACCTATGGTCCCCTAATATTAAAAATTTTAATATTTCCACTTTTGCTCAGTTTTATAACCTTTACATGGTCGTTTAAATGGTTTCGGTAAGTTAACTATTTACTAAGATACAGTAAGTTAGCTGGTGCCACTTTGTGCATTTTTCATATTTCAAGGACTCATATCTCTGAAACCACTGCAGTTAGGAAACTGAAATTTTGCGTTTTTCTTAAATTCAAGTCATGACGTGGAATAACCCAAATACTATATTAGTATTAGATAATGAAGAAGTGTCTGTGATAAATTTGTTTTAAATTTTTTTGCCAAGAATATTTTGTATTATATAATCGGGATAATTGTGTAATTTTTGTGTTTTATTTCAATGCTTTCGGTATGAGAATCTGTAGTGGAATTTATTGTTGATGTTAGAAATTCAATATGGGTATCAATTTCAATATTAAGCAAATTTCGGTTGGATGGAGGTATATTATTTTTTAAATGTTCAGAAAGTTTACTTTTAAAATTATTCCAGTTCGGATTTTTAAAAGAAGTAAAATTTCGTAGTTGATTGACTGTGAATTCAGAATTGGTTAAATGCAATTTTAAATGTAGAGGGTAGTGATCAGAAAAAGTAGATAAGACTTGAGCTGAAACTAAGAAATAATCCAAATATGTAGAAATAAAAAGTCTGCTGTTAATAGCTAACTCTGACTCTGACAGCATACTTTTATCTGCAATAGCGAACTATTTGCTGGGAATCTTAATTCTGCTAGTGATTAAGATCGTGCTAGTGTCACTGGTGTTCATATTGCTAGTGTAGCTAACCTGCACTAGATGGCGCCATAGTCACGAGACTCTGCAGCTAAATGTGTCTATAATTAGACTCTTATTCGACAACAGGTTTTTTTAAAAGAGATATTTCTTATACGTAATAATAATGTACGCATGCAAGAGTGAAATAGTGAAATAAAGGTAAAATAAAAATATGAGATAAATAAAAATAAATAAAATAAATATAATAAAAAATAATAATATAAAAATAAAAAAAATATATCAGAAATAAAAAAAAATATTAAAATACAAAAAAAATATATTTTTTTTATTTTCTTTTTTTATGAATTGGAGTTAACAGCAAAACAATTTGTTAAAATAGCTAAAACTGCAAGCTGTCATTTGCTGTTTCAGCAGGAGCCGGCGCTTTCCTAATTCAGCAAACATTTTTGCTATATTGGCAACCTTTTTTGCTACTGTTACAGACTTTTTATTTTGAGTGTAGTTGAGTTGAGAAATTGCACGGAAAATATACGGAACCAACCAACATTTTTCTTAATTGTTCCACTACACTGTACGCACTTATGACAACAATTTTCGACACCAGAAATAAAAGTTGCATATTCTTACGGATTTCAAGGATAGTTTCAAGAATATTTGAGATAAACGAAAAACCACGTTTTTGAGGATTCTAAAGGTTGGTAAGCGTTGATTATAATGTCAGACTAATTTTTATTTTATTCAAAACATGCATAACAGTACACAAATTATATGTACATATCAATTTTCAAAATTCCTTTAACAGGACTTGAGATATGATTTAAAAATGACTCATTTTTGGGTTAAAAAATATCCATTTTTGAGCATTTGTTTCTCAATTCCCAGTTGTACACCATTCTTGTGCTTTACATTATAAGTTAGCAAATCTCAAATATTTCAATTCTGTTTTATTCAAAAAAATCGTAAACGTCAAAATTGGGCATACAAAATAAAAAAAATAAAAGTTTTTAAAAATAAAACAAAAATTATTAACCATTATAATTTCGTAGAAATATTAGTAACTCGTACGTTTTTTTTTTACTCTTTTACAATATTATTGTGGTAAGGTAGATAGTTGAGTCAAATTTATCAATTCATTGGACGTTTAGATACCGGTTATGGGTTTCCGTATTTGTAAAATATTATTATGAATCAGGATTTATATCTGGTATCAAGAGGATCAGATCAATGAATTGATAAATTTGACCCAACTATCTCCCTTACCACAATAATATTGTAAAAGAGTAAAAAAATACGAATTAATAATATTTCTACGAATTTATTATTCATAATAATTTTTATTTTATTTTCTAAAACTTTTCACTCTTTTTAATTCGTATTCCCAATTAGATTTCAATCCTGTTTTGAATAAAACAGGATTGAAATCAATGAGATTTGCTAAGTTATAATGCAAAGCACAAGAATGGTGCTCAACTGGATATTGAGAAACAAATGCTCAAAAATGGGTCTATTTTTAGCCTAAAAATGAGTCCATTTTGCTTCATATCTCAGGTCCTGTTAAAGGAATTTAAAAAAATTGATATGTACATATAATTTGTGTTCTGTTATGCATGTTTTGAATAAAATAAAAATAAGTCTGACATAATAATCAAAGCTTACCAACCAATAGAATTCTAAAATCCTTGAAACTGGACGTGTAGGGAAAAAACTGAAAACGCAATTATTCTTAGAATGTCAAAATCCATAAGAATATGTAACTTTCATTTCTGGTGGCAAAATGGGTGCGCACAGTGTTATTTAATAAATTAAGTTGAAGAAATACGCTAGGAAATTTTAAACCAGAGATTTAAATAAAATGATATTTATATATTTTTATAAAACTATTGCAACACCAAGTGAACTATTATTTTTAATAAAGTTGTAATTATTAAAGAATACTTCACAATTTTTTGCGGAATGAAACCAAAATCTATTTTATTAAAGTTTAATATTTTATGAAGTTCTATTTTACTCTATTTTCTATTACTGATCTAACATTAAATTTTGTAAAATTAAAATTATTATGGACCATATTCCTTTTGTACCTCTTTAAGTAAACTTTAACACTCATCAATAATAGCAGGCTTATGTTGTGTATCATAACTACAGCTTACTTATGATCCACTATTGTGTATCATAATTGTAGAGCTTACAGCGTACTTATGATCCACAACATAACATAACCAGTATACTTTTTTTAATGGCATATTTTTAGGATTAATAATTATGCATGTTAAACACAAACAGCATTTAATTGTCTTGGCGCACACTACCTAACATATCCAGTATGTACGCCCACATTAAATAGGTCACTCTGATCATACAAATAAATGCTGACTTAGTTATTTTCAATTATAGTCAATTAGTAATGCTGACTAAGGTATTTTAGCATGATGAAAGTATTCAATTTATTGTGAAATTATAAGAATAAGTTAATAAGAAAGTTATTTTAGCATGATGAAAGTACTTAATTTATTGTGAAATTAAAAGAATACGAGCTGTTATGTAGAAGTTAAGTATAGACTAAAAATCAATTGTTTCCGATAAGCCGAATTATCCAGTTCTAAAAAGTAGTTATAAGTATAAGTGTAAAAACCCTTTAAAAACGAAATAAAGTGTCTAAAAGTAAAAAGACTCGGGTTTTGTTAAATAATAAACACAAAGAAGACTTAGTAAGTATAAAAAGGACCAAGGAAGTCCTAGTAGAAGGACATTAACATACAACATTTTGGCGCAGCCGGTTTCTCAAACAACGCTCTCAGGGACCGAGAGAAGAAGGACGATAGAAGGAAGAAAAGGACTATAAATCACAAAATAAATGGTGATTATTTAATTTTTCTTTTGAAAAAAAAAATATTTTTTTTTTTTTTTTTTTGTAAAAAATACGTGAGTAACAGCAGAAAATTTAAACAATTATTACAGTGTTTAATAAAGTAATAAATACAAATTGAATAAATAAATATACAAATGGAAATTAAATAAAAAAAGATAATAACAAACGAAATAAAAAGAAAATAGGAAATTTATTTAATATTAAACTCAGATAAGTAAATAAAATTTTTTCTAAAATTAATATGAAACGGAATTTTTGATTTTTTTTTTTAATTTAAAAAATTTTGGAAAATTTAAAATATCATTTTCATAAATTAACATTTTAAAGATTTTGAAATAATATTTTTTATTTTTATAACATTGACCATGTTTAAAAATTTAACATTACTATTAAATATCTGATTTTAGTGAACAGATTTAAAATTTAAAAAATTTATAATAATTTTTTTTTAACATTGTGGAGCTACGTGGGGTGTTCTAGGAAATAAATTGTGATTTTTTGTATTTGATAAATATATGGCGGAATTGGAACAATTACAGTTAGCATACGGAAACATACTAGGGCAATTGGACAGGTTTACGGATAAATTGTGGGCTCAAATTAGCCTCGAAGTAAATGATAAAGAACATTTACAATTAATAAAAAATAAAGTTAATAACACAAATGTTTTTTCTAAAGTAGAAGGAGTAGATGTCGTGTTCGAAGAATTAATATATTTCTTGGAGCACAAAAGTGAGAATAAAATAAAAGAGATAGAAGGCTGGAAAGGCGAATTTGCAGCATTAACTAAAAAAATAAACGATAAATTAGCAGAAAAACAGTAGTTGTTAGACCACGCCTGCGGTATAGAGGCGGAACACGAAAAATTAAGAGCATTGTTGAAAGATAAAGATATTTCTGATGATTCAGTAGCTAGGGCACTACGTCAACAACCAAGATTAGAATCAGTCGATGAGGCAAATAACAAAGTAAGGGAATTGGATTCTAAAATCAGATTTTTAGAGGCGGAAGTGAACTTAGCACACGAAACATCGTTATACCATAAAGAAGCTTTAAAACATAACAACAGATAGAACAATAATTGAAATGCCTACAGACGATATTTCGAAATGCGTACAAAATCTGGTCCCGGTGTTCAAGGGCGAAGATTCACCGTTCCTAAAAACGGAGCTTCTTAGATTTATAGACGGTTGTAAGGCAGCGAACCTTAAAATAAGTGAAGAAAATCAAGGAGAATTCATGATATGCGTAAAACTGCGTTTTGATGGAGATGCATACGAATTAGTGAGGACCAAGAAAATCGATGATTTGGATGCATTATTTGAATTACTTAAAAGCACATACTGTTGAGTAGCTAGGCAGATAATTAGACGAAGCGTTAAGGGCAGAGGTCACAATACTGAGGGGGCTGAGATTACTGGAGGAACTGTATAGTTTTGAAAAAATAATCAAGAAACTGATATTAGAAATTCACGACAAGATAGGGATAAAAGTCAACAAAATAGAAATAATGGGAATACAGGGGGTACCATGAAAAAGGGGCCAGTCTGTTCATTTTGCACAAGACCAGGACACACAAGGGATGACTATTATTTGCGAAAAAATACACCATTTTGCAGAGAATGCGAGAAATACGGACATGAATCGAGTTGGAGATGTGGATCAAATAGACTGGAAGAACGCCAGGAGAACCAACAATAACCATATCAGAATCAGCAGTACCAAGGGGTTATAGAAGTCTTCAGAATAACGGATATCAAAACCAACAGCAGCAAAATCAGAATTCGCAAGACAGCAATACTCGTAATATTATAAATAATAATACTAATAATGGAAATGAAAATAATAGAAATAATTACCCGTTTAGAAATAACAACAGTAATAACGATAATGGGCCTAATAGGACATATAGAAATAATGGGGTATGTTATGGGTGTGGCCAAGTCGGCCATATGATAACGGATTGCCACGTCACCAAACGGTAATAACACTCACAATAAGGGGAACTACCAGGGGCCCAGTCAAGGCCAGTAAGCTGGGGTCCCGTTAATATTAGTAAACTTAGGTCAAAGGCAGAAATAGTGGATCATACTCCAAAGCAGACTGTGATACATTTGCTGCCGCAGCTTCAAACAACAGCCAAAAAAATGTAGGAGAAAATATTGTTCATCAAACGTCAGGAGTGACCGTTGATACATATGTTGAGCCACCGTGTTTGGTTTGTAATGCAGTAGTAGGAATATTAGTTTATATAATACACTTTATAGGAATTGTGTCGATTACAGTAGGGAACAAAATAATAAAATTAGCAGAATATGAAAAGTATAAGGGAACCTTTGGAGATGAAGCAGTAGGGTATAGAGTAAAAAACATATTATCAAGAATATCAAAAAGTTTTGAGAATTTCGTAACAGAATATGATAAGAAAATTAGATGTCACACGTCCGCACCTAATTTATATATTTATGGGGATAGGAAAATAATTACATATTCACAATCGTGAGATCATTACCTTTCATTTGAGTACCTATATGTTAATATAGGTAAAAGTAAAGTTTTTCGATTTTTCTAGGGTACCACAGGTCCGACCGCACCCTAATTTATATATTTATTTTACTTTTGAATCCAAGCGGAGGGGATAGTTTGAAAAAGAAAAAAATATTTTAATGTTTTATGACTTGAAATTAAAGTAAAGTGAAATTAAAGTAAAGTAAAAATCAGCCAATGATCTATATTTAAGGTTGGTCACCTAAGAAATATGGTCACCCCAAATTAATTATTCATTTTAAAAGCTATAAAATAATTTTTATTGGCTTTTATAGTTTAATAACATTACATAGAAAATAATCAAAAATTTTATAATAAAAATCAGGAACGTAAATAACGGTTATTCTTATTTTTTTAAATGAAAAAAATCAACGTGATATAAAAGGTTTACGCTAATTTTGAGAATGCTGAATCAATTAATTTCACATGCAGAATTGAAATCTGCAATGTCTTGATTTTTACGGAAAAAAATCAAAAAATAACGATCATTTTTAATTTTTTTGTATGCTTGCTCAGAAATAAAACTCAAATTTCAATTTTAACTTTAAAAAATCAAAAATAAAAATTAAAAATTAATTTTTATTTTTTTGCTCAAGAATAACGATTATTTTTTGATTTATACACTTTTACTCACAAATTAAAATTAGGGTGCGGAGCGTTCTGCGCAATTTGTTGTACATTATAAATAATGTTTATACAATGAAAAGAATAGACTCTAATACTAATTTGGGTCATGTTAGTGAACACCTTCGAATGTTCACGTATGCTGGTGGTCAATTTTACTAATAATAATAGTTTGGCGCTACAGTTCTTTAGAACCCCTCACCATTTGAGCTGTGCTGGTTATATTTGTAACCAAAGTGGTGAGACCTATAGTTTAATAATGGAGGGACCTATAATTTTTTATGAATTGTTTTTCCACGTAGGTTTGCATGGACTCGTTTGCATGACTGTTGTATAGAAAAATATATCTATATTTGGTATTCAGTCACTACGATCGAACCGTGGACCTTTCAGCCTTAGTCGAATCCACTAACCAATTGAGCCATCGACACTACAGTTTTACTGGTGAAATTCTATGTGCCAAAGTATTCCTTTGGAAAGTTTCAAATGACGAATCTGTTTCGTCCAAATATGGGTAGAACTGCGGCCAACTCTCAAACAAAAAAAGGTCCACGTTCCTATAAATTGGAACTTATATTGGCGAAATAGGAATACACAGAAAAAAAAAGTTCATACTATTTATGAATTTGTTCATAAATTTTATAATTTTTTCATTATTACTCCACCAATGACCAAATTCATCCAATTTATGAATCGTTCATTAAACCGTAATGAAAAAGTTCATAATATTGATGAACGCTTTCATAATATTTATATATTAATGGTATTTACGAACTTTAAACTAATTGAAAATAAAAATAATCTATTTTTCTATTTTCTTGTATTGTATTTTATTATTATGTTACTTCTTCATTTTATTTTATTATTTTAATTTATTTATTTTTTAACTACTTACATTTTATTTCATATCTACACTTACTGTTTGTGCCTATTGCTGCTGTTTGTTGTTGCGTGATGTTAAGTACCTGCTGTGCACGTTTCTTTGAAGTTGTAAACAACAAAGTATATAAGAATTGTATACTACCATCGACTATCGACGCGTCGCGACGAGTTGTCAAAATAATCAATACGAGTCATGCGGCATGACGCGCATTGGTTGGTCAGAAAAATAAAAATATATATTTACAGCATGGTCAAAAGTTGCATGTCACACATACGACTATACAGACATACTGAAATACCTACCTACCTACTTTGTGTTGTATTTTATATTCTCCTTTGTTGGACTGGTTTTTTTATTTTTCAGTATCGCCTTTATGCTCGGCTGAATTGGATGTTACGCTGCTTCGCCTCAAAAAATTAATGTGCATACCTCAATGAACGCAGTTCATAACATGAACGCGTTTATTATTTAAATTTCGCTCAAATTGTGCGATTCGTATATACGAAGAATAGTTCATAAATAGAATGATTTTTTACATATATATTATGAACGATGTCGCAATTTACGGCGTTCATTCCATTTATGAACAAAATGTTTTCTGTGTATAGAGACACATTCAAATATCTTATTTGAGCATTTGTGTGAATATGTTCCAATGGTTATAACTTCACATCCATAAACGTCAATAAAACATGTTTGGATTAATAATTTCGAAGTATCATAGATATTGGTTCAATGGAAAATTTCAAACAAAACGGGTTCAATACAGTATTCCAATGACGTACTTGGAAGCTTTTGTAATCCCATTGGAATTGATTCACCAAAAATAATTCCATTGACACATTTGGATGCTTTTGTAATCACATTGGTACAGATTCACCGAAAAAAATCCAATGATGACCCAAGTGCTTCTGTAATGCCATTGGAACAGATTCACCCATAAAATTTTCAATGAATCACTTGAAGCTTTCTTTGTAGTAACATGTGTTCCAGTAAATAAGATGCAGGTGAAATTTTTCAAGTTTTATTTATCGATAGCCCCAAATTAATTGTAATACTGACCACCAGCATACGTGATCCTTCGAAGGTGATCACTAATATGACCGAAATTAGTACTAGAATTCATCCTTTCCATTGTAAGAACATTATTTTTGCTGCACATCAAATTATGCACATCCTCCGCATCCTAATTTTTATTATAAAAAGTATAAATCAAAAATATTCGTTATTCTTGAGCATAACAAAATAAAAATTAATTTTTATTTTTGAGTTTGAAAATAAAAATTGAAATTTAAGTTTTATTTCTGAGCAAAATTTTAAAAATCAAAAATAATCGTTATTATTAAACAAAACAAAAGTTTTATTCAAAAATAATTCTTATTTTTGATTTTTTTTTTTGTATATTACTCGTAACTGTTACAGTCTCTAATAAAACTTTCATATGAAAATTTATACTTTATAAAACATTTTTTATTAATAACTCGAGAAAAAGCCCGAACACCACTCTGAAATTTTGATACAGTAAGTTAGCTGGTGCCACTTTGTGCATTTTTCATATTTCAAGGACTCATATCTCTGAAACCACTGCAGTTAGGAAACTGAAATTTTGCGTTTTTCTTAAATTCAAGTCATGACGTGGAATAACCCAAATACTATATTAGTATTAGATAATGAAGAACAATTTATATTAATATACTAGAGGGATAGGATAATAATGTATGTTCTAAAAATTAATCTATTTCATGAATGTCAGAACTGAAAGTAAGTTGTATTCTGCAGATTTTCTGTTAAAGTGTCTGTGATAAATTTGTTTTGAATTTTTTTGCCAAGAATATTTTGTATTATATAATCGGGATAATTGTGTAATTTTTGTGTTTTATTTCAATGCTTTCGGTATGAGAATCTGTAGTGGAATTTATTGTTGATGTTAGAAATTCAATATGGGTATCAATTTCAATATTAAGCAAATTTCGGTTGGATGGAGGTATATTATTTTTTAAATGTTCAGAAAGTTTACTTTTAAAATTATTCCAGTTCGGATTTTTAAAAGAAGTAAAATTTCGTGGTTGATTGACTGTGAATTCAGAATTGTATAAACGCAATTTTAAATGTAGAGGGAAGTGATCAGAAAAAGTAGATAAGACTTGAGCTGAAACTAAGAAATAATCCAAATATGAAGAAATAAAAGTCTGCTGTTAATAGCTAACTCTGACTCTGACAGCATACTTTTATCTGCAATAGCGAACTATTTGCTGGGAATCTTAATTCTGCTAGTGATTAAGATCGTGCTAGTGTCACTGGTGTTCATATTGCTAGTGTAGCTAACCTGCACTAGATGGCGCCATAGTCACGAGACTCTGCAGCTAAATGTGTCTATAATTAGACTCTTATTCGACAACAGGTTTTTTTAAAAGAGATATTTCTTATACGTAATAATAATGTACGCATGCAAGAGTGAAATAGTGAAATAAAGGTAAAATAAAAATATGAGATAAATAAAAATAAATATAATAAAAAATAATAATATAAAAATAAAAAAAATATATCAGAAATAAAAAAAATATTAAAATACAAAAAAAATATATTTTTTGTTATTTTCTTTTTTTATGAATTGGAGTTAACTGCAAAACAATTTGTTAAAATAGCTAAAACTGCAAACTGTCATTTGCTGTTTCAGCAGGAGCCGGCGCTTTCCTAATTCAGCAAACATTTTTGCTATATTGGCAACCTTTTTTGCTACTGTTACAGACTTTTTATTTTGAGTGTAGTTGAGTTGAGAAATTGCACGGAAAATATACGGAACCAACCAACATTTTTTTAATTGTTCCACTACACTGTGCGCACATATGACAACAATTTTCGACACCAGAAATAAAAGTTGCATATTCTTACGGATTTCAAGGATAGTTTCAAGAATATTTGAGATAAACGAAAAACCACGTTTTTGAGGATTCTTGGTAAGCGTTGATTATAATGTCAGACTAATTTTTATTTTATTCAAAACATGCATAACAGTACACAAATTATATGTACATATCAATTTTCAAAATTCCTTTAACAGGACTTGAGATATGATTTAAAAATGACTCATTTTTGGGTTAAATAATACCCATTTTTGAGCATTTGTTTCTCAATTCCCAGTTGTACACCATTCTTGTGCTTTACATTATAAGTTAGCAAATCTCAAATATTTCAATTCTGTTTTATTCAAAAAAATCGTAAACGTCAAAATTGGGCATACAAAATAAAAAAAATAAAAGTTTTTAAAAATAAAACTAAAATTATTAACCATTATAATTTCGTAGAAATATTAGTAACTCGTACGTTTTTTTTTTACTCTTTTACAATATTATTGTGGTAAGGTAGATAGTTGAGTCAAATTTATCAATTCATTGGACGTTTAGATACCGGTTATGGGTTTCCGTATTTGTAAAATATTATTATGAATCAGGATTTATATCTGGTATCAAGAGGATCAGATCAATGAATTGTTAAATTTGACCCAACTATCTCCCTTACCACAATAATATTGTAAAAGAGTAAAAAAATACGAATTAATAATATTTCTACGAATTTATTATTCATAATAATTTTTATTTTATTTTCTAAAACTTTTCACTCTTTTTAATTCGTATGCCCAATTAGATTTCAATCCTGTTTTTTGAAATCAATGAGATTTGCTAAGTTATAATGCAAAGCACAAGAATGGTGCTCAACTGGATATTGAGAAACAAATGCTCAAAAATGGGTATATTTTTAGACTAAAAATGAGTCCATTTTGCTTCATATCTCAGGTCCTGTTAAAGGAATTTAAAAAAATTGATATGTACATATAATTTGTGTTCTGTTATGCATGTTTTGAATAAAATAAAAATAAGTCTGACATAATAATCAAAGCTTACCAACCAATAGAATTCTAAAATCCTTAAAACTGGACGTGTAGGGAAAAAACTGAAAACGCAATTATTCTTAGAATGTCAAAATCCATAAGAATATGTAACTTTCATTTCTGGTGGCAAAATGGGTGCGCACAGTGTTTTTTAATAAATTAAGTTGAAGAAATACGCTAGGAAATTTTAAACCAGAGATTGAAATAAAATGATATTTATATATTTTTATAAAACTATTGCAACACCAAGTGAACTATTATCTTTAATAAAGTTGTAATTATTAAAGAATACTTCACAATTTTTTGCGGAATGAAACCAATATCTATTTTATTAAAGTTTAATATTTTATGAAGTTCTATTTTACTCTATTTTCTATTACTGATCTAACATTAAATTTTGTAAAATTAAAATTATTATGGACCATATTCCTTTTGTACCTCTTTAAGTAAACTTTAACACTCATCAATAATAGCAGGCTTATGTTGTGTATCATAACTACAGCTTACTTATGATCCACTATTGTGTATCATAATTGTAGAGCTTACAGCGTACTTATGATCCACAACATAACATAACCAGTATACTTTTTTTAATGGCATATTTTTAGGGTTAATAATTATGCATGTTAAACACAAACAGCATTTAATTGTCTTGGCGCACACTACCTAACATATCCAGTATGTACGCCCACATTAAATAGGTCACTCTGATCATACAAATAAATGCTGACTTAGTTATTTTCAATTATAGTCAATTAGTAATGCTGACTAAGGTATTTTAGCATGATGAAAGTATTCAATTTATTGTGAAATTATAAGAATAAGTTAATAAGAAAGTTATTTTAGCATGATGAAAGTACTTAATTTATTGTGAAATTAAAAGAATACGAGCTGTTATGTAGAAGTTAAGTATAGACTAAAAATCAATTGTTTCCGATAAGCCGAATTATCCAGTTCTAAAAAGTAGTTATAAGTATAAGTGTAAAAACCCTTTAAAAACGAAATAAAGTGTCTAAAAGTAAAAAGACTCGGGTTTTGTTAAATAATAAACACAAAGAAGACTTAGTAAGTATAAAAAGGACCAAGGAAGTCCTAGTAGAAGGACATTAACATACAACATTTTGGCGCAGCCGGTTTCTCAAACAACGCTCTCAGGGACCGAGAGAAGAAGGACGATAGAAGGAAGAAAAGGACTATAAATCACGAAATAAATGGTGATTATTTAATTTTTCTTTTGAAAAAAAAAATATTTTTTTTTTTTTTTTTTGTAAAAAATACGTGAGTAACAGCAGAAAATTTAAACAATTATTACAGTGTTTAATAAAGTAATAAATACAAATTGAATAAATAAATATACAAATGGAAATTAAATAAAAAAAGATAATAACAAACGAAATAAAAAGAAAATAGGAAATTTATTTAATATTAAACTCTGATAAGTAAATAAAATATTTTCTAAAATTAATATGAAACGGAATTTTTGATTTTTTTTTTTAATTTAAAAAATTTTGGAACATTTAAAATATCATTTTCATTTTAAAATTTAAATGAGAATAAAATAACATTTTAAAGATTTTGAAAGTTTGAAATAATATTTTTTATTTTTATAACATGGTCAATTTAATTAAAAATTTAACATTATTATTAAATATCTAATTTTAGTGAACAGATTTAAAATTTAAAAAATTTATAATAATTTTTTTTTAACATTGTGGAGCTACGTGGGGTGTTCTAGGAAATAAATTGTGATTTTTTGTATTTGATAAATATATGGCGGAATTGGAACAATTACAGTTAGCATACGGAAACATACTAGGGCAATTGGACAGGTTTACGGATAAATTGTGGGCTCAAATTAGCCACGAAGTAAATGATAAAGAACATTTACAATTAATAAAAAATAAAGTTAATAACACAAATGTTTTTTCTAAAGTAGAAGGAGTAGATGTCGTGTTCGAAGAATTAATATATTTCTTGGAGCACAAAAGTGAGAATAAAATAAAAGAGATAGAAGGCTGGAAAGGCGAATTTGCAGCATTAACTAAAAAAATAAACGATAAATTAGCAGAAAAACAGTAGTTGTTAGACCACGCCTGCGGTATAGAGGCGGAACACGAAAAATTAAGAGCATTGTTGAAAGATAAAGATATTTCTGATGATTCAGTAGCTAGGGCACTACGTCAACAACCAAGATTAGAATCAGTCGATGAGGCAAATAACAAAGTAAGGGAATTGGATTCTAAAATCAGATTTTTAGAGGCGGAAGTGAACTTAGCACACGAAACATCGTTATACCATAAAGAAGCTTTAAGAATAGAAAAAAATTTAGAAAACATAACAACAGATAGAACAATAATTGAAATGCCTACAGACGATATTTCGAAATGCGTACAAAATCTGGTCCCGGTGTTCAAGGGCGAAGATTCACCGTTCCTAAAAACGGAGCTTCTTAGATTTATAGACGGTTGTAAGGCAGCGAACCTTAAAATAAGTGAAGAAAATCAAGGAGAATTCATGATATGCGTAAAACTGCGTCTTGATGGAGATGCATACGAATTAGTGAGGACCAAGAAAATTTATGATTTGGATGCATTATTTGAATTACTTAAAAGCACATACTGTTGAGTAGCTAGGCAGATAATTAGACGAAGCGTTAAGGGCAGAGGTCACAATACTGAGGGGGCTGAGATTACTGGAGGAACTGTATAGTTTTGAAAAAAGACCGAATGGAACCTCAGTTAGTAAAAATAATCAAGAAACTGATATTAGAAATTCACGACAAGATAGGGATAAAAGTCAACAAAATAGAAATAATGGGAATACAGGGGGTACCATGAAAAAGGGGCCAGTCTGTTCATTTTGCACAAGACCAGGACACACAAGGGATGACTATTATTTGCGAAAAAATACACCATTTTGCAGAGAATGCGAGAAATACGGACATGAATCGAGTTGGAGATGTGGATCAAATAGACTGGAAGAACGCCAGGAGAACCAACAATAACCATATCAGAATCAGCAGTACCAAGGGGTTATAGAAGACTTCAGAATAACGGATATCAAAACCAACAGCAGCAAAATCAGAATTCGCAAGACAGCAATACTCGTAATATTATAAATAATAATACTAATAATGGAAATGAAAATAATAGAAATAATTACCCGTTTAGAAATAACAACAGTAATAACGATAATGGGCCTAATAGGACATATAGAAATAATAGGGTATGTTATGGGTGTGGCCAAGTCGGCCATATGATAACGGATTGCCACGTCAAGAAGAATTTTGTGCCAAACGGTAATAACACTCACAATAAGGGAAACTACCAGGGGCCCAGTCAAGGCCAGTAAGCTGGGGTCCCGTTAATATTAGTAAACTTAGGTCAAAGGCAGAAATAGTGGATCATACTCCAAAGCAGACTGTGATCACATTTGCTGCCGCAGCTTCAAACAACAGACAAAAAAATGTAGGAGAAAATATTGTTCATCAAACGTCAGGAGTGACCGTTGATACATATGTTGAGCCACCGTGTTTAGTTTGTAATGCAGTAGTAGGAATATTAGTTTATATAATACACTTTATAGGAATTGTGTCGATTACAGTAGGGAACAAAATAATAAAATTAGCAGAATATGAAAAGTATAAGGGAACCTTTGGAGATGAAGCGTAAAAAACATATTATCAAGAATATCAAAAAGTTTTGAGAATTTCGTAACAGAATATGATAATAAAATTAGATGTCATATGAGTGGGTTTAGTAAAAGAAGGAATCGTATAATATGCAGTAGACAGGGTGACTGTTTCAAACTACCTAATGTAAGTGATGTTTTCATCGAAGTACCTTGTGAGGATGCTAAAAATGGAAAACTAGTAAAGGAGGGGGCGATGACACGACTTCCGGGTTTTGATAAAAAAAAAACTCAGAAGGACTTTAGTGGTGCGTTTGGAGTATGGGTAAGGACTTTAGGGACAATAAATATTCAGCACAATAGTATAGGGTGGTTCTGTTTAAAGATACATGTAGTGGCTCTTGAACAAGGTATACCCGCTGATGGTAATAATATGGAATAGATAATATATGGAATAGGTCCATAATAAACGCCATAGATAAGAAGTTAGTATTTTATATACTATACAACTACCCATGGACTGCGAGCCGAAAGGTCCCCGGTTCAAGCCTGGACTGGGGCTAACAACATCTTTTCATAGAAACATTTTTCTATACCGCGCTACCTCTCGGCAGTAAATGGCAAACCTACGAGAGTAAAACCATTGCCTATGAAAAGCTCTCACCCGCCGTTCGGATTCGGCAATAAACTGTAGGTCCCACCACTTTGAGTACAAATATAACACGCACAGCTCAAAATGGTGAGAGAGCTCGGCCAAAGTTCTATACAGGACTGTAGCGCCAAACTATTATTATTATTATGAGGACACGGGCAGATATGGAAAATATTTGTTTAAATCAGGAATTAAAAGTAGAATCTAGAACCGCAAAGATAGTAGCATTACGTTTAAAAACAAAAATTCCAATCGTCTTAATGCATAAATAAGAAATTTGTACAGGAGTATATTTGGGCGAAAGCATATCGAATGTTAGCAAAAATAGAGTTTATGTGACCGTATTAAATTCTACAGAAAAAGAATTTATAATAGACAGTACTTTTAAACCAAAATTCTCGAATTTCAATCAGTATAAAGAATCGGATACCAATAATTCTACAATAAATAGCATAAATTCAGTAAACATTACAAACAGAATTAACAAATTATTAGAGGAAATAAAAATTGATGGAACCTTGAACAAAGACGAAATTACATCTTTACAAAATCTGTGTATTTCGTATCATGATGTTTTTCATTTAGACGGAGATGAATTAACAGACATTAAAGTGCTCCCTTAAACCAAAAGCAATACAAATTACCACACACTCATAGAGATGAAATCAACAGACAGGTTAATAAAATGATGGATGACGGCATAATATCGCCAAGCATATCACCCTGGAATTCATCGAAGTTGCTGGTTCCTAAAAAGAACGGCAAGGACGGTAACAAATAGTGGAGGCTAGTAATAGATTTTCGCAAATTGAACGATGTAACTATAAAACAAGTATTTCCGATTCCTCGAATAGACGAAATATTAGACCAATTAGGTCACAGTCGCTATTTTTCAACTTTAGACTTGGCAAGTGGTTATCATCAGATACTAGTTGAAGAAGGGGATAAGGAAAAAACAGCTTTTAGTACAGGTCTTGGTCATTTCGAGTTTAACAGAATGCCTTTTGGTTTAACAGGGGCTCCAGCCACTTTCCAAAGAATAATGAATCACATATTAACAGGTTTACAGGGTATCGATTGCTTTGTTTATCTTGTGGTATACGGAATTAATTTAGCTGAACATGAGCTTAGGTTGAGTAGAGTATTGCAGAAATTAAGGGAACAAAATCTAAAATTAAATACAGAAAAATGTCAGTTTTTGTGTTGCGAAGTGGTCTATTTAGAACATAAATGGATAAATGGAACTAGGTGCTCTGCCAGACCCCTCAAAGGTTGAATGCGTGAAAAATATTCTGGTACCAAGAAATAAAAAAGAAGTACAAGCGTTTAATTATTACAGAAAATTTATACAATATGGCAAAATTATCATTACCAATTAATAAGTTACTTAGAAAGGATGTTAAATTCACTCGGACCGACGATTGTCAAAATTCATTTATTAAACTAAAAGAATCAATAATTTCACCACCCATTCTCGCATATCCAGATTTTACAAACCCTTTTTTACTTACAACGGATGCAAGTAACGAAGCAATAGGTGCGGTACTGTCACAAGGCAAAGTAGGGAGCGACCGACGAATAGCATTTGCCAGTAGGGCATTAAATGGAGTAGAAAAAAATTACTCCACCATTGAAAAGGAATTTTTAGCTATAGTCTGGGAAATGAAAAATTTTAGAGCTTATCTTCTAGGCCGACATTTTCAAATTTATACAGATCATAAACCATTACGTAGAACAGCAAATCTCAAAGATCAGACATCAAGGTTAGCCCGTCAGGCATAAATTATCAGAATATGATTACGAAATATCTTACAAACCAGGTAAACAGAATTTGAACGCAGATGCTTTAAGTAGAATTCCACATCCAAGAACAAGATATTACTGCGGTCCAAACACGGTCTAAGACCACACAGAATAAATTAGATAATCAAATTTCAAAAACCAAAAAGCAAGTGAGCACGCCAGTACTGGATGAAATAACAACAGACACCAAGAACGAATTACAGACACCAAGAACGAGTACATGGTTAAATGCTAATCATATTCAATAATACTTAGCTATTTACTCATGCACTAACTAAGAATTTTCTATGTATTAGGAAATAAGCGCGCGCGACTTCTTAGCATTACATAAATGTATTTGCTATATTAAGTTGTTAAATATTTAATTTTGAACATCTCAATTGTACTTATTTATTTTCATTACCGTGTAATGATGAATTTAAAACGTTTGTTAGTTTGCTATATTAATGCATATCTGCATTAATATATTTAGTTTCATGAATGAAAATTGTGTTAATGATAAAAAATATTAGGCAGTTTTGTCGCTGCACTACCGTATTTCGTTTCAGTTCCAGAACGTTAGTGGCTTCTGCCTGTAAAATGCTGAAGTGCATTTAATCGGTTGGCCTATGAATATATTCTATATTAATATGAGCTGGGAGCATTGCGCTCTATGCACAATGAACTTGTTTGTTTAAAATGCCATTGAGGTAGGTACTGACCTATCGCAATTTTAATGACAACGTAATATTTTATATTTTGTAAATTCGTACCGCAAATAATAATTTGATTTTGTTATTTGTTTATATTCAATGCTAGTCATCTTCATAGCTATTTTCTCTGCGATTTGTATTTTGGCAATATTACATGACATTTTTTGGATTTTATAAATTATTTAAAATTAATTTATTTAATATCTACATTTAAAAAAAATATAGTTTTTCTCTATTCTTTATTTATTTTGTAGTTTTAATTCAATTTCAATATGTAATACTTAGCTATTCTGACCTGCACTAACTATTTGACTTTATTTCAATGATGTTAAAAATTATTGGTTCTTGTTGCAGACAGTTTTTATTTAATTCTACATAACTATACTGTTGTATGCTTTTAACAAATTATTATGTACATTTTTCCCTTTACCCTTGATACAAATCTCAGTCGTTACAGGGCTTATTATTGAAAGTACCTCGTAGAGTCCCACCCAGACTGGTGAAAATTTATTTTTCCTATTTTGATTTTTTAGTAAAATTTTATCTCCTACTTTGAATATTATTGGGTGTAATGAGCTATCACAGCTTTGCTTAAATTTTTCTTTGGCTCTGTTTTGATTTTGTCGTACGATTTCGTGTGTGCGTTGAATTTGGTATTTTAATAGCTTGTTGCTATCATCTGTATTATATACTGGTGAGCATTTGCGTTTAAGATTGGTTGGCATTTCAAAATCGTAACCGTATAAAGTACGGAAAGCGTTTGACCGGTGGACATATGCATTGTATTATTGTGTACATGCATTGCGGTATTTAACCATTGGTCCCAGTTAGACCCATCCTCTTTCGCTAATGGTCGATGGCTTCTTTCCACAGATATGTGGGATAGCTACGCAGCACATATATTTTGAAAATTCATCTTGAAAAGTTAATATATATTTATTTCCAGATATAGTTTCTGGTAAAATACCTACAAGATCCATGTATACTTTATCGAATGGTCGTACTGGCGTATCAGTTAGAACCATTGGCATTTTAGTAAGCCTAGAACTTTTATTTACTTGGCATTTCTCACAGTTCTTAACGTAATCTTTTATTTGTTTCTGCATACCTCTCCACTTAAATTGTTTTCTGATTCTAAAAAATGTTTTCACCGCACCCTGGTGACCTCCTAATGCTGAGTCGTGAAAGTTTTTTATAACAGTTTTAATCTGGGTGAGTTATTAGTTGACTTGAGTTTAATTCCTTATTTGTGTCTGTTGTTATTTCATCCATTACAGGCGTGCTAACTAGTTGTTCTGTTTTTGAAATTTGAGTATCTAATTTATTCTGTGTGGTCTTAGATCGCGTTGTGACTGGTTCTGGATGTGGAATTCTACTTAATGCATCTACGTTCAAATTCTGTTTACCTGGTTTATAAAATATTTCAAAATCATATTCTGATAATTTATGTCTGAAGCGTGCTAACCTTGATGTCTGATCTTTGAGATTCGCTGTGCTACGTAATGGTTGATGATCTGTATAAATGTCGGCCTAGAAGATAAGCTCTAAAATTTTTCGTTACCCAGACTATAACTAAAAATTCTCTTTCAATGGTGGAGTAATTTTTTTCTGCTCCATTTAATGCTCTACTAGCAAATGCTATTGGTCGGTCTCTCCCTACTTTGCCTTGCGATAGTACCGCACCTAATTGGTAATGATAATTTTCCATATTGCTTAAAATTTTCTGTAATAATTAATTAATCCCAAAAATGCTTGCACTTCTTTTTTATTTCTCGGCACCGGAATATTTTTTACGCATTCAACCTTAGAGGGATCTGGCAGGGCACCTAGTTCCGAACATTTATGTCCTAAATAGACAACTTCGCGACGAAAAAACTGAAATTTTTCTGTATTTAATTTTAGATTGTGTTCCCTTAATTTCTGCAATACTCTACTTAGCTCATGTTCAGCTAAATTTTTTCCGTACACCACTATATCATCAAGATAAACAAAGCAATCTATACCCTGTAAACCTGTTAATATGTGGTTCATTATTCTTTGGAAGGTAGCTGGTGCACCTGTAAAACCAAATGGCATTCTGTTAAATTCGAAATGACCCAGCCCTGTACTAAAAGCTGTTTTTTCCTTATCCCCTTTTTCAACTAGTACCTGATGATAACCACTTGCCAAGTCTAAAGTTGAAAAATAGCGACTGTGACCTAATTGGTCTAATATTTCGTCGATTAGAGGAATCGGAAATACTTGTTTTATTGTCACGTCGTTCAATTTACGGAAATCTATTACTAGCCTCCACTTTTTGTTACCGTCCTTGCCGCTCTTTTTAGGAACCAACAACACCGGTGAATTCCAGGGTGATATGCTTGGCGATATAATGCCGTCATCCAACATTTTATTAACCTGTCTGTTGATTTCATCTCTATGAGTGTGTGGTAATTTGTATTGCTTTTGGTTTAAGGGAGCACTTTAATGTCTGTTAATTCATCTCCGTCTAAATGAAAAACATCATGATACGAAATACACAGATTTTGTAAAGATGTAATTTCGTCTTTGTTCAAGGTTCCATCAATTTTTATTTCCTCTAATAATTTGTTAATTCTGTTTGTAATGTTTACTGAATTTATGCTATTTATTGTAGAATTATTGGTATCCGATTCTTTATACTGATTGAAATTCGAGAATTTTGGTTTAAAAGTACTGTCTATTATAATTTCTTTTCCCGTAGCATTTAAAACTGAAACATAAACTCTATTTTTGCTAACATTCGATATACTTTCGCCCAAATATACTCCTGGAAAAATTTCTTGTTTATGTATTAACACTATTGGAATTTATGTTTTTAAACGTAATGATACTATCCTTGCGGTTCTCGCTCGAATTTTAATTTGTTGATTGTAAAAAATATTTTGTATTTCTGTCTGCGATTTCATTGGTAGTTTTATAATATGATTTTTATCTTTATCAAAGAACGTTATTGTTTTGTCTATCGCATTTATTATAGATCGATTCCATAAATTGTCACGTCCGATTATTCCATCTGCTGGTACTCCTTGTTCAAGTGACACAACGTGTAGCATTATACTAAAGCGACCTATGTTCCTATGTTGGACTTTGGTGGAACCTAATGTTCTAACACACCCACCAAAAGATCCTTTTAAATCCTTTTGTATATTTTCGTTAAAGTCTGGAAAATTTGTCATTGCATTTTCTTTTACTATACTGCCATCAGCTCCTGAGTCTACCAGTAAAATAAGTCTTCCATTTTTAGCTGCCTCGCAAGGTACTTCAATGAAAACGTCACTTACATTAGATAAATCCAAGCTATCTCCATGCCCACTGCATATTATGCGATCACCTTCTTCTTCCTTTAATTCATATTTTAATTCATTGGTCTCCTCTGTTCTATGAAAATTCAATGGAGTAGTAAATTTGACCACAGTCTCCTCCGATGTCTGATCTACAATTCCTAACTCTTTCGGCCCTATATTACTATTATTATTCGCACATCTCCAATTAGATTCGTGACCATAAGTTCCACATTCGTAGCAGAAAGGCGTATTTTTTCTAATAATACAATCATCCCTAGTATGCCCCAATTTACTACAAAATGATTATTGCAACATTATTTATTTGTTGCAATTTATTTTCCGATATAACGCTTGACTGTGTTTTTTCCATATAATTATATTCATCCTCTTCCGATCTTGGACTGCGCTGCATAACAGCCTGTACATTTAAAGCTTCTTCCAACAATGCATCTAATGTTTCTGACTTTAAAAGAGATCCACACTGAGCTCTGTAATTCTAATCTGAATACGTCATCCTCACTTATCTTTTTACTGTATTTTTTACTTGCAATTTCCAAAGCCATGAATTGCAACTCATTTAATCTTCTTCCAAACATTTTCAAACTCTCGTTACAATTTTGATAATCCTTTTTAATCTCTTCTAGTACTAATTCTAAAGAAATTTCATTTAAGTACGCATTTTTTAACGCATTTAATAAACTCCTCACTATCTGATTCCTTAATTTTAAGCTTAGCTGTTTCACAACATTCAATAAATTTATATAATTATGTTTCTAATAATGGAGATTCCACCCCAGAGAAGTAAGGAACAACGTAATGAACGCGTTTCAATACATTTTCAGTACCCATTATTAATGTTTCTTATTTTTCCATTTACTTAAACATGTATTTAACTATACCTTTCTTAAATAGATTATTAATTTTCTTTTTACTAGTTTCATATTAAATTAATTTTTAACCATTATTTAATTTATCTATTAAATTTTTTACTACCTTATTTATCATATTTATCATTTTTATGTTTCATTATTTAAACTTTTTAATCTATATTTCAAAATCATACCAACCGCACATATTTTTTTATCCACTATTTTTCACAATACTGACAAATACAAAAAAAAAATATTTTCCATGATCCAAAATAGTTATTTCTTCCAATATTAATCTCCATCCAGTCCTTCTCGTCCCTTGGGAGTTGATCTATGGTCCGAAAATCGGCTGTGCCATAATGTTGTATGTTAACGTCCTTCTACTAGTACTTTAACTTCCTTGATCTTTTTATACTTACTAAGTCCCTTTTTTATGTGTTTATTATTTAATAAAACCCGAGTCTTTTTACTTTCAGACACTTTATTTCGTTTTTAAAGGTTTTTTACACTTATACTTATCACTAGGTTTTAGAACTGGATACTTTGGCTTATCGGAAACAATTTATTTTTAGTATATACTTAACTTCTATATAACACCTCGTATTCTTTTAATTTCACAATAAATTGAGTACTTTCATCATGCTAAAATAACTTAGTCAGGGAATTCTTATAATTTCACAATAAATTGAGTACTTTCATTATGCTAAAATACCTTAGTCAGCATTACTAATTGACTATAATTGAAAATAAGTAAGTCAGCATTTATTTGTATGGTCAGAGTGACCTATTTAATGTGGGCGTACATACTGGCTATGTTAGGTAGTGTGCGGGAGGCCACGGCAATAATAGCCACACTACAGAAAAATGAAGAAATAATTAAGCGCACAATAAAGAGTAACCGACAAAAGAGATCACTCAATTTCATTAGCGAAGGACTCAACTGGGCTTATGGACTGATGGACAATAAAGACTGTGAGACTATCTATAAACATCTCAATAATATTGAAGATAATGAACATAAAACATACGAAATTATGAAAAGACAAATTACGGTGATTTCATCAAATTATAACAAGATAGCAGAACCCTTACTGAATTCCTTGAAGGAAGTCGAAAATCTGCAAAATGTGTTAAACATAACAATAAGAACACAAAAATACATAAATGAAAAAATAAACCAACAAGTTAGATATTTACTATTCATGATGGATACCTTGGATGCAAACCTAATCGAAATTCAAGGCAACAGCTAATGGAAATGGCAATCATAGATGATCTATACAAGGGACGATTACACCCGACAATTTTAGACCAGAGCGAGTTAGATGAAATGCTGACTAGCCTCACGTTAAGAGGAAAGGCGAAGTGGTTCATACAAAAATCATTCGAAATGCTCCGTGCATCAACAGTACCAGACACAGACGGCCATCAAGACACAACTCACTGATGATTTGTTGTTCACATTATATAGAATTTACCCAATACCCACAAATATTAATGATGAATGGGATGCATTGGTTAAAACAACATATGACTACATATAAGAAGCAGAAGACCGGAACAATGCAAAAAAGTCAATATACGGACAAAATAATTACACTATGCAAACGTCCAGGAACCATGCTAACAACTAGCAACACACTATGTGAAGTCGCGCTGATTCAACACAGAACAGATATTAAAGATACCTGTGAACATGTTGTAATCAAAAGGAGTTCAGGCCTAGTAGTTAAACTATGGACACCAAACACATGGTTGTATAAATTCAATACGCCAGCATCTTTCGAAGCAGTTTGTGGGTCAAATATAGCCACGTTGACATTATCAGGCCTAGGTTGGATGTCCATAACTGAAGCTTGCAATCTACACAACAAAGAAATGATACTGCCCTTCGAGTATACACATCAAAGCATTAGGAATATAACATACAAAAAGGAAGCACATACAATTATGATAGAAAATCTACAAGGCAATTGGTCATCATTACCGTATTCAAACATAACACCAACACCGTTACCGATCTTGGTGGCATACCACAGCAAAATAAGATCAACATTAAGAGATGGGCATCGTGATTTCGACGAAATATTACTACACTTAACTGATAACCAGGAACGCAAAGAATTACTTAATCGTCAAAATGAAATAACGAAAACCGGAATGTCTTACGGCATATTAATGCTGATATTAATAATAATAATAGCAGCATATGTATTATACATACCTTACTACAATTAAAAATAAAGCAACAATAAAAGCCTATGAATTTAATACAAATAAATCACCAATACCAACAAAAGATGTAGAAGCGGGTAAGGAAATTCTTGAAATGGTGTCAAATACATTTCCCAGCAAGAAATCGCCACTCGAAAAAATCGGGTCATTGCGGAAATCAACAACGCAGAAACCAAACACAACAACACCCATAGCAAGCCAACGAACGAAGTCACATGAAATAGAAGCCAATACGTCGGAAACAACAACAACGCATCGAAATACTACCGCAGAACAGCAGCAGTCAGCAACGAAAACATCGGGACCAGGTTTTTATTATATATAACTGGAAATTACAACCCTTAATTTACTAATATCCATTAAATATTACAAAATAATTGTTTGTCTTCGTTCTCACATAATTATACTTAATGATCGCAATATTATTTTTATATATATATATATATATATATATATATATATATATATATATATATATATATATAAATATATAAATTTTTTTTTTTATAATATATCTTTAATTATACTCTTGAAACTTTTTATGTTTTTTTCCAAAATTTTCTTCACTTATTATATACAAAATTGTATTTTCTACTAATTTTTAAACATAGGAAAAAAAACTGCTGCAGGTACTGTTCTGCTGGTTCTGTTACTTTCTGCTTACGTGCTTATGTCGGCTGCGTTTTATTTGTTGCTGTCTCTACTCCTTTCGACAAACATTGTTATCACCATTTACTTTCATCTTTCGTCTTGATTTTCTGATCTTTTTTTAAAAATGTTATGTTCTTCTAAGTTGCGTTGTTTTTTAGCCAAATTGAATCGTATTTTGTTAAGAGCAGATACTAAAATTGGTAATTTTGTAATTTTATATATCTGAATATTCTTTGAATGTTTTGAGAAATTTTCTTCTTCTAGATAGTTTTTCTAGCGGAATTGCCATCTTCAGTAATTGTCATCTTTCAATTGTACTGTTGTGTGTTGTTGTTTTAGTTTGACTTTCTTTTTCCATTATATTTCACTTGTTGTAACAATATTTAAATACGTATATTTTTGGGACTTAATGTTTTTAATTTTCGTCGTATCCAAAAATGTTTAAGAAATTATGTTCTTTTGTTGAAGAAATGTCAGCATAATATCTGAAACTTTGTTGATTTAGTATAGTTGTGGTAAATTTGTTGATTTGTAAATTTTTTTTTTTCAATCAGGTTCGCATTGACAGCTAATAAGTGTATATGGAATAGCTCCTTCAACTTATTAACATAATGTTAGCGTGTTATTTGAGCGATAAAGTTGTCATATTTTATTTAGTATACATGTAAAATTTTGTTGCTTTATTATGGTGAAATAATTGCAACTTTCTTTGCTGATTTGTCAATCTTCTACCTCCATATCCATAGTGTAGCTCCCTTCTCTTAATTTAACATGTAATGATGTCTAATTGTTGTCGTCCGCGCCATTACTCTCACATGTCGTTTTATCATTATTCTTTTGTACTTCATTACATCACATTACCATTTCAGACCTTTTCCCAACAAAATTAAACGATTTCTTTTGCATAACAACTTTGGTACATTTAACATGTACATTTATTTTTTTATAACTGTTAAATGATCTTGTTTAAAACGTTTGTTAGTTTGTTTTTGTCGCTGAACTAACGTATCTCGTTTCATTTTCAGTCTATTAGTGCAGTGGTGCCTACGAGTAAAACGCTGAATTGTATTTTATCTCTTATAACTACTAAAACCTGCTGATAGCTGATCTAATATCTCGTCTATACGAGGAATCGGAAATACTTGTTTTATTGTTACTTCATTTAGTTTACGAAAATCTATTACTAGTCTCCATTTCTTGTTACCGTCCTTATCGCTCTTTTTTTGGTAGTGTTGAGAAACACTGTGCTGTTTTTTGAACTTTTAAAATCAATTTTTTATTCTGAATTTTGTTTAGTTTTAGTTTTCAAATATTTTCATATAATTTTGTTGTTCACGTAATACCGACGCAATCACATGTATTGTTTTTTTTTAAATAATTTTAAATAAAGTTTTTTGTTATAAAATCCTGCATTTAATCATTTTATGGTCCTTCGAGCCGGATATTGCGTGGACACGTTTAACAATAATCATCGTAGTTTTTAAAATCAAGGAGTTTCATCAAACAATACTCTCAACGGTTTCGTCTAGCGGAGCACCCGTTTTCAATACGAAGCTTTGTCCACCGGAACAGCCGTTTCAATACGAACTTTTTCACGGTTTCGTCCCGCGGAGCTCCCGTTTCTCAATACGAAGTTCTTCAACGCTTCGTTCAGCGGAGCGCCCTTTTCAATACGAACCTCTCTACAGTTTCGTCCAGCGGAGCACCCGTTCTCAATACGAAGTTATTCAACGCTTCGTTCACGCTTCGATACGTTTAAAAACGTATCACGATTTCGTCCAGCGGAGCAGCTGTTTTCAATACGAAGTTTTTTCAACGCTTTGTTCAGCAGAGCGCCTGTTTCAGTACGAACCTTGCCAGGGTATCGTCCATAAGATCAACCATTTCAATACGTAACTTTCTGCAAGTTATCATTTACAAAACGACGCTGCGCATGGATTTTATGTAGCGGAGCATTCTTTTGGCATACGACGCTGATTTTGTAAATTGACAAATTGTTCTTCAGTTATAATTCATTTATAATGGAAATGTTAAAGCAACAACGCGGGTCATTGCGGAAATCAACAACGCAGAAACCAAACACAACAACACCCATAGCAAGCCAACGAACGAAGTCACATGAAATAGAAGCCAATACGTCGGAAACAACAACAACGCATCGAAATACTACCGCAGAACAGCAGCAGTCAGCAACGAAAACATCGGGACCAGGTTTTTATTATATATAACTGGAAATTACAACCCTTAATTTACTAATATCCATTAAATATTACAAAATAATTGTTTGTCTTCGTTCTCACATAATTATACTTAATGGTCGCAATTTTAATTTTTTTTATATATATATATATATATATATATATATATATATATATATATATATATATATATATATATATATATATATATATATATATATATATATAATCTTGAAACTTTTTATGTTTTTTTCCAAAATTTTCTTCCCTTATTATATACAAAATTGTATTTTCTACTAATTTTTAAACATAGGAAAAAAAACTGCTGCAGGTACTGTTCTACTGGTTCTGTTACTTTCTGCTTACGTGCTTATGTCGGCTGCGTTTTATTTGTTGCTGTCTCTACTCCTTTCGACAAACATTGTTATCACCATTTACTTTCATCTTTCGTCTTGATTTTCTGATCTTTTTTTAAAAATGTTATGTTCTTCTAAGTTGCGTTGTTTTTTAGCCAAATTGAATCGTATTTTGTTAAGAGCAGATACTAAAATTGGTAATTTTGTAATTTTATATATCTTAATATTCTTTGAATGTTTTGAGAAATTTTCTTCTTCTAGATAGTTTTTCTAGCGGAATTGCCATCTTCAGTAATTGTCATCTTTCAATTGTACTGTTGTGTGTTGTTGTTTTAGTTTGACTTTCTTTTTCCATTATATTTCACTTGTTGTAACAATATTTAAATACGTATATTTTTGGGACTTAATGTTTTTAATTTTCGTCTTATCCAAAAATGTTTAAGAAATTATGTTCTTTTGTTGAAGAAATTTCAGCATAATATCTGAAACTTTGTTGATTTAGTATAGTTGTGGTAAATTTGTTGATTTGTAAAATTTATTTTTTCAATCAGGTTCGCATTGACAGCTAATAAGTGTATATGGAATAGCTCCTTCAACTTATTAACATAATGTTAGCGTGTTATTTGAGCGATAAAGTTGTCATATTTTATTTAGTATACATGTAAAATTTTGTTGCTTTATTATGGTGAAATAATTGCAACTTTCTTTGCTGATTTGTCAATCTTCTATCTCCATATCCATAGTTTAGCTCCCTTCTCTTAATTTAACATGTAATGATGTCTACTTGTTGTCGTCCGCGCCATTACTCTCACATGTCGTTTTATCATTATTCTTTTGTACTTCATTACATCACATTACCATTTCAGACCTTTTCCCAACAAAATTAAACGACCTCCTTTGACAATTAAAATTTAAACATAGTGTCTTTTGCGTCGATTTTTTTGTTTGGTGGATTTCTTGTTCTTCTTCTTCGTGCATGTTTTACTTCTTTGCTTCGTGCTTCGTCGTGGTTGAAGTGCATTTCCAGACTCAGGATTATTTTTAAAATACATATTACTTTGTATTGTTTACTATCAGCATAACCAATAAACGAAATAATGTCGACTTTAAAAAAAGTATCAGCTTTTTGACAAATAAATATTAGAGGAAATTGTCGGAAAAGCTGATACTATCGTTAGAGTCGACTTTATTTCGTTTATTGGTTAGGCTGTATAACTTCATACTTACTTATATATTAATTTTATGTTTATATTTAACATTTTACTTATTACTTATAATAAAATGTTTTAATGTACTTTACAAATCTTTAATTTGTCCTTAATATTTCATTAGCACATGAATCAATGCTAGTTGTTTTCAAAACTACTTATCTATTTATTCTTGCACTAATTTATGAATTTAATTATGCTTGATATAAGATAATATTTTCAATCTTTCTTTTGCATAACAACTTTGGTACATTTAACATGTACATTTATTTTTTTATAACTGTTAAATGATCTTGTTTAAAACGTTTGTTAGTTTGTTTTTGTCGCTGAACTAACGTATCTCGTTTCATTTTCAGTCTATTAGTGCAGTGGTGCCTACGAGTAAAACGCTGAGTTGCATTTTATCTCTTATAACTACTAAAACCTGATGATAGCTGATCTAATATCTCGTCTATACGAGGAATCGGAAATACTTGTTTTATTGTTACTTCATTTAGTTTACGAAAATCTATTACTAGTCTCCATTTCTTGTTACCGTCCTTATCGCTCTTTTTTTGGTAGTGTTGAGAAACACTGTGCTGTTTTTTGAACTTTTAAAATCAATTTTTTATTCTGAATTTTGTTTAGTTTTAGTTTTCAAATATTTTCATATAATTTTGTTGTTCACGTAATACCGACGCAATCACATGTATTGTTTTTTTTTAAATAATTTTAAATAAAGTTTTTTGTTATAAAATCCTGCATTTAATCATTTTATGGTCCTTCGAGCCGGATATTGCGTGGACACGTTTAACAATAATCATCGTAGTTTTTAAAATCAAGGAGTTTCATCAAGCAATACTCTCAACGGTTTCGTCTAGCGGAGCACCCGTTTTCAATACGAAGCTTTGTCCACCGGAACAGCCCTTTCAATACGAACTTTTTCACGGTTTCGTCCCGCGGAGCTCCCGTTCTCAATACGAAGTTCTTCAACGCTTCGTTAAGCGGAGCGCCCGTTTCAATACGAACCTCTCTACAGTTTCGTCCAGCGGAGCACCCGTTCTCAATACGAAGTTCTTCAACGCTTCGTTAAGCGGAGCGCCCGTTTCAATACGAACCTCTCTACAGTTACGTCCAGCGGAGCAGCTGTTTTCAATACGAAGTTTTTTCAACGCTTTGTTCAGCAGAGCGCCTGTTTCAGTACGAACCTTGCCAGGGTATCGTCCATAAGATCAACCATTTCAATACGTAACTTTCTGCAAGTTATCATTTACAAAACGACGCTGCGCATGGATTTTATGTAGCGGAGCATTCTTTTGGCATACGACGCTGATTTTGTAAATTGACAAATTGTTCTTCAGTTATAATTCATTTATAATGGAAATGTTAAAGCAACAACGCGGGTCATTGCGGAAATCAACAACGCAGAAACCAAACACAACAACACCCATAGCAAGCCAACGAACGAAGTCACATGAAATAGAAGCCAATACGTCGGAAACAACAACAACGCATCGAAATACTACCGCAGAACAGCAGCAGTCAGCAACGAAAACATCGGGACCAGGTTTTTATTATATATAACTGGAAATTACAACCCTTAATTTACTAATATCCATTAAATATTACAAAATAATTGTTTGTCTTCGTTCTCACATAATTATACTTAATGGTCGCAATTTAAATTTTTTATATATATATATATATATATATATATATATATATATATATATATATATATATATATATATATACTCTTGAAACTTTTTATGTTTTTTTCCAAAATTTTCTTCCCTTATTATATACAAAATTGTATTTTCTACTAATTTTTAAACATAGGAAAAAAAACTGCTGCAGGTACTGTTCTACTGGTTCTGTTACTTTCTGCTTACGTGCTTATGTCGGCTGCGTTTTATTTGTTGCTGTCTCTACTCCTTTCGACAAACATTGTTATCACCATTTACTTTCATCTTTCGTCTTGATTTTCTGATCTTTTTTTAAAAATGTTATGTTCTTCTAAGTTGCGTTGTTTTTTAGCCAAATTGAATCGTATTTTGTTAAGAGCAGATACTAAAATTGGTAATTTTGTAATTTTATATATCTTAATATTCTTTGAATGTTTTGAGAAATTTTCTTCTTCTAGATAGTTTTTCTAGCGGAATTGCCATCTTCAGTAATTGTCATCTTTCAATTGTACTGTTGTGTGTTGTTGTTTTAGTTTGACTTTCTTTTTCCATTATATTTCACTTGTTGTAACAATATTTAAATACGTATATTTTTGGGACTTAATGTTTTTAATTTTCGTCTTATCCAAAAATGTTTAAGAAATTATGTTCTTTTGTTGAAGAAATTTCAGCATAATATCTGAAACTTTGTTGATTTAGTATAGTTGTGGTAAATTTGTTGATTTGTAAAATTTATTTTTTCAATCAGGTTCGCATTGACAGCTAATAAGTGTATATGGAATAGCTCCTTCAACTTATTAACATAATGTTAGCGTGTTATTTGAGCGATAAAGTTGTCATATTTTATTTAGTATACATGTAAAATTTTGTTGCTTTATTATGGTGAAATAATTGCAACTTTCTTTGCTGATTTGTCAATCTTCTATCTCCATATCCATAGTTTAGCTCCCTTCTCTTAATTTAACATGTAATGATGTCTAATTGTTGTCGTCCGCGCCATTACTCTCACATGTCGTTTTATCATTATTCTTTTGTACTTCATTACATCACATTACCATTTCAGACCTTTTCCCAACAAAATTAAACGACCTCCTTTGACAATTAAAATTTAAACATAGTGTCTTTTGCGTCGATTTTTTAGTTTGGTGGATTTCTTGTTCTTCTTCTTCGTGCATGTTTTACTTCTTTGCTTCGTGCTTCGTCGTGGTTGAAGTGCATTTCCAGACTCAGGATTATTTTTAAAATACATATTACTTTGTATTGTTTACTATCAGCATAACCAATAAACGAAATAATGTCGACTTTAAAAAAAGTATCAGCTTTTTGACAAATAAATATTAGAGGAAATTGTCGGAAAAGCTGATACTATCGTTAGAGTCGACTTTATTTCGTTTATTGGTTAGGCTGTATAACTTCATACTTACTTATATATTAATTTTATGTTTATATTTAACATTTTACTTATTACTTATAATAAAATGTTTTAATGTACTTTACAAATCTTTAATTTGTCCTTAATATTTCATTAGCACATGAATCAATGTTAAAGCAACAACGCCAAGTTATCAAGGGTTCATTAACTCGAGTTCAGACTTTTTGCCGGAATCCAGATGCGCCTCTTTCTGAAATCAAAATTCGGATGGAAAGAGTGGAAGAGTTGTACAAGCGGTATGAAGAGACACAAGAAGAGATCGACATTCTTGCAACATCGGTAGCCGACAGAGAAGCAGAGGAAGCATATCGCATCGAAATGGAGGAAAAATATTATGCTTTGAAATCAAATTATGCCGCACGTTTACGCGATGAAACTGATGTTGTACTCGTGGGTCAGCCATCTGCTACAACTATTTCCAGCGATGGTCTGAATGCTGCTGTGCAGGCTCTACTGGAGCATCAGAGTACCATGAGCGCTATCATTGAAAGAATGTCAAATAGTTCTCGATCTGAAGACAGCTCACACCTGAAAATCCTTCTTCATCACAACAATCAACACAACATCATGAACTGCGTCTGCCGATGATTCAAGTACCTGATTTTGATGGCACCTATATCAATTGGGTCAGATTTCGGGATCTCTTCGAGGCATTGGTTGATAGCAGAAATACAATTTCGAACGGGGAAAAACTGGAGTATCTCCAAACCAAACTCAAAGGTGAGGCGTTATCCATAATAAAACATATTAAACCAACAAATGAAAATTACACACTTGCGTGGCAATTAATAAAAAATAAGTTCGACAAATCTGACAAGATTAAAAAAGCATATTTCGAGCTACTTTTCGATCAAACGTCTATAAAATTGTCATCAGCCAGTGATATGAAACGATTCTATAATAACACCAACGAATGCTTTAATGCTCTAAAAGTTCTTGGCGAACCCGTCTATCCTGCTATTTCATTTGGAGAAAAAATTGGATAGCGAAACACATTTGCTGTGATACAGACAGTGCAAATCAGGACAAGAAGTTAGATTTCAACAATTTTTGGAGTTTCTGGATGAAAGAATTTTTGAGTTGGAGAACACACAAGCAAAAGCAGTGCATTCTATTCAACCAACGAAATCACACATACCGCATCAAGTTTTTAACCAAAAGAAAACTAGCGCGTTGTCGTCATTGGCTCAATCCTGTCCAATTTGCAATAAGAATCATTTCTTGTACCATTGCAATAATTTCAAGGCTCTTGACGTGAAGGGCAGATTAAAGGTGGTTCAAAACAACGACTACTGCATGAACTGTCTCCGGGAAAAGCACACATTATCAGAGTGCAAATACTCCTCGTGCAAATTATGTAACGCAAGGCATAATTCACTATTACATTCATCACCGGTACCTTCAAATCATGCATCACATCAACCATCTACATCAGGTTCACAATCAAATGCTTTGAGTGTAAATTCTTCACGTCGGGTCGAGCAGACATATACTCTTCTGCCAACAGCAATCATTTTGGTTGGAGATGGTTTCGGAGTTTTGCAACAATGCCGTGCATTGCTGGATTCGGGGGCTCAGTCTACACTCATTACAGAAGCATGCAGTCAAAGACTTCAACTCAAACGATTTTTTGACAAAACATTATTGTACGGCGTTGGATCCAACAATGGAAGTTACACCAAAGGCAAAGTTGGTCTGCTAATTTCGTCTCAAATATCGGAAATCAATGTAGTTACGGAAGCATTTTTCTTGTCAAGTCTGACACAAGATCTTCCAGGACATGAAATCAACAATAACAAATTAGAATTTTTAAAAATTTACAACTTGCTGATGCTCAGTACAGCAAGCCAGGTCGAATTGACATTATATTAGGCGCCGACGTATTCGCAGCGTGTGTACTAAGAGATAAAATAGTTCATCCCACCGGTACACCATGCGCCATGCAAACGATTTTTGGATGGATAATTGTCGGAAAAGTGGAAGAACTAGCAACACCTAGAATTTTAGCCGCACATATTTGCGTGGATCTTGATAAGCAGCTGCAAAAGTTCTGGGAGACTGAAGAAATACAAGGTATATCAAAACATTTAACACCAGAAGAAGAGAAAGCAGAACGTCATTATCAGCAAAATATTCAGCAGCAAGAAGATGGAAGGTACGTTGTGAAATTGCCGTTCAAAACAATCAATCCTGAATTTGGTGAATCAAAATCAGCCGCATTAAAAAGACTCTATGCAATGGAGCGACGATTCAGCAACAGTCCGCAACTTCAGGAAGAGTACACCAAATTCATGCACGAGTTCATTGATCTGGGTCATATGGAATTAGCAACAGATCCTTCACAAAATAAAACAAATTATTTACCTCATCATGCGGTGTTAAAGCCAAGCAGCACTACGACAAAACTACGCGTCGTATTTGATGCTTCATGTAAAACTTCAAACGAACTATCTCTAAATGATCAACTATTAGTTGGACCAACAATTCAAAGCGATTTGTTTACGTTAATCATTAAATTCCGGAAATATAGAATTGGTTTCACAGCTGATGTCGAGAAGATGTATCGTCAAATTTTAATACACACATGATCGATCATATCAGCGAATTCTTTGGAGTGATTCGAAAATTGAGCCGATCAAAGAATATAACTTAAAAACCGTCACATATGGAACTGCTTCAGCTCCGTTTCTCGCTACAAGGACATTGCAACAAACTGCACTTCAAAATATGACGTCGAGTCCCGAAGCTGCAACTGAAATCATACACAATTTCTACGTAGACGATTTCATGTCATGTTCTCCTGATATTGCAACAGCAACAAAAATTAGAGAAGATGTTTGCAAAGTTCTCGAAAATTCTGGATTTCATTTACGAAAATGGTCTTCAAGTTCTGCTGAATTTTTGGGAGATATACCACAACAAGACAAAGAAATATGTTCGGAAACAGTCATAGATAATACGCAAACTGTCAAAACGTTAGGATTGCTCTGGAATACCACCAATGACTGTTTCAAGTACAGCGTGTCTTTAGAAGCAATTCAAACCATCGTAACAAAACGGTCAGTTTTATCGGACATTTCGAAAATTTTCGATCCCATTGGATGGTTAGCTCCGGTGGTCGTCGCCTTGAAAATTTTCATGCAACAACTATGGCTTAAAGGGATTGGTTGGGATGAAGCACTGCCCAACGATTTATACAATCAATGGTTCAGATATCGAGAAAGCATCAATGGCATTAAAGAGCTACAAATTCCAAGATGGATCCAGAACGCAAATGAACCTATCGTGGAGCTGCATGGATTCGCAGATTCATCAGAGATGGCGTATGCAGCAGCAATATATCTTCGTATTCAACATGCTGATGGTTACATATCATCAAATTTAATAGCTGCTAAAACAAGAGTTGCACCTGTCAAGCAAATTACTCTTCCACGTCTGGAATTATGTGCAGCGCATTTAATGACCAAATTAATTACAAGCGTTCAGATGGCTTATAATTTTAAAAATGTCAAACTGTTTGGATGGTCGGACTCTACAGTAGTTTTGGCATGGATTGCAGATCATCCACGACGCTGGAAAACTTTCATTGCTAACAGAACTTCATACATAATAAACATTATACCCGCACAACAATGGAGACATGTTCGGTCGCAACAAAACCCAGCCGATTTGGCTACAAGAGGATTGTTTCCATCCGAAATCATCGGCAATACTCTGTGGTGGCACGGACCAGATTGGTTGAAAAATACCAATATTGTCACTATTGCTTCTCCAGAGGTTCCTGCAAATATTGACTTGGAAAAACGCGTTGAAATTACCTCAAATGCTGCAATTACAGCAACTCTAGAGCTTACAGATAAATTTTCAACGTACAACAATCTATTAAGTATTACGGCTTATCTTTTACGATTTTACAAAAACTGCAAGTCGAAGAAAATCGGCGAAAGAAAAATCACTGGATATCTGATGGTAAAAGAACTTCAGTCTGCACATGACGTTCTAATCAGAAAAGCCCAACAAACATCATTTAGAACAGAGATTCGCATATTGTTATCTGGTAAGCAATTGCAACCTTCACACAAACTTGCTACATTAGCACCGTTTGTTGATCAAAAAGGCATCATCAGAGTCGGTGGAAGAATCGAAAATTCTAAAGTGGGTTACAACAAAAAACATCCGTATATTTTAGACAAAAATGATAAACTGACTATTCCTATCGTCAGAGATTACCATATTCGTTACCTTCATGCAGGAAGCCGACAACTTCAATATCTTCTTGGATTAAAATATTGGATACCCAGTGTCATACAAGTAATTAAAAGTTGCATTTACAAATGTACTACTTGTATGAGATATGGGAAATATTCCACAATATCGTTTTGAAGCTGGTGGATCCGCATTTCTAAACGTTGGAGTTGACTTCACTGGACCAATGTATGTAAGGTCATGAAAAGGCCGCGGTTCTAAAAAAATACAAATGTTGGATCGCACTTTTCGTGTGTTTAGTAACAAAGGCTATTCATCTCGAATTAGTCACAGATTTGTCATCTACCGCGTTTATTGCATCACTTCGCCGCTTTGTTTCCCGGCGTGGAAAACCACTTAATTTGTATTCTGACAATGGTACAAATTTTGTTGGGTGCAATCAACAACTCAAGGAATTATACGACCTTCTCAATAAATGTTCTACACAAGACTCCGTATTCAAGGAGATGACTAGTCAACAAATTCAATGGCATTTTACCCCACCTGCAGGACCTCATTTTGGTGGAATGTGGGAGGCCGGAATAAAATCCACAAAACATCACCTTCGACGAATACTTGGTAACGCTTCAACAACGTACGAAGAGCTGAGCACTTTATTGTGTCAAATTGAAGGATGTTTAAATTCTCGGCCATTGTGCAATAAATTTGAAGTCGATGTGGATCCCCTTACACCTGCTCACTTTCTAATTTCACGATCTATGGCACTAATTCCAGATGACACCGCTGTTAGGGCTGACACAAGTCTTCTCGGTCGTTGGCAATATCTACAGCGTTTGCTTCGAAAGTTCTGGAAAAAGTGGTCAATGGAATATATAACACAACATCAACAGCGACCAAAGTGGACTAAAAAATTAACCAATATTCAAGTTGATGACATCGTAATTATCAAAGACGAAAACCTCCCTCCAGCTCAATGGTTAATTGGAAAAATTGTGGAAACACATCCTGGATCAGATGGATTAGTCCGAGTTGCAACTGTCAAAACCAGCAGAGGAAATTTTAAACGTACTATAATTAAGCTTTGTCCTTTATTTATAGATGTTTGAAAGGTGATTCTTTCAAAGGATGCCAAAATGTTGAGAAACACTGTGCTGTTTTTTGAACTTTTAAAATCAATTTTTTATTCTGAATTTTGTTTAGTTTTAGTTTTCAAATATTTTCATATAATTTTGTTGTTCACGTAATACCGACGCAATCACATGTATTTTTTTTTTTAATAATTTTAAATAAAGTTTTTTGTTATAAAATCCTGCATTTAATCAGGTAGAACAATAATGGTGAATTCCAAGGTGAGGTGCTTGGAGATATAATGCCATCATCTAACATTTTTACTACTTGTCTATTAATTTCTTCCCTATGTGTATGTGGAAGTTTATATTGTTTCTGATTAATTGGTGGTTGGTTCCACTGCGTGGTTATTTCATGTTTAAGCGCTGGCGTATATGTTAATTCATCGCTATTTAAGTGAAAAACGTCATGAGAAGAAATACACAAATTTTGTAAAGATGTAATTTCGTCTTTATTCAAAGTTTCGTCAATTTTAATTTCCCTTAATAATCTGTTAATTCTATTTGTTATATTTACTGAATTTACGCTATTTATTGTAGAATTTTTGGTATCCGATTCATTATACTGATTAAAAGTCGAAAATGTTGGTTCAAATTTGTTGTCTATTAGAATTTCTTTTTCTGTAGCATTTAATATTGAAACATAAACTCTATTTTTCTAACATTTGATAGGCTTTCTCCTAAATATACACCTGGAGAAATTTCTTGTTTATGAATTAATACGATTGGAATTTTTGTTTTTAAAGGTAATGATCCTATTTTCGCAGTTATCGCTTGAATTTTAAAGTGTTGATTGTAAAAAATGTTTTGTATTTCTGTCTGTGTTTTCATTGGTAGTTTTATAATATGATTTTTATCTTTATCAAAAAACGTTATTGTTTTGTCTATCGCATTTATTATAGATCGATTCCATACATTGTCACGTGCGATTATTCCATCTGCTGGTACTCCTTGTTCAAGTGACACAACGTGTAGCATTAAACTGAAGCACCTTGGTGGTTCCTAATGTCCCTACACACCCACCAGAAGCTCCTTTCAAATCCTTTTGAATATTTTTGTTAAATCCTGGAAAATTTGTCATCGCACTTTCTTTTACTAAACTGGCATCGGCTCCTGAGTCTACTAATAAAATAAGTCTTCCATTTTTAGCTGCCTCGCAAGGTACTACAATGAAAACATCACTTATATTAGATAAATTCGAACAATCTCAATTCCAATTGTATATAATGCAATTTTCTTTTGCATTTAGTTCATATTTTAATTCATTGTTTATCTCCTCCAGTTCTTGAAAGTTTAATGGAGTAGTAAATTTGACCACAGTCTCTGTCGACGTCTGTTCCACAATTCCTAACTCCTTTGGCCCTACATTACTTTTTATTTTGGGGTCCCCTGTTTATTGGCCTAGTCTGAGCCCCTCTTAGTTTCCCTGATTTTGATTACTATTTGTGACTGATTCAAATTTTGTTTTCGCATAACACTTATATATTTTATGCCCTTTTCTATCACACCAGAAGCATTTCATATTACTTGTATTATTTTCTATGTTTTTACTATCATTATTACCTAACTGTGTTTTACAATCTTTCATATTAATATTGGAACATTTCCAATTAGCTTCATGGCCATAAATTCCACATTCGTAGCAGAAAGGCTCATTTTTCCTACTAATACAATCGTCCCTAGTATGTCCTAATTTCATACAGAATGAACATGTCGGAATATTCCTTTCATAGGTTAATTTATCATTATTTTCTGAATTTTCTCTTTGCTTAATTATTTCTGAATTAGTTTCTGCCTCAACATTATATTCGTACTCATTTAACTTTGGTTTTAGCTGCATAATAGCTTCAACATTTAATGCGTCTAATGTGTCTGACTTACTTTTTAACAATACAACTTTTATTCTTGGATCCTTCACCCCTACTTTAAAAGAGATCAATATTGACTTCTGTAATTCCAATCTGAATACGTCATCATTACCTATCTTTTTACGGTATTTTTTACTTGCAATTTCTAATGCCATGGATTGCAACTCGTCTAATCGTCTTCCAAACGCTCTCAAACTCTCTTTGTTATTTTGATAAATTTTTTTAATCTCTTCTAGTACTGAATCTAAAGAAATAAGTATGTATTTTTGAGCAACTCGTATAATTCTTCAATTTTTTGAAAATGTTTTGTCCTCACCAACATATATGCATCTCCCTGCAAATGTAACCTAACGCATTTAATAAATTTCTCATACTTTGATTCTTCAATTTTAAGCTTTGTTGTTTCACAGCCTTCAATAAATTTATATAATTCAGTTTCTAGTAATGGAGATTCTGCCCCAGAAAAGTAAGGAACAACGTAATGTACGCGTTTAAATACATTTTTGTGCCCATTTTGCAAGACGATTATTTATCTGATAATTATTGAATTATTGAGAATAGATTAAGCTTAGTAGTTGATATAATTTTTCTATTTATTTAGCACATTTTTATTTAGATTTTTTTTTTAATTTTTAATTTATTTTCTAAAAACATCTCATCATTTTATAACTGAATACTTATTTTTTTTTTGTAATTTAATTTTGTTATAATTTTTTTTATTTCTTTAATTTTGTTATTTAATTAATTTCACAACGCTTTAAAAAGATGACTCTATCAAAATTCTTAAATTATTCAATATTTTAATTTCACAGTTTTATTTAAAGTTAATTTAATTTCACAATTTTATGAAATTTTTAAATTTTTAAAAGGTAATAAAATACAAAAAAAAATAATACAAGAAAATAAAAAATAGTTTTATTTTTATTTTTAAATAGTTTAAAGTTCATAAATACCATGAAATTTTTATACATTTTATGAAAGCGTTCATCAATATTATGAACTTTTTCATTACGGTATTATGAACGATTCATAAATTGGATGAATTTGGTCATTGGTTGAGTAATAATGGAAAAATCATAAAATTTATGAACAAATTCATAAATAGTATGAACTTTTTTTTCTGTGTGGCATCACTGAAAAATGTCAACAAATTATCGATTATTTAAATCAAGACATTGAAAATGTATTTTAGATTAATAAAATAAATGAAATATACAAAAGATCGAGAAACTTCAGTACATGTGAGGATAAAAGTTTGATTTATACAATGCTGAAATACAAGGAAACAAAGAGAACACAAATTTGTTAACATGTAAAAGTTAACATGCCGACAGACAATGCGGAAACAAGAAACAGAGAACGTGGACGAACAGTTCAAAAAGAGTGCAACTTTCATTCTTGTGGATAGTATCTGTCAAAAACATTAAGATTTTAAACGAAGTTTAAACGGCCAACGTAAGACGTTGAAACTGATTTTAAAGGACGATTTAAAGTCACTGTAAAACTGAATTCTGAGCTTAAACTACGTTTAACCCACAAATCTAGTTAAACTACACGGTAAAACCGGCCCTAAATCGCTTTTATAAAAATTGCTAGCATAAGACCTACATTCAGAAACAAGTGATTGCTTATTTACGGTATTGTGAACATTAGTTTTTCCCTAGCTGCATTAAATATTTTTTTTTCTATTAATATATGATTAGCAGACCTTCCTATTAGAAGAATGTCCATTCTGGCCACAATTAACGCAGTATGCTTTTGAATTGGAATTCTTATTAAGGAGAGAATTACCAGGTTCATGAACCTGATCACATTTTAAACATGAATAAGGACATAGGACAAGGATAAATAATGCAGACCACGAGGAATAATACTGATTCGTCTATGTTGTTAAGGGGTGAATGAATATAAATATACCTTTTTCTTCTTCAGTAGCAACATCATTTCTGAATGAGTTTCCGAATCTCTCAAAAATAATTTACTTATAATTTAAAAATATTACTACATACTTTTAATATTACTAAAAAAAATTATAATTAAAAAAATCTATACACTAAAAAATAAATTTTAAAAAACTATTATTATTAAAAAAAAAAAAATTACGATAATAATATGTATTAATTAATTTAAATTTTTTTTGTAAATACCAAAAATATAAAAAAGCTAAAAATAGTTTTAATAATAAATATAAATAACAATTTTTAATTAAATAAACAATATTTTTATTTGTCAATAATAATTTAGATATTTCAATTTATTAAATTAATACTACTTATTAATACGCTTCTCGGCTTTCTTCTGCAATTAAGAACTTATCTCAGATGAAGTCTACTTTTTCTCCCTCTGTGAAGATAATCTTCTGGCTTGGATACATTTTCACTGATAAAAGGGTTTTCAAATTCCACGCAAGATTTTTCAACACACCTGCTTTGAAAAATATCTGAAATATGCAAAGTAACCTATGTTTGTATAGTGAACATCCAAATGTTCATCTTATTGAAATGAAAAATAAATATTTTCAATGATATGTTTAAAAAATTATTTTTTTTATGTTTCATTTAAAGTTATTTATTGCAGTAACATATATTTTTAAACTTTTTCAAATCAATGTTTACTCTCGGGATCTGCCCAGAGTTAGCGCAGTATAATGCAAGGAAATAGGTGTAATGGGGTAAACATATTATGTTCAATTTATATTACTACTACAGCCGCGTCCAAACAATATTATACATTTTTTATTTTTTTCATGTCAAATTTTCAAAAATGTCAGTTCAGTCGCTCGGTGACGACGGATGTTTAATAGATTTTTTTTTAACCCATTAAAGCCTGCCGGATCAAATGCGAACTAATATTAAAATGTTTTTTAAGAGAGCTAGAGAATTTTGATAAATTACTCTCTCGAAACACTTTTTTGATAACACAAATTTCCTTTTAATTTTTTGCAAAACCTAATATCTAAACACAATTTTTTTTCGAGAACCACACGTCAGAGACATTATTTTCACCGAGAAAACATTATTTTCATATATTTGAGCATAAAGGCAATAAATATTTGGCAAAACAAAGTTGACTTAAGCTCGTATAAAGTAAAATTCAACCGTTCATGTAAATTTTATGAAATATTTGAACATAAGTGGTCGGTTGCCAGTTTTCTTGTTGGTACAGCGTAGATATATAATTAATTTAAATTAGAAGTTTCATTTATCTATCTCTTCTAAGTTTCTGTAATCGTGATTTCCACATACAGACGGACATCGCTAAATCGACTGAGGAGGTTATGTTGATCAAAAATATATATGCTTTTCTATACCGGGAATGCTTCCTTCTGGTTGTTACAAACGGCGTACCAAACTGAATATACTCATTACTCTTAGTGTAGGCTATAATTAGGTTGAATAACAATAAATGTTTTTTTTTTGTGTGTATTGATACAACCTGTAAAAAATGCATTTATAACTGCCATGGACATATTTGCACTATAAACTACAAGATACTGGTTTATTATAATTTTTTTAAGGCAAAATCGCAACGTTGCGTTAGGTCGGTCGTCCCTTTACCGACTTTGGCTATGCCACATCCCATAGAACCTAAAAATTAAAACACGTTATATCAGTACTGGGGATAGCAAATTTAATAAAATTTAAAAAGCGTTATATTTAACCATTCTAAACGGTCTCGCCAAATGTGGGACCAATGGGTGTTGGTTACTAAATTTATAACACTAATAAAAAAGTTCACAGTGAAGCATGGGTCCCGGATATAAATAATAAAAATGTTCTATATATTAAAAAAATTCTTCTATATCCATGCATTCAAAAAATCTTTGCACGAGTCGTACATGGGACCAGCTAGTCAGTACATATAAAATTGTAAATGTAACAAATGATAAGCCACAATATTTTTAATGTTAAAATATTATATTTAAAAATCAGTAATTGCCATATTATATTTGACAACCACGAAGTAAAAAAAATATTTTGATTAACGCTAGTGTGAAACAGTCAAATATTATTAATAACTTTGAAGTCGCCTTTTAAAACTGTTTTTAGAGAAAAAAATGTTGCCTTTATTTTCATCTCACGCATTTATATATATATATATATATATATAAATATATGTATATATATATATATATATATATATATATATATATATATATATATGTCTATATATATATATATATATATATATATATATATATATATATATATATATATATATATATATATATATATATATATATATATATATATATATATATATATATATGTCTATATATATATATATATATATATATATATATATATATATATATATATATATATATATATATATATATATATATCAAGGATTGAAACCTAAACGAATAACGGATTCGATTTCAGTTTTCTGCCTCGTTTCGGTTACGGTTTTCAGTTTTTATAACGAAACGGTTTCGGTATACCGGTTCCAAGTTACGGTTTCGGTTTTGATTTCGGTTTTTGTATGAAAGTTGTTTTTTGTCCATATTGTTTTGAACAATAAAACATGTTATACTAATACAAGTACCAAATAAAAAATCACTATAAATCTTGTGATGCGGACGATATTATTTTAAAAACAATTCAACGAGATTGACTTTATTTTTTTTTTGTTAATATATTTTGTGGGCTCTTTTGGTCTAATAATTTTTTAATGCAAATATTTTATTCCATTTTTCTCCGACTTTTCGCTGTTTTTTTTGTCAGCTTCTTCAGGGCTTTTGATTGAATAAGTCTAGTTTTACATTTGTCAATTTTAAAATTTTAAGTACAAAACATAGTCAAGAATTTGTCAAAAATTAAAATAAGTAAAAATATTACAGCCACATAAAGTTTTTTATATTAAAACTTCACAATCATAAAAAATATATGTATTGTACAGGCACATATGCAAATATATCACAAAAAAAGCGATATTTTGCTACTACTAGTAATGATCAAAAATGGAATGGAACAACAATGGAAAGCGTGCAAAATATTTATGAACGTGAACATTAATGAAGATGTGTGTTTTTATTTTGTTTTTAAGGCTAAAGAATATAAGCATCTTAAAAATAAGGTCTGTGAAGCACTTTTGAAATGGTAAATAGCTTCAAAAGTGCTTCAAAAGTCACTCCAAAAAGATAAAATAGACAAAACAATGTTGTTTTTCTTCGCAAGTTCGTACATCGATTGTGCATATGCACTGTGTTTATCCACATTAATATTTTTTTTTTACTTTTATACATAGTTTTTTTTTGTTAATTGTAAACTCATGAAGTTTTTCTTAAGTTATTAAGCTAATAAAGCAGCATACAAGCTTTTGATAGAATTTAAGGCGGGACATTTTTTGTACCAAAAAAAAAACTCGTTGTTTTTGCTAACTAGATAGCTGTACTAGATACATACATGTAGTGTGGTGCCATGCGACTGTCTGTTATCATGCGTATGTCCGTTGTCATGCGTCTGTCTGTTGTCTTGCATCTGTTTGTTGCCATGCGATGATACAGGATAACAAATAAGAGTTGTCGTTGTGAAAGTGTGTGTATGTATCGTAATTCGTTATTGTTGTACTATTTTTCTTTCCGTTACTGTTCGATTTGTTGCGTTTGAATTTGTGTTCGCAAAGATAAATGTTACCCTGCAAGATAGTGTCTATGTTCCTTTGACATACGGTACGTAAATATAACGTACGGTTTTTTAATATCTGAAGAAAACAGAAATATGCCGATATAATATATTCCGTATATTATTTAAAAAATAAAAAATTTCCCGCCAAAAAATCTATAACAAGCATGTATGCTATGGTCACATTTTCTTGTTGCTGCACAAAGCAGAAGCACAAAATGTACATAAACACTAAAAGCAATAGCAATCAAATTTAGGTACACTGTTAATATGTTTATATATTAAAAATATCTTAGTCTTAGTTTTTTTTAGTTGTATCGATTTGCCGCTAAATAAGTTATTCGACGGACGACGAAATGCCCAAGCGTAGTGAAGAAAAAAGAAAAGAAAATAGCTTTGTCTATTTTGTGCTTGGAGTTGCGTGTGTTTTTTTTGTTGAATTCGATTTATCCGGCACACAAATGAATTAAGAATAATAAGTTTCAGGCACATTGCTGGGATTTTTTTTAAACAACATGTGAATATTTTTGTAGCCAGAAGTTTTTTATTTTTGGTAACCCCAGATTTTATTTAATGACATTTAAACATGTCTTGTACTTTAGAGATTTTCTATAAAATAAAATAATTGGTTTCTGTCTGCTTTTAAACGGATATCGGTTTCGGTTACGGTTTCAATCCTTGATATATATATATATAGCCCATAACGAGCATGCACCAGCTCATCAGCAGAATATGGTCAGAAGAAAGCATGCCTAGCGAATGGAATCTCAGTATACTCTGCCCAATCCTTAAGAAGGGGGATCCCACGACACGCGCCAACTACCGTGGAATAAGTCTCCTCAACATCGCGTATAAAGTACTAACGAGCGTATTATGTGAAGGACTAAAGCCCATCGTCAACATACTGTTTGGATCTTATCAGTGCGGCTTCAGACCTGGCAAGTCCACCATAGAACCGATTTTCACATTGCGCCAAATCCTAGAAAAGACAGGGGCGGATCCAGAAGTATGATTTGGGGCGACCGATTGGTTTTTTCCAATTTTTTCTAAAATGCGCCCCAAAAATTTATCTTGCGCACTTTTTTATATTTTCTTATCAAATAGAGTGAATGATGAATTATACACAATTTAGTTTTTTAAAACAACTTTTTTTTTTAAATCAACAGTTTTATTTCCGTAAACATTAAAAAATATAGGGTGCGGCGGACGGATCTGTGATACCCTAGAAAAATCGAAATCCGGTGCACATACATATTTGGTCATATAGGTACTCAAATGTATGGTAATAATGCAACATTTCGAATTATATGGTCATTTTTATGATAGCGCTTAGAATTTGTAATTATGTAAAAAATAAAAAACTGCCCAACAATTAATTATAATATTTCGTTGGAAAGTTATATCGAGGAAGCGCCGCAGGCGACATTTTTTTAGAAATAATAGTGTAATCAAGGATTGTAACCGAAACCGATATCCGTTTAAAACCGTGTCATTTTTAAAACCGTTATACGAAAATCAGAAATAAACCGATATCCAAAACCGAAATAAATGGTTTCGGTTTTATACCGGTTTAAAACGGTTTTTAAAAAAGTATTAAAAAAACAGAAAAGAATTATAATAAGATAATAAAAAAACAATGGTAATGCAAGAAAAAATTAGAAAAAAGTAAAATAATAAAAAACTACTTAAGAAAATACGAAATATAAAGTGCAAGTTCGACAAGTTCGAACATTTCAAGTATACAGGCAGATATTGCAGTTCAAAATGTCTTTTATGGATGGAAATTGTACAAAATTGTTCTTTTCATGAAGTTTAAGACAATTACCGATGTATTCTTGCTGCTCTTGTTTAATGTTTGCTTCTCGGCTCACTTTTGCAATTCAGATCATATCTCAGGTGAAGTCAAAATGTTGCTTATCATTGGCTTGTGGCCACGATTGAAATTGTTTCTTGACGAAATCAATTAAATAATTCATATAACACAATATTTTCACTAGAATAAAAACAAACATTGTTTAATTTACGTTTCCCACTTTACCCCAATATCACAAATTGAACTTAACTTAGCACCATATACTTACTTACTTACTTAAATGGCCCTTACAACCGTGGGTCGGTTTTGGCCGCTGAGATAAAGCCGCGCCAGTCGCTTTTGCTTTGCGCGCGCTGACGCCAGTTAGAAATACCAAGCGTTGTCAGGTTGTCCTCAACTTGGTCTTTCCAACGCAGATTTGGACGACCTTTTCTACGCTGTCCACCTTCGAGCCTCGATTCAAGCACCTTCTTAGCTGGAGTGTTTTCATCCATTCGTTCGACATGGCCGCTGGATCTTGATTCGCATAACTATGTCAATGTCGTCGAATAACTCGTACAGCTCATGGTTCATCCTGATTCGATACTCGTTAGCAAAGCCGATAGGACAAAGATTTTACAGAGAATCTTTCTCTCGAACGCTCCCAATACTCTCTCCTCGGTGGAGGCCAACGTCCATGTTTCTGCACCATAAAGTAGAACGGGCATGATGAGTGACTTGTAGAGCGTTATTTTTGTCTGGCGAGAGAGGGCTTTACTTTTCAATTGCCTACTAAGCCCAAAGTAGCACCTGTTGGCAAGAGATATTCTCCGTTTAATCTCCAGGCTGACGTCGTTGTTGCAGTTGATGATGGATCCCAAATAGATGAAGTCCTTCACAATGTCGAACTTGTGGGTGTCATAATCAGCTTTTTGCCCAAGACGCATGGACTCCTTTCTGCTTGTTGACAAAAGGAACTTCGTCTTGTCCTCGTTCACCACTAGACCTATTCGACGCGACTCTTTCTTCAATCTGGAGAATGCTGCGCTGACTGCTCGTATGCTCCTGCCAATGATATCAATATCATCGGCATATGCGAGCAGCATGACACTTTTGTTGAGGATAGTGCCGCTTTGACGGAGTTCGGCAGCTCGAACTATTTTCACCATCAATAAATTAAAAAAGTCACATGTTAGGGAGTCACCCTACCTGAAACCTCGCTCGGTACGAAATGGCTCGGATAGGTCTTTTCCTATTCTCACTGCGCAACATGTGTTGCTCATGGTCATCCTGCAAAGCCTTATAAGTTTCGCAGGTACACCGAACTCAGACATTGCGGCGTATAATCGTTCCCTTATCGGAGTGCCGAAGGCGCCTTTATAGTCGACTAGTAGGTGGTAGGTGTCGATCTATTTTCTAGGGTCTTTTCCTGGATTAGTCGCAATGTGAAAATCTGGTCTATGATGGATTTTCCAGGTCTGAAGCCGCACTGATAAGGTCCAATCAGTCTGTTGACGATTGGACCTTATCATCAGTCTTTCACATAATACGCTCGATAGAACCTTGTATGCGATATTGAGTAGGCTGATCCCCTTTCTAAGGATTGGGCAGAGTACACTGAGGTTCCAGTCACTTAGCAGGCTTTCATCCGACCATATTCTGCTTACGAGCTCGTGCATTAGCTCTTCGCCTCCGATCTTAAACAATTCAGTAGGCAGGCCATCAGCACCTGCGGCTTTGTTGTTTTTCAACCGAGCGATGACTGTTCTGACCTCGTCATTGGTCGGGTGGCGGAATCTCAACGTCGTCATCAAGGTTTTACGTCGTCATGCCGGGTTTACTTATCTATCGGTGGAATTGCGGTCATCATCACCGGTCAGCAGTTTAGAGAAGTGATCCCTCCATATCTTCAGGGAGATCTGGATATCTGTGACTAGATTCCCGTTTTCATCTTTACAAGAAGAGGCTTCGGATTTTGAACCTCCGGTTAGGCGTCTTATTTTCTCGAAGAATTTTCGAGCCTCATTCCTGTCCCCATGCATCTCAATCTCCTTACACTCACGTCTTTCTGCCTCGCTTTTTTTACGCCTGAAAAGACGACTCTCTTCCCTTCTCTTCTCTTTATATCGCAGCATATAAAAAATCAGCCCAATTCTAAATAAATACTCCCGGGAAAACCGTACCACATCTCCCATTCCCTTATTATAAACACTTTCAAACTTGTACAAATTTATTTTTGGGAAAAATCTAAGCATTCTAAACGTTTTACAGATGGGAATTTTTTTCAAATTTTTGCTTTTTGTGTTCCCAAAAAAAAATTTAGGGAGACGAATTGTAACTACTAAAGAAGTAAAATGTTAAAGCAAATTTAATTTAGGTTAATTAATTTATGTTTTAGGACAAACACTACTAATAAAATCCAAATGGATATTCTTTTGAGCAAAATGCAGGCCAACCGCGATATTGCCTGTGGCTTTCTGAAGAGGATGAAAGCGGAAGTAACGAAGTTTTGGAAAGAAACTGAGCAACAGCTTAATGCAACAGGACCGCCCGTTAAATCCATTTCGGAAGGGAAAAAGGATAGTGTAGCAATAACCAAAATCAATTTACTACACTGGAACCAATAAATTAAAATTTAAATCAATTAATAAATTGATTGCTCATTTAATTGTGAAAATTTAATTTGAATTTAATTGTTATTCAATAATAAATAAAGTTATTAAATTTATTAATTGCAATGAAATGTGGTTATTTGAAAAAAAAAAAACAGTTGGGAAGGTTAGATCACATGGGAAATTTTAAAGTAGGTGTAATTATGATTGTTAGGATTATCAAAATTATAGTCGGTCTAAGCCGACTATAAATACCCTACACATATGTGTGGTTACCATTCAAAGTGATATATAGGTCACCAGGGTATACGAATCCTGAAAATAACTACAATCATTCCATCCCTGAAGATTTTTCTTTCATTTGATACCCATATTTACAAATGGGTAGGTATACCGAATTTCGATTTTTTTTTTGTGAACCACAAGTCTTTTCGCCGGAAAACATTATTATCATGTATTTGAGCATGATATCAATATATATTTGACCAAAAAAGTTTTCCTAAGCACGTATAGATACAAATTGATCTTTATATGTACATTTTATATGAGGTATTTGAACATAAGTGGTCGGATCATAGGTCACAATGGACCGATCTCGCCAATACAGCGTAGGTATATTAGTAATCTAAGTTATAAGTTTCATTTATCTAGCTTTTCAATTTTAAAAGTAGTAGGGATTTCAACAGACAGACAGACGGACATCGCTAAATCGACTCAGGAGGTCATGCTGATCAAGAATATATATATACTTTTCCATACCGGAGATGCTTCCTTCTGGGTGTTACAAACGGCGTACCAAACTGAATATACCCTTTCACTCTTAGTGTAGGGTATAAAAAGAATATTGGTTCAATTTGCACTATATCTCCTTTTTAACTTAATTATCGATATACTTCCGTTTTTAATAATTCAACTTTCAATGTTATGGCAGGTATGGCTTGACCAAAAAAAAAAACGTGAGGAGTGAGGCTGCACGGAATTTGCAACTTCGAAACGGAACAGGGGGAGGGCCTAACAAAGAACTGAAGTTTTCCGAAATTGAAGAAGCCATCTTCAACCTAATTGGCACTAAAGAAGCTGTGGAGGGCCTTCCTGCAAAAAAATTTGGTGTCAAGCTGCCTGTAAAACAGAAAGTAAATGAGGCGAAAACAATCCAAGGGTCAGCGATTTGTATGTCACAGTCATTGTCAAGAAATAGTGTCGATGCTGATCTTTTGATGCTATTGGAAGACAATTCGGATTTACCAAGCACCTCTTCAACTATTTATATTCCTTCAAATCTTGCTAAGGAATCCTCCAAAAAATTAAATGGAACATAGGAAGTAGATGAAGAATTGTCGCCCGCCGTAGATTTGGATCCATCAAGTATCAACGAAAATCCAATTTTTTCTAAAGAATCCTCAAAAAAATTGAGTGCTATGACCATAGTAGAAAAGGAATTGGTAATTCAGGAAAGGATATTGGAGAAAATAGGCGAGGCAGTGGTTGAATTAAAGAAACATCACACCGATGTTGGATACAGTGTAAAAAGGATTTACCAATCTCTAGATCAATCCAATGAATTGAAAAGGAAGTTATTAGAAGAAACAATTCAACATAATCGCGAAATGTTGAAGTTGAAGAAGAAGGAAATTGAGGATTTGGCAGAGACAAATCGTCGACTTTTAGAAATAGAGGAATTGAAATTGCAACTTCATCAAAGATAATTTCAATATGATTAAAATATTTATATAAAATAAATAATTAAATATAAAATAAATTATATAAAAAAAAAACAAATTATTTTTGTTATTGTTATTATTTAGTTAAAACGTAATAATTATAGGCTATTACCAATACTATTTCTAATTGTTTGCGCTCCAACTAAATACCTGGACGTAGAAGTAGAGGAAAGATCGCTTTCAGATATGCTAATCTCTTCACTCTGATTTAAAACAAAAGAAGCATCATCTACATAAACCGATTTATAATGAATGCATATGTTGTGCAACGGACAACATACATTTGTTATTTTTGCTGCCTTTTCTGGTGTGTAGTACAGCTCTCTCACGCCAATCAAACATCTCCATCTATTTTTTAACACTCCGTTGGTACGTTCTATTATATTCCGGCAACGTGAATGTACTTCATTAAATTTCATCTCTGTTGAACCGTTATCCGGCATCCTATGAGGCGTTAAGAGCCACGGCTCCAACGGATATCCGGCATCCCCTAGTAAGAAATGAATGTAAAAATTAACATCATATGCTGATAAATTTAGAATACATATCAAAAACTTACCCAACAGTCAAAAATTTTGAGCACCACCAAAATATTCCTGTTTAAAATTCGCTCTGACTTCGCTTACGTTCCATATAAAAGAGTCGTGGTATGATCCAGGATGGGTTGCGTCGACGTATCTTGTCTTAAGATCACTGTCACATATCTAATTATAATTAATTAGTTATTTTAAATAGCTATACAAAAGTAACTTACCAACAAAACATTTAAACTGTACGTTCCCTTCCTGTTGTAATACCAATGTTTATTTGTCGGAGGAGCAGTTATACGGACGTGCGTTCCATCTATGCATCCTATTACGCCTGGTATTTTATGGGAGTTATAAAATTTCGTAGCTGTTTTCCGCTTCTCCTCGACTGTTTCACATATGCTTATCCATTGCGGACACAACTGAGTTTCAAATACTTCCAAAACTTCAGTAAGCTCTTTGCTAAATGTGGATTGCGCCAGACCAACGTCAGTATCCTTCCCAACTCCTGTTTGGTACCCACCTTCAGCAAAAAAGTGCAAGCATGCACTCAGCTTGATCATAGGCGATATAGCAAATTGCTTTTTGGTTTGCGGCAAAGAAGCTGTCAGCACATCCAGCAAATATTTAAAAGCGTTTTTATTTACCCTATAATACTTTTCAAATCTATAAAAGGGACAAATTCTCATTTGTATATACAATTAATAATTTTAATTTGGACTTACAAGGATTCCGACAACTCCAGCGGATTTGTGCTGTCTCGTAAACTTCTTCTTATAGCTCGTACTTTGTTTTTTTCTGAAGCATCAATTTCTTCAGCTAACAATCTCAGCGCAATGCTATACATTTTTTATTTTTTAATTATTTTGCTTTCAAAATAATATTTAAAAAGTTTAATTTATTTCAACGTCAATCACAACAATCGAAACTTCAAATTTTTTTTCGAATTCCCATTCCCATTTTTTTATGCTCCCGGGAGATTGAGAATGGGAGAATTTTCCTCCCGGGAGAACTAACATTCATGGGAGCAGAATATGTTGGGAATATTTAGAATTGGGCTGAATATTAAATTATTTGAAAAATATGGAAAAAAAAATTTATACAAAAACCGAAATCAAACCCGAAACCGTAACTTGGAACCGGTATACCGAAACTGTTTCGTTATAAAAATTTAAAACCGAAACCGAAACGCGGAAAAAATCGAAACCGTTATTCGTTTAGGTTTCAATCCTTGAGTGTAATTAGTGTATAATAGACTCCTGATTAAATTTATTTTCGTTTGCCTACCCTCACGTGTATCGTGTATAAAATGAACTCAGGTGTTAAAAGTAAAAAGGGTCCTGAGGTTACTGGTGTTATCGGACCATGAACATAATAACATATTAATCGTGGGATCAATATCTTTCATTTCAGGACCTACATGTTCATTAGACTGATTCATATTTGTATGAAAAATATAGTACTATTTTTTCATTCGCTCCGCGTCAACTTTCTGAAACTAGGACATCTAAAACAGCTTGTAAAACCCAAAAAAAAGTGATCCTGTGATATTGCGCAAAGAGCTTAAAGGTCATTTTTGAGCTTTTAACGACTATTTTCAATAAAATTTTTGTCACTCCAAGTATAAAAAGATATCACTCAATTTTATTTTTTATTTTATTTAAAATCACTTACTGAAATTATGATTTTTTAAACCATAAATTTTTAGTTAACCGTTAAAATTTCATGACTTGCCAAACACGAAAAATGTCGACTTTTTTTACTATAGTAATTTTAACGGTCGACATTTTTGTATTTTATTCTAACGAATTTGGGATAACATTTTTGTATTATTGCACATACAATTATATTTAAAATGATATGTCTCTCTTATATTTTTAGATATTGTTTTGTTAGTACATAGTAAGATTCTGCACTCCTACCTAAAACACTCTCAACCCAAAAGTTGATGCACACCCCAAATTATTCAAGGAAATGTTTCGGATATCCCTCCCGAGTATTTTAAGATCAAAATAAATAAAAAGTTTTTGCACATTTTATTAGATATCACGGTTTAATAATTTTTTGGTTTTTTTTTGATTTTTTTTGATAATAATAAATGTATTTTTTTTTAAACTATTAATTTTTTCACTAAAATAAAATTAAAAAGTTTTACATAATTTGTCCATCGTTACGGTTCATAATATATAGTAACAAAAGCGGTAAAAGTGTTTATTCAAAAATAGTCCATTAATGAACATTATGTTCTTAAGTTGTCCTTACATAGATTAACTTGTATACAAATATTTACCAAGCATAAACAAATCAATCAGCTAACTTCAATGGTTGAAGACATATTACAATTCAAAATCCAATTTTTGTGAAAATTTAGTATAACAAATTTTAAGAATTTAATAAAACATATATAATGAAATTTAAACTCATCAATATTCTTATTGACACTCTAAAAGTAGAGTTTGTTACATTCTTGAAAAAAATCTAACTCCTGTCGTGGATCGTGTAAATTAACCCTTTATATAATTTTCTTGTTTGATTTGAATCAAAATACATAATTTTTTTGGGTAGCGCTAGCGCATACTTTTAGTATTTACTAATAATACGATGCCTAAAAATATAAGAGTTACATAACATTTTAAAGATAATTGTAATTGTGCAATAATACAAAAATGTTATCTTAAACTCATTAGAACAAAATTAGAAAAATTTCGACCGTTAAAATCACTATAGTAAAAAAAAGTGTACATTTTTCGTGTTTGGCAAGTCATGAAATTTTAACGGTTAACTAAAAAATTATGGTTTAAAAAATTATAATTTAAGTAAGTGATATCTTTTTATACTTGGAGTAACAATAATTTTATTGAAAATAGTCGTTAAAAGCTCAAAAATGACATTTAAGGTCTTTGCGCATTATCACAGGATCACTTTTTTTTTGGTTTTAAAAGCTTCTTCTCAGTTTTAGAGGTCCTAGTTTCAGAAAGTCGACGCGAAGCGAATCATTTTAAGATTTTCTGTTTTTGAATCAGTCTAATGTTCATATAGGTAGGTGTATAAGTTTTCGATTTATCTAGGGTACCACAAGTCCGACCGCGTCCTAATTTAGCCTTGGACCCAAACAGAGGGGATATTTTGAAGATTTTAGGAAGGTGTACATATCTCAGTACCCTTTGGAAACAAAATTCAATTTGTGTATTATATTAAAGGTGATCAATACCGACATCTTGTTTGAAAACTACTTCAGATATACACAATGTATTTTTAATGATTATTTTCACTTTTCAAGTCGGCATATTTCAAAACCAAAAATACAAAATATTTGAATTAGATTTTTTTTTTTCAAGTATAACATTTGTACCAAACTTAAGTTTTACATTTAACATAGTTTTTTATACCATTTATTCAAGAAGTAAAAGGTAATAGTTACTTGACCAATTATTAAATTAATTTCCAACAGTTTTTTTTTAATTTTAAAAATACTAAAAACGTTAAAATCGGATTATAAATCGTCGTTATTGAACTAAAAGTCATCAAATAATTTTTGTTTCAATATCGATTTTATTGCATGTTCAGCTATATACATTTGTTACCTTTCTAATCGAATAATCGTGGTTTTTCTAAGTAAACAAGTTTTAAAGAAAAAAATTATTAAAAATCACTATATATATTTTGAACTAAATTTATATATGCAAAAATCCATAAGCTAAAAAAAGTAAAATTTTCACATTTTTCAAATCTTCAAGGGGTATCTCAAACAGTACGGAAAACAAAAATGTTGTTGAAGAGGAAAACAAGGATTTCTGGTTAAAAGTTAATTTTTTTCATGCAAACAATTTTTTTTGTTGATAACATCTTCAATTATATTTGAAACAATCATAATCTTATAGCGCAATGCCGATTGGACATACTTAAAAAGTATATTTTGTGAATATTTGATTTTTAATTATGAAAAATACACCAACAACTCTAAAACTATAAATTGTCAAATTTTTATCAAAAATGCTATTTGGACTTATAGTTGTACAACGAAGATATACAAAAAAAAAATATATATATATATATTTTCTAAAAACTATGGCGCATTAGTATAGACAATTTAAAGTAACATTTAAATTCAAAATCATCTTTTTGACCATCATCTTTTGATACAAAAATTCTAAAAAATTCGATTTTTTTTAAGTCGACTTATTAAAGTTGTCTTTTAATTGCCTATGGTTATGCGCCTATAATGTTTAAATTCGATTTAATATTGATACCCCGAACAAAATTTAGGTCATTTTTCAGGAATATTTAGGTCATATTTCCGGCCAACAGACAGATAAGATAAATGGAATATTTTGGGAAGTGTATAGCAGGTTGTAAAATTTTGTGGAATTTTTATGACAGATTCACGGCATAATTTGGGTTCGGGCAGACATTTTGCGATAAAAACTCCGTGTATCTCTTTTTAAACTATGTCGACAAAATTTGTCTAAACTGCCTCGACCCATCCAAAAATTTTGTAAATTAAGCGCATTTGCAATTTTATGTTTTTTTCAAATTTTGCGCCTATCTCTATATTTTACGCCCCTCTATAGAGGCGCAAACATTTTGTAAATTAGACGCATTTCCAATTTTATGCTTTTTTGAAAAATTTGAGACTTTCTCTGTATTTTGCGCCCTTCTATAGAGGCACACAAATTTTGTAAATTATGCTCATTTGCAATTTTATGTATTTTTGAAAATTTGGGGCCTTTTTCTATATTTTGCGCCCTTTTGTAGAGGCTCAAAAATGTTGTAAATTAGACGCATTTGCAATTTTATGCTTTTTTGAAAATTTTGTGCCTTTCTCTATATTTTGCGCCCTTCTATAGAGGCTCAAAAATTTTGTAAATTATATAATCGAGTTTTAGCTAATACAGCTAGCTTGCACTTTCAAAGCATAAATGCTTGAACAAATTTACCCACTAATAGTAGTTGGGCTCGTAACAAACGCATGCAGTTGTTAAAATATCTACAATATTATTTTTGTTATTAAAGCTTTAATCTATATTTGAGTTGAATTTTTGACAGATTAACATTAAAATGTCTGCAATTATTAACTTTATTACACATACGGTTAAAAGGTGAGGATACAACATAATTTGTTCTACTAAATGGAAGATAGAATAATGTATCACCATTTCTACTACTTCTACGATTTTGGTTAAAGGTTATATATCGTAGAAGCTCTGGTGAATCCAATTTACCAGTAATGAGTTGATGTATATAGATTACATCAGCATTTTTTCTGCGATCTTCAAGTGATTTCAAGTTTAATAGCTTCAGCCGATCCTCGTATGGTGGAAGATTGTAATTATCAACCCAATTTAAACCATTGAGAGCGAATCGTACAAAGTTTTTTTGTATACGTTCGATACGATCAGTGTGCACTTTATAAAAAGGAGACCATACTTGACTTGCATATTCTAGATTACAACGTACTAGAGTATTATATAGAGTTAATGTAGTCAAAGGACTATTAAATTCTTTAGCCCAGCGCTTGATAAAACCATGCAATGAAGAGGCTTTTTTACATATATGTTCAATATGAAGTTTGAACGATAAAGTGGGATCAACAAACAGACCTAGATCCTTTACTATATGTACTCGACTAACATTTTCCTCTTTTAACATATAGTTATACTCTATATTGTTTCTCTTTCGAGAAAATATCATAGACTGACACTTATCTGGATTAAGTCCCAAATGGTTCTTAAAACACCAAATCTCAAAAAAATTTATATCTGTCTGCAGTAATTTAGCGTCCTTCTCATCCTTGATAGCCTTATAAATTTTCATGTCATCGGCATAAATTAATAGATTGGAGTACTTTATATTGTATATGACATCATTAATCGCCAAAATAAATAAAAGAGGTCCAAGATGGCTACCCTGAGGTACCCCGGATGTTGCAATGAAAGGTGAAGATGAAACTTTTCTGAAACGTATTAGGTATGACCGATCAGATAAATAAGATTGTATCCATTTCACAAAGAATTCTGGAAAACCAAGTATCTTTAATTTGAACAAAATTAAATTGTGAGGAAGTTTGTCGAAAGCTTTACTGAAGTCAGTATATATACAATCAACTTGATTTCCTGACTCGATTTCGTCAGTTGTGAATGAGGTGAAATCTAGTAGGTTTGATACCGTGGATCTACCGGTAACAAATCCATGCTGACGAGTTGTAATTACATGTTTACAATGAATTTTTACATGATCATACACAATGCGTTCAAACAATTTCGGGATAGATGAAAGTTTAGCAATTGGTCTATATTTGGTAACATCGTTTTTGTACCCTTTTTTAAAAATTGGACTTATAAATGAGTTTTTCCAAAATTGTGGAAAATTACCTTCATTAATTGATTTATTAAATATGATACTAAGGGGCATACATAACGACGCACCACAGTTCTTTAAAACTGTAACAGGAATACCGTCTGGCCCAGAGCTATAATCATCATCAATTGACGAAATGTATTGCAAGATTAAATCCGGTGTAAAGGACATAGAATCTAGTGAAGTTTTGGGTGCTGAGTGCATGTATTGAAAATAGTTATTATCAATAATGAACGGATCACTACTAAACGACTGCTTAAAAAGGATAGCAAATAAGACACATATTATATCAGGGTCACTCGTGAACTCCTCGTTATTTTTAAATGATGCTGGAAAACCATCACTTTTCTTTTTAGTATTAATAAAACCCCAAAACTTCTTAGGGTCTGATAATATTTTAAGCTTCATTTTTTCAACATAATCAGAATAAAGTGAAGCTGATTTACTTTTAAATTCCAGAAACATGATAGTGTATGTTTCTAGGTCATTAGGATTTTGACTAATGACATATCTATTCCATGCTCTATTCCTAGAATTACGTAAATTCTTTAATTCTTTGGTGTACCATGGATACGATGATTGCTTAGAAAATTTCAGACTGTAAGGTACGGACAGTGCAATACAAGAAAATAGTTCAAAGTAAAAGAAATTTATGGAACAATCGAGTTGATTATTGTCAATATAGTTTGATAAAAAATCACGTTTTGCAAATAACAATTCATTTATTTTAGCATAACCTGCTTTAGCAAAATTAAATTCATATACTTTATCTGAAGAGCGAGAATTAATTATATTATCTCTATCAGATTGGTAATAAATTGTTAAAGGTGGATGATAATTATCAATGCCTGTTAGAGCATGAATAGACCGTTTAACAACCGAATTATTACTGTCAGTAGTAAAAACCAGGTCAAGTTGTCTATCTAGACAGTTAGTAATACAACTTACCTGTTGTAAGTCAGATGAGATAGTGTCAACAACAATTTGTTCTTGTCGGGTTTTAGAGTTATATGCACAGTAATATGTATCATCGTCAGATCTATCCCATTTTAAATCAGGTAGAATCTCTCATCATTAAAATATCGTCAGAACTATTAAGTAAATCTAGTACAAAATCAACTGACTTCGATAAAGTCTTCAACATTACTTTTAGGAGGAATATATGCATTTAAGATATATACACAGGACTTTTGTAATACAATCTTTACACAAATAAGCTCTAATGTAGAAGCAACAGGTATTTCTACTAAGGAACTTATAAAAGTATTCTTGACTGCAATTAAAACACCACCACCGACTGGAGAATTTTCATACTCAAACCAATCTTTTCTAAAGATATTGAAACTATTATCAAATATTTCAATACTTAAATAGCTATTATTTAACCAAGTCTCAGTTAATGCTATGAGATCATATTCAAAAGTTTGAGTAGCTAAAAAAATATCTCGAGTCTTTGAGCGCAAACCCCTTACGTTTTGATAGTAAAGGGTGATTCGCTCTAGTTTTTTGAATTTTGGTGTGCAGTTGGTTTGTTGACTTTTTTTTGTTTGAATTCGGAAACAAAAATATTGTCTGCCCAAAGATTTGAGCGAATAACATCCGCAGCATATTCTGTAGCGATTGATACAGTGAATGATGCATAACATGGCCTGTTACCAATTTTCTTACATGGTATGTAGGTGTCAGCAGGTACTAGATTATTTGTTTTTAAAAAGCTGATTATATTGTCAGTAGTCGTGTCAGGCATTAATCTAGAAATAAAAATTCTTTTTAATTTAGGTATTGCCTTCAATCCAGACTTTTCATTATTAATATTGATAATATTATTAGTGCTATTTTCGGGCAGGCTTACTGCTGCTAGTAAAGGCGCTGCATTAGGAGGTTGAGGGGGAGGAGTGATAGACGTTTTATGTGAAATGCGCTTCTGTACACGCAATAGAAATATTGGCACATGGAGCATGATAAAGCTGTCCGCAGCGACCGGAACAAGAAAACATAGAATTTAATATGTTTTGACTCTTGCACTTATCCCTCAAAGAACAGTCAGCAAAATTTTCTACTGATAAGAATTCCATTTATTATAACTTTTGAAAATAACAAAAGTACAAAATTAAAAAAAATTATAAATTTTAAAAATTTAGTCCGGAATAAAAAAATTGGATCACTCAAGGGTTAAATGCTTACACCTGTTACAAATTAAAACACTAACAACACAATAGAAAAACGACGTAAACAAATATCGCATATTTAATATTCAATAAATACACTATTTAAATCACAGAAATCACTACATGCACTTGTAACAACGTCCTGCACTGACAAAGTCAACTGATTAGACGCATTTGCAATTTTACGCTTTTTTGAAAATTTTTCGCCTTTCTCTATATTTTGCGCCCTTCTATAGAGGCGCACAAATTTTGTAAATTAGGCGCATTTGCAATGTTGTTTTTTTGAAAATGTTGGGCCCTTCTGTAGAGGCGCAAAAATTTTGTAAATTAGCCGCATTTGTAATTTTATGCTTTTTTGAAAATTTTGCGCCTTTCTCTATATTTTGCGCCCTTCTATAGAGGCGCACAAATTTTGTAAATTAGGCACATTTGCAATTTTATGCTTTTTTAAACATTTTGCGACCTTCTGTAGAGGGAAATTTTTATGATTTTTTTGCAAGTTTTTTGCCTTTCTCTATAGTTTCCGCTCTTTTAAAAAGGCACACAATTTTGAATATTAGGCGCATTTTTTCATGTTGTTTTTTTTTTTTAAAGTTTGTTTGAAAAATTCAAAAATGCGCCTTTTTTGGGGATGGCGACCGCCCCCCTGGATCCGCGCTTAAAAAAACACCAAAGAGAAGCCGATCGACACCCACCACTTCTTCGTCGACTACAACCACGACTAACGCCACCATGTCTGAGTTCGGTGTAACTGCGAAACTTATAAGACTTTGCAGGATGATCCTGAGCGACACACGTTGATCAGTGAGAATTTGGAACAACCTCACCGATCCTTTAATACCGAACAAGGTTTCAGACAAGGTGATTCCCTATCGTGTGACTTCTTCAACCTAATAATGGAGAAGATTGTAAGAGCTGCACAACTCCATCACAATGGCACTATCTTCAACAAGAGTTCCATGCTGCTCGGGTACGCTGATATATCGACATCAGAGTCACGGCGTCCTGGACAACACGTCACTATTGACAACCACAACTTCGAAGTTGTGAAGGACTTCGTATACCTATGAACCAGCATCAACAAGGAAAACATTGTCAGCCTGGAGATTAAGCGAAGAATAACTCTTGCCAACAGGTGTTCAGTAGGCAATTGAGGAGCAGAGCCCTCTCTCGACGGAGAAAAATTACGCTCTATAAGTCGCTCATAATGCCAGTCCTTCTCCATGTGGCTAAGGCATGGACGCTTGCCAACACCGATGAGCGAGCTTTAGGAGCGTTCGAGAGAAAGATTATTCGGAAATCCTATGGCTCGATATGCATTGGAAACGAGTACTGAATCAGATGGAACGAAGAGCTGTATGAGCTCTACGCCGACATTGACATAGTCAGGCGCATTAAAATCCAGCGCCTACGCTGGCTTGGACATGTCGAGCGTATGGATGAAAAGCAAAAAAGGTGTTCAATTCTGTACCCAGTGGTGGTCAACGTAGGAGAGTGCGTCCGACCGAGTGCGAGACAACCTTACAACACTTGGAGTGCAAAATTGGAGAGGGGTGATTGCTGCGCCCGAAACCCATCATGGGTTGTAATGGCCAAATAAGTAAGTCAATCTATATATTTATATATATATATATATATATATATATATATATATATATATATATATATATATATATACTAATATATATATATACTTATTTGGCATTTTAATCGAATATTTCATAAACAATTTTTTAAAAATATTCCGATAAATTACAGTAAGATAATGTCTAATGTTGCGTGCTCCAGGGGTCCTTTTGTACTTGCCTTTATTCTTTCCTAACAATTATTATTAAATAAACACGCAAGGATATTTTAGACTTGCTTTATACTTTTATTAATTATTTTTAAGTATTTTTACATGCTTGAGTTTAAACTGAAAACACGTCCGCACTCTAAGGCTGTTAAAATCATAATGCTTAAAATCTAAACTTAACCTCTACTCATCACCTCGGTATCGTGCGACTCACGAACCCCTTGCTTATACTTATTTCTTAAAACACAACTTATAAATGCCAGCAAGCATATTCTTAAATCTACGTACTACTAAAAACCTCATGAACCCCACATCGGATATTACTAATGTTGTGAAATTATTAACTGTGAGAAAATTCCATTGTGCTAAATTCTTAATTGGTTCCCATGCTGGCGTTAATCTTGACTTAAATTAAAATCAATGCTTTTGTTGTTGCTTTCAAACAGACGGCACACTTGCTAGCGTGAGTCTCGGATCAAATTGCAACCAATGCATTTTTCGTTGCTTTTAAGCTGACTTAATTTTATCTCCTGAAAGTATGCATAAAGTATTTTGATTTCAAATTAGTATACTTCATTATTATGATTAACATTGCTATAATAAAAAAAAACAAACAACTACTATTATTATACTTATTACTTTAATTTTTTATTACTTACTTTTTAATATTATTATACTACTACTATTACTATTATTATACTATTAATAATAATAATAGTTTGGCGCTACAGTCCTGTGTAGAACTTCGGCCGAGCTCTCTCACCATTTTGAGCTGTGCGTGTAATATTTGTACTCAAAGTGGTGGGACCTACAGTTTATTGCCGAATCCGAACGGCGGGTGAGAGCTTTTCATAGGCAATGGTTTTACTCTCGTAGGTTTGCCATTTACTGACGAGAGGTAGCGCGGTATAGAAAAATGTTTCTATGAAAAGATGTTGTTAGCCCCAGTCCAGGCTTGAACCGGGGACCTTTCGGCTCGCAGTCCAACGCACTAACCACTGAGCTACCGCGGCTACTATTACGGATACTATTACAAAAACCAAAAACATAATTATAAAAAATATTACGAGATACTCATTATTTTTGTATATACTAAAAAAAATAATTTAATAATCAATAAAAAATATAACAATTTCATTATTACTTTTATTAAAAAATTAAAACAAGAAAACTATTAGAATTATTATAATTACTTTTCTTACTATTGATACATTAATATTATTAAACTATTACTAAAAAACTTGTATATAATTTTAGTGTAAAGTAATATTTATTGAGACTTAAAATTCATTTAAATGTTTCAATGGTTATCTCTTTCTTAAAAAATAATGATAAATATAGAACTATTGTTGTATTATTCTATGATATTTTATGATAAATTAAACAGCTGCATGCTTATCTTCTAAGATAAATTATATATGATAAATTATGTATCTCTTATTATTGATATTCAAAATTTTGCTCCCGGCTTTTATTATTACAGTTAAATCTTAAAAGTTAAATCTTAAAAATAAAACAAAGAACAAAATATATACATATAACTACTAACTAAAAACTATTCTACATTATTTACAATATTTACAAAGTTGCAATATTCTACATTCTACAATCATATGTTGATAAAATATAAAAAGATTATTTAACAAAGGTATTGTTACTGTTCAAGCTTTCCGAAATAAACACACGAAATTTAAATATTTCGATAACGTTTATTAATATTATTTTAATCTGGCTTGAACAGTTGAAAATATACAAAAGAAATAATTTTTCATAAAAAATATTTTGACAACAGAATCAAACAACAAAATCAAGTATTCTAAATCATGTATAAAGTATTTAATTAATAACATCCCCGCCCCCGTGAAATGACCGGGGAGGGAAGACTCACCACCGCCACCACCAATCAAAAACTATTTGACGTCAAGAAATGCTAGCTTGCATACGGGCCTCTTGATCGTTCCATCATTCGTCTTAACAATTGCTGTTCTTGCTACTCCATCCTTGCCATACAATAATTCAATTGCTCGACCACGCTTCCATTGCGAACGTGGACTTTTATCGTCACACACCAAAACGAGACATCCCACACGTATAGGTTCTGCTGGTAAACACCACTTTGTCCTTCTGGTCAATTCGGGGAGGTAATCCTTAATCCATTGCTTCCAAAAACTGTTTCTCATATTTTGTAATATGTGCCACTGCTTTCGTAAGTATCCGGGTTTTGCATCGTATTGTCCCGGCGTCTGTGTTGAGTTAGAGCAACCAAGTAGGAAGTGATTAGGAGTTAGTGGCTCGGGTTCTTCGAGCGTAACGGGCAAATGCGTCAATGGTCTCGAGTTGACTATATTCTCAGCTTCCACCAATACGCTAAAAAAGGTTTCAAGACGAGGCGTATGTTCCTTGAGAATAACGAAAAGAGCTATTTTAACAGATCGCACAAGACGCTCCCAAGCTCCACCAGCACTTGGATTTGAAGGAGTATTGAACTTCCACTTTATTCCTAATGGCGTTAATCCAGCTGTGATTTTGTCATGATCCAAAAAATCCGTTACTCCACGTAGTTCTTTTGATATTCCTACGAAATTTGTACCGTTATCACTTCGTATTTGTACTGGTACTCCTCTTCTGTTAATAAAATTTCTGATGCATACTAAGCAAGCATCGCTAGTAAGGTCGGTGGCAATTTCAAGATGAACGGCTCTTACCGTCATACATGTAAACAACGCTACCCAGCGTTTTTCTCGACTCCGATTTATGGCTACTTCGAACGGTCCAAAGAAATCTAAACCACTATATGTGAATGGTCGGATAAATGGAGTGACTCTATCTGTGGGCAACTGACCCATTTGTGGTTGATTTGGCTTGGTCTTTAGAATTTTACAAAAATTGCAATTTGCTTCAACACTACGCACTAACGAACGGATAGATGGTATCCAAAATCGTTGTCTAATCTCATTGATAACAGTGGAAGTGTTCATGTGGTAGAACTTTTGATGGTATGAGATGATAATAAGACGCGTCATTTGATGATGTTTTGGTAAAATAATAGGCCTTCTCGAACAATTCGGCAAAATTGTGGCATTGTCTATTCTACCACTCAAACGTATAACGCCTTCCTCATCTAAATATGGATTGAGTGTTCTAAGGGTACTGCTTTTAGAAATGTTCGCCTTCTTGGTTAAAGATGTGTATTCAGAAGCAAACGCTTCTTGTTGCGCCCAGCGACATAAATATATTTCAGCCCTTGCCTCCTCATCTGATGTAAGTTCATCTACACATTTTTCAACATTGCCTAATCTTTGTTTCGAATTATGTATATATCGTAGAACCCATGCCATAGCACGCCTCAATCTGCTATAATTAGAAAAACGCAATATATTTGGTGCTAACAGACTGGCCTTCTGTATAACGCACATAAACTTTTTAGATTTAAGTTCGTCTGCGCTCATGTCTTTCTTTGAGTCCATGCGTGACTCGTCAGGCCACTCATCCTCTCCGCGCAAGAGAAAACTTGGTCCAGTCTTCCATCTGCCTTCTGGATTATAGCGCATCGAAAATTTTGCCCTTGTCGCATCGTCTGCTGGATTATGTTCTCCAGGACACCATTTCCAGTCCTCTATATTAGATAAGTCTAAAATTTCAGCAACTCTATTGGCCACATACTGTTTATATGTGCGATGATCTGACCTTATCCAACGGATTACAGTATGTGAATCGCACCAAAAACGCACTCTGCTAATGCACTTCTCATGATATTTTGTGATTGTAGTTTTCAAACGAGCCGCAATAACTGCAGCTTGTAATTCCATCTTTGGGATTGTGTGAAATCGCGTTGGTGCACATGCAGTTTTTCCGGCGATAAATGACACACTGATACCTTTGGAATTAACAATTCTCCAATAAGCCACGGTAGCTAAAGCTCCTCGCTTGCATCGCAAAATATATGCAGTTCCACATCTTCACTCTCATAATTTAAAGAATAACATCTCGGTATCTTGAATTTTTTAACATTTGGCAACTCTTCTAACCAACTCTTCAACTTTACATACAAAGAATCAGGTAACTCTTCATCCCATCCAATACCGGACTTCCATGTGGCCTGTATCAACAGTTTTGCACATACAGAAAAATTCGCTATGAGGCCGAAGGGATCGAAAATCGACATCGTGATACTTAGTAATTCACGTTTCGTTGGCCTGCGTGTAAAACTTAATATTTCGGACGGTACTTTGTAAAACTTTAATTGGAATACAAAATTATCGGACTTTGACTGCCAGTACATTCCGAGAATTCGTTCTACTTTATCACCCTCGATACTAAGAGAATCGTTTGTAGCAGTATTGTACACTGCTTTTAAAAGTTTTTCGGAATTCGACAAGATATTGTTTCGAAACCACCAGCCTTGTGAATCTTCATGACATCTTTAATTACTTGAATGGCTTCTTCTTCTGTTTGAAAACAGTCGACATAGTCATCAACATAGTGTTTTTCTACAATACCCTTTCAAGCTCTAGGATAAGTGGTTTTGAAATCTTGCGCGTTTCTATTTTTAACAAATTGCGCTATCGTCGGTGAACATGTAGCTCCGAAAATCATCCTTTCCATGACGTACGTATCCACTGGTTTTGTTTGATCCCCGTTTCGCCACAGAAATCGTTGAGCGTTTTGGTCTTCTTTGACGATACTGACCTGGTGAAACATTTCTTTGAGATCACCACAAACTGCTACAGGTGCTTGTCTGAATTTAAAAAGAAGAGACAACAGTGGCTGATTGATATCAGGACCTGATAACAAAGCTTTATTCAGCGACATGCTTCTTGTTTCAGCTGCAGCATCAAACACCAATCGAATCTTTTTCTTATTAGGATTTATTACAGCGAAATGTGGCAGATAAAAGGTTTTTGCTGTTCTCTTATCTGCTTCCTCGTTTGTCAAACGGCGTGCGTATCCTTTTGCAACATATTCTTCGATTTTATCGCAATATTCTTTAGCTAATCCTGGATCTCTAGCCATTAGCTTTTCCACTCCCTGTAGACGACGCATAGCCATTTCAAAACTGTTTGGAAACTCTATAAAATCCTCGCGCCATAAGAGACCAGCTTCAAATCGTTCTCCTTGGCGTTTTGTTGTAAACATTAAAAGAGAAATTGCTCTTTCTTCATCTTTCGATCGTAATGGTTCCAAATTTGGCTTTACCCCAAAGGTTTCGACGTCAAAATAGTTCTTCATCATTGTAGCTAGATCTTCCAATAGCATTGGATTGTCTGGAACTTTTCTTGCATGGCAAGATGTTCGTTTTTGTTGCTGATAATCGCCTTCTACGGGGCCATAGACCATCCATCCTAATCTGGTTTTCGATGCTATTGGTCCTGGACTAATAGATGTTCTTGGAGTTTCAATTGGAACCGTTAAAAAGGCGTGAGTCAAACTAATAATTAACTTAGGTTGAACTTTATTGTAACTTTTTATATTAGATCCATCGATGATATTATTAAGTTTACTCACTTGTAATGTTTGTATCGGTAATTTTAAAGCAGACGACACAAAAACTCGCGACATATGGTATGATTCTGCATTTTCCTCAACACCGCTAATTAAAAATTCTACTATCTCCGTCGGCTCCCGCGTTGTTTGCTGATTTATCCACTGTAATTCCAGGACATCAGTTGGTCCGTGCACTTCAAGCTCGCGTGCGAGGTTTGCATCAATCATTGTCACATTTGCTCCATCATCAACAAATGCGTAAACGGTATGAATCGGGAACAAGACGCTAACGATGAACAGTCACCATCGCAAAAACAGCACTTCTTTTGTACGCTAACACAAGCAAATTTCCGAGCTTTTCCTTCCAAACTAATTTTATTTCCAATATTTGGCAGTGAATTTGCAGGCATAGAATCTGTGACCAAGTTCACGATTTTTCTTATGCTACATAACCATACACTTAAATCGAGGACAGTTGGTGCTTGTACTAGCATTATGCATCTCTCAGCATACTGAAGTTGTTTTGAAATTGGTAGTTTCGCAATAAGCTCGCTTAACAATGTTGGATTTGTAAGGTGATGATCACCACGTGCTGATTGTAGAAACGTAGCCATGTTTGAAATTTTGTTTGCGAAACTAACTAATGAGCTAAGGTCACCTTCAGCAATTGCAGAAATCTCGCGTACCTTTTGAATCTGTGATCTAATAAGCTGTTCTGGGCGACCATACGTTTCCTCCAATGTTGCGAGAATGAACGCAACATTACACGAATTACTCAAAAGTGATTCAACAGTCTCCCGCGCATTTCCGTGCAGAGATTCTCTAAGGCGCATTACATTATGTAGAGGTGAATAACCAAACTCTCTAGTTGTACTCTCAAAGGCTTCAATAAATGTTTGCCATTCTTCCGGAATACCCGAAAATTTAGGCAAAGGATAGATTTTTGTGTGGCGTTGATACTGTTGAGCGTACGGAAGAGAATTCAATGAGTGTTGCTGACAGAGTTCAACGGGCGTAACTGTAGGAGCCGTGTTAGACGTTGACGATGTTGTGTAACATAGCATGCAATGAGACGTTGGCAGAGATGCCGATTGAGACGTAGACGGCGGTAGATACGTCGCCTGAGCTAAATACGTTGAAGTTGGCACATACGTTGGAACAGGCGTTTGCATAGATGTATATTGAGGTGAAGACAAATGCGTAAGCGTAGACGTATATGCAGGCGCAGACAAAGTAGCATTTTCAGATGATGCATAGATGGGCGGAAGTGCCATTTGAGATTCGAATTGAGGCCTATATATAGATCGAGCCTCGGGCATGGCATATATGGCAGAGTTTCTGCGATTATATTCGGACATAGGTATATTTAACATTGAATGAGGCATTAAAATTATGGGATTCACGAAAAGATTGTGGCAGATACGCAGACTGAGACGTTGGCTGAGATACGTGCTCGGGCAGAGACATATGAGATGTATGAGGCAAGCGCTGAGGCATTAGCAAGGATGATGACGTAATCATTTGTTGGGATTCACGAATAGATTGTGGCAGAAATGCAGACTGAGACGTTAGCATAGATACGTGCTCGGGCAGAGACGTCAGCAGAGGCGATGTATGAGGCAAGTGCTGAGGCATTGGTATATACGATGTATTCAATCGCTGGAATTCACGAATATGTTGAGGCAAGAACGCAGCCTGCGATGTTGGCTGGGATTCGTGATCGGGCAGAGACGCCACCAGAGGCGTTCTATGAGGCAAGCGCTGGGACAAAGGCAAAGACAGCGACAAAGGCTGATGCAGAGACGCTTGCTGACACTGGGACGATATATTCGGTGACCGATGCATGGATTGAGCCGATTGTATGAACGAATCCAAACGAGATTGCATGGATTGCATTAAGGCATTTTGCAAATCCGCTATTTTATTATTAAACATATTTGTTACCTTGTCGATTTCTTCAGTAGTGGGCGTAGTAGCGGTGACGACAGTTGTAGATGCGGTGGTAGTGTTGGCGGCAGCATTCATTTCAGTGTCGAAAGGCATTTCAGTAAAGGACATCAGCGGTGAAGATGGCGGTGTACGGTTCACGGGCATTGTAGGAGGCTGTCCCTTAAGTCTCTGACTAGTTCTTCTTTGTTCCATAAAATGTGTTCTTTGGTGGGACAAAAGAATCCAAGAAGCCCCGACTCCAAATAACGAAATAACGCGGACACCAAAAACTCAATTAAAAATATTAATAAAAATGTTACTGTTCAAGCTTTCCGAAATAAACACACGAAATTTAAATATTTCGATAACGTTTATTAATATTATTTTAATCTGGCTTGAACAGTTGAAAATATACAAAAGAAATAATTTTTCATAAAAAATATTTTGACAACAGAATCAAACAACAAAATCAAGTATTCTAAATCATGTATAAAGTATTTAATTAATAACAGGTATATTTCTTTAAAAGATATTAGTACTATGTTTTATATGATATCACACATTTTAATTAGCCTCTATGTATGCCAGTGCATGATTATACGTAAAAATCTGGTAGTAGTGGAGAGTGAAATCCATGTCCATGGTGAGATTTTCATTTATAACACCCACCGGTGAAATATAATTTATGTTTGACCAGCTGAAAATTTTCTGAGATTCAAAAATTTGGTTGACCAACTCATTTTCGTGATATTGTAGTTTTTGAACAAATTTATAAGATAGATTTAGAGAATGTTTACATAATGGATTGATAAATGCCTTATCATAAATGAAACCAGTTGGGAAGGTTAGATCACTTGGGAAATTTTAAAGTAGGTGTTATTATGATAGTTAGGATTATCAAAATTATAGTCGGTCTAAGCCGTATTTGAACATAAGTGGTCGGTTCTCAGGGCACAATAGATCGATCATGCCAATTTTCTTGTTCAGACAGCTTAGATATATAAGTAATCTAAATCTAAAGTTTCATTGCTCTAGTTCTACTTTTTCCGTAATCGTGATTTCAACAGACAGACAGACGGACATCGCTAAATCGACTCAGGAGGTCATGCTGATCCAGAATATATATACTTTTCCATACCGGAGATGCTTTCTTCAGGGTGTTACAAACGGCGTACCAAACTGAATATACCCTTTCACTCTTAGTTTAGGGTATAAAAATTGGAAAATCTTTTGGAAAAGCATTTATTCAAGTTTCAAAACTTTACGTTCTAAGATTTCCAATTTTTGTGCTACTGTTAGGATATAGTAAACCATTTGGGAAACCCATAAACAATCACCGAACGAATACTAACTTTGTAAATAAGTAATTTTGTTCTAGTGTTCAGGTTTTTATTTTTGAAAAGTCTTGAAAACATAGCTTGTACCCTATTAGCCTTTTTGAGAACTGTTTTTGCATGCTGATTAAATTTAACGAGTTCATTAAAAGTAATACCTAAATATTTAAAACTATCTTTAAATGGAATGTTAAAGACATCCATGCATAGTTGAAGATTTTTGCTTTCCGGACATATGGCTTCAGTCTTTGATACATTACTTTTTTCCCCAATTGGTAAAAAAATTCTGCATATGTCTTAAATGTGATTTGACTTTGCAAAGAGCTTCCAAAGGAGACTCTGCATGTGCATATGGTAAGGAATCGTCAGCCTGTTGATCCATGGAACTCATGAGGAAAATGCGATATAAATATGTTATAGATGTGGCGCTAATAATTAAAACATTAAATCATTAACTAAATCATTTTTTAAATAATTTAAATATTATTCCTTTATAAAATGCCTTATCAAATGCTTTTTCTATATCTAATTATACAGCAACTGTACATTTTTGTGTCGAAGATTCAAAACAATGTAATTTTTAAACTTGAGGAGTGCATGTACTGTGGAATGTCCCTTCATGAAACCAAATTGAAAATTTGGAATGTAAGGCTCATCCATAGAAATATTATTTTCATTTTGATAACTTTTTCAAATAATTTTCCTAAGTTAGAAAATAGAGAAATAGGTCTAACATTATTTACATCATATTGTTTTTTTATTTTTTTTTTTGGATTGGTATAATTTTAGCTTTTTCCAACTTTTTGGAAAATATCCATTATTAATGTAGTTATTGTAAATTATTGTGAGAATTGTAAATGGGTGATTCCACGTCAGATCAACCGAAGGATTGGCAGCACCATCTCAGAAATTAATTAATTAATTTGGTAAGGTTGTTTTATGACTTGAAATTAAGAAAAACTCAAAATTCAGTTTCATAACTGCAGTGGTTTCATAGATATGATTCCTTGAAATTTGAAAAACTAACACAAAATGCACAAAGTTGCACTAGCTTAACTTACTGTAACTTAGTAAATAGTTAACTTACCGTAACCATTTAAACGACTATGTAAATGTTATAAAAGCAGAAATTGAAAAGGGTACCGCTGTGACCTTGGTACCCTTTTTAGAATTAGCACATTCGCTTTTTATACATTCAGTCCAGTTACTATATAATATTTGTTTATTAAATAGACTAAGTTGTTATTTCAAAAAATGGCAAAGTAACTGCGGTTATCGGGCTAGGAACATAATTACATATTCACAATCGTGAGATCATTGCCTTTCATTTGAGTACCTATATGTTAATATAGGTAAAAGTAAAGTTTTTCGATTTTTCTAGGGTACCACAGGTCCGACCGCACCCTAATTTATATATTTATTTTACTTTTGAATCCAAACGGAGGGGATAGTTTGAAAAAGAAAAAAATATTTTAAAGTAAAGTAAAAATCAGCCAATGATCTATATTTAAGGTTGGTCACCTAAGAAATATGGTCACCCCAAATTAATTATTCTTTTTAAAAGCTATAAAAGCTTTTATAGTTTAATAACATTACATAGAAAATAATCAAAAAATTTTATAATAAAAATCAGGGACCGTAAATAACGGTTATTCTTATTTTTTTAAATGAAAAAAATCAACGTGATATAAAAGATTTACGCTAATTTTGAGAATGCTGAATCAATTAATTTCACATGCAGAATTGAAATCTGCAATGTCTTGATTTTTACGGAAAAAAATCAAAAAATAACGATCATTTTTAATTTTTTTGTATGCTTGCTCAGAAATAAAACTCAAATTTCAATTTTAACTTTAAAAAATCAAAAATAAAAATTAACCTATAATTTTTATGAATTGTTTTTCCACGTAGGTTTGCATGGACTCGTTTGCATGACTGTTGTATAGAAAAATATATCTATATTTATATATCTATATTTGGTATTGACAGTCACTACGATCGAACCGTGGACCTTTCAGCCTTACTCGAATCCACTAACCAATTGAGCCATCGACACTACAGTTTTCGTCCAAATATGGGTAGAACTGCGGCCAACTCTCAAACAAAAAAAGGTCCACGTTCCTATAAATTGGAACTTATATTGGCGAAATAGGAATACACAGAAAAAAAAGTTCATACTATTTATGAATTTGTTCATAAATTTTATAATTTTTTCATTATTGCTCCACCAATGACCAAATTCATCCAATTTATGAATCGTTCATTAAACCGTAATGAAAAAGTTCATAATATTGATGAACGCTTTCATAATATTTATATATTCATGGTATTTACGAACTTTAAACTAATTGAAAATAAAAATAATCTATTTTTTATTTTCTTGTATTCTTTTATTATATTACTTCTTCATTTTATTTTATTATTTTAATTTATTTATTTTTTTAACTACTTACATTTTATTTCATATCTACACTTACTGTTTGTGCCTATTGCTGCTGTTTGTTGTTGCGTGATGTTAAGTACCTGTTGTGCACGTTTCTTTGAAGTTGTAAGCAACAAATAAAACGATTCGATCTATTTATACAAAATGTCATAGGAATAATAAAAACTAAGAATTGTATACTACCATCGACTATCGACGCATCGCGACGAGTTGTCAAAATAATCAATGCGAGTCATGCGGCATGACGCGCATTGGTTGGTCAGTAAAATAAAAATATATATTTACAGCATGGTCAAAAGTTGCATGTCACACATACGACTATACACACATACTCAAATATACCGCAAGGGTGTTTCTCGGGAGAGAAACAACGGGAAGTTACGACCCCGCGGTCCCTACTTGAAACCCAGGTAGCGTCTGTACCCACAATGAGCGTCTGCCTGGTCTGCGTCTGACCCCTGAGGAGCGGCAGTCTATACAAACTTGGCAGGAAGTATAAAATGCACCTAGCACATGGTATAAAGCTCCCAGCAGTAGGGATAAACTGTAATGAAATATAGCGCATGGTTATAGTACGGATAGTCAAAACAAAACTACTCCAGGTGGCAGCCACAATAGTGGAAATCCACGGAAAGGGCACGGATTCTGGAGGCCCTAACTCCCATAAACCAATACACAACTGCTACAGCGGTGGCTTACTGGGCCGTTGTACCAGAAAAAGCGACGAGCAACACAGGAGAAATTGGAAAGAACCCATTTGCGAGGAACTCGAGAGTGCAACGTTCACCAAATAAGTTCTTAAGATCGTCACTGACGATGGTGGGCACCCAAACAACAAGTGGGAATACACCTGTAGATAACAGAAAAGAGGAGGAGCATGTAAGTCTTACCAAAGAACCAACAAAGGATGCACTCGCAGATCTTGGCAATCTGATAGTTGGACTCATGGATTACATGAAAGGCAGGAACAACATTCACCATGCCATAAAGGTGGAGGTACGCGCGATAAGGTCCACGTACAACAAGGTTAACGAAATGGCGATAAATGGAAAACTGGTGATACAATGCCCAACGAGAACAGAACATGCAACGCAAACAACACCAAAATCGAGTCCCAGTGTCAATGACACGCAGAAAAGGAGAAGGGACACGGACGAGACCGCGAGACCCCAAGAATCAAAAAAGAACCTCGGCAACCATCCGAACCCTCTGCCACATGGAAGTGGTAGAGTGCCGGGATATCGACGAATCTACCACCCCAGAAGAAATCTGTAGTGCGATTGCAAAACAGTTTCCCGATGCAACTGAGCCGGATCGCATCGCCATCAAGATCCATGCGCTCAGATCCATGCGAGACGGCACACAAACGGCACAGATAAGCCTGCCAGCAGAGGCAGCGAACGCGCTATTAAAAGCAGGACGAGTACGCATTGGCTGGGTAAGATGTCGCCTACGGGAGTGCTTCAACCCGACCCGATGCTACAGGTGCCTTGAATTCGGACACATATCGAGGCAATGTCAGAATAAAGAAGACCGACAAGACCTATGCTTCAGATGCGGCAACAAGAGGCACAAATCAAAAACATGCGAAGCCAAACCAAAATGCGCCATCTGTGAACCAGGATGTAGCGGTGGTAATGAGCACCCCACAGGCAGCTACAGATGCCTAGCGTACAAGGCGGCGTACCGCTCGAGATTCAAGCGGAATGATTAGATGCCTACAAAATAAATCTGAACCACTGCGAGGCAGCGCAGGCCATACTGTCAAAAACAGTTGCAGAACATAAAATAGATGTGGCCCTCATATGTGAGCCATATAAAATCCCAAACGGAAGCGCGAAATGGGCGGAAAACAAGACCGAAAAAGCGTCAATCTGGACATGTGGCAAAACAGTCTTCGAACGCAGAAACAACAAACAACACGATCGCTTCGTACACGCTAAGGTGAAAGGAATTCACTTCTACAGCTGCTATCCTGCGCCAAGTATGAGCACAAATGGCTTCGAGGACATGCTGGACCGGCTAGTTATCGATGCCAGAGGAAAGTCACCAGCCATAATTGCAGGCGACTTCAACGCATGGGTAGCAGAATGGGGCAGTGTCCGAACCAACCGGAGAGGAACAATCCTCCTGCAAGCCTTTGCATCACTGGACCTAGTACTGCTGAACCATGGCAACACCCTTACCTTCTGCAACGGGAGAGGTGGATCGATTGTTGACCTAACATTCGCCAGCAGGACTCTCTCGAAACGCATACAATGGAAGGTCATGGATGCGTATACAAACAGCGACCACCAAGCGATTACAATCCTGCCAAAACACCCCGACGGCCCAACTCGGCGCAACCCTAAAAGGAAAGTGCAGCAGAATGGCTGGAACATCAAGAAGCTAGACGCCGACGTGCTAGAATACATGATTGAACACATGACAGGAACGGAAGGAAACGCCGAACTGCAAACGGAACACACTATGCGATACCTTGCAAATGCCTGCGACGCATCCATGTCGCGAAAAACGAAAAAGAATGGTCGGACCCCAATCTACTGGTGGAACGATGACATTGCCAAAATCCGTGCAGAATGCCACAAGCTACGAAGGAGACAACAACGCTCGAGAGGAAGAGCTGGACATGCACAACTCCAAGCCAACTTCAAGGAGAAGAGGAAACAGCTGCGAAAAGCCATTGCTAAAAGCAAAAGCGACTCCTTCATCTCTCTTAGAGAAGAGGTGCAGAGCAACCTGTGGGGTAGCGCGTACAAAATTGTATTAAAAAAGCTTAACGGGAAAGCAGGGAATGCACCAATGTGCCCGGAAATTATGGGCAAAATTGTGGAAGGCCTCTTCCCGCAACACGAACCCTTTAGCATCCCAATAAGCCTTAGCTGCGAAATTGGAACGATACCTCCAGTGACCACCACTGAGGTGCTAGATGCAGCCAATCGGCTCAAAATCAACAAAACTTCCGGCTGTGTCCTGAAAAGGGCGCTGCAGAAGAAACCAGAAATCTTCCGCCGACTGTATACGACTTGCCTAGAGGAAGGAACCTTCCCACAACGTTGGTAACGCCAGCGACTGGTCCTCATACCAAAAGGCGGCAAACCTCCAGAGGAACCGTCCTCACACCGGCCACTGTGAATGCTCGACACAGCTGGGAAAGTTCTCGAGCGAATAATATGCACCCGCCTCGAATGCCTCACAGAGGGACCGACAGGCCTATCTGAATGGCAGTTCGGCTTCGTTGATGCTATCGCTTAAATGTGTGACATCGCCAGCAAAGCCATTTCCGGCGAAAGACGGCTGGGGGGCGACAAACAATATTGCGCAGTGGTGACCTTAGACATCAAAAACGCGTTCAACTCTGCTAACTGGAGCTACACCCTAATGGCATTAAGCAATATGGGAGCTCCAGATTACTTGCTAAGGATAATATCCCAATATTTTCAGCAAAGGACATTCTCATACGACACAGACGCAGGCCCCAAACAGTACAAGATAACCGGTGGAGTGCCACAAGGCTCAGTCCTTGGCCCGGTCCTGTGGAACACCATGTACGATGGAGTCTTCAAAATCGAGAAACCAGCAGGGGTAGACATCGTCGGATACGCGGATGATGTTGCGATAGTTGTAGTCGCCAAAATGCTCAGCGATGTAGCCCAAAACTGCAATGCTACGATCGGAAGCATCAAGTCTTGGCTACGAACCGCAGGCCTACAACTGGCAGAACACAAGACCGAAGCCGTACTCATCAGCAGTCGCAAAAAGGTGGAACGCTTCAAAATACGGGTCGGAGGACACACTATCCAATCCTCGCCGCAACCTAAGTACCTGGCAGCCCAGCTCGACCACAGGCTGAACTTCAGAGAACATCTGGCACAGAGTGGAAGCAAGGCCTCCCGAGTTGGAGCCGCCCTAGCAAGGTTGATGCCCAACATCGGAGGCCCCAAACAGCCATCCGGACACTGCTGGCCAACGTAAACACGTCGACGATCATGTACGCAGCGCCAATATGGGCCCCGGCAACAAAGTGCCAATCGTACATGAAGGGAGTCAAATCAGCGTACAGGCTGACATCACTGCGAGTCTGCTGTGGATTCAGAACAATATCGGAGGATGCAGCAAACATAATTGCTAGTATAACCCCCATTGATATTCTGGCGAACATGGCTGCAGACGCCCGCAACATCCGTAAAACACACGGCATAGTCTCTCCTGCAATGATGCAGGCGATAGAAGGCAGAGCGATGGCAGAATGGCAACGGTCGTGGAATGCCTCGCCAAAAGGCCGATGGACACATAGGCTAATCCCCGAAGTGAGAACCTGGGTAGAAAGGAAACACGGCGACACCAGCTACCACCTAACGCAGTTCTTTTCCGGCCACGGATGCTTCAGAGAGTACCTCCACAAGTACCAACAAGCAGACGACCCCTACTGCATATTCTGCGTAGGGAAAGTGGAGAATGCAGAGCATGTGCTCATGGATTGCGTGAGATTCGGCAGCGACCGACTCCAGATAGAGGAGCTCACAAGCGGAGTACTGTCTCCAGAAGGAGTAATCGCGTACATGCTTACCACCTTAAATGCGTGGGAAGCCGCGGGCAGCATAATAACCCAAATTATGCAACGAGTCCGACATGACGAACAAACGCATCAAAGCCAACAGAGGCGATAGACGAAACAACAAGAACGAAGTCAGATGAGTATCTGACTCTATCCTGCCTTGCGAAGTAATGCCTTAACTGGCGGTTCCGAAGGGAAACACAGGAAGCGAGTGGGAGGGGTGCTTAGTACGTAGGCGCTATGGAAGCGAATCGTGCATGCGTAATATTTTTAATACGTATCTTTGGAAGATTACACCTCTCGGCTACCATGCCAAAAAAAAAAAAAAAAAAAACACATACTCAAATACCTACCTACCTACTTTGTGTTGTATTTTATATTCTCCTTTGTTGGACTGGTTTTTTTATTTTTCAGTATCGCCTTTATGCTCGGCTGAAGTGATGTTACGTGGAGGTTACGCTGCTTCGCCTCAAAAAATTAATGTGCATACCTCAATGAACGCAGTTCATAACATGAACGCGTTTATTATTTAAATTTCGCTCAAATTGTGCGATTCGTATATACGAAGAATAGTTCATAAATAGAATGATTTTTTACATATATATTATGAACGATGTCGCGTTCATTCCATTTATAAACAAAATTTTTTCTGTGTATAGAGACACATTCAAATATCTCATTTGAGCATTTTTGTGTGAATATGTTCCAATGGTTATAACTTCACATCCATAAACGTCAATAAAACTTGTTTGGATTAATAATTTCGAAGTATCATAGTTATTGGTTCAATGGAAAATTTCAAACAAAACGGGTTCAACACAGTATTCCAATGACGTACTTGGAAGCTTTTGTAATCCCATTGGAATTGATTCACCAAAAATAATTCCAATGACACATTTGGATGCTTTTGTAATCACATTGGTACAGATTCACCGAAAAAAGTCCAATGATGCACTTGGGTGCTTCAGTAATGTCATTGGAACAGATTCACCCATAAAATATTCAATGACGCACTTGAAGCTTTTTTTGTAGTGACATGTGTTCCAGTAAATAAGATACAGATGAAATTTTTTTCAAGTTTTATTTATCGATAGCCCCAAATTAATTGTAATACTGACCACCAGCATACGTGATCCTTCGAAGGTGATCACTAATATGACCCAAATTAGTACTAGAGTTCATCCTTTCTATTGTAAGAACATTATTTTTGCTGCACATCAAATTATGCACATCCTCCGCATCCTAATTTTTATTATAAAAAGTATAAATCAAATTTATTCGTTATTCTTCTTATTTTTGATTTTTTTTTGTATATTACTCGTAACTGTTACAGTCTCTAATAAAAATTTCATATGAAAATTTATACTTTATAAAATATTTTTTATTAATAACTCGAGAAAAAGCCCGAACACCACTCTGAAATTTTGACAGTTTATTAGCAAAAGGATACTCTTTAACATATATATTTTTTTTAATTTTAAAAAAGGTAAATATTGAGATAATCCTTTTTTAATAATATTATGATTAATATCTACCTATGGTCCCCTAATATTAAAAATTTTAATATTTCCACTTTTGCTCAGTTTTATAACCTTTACATGGTCGTTTAAATGGTTTCGGTATGTTAACTATTTACTAAGATACAGTAAGTTAGCTAGTGCCACTTTGTGCATTTTTTGTGAATTTTTCATATTTCAAGGACTCATATCTCTGAAACCACTGCAGTTAGGAAACTGAAATTTTGCGTTTTTCTTAAATTAAAGTCATGACGTGGAATAACCCAAATACTATATTAGTATTAGATAATGAAGAACAATTATATTAATATACTAGAGGGATAGGATAATAATGTATGTTCTAAAAATTAATCTATTTCATGAATGTCAGAACTGAAAGTAAGTTGTATTCTGCAGATTTTCTGTTAAAGTGTCTGTGATAAATTTGTTTTGAATTTTTTTTCCAAGAATATTTTGTATTATGTAATCGTTTTATTGAATCAGGGATAATTGTGTAATTTTTGTGTTTTATTTCAATGCTTTCGGTATGAGAATCTGTAGTGGAATTTATTGTTGATGTTAGAAATTCAATATGGGTATCAATTTCAATATTAAGCAAATTTCGGTTGGATGGAGGTATATTATTTTTTAAATGTTCAGAAAGTTTACTTTTAAAATTATTCCAGTTCGGATTTTTAAAAGAAGTAAAATTTCGTGGTTGATTGACTGTGAATTCAGAATTGGTTAAACACAATTTAAAATGTAGAGGGAAGTGATCAGAAAAAGTAGATAAGACTTGAGCTGAAACTAAGAAATAATCCAAATATGAAGAAATAAAAAGTCTGCTGTTAATAGCTAACTCTGACAGCATACTTTTATCTGCAATAGCGAAATATTTGCTGGGAATCTTAATTCTGCTAGTGCTTAAGATCGTGCTAGTGTCACTGGTGCTAGTGTAGCTAACCTACACTAGATGGCGCCATAGTCACGAGACTCTGCACCTAAATGTGTCTATAATTAGACTCTTATTCGACAACAGGTTTTTTTAAAAAGAGATATTTCTTATACGTAATAATAATGTACGCATGCAATAGTGAAATAGTGAAATAAAGGTAAAATAAAAATATGAGATAAATAAAAATAAATAAAATAAATATAATAAAAAATAATAATATAAAAATAAAATAAATATATCAGAAATAAAAAAAATATTAAAATACAAAAAAAATATTTTTTTTTATTTTCTTTTTTTATGAATTGGAGTTAACAGCAAAACAATTTGTTAAAATAGCTAAAACTGCAAGCTGTCATTTGCTGATTCAGCAGGAGCCGGCGCTTTCCTAATTCAGCAAACATTTTTGCTATATTGGCAACCTTTTTTGCTACTGTTACAGACTTTTTATTTTGAGTGTAGTTGAGTTGAGAAATTGCACGGAAAATATACGGAACCAACTAACATTTTTTTAATTGTTCCATTACACTGTGCGCACATATGACAACAATTTTCGACACCAGAAATAAAAGTTGCATATTCTTACGGATTTCAAGGATAGTTTCAAGAATATTTGAGATAAACGAAAAACCACGTTTTTGAGGATTCTTGGTAAGCGTTGATTATAATGTCAGACTAATTTTTATTTTATTCAAAACATGCATAACAGTACACAAATTATATGTACATATCAATTCTCAAAATTCCTTTAACAGGACTTGAGATATGATTTAAAAATGACTCATTTTTGGGTTAAAAAAAAAACCATTTTTGAGCATTTGTTTCTCAATTCCCAGTTGTACACCATTCTTGTACTTTACATTATAAGTTAGCAAATCTCAAATATTTCAATTCTGTTTTATTCAAAAAAATCGTAAACGTCAAAATTGGGCATACAAAATAAAAAAAATAAAAGTTTTTAAAAATAAAACAAAAATTATTAACCATTATAATTTCATAGAAATATTAGTAACTCGTAGGTTTTTTTTACTCTTTTACAATATTATTGTGGTAAGGGAGATAGTTGAGTCAAATTTATCAATTCATTGGACGTTTAGATACCGTTTATGGGTTTCCGTATTTGTAAAATATTATTATGAATCAGGATTTATATCTGGTATCAAGAGGATCAGATCAATGAATTGATAAATTTGACCCAACTATCTCCCTTACCACAATAATATTGTAAAAGAGTAAAAAAATACGAATTAATAATATTTCTACGAATTTATTATTCATAATAATTTTTATTTTATTATCTAAAACTTTTCACTCTTTTTAATTCGTATGCCCAATTAGATTTCAATCCTGTTTTGAATAAAACAGGATTGAAATCAATGAGATTTGCTAAGTTATAATGCAAAGTACAAGAATGGTGCTCAACTGGATATTGAGAAACAAATGCTCAAAAATGGGTCTATTTTTAGCCTAAAAATGAGTCCATTTTGCTTCATATCTCAGGTCCTGTTAAAGGAATTTAAAAAAATTGATATGTACATATAATTTGTGTTCTGTTATGCATGTTTTGAATAAAATAAAAATAAGTCTGACATTATAATCAAAGCTTACCAACCAATAGAATTCTAAAATCCTTGAAACTGGACGTGTAGGGAAAAAACTGAAAACGCAATTATTCTTAGAATGTCAAAATCCATAAGAATATGTAACTTTCATTTCTGGTGGCAAAATGGGTGCGCACAGTGTTATTTAATAAATTAAGTTGAAGAAATACGCTAGGAAATTTTAAACCAGAGATTGAAATAAAATGATATCTATATATTTTTATAAAACTATTGAAACACCAAGTGAACTATTATCTTTAATAAAGTTGTAATTATTAAAGAATACTTCACAATTTTTTGCGGAATGAAACCAATATTTATTTTATTAAAGTTTAATATTTTATGAAGTTCTATTTTACTCTATTTTCTATTACTGATCTAACATTAAATTTTATAAAATTAAAATTATTATGGACCATATTCCTTTTGTACCTCTTTAAGTAAACTTTAGCACTCATTCTTAACTTCAATTTTTTACATTGTTTTAAATTTTTTTCAAGAATTTCTCAATTCTATCTTCTAAAATTGGCGGTTCTGGTAAACAAAACATTTTGGCTATTTTCAAAACTCATCAATAATAGCAGGCTTATGTTGTATATCATAATTACAGCTTACTTATGATCCACCATTGTGTATCATAATTGTAGAGCTTACAGCGTACTTATGATCCACAACATAACATAACCAGTATACTTTTCTTAATGGCATATTTTTAGGGTTAATAATTATGCATGTTAAACACAAACAACATTTAATTGTCTTGGCGCACACTACCTAACATATCCAGTATGTACGCCCACATTAAATAGGTCACTCTGATCATACAAATGCAGACTTAGTTATTTTCAATTATAGTCAATTAGTAATGCTGACTAAGGTATTTTAGCATGATGAAATTACTCAATTTATTGTGAAATTATAAGAATAAGTTAATAAGAAAGTTATTTTAGCATCATTAAAGTACTCAATTTATTGTGAAATTAAAAGAATACGAGCTGTTATGTAGAAGTTAAGTATATACTGTGACGGACAAATTTTGTGGTAAATTTGTCCCACACATTTAGCGCAGAAACAAGATAAACAAGGGAACAAACGCAGGCCAGTAGGCAACACTGGCTAGGGAACAGCCGATAAATTATAGCAACGACGGAAATGGCGGCGTGGTGAATTGCGAAAACGAGTGATCGAGGCGACGAGTTATTTTTAATTTAAAAAATTTTGGAACAATTAAAATATCATTTTCATTTTAAAATTTAAATGAGAATAAATTAACATTTTAAAGATTTTGAAATTTTGAAATAATATTTTTTATTTTTATAACATGGTCAATTTAATTAAAAATTTAACATTATTATTAAATATCTGATTTTAGTGAACAGATTTAAAATTTTAAAAATTTATAATAATTTTTTTTTAACATTGTGGAGCTACGTGGGGTGTTCTAGGAAATAAATTGTGATTTTTTGTATTTGATAAATATATGGCGGAGTTGGAACAATTACAGTTAGCATACGGAAACATACTAGGGCAATTGGACAGGTTTACGGATTAATTGTGGGCTCAAATTAGCCTCGAAGTAAATGATAAAGAACATTTACAATTAATAAAAAATAAAGTTAATAACACAAATGTTTTTTCTAAAGTAGAAGGAGTAGATGTCGTGTTCGAAGAATTAATATATTTCTTGGAGCACAAAATTGAGAATAAAATAAAAGAGATAGAAGGCTGGAAAGGCGAATTTGCAGCATTAACTAAAAAAATAAACGATAAATTAGCAGAAAAACAGTAGTTGTTAGACCACACCTGCGGTATAGAGGCGGAACACGAAAAATTAATAGCATTGTTGAAAGATAAAGATAGTTCTGATGATTCAGTAGCTAGGGCACTACGTCAACAACCAAGATTAGAATCAGTCGATGAGGCAAATAACAAAGTAAGGGAATTGGATTCGAAAATCAGATTTTTCGAGGCGGAAGTGAACTTAGCACACGAAACATCGTTATACCATAAAGAAGCTTTAAGAATAGAAGAAAATTTAGAAAACATAACAACAGATAGGACAATAATTGAAATGCCTATTGACGATATTTCGAAATGCGTTCAAAATCTGGTCCCGGTGTTCAAGGGCGAAGATTCACCTTTCCTAAAAACGTTCCTTCGCCGTTCTTTCTTAGATTTATAGACGGTTGTAAGGCAGCGAACCTTAAAATAAGTGAAGAAAATCAAGGAGAATTCATGATATGCGTAAAACTGCGTCTTGATGGAGATGCATACGAATTAGTGAGGACCAAGAAAATCGATGATTTGGATGCATTATTTGAATTACTTAAAAGCACATACTGTTGAGTAGCTAGGCAGATAATTAGACGAAGCGTTAAGGGCAGAGGCCACAATACTGAGGGGGCTGAGATTACTGGAGGAACTGTATAGTTTTGAAAAAAGACCGAATGGAACCTCAGTTAGTAAAAATAATCAAGAAACTGATATTAGAAATTCACGACAAGATAGGGATAAAAGTCAACAAAATAGAAATAATGGGAATACAGGGGGTACCATGAAAAAGGGGCCAGTCTGTTCATTTTGCACAAGACCAGGACACACAAGGGATGACTATTATTTGCGAAAAAATACACCATTTTGCAATGAATGCGAGAAATACGGACATGAATCGAGTTGGAGATGTGGATCAAATAGACTGGAAGAACGCCAGGAGAACCAACAACAACCATATCAGAATCAGCAGTACCAAGGGGTTATAGAAGACTTCAGAATAACGGATATCAAAACCAACAGCAGCAAAATCAGAATTCGCAAGACAGCAATACTCGTAATATTATAAATAATAATACTAATAATGGAAATGAAAATAATAGAAATAATTACCCGTTTAGAAATAACAAAAGTAATAACGATAATGGGCCTAATAGGACATATAGAAATAATAGGGTATGTTATGGGTGTGGCCAAGTCGGCCATATGATAACGGATTGCCACGTCAAGAAGAATTTTGTGCCAAACGGTAATAACACTCACAATAAGGGGAACTACCAGGGGCCCAGTCAAGGCCAGTAAGCTGGGGTCCCGTTAATATTAGTAAACTTAGGTCAAAGGCAGAAATAGTGGATCATACTCCAAAGCAGACTGTGATACATTTGCTGCCGCAGCTTCAAACAACAGCCAAAAAAATGTAGGAGAAAATATTGTTCATCAAACGTCAGGAGTGACCGTTGATACATATGTTGAGCCACCGTGTTTGGTTTGTAATGCAGTAGTAGGAATATTAGTTTATATAATACACTTTATAGGAATTGTGTCGATTACAGTAGGGAACAAAATAATAAAATTAGCAGAATATGAAAAGTATAAGGGAACCTTTGGAGATGAAGCAGTAGGGTATAGAGTAAAAAACATATTATCAAGAATATCAAAAAGTTTTGAGAATTTCGTAACAGAATATGATAAGAAAATTAGATGTCATATGAGTGGGTTTAGTAAAAGAAGGAATCGTATAATATGCAGTAGACAGGGTGACTGTTTCAAACTACCTAATGTAAGTGATGTTTTCATCGAAGTACCTTGTGAGGATGCTAAAAATGGAAAACTCATATTACTGGTAGATTCGGGAGCAGATGCTATCATAGTAAAGGAGGGGGCGATGACACGACTTCCGGGTTTTGATAAAAAAAAACTCAGAAGGACTTTAGTGGTGCGTTTGGAGTATGGGTAAGGACTTTAGGGACAATAAATATTCAGCACAATAGTATTGGGTGGTTCTGTTTAAAGATACATGTATACCCGCTGATGGTAATAATATGGAATAGATAATATATGGAATAAGTCCATTATAAACGCCATAGATAAGAAGTTAGTAGCCGCGGTAGCTCAGTGGTTAGTGCGTTGGACTGCGAGCCGAAAGGTCCCCGGTTCAAGCCTGGACTGGGGCTAACAACATCTTTTCATAGAAACATTTTTCTATACCGCGCTACCTCTCGTCAGTAAATGGCAAACCTACGAGAGTAAAACCATTGCCTATGAAAAGCTCTCACCCGCCGTTCGGATTCGGCAATAAACTGTAGGTCCCACCACTTTGAGTACAAATATAACACGCACAGCTCAAAATGGTGAGAGAGCTCGGCCGAAGTTCTATACAGGACTGTAGCGCCAAACTATTATATTATATTATTATTTTATGATAAAGATAAAAACAATACTATACAACTACCCATGAGGACACGGGCCGCGGTAGCTCAGTGGTTAGTGCGTTGGACTGCGAGCCGAAAGGTCCCCGGTTCAAGCCTGGCCTGGGGCTAACAACATCTTTTCATAGAAACCGCGCTACCTCTCGGCAGTAAATGGCAAACCTACGAGAGTAAAACCATTGCCTATGAAAAGCTCTCACCCGCCGTTCGGATTCGGCAATAAACTGTAGGTCCCACCACTTTGAGTACAAATATAACACGCACAGCTCAAAATGGTGAGAGAGCTCGGCCGAAGTTCTATACAGGACTGTAGCGCCAAACTATTATTATTATTATGAGTACACGGGCAGATATGGAAAATATTTGTTTAAATCAGGAATTAAAAGTAGAATCTAGAACCGCAAAGATAGTAGCATTACGTTTCAAAACAAAAATTCCAATCGTCTTAATACATAAACAAGAAATTTGTCCAGGAGTATATTTGGGCGAAAGCTTATCGAATGTTAGCAAAAATAGAGTTTATGTGTCCGTATTAAATGCTACAGAAAAAGAATTTATAATCGACAGTACTTTTAAACCAAAATTCTCGAATTTCAATCAGTATAAAGAATCGGATACCAATAATTCTACAATAAATAGCATAAATTCAGTAAACATTACAAACAGAATTAACAAATTATTAGAGGAAATAAAAATTGATGAAACCTTGAACAAAGACGAAATTACATCTTTACAAAATCTGTGTATTTCGTATCATGATGTTTTTCATTTAGACGGAGATGAATTAACAGACACGAAAGTGCTCCCTTAAACCAAAAACAATACAAATTACCACACACTCATAGAGATGAAATCAACAGACAGGTTAATAAAATGTTGGATGACGGCATAATATCGCCAAGCATATCACCCTGGAATTCACCGATGTTGCTGGTTCCTAAAAAGAACGGCAAGGACGGTAACAAATAGTGGAGGCTAGTAATAGATTTCCGCAAATTGAACGATGTAACTATAAAACAAGTATTTCCGATTCCTCGAATAGACGAAATATTAGACCAATTAGGTCACAGTCGCTATTTTTCAACTTTAGAATTGGCAAGTGGTTATCATCAGATACTAGTTGAAGAAGGGGATAAGGAAAAAACAGCTTTTAGTACAGGTCTTGGTCATTTCGAGTTTAACAGAATGCCTTTTGGTTTAACAGGGGCTCCAGCCACTTTCCAAAGAATAATGAATCACATATTAACAGGTTTACAGGGTATCGATTGCTTTGTTTATCTTGATGATATAGTGGTATACGGAATTAATTTAGCTGAACATGAGCTTAGGTTGAGTAGAGTATTGCAGAAATTAAGGGAACACAATCTAAAATTAAATACAGAAAAATGTCAGTTTTTGTGTTGCGAAGTGGTCTATTTAGAACATAAATGGATAAATGGAACTAGGTGCTCTGCCAGACCCCTCAAAGGTTGAATGCGTGAAAAATATTCTGGTACCAAGAAATAAAAAAGAAGTACAAGCGTTTAATTATTACAGAAAATTTATACAATATTGCAAAATTATCATTACCAATTAATAAGTTACTTAGAAAGGATGTTAAATTCACTCGGACCGACGATTGTCAAAATTCATTTATTAAACTAAAAGAATCAATAATTTCACCACCCATTCTCGCATATCCAGATTTTACAAACCCTTTTTTACTTACAACGGATGCAAGTAACGAAGCAATAGGTGCGGTACTGTCACAAGGCAAAGTAGGGAGCGACCGACGAATAGCATTTGCCAGTAGGGCATTAAATGGAGCAGAAAAAAATTACTCCACCATTGAAAAGGAATTTTTAGCTATAGTCTGGGCAATGAACATTTTTAGAGCTTATCTTCTAGGCCGACATTTTCAAATTTATACAGATCATAAACCATTACGTAGAACAGCAAATCTCAAAGATCAGACATCAAGGTTAGCCCGTCAGGCATAAATTATCAGAATATGATTACGAAATATCTTACAAACCAGGTAAACAGAATTTGAACGCAGATGCTTTAAGTAGAATTCCACATCCAAGAACAAGATATTACTGCGGTCCAAACACGGTCTAAGACCACACAGAATAAATTAGATAATCAAATTTCAAAAACCAAAAAACAAGTGAGCACGCCAGTACTGGATGAAATAACAACAGACACCAAGAACGAATTAAACTCAAGTCTACTATTAACTGACCCAAAGGAAATTACAACTGTTATAAAAGACTTTCATGACTCAGCATTAGGGGGTCACCAGGTCACATAACATACCAAAAGTACTGATAACCGACAATGGTTCGAATTTTGTTTCAAAACTATTTTCGGACACGTGTAAATTCTTAGGAATTAAAAAGTTACATATTACGCCATATCATCCACAGGCCAACGACTCTTTGGAAAGAATCCATCGACCAATAGCAGAAGCTTTGCGAAAGAGGATGGGTCAAACTGGGATAAATGGTTAAATACCGCAATGCATGTACACAATAAGACAATGCATATGTTCACCGGTCAAACGCCTTTCCGTACTTTATACGGTTACGATTTTGAAATGCGAATCAATCTTAAACGCAAATGCTCATCAGTATATAATACAGATAATAGCAACAAGCTATTAAAATACCAAATTCAACGCACACACGAAATCGTACGATAAAATCAAAACAGAGATAAAGAAAAATCCTAGAAAAGCTATGATAGCTCATTACACCCAATAATATTCAAAGTAGAAGATAAAATTTTACTAAAAAATCAAAATAAGAAAAATAAATTTTCACCAGTCTGGGTGGGACCCTACGAGGTACTTTCAATAATAAGCCCTGTAACGACTGAGATTTGTATCAAGGGTAAAGGGAAACATGTTCATAATAATTTGTTAAAAGCATACAACAGTATAGTTATGTAGAATTAAATAAAAACTGTCTGCAACAAGAACCAATAATTTTTAACATCATTGAAATAAAGTCAAATAGAAATTGAATTAAAACTACAAAATAAATAAAGAATAGAGAAAAACTATATTTTTATACCCTACACCTATGAGGTACAGGGTATATTAACTTTGTGCATATATTGTAACGCCCCTTAGGAGGCGTGTCCGGTATGGAAAAGTATATATATTCTTGATCAGCATCACTACCCGAGTCCGTTGAGCCATGTCCGTCTGTCTGTCTGTCCGTCTTGCTGTCCGAATACAGAATAACTTGAGAAATACTGATCAGAATGCGATGAAATATATTTATCAATATATTTTAGCCAAAAGTAGGAACTGAGTTTGAAAATGAGCAAAATCGGTCAACGGACACGCCCACCTCCCATACAAGTCACTTTTATATAAATCTTTCGAAACTAATATTTCGAAAAGTATTCAAGGTATAGTTATAAAATTTAAAACGTATAGTTAGAATGTACCTAAAAATATGTGGTCCAGATTTTTAGGTGGGCGTGATCCGCCCACTTTTTTTTCATTATATCCCGGGTTTTCATAGTAAAAATTTGATCCGTAAATTATTAAAGTCAAATCTATGCCTTTCAAAATTTTAAATATAGGCGTGGTCCGCCCAATTGTATTTTTCAATTTTTTTTTTTAGTTTTTTATATTTTATACTGTAAATTTCTGATATATGAATAATATTCTGAGGTTCAGCATAATTAAAAATTTAAAATTAAGGTATACAATTAAATATTCCTCATTAATATCTCCACCAAAGGTGTAGGGTATTCCATAGTCGGGCCCGCCCGACTATAAAAATCCGCCCGACGTGACCGAACTTACCCATGTGACCTAACTTTCCCAACTCGTTTTTAAATGTAGATATTAAATAAATTAATTTTAAATAATTTATAAAATCCAAAAAATGTCATGTAATATTGCCAAAATACAAATCGCAGAGAAAATAGCTATGTATTAATTGAAGATGACTAGCATTGAATATAAACAAATAACAAAATCAAATTATTATTTGAGGTACGAATTTGCAAGGTATAAAAATTACGTTGTCATTAAAATTGCGATAGGTCAGTACCTACCTCAATGGCATTTTAAACAAACAAGTTCATTGCGCATAGAGCGCAATGCTCCCAGCTCATATTAATATAGAATATATGCCAACCGACGCACTTCAGCACTTTACAGGCAGAAGCCACTAACGTACTGGAACTGAAACGAGATACGGTAGTGCAGCGACAAAACTGCCTAATATTTTTTATCATTAACAGATATGCATTAATATAGCAAACTAACAAACGTTTTAAATTCATCATTACACGGTAATGAAAATAAATACGTACAAAATTAAATATTTAACAACTTAATATAGCAAATACATTTATGTAATGTAATGCGAACGCGCGCGCTTATTTCCTAATACATAGAAAAATCTTAGTTAGTGCATGAGTAAATAGCTAAGTATTGTTGAATATGACTAGCATTTAACCATGTACTACTGGGATTGTATATACAACATTTTGTATTACAACAATACAGAAACATATCTAAATGTATGTTTCAAAACTAAATCATATAGTACATGTTAACACATGATCATATCATATAGTTTTCTTATAAAAATTTCTTAATTTACCTTAATACATCCTGTTAAGTAAAGCTATGACCATAATAATACCTTAATTAGTTATAATAGTTAATATATGTGTTAACATGTACTATATGATTTAGTTTGGAAACATATATTTAGATATGTTTCTGTATTGTTGTAATACAAATTGTATTATAGTACATGGTTAAATGCTAGTCATATTCAATAATACTTAGCTATTTACTCATGCACTAACTAAGAATTTTCTATGTATTAGGAAATAAGCGCGCGCGACTTCTTAGCATTACATAAATGTATTTGCTATATTAAGTTGTTAAATATTTAATTTTTAACATCTTAATTGTACTTATTTATTTTCATTACCGTGTAATGATGAATTTAAAACGTTTGTTAGTTTGCTATATTAATGCATATCTGCATTAATATATTTAGTTTCATGAATGAAAATTGTGTTAATGATAAAAAATATTAGGCAGTTTTGTCGCTGCACTACCGTATCTCGTTTCAGTTCCAGAACGTTAGTGGCTTCTGCCTGTAAAGTGCTGAAGTGCATTTAATCGGTTGGCCTATGAATATATTCTATATTAATATGAGCTGGGAGCATTGCGCTCTATGCGTAATGAACTTGTTTGTTTAAAATGCCATTGAGGTAGGTACTGACCTATCGCAATTTTAATGACAACGTAATAGTTTATGTTTTGTAAATTCGTACCGCAAATAATAATTTGATTTTATTATTTGTTTATATTCAATGCTAGTCATCTTCAATTAATACATAGCTATTTTCTCTGCGATTTGTATTTTGGCAATATTACATGACATTTTTTAGATTTTATAAATTATTTAAAATTAATTTATTTAATATCTTCATTTAAAAAAAATATAGTTTTTCTCTATTCTTTATTTATTTGTAGTTTTAATTCAATTTCAATATGTAATACTTAGCTATTCTGTCCTGCACTAACTATTTGACTTTATTTCAATGATGTTAAAAATTATTGGTTCTTGTTGCAGATAGATTCATAATAATTTGTTAAAAGCATACAATATAAAATGCTTTTATAAAATTATTATGAACATTTTTCACTTTACCCTTGATACAAATCTCAGTCGTTACAGGGCTTATTATTGAAAGTACCTCGTAGGGTCCCACCCAGATTGGGAAAATTTATTTTTTCTATTTTGATTTTTTAGTAAAATTTTATCTTCTACTTTGCATATTATTGGGTGTAATGAGCTATCATAGCTTTGCTTAGATTTTTCTTTGGCTCTGTTTTGATTTTGTCGTACAATTTCGTGTGTGCGTTGAATTTGGTATTTTAATAGCTTGTTGCTATCATCTGTATTATATACTGGTGAGCATTTGCGTTTAAGGTTGGTTGGCATTTCAAAATCGTAACCGTATAAAGTACGTTAAGCGTTTGACCGGTGGACATATGCATTGTATTATTGTGTACATGCATTGCGGTATTTAACCATTGGTCCCAGTTAGACCCATCCTCTTTCGCTAATGGTCGATGGCTTCATTCCACAGATATGTGGGATAGCTACGCAGCACATATATTTTGAAAAATCATCTTGAAAAGTTAATATATATTTATTCCCAGATATAGTTTCTGGTAAAATACCTACAAGATCCATGTATACTTTATCGAATGGTCGTACTGGCGTATCAGTTAGAACCATTGGCATTTTAGTAAGCCTAGAACTTTTATTTACTTGGCATTTCTCACAGTTCTTAACGTAATCTTTTATTTGTTTCTGCATACCTCTCCACTTAAATTGTTTTCTGATTCTAAAAAATGTTTTCACCCCACCCTGGTGACCTCCTAATGCTGAGTCGTGAAAGTCTTTTATAACAGTTTTAATCTGGGTGAGTTATTAGTTGACTTGAGTTTAATTCCTTATTTGTGTCTGTTGTTATTTCATCCATTACAGGCGTGCTAACTAGTTGTTCTGTTTTTGAAATTTGAGTATCTAATTTATTCTGTGTGGTCTTAGATCGCGTTGTGACTGGTTCTGGATGTGGAATTCTACTTAATGCATCTGCGTTCAAATTCTGTTTACCTGGTTTATAAAATATTTCAAAATCATATTCTGATAATTTATGTCTGAAGCGTGCTAACCTTGATGTCTGATCTTTGAGATTCGCTGTGCTACGTAATGGTTGATGATCTGTATAAATTTTGAAAATGTCGGCCTAGAAGATAAGCTCTAAAATTTTTCGTTACCCAGACTATAACTAAAAATTCTCTTTCAATGGTGGAGTAATTTTTTTCTGCTCCATTTAATGCTCTACTAGCAAATGCTATTGGTCGGTCTCTCCCTACTTTGCCTTGCGATAGTACCGCACCTAATTGGTAATGATAATTTTCCATATTGCTTATAAATTTTCTGTAATAATTAATTAATCCCAAAAATGCTTGCACTTCTTTTTTATTTCTCGGCACCGGAATATTTTTTACGCATTCAACCTTAGAGGGATCTGGCAGGGCACCTAGTTCCGAACATTTATGTCCTAAATAGACAACTTCGCGACGCAAAAACTGAAATTTTTCTGTATTTAATTTTAGATTGTGTTCCCTTAATTTCTGCAATACTCTACTTAGCTCATGTTCAGCTAAATTTTTTCCGTACACCACTATATCATCAAGATAAACAAAGCAATCTATACCCTGTAAACCTGTTAATATGTGGTTCATTATTCTTTGGAAGGTAGCTGGTTCACCTGTTAAGCCAAATGGCATTCTGTTAAATTCGAAATGACCCAGCCCTGTACTAAAAGCTGTTTTTTCCTTATCCCCTTCTTCAACTAGTACCTGATGATAACCACTTGCCAAGTCTAAAGTTGAAAAATAGCGACTGTGACCTAATTGGTCTAATATTTCGTCGATTAGAGGAATCGGAAATACTTGTTTTATTGTCACGTCGTTCAATTTACGCAAATCTTTTACTAGCCTCCACTTTTTGTTACCGTCCTTGCCGCTCTTTTTAGGAACCAACAACATCGGTGAATTCCAGGGTGATATGCTTGGCGATATAATGCCGTCATCCAACATTTTATTAACCTGTCTGTTAATTTCATCTCTATGAGTGTGTGGCAATTTGTATTGCTTTTGGTTTATCGGTGGCTGGTTCCACTGTTTTGCTATTTCATGTTTAAGCGCTGGCGTGTATGTTAATTCATCGCCGTCTAAATGAAAAACATCATGATACGAAATAGACATATTTTGTAAAGATGTGATTTCGTCTTTATTTAAAGTCTCATCAATTTTCTTTTTTTCTAATAATTTATTAATTCTGTTTGTAATGTTTACTGAATTTATGCTATTTATTGTAGAATTATTGGTATCCGATTCTTTATACTGATTAAAATTTGAACTGTCTACTATAATTTCTTTTCCCGTAGCATTTAAAACTGAAACATAAACTCTATTTTTGCTAACATTCGATATGCTTTCGCCCAAATATACTCCTGGAAAAATTTCTTGTCTGCGATTTCATTGGTAGTTTTATAATATGATTTTTATCTTTATCAAAGAACGTTATTGTTTTGTCTATCGCATTTATTATAGATCGATTCCATAAATTGTCACGTCCGATTATTCCATCTGCTGGTACTCCTTGTTCAAGTGACACAACGTGTAGCATTATACTTAAGCGACCTATGTTGGACTTTGGTGGAACCTAATGTTCTAACACACCCACCAAAAGCTCCTTTTAAATCCTTTTGTATATTTTCGTTAAAGTCTGGAAAATTTGTCATTGCATTTTCTTTTACTATACTGCCATCAGCTCCTGAGTCTACCAGTAAAATAAGTCTGCTGCCTCGCAAGGTACTTCAATGAAAACGTCACTTACATTAGATAAATCCAAGCTATCTCCATGCCCACTGCATATTATGCGATCACCTTCTTCTTCCTTTAATTCATATTTTAATTCATTGGTCTCCTCTGTTCTATGAAAATTCAATGGAGTAGTAAATTTGACCACAGTCTCCTCCGACGTCTGATCTACAATTCCTAACTCTTTCGGCCCTATATTACTATTATTATTCGCACATCTTCAATTAGATTCGTGACCATAAGTTCCACATTCGTAGCAGAAAGGCGTATTTTTTCTAATAATACAATCATCCCTAGTATGCCCCAATTTACTACAAAATGATTATTGCAACATTATTTATTTGTTGCAATTTATTTTCCGATATAACGCTTGACTGTGTTTTTTCCATATAATTATATTCATCCTCTTCCGATCTTGGACTGCGCTGCATAACAGCCTGTACATTTAAAGCTTCTTCCAACAATGCATCTAATGTTTCTGACTTACTACCGAACAATACAACCTTTATAGTTGGATACTTCACCCTCTACTTTAAAAGAGATCAACACTGAGCTCTGTAATTCTAATCTGAATACGTCATCCTCACTTATCTTTTTACTGTATTTTTTACTTGCAATTTCCAAAGCCATGAATTGCAACTCATTTAATCGTCTTCCAAACATAGTACTAATTCTAAAGAAATTTCATTTAAGTACGCATTTTTTAACGCATTTAATAAATTCCTCACTATCTGATTCCTTAATTTTAAGCTTAGCTGTTTCACAACATTCAATAAATTTATATAATTCTGTTTCTAATAATGGAGATTCCGCCCGAGAAAAATAAGTAACAACGTAATGAACGCGTTTCAATACATTTTCAGTACCCATTATTAATGTTTCTTATTTTTCCATTTACTTAATCATATATTTAACTATACCTTTCTTAAATAGATTATTAATTTTGTTTTTACTAGTTTCATATTAAATTAATTTTTAACCATTATTTAATTTATCTATTTATCATATTTATCATTTTTATGTTTCATTATTTAAACTTTTTAATCTATATTTCAAAATCGTACCAACATATTATTTATGAATCCTAAATTAACTTATTTGTTCAATTTTTTTTTTTTTTAATTTTCCAGTTTTGTTCTTTAATTAATTTCGCGACATTATAAAAACATTGCTGTATCAAAATTCTTATTTTATTCAATTTATTTAAATTTACAATTTTATTAATCATTATCATTAAATGTCTCAAACTATTTTATGATGTTTCACAATTACTTTAAAAATGTTCTTCAATATATCAATTAATCAATTTTATAAAACATTTAGTTTACTTATTTAATTTCTTGGTTTATCAAATTTTATCATTTATGTAATTCATTTCACAATTTTATTAAAAGTTTTTTTTATTCCACAATTTATTTAAAAATGTTCAATTGTTTTTTATTTTATTTTTTCAAATGTCAATTTTCATAATTCCATTATTTTTTGCTTATTAAAATTCTCTAATATTTCTTTTGTTTTATATCACAAATTCACATTTTTTTTTTACCGCACATATTTTGTTATCCACTATTTTTCACAATACTCACAAATACAAAAAAAAAATATATTCCATGATCCAAAATAGTTATTTCTTCCAATATTAATCTCCATCCAGTCCATCTCGTCCCTTGGGAGTTGATATATGGTCCGAAAACCGGCTGTGCCATAATGTTGTATGTTAACGTCCTTCTACTAGTACTTTAACTTCCTTGATCCTTTTTATACTTACTAAGTCCCTTTTTTGTTGTGTTTATTATTTAATAAAACCCGAGTCTATTTACTTTCAGACACTTTATTTCGTTTTTAAAGGTTTTTTACACTTATACTTATCACTAGGTTTTAGAACTGGATACTTCGGCTTATCGGAAACAATTTATTTTTAGTATATACTTAACTTCTACATAACACCTCGTATTCTTTTAATTTAACAATAAATTGAGTACTTTCATCATGCTAAAATAACTTAGTCAGCGTATTCTTATAATTTCACAATAAATTGAATACTTTCATTATGCTAAAATACCTTAGTCAGCATTACTAATTGACTATAATTGAAAATAAGTAAGTCAGCATTTATTTGTATGATCAGAGTGACCTATTTAATGTGGACGTACACTGGCTATGTTAGGTAGTGTGCGCCAAGACAATTAAATGTTGTTTGTGTTTAACATGCATAATTATTAACCCTAAAAACATGCCATTAAGAAAAGTATACTGGTTATGTTATGTTGTGGATCATAAGTACGCTGTAAGCTCTACAATTATGATACACAATAGAGTATCATATGTAAGCTGTAATTATGATACACAACAATAGCAGCAACACGGGAGACCACGGCAATAATAGCCACACTACAGAAAAATGAATAAATAATTAAGCGCACAATAAAGAGTAACCGACAAAAGAGATCACTCAATTTCATTAGCGAAGGACTCAACTGGGCTTTTGGACTGATGGACAATAAAGACAGAGAGACTATCTATAAACATCTCAATAATATTGAAGATAATGAACATAAAACATACGAAATTATGAAAAGACAAATTACGGTGATTTCATCAAATTATAACAAGATAGCAGAACCCTTACTGAATTCCTTGAAGGAAGTCGAAAATCTGCAAAATGTGTTAAACATAACAATAAGAACACAAAAATACATAAATGAAAAAATAAACCAACAAGTTAGTTATTTACTATTCATGATGGATACCTTGGAAATTCAATCTACAATTAATGCAAACCTAATCGAAATTCAAGGACAACAGCTAATGGAAATGGCAATCATAGATGATCTATACAAGGGACGATTACACCCGACAATTTTAGACCAGAGCGAGTTAGATGAAATGCTGACTAGCCTCACGTTAAGAGGAAAGGCGAAGTGGTTCATACAAAAATCATTCGAAATGCTCCGTGCATCAACAGTACCAGACACAGACGGCCATCAAGACACCACTCACTGATGATTTGTTGTTCACATTATATAGAATTTACCCAATACCCACAAATATTAATGATGAATGGGATGCATTGGTTAAAACAACATATGACTACATATAAGAAGCAGAAGACCGGAACAATGCAAAAAAGTCAATATACGGACAAAAGAATTACACTATGCAAACGTCCAGGAACCATGCTAACAACTAGCAACACACTATGTGAAGTCGCGCTGATTCAACACAGAACAGATATTAAAGATACCTGTGAACATGTTGCAATCAAAAGGAGTTCAGGCCTAGTAGTTAAACTATGGACACCAAACACATGGTTGTATAAATTCAATACGCCAGTATCTTTCGAAGCAGTTTGTGGGTCAAATATAGCCACGTTGACATTATCAGGCCTAGGTTGGATGTCCATAACTGAAGCTTGCAATCTACACAACAAAGAAATGATACTGCCCTTCGAGTATACACATCAAAGCATTAGGAATATAACATACAAAAAGGAAGCACATACAATTATGATAGAAAATCTACAAGGCAATGTGTCATCATTACCGTATTCAAACATAACACCAACACCGTTACCGATCTTGGTGGCATACCACAGCAAAATAAGATAAACATTAAGAGATGGGCATCGTGATTTCGACGAAATATTACTACACTTAACTGATAACCAGGAACGCAAAGAATTACTTAATCGTCAAAATGAAATAACGAAAACCGGTAAAACATTCTTTTTAATAATAATTTTATCTTCAGAAATAATTAAAATAATACAAAAGAAAAAAAAAAAAACTATTTAATAATAATAATTTTGTGCAGACTTTCTTCTGATTCACAACATTCTTCCCCCCTTATTTTAAGAAAAAAATATTATTAAAAAGAATAATAGTTTTTTCTTTTACATCATTAATATTCCTATACTTCTTAAATTAAATTTAAATATTTAAATGTAAATTATTTCATTTTTTTCAATACAAAATAATTGTTTGTCTTCGTTCTCACATAATTATACTTAATGGTCGCAATATTATATATATATATATATATATATATATATATATATATATATATATATATATATATATATATATATATATATATATATATATATATATATATACATATATATATAAATATTTTTTTTATAATATATCTTTAATTATACTCTTAAAACTTTTTATGTTTTTTTCCAAAATTTTCTTCACTTATTATATACAAAATTGTATTTTCTACTAATTTTTAAACATAGGAAAAACCAGTTGGGAAGGTTAGATCACATGGGAAATTTTAAAGTAGGTGTAATTATGATAGTTAGGATTATCAAAATTATAGTCGGTCTAAGCCGACTATAAATACCCTACACATATGTGTGGTTACCATTCAAAGTGATATATAGGTCACCAGGGTATACGAATCCTGAAAATAACTACAATCATTCAATCACGGAAGAATTTCCATTCATTTGATACACATATTTACAAATGGGTAGGTGTACCGAATTTCGATTTCCACAAGTCTTTTCGCCGGAAAACATTATTATCATGTATTTAAGCATGACATCAATATATATTTGACCAACAAAGTTTACCTAAGCACATATACATAAAAATTGATCTTTATATGTACATTTTGTATGAGGTATTTGAACATAAGTGGTCGGATCATAGGTCACAATGAACCGATCTCGCAAATTTTTTCTAAGTTATAAGTTTCATTTATCTGGCTCTTCAATTTTAAAAGTAGTAGGGATTTCAACAGACAGACGGACATCGCTAAATCGACTCAGGAGGTCATGCTGATCAAGAATATATATACTTTTCCATACCGGAGATGCTTCTTTCTGGGTGTTACAAACGGCGTACCAAACTGAATATACCCTTTCACTCTTAGTGTAGGGTATATAAACTGCTGCAGGTACTGTTCTGCTCGTTCTGTTACTTTCTGCTTACGTGCTTATGTCGGCTGCGTTTTATTTGTTTCTGTCTCTACTCCTTTCGACAAACATTGTTATCACCATTTACTTTCATCTTTCGTCTTGATTTTCTGATATTTTTTTAAAAATGTTATGTTCTTCTAAGTTGCGTTGTTTTTTAGCCAAATTGAATCGTATTTTGCTAAGAGCAGATACTAAAATTGGTAATTTTGTAATTTTATATATCTGAATATTCTTTGAATGTTTTGAGAAATTTTCTTCTTCTAGATAGTTTTTCTAGCGGAATTGCCATCTTCTGTAATTGTCATCTTTCAATTGTACTGTTGTGTGTTGTTGTTTTAGTTTGACTTTCTTTTTCCATTATATTTCACTTGTTGTAACAATATTTAAATACGTATATTTTTGGGACTTAATGTTTTTAATTTTCGTCGTATCCAAAAATGTTTAAGAAATTATGTTCTTTTGTTGAAGAAATTTCAGCATAATATCTGAAACTTTGTTGATTTAGTATAGTTGTGGTAAATTTGTTGATTTGTAAAATTTATTTCTTCAATCAGGTTCGCATTGACAGCTAAATAAGTGTATATGGAATAACTCCTTCAACTTATTAACATAATGTTAGCGTGTTATTTGAGCGATAAAGTTGTCATATTTTATTTAGTATACATGTAAAATTTTGTTGCTTTATTATGGTGAAATAATTGCAACTTTCTTTGCTGATTTGTCAATCTTCTACCTCCATATCCATAGTGCTCCCTTCTCTTAATTTAACATGTAATGATGTCTACTTGTTGTCGTCCGCGCCATTACTCTCACATGTCGTTTTATCATTATTCTTTTGTACTTCATTACATCACATTACCATTTCAGACCTTTTCCCAACAAAATTAAACGACCTCCTTTGGCAATTAAAATTTAAACATAGTGTCTTTTGCGTCGATTTTTTTGTTTGGTGGATTTCTTGTTCTTCTTCTTCGTGCATGTTTTACTTCTTTGCTTCGTGCTTCGTCGTGGTTGAAGTGCATTTCCAGACTCAGGATTATTTTTAAAATACATATTACTTTGTATTGTTTACTATAACTTCATACTTACTTATATATTAATTTTATGTTTATATTTAACATTTTACTTATTACTTATAATAAAATGTTTTAATGTACTTTAAAAATCTTTAATTTGTCCTTAATATTTCATTAGCACATGAATCAATGCTAGTTATTTTCAAAATTACTTATCTATTTATTCTTGCACTATTTTATGAATTTAATTATGCTCGATATATGATAATATTTTCAATCTTTCTTTTGCATAACAACTTTGGTACATTTAACATGTACATTTATTTTTTATAACTGTTAAATGATCTTGTTTAAAACGTTTGTTAGTTTGTTTTTGTCGCTGAACTAACGTATCTCGTTTCATTTTCAGTCTATTAGTGCAGTGGTGCCTACGAGTAAAACGCTGAATTGCATTTTATCTCTTATAACTACTAAAACCTGATGATATAATGATCTAATATCTTGGCTATACGAGTAATCGGAAATACTTGTTTTATTCTTACTTCATTTAGTTTACGAAAATCTATTACTAGTCTCCATTTCTTGTTACCGTCCTTATCGCTCTTTTTTGGTTTAACAATAATGGTGAATTCCAAGGTGAGGTGCTTGGAGATATAATGCCATCATCTAACATTTTTACTACTTGTCTATTAATTTCTTCCCTAAGCGCTGGCGTATATGTTAATTCATCGCTATCTAAGTGAAAAACGTCATGATAAGAAATACACAAATTTTGTAAAGATGTAATTTCGTCTTTATTCAAAGTATCGTCAATTTTAATTTCCCTTAATAATCTGTTAATTCTATTTGTTATATTTACTGAATTTACGCTATTTATTGTAGAATTTTTGGTATCCGATTCATTATACTGATTAAAAGTCGAAAATGTTGGTTCAAATTTGTTGTCTATTAGAATTTCTTTTTCTGTAGCATTTAATATTGAAACATAAACTCTATTTTTCTAACATTTGATAGGCTTTCTCCTAAATATACACCTGGAGAAATTTCTTGTTTATGAATTAATACGATTGGAATTTTCGTTTTTAAAGGTAATGATCCTATTTTCGCAGTTATCGCTTGAATTTTAATGTGTTGATTGTAAAAAATGTTTTGTATTTCTGTGTGTGTTTTCATTGGTAGTTTTATAATATGATTTTTATCTTTATCAAAAAACGTTATTGTTTTGTCTATCGCATTTATTATAGATCGATTCCATACATTGTCACGTCCGATTATTCCATCTGCTGGTACTCCTTGTTCAAGTGACACAACGTGTAGCATTAAACTTAAGCACCCTACGCTCCCGTGTTGGACCTTGGTGGTTCCTAATGTCCCAACACACCCACCAGAAGCTCCTTTCAAATCCTTTTGAATATTTTTGTTAAATCCTGGAAAATTTGTCATCGCACTTTCTTTTACTAAACTGGCATCGGCTCCTGAGTCTACTAATAAAATAAGTCTTCCATTTTTAGCTGCCTCGCAAGGTACTACAATGAAAACATCACTTATATTAGATAAATTCGAACAATCTCAATTCCAATTGTATATAATGCAATTTTCTTTTGCATTTAGTTCATATTTTAATTCATTGTTTATCTCCTCCAGTTCTTGAAAGTTTAATGGAGTAGTAAATTTGACCACAGTCTCTGTCGACGTCTGTTCCACAATTCCTAATTTCCTTGGCCCTACATTACTTTTTATTTGGGGTCCCCTGTTTATTGGCCTAGTCTGAGCCCCTCTTAGTTTCCCTGATTTTGATTACTATTTGTGACTGATTCAAATTTTGTTTTCGCATAACACTTATATATTTTATGCCCTTTTCTATCACACCAGAAGCATTTTATATTACTTGTATTATTTTCTATGTTTTTACTATCATTATTACCTAACTGTGTTTTACAATCTTTCATATTAATATTGGAACATTTCCAATTAGCTTCATGGCCATAAATTCCACATTCGTAGCAGAAAGGCTCATTTTTCCTACTAATACAATCGTCCCTAGTATGTCCTAATTTCATACAGAATGAACATGTCGGAATATTCCTTTCATAGGTTAATTTATCATTATTTTCTGAATTTTCTCTTTGCTTAATTATTTCTGAATTAGTTTCTGCCTCAACATTATATTCGTACTCATTTAACTTTGGTTTTAGCTGCATAATAGCTTCAACATTTAATGCGTCTAATGTGTCTGACTTACTTTTTAACAATACAACTTTTATTCTTGGATCCTTCACCCCTACTTTAAAAGAGATCAATATTGACTTCTGTAATTCCAATCTGAATACGTCATCATTACCTATCTTTTTACGGTATTTTTTACTTGCAATTTCTAATGCCATGGATTGCAACTCGTCTAATCGTCTTCCAAACGCTCTCAAACTCTCTTTGTTATTTTGATAAATTTTTTTAATCTCTTCTAGTACTGAATCTAAAGAAATAAGTATGTATTTTTGAGCAACTCGTATAATTCTTCAATTTTTTGAAAATGTTTTGTCCTCACCAACATATATGCATATCCCTGCAAATGTAACCTAACGCATTTAATAAATTTCTCATACTTTGATTCTTCAATTTTAAGCTTTGTTGTTTCACAGCCTTCAATAAATTTATATAATTCAGGAGATTCTGCCCCAGAAAAGTAAGGAACAACGTAATGTACGCGTTTAAATACATTTTTGTGCCCATTTTGCAAGACGATTATTTATCTGATAATTATTGAAGTATTGAGAATAGATTAAGCTTAGTAGTTGATATAATTTTTCTATTTATTTAGCACATTTTTATTTAGTTTTTTTTTTTAATTTTTAATTTATTTTCTAAAAACATCTCATCATTTTATAACTGAATACTTATTTTTTTTTTGTAATTTAATTTTGTTATAATTTTTTTATTTCTTTAATTTTGTTATTTAATTAATTTCACAACGCTTTAAAAAGATTACTCTATCAAAATTCTTAAATTATTCAATATTTTAATTTCACAGTTTTATTTAAAGTTAATTTAATTTCACAATTTTATGAAATTTTTAAATTTTTAAAAGGTAATAAAATACAAAAAAAATAATACAAGAAAATAAAAAATAGTTTTATTTTTATTTTTAAATAGTTTAAAGTTCATAAATACCATGAATTTTTTATACATTTTATGAAAGCGTTCATCAATATTATGAACTTTTTCATTACGGTATTATGAACGATTCATAAATTGGATAAATTTGGTCATTGGTTGAGTAATAATGGAAAAATCATAAAATTTATGAACAAATTCATAAATAGTATGAACTTTTTTTTCTGTGTGGCATCATTGAAAAATGTCAACAAATTATCGATTTAAATCAAGACATTGAAAATGTATTTTAGATTAATAAAATAAATGAAATATACAAAAGATCGAGAAACTTCAGTACATGTGAGGATAAAAGTTTGATTTATACAATGCTGAAATACAAGGAAACAAAGAGAACACAAATTTGTTAACATGTAAAAGTTAACATGCCGACAGACAATGCGGAAACAAGAAACAGAGAACGTGGACGAACAGTTCAAAAAGAGTGCAACTTTCATTCTTGTGGATAGTATCTGTCAAAAACATTAAGATTTTAAACGAAGTTTAAACGGCCAACGTAAGTCGTTGAAACTGATTTTAAAGGACGATTTAAAGTCACTGTAAAACTGAATTCTGAGCTTAAACTACGTTTAACCCACAAATCTAGTTAAACTACACGGTAAAACCGGCCCTAAATCGCTTTTATAAAAATTGCTAGCATAAGACCTACATTCAGAAACAAGTGATTGCTTATTTACGGTATTGTGAACATTAGTTTTTCCCTAGCTGCATTAAATATTTTTTTTATACCCTACACTAAGAGTGAAAGGGTATATTCAGTTTGGTACGCCGTTTGTAACACCCAGAAGGAAGCATCTCCGGTATAGAAAAGTATATATATTCTTGATCAGCATGACCTCCTGAGTCGATTTAGCGATGTCCGTCTGTCTGTCCGTCTGTCTGTCTGTCTGTCCGTCTGTCTGTCTGTCTGTCTGTCTGTTGAAATCCCTACTACTTTTAAAATTGAAGAGCTAGATAAATGAAACTTATAACTTAGATTACTAATATACATACGCTGTATGTGCGAAATTGGCGAGATCGGTCCATTGTGATCTATGATCCGACCACTTATGTTCAAATACCTCATATAAAATGTACATATAAAGATCAATTTTTATGTATACGTGCTTAGGTAAACTTTTTTGGTCAAACATATATTGATATCATGCTCAAATACATGATAATAATGTTTTCCGGCGAAAAGACTTGTGGTTCACAAAAAAAAAAAAATCGAAATTCGGTACACCTACCCATTTGTAACTATGGGTATCAAATGAATGGAAATTCTTCAGCGATTGAATGTTTGTAGTTATTTTCAGGATTCGTATACCCTGGTGACCTATATATCACTTTGAATGGTAACCACACATATGTGTAGGGTATTTATAGTCGGCTTAGACCGACTATAATTTTGATAATCCTAACTATCATAATTACACCTACTTTAAAATTTCCCATGTGATCTAACCTTCCCAACTGGTTTTCTATTAATATATGATTAGCAGACCTTCCTATTAGAAGAATGTCCATTCTGGCCACAATTAACGCAGTATGCTTTTGAATTGGAATTCTTATTAAGGAGAGAATTACCAGGTTCATGAACCTGATCACATTTTAAACATGAATAAGGACATAGGACAAGGATAAATAATGCAGACCACGAGGAATAATACTGATTCGTCTATGTTGTTTAGGGGTGAATGAATATAAATATACCTTTTTCTTCTTCAGTAGCAACATCATTTCTGAATGAGTTTCCGAATCTCTCAAAAATAATTTACTTATAATTTAAAAATATTACTACATACTTTTAATATTACTAAAAAAAAATATAATTAAAAAAATCTATACACTAAAAAATAAATTTTAAAAAACTATTATTATTAAAAAAAAAAAAATTACGATAATAATATGTATTAATTAATTTAAATTTTTTTTGTAAATACCAAAAATATAAAAAAGCTAAAAATAGTTATAATAATAAATATAAATAACAATTTTTAATTAAATAAACAATATTTTTATTTGTCAATAATAATTTTGATATTTCAATTTATTAAATTAATACTACTTATTAATACGCTTCTCGGCTTTCTTCTGCAATTAAGAACTTATCTCAGATGAAGTCTACTTTTTCTCCCTCTGTGAAGATAATCTTCTGGCTTGGATACATTTTTACTGATAAAAGGGTTTTCAAATTCATCGCAAGATTTTTCAACACACCTGCTTTGAAAAATATCTGAAATATGCAAAGTAACCTATGTTTTTATAGTAAACATCCAAATATTCATCTGATTGAAATGAAAAACAAAATTTTTTAATGATATACATAAAAAATATTTTTTTATGTTTCATATAAAGTTTATTGCAGTAACATATTTTATTCAACTTTTTCAAATCAATGTTTACTCTCGGAATCTGCCCAGAGTTAGCGCAGTATAATGCAAGGAAATAGGTGTAATGGGTTAAACATATTATGTTCAATTTATATTACTACAACAGCCGCGTCCAAACAATATTATAAATTTTTTATTTTTTTCATGTCAAATTTTCAAAAATTTCAGTTCAGTCGCTCGGTGACGGTGTTTAATAGATTTTTTTTAACCCATTAAAGCCTGCCGAATCAAAATGTTTTTTAAGAGAGCTAGAGAATTTTGATAAATTACTCTCTCGAAACACTTTTTTGGTAACACAAATTTCCTTTTAATTTTTTGCAAAACCTAATATCTAAACACAATTTTTTTTCGAGAACCCACGTCAGAGACATTATTTTCACCGAGAAAACATTATTTTCATATATTTGAGCATAAAGGCAATATATATTTGGCAAAACAAAGTTGACTTAAGCTCGTATAAAGTAAAATTCAACCGTACATGTAAATTTTATGAAATATTTGAACATAAGTGGTCGGTTGCCAGTTTTCTTGTTGGTACAGCGTAGATATATAATTAATTTAAATTATAAGTTACATTTATCTATCTCTTCTAAGTTTCTGTTATCGTGATTTCCACAGACAGACGGACATCGCTAAATCGACTGAGGAGGTTATGTTGATCAAAAATATATATGCTTTTCTATACCGGGAATGCTTCCTTCTGGTTGTTACAAACGGCGTACCAAACTGAATATACCCATTACTCTAAGTGTAGGCTATAATTAGGTTGAATAACAATAAATGTTTTTTTTTGTGTGTATTGATACAACCTGTAAAAAATGCATTTATAACTGCCATGGACATATTTGCACTATAAACTACAAGATACTGGTTTATTATAATTTTTTAAGGCCAAATCGCAACGTTGCGTTAGGTCGGTCGTCCCTTTACCGACTTTGCCTATGCCACATCCCATAGAACCTAAAAATTAAAACACGTTATATCAGTACTGGGGATAGCAAATTTAATAAAATTTAAAAAGCGTTATATTTAACCATTCTAAACGGTCTCGCCAAATGTGGGACCAATGGGTGTTGGTTACTAAATTTATAACACTAATAAAAAAGTTCACAGTGAAGCATGGGTCCCGGATATAAATAATAAAAATGTTCTATATATTAAAAAAATTCTTCTATATCCATGCATTCAAAAAATCTTTGCACGAGTCGTACATGGGACCAGCTAGTCAGTACATATAAAATTGTAAATGTAACAAATGATAAGCCACAACATTTTTAATGTCAAAATATTATATTTAAAAATCTGTAATTGCCATATTATATTTGACAACCACGAAGTAAAAAAAATATTTTGATTAACGCTAGTGTCAAATATTATTAATAACTTTGAAGTCGCCTTTTAAAACTGTTTTTAGAAAAAAAAATGTTGTCTTTATTTTCATCTCACGCATATATATATATATATATATATATATATATATATATATATATATATATATCAAGGATTAAAACCTAAACGAATAACGGATTCGATTTCAATTTCTGCCTCGTTTCGGTTACGGTTTTCAGTTTTTATAACGAAACGGTTTCGGTATACCGGTTCCAAGTTACGGTTTCGGTTTTGATTTCGGTTTTTGTATGAAAGTTGTTTTTTGTCCATATTGTCTTGAACAATAAAACATGTTATACTAATACAAGTACCAAATAAAAAATCACTATAAATCTTGTGATGCGGACGAGATTATTTTAAAAACAATTCAACGAGATTGACTTTTTTTTTTTTTTTGTTAATATATTTTGTGGGCTCTTTTGGTCTAATAATTTTTTAATGCAAATATTTTATTCCATTTTTCTCCGACTTTTCGCTGTTTTTTTTTGTCAGCTTCTTCAGGGCTTTTGATTGAATAAGTCTAGTTTTACATTTGTCAAGTTTAAAATTTTAAATACAAAACATAGTCAAGAATTTGTCAAAAATTAAAATAAGTAAAAATATTACAGCCACATAAAGTTTTTTATATTAAAACTTGACAATCATAAAAAATATATATATTGTACAGGCACATATGCAAATATATCACAAAAAAAGCGATATTTTGCTACTACTAGTGATGATCAAAAATGGAATGGAACAACAATGGAAAGCGTGCAAAATATTTATGAACGTGAACATTAATGAAGATGTGTGTTTTTATTTTGTTTTTCAAGGCTAAAGAATATAAGCATCTTAAAAATAAGGTCTGTGAAGCACTTTTGAAATGGTAAATAGCTTCAAAAGTGCTTCAAAAGTTAAAATAGACAAAACAATGTTGTTTTTCTTCGCAAGTTCGTACATCGATTGTGCATATGCACTGTGTTATCCACATTAATATTTTTGTTTTACTTTTATACATAGTTTTTTTTTGTTAATTGTAAACTGATGAAGTTTTTCTTAAGTTATTAAGCTAATAAAGCAGCATACAAGCTTTTGATAGAATTTGTTGTTGCTAACTAGATAGATGTACTAGATACATACATGTAGTGTGGTGCCATGCGACTGTCTGTTATCATGCGTATGTCCGTTGTCATGCGTCTGTCTGTTGTCTTGCATCTGTTTGTTGCCATGCGATGATACAGGATAACAACGAAGAGTTGTCGTTGTGAAAGTGTGTGTATGTATCGTAATTCGTTTCCGTTACTGTTCGATTTGTTGCGTTTGAATTTGTGTTCGCAAAGATAAATGTTACCCTGCAAGATAGTGTCTATGTTCTTTTGACATACGGTACGTAAATATAACGTACGGTTTTTTAATATCTGAAGAAAACAGAAATATGCCGATATGATATATTCCGTATATTATTTAAAAAATAAAAAATTTCCCGCCAAAAAATCTATAACAAGCATGTATGCTATGGTCACATTTTCTTGTTGCTGCACTTTCAAAGCAGAAGCACAAAATGTACATAAACACTAAAAGCAATAGCAATCAAATTTAGGTACACTGTTAAAATGTTTATATATTAAAAATATCTTAGTCTTAGTTTTTTTTAGTTGTATATGATTTGCCGCTAAATAAGTGATTCGACGGACGACGAAATGCCCAAGCGTAGTGAAGAAAAAAGAAAAGCAAATAGCTTTGTCTACACTAAGAGTGAAAGGGTATATTCAGTTTGGTACGCCGTTTGTAACACCCAGAAGGAAGCATCTCCGGTATGGAAAAATATATATATTCTTGATCAGCATGACCTCCTGAGTCGATTTAGCGATGTCCGTCTGTCTGTCCGTCTGTCTGTTGAAATCCCTACTACTTTTAAAATTGAAAAGCTACATAAATGAAACTTATAACATAGATTACTAATATACCTACGCTGTATGTGCGAGATCGGTCCATTGTGACCTATGATCCGACCACTTATGTTCAAATACCTCATATAAAATGTACATATAAAGATCAATTTTTATCTATACGTGCTTAGGAAAACTTTTTTGGTCAAATATATATTGATATCATGCTCAAATAATGTTTTCCGGCGAAAAGACTTGTGGTTCACAAAAAAAAAAAATCGAAATTCGGTATACCTACCCATTTGTAAATATGGGTATCAAATGAAAGAAAAATCTTCAGGGATGGAAAGTTTGTAGTTATTTTCAGGATTCGTATACCATGGTGACCTATATATCACTTTGAATGGTAACCACACATATGTGTAGGGTATTTATAGTCGGCTTAGACCGACTATAATTTTGATAATCCTAACTATCATAATTACACCTACTTTAAAATTTCCCATGTGATCTAACCTTCCCAACTTGTTTTTTTTTCAAATAACCACATTTCATTGCAATTAATAAATTTAATAACTTTATTTATTGTTGAATAACAATTAAATTCAAATTAAATTTTCACAATTAAATGAGCAATCAATTTATTAATTGATTTAAATTTTAATTTATTGGTTCCAGTGTAGTAAATTGATTTTGGTTATTGCTACACTAACCTTTTTCCCTTCCGAAATGGATTTAACGGGCGGTCCTGTTGCATTCAGCTGTTGCTCAGTTTCTTTCCAAAACTTCGTTACTTCCGCTTTCATCCTCTTCAGAAAGCCACAGGCAATATCGCGGTTGGCCTGCATTTTGCTCAAAAGAATATCCATTTGGATTTTATTAGTAGTGTTTGTCCTAAAACATAAATTAATTAACCTAAATTAAATTTGCTTTAACATTTTACTTACATCTTTAGTAGTTACAATTCGTCTCCCTAAATTTTTTTTGGGAACACAAAAAGCAAAAATTTGAAAAAAATTCCCATCTGTAAAACGTTTAGAATGCTTAGATTTTTCCCAAAAATAAATTTGTACAAGTTCGAAAGTGTTTATAATAAGGGAATGGGAGATGTGGTACGGTTTTCCCGGGAGTATTTATTTAGAATTGGGCTGATTTTTTATATGCTGCGATATAAAGAGAAGAGAAGGGAAGAGAGTCGTCTTTTCAGGCGTACAAAAAGCGAGGCAGAAAGACGTGAGTGTAAGGAGATTGAGATGCATGGGGACAGGAATGAGGCTCGAAAATTCTTCGAGAAAATAAGACGCCTAACCGGAGGTTCAAAATCCGAAGCCTCTTCTTGTAAAGATGAAAACGGGAATCTAGTCACAGATATCCAGATCTCCCTGAAGATATGGAGGGATCACTTCTCTAAACTGCTGACCGGTGATGATGACCGCAATTCCACCGATAGATAAGTAAACCCGGCATGACGACGTAAAACCTTGATGACGACGTTGAGATTCCGCCACCCGACCAATGACGAGGTCAGAACAGTCATCGCTCGGTTGAAAAACAACAAAGCCGCAGGTGCTGATGGCCTGCCTACTGAATTGTTTAAGATCGGAGGCGAAGAGCTAATGCACGAGCTCGTAAGCAGAATATGGTCGGATGAAAGCCTGCTAAGTGACTGGAACCTCAGTGTACTCTGCCCAATCCTTAGAAAGGGGATCAGCCTACTCAATATCGCATACAAGGTTCTATCGAGCGTATTATGTGAAAGACTGATGATAAGGTCCAATCGTCAACAGACTGATTGGACCTTAGCAGTGCGGCTTCAGACCTGGAAAATCCACCATAGACCAGATTTTCACATTGCGCCTAATCCAGGAAAAGACCCTAGAAAATAGATCGACACCTACCACCTACTAGTCGACTATAAAGGCGCCTTCGGCACTCCGATAAGGGAACGATTATACGCCGCAATGTCTGAGTTCGGTGTACCTGCGAAACTTATAAGGCTTTGCAGGATGACCATGAGCAACACATGTTGCGCAGTGAGAATAGGAAAAGACCTATCCGAGCCATTTCGTACCGAGCGAGGTTTCAGGTAGGGTGACTCCCTAACGTGTGACTTTTTTAATTTATTGATGGTGAAAATAGTTCGAGCTGCCGAACTCCGTCAAAGCGGCACTATCCTCAACAAAAGTGTCATGCTGCTCGCATATGCCGATGATATTGATATCATTGGCAGGAGCATACGAGCAGTCAGCGCAGCATTCTCCAGATTGAAGAAAGAGTCGCGTCGAATAAGTCTAGTGGTGAACGAGGACAAGACGAAGTTCCTTTTGTCAACAAGCAGAAAGGAGTCCATGCGTCTTGGGCAAAAAGCTGATTATGACACCCACAAGTTCGACATTGTGAAGGACTTCATCTATTTGGGATCCATCATCAACTGCAACAACGACGTCAGCCTGGAGATTAAACGGAGAATATCTCTTGCCAACAGGTGCTACTTTGGGCTTAGTAGGCAATTGAAAAGTAAAGCCCTCTCTCGCCAGACAAAAATAACGCTCTACAAGTCACTCATCATGCCCGTTCTACTTTATGGTGCAGAAACATGGACGTTGGCCTCCACCGAGGATAGAGTATTGGGAGCGTTCGAGAGAAAGATTCTCTGTAAAATCTTTGTCCTATCGGCTTTGCTAACGAGTATCGAATCAGGATGAACCATGAGCTGTACGAGTTATTCGACGTCATTGACATAGTTATGCGAATCAAGATCCAGCGGCCATGTCGAACGAATGGATGAAAACACTCCAGCTAAGAAGGTGCTTGAATCGAGGCTCGAAGGTGGACAGCGTAGAAAAGGTCGTCCAAATCTGCGTTGGAAAGACCAAGTTGAGGACAACCTGACAACGCTTGGTATTTCTAACTGGCGTCAGCGCGCGCAAAGCAAAAGCGACTGGCGCGGCTTTATCTCAGCGGCCAAAACCGACCCACGGTTGTAAGGGCCATTTAAGTAAGTAAGTAAGTATATGGTGCTAAGTTAAGTTCAATTTGTGATATTGGGGTAAAGTGGGAAACGTAAATTAAACAATGTTTGTTTTTATTCTAGTGAAAATATTGTGTTATATGAATTATTTAATTGATTTCGTCAAGAAACAATTTCAATCGTGGCCACAAGCCAATGATAAGCAACATTTTGACTTCACCTGAGATATGATCTGAATTGCAAAAGTGAGCCGAGAAGCAAACATTAAACAAGAGCAGCAAGAATACATCGGTAATTGTCTTAAACTTCATGAAAAGAACAATTTTGTACAATTTCCATCCATAAAAGAAATTTTGAACTGCAATATCTGCCTGTATACTTGAAATGTTCGAACTTGTCGAACTTGCACTTTATATTTCGTATTTTCTTAAGTAGTTTTTTATTATTTTACTTTTTTCTAATTTTTTCTTGCATTACCATTGTTTTTTTATTATCTTATTATAATTCTTTTCTGTTTTTCTGTTTTTTTAATACTTTTTTAAAAACCGTTTTAAACCGGTATAAAACCGAAACCATTTATTTCGGTTTTGGATATCGGTTTATTTCTGATTTTCGTATAACGGTTTTAAAAATGACACGGTTTTAAACGGATATCGGTTTCGGTTACAATCCTTGATTACACTATTATTTCTAAAAAAATGTCGCCTGTGGCGCTTCCTCGATATAACTTTCCAACGAAATATTATAATTAATTGTTGGGCAGTTTTTTATTTTTTACATAATTACAAATTCTAAGCGCTATCATAAAAATGACCATATAATTCGAAATGTTGCATTATTACCTTTCATTTGAGTACCTATATGACCAAATATGTATGTGCACCGGATTTCGATTTTTCTAGGGTATCACAGATCCGTCCGCCGCACCCTATATTTTTTAATGTTTACGGAAATAAAACTGTTGATTTAAAAAAAAAAGTTGTTTTAAAAAACTAAATTGTGTATAATTCATCATTCACTCTATTTGATAAGAAAATATAAAAAAGTGCGCAAGATAAATTTTTGGGGCGCATTTTAGAAAAAATTGGAAAAAACCAATCGGTCGCCCCAAATCATACTTCTGGATCCGCCCCTGTCTTTTCTAGGATTTGGCGCAATGTGAAAATCGGTTCTATGGTGGACTTGCCAGGTCTGAAGCCGCACTGATAAGATCCAAACAGTATGTTGACGATGGGCTTTAGTCCTTCACATAATACGCTCGTTAGTACTTTATACGCGATGTTGAGGAGACTTATTCCACGGTAGTTGGCGCGTGTTGTGGGATCCCCCTTCTTAAGGATTGGGCAGAGTATACTGAGATTCCATTCGCTAGGCATGCTTTCTTCTGACCATATTCTGCTGATGAGCTGGTGCATGCTCGTTATGGGCTATATATATATATATCAAGGATTGAAACCGTAACCGAAACCGATGTCCGTTTAAAAGCAGACAGAAACCAATTATTTTATTTTATAGAAAATCTCTAAAGTACAAGACATGTTTAAATGTCATTAAATAAAATCTGGGGTTACCAAAAATAAAAAACTTCTGGCTACAAAAATATTCACATGTTGTTTAAAAAAAATCCCAGCAATGTGCCTGAAACTTATTATTCTTAATTCATTTGTGTGCCGGATAAATCGAATTCAACAAAAAAAACACACGCAACTCCAAGCACAAAATAGACAAAGCTATTTGCTTTTCTTTTTTCTTCACTACGCTTGGGCATTTCGTCGTCCGTCGAATCACTTATTTAGCGGCAAATCGTATACAACTAAAAAAAACTAAGATATTTTTAATATATAAACATTTTAACAGTGTACCTAAATTTGATTGCTATTGCTTTTAGTGTTTATGTACATTTTGTGCTTCTGCTTTGAAAGTGCAGCAACAAGAAAATGTGACCATAGCATACATGCTTGTTATAGATTTTTTGGCGGGAAATTTTTTATTTTTTAAATAATATACGGAATATATCATATCGGCATATTTCTGTTTTCTTCAGATATTAAAAAACCGTACGTTATATTTACGTACCGTATGTCAAAAGAACATAGACACTATCTTGCAGGGTAACATTTATCTTTGCGAACACAAATTCAAACGCAACAAATCGAACAGTAACGGAAAGAAAAAGAGTACAACAATAACGAATGACGATACATACACACACTTTCACAACGACAACTCTTCGTTGTTATCCTGTATCATCGCATGGCAACAAACAGATGCAAGACAACAGACAGACGCATGACTACGGACATACGCATGATAACAGACAGTCGCATGGCACCACACTACATGTATGTATCTAGTACATCTATCTAGTTAGCAACAACAACGAGTTTTTTTTTGGTACAAAAAATATCCCGCCTTAAATTCTATCAAAAGCTTGTATGCTGCTTTATTAGCTTAATAACTTAAGAAAAACTTCATGAGTTTACAATTAACAAAAAAAACTATGTATAAAAGTAAAACAAAAATATTAATGTGGATAACACAATGCACAATCGATGTACGAACTTGCGAAGAAAAACAACATTGTTTTGTCTATTTTATCTTTTTGAAGCGACTTTTGAAGCACTTTTGAAGCTATTTACCATTTCAAAAGTGCTTCACAGACCTTATTTTTAAGATGCTTATATTCTTTAGCCTTGAAAAACAAAATAAAAACACACATCTTCATTAATGTTCACGTTCATAAATATTTTGCACGCTTTCCATTGTTGTTCCATTCCATTTTTGATCATCACTAGTAGTAGCAAAATATCGCTTTTTTTGTGATATATTTGCATATGTGCCTGTACAATATATATATTTTTTATGATTGTCAAGTTTTAATATAAAAAACTTTATGTGGCTGTAATATTTTTACTTATTTTAATTTTTGACAAATTCTTGACTATGTTTTGTATTTAAAATTTTAAACTTGACAAATGTAAAACTAGACTTATTCAATCAAAAGCCCTGAAGAAGCTGACAAAAAAAACAGCGAAAAGTCGGAGAAAAATGGAATAAAATATTTGCATTAAAAAATTATTAGACCAAAAGAGCCCACAAAATATATTAACAAAAAAAAAAAAAATAAAGTCAATCTCGTTTAATTGTTTTTAAAAAAATCTCGACCGCATCACAAGATTTATAGTGATTTTTTATTTGGTACTTGTATTAGTATAACATGTTTCATTGTTCAAGACAATATGGACAAAAAACAACTTTCATACAAAAACCGAAATCAAAACCGAAACCGTAACTTGGAACCGGTATACCGAAACCGTTTCGTTATAAAAACTGAAAACCGTAACCGAAACGAGGCAGAAATTGAAATCGAATCCGTTATTCGTTTAGGTTTTAATCCTTGAAATATATATATATATATATATATATATATATATATATATATATATATATATATATATATATATATATATATATATATTTTGACATTAAAAATGTTGTGGCTTATCATTTGTTACATTTACAATTTTATATGTACTGACTAGCTGGTCCCATGTACGACTCGTGCAAAGATTTTTTGAATGCATGGATATAGAAGAATTTTTTTAATATATAGGACATTTTTATTATTTATATCCGGGACCCATGCTTCACTGTGAACGTTTTTTATTAGTGTTATAAATTTAGTAACCAACACCCATTGGTCCCACATTTGGCGAGACCGTTTAGAATGGTTAAATATAACGCTTTTTAAATTTTATTAAATTTGCTATCCCCAGTACTGATATAACGTGTTTTAATTTTTAGGTTCTATGGGATGTGGCATAGGCAAAGTCGGTAAAGGGACGACCGACCTAACGCAACGTTGCGATTTGGCCTTAAAAAATTATAATAAACCAGTATCTTGTAGTTTATAGTGCAAATATGTCCATGGCAGTTATAAATGCATTTTTTACAGGTTGTATCAATACACACAAAAAAAAACATTTATTGTTATTCAACCTAATTATAGCCTACACTTATAGTAATGGGTATATTCAGTTTGGTACGCCGTTTGTAACAACCAGAAGGAAGCATTCCCGGTATAGAAAAGCATATATATTTTTGATCAACATAACCTCCTCAGTCGATTTAGCGATGTCCGTCTGTCTGTGGAAATCACGATAACAGAAACTTAGAAGAGATAGATAAATGTAACTTATAATTTAAATTAATTATATATCTACGCTGTACCAACAAGAAAACTGGCAACCGACCACTTATGTTCAAATATTTCATAAAATTTACATGTACGGTTGAATTTTACTTTATACGAGCTTAAGTCAACTTTGTTTTGCCAAATATATATTGGCTTTATGCTCAAATATATGAAAATAATGTTTTCTCGGTGAAAATAATGTCTCTGACGTGGGTTCTCGAAAAAAAATTGTGTTTAGATATTAGGTTTTGCAAAAAATTAAAAGGAAATTTGTGTTACCAAAAAAGTGTTTCGAGAGAGTAATTTATCAAAATTCTCTAGCTCTCTTAAAAAACATTTTGATTCGGCAGGCTTTAATGGGTTAAAAAAAAATCTATTTAAACACCGTCACCGAGCGACTGAACTGACATTTTTGAAAATTTGACATGAAAAAAATAAAAAATTTATAATATTGTTTGGACGCGGCTGTAGTAGTAATATAAATTGAACATAATATGTTTATCCCATTACACCTATTTCCTTGCATTATACTGCGCTAACTCTGGGCAGATTCCGAGAGTAAACATTGATTTGAAAAAGTTGAATAAAATATGTTACTGCAATAAACTTTATATGAAACATAAACAAATATTTTTTATGTATATCATTGAAAAAATTTTGTTTTTCATTTCAATCAGATGAATATTTGGATGTTTACTATACAAACATAGGTTACTTTGCATATTTCAGATATTTTTCAAAGCAGGTGTGTTGAAAAATCTTGCGATGAATTTGAAAACCCTTTTATCAGTAAAAATGTATCCAAGCCAGAAGATTATCTTCACAGAGGGAGAAAAAGTAGACTTCATCTGAAATAAGTTCTTAATTGCAGAAGAAAGCCGAGAAGCGTATTAATAAGTAGTATTAATTTAATAAATTGAAATATCAAAATTATTATTGTTTATTTAATTAAAAATTGTTATTTATATTTATTATTATAACTATTTTTAGCTTTTTTATATTTTTGGTATTTACAAAAAAAATTTAAATTAATTAATACATATTATTATCGTAATTTTTTTTTTTTTTTAATAATAATAGTTTTTTAAAATTTATTTTTTAGTGTATAGATTTTTTTAATTATAATTTTTTTTAGTAATATTAAAAGTATGTAGTAATATTTTTAAATTATAAGTAAATTATTTTTGAGAGATTCGGAAACTCATTCAGAAATGATGTTGCTACTGAAGAAGAAAAAGGTATATTTATATTCATTCACCCCTAAACAACATAGACGAATCAGTATTATTCCTCGTGGTCTGCATTATTTATCCTTGTCCTATGTCCTTATTCATGTTTAAAATGTGATCAGGTTCATGAACCTGGTAATTCTCTCCTTAATAAGAATTCCAATTCAAAAGCATACTGCGTTAATTGTGACCAGAATGGACATTCTTCTAATAGGAAGGTCTGCTAATCATATATTAATAGAAAAAAAAATATTTAATGCAGCTAGGGGAAAAACTAATGTTCACAATACCGTAAATAAGCAATCACTTGTTTCTGAATGTAGGTCTTATGCTAGCAATTTTTATAAAAGCGATTTAGGGCCGGTTTTACCGTGTAGTTTAACTAGATTTGTGGGTTAAACGTAGTTTAAGCTCAGAATTCAGTTTTACAGTGACTTTAAATCGTCCTTTAAAATCAGTTTCAACGTCTTACGTTGGCCGTTTAAACTTCGTTTAAAATCTTAATGTTTTTGACAGATACTATCCACAAGAATGAAAGTTGCACTCTTTTTGAACTGTTCGTCCACGTTCTCTGTTTCTTGTTTCCGCATTGTCTGTCGGCATGTTAACTTTTACATGTTAACAAATTTGTGTTCTCTTTGTTTCCTTGTATTTCAGCATTGTATAAGTCAAACTTTTATCCTCACATGTACTGAAGTTTCTCGATCTTTTGTATATTTCATTTATTTTATTAATCTAAAATACATTTTCAATGTCTTGATTTAAATAATCGATAATTTGTTGACATTTTTCAGTGATGCCACACAGAAAAAAAAGTTCATACTATTTATGAATTTGTTCATAAATTTTATGATTTTTCCATTATTACTCAACCAATAACCAAATTCATCCAATTTATGAATCGTTCATAATACCGTAAAAATTTAAAAATTTCATAAAATTGTGAAATTAAATTAACTTTAAATAAAACTGTGAAATTAAAATATTGAATAATTTAAGAATTTTGATAGAGTAATCTTTTTAAAGCGTTGTGAAATTAATTAAATAACAAAATTAAAGAAATAAAAAAAATTATAACAAAATTAAATTACAAAAAAAAAAAAAATAAGTATTCAGTTATAAAATGATGAGATGTTTTTAGAAAATAAATTAAAAATTTTAAAAAAAATCGAAATAAAAATGTGCTAAATAAATAGAAAAATTATATCAACTACTAAGCTTAATCTATTCTCAATATTTCAATAATTATCAGATAAATAATCGTCTTGCATTACGTTGTTCCTTACTTTTCTGGGGCAGAATCTCCATTACTAGAAACTGAATTATATAAATTTATTGAAGGCTGTGAAACAACAAAGCTTAAAATTGAAGAATCAAAGTATGAGAAATTTATTAAATGCGTTAGGTTACATTTGCAGGGAGATGCATATAAGTTGGTGAGGACAAAACATTTTCAAAAAATTGAAGAATTATACGAGTTGCTCAAAAATACATACTTATTTCTTTAGATTCAGTACTAGATGAGATTAAAAAAATTTATCAAAATAACAAAGAGAGTTTGAGAGCGTTTGGAAGACGATTAGACGAGTTGCAATCCATGGCATTAGAAATTGCAAGTAAAAATACCGTAAAAAGATAGGTAATGATGACGTATTCAGATTGGAATTACAGAAGTCAATATTGATCTCTTTTAAAGTAGGGGTGAAGGATCCAAGAATAAAAGTTGTATTGTTAAAAAGTAAGTCAGACACATTAGACGCATTAAATGTTGAAGCTATTATGCAGCTAAACCCAAAGTTAAATGAGTACGAATATAATGTTGAGGCAGAAACTAATTCAGAAATAATTAAGCAAAGAGAAAATTCAGAAAATAATGATAAATTAACCTATGAAAGGAATATTCCGACATGTTCATTCTGTATGAAATTAGGACATACTAGGGACGATTGTATTAGTAGGAAAAATGAGCCTTTCTGCTCCGAATGTGGAATTTATGGCCATGTAGCTAATTGGAAATGTTCCAATATTAATATGAAAGATTGTAAAACACAGTTAGGTAATAATGATAGTAAAAACATAGAAAATAATACAAGTAATATAAAATGCTTCTGGTGTGATAGAAAAGGGCATAAAATATATAAGTGTTATGCGAAAACAAAATTTGAATCAGTCACAAATAGTAATCAAAATCAGGGAAACTAAGAGGGGCTCAGTCTAGGCCAATAAACTGGGGACCCCAAATAAAAAATAATGTAGGGCCAAAGGAGTTAGGAATTGTGGAACAGACGTCGACAGAGACTGTGGTCAAATTTACTACTCCATTAAACTTTCAAGAACTGGAGGAGATAAACAATGAATTAAAATATGAACTAAATGCAAAAGAAAATTGCATTATATACAATTGGAATTGAGATTGTTCGAATTTATCTAATATTAGTAATGTTTTCATTGTAGTACCTTGCGAGGCAGCTAAAAATGGAAGACTTATTTTATTAGTAGACTCAGGAGCCGATGCCAGTTTAGTAAAAGAAAGTGCGATGACAAATTTTCCAGGATTTAACAAAAATATTCAAAAGGATTTGAAAGGAGCTTCTGGTGGGTGTGTAGGGACATTAGGAACCACCAAGGTGCTTCAGTTTAATGCTACACGTTGTGTCACTTGAACAAGGAGTACCAGCAGATGGAATAATCGGACGTGACAATGTATGGAATCGATCTATAATAAATGCGATAGACAAAACAATAACGTTTTTTGATAAAGATAAAAATCATATTATAAAACTACCAATGAAAACACACACAGAAATACAAAACATTTTTTACAATCAACACATTAAAATTCAAGCGATAACTGCGAAAATAGGATCATTACCTTTAAAAACGAAAATTCCAATCGTATTAATTCATAAACAAGAAATTTCTCCAGGTGTATATTTAGGAGAAAGCCTATCAAATGTTAGAAAAATAGAGTTTATGTTTCAATATTAAATGCTACAGAAAAAGAAATTCTAATAGACAACAAATTTGAACCAACATTTTCGACTTTTAATCAGTATAATGAATCGGATACCAAAAATTCTACAATAAATAGCGTAAATTCAGTAAATATAACAAATAGAATTAACAGATTATAAAGGAAATTAAAATTGACGAAACTTTGAATAAAGACGAAATTACATCTTTACAAAATTTGTGCCTTTCTTATCATGACGTTTTTCACTTAGATAGCGATGAATTAACATATACGCCAGCGCTTAAACATGAAATAACCACGCAGTGGAACCAACCACCAATTAATCAGAAACAATATAAACTTCCACATACACATAGGGAAGAACTTAATAGACAAGTAGTAAAAATGTTAGATGATGGCATTATATCTCCAAGCACCTCACCTTGGAATTCACCATTATTGTTAAACCAAAAAAGAGCGATAAGGACGGTAACAAGAAATGGAGACTAGTAATAGATTTTGTAAACTAAATGAAGTAACAATAAAACAAGTATTTCCGATTCCTCGTATAGATTCCTCGTATAGATATTAGATCAGCTATCATCAGGTTTTAGTAGTTATAAGAGATAAAATGCAATTCAGCGTTTTACTCGTAGGCACCACTGCACTAATAGACTGAAAATGAAACGAGATACGTTAGTTCAGCGACAAAAACAAACTAACAAACGTTTTAAACAAGATCATTTAACAGTTATAAAAAAATAAATGTACATGTTAAATGTACCAAAGTTGTTATGCAAAAGAAAGATTGAAAATATTATCATATATCGAGCATAATTAAATTCATAAAATAGTGCAAGAATAAATAGATAAGTAATTTTGAAAATAACTAGCATTGATTCATGTGCTAATGAAATATTAAGGACAAATTAAAGATTTTTAAAGTACATTAAAACATTTTATTATAAGTAATAAGTAAAATGTTAAATATAAACATAAAATTAATATATAAGTAAGTATGAAGTTACAGTAAACAATACAAAGTAATATGTATTTTAAAAATAATCCTGAGTCTGGAAATGCACTTCAACCACGACGAAGCACGAAGCAAAGAAGTAAAACATGCACGAAGAAGAAGAACAAGAAATCCACCAAACAAAAAAATCGACGCAAAAGACACTATGTTTAAATTTTAATTGCCAAAGGAGGTCGTTTAATTTTGTTGGGAAAAGGTTTTGAAATGGTAATGTGATGTAATGAAGTACAAAAGAATAATGATAACACGACATGTGAGAGTAATGGCGCGGACGACAACAATTAGACATCATTACATGTTAAATTAAGAGAAGGGAGCATTATGGATATGGAGGTAGAAGATTGACAAATCAGCAAAGAAAGTTGCAATTATTTCACCTAATAAAGCAACAAAATTTTACATGTATACTTAATAAAATATGACAACTTTATCGCTCAAATAACACGCTAACATTATGTTAATAAGTTGAAGGAGCTATTCCATATACACATATTTATCTGTCAATGCGAACCTTATTTGAAAAAATAAATTTTACAAATCAACAAATTTACCACAACTATACTAAATCAACAAAGTTTCAGATATTATGCTGAAATTTCTTCAACAAAAGAACATAATTTCTTAAACATTTTTGGATACGACGAAAATTAAAAACATTAAGTCCCAAAAATATACGTATTTAAATATTGTTACAACAAGTGAAATATAATGGAAAAAGAAAGTCAAACTAAAACAACAACACACAACAGTACAATTGAAAGATGACAATTACAGAAGATGGCAATTCCGCTAGAAAAACTATCTAGAAGAAGAAAATTTCTCAAAACATTCAAAGAATATTCAGATATATAAAATTACAAAATTACCAATTTTAGTATCTGCTCTTAGCAAAATACGATTCAATTTGGCTAAAAAACAACGCAACTTAGAAGAACATAACATTTTTAAAAAAATATCAGAAAATCAAGACGAAAGATGAAAGTAAATGGTGATAACAATGTTTGTCGAAAGGAGTAGAGACAGAAACAAATAAAACGCAGCCGACATAAGCACGTAAGCAGAAAGTAACAGAACGAGCAGAACAGTACCTGCAGCAGTTTTTATACCCTACACTAAGAGTGAAAGGGTATATTCAGTTTGGTACGCCGTTTGTAACACCCAGAAAGAAGCATCTCCGGTATGGAAAAGTATATATATTCTTGATCAGCATGACCTCCTGAGTCGATTTAGCGATGTCCGTCTGTCTGTCTGTCTGTCTGTTGAAATCCCTACTACTTTTAAAATTGAAGAGCCAGATAAATGAAACTTATAACTTAGATTACTAATATACCTACGCTGTATGTGCGAATACCTCATATAATGTTCAAATACCTCATATAAAATGTACATATAAAGATCAATTTTTATGTATATGTGCTTAGGTAAACTTTGTTGGTCAAATATATATTGATATCATGCTTAAATACATGATAATAATGTTTTCCGGCGAAAAGACTTGTGGAAATCGAAATTCGGTACACCTACCCATTTGTAAATATGGGTATCAAATGAATAGAAATTCTTCCGTGATTGAATGATTGTAGTTATTTTCAGGATTCGTATACCCTGGTGACCTATATATCACTTTGAATGGTAACCACACATATGTGTAGGGTATTTATAGTCGGCTTAGACCGACTATAATTTTGATAATCCTAACTATCATAATTACACCTACTTTAAAATTTCCCATGTGATCTAACCTTCCAAACTGGTTTTTTGTTGAATTCGATTTATCCGGCACACAAATGAATTAAGAATAACAAGTTTCAGGCACATTGCTGGGATTTTTTTTAAACAACATGTGAATATTTTTGTAGCCAGAAGTTTTTTTATTTTTGGAAACCCCAGATTTTATTTAATGACATTTAAACATGTCTTGTACTTTAGAGATTTTCTATAAAATAAAATAATTGGTTTCTGTTGGCTTTTAAACGGATATCGGTTTCGGTTACGGTTTCAATCCTTGATATATATATATATAGCTCATAACGAGCATGCACCAGCTTATCAGCAGAATATGGTCAGAAGAAAGCATGTCTAGCGAATGGAATCTCAGTATACTCTGCCCAATCCTTAAGAAGGGGGATCCCACGATACGCGCCAACTACCGTGGAATAAGTCTCCTCAACATCGCGTATAAAGTACTAACGAGCGTATTATGTGAAGGACTGAAGCCCATCGTCAACATACTGTTTGGATCTTATCAGTGCGGCTTCAGACCTGGCAAGTCCACCATAGAACCGATTTTCACATTGCGCCAAATCCTAGAAAAGACAGGGGCGGATCCAGAAGTATGATTTGGGGCGACCGATTGGTTTTTTCCAATTTTTTCTAAAATGCGCCCCAAAAATTTATCTTGCGCACTTTTTTATATTTTCTTATCAAATAGAGTGAATGATGAATTATACACAATTTAGTTTTTTAAAACAACTTTTTTTTTTAAATCAACAGTTTTATTTCCGTAAACATTAAAAAATATAGGGTGCGGCGGACGGATCTGTGATACCCTAGAAAAATCGAAATCCGGTGCACATACATATTTGGTCATATAGGTACTCAAATGAAAGGTAATAATGCAACATTTCGAATTATATGGTCATTTTTATGATAGCGCTTAGAATTTGTAATTATGTAAAAAATAAAAAACTGCCCAACAATTAATTATAATATTTCGTTGGAAAGTTATATCGAGGAAGCGCCACAGGCGACATTTTTTTAGAAATAAGAGTGTAATCAAGGATTGTAACCGAAACCGATATCCGTTTAAAACCGTGTCATTTTTAAAACCGTTATACGAAAATCAGAAATAAACCGATATCCAAAACCGAAATAAATGGTTTCGGTTTTATACCGGTTTAAAACGGTTTTTAAAAAAGTATTAAAAAAACAGAAAAACAGAAAAGAATTATAATAAGATAATAAAAAAACAATGGTAATGCAAGAAAAAATTAGAAAAAAGTAAAATAATAAAAAACTACTTAAGAAAATACGAAATATAAAGTGCAAGTTCGACAAGTTCGAACATTTCAAGTATACAGGCAGATATTGCAGTTCAAAATTTCTTTTATGGATGGAAATTGTACAAAATTCTTCTTTTCATGAAGTTTAAGACAATTACCGATGTATTCTTGCTGCTCTTGTTTAATGTTTGCTTCTCGGCTCACTTTTGCAATTCAGATCATATCTCAGGTGAAGTCAAAATGTTGCTTATCATTGGCTTGTGGCCACGATTGAAATTGTTTCTTGACGAAATAAATTTCCCACTTTACCCCAATATCTTACTTACTTAAATGGCCCTTACAACCGTGGGTCGGTTTTGGCCGCTGAGATAAAGCCGCGCCAGTCGCTTCTGCTTTGCGCGCGCTGACGCCAGTTAGAAATACCAAGCGTTGTCAGGTTGTCCTCAACTTGGTCTTTCCAACGCAGATTTGGACGACCTTTTCTACGCTGTCCACCTTCGAGCCTCGATTCAAGCACCTTCTTAGCTGGAGTGTTTTCATCCATTCGTTCGACATGGCCGCTGGATCTTGATTCGCATAACTATGTCAATGTCGTCGAATAACTCGTACAGCTCATGGTTCATCCTGATTCGATACTCGTTAGCAAAGCCGATAGGACAAAGATTTTACAGAGAATCTTTCTCTCGAACGCTCCCAGTACTCTCTCCTCGGTGGAGGCCAACGTCCATGTTTCTGCACCATAAAGTAGAACGGGCATGATGAGTGACCTGTAGAGCGTTATTTTTGTCCGGCGAGAGAGGGCTTTACTTTTCAATTGCCTACTAAGCCCAAAGTAGCACCTGTTGGCAAGAGATATTCTCCGTTTAATCTCCAGGCTGACGTCGTTGTTGCTGTTGATGATGGATCCCAAATAGATGAAGTCCTTCACAATGTCGAACTTGTGGGTGTCATGATCAGCTTTTTGCTCAAGACGCATGGACTCCTTTCTGCTTGTTGACAAAAGGAACTTCGTCTTGTCCTCGTTCACCACTAGACCTATTCAACGCGACTATTTCTTCAATCTGGAGAATGCTGCGCTGACTGCTCGTATGCTCCTGCCAATGATATCAATATCATCGGCATATGCGAGCAGCATGACACTTTTGTTGAGGATAGTGCCGCTTTGACGGAGTTCGGCAGCTCGAACTATTTTCACCATCAATAAATTAAAAAAGTCGCACGTTTGGGGTTCACCCTGCCTGAAACCTCGAACGGTACGAAATGGCTCGGATAGGTCTATTCCTATTCTCACTGAGCAACATGTGTTGCTCATGGTCATCCTGCAAAGCCTTATAAGTTTCGCAGGTACACCGAACTCAGACATTGCGGCGTATAATCGTTCCCTTATCGGAGTGCCGAAGGCGTCTTTATAGTCGACTAATAGGTGTTAGGTGTCGATCTATTTTCTAGGGTCTTTTCCTGGATTAGGCGCAATGTGAAAATCTGGTCTATGGTGGATTTTCCAGGTCTAAAGTCGCACTGATAAGGTCCAATCAGTCTGTTGACGATTGGACCTTATCATCAGTCTTTCACATAATACGCTCGATAGAACCTTGTATGCGATATTGAGTAGGCTGATCCCCTTTCTAAGGATTGGGCAGAGTACACTGAGGTTCCAGTCACTTAGCAGGCTTTCATCCGACCATATTCTGCTTACGAGCTCGTGCATTAGCTCTTCGCCTCCGGTCTTAAACAGTTCAGCAGGCAGGTCATCAGCACCTGCGGCTTTGTTGTTTTTCAACCGAGCGATGACTGTTCTGACCTCGTCATTGGTCGGGTGGCGGAATCTCAACGTCGTCATCAAGGTTTTACGTCGTCATGCCGGGTTTACTTATCTATCGGTGGAATTGCGGTCATCATCACCGGTCAGCAGTTTAGAGAAGTGATCCCTCCATATCTTCAGGGAGATCTGGATATCTGTGACTAGATTCCCGTTTTCATCTTTACAAGAAGAGGCTTCGGATTTTGAACCTCCGGCTAGGCATCTTATTTTCTCGAAGAATTTTCGAGCCTCATTCATGTCCCCATGCATCTCAATCTCCTTACACTCACGTCTTTCTGCCTCGCTTTTTTTACGCCTGAAAAGACGACTCTCTTCCCTTCTCTTCTCTTTATATCGCAGCATATAAAAAATCAGCCCAATTCTAAATAAATACTCCCGGGAGAACCGTACCACCGTCCCTTATTATAAACACTTTCGAACTTGTACAAATTTATTTTTGGGAAAAATCTAAGCATTCTAAACGTTTTACAGATGGGAATTTTTTTCAAATTTTTGCTTTTTGTGTTCCCAAAAAAAATTTAGGGAGACGAATTGTAACTACTAAAGATGTAAGTAAAATGTTAAAGCAAATTTAATTTAGGTTAATTAATTTATGTTTTAGGACAAACACTACTAATAAAATCCAAATGGATATTCTTTTGAGCAAAATGCAGGCCAACCGCGATATTGCCTGTGGCTTTCTGAAGAGGATGAAAGCGGAAGTAACGAAGTTTTGGAAAGAAACTGAGCAACAGCTTAATGCAACAGGACCGCCCGTTAAATCCATTTCGGAAGGGAAAAAGGATAGTGTAGCAATAACCAAAATCAATTTACTACACTGGAACCAATAAATTAAAATTTAAATCAATTAATAAATTGATTGCTCATTTAATTGTGAAAATTTAATTTGAATTTAATTGTTATTCAATAATAAATAAAGTTATTAAATTTATTAATTGCAATGAAATGTGGTTATTTGAAAAAAAAAAAAACAGTTGGGAAGGTTAGATCACATGGGAAATTTTAAAGTAGGTGTAATTATGATTGTTAGGATTATCAAAATTATAGTCGGTCTAAGCCGACTATAAATACCCTACACATATGTGTGGTTACCATTCAAAGTGATATATAGGTCACCAGGGTATACGAATCCTGAAAATAACTACAATCATTCCATCCCTGAAGATTTTTCTTTCATTTGATACCCATATTTACAAATGGGTAGGTATACCGAATTTCGATTTTTTTTTTGTGAACCACAAGTCTTTTCGCCGGAAAACATTATTATCATGTATTTGAGCATGATATCAATATATATTTGACCAAAAAAGTTTTCCTAAGCACGTATAGATACAAATTGATCTTTATATGTACATTTTATATGAGGTATTTGAACATAAGTGGTCGGATCATAGGTCACAATGGACCGATCTCGCCAATACAGCGTAGGTATATTAGTAATCTAAGTTATAAGTTTCATTTATCTAGCTTTTCAATTTTAAAAGTAGTAGGGATTTCAACAGACAGACAGACGGACATCGCTAAATCGACTCAGGAGGTCATGCTGATCAAGAATATATATATACTTTTCCATACCGGAGATGCTTCCTTCTGGGTGTTACAAACGGCGTACCAAACTGAATATACCCTTTCACTCTTAGTGTAGGGTATAAAAAGAATATTGGTTCAATTTGCACTATATCTCCTTTTTAACTTAATTATCGATATACTTCCGTTTTTAATAATTCAACTTTCAATGTTATGGCAGGTATGGCTTGACCAAAAAAAAAAACGTGAGGAGTGAGGCTGCACGGAATTTGCAACTTCGAAACGGAACAGGGGGAGGGCCTAACAAAGAACTGAAGTTTTCCGAAATTGAAGAAGCCATCTTCAACCTAATTGGCACTAAAGAAGCTGTGGAGGGCCTTCCTGCAAAAAAATTTGGTGTCAAGCTGCCTGTAAAACAGAAAGTAAATGAGGCGAAAACAATCCAAGGGTCAGCGATTTGTATGTCACAGTCATTGTCAAGAAATAGTGTCGATGCTGATCTTTTGATGCTATTGGAAGACAATTCGGATTTACCAAGCACCTCTTCAACTATTTATATTCCTTCAAATCTTGCTAAGGAATCCTCCAAAAAATTAAATGGAACATAGGAAGTAGAAGAAGAATTGTCGCCCGCCGTAGATTTGGATCCATCAAGTATCAACGAAAATCCAATTTTTTCTAAAGAATCCTCAAAAAAATTGAGTGCTATGACCATAGTAGAAAAGGAATTGGTAATTCAGGAAAGGATATTGGAGAAAATAGGCGAGGCAGTGGTTGAATTAAAGAAACATCACACCGATGTTGGATACAGTGTAAAAAGGATTTACCAATCTCTAGATCAATCCAATGAATTGAAAAGGAAGTTATTAGAAGAAACAATTCAACATAATCGCGAAATGTTGAAGTTGAAGAAGAAGGAAATTAAGGATTTGGCAGAGACAAATCGTCGACTTTTAGAAATAGAGGAATTGAAATTGCAACTTCATCAAAGATAATTTCAATATGATTAAAATATTTATATAAAATAAATAATTAAATATAAAATAAATTATATAAAAAAAAAACAAATTATTTTTGTTATTGTTATTATTTAGTTAAAACGTAATAATTATAGGCTATTACCAATACTATTTCTAATTGTTTGCGCTCCAACTAAATACCTGGACGTAGAAGTAGAGGAAAGATCGCTTTCAGATATGCTAATCTCTTCACTCTGATTTAAAACAAAAGAAGCATCATCTACATAAATCGATTTATAATGAATGCATATGTTGTGCAACGCACAACATACATTTGTTATTTTTGCTGCCTTTTCTGGTGTGTAGTGCAGCTCTCTCACGCCAATCAAACATCTCCATCTATTTTTTAACACTCCGTTGGTACGTTCTATTATATTCCGGCAACGTGAATGTACTTCATTAAATTTCATCTCTGTTGAACCGTTGTCCGGCATCCTATGAGGCGTTAAGAGCCACGGCTCCAACGGATATCCGGCATCCCCTAGTAAGAAATGAATGTAAAAATTAACATCATATGCTGATAAATTTAGAATACATATCAAAAACTTACCCAACAGTCAAAAATTTTGAGCACCACCAAAATATTCCTGTTTAAAATTCGCTTTGACTTCGCTTACGTTCCATATAAAAGAGTCGTGGTATGATCCAGGATGGGTTGCGTCGACGTATCTTGTCTTAAGATCACTGTCACATATCTAATAATAATTAATTAGTTATTTTAAATAGCTATACAAAAGTAACTTACCAACAAAACATTTAAACTGTACGTTCCCTTCCTGTTGTAATACCAATGTTTATTTGTCGGAGGAGCAGTTATACGGACGTGCGTTTCATCTATGCATCCTATTACGCCTGGTATTTTATGGGAGTTATAAAATTTCGTAGCTGTTTTCCGCTTCTCCTCGACTGTTTCACATATGCTTATCCATTGCGGACACAACTGAGTTTCAAATACTTCCAAAACTTCAGTAAGCTCTTTGCTAAATGTGGATTGCGCCAGACCAACGTCAGTATCCTTCCCAACTCCTGTTTGGTACCCACCTTCAGCAAAAAAGTGCAAGCATGCACTCAGCTTGATCATAGGCGATATAGCAAATTGCTTTTTGGTTTGCGGCAAAGAAGCTGTCAGCACATCCAGCAAATATTTAAAAGCGTTTTTATTTACCCTATAATACTTTTCAAATCTATAAAAGGGACAAATTCTCATTTGTATATACAATTAATAATTTTAATTTGGACTTACAAGGATTGCGACAACTCCAGCGGATTTGTGCTGTCTCGTAAACTTCTTCTTATAGCTCGTACTTTGTTTTTTTCTGAAGCATCAATTTCTTCAGCTAACAATCTCAGCACAATGCTATACATTTTTTATTTTTTAATTATTTTGCTTTCAGGTGTTAAAAGTAAAAAGGGTCCTGAGGTTACTGGTGTTATCGGACCATGAACATAATAACATATTAATCGTGGGATCAATATCTTTCATTTCAGGACCTACATGTTCATTAGACTGATTCATATTTGTATGAAAAATATAGTACTATTTTTTCATTCGCCCCGCGTCAACTTTCTGAAACTAGGACATCTACAGCTTGTAAAACCCAAAAAAAAGTGATCCTGTGATATTGCGCAAAGAGCTTAAAGGTCAGTTTTGAGCTTTTAACGACTATTTTCAATAAAATTTTTGTCACTCCAAGTATAAAAATATATCACTCAATTTTATTTTTTATTTTATTTAAAATCACTTACTGAAATTATGATTTTTTAAACCATAAATTTTTAGTTAACCGTTAAAATTTCATGACTTGCCAAACACGAAAAATGTCGACTTTTTTTACTATAGTAATTTTAACGGTCGACATTTTTGTATTTTATTCTAACGAATTTGGGATAACATTTTTGTATTATTGCACATACAATTATATTTAAAATGATATGTCTCTCTTATATTTTTAGATATTGTTTTGTTAGTACATAGTAAGATTCTGCACTCCTACCTAAAACACTCTCAACCCAAAAGTTGATGCACACCCCAAATTATTCAAGGAAATGTTTCGGATATCCCTCCCGAGTATTTTAAGATCAAAATAAATAAAAAGTCTTTGGCACATTTTATTAGATATCACGGTTTAATAATTTTTTGGGTTTTTTTGATTTTTTTTAATAATAAGTTGAATGTATTTTATTTTTAAACTATTAATTTTTTCACTAAAATAAAATTAAAAAGTTTTACATAATTTGTCCATCGTTACGGTTCATAATATATAGCAACAAAATCGGTAAAAGTGTTTATTCAAAAATAGTCCATTAATGAACATTATGTTCTTAAGTTGTCCTTACATAGATTAACTTGTATACAAATATTTACCAAGCATAAACAAATCAATCAGCTAACTTCTATGGTTGAAACATATTACAATTCAAAATCCAATTTTTGTGAAAATTTAGTATAACAAATTTTAAGAATTTAATAAAACATATATAATGAAATTTAAACTCATCAATATTCTTATTGACACTCTAAAAGTAGAGTTTGTTACATTCTTGAAAAAAATCTAACTCCTGTCGTGGATCGTGTAAATTAATCGTGAAAACTACTTCAGATATACACAATGTATTTTTAATTATTATTTTCACTTTTCAAGTCGGCATATTTCAAAACCAAAAATACAAAATATTTGAATTTGATTTTTTTTTCAAGTAGAACATTTGTACCAAACTTAAGTTTTACATTTAACATAGTTTTTTATACCATTTATTCAAGAAGTAAAAGGTAATAGTTACTTGACCAATTATTAAATTAATTTCCAACAGTTTTTTTTTAATTTTAAAAATACTAAAAACGTTAAAATCGGATTATAAATTGTCGTTATTGAACTAAAAGTCATCAAATAATTTTTGTTTCAATATCGATTTTATTGCATTTTCAGCTATATACATTTGTTACCTTTCTAATCAAATAATCGTGGTTTTTCTAAGTAAACAAGTTTTAAAGAAAAAATTATTAAAAATCACTATATATATTTTGAACTAAATTTATATATGCAAAAATCCATAAGCTAAAAAAAGTAAAATTTTCAGATTTTTCAAATCTTCAAGGGGTATCTCAAACAGTACGGAAAACAAAAATGTTGTTGAAGAGGAAAACAAGGATTTCTGGTTAAAAATTAATTTTTTTCATGCAAACAATTTTTTTTGAGTTGATAACATCTTCAATTATATTTGAAACAATCATAATCTTATAGCGCACACGCCTAGCCTGAAACACTTTTCACCCAAAAGTCCTGGGAGAACTTAACTGATTTAAGAATATGTTTCGGACATCACCTCCGAGTATTTTAAGACTAAAATAAAAAAAATCGTAGGCAGTTTTTTTAAAATATCGCGGTTTCAATTTTTTTTGTGCGGTTTTTTGAAAATATTTTTTTGATAATTTTTTTTTTTTTTTTTTTGCTCAAACTATTAACTTTAGCCACTAAAACAATCCATAAAAATTTCACATAATTTGTCTATCGTTATGGGTCATAATTAGTTGTAAGAAGTGCGAAAACATAGTTTTTTTTTTTAAATAGTCCTTTTTTGAGCCTTATATCCTTAAATACCATTAAATGGTCTTTACGCGGATTAACGTGCATAAAAGTATGTACCAAACAAATCAAAAACTTAACCGCTATCTTTAACAGTTGAGAAGATATTACAAATCAAAGTCAAATTTTCGTGAAAATTTTGTCAAAAAAACGTTCATGTTTTAGTAAACCATAAATAATTATGTTTTAACTTATCAATTTGCAAATTTGAGCCACATTTTCTAAAAGTAGACTTTATTAGTAGACTTTATCAACAATAATAAATGAGACGCAAGACAATTCAGCGCACTAAGCAATGTGTTAGAAAGAGCTGGAAGATCATTCAGCGTACTGAGCAATGTGCGAGGTAGAGATGAAAGATCAGCAAGTTAAAACACATGAGTGCGAATGAGATGCCAATAGCATGCGTCATTCACGAAACGAGTAGAAGGTTCTCGAAACAAGTCGAAGCTTGTCGAAACGTGTTGAACTGATGCATGCAGTATATAAGGCCGCGCATCTGAGGCACTGTACTTCAGTTGTGATTTAATAGTGAACTAGTGCGTCTCGTGAGAGAACATTGTAAAGATAAATTGTAGTAATTCAGCAGTTGATATAAGTGATTATTCTTTAAGTTGTTATTTAAATTAATAAAGTTAATTAATACTAGTTGAAATAATACTAGTTAAAACCAAATATAAGTGCGTTTTTATTTTGTACACAATCCAGCGATACGAACTCGTAGAACAGTTTTCCGTAGACTGAATTTCGTAACATTGGTGTCAGAAGTGGGATACAAAATGTTTAAATTCGAACAACTTAAAGTCGACCAGCTAAAGAAGGAGCTGGCGATTCATAATCTTCCCACTGTTGGTTCAAAAGTAGAGCTACAAAAGCGTCTAATGGAAGAATTAGAGAACCAAGGCATTGACCTCGCAGAGCACGAGTTTGAAGTGGAAGCTGCAACAGCGTCATCGAAAAGTGTGGAAACGGAGCAAAAAGTGCAGTCCCTAAGTTTTGATATGAGCCAGTTGCTCGGAGCTATACAACAACAGCTTCTAGAAAATTCGAACCGGATTGAAGAAAAACTTAAAACAGAACTACAAGGAAATTCCTGCAAAATGGAACAGAAGCTCCAAGAAAATTCGACCAGAATGGAACAAAAATTTCTAGAAAATTCCAATAAAATAGAGCAGAAACTTAAGGAAAATTCCGAACAGCTTCAAGAACATTCGAAACAGCTTCTGGAAGTTTCTAATACACTCCATGCAAAAGTGAACGAACTTGAGCAACATGTAAATGACATGGAAGTGAGTATTGATGACAAATTTCAAAGGTTTGAAAATAACGCTGATGAGAAATATCAAAAGTTGGAAAATGGTTTCGACAAAAAGCTACAGAAAATACAAGAAGATGTAAGTTTACTACAGATAAGTGGACCTACACAGCATGTTGTTACTGGTACAAGGCTAAAATCTCCGATTTACGATGGAACCACAGCGTTCAACATTTTCAAGCTGCAATTTGAAACCACTGCTGTAAGTAATCGATGGAACAATGAGGACAGCGTAGCCGCACTTATCGTGGCGCTAAAAGAAGGCGCAGCCGAAGTATTGCAGACTATTCCAGAAAGTGATCGAAACAGTTATTTGCGGTTATGTCTGCACTACAACGAAAATATGGCAGTGATCACATGAAGCAAATCTACAGAATGGAACTAAAGTGCCGAATGCAAAGAAATGGTGAAATATTGCAGGCGTATGCAGCGGACGTCGAGAGGCTTGCGCATTTGTCGTATGCAGATTCAACGAGTGATTTCATAGAAAAGTGCAAGATCGAAGCCTTCGTTGACGGCATACGTGATCCGGAAACAAGACGTGCCACAGTGACAATGCCGAAAGTGACATTTACGGAAACTGTAACCACAGCGCTAACACTGGAGACAGCAACTACGTTGTGCCGCCCAACGCCAAAGGTCCGTAAACTAGATGTCGAAAATGAAGACCGACTTCAGGTAATTTGCCAAGCGTTAAAAAGTGGAGCTAAACCAGATTACACTGCTGCCAACCGAGACACCCAATTTAAAGGTAAATGCTACAACTGTGATACATATGGGCAAATGGCACGTGCTTGTCGTAAAAAACGCAAGCGCTCAGTGAATCCATTTGCAAATGAACCCCGACATGAAGAAACCAAGGATCATGTCCAAAATAACGTAAATTTTAATCAATCTTTAAACTAAAATGAGTCAGTTCTGCGGGGAATGATCTGACTCCCATTACCGATTGCCCCAGAATCTCCATTTCACAAATTTCTCGAAAGCCAAATAGTTAACTGTCGAAGGACTCATTGATTGTACAGCATATATGGTAACATTAGATACGGGAGCTTCACACTCAATAATAAGAAGTAACCTTGTTAAGGATAAAGTAGAGCCGCTTGTAGGTATAAGATTACAAACAGCTACAGGTGAAGAGTCCCCTATCCGAAGAATGATTACCAAGAAAATAACGATTGGTACTACGACAGTTAAGCATGATTTTATTGTGGCAGAAATAGTAGACGAAATAATACTTGGCATGGACTTCAAAATAAAGAACGGTTTCACACTTTATTTAACTAGAAAAATTTTGAATTATGCCAACACGGAGATCCAACTAAATATTGATTGTGACCAGAGCCCGAAAACGAAACAAGTTATTGCTTATAAAAATAGAAAAATACCACCTAATTCAGAAGAAATTGTTTGGGCAAAATTAAATGGAGATTGAGGGATAAGCAAGTTGTGGGTTATTGAAACAAACGAAGTGTTGTATAAAAGTAACATAGTGGTAGGAAGAACACTTGTTGAGGCGGAGAAAGACAGAATTGTACCTATAAGAGTTACAATTTGGAAAACTCGTCAAAATTAATCAAAAAGGGAACACTGGTAGGCCAGTGTCAAGAGGCATCAGCGATTATAAATTGCGAGTCAAATACATCAAAGGACTATGTCACACCGCAAATAAAACTGGAGAAAACTGCATTCAGTACTGGCGATGGACTATGGCAATTTCTGGTAATGCCATTTGGACTATGCAATGCCCCAGCAACATTCGAGCGGTTAATGGAGCACGTATTAAAAGGTTTACATTGGAAAACATGCCTGGTATACCTAGATGACATAATTGTCATGGGCAAGGATTTCAGCGAACATCTAAGAAATCTAGAAGTTTTTCTTCGATTGGAAACTGCGGGTCTGAAACTTAGCCCAAAGAAATGCTCACTTTTCAAGAAAGAAGTCAAGTATCTGGGTCATCGAGTTACCACAGAAGGTGTACATACCGACGAGAATAAAATAGTTGCAGTAAAGGAGTGGCCCAGACCATAGAACCTACATGACCTACGGAGTTTCTTGGGGCTATGTACATACTACAGGCGATTTGTTCCGGGTTGTGCCAATGTAGCTAGCAGTCTTCACGAGTTGACAAAAAAGAACCGCGCATTTCAATGGGGCTATGATCAAGAAAGGGTGTTTTTGAAATTGAAAGAATTTCTGTTCTCGACACCAATTCTTGCGTATCCAATTCCAGGTGAAAAATTTGTACTTCACACGGATGCAAGTGGATACGGAATAGGCGGATTTCTCTCTCAAGTGATCAATGGGCAGGAAAAAGTGATCGCATACTACAGTAAAACATTGTCCAAGCCCGAGCGAAATTACAGGAGGGAGCTTCTTGCTGTAATTGAAAGTGTGAAAAATTTTCATAAGTAATCTGTACGGACAAGTTCAAAGATCCGGAAGGCCAAATTGCGCGTTGGATAGAACAACTACAGAGCTACGATTTCTCAATCGAACATCGTAAAGGAGGAAATCATGGAAATGCAGATGCTCTGTCACGGCGTCCTTGTAAACTTGAATGCACACATTGTCTAAGAGCGGAATGAAAAGAAAACTGGGATATTCGTTTGCTGAATGTTTTACCCGATGAAAAATGGACTCCGGACCAAATTCAAATTGATCAAAAGAGTGATCCCGATCTCAGAAAAATCATGATGTTCAAGGAACAGCAAAGAAAACCATCATGGGAAGATATAGCTGCCGACAGTCCAATAACTAAAGCTTACTGGGCACAGTGGCAGAGCTTAAAACTGCAAAATGGTTGTTTATATCGCTCCTGGGAAAGCGAAGATGGCAGATCCGCTCGAAATTTGATCGTTGTTCCCAAGTCAAAAGTAAAAGAGATATTAGCGGAATACCATGGTGGATCTAGTGGAGGTCATTTAGGTATAAATAAAACGGTCGAAAAAGTAAAGAAACGTTTTTATTGGGTTGGATGCCAAGAGTCAGTTGCCGATTGGATTCGCAGTTGTCCACAATGTGTACCAGCAAAAGGACCAACAGTCAGAAGTCGCGGCAGAATGCATCAGTACAACGTGGCAGCACCATTCGAGAGTATTGCAATGGACGTAGCCGGACCGTTTCCAATCAGTGATGCGGGTAATAAGTATGTGCTTGTCGTCATTGACTACTTCAGCAAGTGGCCTGAAGTGTATCCCATGCCAAATCAAGAAGCCACAACAGTTGCGGATGCGTTAGTAAACAAATGGGTAAGCCGTTTTGGAGTACCGTTGGAATTGCATTCAGATCAAGGAAGAAATTTTGAGTCTGCTGTATTTAAAGAAGTATGCAAAGTCCTCAACATACACAAAACACGAACAACGCCTTTGCACCCGCAATCAGACGGCATGGTGGAGAGATTCAATCGGACTTTGGAAGAGTATCTCAGAAAAGTGGTTGATAAAAATCAAAAATATTGGGATACACACATACCACTATCCTCATGGCTTATCGAACGGCGGTTCATGATACCACAGCAGCTTCACCATCTAAAATTGTTTTTGGAACAGACTTAAGATTACCTGCGGATTTAAAGTTTGGTGCGAGTCCTTCAGCTGGAATTCCTGTACACAATTATGTTTTCCGAAAAAGTGAAGAAATGAACGAAGTGCATCAGTTTGTAAGACAGCGTACACAATTTGCGAGTGATAAGATGAAGGCCAGATACGACTTGCGCACAAATTCAGAGGGATTTACGGAAGGACAACTTGTTTTGCTCTATAACCCACAAAGGAAGAAAGGCTTATCCCCTAAGCTACAAACACACTGGGAAGGACCATACAAGATAATTAAAAGAATTAACGATGTCGTGTATCGGATTCAGAATACTGCAGGCGTTAGACGAAAAATGAAAGTGGTACATTTAGAAAGGTTGGCGCCGTATAGAGAGAGAGGATTAAGGTGGAGGGCAGTGTTACGAAAAGAGGTAATTTGCCCACTGTGCAAGCATTCAACAATAATAAATGAGACGCAAGACAATTCAGCGCACTAAGCAATGTGATAGAAAGAGACGGAAGATCATTCAGCGTACTGAGCAATGTGCGAGAAAGAGATGGAAGATCAGCTGGTTAAAACACATGAGTGCGAATGAGATGCCAATAACATGCGTCATTCACGAAACGAGTAGAAGGTACTCGAAACAAGTCGAAGCTTGTCGAAACGTGTCGAACTGATGCATGCAGTACATAAGGCCGCGCATCTGAGGCACTGTACCTCAGTTGTGATTTAATAGTGAACTAGTGCGTCTCGTGAGTGAACATTGTAAAGATAAATTGTAGTAATTCAGCAGTTGATATAAGTGATTATTCTTTAAGTTGTTATTTAAATTAATAAAGTTAATTAATACTAGTTGAAATAATACTAGTTAAAACCAAATATAAGTGCGTTTTTATTTTGTACACAATCCAGCGATACGAACTCGTAGAACAGTTTTCCGTAGACTGAATTTTCGTAACAATATGTACTCGACTAACATTTTCCTCTTTTAACATATAGTTATACTCTATATTGTTTCTCTTTCGAGAAAATATTATAGACTGACACTTATCTGGATTAAGTCCCAAATGGTTCTTAAAACACCAAATCTCAAAAAAATTTGAATCTGTCTGCAGTAATTTAGCGTCCTTCTCATCCTTGATAGCCTTATAAATTTTCATGTCATCGGCATAAATTAATAGATTGGAGTACTTTATATTGTATATGACATCATTAATCGCCAAAATAAATAAAAGAGGTCCAAGATGGCTACCCTGAGGTACCCCGGATGTTGCAATAAAAGGTGAAGATGAAACTTTTCTGAAACGTATTAGATATGACCGATCAGATAAATAAGATTGTATCCATTTCACAAAGATTTCTGGAAAACCAAGTATCTTTAATTTGAACAAAATTAAATTGTGAGGAAGTTTGTCGAAAGCTTTACTGAAGTCAGTATATATGCAATCAACTTGATTTCCTGACTCGATTTCGTCAGTTGTGAATGAGATGAAATCCAGTAGGTTTGATACCGTGGATCTACCGGTAACAAATCCATGCTGACGTGTTGTAATTACATGTTTACAATGAATTTTTACATGGTTATACACAATGCGTTCAAACAATTTCGGGATAGCTGAGAGTTTAGCAATTGGTCTATAATTGGTAACATCGTTTTTGCACCCTTTTTTAAAAATTGGACTTATAAATGAGTTTTTCCAAAATTGTGGAAAATTACCTTCATTAATTTATTAAATATGATACTAAGGGGCATACATAACGACGCACCACAGTTCTTTAAAACTGTAGCAGGAATACCATCTGGCCCAGAGCTATAATCATGATCAATTGACGAAATGTATTGCAAGATTAAAAGTGCATGCATTGGAAATAGTTATTATCAATAATGAACGGATCACTACTAAACGACTGCTAAAAAAAGGCTATCAAATAAGCCACATATAATATCAGGGTCGCTCGTGAAATCCTCGTTATTTTTAAATGATGTTGGAAAACCATCACTTTTCTTTTTAGTATTAATAAAACCCCAAAACTTCTTAGGGTCTGATAATATTTTAAGCTTCATTTTTTCAACATAATCAGAATAAAGTGAAGCTGATTTACTTTTAAATTCCAGAAACATGATAGTGTATGTTTCTAGGTCATTAGGATTTTGACTAATGACATATCTATTCCATGCTCTATTCCTAGAATTACGTAAATTCTTTAATTCTTTGGTGTACCATGGATACGATGATTGCTTAGAAAATTTCAGACTGTAAGGTACGGACAGTGCAATACAAGAAAATAGTTCAAAGTAAAAGAAATTTATGGAACAATCGAGTTGATTATTGTCAATATAGTTTGATAAAAAATCACGTTTTGCAAATAACAATTCATTTATTTTAGCATAACCTGCTTTAGCAAAATTAAATTCATATACTTTATCTGAAGAGCGAGAATTAATTATATTATCTCTATCAGATTGGTAATAAATTGTTAAAGGTGGATGATAATTATCAATGCCTGTTAGAGCATGAATAGACCGTTTAACAACCGAATTATTACTGTCAGTAGTAAAAACCAGGTCAAGTTGTCTATCTAGACAGTTAGTAATACAACTTACCTGTTGTAAGTCAGATGAGATAGTGTCAACAACAATTTGTTCTTGTCGGGTTTTAGAGTTATATGCACAGTAATATGTATCATCGTCAGATCTATCCCATTTTAAATCAGGTAGAATCTCTCATCATTAAAATATCGTCAGAACTATTAAGTAAATCTAGTACAAAATCAACTGACTTCGATAAAGTCTTCAACATTACTTTTAGGAGGAATATATGCATTTAAGATATATACACAGGACTTTTGTAATACAATCTTTACACAAATAAGCTCTAATGTAGAAGCAACAGGTATTTCTACTAAGGAACTTATAAAAGTATTCTTGACTGCAATTAAAACACCACCACCGACTGGAGAATTTTCATACTCAAACCAATCTTTTCTAAAGATATTGAAACTATTATCAAATATTTCAATACTTAAATAGCTATTATTTAACCAAGTCTCAGTTAATGCTATGAGATCATATTCAAAAGTTTGAGTAGCTAAAAAAATATCTCGAGTCTTTGAGCGCAAACCCCTTACGTTTTGATAGTAAAGGGTGATTCGCTCTAGTTTTTTGAATTTTGGTGTGCAGTTGGTTTGTTGACTTTTTTTTGTTTGAATTCGGAAACAAAAATATTGTCTGCCCAAAGATTTGAGCGAATAACATCCGCAGCATATTCTGTAGCGATTGATACAGTGAATGATGCATAACATGGCCTGTTACCAATTTTCATACATGGTATGTAGGTGTCAGCAGGTACTAGATTATTTGTTTTTAAAAAGCTGATTATATTGTCAGTAGTCGTGTCAGGCATTAATCTAGAAATAAAAATTCTTTTTAATTTAGGTATTGCCTTCAATCCAGACTTTTCATTATTAATATTGATAATATTATTAGTGCTATTTTCGGGCAGGCTTACTGCTGCTAGTAAAGGCGCTGCATTAGGAGGTTGAGGGGGAGGAGTGATAGACGTTTTATGTGAAATGCGCTTCTGTACACGCAATAGAAATATTGGCACATGGAGCATGATAAAGCTGTCCGCAGCGACCGGAACAAGAAAACATAGAATTTAATATGTTTTGACTCTTGCACTTATCCCTCAAAGAACAGTCAGCAAAATTTTCTACTGATAAGAATTCCATTTATTATAACTTTTGAAAATAACAAAAGTACAAAATTAAAAAAAATTATAAATTTTAAAAATTTAAAAATTTAGTCCGGAATAAAAAAATTGGATCACTCAAGGGTTAATGCTTACTCCTGTTACAAATTAAAACACTAACAACACAATAGAAAAACGACGTAAACAAATATCGCACAAAGAAGAATAGTAAATCACAGATAACAATAACAATGCATGCCGCAGTAATATTACACAGAAATAGACAAATATATTACTTAAATTAATTTAAATAAAAATGTATTATAACAAATATTTAATATTTTATAAAAACAACGACACTTAACGACAAGAAACAGAACTTTGACGAAAACTCACTACAAAGTATATTTAATATTCAATAAATACACTATTTAAATCACTACATGCACTTGTAACAACGTCCTGCACTGACAAAGTCAACTGATTAGACGCATTTGCAATTTTATGCTTTTTTGAAAATTTTTCGCCTTTCTCTATATTTTGCGCCCTTCTATAGAGGCGCACAAATTTTGCAATGTTGTTTTTTGCAATGTTGTTTTTTTGAAAATTTTGGGCCCTTCTGTAGAGGCGCAAAAATTTTGTAAATTAGACGCATTTGTAATTTTATGGTTTTTTGAAAATTTTGCGCCTTTCTCTATATTTTGCGCCCTTCTATAGAGGCGCACAAATTTTGTAAATTAGGCACATTTGCAATTTTGTGCTTTTTTAAACATTTTGCGCCCTTCTGTAGAGGGAAATTTTATGATTTTTCAAATTTTTCGCCTTTCTCTATAGTTTCCGCTCTTTTAAAAAGGCACAAAATTTTGAATATTAGGCGCATTTTTTCATGTTGTTTTTTTTTTAAAAGTTTGTTTGAAAAATACAAAAATGCGCCTTTTTTGGGGATGGCGACCGCCCCCCTCGCCACCCCCTGGATCCGCGCTTGAGAAAAGACCAAAGAGAAGCAGATCGACACCCACAACTTCTTCGTCGACTACAAAGCAGCCTTCGAAAGTCCGATAAGAAGTCGCCTATACGCCACCATGTCTGAGTTCGGTATACCTGCGAAACTTATAAGGCTTTGCAGGATGACCCTGAGCGACACACGTTGATCAGTGAGAATTTGGAACAACCTCACCGATCCTTTAATACCGAACGAGGTTTCAGACAAGGTGATTCCCTATCGTGTGATTTCTTCAACCTAATAATGGAGAAGATTGTAAGAGCTGCACAACTCCATCACAATGGCACTATCTTCAACAAGAGTTCCATGCTGCTCTGGTACGCTGATATATCGACATCAGAGTCACGGCGTCCTGGACAACACGTCACTATTGACAACCTCAACTTCGAAGTTGTGAAGGACTTCGTATACCTATGAACCAGCATCAACAAGGAAAACATTGTCAGCCTGGAGATTAAGCGAAGAATAACTCTTGCCAACAGGTGTTCAGTAGGCAATTGAGGAGCAGAGCCCTCTCTCGACGGAGAAAAATTACGCTCTATAAGTCGCTCATAATGCCAGTCCTTCTCCATGTCGCTGAGGCATGGACGCTTGCCAACACCGATGAGCGAGCTTTAGGAGCGTTCGAGAGAAAGATTATTCGGAAATCCTATGGCTCGATATGCGTTGGAAACGAGTACTGAATCAGATGGAACGAAGAGCTGTATGAGCTCTACGCCGACATTGACATAGTCAGGCGCATTAAAATCCAGCGCCTACGCTGGCTTGGACATGTCGAGCGTATGGATGAAAAGCAAAAAAGGTGTTCAATTCTGTACCCAGTGGTGGTCAACGTAGGAGAGGGCGTCCGACCGAGTGCGAGACAACCTGACAACACTTGGAGTGCAAAATTGGAGAGGGGTGATTGCTGCGGCCGAAACCCATCATGGGTTGTAATGGCCAAATAAGTAAGTCTATCTATCTATATATTTATATATATATATATATATATATATATATATATATATATATATATATATATATATATATATACTTATTTGGCATTTTAATCGAATATTTCATAAACAATTTTTTAAAAATATTCCGATAAATTACAGTAAGATAAAGTCTAATGTTGCGTGCTCCAGGGGTCCTTTTGTACTTGCCTTTATTCTTTCCTAACAAATATTATTAAATAAAAACGCAAGGATATTTCAGACTTGCTTTATACTTTTATTAATTATTTTTAAGTATTTTTACAAGCTTGAGTTTAAACTGAAAACACGTCTGCACTCTAAGGCTGTTAAAATCATAATGCTTAAAATCTAAACTTAACCTCTACTCATCACCTCGGTATCGTGCGACTCACGAACCCCTTGCTTATACCTATTTCTTAAAACACAACTTATAAATACAAGCAAGCATATTCTTAAATCTACGTACTACTAAAAACCTCATGAACCCCACATCGGATATTACTAATGTTGTGAAATTATTAACTGTGAGAAAATTCCATTGTGCTAAATTCTTAATTGGTTCCCATGGTGGCGGCGTTAATCTTGACTTAAATTACAACCAATGCTTTTGTTGTTGCTTTCAAACAGACGGCACACTTGCTAGCGTGAGTCTCGGATCAAATTGCAACCAATGCATTTTTCGTTGCTTTTAAGCAGACTTAATTTTATCTCCTGAAAGTATGCACTCATAAACATTATGTACTTGTTCCAGTTATGTCGTAGACGTTTTGTTAAGTTAACATGCATCTGTTATTGTGCTTTTAGATTTGAACTTTATGTGCATACTGGTTATGTTCAGGCTGTCTGAAATACAACAAAAACCAGTTGGGAAGGTTAGATCACATGGGAAATTTTAAAGTAGGTGTAATTATGATAGTTCGGATTATCAAAATTATAGTCGGTCTAAGCCGACTATAAATACCCTACACATATGTGTGGTTACCATTCAAAGTGATATATAGGTCACCAGGGTATACGAATCCTGAAAATAACTACAAACATTCAATCGCTGAAGAATTTCCATTCATTTGATACCCATATTTACATATGGGTAGGTGTACCGAATATCGATTTCTTTTTTGATGAACCACAAGTCTTTTCGCCGGAAAACATTATTATCATGTATTTGAGCATGATGTCAATACATATTTGACCAAAAAAGTTTACCTAAGCACGTATACAGTAAAATTGATTTGTATATGTACATTTTATATGAGGTATTTGAACATAAGTGGTCGTATCATAGGTCACAATGGACCGATCTCGCCAATTTTTTCGCACATACAGCGTAGGTATATTAGTAATCTAAGTTATAAGTTTCATTTATCTAGCTCTTCAATTTTAAAAGTCTTAGGGATTTCAACAGACAGACAGACAGACAGACGGACATCGCTAAATCGACTCAGGAGGTCATGCTGATCAAGAATATATATACTTTTCCATACCGGAGATGCTTCCTTCTGGGTGTTACAAACGGCGTACCAAACTGAATATACCCTTTCACTCTTAGTGTAGGGTATAAAAACGTTTTTGATTCACAACGTTCTTCCCCCCTATTTTAAGAAGAAAATATTATTAAAAAGAATAATAGATTTCTCTTTTACATCATTAATATTTCAATATATTTCTTAATTTATTTAACTTACAATAATATTTAAAATCAATAATTATTTTTCATATTATTATAATTTATTTTACTTATTTTCATTTTAAGAATCTTATTAATGCTTATCTTCGTTACTCAATTACTTAATTAATGGTCGCAGTTTTAGTGATATTTATATACTTTATGTAACGCTAAAAAGAAAAATGAATAACATTACAAGTCACTGAACGTTGCAATTGACAAAACAGTAGTTGATCAAGTTACCGCTTTGCAATCGCTGCGTTCCGTGTTGCTCTGTTGTTTTTCTTGTTTATTCATTTAAGTCATTAAATACTTTAATTTGTGTAACGATTTGTTTTCTTTTAAATATTTTGCGATATTTATTGAAAATAATACATTAATTTTTATTGAGTATATCTTTAGTTATTGTTTATATGTATAGTTTTCATATTTTAATGTTTCTTCAAGTTTTTCATTACTTATTTCTAGTATATCAAATTAATTATACAAAAAAAATATAATTGTGTTTTCTATCAATTTAAAACATAAACTGCTGTAATCGCTAGTTCTGTTTCTCTCTGTTTACGTGTATAGGTTGGCTGGCTGCATTTTATTTGTTTCTGTCACTGTTTCGAAAAACATTGTTATCGTTATTTAATCTCATCTTTCTTCTTGATTTTCTTAGCTTTGTTAAATTTGATGTCTTCTTGTTGCGTTGTTTTTTCAGTCAAATTGAATCGTATTTTGTTGAGAGCAGATACTAAAATTGGTAATTTTGTAATTTTATACTTCTGGATATTAATACGAATTTGACTTCTTTAAATGTTTTAAGAGTTCTTGTAGCGAAATTGTCATCTTCGGAAATCATCTTTAATTATACGTACATGTTGTTGTTTGATGTTGTTCTTTTATATTTCACTTGTTGTAAAAATATTTGAATATTTGAAGTTCTTAGTGTTTTTAATTTTCGTCTTCTCTTTTAGGAAATTATGTTCTTTTGTTGAAGAAATTGTCAGCATAATGTGTGAAACGTTGTTGATTTAGTACAATTATGATAACTTTGATGATGTGTCAAATTTATTTTTCTATAAGGTTAGCATTGACAGCTGAATAAGTGTATACGGAATAGCTCCTTCAACTTATTTACCAAATATTAGCTTGTTCCTTGAGTGATAAAATTGTTATCCTTTAATTTTATGCACGTAAAGATGTAAAATGTTGTTGCTTCTTTATGGTAGAATAGTCACAACTTTGCTGATTTGTCGAACTTCCACATTCATGTTTATAGTGAGCTCCTTTCTTTTAATTAAACATGTTATTGATGTACAATTGTTGTTGTCAGCGCCATGACTCTCACATGTTTCTTTATCATTCTTGTCTTGTACTTCATTACATAATATTACCATTTCATACCTTTACCCAACAAAATTAAACGATCTTCTTTGACAATTAAAATTTAAACTTAGTGTCTTCTGCGTCGAATTTTATTGTTTGGTGGACTGCTAGTTATTCTTCTTCTTCGTGCATGTTTTATTTCTTTGACGTGGTTGAAATGCATTTCCAGAGCCAGGATTATTATTAAAAATACTTATTACTTTGTATTGTTTATTATAACTTTATAAATAATTTATATTTAACATCATTTTTACTTTCAGTATTCATAATCTTTGTTTATATTACCTTACATCATAGTATTAAAATTTTATATTTTAATTGTATATTTATATCGAACATTTTACTTATGCCACTGTGTACATATTTTATTTTACTTTAAAATCTTTAATTTTTTTCTTCATATATAGAACTTCTTTTATTTATAATTTCATTAGCTCATGAATCAATGCTAATTATTTTCAAAATAACTTAGCTATTTATTCATGCACTAATTTATGAATTTAATCATTATTGCCAATTTTCAATAATGGTAAGCGCGCGCGATTTATGCATAACTACTTTTGTACATTCAATATTTACATATATATTTTCATTACCGTGTAATAATCACATTTAAAACGTTTGTTAATTTTGTTAGATTGTGTATTGTATTTTTTTCTTATCATTCAATTATTGTTCAAATTTTTACGCTGCATTAACGTATCTCGTCTCATTTTCGGTACATTAGTGCATTGTTCCTAGATGCAAAACGCTGAATTGCATTTTATCGCTTATAACATTAGCTCCTCACTTCTATATGTGCTCCACTTTAGTGTGTGGCCCGCTAACACCTATCTGTACTTCAAGTGCAATGATCTTTCTGTTGTCTGTTTCCATTGAAAATGATCTTGACAATGAAACTGAAGTACTGACCTATCTCAATTATAGTGGCAATGTATATTTTATTGCTTTGGCAAATTCGTACTGAATTCTTGTTTATGAAATATCTAATATAATCCTCTTTATACTTTATTCCTTTCTCATTTAATACATGATCGAATGCTAGTCATCTTCGAAAATTAATACATAGCTATTTCCTCATGCACTAATTTAGATTTTAAAAACATATTTTCTAAAAAAAAAAATATTTACGCGTACTTTATCTACGTTGTTTGCAATATTATGCATTGCGGTTAATGATCATTATGAACTGTTGGTTCAGTTATTAATTTCGTTTTTTTTGTTCGTTCGATTGTGTACAACTTAAGAGTTATATGCTTTTAATAAGTTATTATGGTATTTTTTCCCTTTTCCCTTGATACAGATCACTGTTGTCACAGGACTTATTATTGAAAGGACTTCATAGGGTCCTACCCAGATTGGTGAAAATTTGTTTTTCCTATTCTGGTTTTTTAATAAAACTTTATCTCCTTCCTTAAAAACTACCGTATTTAATGTATTATCGTAACTTCGTTTAGATCTTTCCTTAGCTTTTTCTTGATTTTGTCTGACTATCTCATGTGTGCGCTGTATTTGGTATTTTAATACCTTATTGTAATCTTCACTGTTATAAATTGGTGAACATTTTCGTTTTAGGTTAGTTGGCATGTCAAATTCAAATCCGTATAAAGTACGACAAGGCGTTTTCACTGTAGACATATGCACTGTGTTATTGTGCACATGCATTGCCGAATTCAACCATTGGTCCCAGTTGGACCCATCCTCTTTTGCAAAACATCTCAAATACTCCGCTAAAGGTCTGTGACTTCGTTCTAACGAGCCATTCGCCTGCGGGTGATAAGGTGTTATATGCATTTTTTTAATGTTTAATAACTTGCACGTGTCTGAAAATAATGTTGACACGAAATTTGAACCATTATCTGTAATTAAAATTTTCGGAATATTATAACGCGTGATAATTTCCTTGTAAAAAGCTTTGGCTACTGTGCTTGCTTCCGCGTCTGGGATAGCTACGCAGCACATGTATTTTGAAAAATCGTCTTGAAAAGTTAAAATATATTTATTTCCTGACACTGTTTCAGGTAAAATTCCTACCAAGTCCATATAAACCTTATCGAATGGACGTGTTGGCGTATCTGTCAAAACCATTGGCATTTTTGTTAACTTTGAACTTTTGTTCATTTGGCATTTAGGACAGTTTCTAACGTATTATTTTATTTGTTTCTGCATTCCCCTCCATTTAAATTGTTTATTAATCCTAAAGTATGTTTTAAGTGTGCCCTGATGGCCTCCTAGTGCTGAATCATGAAAATCTTTCATCACGGGTTTAATTTCATCTGGATCAGTTAATATTTGAGCTGAATTCGTTTCATTATTTGTATCTATTATTGTTTCAACTACGACTGGTATACTGATTTGTGGTTTTATTTTTGTGATTTGCTGATCTAAAATATTTTGTGTAGTTTTGTTTCGTGTTTGTACGGTTGTTATATCTGGTTCTATATATGGAATTCTGCTTAAAGCATCCGCATTTAAATTCTTTTTGCCTGGTTTGTAAATTATTTCAAAATCATATTCCGATCATTTGTGTCGGAAACGAGCAAGGCGGGATGTCTGATCTTTTAAATTTGCAATACCTTTTAGAGGCTGATGATCTGTAAAAATGTTGAATGGTCGCCCCTATAGGTATGCTCTAAAATTCTTTGTTGCCCAAACAATTGCTAAAAATTAATTTTCAATGGTAGAATATCGTTTTTCTGCTCCATTTAAAGTTCTACTTGCAAACGCGATCGGTCGGTCGCCTAGTCCTATATCACCTTGAGATAGGACTGCACCTACTGATTCGTTACTTGCGTCTGTTGTTAGTAAAAAAGTTTTTGTAAAATTTGGATATGCTAAAATTGGAGGTGAAATTATTGATTCTTTCAATTTAATAAATGAATTTTGACAATCGTCCGTCCATTTAAATTTAACGTCCTTTTTAAGTAAATTATTAATTGGTAAAGATAACCTATTAACATATAACATATTGCGTATGAACTTTCTGTAATAATTAATTAATCCCAAGAATGCTTGTACTTCTTTTCTGTTTCTTGGTACTGGAATATTTTTTACGCATTCGACCTTAGCGGGGTCTGGCAGCGCACCATTTATGCCCTAAATATTTTATTTTAAATTATGGTCGCTTAGTTTCTGTAATACTTTACTTAATCTGTGTTCATGTTCGCTTATGTTTTTCCCATACACAACTATATCATCAAGATATACAAAACAATCGATACCCTGTAACCCTGTTAAGATGTGATTCATTATTCTCTGGAAAGTTGCTGGTGCCCCTGTTAAACCGAAAGTCATCCTATTGAATCCAAGTCCTGTACTGAAGGCAGTTTTTTCTTTATCACCTTCTTCTACTAAGACCTGATGATAGCCACTTGCTAAATCTAAAGTTGAAAAATACCGACTGTGACCTAATTGATCTAATATTTCATCTATTCGCGGAATAGGAAATACCTGTATTACGGTTACGTCATTTAATTTACTGATATCTATGACAAGTCTCCATTTTTTGTTACCGTCTTAGTCGCTCCTCTTCGGTACCAATAATAATGGTGAATTCCAGGGTGATATGCTTAGCGATATATTAATTTCCTCTCTATGTGTGTGTGGAAGTTTGTATTGCTTTTGGTTAATTGGTGGTTGATTCCATTGTGTTGTTATGTCGTGTTCAAGAATCGGCGTGTATGACAGTTCGTCACCTTCTAAGTGAAAAACATCGTGGTAAGAAATACAAAGATTTTGTAATGATGTGATTTCCTCCTTATTTAAAGATTCATCGATGTTAATCTTTTCTAATAATCTATTAATCCTATTTTTGATATTTACTGAATTTATAGTATTTATTGTAGAATTGTTTGTATCTGATTCCTTATACTGATTAAAATTTTAAAATTTCGGTTTAAAATTGTTGTCTATTATAATGTCCTTTTCTGTAGCATTTAATACTGAGACATAAACTTTATTTTTGTTAACATTCGATAAGCTTTCTCCCAAATATACTCCAGGATAAATTTCTTGTTTATGTATTAATACAATTGGAATTTTTGTTTTTAGTGAAATTTCTACTATTTTTGCGGTTCTCGGCATTATTTTTATTTCATGATTGTAATAAATATTTTCTATATCGGCTCGTGTTTTCATTGGTAATCGAATAGTGTGATTTTTTCCTTTATCACAGAATGTTATAATCTTATTAATTGCGTTTATTACGGATCTATTCCATATGTTATCCCGTCCTATTATTCCGTCTGCTGGTATTCCTTGTTCAAGAGATACTACATGCATTATTAAATGTAACCACTTTATATTACTGTATTGTATATTGGTCGTGCCTAAAGTCCTTACGCATCCACCAAAAGCCCCATAAAAATCTTTCTTATTATTCTTGTCAAAATCCGGTAGTTGTGTCATAGCACCTTCCTTTATTATGCTTGCATCTGCTCCTGAGTCTACTAGTAATATGAGTTTTCCATTTTTAGCTGCCTCGCAAGGTACTTCAATGAACACATCACTTACATTAGACAATTTGAAGCAGTCTCCCTTTCAATTGTATATTTTCTTAATTCTCTTTTTATTTAATCCACTCAACTGTTGTCTGATTTTTTTATCATAACATGTTATAAAATTTTCAAACATATTGTTCAACTTTTGACCTATTTGCATTTCTTCCCATACACATCTTTGCCGATTAGTTTCATCTGCTACTAATTTAATCATTGTTGTCCCTATTGCTATTATCATATATATAAAGAAATGTATTAATGCAAAAATTACCATTGTCACTCCCTCACAATCAAACCACGGTGGATCAATATGTGTATCAACGGTCACTTCAGACGTCTGATTAGCAATATTTTCCTCCATCGGTTTTCTCTTATTTTTAGGAGTTTGGGTAGTTAATGTGATCACAGACCCTTCAGCCTTATGATTTACTATTTCTACCCTTTTTGACCTAATTTTGCTATTTTTAATGGGTCCCCAGCTTACTGGCCTTGGCTGGGCCCCTGGTAGTTTTCCTTGTTTTGATCATTATTCTCCCTCGCCAGATAATCCCTCTTGGCGTAGCAATCAGTTTCTACATGACCAAGTCTACGACACCAATCACATTTTAAATTATTTCTAGGGGTATTCCCATTTCTATTGTTATTATTTCTATTATTATTATTATTGGTACGGTACGTAGTGTTATGTCCTGCTTGCAAATTGTTGTTTAAAAATACCCTATTAACGACTGGATGGTTTTGTGTACGTCCAAACCCTTCCTTATTTTAAGCTTCTAATCTAATGGAAGCACACCTCCAACTAGATTCGTGGCCATATTTTTCACACTCTATACAAAACGGTCTGTTTTTCCGCGTAATACATTCGTCTCTTGTATGTCCTTTTTTCTGGCAAAAAAAGCATCTTGGTCGTATTTTTGATCCTTCTGTTTTATATTGGGTTGATATTTTGTGATTTAGTGGGGTAGTTTGAAAATGATTGTTTTGAATACTATTCGTTGGACTGGTTACGGATCCTTGTTCGAAACTGTACACTTCCTCGGGGAATCTCGGACCCCCTTGAATTGTTATCTGGGCCTTTAATGCTTCATCTAATAAATCATTCAAGTTTTCTGCTTTGCTACTTAATAATAAAACCTTTATTGTCGGATCCTTTACACCTACCTTGAATGCTGTCAGAACTGAGTTTACTAGTTCCGTATTAAAAACATCTGTAGGTAGAATTTTTATTTTTGTACCTTGAATCTGCTTTTCATTAGCGTTTGCCCATAATCTTTCTAATCTTCTTGCAAATGTCGTCAGACTCTCACCATCCGTCTGATATGCTTTTCTAATACTATCCTGAACCGAATCTAACGTAGTCATTTTTAAATATGTATTTCTTAGAACGTCAAATAACTCCTCCAAATCATTGAACTTTCTTGTGCGGACTAGATCATAAGCGTCACCAAGAAGATGCAGTTTGACACAACTAATGAATTCTTCTTTGTTTTCTTCTGTAATTTTTAGACTTGCTAACGCACAAGCGTCCATGAATCTATAAAGTTCAGTTTTAAGGGACGGTGATTCCGATCCCATAAAAAATGGAACCACACTTCCTACGTAATTCGATACAGTATCTAACGACATTTCTAATGTTGTTTACGGTGCTGTTATTTTATCAAATTATCATTCAATCTGTAATGCCTCCTTATGATATAATGATGTTTCGTGGGCTAGCTTAACTTCCGATTCTAAAAATCTGATTTTCGAATCTAATTCCCTTACTTTATTATTTGCTTCTTCTAATGTTTCGAATTCTAGTCTGGGCTGTTGGCTCAGTGCTCGTTCAATTGATTCGTCCGAAATATCTTTATTTTTCAGCAAAGTTCTTAATTTTTCGTTTTCTTCCTCTATTCCACTAGCCTGATCTAACAACTCCTGCCGTTCTTCTACAATATCGTTTAATTTTTTATTTAATGCAGTAAATTCCCCTTTCCAATCTTCTAATTCTTTTATTTTATGAGCATTTTTATGTTCCAAGAAGTATACTAATTGTTCAAAAACTACGTCAACTCTTTCTACTTTTGAGTATACCCGTGTGGAACTGACTTTATTTTTTATTAATTCTAAAGTTTCTTTATTGTTAACTTCCGTACTAATTTGATTCCACATTTTCTCAGTAAATCTGCCAAGTTGTCCTAATATATTTCTATATGTTACTTCCAATTCCTCAAAGTTCGCCATATAATCATTAAAATTTTCAATTAAAATTTATAAATTTGTTTAATTTCATTCTTTCTATAATTTAATTTCACCATTTATTTACTGCTTTCACTCAAACTCACTAAAATTTATTTAATATTTAATTATACCTTCCTTTCCACTTCTGTATTTCTTCATTTATTTTTTTTTAATGCTCCTTCCAATTCGTCCTTCAGTCCTTTTTGTAGATTCTTGAAAAACCGGCTGCGCCAAAATGTTGCGTGCTCCAGGGGTCCTTTTGTACTTACCTTTATTGATGAAACCGTCAGTGACAATTTTCCCTCGAAGTCCACAATTCTTTCCTAACAATTATCATTAAATAAAAACGCAAGGATATTTTAGACTTGCTTTATACTTTTATTAATTATTTTTAAGTATTTTTACAAGCTTGAGTTTAAACTGAAAACACGTTTGCACTCTAAGGCAGTTAAAATCATAATGCTTAAAATCTAAACTTAACCTCTACTCATCACCTCGGTATCGTGCGACTCACGAACCCCTTGCTTATACTTATTTCTTAAAACACAACTCATAAATGCAAGCAAGCATATTCTTAAATCTACGTACTACTAAAAACCTCATGAACCCCACATCATATATTTACTAATATTGTGAAATCATTAATTGTGAAAATTCCAATGTGCTAAATTCTTAATTGGTTCCCATGCTGGCGTTAGTCTTGACTTAAATTACAACCAAAGCTTTTGTTGTTGCTTTTAAACAGACGGCACACTTGCTAGCGTGTGCCTCGGATCAAATTGCAACCAGTGCATTTTTCGTTGCTTTCAAGCGGGCTTAATTTTATATCCTGAAAGTATGCACTCATAAACATTATGTACTTGTTAAGTTAACATGCATCTGTTATTGTGCTTTTAGATTTGAACAGCTCAATTTTGGAAATATATATTAAGGATAACAGAATTATAATAAGATAATATAAAAATAATGGTAACGCAAGAAAAAATTAAAAAAAGGAAAATTATAAAAATATCAGTAACTACTTAAAAACAGCTCAATTTTGGAAATATATATTAAGGATAACAGAATTATAATAAGATAATATAAAAACAATGGTAACGCAAGAAAAAATTAAAAAAAAAGTATAATTATAAAAATATCAGTAACTACTGAAAAAAATACGAAATATAAAATGCAAGTTCGACAAGTTCGAACATTTCAAGTATACAGGCATATAATGCAGTTCAAAATTTCTTTGGTTTTTATGGATGGAAATCCTTCTTCTTTTCATGAAGTTTAAGAATTACCGATATATTCTTGCTGCTCTTGTTTAAGGTTCGCTTCTCGGCTCACTACTGCATTTCAGATCATATCTCAGGTGAAGTCAAAATATTGCTTTTCATTGAAATTGTTTCTTGGCTATATATATATATATATATATATATATATATATATATATATATATATATATATATATATATATATATATATATATATATATATATCAAGGATTGAACCCTAAACGAATAACGGTTTCGATTTCGGTTTTTTCCGCGTTTCGGTTTCGGTTTTGATTTCGGTTTTTGTATAAATTTTCTTTATTTCCATATTTTTCAAATAATTTTATATGGTGCTAAATTATGTTCAAATTATGATATCGGGGTAAAGTGGAAATATTGTGTTATTGAATTATTTAATTGAATACGCCAAGAAAAAATTTTAAATTATAAATTCGTTACCTCAACCAATGAAAAGCAACTTTTTGACATAACCTGAGATATGATCTGTTTCAATTTTCATCGATAAAAGTTAAAGAAATTAAATTTCAACAATTCTGTGAACTGCAATATATATGTATACTAGTGATGATCATTTGCAAGAGCAAGGCAAGAAATGGTAATCTTCATCTTTTAAATTTTAAATAAAAGATCGAAGACAAATATAAATAAAATATAAAATAAAAATAATTGTATTTAAGTTACTTATTTTCCATATTTTTCAATTTCTTCAACATTTTACCAACAAAAAAATAAAACCAATAACATAAAAATTTTAATTATTTTAACAAGAATTAACCAATAAAAAATAATTGTATAAATCAAGTGATGTTGACGAGACAATTCAAAATCTCAAGGCCATAATAAAATGAACGAAAAGTCACCAAATACATTTTCAAAATGCTAAATATTTTTTACAAACTTCTTTATGTATCTGTCAATTGATAAGAAAATGTAAATCTATTAGTTGATATTTCAACTTTAAAAATGCATCAATTACTTTTTATAATATTAATCAACAAGCTCGAAAATTAAGTTTTTCAGAAAAATGTGTTTGGTGACTTTTCGTTCTACAACGACGATATACATTATACGATTTACAATAAATATTTCGTATATGCATATTTCTGTTTTCATCACAGATTGAAAAATTCGTATGCTACACGTACCGTATGTCAAGAGAACTCAAATAATATCTTGCATAGTAACATTTTTCTTTGCGAACACCATGCGAACGCAAACTCAAACGCTACAAAGCGAATACTAACAGAAAGAAGAGAATATAACAATAACGAATACGATTCTTATACACACACTTTCACAACTCTTCGTTGCTATACTGTATCATCGCATGGCAACAAACAGACGCATGACAACAGACAGACGCATGGCACCACGCTACATGTATGTATCTAGTACAGCTCTCTAGTTGGCAACAACAACGAGTTCTCTTTGTGGTACAAAAAATTTCCCGCCAAAAATTCCATCAACAGCTTGCATGCTTCTTTATTCGAATTTTTGTTGTTGTTGCACTTTCAAACGAATCTGCGAATTTGTGAAAAAAGAAAAACACAAAAAGCAATATATCAGCTAAATATACCACACTGTAAAATGTTCATATATTATTTTTTATTACTTCATGATTTTACAATAAAAAAAAAAAAACTATATATAAAAGTAAAACAAAAATAATAATGTGAATAGCACAGTGCATATGCACAATCGATGTACGAACTAGCGTAGCGAAGAAAAGAGAAAAAACATTGTTTTGTCTGTTTTATCTTTTTGAATCGACTTTTGAAACACTTTTAAAGCTATTTACCGCTTCAAAAGTGCTTCACAGGCCTTATTTTTAAGATGCTTATATTCTTTAGAATTGACAAAAACAAAAAAACACACATCTTCATTAATGTTAATGTTTATAAATATTTTGCACGCTTTCCATTGTTACTTGTTCAATATTTAGTAATATCATGAATTATTTTGTATATCATTATTACCTTAAAAACATAATAAATACATTAAAATCATAAAAAAACGCAAGTCTTCCTTTTCTTGCAGTCTTACTCTTGCACTTGCTCTTATTCTTTTTTTTTTGCAAAATATCGATCTTGTTCTCGTTTTTGTTCTTGCAAAAAAAATGCAAGAACAAGATGCAAGAACACGAAATTTTTAATCATCACTAATGTAAACAAATATCTGCCTTATACTTGAAATGTTTAAACTTGTCGAACTTGCACTTAATTTTTCGTATTTCCTTAAATAGTTACTGAGATGTTAATAATTTGAAACTTTTTTTACATTTTTCTTGCATTACCATTGTCTTGTTTATGTCCAAAATTGAGCTGTTTTGAAACATCAGTCAAAAATCCATTATAAGACTTATAAATGGTATTCTATTCAATAGATCATTTAAAAGAATTAAAAAATGACATTTTACTTAAGATCTTCTATAAAAAATAAAATATGTTTTTCTGTTTCTTTTTATACTTTTTTAAAAACCGTTTTAAACTGGTATAAAACCGAAACCGTTTATATCGGTTTTGGATATCGGTTTATTTCTGATAACGGTTACGGTTTCAATCCTTGATATATATATATATATATATATATATATATATATATATATATATATATATATATATATATATATATATATATATACTTAAAACCCATGATGGGTTCCGGCCGCAGCAATCAGCCCTCTTCCATTTTGCACTCCAAGTGTTTGTCAGGTTGTCTCGCACTTGGTCGCTCCACCGGAGATTCGGATGCCCTCTCCTAAGTTGACCACCACTGGGTACAGAATTGAACACCTTTTTTGCTGGAGCGCTTTCATCCATACGCTCGACATGTCCAAGCAAGTGTAGGCGCTGGATCTTAATGCGCCTGACTATGTCAATGTCGGCGTAGAGCTCATACAGCACTTCATTCCATCTGATTCTGTACTCGTTTTCAACGCATATCGAGCCATAGGATTTCCGAATAATCTTTCTCTCGAACGCTCCTAAAGCTCGCTCATCGGTGTTGGCAAGCGTCCATGCCTCAGCGCTATGGAGATGGAGTGGCATTATGAGCGACTTATATAGCGTAATTTTTGTCCGTCAACAGAGGGCTCTGCTCCTCAATTGCCTACTGAGCCCAAAGTAACACCTGTTGGCAAGGGTTATTCTTCGTCTAATCTCCAGGCTGACATTGTTTTCCTTGTTGATGCTGGTTCCTAGATATACAAAGTCCTTCAAAACTACGAAGTTATGGTTGTCAATAGTGACGTGTTGTCCAAGACGCCGTGACTCTTTGTTTGTTGACACTAAGTACTTCCTCTTGTCCCTCTCTTAACTGGAGAATGCTGCACTGACTGGTCGTACGCTCTGCCCAATGTTGTCGATATCATCAGCGTATCCGAGCTTCATGGAACTCTTGTTGAAGATAGTGCCATTGTGATGGAGTTGTGCAGCTCTTACAATCTTCTCCATTATTAGGTTGAAGAAGTCACACGATAGGAAATCGCCTTGTCTGAAACCTCGTTCGGTATTAAACGTATCGGTGAGGTTGTTCCCAATTCTCACTGAGCAACGTGTGTCGCTCAGGGTCATCCTGCAAAGCCTTATAAGTTTCGCAGGTATACCGATCTCAGACATGGTGGCGTATAGGCGACTTCTTATCGGACTGTCGAAGGCTGATTTGTAGTCGACGAAGAAGTAGTGGGTGTCGATCTGCTTCTCTTTGGTCTTTTCTCAAGCGCGGATCCAGGGGGTGGCGAGGGGGGCGGTCGCCATCCCCAAAAAAGCCGCATTTTTGAATTTTTCAAACAAACTTTAAAAAAAAAAACAACATGAAAAAATGCGCCTAATATTCAAAATTTTGTGCCTTTTTAAAAGAGCGGAAACTATAGAGAAAGGCGAAAAATTTGAAAAATCATAAAATTTCCCTCTACAGAAGGGCGCAAAATGTTTAAAAAAGCATAAAATTGCAAATGTGCCTAATTTACAAAATTTGTGCGCCTCTATAGAAGGGCGCAAAATATAGAGAAAGGCGCAAAATTTTCAAAAAAGCATAAAATTACAAATGCGTCTAATTTACAAAATTTTTGCGCCTCTATAGAAGGGCGCACAATATAGATAAAGGCAAAACATTTTCAAAAAAAGCATGAAATTGCAAATGCGTCTAATATACAAAATTTTTGCGCCTCTACAGAAGGGCTCAAAATATACAAAAAGGCGGTAAATTTTCAAAAAAACATAACACTGCAAATGCGCCTAATTTATAAAATTTGTGCGCCTCTATGGAAGGGCGCAAAATATTGAGAAAGGCACAAAATATTCAAAAAAATTAAAATTGCAAATGCGTCTAATTTACAAAATTTTTGAGCCTTTACAAAAAGGCGCAAAATTTTCAAAAAAACATAAAATTGCAAATGCGCCTAATTTTCAAAATTTGTGCGCCTCTATGGAAGGGCGCAAAATATAGAGAAAGGCACAAAATTTTCAAAAAAAAAAAAAAATTACAAATGCGCCTAATTTACAAAATTTTTGAGCCTCTACAAAAATTGGCAAAATTTTCAAAAATACATAAAATTGAAAATGCGCCTAATTTACAAAATTTGTGCGCCGCTATGGAAGGGCGCAAAATATAGAGAAAGGCGCCCGAACCAAAAATATGCCGTGAATCTGTCATACAAATTCCACAAAATTTTACAACCTGCTATACACTTCCCAAAATATTTCATTTATCTGTCTGTTGGCCGGAAATACCCCCTAAATATTCCTGAAAAATGACCTAAATTTTGTTCGGGGTATCAATATTAAATCGAATTTAAACATTATAGGCGCATAATCATAGGCAATTATAAGACAACTTTAATAATTCGACTTTTTTAGAATTTTTGTATCAAAAGATGATGGACAAAAGGTGGTTTTGAATTTAAAATTTTAGTTTAAATTGTCTATACTAATGCGTCATAGTTTTTAGAAAATAAATAGAAAATAAATATATTTTTTTGCATATCTTCGTTGTACAACTATTCGTCCAAATAGCATTTTTTATAAAAATTTGACAATTTATAGTTTTAGAGGTGTTCGTGTATTTTTCATAATTAAAAATCAAATATTCACAAAACATAGTTTTTAAGTATGTCCAATCGGCATTGCGCTATAAGGTTATGATTGTTTCAAATATAATTGAAGATGTTATCAACAAAAAAAAAAAATGGTTTGCATGAAAAAAATAACTTTTAACCAGAAATCATTGTTTCCTCTTCAACAACATTTTTGTTTTCCGTACTGTTTGAGATACCCCTTGAAGATTTGAAAAATCTGAAAATTTTACTTTTTTTAGCTTATGGATTTTTGCATATATAAATTTAGTTCAAAATATATATAGTGATTTTTAATAATTTTTTTCTTTAAAACTTGTTTACTTAGAAAAACCACGATTATTCGATTAGAAAGGTAACAAATGTATATAGCTGAACATGCAATAAAATCGATATTGAAACAAAAATTATTTGATGACTTTTAGTTCTATCACGACGATTCATAATCCGATTTTAACGTTTTTAATATTTTTAAAATTTAAAAAAAAACTGTTGGAAATTAATTTAATAATTGGTCAAGTAACTATTACCTTTTACTTCTTGAATGAATGGTATAAAAAATTAGGTTAAATGTAAAACTTAAGTTCTTACAAATGGTACAAAAGTTATACTTTAAAAAAAAAAAATCAAATTCAAATATTTTGTATTTTTGGTTTTGAAATATGCCGACTTGAAAAGTGAAAATAATCATTAAAAATACATTGTGTATATAAACAAGATGTCGGTATTGATCACCTTTAATATAATACACAAATTGAATTTTGTTTCCAAAGGGTACTGAGATATGTACACCTTCCTAAAATCTTCAAACTTTCCCCTCTGTTTGGGTCCAAGGCTAAATTAGGACGCGGTCGGACTTGTGGTACCCTAGATACATCGAAAACTTATACACCTACCTATATGAACATTAGACTGATTCAAATACAGAAAATCTTAAAATGATTCGCTTCGCGTCGACTTTCTGAAACTAGGACCTCTAAAACTGAGAAGAAGCTTTTAAAACCAAAAAAAAAAGTGATCCTAATGCGCAAAGACCTTAAATGTCATTTTTGAGCTTTTAACGACTATTTTCAATAAAATTATTGTTACTCCAAGTATAAAAAGATATCACTTACTGAAATTATGATTTTTTAAACCATAATTTTTAAGTTAACCGTTAAAATTTCATGACTTGCCAAACACGAAAAATGTCGACTTTTTTTTACTATAGTGATTTTAACGTTCGAAATTTTTCTAATTTTATTCTAATGAGTTTAAGATAACATTTTTGTATTATTGCACATACAATTCTCTTTAAAATGTTGTGTAACTCTTATATTTTTAGGCATCGTATTATTAGTAAATACTAAAAGTATGCGCTAGCGCTACCCAAAAAAAATAATATATTTTGATTGAAATCAAACAAGAAAATTATACAAAGGGTTAATTTACACGATCCACGACAGGAGTTAGATTTTTTTCAAGAACGTAACAAACTCTACTTTTAGAGTGTCAATAAGAATATTGATGAGTTTAAACTTCATTATATATGGTTTATTAAATTCTTAAAATTTGTTATACTAAATGTTCACAGAAATTTGAATTGTAATATGTCTTCAACCTTAGAAGTTAGCTGATTGATTTGTTTATGCTTGGTAAATATTTGTATACAAGTTAATCTATGTAAGGACAACTTAAGAACATAATGTTCATTAATGGACTATTTTTGAATAAACACTTTTACAGCTTTTGTTACTATATATTATGAACCGTAACGGTGGACAAATTATGTTAAACTTTTTAATTTTATTTTAGTGAAAAAATTAATAGTTTAAGCAAAAAAAAAAAAAAAAATACATTCAACTTCTTATTAAAAAAAATCAAAAAAACCCAAAAAATTATTAAACCGTTATATCTAATAAAATATTTATTTATTTTGATCTTAAAATACTCGGGAGGGATATCCGAAACATTTCCTTGTATAATTTGGGGTGTGCATCAACTTCTGGGTTGAGAGTGTTTTAGGTAGGAGTGCAGAATCTTACTATGTACTAATAAAACAATATCTAAAAATATAAGAGAGACATATCATTTTAAATATAATTGCATGTGCAATAATACAAAAATGTTATCCCAAATTCGTTAGAATAAAATACAAAAATGTCGACCGTTAAAATTACTATAGTAAAAAGAAGTCGACATTTTTTGTGTTTGGAAAGTCATGAAATTTTAACGGTTAACTAAAAATGTATGGTTTAAAAAATCATAATTTCAGTAAGTGATTTTAAATAAAATAAAAATAAAATTGAGTGCTATCTTTTTATACTTGGAGTGACAAAAATGTTATTGAAAATAGTCGTTAAAAGCTCAAAAATTACTTTTAAGCTCTTTGCGCAATATCACAGGATCACTTTTTTTTTGGGTTTTACAGGCTGTTTTAAAGGTCCTAGTTTCAGAAAGCGGAGCGAAAGAAAATATAGTTCTATATTTTTCATACAAATATGAATCAGTCTAATGAACATATATGTACTGAAATGAAAGATATTGATCTCACGATTAATATGTTATTCTGTTCATGGTGCGATAACACCAGTAACCTTTTTACTTTTAACACCTGAGTTCATTTTATAAACGAAACAAGTGTGGGTAGGCAAACGAAAATAAATTTAATCAGGAGTCTATTATACACTAATTACACTCAAGGATTGAAACCTAAATGAATAACGGTTTCGATATCGCTTTAGGTTTTTTCCGCGTTTCGGTTACGGTTTCGGTTTTTTTTATAACGAAACGGTTTCGGTATACCGGTTCCAAGTTACGGTTTCGGGTTTGATTTCGGTTTTTGTATAAAATTTCTTTTTTCCATATTTTTCAAATAATTTAACATTGTTTATATGGTGCTAGGGTTCAAAATGGTGTAGTGCACGCGCAAGCCAGTAACCGACTTCTGTTAGTTAACCGAGCAACTAGCTGAAGATCCTTTTTCAACCCCGGTGGGACGTCTGGTCGGGGACGAACGAGGCAGGGATATTGGCCCTCCAAACTGGGGGTTGTGCGTTGGGCTTGTGACCCACCATACAAAAAAGCTGATTCAACGGAAACAGAAAAATTGTCTCGGATAGTGACCCGAAAACACGATGACAACCTACGCAAACGTATTAAGGACCATGATTTACGGATATGCACCTGGAATGTCCGAACCCTTTATAGGAAAGGTGCCACTATCCAGTTGGTTGATGTCCTCGAAAGATACAAGGCTGACATCACCGCAATCCAGGAAATGCGATGGACAGGGCTGCACTAAACAGGCATTCTCGGACATTTACTACATCTGCCATGAGAAGAGGCATGAATTTGGTTGTGGATTTGTAGTCGGCAAGAGACTCCGCCACCTTGTCTCTAGGTTCACACCCGTGAACGAACGACTAGCAACAATCCGCATCAAGACTAAATACTTCTATACCAGCCTAATTTGTGCGCACGCTCCGACGAATGAGAAGGACGATCAAACTAAAGAGACTTTCTATGAGCGCCTCGACGAAGCCTATGAGAGCTGCCCTCGTAACGACATCAAAATTGTGATAGGCGAGTTTAATGCCAAGGTTATGAGGGTATCTTTGATTCAACGGTTAGACAATTCAGCCTCCACGACAACACCTCCGACAATGGAATGAGGCTGATCGACTTCGCCGCAGCACGAAACATGGTAATTAGTGTTACTAGATTCAAGCATCTCAATATTCACAAGGCCACGTGGCGGTCACCCGATCAGAACACGCGCAACCAAATTGATCATGTTGTGATTGACGGAAGGCACGCTTCTAGTGTGATGGATGTACGCTCGATCCGAAATGCCAACATCGACTCGGATCACTTCCTTGTAGCAGCCAAGGTTTGCACACGCTTGTGTGCTGCGAAAAACGCACGGAAACCCACGCTAAGAAAGCTAGACGTCAGTAAGCTGCATACACAACAGACCGAACAAGCCTATGCCGCTCGACTCTCATACCTGCTTGCCCAAGGCACTCCTCCTCTCGATGATATATGCGCGCAGTGGACACAGGTCTCCCGCTTAATGCGTACGGCTGCCGAAGAGGTGCTTGGATTCCAACGCCCACTATGGAATAAGTGGAATGACGAGGAGTGTCGCGCAGCCACTGCAGAGAAAGACGGTGCATATAGAGCCACCCTGCAGTCGGTAATTACGCGAGCCGCGAAGGAGCGATACAGAGAGAAGAGAAAGGAAGAGAGACATATTTTTAGGCGCAAGAAAAGAGAATTAGAAAGACGCGAGTGTGAAGATATTGAGATGCATGGCGACAGGAATGAGGCTCGAAAATTCTTTCAGAAGATAAGACGCCTTACGGGAGGTTTAAAGACCGGACCCTCTTCCTGTCAGGACGATGACGGGAATCTAGTAACAGATGTCCAGGTACATTGAGATTATGGAGAGAGCACTTCTAGCAGGCGATGATGACAACTATTCCGCTGATGGAGAAGACAGCCCCAGTTGCTGACGACGGCGTTGACATACCGCCGCCTGACCGTGAAGAGGTCTGCACAGCCATCAACAGGCTGAAAAACAACAAAGCCGCAGTATCGGATGGTCTGCCTGCAGAGGTGTTTAAGACCTGAGGCGATGAGCTCATAACGAGCATGCACCAGCTCATCAGAAAAAAGCATGCCTAGCGAATGGAATCTTAGTATACTCTGCTCAATCCTTAAGAAGGGGGATCCCACGATACGCGCCTACTACCGTGGGATAAGTCTCCTCAACATCGCGTATAAAGTTCTAACGATTATGTGAAAGACTGAAGCTCATCGTCAACAGAATGATTGGATGTTATCAGTGAGGCTTCAGACCGGGAAGGTCCACCATAGAACCGATTTTCACATTGCGCCAAATCCTGGAAAAGACCGAAGAGAGGCAGATCGACACTCACCACCTCTTCGTCGACTACAAAGCTGCCTTCGACAGAACCGAACTCAGACATGGTGGCGTATAGACACGCCACCATGTCTGAGTTCGGTTACCTGCGAAACTTATACGGCTTTGCAGGATGACCCTGAGCGACACACGTAGCTCAGTGAGAATTGGGAACAACCTCGCCGATACGTTAAATACCGAACGAGGAGAAGATTGTTAGATCTGCGCAACTCCATCACAATGGCACTATCTTCAAGAAGAGTTCCATGCTGCTCGGATACGCTGATGATATCGACATCATTGGGCAGAGCGTACGAGCAGTCAGTGCAGCATTCTCCAGTTTAGAGAGGGAATCACGTCCAATGGGTCTTACGGAGAACGAGGACAAGACGAAGTACAAAGTTTCAACAAACAAAGAGTCCCGGCGTCTTGGACAACACGTCACTATTGACAACCACAACTTCGAAGTTGTGAAGGACTTCGTATATCTAGGAACCAGCATCAACAAGGAAAACAATGTCAGCATGGAGATTAGACGAAGAATAACTCTTGCCAACAGATGTTACTTTGGGCTCAGTAGGCAATTGAGGAGCAGAGCCCTCCTCGACGGACAAAATTTACGCTCTATAAGTCGCTCATCATGCCAGTCCTCCTCTATGGCGCTGAGGCATAGACGCTTGCCAACACCGATGACCGAGCTTCAGGAGCGTTTGAGAGAAAGATTCTTCGGAAAATCTATGGCCCGATATGCGTTGAAAAAGAGTACAGAATCAGATGGATCGACGAGCTGTATGAGCTCTACGCCGACATTGACATAGTCAGGCGCATTAGGATCCAGCGCCTACGCTGCCTTGGCCATGTCGAGCGTATGTAGAAAAGCGCTCCAGCAAAAAAGGTGTTCAATTCTATACCCAGTGGTGGTCAACGTAGGGGAGGGCGTCCGAATCTCCGGTGGAGCGACCACGTGCGAGACAACCTGACAAACACTTGGAGTGCAAAACTGGCGCCAGCGCGCGCAAAGCAGAAGCGACTCGCGAGGTGTGGTTGCTGCGGCCGAAACACATCATGGGTTGTAATGGCCAAACAAGTAAGTAAGTTATATGGTGTTAAGTTATGTTCAATTTGTGATATTGGGGTACAGTGGAAAATGTAAATTAAACAATGTTTGTTTTATTCTAGTGAAAATATTGTTTTATATGAATTATTTAATTGATTTCGCCAAGAAACAATTTCAGTCGTGGCCACAAGCCAATGAAAAGCAACATTTTGACTACACCTGAGATATGATCTGAATTGCAAAAGTGAGCTGAGAAGCGAATCTTAAACAAGAGCAGCAAGAATACTATAACGAACCCTAGTCTCGCAGTTTTTAATTCGCAGGGGAGTACCAAAAGGAAATAAAGGACGCTTGTGTCAGTTAACGTTATAAAATTCTTTATTTTTAACACTATTAATACAAATATTAACAAATACGCTTAATCGATTATCGTCGCGATTACGCGACCGGTGACTTCGCTTAATGCATCTTACGGCATTCCGACGCCATAGACCCGGACTGCTACTAAATAGTTGCCTCGAAGGTTATGGTTCCCCGCGCGTATGTGGACGGACTACCGCGTATGACGGCATCGCACTACGTCGTTGTCGTAAAGCTACTAAAATTCTTTATTTTTCGTGGCAGCGTACTACTCCTAGCGGGGCGGCGACGCTATGCTCGGCTACGCTCTGTGGTTGTGTCCACGCTATGCTAGCTACAGCTACTGTTGCAGTGTGGCTATGGCTACGTGGTTACAAACCTACACTTCGACTACTGTTACGACGGCGTAATATTTCATAGTCGGGCTCCCTGTGTCACCGCGCCGATTTCCTCAAAACGTCGCCCAGCGGAGCACCATTGATAGCGGTACTGCGCGGCAACGCGTCGCTATGGCATTGCACTGACTTTCCCAGCGGAGCACCACGGATAGCGGTACTGCGCTGCTACGCTACGCCCTGCACTGAGTTGTCCAGCGCAGCACCACGGAAAGCGGTACTGCGCTGCTACACTACGCCATGCACTGAGTTGTCCAGCGGAGCACCCCGAATGGCGGCACTACGCTGCTATGCCCTAAGCTGTCCAGCGGAGCACCACGAATAGCGACGCTACGCAGTTATGCTACGCCCTATTCTGTCCAGCGGAGCACCACGAATAGCGGCAGTGCGCTATATACTACTTCTCCAGCGGAGCACCACGAATGGCGACGCTACGTTGCTATTCTACGCCCTATACTGTTCAGCGGAGCACCACGAATAGCAGCACTACGCTCTATACTACATGCTCAGCGAAGCACCACGAATGGTGTCACTGCGCTGCTATGCTACTATCGCAAATATAATAAATAAAGAATAAAACACAACTGACCTCGATGGTTCCTAGCAAAGTGAATTCATTGTGCGCATCATGCGACAGTCCAACGTCACTTTGCCGATTGTCTTCGCATCGACTCTCGCTCGAGTCTCGAATGTCATCGCGGGGTTGCCACACGTGTCGAATGGATCTTGCTTCGCTAACCTTGTTGTTGGCGCGTGATCCCGAAGGTTGAGGAGTGTCAACTCGAGTTGCAGCGGACGTCGATGGCTCATTGGTGCCTTTAGGGCGGGGACTGTCCCCATGGTGCTCCTGCGGCAGGCACAGAGCTCGATTCTCTCCGGGAACGATGCACTCCATTTGAACGGTTCGTACATATCGGGTGCACCCTTTCCCCGTGTGTTGCTGGTCTGATACTCGTATGTGAAACCACCCCTTCTGCTCTCTGGGTGACGGCCAAGTTGGCCCCTCGTCTGTGACAGGTGGTTCGGGTGTTATGGGCGTGCGTGGTCGAAATTCCAGGTTTCTTCGTCCTCTTCGTCTTTATACATGGACTCCGGTACCTCAAATGGGTCTGGGTCAGCGTCACCTGGAACCGGATTTGGTGGTGGGATGGTAGCTGGCTGTTCGGGCCGCTCGGTCGACGTCTCTCATCGGTCTCATCTGTTGCCAGAGGGGGTGATGAGATGAACGGTGGCTCGTTGGGTTGCTCGTTAGGCGCCTCTACGGGTTCCTCGTCGATCTCTTCTGTTGTCAGACGGGGTGAGGGGATGGTTGGCGGTTCTTCGGGCTGCTCGGTCGACGCTTCTTGTGGTCCCTCGTCGTCGCCCATTCCTCGGGAAACGTCGCTTTGTAAATCAATAACGTCCGGCAGAGGCGGAGATACCCCGGACCATGGGGGTTCGATCTGTTCGTTAATTGGCGTCGGTATTTCTAGCCGCTAGCCACCACCGATGAGAACTGGGAGCGTTCGAGAGAAAGATTCTCCGTAAAATCTTTGCCCTATCTGCTTTGCTAACGAGTATCGAATCAGGATGAACCACGAGCTGTATGATTTATTCGACGACATTGACATAGTCAAGCGCATCAAGATCCAGCGGCTTCGCTGGCTAGGTCATGTCGAACGAATGGATGAAAACACTCCAGCCAAGAAGGTGCTTGAATCGAAACTCGAAGGTGGACAGCGTAGAAGAGGGCGTCTAAATCTGCGTTGGAAAGACCAAGTTGAGGACAACCTGGCAACGCTTGGTATTTCTAACTGGCGTCAGCGCGCGCATAGCAGATCCGACTGGCGCGGCTTCATCTCAGCGGCCAAAACCGACCCACGGTTGTAAGGGCCATTTAAGTAAGTAAGTAAGTATTTCTAGCCAGAGAGTTATTGGGACACCCTCTGTCTCGTTGCGGCTCGTGTGCGTCTTGTGGCGCGGCAAAAGTTTCGCCGGCTGTGCCGTAGTTGGTCTCGGTTGGCCACTGCTCTTTGGAATGGTTGCTGCGGGAAAATGATGTGCTGGCTTGGGGCGGGATCCACGACTTGGTCCCTTAACTTGGAGCGAGGTAGTTGCGCGCTTTGTGGTATCATTTTTATTCGGTTTTCCGTCAGGTTTGTGGTGATGCTTTGGAGACTCGGCCCGCGGTCGTCGCGAGCCCGAGGACCGTGATCTGGCGTCGGGTGGAGGTCGTGGCGTGACCACTTCAGCCCTTGCGTGCGATCGTCGCGGTGGCGATTTGTGGTGACAGAACTCCAGCTTTAGTCTGCGTGGCCTGGTGGCGCTGCGTGGCGATGTGTGCTGAGATGTGACGAGTCTTGGGTCGTCGACGTTGCTCGGCTTCGACGAGCAGATTCGCTGGTCGTGGCTTCGGACGTCGGTGTGTGACGGGCTTCGGCGTGACGAGCCTCTGGCGGTCGACGCCGCCCGGATCCGGCGAGCCGGGTGAGCAGTCTCGTTGGTTTTGGCTTCGGATGCCGGTGTGCGTGGTCGCGTGTGTGTGCGACACTGGGGTATGGGGCCCTCGGGAGACGGAGAGGTAACTGGTGACGTGCAGCTCTCTGTCATGGCGGTGGGTCGCACGTCGGCATTTGTCATGGTTGGTGATAGCATACAGCCCTCGCTTGTGGCTGCTGACTGATGGCGGCCTCCAGCATGCGACAACGTTGGAGGCGGCACCAGCTCGTCCTGCTCCACGCTGATAGTTTTACACATTCGCCGGTGTTGTGGTATGTCTGCTGCGGGGCGTTCGAAGTCGGCGGAAGTAAGGCGGTGCACTCGGATACGTGAACCGCACCCTCTTCTGCCATACGAGCCATAGAAGAAAAGAGAAAAAATAGAAGAGAAAAAACAACGTTTATTAGTAGGGTTTAAGCATGTGTTGGATATATCGAGGTTCTGGGAAACAGGCGCGGTGGTAGACTCGGAAGTCGGGTGATAAACCTTACGCTCGCTTAAGTGTGCTGAACGGATTCGATATTACCCCGCCCGCTTCAGCTGGGCAGCATCTCCCCAGCGGGAGGTAGCTGACTCACCTTGTTCCTTTGGCTTCGTACATACCGACTAACTTATCTGAACATCCCGGGCCAGTACTACCGGTGAGCGATCCGTCCTATCGTCTTCCGTATGCCCAGATGTCCCGCGGTGGCACTGTCGTGATTTTCCTGCTGCACTCGTTCACGCAGATGGGTTGCAACACATTGCTTCCACGGTGCGCAATCCTCGTCACCGACATCTCGGGGGAGGTGTCGGTACAGCTGATCGTCGATAATCATGAAATCCGGATACTTCTCCGGGTTCTCAAGTACTTCGCGCATCTTGTTCTGAATCCAAATACACCGCTTTGGCTTGGCAGTGCTGACGGTGGCTCGATGCAGTTGCTCACAGGGCTGTCGAGATAGCGCATCTGCCACGACGTTGAATTTGCCTTTACGGTACTGGACGGTAAATATATATTGCTGGAGCTCCAGAGCCCATCGAGCAACACGACCAGAGAGGCCCTCGATCGAGTTCAGCCACTTCAATGACAAATGATCCGTTACTACCACGAAATGGTAGCCCTCCAGATATGGCCGCATTTTCCGGATGCCTCACACAATGGCCAGACACTCCTTCTCTGTTGGTGAATAGTGACACTCGGCGGCGTTGTGGTGGCGGCTAGCGTAGTCGATCACACGTTCAGCTCCTTCTATGGTCTGTGTGAGTACGGCTTCCAGTCCATAGTTGCTTGCGTCGGTTTGTTGGGTGAAGGTTTGCGAGAAGTCTGGACATGCGAGAACCGGAGCCTCCGTGGGGCTCCATCTCCGGCCCTATGACTTGGTCCAGAGCGCGCTGAAACGTAGCGGGGGCAGAATGCAAGCCTGGGACGGTGAAGGATGTGTACTTCCGGCTGTCGAATGCCATGGGAATCTGCCAGTAGCCATCTTTGAGATACAGGCTACTGACGAACTTAGCATTCCGGAGACGGTCCAGAATATGGGTAATCCGGGGAAACGGGTAAGCATCCGGGGACTGACTGACTGTTCAGCTGGCGGTAGTCAATGCACAACCGCCAGGCACCTGTCTTCTTCTGCGCGATCACGATTGGCGCACTGGAACACGCGTTCAGTGTCGCCGATAGTTACACGAGTGTCCACTGCATCTGTTAGCAGGCGAACCGTACCGTCAGCGAGCTTTACTTCACCCTGCACGTTGATTCGGGTGCCTGAGGGACCCAGTTTATTGGTAAAGGACTCGCTTATGAAACTACGTGTGGCCCCGGTATCGATGGTGGCAATGGTCTCCTGATTTCCGATGGTGACGCGAGCAGACAGATGTCTCGCGTCGTGGTGAAGGATTTTTACTTTCTTTGAGGGGCGGTATTGCGAGGATTCGCCTCCTCTCCTGTCCTGCGATCCTCGCTGGCGTTTCCCGCTGCTCTACAGCAGTCGATGGTCCGGGTGCTTCCCATCCCGTCCAAAGCACTCCGGAACCAAAGGAGTGCTTTCTCCTTGAGCAATTCCGGCATCATTCGTGGCAGCTGGTCCACGTTGATATTATATGCTTCCGCCAGCTCATGCATTGGGACCTTGGGTACCGTTGGTTTGCCTTGCTTTCCATGGTCGACCGTTTCTGGTGCGTTGCTGATCGTGGTTTTGGTTGCTGTGTTGTTGCAGGGCACGGTCGCCTCTGCCACTGCCGTCGCGTCGTTAGGTGGTTTGTTGTCTGTCACATTGGGCAGAGGTGACATGGCTTCGGTAGCCTGGGTTGCTACGTCGCTCGATGTTTCGACAACCGCCGCTTCTTATGTGACGACTTTTGCCACTTGGGGCTTCATTGCCGATTTACCACCTTTAGTGTTTCGGCATAAATTCGCTCATTTGTGTCCTTCCCGGACGCGCCAGCGGGGGCCGGCGATGGACTTCTCCTATAAGCTGCTTGTATTTTAGCCAATCGCGCTAGACGCTCTGGTTTATGATCGGGTTGCTCGATGAACGCCCCGAAGCGTTCCCTTAACTCGGCGACAGCCGGTGGTTTCCAGCGCGAATTCGGTGGCGTAACCGACGAGATCGCGCTTCTGCAGCCCGTTGACCCACGTGACACTGGACATATTTTTTGTATGCTGTTATGTGTTTTTTTTTTCACTTTCACGTTGAGCTTTTTATTTTTTTTTTTGCTTTGCACTTTTGCTGATTTGAACCTCTTATTTTTTTTCACTTTGCCTGATTTGAGCCTTTTTTTTTTGTTTTCAGTTTGTTTTTTTTCACTAGATTGCTTTGCGCGTGGTTTTCTAGGTCATTGTAGCGTAGCTGCACGGTGGCGAGGAGACCATTTTGTTGATCACGACGCGGTTTTTCATTATTCTATCGCGGAATTTTTGGTTATGTTTTTGTCACGCGGAATGTTCACTTATCGTCGCGAGGAGCACACTTTTCCGTGAATTATTTTCCTAATTGGTATGCTCGGGCGCCATTGTAACGACAAGCTTCAGCCGGGGTGAGCTAGTCGCGCCAGGGTTCGTCCCATGAATTTTTAATTCGCAGGGGAGTACCAAAAGGAAATAAAAAACGCTTGTGTCAGATAACGTTATAAAATTCTTTATTTTTAACACTATTTAAATTTTTTACACTATTAATACAAATTAACAAATACGCTTAATCGATTATCGCCGCGAATACGCGACCGGTGACTTCGCTTAATGCGTCTTACGGGATTCCGACGCCATAGACCCGGACTGCTACTAAATAGTCGCCTCGAAGGTTATGGTTCCCCGCGCGTATTTGGACGGACTACCGCGTATGACGGCGTCGCACTACGTCGTTGTCGTAAAGCTACTAAAATTCTTTATTTTTCGTGGCACCGTGTGGCAGAGTACTACTCCTAGCGGGGCGGCGACGCTATGCTCGGCTACGATCTGTGGCTGTGTCCACGCTATGCTAGCTACAGCTACTGTTGCTGTGTGGCTATGGCTACGCGGTTACGAACCAACACTTCGACTACTGTTACGATGGCGCAATATTTCATAGTCGGGCGCCCTGTGTCACCGCGCCTTTTTCCTCAAAACTGTCTGACGGCTACGTCGCCCAGCGAAGCACCACGGATAGCGGTACTGCGCTGCTAAGGTTCGCTATGGCCCTGCACTGACTTTCCCAGCGGAGCACCACGGATAGCGGTACTGCGCTGCTACGCTACGCCCTGCACTGAGTTGTCCAGCGGAGCACCACGGAAAGCGGTACTGCGCTGCTACACTACGCCCTGCACTGAGTTGTCCAGCGGAGCACCACGGATGGCAACGCTACGCTGCTATGCTACGCCCTATACTGTTCAGTGGAGCACCACGAATAGCAGCACTACGCTCTATGCTACTTGCTCAGCGAAGCACCACGAATGGCGGCACTGCGCTGCTATGCTACTATCGCAAATATAATAAATAAAGAATAAAGCACAACTGACCTGTACGATGGTTCCCAGCAAAGTGAATTCATAGTGCGCATCATGCGACAGTCAAGCGTCACTTTGCTGGTTGTATTCGCATCGACTCTCGCTCGAGTCTCGAATATCATCGCGGGGTTGCCACACGTGTCGAAAATCTATTACTACTTTGTAATCTACTACTATTTACACTTAAAATACTTGTATGCTATTACTATTTACACTTAAACTACTTGTATGCTGTAATTTTAATTTATTATTGGCTTCAATGCCGTATTAAATAATAATTTAAATGAATTGGCTTCAATGCCGTTTATAAAGATAAAAAAAAAATAATGGATTAACGAATGGAAACGTGGGGATGGAAACGAGCCCCGTCGACTTCCGTCATTACAATACATGGGTAATTGTCTTAAACTTCATGAAAAGAAGATGAATTTTGTACAATTTCCATCCATAAAAAAAATTTTAAACTGCAATATCTGCCCGTATACTTGAAATGTTCGAACTTGTCGAACTTGCACTTTATATTTCGTATTTTCTTAAGTAGTTAGTGAGATTTTTATAATTTTACTTTTTTATAATTTTTTCTGGTATTACCATTGTTTTTTTATTATCTTATTATAATTCTTTTATTGTTAATATATATTTCCAAAATTGAGCTGTTTTGAAAAATCAATTAAAGGACCCTTTAAATTGTATTATATTGAAAAGATCCTTTAAAATAATTCAATAATTATTCAAATGAACTTTTCTAAACTTGTCCCACTTTACCCCAGGCTCCCTATATATTTTACTTATACAATAAATAAAAAAAACGGGTTTGGTACGATAAGTCGAAATTTAAAATATTGAAACTAAAAATACCGAAGACAAAAATGTAGAAAATAAAAAAGCCGAAACCTAAAAATGTCGAAAACAAAAATGACTCAGGTGGGGTGAGATACCATAAGCTGCAAATATTACTTTAAAACTATAACAACTATTATAAAAATATGAAATTAATTTGAAGGCGTCATTTTTAAATATTATGCCATCAAAATACCATCTTGAAATGAACCACCATACAAAAAGTGATCTTTCTAACTTTAAACAACAACAGTATCTCTGGAAAAATTGCATATCACGAAATCCAAAATTCCACTGATATCGCATAAGATGAGTTGCAACCCCTATCGATTTGGTGTGGCTAATATAAGATTTGAAATTTGAATTTCAACATTTTGATTTTTCGACAAAATTGTGTTCATATTTATATACATTTTTATTTTTTCGACATTTCTAGCTTTAAAATATTTTTTCGACATTTTTTGTTTCGGCCAAAAATGGTTTCGGCATTTTAAGGCTTTTAAAATTTCGACATTTTATTTTTCGACATATCGTGCGGATCCCTAAAAAAATAATATCATTAAAAATTAAATCATTTTTTAACAATGAGTTGCTGGTGTTTTGTTGTTCATTCGATTTACCGCTACACAAATTAATGAAAAAAATAAAACACAATTTTAGACCAAAGATCGTTTTATTTCTCAAAAACAACATTTTAATTTTTGTACAACTTTTTTATTTTGGGAACTCCAAATTTTATTAAATGACATTAAGACCTCTTACTTAAGATCTTCTATATAAAATAAAATATGTTTTTCTGTTTTTTTTAATACTTTTTTAAAAACCGTTTTAAACCGTTATAAAACCGAAACCGTTTATTTCAGTTTTGGATATCGGTTTATTTCTGATTTTCGTAAATGAAACGGTTTTAAAAATGAAACGGTTTTAAACGGATATCGGTTTCGGTTACGGTTTCAATCCTTGATTACACTATAATTTCTAAAAAAAATGTCGCTGTTTTTTTATTTTTTACATACTTACAAATTCTAATCGCTATCATAAAAATGACCATATAATTACAAATGTTGCATTATTACCTTTCATATGAATACCTATATGACCAAATAAGTAGGTGCACCGGATTTCGATTTTTCTAGGGTATCACAGATCCGTCCGCACCCTATATTTTTTCATGTTTAAGGAAATAAAACTGTTGATTTAAATAAAATAAGTTGGTTTAAAGAACTACAGTTGTATATATTTCATTATTCACTGTATTTGATAAGAAAACATAAAAAAAGGGCGCAAGATAAATTTTTGGGGCACATTTTAGAAAAAATTGGAAAAAACCAAAAAAACCAATCGGTCGCCCCAAATCATACTTCTGGATCCGCCCCTGTCTTTTCTAGGATTTGAAAATCGGTGAAAATCGGTTCTATGGTGGACTTGCCAGGTCTGAAGCCGCACTGATAAGATCCAATCAGTATGTTGACGATGGGCTTCAGTCTTTCACATAATACGCTCGTTAGAACTTTATAAGCGATGTTGGGGAGACTTATTCCACGGTAGTTGGCGCGTATCGTGGGATTCCCCTTCTTAAGGATTGGGCAGAGTATACTGAGATTCCATTCGCTAGGTATGCTTTCTTCTGACCATATTCTGATGCTCGTTATGAGCTATATATATATCAAGCATTGAAACCGAAACCGATATCCGTTTAAAACCGATTCATTTTGAAACCCGAGCACAAAAGCAGACAGAAACCAATTATTTTATTTTATAGAAAATCTCTAAGGTACAAGACATGTTTAAATGTCATTAAATAAAATCTCGGGTTTCCAAAAATAAAAACTTCTGGCTACAAAAATATTCACATGTTGTTTAAAAAAAATCCCAGCAATGTGCCTGAAATTTGTTATTCTTAATTCTTTTGTGTGCCGGATAAATCGAATTCAACAAAAAAAAAACACACGCAACTCCAAGGACAAAATAGACGAAGCTATTTGCTTTTCTTATTTCTTCACTACGCTTGGGCATTTCGTCGTCCGTCGAATCACTTATTCAGCGGCAAATCGTATACAACTAAAAAAAACTAAGATATTTTTAATATATAAACATTTTAACAGTGTACCTAAATTTGATTGCTATTGCTTTTAGTGTTTATGTACATCTTGTGCTTCTGCTTTGAAAGTGCAGCAACAAGAAAATGTGACCATAGCATCCATGCTTGTTATAGATTTTTGGCAGGATGATGCTTTATTAGCTTAATAACTTAAGGAAAACTTCATGAGTTTACAATTAAAAAAAAACTATGTATAAAAGTAAAACAAAAATATTAATGTGGATAACACAGTGCATATGCACAATCGTTGTACGAACTTGCGAAGAAAAACAACATTGTTTTGTCTATTTTATCTTTTTGAAGCGACCTTTGAAGCACTTTTAAAGCTATTTACCGATTCAAAAGTGCTTCACAGACCTTATTTTTAAGATGCTTACATTCTTTAGCTTTGAAAAAAAAAAAAAAAAAAATAAAATAATAACAAAATAAAAACACACATCTTCATTAATGGTCACGTTCCTATATATATATTATTTTTAAGATGCTTATATTCTTTAGCTTTGAAAAACAAAAAAAAAAAAAAAAAAAAAACAAAATAAAAACACACATCTTCATTAATGGTCACGTTCCTAAATCTTTTTGAACATCACTAGTAGTAACAAAATATCGCTTTTTCTGTGGTATATTTGCATGCGCCTGTACAATATATATATATTTTTTATGATTGTCAAGTTTTAATATAAAAATTTATGTGGCAGTAATATTTTTATTTATTTTAATATTTGACAAATTCTTGACTATGTTTTGTATTGAAAATTTTAAACTTGACAAATGTAAAACTAGACTTATTCAATCACAAGCCCTGAAGAAGCTGACAAAAAAAAAAACAGCGAAAAGTCGGAGAAAAATGGAATAAAATCTTTTATTTGCATTAAAAAATTATTAGACCAAAAGAGCCCACAAAATATATTATTAAAAAAAATAAAGTCAATCTCGTTGAATTGTTTTTAAAATAGTCTCGTCCGCATCACAAGATTTATAGTGATTTTTTATTTGATACTGTGACGGAAAAATTCTGTGGTAAATTTGTACCACACATTTAGCGCAGAAACAAGACATAAAAAGGGGACAAACGCCGGCCAGTGGGCAACACTGGCGAGGGGACAGCCGCTAAATTATAGCAACGATGGAAATGGCGGTGTGGTGAGTTGCGAAAACGAGTGATCGCGGCGACAACAAAGGCCAGAAAGAGACAACGAGTGTCACGCATGAACATGGGGAAAAGCCGACGGTTCGAAGCAAGCCGACGAACGAAGTTGAAGTTAGTTCTTGGGTAGCCGTCGTCAAGGAAAGTTGGGTTGGATCTCCGCTGTGGTTTTTGTACAGTAAGCTCTTCCTGGGAGGAAAAGCCTGCTATACCAAAGAGAAGGATTCGACAGGTACGTGGCAAGTGATACTCTTATAGACAAGTAATCGGTTTAGAGGAGTATCATTTGTTTCCACGCTCAGGTTGAATTATTTGGCAACGATTGTCGGACAAGTGGAGATATGTAAACGCTTTCCACTTGGGTCGACACGCTGCACCACCGAGACCAAAGCACGATATCCGGAAGCAAAGCTACATCGAGACGTATCGTAATAAGTATTGTTAAACGCAGGCGAACAACCAACTAGGCAACGGGAAATTTAACAAGAGGAATCTCGGACAGACGAGGTCAAAGTCAAAAGCACGCACCTCGTGGTAAGTCGCCATTTTTGTCAAAACCAACGAGCGCCAGTGGAGCGCCCGCGAAGCGTCATCACGCGCATAACCAGCGAGTTGCGCACGACGAGACAACGAGTAAATCCAGCGAGCCGGGACGAAGAAAACGAAAACACCCGAAACACCAGCGACACGAACTCATCGCATCAGTAGCAAGCACCTCGTGGTAAGTCGCCATTTTGTAATTCATATAACCTGACGAGTGCTAGCGGAGCACCCGCAGTAAGCACCAGTTGCGCGTCACACCAGCGAGTTAAGCATAACGCTACAACGAGTAGTCCCAGGAGCAGCGGCCACGAGCCGAAGGCACCCGAGTTACCGTTCGCGAGAACGAGTCGCAGTAGCAGTCAACGAGCAGCGGCAACGAGCCGAAGACACCCGAGTTACCGAACGAGTCGCAGTAGCAGTAGCAGCGGCCACGAGCCGAAGACACCCGAGTTACCGATCGGGCGAACGAGACTCAGTAGCAGCGGCCACGAGCCGAAGACACCCGAGTTACCGACCGTGCGAACAAGTCGCAGTAGCAGTCAACGAGCAGCGGCAACGAGCCGAAGACACCCGAGTTACCGATCGCGAGAACCAGTCGCAGTAGCAGTCAACGAGCAGCGGCCACGAGACGAAGACACCCGAGTTACCGACCGCAGCAACAACGAACGAGTCATAGCAGTAGCAGCGGCCACGAGTCGCAGATATACGAGTAGCCGACACGAACGAGTTACAGCAGCAACAGCGAACGAGTTGCGGACGACACTAAGGAGTCATAGCAGTAATAGCGAACGAGTTGCATTAGCAACCAACGAGTTGGCGAGTGACGACAACCAACGAAGATCGGCAGCGAGCCGAAGAGACCCGAGTCATTGACCGAACTACCTAGTAGTGACCGCCCGAGGAGAAGCAACAAGTGAGCCGGGGACAGAGGAGGGACCACGGGCGGTACCGATACGCCGTGACGCAACCAACAGCGGCACGCGCCCAATAAGCAGACGGTTGCACAGAAAATAGCGTAGACCGAAGAAACCAGCCAGAACATCGTAACCCGAGGGTTCAGCGCCGGCAGAATATTTCCGGCGGGGATCCGCTTATTTCATTTATTATCATTAAATCACCAATATTATTATTTGTTAGTTTAAGACCTTTTAATCAATTAAACCCAACTATTGAAATTAAAAACGTGGGTGTTTCACTGAACTAACTTGGCTACGAGTTGAGTTTATCTTGCTAGGTACCCCTGACACAAATAAATAATTTGTCGACCTACCCCTGGACCACCGCTGAGGTTACCCCAGCCTTTGACCGCCAGGTAGTTCGTTACAAGTGGCGCCCGAGCAGGGACCTTGAGGTGAAAACAAAATAAAATAACAGTCACAAACAACTCAACGTAGCCTAGGGTACGGTGAATCTTGTACACAATGGTGAAACTGACCTGGATTTACGGTCTGCGCAAGGAGGATTTAGTTGCGTACGCCATAGAATTCGGGTTGTCGGAGTCCGGCACAGCGGAGGAATTAAGAAAGAACCTTTGCAGTTTTGTATCCGAAGGAGGTCACGCGAGTGAGGTCCTAGAGCGCCTCCTAAAACTGGAGCTCAAACATACCAAATGTCCGTCGCCAGGGCCCTTATCACTCACGGTTCCCGTCACTACCGCCGAGGGCGAGAGATCAGAGCCCCTCCCAACCATGGACGAAGTCCCGACCACCCCACACCAACACGTCACCGGACTCTTACTCCCATCAAGAATTTGGAGGCGGAGACAACGACCGGCACCAGTTCAGCTCCACCCACTAGAATAGGAGCAGCCAACGCGTCGCCGATAAAGATGGAAACTACACCCAGAGCCATCACCGTCACCGCTGACGCTACGGACAGCGCAGGAAAACGAACGGACACCGCGGAGACCGAGCCCCCACCAGCTCCTAACACAGCTCAGAGCCTCCCAGTTTCTAAGCCAACGCATCACCAGATTTACACCCCCACCAAGAAGTCAGTCGCGGAGGGCGCTGTCGGTTCAAGCATAGCCCCACGCACTGGTACAAACAACGTATCCCCGAGGAAAGCGGAACCCATGCCCAGAGGAGGCTACGCAACACATGTTGCCGCCATGGATCGTGTAAGAAAATGGGCAGTGCGGTTCGACGGCGAGAGTGACCCATTGGCGTTCATAGAGCGGATTGAAGAGCTGACGGATGTATATACCGTGAGCCGGGATTGGTTGCCGCACGCCATGCCCCAACAACTCGTGGCCAGAGCTCTCACCTGGTTTCGAAATAATCATATCCGGTGGGACGGATGGGAAGCATTTAAGAGGGATTTTCTGAAATTTTTCCTACCACCCAGGTACTTGGAAGGCCTGGATGACGCTATTCGCCGAAGGATGCAGCGACCTGGGGAGCCGTTTAAGAACTATACCCTCGCGATTCAAAACTTGATGAGACACGCTCAATACTCAAGGGTGCAACAGCTGGAGCGGATTTATAGGAACTGCCGCCAGGAATACCGGCTGTACGTAAAGCGCCAGGAGTTCACTACGCTGGATGAATTGTTGCAGATGGCCGACGACCTCGATACGATCCAGGTCGCTCGAGAAAACCGCGAGAGGGAATCATCACGAGTCTCGGAGGAGCAACATCGGATCGTACAACCAGGACGAGACAAAGGATTTGATCGCAGAAGGGTCTGTTGGCGGTGCGGGGGTGAAGGACATTTTCAACGAGAATGTCGGGCACCCGCGAAACTTTTCTGCTGGCAATGCGGGAAAAACGGCGTCAGGACAATAGACTGCTGTCGACCCCGGCCGGGAAACGACTCGGGGGACCGGCCGCAGTAGGAGGCGACGGTCACCCCGATAAATACGCCCCCTACCCAACAGTTGCGCTCAAATATGACGCGCAACACGTCTACGCGATAGTGGCCATAGATATAGATCTGGCGATGGCCACCATCGATACTGGAGCAACCAGGAGCTTTGTGAGCCCCCACTACGCCAGCATGCTGGGCACCAAGGAGAACCATGAGCGGGTCGACCTCAGGGTGCGCATGGCCGACGGCGGGGCTAAACAAATAACGGAGGCCTGCGGATGTACATCCGACTAGGGACCCAGGGCTGCGAGCTACTCCTCTTAGTTCTACCGGATGCGGTAGATCACCTGATATTGGGGATGGATTTTCTTATGCGTGTCGGCACCACCATGAGCTGCGGAGGACAGACCATCGAGTTACGAGAGCCGGATACTCAAAGTGCTTGGGGACGCGCACCGATCTGCACGGTGGTGCGCGACAACATGACACCGATGCGGACGTATGGCGGAGCAGGACCATCCTGGATTCTGAGCCTACCAACGAGGGGGCAACGGACGAGAGAAGGGTGACGAGGCAGATAGAGAGCTAGCACGACAACGCGAAGCCACAGCGACAGCGGAAACGGCCCCGCACGGCCCAGGACGTGAACCAGAGACCATCCCCGCGATCCGACGAACAGGAAATCATCGACGCATTCATCCAGTTGGAACTAAAGAAATTCGAAGGGATTCAGGGCCCCACGGACATCGCCCAACACCGCATCACCATGCGGGATGACCGCCCACTGAAGCAACGGTATTTCCCGAAAAACCCCGCTATGCAGGCCATCGTCAATCAGGAAGTGGACGAGCTGATCACCAAGGGATGCATCGAGCCCTCACGGAGCCCGCATAGTGCGCCCATCGTCATCGTTAAGAATAAGACCGGAAATTGGAGGTTGTGCATCGACTATCGGCAACTGAACGCGCACTCGATCCCTGACGCATACCCGCTACCTCGGATTCAACACATTCTGGATCGGCTGCGCCACGCCCATTACATAAGCAGCCTCGACCTGAAGAACGGGTACTGGCAGGTCCCGATGGAAGAAGGGAGCAAGCCATACACTGCCTTTACCGTACCGGGACGCGGGCTATTTCAGTGGCGCGTGATGCCGTTTGGACTGCATTCGGCACCGGCAACTTTTCAACGGGAATTGGACAGCGTAATCAGCGCAGACATGGAGCCGAAAGCCTTCGCGTGCCTAGATGATATCATAGTCACCGGGGCGACGCTAGAAGAGCACATGGACACCTTGAAGGAAGTCTTCAGGCGGCTGCGTCACGCCAAACTTCGATTAAACGAAGACAAGTGTGAATTTTTCAAAAGGGAGATCAAATATCTCGGTCACGTCGTCAGCGAGCGCGGCATTCATACGGACCCGGAAGAGGTGGCCGCCATCCATGAGTTAAAGCCGCCTACCAATGTACGTGAAGTCCGCCAATGCTTGGGGATCGCCTCCTGTTACCGACGGTTCGTACCAGAGTTTTCCGACGTAGTCCACCCGCTAACGAAGTTGCTGCGCAAGGGTAAACATTTTGTGTGGGCAGCGGAGCAGCAGGACGCCTTCGAGCAACCGAAAGCGAAGTTGACCCAGGCACCGGTACTGATTTGCCCCGATTTTGAGAAGCCGTTTACACTTCAGACCGACGCGAGTAGCTACGGATTGGGAGCCGTCTTGACACAGGACGTTGATGGACAGGAGGGAGTCGTGGCCTAGGCCAGCCGACGGTTAAACAAGGCGGAGGAGAACTACTCGCCGACGGAGAAGGAGTGTCTGGCCATAGTCTGGGGCATCCGGAAGATGCGGCCATACCTTGAAGGATACCGCTTCAACGTCATCACCGACCACCTCTCGTTGAAATGGCTCAATTCGATTGAGAGTCCAGCGGGACGCATTGCAAGGTGGGCCCTGGAGCTGCAACAATATACGTTTGACGTGCAGTACCGCCGAGGGAAGTTAAACGTGGTTGCCGATGCCCTATCCAGGCAACCAGTGAAAGTGCTGGGGAGAGCGGAGGTGGACACCCCATACGACCTCGAGTGCCTGTGGATTAAACAGAAGATGGCCGACATAAAGGCACAGCCAGATAAGTTTCCTGATTACATAATAGAGGGAGGAAGGCTGTACCGACACATTCCGCGGCAATCAGATGAGGAGGGATGCGCCGCGTGGAAATTGTGTGTACCAAGCGGACAGAGGCAACGGGTGCTCCACGAGAATCATGATGACGCTACCGCCGGTCACATGGGGGCACGAAAGACCCTCGCTAGAATCTCTAATCGGTATTTTTGGCCAGATATGGCCCGCACCATACGGGCACATGTGCGAAACTGCGACTCATGCCAGAAGTTTAAGCCTAGCCAGGAGAGACCCGCTGGCCAAATTCTTACCCAGATTGCGGAGGAACCCTGGTCATGGCTATGCGCCGATTTCGTGGGACCCCTTCCCTGGTCTAAACACGGAAACACCATGCTACTTGAGTTTTTCGACAAATTTTCGAAGTGGACAGAGATGGTGCCACTGCGGCGGGCAACGAGCGAGAGTGTCCAGCGAGCACTACGGGAGCGCATCATAGGGAGATACGGCGTCCCGCGAGTACTGATAACGGATAATGGGGCTCAATTTACCAGTCGCGCATTTAGGAAGTTCCTGCTAGACATGGGGATTCGCCAACAATTCACCGCACCATATACGCCGCAGGAGAACCCGACGGAGCGGGCTAATCGCACACTGAAGACGATCATCGCACAGATCACCGGACCACTGGCGATTAACTCGAGTCCGTCGGACACGACTGGTTACAGTCCGGCTTATCTCACTCAGTGCCGTGAACCCCGGTTGCCGAAGGCCCTGTACGACGAGGAGACGTTGGGACCAGGTGTTCGCCCCCCATCGCCAGACGAACGAGCGACTCAACTACGGGAAGTGTTTGACATCGTCCGTCGCAACCTGGCCCGAGCGGCTCAGGACCAGGCGCGACATTATAACTTGCGGCGGCGCTCCTGGAAGCCGACGGTCGGCGACATGGTCCTGGTGAAGCAACATCACCTTTCTAAAGCAGTAGATAATTTTGCGGCAAAGCTAGCCCCGCGATATGACGGGCCATATAGGATTATGAACTTCGCGTCGCCAGTGATAGTCGTCATTCAGCCGGTGGGCCAAGGCCGTACCCGGACCGCGCATGTGGGAGAAATCAAACCTTTTCATCAGGAGGACGCGACGTCACAAACCCCGGGGACGGCGGCGGATCTGCAACCCACCATTAGCAAGCAACCCGCTGAGGAAGCGAACGCTGAGGGTCAACCAGCAACAGTAGTGGTGAGCAAAGCCAAGAAGGGATCGCGGACAGAGCGCAGTGTATCACGTACTACGATAGAGGACCAGTTAGAGACGCCTGCCAGGAATCTGGTGGCGAAGGCCAATAACCCATTTCGTAAGACACCCTGCAGTCTGACCCCTATTTTCCCGAGCAACACAGAACTCGCCAGCGTGCCAGCCACAGTGACAGTGACAGCCGGCCAACAAGAGACACCGACTAGGAATTTAATTGCGGAGGCAAATAACCCGTTCCGCAAAGCACCCCGTCAACTGTTCCCCAGTACCACTTACAACACAAACGCACCGAGCCCAAGATACAAGCTACGGTCGCGCGGGGCATTGATCACGCAAAAGTAACGATTAAATATTTGAATGTGCGCCGTCCCCTTCGCGAAACACATCGGCCCCGAGCAAAAGTTGGGGAAAGTTACGAATGCGGTCGGCTCATGGCGGTCGGTCGAAAAATTTAGCACGAACGCGAAGGGAACACGACGATAAACGACGAGCACGCAACGATCGACGAATCGTTTACAGACATGCGCGAAGGCAACGGCACAGATTGTAACAACGAATCAGTCAATCGCGAACTAGCAAACTAGTGACATTGTGCAAATTCCTAATCGACTAATTTAATTGTTTAATTTTTTCTTTCGAGCAACACACGGCCAGGAAAATAAAAAACCAGTTGGGAAGGTTAGATCACATGGGAAATTTTAAAGTAAGTATAATTATGATATTTTGGATTATCAAAATTACAGTCGGTCTAAGCCGACTATAAATACCCTACACATATGTGTGGTTACCATTCAAAGTGATATATAGGTCACCAGGGTATACGAATCCTGAAAATAACTACAAACATTCAATCGCTGAAAAATTTCCATTCTTTTGATACCCACATTTACAAATGGGAAGGTGTACCGAATTTCGATTTTTTTTGTGAACCACAAGTCTTTTGGCCGGAAAACATTGTTATCATGTATTTAAGCATGATATCAATATATATTTGACCAAAAAAGTTTACCAAAGCACGTATACATAAAAATTGATCTTTATATGTACATTTTATATGAGGTATTTGAACATAAGTGGCCGGATCATAGGTCACAATATCCCGATCTCGCACATACAGCGTAGGTATATTAGTAATCTAAGTTATAAGTTTCATTTATCTAGCTCTTCAATTTTAAAAGTAGTAGGGATTTCAACAGACAGACAGACAGACGGACAGACAGACAGACGCAGATACGGACATCGCTAAATCGACTCAGGAGGTCATGCTGATCAAGAAAATATATACTTTTCCATACCGGAGATGCTTCCTTCTGGGTGTTACAAACGGCGTACCAAACTGAATATACCCTTTCACTCTTAGTGTAGGGTATAAAAATAATAATGAATTCACAGCAAGACGTGGAGATGGAGGGGAGCCAGAGATCCTATCGAATCCAGCTACTGACGGAGCTGCATGGGGAGAGCTTGATTGAGCCGGCGTCATCGAATACGTCCCCACCCGACTGGCAGTGGTGAGTCCTGGAAGTGGATGACGGAGCCACGACCACAAACGCCGAATTGTCGCCAGAAGAACGCTTTCAAGCAAGTGTGGAAAATTACCGGCGCACTATGATGGCAATGCGCCAAGGGCGCCTGCAGACCAGATTGCTGGGGCCAGAAAGCGTTGAGGTACCACCTGGCCACGACTTGAAGCTGCTGCGGGTGATTGATAGCCATGATGACGAGGAACAACGCACGGAGAGAAAGGTGCCCACCACCGCACCCATAGCAAACCCGTGCGACGACGAGACGCTGTTCACATATCAGGTGGGGCGCAGCGGAATAAGGGTGACCATGGAGGACTACCAACGACTGGCGGCGGGGCGATACCTAAACGACGCCCTTATCAACTGGTATCTGGCGAGATACAGTTCCTGGATACGTATTTCTATGCAGGGCTAAGGAGGAGCATGGACCTTAGCGTACGCACATGGACCAAGAGGCGTGATCCGTTTGAGGCGAACTTTTTCGTAGTACCAGTCAACGAGAAGGCCCACTGGTATTTGGCAGTGGTGTGCCACGCACGAGCGATCCACGAGGGGACGGCCCAACTGGAAGGGGCCGCGCCGGCCATCCTGATCTTGGATTCCTTGGCGAGTGAGTCAAGGGAACACGTCGCGGTGGTGTTGCGAAAGTTTTTCGCAGCGGTTTCACGCGCCAGAGGTCGCAGCGGACAGGGATTCACCGCAGAGAAATTTCCTTGCCACCATATTCAGGTGCCCCAGCAGCCGAACACGACCGATTGCGGCATATATCTCCTACAGTTCGCGGAGGAGTTTGTGCGGGAACCAGAGGACCGACTTGCGGCGATAGAGCGACCAGAGTGGTTCACAGGGACCCCGGCACAGGACAAGCGGTGGTCAGTGGCACGCACGGCGCGTGGACTGACGAAGGACGAAGCCAGCCGAGACTGGCCAGACCTGGGTGGGAGAGTGGTGCAGAGAAGCAGACAAGTGGCGAAGGAGTGGAGAGATGCGCCGATAGCGACTGAAGTTAGTAACGATCGCAGGGTAGCCGTCGTCAAGGAAAGTTGGGTTGGATCTCCGCTGTGGTTTTTGGTACAGTAAGCTCTTCCTGGGAGGAAAAGCCTGCTATACCAAAGAGAAGGATTCGACAGGTACGTGGCAAGCGATACTCTTATAGACAAGTAATCGGTTTAGAGGAGTATCATTTGTTTCCACGCTCAGGTTGAATTATTTGGCAACGATTGTCGGACAAGTGGAGATATGTAAACGCTTTCCACTTGGGTCGACACGCTGCACCACCGAGACCAAAGCACGATATCCGGAAGCAAAGCTACATCGAGACGTATCGTAATAAGTATTGTTAAACGCAGGCGAACAACCAACTAAGCAACGGGAAATTTAACAAGAGGAATCTCGGACAGACGAGGTCAAAGTCAAAAGCACGCATCTCGTGGTAAGTCGCCATTTTTCTCAAAACCAACGAGCGCCAGTGGAGCGCCCGCGAAGCGTCATCACGCGCATAACCAGCGAGTTGCGACGACGAGACAACGAGTAAAGCCAGCGAGCCGGGACGAAGAAAACGAAAACACCCGAAACACCAGCGACACGAACTCATCGCATCAGTAGCAAGCACCTCGTGGTAAGTCGCCATTTTGTAATTCATATAACCTGACGAGTGCTAGCGGAGCACCCGCAGTAAGCACCAGTTGCGCGTCACACCAGCGAGTTAAGCATAACGCTACAACGAGTAGTCCCAGGAACAGCGGCCACGAGCCGAAGGCACCCGAGTTACCGATCGCGAGAACGAGTCGCAGTAGCAACAGCGAACGAGTCGCCGACGACACGAATGGGTCATAGCAGTAGCAGCGGCCACGAGTCAAAGATATACGAGTAGACGACACGAACGAGTTACAGCAGCAACAACGAACGAGTCATAGCAGTAGCAGCGGCCACGAGTCGCAGATATACGAGTAGCCGACACGAACGAGTTACAGCAGCAACAGCGAACGAGTTGCGGACGACACTAAGGAGTCATAGCAGTAATAGCGAACGAGTTGCAGTAGCAACCAACGAGTCGGCGAGTGACGACAACCAACGAAGGTCGGCAGCGAGCCGAAGAGACCCGAGTCATTGACCGAACTACCTAGTAGTGACCGCCCGAGGAGAAGCAACAAGTGAGCCGGGGACAGAGGAGGGACCACGGGCGGTACCGATACGCCGTGACGCAACCAACAGCGGCACGCGCCCAATAAGCAGACGGTTGCACAGAAAATAGCGTAGACCGAAGAAACCAGCCAGAAATTCGTAACCCGAGCGTTCAGCGCCGGCAGAATATTTCCGGCGGGGATCCGCTTATTTCATTTATTATCATTAAATCACCAATATTATTATTTGTTAGTTTAAGACCTTTTAATCAATTAAACCCAACTATTGAAATTAAAAACGTGGGTGTTTCACTGAACTAACTAGGCTACGAGTTGAGTTTATCTTGCAAGGTACCCCTGACACAAATAAATAATTTGTCGACCTACCCCTGGACCACCGCTGAGGTTACCCCAGTCTTTGATCGCCAGGTAGTTCGTTACAGTACTTGTATTAGTATAATGTATTTTATTGTTCAAGACAATATGGACAAAAAACAACTTTCATACAAAAACCGAAACCGTAACTTGGAACCGGTATACCGAAACCGTTTCGTTATAAAAACTGAAAACCGTAACCGAAACGAGGAAGAAAACCGAAATCGAATCCGTTATTCGTTTAGGTTTCAAATGTACGACTCGTGCAAAGATTTTTTGAATGCATGGATATAGAAGAATTTTATTAATATAAAGAACATTTTTATTATTTATATCAGGAACCGATGCTTCACTGTGAACGTTTTTTATTAGTGTTATAAATTTAGTAACCAACACCCATTGGTCCAATCCCGTCCACATTCGGCGATACCGTTTAGAATGGAATATTTTTTTTTTAACAAATTAACTAACGATCAGGGGATGCCCCCTTTTCGTGCAATGCACAGTGTTGATCGTAAGAAAGGATTATAGGTTAAAATTTCATTAAATTTGCTATTCCCAGTACTGATATAACGTGTTTTAATTTTTAGGTTCTATGGGATGTGTCATAGCCAAAGTCGGTAAAGGGACGACCGACCTAATGCAACGTTGCGATTTGGCCTTAAAAAATTATAATAAACCAGTATCTTGTAGTTTATAGTGCAAATATGTCCATGGCAGTTATAAATGCATTTTTTACAGGTTGTATCAGTACACAAAAAAAAAACATTTACTGTTATTCAACCTAATTATAGCCTACACTAAGAGTAATGGGTATATTCAGTTTGGTACGCCGTTTGTAACACCCAGAAGGAAGCATTCCCGGTATAGAAAAGTATATATATTTTTGATCAACATAACCTCCTCAGTCAATTTAGCGATGTCCGACTGTCTGTTGAAATCACGATTACAGAAAATTAGAAGAAAATTATAACTGAAACTTCTATTTTAGATTTATTATATATCTACGCTGTACCAACAAGAAAATTGGCATGATCGGACCTTTGTGACCTGCGAACCGACCACTTATGTAAATTTCATAAAATTTACATGTACGGTTGAATTTTACTTTATACGAGCTTAAGTCAATTTTGTTTTGCCAAATATATATTGCCTTTATGCTCAAATATATGAAAATAATGTTTTCTCGGTGAAAATAATGTCTCTGACGTGTGGTTCTCGAAAAAAAAATTGTGTTTAGATACTAGGTTTTGCAAAAAATTAAAATGAAATTTGTGTTACCAAAAAAGTGTTTCGAGAGAGTAATTTATCAAAATTGTCTAGCTCTCTTAAAAAACATTTTAATATTAGTTCGCAGGCTTTAATGGGTTAAAAAAAATCTAAATATCCGTCGTCATCGAGCGACTGAACTGAAATTTTAGAAAATTTTACATGATAAAAAAAAATGCGACACCCTACAGCTACTCTTTATCAAAATTAAATTTATAATGTTGTTTGGACGCGGCTGTAGTAGTAATATAAATTGAACATAATATGTTTACCCCATTACACCTATTTCCTTGCATTATACTGCGCTAACTCTGGGCAGATTCCGAGAGTAAACATTGATTTGAAAAAGTTGAATAAAATATGTTACTGCAATAAACTTTATATGAAACATAAAAAAAAATATTTTTACTATACATACTTACTATACAAACATAGGTTACTTTGCATATTTCAGATATTTTTCAAAGCAGGTGTGTTGAAAAATCTTGCGATGAATTTGAAAATGTAGTGAAAATGTATCCAAGCCAGAAGATTATCTTCACAGAGGGAGAAAAAGTAGGGGAATATGCATAATTTTGACTTCATCTGAGATAAGTACTTAATTGCAGAAGAAAGCCGAGAAGCGTATTAATAAGTAGTATTAATTTAATAAATTGAAATATCAAAATTATTATTGACAAATAAAAATATTGTTTATTTAATTAAAAAATGTTATTTATATTTATTATTAATATTATTTATTGCTTTTTTATATTTTTGGTATATACAAAAAAAAAATTAAATTAATATATATAATTATTGTAATAATTTTGTTTTTAATAATAATAGTTTTTTAAAATTTATTTTTTAGTGTATAGAGATTTTTAATTATAATTTTTTTTAGTAATATTAAAAGTATTAAAAGTATGTAGGAATATTTTTAAATTATAAGTAAATTATTTTTGAGAGATTCGGAAGTGATGTTGCTACGGAAGAAGAAAAAGGTAAATTTATATTCATTCACCCCTAAACAACATAGACGAATCAGTATTATTCCTCGTGGTCTGCATTATTTATCCTTGTCCTTTGGCCTTATTCATGTTTAAAATGTGATCAGTTTCATGAACCTGGTAATTGTCTCCTTAATAAGAATTCCAATTCAAAAGCATACTGCGTTAATTGTAGCCAGAATGGACATTCTTCTAATTGGAAGGTCTGCTAATCATATAAATAGTATATTAATAGAAAAAAAATTTAGTTAATGCAGCTAGGGAAAATAAAATGTTAGCTCCTTCTAATGTTCACAATACCGTAAATAAGCAATCACTTGTTTCTGAATATAGGTCTTATGCTAGCAATATTTATAAAAGCGATTTAGGGCCGGTTTTACCGTGTAGTTTAACTAGATTTGTGGGTTAAACGTAGTTTAAGCTCAGAATTCAGTTTTACAGTGACTTTAAATCGTCGTTTAAAATCAGTTTAAACGTCTTACGTTGGCCGTTTAAACTTCGTTTAAAATCTTAATGTTTTTGACAGATACTATCCACAAGAATGAAAGTTGCACTCTTTTTGAACTGTTCGTCCACGCTCTCTGTTTTTTGTTCCCGAATTGTCTGTCGGCATGTTAACTTTAACATGTTAACAAATTTGTGTTCTGTCTGTTTCCTTGTATTTCAGCATTGTATAAATCAAACTTTTATCCTCACATGTACTGAAGTTTCTCGATTTTTTGTATATTTCATTTATTTTATTAATCTAAAATACATTTTCAATGTCTTGATTTATATAATCGATAATTTGTTGACATTTTTCAGTGATGCCACACAGAAAAAAAAGTTCATACTATTTATGAATTTGTTCATAAATTTTATGATTTTTTCATTATTACTCAACCAATGACCAAATTCATCCAATTTATAAATCGTTCATAAAACCGTAATGAAAAAGTTCATAATATTGATGAACGCTTTCATAAAATTTATGAAAAAATTCAGGGTATTTATGAACTTTAAACTATTTAAAAATAAAAATAATACTATTATTTATTTTCTTGTATTATTTTTTTTTGTATTTTATTACTTTTTTTATTTTATTTATTTTTTAACTACTTACATTTTTTATATCTACTCTTGTTGTTGCTGTCTATTGCTGTTTGCGTGATTTTAAGTACCTGTGTTGTGAATCAGAAACGTTTTTTTTTTATGTATTTAAGAACTCACATTGATTAGTCAGTAAAATAAAAATATCTATTTATAGCATGGTCAAAAGTTGCAGGTCACACATACGACCATACACACATATTCAATTACCTACCTACCTATTTTGTCTTGTATTTTCTAATCTCCTTTGTTGGACTGGTTTTTTTTTATTTTTCAGTATCGGCTTTATGCTCGGCTGAATTGCACGTGACGTGGAGGTTACGCTGCTTTACCTCAAAAAATTAATATGAATACCTCAATGAACGCAATTCATAACAATTATAAACGCGTTTATTATATAATTTTCGGTCAAATTGTGCGATTCGTATATACGAAGAATAGTTCATAAATAGAATGATTTTTACATATATATTATGAACGATGTCGCAATTAACGGCGTTCATTCCATTTATGAACTAAATTTTATCTGTGCATATTTATCCCACTTGACTCAGTTCATTTTAAACTTTCACTGTAAAACAGCTGTCAAAGTTAAACGTCGTTTAAATTTATGAGCCGTTTAATTAAACAAAGGTTAAGTTATGTTTAAACTATCACTGTAAAAACGGCTCTTAGAAACACATTCTCCTAAGCATGCTATTATTGAGGAGTTTATAAAATAACCAAAATGTTTTATTTACCAGAACCACCAATTTTAGAAGATAGAGTTGATCAATTCTTGAAAAAATTTAAAACAATGTGTACAAAGTACTTTATATTTGTTTTGACAAATTTTTTTAATTTGTTTAAATAGAAAAAAAAGAAGCTGAAAATTAAAAGATTATAAATTTATTAATTAAATAACAATGTTCACCGTATGCAGTCAAAAATTTAAGTGAACGAGAAATGCATACATTTTCTGCGACATGCTAATATTTTATATACATAAGGTCTTGCTTACTAACTAGTAGCATACTAACATATAGCATACTAACATATAGCAATGCATTCTCTCAGAGAACTAATTATAAGAGTCAAAACCGATTTAGACCAAAATTTAGTATTCTTATAATCTGTACTAAATAGAGAGCATTGGTATACATACAAAATACTAATGCTTAGCGCTACTTAAAGCGACGCACAAAATTTAATACTAATTTATGCATATGCATAATTAATGTTATAGCAAATAACTTGATGATTTTAATATAATTATAATAACTTATTCGAACATTCTCCCCCATAAGAACAGCTGTTCTTGCTCCAGGTAATAACAAGACGGCCTATCGTTGGGAGTGATTTAGTCAAGTCAAAACTTCGCTATGCTCCGACTCACAGCGCGATTCAGTAGGCTCCATCTCATTATCCGTGGATTTAGACAACGATTTTTTATATCCAGTTTCATTAATAGGTTCATCTGAAGGTAAAAAACAGATTTTAGAAATTGGTCTTTTAATAAGTTTGTTTTTTGAAATAATAGAAACTACTCGAACACGTCCGTCAGCTCCAGGGTGAATGTCACTAATCCTTCCTAATGCCCACTGTCCAGGAGCATATCGTTCATCGGCAATAAGGACCAAATCTCCTATTTTAGCATCTGGTTTCGCGTGCAGCCATTTTGGTCTAGCCTGCAATCTATTTAAATATTCGGAATACCAGCGATTCCAAAAATGTTGTTTTAATTTCTCAATAGATTTCCATCGGGTCAAACGATTAATGTTTACATCTAACAAATTTTCTTCCTGTAAGCAATTGGTTGGTTCCCCTATCAACAAGTGTGCTGGTGTTAAGGCATCAGTATCTCTAGGATCAGATGTGAGCGGACAAAGGGGCCTGGAATTCAGACATCCCTCTATTTGACAAAGTAATGTGGCAAGTTCTTCAAAGCTTAAAATTCGATCAGCTATAATTCGTTTTAGGTGATATTTAACCGATTTTACACCTGCTTCCCAAAGACCACCAAAATTTGGAGAAGCAGGAGGAATAAAATGCCAATCAGTACCAATCATCGAAAGAGTGTCAAGCAGTTCATTTGGCAATGATGATTCTGATTTATGTAAGAGTACTTTCAATTCCTTAGATGCGCCAACAAAATTAGTGCCGCAATCAGAGTAAATATCTGTGCAACTACCTCTTCTTGACACAAACCGTCTAAAAGCTGCTAAAAACGCGGTAGTGGTCAAGTCAGACACAACTTCCAAATGTAAAGCTTTTGTGACCATACACACAAATAGACAAATATATCCTTTAGATATGACAGCAGATCTAAGTGAAGAATTTTTAATGGAAATGGGACCAGCGTAATCTACTCCACTGTGCTTAAAGGGCCTCGTGACATTGAGACGAACAGGTGGTAGATTGCCCATTATTTGTTGCGAAGTTTTCGCAGTATATTTGAAACAAATCATACATTTTCCTAATAACGTTTTGGCTAATTGAGTGCCTGATAAAATCCAAAATGTACGATTCACATAAGACATTGTTAAAGTTATACCACCGTGCAATGTTCTCTCATGTGCATCTAAAATTATTAATTTTGACAATGGGTTATGCTTAGTCAAAAGTAGTGGATGTTTCTTTTCAAAAGAAAATTGAGAATTTTGCAATCGACCTCCCACTCGCAGTAAACCTGATTCGTCAATAAATGCCATGAGTTTAAGCAAGGTTTTGTTGCTGATTTCTTTATGCAACAAAAGTTTATTGTAATCTGCATTAAAGTCAATCTTTTGAATTATTTTAACGAACGAATACATAGTTGTTCGGACTGATTTTGATGTAAGACTACCAACATCTTTACAATTTTTATTTTCCATACAGTTTCGAATAAATTTGTAGCACGTCGTACCAACAAGAAGCAACTTATTGAAAGAGGAGAATTTAAGAAAAATATCGGGGTAGGATACTACTTGCGTTGCATGCAATATAACTTTATGTTTTCGCTCTTCTAAAGTAGTCTGATAATCAGAAATATTTTTTGGCCATGAAGACGATGGCAATTTCAGAAATTGTGGGCCATGCCACCATAAATTAAAATCTTTTAAATCGGCGGGCATTTTACCTCGTGAAGCACAATCTGCTGGGTTTTCAGCCGATGGTACATACTTCCATTGAACTATGTTTGTATATCTTTGAATTTCTCCGACTCTATTGGCAACATAAACACTCCAACGAGCTGGCGGTTGTCTTATCCAACTTAAGACAGTGGTACTATCGCTCCAGTACGTTATATTTGAAATTAAATTTGAATCAAATGATTCTTTGACTGTTGATACAAGTTTAGCTAACAAGGTAGCAGCACAAAGCTCTAGCTTAGGAATGGATATTGTTTTTACAGGCGCTAGCTTAGATTTAGCTTGTAAAATATTTATAAATACTTCGCTGCTAGACGGAATTCTTGCATAAACAACTGCAGCATACGCTGCTTGTGAGGCATCGCAGAAGCAGTGCAATTCAAATGTTGTATCTGGCCGATATCCAAACCATCTAGAAATTTTGATTTCTTGAATTAGCTTCAAAGAAGATCTATAATTTATCCAATCTGTTTGAATGTCACTGGGGACCTTATCATCCCAATCAACTCCTGCTAACCACAATTTTTGAAATAATATTTTTGAAATAACAGTAGAGGGGGTCAACCACCCTAATGGGTCGAAAAGACGAGCTGAATCGGATAATATAGATCGTTTTGTTATATTTTTAGGTTCGTCTAAATGCAATTTAAATGTAAAAGAATCTGAGGTGGTGTTCCACTGAACTCCAAGTGTTTTAACAATATTGTTATCATTGAAATCAAGTGTATTCGAATTTTCTCTTAGATCTGGTGAGATTTCTTCAATAAATTCAGCTGAATGAGATATCCATTTTCGTAGAGTGAATTCACCTTTATTTAGTAGCAAACATAAGTCTTTATGTAATGCTAGGGCGTCTGATAAAGTATCTGAGCCGGACATTATATCATCCACATATGAATCTAAAAGCAAAACTTTTGCTGCTTTTGGATATATATCTATGTAATCATTAGCTAATTGTTGAAGAACCCTTATTGAAAGATATGGAGCTGACGTTGTACCATAGGTGACAGTGTTCATTTTATAAATGCAAACGTCATCACTAATATTATGACGCCATAGTATTTGTTGATAATTCTGGTGCTCTGAAGCAACCTGAATTTGTCTAAACATCTTTTCGATGTCTGCGCTAAAAGCGAACTTGTGCCTTCGCCAACGCGTAATGATTTTAGGCATATCATTTTGTAATGCAGGTCCAGGACATAACTCATCGTTAATAGAATTGTAACCAGGAAGTTTACTACTTCCATCAAACACTACTCTTAATTTCGTTGTAGTGCTAGTTTCTTTAAAAACGCCATGGTGTGGCAAAAAATATGAATAATTTGTGAGGTCATCGGGATATTTTCCGATTTTTGACATGTGATTTAATTGTTCATATTCTTGTAAAAAGTCCTTATAAGCATTATGAAAAGACGGTCGCTTATTAAATGATGATTCTAGATTATGCAATCGTTTCAACGCATTAAAGTGGTTATTACACAACGAGGGATTGGAATTGTTTTCCAGAGCTGATCTGAAGGGAAGATTGACAATGTAACGACCAGAAAAAGTACGCTTAGTTGTGCTACTGAAATATTTTTCACAATTTTCTTCTTCTGTTGTTAACTCTCGTTTACACGTTACCTCTTCTTGTTCCCAAAAGGATCGTAATATATTTTCTAAATATATATTATTCACCACTACATTCTGAGTATTGATTTGTCCTGTAGGTCCAGATAAAACCCAACCAAAGTAGGTGTTTTGATAAAACAATTGGTTATGAATGAAGGACTGACCAGCAATAACAATTTTACTAAAAACATCGGATCCAAGAAGCAAATCAATTGGATCGGCTTTATTGTAATGTGGATCAGCAAGAAAATCAACTTCGATACCTTCAACCGAAATGTTTAATTTGGAGGCCTTTGGAACATATGCTGATAAATTGTTTAACACAAGAGCGTTGCACTCTAATATTTGTTTATTTTGCAATGAAAATATGTTTAAAAAAACACTGCTGCGACAAAGTGTGTCGCTGTTATCACCTACGCCTGATACATTGCAATTAACTCGATTTTTTCCCAGTTTGAGAAGTTGAACAGCCTTTTCGGTTATTAAAGTAGCTTGAGAACCCTGATCTAGAAGTGCCCTGAGAATAAATCATCAATCGTATTGTTGAAAGCAACACATTTGGAAACATTTGCGTATTATGAGTGGAATTATTACTACAAATTTCATGATGACTGTTTAATGATCTGTCAGCAGCTTGAGAAGTAGATGCATTTGTCGTGTGATTTTCATCAACGTGCAATAAGCTGTGATGTTGCTTTTTACAAATATTGCAACGATAAGTTGATTTACAATCATTATAATTGTGACCTGCTGAAAGGCAATTATGACAAAGTTTATTTTTTGTAACAAATTCATACTTTAAATCTGACGACAAGGCAAGAAATTTAAAACATTTTGCTAAAAAATGTGTCTTTTCACAATAGGCACATGGCTGATATCGTGTTAAATGGTTAGAATGAAAATTGTTGTTTTTGTTCTTATTTTTAGAAAATTTTCCTTTAGAAGTTTTAACTAAAGGAGACGGAATCTCTTCATAAATAGATTCAAGTGTCCTAAAAGTTCTTTCTAAGAACGAAAACATATCTGCAATTGCTGGGACTTCAGTCGAAGACTTTAATGATTGTTCCCAATCTTTTCTCGTATCAAGATCGAGTTTCTGAGCAATTAAATAAATCAGAAGCGGATCCCAATCAGTAGTAGAAACACCAAGATTTGATAGAGATGAAAGACATTCTTGCGTTGTATCAAGAATTTGTTTTATTCCCTGGAAGTTACCTTCCGATTTTGGAATATTAAAAAGTTTTTTAGTTAGTGTATCCACAATTAAACGCTTATTGTGATACCTACGTTTTAGAATAGACCAAGCTGAGTCGTAATTGGCTTCAGTAGCACTTATAGTTTTTACCAAGTTAGCTGCTTCGCCAATTAATGAACCTTTCAAATAGTAGAATTTTTGAATTTTAGATAGCGAATTGTTATCATGAACAAGCGATAAATAAATATCTTGAAATGGAACCCATTCCATATAATCTCCAGAAAACTTAGGCAATGAAATTTTTGGTAGTTTAGACTCTATGTTGGTGCTTATTTCATTACGGTTTGGTAGTGAAAATGTACTACTGTAAAGAGCATGAGGTGATGTGGATGTCTCTGGAAGAGACTCCAAAACTTCACCTTTAAAATCAAGATAAAGTTCACAATATTCAAAATAACAATTATCAGCTATGTACGGAACATCAGAAGCATTTAAGGAATTTTCGTGAATTAAGGCGCAAATTGCATCATGATTGATTTTAAATGAAGTACACAATTTTTCAATTTCTTGCAAAACTCCATTCAAATATCCTCGTGTTTTCATAGCGCTATTCTTTTTAGTAAAAATATTGTGGAACTGTTTAAGTTGATCCAAACTTGCACGCTGTTCTGCAATGCTCTTATCAAGAGCCATAACGTTAGTTCTATTTTTTAATGCACAAAAAACTGCAGTTAATATCAAAGCAAATACAGCATGTATTTTTCGAATTTGATTATTTTATTAAAAAGGGGTGAACTTAATCAGTTCCCGGGTTTCGGCACCAAAATGTACAAAGTACTTTATATTTGTTTTGACAAATTTTTTTAATTTGTTTAAATAGAAAAAAAAGAAGCTGAAAATTAAAAGATTATAAATTTATTAATTAAATAACAATGTTCACCGTATGCAGTCCAAAATTTAAGTGAACGAGAAATGCATACATTTTCTGCGACATGCTAATATTTTATATACATAAGGTCTTGCTTACTAACTAGTAGCATACTAACATATAGCATACTAACATATAGCAATGCATTCTCTCAGAGAACTAATTATAAGAGTCAAAACCGGTTTAGACCAAAATTTAGTATTCTTATAATCTGTACTAAATAGAGAGCATTGGTATACATACAAAATACTAATGCTTAGCGCTACTTAAAGCGACGCACAAAATTTAATACTAATTTATGCATATGCATAATTAATGTTATAGCAAATAACTTGATGATTTTAATATAATTATAATAACTTATTCGAACACAATGTCAAAAATTGAAGTTAAAAATGAGTGCTTAAGTTTACTTAAAGACGTACAAAAAGAAAATGGTCCATAATAATTTTAATTTTATAACATTTAAAGCTAGATCATAGTAGTAAAATAGAACTTCATAAAATATTAAACTTTAATAAAATAGATATTGGTTTCATTCCAGAGACTCATCTATCAAAAAATTGTAAAGTATTTTTTAATAATTACAACTTTATTAAAAAATAATAGTTTACTTTGTGTTGCAATAGTTTTATAAAAAAAATATAAATATCATTTTATTTCAATCTCTGGTTTAAAATTTCCTAGCGTATTTTTTCAACTTAATTTATTAAATAATGGAACAATTAAAAAAAATTAAGTTGGTTCCGTATATTTTCCTTGCAATTTCTCAACTACACTCAAAATAAAAAGTCTGTAACAGTAGCAAAAAAGGTTGCCAATATAGCAAAAATGTTTGCTGAATTAGGAAAGCGCCGGATTCTGCTGAAAAAGCAAATGACAGTTTGCTGTTTCAGTGAACAATTTTAGCTATTTTAACAAATTGTTTTGCTGTTAACTCCAATTCATAAAAAAAGAAAATAAAAAAAAAATATTTTTTTTGTATTTTAATATTTTTTTATTTCTGATATATTTTTTTTATTTTTATATTATATTTATTTTATTTATTTTTATTTATCTCATATTTTAATTTTACCTTTATTTCACTCTTGCATGCGTACATTATTATTACGTATAATAAATATCTCTTTTAAAAAAACCTGTTGTCGAATAAGAGTCTAATTATAGACACATTTAGCTGCAGAGTCTCGTGAATATGGCGCCATCTAGTGCAGGTTAGCTACACTAGCAATATGAACACCAGTGATAGCAAATAGTTCGCTATTGCAGATAAAAGTATGCTGTAAATTCAAATTAAAGTGTGCTAAAGTTTAGCAGTCAGAGTTGGCTATTAATAGCAGACTTTTTATTTCTTCATATTTGGATTATTTCTTAGTTTCAGCTCAAGTCTTATCTACTTTTTCTTATCACTTCCCTCTACATTTAAAATTGCGTTTAACCAATTCTGAATTCACAGTCAATCAACCACGAAATTTTACTTCTTTTAAAAATCCGAACTGGAATAATTTTTAAAGTAAACTTTCTGAACATTTAAAAAATAATATACCTCCATCCAACCGAAATTTGCTTAATATTGAAATTGATACCCATATTGAATTTCTAACATCAACAATAAATTCCACTACAGATTCTCATACCGAAAGCATTGAAATAAAACACAAAATTTACACAATTATCCCTGATTCAATAAAACGATTATATAATACAAAATATTCTTGGCAAAAAAATTTAAAACAAATTTATCACAGACACTTTAACAGAAAATCGGCAGAATACAACTTACTTTCAGTTATGACATTCATGAAATAGATTAATTTTTAGAACATACATTATTATCCTATCCCTCTAGTATATTAATATAAATTGTTCTTCATTATCTTATACTAATATAGTATTTGGGTTATTCCACGCCATGACTTGAATTTAAGAAAAACGCAAAATTTCAGTTTCCTAACTGCAGGGGTTTCAGAGATATGAGTCCTTGAAAAATGAAAAATTCACAAAAAATGCACAAAGTGGCACCAGCTAACTTACTGTATCTTAGTAAATAGTTAACTTACCGAAACCATTTAAAAGACCATGTAAAGGTTATAAAACTGAGCAAAGGTGGAAATATTATGTTTGACACTTTAACAGAAAATCGGCAGAAAACAACTTACTTTTAGTTATGACATTCATGAAATAGATTAATTTTTAGAACATACATTATTATCCTATCCCTCTAGTATATTAATATAAATTGTTCTTCATTATCTAATACTAATATAGTATTTGGGTTATTCCACGTCATGACTTGAATTTAAGAAAAACGCAAAATTTCAGTTTCCTAACTGCAGTGGTTTCAGAGATATGAGTCCTTGAAATATGAAAAATTCACAAAAAATGCACAAAGTGGCACCAGCTAACTTACTGTATCTTAGTAAATAGTTAACTTACCGAAACCATTTAAACGACCATGTAAAGGTTATAAAACTGAGCAATGATGGAAATATTATTTTAAAGAGTATCCTTTTGCTAATAAACTGTCAAAATTTCAGAGTGGTGTTCGGGCTTTTTCTCGAGTTATTAATAAAAAATGTTTTATAAAGTATAAATTTTCATATGAAATTTTTATCAGAGACTGTAACAGTTACGAGTAATATACAAAAAAATCAAAAATAAAAATTATTTTTGAACAAAACTTTTGTTTTGTTCAATAATAACGATTATTTTTGATTTTTAAAATTTTGCTCAGAAATAAAACTTAAATTTCAATTTTTATTTTCAAACTCAAAAATAAAAATTAATTTTTATTTTGTTTTGCTCAAGAATAACGATTATTTTTAATTTATACTTTTTTTTTACTCAACAATAAAAATTAGGGTGCGGAGCGTTGTGCATAATTTGATGTGCAGCAAAAATAATGTCCTTACAATGGAAAGGATGAACTCTAGTACTAATTTGGGTCATATTAGTGATCACCTTCGAAGGATCACGTATGCTGGTGGTCAGTATTACAATTAATTTGGGGCTATCGATAAATAAAACTTGAAAAAAATTTCATCTGTATCTTATTTACTGGAACACATGTCACTACAAAAAAAGCTTCAAGTGCGTCATTGAATATTTTATGGGTGAATCTGTTCCAATGACATTACTGAAGCACCCAAGTGCATCATTGGACTTTTTTCGGTGAATCTGTACCAATGTGATTACAAAAGCATCCAAATGTGTCATTGGAATTATTTTTGGTGAATCAATTCCAATGGGATTACAAAAGCTTCCAAGTACGTCATTGGAATACTGTGTTGAACCCGTTTTGTTTGAAATTTTCCATTGAACCAATAACTATGATACTTCGAAATTATTAATCCAAACAAGTTTTATTGACGTTTATGGATGTGAAGTTATAACCATTGGAACATATTCACACAAAAATGCTCAAATGAGATATTTGAATGTGTCTCTATACACAGAAAAAATTTTGTTTATAAATGGAATGAACGCGACATCGTTCATAATATATATGTAAAAAATCATTCTATTTATGAACTATTCTTCGTATATACGAATCGCACAATTTATATAATAAACGCGTTCATGTTATGAACTGCGTTCATTGAGATATGCATATTAATTTTTTGAGACGAATACGAGCATAAAGGCGATACTGAAAAATAAAAAAAAAAACAGTCCAACAAAGGAGATTAGAAAATACAACACAAAGTAGGTAGGTAGGTATTTCAGTATGTGTGTATAGTCGTATGTGTGACATGTAACTTTTGACCATGCTGTAAATATATATTTTTATTTTACTGACCAATCAATGCGCGTCATGCCGCATGACGCGCATTGATTATTTTGACAACTCGTCGCGACGCATCATTTTGTATAAATAGATCGAATCGTTTTATTTGTTGTCTACAACCCCAAAGAAACGAGCACAGCAGATAGGCAGCAACAGTACGAGTAGATATGAAATAAAATGTAAGTAGTTAAAAAAATAAATAAATTAAAATAATAAAATAAAATGAAGAAGTAATATAATAAAAGAATACAAGAAAATAAAAATTAGTTTATTTTTATTTTCAATTAGTTTAAAGTTCATAAATACCATGAATATTTTCAAAATATTATGAAAGCGTTCATCAATATTATGAACTTTTTTTACGGTTTTATGAACGATTCATAAATTGGATGAATTTGGTCATTGGTGGAGTAGTAATGAAAAAATTATAAAATTTAAGAACAAATTCATAAATAGTATGAACTTTTTTTCTGTGTATTCCTATTTCGCCAATATAAGTTCCAATTTATAGGAACGTGGACCTTTTTTTGTTTGAGAGTTGGCCGCAGTTCTACCCATATTTGGACGAAACAGATTTGTCATTTGAAACTTTCCAAAGGAATAAAGATACTCGTACTTTGGCACATAGAATTTCACCAGTAAAACTGTAATGTCGATGGCTCAATTGGTTAGTGGATTCGACTAAGGCTGAAAGGTCCACGGTTCGATCGTAGTGACTGTCAATACCAAATATAGATATATTTTTCTATACAACAGTCATGCAATCGAGTCCATGCAAACCTACGTAGGAAAACAATTCATAAAAAATATCTCGGCATTAAACTATAGGTCCCACCACTTTGGGTACAAATATAACCAGCACAGCTCAAATGGTGAGGGGTTCTACAGAACTGTAGCGCCAAACTATTATTATTAATAATGTTGATCACCAGCACACGTGAACATTCGAAGGTGCTCACTAACATGACCCAAATTAGTATTAGAGTCTATTCTTTCCATTGTATAAACATTATTTTTGATGTACAACAAATTGCTCAGAATGCTCTGCACCCTAATTTTTATTTTTGAGTTAAAGTGTATAAATCAAAAAATAATCGTTATTCTTGAGCAAAAAAATAAAAATTAATGTAGGAATATGTTGCATATTTTAATAAAACATTTATATCCCGGAACGATTTTATATATTATTATAATTTTATTAAATGATGTTATCAATTGAGTATATTTTTACAATTAACTATATTTTATTTTATATCAAACAAATCAATACTTACCCTGCAGTGTAAAGACTAGTTGAATACTAGTATTGATCTAGTTCTCCGTAGACACTCAACTTGCCCGAATTCGACCCCATTTTCATACAACGAACTGTATTATTTTCAATGTTCATGTCCTACGATGTGTCAATTGGCCCATCTTACATTACATTCAAATAGTTTTATAACTAGTTTATTTTAACCAGTCTATAAACTAATTTTTTAGAGTAAGTTTATAAACTACTTCTTTTAATTTAAATTTGATGCTTTTAGCAGTTGGAATAAATTTAAAAATAAAAAAAATTTAAAAATATCCATCTTTGGTCCTCTCTGAACCATGATCCGTATGTGCTATTAGACGACATTGACATAGACAAGTGCATCAAGATCCAGCGGTCTTGCTAAGTCATATCGAACAATGTATGAAATTGGCCAAGACCAGCACATGATTGTATGACCATCATCATGTGTAACATTGATTTTTCACATTGAGTCTTCCTTAAATTTTACTTAAGTCCATAGCGGAGAACCTAATAGCGCAAATGCCACGAAAGAACACACCACGATTATCAAAAGGAAGTATGATTCAATATGATAAAGACAATTTAATTTCTATTTCAAAATTTATTTTATTATTGACAATTTTGACATGTTCCGCTACAAAACAATTTTTATTTAACTGGTTTTCTATGCTTTCATTTTAACTAGTTACCGATCTAGAAACATTGTTACTAATGTGAATACTACATATTTATGTTACTAGTCGAGACTTCTCTGCAGGGTAAATACTAAGTTACAGGAATATTTAGTTTTGTGTAGGTGTTTCTGTGTACAGTTGTGTTTGTGTGTATATTTGTGTGTAGTAGATCTTTTAGTTTGTCCAGTTAGTTCAGTCTGTTAGTAGTTCCCTCCCACGATGAAGTGGGATTCCATTTTTTAATAAATTCTGCAACTGTAAATATTTCCCAGGACCCTCGAGATTACCGATTTTTTCCACTTCGTATCGTCCATTGCTTAGGATTTTGACAATTTTGTATGGACCGAAATATTTTGGTTTTAATTTCATGTCGGTTCCATATTGAGTTCGTTTAATGGCGTCCAACTCATTCAACTCGTACTGTGTTTCCTTTATTCTCTTCTTATTATAATTATTTCTATTTTCAGCTTGGATTCCTATTATATTTTTTCTTGCTTCTTGCCTTATGATGTCTCGTTCTGAATTCAACTCGCTGATAGTTTCCTCTTGAAGTAGTACTGCTAATTCTGTATTTTCTTTTACACGCATTTCTAATCCCGTTAATATTTTGAATGGTGATACTTTAGTACTTCTTGGCGGAGTGTTGTTTATAATCTGCTGAACATTATCAACATGTTTGTACCACTTTGAAGGAGCTTCAAGACATAGTTTGGAAATCATAGGAACTACCACCTTATGAATTCGCTCTACTTGACCATTTCCTCGTGGCACGCCTGTTGCGATAAGTAGGTGTGAATATCCTGATTCTTGCTGTATTCGTTGAATGCATTAGATGTAAATGCAGTGCCTCTGTCTGATATAATTCTTTTTGGATTACCAAAAACTGCTGCTTGCTTTTTAAGTCGTTCAAGAACCGCAAGCAGACGAATTTCGAAAATGCATCCACAACAACGAGAATATACTTGTACGACTTGATTGTAGCTTCCATTGGACCAACGTGATCAATATGAAATGTTCCCAAAGGCTTGTCTTCTTTGTCAATTGGTGAAAGAAATCCTTCTTTTTTCCCTGCTTTACTGTCATTGATAATGCACTCAATACAACTTTTTACGATTTTTGTCACGCAATCTTGAGTTCTCTTTATTGAAAAATGTCCTTGACGGTGAGCAATTTTTATGATCCCTTCTTCCATGAGAGTTGGCACAACAATAAGTTCCTTGGTGGGATTTATGAAGAACATCATGTTGTAAGTAAAAGTCTTCATATATATCCTTTTCCAAGATTTTTCGTACTGCTTTTATCCAATCGTCCTTCAGCTGCGCTTCTTTTAATCGATGACGTAGCGAATCCTCAAGTATTAAGCATGATACTCGGCCTAATGCATCTACGTGTTTCACGTTCCGGGTCTGTGTTCAATTATATAATCGAACTCTTGTAAAAACATCGCCCATCTCGATACTCTTAGAGGAACGTCTTCTTTGTTCATGGTCATGGCGAACGCGTTGCAATCAGTCACTATTTTGAACTTTTTACCCATCACGTAAATTCTCCATTTCTTTAAAGCTTCAATAATTGCCAAAACTTCGAGTTCATAAGAATGGTACTTTTCCTCTGCTGGATTGGTTTTGCGACTCATATATTGTATCGGATGATATAGCTGATCATCATTGTCTTTTTGTAGTAATACTGCACCATATCCATACTTGCATGCATCTGTATGAACCTCGATTGGTTCATATATTTTTAGAACAGGTGCATTCGTGAGTGCAGCTTTCAGCTGTTGGCAAGCCGATAACTGTTCTTCCTTGAACTTAAAGTCTTGATCTTTCCTGAGTAGATCTGACAGCGGCTTGATCGCATAGTCTTTTATAAATCTTCTGAAGTATGATGTCAATCCTAGGAATCTCTGCAGCGCTTTTCTATCTGTTGGGATAGGAAAGTTCTTCATGGCTAATGTTTTGTCTTCTGAAGGCCTGATAGTTCCATTTTCTATAATGTAACCTAAACTGCGCATCTCCAGCTCTCATCACAATGTCAACATCTTCTAAAATATTATTTCCAATAATAACCGGGTATAAAATATCGCGCTCGCCAACGACATGGAACTTGATTCGCATTCGTAAATTGTCAATCCCAACTTCTGCAGTGATGCTTCCCAACGTGTCCATTTTAGAATCCGCGATGCCAAATAATGTGATTTTTTCTGGAACTAACCTTACATTTCCAAATTCGCGCAACGTGTCGCTCCTTATCAAGTACAGATCACATCCTGAATCTATCAAGGCCGCGAAAATTCGACCATTGTAATAAACGTCTTTGAAGATAAGTACATGCTTTGAAGGTCCATCAACGACGTTTATGTTGTTCCGTTACATCTAAATCTCCCTTTGCGAATTGTGTGGAGTGGCTTTGCATTCGTTGCACTTGAAGCATCTAAACGGGTTGCCTGCACGGCAATCTTTGGTGTTGTTTTCCTGTTTTGGATAAACTTTGTGTCTGGCTCTGATCTTGCCCATCTGTTTGGTGACCGATGTGCACCACGAAGCTTTTCATACACTTTTATCTGCTCCTTTCATTCAGCGACTGTTTTCGCTTGGTAAAGCATCGTCTTGTTGAATCTTGCATCCGGTATTCCTTCAATAAAATACTCAATTAAGCTTTTCTCGTCTAGCTTAATTGGTTTTCCAATTTCCATTAGGCTGTACAGGTACTCGCGGAACGTATCATGTGCTTTCTTGTGTCGATTTGTCAGGATGCGATGTACTTCCGCCGATGAAAGTTTTTCGCCGAACTCGTCTATAAGGGCATCCTTCAACGAATCCCAGTCTCGGATACCAGCTTGACTTCTAATGAAAAGTTTTGCTGCTCCCTTCAGCAGCTGCTTCGCGTAGACAAACTTTTGTATGTTCTTCCAGTTAACTGTAACCGCGTTGTCCTCAAATTCAGTGATCCACTGTTCGACATCAGGTGTATCAGTACCGGTAAATGCTGATAAGCTGTCCTCGATATCCTTAAGCGTGAAATGTGTCCTTTCAATGATTACTTCACGCCTAGAGCTTGTCACAGCATCTTCATAATAGAATCCACTGGATTCGCGATCGTTTACAATTTCAGTTCGGCTAAAGTGATCGATGAGTCTGTCCTGTAACTGTGATTTCTGTCCTCTTGTGTCTAACCCTTGTCGACTAAGTCTGGATCTTAGTGCCTCGCATGTCATTTGTAAAATTGATTGTGTGTCCATTATTTTGTGTAATAAACAGTTTTAAAATACAAATTACAATTATTAAGCAGTTCTAAACATGGGTAAGTACATTTTGTCAATATTGTATATAATATTATTAAAGGGGTAATGTATTAACAAGGTAAGTAATGGTAAGTATTATTTATTTGACAATATTATTTAAGGGTTTATATTTAAAAGGTAAGTATAAGTTATTATGTTTATGGTAAGTATTGGACAATTTTATTTATGATGGTTTAATAATAATTATTATTAATACTATGTTTTACATAAATATTTGTTTTTGACAATAAAAATGTAGACAATTCTGGATATAATTTAAAATATCGTGGATGATCTTTACATAATTCTTTTGGGCGAAAGATATGTTTTTTTTTTTTAATTTTTAACTCTTCTTACTTCACAACGGATGTGTTTTTGGCTACCTTCTAGAACTGCTGATTGGCGCTTACGCTTTGCTTCTTCGCTTTCTTTCTTTGTTTCTTCTCTGCTATCTGTTTCTTATCTTTCAAGTTTCTGCTTCTTCTGTCTTTCTTATTCTGGTTTCCCCTTCGTTTTCTTCTGCTTAATCTGCGCTTTCGTCTATTTTCTTCTTAATTCGGATAGGCTGCTACGATCGTCCTCGTGTTAACACAAACAGGCTTGTGAAGGGGTGGCTTGTTGTACGTTTTTTTTTTGTGTTTATCTATTTTGTGTTGTTTATATTTATTACAATTATTTTTCTGTTTTATTTTTGATTGATTTTTGTTTGATTATGTTATCAGCATTTTTTTTTTAGTTTTAGAATTTTTTTAAAGTTTATATACATATTTTTAGTTATTTAGTAGTTATTTATTTTTTAATTATTACGCGTGCCAATTGCATTTATTATATAAATTGAATTTTATTGAATTCTTTTAAATTTTATTCTATTTTTTTATTAATTATTTTCTGGATAATTTCAGTTAATTTCAATATTTAAATTGTCCGCATACATTTTTATAACACAATTATTTAAACACGCGTTTTTTTGTTCAGTTGAGCCCCCATGTAGGAATATGTTACATATTCCAATAAAACATTTATATCCCGGTACGATTTTATATTTTATTATAATTTTATTAAATGATGTTATCAATTGAGCATATTTTTACAACTAACTATATTTTATATCAAACAAATCAATACTTAAATACTAAGTTACAGGAATATTTAGTTTTGTGTAGGTGTTTCTGTGTACAGTTGTGTTTGTGTGTATATTTGTGTGTAGTAGATCTTGTAGTTTGTCCAGTTAGTTCAGTCTGTTAGTAGGTCCCTCCCACATTAATTTTTATTTTTGATTTTTTAAAGTTAAAATTTAAATTTGAGTTTTATTTCTGAGTTTTATTTCTGAGTTTCAAAAAATAAAAGTCATTGCAAATTTCAATTCTGCATGCGAAATTAATTGATTCTGCATTCTCAAAATTAGCGTAAACCTTTAATATCACGATCATTTTTTTCATTTAAATAAATAAGAATAACCGTTATTTACGGTCCCTGATTTTTATTATAAAATTTTTTGATTATTTTCTTTGTAATGTTATTAAACTATAAAAGCCAATAAAAATTATTTTATAGCTTTTAAAAAGAATAATTAATTTGGGGTGTCCATATATCTTAGGTGACCAACCTTAAATATAGAGCACTAGCAGAATTAAGATTCCCAGCAAATAGTTCGCTATTGCAGATAAAAGTATGCTGTAAATTCAAATTAAAGTGTGCTAAAGTTTAGCAGTCAGAGTTAGCTATTAATAGCAGACTTTTTATTTCTTCATATTTGGATTATTTCTTAGTTTCAGCTCAAGTCTTATCTAATTTTTCTGCACACTTCCCTCTACATTTAAAATTGCGTTTAACCAATTCTGAATTCACAGTCAATCAACCACGAAATTTTACTTCTTTTAAAAATCCGAACTGGAATAATTTTAAAAGTAAACTTTCTGAAAATTTAAAAAATAATATACCTCCATCCAACCGAAATTTGCTTAATATTGAAATTGATACCCATATTGAATTTATAACATCAACAATAAATTCCACTACAGATTCTCATACCGAATGCATTGAAATATACCACAAAAATTACACAATTATCCCTGATTCAATAAAACGATTATATAATACAAAATATTCTTGGCAAAAAAATTTAAAACAAGCATTCAACAATAATAAATGAGACGCAAGACAATTCAGCACACTAAGCAATGTGTTAGAAAGAGACAGAAGATCATTCTGCGCACTGAGGTAGTGTGCGAGAAAGAGATGGAAGATCAGCGCATTAAAACACATGAGTGCGACTGAGATGCCAATAGCATACGTCATTCACGAAACGAGTAGAAGGTTCTCGAAACAAGTCGAAGCTTGTCGAATTGTGTCAAACTGATGCATGCAGTATATAAGGGAGCCACATCTGAGGTACTTCACTTCTGTTGTGATTTGATAGTGAACTAATGCGTCTCGTGAGTGAACATTGTAAAGCTCAATTATAGAAATTCAGCAGTTGATATAAGTGATTATTCTTTAAGTTGATTTAATTAAATAAAGTTAATTAATACTAGTTGAAATAATACTAGTTAAAACCAAATTTAAGTGTGTTTTTATTTTGTACAGCATCCAGCGATACGAACTCGTTTGACAGTTTTCCGTAGACTGCATTTTCGTAACATTGGTGTCAGAAGTGGGATTGTGATACGAAGTGGTTAAATTCGATCAACTTAAAGTCGACCAGCTAAAGAAGGAGCTGTCGATTCGTAATCTTGCAACTGCTGGTACGAAAGTAGAGCTGCAGAAGCGCCTAATGGAAGAATTGGAGGCCCAAGGCATTCATCTCGCGGAGCACGAATTTGAAATTGTAGCTACAGCACGTCATCGAAAAATCTGGACACAGAGGAGAAAGAACAGACCCAAGTTTTTGATATGAGCCAGTTGAGCGGAGCTATGCAGCAACAGACAATGGCTCAAGAAAATTCCAAACAGCTTCAAGAAAATGCTAACAAAATCGAACAGAAGCTTCAAGAAAATTCCAATCAACTTAAAACAGAACTTCAAGAAAATTCCAACAAAATGGAACAGAAACTTGTAGATAATTCTAACAAAATAGAACAGAAACTTCAGGAAAATTCTGAACAGCTTCAAGAACATTCTAAGCAACTTCTGGAAGTTTCTAATACTCTACATAGCAAAGTAAATGAACTTGAAGCGCATATAAATGATGTTGATGATAAAATTCAAAGATTAGAAAATGGTATAGACAAAGAAATCCAGGAAATAAAAAAAGATTTGTACGTGTTGCAGATAAATGGACCTACACAGCATGTTGTTAGTGGTACGAGGGTAAAATCGCCGATTTACGATGAAACCACAGCGTTCAACATTTCCAAGCTGCAATTTGAGACCACGGCTGTAAGTAATCGATGGAATAATAAGGACAGCGTAGCCGCACTTATCGTGGCGCTTAAAGGAGGCGTAGCCGAAGTATTGCAGACTGTTCCAGAAAGTGATCGAAACAGTTATTTAGCGGTTATGGCTGCACTGAAAATATGGCAGTGATCACATGAAACAGATATACCGAATGGAGCTGAAAGGCAGAATGCAACGAAATGGCGAAACTTTGCAGGCGTCTGCAGCGGACGTCGAGAGGCTTGCGCATTTGTCGTATGAAGATTCAACGAGTGATTTCATAGAAAAGTGCAAAATCGAAGCGTTTGTTGATGGCACACGCGATCAAGAGACAAAACGTGCAACAGTAATTGCGCCTAAGGTAACATTTACAGAAACGGTTACCATCGCTCTAACACAGTATACAGCAAATGCGATGTGCCGATCGGGTCCAAAGGCGCGTAGAATTGATGTGGAGAATGATGATTTATTTCAAGTAGTGTGCCAAGCAGTTAAAGCAGGCGTTAAAACCGAACACACATCAGCCAACAAAGACACCCAATTCAAAGGTAAATTTTACAACTGTGATACATATGGGCATATGGCACGTGACTGTGGTAAAAAACGCAAGCGCTCAATAAATCAATCTGCAGATAAACCCAGACACGAAGAAAGACAAGATCATATCCAAAATAGCGTAAATTTTAATCAAGCTTTAAACTAAAACGAGTCAGATCTGCGGGGAACGATCTGACTCCCATAACCCAGAATCTCCATTTCACAAATTGCTCGAAAGTCGAATAGTTTAACTGTCAAGGGGCTAATTGATTGTGTAGAATATATGGTAACGTTGGATACAGTAGCTTCACACTCAATTATAAGAAGTAACCTTGTTAGGGACGAAATAGAGCCGCTTATCGGAATAAGATTGCAAACAGCTACAGGTGAAGAGGCTCCAATAAGAGGAAAAATTACCAAGGAAATCACTATTGGCACTACGACAGTTAAGCATGATTTTATAGTGGCGGAAATAGTAGACAAAATAATACTTGGCATGGACTTCATGATAAGAAACGGTTTCACACTAGATTTAACAAGAGTTATGCCAACACGGAGATCCAACTAAACATTGATTGTGACCAGAGCCCGAAAATTAAAAACTCGTCAAAATTAATTAAAAAAGGAGCAGTGATAGGCCAGTGTCAAGAGGCATCAGCGATTATAAATTGTGAGGCTAATCCATTAAGGGACTACGGCACATCGCAAATAGACAAACAATCTACTCACAGGTTTATTAATGAGTAGACGAAGGATTTGACTGCCAATAAAAAGAGTCAAGTGCAACAGCTAATTGACAAATATCGGTGTATATTTGCTGAAAATAGCCAAAAGGACGGCAGAACTGCCTTTGTAAAACATCGAATAGACACTGGTGATTCTAACCCAATTCGTCAAGCACCAAGAAGGGTACCACTTGCGAAAAGAGACGAAGTATCACATTTGGTTGAAGAAATGCACGCAAATGGCGTGGTGGAACCATCTGAGAGCCCATGGAGTTCACCAGTAGTATTGGTGAAAAAGAAGAACGGTAGTACTCGGTTCTGCGTTGATTACCGAAAACTTAATGATGTCACAAAGAAAGATAGTTATCCATTGCCAAGAATCATTGACTCATTGGATACACTAACTAATGCTAAATGCTGCGTTGGACTTGCAAAGCGGTTACTGGCAAGTATAAATCGATAAGAAAGATTATGGCAATTTTTGGTAATGCCGTTTGGACTATGCAATGCCCCAGCAACATTCGAGCGGTTAATGGAGCACGTATTAAAAGGTTTACACTGCCTAGTATACCTTGATGACATAATTGTTATGGGCAAGCATTTCAACGAACATCTAAGAAATCTAGAGGAAGTATTCCTTCGATTGAAAAATGCGGGTATACAACTTAGCCCAAAGAAATGCTCACTTTTTAAGAAATAAGTCAAGTATTTGGGCCATCGAGTTACCACGGAAGGAGTGCATACCGATGAAGATAAAATAGTTGCAGTGAAGGAGTGGTCCAGACCGCAAAATCTACATGACCTACGAAGTTTCTTGGGGCTATGTACATACTACAGACGATTTGTTCCAGGTTTTTCCAATGTTACAAGCAGTCTTCATGAGTTGACAAGAAAGAATCGCGCATTTCAATGGAGCGATGATCAAGAAAGGGCATTTTTGAAATTAAAAGATCTACTGTGCTCGGCACTAATTCTTGCGTATCCAATTCCAGGTGAGAAATTTATACTTGATACGGATGCGAGTGGATACGGAATCGGCGGAGTTCTCTCTCAAGTGATCAATGGACAAGAAAAAGTGATCGCATACTACAGTAAAACCTTGTCCAAACCCGAGCGAAATTACTGTGTCACCAGGAGGGAGCTTCTTGCTGTAATCGAAAGTGTGAATAATTTCCACAAATACCTGTACGGACAACAGTTTCACTTGAGAACCGATCACGCAGCACTACGATGGTTACTTCAGTTCAAAGATCCGGAAGGCCAAATTGCGCGTTGGATAGAGCGATTGCAGAACTACGATTTCTCAATCGAACATCGTAAAGGAGGAAACCATGGAAATGCAGATGCTCTGTCTCGACGCCCATGTAAACTAGAATGCAGACATTGTTCAAGAGCGGAAGGAAAAGAAAACATAATTGACATTCGTTTGCTAAATGTTTTTCCCGATGAAAAATGGACTCCGGAACAAATTCAAATTGATCAAAAGAGTGATCCCGACCTCACAAAAATCATGATGTTCAAGGAACAGCAAAGAAAACTATCATGGGAAGAGATAGCTTCCGACAGCCCAATAACTAAGGCGTACTGGGCACAGTGGCAGAGCTTAAAGCTACAAGACGGTTGCCTATATCGTATATGGGAAAGTGAAGATGGCATGTCCGCTCGAAGTTTGATTGTTGTTCCTAAATCAAAAACAAAAGAGATATTAGCGGAATACCATGGTGGATCAAGTGGAGCACACTTGGGCATAAATAAAACGGTCGAGAAGGTAAAGGAACATTTTTATTGGGTTGGATGCCAAGAGTCAGTTGGATCCGCAATTGTCCGCAATGTGTACCAGCAAATGGACCAACCGTCAGAAGTCGCGGCAGGAGGCATCAGTACAACGTGGGAGCACCATTCGAGCGTATCGCCATGGATGTCGCCGGACCACTTCCAATCAGTGATGCTTGTCGTCATTGAATACTTCAGCAAGTGGCCTGAAGTGTATCCCATGCCAAATCAAGAAGCCACAACAGTTGCGGATGAGTTAACAACTGGGTAAGCCGTTTTGGAGTACCGTTGGAATTGCATTCATATCAAGGAAGAAATTTTGAGTCTGCTGTATTTAAAGAAGTATGCAAAGTCCTCAACATACGCCATTGCACCCGCAATCTGATGGCATGGTAAAGAGATTCAATCGGACTTTGGAAGAGTATCTCAGAAAAGTGGTTGATAAATATCAAAAAGATTGGAATACACACATACCATTATTCCTCATGGCTTATCGGATGGCGGTTCATGATACCACAGCAGCTTCACCATCTAAAATTGTTTTTCGAACAGACTTAAGATTACCTACGGATTTAAAGTTCGGTGAGAGTCTTCAGCTGAAATTCCTATTCACGATTCTGTTTCCAGAAAAGTGAAGAAATGAACGAAGTGCATCAGTTTGTAAGACAGCGTACACAATTTGCGAAAGATAAGATGAAGGCCAGATACGACTTGCGCACAAATTCAGAGGGATTTACGGAAGGAGAACTTGTTTTTCTCTATAACCCATAAAGGAAGAAAGGCTTATCCCCTAAGTTACAAACACATTGGGAAGGACCATATAAGATAATAAAAAGAAATAATGGTGTAGTGTATCGGATACAGAATACTGCGGGCGTTAGACGAAAAATGAAAGTAGTACATTTAGAAAGGTTGGCGCCGTATAGAGAGAGAGGATTAACATCTGTTCGGGACGAACAGATTTAGGGGAGGGCAGTGTTACGAAAAGATGTAATTTGCATAATAGCATACGTCATTCACGAAACGAGTAGAAGGTTCTCGAAACAAGTCGAAGCTTGTCGAAACGTGTCGAACTGATGCATGCAGTATATAAGGGAGCCGCATCTCACTTCAATTGTGATTTGATAGTGAACTAATGCGTCTCGTGAGTGAACATTGTAAAGCTAAATTATAGAAATTCAGCAGTTGATATAAGCGATTATTCTTTCAGTTGTTATTTAATTAAATAAAGTTAATTAATACTATTTGAAATAATACTAGTTAAAATCAAATTTAAGTGTGTTTTTATTTGTACACATTCCAGCGATACGAACTCGTTTGACAGTTTTCCGTAGACTGAATTTTCGTAACAATATAAATAGTTCTTCATTATCTAATACTAATATAGTATTTGGGTTATTCCACGTCTTTTTTTTTAATAGAGGAAAAAAATAGAGCCACAGCACTCAGACAGGGTTATATCCATTGTGATGTGACCCAGTTCCCTGGTTTTTAATGATACTTCTTAGATTCATTATTGAATCTAAGAAGGATATTGTGTGATAGAGAGTGAAGCTGATCCTCTCTCATCACGTCTGTGCCAAAGATCTGCCTTCTAGTCCTAGAAAATACTGGACAGTCACAGAGATAGTGCTCTGTGGTGCCAGTTTCTTCGTAGCTGGCAGAACATAAGGCACTTTCGGCCAGGCCGATTGCGTTCATGTGTTTTTCACATGCGTTGTGTCCCGTTAGAAGTCCCGTCAGTTTTCTGCACTCCTGTAGAAACTCCTTTTGGTTATCGTCGGTGTCATGAGCTTGGAGAATCTGCATTTCGTCTCATTCAGCCATCTGCTCTTGTGTGCGGAGGCGATGCAGGTAGTCCAAGCACAGGTTCTGGTCCAAATGGATTATCCTCAGATCCAGCACGTGCTAGTTCGTCAGATGTTTCATTGCCTGAAACTCCTTTATGGCCCGGCACCCAAATCAGTTTCAGTGTATTGTATTTACCAACACAATTGAGACGTGATCTGCATTGACGTACAATTTTGGATGTGATGACCTGGTTGTTAAAAGCCATAAGATCAGCCTGACTATCGCTGCAAACTGATATAGCCCTGTTCTGCCATCTATTATCCGCAATGTAGTCCATAGCCATAAGTATAGCATAGACTTCGGCTTGAAATACCGAGGCATTGTCGCCTAAGGCGAAGTGAAGTCTGCGGTCATCCGGTTCCACAAACACTCCAGCACCAGATCCCTGATCGGTTCTGGAGCCGTCTGTGAAAATGCGGTGTGACCCTTTACCTGGCTCACAGTCAGGCGTTAGCCAGTCTTAAATGTCAGGTTGGCAGACCTCAAAATTTCGTCTTGGTAATATTTCTGTTATTATTGCATCAGGGGGCATCTCCAGTAGACAGGTGTCTAATGGAGTGTCAAGTGCAATGTCGGAGATATTCCAGGGAACATTCAACCAGAAACCACCTCGTTTTAGTCTCCAGCTGCCTTTCATGGCTTCGCCTCTGATGAAGATGTCAAGTGGTGGTAGGTTTAAGATTGTATTCAGTGCTGGACCAGGTGTAGTGGGAAAGGCACCCGTAACACCCAGACACACGGTTCTCTGAATCTTGGCAAGACTAGTTGTCACGCATTTTCGCGACAGCTTGTTCCACCAGACTACCGTTGCATTGCCGTGTAAATCCATAAGGTTTTGCTCGGCGATAGTCCCCATGTCTTCCCAAAAATTCCACTGCATTGCCAGAAGGCATTCAATGCTCGCGAAATTTTATTTTCAACATGTTTTGTCCAAAGTAGTTTACTATCTAGAGTTAAGCCCAGATATTTTACTTCGTTAGACAGAGGAATAGTGACACCCTTAAGTACTGGTAGAGATAATCCTGTCATTATTCTTTTACTAGTGAAGTGAGCAATCCCTGTTTTGTGAGGGTTGACGGAAAGTCCGTTTGCAGTACACCAGTTGTCAATTCGATTCAATGAGTTTTGTATTTTAACACAGACCTCATTGAGGGAAAAGCCTGTGCCAAGAATGGCAACATCATCTGCATAGGCCTGGGAATAGACACCTGGTCCATCGAGATCGTTGACTAGAGAGTCAACCAGCATACACCAGAGCAGGGGGGAGAGAACGCCTCCTTGAGGACAACCTCTATTCACCCCTCTATTTACACATTCCATCAAAAGTCGCATTATCAAAATCACCCTCGATGTCAACAAATATGCCCATCACGTACATCTTCCTCTGAAAAGCATGCTCGATCCGGCCAACCAGATATTGCAATGCTGTTTCACAGGATTTTCCACGTTGGTAGGCATGTTGTTGTGAAATTAATGAAATTTGGTAGTTTGGTTTTATGACTTGAAATTAAGAAAAACGTAAAATTTCAGTTTCAGAGATATGAGTCCTTGAAATATCAAAAACTCAAAAAAAATGCACAAAGTGACACCAGCTAACTTACTCTATCTTAGTAAATAGTTAACTTACCGAAACTATTTAAACGACCTTGTAAAGGCTATAAAATTGAGCAAAAGTAGAAATATTAAAATTTTTAATATTAGGGTGAGATATTAATCATAATATTATTAAAAAAGGATTAATCAATATCTCTTTTTTAAAATTTAAAAAAAAAATATATGTTAAAGAGTATCCTTTTGCTAATAAACTGTCAAAATTTCAGAGTAGTGTTCGGGCTTGTTCTCGATTTATTAATAAAAAATGTTTTATAAAGTATAAATTTTCATCTGAAATTTTTATCAGAGACTGTAACAGTTACGAGTAATATACAAAAAAAATCAAAAATAAAAATTATTTTTGAATAAAACTTTTGTTTTGTTTAATAATAACGATTATTTTTGATTTTTAAAATTTTGCTCAGAAGTAAAACTTAAATTTCAATTTTTATTTTCAAACTCAAATATAAAAATTAATTTTTATTTTGTTATGCTCAAGAATAACGATTATATTTGATTTATACTTTTTTTTTACTCAAAAATAAAAATTAGGATGCGGAGCGTTGTGCATAATTTGATGTGCAGCAAAAATAATGTTCTTACAATGGAAAGGATGAACTCTAGTACTAATTTGGATCATATTAGTGATCACCTTCGAAGGATCACGTATGCTGGTGGTCAGTATTACAATTAATTTGGGGCTATCGATAAATAAAACTTGAAAATTTTCACCTGCATCTTATTTACTGGAACACATGTTACTACAAAAAAAGCTTCATTGAAGTTTGATTGTTGTTCCTAAATCAAAAACAAAAGAGATATTAGCGGAATACCATGGTGGATCAAGTGGAGCACACTTGGGCATAAATAAAACGGTCGAGAAGGTAAAGGAACATTTTTATTGGGTTAGATGCCAAGAGTCAGTTGGATCCGCAATTGTCCGCAATGTGTACCAGCAAATGGACCAACCGTCAGAAGTCGCGGCAGGAGGCATCAGTACAACGTGGGAGCACCATTCGAGCGTATCGCCATGGATGTCGCCGGACCACTTCCAATCAGTGATGCTTGTCGTCATTGAATACTTCAGCAAGTGGCCTGAAGTGTATCCCATGCCAAATCAAGAAGCCACAACAGTTGCGGATGAGTTAACAACTGGGTAAGCCGTTTTGGAGTACCGTTGGAATTGCATTCATATCAAGGAAGAAATTTTGAGTCTGCTGTATTTAAAGAAGTATGCAAAGTCCTCAACATACGCCATTGCACCCGCAATCTGATGGCATGGTAAAGAGATTCAATCGGACTTTGGAAGAGTATCTCAGAAAAGTGGTTGATAAATATCAAAAAGATTGGAATACACACATACCATTATTCCTCATGGCTTATCGGATGGCGGTTCATGATACCACAGCAGCTTCACCATCTAAAATTGTTTTTCGAACAGACTTAAGATTACCTACGGATTTAAAGTTCGGTGAGAGTCTTCAGCTGAAATTCCTATTCACGATTCTGTTTCCAGAAAAGTGAAGAAATGAACGAAGTGCATCAGTTTGTAAGACAGCGTACACAATTTGCGAAAGATAAGATGAAGGCCAGATACGACTTGCGCACAAATTCAGAGGGATTTACGGAAGGAGAACTTGTTTTTCTCTATAACCCATAAAGGAAGAAAGGCTTATCCCCTAAGTTACAAACACATTGGGAAGGACCATATAAGATAATAAAAAGAAATAATGGTGTAGTGTATCGGATACAGAATACTGCGGGCGTTAGACGAAAAATGAAAGTAGTACATTTAGAAAGGTTGGCGCCGTATAGAGAGAGAGGATTAACATCTGTTCGGGACGAACAGATTTAGGGGAGGGCAGTGTTACGAAAAGATGTAATTTGCATAATAGCATACGTCATTCACGAAACGAGTAGAAGGTTCTCGAAACAAGTCGAAGCTTGTCGAAACGTGTCGAACTGATGCATGCAGTATATAAGGGAGCCGCATCTCACTTCAATTGTGATTTGATAGTGAACTAATGCGTCTCGTGAGTGAACATTGTAAAGCTAAATTATAGAAATTCAGCAGTTGATATAAGCGATTATTCTTTCAGTTGTTATTTAATTAAATAAAGTTAATTAATACTATTTGAAATAATACTAGTTAAAATCAAATTTAAGTGTGTTTTTATTTGTACACATTCCAGCGATACGAACTCGTTTGACAGTTTTCCGTAGACTGAATTTTCGTAACAATATAAATAGTTCTTCATTATCTAATACTAATATAGTATTTGGGTTATTCCACGTCTTTTTTTTAATAGAGGAAAAAAATAGAGCCACAGCACTCAGACAGGGTTATATCCATTGTGCTGTGACCCAGTTCCCTGGTTTTTAATGATACTTCTTAGATTCATTATTGAATCTAAGAAGGCTATTGTGTGATAGAGAGTGAAGCTGATCCTCTCTCATCACGTCTGTGCCAAAGATCTGCCTTCTAATCCTAGAAAATACTGGACAGTCACAGAGATAGTGCTCTGTGGTGCCAGTTTCTTCGTAGCTGGCAGAACATAAGGCACTTTCGGCCAGGCCGATTGCGTTCATGTGTTTTTCACATGCGTTGTGTCCCGTTAGAAGTCCCGTCAGTTTTCTGCACTCCTGTAGAAACTCCTTTTGGTTATCGTCGGTGTCATGAACTTGGAGAATCTGCATTTCGTCTCATTCAGCCATCTGCTCTTGTGTGCGGAGGCGATGCAGGTAGTCCAAGCACAGGTTCTGGTCCAAATGGATTATCCTCAGATCCAGCACGTGCTAGTTCGTCAGATGTTTCATTGCCTGAAACTCCTTTATGGCCCGGCACCCAAATCAGTTTCAGTGTATTGTATTTACCAACACAATTGAGACGTGATCTGCATTGACGTACAATTTTGGATGTGATGACCTGGTTGTTAAAAGCCATAAGATCAGCCTGACTATCGCTGCAAACTGATATAGCCCTGTTCTGCCATCTATTATCCGCAATGTAGTCCATAGCCATAAGTATAGCATAGACTTCGGCTTGAAATACCGAGGCATTGTCGCCTAAGGCGAAGTGAAGTCTGCGGTCATCCGGTTCCACAAACACTCCAGCACCAGATCCCTGATCGGTTCTGGAGCCGTCTGTGAAAATGCGGTGTGACCCTTTACCTGGCTCACAGTCAGGCGTTAGCCAGTCTTAAATGTCAGGTTGGCAGACCTCAAAATTTCGTCTTGGTAATATTTCTGTTATTATTGCATCAGGGGGCATCTCCAGTAGACAGGTGTCTAATGGAGTGTCAAGTGCAATGTCGGAGATATTCCAGGGATCATTCAACCAGAAACCACCTCGTTTTAGTCTCCAGCTGCCTTTCATGGCTTCGCCTCTGATGAAGATGTCAAGTGGTGGTAGGTTTAAGATTGTATTCAGTGCTGGACCAGGTGTAGTGGGAAAGGCACCCGTAACACCCAGACACACGGTTCTCTGAATCTTGGCAAGACTAGTTGTCACGCATTTTCGCGACAGCTTGTTCCACCAGACTACCGTTGCATTGCCGTGTAAATCCATAAGGTTTTGCTCGGCGATAGTCCCCATGTCTTCCCAAAAATTCCACTGCATTGCCAGAAGGCATTCAATGCTCGCGAAATTTTATTTTCAACATGTTTTGTCCAAAGTAGTTTACTATCTAGAGTTAAGCCCAGATATTTTACTTCGTTAGACAGAGGAATAGTGACACCCTTAAGTACTGGTAGAGATAATCCTGTCATTATTCTTTTACTAGTGAAGTGAGCAATCCCTGTTTTGTGAGGGTTGACGGAAAGTCCGTTTGCAGTACACCAGTTGTCAATTCGATTCAATGAGTTTTGTATTTTAACACAGACCTCATTGAGGGAAAAGCCTGTGCCAAGAATGGCAACATCATCTGCATAGGCCTGGGAATAGACACCTGGTCCATCGAGATCGTTGACTAGAGAGTCAACCAGCATACACCAGAGCAGGGGGGAGAGAACGCCTCCTTGAGGACAACCTCTATTCACCCCTCTATTTACACATTCCATCAAAAGTCGCATTATCAAAATCACCCTCGATGTCAACAAATATGCCCATCACGTACATCTTCCTCTGAAAAGCATGCTCGATCCGGCCAACCAGATATTGCAATGCTGTTTCACAGGATTTTCCACGTTGGTAGGCATGTTGTTGTGAAATTAATGAAATTTGGTAGTTTGGTTTTATGACTTGAAATTAAGAAAAACGTAAAATTTCAGTTTCAGAGATATGAGTCCTTGAAATATCAAAAACTCAAAAAAAATGCACAAAGTGACACCAGCTAACTTACTCTATCTTAGTAAATAGTTAACTTACCGAAACTATTTAAACGACCTTGTAAAGGCTATAAAATTGAGCAAAAGTAGAAATATTAAAATTTTTAATATTAGGGTGAGATATTAATCATAATATTATTAAAAAAGGATTAATCAATATCTCTTTTTTAAAATTTAAAAAAAAAATATATGTTAAAGAGTATCCTTTTGCTAATAAACTGTCAAAATTTCAGAGTAGTGTTCGGGCTTGTTCTCGATTTATTAATAAAAAATGTTTTATAAAGTATAAATTTTCATCTGAAATTTTTATCAGAGACTGTAACAGTTACGAGTAATATACAAAAAAAATCAAAAATAAAAATTATTTTTGAATAAAACTTTTGTTTTGTTTAATAATAACGATTATTTTTGATTTTTAAAATTTTGCTCAGAAGTAAAACTTAAATTTCAATTTTTATTTTCAAACTCAAATATAAAAATTAATTTTTATTTTGTTATGCTCAAGAATAACGATTATATTTGATTTATACTTTTTTTTTACTCAAAAATAAAAATTAGGATGCGGAGCGTTGTGCATAATTTGATGTGCAGCAAAAATAATGTTCTTACAATGGAAAGGATGAACTCTAGTACTAATTTGGATCATATTAGTGATCACCTTCGAAGGATCACGTATGCTGGTGGTCAGTATTACAATTAATTTGGGGCTATCGATAAATAAAACTTGAAAATTTTCACCTGCATCTTATTTACTGGAACACATGTTACTACAAAAAAAGCTTCATTGAAAATTTTATGGGTGAATCTGTACCAATGTGATTACAAAAGCATTCAAATGTGTCAATGGAATTATTTTGGGTGAATCAATTCTAATGTGATTACAAAAGCTACGTCATTGGAGTACTGTATTGAACCCGTTTTGTTTGAAGTTTTCCATTGAACCAATATCTATGATCCTTCGAAATAATTAATCCAAAAAAGTTTTATTGACGTTTATGGATGTGAAGTTATAACCATTGGAACATATTCACACAAAAATGCTCAAATGAGATATTTGAATATGTCTCTATACACAGAAAAAATTTTGTTTATAAATGGAATGAACGCCGTAAATTGCGACATCGTTCATAATATATGTGTAAAAAATCATTCTATTTATGAACTATTCTTCGTATATACGAATCGCACAATTTGAGCGAAATTTATATAATAAACGCGTTCATGTTATGAACTGCGTTCATTGAGGTATGCATATTAATTTTTTGAGGCAAAGCAGCGTAACCTCCACGTAACATCCAATTCAGCCGAGCATAAAGGCGATACTGAAAAATAAAAAAAACACTCCAACAAAGGAGAATAGAAAATACAACACAAAGTAGGTAGGTAGGTAGGTATTAGAGTATGTGTGTATAGTCGTATGTGTGACCTGCAACTTTTGACCATGTTGTAAATATATATTTTTATTTTACTGACCAATCAATGGCATGGCAACTCGTCGCGACGCGTCGATAGTCGATGGTAGTATACAATAGAATTCTTCGTTTTTATTATTCCTATATCATTTTGTATAAATAGATCGAATTGTTTTATTTATTGTTTACAACTCCAAAAAAACGTGCACAGCAGGTAATTAACATCACGCAACAACAAACAGCAGCAATAGGCAGCAACAGTAAGTGTAGATATGAAATAAAATGTAAGTAGTTAAAAAAATAAATAAATTAAAATAATAAAATAAAATGAAGAAGTAATATAATAAAAGAATACAAGAAAGTAAAAAATAGATTATTTTTATTTTCAATTAGTTTAAAGTTCATAAATACCATGAATATTTTCAAAATATTATGAAAGCGTTCATCAATAGTATGAACTTTTTTTTGGTTTTATGAAAGATTCATAAATTGGATGAATTTGGTCATTGGTTGAGTAATAATGAAAAAGTTATAAAATTTATGAACAAATTCATAAATAGTATGAACTTTTTTTGTCTGTGTATTCCTATTTCACCAATATAATTTCCAATTTATTTTTTTGTTTGAGAGTTGGCCTCAGTTCTACCCATATTTGGACGAAACAGATTCGTCATTTGAAACTTTCCAAAGGAATAAAGATACTCGTACTTTGGCACATATAATTTAACCAGTAAAACTCTAGCGTAGATGGCTCAATTGGTTAGTGGATTCGACTAAGGCCGAAAGGTCCACGGTTCGATCGTAGTGACTGTCAATACCAAATATAGATATATAAATATAGATATATTTTTCTATACAACGCTACCTCTCGGCAGTCCATGCAAACCTACATAGGAAAACAATTCATAAAAAATCTCTCGGCATTAAACTATAGGTCCCACCACTTTGGGTACAAATATAACCAGCACAGTTGAAATGGTGAGGGATTCTACAGAACTGTAGCGCCAAACTATTATTATTAGTAAAATTGACCACCAGCACACGTGAACATTCGAAGGTGTTCACTAACATGACCCAAATTAGTATTAGAGTTCATCCTTTCCATTGTAAGAACATTATTTTTGCTGCACATCAAATTATGCACAACGCTCCGCACCCTAATTTTTATTTTTGAGTAAAAGTGTATAAATCAAAAAATAATCGTTATTCTTGAGCAAAAAAATAAAAATTAATTTTTAATTTTTAATTTTGATTTTAATTTTTATTTTAATTTTTATTTTTAAAATTGAAATTTGAGTTTTATTTCTGAGCAAGCAAACAAAAAAATAAAAATAATCGTTATTTTTTGATTTTTTTCCGTAAAAATCAAAAAATAAAAGACTTTGCAGATTTCAATTCTGCATGCGAAATTAATTGATTCAGCATTCTCAAAATTAGCGTAAACCTTTTATATCACGTTGATTTTTTTCATTTAAAAAAATAAGAATAACCGTTATTTACGGTCCCTGATTTTTATTATAAATTTTTTTGATTATTTTCTTGTAATGTTATTAAACTATAAAAGCTATTCTGCTGTGGGTGAATCATCTTGATGTGTAGCCTGCACGGCCGGGTGCCTAGCATACCGTGCCATGAAATGTTGCGTGTACAGCCTCCATCTGGGTGACACCATGTGTCTCGCGTGCTGTAAGGCGTCGCACCGATCGTTTCTGCTTCATCTTCGTCCCAGGCATCCGCTGCATCGCCTTCGTTTTCAATGCTACCTGCAGCAGTGCCTCCGCTGTGCGCCGCTCAACGCCCCTTCTGCGGCCACTTGGCGCGCATCTGTTGTCAGCACCGCCATTAGGGCAGCCGCCACCCCGTCCGCGAACACTTGCCGCATTACCGCTGATGGTACAGCATTCTGCAAAACCACCACAGCCGCCCGCTGTGTGTTATTTGTCGCCTTTTCTGCGACGACCTGCTGCCTCGCTGCTGTAGGTGCAACCTCCTGCGCAACCACCACAGCCGTCCGCTGTGTGTTGTGTTCGTCTCTTCGTCTGCTGCCATTCGCCGCGTTGCTGCCGAAATTGCATGCATCTGCGCAACCACCACAGCCGTCCGCTGTATGTTGCTGACCTCTTTGTATGCGGCCACCTGCTTCGAAGGACTCGGCGCATCTTCGGTAGTGCCCGATGCCTTCTCTGTGCCGCTCGGCACCTCATCTATGGCGCGTGATGTCTCTGTCGTCGTCTGCACTGCAGAGTTCGCAGTCCTCGCGTCTGTCGCGATGTCGGCCATCTGCCTCATCGCCGATGGCCGATGAGGCATGTTGCGCTTTCGACCGTCTGCCGCGTCGCTTGCTGCAGCACCCGCTGTGCTGCCCGCCTTGAAATGTCGGGCCAGGCTAACCCTTTAGTTGTTCCTGCCTCTCTGGCCATCATCCGGATTTTCCGAGCGATTTCACCACGCCCAGCTCCGCCCACCTTGCCTGTAAACCACTTACGACGATCGATGGGGGGTTCTAGATCCCGCAGTGAAGGATCCACAAGGATTGAATGAATCGTAGCATATAGATCCCACAGTCCGTCTGGATGGCTGCTGCGGCACCGCGACGTGATGTTCTGGCATATTGAACTCCGTGAACTCAGTTCCCGCCGCGCCATTCTTGCGTGAGACCAACGTCATAAACTTCCGCAGCCTGGCGGCGAATGGCAGCAGACGAATGGCAGCAGACGAAGAGACGAACACAACGGCTGTGGTGTTGCCTCCCCGACCATTGAGGACTTCCACGTCGTGTTCTCCCAATGGTTGCGTGAGCCTCTGTTGGCAGAGCGCCATCAATACTTTGCTCCGATAGCTGTATGCACTCTCCTTAAGCTTGAGGTCGTCGATGCCAGCCATTATTTATTTATTTTCGCGTGCAAATAAATAAGAATAATAATTAGTTTTTATTCCGCGCACCGGCACTAAAATTGTGCATAAAATCAAATGTAAATGTTTTGTATAATTTAAGCAATTAATTTGCGCACTGACACTAAACTGTGTATAATTATTATAATAATTTTTGCACCGACACTTGTTGTTCGCTTTAAGCATGCGTAACGAATGATGTTAATTTGCATGCTGAATGTCGCAGTGAATCGGCTTTGTTCGTGCAAGTGTTGCCTCGCGATACGTCGGCCCGATGCACGCCGCGAATTTTGAAATTTAACGGTTATGCGCGGAGGTTACACACACTGTTTTTGTGATATGTGTTTGTTCGTGTACGCATCTCTGCAGCTCGCTCTGAGCTTGCGTGTTATGGGGTTTGTTTTTGGTTTCGTGGTCAAGAGCGCAATTTATGATTTTCTTCGAACGAAATAGATGCGAACTTTTCGACGCCGGCGTCGCCGTTACGCTACTGACAAGTTTTGTACTATTTTGGACGCAACACGGCCGCGCGATTTTCAGAACCATTTACAAATGTTTTTGTGCGCTTTTTGCGACTGGAGTTTTCTACGTTTACGCGGTTGAAATTCAAAATTTCCCCGTGTCGCGTAGGAGGTTCCACTGTACTCTGAATTCTTGTGCCCTTGACGTTGTTTAAATATTTGCCCGAACTTTGAGTTTGAGTCCTTTGGACGCGAAAGGGATTTACATGTGCGGGCGGTGTCGCGCGAAAAGGGTTCATAATGTTGTAGGTGTCGCGCGAAACGGGTTTGAAATTTTAGGGACCGAAGTTTCATTGTTGCTTCTTCGTGGTCGACTGCTACGTTGCCTCCTGTGCTGCCTTATAGTTGCTGCTGTCGCTTGCGTTGATTCGCCTGGTTCGCCGTCCTCCTGGTAAAATTTCTTAATTTCGCTGATATGTGCTGTACGCGTTTTGGCCTGTCCTAGCCTCTTTACCCTTGCGATTACAGGCTAGTCAAAATTAATTACGCGATAAGGGCCATCATATTTTGCCAATTTCGCCGCAAATCCCTCTACCGCCTTTGACAAGTGGTGTTGCTTTCGGAGCACTAGCTCACCGACTTCCGGTTTCCATGTCCTGCGTCTCAAATTGTAGTGGCGCGCTTGATCTTGCGCCGACCGCGCCAACTGTCGCTTCACAATGCCAAATATTTCTCGTAGCCCGTCAGCTCGTTCATCAGGTGTCTGCGTCATCACGCCTGTTCCTACGGTGACCTCATCGTAAAACGCCTTGGGGAGGCGCGGCTCGCGTCCTTGGGTCAAATACGCCGGGCTGTAGCCGGTAGTCTCGTTGCAAACTTTCACTCGTCGCCTTACACAATAGTACCATTTCTGTCCATTTAGAAAATTTGTCAAAGAAGAAAACCAGCATGGTGTAAGGGACCTACAAAATCTGCACACAGCCAGGACCACGGCTCCTGCGCAATTTTTGTCAACATTTTACCCGCTGGTTTTTGCTGCGACGCCTTGTATTTTTGACACGACTCGCAGTTACGGCCAGTAGTATCGATTTGATTCTCTAGCGATAGTCTTGCGGACGCCCATGTGGAATTCTGAGTGAAGTCCGGGCAACCTTGCACAGGTGCCTCTGTTAGCATCACTTTCAATTGGTCAAACGCCAGCTGTTGCTCCTCTGCCCAGCGGAAATGCTTCCCCTTTTTGAGCAATTTTTTAAGTGGGTGAACCAGGTCCGAGAACTCGGGTACAAACCGTCGGTACCACGATGCAATGCCCAAACACTGGCGCAGCTCGCGCACGTTTGTTGGTGGACGTAGCTCCTGGATAGCAGCAATTTTATCCGGGTCTGTGTGGATGCCTTGATCGCTAACTACATGCCCGAGATATTTTATTTCGCGCTTGAAAAATTCGCATTTGTCCTGGTTTAGCTGCAGCTTCGCCTGCCTCAGACGCCTGAAAGCTTCACGCAAGTTTGAGAGGCGCTCCTCCAGAGTAGATCGTGTGACGACAATATCGTCCAAGTAAGCGCACGCGGGTGCTCCATGCCGGGCCCTATGACACGATCTAACGCCAGCTGAAATGTCGCCGGGGCTGAGTGCAAGCCAAATGACATAACACGCCACTGATACAGCCCGCGACCTGGCACCGTAAACGCAGTGACCTCCTTGCTGCCCTCATCCATGGGGATCTGCCAATAACCATTTTTCAAATCCAGGCTGCTTATATATTTTGCATTACGCAGGCGGTCAAGGTTGTGGTGAATGCGCGGCAGGGGGTAGGCGTCAGGCACTGAATGCGCATTCAGTTGCATGTAATCAATACACAGTCGCCACTGCCCAGTCTTCTTTTTCACCAAGACAATTGGCGCGCTGTGGGGGCTCCTCGACGGCTCAATGCACCCTTTCGCGATAAGCGCGTCGACATCCTCGTTGATGATCGCCTGCATCGCTGGATTTTTGGGAAAATAGCGCTGCTTAATGGGGCGGTCGTCCTTCATTATTATTTTGTGGGTGGTGATGTCGCTCGTGCATCCACCACCTACAAATTTGCCTAGCTCGTCCTGTAAAAATTTATCGATTATTTATGATCAGGCCGCACCACCGCGCACACCTGTGATTGATCTGGTTGCTGCTTCTATTTTTGCAGCTTCTATATTTTGACGCGCCTGGCGACGCCGTCAGCCATTTTCACCCAAACGTCTGTACTCCTGCAGTTGGTTGGAGTTCGAATCATCCGCGCGCAAAATTCGCTAACGAAACAGCGTGTCGCGCCTGTGTCCACCGTTGCAATCGCCAACTCGGCATCTAAGGCGATTGTCGCGACAATGCGTGCCGCCTCCTGCTTCAATGTTACTGCTGGATACGGGGTGAGTTCTTCGGGGCAGCCAGCCCCCGCTACTGGCGGTTCCCATTGTAGTTTCCCGAGCGTCGTCTACAGCAGTCCAAGGTACGCAGGCCCCTTCTACCGCACTCCCAGCAAAACTTAACTGCAGCATTTCTGCAATCCGCCTGATAGTGGCCGTCACGCCCGCAACGTCTGCCTGCGGTCCGTGGATTAATATTACCGCCCGCGTCATCGTATAAGCGACGGTTGTGCTCCTCCCGTGGACGTGGTGCTTGATGTGACTGCGCTTGATGTGATTGCGCATGTCCCATGCCTTTGATGACGTCTAGTTCATCCGCGAGTCCTACTAGCTCCGCCAGTGTCGTAAAATCGCGGTGCCGAATATACAATTGATATTCTTGGCGGCAATTCCTTAATATGCGCTGCAGCTCCTGCTGCTCATTGTACTTTGCGTGCCGCATCAAATCCCGCATAGCCAGGACGTAATCTCTAAAAGATTCACGTGGCCGCTGCATCCTGCTGCGGACTGCATCGTCTAGGTCTTCATAAAACCCTGGCGGCAGGAAAAATCGCAACAAATCGTCCTTGAAGTCGCACCATCTTTGCCATTGCGTGCGACTGGTGCGATACCTGTGCTAGCCAGTCGCGATTGATCCCGACGGTAATGGTGACGCACTTTTCGTGTGCCTCAGCTCTAGCTTTTCGAGTTTTCTAGCACGTCGCTGGAAAACTGGCCGTCGCTGATGAAGGCCGCAAAGCTCCTTCGTAGTTCCTCCACCGTCCCGGTACCAACGAAACCAAACTCCGCCGCGTACGCCGTGAGGTCCTCCTTGCGGAGACCGTACACCCACGTCAATTTGACCATATTTTTTGTTTCGATGATTTTAAATTTGTTTTTGTTTTTTATATTTTTCACTATAGCGCCGCGCGCTTGCTCAATGTTTATGTTATTTTTACTGTTTTAATAGTTTATGTTTATTTTTTTTATTTTTGTTATTTTTTTCCACTTAGTAGCGCCGCGCGCTCTATTTTTCTACTTTTGTTTTCCACTTCAGTTTTCTCTTAATGTTTCTCTCAATCTCTCCTCTCTTTTTTTTTCACTGTTTAAAATGTTTTCTCGCTTCTCTTTTTTTTCTCACTGCGTAAATTGTTTTCACGGGGTTCACTTTAGCAACGTTCGCTCTCTCTCTCTCCCTCTTTTCTTTTCGATTCCTTTTTTTTCAGGGGCTCACTGTCTGTAGCGACGCGCTGTTCTTTTTTTTCACTCTTCGTATTTTTTTATTTTTCAGGGGCTCACTTGCTGTAGCTACGTGCGTTTTTTTTTTCATTTTTCGTATTTCACTGTATAGTTCTCTTTAACATTACGCGGCAATTACTTATTGTTTTATTCATTTAAACAGATTACATTTTAATTCGTATGCATTTATTTATTTTTTTTTTATTTCGCATACCAGGGTCCCTGCTCGGGCTCCATGTAACGAACCCGGTTTCCGGTCTATAGCCAGGGCACCCTCAGCGGGCTCCAGGTGTTCGTATGCGTTACAAAATTTATATTTTGCAGGGATCCCCGAGGGTTTTAAATAAAATGCGACGCGGTTTAATTTTAGGTTTTATATAAATTCATTAGTTTATTATTTATTTAAATTCCTTAATTTATTTAAATGTGTATTTATATATATGTTAATAAAAGAACAATCTTACATGCGGCATTCTTCGTGCGTGAGAGCGGCCTCGGCAGCTTGTGTGCGCGAGAGATTCTGTCTAGCTCATAACCAGAGCGTATACATTCTTTGCCCTAGCGTCGTAAGTTAATCTTGGATCCACTTAGCGCTCGATGTACGTAAAACAAACAATAAAACGAGCCACTAAGCAGTTCCCCGCAACCCACTTAGTGCTTTTGTTTGACGTAAAACAAACAATAAAACAAAGCACTAAGCGGTTGTCCCCATGCTACTGCAAAACCCACTTGGTCAACTTAGCGCTCGCTGTACGTAAAACACACAATAAAACGAGGCACTAAATTCTCCTAATAGCAGCGGTCGTCGTGCGTATCGGTCGAAGCGTACGGTAAGTCGATCGGCAGCAAATGAGAGCGATCTCTGTTGCGAGCTTGCTTTTATACCCGTTTCTTGTCGCCACTGGAATCTGCTTCGCCGTGAATGTTGTTGTTTTGTTGCCTTCATCTTTGTAGCTTTGCTTCCAGTATTATTCTCGCTTCAGTTATTGGAAAGTTAGCGGCCGACGTTGGTGACGCGTTGATGTTGTTTCGAAGTTGGGCTGCGTTTAATATCGCAGCTGCGTTTATTTTGTTTCTTTCCGTAAATTTATGCAGTTATTGTGCGATACCATTTTGCATAAAAATGTGTCGTCACAAGGTGTGACATGGTCAAGAAACCATTAACTCCAAAATACATCGGACCATTTCCGGTTTTAAGCAGAAATCAAAAGTTCTTTCAACTTCAAATGATTTCGGTGTAGATAATGTTTCAATTGATCGCCTCAAGCCAGCATTTTTCGAGTTTGAAGAAAATGATTCACCATTGAAAATCAACCATATGGCACGTACTCACAAACCATTAGTGCTGGAAGGGGGGTAGTTGTGGGGATGCACACTACTTCAACAACTCATCAGTTTTAAAATTTCAAAAAATAAAAAAAAAAAACAAAAAGCAAACGCTTTTGAATTATTTAAAAAAAAATGTTTTTTCTTGTTACATATTTTCCAACTTTTCAATTTCTCATTTCGATTTATTAAAATAAATATTTTAAATAGTTTTTTATATACGTGGTGTTTTATTTTAAAACTACAGCTTTATACAGGGTAAAGCAAAACTATTGAATGTTTAGGGTTTACCAAAATTACTTCAACAATTTTTAGTCCATATAAACGCAAATGCAGAAATGGTTTTAATATCGTAAAATCAATAAAGCACTCTAAGGGCCGTTTTCACAATGTTCGGTTATGTTAAAATTTATCTGTAGGTTTATTAACTGGCAGACAGCCTAACTTTCAGAATAAAGTTTCCGATAAATATTTTCGGAACATATTATTTAACTTCCGGTTAGAACGATATTGTAATAGATTTTCTGTAATATCTGGCAACTAATTGACATAAATAAATTAATTCAAATTAAATTTTTCAAATGTAAAATTTCATGAAATTGTGAATTTGTTTGTCGTCATATTTGGATATTGCGCGGACAGATTTGCAATCGCAATAGACCGTTTTGCTAATATTTCTATTGCCATTTACCTTATGATATTTTCCGACATTGCATTTTGGTATTTCGGAAACAATTTTATGTAGAAATTGCAGCATAATTTTATCAATGGATTGTCAAAATCTGTCGGTTATAAATATAATGGAAACATGTTCTATCGGTGAAAGTGACGGCCGGTTAAAGAAAATTTAAATGACAAACAGATATAACAAATGATTGTGAAAACAAATTTTGCGCAAACTGTCGGTTAAAGTGGAAGTTAATATTTAACTAGATATTGTGAAAACAGGCCTAAGAAAAATTTACTATCATAAATGTAGGAAAACGGTTTCCTTTTATTAATGTAGTAAATTCCAACGAATGTGTAAAAATAAAATTTACACACAAAAGTATGTAAAACTAGTGCACATGTGTAGTGTCAAAATACATTTTTATGAGTGTAAAAGATACACAGAAAACCATGTATTTATTCACATAATGCGTGTTAAAAAAGCAGAACAGAACGGGTCGTTTTTTTAAGGTTAAATATTATTTGAAAACTTTATATCATCCTCAACGGGGCGAACTCAGCAAATGTGAAAAAAATTCAGTACACAAAATGAAACGTTCACAACAGTTTAACGAATGTCCGCAAACATGAATGTACACCTTGGGAGATGTCATTTGAATTGCACACAAATTAAATTCACATTTTAATTCACCAAGAATCCGCCCCTTGCATTTAATTAAAAAATGCAAGTTTTCTTTTCTTTAGTCTTCTAAAATGTCGCAGACAAGAGCGTTCTCGTCAGCTAATGATCTTTTTACACATATATCTGTAGTTGTAAAATTCATTTTTACACACTTCAATGTGTTTATATACAAAACTATGCAGAATGTGTAAATTTACCATATTAAAAGTGCGATTCATATTAAAACAGTTCAAATGTGTAAAATAACATATTTTTTATGAAAAACACGTCAGATGTTTATTTATACGGATGTATTAGTGTTTTTATTTGAAAAAATGAGTAAATTAACTGCGCTAAATGTAGCAAATTCACTACTCCTAAATAAGATTTCTTAGAGTGAAGATAAAATCACCTGAGAATTTATTAACCGCGTAATACCATTCAGACGTTTTCAAAAAAAAAACAGGATATAGAAAATGTGTATAAATTTTTCTCCAAATCCTCCTAAATGCTTAAAAATTATTAAAAATAGTAAAGAAATAAAAAAATTGTTTGTGCATTTTTATATCATATTAACATTTGAATATCTTAAAAATATAATTGGGTTTACTGCAAAAAAAAAACTTCAAAACATATAAAGTTTATGTTCTTAGTAAAAATTATTTTAGTTTTTTCTAATTTATTTTATTATTACATTCAGGAGAAGTACTTAATAGTACGTCCATTTGCTTCATGTATTAATAGTTCCATGTATTAATTGTTCCAGGTATTGTAACCGTTGCCATTACCTTTACTGTTTTATACTGTTGTATATGAAATATCGTAACTGTTACCGAAATGATGGCATTGAACGAATACCGATTACCGTGCATTATTTTAATAGTGAGTTTCGGTCGTTCCTGCAAGTCGAAAATATAATTACAATTGAGTAAAACGAATTTCAATTTCAAATACATCAGACCATCCATCTGAAAGTCGCAGAAAATGAACCGCGACAAAAATCCGTTGATATATTTGCATCTCAAAGTGAAGATATAGTGCAATTCAATAAAGTGCATAACTAAAAACTAGTAAAAAACGCATATTTTTAAGAATAAACTCCTTGTCATATCCTCTTTAGGTGGTGACAAATTTCATAACAATTGTCATTGTTTTTATTGTCACGATAGAATACCATTTCGTTACAATTGTCACTCACCTTATTTTAGTCTTTGCTTTGTCATTGTCATTACCTGCCAGAATAGGCCTATAAAAAGAAATTCAACGCAGCTTTGTGACAAATAAACAGATATCAAAATGAATTATAAAAAAGTAATAGATTTGTACAAGTAGTTCACAACGATTTTAAAATTCCCCTGAAATTTTGAGAATATGATGTAGCACTGAAGTTCACTCAAAGCGGTTATCGTTGACATTGCCTAGAACCTAAAATTAGATCTATTGCCTAGTTTTTGTTTTGCTTATTCGTTGACGTGTCTCATTCATTCTGTTCAGACAGTTAGTTGCTCAAGACTTGTGAATTTTTTTTCGCCCACTTTGATATAGATGACGTGTGAATCCAATTTTGATTCACGTATAAAATGACGCGTTGGGTATGGATTGAGAATACCCTAATTACTTTAAGTGATGTACTTTTGATATAATGTTGAAATGTAATTTTGATATATAAATTAAATTTTTAAAAATTTTATTATTCCAGTTTCTGGTTAGTATAAATTATTTTTTATTTGTTAACAAATCTTTTATGAGGCTTGTATATTTATGCAGTGGATTTATCCGGTATACGACTCTTTTCGTATATTAGATGAAATCATTATTATGTATTATTTTTAATAAAAATTAAGTTTACAAAAAAAGTATTCTATTCGGAAATTTTATGTCTCACACCCCCTAAAATGGTCCTTGGATCGACCCTGCATACTATTCTACAGAGTTATTGCTATTTTATTTCCATCTGTTGTATTTCTATATTTTCTATGTTTTACCTTCTGGTAGGGCTAGGTAAAATGACGGCAACACTGTACAAATATACAAAGTGGTGTAAATCTTGTACTAATATATATATATATATATATATATATATATATATATATATATATATATATATATATATATATATATATATATGTATTAAGCCATTTTATTTAGCCCTGACCAAGCCCTCCTCGTACATCCGCCGACAACGACCACGCTGTAGATGGCTCCGCATCTAGCAGTCGTCGTGTTATCTCAGACTCAGTGCAGATTTCAGACCAAAATAAGCCTTTGTGTCTATCTGCATTTCTTGGCAGATAAATGCAGATCGTGTGACTGCCATTGTTACAAAAATTGGTACATATAAATTAAAAAGTAATAAACATTAAAATAAATAATCATTTTAAACAGCTCGACGAGTACAAGGAAAAAATGCAATAAATTTGAACAATACAATGGTAGAAACACAAAATAGTACTGCCGATCAAGACATGGCAGGAAGCTTCCCTGTTGAGTTGCGTCAGTACCTGAATTGTCTTGTATGTGCCCGAATTACAACCCAATCAATGAATGGCAGTTAACCTAAAACGAAATTGCCAGAGAGTTTTTTAATTATTTTTATTTCTTATTTCTCAATTTTTTATATTAATATGAATAATATTTTTTTTTTTTTTAATTAATGTAAATATTTTTATATTTATATATTTTCTAATTAAAGAAAATGAAAGACTTAATTCAAAAAAATATGATCCTGTCAGTACCAAATAAATGTATATATAATCTGAATATTTTCGTTTAATATATACATTTTTCTATTTAAAACACCGAAAGTTGATTTTTAATTTATATATTATGTATTTTTTTTTTTAACTTTTATTGTTAAATTGAAATAAACATTTTATTTCATTAATAGACATTTTATTTCATTAATAAACAATATGTTTCATTAATATACATTTTATAATACTGTCTGAGCACTTTGCATTTAAAAAAAAATCTTTATCGATTTAAAAATCGATTTGAAAAAAGTTGATGGTAAATTCTAAAACCGATTATCAACTATGCGTACCCATAACTAGCCTCAACTGATTCATTCTTTGGGTGTTGGGATTCGACAAGAACGTAGTTGTTTACAAAAATTTTATAAACGAATATGTTATACATAACTGATTTACAGATAGTTGTTTTAAAAAATTTGCAAATCACTACGCAATTTTTAATTGGCTTTAACGTAGTTGAAAAATATTAGAATTTTTTTAATGGTCATATAATTTATTATATAATATATAAATTCAATATTATGATCTAATTAATTAAATCGATATACAAATTGACTACGTGGTATATGCAGTAAAATATGTGTATGTGTAAGTATGCGGTAAAATATCTGCACAATGTCCAGAGTGGATCCACATTCCTGTACCAATTGTTGTCCTGTCCGGCAAAATTAACGGACGCAAATTGATTTTTAAAACATATAAAAAAAAAATCACGATCACGAGATTGAAGTGCAACCACCGCATCCATTAAGTCTAATTTTTAAAAATTGTATTATTAAGAATCTTCATACAATTAAACAATAAGGATACAAGAGCCATTATTTTTCAAATCTAACGGATTTCGTCAAAAATATTCAGTCGCACTCTGGACTTGCTTCAAAAGTTTTTTGTGGGTTTTATTAATAATAAGCCCACCCATATTTTATTTACTTTTTGTCAATAGGTTTGAAAATACGGGGTGTTTAAAAAATGAAAATATGAAGCATAGGCCTTTTTATAAATTATATAACTTTGGTACATGTATCGTATAGCGCCAAGTTTGGTCTCATTTTTAAGGTAATAATATATATATATATATATATATATATATATATATATATATATATATATATATATATATATATATATATATAAATATATATATATATATATATTACATATTATCCAAATTTAATATATTTTTCATTAGCATGTATCTGTTAAAGCAATTAATATGTTTAAAGACATTTTACTAAACGAGAGGAATTTTTTTTTTTTTAAATTTAGACTACAATTTTTTTCGTTAAATTATATTTAAAGAACATTTTTTTATTTAGTGTTCTTTTTTATGTTTTTGCTATAGCATCGTTCTGATTTATCAGTAAAATTAGATATAAGATATAGAAAATATATATGTTGCCACAAACAACTCATTGCTCACCCAGTTTATTCGATTCTCTACAGTGAACTATTGGACAGAATCTTAGACTAGCTCGCCGAAAATCGGAAAATAAAGTTTGTTGCAGAAAGTTTTGAAAACATGCTATTTTATTAATAATTTATGATATGTTTCATAATATACATTTTATAATACTGTCTGTGCACTTTGCATTTAAAAAAAAATCTTAATCGATTTAAAAATCGATTTGAAAAAAGTTGATGGTAAATTCTAAAACCGATTATCAACTATGCGTACCCATAACTAGCCTCAACTGATTCATTCTTTGGGTGTTGGGATTCGACAAGAACGTAGTTGTTTACAAAAATTTTATAAACGAATACGTTATACATAACTGATTTACAGATAGTTGTTTTAAAAAATTTGCAAATCACTACGAAATTTTTAATTGGCTTTAACGTAGTTGAAAAATATTAGAATTTTTTTAATGGTCATATAATTTATTATATAATATATAAATTCAATATTATGATCTAATTAATTAAATCGATATACAAATTGAATACGTGGTATATGCAGTAAAATATGTGTATGTGTAAGTATGCGGTAAAATATGTGCACAATGTCCAGATTGGATCCACATTCCTGTACCAATTGTTGTCCTGTCCGGCAAAATTAACGGACGCAAATTGATTTTTAAAACATATAAAAAAAAAAAAGATCACGAGATTGAAGTGCAACCACCGCATCCATTAAGTCTAATTTTTAAAAATTGTATTATTAAGAATCTTCATACAATTAAACAATAAGGATATATGAGCCATTATTTTTCAAATCTAACGGATTTCGTCAAAAATATTCAGTCGCACTCTGGACTTGCTTCAAAAGTTTTTTGTGGGTTTTATTAATAATAAGCCCACCCATATTTTATTTACTTTTTGTCAATAGGTTTGAAAATACGGGGTGTTTAAAAAATGAAAATATGAAGCATAGGCCTTTTTATAAATTATATAACTTTGGTCCATGTATCGTATAGCGCCAAGTTTGGTCTCATTTTTAAGGTAATAATAATAAATATATATATATATATATATTTATATATATATATATATATATATATTACATATTACCCTATCCAAATTTAATATATTTTTCATTAGCATGTATCTATTAAAGCAATTAATATGTTTAAAGACATTTTACTAAACGAGAGGTATTTTTTTTTTTTTTAATTTAGACTACAATTTTTTTCGTTAAATTATATTTAAAGAACATTTTTTTATTTAGTGTTCTTTTTTATGTTTTTGCTATAGCATCGTTCTGATTTATCAGTAAAATTAGATATAAGATATAGAAAATATATATGTTGCCACAAACAACTCATTGCTCACCCAGTTTATTCGATTCTCTACAGTGCACTATTGGACAGAATCTTAGACTAGCTCGTCGAAAATCGGAAAATAAAGTTTGTTGCAGAAAGTTTTGAAAACATGCTATTTTATTAATAATTTATGAGAACCTAGAGAACAAATAAAAAATGATACACCCTAGTGAAAAAATCCTTCTGTAGGCTTGCTTAAAGTCAAAAAATTAAAACAAGTGCCTTTCAAAAATAAAAATGGGTTACATTAAAACTGTCGTAACTCTTTCACATGCAGAGTGTTAGTTTTATATTATTGGGAATTGAGAGAACTATCACCTTGTGTATCAAAAATGTCAAATGGCTATTCGTGTTTTTCCTGATTATGAGTCAAAAACACTGGAATTTTCTTGCATTTCTGTTTTAAGTTGATTTGAATTCTCTTGAAGCAGTTGTATAGCTCCGAGCAACTGGCTCATATCAAAACTTTGGGACTGTACTTTTTGCTCCGTGACCACATTTTTCGATGACGCTGTTGCAGCTTCCACTTAAAACTCGTGCTCTGCGAGGTCAATGCCTTGGTTCTCTAATTCTTCCATTAGACGATTTATTAGCTCTACTTTCGTACCCACACTTGAAAGATTATGAATCGCCAGCTCCCTCTTTAGCTGGTCGACTTTAAGTTGTTCGAATTTAACCATTTTGTATCACAATCCCACTTCTGACACCAATGTTACGAATATTCAGTCTACGGAAAACTGTTCTGAGTTCGTATCGCTGGATTGTGTACAAAATAAAAACACACTAATATTTGGTTTTAACTAGTATTATTTCAACTAGTATTAATTAACTTTATTTACTTAAATAACAACTTAATAACAATCACTTATAACCACTGCTGTATTACTACAATTTATCTTTACAATGTTCGCTCACGAGATGCACTAGTTCACTATCAAATCACAACTGAAGTGCTGTACCTCTGATGCGGCTCCCCTATATACTGCATGCATCAGTTCGACACGTTTCGACAAGCTTCGACTTGTTTCGAGAACCTTCTACTCGTTTCGTGAATGACGCATGCTATTGGCATCTCATTCGTCTAGTATTACTACTTGTTGCGAACCATATTTATAATATCTAGTTTGTATTGTTTTGTTTGTTGATATGAAAATATCTAGAAAATAAAATTTTCATTCTGTTTTTAACGTTTCATAAATATACACCGACTTTTCATTTACTCTGCTAATAGGTTATGGGCCCGCCATAGCTTAAGTCGCGAATAATAGATAATAGTTTTAAATTAAAATCGTGATTTAGTGCGCGGAAAAATGAATGCAGTAACGAGTATGAACCAGATGGAAAAGTTGGTTGAATTTTATAAACGAATACGTTATACATAACTGATTTACAGATAGTTGTTTTAAAAAATTTGCAAATCACTACGAAATTTTTAATTGGCTTTAACGTAGTTGAAAAATATTAGAATTTTTTTAATGGTCATATAATTTATTAAATAATATATAAATTCAATATTATGATCTAATTAATTAAATCGATATACAAATTGAATACGTGGTATATGCAGTAAAATATGTGTATGTGTAAGTATGCGGTAAAATATGTGCACAATGTCCAGAGTGGATCCACATTCCTGTACCAATTGTTGTCCTGTCCGGCAAAATTAACGGACGCAAATTGATTTTTAAAACATATAAAAAAAAATCACGATCACGAGATTGAAGTACAACCACCGCATCCATTAAGTCTAATTTTTAAAAATTGTGTTATTAAGAATCTTCATACAATTAAACAATAAGGATATATGAGCCATTATTTTTCAAATCTAACGGATTTCGTCAAAAATATTCAGTCGCACTCTGGACTTGCTTCAAAAGTTTTTTGTGGGTTTTATTAATAATAATCCCACCCATATTTTATTTACTTTTTGTCAATAGGTTTGAAAATACGGGGTGTTTAAAAAATGAAAATATGAAGCATAGGCCTTTTTATAAATTATATAACTTTGGTCCATGTATCGTATAGCGCCAAGTTTGGTCTCATTTTTAAGGTAATAATATATATATATATATTACATATTACCTTATCCAAATTTAATATATTTTTCATTAGCATGTATCTATTAAAGCAATTAATATGTTTAAAGACATTTTACTAAACGAGAGGTATTTTTTTTTTTTTTAATTTAGACTACAATTTTTTTCGTTAAATTATATTTAAAGAACATTTTTTATTTAGTGTTCTTTTTTATGTTTTTGCTATAGCATCGTTCTGATTTATCAGTAAAATTAGATATAAGATATAGAAAATATATATGTTGCCACAAACAACTCATTGCTCACCCAGTTTATTCGATTCTCTACAGTGCACTATTGGACAGAATCTTAGACTAGCTCGCCGAAAATCGGAAAATAAAGTTTGTTGCAGAAAGTTTTGAAAACATGCTATTTTATTAATAATTTATGAGAACCTAGAGAACAAATAAAAAAAGATACACCCTAGTTAAAAAATTCTTCTGTAGGCTTGCTTAAAGTCAAAAAATTAAAACAAGTGCCTTTCAAAACTAAAAATGGGTTACATTAAAACTGTCGTAACTCTTTCACATGCAGAGTGTTAGTTTTATATTATTGGGAATTGAGAGAACTATCATCTTGTGTATCAAAAATGTCAAATGGCTATTCGTGTTTTTCCTGATTATGAGTCAAAAACACTGGAATTTTCTTGCATTTCTAAGTATGCGGTAAAATATGTGCACAATGTCCAGAGTGGATCCACATTCCTGTACCAATTGTTGTCCTGTCCGGCAAAATTAACGGACGCAAATTAATTTTTAAAACATATAAAAAAAAAATCACGATCACGAGATTGAAGTACAACCACCGCATCCATTAAGTCTAATTTTTAAAAATTGTGTTATTAAGAATCTTCATACAATTAAACAATAAGGATATATGAGCCATTATTTTTCAAATCTAACGGATTTCGTCAAAAATATTCAGTCGCACTCTGGACTTGCTTCAAAAGTTTTTTGTGGGTTTTATTAATAATAAGCCCACCCATATTTTATTTACTTTTTGTCAATAGGTTTGAAAATACGGGGTGTTTAAAAAATGAAAATATGAAGCATAGGCCTTTTTATAAATTATATAACTTTGGTCCATGTATCGTATAGCGCCAAGTTTGGTCTCATTTTTAAGGTAATAATATATATATATATATATATATATATATATATATATATATATATATATATATATATATATATATATATATATATATATATATATATATATATTACCTTATCCAAATTTAATATATTTTTCATTAGCATGTATCTATTAAAGCAATTAATATGTTTAAAAACATTTTACTAAACGAGAGGTATTTTTTTTTTTTTAATTTAGACTACAATTTTTTTCGTTAAATTATATTTAAAGAACATTTTTTTATTTAGTGTTCTTTTTTATGTTTTTGCTATAGCATCGTTCTGATTTATCAGTAAAATTAGATATAAGATATAGAAAATATATATGTTGCCACAAACAACTCATTGCTCACCCAGTTTATTCGATTCTCTACAGTGCACTATTGGACAGAATCTTAGACTAGCTCGCCGAAAATCGGAAAATAAAGTTTGTTGCAGAAAGTTTTGAAAACATGCTATTTTATTAATAATTTATGAGAACCTAGAGAACAAATAAAAAATGATACACCCTAGTGAAAAAATCCTTCTGGAGGCTTGCTTAAAGTCAAAAAATTATAACAAGTGCCTTTCAAAAATAAAAATGGGTTACATTAAAACTGTCGTAACTCTTTCACATGCAGAGTGTTAGTTTTATATTATTGGGAATTGAGAGAACTATCATCTTGTGTATCAAAAATGTCAAATGGCTATTCGTGTTTTTCCTGATTATGAGTCAAAAACACTGGAATTTTCTTGCATTTCTGTTTTAAGTTGATTTGAATTCTCTTGAAGCAGTTGTATAGCTCCGAGCAACTGGCTCATATCAAAACTTTGGGACTGTACTTTTTGCTCCGTTCTGAGTTCGTATCGCTGGATTGTGTACAAAATAAAAACACACTAATATTTGGTTTTAACTAGTATTATTTCAACTAGTATTAATTAACTTTATTTACTTAAATAACAACTTAATAACAATCACTTATAACCACTGCTGTATTACTACAATTTATCTTTACAATGTTCGCTCACGAGATGCACTAGTTCACTATCAAATCACAACTGAAGTGCTGTACCTCTGATGCGGCTCCCCTATATACTGCATGCATCAGTTCGACACGTTTCGACAAGCTTCGACTTGTTTCGAGAACCTTCTACTCGTTTCGTGAATGACGCATGCTATTGGCATCTCATTCGTCTAGTATTACTACTTGTTGCGAACCATATTTATAATATCTAGTTTGTATTGTTTTGTTTGTTGATATGAAAATATCTAGAAAATAAAATTTTCATTCTGTTTTTAACGTTTCATAAATATACACCGACTTTTCATTTACTCTGCTAATAGGTTATGGGCCCGCCATAGCTTAAGTCGCGAATAATAGATAATAGTTTTAAATTAAAATCGTGATTTAGTGCGCGGAAAAATGAATGCAGTAACGAGTATGAACCAGATGGAAAAGTTGGTTGGATCGGCGAATTGGTCGATATGGAGCTTTGCGATGAAGACACAGTTGGAACTGGATGGGGCATGGAGCTGCATCGAACCCATGGCTATCAATGCTACTGGCGTCGTTGGGAATGCCACAGGCGCAGCACCAGTCGTAATCAATGGATCTTCTGGAGGAGCTGTTGATGCAGTGGGCGTAGCGAGCGCCGCAAATGTTGTCATGGATGCTACGAGGGATAACACTACGAGGTGTAAAATCATATTGGCGTTGGACAAAAGTATTTATGTTCATGTCAAGGAGGCAAGAACAGCGAGGGATGTATGGATGACTCTGAAGAGCCTTTATCAAGATTCTGGTTTGGATCGCAGAATTGGGCTATTGCAGAGGTTGTGTTCAGTGCAACTGGACAAGTGCTCATCAGTCGAGGACTATGTGAGCCAGATCGTGTCAACGAGCCAAAAGTTGAACGACATTGGGTTCCATGTCAATGATGAATGGCTTGGGAGTTTGCTGCTCAAAGGGTTGCCTGACACATACAAACCTATGATTATGAGCATCGGTTGCAGCGGAAAACCGATATCAGCAGATAGCATAAAGATGAAATTATTGCAAGATGTATGCGTCGAAAGTTCAACGTCGAATGCTGCGTTAATAACGAAGAATGCTAGCAAGTATCGTGGCAAGAAGTTCCAGGGAAACAAAGGTGTTAAGAAAGAAGTGCGTTGTTTCAACTGTGATGGAATAGGTCACTTTGCAGCAGATTGTCCATCAAAGAAGAAGGACAAAAAGCATCACAGCGGCAGTTCAATGTTTTCTGCATATAGCGCAGTTGCAAAAACATGTGATTTGTATTTCGATAGTGGCTCAACGGACCATATGACGGCGAACGAGTATAATTTTCCTGACATCAAAACATGTAGTGAAGAGATCAAAACCGCAGACAACAATGCAATGAGAGCCGTTGGAAAGGGTGACATTTCATTGATGGTTACTACACCAAGAGGCGCAGAGAGTGTGAAGGTACACGACGTTCTGCACGTTCCGGAGCTGGGAGTTAATTTGCTGTCGATTAAGAAAACTATTGATCGTAATAACAGCGTCATATTTGACAAGACTGGTTGCAAAATTCTGAACGATAGAAAGCAGATTATTGCCACAGCATGTACAAAGAATGGCTTGTATAAATTGAACCTAGCGGAACAACAAAACGCATACGTTGCTAGAGGTAATGATTTTGTCTTATGGCATCGTCGCTACGGACACTTGGGTCCTGAGAACATGAAGCTGTTGGTCAAAGGTTACGTGACAGGCGTGAGTTTCAAGTTGGAGCAGACGCCAACATGCATTAGCTGCGCAGAAGGTAAGCAGCATCGTAGCAGTTTTCCATCGTAAGGGTCAAGGTCGTCCAAGGTTATGGACATCATACATTCGGACGTGTGCGGTCCGATGGAGGTTAAGTCTATTGCTGGAAGTTTATACTTTGTCACTTTCATCGATGATTTTTCGAGAAAAGTTTATATTTATTTCTTGAAGTCGAAAGATGCGGTACTGGGATGTTTCCGAGAATTCAAATCTGAAGTAGAAAACCAACAGTGTGCTAAGATTAAGATACTTCATACGGATAATGGAGGAGAATACATCAATCGCGCAATGCAGCAGGAGCTGAAAAGTTGCGGAACCGTTCATCAAACCTCAGTGCCGTACACCCCTGAGCAAAATGGGTTGGCTGAAAGAATGAATCGAAATATCCATGAGAAAGCACGTTCTATGATGAATGACGCTAATTTACCGAAAGTTTTCTGGGCGGAAGCAGTTTATTGTACAAGTTACATCATCAACCGATCGCCGCACAAGAAGCTAGAAAATACGCCGGAAGAGTTGTGGTCTGGACGCAAACCAAACGTAAGTCATTTTCGAATATTTGGCTGTACAGCAATGGCTCATATTGCAAAACAAAAGCGTCGCAAACTTGACCCAAAGTCTGAAAAATGTATTTTGGTTGGGTATTCGACCACGTCGAAAGGTTTCCGAGTCTACAGTTTGTCCAGAAAAGAAGTCTTCATAAGTCGAAATGTAATTTTCCATGAGAATGAGTTCCACTACTCTCAAAAAGACAACAATTTCGTTGAGAAGATGTGTCCAACATATGCCATTGTAGTGGGGGCTGAAGCACAAAAACAAGCGAGCGCAGAAATATTAAGCTCGCGACAGCAGGATAGCGCAGACGTCATAAGCGATTTTGAGTCATGTTCATCTTTGCTAGAGAATGATCATGAAGTGGGGGATTATCTGGAACCTGTCGAGCAGTCTCGTGCAGACGTCATCACTGTTGAAGATCATGATGAACCTGTGGCTTTGCGCAGAAGCGAAAGATTGGCAAATAAAGACAAAGTTGTCTATTGCGCTGAACAAGTAGATCTGGTGGACGATGTTATTACCGTTAGTGACGCTACGTCTAGAAGTGACAAGGACAAATGGATCAATGCAATGAATTCGGAAATTAGTTCGCTGATAGCAAATGACACATGGGAGAGTGTGGACAAGCCTTCTGGAGTCAATGTAATCAAGACGAAATGGGTGTTCAAGATTAAAAAGGAGCAGGACAACGAGATACGCTACAAGGCTCGATTAGTCGTAAAAGGTTTTACGCAGAAGAAAGGCATCGACTACGATGAAACGTATTCGCCAGTGGTACGCTATTCATCAATTAGATATCTTATGGCATTGGCGGCAAAGTACAACCTGCATATACAGCAAATTGATGCAGTTACCGCGTTTCTTCAAGGCGATCTCGGCGAAGAGATTTACGTAGAAAAGCCTGAGGGTAAAGACATTGGTAAACCTGGTCAAGTTCTGAAATTGAAGAAAGCAATCTACGGTTTAAAGCAGTCCAGTCTTGTATGGAATTTAAAGTTGGACAAAGCTTTAAAGCAATGCGGATTGAAGAGATCTAAGGTAGATTCGTGCATTTACTACCATCGCTGTAACCGTAAGATGACGTTCGTTGCTATATATGTTGACGATATTCTCATATTTAGCAATGATTTCAATTATCGAGAAGATCTGAAGAAGAAGTTGATGGCTGAATTCAAAATGATTTTTTTGGGGGATGCAAAGCAGTGCTTAGGAATACGCATCACACGTGACGAGGACAACATCTACATGGATCAGGAAGCATATGTCACTGATGTGTTAAAGAAATTTAAAATGCTGGATTGCAATGCAATATCGACGCCTATTGACGTAAATGTTAAGTTGTCAAAAGAGATGTGCCCGAAAACGAAGGAGGATCAAGCCGATATGTGTAATGTGCCGTATCAACAAGCAATTGAAAGTCTTATGTTCGCTTCGCAAGTAACTCGCCCTGACATTTGCTTCGCTGTAAACAAGCTCAGCAAATTCAACAACAATCCGGGGAAGGAGCACTGGTCAGCTGCGAAGAGAATTCTAAGATATCTGAGGGGTACTAAATCTGCAAAGTTGAAATTCGGTAGAGGCGATAACGAAAATTTCCACGCATTTTCCGATTCTGATTGGGCTAGTGATCCTGATGAACGACGGTCAGTAACCGAGTACGTATGTATGCTACAAAATGGTGCGGTATCATGGGCAACGAAACATCAACCAACTGTTGCACTATCCACCACCAAAGCCGAGTACATGGCGTTGTCGGCTGCCACACAGGAGGTGTTGTGGATTCGAGGCCTGGAGGCAGAATTGAATCCTGATACAAAGGAGGAAGCTACGCAAGTAAATTGCGACAATCAAAGCGCAATTCAGTAAGCATCGACGAACCAGTACTTGGCGAGATCGAAGCATATAGATGTTCGCCATCATTTCTTTCGAGAAAAGAGGGAGTTGAACGTTGTCAAATTTTCTGGTGTTGGAACCGACAAAATGGTTGCTGATCATCTTACCAAAGCGGTGCCAGCTGATAAACATTTATTTTGTTCTAAATTAATGGGTTTAGTTTTTTCATAAATATTGTTCGAGTGGGGGTCTAGTATTACTACTTGTTGCGAACCATATTTATAATATCTAGTTTGTATTGTTTTGTTTGTTGATATGAAAATATCTAGAAAATAAAATTTTCATTCTGTTTTTAACGTTTCATAAATATACACCGACTTTTCATTTACTCTGCTAATAATTCGCACTCATGTGTTTTAATGCGCTGATCTTCCATCTCTTTCTCGCACACTGCCTCAGTGCGCTGAATGATCTTCCGTCTCTTTCTAACACATGCTTAGTGCGCTGAATTGTCTTGCGTCTCATTAATTATTGTTGATTGCTTGCACTGTAACGAACTACCTGGCGGTCAAAGGCTGGGGTAACCTCAGCGGCGGTCCAGGGGTAGGTCGACAAATTATTTATTTGTGTCAGGGGTACCTTGCACGATAAACTCAACTCGTAGCCTAGTCAGTTCAGTGAAAACACCCACGTTTTTAATTTCAATAGTTGGGTTTAATGGATTAATAGTTCTTAAACTAACAAATAATAATAATTGGTGATATAATGATAATAAATGAAATAAGCGGATCCCCGCCGGAAATATTCTGCCGACGCTGAACCCTCGGGTTACGATGTTCTGGCTGGTTGCTTCGGTCTGCGCTATTTTCTGCGCAACCGTCTGCTTATTGGGCGCGTGCCGCTGTAGGTTGCGTCACGGAGTATCGGTAGCGCCCGTGGTTCCTCCTCTGTCCCCGGCTCCTTTGCCGGCACACTTGTTGCTTCTCCTCGGGCGGTCACTACTAGGTAGTTCGGTCAATGACTCGGGTCTCTTCGGCTCGCTTCCGTTCTTCGTTGGTTGTCGTCACTCGCCGACTCGTTGGTTGCTACTGCGACTCGTTCGTATCGTCGGCCCTCGTACGTCTTCGGCCTGTGGTCGCTGCTCGTTCGCTGCTACTACTATGACTCGTTCGTGCCGTCCGCAACTCGTTCGCTATTACTGCTATGACTCGTTCGTGTCGTCGGCAACTCGTTCGCTATTACTGCTGTGACTCGTTCGGGCCGTCGGCGACGCGGTTGTCTTCGGCTCGTGGTCGCTGCTCGTTCGCTACTACTGCTATGGCTCGTTCGTGTCGTCCGCAACTCGTTCGCTGTTGCTGCTGTAACTCGTTCGTGTCGGCTACTCGTATATCTTCGACTCGTGGCCGCTGCTACTGCTATGACTCGTTCGTGTCGTCGGCAACTCGTTCACTCTTTCGGCTAAGACCCGTTCGTGTCGTCGGCGACTCGTTCACCGCTGCTGATATGACTCGTTCGGACCGTCGGCAACGCGGTTGTCTTCGGCTCGTGGTCGCTGCTACTGCTATGACTCGTTCGTTGTTGCTGCTGTAACTCGTTCGTGTCGTCTACTCGTATATCTTCGACTCGTGGCCGCTGCTACTGCTATGACCCGTTCGTGTCGTCGGCGACTCGTTCGCCGCTGCTGCTATGACTCGTTCGTGTCGTCGGCAACTCGTTCGCTGTTGCTGCTGTGACTCGTTTGTGCTGTCGGCTATTCGGGTGGCTTCGACTCGGGTCCCTTTGGTTCGTGGCCGCTGCTCGTTGACCACTACTGCGACTCGTTTGTGTCGTAGATAACTCGGGTGTCTTCGGCTCGTCGCCGCTCCTCGTTGACTGCTACTGCGACTCGTTTGCGCGGTTGGCAACTCGGGTGTCTTCGGCTCGTTGCCGCTGCTCGTTGACTGCTACTGCGACTCGTTCGCGCGGTCGGTAACTCGGGTGTCTTCCGCTCGTTGCCGCTGCTCGTTGACTGCTACTGCGACTCGTTCTCGCGATCGGTAACTCGGGTGTCTTCGGCTCGTTGCCACTGCTCGTTGACTGCTACTGCGACTCGTTCGTACGGTCGGGAACTCGGGTGCCTTCGGCTCGTGGCCACTGTTCGTGGGATTACTCGTTGTAGCGTTATGCTTAACTCGCTGGCGTGACGCGCAACTGATGCTCACTGCGGGTGCTCCGCTAGCACTCGTCAGGTTATATGAATTACAAAATGGCGACTTACCACGAGGTGCTTGCTACTGATGCGATGAGTTCGTGTCGCTGGTGTTTCGGGTGTTTTCGGTTTCTTCGTCCCGGCTCGCTGGCTTTACTCGTTGTCTCGTCGTGCGCAACTCGCTGGTTATGCGCGTGACTGACGCTTCGCGGGCGCTCCACTGGCGCTCCACTGGCGCTCGTTGATTTTGACAAAAATGGGGACTTACCACGAGGTGCGTGCTTTTGACTTTGCGCACCCTCGTCTGTCCGAGATTCCTCTTGTTAAATTTCACGTTGCTTAGTTGGTTGTTCGCCTGCGTTTAACAATACTTATTACGACACGTCTCAATGTAGCTTTGCTTCCGGATATCGTGCTTTGGTCTCGGTGGTGCAGCGTGTCGACCCAAGTGGAAAGCGTTTACATATCTCCACTTGTCCGACAATCGTTGCCAAAGAATTCAACCTGAGCGTGGAAACAAATGATACTCCAAACCGATTACTTGTCTATAAGAGTATCACTTGCCACGTACCTGTCGAATCCCTTTCCTTGGTATAGCAGGCTTTTCCTCCCAGGAAGAGCTTACTGTACCAAAACCACAGCGGAGATCCAACTCCACTTTCCTTGACGACGGCTACCCAAGAACTGACTTGAACTTCGTTCATCGGCTTACTTTGAACCGTCGGCTTTTCCCCATGTTCATGCATGACACTCGTTGTCTCTTTCTGACCTTCGTTGTCGCCTCGATCACTCGTTTTCGCAATTCACCACGCCGACATTTCTGTCGTTGCTATAATTTATCGGCTGTCCCCTCGCCAGTGTTGCCTACTAGCCGGCGTTTGTTCCCTTGTTTGTCTTGTTTCTGCGCTAAATGTGTGGGACAAATTTACCACAAAATTTGTCCGTCACAGCACTATGGGGCAAATTACATCATTTCGTAACAATATATGTAGTGTATACTTAAATAATGTAAATATATGAAATATCATAATATAGATAACTAACAAATTTTGTCCGTCTGCTGGCCAGTTGACGATGTAGGAGTCTTCTGTGATGCTTTTGATCGACGGGGAAATCTAAATTTATAGGTGCATTTATATAAATATACATATGAATATATACTTATTTTGTTCTATTACTTTTTTTTTCTTTTTTTTTGTATTTACTTTTCTTTCTAAAACTTTTATATTTTTTTTCTTTTCCTTAATGAGCTTTACCATACTTGCTCCTTCTTTTGCCCAAGGGAGCTTCTGATAAACCGCCTGGTTTAGCCGATTACGCCAACATTTGTAGTTATCGAGTTGGGTTAGAAAATCAGATTTAGCAAATTTAACTCGTGGTTAAATATTAAATCGAGTTAAATCCGGTATAATCCAGTTATATAATTGTGGACAATTTATATAACTTTAAAATCTTTAATTTAATTTAAATATACAGTTTAGTTTTTCTTAAACTGATTTATTCAATTTAGACTTTTTTTTAATTTGCAAGAGTTATGTTTTAACTCGATTATGTCTGGCTGGTATATCAGGATAGTGTTCGACTCGACAAAAATGCGGAAAAATATTGAATCATGTTTGAAGCATATATAGTTGGTAGTTCCGATTTTTATATTAATACGGTATTATCGAATGATTTTTAGCATGGCGATAGCAACGAGAGAAACCCCAAACAAATTTTATGTCTCACACCCCCTAAAATGGTCCTTGGATCGACCCTGCATACTATTCTACAGAGTTATTGCTATTTTGTTTCCATCTGTTGTATTTCTATATTTTCTATGTTTTACCTTCTGGTAGGGCTAGGTAAAATGACGGCAACACTGTACAAATATACAAAGTGGTGTTAATCTTGTACTAATATATATATATATATATATATATATATATATATATATATATATATATATATATATATATATATATATATATATGTATATATATATATATATATATATATATATATATATATATATATATATATGTATTAAGCCATTTTATTTAGCCCGGACCAAGCCGTCCTCGTACATCCGCCGACAACGACCACGCTGTAGATGGCTCCGCATCTAGCAGTCGTCGTGTTATCTCAGACTCAGTGCAGATTTCAGACCAAAATAGGCCTTTGTGTCTATCTGCATTTCTTGGCAGATAAATACAGATCGTGTGACTGCCATTGTTACAAAAATTGGTACATATAAATTAAAAAGTAATAAATATTTAAATAAATAATCATTTTAAACAGCTCGACGAGTACAAGGAAAAATGCAATAAATTTGGATAAATTTGAACAATACAATGGTAGAAACACAAAATAGTACTGCCGATCAAGACATGGCAGGAAGCTTCCCTGTTGAGTTGCGTCAGCACCTGAGTTGTCTTGTATGTGCCCGAATTACAACCCAATCAATGAATGGCAGTTAACCTAAAAACTGTACTCCCATGTGTACGAAATTGCCAGAGAGTTTTTTAATTATTTTTATTTCTTATTTCTCAATTTTTTATATTAATATGAATAATATTTTTTTTTTTTTAAATTAATGTAAATATTTTTATATTTATATATTTTCTAATTAAAGAAAATGAAAGACTTAATTCAAAAAAATATGATCCTGTCAGTACCAAATAAATGTATATATAATCTGAATATTTTCGTTTAATATATACATTTTTCTATTTAAAACACCGAAAGTTGATTTTTAATTTATATATTATGTATTTTTTTTTTTTTAATTTTTATTGTTAAATTGAAATAAACATTTTATTTCATTAATAGACATTTTATTTCATTAATAAACAATATGTTTCATTAATATACATTTTATAATACTGTCTGAGCACTTTGCATTTAAAAAAAAATCTTTATCGATTTAAAAATCGATTTGAAAAAAGTTGATGGTAAATTCTAAAACCGATTATCAACTATGCGTACCCATAACTAGCCTCAACTGATTCATTCTTTGGGTGTTGGGATTCGACAAGAACGTAGTTGTTTACAAAAATTTTATAAACGAATACGTTATACATAACTGATTTACAGATAGTTGTTTTAAAAAATTTGCAAATCACTACGAAATTTTTAATTGGCTTTAACGTAGTTGAAAAATATTAGAATTTTTTTAATGGTCATATAATTAATTATATAATATATAAATTCAATATTATGATCTAATTAATTAAATCGATATACAAATTGAATACGTGGTATATGCAGTAAAATATGTGTATGTGTAAGTATGCGGTAAAATATGTGCACAATGTCCAGAGTGGATCCACATTCCTGTACCAATTGCTGTCCTGTCCGGCAAAATTAACGGACGCAAATTGATTTTTAAAACATATAAAAAAAAATCACGATCACGAGATTGAAGTGCAACCACCGCATCCATTAAGTTTAATTTTTAAAAATTGTATTATTAAGAATCTTCATACAATTAAACAATAAGGATATATGAGCCATTATTTTTCAAATCTAACGGATTTCGTCAAAAATATTCAGTCGCACTCTGGACTTGCTTCAAAAGTTTTTTGTGGGTTTTATTAATAATAAGCCCACCCATATTTTATTTACTTTTTGTCAATAGGTTTGAAAATACGGGGTGTTTAAAAAATGAAAATATGAAGCATAGGCCTTTTTATAAATTATTTAACTTTGGTCCATGTATCGTATAGCGCCAAGTTTGGTCTCATTTTTAAGGTAATAATATATATATATTACATATTACCTTATCCAAATTTAATATATTTTTCATTAGCATGTATCTATTAAAGCAATTAATATGTTTAAAGACATTTTACTAAACGAGAGGTATTTTTTTTTTTTTTAATTTAGACTACAATTTTTTTCGTTAAATTATATTTAAAGAACATTTTTTTATTTAGTGTTCTTTTTTATGTTTTTGCTATAGCATCGTTCTGATTTATCAGTAAAATTAGATATAAGATATAGAAAATATATATGTAGCCACAAACAACTCAGTGCTCACCCAGTTTATTCAATTCTCTACAGTGCACTATTGGACAGAATCTTAGACTAGCTCGCCGAAAATCGGAAAATAAAGTTTGTTGCAGAAAGTTTTGAAAACATGCTATTTTATTAATAATTTATGAGAACCTAGAGAACAAATAAAAAATGATACACCCTAGTGAAAAAATCCTTCTGTAGGCTTTCTTAAAGTCAAAAAATTAAAACAAGTGCCTTTCAAAAATAAAAATTTTGTATCACAATCCCACTTCTGACACCAATGTTACGAATATTCAGTCTACGGAAAACTGTTCTGAGTTCGTATCGCTGGATTGTGTACAAAATAAAAACACACTAATATTTGGTTTTAACTAGTATTATTTCAACTAGTATTAATTAACTTTATTTACTTAAATAACAACTTAATAACAATCACTTATAACCACTGCTGTATTACTACAATTTATCTTTACAATGTTCGCTCACGAGATGCACTAGTTCACTATCAAATCACAACTGAAGTGCTGTACCTCTGATGCGGCTCCCCTATATACTGCATGCATCAGTTCGACACGTTTCGACAAGCTTCGACTTGTTTCGAGAACCTTCTACTCTTTCGTGAATGACGCATGCTATTGGCATCTCATTCGCACTCATGTGTTTTAATGCGCTGATCTTCCATCTCTTTCTCGCACACTCATTAATTTCTCATTAATTATTGTTGATTGTTTGCACTATGGGGCAAATTACATCATTTCGTAACAATATAGTGTATACTTAAATAATGTAAATATATGAAATATCATAATATAGATAACTAACAAATTTTGTCCGTCTGCTGGCCAGTTGACGATGTGTAGGAGTCTTCTGTGATGCTTTTGATCGACGCATTTATATAAATATACATATGAACATATATTTATTTTGTTCTATGTCTTTTTTTTTCTTTTTTTTTTTGTATTTACTTTTTTTTTTCTAAAACTTTTATTTATTTTTTCTTTTCTTTAATGAACTTTACCATACTTGCTCCTTCTTTTGTCCAAGGGAGCTTCTGATAAACCGCCTGGTTTACCCAATTACGCCAACATTTGTAGTTATCGAGTTGGGTTAGAAAATCAGATTTAGCAAATTTAACTCGTGGTTAAATATTAAATCGAGTTAAATCCGGTATAATCCAGTTATATAATTGTGGACAATTTATATAACTTTAAAATCTTTAATTTAAATATACAGTTTTGTTTTTCTTAAACTGATTTATTCAATTTAGACTTTTTTTTTAATTTGCAAGAGTTATGTTTTAACTCGATTATGTCTGGCTGGTATATCAGGATAGTGTTCGACTCGACAAAAATGCGGAAAAATATTGAATCATGTTTGAAGCATATACAGTTGGTAGTTCCGATTTTTATATTAATACGGTATTATCGAATGATTTTTAGCGTGGCGATAGCAACGAGAGAAACCCCAAACACTAACAAATAAAGCCACTGCTCTCACATCTAACTCCCTCAACTACAACAACTTCGCCTATTCAGGTACATGTACCAATTTTGTATAAACCAGCGAGTGATCGTACAGGGTATTGTGTGAATTTTGAGACAGTTTTTTATCCTTAAAATTTTAATAAGTTTAACTACTACTGGTGGGCCATGAGGGTATCTTTGGTTCAACGGTTGGACAATTCAGCCTCCACGACAACACCTCCGACAATGGAATGAGGCTGATCGATTTCGCCGCTGCACGAAACATGGTAATTAGTAGTAATAGATTCAAGCATCTGAATATTCACAAGGCCACGTGGCTGTCACCCGGTCAGAATACGCGCAACCAAATTGATCATGTTGTGATTGACGGAAGGCACGCTTCTAGTGTGATGGACGTACGTTCGATCCGAAATGCCAACATCGAGTCGGATCACACGCTTACGAAAAACGCACAGAAACCCACGCAAAGAAAGCAAGTCGTCAGTAAGCTACACACACAACAGTCAAAGCCTATGCCGCTCGACTCTCACACCTGTTTACCCAAGGCGTCCAAATTGACTACAACATCATCGTCGTATATTGCCTCCAGTCCAACGATCTGCTCCGCTGGACAAATACTCAAAATAGTTGCGTCCATCGTCGTCACTGCAGTGGCCGGTTTTCTTCCGCCTCCGGTCAAATAGGTTAGGCATTTTTCTTGGGCATAGTTTTTCTTGGCTTGTTTTTTTAAATTCTCGTATTTTGTTTTTAGTGCATTTTTATTGCGGTAATTACCGACAAATTGCATATTAAATTCATTTTCACTGTTTATCCAAGTTTTGTATTTCTCTTCGCTGCTTGTCCGATCTGTTTTTTTGCACTCAATAACATTTTTATATTTTTCCACAATTTCAATTAACATTTCTGCTGTGCAGAAATTTGTAGATCGTTTTGTATTATTGGTCATTTTTTTACATTTTATTTTCGGCAATTCAAGTTGTTTTCATTTTTGTATTTTTTTTTTTGCTAATTTTCAAGCTCAGCTGTTCTAAATAATCGAATATATCGATAATTTTTTGACGTTTGCGAGTACTGCCATATTAAAACACACTGAACTAAATGAAACTTAAACTACCACTGAAAAACTGCTCAAAAAGTTAAACTACGTGAGACGTTTAAGTAAACATAGTTTAAACTACCATTGAAAAACTGGCCCTAAGAAATATAGGTCAACACAACGATGATAAGGATTCCAAACCTATATCCACCACTGTACATAAAATAGCAGCATTCAACCCAGGTTCAAGACCACCAAATGACGAAGATCTCTCGAGGATTTGTCAAACATCAAGAACACAATCTGATATAAATGACAATTGTAATAGGAATACAATAGATCTAGGGGACTTACATGGATCAATAGTCAATATCAATGGTAATTAAACATTACTTGTACCGAAAATAAATGGACAATCATTAAAATTAATAACTAAATTGTATGTGAATCTTTGAACTAATAAAAAACTTATCTTAACTAAAATCATCAATATGTAGTGAAAAATAATTAAATGTGTAATTAACTAAATAGACTGTTCAAATTTATCAACAGAAAATGGACCGATAGGAAAAAACATAGAACTATATAGAGCCTCAATGAATAGAACCTTAATATATATCATCTACTCAAACAGAGTTCGCAATAGATAGATCTACAACAACAGATAATGAAAATCATAATACTGGATCACATTCCAAATTAGTTCTCTCGACTACACCTAGTACATCGCGACACTTAAATCAATTTGAATTTGGGGTTAATGCTAATGGTAAAGTATAAAAATATTCTATATTAGCACCTTTACCAGTATCATACCACTTCATCTTGACTAAATCATACTAAATATATATATTTATACAAACAACATAATATGAACTCTTGGAGAAAATTAATTAATTAAAATACATTTTTTTTTGTAAACATTAAGAAATATATTTACAAATAGAACTAACCACAACAACTAAACCAATCTGCACCATAATTCCAGAAATGAGAAGAAGTCATACAACATCTATAACCAATGATGCTACACCATTTCTTACAACTATAATTATACATGATAAGAACCATAAATATGATTACAATAGAAATAATGATGAAGAAATAGATCGCAATCATGATGAGATAGAACAAGATTGGTTAATAGATAATGAAGACCAAATATTATCTGAAACATTAAACAATCAAGACATAGTTACATATGAGGACATTCGAGTAGATACAGATGATGAAGATCTTATCTGTTATAGAGATCAAACAATCATAGTGGAAAATACTAGTTCAAGTAACATTAATACTTTACAGGTATACTACCAGGTATAACTCTATTTATATATATCTTTTACTATTATATAATTATATAATAATAAACCTATAGTACATGATATAATATACATATAACATATCATTATATACTAATATAAAACGTATATATATCATAGAGACACTACAATGATGCAAGATATAGACAAACCAATCAACATTATATGTCAACCATGCATCATCAATATACCTCATCGGAGAACAGCAATGATAGCGTTTATCGGCAGATGATGCATTCGCCAGATATGGTATAAATTATACAACAATATATGAATATCACACATATTTATATAATAAATATTGAAATATTCATTTAATAATATCAACAAATATATAATATTTAATATTATTACACATATTTACCATAAATGTATTTATATTCAATATTTCTTAAAAATTATAAAATACTATAGAAAAGAACAGTCACAAATATTAGTTTGTCCCCCACATTAATCATCCATCAACGTTATTCTATATAAATCCATCAATAGGGATTATACAAAATCTTCAATCATTACACAACACATATCATGACGGATATAACCCTTACCATAATTTGAATACATATGCATGGACTATACAACCGAATATGGTGAATATTGCATTATAACAAAATTCTTGGTTAATATAATCATGACATAAGACTTATTAATAAAACAAATATTTTTAATTCAAAAATATATAAATTAGTATTAAAATTTAACAACGATAACATTCGATTGCCATATTAATATGGGACGGTAAAATACCATAAGGAAGGGCAACCTTGTCGTCCCATATGTGGAACCATACACTGATATAGTTATACCTTACAAAAATTAATATCAACAATATTGCGACAAATTTGGTTGTCCAAACATAATGTTGTAAATATAAATCAAATTGTATTAGAATTACACAAAATTGTGATATGTCCTAATTATCAATTCATTAAATACGATGTACGTGACATGTATACAAATATGAATATAAGCGACATTTATGAATGTATCTTACGAATGACAAACACCAAATGGTTCATTGACTCATGTCCTATACCTACAACCTTCTTAATGCAATGTTTGCGCTTTTCTTTAGAGATGACCAATTATTTCTCATACAATGGTGAAGTGTATAAACAGGTTCGCGGGCTGCCTCAAAGCGCCTGCGATTCTGGACTACTTGCCACCATACTGTTAGATTTTCTGTTCCAATTGCATAACATAGAGTTATTCTCATGTCACCAAATTGTATATTGGTATAAGTATGTAGACGACTTTTTTATGTATATACCAACCGACCAAGTTGATTACATTTGAATATCTAACCAATTTAGAATTAACATGGTGAACCTATCATATCTTTTCTGGACATACAAATCACCTTATCAAAAACCAAGTTGTTAACTAGTATGTATCATAAACATTACGAATGCATCATTATTTGACAAACTATAAACAATCTACAAAACAACAAACAGTAACAAACAACAACAAACAGTGAGGTCAAAAAAATCTTATTTAGAACCAATAATAGGTTCTTAGTCCAAGATTTAGATGAATTTAAACAGAAAACATATTATAATGGGTACCCTGATATATATATATTTATATATATATATATATATATATATATATATATATATATATATATATATATATATATATATATATATATATATATATATATATAATACAATATTACATAATTATATAACTAAATTAGACAAATATCGTATATCATCCAATAATAAAAACCAAATAGTGAATTCTTACATAATAGAGAAGACTTATCACGATCTTGCCAAACGGATACATATATTACAAACATATAGGTCAAATCTACTATCTCCATAATTATTATTAATGACATTGATGTCCAAAGAAAAGAAAATCTTCCTATAAATCAATAACATCACCTTTATATTATATTTGTGAAAACTTTACATCTTTAATACATAAATTATTTAAGGATTATAATATAGGTCAACCATCTTTTAATAAATCAAAAACTTTATATCAGATATTGCATATGTCATTATCAGATAATGATCCGGTATATACCAACAACGGTACCGAGATAAAATGTTATATAGTAGGTTGTATAACATGTAAAAAAAAAAAAAATTGATAACTGTTACTAGGGCTCCTCCCGAACTATTAGAAGCTGCATTAACAAACTCACAAACAATACTGTATAAACATGTACATAACACAACACACACAATCTTACAATCATTAACACCTTTACCGAAAGTAGATATTCCTATAAATCTGCAAATGGTATTATTTAAATGCCATAGGGGTACAATGTGAGACAGCTACTACGTTATCTTGTATACCCCGCTATTTTATACGAAGTTTACATAACATACTGAAAACATACCAAGAAAATCACGCCTTGTATTTAAAAAGTAAGGTTGCTATTCAATATTAAATTCAATAACTTAATTAATTATTACATAAACAGGTATACATCTGTCTACCTTAAGGTTTCCAGTACCTGGATCATCAAATACCGATGTGCCATATAATCAGCCTGAACCTATAGAATCAGAAATTACATCAATACATGAAAATGTATAAACTAACAACAATATGTACAATCCTTCAACCAGTTAAAAAACACACCGACCCAAATTTATGTAGGTAACATAAGACTATATATTAAAAATATTACATATAGTCAGATGAATCCTTTCAGTATTGTACATATCCAAAAAACCAAATGTTAACAAACCCTCTACCAATTATCACCGAAAACAAACCTGCAACATTATCACAAAAACTCAAGTACAAATTGGGGATAGTAAAACCATCCTATACCATAAATTAATTGTAAGAAAAACCATATTATATCATTCTAATTTAATAAATGAAAAATAAAATCATCATATTAAATAACAATTACATAATTAAGCATGTCATATCCGAATCAACAATTTACTAATAACCAAGTAATCAATCAATATGATAAAAATCAATATGATAGAAAATCAAACCTATATTCCAATATTTGAGAAATTTTCCATCAGTACCAATATAATCAACAAAGTAATAATAATAACAACAACAATTATCAACATCAGCCAATGTTATAAACTAACATTTTTGGATAAGTAAATATAGCAACTAATATTATTAGAAAAGCCAATTAAAAACAAATTTAACAAATAAAGATATGCGTGCTTTAATAATAATATATATATAATAACATAATAAACATTTGTAACATGTATATAAACTAATATATTAATTAATACAAATTAATATAAATAATAGAAAAAGTAACGTCAAAAATCAAATTCAAAATTATTTTAAAATTATTCAAAACATAAAAAAAAAAGAAAAAGAAATAACATTTACTACAAAATAAAATTTGTTTATACTACTAAATAAAAACATATAAATATTTTCAAATAACTCATTGTATTTAAAAACATTTATATATATATATATATATATATATATATATATATATATATATATATATATATATATATATATATATATATATATATATATACTTATAATCTATGCGCTCATGTATTTATATATATATATACTTACATACATGTATATATGTATGACAACAAAGCATTTAAAAAAACTAAAAAAGTATAACTATCATATGTATATATATGTTGAAACACAGGTTTTTATACAAATAGAATTTGAACCCAATCCAAAAATATATACGACATAGGGAAAACAAAGCAAAAACGATATAGAAAATGAAGACAAGAAATATTAAAAAACCAAAACCACATCATCAATTTATTGGACCACTTCATATCGATGAAGTGTCTACCCTACCTGCACAATTACACCAAATGGTAATAAATTTTATTATATAAAAACCATAAATATTAAAAATATACTAACAAACAGATAATATAAACAAATATAATATTTTATAAAAATATAATCTTTACTTTAAGAATTTTACCATTATAATTAAAACTTTTTAATTAAAACTTTTTTAATACTTTACTAAAACTTTTTTTAAAATACTATACTAAATAATTTATTTTATAAAACATAATCTTTTCACTAAGAGTTTTATTAAAAAATATCAAAAACTTTTGATAACTTTATATTTTAAAAAATTAAAAATTAAAATTACAAGTTAAAATTAAAAATATAATCTATTTATAATTATAATCATTTGCTAATATGATTTGGCTTAAAAATGTAAATTTTCTAAAATTATAATCTTTATTTGTATAAAAAAAAAAATGTAAAAACTTCAAAATCTAAAAAATAACATAAAAATATGAACTACTATTTTATATTTAAAACTTAAAATTAATAATTTATTTAATTATTTATTTAAAATAACATATATCTATACCTAAGTATATGATAATCAAAATATATAATTTAACATAAGCACTAAAAATTTGAATACCTAACAAATATTAATTAAAAAAAAAAACAAAACAGATAAAAAACATTAAATAAACTATTTTTTTATTATTATTTATAATCTTTTTTTAATATCATTTATCCATAAATAAAATAAACAGGTTATTAATTCAAAATTAAGAAATTACTTAATAGACAGGTTAGTTATAAATTAAAAATTTAAATCAATTGTTATTACGTTTCTTAATATAATATTACTTTTCACAATATAATATTAATGGCAAATTAAATAAAACCGAACAATAAAATAAGGGGAAACAATAAAATAGGACAAAACGAATTAGAAAATACATTCCATGAAAACGAAAATATTATGTGCACACTTTGTTATGTCAACCAGCAAATATGAGACCGATAATATTATCTGCTCCCTGGCAATACTTCTAACCAAATTTTGTAACAACACCCATAAAAAATAGATTATAAACATATATAATAACAATATTTTTATATTTTTAACAACACCCATAAAAAGAGATTATAAACATATATAATGACAATATTTTTCAATAACAAACAATTTTAAGTATAGAATATTCCTAATATCAGAAAATATAACTTAAACCATTATAAAATAAAATAAATTGATATTACATCAACCTATACATGAAATAAGCAAATAATTAAATATACTAATTAAATAATTTTTATCGCTTCATTACAATATAATGAACGCTCATGCATAATCTTTAACAATAACTAAAAGAATGTCAAGTATATCAAAATAGAGAATATTGTATAGAAACCATATAAAGTGTTACAGAATGTATCATTTATAAATATTAAGATTAAAACACCTGTAAATAGCAATAATCAAGTTGGATAAAACCTATTAGATATACCTATATTCAACAATATACAACCCAATTACAAATTATATTAATAAAAGAACCAGAAACCATATAAAAATATGGACTACATCAGTATAATTTCAACATTAATAAATGGTAAAGAAACTAATTACACACAACCTTTTTAAGTCTTTAACTAATAATATAATGAAGTATTGTATCATCTAATAACCATCTTGTGCCAAAGATCACCATCTTATTATGAATCATACAAATAACCATTTATTAAAATATAACCAATAAATGTCCTACTGAAAACTACTTTATTCTACAAAAAACCAAGTAGTCTATGCAAAACCAACGCGTAATTAATCTGATGAAATATTTATCACAAAAAAATTAATTTCAACCATATGACAAACCATACTACACAATATGGCAAACATTAAGTGTTCAACATACATTAATAATATTAATAATTAACTTGACCAAATAATAAAGGTACATAAACACATTAACAACAATTGAAACATACAACATTAACCAACAGTGAACTAGAGTCCATATGAATAAAATATAATTTATTCACAAATAATACCATTATGTTATTAAACAAACAACTTACTAACAATAATATATATATCTCATATTTGCAATATAGCATGGGCGACCTCAAATACTTATTGGACGAGGACAAAGACATAATTATGCTTGTCTATTTATCTGTCGTATATCATTTTATAGTAAACGATTTTATTGATGTGAAGAAAATTACAATAGTTCAAAATGACAAATAATAAATATCTAACAGATTGCTATTTAGAAAACATACAAGTACATTTAACAAGTAGAACTAACAAGTACAACTAAACATAACACTACATTAATAACTTTAACACTTCCCCTTGTTATGTGATGTTGACAGTATTAAGACCCAAATTTTCTCGAAGATACTTGAGTCTTAACGGTTGCAATGGTTTCATCATTGTTCTTGAGTAGCAATTTGTTTGACTTCTATATTTCTTTCAGCTACTTTCTCACGAACAAACGAGTTGGGAAAGTTAGGTCACATGGGTAAGTTCGGTCACATGGGGCAGATTTTTATAGTCGGTCGGGCCCGACTTTGGAATACCCTACACCTTTGGTGGGGATATTAATGTGGGATATTTAATTGCATACCTTAATTTCAAAGTTTTTAATTATGCTGAACCTCCCCACCCTCAGAATATTATTCATATATCAGAAATGTACGTCTTATATCCCCATAAATTAAAAAATGTATATAAAAGTATAAAAAAAACTAAAAAAAAAATTGAAAAATATAATTGGGCTGACCACGCCTATATTTAAAATTTTGAAAGGCTAATAATTCATTGATTTGATTTTAATAATTTACGGATTAAATTTCACTATGAAAACCCGGGAAATAATGAAAAAAAAAAGTTGGCGGATCACGCCCATTTTTGGACCACATATTTTTAGGTGAATTATAACAATATGTTTTAAATTTCAAACCTATATCTTGAATACTTTTCGAGTTATTGGTCCCTATATAAAAATATAAAAGTGACTTGTATGGGAGGTGGGCGTGTCCGTTGACCGATTTGGCTCATTTTCAAACTCAGTTCCTACTTTTGGCTAAAATATATTGAGACGCATTCTGATCAGTATTTCTCAAGTTATTCTGTATTCGGACAGCAAGACGGACAGACAGACAGACGGACATGGCTAAACGGACTCGAGTAGTGATGCTGATCAAGAATATATATACTTTTCCATACCGGACACGCCTCCTAAGGGGCGTTACAATATATGCACAAAGTTAATATACCCTGTACCTCATAGGTGTAGGGTATAAAAAGTGTTTTAGAGCGATGTGTTTGGTATGGATTTTGCGCTAATCGCACCGCAGCTGAATAGTCAACTCGCAATATAGGAATTTCATCGTAACCAACCGTTTCTGCATACAATCGTTTTAACCAAATAATTTCTTTGGTTACTTCTGTTGCTGCAACTACTTCGGCTTCTGTCGATGATGTAGCCACCATAGTCTGCCTTAGACTTTGATACTGCTCCTTCAGCAAATTTTATAACTACTCCAGATGTCGATCTTCCAGTTTTAGTGCATCCGCCAAAATCTGCATCACTAAAACATTCCAATTTATTGTGCACATTCGAATTGTATGTAATACCATAATTGAGTGTACCAGCAATGTATCTAAATACTCTTTTAACGCCTACAATATCAACGTTTGATGGATTTTCTAATGTTCTTGACAAAAATCCAATTGTATAAGCTAGATCAGGCCTACTGCCTAGCATTAAGTACATAATACCACCAACCGCTTGTCTGTAGGGAAATTTGATTTCTTTATTATGTTCTTTTTCTTCCCCAGATTCTGAAGAGTCTGAATTTTTCAACATTGGCGATGATACACTTTTACAATTGGTAAAGTTGAACCTTTCTAACAATTTTTTCGCATAAGCTTCTTGGCCGATTTTTATTGATTCATTGTCTCTTTTTATTTCAAGTCCCAAGAAGTATGTTGCATCTCTAGAAACAATTTTAAATTCTGTTTTTATTTCCATTAAAAACAAGTTTAAATCTTTTAGGTCAGTAGCAGCTACTAACCCATCATCAACGTAAAGTGCAAGAATTATTTTAAACCCGTTTCTAACCCGCATATACAAACAAGGATCAGATTCACATGATTTAAAGCAAAGTTTTATCAGATAGTTTCCAAATCTCCGATTCCAACATCTCGGGGCTTGCTTTAATCCGTAAAGACTTCGTTTGAGTTTACATACTTTCTTACTGCGATCTTCATACCCTTCTGGCTGCTTCATGTAAATGTCTTCATCCAACTCTCTATACAGATTGAGAAAGATGCATATTTTGGCTAGCAGCTATACTTAAAATTGCTCTTATTGTCCCCAACTTTGCGACAGGACTAAATGTCTCATTATAATCGATGCCTTCTCTATGGGTAAAGCCTTTGATAACTAGCCTTGCTTTAAATTCTCAACACTTCCATTTGGATTTGTCTTCACTTTATAGACCCATTTAGAAGGAAGAGCCTTTGCATTTTTTCTTTAGGTAGAAATTCCATTACCCATGTTTTGTTTTCACGTAGAAATTTCATTTCGGAATCCATGGCTGCACTTCATTGCGAACTTTGATTACTATTAATCGCTTCATCAAAAGTAAATGGAGTTTCCATTCTGCTCACAAATTCTTGAGACATCATCATATAATCATCATATTTTGAGTTTGAGATTAATATACGATCTTGTAAGCGCTGGAAAATTGGTTCATCTTCTTTATCAGATTCTCTTTGCCTTTTGTTCCAATCTATTTCTTCTACTACGCGGTCTTCATCTTGAATTTCTTCTACAGAACTATCTTCATCTTGATTTTCTTCCTAGTCTTCTTTAACGCTACTGTCTTCTCGCATAACGACAGAATCATCATTATTAAGATCTTGATCGACAATACGTGATCCTGGACTTCTTTCTGCTTGACCTATTTCATCACAATTACTTGTTTTTCATAAAATTTAACATCTCTTGATGCTATTAGACTTTTCTTCTCCTTATTGTATATACGATACCGTTCATCTTCATCGTTGCCAACAAGATAACCTTTTACTGCCTTAGAGTTCATTTTCTTTCTTCTTTGACTTGGTATATGGACAAAACACTCGCTGCCAATAATTCTTAGGTGTTTGATTCTAGGTTTCTTACCTAGCCACAGCTCATAAGGACTTTTACCATCAATAGAAGATTTTCCAGTGCGATTTAATATATACAGAGATGTCTTAACCAACTCTGCCCAAATAGCTTCAGGAAAATCTGCATCTGGATTTGAATGTTTAAATGTTTGAGCCATTTCTACTACTGTTCGATTTGCCCGTTCGCTTCCATCGTTTTGTTGTGGTGTGTTAGGTGCAGTAAGCCTGTGTGGAACACCATGCTGATTTAAAATTTTACGCACCGCATGATTATCGAATTCTCTACCATTATCAGTCAAGAACTCTTTTACGGCATGGCCTTGTGTTCTTGCTAAGTTTAGAACTGTCTTGAGAGTATCTTTAACGTCGGATTTGTGCTTGAGTATATATCCAAAATGATATTTATAAAAGCATCTTTGAAAATTACTAAATAACGCTTCTTTTTAAACGACTCGACAAATGGACCGCAAACATCGGCTGAGATTAGCTCACCAGGACTTGTAGCCTTCATCCTGTTCGCAAAAGGTGATCGATGCGCCTTACCATAGATACAAGGCTCGCATAAATTGTTGTTCATCTTAACTTTAATATCCAATACATAACTTAACAACTTTTGGATATGACGTTTATCCTGATGTCCCCAACGTTCATGATACAACTGCAATAACGAATCATCAGTCTCTGCGGTATTAACTTCATCATCTTCTGTTGGAGCTATTGTTTTAATATTCGCTTTGTATAAAGAACCTCCAACTTCACGAGTACCGGTCAATAAAATCTTGTCATTAACTACAAGTGAGCAATTAGTTGTTGTTGATTTGAATTCGCTGTTTCGTTGTTGATCGTGAGCAGCGAGCACCGAAAATAAATTTCTAGATATATGCGGTACATACCAGACGTCAGGTAATTCTATTTAAAGTAGCTTGTCCTTGACCTTCGACTGCATTACAATAATTCCTTTGCCAACTGCTTCTAAAATTTCTTTTCCAGCTGCTCTTATGTGAACGGAATACCGAATTTCTCAAAGTTTTTGAACATTTTTCGATTGTTGTTGACGAATAGCTCCATTATCTACCCACCAGTCTTTCGAATTCGAATCTTGAACTGCATTCACTTCATCACAAAACACTTGCAAAGTTTCATGGACCATTGACTTGGCTTCACCAGATCTTGATTTACTCAGCTTACCATCACTTATTCATTTGCGACAATCACGAATCCAGTGACCCTTATTTTTGCAATAGTTGCAAATGTCTGACTTCTTATTACGTTTTCTTGAATTATATGAATCATCGGCCTTCTTATTCTTCGTGTACCTCACAACTAAAGCTTCTTCATTATCCTTGTTCTCTTCAGAATGACTAAAATTGCGTTGGAACATACATAGCTGTGTGGTCATCTTGTCAAATGTTTTTTCATCGTTCTTCGACAACAACATCCAACTTGATTTGAATGTTTCGAACTGACTGGGCAAAATGTGTAAGATTTTGCAGACAAGAAAATAATTTCATTTCGAGCTCTTAATGCATTATTCAGTTCGCACCACAAAGTCTTTAATTTTGCTATATGCATACATCTTGGGTGTTATTCCAATTAAATTGGAAGAAATCAATGCATATTTTGAACACTTGGTCCTTGGATGTTGCCTCAAACTGTAACTTCAAGGCATCCCATGTATCGGCAGCAGACTATTGATCCATAATTTTCTGATAAATGTCGTCACTTACTGCACTAATCATCATCGATTTCACGTAGCTATTGGCTTTCCTGAACAAATCTGCGCTTGCTTTAAATTTCCTTATTTCTTCAGACGATGCATTTTCTGTTGGTGTTGGCTTTAATAACATTCGATGAATCACATCTATGGCTCCTTCGTGATAATGGAGCATATCTCGGATTTTCCTCTTCCACATGGGCCAGTCTGCTTCACTTGTTAACGGCTTCAGATGCTTCGAAAAATCCATTGTTTAAAAAATAAACGCCTTTTGAAAAATATTCTCGAATGTTAAAATTTTCTGTTTTAAAATTTTAAATTTTTCTTGATGACACTATGCAAAGCAACTGCATGGGCTCATAACCTTTTATAGTAAACGATTTTATTGAAGTGAAGAAAATTACTAAAGTTCAAAATGACCAATAATAAATATCTAACAGATTGCTATTTAGAAAACATACAAGTACATTTAACCAGTTGAACTATCAAGTACAACTAAACATAACACTACATTAATAACTTCAACATATCAATCAAAGAATAATAGACAACCAAAAAATATTGGACAACCAAACGAATGTTGTGAACATCAACCAGAATCACATAACATAACAAGAGAAAGCACACATGGGCAAAATCCATCAACAACCAGATGCAATTAACCATTACCACCAGACAACGACTTAACTCAAGGAACCAATAAGTATGATGCAAAAGGAAGTCATCACAATCCAATCAATCCATTGAAGTGACATACATCTCCAAAAACCATTAATCAGTACATGAAACAATCAAAAACTGAGGCTGACTATAATGGTAAATGAGTTAACCATAATTAATTTATCAAAATCACATTGGTATCTGACATAGCTAAACAAAAAACCACCAACATTAAGATGCTTATATATCATCAAAAATTATATGAAAAATAATAATAAAAATAATAATAAAAAAATATATTAATAAAAAATATATTACAAACAACTTTTTATCCCTCTACTAGGGCTTAAAACATGTAAACCAAACGAAGCGATGACAACATGTAACGACAACAACAATGGGTACACCATATCCACATTTGATGATAATAGTAACAAAAAACATATCACATACATACATGACAACACCAATAGTACATCTCAACTAAGAAATATAAGTCAAAACAACGATGATAAGGATTCCAAACCTATATCCACCACTGTACATAAACTAGCAACATTCAACCCAGGTTTAAGATCACCAAATGACGAAGATCTCTCGAGGATTTGTCAAACATCAACAACACAATCTGATATAAATTATTTATAAGTTTATAGTTATGTTACTTATAGTTATGGACATGTTTATGTTATGTACATGGTTGGCATTATTCAATATTTAATTATATTATAGTATTGAGTAACATGAATGATTAGTATTGTTATACATTGTTAATAAATTTATTAATATTATTTTTTTATTGTTAATAAATTTATTAATATAATTCCTGTTATTATTTATATTGTTGCTAATATATTTTATCTTATTTATGGATGAAATTAATATATTATTGTGGTTTATACACTTGTTTATTTTGCTTTTACGTATTATTATTATTATTATTACGTATTTATTTTGCCTTTACGTATTATATTTTATATATAAGTCATCTTTATTTGTAATAATTAAAAAAAAATATTATCTAGTATACGTTGTGTTTATAGTTATTAATAAAATATTTTATATATTATTATAAATAGTTATTAATAAAATATTTTATATATTATTATAAATATTTTTTCAAATGTAATTGGGTATTTTGTGTTTTATGAATTTTTGTATAGTTGTATAATAATAAATGATATGTGCATCAAATGGATTATATAAAATGGTATGTAATATGGACTATACTTATTTATGTATTTTTAAATTGTTATGTTTATTACACTTTAATATATTTGTATGTTTATGTTACAAGATAATTTCCATATTTCTATATTTTTTTGGATTTATTTGTATGTTTGTTTAACCCAATGTTATTTATTGGAAGAAAGTGTTGATGTGTCTGACATATATAATTTATATATCATGGTGTTGGGGGAATGTGTGGGTGGGTTACATTAACCCCTATTTATACGATTTATAATGATGGTTTATATACCATTATATACGAAGGTTTTCTATAATATTATTATTTCAAATATTATAATGATACATTCCTATTTCGGGATATTGTTATTTTTCATATATTATTATCCAATAATATGTATTAAAAAAAAAGTCCCAACTGATGATTACACTGGCAATGGATGAAAAACGTTTATTGGGGAGGCCCGTCTTTTTACTATACTTTTATAAGATTTAAGACGTTAAATTACTTCACGGTTTTTAATTAGTATTTTTGTTTTTAGGTGTGTGGTACACATTAATACATTATTATTGTGTTATATATTTTGATATGCAATGTATTGGGGGTTTGATTTTTAAACATTCTTTATATATTCATTATTATATGGGGTGATGTATATTTTGTTCGTATTTTATTGGAAATAATTGAATGGATGTACAATTTTTATGATTTATAAAGTTTTTAGTATTTACTTATATTGTTTTGAGTGTAAGGTGGTTGTAGATAATTTGTCTAATTCCATGTTACATGTTGGTATAGGGTTGTTCATGGTTACAGTAAAGTGTAAAAATTGTCCATGGTTTGATATATATCGTTTTGATATATATATATATATATATATATATATATATATATATAATTTTCGTGAATTTGTAGATATTCTCAACACATACATTTTAAAAAACGGACAGTCTACTTAAATAATTGTGTTTTACATATTACGTAGTGCTGAGATAATATCTTTGGCACAGGACTTTAGGACCACATGGTTTTTTGGTTTTATTTTTGGATAGGTAGGTTACAAATTGTTTTTTTTTTTCAAGTAACATAGTTTTTTATAGTTTTTTTTTTTGAAGATGTTTATTAAATTTATATAATTTCTTAAAGTTTATACTATCTGGTTAAAGGTTTCTATATTATGATTATTATATAGTCCTGTTTTATAACTATGTTGTTGTAAAATAGATTGTTTTTTCTTATCTGATTTATTAGTAATTGTTATTATTGTCTTATTAAACATATGTTTATGATATACTATAATAGTATTTACTAAAACGGTATATTTTATGTAATCAATGTCTAATTTGCAATAGTTATAACACATTATTCATTTCTCAGTATAATATAGCTATTCGTTTTAATTATTATTTCATTTAAATTAGCATCTAAAAAATCCGTGGTTGTTCATTTATTAACCTATTGTTTTCTGAAGTATTTAGTGTCGTGTCTATGTGTGTTATGTTGGGGCCATATATTTTTGTATTGTGATATATAGGTATTGATGTTTGTAGTGATTTATGGTTGTCAGAGTTGTTTTGTGTTTCGAGTAATATGTTGGTATCAGTTCCATTGTTCAATTGATTATCATTTGAGTAACTGCTGGAGTTAGCTATTGTTTCCTGATTACATTCAATTCCTGTTAAGGTTGGTAGTTTTTGACTCGTTAACATATTCATGGTATTATTATCCTAGTAATATTTTCGTCCATTAAAAATGGAAATATAAGAATATAATTATGTGATATATATTAAATATATATATATTAATATATATATATATATATTAATTGTTTTTAGTATTATACCTGTAATGGTAATATAGAATCGCTGATATCGATTCATATTATATTGATATGATTGTGTAAGATTTATTTGATTAAACATTTGCCATTGGGTAGTTATATCCTGGTCTGTTAACCAATTGTAGTTTAGGTTGTTAGCTGGTAATATCTTGATGTAGTTGTTTATTATTATATTGTTTTATGTCATGATTATATTAACCAAGAATTTTGTTATAATGCAATATTCACCATATTCGGTTGTATAGTCCATGCATATGTATACAAATTATGGTAAGGGTTATATCCGTCATGATATGTGTTGTGTAATGATTGAAGATTTTGTATAATCCCTATTGATGGATTTATATTGAATAACGTTGATGGATGATACAATGTGGGAGACACACTAATATTTGTGACTGTTCTTGCCTAAAGTATTTTATAATTTTTAAGAAATATTGAATATAAATACATTTATGGTAAATATGTGTAATATTATTAAATATTATATATTTGTTGATATTATTAAATGAATATTTCAATATTTATTATATAAATGTGTGTGATATTCATATATTGTTGTATAATTTATACCATATCTGGCGAATGCATCATCTGCCGATAAACGCTATCATTGCTGTTCTCAGATGAGGTATATTGATGATGCATGGTTGACATATAATATTGATTGGTTTGTCTATATCTTGCATCATTGTAGTGTCTCTATGATATATATAAGTTTTATATTAGTATATAATGATATGTCATGTGTATATTATATCATGTACTATTGGTTTATTATTATATAACTATATAATAGTAAAACTATATAATAGTAAAACCTGTAAAGTATTAATGTTACTTGAACTAGTATTTTCCACTATGATTGTTTGATCTCTATAACAGATACGCATAAGATATTCATCATCTGTATCTACTCGAATGTCCTCATATGTAACTATGTCTTGACTGTTTAATGTTTCAGATAATATTTGGTCTTCATTATCTATTAACCAATCTTGTTCTATCTCATCATGATTGCGATCTATTTCTTCATCATTATTTACATTGTAATCATATTTATGGTATGTATAATTATAGTAGTAAGAAATGGTGTAGCATCATTGGTTATAGATGTTGTATGACTTCTTCTCATTTCTGGAATTATGGTGCAGATTGGTTTAGTTGTTGTGGTTAGTTCTATTTGTAAATATATTTCTTAATGTTTACAAAAATAAATGTATTTTAATTAATTAATTTTCTCCAAGAGTTTATATTATGTTGTTTGTATAAATATATACATTTTCTATGATTTAGTCAAGATGAAGTGGTATGATATTGGTAAAGGTGCTAATATAATATATTTTTATACTTTACCATTAGCATTAACCCCAAATTCAAATTGATTTAAGTGTCGCGATGTACTAGGTGTAGTCGAGAGAACTAATTTGGAATGTGATCCAGTGTTATGATTTTAATTATCTGTTGTTGTAGATCTATCTATTGCGAACCCTGTTTGAGTAGATGATATATATTAAGGTTCTATTCATTGATGCTCTATATAATTCTATGTTTTTTACTAACGGTCCATTTTATGTTGATAAATTTGAACAGTTTTTTTAGTTAATTACACATTTAATTATTTTAACTATATATTGATGATTTTAGTTAAGATAAGTTTTTTATTAGTTCAAAGATTCATATACAATTTAGTTATTAATTTTAATGATTGTCCATTTATTTTCGGTACAAGTAATGTTTAATTACCATTGATATTGACTATTGATCCATCATGTGACTGATGTAACTCCACTATTCCTATTACAATGTCATTTATATCAGATTGTGTTGTTGATGTTTGACAAATCCTAGAGAGATCTTCGTCATTTGGTAGTATTGAACCTGGGTTGAATGTTGCTAGTTTATGTACAGTGGTGGATATAGGTTTGGAATCCTTATTATCGTAGTTTTGACTATATTTCTTAGTTGAGATGTACTATTGGTGTTGTCATGTATGGATGTGATATGTTTTTTGTTACTATTATCATCAAAAGTGGATATGGTGTACCCATTGTTGTTGTCGTTACATGTTGTCATCGCTTCGTTTGGTTTACATGTTTTAAGCCCTATTAGAGGGATGAAAAGTTGTTTGTAATATATTTTTATTAATCTATTTTTTTATTATTATTTTTCATATGTTGGTGGTTTTTTGTTTTGTTTTATGGTCAGCCTCAGTTTTTGATTGTTTCATGTACTGATTAATGGATTGTGGAGATGTATGTCATTTCAATGGATTGATTGGATTGTGATGACTTCCTGTTGCATCATACTTATTGGTTCCTTGAGCTAAGTCGTTGTCTGGTGGTAATGGTGAATTGCATCTGGTTGTTGATGGATTTTGCCTATGTGTGCTTTCTCTTGTTATGTTATGTGATTCTGATTGATCTTCACAACATTCGTTTGGTTGTCCAATATTTTTTGGTTGTCCATTATGAATTTTTTTGTGATAAATATTTCATCAGATTAATTACGCGTTGGTTTTGCATAGACTACTTGGTTTTTTGTAGAATAAAGTAGTTTTTTGTAGGACATTTATTGGTTATATTTTAATAAATGGTTATTTGTATGATTCATAATAAGATGGTGATCTTTTGCACAAGAGTGGTTATTAGATGATACAATACTTCATTATATTATTTAGTTAAAGACTTAAAAAGGTTGTGCGTGATTAGTCCGTAGTACATATTTTTATATGGTTTCTGGTTCTTTTATTAGTATAATTTGTATTTGGGTTGTATATTGTTAAATATAGGTATATCTAATAGGTTTTATCCAACTTGATTATTGCTATTTACAGATGTTTTAATCTTTATATTAATAAATGATAAATTCTGTAACACTTTATATGGTTTCTATACAATTTTCTCTATTTTGACATACTTGACTTTCTTTTAGTTATTGTAAAAGATTATGCATGAGTGTTCCTTATATTGTAATAAAGGGATAAACATTATTTAATTAGTATATTTAATTATTTGCTTATTTCATGTAGAGGTTGATGTAATATAAATTTATTTTATATTGGTTTAAGTTATATTTTCTGATATTAGGAATATTCTTTACTTAAAATTGTTTGTTATTAAAAAGTATTGTCATTATATATGTTTATAATCTATTTTTATGGGTGTTGTTAAAAATATTGTCATTATATATGTTTATAATCTATTTTTTATGGGTGTTGTTACAAAATTGAGGTAGAATATTATCGGTTTCATGGAATGTATTTTCTAATTCGTTTTGTCCTATTTTATTGTTTCCCCTTATTTTATTGTTTTCCCCTTATTTTATTGTTCGGTTTTATTTGATTTGCCAGTAATATTATATTAAGACCAGGTCGTGTGTTTTCTCGTTCTACTCGGGCATCAAATCAAGCCCATCCCTTCGTAATCCACTCGACTCTCAACAGAACCACGCATTATAGAGATAATTCGTTCTTTAATCGCACGACACGTTTGTGGAACAATCTCCCTTCCGTCCGTTTTTCCCGACATTTTTGATATTGGCAAGTTCAAAACAAACATTCACCGACACTACTCCATCTTCCCCCCCTCCATTTAACCTATCATCCCTTCTTACGATCAACACTGTGCATTGCATGAATAGGGGGCATCCCCTGAGCGTTGGTTAATTTGTAAAAAAAAAAAAATATTATATTAAGAAACGTAATAACAAAATTGTTGTTACAAAATTTGGGTAGAAGTATTGCCAACATCAATATATTATTTCAGTCTATCTTGTTCTGACATTTGGATGTTTACTCTATAGGCGTTTTTTTTTTATTAGATCAGTGCAGTACGTTCAGTGTAGCCAGTGCAGACTGATTCTTCACTGAACAGTGCATTCGCCTAGCTACTCTTTTTTTCTGTGTGAATTTTGTTACACTTTGAGTAGGGCATCTCTCTAATAACATTTATCGCCTTATGTATTCTCTCATATTTCTTGGTTGACATAACAAAGGGTGCACATAATATTATCGGTCTCATATTTGCTGGTTGACATAACAAAGTGTGCACATAATATTATCGGTTTCATGGAATGTATTTTCTAATTCGTTATGTCCTATTTTATTGTTGCCCTTATTTTATTGTTTCCCCTTATTTTATTGTTCGGTTTTATTTGATTTGCCAGTAATATTATATTAAGAAAATTAATATTATATTAAGAAACGTAATAACAATTGATTTAAATTATTAATTTATATCTAACCTGTCTATTAATTTAATTCTTAATTTTGAATTAATAACCTGTTTATTTACTTTATGGATAAATGATATTAAAAAATAGATTATAAATAATAATAAAAAAAAAAAATTATTTAATGTTTTTTATCGGTTTCGTTTTATTTAATAAATATTTGTTAGGTATTCAAATTTTGAGTGCTTATGTTAAATTACATATTTTGATTATCATATACTTAGGTATAGATATATGTTATTTTAAATAAATAATTAACTAAATTATTAATTTTAAGTTTTAAATATAAAATAGTAGTTCATATTTTTATGTTATTTTTTAGATTTTAAAGTTTTTAAATTTTTTCACAAAAAAAAATTATAATTTTAGAAAATTTACATTTTTAATCTAAATCATATTAGAAAATATTATAATTATAAATATATTATATTTTTAATTTTAACTTGTAATTTTAATTTTTAATTTTTTAAAATATAAAGTTATCAAAAGTTTTTATATACTTAGTTTTTAATAAAACTCTTAGTGAAAAGATTATGTTTTATAAAATAAATTACATTTTATCCATAAGAATTACATTTTTTTTTAAGTAAAGTATTTTTAAAAAAGGTTTAGTAAAGTATTAAAAAAGTTTTAATTATAATGGTAAAATTCTTAAAGTAAAGATTATATTTTTATAAAATATTATATTTGTTTATATTATCTGTTTGTTAGTATATTTTTATTATTTTTGGTATTTTTTCGGTCGCACTGATTTTTTCAATGTTTGCACATGAATTGTTCAATGCTGCTATGCGCGAGCGTCTTGTGTTACTGGTAAATTGTTGTATTTGTTATTATCGATGATTATTAGGGTTAACATCTAGATGTCATTAGATAATAAATAGATTTGTGTTGTACGGTTATTTATAGACGTATAGATGATTCATATTATTTATAGTTATGGACATGTTTATGTTATGTACATTATTCAATATTTAATTATATTATAGTATTATATATAGGCTGGGCATGGGCGCTCGTGGTGATATTAACCACAAAATGGTAGGGAATAGATTTCACAGTACAATGGATATAGTCTGTCAAGGTGCTGTGGATCTTAGTAGATATTCCAAAAAATTAGTATTGTTATACATTCTTAATAAATTTATTAATAATATTTTGTTATTGTTAATAAATTTATTAATATAATTCCTATTATTATTTATATTGTTGCTAATATATTTTATCTTATTTTTGGATGAAATTAATATATTATTGTGGTTTATACACTTGTTTATTTTGCCTTTATGTATTATATTTTGCATATAAGTCATCTTTATTTGTAATAATTAAAAAAAAAAAATTATTATCTAGTATACGTTGTGTTTATATTTATTAATAAAATATTTTAATTATTATTATTAATAGTTATTAATAAAATATTTTATATATTATTATAAATATTTTTTCAAATGTATTTGGGCATTTTGTGTTTTATGTATTTTTGTATAGTTGTATAATAATAAATAATATGTGCATCAAATGTATTATATAAAATGGTATGTAATATGGACTATACTTATTTATGTATTTTTAAATTGTTATGTTTATTATACTTTAATATATTTGTATGTTTATGTTACAAAATAATTTCCATATTTCTATATTTTTATGGATTTATTTGTATGTTTGTTTAACCCAATATTATTTATTGGAAGAAAGTGTTGATAGGTGATAATATTTTTTTTTTATATATTATCCCAGGGAGACAAGGTTTTTAAATTGTGTTTAACATATATAATTTATATATCATGGTGTTGTGGGAATGGGTTTGAGGGGTTACATAACCCCTATTTACACGATTTATAATGATGGTAATATTTGGTTTATATACCATTATATACGAAGGTTTTCTATAATATTATTATTTAAAATATTACAATGATATATTCCTATTTCGGGATATTGTTATTTTTCATATATTATTATCCTAAAATATATATTTAAAAAAAATCACAACTGATGATTCCACTGGAAATGGATGAACAAGTTTATTGGGGAGGCCCGTCTTTTTACTATATTTTTATAAGTTTTAAGACGTTAAATACCTTCACGGTTTTTAATTAATATTTTTGTATTTAAGTGTGTGGTACACATTAATACATTATTATTTATAAAGTTTTTAGTATCTAGTATCTAGTTTTTAGTATCTACTTATATTGTTTTGAGTGTAAGGTGGTTGTAGATAATTTGTCTAATTCCATGTTATATGTTGGTATAGGGTTGTTCATGGTTACAGTAAAGTGTAAAAATTGTCCATGGTTTGATATATATCGTTTTGATATATATACATATATATATATATATATATATATATATATATATATATATATATATATATATAATTTTCGTGAATTTGTAGATATTCTCAACACATACATTTTAAAAAACGGACAGTCTACTTAAAAAATTGTGTTTTACAGATTACGTAGTGCTGAGATAATATCTTTGGCACAGGACTTTAGGACCACATGGTTTTTTGGTTTTATTTTTGGATAGGTGGGTTACAATTTTCATTTTCAAATAACATAATTTTTATAGCTCTTTTTTGAAGATGTTTATTAAATTTATATAATTTCTTAAAGTTTATACTATCTGGTTACAGGTTTCTATATGATGATTATTATATAGTCCTGTTTTATAACTATGTTGTTGTAAAATAGATTGTTTTTTCTGATTTATTAGTAATTGTTATTATTGACTTATTAAACATATGTTTACGATATACTATAATAGTATTTACTAGAATTGTATATTTTATGTAATCAATGTCTAATTTGCAATAGTTATAACACATTATTCATTTCTCAGTATAATATAGCTATACGTTTTAAATATTATGCTATATTGCAATAATGAGATATATATATTATTGTTAGTAAGTTGTTTGTTTAATAACATAATGGTATTATTTGTGAATTAATTATATTTTATTCATATGGTCTCTTGTTCACTGTTGGTTAATGTTGTATGTTTCAATTGTTGATAATGTGTTTATGTACCTTTGTTATTTGGTCAAGTTAATTATTAATATTATTAATGTATGTTGAACACTTAATGTTTGCCATATTGTGTTGTGACGCACAAATTTTGTGGTAAATTTGTCCCACACATTTAGCGCAGAAACAAGACAAACAAGGGAACAAACGCCGGTCAGTAGGCAACACTGGCGAGGAGACAGCCGATAAATTATAGCAACGACGGAAATGGCGGCGTGATGAAGTGCGAAAACGAGTGATCGAGGCGACAATGAAGGCCAGCAAGAGACAACGAGTGTCATGCATGAACATGGGGAAAAGCCGACGGTTCAAAGTAAGCCGACGAACGAAGTCGTGAAGGAAAGTTGGGTTGGATCTCCGCTGTGGTTTTTGGTACAGTAAGCTCTTCCTGGGAGGAAAAGCCTGCTATCGCAAAGAGAAGGATTCGACATGTACGTGGCAAGTGATACTCTTATAGACAAGTAATCGGTTTAGAGGAGTATCATTTGTTTCCACGCTCAGGTTGAATCCTTTGGCAACGATTGTCGGACAAGTGGAGATATGTAAACGCTTTCCACTTGGGTCGACACGCTGCACCACCGAGACCAAAGCACGATATCCGGAAGCAATGCTACATCGAGACGTGTCGTAATAAGTATTGTTAAACGCAGGCGAACAACCAACCAAGCAACGGGAAATTTAACAAGCGGAATCTCGGACAGACGAGGGTGCGCAAAATCAAAAGCACGAAGATCGTGGTAAGTCGCCATTTTTGCCAAAACCGACGAGCGCCAGTGGAGCGCCCGCGAAGCGTCAGTCACGCGCATAATCAGCGAGTTGCGCACGATGAGACAATGAGTAAAGCCAGCGAGCCGGGACGAAAGAAACCGAAAACACCAGCGACACGAACTCATCGCATCAGTATCAAGCACATAGTGGTAAGTCGCCATTTTGTAATTCATAAACCCTGACGAGTGCTAGCGGAGCACCAGTTGCGCGTCACGCCAGCGAGTTAAGTGTAACGCTACAACGAGTAATCCCACGAACAACGGCCACGAGCCGAAGGCACCCGAGTTAACAACCGCGCGAACGAGTCGCAGTAGCAGTCAATGAGCAGCGGCCACGAGCCGAACACACCCGAGTTACGTGACTGCTACTGCAAGTAGCAGTCAACGAGCAGCGGCCACGAGCCGAAGACACCCGAGATACCGACCGCGAGAACGAGTCGCAGTAGCAGTCAGCGAAGAGCGGCCACGAGCCGAAGACAACCGCGTTGCCGACGGTCCGAACGAGTCATATCAGCAGCGGTGAACGAGTTGCCGACGACACGAACGAGTCATAGCAGTAATTGCGAACGAGTTGCGGACGGCACGAACGAGTCATAGTAGTAGCAGCGACCACGGGCCGAAGACGTACGAGGGCCGACGATACGAACGAGTCGCCATAGGAACCAACGAGTCGACTACAACCAACTAAGGTCGGCAGAGAGCCGAAGACACCCGATTCATTGACCGAACCACCTAGTAGCGACCGCCCGAGGAGAAGCAACAAGTGAGCCGGCAAAGGAGCCGGAGACAGAGGAGGGACCACGGGCGGTACCAATACGCCGTGACGCAACCTACAGCGGCACGCGCGGTACCGATACGCCGTGACGATACGCCGTGACGCAACCTACAGCGGCACGCGCTCAATAAGCAGACGGTTGCACAGAAAAAAGCGTAGACAGGAAAAACCATACCGAACATCGTAACCCGAGGGTTCAGCGTCGGAGGAAAATTTCCGGCGGGGACCCGCTTATTTCATTTATTATCATTATATTACCAATTATTATTATTTATTAGTTTACGAACTATTAATCCATTAAACCAAACTATTGAAATTAAAAACTTGGGTGTTTTCACTGAACTGACTAGGCTACGAGTTGACTTTATCTGTCAGGGGTACCACAAATAAATAATTTGTCGACCTACCCCTGGACCGCCGCTGAGGTTACCCCAACCTTTGACCACCAGGTAGTTCGTTACAGTGTCGTATGGTTTGTCATATGGTTGAAATGAATTTTTTTGTGATAAATATTTCATCAGATTAATTACGCGTTGGTTTTGCATAGACTACTTGGTTTTTTTTTTTGGAAAATAAAGTGGTTTTCTGTAGGACATTTATTGGTTACATTTTAATAAATGGTTATTTGTATGATTCATAATAAGATGGTGATCTTTGGCACAAGAGTGGTTATTAGATGATACAATACTTCATTATATTATTTAGTTAAAGACTTAAAAAGGTTGTGTGTAATTAGTTTCTTTACCATTTATTAATGTTGAAATTATACTGATGTAGTCCATATTTTTATATGGTTTCTGGTTCTTTTATTAGGATAATTTCTATTTGGGTTGTATATTGTGTAATATAGGTATATCTAATAGGTTTTATCCAACTTCATTATTGCTATTTACAGGTGTTTTAATCTTAATATTTATAAATGATACATTCTGTAACACTTTATATGGTTTCTATACAACTTTCTCTATTTTGACATACTTGACATTCTTTTAGTTATTGTTAAAGATTATGCATGAGCGTTCATTATATTGTAATGAAGCGATAAAAATTATTTAATTAGTATATTTAATTATTTGCTTATTTCATGTATAGGTTGATGTAATATCAATTTATTTTATAATGGTTAAAGTTATATTTTCTGATATTAGGAATATTCTATACTTAAAATTGTTTGTTATTAAAAAATATTGTCATTATATATGTTTATAATCTATTTTTATGGGTGTTGTTAAAAATATAAAAATATTGTCATTATATATGTTTATAATCTATTTTTTATGGGTGTTGTTACAAAATTTGAGTAGAAGTATTGCCAACATCAGTATATTATTTCAGTCTATCTTGTTCTGACATTTGGATGTTTACTTTCATATTTGCTGGTTGACATAATAAAGGGTGCACATAATATTATTGGTCTCATATTTGCTGGTTGACATAACAAAGGGTACACATAATATTATCGGTCTCATATTTGCTGATTGACATAACAAAGGGCGCACGTAATATTATCGGTTTCATGGAATGTATTTTCTAATTCGTTCTGTCCTGTATATATATATAATCTGTATATATATATATATATATATATATATATATAATTTCAACCAGACTTAACCCAGGCCGCCTTGCTGGAACTGCGCTTATCCTTGGTCCTTAACCAGGACGGGAAACTGAACCTCCGTTATGCGTGGGGCCCTTCGTGTCGCTCCTGGCTGACCACTCTGTGTAGTAATCACCGCCGTCCGCGGTGTGGTGCTGGTGTTGCCTTGTCCTGGGCAGCTGCTACAGCGGTCCGCTGTGCACTCTGCCAATCTCCTGCTCTCTGCTGTGTCGTCACCTCTTTGCTGCGTCGCTGTTGCGCTTGTGCGGCGTTGCGCTTTGCGGCGTCCAAAACCTCCTCAATCTGGGTGCCTACAGCCGTCCGCTGCGCACTCCGCCAGACATCCTCCCACTTTGGAGCGCCGGTTTCCCAGCCTATGGCCTCTTGGCTCGTTTCCATTGCCACTTCATCGTGGCTTTGATGCTGCGTCTGTGCAGCCACTTGCTGTGCGACGCCAGTCGCCTCTGTCGTTGTCGCAGGCGCGACCCTCCTTTCGCGTCGTTACTGCCTCTGTTGCTGTTGCAACCATCCTCCTCGCTTATGTGTCTGTTGGCGCCGTCCGCCATGCGTACGTGGACATCCGCGCCTGTGTCCACCGTTGCGATTGCCAATTCATCGTTGATGGCAATCGTCGCCACGATGCGGGTCGCCTCCTGTTTCAATGCGTCGGTGGGGTACGGGGTGAGATCGTCGGGACCGCCAGCCCTCGCTACTGGCGGCTCCCTCGGCCATTTCCCGAACATCGTTTGCAACAATCAGAAGACCTGCGCCCGCATTCCCAGCAAAACGTAACCGCGTCATTGCGGCAACCTGCTTGATAATGGTCGTCACGCCCACATCGCCTACATGCCGTCCTCGGTTTAATCGCCATCCTGCTGACATCGTTCCCTCGTTTATTAGACTTCTCTCTCGATGGTGTCGCGCGATCGCTCTTGCCTGCGTCGCTGAACCGCCTATCACTTTCTTCTCGTGGCCGCGCCGTAAACTGTGGCTGCGTCTGACTGCTCCTTCTAGCATCGTCCAACCACCTACTGTTTTCCTCTCGTGGCCGCGCCATGTGGTATGGTTGCGCATGACCGTTCCTTTTGACATCGTCCAATCGCCGATTATGTTCTTCTCGTGGCCGCGCCGTGTGCGGTGGCTGCGCCTGGTCGTTCCCTCGAATCACATCGTAGTCGTCCGCCAAGTCTACCAGTTCGTTTATCGTCGTGAAGTCGCGGCGCCACTTCCTGATGCGGTCCATCGCGGCCTTAGGTGTCACAGACGCACCTGAACGAGCTGCCGATAAGGGATGTGTTGCCACCGCCTCTGCAAGTGGTGGCCTGCTCTGTCTGTCCGATGATCGATACGCCGGTGTATCGCTACTGTTGAGCGGTGCCATATGCGTCATATGCGCCTGTTGCTGTTGTGCCATATGAGCCTGTTGCGACATATGCGTTTGTTGCTCCTGTTCCATTTGCGTCTGATGTGTCTGCTGCGCCATTTCCGCCTGACGTGTATGCTGCGCCCCTTGCGTCTGTTGTGTCTGCAGCGCCATTTGCGCCTGATGTGTCTGCATCGCCAAACTAGTAGCTTAAATATGTAGTATTCATATTACTAACCATGTTTCTAGTTCGCTAGCTAGTTAAAATGGATGCAGAGAAAAACAGTTCAAAAATTTGTTCGAAGAGGAACGTGTCAAAATTGTCAAAAACAAAATAAATTTTGAAATACAAATTATATTTCATTTATTTATTTTGTAGGAAACATCTTTCTTTTTAATTTTGTGTTGGGTTCCATCGTGTGACTTGTTTTATTTCTTTCCGCTCATAAAATTTTACAAATAAGCTATTTGAATGGCATTTAAATATTTGAAGGGGTTACAACCGTGCCTTGACAAAAAGCCGCACCAGTCTTTCTTCAAGTCTCATTTCAAGACATTTCTTGACTGGAGCAATTTCATCCATATGTCCCACATGACCTAGACAGCAAAACTGTAAGATCTTGATGCGCTTGACTATATCAATTGTCGTCGAACACCTTACACCTCTAGTGTTCCAATTGGTAAATAGTAACCATTTTAAAAGAGGATTAAAATAACTAGTTTATAGACTGACTGTAAAAAATTAGTCTATAGACTGGTTACAAGAAACTAGTTTAAAAACTACTTAAATGTAATGCAAGAGGGGACAATTGACACATCGTAGGACATGAGCATTGAAAAAATTACAGTTCATAGTATGAAAATGGGGTCGAAATTGTGCTAGTTGAGTGTCTACGGAGAACTAAACCAATACTAGTATACAACTAGTCCCTTACACTGCAGGGTAGCTATCGTTCGTTACACTGATTTTGTTCGTTTCACCGACTTGTTCGTTTCACAGACTTTTCTTCGTCTCACCGCGCTTTTTGTTTTTCGTTCGTTTCACAGACTTTTTTTTCGTTCGTTTCACAGACTTTTCTTAGTCTCACCGCGCTTTTGTTTTATTTGCTTATTTGTTTAGTGCGTTCCTTTACTTATTTTACTAGCGCTCTCTTTTTTTTTTCTTTTCACGGACTACCAGTTCTTTTATTTCACTTTAGTTTCTTTACTCCGCACAAATCTATATATATAATTTCAACCAGACTTACTCCAGGCCGCCTTGCTGGAACTGCGCTTATCCTTGGTCCTTAACCAGGACGGGAAACTGAACCTCCGGTTACGGTACAACGCTCCTACGAATCTCGCCTGCAGAAAGCGTTGTAACCGATCGGTCTTGTCGCGGTCGAATTCGAAGTCGGGAACAGAGAGAGCGAATTAACGCTGTGCAGCGCCTTGACCGATCGTTGGTGACTTGTTTTTTATTTTACTAGCGTTCTTGTTCAACGCCGTAAAGCTGCGTAAATGTGTGGTTACGATTTGCCCCCCCAAATGGTACCGTCACAATAAGTCATCTTTATTTGTAATAATTAAAACAAATTTTATTATCTAGTATACGTTGTGTTTATAGTTATTAATAACATTTTTTATATATTATTATAAATAGTTATTAATAAAATATTTTATATATTATTATAAATATTTTTTCAAATCTATTTGGGTATTTTGTGTTTTATGTATTTTGTATAGTTGTATAATAATAAATGATATGTGCATCAAATGGATTATATAAAATTGTAATATGGACTATACTTATTTATTTTTAAATTGTTATGTTTATTATACTTTAATATATTTGTATGTTTATGTTACAAGATAATTTCCATATTTCTATATTTTTATGGATTTATTTGTATGTTTGTTTAACCCAATATTATTTATTGGAAGAAAGTATTGATAGGTGATAATAATTTTTTAAAATTTATTATCCCTTGGAGACAAGGTTTTTAAATTGTGTTTGACATATATAAATTATATATCATGGTGTTGTGGGAATGTGTGGGTTACATAACCCCTATTTATACGATTTATAATGATGGTTATATTTGGTTTATATACCATTATATACGAAGGTTTTCTATAATATTATTATTTAAAATATTATAATGATATATTCCTATTTCGGGATATTGTTATTTTTCATATATTATTATCCTATATTATATATTAAAAAAAAAAAATTCCAACTGATGATTCCACTGGCAATGGATGAATAACGTTTATTGGGGAGGCCCGTCTTTTTACTATACTTTTATAAGTTTAAAGACTTTAAATACCTTCACGGTTTTTAATTAATAGTTTTGTTTTTTGTTTTTAAGTGTGTGGTACACATTAATACATTATTATTGTGTTATATATTTTGATATGAAATGTATTGTGGGTTTGTTTTTTTTAAACATTCTTTATATATTCATTATTATATGGGGTGATGTATATTTTGTTCGTATTTTATTGGGAATAATTCAATGGATGTACAATTTTTATGATTTATAAAGTTTTTAGTATTTATATTGTTTTGAGTGTAAGGTGGTTGTAGATAATTTGTATAATTCCATGTTATATGTTGGTATAGGGTTGTTCATGGTTATAGTAAAGTGGTAAAATTGTCCATGGTTTGATATATATCGTTTTGATATATATATATATATAATATTGGTGAATTTGTAGATATTCTCAACACATACATTTTAAAAAACGGAAAAAAAAATGTTTTTTACAGATTACGTAGTGCTGAGATAATATTTTTGGCACAGGACTTTAGGACCACATGCTTTTTGGTTTTATTTTTGGATAGGTAGGTATTAATTTGTTTTTTTTTCAAATAACATAGTTTTTTTTATAGTTCTTTTTTGAAGATGTTTATTAAATTTATATAATTTCTTAAAGTTTATACTATCTGGTTAAAGGTTTCTATATTATGATTATTATATAGTCCTGTTTTATAACTATGTTGTTGTAAAATAGATTGTTTTTTATTATCTGATTTATTAGTAGTTGTTATTAGTGGCTTATTAAAAATATGTTTACGATATACTATAATAGTATTTACTAGAATGGTATATTTTATGTAATCTATGTCTAATTTGCAATAATTATAACACATCATTCATTTCTCAGTATAATATAGTTATACGTTTTCATTATTTATTCATATTATATAATTATAAACTTTAACTTTTATTTTTTTCTTATTACACATCTTTTATTTATACGTATACTTTTATTTATACTTATAATATTTATTTTATTTCCATCAATTGTTCTTATTTTGAGTTCAGTGAATTACGGATTAATTGGATATTTAACAAACAGCCACTCTCTGGTATTAACAGTAATTGTCGGTACTTAAACAAATTCTTCCACCAAAAAGAACTTTTGAACTATATGAAAAGTATTAATGTGAGTGTTACTGAGTAAAAGTAGGCACCGTTGTTATTTAATTGTGACTTTGTAATGCTAAACATACATATAATTAAAATAATTCTATTATTTTTAAATTTGTTGTCACCCAGTAACAATTACGAATATCCAAATACATATAATTCAAAGAACCTTTTAGTGACGTTGGGTGTGTTAAATAGCGGAAAAATCAAACATACATATATTAATATCTGATGACAAATATATATTTCTACAGAAACGTTAATATAGTAAATTCATGTAAATCCGCGATTAAAGCAATTTATGTTTGAATATCGTATAATAATATTTCAATCTGAACAAAATAATCATACAATTCAATTATAATGTAATTAGATTTCAACTCTAATATTTATATGGTGATTTCGAATTACGTTATAATTACAATCAACATATTCAAACAAATCTTTTCTAACATACTTTAAAGAACTTATCTGAACAGCGTGCGAGTACGATGAGTCTTTAGCATAATAATATTAATAATCATTTTCTTAATCATAATTTAAAATTCGAAAACTGGTTTTGTTTGCATACTTCTTATGATCTTAGTGCTTAGTTCAAAAGAGAGACTCTTAACATAGGATATAACTAGTGTGCGCTAATAACACTAGAGAGTTAGTACGTATAACAGTTTAGAAAAATGCAATTGACTACCAATAAATAGTTTGAACTTACAGTTTTCCATCTTAGTGTTCGTTGGGCCCAACGTTGTGCGATGTGTAAAAAATTCATCAATTGAAATTTTTTGTGCAATCGTAAAATCTGTGGCAATCTATATATAAAACTGATTTTTCGTTTGTTTTTGCGCTAGAGAGTTAGTACGTATAACAGTTTAGAAATATGCAATTGACTACCAATAAATAGTTTTAACTTACAGTTTTCCATCTTAGTGTTCGTTGGGCCCAACGTTGTGCGATGTGGAAAAAATTCATCAATTTGAAATTTTTTTAGGCAATCGTAAAATCTGTGGCAATCTATATATATAAAACTGATTTTCCGTTTGTTTGTGCGCTACACTCTAAGAAATCTGATTTATCTATAGTCAATTTGCTACAATTATTTCAATTAATTTACTCATTTTTTCAAATAAAAACACTAATGCGTCCGAAATATGTTGAAAAATATGCGAAAAATATGTTATTTTACTCATATAGATTATGTTAAACAAATTAAAACATTCACACTCAGCGACAAAAATCATAAACCAAATAAAATGAGCTCTAAAAATAAATAATAAGAGAGTTGTGCAAGACTTGCGTTTGAGCGTAGCAAAATTTGCAACGCCCCACGTTGGGCGACTATTTTTATTAAATAGTATAATGCTTACGCTAAAGCAAAGTTATTGAGATCAGGATTTGGAGGTGCACATCTAGCTTTGCATTAGCTCGTCGGGTTATCGGGGATCTTTCCTTATCCAAAATCTCGAATACACAATATCAATATTTTATGTGCATTTATGAGGAATTAAAAGAAAAAAAAAACAAAATAGAATTAAATATAATTAAAAAAAAAAAACAGAATCTCAATATCTCCGACTAGGTAAAAATCTTCACCAAATAAAACAAAACTTACAAGATTAGGGAAATCATTGATGTTGTGCTGGCCCCTTTTCCAATACCCCCCTACCTAGGCAATTCCAGAAATAATTCTGTGGCAATATGAAATAAAATCATAAGTCTATTTCTTGAACTTTTCAGGAGAGCATTTTTAAACTTTACTACTGATTCCGGAAATGATCTTAAAAAATATTTTTTAAATTATTTTGGCATATTTAAGAAAAACTTAAATAATATAAATGTCTGCATAATTTTTGGGTCGAATGTCTTTTTTTTAATAAAAATAAATATTTAATAACAAGTAGATATGCTTTTACGTTTTTTGCTTGTATCTCAGCAACTACAGGAAGGATCGATATAAAAAATTGACACAAAATGAATTCGAATGTCAGGATTACGATAGTATCAATAACTCAATTTGAGCATATCTCGAGTTATGTTGTTATTTCATATTGCCACAGAATTTATGAATTACCCCATATTTGATCCGAGTTTATATAATTAAACTCAACAGAGACACATGCTGACTAACTGACGGACTCTAGCCGACTAATTTAAACAGACATAATTAAATGATAACCATGAAAATAGATAATTTTATTTAAAAAAAAAAAAACATATTTTAAAGAACTTATCTTAATAGTGTGCGAGTACGCTGAGTTTTTAGCATTATAATATTAATATTATTATTTACATTTTCTTAATCATAATTTAAAATTCAAAAACCGGTTTTTGTTTGCAAGCTTTTTATGTTCTTAGTGCATTTCAAAAGAGAGATTCTTAACATAATATATAACTAGTGTGTGCTAATAACACAAGAGAATTAGTAAGTGTAACAGTTTAGAAAAATGCAATTAAATGTGATCTTACTCATTGTAAGTTCAAAAAAAGAAAACAAATTTAATAATGAATGAAAGTATTAAAGGTATGAGAGAATTAATGAATGAATAGTTTTACTGAATTAATAATTTTAAATATCTGTGCCTTTTAACAATATTTGTAGTATTGAATTGTTTAAACTTTAATATTTATAGTTTAAGGAAGTGTTGTTTTTATATATAATATATATATATAAAAAAAGGAGCTCTAAATAAAAATAACAAGAGTTTGAGCGTACAAGACTTGAGTTTGAGCGTAGCAAAATTTGCAACGCCCCACGTTGGGCGCCAATTGTGTAATGGACTATCTTTATAAAATAATATAATGCCTACCTACCCTAACTATCTCCGTGAAACCTGTCACGTGCCTCGTCTAAGACCGCACATAGGTCGATTTCAATGATTTAGGCGGTCAAAATAATTTTTCAGTGTATTTTTAATTTAAATCATATATCTAATTGTAATGCATTGTCCTTTGTAAAATTAGCATGTTTTCCCTGTTAGAAAAAAGTAAATCATTTTTTTTTTTTAATAACAACCTTTTCGAACAAAATAATATTCAAGGTACATGTTACCAATATATGTGCAAATACATATTTTGGAATATTAATTACTCATCCGTGTCTGAAATATCAGATTCGGTACTGGGGTCAGCCGGTAGTAACAACTTTATTGTTTCAGGACAAAATTATTTTGTTTTGATCCTTACTTTTGTTGGTTTCATGCTACTTTATAATGGATCTGAAGTCAGTAACAGTCTATTAAAAATATCTTGGTTGCATTCCTCCCTCGAGAACTTTCTTGCGTAGTTTTCGCGATATAACCGAAAGTGCTTATTTCTGGCTTCTGCTGCCTCTTTCGACAACTGTCCTGTGGGAAATAAGGCATTTTGTATTATAGCTGCACCATGCGATAGTATTTTATGCCATAAGGTGCAATCCATATAGATCGGCATACAATTTCGCGGTTTCTCTGGCATATTCATCAAATTGTTAGACTTCTATTTTATGGCCACTGGAGATAGTTTCCAGTATAACCTTTAACCTATAAATTAGTCGAATGTCCACTTTTGTTATATCAGCAGCTAGTTCAGGGTTTTCAAAGAATTAGCTTTTGGCATGTCAACAAGCAATCCAGTTTCTTTTCGAAACCTTTCCTGAATATGTTTTTTTGTAAGCATTTCTAATTCCTTTTCTTCGTCAGTTCTCTTCTGTCTATACTTTTTTACTGGCAGTTTATACGCCAGATGTAAAATGCTTTCTAAAAATCGAATCCTGCTGTGTAGTATAGATAGACCAAATTCAATACCGGCGGAAGTAATATTTGGGTTTTGGGTCAGATTGTTAAAGTCTTTAGATGTTGCTCCGCATATATAACGTTGACTTGTTAATTTCGTATCGGTTGCAGCGTTGCAAACCTTGCCATCGATCATCGTCATCGTTTTAGTTTCTAAATCGAATTGGTCAAATTATTTGAAGTGGTACAAAGGTGCTCAGGAATATGTTTCCATCTGAGACAGAATCATCGTCGAATTTTTACATTTATTTAGCTTGTTGGGATCCGTCACAACCCCATTTACAGATAATTTTCAAAGAATTTATTTCATTATCTTTTAGAGTACAATTGATTTCTTCTAGAGCCATTGATAAGTGCTACTTCAAATGTCCCTTCTAACCAAGCTTCATTGTTTTAAAGAAATACTGATTCTTTTCTATTCGTTTTAGACCATATTTCCTTGATTGATGATATAAAGTATGCGAATCTTAATTTAAAAATGATTATTTTTGCTGGTGTGTTACCTTAACGGGACAACAGGTGATTTTCCAGATATTTAATTTTTTCATCCAAAGTTGGGAAAGCTTGTTGTTGCAATTGATCATAAAGATGTCTACGGCTTAGTAGTTTAGTACCCGAGTTACCCGGGTTACCTATAAAATCGAAAATCGCATTTAATTACCTTTAACACAAAAGTGTGTTTTTTATGTTTGTTTTATGTCTTTCATAAAAAATTCATAATTTGGTCATCCGCAGCAAAATTGTATGTCATTAATTAGTTTAGTAAATTAAGTATATAAGACAATAACAAAAGTTGCGCGATCGGACGCGATAATAAAACAAAATGTCTTATAAACATGAAAAAAGTGAAAAAATTTCATTACAATACAACCTATCTTTGGAGTCCTTAAAATAATATACAAATATATTAAATATTATTGAAACCTTTAAGGAAATATAGACTCTTACCTGAATTATTCGAATCCATGACAACCACTTAAAATTATCACTTCAAAAGACATAAAATTTATTTTTGTTTGAATGTTACTACAATGTGCCCAGTGAAAAATTATTTTGATTTTGTGAAACGATCAAGTTTGAGCAACCTGTGACCAAACACGGAGAAAGGTTTGTGAGTGATGATGATAAATTATTGTTACTGGGACATTTCTCTGGGTCTGAGATTTTATTGGTATTTTTAAAGGCACTTTTAAATTTAAAAAAAAAAAAATTAAAATTCTATACAATCGACCTATGTGGACCGGTTCTTTTCTCCGTAGGGATATGTGTGTGTGCTAGACGTCATTTTTACACACTTCAATGTGTTTATATGCAAAACATTGCAGAATCTGTAAATTTACCATTTTAAAAGTGAGATTCAGCTGATAAGTGAGATTCAGCTGATTCATATGTGTAAAATAACATTTTTCATGAAAAACACGTCAGATGTTCATTTTTACGGACGCATTAGTGTTTTTATTTGAAAAAATGAGTAAATTAATTGAAATAAAAGCAAATTCACTATTGCTAAATCAGATTTTTAGAGTGTAGCGCACAAACAAACGGAAATCAGTTTTATATATATTGATTGCCACAGATCTTACGATTGCACAAAACATTTCAAATTGATGAATTTTTTCCACATCGCACAACGTTGGGCCCAACGAACACTAAGATGGAAAACTGTATGTTTAAACTATTTATTGGTAGTCAATTGCATTTTTTAATCATTTTCTGCATCCACTTAAAATTTTGCATCCAGAGCCATCTGTATATACTTAGAAAATTCGATTTTCTATACATTCGGCATTCCCGAAACTATCTTAACAGATAAAAGTTCGCAATTTAAATCGGGATTATTAGAATCGTTCTTGACAAGTTTCGGTATTTCGAATATCTGTACGGCAGTATATTCCCTGCAAGCTAACTCTTCTGAGAGAGTAAATCGATCCATAATTGCTGCTATTCGTGCATACCTTGAAAACGATCATACAAACTGGGATATCAACTTAAAGGAAATTAGTTTAAGATCTACGGTACATCAAAGTACTGGCTATTCTCCATACTTCTTAGTATTTGGACAGTACATGATGATGCATGGATTATATTTCGCGCTGCTTAGGTAACTTAATTTAGTCAATGACGATACGCGACTGGACCATACGGATGCACTTAAAATTATAAGAAATCAAGCAAAATTAAATATGAATAAATCGAACGAAGACAACGCGAGGAGATACAATTTACGAAGTCACCAAATACAGTATAAAGTCGGTGAAGAAGTTTCAGCGTGAAATTGTGTACAAAGGCGCCTACCTTTATTAAAGCCGTAGTAAATCGGAAAATAGGTTCTTCATATTATGAACTTTCATCTAATAAACAGAAAGTTTTTGGCATTTACCATGCTAAAGATTTAAATCTCTTCTAAGTAAATAAAATAATTAAATACACATTTTAAATTCTACAAACTATCACTGAAAGAGTAGTTATGAGTACTCTTATGAGTACTTCACCAGTTACTCACTTTTAATTTGTTTTGTATCACTATTGGAAATCATATGATCTTTGCGGGAAGTAGAACGATATCAGTACCATACTTATTGATAATAAATATGTATAGTTTATATACAGAAGAGTTATTAGTTGGGTAGTAACAATTGGAACATACTAGCTAGCAAGTGCTTATAACCGTTTTTGATCCCATATTACCATGAGGTAATATGAAATAATACTCAACGGCGTACAGACCGCAGATCCCATCAAAATAATTAAACTAGTGGAAATTTAATACAAGTTTTTAGGTAGGAATTGAGACAAAACCTGCTATTGCCTGCCTGCAGGCATGTAGTATGAAAGCAAAACTTATTATAGAACGCAAAGGTGGGGTATGGTAATGGTATATAAAAATGGTATATACAGGCAGGTCATGGTAGGCAATTGGGTGAAATCAAAAAGGGCAAGCAAAGGTAGGAAATGGAAGGCAATGGGCAGGGAGCATAAATATTTATTATATTGGTGACCAGCAATACCGACCACAACTAAACTTCTTGTTGCGCAGAAACAACGACGAATTTTGTTTGTTGTAAACGATCACGAATTTCTGGAGGTAGACGAAGATTTCTTTTGGGCCATACAAATCATGTCATTATTTCAGATAATCAGTATCTGACGAGGCCTAAACGAGGTAAGAACTCGGGTGTACGATCTTCTTCTAACGGAGTTTCCTTACCAGGAACTTTTGAAGGCTCATTTGGTCGCAGTTGCTTTGTTAGGACCCGAGCAAATTGGTTTAATCGTAATAAAACAGTATTTAATGAAAATAAAATGTTTAGACACTTAGTCACTCTTTATTTTTTTGAAACGCAAGACTATTATACGAAAGTCACGTAATTTTAAAAGTTTTAAAAGTCAAGTGACATGAAATACAAATTATTCAGCCCAATCATGAATTTCATAGGAAATTGAATTTCATGTGATATTTTATTTTCCTCCGAAATGAAATTTCATATCTTCAATTTCCTGGGAAATAGATTTGCTTCGAAATAATTGTTAAATACATTTCGAAAGTTTTACAAATATTTGTTGTGCACAAAAAATTTAAATTTAATTTTAAAGACATATAAAAAAAATTGAAACTGAATTGTCTGAAATAATTCGCTGGATTGAGACTTTCAATTGCTCCTCTACTGAAGTTTGCTGATCCGTTGCAGGCTACTGCATCATATCTTTTGGTGAAGTCAATCCTTCTTCTATTAAAGCAATAAGCTAGGCGGAGTGAATTACTGATACTAATTCCTTAGCGCCAGTCGGTCGATTGAGGGTTTTGAACTACGAGCCGAATGGTCCCGGATTCAATCCCAGCAACATCTTTTCATATAAAACATTTTTTATCCGACGGTACCTGGGCAGTCATACAAGAGTAAAACATTGGCTATGAAAAAGCACAGCATTAAACTGCAGGTCCCACCACTTCACAAGTAACCACGGCTCGACAATTGCCACAAACTTTTGTAGCAAATGTGTAGCTTTTAAGTTACCTCTAACACCAGTATTGCAAACCACAATTTTTTAGTTCTAAAGCGGTGGCTAAGAACATGTGTGGGACATTGCAATAATATGTCATAACGCTGTGATATATAAGTCATACATTCCGATAATGGAACATATACGATAATGGGCGGAGCTAACTTTGTTGTTATGACGTGGCAAAATAGTGTTAATGTAGTTAAATAGTTAAAAATGTATTATGTTCCATATATGTTGCATGTATATAATTTAAATATTATTATATCAAAATATTTATCATATCCACTACATATGTCCATGGAACGTTGGGTTGTAAAAAAGGACAGTCGGAATAGTATAATTTAAGAAATAACAAAAATCACTTCTTTAAAAAATTGCATTTTTTTAGGTGCGCGTTAAAATTAGAACCGTTTTGTTAAATATTTTGTAAATGAGGTAAAATTTTGAAAATTAATATTACAACTTCATTATTTTTTTTTCAATTTTGCGCCCTTTTGTAGAAGCGCAAACATTTACTTCCTTTTTCTATATTTTTCGCCGTTCTGTAGATGCGCAAATATTTTGTAAATTAGGCGCAGTTGCAATTTTATTCCTTTTTGAAAATTTTTGCTACTATAAAGAAGGGTACAAATTATGGAAAAAGGCATTTTCAAAAAAGAATAAAATTGCAAATGATCGTAATTTACAAAATGTTTGCGCCTTAGCATAAGCGCGCAAAATTCTCAAAAAAGAATAAAATTGCAAATGCATCTAGTTTGCAAAATTTTCGAAAAAAAAATTGGAAATGAGCCTTATTTACAAAATGTTTGCTCCTCTACAGAAGGGCGCAACTGTAGAAAAGGCCTCAAAATTTACAAAATATTTCTGCCTCTACAGACAAATTTTCAAAAAATAATAAAATAGCAAATGCACCTAATTTACATTTTTTGTGCGCCTCTACAGAAGGTCGCAAAATATAGAAAAAAGGCCAATATTTTCAAAAAAAGCATAAAATTGCAAATGCGCCTAATTTACAAAATGGTTGCGCCTCTACAATAGGGGCATTTCACAGAAAACGTTACCAAGGTGTGATATATTAAAGTTAAACCTATTGATTCTGTTTAATGATTTTTAGGATAAGAAATACTTCTAATTTCATATTCTGTGATCAGAATTTACCAAAATACATGACAAATGTGTTTTTTTCTCAATTAAAGTCAAATATTTTTTTCAAATTTATTATAGTAGAAAATTGAGGCAATATATGAAACACTGTCGTTTCGTTGTTTCAAATCCAAGCAATGTGCGAGAAAGAGATGGAAGATCAGCACATGAGTGCAAATGAGATGCCAATAGCATGCGTCATTCACGATACGAGTAGAAGGTTCTCGAAACAAGTCGAAGCTTGTCGAAACGTGTCGAACTGATGCATGCAGTAAATAAGGGAGTCGCATCTGAGGTACAGCACTTCAGTTGTGATTTAATAGTGAACTAGTGTATCTCGTGAACGAACATTGTAAAGATAAATTGTAGTAATACAGAAGTGGTTATAAGTGACTGTTATTAGTAAGTTCTTTAATAAAAGTGAATTAATAAAATTATTTGTTAAAAAAAAATTGAGGCAATATATGTAACACTGCAGTTTCGTTGTTTTAAATTCGAAGGAAAATGAATAGTACAATTTGAAAGGCAATTTGTTTGAGAAAGTATGCCATACATTGCATTGGTGATAAGTGGTTTAAAGTAAAGACAATTAACCAAAGTGTTTTACTTTTTTGAGTTGTAACGCCCGTCACAAAAAAAATAGTAAAAGTTATTTTGCGAACTATTTTACAAACCCACAACTGGGAAACTTTATAAAAGTAAATATTTTTGTCGTATCTATTCATTTATTATAGTCTTTGGTCTCATAGATATTCCAGATGGTTGCTATATCCATCTAAAATATTGTAACGCCCGTCACAATTTACAATCGTCGCAAAACAAAAAAACTGGAAAATTATATATGTGTTAATATATGCATTAATAATCAATTATATTATTATTTAACCATATAAATTCCAAAATATTCAAAAAGCAATATTCAAAAAGGGAAATTCCAAACCTTACAAAAAAAACATAAAAAATCCCAAAAAAATCATTATTTAGAAATGCGAAAAATATTTATGTAAGCTTGCGAAGGAAACGAACTACAAATAGTAGTTATTTAAAAGAATGGTAATATAATACTTATTTTTTTCAAAACGAAATTTTTAGTTTTCCACATAAATTATATGTCGACGGCGTGCCATAAAATAACGGTTTACCATTCCTACCACAAACATTTTCTATTTTTCATCAAAAAATTGCAATTCATAATTTGAATTTACATGTATATTTGTATAGAAATTGTACAGGTAACGCCCGTCACAAAATGTGTAACACCCGTCACAAGTTTTGATACTTTATAAGTAAGTAATCAAAGTAACCATTGCAGAATTTTGTTATAGAGTAAAGAACTCCAATTATTAATGAAGTATTTGAGATATATTTCATCTCCATAGTCCGATTATTTTAGCTAAAATTTAATACTTTGCGTAGTAAACTCTGTTTTTTGAAAAAGCACGTGTAACGCCCGTCACAGCATTTATCTTTAAATGTGTAGAAAGATAGGACCTATTGCAAAAGGTCCTACAATATATCTATCCTTTTTTATTTATCAAATGAGAAGATTTTTAATCGTACGAATTTAACGCCCGTCACAATGGAATGCCCCAATAGCACCTAGTTTCAAAATTTTTTGCGCCTCTTCAGAAGTGCGAAAAATATAGAGAAAGGTACAATATTTTCAAAAAAGCATAAACTTGTAAATGCGCCTTATTTACAAAATTTTTGCGCCTTTATATAACTGCTGACCGGTGATGATGACCGCAATTCCACCGATGTAGTGATGAAGTGAACCCGGCAACCCTATTACTTGAGGACGACATTGAGATTCCGCCACCCGACCATGACGAGGTCAGAACAGCCATCGCTCGGCTGAAAAACAACAAAGCCGCAGGTGCTGATGGCCTGCCTTCTGAATTGTTTAAGACCGGAGGCGAAGAGCTAATGGAGAGCATGCACGAGCTCGTAAGCAGAATATGGTCGGATGAAAGCATGCCAAGTAACTGTAACCTCAGTGTACTCTGCCCAATCCTTAAGGGATCCCACTGTCTGCGCCTACTACCGTGGGATCAGCCTACTCAATATCGAATACAAGGTTCTATCGAGCGTATTATGTGAAAGACTGAAGCCCATCGTCAACAGACTGATTGGACCTTATCAGTGCGGCTTCAGACCTGGAAAGTCCACCATAGACCAGATTTTCACATTGCGCCTAATCCAGGGAAAGACCCTAGACAAACAGATCGACACCTACCACCTATTATAATAATAATATAATAGTTTGGCGCTACAGTCCTGTATAGAACTTCGGCCGAGCTCTCTCACCATTTTGAGCTGTGCGTTTTTTTTTTATATTTGTACTCAAAGTGGTGGGACCTACAGTTTATTGTCGAATCCGAACGGCGGGTGAGAGCTTTTCATAGGCAATGGTTTTACTCTCGTAGGTTTGCCATTTACTGCCGAGAGGTAGCGCGGTATATAAAAAAGTTTCTATGAAAAGATGTTGTTAGCCCCAGTCCAGGCTTGAATCGTGGACCTTTCAGCTCGCAGTCCAACGCACTAACCACTAAGCTACCGCGTCTACCACCTATTAGTCGACTATAAAGCCGCCTTCGACACTCCGATAAGGGAACGATTATACGCCGCAATGTCTGTGTTCGGTATACCTGCGAAACATATAAGGCTATGCAGGATGACCCTGAGCAACACACGTTGCTCAGTGAGAATAGGAAAAGACCTCTCCGAGCCATTTCATACCGAACGAGGTTTCAGACAGGGTTACTCAATATCGTGCGATTTTTTTAACTTATTGATGGAGAAAATAGTTCGAGCTGCCGAACTCCATCAAAGCGGCACTATCCTCAACAAAAGTGTCATGCTGCTCGCATATGCCGATGATATTGATATCATTGGCAGGAGCACACGAGCAGTCAGCGCAGCATTCTACAGATTGGAGAAAGAGTCGCGTCGAATGGGTCTAGCGGTGAACGAGGACAAGACGAAGTTCCTTGTGTCAACAAGCAAAAAATTTCAAAAAAAGCATAAAATTGCGAATGCACCTAATCTACAAAATGTTTGCGGGTCTACATAAGGGCGCAAAATATTCAAAAAAGAAAAAAATTGCAAATGCACCTAATTTACAAAATTTTTGCGCCTCTACAGAACGGGGTAAAATATAGAAAAGGGCACAAAATTTTGAAAAGAGAATAAAATTGCAAATGCACCTAATTTACAAAATTTTATCGCCTCAACAGAAGAGCGCAAATATAGAGAAAGGCGCAAAATTTTCAAAAAAGGATGAAATTGCAAATATGCATAATTTACAAAATTTTTGCTCTTCTACTATTAGAGATTTTACACGGCAGCCCGGAAGATGTCATTCCAACCGAGACAGTCTTATATTTTTTACATGCGTTTTTTCATATTTTTTAATACTTCTCATTGTAATTTTCAATTAGACAATCGAACATTGTTAAAGTATTAAACAGTTTTTGAATTAAAGTGCAACTAACTAAGTTGTGAAAACGATATAGAATTAACTTAAATACGTTATTTTTAATTATAATATTATTTCGAACATTGGAATCCCTTGCGGGGAACTTATTTGCACAAAGTGAAAAGGAATCTATTTCCAAAAATTAAAACACGTGATGAGAATCTAATTCCAAGCCGCTACTAAACGGAGTCTATTTCCATTAAAACTAAACAATAACAAGTGAAGGAAATCAACTTACCAGCTGCAACACTTCGCTAAATAAGCAGCATAATACCTTGATATTCTGTTTATGGTGGTACAAATTGCGAATTTTGGTAAATTCCGTCACGTGTCGCAAACATCATAACCTAACATAATACGCACTTGCTTTTCTCGAACGATTACGGGCAGCGCATCACACAGCATTCGGTTGTCGCAGTCGCATTGCAAGCAGTACAACACACGTCTCTCTTTGACAAATGCAACGACCTAATCATAAGAAAGTGTCACAGTTGGTTGGAGAGTGCAAAGAGTTCACGCGGTTGACATATACACATTGATTTGTTATTTGTTCTTATTTATGCATACGCAGCAGCCAATATCCGCTGCTCAACATGGATAAACTAAGAGTCTTCCACGCATGAACATTCCATCATTCGACGGATCGTTCTTAACCTGGTATCCATTCAAGGATCTGTTTACGTCTATTGTCATTAAAAACGTGACACTTGCTGACATTCAACGACTGCAGTACCTGAAAGATTGTCTTGTAGGTTCCGCCGCTCATGCACTCGAAAACACCTGGGAACGGCTCAGAAGCAAATACGAAAATAAGCGCGTCATAATCAACGCACATCTTTCTGAAATTACTAAGCTGCCGATCGTTCATAAGGAGAATGCGCACAGTTTACGAGTATTGTTGAATGGTGTCATCGCTGCCGTTCGAGCTTTAGAACAACTTAACCTACATGTAGATCATTGGGATGATTGGCTTGTATATACCATTATCCAAAAATTGGACCCAATCACAAGAAAGGCTTGGGAGCTGTCCCTGACGTCTGGTGACGAAATACCAACTTTTAAACAGCTAACAGATTTTCTGGAGTACAGAAACCAATCACTAGAAATTATTCAGAGCTCTCTGGATACGAAGCCTGTCTTCAAAGACTCCTCCATTACAGGGGTGAAACAACAACATGTTGTAAAAACTTATCACACTATTCCTGGACGCTGTCCAGGCTGTTCTGGAAAACACATCATGTTTTGCAACGATTTCAGAAATAAATCGAACAAGAGCGATATCAATTTATTGAGCAACGCAACATGTACCTTAACTGCCTTCGGTATGGGCACCTGCGCTCAGCATGCACGTCAGATCGACGGTGTCAACGTTGCAATTAAATTTTACATGAATATTTTAGGCAGCATGATGGTGCGATCGCGTTACGCATACTTCAGGTAGACCTGTGCACATCACTTCGAATAACGCTGCGTTGTCACACGATCTACTCGAAAGGGAATATTCACCGGAGCTTGCTTCGGTTCTCTTAGGAACAGCAATAATCTCCGCAGTTTCTAACAGTGGGCACACACTTACGCTAAGGGCGTTACTTGACAATGGAGTCGAAGTGTCCTTCATCAGCGAATTCGCCGCAAAGCAGTTGGACTTAAAACGGATTCCTACTTACATTCCGGTAAACGGAGCAAGCGGTAATAGGATTGCACTTGCACGCGACATAGTTGAGTTTACGATTCGTTCTCTTAAATCAACATACGTAGCAATATGTGTAGCACTAATTCTACCACGGGTCGGTAACCTAACTCCTTCACTTAAAATTCCAATCAGCCAATTTGTCGACTTCCAGGATCTTGAATAAGCGGACTCAAGTTTTAACGTTCCTGGCAGTATTGATATTATTTTGAGTGCTGCCGATTACGCCGCGATGTTGAAAATCGATTATAAAGAAGTCAAATTAATGATACCATTGCTCAGAATACTTAATTAGTTTGGGTCGTGTTCGGTGGTCTCGCGTCTAAGCACAAGCTCACTACCAACGAAGCGCCATACACGTGTCACTATACCATCGCCGAACTCGACACATCATTGCGCAAATTTTTGGAATTGGAAGAAGTTAATTTGTGTTCCACACTTACTAACGACCAACGTGCTTGCCAAGAATTCTTCGAGGAAACTACCAGGCGTTCGGGCGACGGTCGCTATATTGTGAGGTTACCGGTAAAGAATGGAGTCGACATAACACCACTTACATCTACATATGATGTATCGTTTAATCTATTGAAATGCATGGAACGTCGTCTAAACAGTGATATCACCAGAAAACCAAACTACACTGATTTTATGACAGATAATATAGCTTTCGGCCATATGGAACCAGTAAATCCCCAGTCACCGGTCAATAAGGTATGCTACTTACTACATCACGCGGTGGTAAAGGAGTCAAGTTCGACTACGAAACTAAGAATGGTTTTTAACGCCTCACAAAAGTGCGATTCAGGTGTGTCGTTAAATGATTGTTTATATGTTGGTCCGAAACTGCACAACGATTTAGCAACAATTGTACTGAAATGTCGTCGGTATCAGATCGCATTAACCGGTGACATCGAGAAGATGTACTGTCAGATCTGGGTTGACAAAAGAGACGTTGATCTTCAAAGAATTCTATGGAAGAGTTCTGCTCGTGATGAACCAACATCATATAGGCTTCTGACAGTCACATACGGCACAAACTGCGCGCCGTATCTTGCCATCAATATTTTGCGAATGCTCGCAAAACGACGAACTTCAGAATTTTCCAGATGCAGCTAAGACGTTACTTAACGAGTTTTATGTCGACGATGTATTGTCTGGCGCTGATGATGCTGCCTCCGCAATAGAAAACGAAAAGCAACTTGCAGCATTACTTCGAACAGGTGGGTTCATACTGAGAAAATGGAATTCAAATTCAACATCATTTTTGGATGCTATCGGATCGAACGAAGACAACAGTACTACCACGCTAGATGTGCCATTCGATGATGGCACTACTGCGCTTGGCATGATTTGGTACACAAAAACAGACGAGTTTAGTTACAAAGTTAATCTTGATTACACAATCAAATTCTTCACAAAACGCCAGCTACTGTCGGATGTTTCGAAACTTGTCGATCCTCTCGGGTTTCTCGCTCTAGTGGTAGTACGAGGGAAAATCAGCTTTCAACGCCTTTGGAGTACAGGTCTCAATTGGGATGATGTACTACCAAGTGACCTTCAAAAGGATTAGATAGAATTTCGCAACGGTTTGAAGAATCTCACCCAAGTAAGAATCCTCAGATGGATGCATATGTCATAGCGTCATGTTACTTACGAAATACACACATTTGTTGATGCATCATCACAAGCCTATGCTGCTGTAGTATACCTGAAGGTCATCGTCCGACACAACAGTGCAATTGCTCATGGCAAAAACAAAGGTGGCTCCGTTAAAACGAATCACCATTCCCAGGCTTGAACTATGTGCGGCGTTACTTGGCTCCAAGTTAGCACAAAAGGTACGCAATCATTAAACGTGAATCCACGTGAAACCTTTCTATGGTCCGAATCCATAACAACTCTCTATTGGATACTTTTATATAATTCAAACAGTTGGGATGTTTTATAAAAGAATGTATAAAGACAAATTTTATTTAGTCTGCTCAAGAAAAATGATTTAGTTACAATTGAAAAATATTTCTTCAATTTTCAAAATTGAATACAACAAACTCGATACAAATATATAACAAATGCTTATACATTTCGTAACAAGTAACATTAACAAAGTAAATTTCAACACCCTCTCTCAATTATATAATTCTAAATTATTTCTAATGGCAACGAAAGTAGATGTATCTAAAGATTTTGTAAAAATGTCTGCTATTTCTTTTGAGGATGGTACATGTTCAATCTTCAGGTTTCCTTTGTAATATGATCCCTTAAAAAATGATGTTTAATATCAATGTTTTTGGTCCTCTTGCACTCTGAATTTTTCGCCATAGCTATGCAACCGGCATTGTCTTCGTAGATAACAACAGCATCTTCTTTACTAAGAATATCCATATCTTCCAAAATTCCTCGAATCCATAAACATTCGGATGCTGCATGACTTAGGGAAACATATTCCGCTTCACTAGACGACCGTCGTCTGCTTCTTACTCGACCAGGACACCGGACATCCATATACATAAAATATGTACCCACTGGTTGATTTTCTGTCATTATGGCTTGATGCCCAATCTGCATCTGCAAACCCAACTAGTTTTTGTGCATCCTTATTCCTTTTGTATGTTAATTTCAACATTTTTGTTCCTTTCAAATATCGCAATATCCTTTTAATGGCTGTCCAATGAACTTCTCCAAAATTTTGTTGAAATCTTCCCATGTATCCAACTACATAACAAATATCAGGACGCACGCATAACATCACGTACATTAAAATTCCCAGAAGTTCTCGATAAGCATTAGTGGTAGTATCCTGTACCTCGTGAGAGAGTTGAAGTCCTTTTTTCATCGGAGTTTGAATATCATTACATTCAGACATTCCAAATTTATTTAATACCTTGTCAATACTAGATTCTTGACTAAACATCATGATTCCGTTCTGTTGATTATAATCAACTTATATTCCAAGATTATAATTCAGCTTTCCACAGTCTGACATCTCGAATATTGATGACAATTTCATTTTTAATTCTTCAATTTCAGGGTGTTGGTTTCCCGAAATCATTACATCGTCAACATACAACAACAAGAATATTACACTAACTTTCGAAATCCTGGTGTACAATCAATATTCATGAAGAGAGCGTTTAAAACCAAGTTCCAACAATACAAAGTTAAATTTTTGATTCCAACAGCGTGGACTTTGCTTTAAACCGTACAGGGATTTTACTAATTTTAATGCCATACCTGGTTCAGAGTGCATGCCTTCCGGAACTTCTATGAATATTTCTTCTTTTAGCTCCCCATGAAGGAAGGCTGTTTTTACGTCAAGTTGATAAAAGAAATATCCTTTCGAGACTTCAACTGCTACTACTGTTCGTATCGTAGTCAATTTTGCAACTGGAGAATATGTATCTTCGTAGTCGATTCCATATTTTTGCAGAAAACACTTTGCGTCTAGTCTTGCTTTAAATCGGACTGGATTTCCTTCTGCGTCATTTTAAATAGTAAAGACCCACTTGGACTTCAATTGTTTAGTCTTCTCCGGTTTCCTTACTAATTTTCAGACATTGTTTTTCTCCATCGAATCCAATTCACTCTGAACTGCAGATATCCATTCTTTGCGATCATCAGAACCATTAATGTCAGAAAATGAATTTGGAACTTCAGACATCTGAACCGAACTCGCTTCGAATAGTGAAAAATAATAGCGAAACTAATAGCGAAATATAAAATAAACAGCGAATTTGCTTGTTGGTTGTCGCTGCCTCTTACTTTGTCTTAGCTGCCACTTCTGTACTTGGCAATTGCTGCATCTCATCATCATGTAAAATTCCACAATCACCCGCAATGGTAATAACATCTTCTGCTACTGCCTCTTCTGAAACGATACCATTGTCATCGTCCCTTTCTTGATCGTTTCTTTCTACAATCAAGATATCTTGAGTAGTATTATTTATCTTGAAAGGATAGCAGCATTCGTTGAATTTGCAGTCACGTGCCAACACAATACTATGTTGTTCCATATCCCATAAACGGTATCCGTTTGGAGTACCCAATCATGACATAATCCTTAATTTTTGCATCCAGTTTCTTTCGTTTTTGATCAGGTATCCAAGCAAAAACTTGGCATCCAAAAATTTCGGAGTTTTGAAAGATCTGGCTTCTGCTGAACCACAATTCTGCCGGTGTTTGAAACACATTTAGTGCCTTGGTTGGACATATATTTATCAAGAAAACACTGGTTTATACTGCTTCACCCCACAAAAATTTCGGAACTTCAGCTTCCAACATCAGCGCGTGAACCTTTTCAACCAAAGTCCGGTTGAACCTCTCAGGAACTCCATTCTGTTGAGGAGTATAGGCTATCGTTCCAAGTATTTGGATGCCCTTCTGCTTGCAAAACAATAATAATTCATTTGACTTGTACTCACGTCCTTGATCTATATTTAATTTCAAACTGCGCCGTTTCAACCGCTTCGTAATCTTTAAATCTTCACAATGTTTCTGATTTATTTTTCATTAGATATACCATAGCGAAATGAGTATGATCATATATGAATGTAACGAAATATCGTGAACCATTGTATGTAATTGGTGTTATTGGTCCGCATACGTCTGAGTGTAAGTGCTCGATCGGCCTATTTGCTCTGACGCGTTCCAGTAAAAGGTTCGCGACACTGCTTGCTCTTTGCACATACCTCACAAAAACCGTTCTGGTTTGCATTAGCGATCCCAGTTACCATCTCATGATCCACCAGTTCTTTGTAACTCTGATGACTTAAATGGCCCATTCTTTTGTTCCACAGCTCAGCTGTCTCAGCTTTTCCCAAATTTGCAGCTGACTTAGTGATCCTCATCCTTATTTCAAAAAGGTTGCCAGAACGTCTTCCAGTAGCAATAAAAATTCCATCATTTTCAATACTTGCATGCGTCTTCTTAAACTGCACATTGAGTCCAGCCTCGACCATCTTGCTCATCGACAGTAAATTCTCGCGAAACTTTGGACTATATAAAACGTTCTTTAAAATGCTGTCAGTCCCAGTGATGCTAATTTCTCGTACTTCGCCAATTTTTGAAACAGTAACAGTCTCTCCATTTTGTGCAACGTTAATATGCCGTGGTGTAGCTAGCGATGACACATTTGATAAAATGTAGTCATCTTTCACAAAGTGGTCTGTTGCACCTGAATCTAAAGCAAAAATCACTTCATCGCGTTGACGATTAAGCTGTGATTTTCTATTAGCGTATGCCATAAAGCTCACACTCGTCCTTGACTGAGACGCAATTTTCGCTTCCTTGACACGACAGTCCTTCTTCATGTGTCCTAATCCATCGCATTTGTGACTCTTGCCATTAAATTTTCCATTTCTTTTCATTGTTGCAAACGCCGTCACCTTTTCAACAGCCTGTTCTGTGTTGCGATGTTTCATCTTAGCTTCCTCGCCAAACAAGCGTACACTAACGACTGCTAATGTTAGGACTTCTTGCGTTATTATAGCTTCCCGCAATAAACCACATGCAACCGAGACATTTGCTCTGTGGTCTGAACGCGACGCCGCATTAAAGGTATGGGTCAAACGTGTACGAAATAATACTTTTCAAACAGAAATCCGATATCTTCAAAAAAACATACTTCTTCCAACGAATAGTAAATTACTAAAATTAAATGCGTCGATAGATGATGAAGGGATCCTACGTCTTGGCGGTAGACTGAAACACTCTCATATACCCTTTAGCGAGTGTCATCCTATGATACTACCAAAACACAATTTTTTACGCGGCTATAAAGAGTATGTAGCGCTTTTCATCTGCTTAGCAACGAAAGCGATCCACCTGGAGATGGTAAGCGACCTGACAACAGAAACTTTCATCGGTGCGAGGAGTCCGCTCAGACATCTTCAGCGATCGCGAAACCAATTTTATCGGCACGGATACACTGCTGAAAGAAGAAACACAAGATTTTTACGTGCAAAAAAAGACGGCAGATCAACACGCTTCTCAAATAGGTACTAACTGGCATTTTATACCCGCTGCTGCCCCAAACTTCGGTGGGTTATGGGAAGCCGGAGTGAAAAGCATGAAATTTCATCTGAAAAGGGTCGTTGGAGCAGCAACGCTGACATTTGAAGAATTTTATATGATATTAAAAAAAAATCGAGGCATGCTTAAACTCACGCCCGCTCTCAGCCTTGACCGACGATCCAACTGACCTCGCGGCGCTAACCCCTGGCCACTTTCTAGTGGGTAGAGAACTGCTAGCCATACCAGAGCCCTGTAGTCTAGATGTAAAACCTCAATTACTGAGTTGGTGGAAGCAGCTCGCTCAAATGCAGCAAGATTTTTGGCGTAGGTGGTCCGTCGACTATCTACATCAGCTTCAAACACGAATCAAATGGCAACGGATACACGAAAACGCAGTCATCGGCCAGCTAGTGATCATTCGTGATGAGCGTCAACCCTCAACTCGATGGTCCTTAAGCCGCGTTATCGCAACACATGCCGGTGATGATGATTAAATCCGAGTCGTTACTATTAAAACCAAAGACATAGTTCTCAAACGTCCGATCTCCAAAATCTCGCTGCTTCCTGTGGAAATACGACCTGAGGATAAAATTCAAAAAGCTAATCGGTCTCCGACTTTGCCCAACATTGGACAACAGTGGGCGGTCTTCTGACCTTCTGCCTAATTTACACAATTTTTGCGCCCCTCCAGAATGGGGCAAAATATAGAGAAAGGCGCAACATTTACAAAAAAGAATAAATTTGTAAATGCACCTAATTTTTTTTGCGCCTCTACAGAAGAGTGAAAAATAAAGAAAATGGCGCAAAATTTTCAAAAAAAAATGCAGAAAAATGTGCCTAATTTACATAATGTTTGCGCCTCAACATTAGGGCGCAAATTTTTTAAAAAATTAAAAAAATTGAAAATGCACCTAATTTGCAAAATTTTCGAAAAAGAATAAAATTGGAAATGCGCTTTATTTACAAAATATTTGCGCCTCTACAGAAGGGCGTAAAATATAGAAATAGGCGCAAAATTTTGAAAAACGAATAAAATTGCAACTGCACCTAATTTACAAAATATATATATATAGATGATATATATATATATATCTATATCTATATATATATATATATATATATATATATATATATATATGATGCGAATAAAACGTAAAATTGTGGTTGTAGCACTGATTTTATTAAACAAAAATTTAAATTAAACTGAAATTAAAAGATTTGACGTGTTGCGCGATGTTACAAAATTTTCGAACTCAAATTGTGACAAAATGTATCTGAACAAAAAAAAAGTTTGACAATAAAAAATAATGTTTCAAATTAAAGATAAAATTAAATTGTACAGTGCGGTTCTCAGCAGAAGGGCGAAAAATATAGGCGTAAAAAAAAAGCGTAAAAAAAAAGAATAAATTTTTAAATGCACCTAATTTACAAAATATAAAGAAAGGCGCAAAATTTTCAAAAAAGAATAATATTGCAATTGCGCCTAATTTACAAAATTTGTTCACCTCTTCAGAAGTTCGCAAAATGTAGAGAAAGGCGCAAAATTTAAAAAAAAGAATAAAATTGTAAATGCACATAATTTACAAAATTTGTGGCCTTCTACAGAAGGCCCAAAATATAGAAAAAAGCACAAAATGTTCAAAAAAGAATAAAATTGTAAATGCACCTAAATGCACCTAATACAAAATGTTTGCGCCTCAACCGAAGGGCGCAAAATATAGAGAAAGGCGCAAAATTTTCAACAAAAGTATAAAAATGCAAATGCGCCTAATTTACAAAATATTTGCTCCTCTAAAGAAGGTGCGCCTCTACATAGGGGCGCAAAATTTTCAAGAAGAATAAAATTGCAAATGCATTTAATTTACAACATTTTTGCGCCTCTTCAAAAGTGCGCAAAATTTTCAAAAAGCATAAAATTGCAAATGCGCCTAAATTACAAAATTTCTACGCCTCAATATAAGGGCGCAAAATGTAGAAGAGGGCGCAAAATTTACAAAATTTGAAAAGGCGTAAAATTTTCAAAAAAGAATAAAATTGCAAATGCGCCTAATTTACAAAATTTGTGGCCCTCTACAGAAGGTCTTAAAATATAGAAAATGGCGCAAAAATTTCAATAAAGAATAAAATTATAAATAGAACTGCAAATGCACCTAATTTACAAAATTTTTGCGCCTCAACAGAAAGGCGCAAAATATAGAGAAAGGCGCAAAATTTTAAAAAAGGAGAAAATTGTAAATGCACCTTATTTACTAATTTTTTGCGCCTCTACAGAAGGGCGAAAAATATAGAAAATGACGCAAAATTTTTAAAAAAGGATAAAATTGCAAATGTGTCTAATTTACAAATTTTTTGCGCCTCTACAGAACGGGGTAAAATATAGAAAAGGGCGCAAAATTTTTGAAAAAAGAATAAAATTGTAAACGCACCTGAACAGTTTGTAATGTTTTGGCAACTCTGTTTCGAAAGCGAAAACGGACGAGAACTAACGAAAAGTTAGTTAAGAAGTTAGTTACACTCTCGAAGTATCCGCACTTTGTCGAAGCTCCCTTCAGGAGTGAGTGAGGGGGCTTGTGTTTGCCGCATTGACTCCAAGGGGCACTCTGGCAGGTAGCCGGGACAGGTCCTTGGACGAGTGGCCAGACTAAGACGGTTACATCCCTAAAATCCTACCATTCACCAGTATCTGGTGTCAGGCAGGTAGGCGTCTGTTCCCTGTGGGGCGGCCTCTTTGTGTGACCGAAGGGTCGTTAAACACATACAACCGAAGGGTCTGGAAACACTTCTACTTGCGATGTCGTTAAAACCAAATATGAAGTCGTCCACGGAACTAGATACCGGGTCTACGGACCCAGGGGTAGGGATATCTGCCCCGGCGTCTGCAGCTGTCGCCATGCAGCCAGGCGTATGCTCTCCCAGCAGGACAGGCCGACTCAGCTCAGGGCGCCAGTGGTGGCGAGGACGAGGGCCTATCAAAATTTTCCGATGATACCCTTACGCCCTCTTAGGAGGATGAGCTACTCGTCCAATGATTCTGCTTACGCAGATCAACCTCCAGGAGTAGACTGGCGACGACTGCGCTTATGGAGAGAATGAAAGAAGTTAAGACGCACATCACACTGTTCCAGGAACCCTGGACTGTAAATGACAGGGTTGCTGGTTGGGGTGACTCGCCATACCAAATATTTTATACACTCAATGCAGGCCACCCTAGGACCTGTATTATCTGTAAAAAGGATTTTAACTTTTCTTTCTCCACAGAACTGTCTTCCTCAGACGCCACTACAATTTTTGACGGGAGCGGTGGCCTCATGCTGTCTTCAGTATATCTCCCGCATGACTCTCCGGATGAACTCCGAGGAACTGCTGAGGATTACAAGGTTTGCTGCCGAAAAAGGTAAGAAATTAATAATTTGTACAGATGCCAATTCTACACCATACAACAACGACTGTAATGCTCGGGGACATGCCCTATTTGAATTTATTAATGCGTATGATCTTCTGACCCTAAACGTTGGTTGCTCTGCCACCTTCATCACTAGAGTCAGAAGTGAAGTACTTGACTTAACTCTTTGCTATAAAAACATACTTGACATGTCTCTAGCAGACATTCCTTCTCGGATCATAGGTACGTCTGTTTTAAACTATCTATTCCCAACATACCCCACCTATGTTTCGCAACAAATCGAAAACTAAGTGGGCTCTATTCAGAAGACTTTTAAAGAATGCGTTAGACGTATCTCCCGCACCCCCTTTAAGTTCTATATATAACATTGACAGGGAGGTTCGTGCATTCGAAGAAGCTTGCCCTCTTCGCACCCGAGAGCTAAGAACGGATACTCGGAGACTTTTCAATAAAGCTAAAAGAATAAATACTACAGAGCATTGGGATCTCTACTACGAAAAACTCAGTGTATACAAAAAGAATATGCGCTCCGCAAAAGAGGGTCATGGCGACTCTTCTGTGCACAAGTTGATTGTGTTACAAAAACCGCAAGAATTAAGAAATTTCTTTCGAATACCCACTCCCAACCGGAACTCCTGATAGACAGGCAGGGGGTTAGGGCAGGTAACTCTGAGGACTCTTTAAAGATTCTAATGGAGGAGCACTATCCAAACTGTTTCGTCAACTCAGATGAGACGAGGCTATGGGAAACTTCTCAATACTCCCACAACTTAGCCATCATCACCGACATGGTGGGGAAGGCAATTCATAGCTTCCAGCCATATAAAGCCCCAGGGCAAGATGTAGTTTTCCCAGCCCTATTACAACGGGCAGTGGATCTTCTGGACGTCCGTCTGTCCAGGCTTTATGAGGCATGCCTTAATCAGAGCTATACCCCCCTAACATAGCAAGAATCAAGAGTAGTTTTCATACCTAAGCCGGGCAAAGAAACCTACTCAACCCCCAAGGCATATAGACCCATAAGTCTATTGTCCTTCCTACTGAAAACAATGGAACGCATATGGTTAAGGAAAAAATCCCTTATGAGCAGCAGAAATTTAAGCAACATGCATACATAAAGGGACGATCCGTTGAAACCGCCTTACATGAGGTAGTTACAAAATTGAAAGGGGTATGATCTAAAAGAACTCACTCTAGCAGCCTTCATAGATTTAAGGTGCTTTCAAAAACGTTCACACTGACACACTGATCTCGTCCCTTGCTTCCATCGACGTAGACCCGGCTATTTTACACTGGGTACGTCATATGTTGTGCAACAGATCCATCACTTGTCAGCAGGGCAATATTAATCTAAGGGGAGGGTGTTTCGCGGTACCCCACAGGGTGGCATTCTCTCACCGCTACTCTGGGTCGTCACCATAAAAAGTCTCCTAAGAAGACTAACCGAGGCTGGTTTACATGCTGTCTGCTAGCAGACGACATCGGCATCCTTGCCTCGGGGACACATCCTCTTCTCCCTACCAGACGAATCCAAGAAGCCTTGGATATCTCGGCTGAATGGTCATCACGTAGGGGATTAAAAAACTGAAATCTGTCTCTTTACTAGAAAAAGGAAGCTACCTAGCTATCCTCTTCCACAGGTAAACGGATAGATACTGGCACTTACAGGTCAAGTCAAGTACCTTGGAGTAATCCTGGATTATAAACTTAACTGGAAGACACAAATAGCTAGCAGAGCCACAAAAGCCGTTAGGGTTTGGGCAACCTGCAGAAGATGTATTGGTCCTACATGGGGACTTCGACCAAAGATGACCCACTGGATTTTCACCAGCGTTGTACGACCAATACTCACATATGCGTCACTTGTATGGTGGACAGCTTTGGGACGAAAATGTAACATCAAACCACTCGAGAAAGTGCAACGGGCGTATTGTCTCGGCATTTCAGGTCCGATGCCTACCACTTCGACCAAAGCAATTGAGACTATTCTAAACATACGCCCAATACAAATTCAAGTTAAATATGAGGCCGCGGTCGCAGCGGCTCGACTAAACATCCTTGGGGGATGGCTCAATTCCGAGACATTAACCAATCACCAAACCATAATTAACTCAATTCCTAATACTGTTTCTACAGGTAATTGGAACTGCGACCGCATCCCGGAGGATGCTAGGGAGGAATTGGACAACGGTCAGGTATTGTCTTGCTATCCGGGGATCCACCTCTACTCTGACGGATCAAAACTAAACGGTCACACTGAAGCAGGCTTTTTCTGTGAAGCCTTTTCTGCAAAAGAAAGCCTTCGTCTGCATGACCACAACACCGTCTTTCAGTCAGAAGTAGTGGCTATAACAGAAGGGGCTAAATTTATACAAAGCACTCACTGTGTAGACAAGTGTATTAAAATTTTCTCAGACAGCCAAGCTGCCATTAGAGCTTTATCCACCGACAAGGTAAAATCCAGAGTGGTTCTACAATGTAAAGAGGCCCTTGCTGATCTCTTACTTGTTAACACTGTGGACATTATCTGGGTCCTCATTTTACTGAATAAAAGGTTTATATTAAAACTAAAGCTGTGTGTTCTATTTTAATATTTAAAATCATAAAAGGAAAACCTCCAAATCAAGTTTTGGTTCAACAATAATTCTTAAAAGAATTACAAACATTTTTGGTGGCCCATGGGGGGAATCTCCTTCTATGACACACTAGTTAATATTACTTAATTTTCTGTAAAATTCAGACAGTTTTCTGCGTCACAATAAAGCATAAAAAACAAAAAATAAGCGGACTACTTCACGAGTTTTTTGTTGTTTGCTGTTCGGAAATTGTCACTCAAATACGAAACTCACCACGACATCGCTGTCTACATCGCTCATTCATTCAATCAATATCACTGTAATGTAAATATGTGGTCAGCGTAACGTTAAGTTCACGTGTTGATTCCAATTTCACTATCAACATAGATACAGCGTATGTTTTGGATTCGCTCACAAACAGATTGCCAAGTCAATACATTGAACCCCAAAGGGGGAGCCATATTCAAGGTATAACGTTAGCTGATCCAACATATAACCACCCAAAAAGAATTGATTTAATTATTGGAGCTGATGTAATACCACAAATAATTTTACTAGATGTTCGTATCGGGTAGTCAGACCAACCAATTGCGCAAAATACACATTTAGGATGGATTATTTCGGGCAGGACTCGATCCCCAAACATAGAATCGATTCAAGTACATAGCAGTCATGCAACCATTGAGCTCCAAACTTTCGTTAAAATGTTTTATGAACTGGAGCAGGTTCGGATTATGTCAGTAGAAGATCAGTGGTGTGAAGATTTCTTCGAAAAAACACATATAAGACAACCAAATGGAAAATATTTGGATTTATGATCCAAACCAAACTCTGGGAAAATCCAACCAAATCATTCCAGCTACAACCACTGAAAATCGACACTGTACCTTCACTTAAAGAAATAAACCTACAGTTGCATCTTGTGTGTTACCGCATTACGCGGTGATCAAAGAAGACAGTCTGACAACTAAATTCCGCATAGTGCGCTCCCTCAACGATTTATTATGCATTAGCCCACCATTTCAAAATGACTTAACATCGGTGATATTTAATTGGCGAATGCACAAATACGTTTTCACTGCCGATATATCACCGTATTTTATGGCGAAACAACAATAATGCAATTCAAGATTTTGTTTAACAACAGTAACCTTTGGCACGGCTTCTGCCCCATATACCGCAATTAAGGTTATGCACCAAATGAATATGAAAAACAACGATTTACATTTGCTGCGAATGTTTTAAAATATGAAATGTACGTCGATGACGTACAAACCGGCAGCCATTCAGTTAACACTGCAATACAAATTAGGGATCAGCTAACTGCGTCATTAATGTCAGTAGGTATGGAGTTACAAAAATGGTCCAGCAATTCCGCTGAGATACTTAAATCAATTCCAATCGCTCATCAGTCAAGCAGAACTCTGTTACAGTTTAACAGCAGCGAAACAATCAATACATTAGGCATGTGTTGGCAGCCGAACATTGATCAATTTAGATTTAAAATCAACTTTAAAACCAGTTGGGAAGGTTAGATCACATGGGAAATTTTAAAGTAGGTGTAATTATGATAGTTAGGATTCAAAATTATAGTCGGTCTAAGCCGACTATAAATACCCTACACATATGTGTGGTTACCATTCAAAGTGATATATAGGTCACCAGGGTATACGAATCCTTAAAATAACTACAAACATTCAATCGCTGAAGAATTTCCATTCATTTGATACCCATATTTACAAATGGGTAGGTGTACCGAATTTCGATTTTTTTTTTGTGAACCACAAGTCTTTTCGCCGGAAAACATTATTATCATGTATTTGAGCATGATATCAATATATGTTTGACCAAAAAAGTTTACCTAAGCACGTATACATAAAAATTGATCTTTATATGTACATTTTATATGAGGTATTTGAACATAAGTGGTCGGATCATAGGTCACAATGGACCGATCTCGCCAATTTTTTCGCACATACAGCGTAGGTATATTAGTAATCTAAGTTATAAGTTTCATTTATCTAGCTCTTCAATTTTAAAAGTAGTAGAGATTTCAACAGACAGACAGACGGGCAGACGGACATCGCTAAATCGACTCAGGAGGTCATGCTGATCAAGAATATATATACTTTTCCATACCGGAGATGCTTCCTTCTGGGTGTTACAAACGGCGTACCAAACTGAATATACCCTTTCACTCTTAGTGTAGGGTATAATAAATCGGACTCCAACTAAACGGATAATTCTTTCAACTATTGCTCGTCTCTTTGACCCCTTGGGTTTTATCAGTCCATACTAAAATTTATTTGGAACGCAAAAATCACAAGAACAGATCAATCGGTTACCACACTGGACTGGGATGAAACCTTACCGGATTATCTCAATATTCCATGGCAATAATTTGTACAAACATTAACCAATATTGAAAAAATCCACATTCCGCGATGGTTAAATTATTTTCCTCCACAATTAAAATCTATTGAATCTGCTTACGCGGCTAATATTTACACCCGTATTTCGTATGCCGATGGTCTAGTGTACACGCGTCTATTAGTAGCCAAGAGTAAGGTTACTCCCACAAAACCACTAACAATCCCTCGTGTAGAGCTATGCGGCGCAATGTTAGCGATCAAGATTGCCAGCTGGGTGAAAACGAATATACGTTCCTCAATTACAAATATTTCTATATTTTACTGGACAGATGCAATGATTGTTTTATACTGAATCAACAGAGACATAAATAAATGGAAAACGTTTGTCGCCAACAGGGTCGGAAAAATCTTAGATAGTTCGTCTACAAACCAATGGAGGCACATAGCAACCGATGAAAATCCGGCAGATTGTGTCACACGTGGTTTAACACCAACCCAGCTATCCAACTTTGATCTGTGGTGGACAGGGCCACGGTGGCTCACACAATCGAAGTCCACCTGCCAAAAATATAACTTGAACGATCATGATGTGGATTTGGATATGACTGAAACCAAGCCGATTCAGCTGTTTGCAAATTTTGCAATAAATAATGAAAATATAATTTATCAATATTCGTCTTTCAACAAGTTGCTACGCATAAATGCATTATTACAATGTTTTTGTTATAATACTCGTTCCGCAAATAAGGCCAATCGCAAAACTGGACCAATAACAGTCATCGATCTTCAAGGAAGTTTATTTCAGCTGACCCGACTCGTACAACGTGAAGCCTTTGCAAAGAGATATATCTTATACAAGTGAATGAACCACTTCCAAGTAAAAGCAAGCTAATTAGTCTCACGCCGTTTCTGGACGATGATCACATTTTACGAGTACGTGGCCGATTACAACGATGAAACTTACCCTACCGACAAAAACTTCCAATCATTTTACCTAGTACACACCACTTCACGCAGCTAGTTATCATCAATGCACATCATAATACTTTACATGGCGGCGCTCAACTTACGTTGTCCACTATTCGTCAGCATTTTTAGATAATAAAGGCCAGACAAACCGTTCGAACCGAAATTCCTAAATGTATCAAATGCTTTTGAAACAAACCAAAAGTAAGCAATCAACTCATAGGAAATTTACCATACCACCGAATAAATCCGCCAAAACGAGCATTTTTAGCCACCGGCGTGGACTATACTGGATCAATTGAGTTAAAATCATCTAACTATAGCGGCAATACGATGTACAAAGGTTATATTGCAATTTTCATATGTCTCGCAACTAAAGCGGTTCATTTGAAAGCGGTCACAGGAATGTCAACTGAATGCTTTCTATGGGCATTACAACGATTTATTGGTCGCAGAGGTATTTGTAGCGTTTCAGTGATTGTGGTACCAATTTTATAGGTGCAGATAAGGTCCTGCGAAACACCCAGAATAACTTCACAAAGGCAGTAGAACGCGACATTGTTCCCAAACTGTGCGCGCAACACATTCAATGGCATTTTAATCCACCACACTCTCCCAATTTTGGGGGCTTATGGGAAGCAAATGTAAAATCAATAAAGTTTCATTTAAAGCGAATCATTGATAGCACCCGATTAACTTACGAAGAACTATCAACAATTCTCGTGAGAATTGAGTCGTGTTTAAACTCAAAGCCGTTATGTCCTTTGACGTCTGATCCAGATTATTTGTACGTACTTACGCCAGCTCATTTTTTAATCGGCGATTCGTTGCTGTCACCACCAGAAACTATAAATATCCATTTTTCCATTACTCAAAACTACTTGGCTATTCAAAAAATGATTCAGCAATTTCGGTAAAAATGGTCCTCTGACTGGCTGTCGCATTTGCGGACCCGACCAAAATGGCGTACAGAAGAACCTAACCTACAACATAACGATCTAGTTGTAATCAAAGATGACAGATTACCTCTCAATGAATGGGTATTGGGATGCATTATCCATTTGCACCCTGGAATGGACAACTTAGTACGTTTAGTCACGATTCGAACCAAAAATGGAATCTACAAATGATCCGTTTCCAAAATTTGTCGCTTACCGATTCGGAACTTCATTTGCAAGAGAAGACGGTCCATCATACTTGTTCCAGCATTGGGGGCGGCATGAACAGTTTTGTAATGTTTTGGCAACTCTGTTTCAAAATCGAAAACATTTTTTTTTTAGCGACTGAGACGAGAAGTTAGTTAAAAACATCGAGTGCTCAGTTGCTGTACACTCGCATTATACTGAATAAAAGGTTTATATTAAAACTAAAGTTGTGTGTTCTATTTTAATATTTAAGATCATAAAAGGAAAACCTCCGAATCAAGTTTTGGTTCAACAATAATTCTTAAAAAAATTAAAAACAGCACCTAATTAACAACATTTTTGCGCCTCAACAGAATGGCGCAAAATATAGAGAAAGGCGTAAAATTTTCAAAAAAGAATTAAAATGTAAATGCACCAAATTTACAAAATTTTTGAGCCTCTACAGTAGGAGGAAAAATACATAAAATGGCGCAAAATTTTCAAAAAAGGATAAAATTGCAAATGTGCCTAATTTACAAAATTTCTGCGCCTTTACATAAGGGCGCAAAATATAGAAAAGAGCGCAAAATTTACAAAATTTTTCTACCTCTACAGAAGTTCGCAAAATGTAGAGAAAAACGCAAAATTTTCAAAAAAGAATAAAATTCTAAATGCACCTAATTTAAAAAAGAATAAAATTGCAAAAGCACACAATTAAAAAATTTGTCGCCCTCTACAGAAGTGCGCAAAATATAGTAAAAAGCCGAAAATTTTCAAAAAAGAATAAAATTCTAAATGCACCTAATTTACAAAATTTTTGCGCCTCTACATAAGGGCGCAAAATTTTCAAAAGAGATTAAAATTGCAAATTCACCTAATTTACAAAATTTTTGGGCCTCAACATAAGGGTGCAAAATTTTCAAAAGAGTTTAAAATTGCAAATGCACCTAATTTACAAAATTTTTGCGCCTCTACATAAGGGCGCAAAATTTTCAAAAGAGATTAAAATTGCAAATGCACCTAATTTACAAATTTTTTGCGCCTCTATAGAACGGGGTAAAATATAGAAAAGGGAACAAATTTTGAAAAAAGAATAAAATTGCAAATGCACCTAATTTACAAAATTTTTGCACCTCAACAGAAGGGCGCAAAATTTACAAAAAGAAAAATATTGTATATACACCTAATTTACAAATTTTTTGCGACTCTACAGATGGGCGAAAAATATAGAAAATGGCGCAAAATTTTCAAAAAAAGGATAAAATTGAAAATGTGTCTAATTTACAAAATATTTGCGCCTCTACAGAACGGGGTAAAATAGAGAAAAGACGCAAAATTTTGAAAACAGAATAAAATTGCAAATGCACTTAATTAACAAAATGTTTGCGCCTCTACAGAAGGGCGAAAAATATAGAAAATGGCGCAAAATTTTCAAAAAAGGATAAAATTGCAAATGCTAATTTACAAAATGTTTGCTATCTACAGAAGGCGCAAAATTTTCAAAAAAACATAAAATTACAATGTGCCTAATTTACAACATTTTTGCGCCTCTACATAAGGGCGCACAATGTAGAAAAAGGCGCAACATTTGCAAAATTTTTTGTCTCTACAGAAGTGCGCAAAATATTCAAAAATAATAAAATTGCAAATGCGCAAAATTTACAAAGTGTTTGCGCCTCTACATAAGGGCGCAAAATTTTCAAAAAAGAATAAAATTGCACATGCGCCTTATTTACAAAATTTTTGAGCCTATTAAGAAGGGTGAAAATTATGGAAAAAGGCGCAAAATTTTCAACAAACATAAAATTTCAAATATTCATAATTTACAAAATGTATAGAAGATCTATCCTCTGCATCTTTTTTATTTATCAAATAAGAAGGTTTTTAATCGTACGAATGTAACGCCCGTCACAATGGAATGCCCCTATAGCGCCTAATTTAAAAAATGTTTACGCCTCTACAGAATGGCGCCTCCACAAAAGTGCGCAATATATAGAAAAAGGCGCAAAATTTTCAAAAATTGCAAATGCACCTAATTTACAAAATTTGTGCCCCTCTACAGAAGGGCGCAAAATATAGAAAAAAGCGCAAAATGTTCAAAAAAAGCATAAAATTGCAAATGCGTCTAATTTACAAAATGTTTGCGGCTCTACATAAGGGCGCAAAATTTTTACGTTCCTAAAGCGCCTCTAAAAATTGTATTCCTTTTTGAAAATTTTGCTCCTTTCTCTATATTTTGCACACTTCTAAAGAGAGAAAAGGGTAAAAAATTTACACAATTTTTGCGCCCTTTTATATATTGTACGCCCTTATGTAAAGGCGCGAGAATATTGTAAAATAGTCACATTTACAATTTTAAACTTTTTTAAACATTTTGGCCTTTTTTTCTTCTGTTAAGGCGCAAAATTTTCAAAAAAGAATATAATTGATATAGCACCTAATTTACAAAACGCCTCTACAGAAGGGCGCAAAATGTAGAGAAAGACGTAAAATTTCCAAAAAAAAGAATAAAATTGCAAATGCGCCTAATTTACAAAATTTTTGCGCCTCTACAGAAGGGCGAAAAATATAGCAAAGGGCGCAAAATTTTCAAAAAAGCATACAATTGCAAATACGCAAAATGTAGAAAAGGGCGCAACATTTTTTTACCTCTACAAAAGTTTGCAAAATGTAAAGAAAGGCGCAAAATATTCAAAAAAGAATAAAATTGCAAATGCACATAATTTACAAAATGTGTGGCCCTCTACAGAAGGCCGCAAAATATAGAAAAAAAGTGCAAAATTTTCAAAAAAGAATAAACTTGTAAATGCGCCTAATTTACAAAAATTTTGCGCCTCTACAGAAGGGCGAAAAATATAGAAAATGGTTTAAAATTTTCCAAAAATGATAAAATTGCAAATGCGACTAATTTAGAAAATTTTTGCGCCTCTACATAAGGACGCAAAATTCTCAAAAAAGAATAAAATTGTAAATGCACCTTATTTACAAAATTTTTGCGCCTTTACATAATTTTTCTACCTCTACAGAAGTTCGCAAAATGTAGAGAAAAGCGCAAAATTTTTAAAAAAGAATAAAATTGTAAACGCACCTAATTTACAAAATTTTTGCGCCTCTACAGAAGGGCGAAAAATATAGAAAAAGGCGCAAAATTTTCAAAAATTGCAAATGCACCTAATTTACAAAATGTGTGCCCCTCTACAGAAAGGAGCAAAATATAGAAAAAAGCTCAAAATTTTCAAAAAAAGCATAAAATTGCAAATGCGCCTAATTTACAAAATGTTTGCTCTTCTACAGAAGGAGCAAAAAAGGCGCCTTTATATAAGTGCGGTAAATTTAAAAAAAAAGAATAAAATTGCAAATGCATCTAATTTACAAAATGTTTACGTTTCTAAAGCGCCTCTGAAAACTTTATTCCTTTTTGAAACATTTGCGCTTTTCTCTATACTTTGCACACTTCTAAAGAGAGAAAAGGGCGAAAAATTTACAAATTGTTTGCGCCCTTATGTAAAGGCGCAAGAATTTTGTAAATAAGGCACATTTTCAATTTTATGTTTTTTGAAAATTTTGCGCTTTTTCGCTCCTTCTGTAGAGGCGCAACATTTTCAAAAAAGAATAAAATTGCAATAGCAGCTAATTTACAAAATTTTTGCGCCTATATTGAAGGGCGCAAAATGTGGAGAAAGACGCAAATTTCCAAAAAAAGAATACTAGGCAGATACGCCTAATCGCAAATTTTTTAAAAAAGGATAAAATTGCAAATGCGCCTAATTTACAAATTTTCTGCGCCTCTACATAAGGGCGCAAAATGTAGAAAAGGGCGCAAAATTTACAAAATTTTTCTACATCTACAGAAGTTCGCAAAATTAGAGAAATGCGCAAAATTTTCAAAAAGAAAAAAATTGCAAATGCACATAATTTACAAAATTTGTGGCCCTCTACAGAAGGGCACAAAATATAGACAAAAGCGCAAAATTTTCAAAAAAGAATAAAATTGTAAATGCACATTATTTTTCAAAATTTTTCCGCCTCTACAGATGGGAGAAAAATATAGAAAACGGCGCAAAATTTTCAAAAAAGGATAAAATTTATAAAATTTCTGCACCTCTATATAAGGGCGCAAAATGTAGAAAAGGGCGCAAAATTTACAAAATTTTTCTACCTCTACAGAAGTTCGCAAAATGTAAAGAAAGGCGCAAAATTTTCAAAAAAGAATAAAATTGTTTTGCACATAATTTACATAATTTGTGGCCCTCTACAGAAGGGTGCAAAATTTAGAAAAAAGAACATAATTTTAAAAAAAGAATAAAATTCTAAATGCACCTAATTTACAAAAGTTTTGCGCCTCTACAGAAGGGCGAAAAATATAGAAAATGGCGCAAAATTTTCAAAAAAGAATAAAATTGAAAATATACCTAATTTACAAAATTTTATCCTATAAAGAAGGGTGCAAATTATGGAAATAGGCGCAAAATTTTCCAAAAATGATAATATTGCAAATGCGCCTAATTTACAAAATGTTTGCGCCTCTTCAGAACGGGGTAAAATATAAAAGGGAACAAAATTTTGAAAAAATAATAAAATGCAAATGCACCTAATTTACAAAATTTTTGCGCCTCAACAAAAGGGCGCCAAATATAGAGAAAGGCGCCAAATTTTCAAAAAAGAATAAAATTGCAAATGTGTCTAATTTACAAAATTTTTGGGCCTATAAAGAAGGGTGCAAATTAAGAAAAAAGTCGCAAAATTTTCAACAAATCATAAAATTTCAAATGCGCATAATTTACAAAATTTATAGAAAACAATATATCTATTCATTATACCCTACACCTATGAGGTACAGGGATAATAACTTTGTGCATATATTGTAACGCCCCTTAGGAGGCGTGTCCGGTATGGAAAAGTATATATGAACCACCCACTTTTTTTTTCATTATTTCCCGGGTTTTCATAGTGGAAATTTGATCCGTAAATTATTAAAATCAAATCTATGAAATATTAGCCTTTCAAAATTTTAAATATCGGCGTGCCCAATTACATTTTTCAAATTTATTTTTTTTAGTTTTTTATACTTTATATAATTTTTTTAATTTATGGGGATATAAGACGTAAATTTCTGATATATGAATAATATTCTGAGGGATAATATCCCCACCAAAGGTGTAGGGTATTCCATAGTCGGGCCCGACCGACTATAAAAATCCGCCCCATGTGACCGAACTTACCCATGTGACCTAACTTTCCCAACTCGTTTTTCTTTATCAAATGAGAAGGTTTCTAATCGTGCGAATGTAACGCCCGTCACAATGGTATGCCCCTATAGCACCTAATTTAAAAAATGTTCAAAAAATTTTAAAAAAAGAATAAAATTGCAAATGCACCTAATTTACAAAATTTTTGTGACTCTACAAAAGTACGCAAAATATAGAAAAAGGCGTAAAATTTTCACTAATTGAAAATGCACCTAATTTACAAAATTTGTGCCCCTCTACAGAAGTAGAAAAAAAGGCGCAACATTTTCAAAAAAAAAAAAAAAAAAATTGCAAATGCGCTTAATTTACAAAATTTTTGCGCCTTTATATAAGGGCAGTAGCCGCGGTAGCTCAGTGGTTAGTGCGTTGGACTGCGAGCCGAAAGGTCCCCGGTTCAAGCCTGGACTGGGGCTAACAACATCTTTTCATAGAAACATTTTTCTATACCCACCACTTTGAGTACAAATATAACACGCACAGCTCAAAGTGGTGAGAGAGCTCGGCCAAAGTTCTGATAGGACTATAGTGCCAAACTTTTATTATTATTATATAAGGGCTCAAAATTTTCAAAAAGAATAAAATTGAAAATGCACCTAATTTACAAAATTTTTGCTCCTCTACAGAAGGAGCAGAAAACGCGCAAAATTTAAAAAAAAAGAATAAAATTGCAAATGCGCCTAATTTACAAAATTTTTGTGCCTCTACAAAAGTGCGCAAAATATAGAAAAAGGCTCAAAATTTTCAAAAATTGCAAATGCAACTAATTTACAAAATTTGTGCGCCTCTACATAAGGGCGAAAAATTTTCAAAAAAGAATAAAATTGCAAATACGCATAATTTACCAAATTTTTGCTCCTCTATATAAGGGCGCAAAATTTTCAAAAATGAATAAAATAGAAAGAATAGAAGATCTATTCTCTGCATCTTTTTTATTTATCAAATGAGAAGGTTTTTAATCGTACGAATGTAACGCCCGTCACTATGGAATGCCCCTATAGCACCTAATTTTAAAAATGTTTGCGCCTCTACAGAAAGGCGCAAAATACAAAGAAAGGCGCAAAATTTTCAAAAAAGAATAAAATTGCAAATGCGCCTAATTTACAAAATTTTTGCGCCTTTATATAAGGGCTCAAAACTTTAAAAAAGATTAAAATTGCAAATGCATCTAATTTACCAAATGTTTGCGCTTCTATTTGAAAATAAAATTGTAGAGAGAAAAGGGCGCAACATTTACAAAATTTTAGCGCCCTTTTCTATATTTTGCGCCCTTATGTAAAGGAGCAAGAATTTTGTAAATTAGGCGCATTTGCAATTTAATGCTTTTTGAAAATTTGGCGCCTGTTTCTATATTTCGCGCACTTTTGTAGAGGCGCAAAAATTTTGTGCATTAGATGCATTTGCAATTTTATTTTTTTTTAATTTTGCGTCTTTATCTACATTTTTCACCCTTCTGTAGAGGCGCAAAAAATAAAATTGCAATAGCACCTAATTTACAAAATGTTGGCGCCTATATAAAATGGTGCAAATTATGGAAAAAGGCGCAAAATTTTCAAAAAAGGATAAAATTGCAAATGCGTATAGTTTATAAAATTTTGCGGCTCTACAGATGGGCGCAAATATAGAGAAAGCTGCAATATTTATAAAAAAAGCATAAACTTGTAAATTTACAAAATTTTTGCGACTCTACAGAAGGGCGCAAAATGTAGATAAAGACGCAAAATTAAAAATAAATAAAATTGCAAATGCATCTAATTCACAAAATGTTTGCGCCTCTACAAAAGTGCGCGAAATATAGAAAAAGGCGCACAATTTTCAAAAAGCATTAAATTGCAAATGCGCCTAATTTACAAAATTTGTGCGCCTATAAGGAAAGGTGCAAATTATGGAAAAAGGCGCAACATTTTTAAAAAAGCATAAAATTGCAAATGCGTCTAGTTTACAAATTTTTTGCGGCTCTACATAAGGGCGGCTAATTTACAATATTTTTGCGCATCTACAGAACGGGGTAAAATACTGAAAAGGGCGCAAAATTTTGAAAAAAGAATAAAATTGCAAATGCAACTAATTTACAAAATGTTTGCGCCTCAACAGAAGGGCGCAAAATATAGAGAAATGAGCAAAAATTTCAAAAAAGAATAAAATTGTAAATGTAAATGCAAAATTTTCAAAATAGAATAAAATTGTAAATTCACCTAATTTAGAAAATTGTTGCGCCTCTACAGAAGGGCGAAAAATATAGAAAATGGCGCAAAATTTTCAAAAAAGGATAAAATTGCTACTGCGCTTAATTACAAAATGTTTGCTCCTCTACAGAAAGAGCAAAAAAGGCACAAAATTATCAAAAAAGCATATATAAATAAAAAAGCATATATAAAATTTTCAAAAAAAGAATAAAATTGCAAATGCACCTCAATTACAAAATTTGTGCCCCCTACAGAAGTGCGCAAAATATAGAAAAAAATTTTGCGCATTTTTCAATATTTTGCGCCCTTCTGTAGAGGCGCAAAGATTTTATAAATTAGGCGCATTTGCAATTTTATGCTTTTTTGAAAATTTCGCAAGTTAGGTGCGTTTGCAATTTTATTCTTTTTTGAAAATTTTGCGCCTTCCTCTATAGTTTGCGCACTTCTGTAGATGCGCAAACATTTTGTAAATTTTGCGCCATTTTCTATATTTTGCGCACTTATGTAGAGGCGCAAAAATTTTGCGCATTTTTCAATATTTTGCGCCCTTCTGTAGAGGCGCAAAGATTTTATAAATTAGGCGCATTTGCAATTTTATGCTTTTTTGAAAATGTTGCGTCTATTTCTATATTTTGCGACCTTCTGTAGAAGCGGAAATATTTTGTTAATTAGGCGCATTTGCAATTTTGCAATATTTTGCGCCCTTCTGTAGAGGCGCAAAGATTTTATAAATTAGGCGCATTTGCAATTTTATGCAAGTTTGGTGCGTTCGCAATTTTATTATTTTTTGAAAATTTTGCGCCTTCCTCTATATTTTGCGCACTTCTGTAGAGGCGCAAACATTTTGTAAATTTTGCGCCATTTTCTATATTTTGCGCTCTTATGTAGAGGCGCAAAAATTTTGCGCATTTTTCAATATTTTGCGCCCTTCTGTAGAGGCGCAAAGATTTTATAAATTAGGCGCATTTGCAATTTTATGCTTTTTTGAAAATGTTGCGTCTATTTCTAAATTTTGCGACCTTCTGTAGAGGCGCAAACATTTTGTAAATTAGGTGCATTTGCAATTTTATTTTTATACCCTACACCTATGAGGTACAGGGTATATTAACTTTGTGCATATATTGTAACGCCCCTTAGGAGGCGTGTCCGGTATGGAAAAGTATATATATTCTTGATCAGCATCACTACCCGAATCCGTTTAGCCATGTCCATCTGTCTGTCTGTCCGTCTTGCTGTCTTGCTGTCCGAATACAGAATAACTTGAGAAATACTGATCAGAATGCGATGAAATTTCGTCTCAATATATTTTAGCCAAAAGTAGGAACTGAGTTTGAAAATGAGCCAAATCGGTCAACGGACACGCCCACCTCCCATACAAGTCACTTTTATATTTTTATATAGGGACCAATAACTCGAAAAGTATTCAAGATATAGGTATGAAATTTAAAACATATTGTTATAATTCACCTAAAAATATGTGGTCCAAAAATGGGCGTGATCCGCCAACTTTTTTTTTTCATTATTTCCCGGGTTTTCATAGTGAAATTTAATCCGTAAATTATTAAAATCAAATCAATGAATTATTAGCCTTTCAAAATTTTAAATATAGGCGTGGTCAGTCCAATTATATTTTTCAATTTTTTTTTTAGTTTTTTTTATACTTTTATATACATTTTTTAATTTATGGGGATATAAGACGTACATTTCTGATATATGAATAATATTCTGAGGGTGGGGAGGTTCAGCATAATTAAAAACTTTGAAATTAAGGTATGCAATTAAATATCCCACATTAATATCCCCACCAAAGGTGTAGGGTATTCCAAAGTCGGGCCCGACCGACTATAAAAATCTGCCCCATGTGACCGAACTTACCCATGTGACCTAACTTTCCCAACTCGTTTTTTTCTGAAAATTTTCCTCCGTTTTGCTTTTGCAATTTTATGCCTTTTTGAAAATTTTGCGCCTTTTTCAATATTTTGCGCCCTTTTGTAGAGGCGCACAAATTTTGTAAATTTGGTACATTTGCAAATTTTATTCTTTTTAAAAATGTTGCGCCCTTATGTAGAGGCGCAAACATTTTGTAAATTAAGCGCATTTGCAATTTTATGCTTTTTTGAAATCTTTGCGTCTTTTTCCATAATTTTTGATCTTCATTAGTGTAGCAAAATTTTCCAAACTATGTGCATTTGCAATTTTATTCTTTTTTAAAATTTTACCTCCCTTATGTAGAGGCGCAAAAATTTTGTAAATTAGACGCATTTGCAATTTTTTGTTTTTTTGAAAACTTTGCGCCTTTTGTAAATAAGGCGCATTTACAAAGAAGGGTGCATGGAAAAAGGCTCAAAATTTTCAAAAAAGAATAAAATTGCAAATACGCATAATTTACCAAATTTTTGCTCCTCTATATAAGGGCGCAAAATTTTCAAAAATGAATAAAATAGAAAGAATAGAAGATCTATTCTCTGCATCTTATTTATTTATCAAATGAGAAGGTTTTTAATCGTACGAATGTAACGCCCGTCACTATGGAATGCCCCTATAGCACCTAATTTTAAAAATGTTTGCGCCTCTACAGAAAGGCGCAAAATACAAAGAAAGGCGCAAAATTTTCAAAAAAGAATAAAATTGCAAATGCGCCTAATTTACAAAATTTTTGCGCCTTTATATAAGGGCGCAAAACTTTAAAAAAGATTAAAATTGCAAATGCATCTAATTTACCAAATGTTTGCGCTTCTATTTGAAAATAAAATTGTAGAGAGAAAAGGGCGCAACATTTACAAAATTTTAGCGCCCTTTTCTATATTTTGCGCCCTTATGTAAAGGAGCAAGAATTTTGTAAATTAGGCGCATTTGCAATTTAATGCTTTTTGAAAATTTGGCGCCTTTTTCTATATTTCGCGCACTTTTGTAGAGGCGCAAAAATTTTGTGCATTAGATGCATTTGCAATTTTATTTTTTTTTAATTTTGCGTCTTTATCTACATTTTTCACCCTTCTGTAGAGGCGCAAAAAATAAAATTGCAATAGCACCTAATTTACAATATGTTGGCGCCTATATAAAATGGTGCAAATTATGGAAAAAGGCGCAAAATTTTCAAAAAAGGATAAAATTGCAAATGCGCCTAGTTTACAAAATTTTGCGGCTCTACAGATGGGCGCAAATATAGAGAAAGCTGCAATATTTATAAAAAAAGCATAAACTTGTAAATTTACAAAATTTTTGCGACTCTACAGAAGGGCGCAAAATGTAGATAAAGACGCAAAATTAAAAATAAATAAAATTGCAAATGCATCTAATTCACAAAATGTTTGCGCCTCTACAAAAGTGCGCGAAATATAGAAAAAGGCGCACAATTTTTAAAAAGCATTAAATTGCAAATGCGCCTAATTTACAAAATTTTTGCGCCTATAAGGAAAGGTGCAAATTATGGAAAAAGGCGCAACATTTTTAAAAAAGCATAAAATTGCAAATGCGCCTAGTTTACAAATTTTTTGCGGCTCTACATAAGGGCGGCTAATTTACAATATTTTTGCGCATCTACAGAACGGGGTAAAATACTGAAAAGGGCGCAAAATTTTGAAAAAAGAATAAAATTGCAAATGCAACTAATTTACAAAATGTTTGCGCCTCAACAGAAGGGCGCATAATATAGAGAAATGAGCAAAAATTTCAAAAAAGAATAAAATTGTAAATGTAAATGCAAAATTTTCAAAATAGAATAAAATTGTAAATTCATCTAATTTAGAAAATTGTTGCGCCTCTACAGAAGGGCGAAAAATATAGAAAATGGCGCAAAATTTTCAAAAAAGGATAAAATTGCTAATGCGCTTAATTACAAAATGTTTGCTCCTCTACAGAAGTGCGCAAAATATAGAAAAAATTTTTGCGCATTTTTCAATATTTTGCGCCCTTCTGTAGAGGCGCAAAGATTTTATAAATTAGGCGCATTTGCAATTTTATGCTTTTTTGAAAATTTTGCAAGTTAGGTGCGTTTGCAATTTTATTCTTTTTTGAAAATTTTGCGCCTTCCTCTATAGTTTGCGCACTTCTGTAGATGCGCAAACATTTTGTAAATTTTGCGCCATTTTCTATATTTTGCGCACTTATGTAGAGGCGCAAAAATTTTGCGCATTTTTCAATATTTTGCGCCCTTCTGTAGAGGCGCAAAGATTTTATAAATTAGGCGCATTTGCAATTTTATGCTTTTTTGAAAATTTTGCAATTTAGGTGCGTTTGCAATTTTATGCTTTTTTGAAAATGTTGCGTCTATTTCTAAATTTTGCGACCTTCTGTAGAGGCGCAAACATTTTGTAAATTAGGTGCATTTGCAATTTTATTTTTATACCCTACACCTATGAGGTACAGGGTATATTAACTTTGTGAATATATTGTAACGCCCCTTAGGAGGCGTGTCCGGTATGGAAAAGTATATATATTCTTGATCAGCATCACTACCCGAGTCCGTTTAGCCATGTCCGTCTGTCTGTCTGTCCGTCTTGCTGTCTTGCTGTCCGAATACAGAATAACTTGAGAAATACTGATCAGAATGCGATGAAATTTCGTCTCAATATATTTTAGCCAAAAGTAGGAACTGAGTTTGAAAATGAGCCAAATCGGTCAACGGACACGCCCACCTCCCATACAAGTCACTTTTATATTTTTATATAGGGACCAATAACTCGAAAAGTATTCAAGATATAGGTATGAAATTTAAAACATATTGTTATAATTCACCTAAAAATATGTGGTCCAAAAATGGGCGTGATCCGCCAACTTTTTTTTTTCATTATTTCCCGGGTTTTCATAGTGAAATTTAATCCGTAAATTATTAAAATCAAATCAATGAATTATTAGCCTTTCAAAATTTTAAATATAGGCGTGGTCAGTCCAATTATATTTTTCAATTTTTTTTTTAGTTTTTTTTATACTTTTATATACATTTTTTAATTTATGGGGATATAAGACGTACATTTCTGATATATGAATAATATTCTGAGGGTGGGGAGGTTCAGCATAATTAAAAACTTTGAAATTAAGGTATGCAATTAAATATCCCACATTAATATCCCCACCAAAGGTGTAGGGTATTCCAAAGTCGGGCCCGACCGACTATAAAAATCTGCCCCATGTGACCGAACTTACCCATGTGACCTAACTTTCCCAACTCGTTTTTTTCTGAAAATTTTCCTCCGTTTTGCTTTTGCAATTTTATGCCTTTTTGAAAATTTTGCGCCTTTTTCAATATTTTGCGCCCTTTTGTAGAGGCGCACAAATTTTGTAAATTTGGTACATTTGCAAATTTTATTCTTTTTAAAAATGTTGCGCCCTTATGTAGAGGCGCAAACATTTTGTAAATTAAGAGCATTTGCAATTTTATGCTTTTTTGAAATCTTTGCGTCTTTTTCCATAATTTTTGATCTTCATTAGTGTAGCAAAATTTTCCAAACTATGTGCATTTGCAATTTTATTCCTTTTTAAAATTTTACCTCCCTTATGTAGAGGCGCAAAAATTTTGTAAATTAGACGCATTTGCAATTTTTTGTTTTTTTGAAAACTTTGCGCCTTCCTCTATATTTTGCGCCCTTTTGTAAAGGCGCAAAAGTTTTGTAAATAAGGCGCATTTACAATTTTATTCTTTTTTGAAAATATTGCACCTTTCTCTATATTTTTCGCCCTAATGTAGAGGCGCAAAAATTTTGTAAATTAGACGCATTTGCAAAATTTTACTTTTTTGAAATTTTTGCGCCTTCCTTTATATTTTGCGCCCTTCTGTAGAGTTCCAAAAATTTTATAAATTAGGCGCATATGCAATTTTATTATTTTTTGAAAAGATTTTGTAAAATAGGCGCATTTGCAATTTTATGCTTTTTTGAAAATTTTGCGCCTTTTTCTATATTTTCCGGCTTTCCGTAGAGGCGCAGATATTTTGTAAATTAGGCACATTTGCAATTTTATTCTTTTTCGAAAATTTTGCAGTTGAATATTTTGTCTATATTTTGCGCCCTTCTTTAGAGTCTCAAAATTTTGTAAATTAGGTGCATTTGTAATATTATTCTTTTTTGAAATTTTGCTCACTTATGTAGAGGCGCAAAAATTTTGTAAATTATTCGCATATGCATTTTTATGCTTTTTTGAAAATTTTGCGCATTTTTCTTTATTTTGCGCACTTTTGTAGAGGCGGAAACATTTTGTAAATTAGGCAAATTTCGATTTTATGTTTTTTTGAAAAATATGCCCCATTCTCTATATTTTGGGCCCTTATGTAGACGCGCAATAATTTTGTAAATTAGGTGCATTTGCAATTTTATTCTCTTTTTGAAAATTTTGCGCCCTTTTCTACATTTTCTGCCCTTCTGCAGAGGCGCAAAAATTTTGCAAATTTTGAAATTATGAAAATTTTGCGACTTTCTGTAGAGGCGCAACGATTTTGTAAATTATGCGATGTTTGCAATTTTATGTTTTTTTGAAAATTTTGCGCCTTTTTCTATATTATGCGCCCTTCTGTAGATGCGCAAAGATCTTGTAAATTAGGCGCATTTGCATTTTTATGCTGTTTTGAAAATGTTGTGCCTTTTTATATATTTTGCGCCCTTTTGTAGAGGCGTTACAGTTTTGTAAATTAGGTGCATTAGCAATTTTATTCTTTTTTGAAAATTTTGCGCCCTTATGTAGCGGCGCAAAAATTTTGTAAATTAGGTGCATTTGCAATTTTATTCTTTTTTGTAAATTTTGCGGCCTTATGTAGAGGCGCAAAAATTTCGTAAATTAAGCACATTTGCAAATTTATTCTTTTTTGTAAATTTTGAGCTTTTTTCTATATTTTGCGACCTTATATACAGGCGTAAAAATTTTGTAAATTATGTACATTTGCAATTTTATTCTTTTTTGATAATTTTGCGGCCTTTTCCATATTTTGCGCCCTTCAGTAGAGTCGCAAATATTTTGTAAATTAGGCGCATTTGCAATTTTATTCTTATTTCAAAATTTTGCGCCTTTCTCTATATTTTTTTTTTATTTTGCGCCCTTCTGTAGTTGCGTAAAAATTTTGTAAATTATGCGCATTAGAAAATTATGCCTTTTTGAAAATATTGCGCTTTTTTCAATAATTTTCGCGCAAAAATTTTGTCAGTTTTATTCTTTTTGAAAACTTTGCAAATTAGGTGCATTTGCAATTTTATTCTTATTTCAAAATTTTGCGCCTTTCTCTATATTTTATATTTTGGGTCCTTCTGTAGAGGCGCAAATATTTTATAAATTTGGCACATTTACAATTTCATTCTTATTTGAAAATTTTGCGCCTTTCTCTATATTTTATAATTTGCGCCCTTCTGTAGTTGCGTAAAAATTTTGTAAATTATGCGCATTAGAAATATTATGCCTTTTTGAAAATATTGCGCTTTTTTCAATAATTTTTAAAATAGGTGCATTTGCAGTTTTATTCTTTTTGAAAATTTTGCAAATTGGGTGCATTTGCAATTTTATTCTTTTTGAAAATTTTGCACATTTTTCCATAATTTTCGCTCTTCATTAGAATCGCAAAAATTTTGTAAATTAGGTGCATTTTCAATTTTATTCGTGTTTGAAAATTTTCGCCCTTAAGTAGAGGCGCAAAAATTTTATAAATTAGACGCTTTTGCAATTTTTTCTTATTTAAAAATTGTGCGCCTTTCTCTATATTTTGCGCCATTCTGTAGAGGCGCAAAAATTTGTAAATTAGGTGCATTTGCAGTTTTATTCATTTTGAAAACTTTGCAAATTAGGTGCATTTGCAGTTTTATTCTTTTTGAAAATTTTGCCAATTAGGTGCTTTTGCAATTTTATTCTTTTTGAAAATTTTGCACATTTTTCCATAATTTTCGTCCTTCAGTAGAGGCGCAAATATTTTGTACATTAGGCGCATTTGCAATTTTATTCTTTTTTGAAAATTTTACGCCTTTCTCTATATTTTATATTTTGCGCCCTTCTATAAAAGCGCAAATATTTTGTAAATTAGGCGCATTTGCAATTTTATTCTTATTTGACAATTTTTCGCCTTTCTCTATATATTTTATATTTTGCGCTCTTCTGTAGAGGCGCAAAAATTTTGTAAATTATGTGCATTTGCAATTTTATTCTTTTTTGAAAATTTTACGCCTTTCTCTATATTTTATATTTTGCGCCCTTCTATAGAGGTGCAAATATTTTGTAAATTAGGCGCATTTGCTATTTTATTCTTATTTGAAAATTTCACGCCTTTTTCTATAATTTATGCATTTGCAATTTTATTCTTTTTGTAAAATTTTACGCCTTTCTCTATATTTTATATTTTGCGCCCTTATGTAGAGGTGCAAATATTTTGCAAATAAGGCGCATTTGCAATTTTTTTCTTATTTGAAAATTTTTCGCCATTCTCTATATTTTATATTTTGCGCCCTTCTATAGAGGCGCAAATATTTTGTATATTAGGTGCATTTGCAATTTTATTCTTTTTTGAACAGTTTGCGCCCTTCTATAGAGGCGCAAATATTTTGTAAATTAGGTGCATTTGCAATTTTATTCTTTTTTGAACAGTTTGCGCCCTTCTATAGAGGCGCAAATATTTTGTATATTAGGCGCATTTGCAATTTTATTCTTATTTGACAATTTTTCGCCTTTCTCTATATTTTATATTTTGCGCCCTTCTGTAGAGGCGCAAAAATTTTGTAATTTATGTGCATTTGCAATTTTATTCTTTTTTGAAAATTTTACGCCTTTCTCTATATTTTATATTTTGCGCCCTTCTATAGAGGCGCAAATATTTTGTATATTAGGTGCATTTGCAATTTTATTCTTTTTTGAACAGTTTGCGCCCTTCTATAGAGGCGCAAATATTTTGTAAATTAGGCGCATTTGCAATTTTATTCTTATTTGAAAATTTCACGCCTTTTTCTATATTTTATGCATTTGCAATTTTATTCTTTTTGTAAAATTTTACGCCTTTCTCTATATTTTATATTTTGCGCCCTTCTATAGAGGCGCAAATATTTTGCAAATTAGGCGCATTTGCAATTTTATTCTTATTTGAAACTTTCACGCCTTTTTCTATATTTTATGCATTTGCAATTTTATTCTTTTTGTAAAATTTTACGCCTTTCTCTATATTTTATATTTTGCGCCCTTATGTAGAGGCGCAAATATTTTGTAAATAAGGCGCATTTGCAATTTTTTTCTTATTTGAAATTTTTCGCCTTTCTCTATATTTTATATTTTGCGCCCTTCTGTAGTTGCGCAAATATTTTGTATATTAGGCGCATTTGCAATTTTATTCTTATTTGAAAATTTCACGCCTTTTTCTATATTTTATGCATTTGCAATTTTATTCTTTTTGTAAAATTTTTCGCCTTCTCTATATTTTATATTTTGCGCACTTCTGTAGGGCCGCAAAATTTTGTAAATTAGGTGCATTTGCATTTTTATTCTTTTTTGAAAATTTTAAGCCTTTCTCTATATTTTATATATTGCGCCCTTCTGTAGAGGCGCAAATATTTTGTAAATTAGGCGTATTTGCAATTTTATTCTTATTTGAAAATTTTGCTCCTTTCTCTATATTTTATATTTTGCGCCCTTCTGTAGTTGCGTAAAAATTTTGTAAATTAGGTGCATTTGCAATTTTATTCTTTTTTGAAAATTTTAAGCCTTTCTCTATATTTTATATATTGCGCCCTACTGTAGAGGCGCAAATATTTTGTAAATTATGCGCATTTGCAATATCATGCTTTTTTGAAAATTTTGCGCATTTTTCTATATTTTGCGCCTTTCTGTAGAGGCACAACGATTTTGTAAAATAGGTGCCTTTGCAATTTTATGCTTTTTTGAAAATTTTGCTCATTTTTTATATTTTGCGGCCTTCTGTAGATGCACAAAGATTTTGTAAATTAGGCGCATTTGCAATTTTATGCGGTTTTGAAAATTTTGTGCCTTTTTCTATATTTTGAGCCCTTTTGTAGAGGCATTCAATTTTTGTAAATTATGTGCATTTGCAATTTTATTCTTTTTGAAAATTTGCAAATTATATGCATTTGCAATTTTTTCTTTTTTGAAAACTTTCGCCCTTAAGTGAGGCACAATAATTTTATAAATTATACGCTTTTGCAATTTTTTCTTTTTTGAAAATTTTGTGTCTTCCTCTATATTTTGAGCCCTTCTGTAGAGGCTAAAAATTTTGTAAATTAGGTGCATTTGCAATTTTATTCTTTTTAGTAAATTTTGCGCCTTTCTCTCTATTTTTCAAACTTCTGTACGGGCGCAAAAATTTTGTAAATTAGGTACATTTGCAAATTTATTCTTTTTTGATAATTTTGCGGCCTTTTCCATATTTTGCGCCCTTCTGTAGAGGCGCAAATATTTTGAAAATTAGGCGCATTTGCAATTTTATTCTTTTTTGAACATTTTTCGCCGTTCTCTATAATTTGCGCTCTTCTGTAGAGGCGCAATATTTTAGTAAATTAAGTGCATTTGCAATTACTTATATATTTTTTTTGAATATTTTGCGCCTTTCTTTATATTGTGACCGACAAATTTTGTGGTAAATTTGTCCCACACATTTAGCGCAGATACAACACCGGCCAGAACAAACACCGGCTAGTAGGCAACACTGGCGAGGGAACAGCCGATAAATTATAGCAACGACGGAATGGCGGCGTGGTGAATTGCGAAAACGAGTGATCGAGGCGACAACGATGGCAAGAAAGAGACAACTAGTGTCACGCATGAACATGGGGAAAAACCGACGGTTCGAAGCAAGCCGACGAACGAAGTTGAAGTCAGTTTTTGGGTAGCCGTCCTCAAGGAAAGTTGGGTTGGATCTCCGCTGTGGTTTTTGGTACAGTAAGCTCTTCCTGGGAGGAAAAGCCTGCTATCGCAAAGAGAAGGATTCGACAGGTACGTGGCAAGTGATACTCTTATAGACAAGTAATCGGTTTAGAGGAGTATCCTTTGTTTCCACGCTCATGTTGAATCCTTTGGCAACGATTGTCGGACAAGTGGAGATATGTAAACGCTTTCCACTTGGGTCGACACGCTGCACCACCGAGACCAAAGCACGATATCCGGAAGCAATGCTACATCGAGACGTGTCGTAATAAGTATTGTTAAACGCATGCGAACAACCAACTAAGCAACGGAAATTTAACAAGAGGAATCTCGGACAGACGATTGTGCGCAAAGTCAAAAGCACGACGCTCGTGGTAAGTCGCCATTTTTGTCAAAACCAACGAGCGCCAGTAGAGCGCCCGCGAAGCGTAAGTCAGGCGCATAACCAGCGAGTTGCGCACGACGAGACAACGAGTAAAGCCAGCGAGTCGGGACGAAGAAACTGAAAACACCCGAAACACCAGCGACACGAACTCATCGCATCAGTAGCAAGCACCTCGTGGTAAGTCGCCATTTTGTAATTCATATAACCTGACGAGTGCTAGCGAAGCTCCCGCAGTGAGCACCAGTTGCGCGTCACGCCAGCGAATTAAGCATAACGCTACAATGAGTAGTCCCACGAACAGCGGCCACGAGCCGAAGGCACCCGAGTTACCAATCGCGCGAACGAGACGCAGTAGCAGCGGCCACGAGCCGAAGACACCCAAGTTACCGACCGTGCGAACGAGTCGCAGTAGCCGTCAACGAGCAGCGGGAACGAGCCGAAGGCACCGAGTTACAAATCGCGCGACCGAGACGCAGTAGCAGCGGCCACGAGCCGAAGACACCCGAGTTACCGACCGTGCGAACGAGTCGCAGTAGCAGTCAACGAGCAGCGGAAACGTGCCGAAGACACCCGAGCGGCTACGAGCCGAAGACACCCGAGTTATCTACGACACGAACGAGTCGCAGTAGTGGTCAACGAGCAGCGGCCACGAACCGAAGGGACCCGAGTCGAAGCCACCCGAATAGCCGACAGCACGAACGAGTCACAGCAGCAACAGCGAACGAGTTGCCGACGACACGAACGAGTCATAGCAGCAGCGGCGAACGAGTCGCTGACGACACGAACGGGTCATAGCAGTAGCAGCGGCCACAAGTCGAAGATATACGAGTAGACGACACGAACGAGTTACAGTAGCAACAACGAACGAGTCATAGCAGTAGCAGCGAACGAGCAGCGACCACGAGCCAAAGACAACCGCGTTGCCGACGGTCCGACCGAGTCATATCAGCAGCTGTGAACGAGTCGCCGACGACACGAACGGGTCTTAGCCGAAAGAGTGAACGAGTTGCCGACGACACGAACGAGTCATAGCAGTAGCAGCGGCCACGAGTCGCAGATATACGAGTAGCCGAGTAGAGTTACAGCAGCAACAGCGAACGAGTTGCGGACGACACGAACGAGTCATAGCAGTAGTAGCGAACGAGCAGCGACCACGAGCCGAAGACAACCGCGTTGCCGACGGCCCGCACGAGTCACAGCAGTAATAGCGAACGAGTTGCCGACGACACGAACGAGTCATAGCAGTAATAGCGAACGAGTTGCGGATGGCACGAAGTCACGAGTCATAGTAGTAGCAGCGAACGAGCAGCGACCACAGGCCAAAGACGTACGAGGGCCGACGATACGAACGAGTCGCAGTAGCAACCAACGAGTCGGCGAGTGACAACAACCAACGAAGAACGGCAGCGAGCCGAAGAGACCCGAGTCATTGACCGAACTACCTAGTAGTGACCGCCCGAGGAGAAGCAACAAGTGTGCCGGCAAAGGAGCCGGGGACAGAGGAGGAACCACGGGCGCTACCGATACGCCGTGACGCAACCTACAGCGGCACGCGCCCAATAAGCAGACGGTTGCGCAGAAAATAGCGCAGACCGAAGCAACCAGCCAGAACATCGTAACCCGAGGGTTCAGCGTCGGCAGAATATTTCCGGCGGGGATCCGCTTATTTCATTTATTATCATTATATCACCAATATTATTATTTGTTAGTTTAAGAACTATTAATCAATTAAACCCAACTATTGAAATTAAAAACGTGGGTGTTTTCACTGAACTGACTAGGCTACGAGTTGAGTTTATCTTGCAAGGTACCCCTGACACACATAAATAATTTGTCGACCTACCCCTGGACCACCGCTGAGGTTACCCCAGCCATAGACTACCAGGTAGTTCGTTACAATATTTTGCGACCTTCTGTAGAGCCGACAAATGTTATAAATTAGGCGCATTTGCAATTTTATACTTTTTTGAACCTTTTGCGCTCTTTTGTAGATGCGCAAAAATTTTGTAAATTATTTGCATTTGAAATTAATTTTTTTTATAAATTTTGCTACTTTTTCTGTATTTAGTGCCCTTATGTAGAGACGCAGAAATTTTTGTAAATTAGGTGCATTTGCAAATATATTCTTTTTTGCAAATTTTACGCCCTTAAGTAGAGGCACAAAAATTTTGTAAATTAGGTTCATATGCAATTTTTTTTTTTTTCTATATTTTGCGCCCTTCTGTAGGTGCATTTGCAATTTTATGCTTTTTTGAAAATTTTACGACTTTCTCTATATTTTTGCGGCCTCCTGTAGAGGCGAAAATATTTTGTAAATTAGGTGCATTACCAATTTTATATTTTTTTTTTAACTTTGCGACCTTTTGTACAGGCTTAAAAATTTTGTAAATTAGGTGCATTTGCAATTTTATGCTTTTTTTTCAATTTTGCGCCTTTTCTATATTGCGCGCCCTTCTACAGAGGCGAAAATATTTTGCAATTCTTTGCTTTTTTGAAAATTTTGTGCCTTCCTCTATATTTTGCGCCCTTCTGTAGAGTAGCAAAAATTTTGTAAATAAGGCGCATTTACAATTTTATTATTTTTTGGAAATATTGCACCTTTCTCAATATTCTGCGCACTTCTGTGGAGGCTAAAAAATTTTGTAAATTAGGTGCATTTGAAATTTTATTCTTTTTAGTAAATTTCGCCCTTCTCTATATTTTTCGACCTTCTGTACGGGCGCAAAAATTTTGTAAATTAGTTACATTTGCAATTTTATTCTTTTTTGATAATTTTGCGGCCTTTTCCATATTTTGCGCCCTTCTGTATAGGCGCAAATATTATGTAAATTAGGTACATTTGCAATTTTATTCTTTTTTGAAAATTTTGCGCCGTTCTCTATATTTTGTGTCCTTCTGTAGAGGCGCAAAAATTTAGTAAATTAAGTGCGTTTGCAATAACATATATATATATTTTTTTAATATTTTGCGCCTTTCTTTATATTTTGCGACCTTCTGTAGAGCCGACAAATTTTATAAATTAGGCGCATTTGCAATTTTATCCTTTTTTGAACCTTTTGCGCCCTTCTGTAGATGCGCAAAAATTTTGTAAATTATTTGCATTTGAAATTTATTTTTTTAAAAATTTTGCTACTTTTTCTGTATTTACCGCCCTTCTGTAGAGACGCAGAAATTTTTGTAAATTAGGTGCATTTGCAAAATTATTCTTTTTGAAAATTGTGCGTCTTTCTATATAGTTTGCGCCCATCTGTAAAGGCGCAAAAATTTTGTAAATTAGGTGCATTTGCAATTCTATTCTTTTTGCAAAATTTGCGCCTGAAATTTGCAATTATATACTTTTTTGAAATTTTTGCGCCTTTCTCTATATTTTCCGCCCTTCTGTGGACCCGAAAATTTTTATAAATTAGGCGCATTTGCAATTTTATTATTTTTTGAAAATTGTGTCTATATTTTGCACACTTCTGCCGAGGCGCAAAATTTTATAAATTATGTGCATTTGCAATTTTATTCTATTTTGAAAATTTAACACCCTTTGTAAAGGCGCAAAAATTATTAAAATTTTGCGCCTTTCTCTATGTTTTGAGCTCTTCTGTAGACCCGAAAGATTTTGTAAATTAAGCGCATTTGCAATTTCATGCTTTTTTGAAAATTTTGCGCCTTTTTCTATACTCTGTGCCCTTCTGTAGATGCACAAAGATTTTATATATTAGGCGCATTTGGAATTTAATGCTTTTTTGAAAATTTTGCTCCTTTTTCTATATTTTGCGGCCTTCTGTAGAGGCGAAAATATTTTGTAAATTAGGTACATGTGAATTTTTTTTTTAATTTTGCGTCCATTTGTACAGGCGCAAAAATTTTCTAAATTAGGCGCATTTGCAATTTTATGCTTTTTTTCCAATTTTGCGCCTTTTCTATGTTTCGCGCTTTCTGCAGAGGCGAAAATAATTTGCAAATTAGCCGCATTTGCAATTTTATTCTTTTTTGAAAATTTTGCGCCTTTGTCTATATTTTACGCCCTTCAGTAGAAGTGCCCTTCTGTAGATGCACAAAGATTTTATATATTAGACGCATTTGGAATTTCATGCTTTTTTTAAAATTTTGCGCCTTTTTCTATATTTTGCGGCCTTCTGTAGAGGCGAAAATATTTTGTAAATTAGGTACATTTGCATTTTTTTTTTAAATTTTGCGTCCTTTTGTACAGGCGCAAAAATTTTCTAAATTAGGTGCATTTGCAATTTTATGCTTTTTTTCCAATTTTGCGCCTTTTCTATATTTCGCGCCCTTCTGCAGAGGCGAAAATATTTTGCAAATTAGCCGCTTTTGCAATGTTATTCTTTTTTGAAAATTTTGCGCCTTTGTCTATATTTTGCGCCCTTCAGTAGAAGCGCAAACATTTTGAAAATTAAGTGCATTTGCAATTATATACTTTTTTGAAATTTTGCGCCTTTCTCTATGTTTTGCGCCCTTTTGTCGAGGCGCAAAAATTTTGTAAATTAAGGTCATTTGCTATTATATTCTTTTTTGAAAATTTTGCGCCCTTCTGTAGAGGCGCAAACATTTTGTAAATTAAGTGCATTTGCAATTATATACTTTTTTGAAGTTTTGCGCCTTTCTTTATATTTTGCTCTCTTCTGTAGACCCTAAAAATTTTATAAATTAGGCGCATTTGCAATTGCATTATTTTTTGAAAACTGTGTCTATATTTTGCGCCCTTCTGTGGAGGCGTAAAATTTGGTAAATTAGGTGCATTTGCAATTTTATTCTATTTTGAAAATTTAACACCCTTATGTAAAGGCGCAAAAATTTTGAAAATTTTGCGCCTTTCTCTATGTTTTGTGCTTTTCTGTAAAGTCGCAAAAATTTTCTAAATTCGTTTCATAAGCAATTTTTTTTCTATATTTTGCGCCCTTCTGTAGAGGCACAACGATTTTGTAAATTAGGCGCATTTGCAATTTAATGCTTTTTTGAAAATTTTGAGCCTTTTTTTATATTTTGCGGCCTTCTGTAGATGCGCAAATATTTTGTAAATTAGGCGCATTTTTAATTTTATTCTTTTTTGAAATTTTTGTCTTTTTTTATGTTTTGCGCCCTTTTGTAGAGGCGCAAAAATTTTGTAAATTAGGTGCATTTGCAATTTTATTTTTTTTTTGAAAATTTTGCGCCCTTTTCTTAATTTTCTACCCTTCTGTAGAGGCGCAAATATTTTGCAAATTATGTGCAGTTGCAATTTTACTCCTTTTTTATATTTTGTGCCCTTTTGTAGAGGGATTAAAATTTTGTAAATTATATGCATTTGCAATTTTATTCTTTTTTGAAAATTTTGCAAATTAGATGCATTTGCAGTTTTATTATTTTTGAAAATTTTGATAATTATGTGCATTTGCAATTTTTTTCTTTTTTGAAAATTTTCGCCCTTAAGTGAGGCTCAAAAATGTTATAAATTAGACGCTTTTTCAATTTTTTGCTTTTTTGAAAATGTTGTGCTTTCCTCTATATTTTGCGCACTTCTGTAGAGGCGCAAACATTTTGTAAATACGGCGCATTTACAATTTTATTCTTTTTTGAAAATATTGCACCTTTCTCTATATTCTGCGCACTTCTGTAGAGGCTAAACAATTTTGTAAATTAGCTGCATTTGCAATTTTATTCTTTTTAGTAAATTTTGCGCCTTTCTCTATATTTTTCGACCTTCTGTACGGGCGCAAAATTTTGTAAATTAGTTACATTTTCAATTTTATTCTTTTTTGAAAATTTTGCGTCGTTCTCTATATTTTGCGCCCTTCTGGCACGAAAATTTTGTAAATTAAGTTCATTTGCAATTATATTCTTTTTTGAAAATTTTGATCCTTTCTCTATCTTTTGCGCCCTTCTGTAGAAGAAGATTTTGTAAATTAGGTGCATTTGCAATGTTATGCTTTTTTTTAGTAAATTAGGTTCATTTGCAATTTTATGCTTTTTTGAAATTTTTGCGACTTTCTCTATATTTTGCAACCTTCGGCAGAGGCGCAAACATTTTTTTTTTTTTTGAATTTTGCGCCTTTTCTATATTTTGCGCCCTTTTGTAGAAGCGCAAACATTTTGCTCCCTTTTCTATATTTTGCACTAATTTTATTCTGTTTTGTAAATTTTGAGCCTTTCTCTATGTTTTGAGTCCTTCTGTAGAGGCGCGAAAATTTTGTAAATTAAGTTCATTTGCAATTATATTCTTTGTTGAAAATTTTGCGCCTTTCTCTATCTTTTGCACCCTTCTGTAGAAGCGCAAAGATTTTGTAAATTAGGTGCATTTGCAATTTTATGCTTTTTTGAAAATTTTGCGTCTTTTTCCATAATTTTCGACCTTCTTTAGAGGCGCAAAAATTTTGTAAATTAGGTGCATTTGCAAGTCTATATTTTACGCCCTTCTGTAGAGGCGCAAACATTTTGTAAATTAGGTGAATTTCCAATTTTATTCAATTTTGAAAATTTTGCGACCTTATGTAGCGGCGCAAAAATTTGCAAATTTTGCATTTGCAATTTTATTCTTTTTGAAAATGTTGCGTCCTTATGTAGAAATTTTGTGCATTTGCAATATTATTTATTTTTTGAAAATTAGGCGCATTTGCAATTTTATTCTTTTTGATAATTTTGTAAATTAGGTGCATTTGAAATTCTTTAGAGGCGCAAAAATTTTGTAAATTAGGTCATTTGCAATATATTCTTTTTTGAAAATTTTTAGCCCTTATGTAGAGGTTCAACAAATTTGTAAATTAGGTGCATTTACAAGTTTATGCTTTTTTGAAATTTTTTGGCTTTTTCGAAATTTTGCGCCCTTTTGTAGAGACGCAAAAATGTTGTAAATTAGGTGCAATTTCAATTTTTTTTTGAAAATGTTGCGCCTTTATGTAGAGGCGCAAAAATTTTGTAAACTAGGCGCATTTGCAGTTTTATGTTTTTTTGAAAAATTTTCGCCTTTCTTTATATTTTACGCCCTTCTGTAGATGCGCAAAGAATTTGTAAATTTGGTTCATTTGCAATTTTATGCTTTTTTGAAAATTTTGCGCCTTTCTCTATATTTTGCGACCTTCTGCAGAGGCGCAAAATTTTGTAAATTAGGTGCATTTGTAATTATATGCTTTTTTTTTGAATTTTGCGCCTTTTCTATTATTTGCGATCTTTTGTAAATTAAGTTCATTTGCAATTATATTATTTTTTGAAAATTTGGCGCCCTTATGTAGAGGCGCAAAGATTTTGTAAATTTAGCGCATTTGCAATTTTATGCTTTTTTGAATATTCTGCGCCCTTCTGTAGATGAGCAAAGATTTTTAAATTAGGTTCATTTGCAATTTTATGCTTTTTTGAAAGTTTTGCGCCATTCTCTCTATTTTGCGACCTTCTGCAGATGCGCAAAATTTTGTAAATTAGGTGCATTTGTAATTATATGCTTTTTTTAATTTTGCGCCTTTTCTATTATTTGCGATCTTTTGTAAATTTGGTTCATTTGCAATTATATTATTTTTTGAAAATTTGGCTCCCTCATGTAGAGGCGCCAAGATTTTGTAAATTTAGCGCATTTGCAATTTTATGCTTTTTTGAAAATTTTGCGTCTTTTTCCATAATTTTCGCCCTTCTTTAGAGGCTCAAACATTTTGTAAATTAGGTGCATTTGCAATTTTATGCTATTATGAAAATTTTTGCATCTTTTTCCATAATTTTCGACCTTCTGTAGTTGCGCAAAGATTTTGTAAATTAGTCGCATTTGCAATTTTATGCGGTTTTGAAAGTTTTGTGCCTTTTTCTTCATTTTGAGCCCTTTTGTAGAGGCTTTCAAATTTTGTAAATTATGTGCATTTGCAATTTTATTCATTTTGAAAATTTGCAAATTATATGCATTTGCAATTTTTTCTTTTTTGAAAATTTTCACCCTTAAGTGAGGCACAAAAATTTTATAAATTAGACGCTTTTGCAATTTTTTGCTTTCCTCTATATTTTGCGCCCTTCTTTAGAGGCGCACAAATTTTGTAAATATGGCGCATTTACAATTTTATTCTTTTTTCAAAATATTGCACCTTTCTCTATATTCTGCGCACTTCTGTAGATGCTAAAAATTTTGTAAATTAGGTGCATTTGCAATTTTATTCTTTTTAGTAAATTTTGCGCCTTTCTCTATATTTTTCGACCTTCTGTACGGGCGCAAAAATTTTGTATTGAATTGAATTTGAAATTTTTTTTTGCTACTTTTCCTGTAGAATCGCAAACAGTTTGCGCCTTTCTCTATATTTTACGCCCTTCTGTAGAGGCTCAAACATTTTGTAAATTAAGTGCATTTGCAAATTTATTCTTTTTTGAAAATTTTGCGCCTTTCTCTATATTTTCCGCCCTTCTGTGGACCCGCAAATTTTTATAAATTAGGCGCATTTGCACTTTTATTATTTTTTGAAAATTGTGTCTATATTTTGCGCCCTTCTGTGTAGGCGCAAAATTTTATAAATTAGGTGAATTTGCAATTTTATTCTATTTTGAAAATTTAACACCCTTGTGTAAAGGCACAAAAATTTTGAAAATTTTGCGCCTTTGTCTATAATTTGCGGCCTCCTGTAGAGGCGAAAATATTTTGTAAATTTTAATTTTGCGACCTTTTGTACAGGCGCAAAAATTTTGTAAATTATGTGCATTTGCAATTTTATGCTTTTTTTTTCAATTTTGCGCCTTTTCTTTATTTCGCGCCCTTCTACAGGGGCGAACATATTTTGCAATTATTTTGCTTTTTTGAAATTTTTGTGCCTTCCTCTATATTTTGCGCCCTTCTGTAGAGGCGCAAAAATTTTGTAAATAAGGCGCATTTACAATTTTATTATTTTTTGAAAATATTGCACCTTTCTCTATATTCTGCGCACTTATGTAGAGGTTAAAATTAGGTAAATTAGGTGCATTTGAAATTTTATTCTTTTTTGATAATTTTGCGGCATTTTCCATATTTTGCGCCCTTCTGTAGAGGCGCAAATATTATGTATATTAGGCACATTTGCAATTTTATTCTTTTTTGAAAATTTTGCGCCGTTCTCTATATTTTGCGCCCATCTGTAGAGGCGCAAAAATTTAGTAAATTAAGTGCATTTGCAATAACTTATATTTTTTTTTTTGAATATTTTGCGCTTTTCTTTATATTTTGCGACCTTCTGTAGAGCCGACAAATTTTATAAATTAGGCGCATTTGCAATTTTATCCTTTTTTGAACCTTTTGCGCCCTTCTGTAGATGCGAAAAATTTTGTAAACTATTTCCATTTGAAATTTATTTCTTGAAAATTTTGCTACTTTTCCTGTAGAAGCGCAAACAGTTTGCTCCTTTTGTTATATTTCGCGCCCTTCTGCAGAGGCGCAAATATTTTGTAAATTAGCCGCATTTGCAAATTTATTCTTTTTTGAAAATTTTGCGCCTTTCTCTATATTTTCCGCCCTTCTGTGGACCCGAAAATTTTTATAAATTAGGCGCATTTGCAATTTTATAATTTTTTGAAAATTGTGTCTATATTTTGCGCCCTTCTGTGTAGGTGCAAAATTTTATAAATTATGTGCATTTGCAATTTTATTCTATTTTGAAAACTTAACACCTTTTGTAAAGGCAAAAATTTTGAAAATTTTGCGCCTTTCTCTATGTTTTGCACTTTTCTGTAGAGTGTGCCTTTTGTAAATTAGGTTCGTATGCAATTTTATTTTTTTTTCTATATTTTTTTTTTATAAAATTGCAAAAGCAATTTTATGCTTTTTTGAAAATTTTGCGTCTTTCTCTATATTTTGCGCCCATTTGTATACCCGAAAGATTTTGTAAATTAGGCGCATTTGAAATTTAATGCTTTTTTGAAAATTTTGCGCCTTTTTCTATACTCTGTGCCCTTCTGTAGATGCACAACGATTTTGTTTGATAGGCGCATTTGGAATTTCATGCTTTTTTGAAAATTTTGCGCCTTTTTCTATATTTTGCGGCCTTCTGTAGAAGCGAAAATATTTTGTAAATTAGGTACATTTGCATTTTTTTTGTAACTTTGCGCCCTTTTGTACATGCTCAAAAATTTTCTAAATTAGGTGCATTTGCAATTTTATGCTTTTTTTTTCCAATTTTGCGCCTTTTCTATATTTCGCGCCCTTCTGCAGAGGCGAAAATATTTTGCAAATTAGCCGCATTTGCAATTTTATTCTTTTTTGAAAATTTTGCGCCTTTGTCTATATTTTGCGCCCTTCAGTAGACGCGCAAACATTTTGAAAATTAAGTGCATTTGCAATTATATACTTTTTTGAAATTTTGCGCCTTTCTCTATGTTTTTCGACCTTTTGTAGAGGCGCAAAAATTTTGTAAATTAAGGTCATTTGCAATTATATTATTTTTGGAACATTTTGCGCCTTTCTCTATATTTTGCGCCCTTCTGTAGAGGCGCAAACATTTTGTAAATTAAGTGCATTTGCAATTATATACTTTTTTGAAGTTTTGAGCCTTTCTCTAAATTTTGCGCTCTTCTGTAGACCCGAAAAATTTTATAAATTCGGCGTATTTGCAATTGTATTATTTTTTGAAAATTGTGTCTGTATTTTGCGCCCTTCTGTGGAGGCGTAAAATTTGGTAAATTAGTTTCATAAGCAATTTTTTTTTCTATAATTTGCGCCCTTCAATTTGCAATTTTATGCTTTTTTGAAAATTTTGCGCCTTTTTTATATTTTGCGGCCTTCTGTAGATGCGCAAATATTTTGTAAATTAGGCGCATTTGCAATTTTATTCTTTTTTGAAATTTTTTGTCTTTTTCTATGTTTTGCGCCCTTCTGTAGAAGCGCAAAGATTTTGTAAAATAGGTGCATTTGCAATTTTATGCTGTTTTGAAAATTTTGTGCCTTTTTCTTTATTTTGCGCACTTTTGTAGAGGCATTAAAATTTTGTAAATTATGTGTATTTGCAATTTTATTCTTTTTTGAAAATTTTGCAAATTAGATGCATTTGCAGTTTTATTCTTTTTGAAAATTTTGCAAAATAATGTGCATTTGCAATTTTTTTCTTTTTTGAAAATTTTCGCAAAAATGTTATAAATTAGACGCTTTTTCAATTTTTTGCTTTTTTGAAAATTTTGTGCTTTCCTCTATATTTTGCGCCCTTCTGTAGAGGCGCAAAAATTTTGTAAATAAGGCGCATTTACAATTTTATTCTTTTTTGAAAATATTGCACCTTTCTCTATATTCTGCGCACTTATGTAGAGGCTAAACAATTTTGTAAATTAGCTGCATTTGCAATTTTATTCTTTTTAGTAAATTTTGCGCATTTCTCTATATTTTTCGACCTTCTGTACGGGCGCAAAATTTTGTAAATTAGGTACATTTGCAATTTTATTCTTTTTTGAAAAATGTTTGTCCTTATGTAGAGGCTCAAAATTTTTGTAAATATGGTTCATTTACAAGTTTAAGCTTTTTTGAAAATTTTGCGCTTTTATCGAAATTTTGCGCTTTTTTCGAAATTTTGCGCTTTGTTCGAAATTTTGCGCTCTTTTGTAGAGACGTTGTAAATTAGGTGCTTTTTCAATTTTATTTATTTTTTTGTAATTTTGCGCCCTCATGTAGAGGCGCAAAAATTTTGTAAACTAGGCGCATTTGCAGTTTTATGTTTTTGTAAAAAATTGCGCCTTTCTTTATATTTTACGCCCTTTTGCAGAGGCGCAAACATTTTTTTTTTTGAATTTTGCGCCTTTTCTATATTTTGCTCCCTTTGGTAGAAGCGCAAACATTTTGCTCCCTTTTCTATATTTTGCGCTAATTTTATTCTGTTTTGAAAATTTTGAGCCTTTTTCTATGTTTTGAGTCCTTCTGTAGAGGCGCGAAAATTTTGTAAATTAAGTTCATTTGCAATTATATTCTTTTTTGAAAATTGTGCGCCTTTCTCTATCTTTTGCGACCTTGTGTAGAAGCGCAAAGGTTTTGTAAATTAGTTGCATTTGCAATTTTATGCTTTTTTGAAAATTTTGCGCCTTTTTCCATAATTTTCGACCTTATTTAGAGGCGCAAAAATTTTGTAAATTAGGTGCATTTGCAAGTCTATATTTTACGCCCTTCTGTAGAGGCGCAAAAATTTTGTAAATTAGGTGAATTTCCAATTTAATTCTTTTTTGAAAATTTTGCGACCTTATGTAGCGGCGCAAAATTTTTTTAAATTAGATGCATTCGCAATTTTATTATTTTTGTAAATTTTGCGTCCTTATTTATGTAGAGGCTCAAAAATTTTGTGCATTCGCAATTTTATTTATTTTTTGAAAATTAGGCGCATTTGCAATTTTATTCTTTTTGATAATTTTGTAAATTAGGTGCATTTGAAATTTTATGCTTTTATGAACATTTTGCATCTTTTTCCATAATTTTCGCCCTTCTTTAGAGGCGCAAAAATTTTGTAAATTAGGTCATTTGCAATATATTATTTTTTGAAATTTTTTTGCCCTTATGAAGAGGTTCAAAAAATTTGTAAATTAGGTGCATTTACAAGTTTAAGGTTTTTTTGAAAATTTTTGGCTTTTTTCGAAATTTTGCGCCCTTTTGTAGAGACGCAAAAATGTTGTAAATTAGGTGCAATTTCAATTTTATTTTTTTTTGTTTTTTGAAAATGTTGCGCCTTTATGTAGAGGCTCAAAAATTTTGTAAACTAGGCGCATTTGCAGTTTTATGCTTTTTTGAAAATTTTTCGCCTTTCTTTATATTTTACGCCCTTCTGTAGATGCGCAAAGATTTTGTAAATAAGGCGCATTTGCAATTTTATGCTTTTTTGAAAATTGTGCGCCTTTTTTCCACATTTTGCGCCCTTCTTTAGAGCAGAAAAGATTTTGTAAATAAGGTGCATTTGCAATTTTATGCTTTTTTGAAAATTCTGCGCCCTTCTGTTGATGCGCAAAGATTTTGTAAATTAGGTTCATTTGCAATTTTATGATTTTTTTGAAAATTTTGCGCCTTTCTCTATATTTTGCAACCTTCTGCAGAGGCGCAAACATTTTTTTTTTAATTTTGCGCCTTTTCTATATTTTGCGCCCTTTTGTAGAAGCGCAATCATTTTGCTCCCTTTTCTATATTTTGCGCTAATTTTATTCTGTTTTGAAAATTTTGAGCCTTTCTCTATGTTTTGAGTCCTTCTGTAGAGGCGCGAAAATTTTGTAAATTAAGTTCATTTGCAATTATATTCTTTTTTGAAAATGTTGCGCCTTTCTTTATCTTTTGCGCCCTTCTGTAGAAGCGCAAAGATTTTGTAAATTATGTGCATTTGCAATTTTATTCTTTTTTGTAAATTTTGCACCGTTATGTAGAGGCGCAAAAATTTTGTAAATTAGGAGCATTTGCAATTTTATTCTTTTTGAAAATTTTGTAAATTAGGCGCATTAGCAATTTTATGCTTTTATGAACATTTTGCGTCTTTTTCCATAATTTTCGCCCTTCTATAGAGGCGCAAAAATTTTGTAAATTAGGTCATTTGCAATTTATTCTTTTTTGAAAAATGTTTGTCCTTATGTAGAGGCTCAAAATTTTTGTAAATATTGTGCATTTACAAGTTTATTCTTTTTAGTAAATTTTGCGCCTTTCTCTATATTTTTCGACCTTCTGTACGGGCGCAAAATTTTGTAAATAGGTACATTTGCAATTTTATTCTTTGTTGAAAATTTTGCGACGTTCTCTATATTTTGCGACCTTCTGTAGAGCCGACAAATTTTATAAATTAGGCGCATTTGCAATTTTATCCTTTTTTGAACATTTTGTCTATATTTTGCGCCCTTCTGTAGATGCGCAAAAATTTTGTAAATTATTTGCATTTGAATTTTTTTTTTTTTGAAAATTTTGCGCTTTTATCGAAATTTTGCACTTTTTTCGAAATTTTGCGCTTTGTTCGAAATATTGCGCTGCATTTGCAATTTTATTCTTTTTAGTAAATTTTGCGACGTTCTCTATATTTTGCGACCTTCTGTAGAGCCGACAAATTTTATAAATTAGGCGCATTTGCAATTTTATCCTTTTTTGAACATTTTGTCTATATTTTGCGCCCTTCTGTAGATGCTCAAAAATTTTGTAAATTATTTGCATTTGAAATTTTTTTTCTTTGAAAATTTTGCTACTTTTCCTGTAGAAGCGGAAACAGATAACAAATTTTGTAAATTAGGTGCATTTGCAATTTTATTCTTTTTTGTAAATTTTGCACCGTTATGTAGAGGCGCAAAAATTTTGTAAATTAGGAGCATTTGCAATTTTATTCTTTTTGAAAATTTTGTAAATTAGGCGCATTAGCAATTTTATGCTTTTATGAACATTTTGCGTCTTTTTCCATAATTTTCGCCCTTCTTTAGAGGCGCAAAAATTTTGTAAATTAGGTCATTTGCAATTTTATTCTTTTTTGAAAATTTTGCGACCTTATGTAGCGGCGCAAAAATTTTTTAAATTAGATGCATTTGCAATTTTATTATTTTTGAAAATTTTGCGTCCTTATGTAGAGGCTCAAAAATTTTGTGCATTCGCAATTTTATTTATTTTTTGAAAATTAGGCGCATTTGCAATTTTATTCTTTTTGATAATTTTGTAAATTAGGTGCATTTGAAATTTTATGCTTTTATGAACATTTTGCATCTTTTTCCATAATTTTCGCCCTTCTTTAGAGGCGCAAAAATTTTGTAAATTAGGTCATTTGCAATATATTCTTTTTTGAAAATTTTTAGCCCTTATGTATAGGTTCAAAAAATTTGTAAATTAGGTGCATTTACAAGTTTATGCTTTTTTGAAAATTTTTGGCTTTTTTCGAAATTTTGCGCCCTTTTGTAGAGACGCAAAAATGTTGTAAATTAGGTGCAATTTCAATTTTATTTTTTTTGTTTTTTGAAAATGTTGCGCCTTTATGTAGAGGCTCAAAAATTTTGTAAACTAGGCGCATTTGCAGTTTTATGCTTTTTTGAAAATTTTTCGCCTTTCTTTATATTTTACGCCCTTCTGTAGATGCGCAAAGAATTTGTAAATTTGGTTCATTTGCAATTTTATGCTTTTTTGAAAATTTTGCGACTTTCTCTATATTTTGCGACCTTCTGCAGAGGCGCAAAATTTTGTAAATTAGGTAAATTTGTAATTATATGCTTTTTTTTTGAATTTTGCGCCTTTTCTATTATTTGCGATCTTTTGTAAATTAAGTTAATTTGCAATTATATTATTTTTTGAAAAGTTGGCGCCCTTATGTAGAGGCGCAATGATTTTGTAAATTTAGCGCATTTGCAATTTTATGCTTTTTTGAATATTCTGCGGCCTTCTGTAGATGTGCAAAGATTTTTAAATTAGGTTCATTTGCAATTTTATGCTTTTTTGAAAATTTTGCGCTTTTCTCTATATTTTGCGACCTTCTGCAGAGGCGCAAACTTTTGTAAATTAGGTGCATTTGTAATTATAAGCTTTTTTTTGAATTTTGCGCTTTTTCTATTATTTGCGATCTTTTGTAAATTAAGTTCATTTGCAATTATATTATTTTTTGAAAATTTGGCGCCCTTATGTAGAGGCGCAAAGATTTTGTAAATTTAGTGCATTTGCAATTTTATGCTTTTTTGAAAATTTTGCGTCTTTTTCCATAATTTTCGCCCTTCTTTAGAGGCTCAAACATTTTGTAAATTAGGTGCATTTGCAATTTTATGCTATTATGAAAATTTTGCGTCTTTTTCCATAATTTTCGACCTTCTTTAAGGCGTAAAAATTTTGTAAATTAGGTCATTTGCAATTTATTCTTTTTTGAGAATTTTTCGACCTCAAAAATTTTGTAAATTAGGTGCATTTGCAAATTTATTCTTTTTTTAGTAAATTAAGTGCATTTGCAATTTTATGCTTTTTGGATAATTCTGCGCCCTTATGTAGAGGCGCAAAAATTTTGTAAATTAGGTGCATTTGCAAGTCTATATTTTGCGCCCTTCTGTAGAGGCGCAAACATTTTGTAAATTAGGTGAATTTCCAATTTTATTCTTTTTTGAAAATTTTGCGCCTTTCTCTATCTTTTGCGCCCTTGTGTAGAAGCGCAAAGATTTTGTAAATTAGGTGCATTTGCAATTTTATGCTTTTTTGAAAATTTTGCGTCTTTTTCCATAATTTTCGACCTTATTTAGAGGCGCAAAAATTTTGTAAATTATGTGCATTTGCAAGTATATATTTTACGCTTTTCTGTAGAGGCGCAAAATTTTTTAAATTAGATGAATTTCCAATTTTATTCTTTTTTGAAAATTTTGCGCCTTTCTCTATCATTTGCGCCCTTGTGTAGAAGCGCAAAGATTTTGAAAATTAGGTGCATTTGAAATTTTTTCTTTTTTGAAAATTTTCGCAAAAATGTTACAAATTAGACGCTTTTTCAATTTTTTGCTCTTTTGAAAATTTTGTGCTTTCCTCTATATTTTGCGCCCTTCTGTAGAGGCGCAAAAATTTTGTAAATAAGGCGCATTTACAATTTTATTCTTTTTTGAAAATATTGCACCTTTCTCTATATTCTGCGCACTTATGTAGAGGCTAAACAATTTTGTAAATTAGCTTCAATTAGGTCATTTGCAATTTATTCTTTTTTGAAAAATGTTTGTCCTTATGTAGAGGCTCAAAATGTTTGTAAATATGGTGCATTTACAAGTTTATGCTTTTTTGAAAATTTTGCGCTTTTATCGAAATTTTGCGCTTTTTTCGAAATTTTGCGCTTTGTTCGAAATTTTGCGCTCTTTTGTAGAGACGTTGTAAATTAGGTGCTTTTTCAATTTTATTTATTTTTTTGTAATTTTGCGCCATTATGTAGAGGCGCAAAAATTTTGTAAACTAGGCGCATTTGCAGTTTTATGTTTTTGTAAAAAATTGCGCCTTTCTTTATATTTTACGCCCTTCTAATTTTATTCTGTTTTAAAAATTTTGAGCCTTTCTCTATGTTTTGAGTCCTTCTGTAGAGGCGAGAAAATTTTGTAAATTAAGTTCAAATTAAGTTTGCGCCCTTGTGTAGAAGCGCAAAGATTTTGTAAATTAGGTGCATTTGCAATTTTAAGCTTTTTTGAAAATTTTGCGTCTTTTTCCATAATTTTCGACCTTATTTAGAGGCGCAAAAATTTTGTAAATTAGGTGCATTTGCAAGTCTATATTTTACGCCCTTCTGTAGAGGCGCAAAAATTTTGTAAATTAGGTCAATTTCCAATTTTATTCTTTTTTGAAAATTTTGCGACCTTATGTAGCGACGCAAAAATTTTTAAATTAGATGCATTTGCAATTTTATTATTTTTGAAACTTTTGCGTCCTTATGTAGAGGCTCAAAAATTTTGTGCATTCGCAATTTTATTTATTTTATGAAAATTAGGTGCATTTGCAATTTTATTCTTTTTGATAATTTTGTAAATTAGGTGCATTTGAAATTTTATGCTTTTATGAACATTTTGCATTTTTTTCCATAATTTTCGCCCTTCTTTAGAGGCGCAAAAATTTTGTAAATTAGGTCATTTGCAATATATTCTTTTTTGAAAATTTTTAGCCCTTATGTAGAGGTTCAAAAAATTTGTAAATTAGGTGCATTTACAAGTTTATGCTTTTTTGAAAATTTTTGGCTTTTTTCGAAATTTTGCGCCCTTTTGTAGAGACGCAAAAATGTTGTAAATTAGGTGCAATTTCAATTTTTTTTTGAAAATGTTGCGCCTTTATGTAGAGACGCAAAAATTTTGTAAATTAAGTTCAAATTAAGTTTGCGCCCTTGTTTAGAAGCGCAAAGATTTTGTAAACTAGGCGCATTTGCAGTTTTATGCTTTTTTGAAAAATTTTCGCCTTTCTTTATATTTTACGCCCTTCTGTAGATGCGCAAAGAATTTGTAAATTTGGTTCATTTGCATTTTTATGCTTTTTTGAAAATTTTGCGCTTTTCTCTATATTTTGCGACCTTCTGCAGAGGCGCAAACTTTTGTAAATTAGGTGCATTTGTAATTATATGCTTTTTTTTGAATTTTGCGCCTTTTCTATTATTTGCGATCTTTTGTAAATTAAGTTCATTTGCAATTATATTATTTTTTGAAAATTTGGCGCCCTTATGTAGAGGCGCAAAGATTTTGTAAATTTAGCGCATTTGCAATTTTATGCTTTTTTGAAAATTTTGCGTCTTTTTCCATAATTTTCGCCCTTCTTTAGAGGCTCAAACACTTTGTAAATTAGGTGCATTTGCAATTTTATACTATTATGAAAATTGTGCGTCTTTTTCCATAATTTTCGACCTTCTTTAGAGGCGTAAAAATTTTGTAAATTAGGTCATTTGCAATTTATTCTTTTTTGAGAATTTTTCGACCTCAACAATTTTGTAAATTAGGTGCATTTGCAAATTTATTCTTTTTTTAGTAAATTAAGTGCATTTGCAATTTTATGCTTTTTTGAAAATTCTGCGCCCTTATGTAGAGGCGCAAAAATTTTGTAAACTATGCGCATTTGCAGTTTTATGTTTTTGTAAAAAATTGCGCCTTTCTTTATATTTTATGCCCTTCTGTAGATGCGCAAAGATTTTGTAAATTAGGCGCATTTGCAATTTTATGCTTTTTTGAAAATTGTGCGCCTTTTTTCCATATTTTGCGCCCTTCTTTAGAGCAGAAAAGATTTTGTAAATAATGTGCATTTGCAATTTTATGCTTTTTTGAAAATTCTGCGCCCTTCTGTAGATGTGCAAAGATTTTGTAAATTAGGTTCATTTGCAATTTTATGCTTTTTTGAAAATTTTGCGCCTTTCTCTATATTTTGCAACCTTCTGCAGAGGCGCAAACATTTTTTTTTTTAATTTTGCGCCTTTTCTATATTTTGCGCCCTTTTGTAGAAGCGCAATCATTTTGCTCCCTTTTCTATATTTTGCGCTAATTTTATTCTGTTTTGAAAATTTTGAGCCTTTCTCTATGTTTTGAGTCCTTCTGTAGAGGCGAGAAAATTTTGTAAATTAAGTTCAAATTAAGTTTGCGCCCTTGTGTAGAAGCGCAAAGATTTTGTAAATTAGGTGCATTTGCAATTTTATGCTTTTTTGAAAATTTTGCGTCTTTTTCCATAATTTTCGACCTTATTTAGAGGCGCAAAAATTTTGTAAATTAGGTGCATTTGCAAGTCTATATTTTACGCCCTTCTGTAGAGGCGCAAAAATTTTGTAAATTAGGTCAATTTCCAATTTTATTCTTTTTTGAAAATTTTGTGACCTTATGTAGCGACGCAAAAATTTTTAAATTAGATGCAGTTGCAATTTTATTATTTTTGAAAATTTTGTAAATTAGGCGCATTAGCAATTTTATGCTTTTATGAACATTTTGCGTCTTTTTCCATAATTTTCGCCCTTCTTTAGAGGCGCTAAAATTTTGTAAATTAAGTTCATTTGCAATTATATTCTTTTTTGAAAATGTTGCGCCTTTCTCTCTTTTGCGCCCTTCTGTAGAAGCGCAAAGATTTTGTAAATTAGGTGCATTTGCAATTTTATTCTTTTTTGTAAATTTTGCACCGTTATGTAGAGGCGCAAAAATTTTGTAAATTAGGAGCATTTGCAATTTTATTCTTTTTGAAAATTTTGTAAATTAGGCGCATTAGCAATTTTATGCTTTTATGAACATTTTGCGTCTTTTTCCATAATTTTTTTGCGCCTTTCTCTCTTTTGCGTCCTTCTGTAGAAGCGCAAAGATTTTGTAAATTAGGTGCATTTGCAATTTTATTCTTTTTTGTAAATTTTGCACCGTTATGTAGAGGCGCAAAAATTTTGTAAATTAGGAGCATTTGCAATTTTATTCTTTTTGAAAATTTTGTAAATTAGGCGCATTAGCAATTTTATGCTTTTATGAACATTTTGCGTCTTTTTCCATAATTTTCGCCCTTCTTTAGAGGCGCTAAAATTTTGTAAATTAGGTCATTTGCAATTTATTCTTTTTTGAAAAATGTTTGTCCTTATGTAGAGGCTCAAAATTTTTGTAAATATGGTGCATTTACAAGTTTATTCTTTTTAGTAAATTTTGCGCCTTTCTCTACATTTTTCGACCTTCTGTACGGGCGCAAAATTTTGTAAATTAGGTACATTTGCAATTTTATTCTTTTTTGAAAATTTTGAGCCTTTCTCTATATTTTGCGACCTTCTGTAGAGCCGACAAATTTTATAAATTAGGCGCATTTGCAATTTTATCCTTTTTTGAACATTTTGTCTATATTTTGCGCCCTTCTGTAGATGCGCAAAAATTTTGTAAATTATTTGCATTTGAAATTTTTTTTTTTTGAAAATTTTGCTACTTTTCCTGTAGAAGCGCAAACAGATAACAAATTTTGTAAATTAGGAGCATTTGCAATTTTATTCTTTTTTGTAAATTTTGCACCGTTATGTAGAGGCGCAAAAATTTTGTAAATTAGGAGCATTTGCAATTTTATTCTTTTTGAAAATTTTGTAAATTAGGCACATTAGCAATTTTATGCTTTTATGAACATTTTGCGTCTTTTTCCATAATTTTCGACCTTATTTAGAGGCGCAAAAATTTTGTAAATTAGGTGCATTTGCAAGTCTATATTTTACGCCCTTCTGTAGAGGCGCAAAAATTTTGTAAATTAGGTCAATTTCCAATTTTATTCTTTTTTGAAAATTTTGCGACCTTATGTAGCGACGCAAAAATTTTTAAATTAGATGCATTTGCAATTTTATTATTTTTGAAAATTTTGCGTCCTTATGTAGAGGCTCAAAAATTTTGTGCATTCGCAATTTTATTTATTTTATGAAAATTAGGCGCATTTGCAATTTTATTCTTTTTGATAATTTTGTAAATTAGGTGCATTTGAAATTTTATGCTTTTATGAACATTTTGCATTTTTTTCCATAATTTTCGCCCTTCTTTAGAGGCGCAAAAATTTTGTAAATTAGGTCATTTGCAATATATTCTTTTTTGAAAATTTTTAGCCCTTATGTAGAGGTTCAAAAAATTTGTAAATTAGGTGCATTTACAAGTTTATGCTTTTTTGAAAATTTTTGGCTTTTTTCGAAATTTTGCGCCCTTTTGTAGAGACGCAAAAATGTTGTAAATTAGGTGCAATTTCAATTTTTTTTTGAAAATGTTGCGCCTTTATGTAGAGACGCAAAAATTTTGTAAATTAAGTTCAAATTAAGTTTGCGCCCTTGTGTAGAAGCGCAAAGATTTTGTAAACTAGGCGCATTTGCAGTTTTATGCTTTTTTGAAAAATTTTCGCCTTTCTTTATATTTTACGCCCTTCTGTAGATGCGCAAAGAATTTGTAAATTTGGTTCATTTGCATTTTTATGCTTTTTTGAAAATTTTGCGCTTTTCTCTATATTTTGCGACCTTCTGCAGAGGCGCAAACTTTTGTAAATTAGGTGCATTTGTAATTATATGCTTTTTTTGAATTTTGCGCCTTTTCTATTATTTGCGATCTTTTGTAAATTAAGTTAATTTGCAATTATATTATTTTTTGAAAATTTGGCGCCCTTATGTAGAGGCGCAAAGATTTTGTAAATTTAGCGCATTTGCAATTTTATGCTTTTTTGAAAATTTGGCGTCTTTTTCCATAATTTTCGCCCTTCTTTAGAGGCTCAAACACTTTGTAAATTAGGTGCATTTGCAATTTTATACTATTATGAAAATTTTGCGTCTTTTTCCATAATTTTCGACCTTCTTTAGAGGCGTAAAAATTTTGTAAATTAGGTCATTTGCAATTTATTCTTTTTTGAGAATTTTTCGACCTCAAAAATTTTGTAAATTAGGTGCATTTGCAAATTTATTCTTTTTTTAGTAAATTAAGTGCATTTGCAATTTTATGCTTTTTTGAAAATTCTGCGCCCTTATGTAGAGGCGCAAAAATTTTGTAAACAATGCGCATTTGCAGTTTTATGTTTTTGTAAAAAATTGCGCCTTTCTTTATATTTTACGCCCTTCTGTAGATGCGCAAAGATTTTGTAAATTAGGCGCATTTGCAATTTTATGCTTTTTTGGAAATTGTGTGCCTTTTTTCCATATTTTGCGCCCTTCTTTAGAGCAGAAAAGATTTTGTAAATAATGTGCATTTGCAATTTTATGCTTTTTTGAAAATTCTGCGCCCTTCTGTAGATGCGCAAAGATTTTGTAAATTAGGTTCATTTGCAATTTTATGCTTTTTTGAAAATTTTGCGCCTTTCTCTATATTTTGCAACCTTCTGCAGAGGCGCAAACATTTTTTTTTTTAATTTTGCGCCTTTTCTATATTTTGCGCCCTTTTGTAGAAGCGCAATCATTTTGCTCCCTTTTCTATATTTTGCGCTAATTTTATTCTGTTTTGAAAATGTTGAGCCTTTCTCTATGTTTTGAGTCCTTCTGTAGAGGCGAGAAAATTTTGTAAATTAAGTTCAAATTAAGTTTGCGCCCTTGTGTAGAAGCGCAAAGATTTTGTAAATTAGGTGCATTTGCAATTTTATGCTTTTTTGAAAATTTTGCGTCTTTTTCCATAATTTTCGACCTTATTTAGAGGCGCAAAAATTTTGTAAATTAGGTGCATTTGCAAGTCTATATTTTACGCCCTTCTGTAGAGGCGCAAAAATTTTGTAAATTAGGTCAATTTCCAATTTTATTCTTTTTTGAAAATTTTGCGACCTTATGTAGCGACGCAAAAATTTTTAAATTAGATGCAGTTGCAATTTTATTATTTTTGAAAATTTTGTAAATTAGGCGCATTAGCAATTTTATGCTTTTATGAACATTTTGCGTCTTTTTCCATAATTTTCGCCCTTCTTTAGAGGCGCTAAAATTTTGTAAATTAAGTTCATTTGCAATTATATTCTTTTTTGAAAATGTTGCGCCTTTCTCTCTTTTGCGCCCTTCTGTAGAAGCGCAAAGATTTTGTAAATTAGGTGCATTTGCAATTTTATTCTTTTTTGTAAATTTTGCACCGTTATGTAGAGGCGCAAAAATTTTATAAATTAGGAGCATTTGCAATTTTATTCTTTTTGAAAATTTTGTAAATTAGGCGCATTAGCAATTTTATGCTTTTATGAACATTTTGCGTCTTTTTCCATAATTTTCGCCCTTCTTTAGAGGCGCTAAAATTTTGTAAATTAGGTCATTTGCAATTTATTCTTTTTTGAAAAATGTTTGTCCTTATGTAGAGGCTCAAAATTTTTGTAAATATGGTGCATTTACAAGTTTATTCTTTTTAGTAAATTTTGCGCCTTTCTCTACATTTTTCGACCTTCTGTACGGGCGCAAAATTTTGTAAATTAGGTACATTTGCAATTTTATTCTTTTTTGAAAATTTTGAGCCTTTCTCTATATTTTGCGACCTTCTGTAGAGCCGACAAATTTTATAAATTAGGCGCATTTGCAATTTTATCCTTTTTTGAACATTTTGTCTATATTTTGCGCCCTTCTGTAGATCCGCAAAAATTTTGTAAATTATTTGCATTTGAAATTTTTTTTTTTTGAAAATTTTGCTACTTTTCCTGTAGAAGCGCAAACAGATAACAAATTTTGTAAATTAGGAGCATTTGCAATTTTATTTTTTTTTGTAAATTTTGCACCGTTAGGTAGAGGCGCAAAAATTTTGTAAATTAGGAGCATTTGCAATTTTATTCTTTTTGAAAATTTTGTAAATTAGGCACATTAGCAATTTTATGCTTTTATGAACATTTTGCGTCTTTTTCCATAATTTTCGACCTTATTTAGAGGCGCAAAAATTTTGTAAATTAGGTGCATTTGCAAGTCTATATTTTACGCCCTTCTGTAGAGGCGCAAAAATTTTGTAAATTAGGTCAATTTCCAATTTTATTCTTTTTTGAAAATTTTGCGACCTTATGTAGCGACGCAAAAATTTTTAAATTAGATGCAGTTGCAATTTTATTATTTTTGAAAATTTTGCTTCCTTATGTAGAGGCTCAAAAATGTTGTGCATTCACAATTTTATTTATTTTTTGAAAATTAGGCGCATTTGCAATTTTATTCTTTTTGATAATTTTGTAAATTAGGTGCATTTGAAATTTTATGCTTTTATGAACATTTTGCATCTTTTTCCATAATTTTCGCCCTTCTTTAGAGGCGCAAAAATTTTGTAAATTAGGTCATTTGCAATATATTCTTTTTTGAAAATTTTTAGCCCTTATGTAGAGGTTCAAAAAATTTGTAAATTAGGTGCATTTACAAGTTTATGATTTTTTGAAAATTTTTGGCTTTTTTCGAAATTTTGCGCCCTTTTGTAGAGACGCAAAAATGTTGTAAATTAGGTGCAATTTCAATTTTTTTTTGAAAATGTTGCGCCTTTATGTAGAGACGCAAAAATTTTGTAAATTAAGTTCAAATTAAGTTTGCGCCCTTGTGTAGAAGCGCAAAGATTTTGTAAACTAGGCGCATTTGCAGTTTTATGCTTTTTTGAAAAATTTTCGCCTTTCTTTATATTTTACGCCCTTCTGTAGATGCGCAAAGAATTTGTAAATTTGGTTCATTTGCATTTTTATGCTTTTTTGAAAATTTTGCGCTTTTCTCTATATTTTGCGACCTTCTGCAGAGGCGCAAACTTTTGTAAATTAGGTGCATTTGTAATTATATGCTTTTTTTGAATTTTGCGCCTTTTCTATTATTTGCGATCTTTTGTAAATTAAGTTAATTTGCAATTATATTATTTTTTGAAAATTTGGCGCCCTTATGTAGAGGCGCAAAGATTTTGTAAATTTAGCGCATTTGCAATTTAGGTCATTTGCAATATATTCTTTTTTGAAAATTTTTAGCCCTTATGTAGAGGTTCAAAAAATTTGTAAATTAGGTGCATTTACAAGTTTATGCTTTTTTGAAAATTTTTGGCTTTTTTCGAAATTTTGCGCCCTTTTGTAGAGACGCAAAAATGTTGTAAATTAGGTGCAATTTCAATTTTTTTTTGAAAATGTTGCGCCTTTATGTAGAGACGCAAAAATTTTGTAAATTAAGTTCAAATTAAGTTTGCGCCCTTGTGTAGAAGCGCAAAGATTTTGTAAACTAGGCGCATTTGCAGTTTTATGCTTTTTTGAAAAATTTTCGCCTTTCTTTATATTTTACGCCCTTCTGTAGATGCGCAAAGAATTTGTAAATTTGGTTCATTTGCATTTTTATGCTTTTTTGAAAATTTTGCGCTTTTCTCTATATTTTGCGACCTTCTGCAGAGGCGCAAACTTTTGTAAATTAGGTGCATTTGTAATTATATGCTTTTTTTGAATTTTGCGCCTTTTCTATTATTTGCGATCTTTTGTAAATTAAGTTAATTTGCAATTATATTATTTTTTGAAAATTTGGCGCCCTTATGTAGAGGCGCAAAGATTTTGTAAATTTAGCGCATTTGCAATTTTATGCTTTTTTGAAAATTTTGCGTCTTTTTCCATAATTTTCGCCCTTCTTTAGAGGCTCAAACACTTTGTAAATTAGGTGCATTTGCAATTTTATACTATTATGAAAATTTTGCGTCTTTTTCCATAATTTTCGACCTTCTTTAGAGGCGTAAAAATTTTGTAAATTAGGTCATTTGCAATTTATTCTTTTTTGAGAATTTTTCGACCTCAAAAATTTTGTAAATTAGGTGCATTTGCAAATTTATTCTTTTTTTTAGTAAATTAAGTGCATTTGCAATTTTATGCTTTTTTGAAAATTCTGCGCCCTTATGTAGAGGCGCAAAAATTTTGTAAACTATGCGCATTTGCAGTTTTATGTTTTTGTAAAAAATTGCGCCTTTCTTTATATTTTACGCCCTTCTGTAGATGCGCAAAGATTTTGTAAATTAGGCGCATTTGCAATTTTATGCTTTTTTGAAAATTGTGCGCCTTTTTTCCATATTTTGCGCCCTTCTTTAGAGCAGAAAAGATTTTGTAAATAATGTGCATTTGCAATTTTATGCTTTTTTGAAAATTCTGCGCCCTTCTGTAGATGCGCAAAGATTTTGTAAATTAGGTTCATTTGCAATTTTATGCTTTTTTGAAAATTTTGCGCCTTTCTCTATATTTTGCAACCTTCTGCAGAGGCGCAAACATTTTGCTCCCTTTTCTATATTTTGCGCTAATTTTATTCTGTTTTGAAAATTTTGAGCCTTTCTATATGTTTTGAGTCCGAGAAAATTTTGTAAATTAAGTTCAAATTAAGTTTGCGCCCTTGTGTAGAAGCGCAAAGATTTTGTAAATTAGGTGCATTTGCAATTTTATGCTTTTTTGAAAATTTTGCGTCTTTTTCCATAATTTTCGACCTTATTTAGAGGCGCAAAAATTTTGTAAATTAGGTGCATTTGCAAGTCTATATTTTACGCCCTTCTGTAGAGGCGCAAAAATTTTGTAAATTAGGTCAATTTCCAATTTTATTCTTTTTTGAAAATTTTGCGACCTTATGTAGCGACGCAAAAATTTTTAAATTAGATGCAGTTGCAATTTTATTATTTTTGAAAATTTTGTAAATTAGGCGCATTAGCAATTTTATGCTTTTATGAACATTTTGCGTCTTTTTCCATAATTTTCGCCCTTCTTTAGAGGCGCTAAAATTTTGTAAATTAAGTTCATTTGCAATTATATTCTTTTTTGAAAATGTTGCGCCTTTCTCTCTTTTGCGCCCTTCTGTAGAAGCGCAAAGATTTTGTAAATTAGGTGCATTTGCAATTTTATTCTTTTTTGTAAATTTTGCACCGTTATGTAGAGGCGCAAAAATTTTGTAAATTAGGAGCATTTGCAATTTTATTCTTTTTGAAAATTTTGTAAATTAGGCGCATTAGCAATTTTATGCTTTTATGAACATTTTGCGTCTTTTTCCATAATTTTCGCCCTTCTTTAGAGGCGCTAAAATTTTGTAAATTAGGTCATTTGCAATTTATTCTTTTTTGAAAAATGTTTGTCCTTATGTAGAGGCTCAAAATTTTTGTAAATATGGTGCATTTACAAGTTTATTCTTTTTAGTAAATTTTGCGCCTTTCTCTACATTTTTCGACCTTCTGTACGGGCGCAAAATTTTGTAAATTAGGTACATTTGCAATTTTATTCTTTTTTGAAAATTTTGAGCCTTTCTCTATATTTTGCGACCTTCTGTAGAGCCGACAAATTTTATAAATTAGGCGCATTTGCAATTTTATCCTTTTTTGAACATTTTGTCTATATTTTGCGCCCTTCTGTAGATCCGCAAAAATTTTGTAAATTATTTGCATTTGAAATTTTTTTTTTTTGAAAATTTTGCTACTTTTCCTGTAGAAGCGCAAACAGATAACAAATTTTGTAAATTAGGAGCATTTGCAATTTTATTCTTTTTTGTAAATTTTGCACCGTTATGTAGAGGCGCAAAAATTTTGTAAATTAGGAGCATTTGCAATTTTATTCTTTTTGAAAATTTTGTAAATTAGGCACATTAGCAATTTTATGCTTTTATGAACATTTTGCGTCTTTTTCCATAATTTTCGACCTTATTTAGAGGCGCAAAAATTTTGTAAATTAGGTGCATTTGCAAGTCTATATTTTACGCCCTTCTGTAGAGGCGCAAAAATTTTGTAAATTAGGTCAATTTCCAATTTTATTCTTTTTTGAAAATTTTGCGACCTTATGTAGCGACGCAAAAATTTTTAAATTAGATGCAGTTGCAATTTTATTATTTTTGAAAATTTTGCTTCCTTATGTAGAGGCTCAAAAATTTTGTGCATTCGCAATTTTTTTTATTTTTTGAAAATTAGGCGCATTTGCAATTTTATTCTTTTTGATAATTTTGTAAATTAGGTGCATTTGAAATTTTATGCTTTTATGAACATTTTGCATCTTTTTCCATAATTTTCGCCCTTCTTTAGAGGCGCAAAAATTTTGTAAATTAGGTCATTTGCAATATATTCTTTTTTGAAAATTTTTAGCCCTTATGTAGAGGTTCAAAAAATTTGTAAATTAGGTGCATTTACAAGTTTATGCTTTTTTGAAAATTTTTGGCTTTTTTCGAAATTTTGCGCCCTTTTGTAGAGACGCAAAAATGTTGTAAATTAGGTGCAATTTCAATTTTATTTTTTTTGTTTTTTGAAAATGTTGCGCCTTTATGTAGAGGCTCAAAAATTTTGTAAACTAGGCGCATTTGCAGTTTTATACTTTTTTGAAAAATTTTCGCCTTTCTTTATATTTTACGCCCTTCTGTAGATGCGCAAAGAATTTGTAAATTTGGTCATTTGCAATTTTATGCTTTTTTGAAAATTTTGCGACTTTCTCTATATTTTGCGACCTTCTGCAGAGGCGCAAAATTTTGTAAATTAGGTGCATTTGTAATTATATGCTTTTTTTTTGAATTTTGCGCCTTTTCTATTATTTGCGATCTTTTGTAAATTAAGTTAATTTGCAATTATATTATTTTTTGAAAAGTTGGCGCCCTTATGTAGAGGCGCAATGATTTTGTAAATTTAGCGCATTTGCAATTTTATGCTTTTTTGAATATTCTGCGGCCTTCTGTAGATGTGCAAAGATTTTTAAATTAGGTTCATTTGCAATTTTATGCTTTTTTGAAAATTTTGCGCTTTTCTCTATATTTTGCGACCTTCTGCAGAGGCGCAAACTTTTGTAAATTAGGTGCATTTGTAATTATAAGCTTTTTTTTGAATTTTGCGCTTTTTCTATTATTTGCGATCTTTTGTAAATTAAGTTCATTTGCAATTATATTATTTTTTGAAAATTTGGCGCCCTTATGTAGAGGCGCAAAGATTTTGTAAATTTAGTGCATTTGCAATTTTATGCTTTTTTGAAAATTTTGCGTCTTTTTCCATAATTTTCGCCCTTCTTTAGAGGCTCAAACATTTTGTAAATTAGGTGCATTTGCAATTTTATGCTATTATGAAAATTTTGTGTCTTTTTCCATAATTTTCGACCTTCTTTAAGGCGTAAAAATTTTGTAAATTAGGTCATTTGCAATTTATTCTTTTTTGAGAATTTTTCGACCTCAAAAATTTTGTAAATTAGGTGCATTTGCAAATTTATTCTTTTTTTAGTAAATTAAGTGCATTTGCAATTTTATGCTTTTTGGAAAATTCTGCGCCCTTATGTAGAGGCGCAAAAATTTTGTAAATTAGGTGCATTTGCAAGTCTATATTTTGCGCCCTTCTGTAGAGGCGCAAACATTTTGTAAATTAGGTGAATTTCCAATTTTATTCTTTTTTGAAAATTTTGCGCCTTTCTGTATCTTTTGCGTCCTTGTGTAGAAGCGCAAAGATTTTGTAAATTAGGTGCATTTGCAATTTTATGCTTTTTTGAAAATTTTGCGTCTTTTTCCATAATTTTCGACCTTATTTAGAGGCGCAAAAATTTTGTAAATTATGTGCATTTGCAAGTCTATATTTTACGCATTTCTGTAGAGGCTCAAAATTTTTTAAATTAGATGAATTTCCAATTTTATTCTTTTTTGAAAATTTTGCGCCTTTCTCTATCATTTGCGCCCTTCTGTAGAGGCGCAAAAATTTTGTAAATAAGGCGCATTTACAATTTTATTCTTTTTTGAAAATATTGCACCTTTCTCTATATTCTGCGCACTTATGTAGAGGCTAAACAATTTTGTAAATTAGCTGCAATTAGGTCATTTGCAATTTATTCTTTTTTGAAAAATGTTTGTCCTTATGTAGAGGCTCAAACTGTTTGTAAATTTGGTGCATTTACAAGTTTATGCTTTTTTGAAAATTTTGCGCTTTTATCGAAATTTTGCGCTTTTTTCGAAATTTTGCGCTTTGTTCGAAATTTTGCGCTCTTTTGTAGAGACGTTGTAAATTAGGTGCTTTTTCAATTTTATTTATTTTTTTGTAATTTTGCGCCCTTATGTAGAGGCGCAAAAATTTTGTAAACTAGGCGCATTTGCAGTTTTATGTTTTTGTAAAAAATTGCGCCTTTCTTTATATTTTACGCCCTTCTGAATTTTGCGCCTTTTCTATATTTTGCGCCCTTTTGTAGAAGCGCAAACATTTTGCTCCCTTTTTTATATTTTGCGCTAATTTTATTCTGTTTTAAAAATTTTGAGCCTTTCTCTATGTTTTGAGTCCTTCTGTAGAGGCGAGAAAATTTTGTAAATTAAGTTCATTTGCAATTATATTCTTTTTTGAAAATGTTGCGCCTTTCTCTCTTTTGCGCCCTTGTGTAGAAGCGCAAAGATTTTGTAAATTAGGTGCATTTGCAATTTTATGCTTTTTTGAAAATTTTGCGTCTTTTTCCATAATTTTCGACCTTATTTAGAGGCGCAAAAGTTGTGTAAATTAGGTGCATTTGCAAGTCTATATTTTACGCCGTTCTGTAGAGGCGCAAAAATTTTGTAAATTAGGTCAATTTCCAATTTTATTCTTTTTTGAAAATTTTGCGACCTTATGTAGCGACGCAAAAATTTTTAAATTAGATGCATTTGAAATTTTATTATTTTTGAAAATTTTGCGTCCTTATGTAGAGGCTCAAAAATTTTGTGCATTCGCAATTTCATTTATTTTATGAAAATTAGGCGCATTTGCAATTTTATTCTTTTTGATAATTTTGTAAATTAGGTGCATTTGAAATTTTATGCTTTTATGAACATTTTGCATTTTTTTCCATAATTTTCGCCCTTCTTTAGAGGCGCAAAAATTTTGTAAATTAGGTCATTTGCAATATATTCTTTTTTGAAAATTTTTAGCCCTTATGTAGAGGTTCAAAAAATTTGTAAATTAGGTGCATTTACAAGTTTATGCTTTTTTGAAAATTTTTGGCTTTTTTCGAAATTTTGCGCCCTTTTGTAGAGACGCAAAAATGTTGTAAATTAGGTGCAATTTCAATTTTTTTTTTGAAAATGTTGCGCCTTTTTGTAGAGACGCAAAAATTTTGTAAATTAAGTTCAAATTAAGTTTGCGCCCTTGTGTAGAAGCGCAAAGATTTTGTAAACTAGGCGCATTTGCAGTTTTATGCTTTTTTGAAAAATTTTCGCCTTTCTTTATATTTTACGCCCTTCTGTAGATGCGCAAAGAATTTGTAAATTTGGTTCATTTGCATTTTTATGCTTTTTTGAAAATTTTGCGCTTTTCTCTATATTTTGCGACCTTCTGCAGAGGCGCAAACTTTTGTAAATTAGGTGCATTTGTAATTATATGCTTTTTTTAAATTTTGCGCTTTTTCTATTATTTGCGATCTTTTGTAAATTAAGTTCATTTGCAATTATATTATTTTTTGAAAATTTGGCGCCCTTATGTAGAGGCGCAAAGATTTTGTAAATTTAGCGCATTTGCAATTTTATGCTTTTTTGAAAATTTTGCGTCTTTTTCCATAATTTTCGCCCTTCTTTAGAGGCTCAAACATTTTGTAAATTAGGTGCATTTGCAATTTTATGCTATTATGAAAATTTTGCGTCTTTTTCCATAATTTTCGACCTTCTTTAAGGCGTAAAAATTTTGTAAATTAGGTCATTTGCAATTTATTCTTTTTTGAGAATTTTTCGACCTCAAAAATTTTGTAAATTAGGTGCATTTGCAAATTTATTCTTTTTTTAGTAAATTAAGTGCATTTGCAATTTTATGCTTTTTTGAAAATTCTGCGCCCTTATGTAGAGGCGCAAAAATTTTGTAAACTATGCGCATTTGCAGTTTTATGTTTTTGTAAAAAATTGCGCCTTTCATTTTTTTTTTAATTTTGCGCCTTTTCTATATTTTGCGCCCTTTTGTAGAAGCGCAATCATTTTGCTCCCTTTTCTATATTTTGCGCTAATTTTATTCTGTTTTGAAAATTTTGAGCCTTTCTCTATGTTTTGAGTCCTTCTGTAGAGGCGCGAAAATTTTGTAAATTAGGTGCATTTGCAATTTTATGCTTTTTTGAAAATTGTGCGCCTTTTTTCCATATTTTTCGCCCTTCTTTAGAGCAGAAAAGATTTTGTAAATAATGTGCATTTGCAATTTTATGCTTTTTTGAAAATTCTGCGCCTTTTTTCCATATTTTTCGCGCTTCTTTAGAGCAGAAAAGATTTTGTAAATAATGTGCATTTGTAATTTTATGCTTTTTTGAAAATTCTGCGCCCTTCTGTAGATGCGCAAAGATTTTGTAAATTAGGTTCATTTGCAATTTTAGGCTTTTTTGAAAATTTTGCGCCTTTCTCTATATTTTGCAACCTTCTGCAGAGGCGCAAACATTTTTTTTTTAATTTTGCGCCTTTTCTATATTTTGCGTCCTTTTGTAGAAGCGCAATCATTTTGCTCCCTTTTCTATATTTTGCGCTAATTTTATTCTGTTTTGAAAATTTTGAGCCTTTCTCTATGTTTTGAGTCCTTCCGTAGAGGCGCGAAAATTTTGTAAATTAAGTTCATTTGCAATTATATTCTTTTTTGAAAATGTTGCGCCTTTCTCTCTTTTTCGCCCTTCTGTAGAAGCGCAAAGATTTTGTAAATTAGGTGCATTTGCAATTTTATTCTTTTTTGTAAATTTTGCACTGTTATGTAGAGGCGCAAAAATTTTGTAAATTAGGAGCATTTGCAATTTTATTCTTTTTGAAAATTTTGTAAATTAGGCGCATTAGCAATTTTATGCTTTTATGAACATTTTGCGTCTTTTTCCATAATTTTCGCCCTTCTTTAGAGGCGCTAAAATTTTGTAAATTAGGTCATTTGCAATTTATTCTTTTTTGAAAAATGTTTGTCCTTATGTAGAGGCTCAAAATTTTTGTAAATATGGTGCATTTACAAGTTTATTCTTTTTAGTAAATTTTGCGCCTTTCTCTACATTTTTCGACCTTCTGTACGGGCGCAAAATTTTGTAAATTAGGTACATTTGCAATTTTATTCTTTTTTGAAAATTTTGAGCCTTTCTCTATATTTTGCGACCTTCTGTAGAGCCGACAAATTTTATAAATTAGGCGCATTTGCAATTTTATTCTTTTTGATAATTTTGTAAATTAGGTGCATTTGAAATTTTATGCTTTTATGAACATTTTGCATTTTTTTCCATAATTTTCGCCCTTCTTTAGAGGCGCAAAAATTTTGTAAATTAGGTCATTTGCAATATATTCTTTTTTGAAAATTTTTAGCCCTTATGTAGAGGTTCAAAAAATTTGTAAATTAGGTGCATTTACAAGTTTATGCTTTTTTGAAAATTTTTGGCTTTTTTCGAAATTTTGCGCCCTTTTGTAGAGACGCAAAAATGTTGTAAATTAGGTGCAATTTCAATTTTTTTTTTGAAAATGTTGCGCCTTTATGTAGAGACGCAAAAATTTTGTAAATTAAGTTCAAATTAAGTTTGCGCCCTTGTGTAGAAGCGCAAAGATTTTGTAAACTAGGCGCATTTGCAGTTTTATGCTTTTTTGAAAAATTTTCGCCTTTCTTTATATTTTACGCCCTTCTGTAGATGCGCAAAGAATTTGTAAATTTGGTTCATTTGCATTTTTATGCTTTTTTGAAAATTTTGCGCTTTTCTCTATATTTTGCGACCTTCTGCAGAGGCGCAAACTTTTGTAAATTAGGTGCATTTGTAATTATATGCTTTTTTTTGAATTTTGCGCCTTTTCTATTATTTGCGATCTTTTGTAAATTAAGTTCATTTGCAATTATATTATTTTTTGAAAATTTGGCGCCCTTATGTAGATGCGCAAAGATTTTGTAAATTTTGCGCATTTGCAATTTTATGCTTTTTTGAAAATTTTACGTCTTTTTCCATAATTTTCGCCCTTCTTTAGAGGCTCAAACACTTTGTAAATTAGGTGCATTTGCAATTTTATGCTATTATGAAAATTTTGCGTCTTTTTCCATAATTTTCGACCTTCTTTAGAGGCGTAAAAATTTTGTAAATTAGGTCATTTGCAATTTATTCTTTTTTGAGAATTTTTCGACCTCAAAAATTTTGTAAATTAGGTGCATTTGCAAATTTATTCTTTTTTAGTAAATTAAGTGCATTTGCAATTTTATGCTTTTTTGAAAATTCTGCGCCCTTATGTAGAGGCGCAAAAATTTTGTAAACTATGCGCATTTGCAGTTTTATGTTTTTGTAAAAAATTGCGCCTTTCATTTTTTTTTTAATTTTGCGCCTTTTCTATATTTTGTGCCCTTTTGTAGAAGCGCAATCATTTTGCTCCCTTTTCTATATTTTGCGCTAATTTTATTCTGTTTTGAAAATTTTGAGCCTTTCTCTATGTTTTGAGTCCTTCTGTAGAGGCGCGAAAATTTTGTAAATTAGGTGCATTTGCAATTTTATGCTTTTTTGAAAATTGTGCGCCTTTTTTCCATATTTTTCGCCCTTCTTTAGAGCAGAAAAGATTTTGTAAATAATGTGCATTTGCAATTTTATGCTTTTTTGAAAATTCTGCGCCTTTTTTCCATATTTTTCGCCCTTCTTTAGAGCAGAAAAGATTTTGTAAATAATGTGCATTTGCAATTTTATGCTTTTTTGAAAATTCTGCGCCCTTCTGTAGATGCGCAAAGATTTTGTAAATAAGGTTCATTTGCAATTTTATGCTTTTTTGAAAATTTTGCGCCTTTCTCTATATTTTGCAACCTTCTGCAGAGGCGCAAACATTTTTTTTTTAATTTTGCGCCTTTTCTATATTTTGCGTCCTTTTGTAGAAGCGCAATCATTTTGCTCCCTTTTCTATATTTTGCGCTAATTTTATTCTGTTTTGAAAATTTTGAGCCTTTCTCTATGTTTTGAGTCCTTCTGTAGAGGCGCGTAAATTTTGTAAATTAAGTTCATTTGCGATTATATTCTTTTTTGAAAATGTTGCGCCTTTCTCTCTTTTGCGCCCTTCTGTAGAAGCGCAAAGATTTTGTAAATTAGGTGCATTTGCAATGTTATTCTTTTTTGTAAATTTTGCACCGTTATGTAGAGGCGCAAAAATTTTGTAAATTAGGAGCATTTGCAATTTTATTCTTTTTGAAAATTTTGTAAATTAGGCGCATTAGTAATTTTATGCTTTTATGAACATTTTGCGTCTTTTTCCATAATTTTCGCCCTTCTTTAGAGGCGCTAAAATTTTGTAAATTAGGTCATTTGCAATTTATTCTTTTTGAAAAATTTTCGCCTTTCTTTATATTTTACGCCCTTCTGTAGATGCGCAAAGAATTTGTAAATTTGGTTCATTTGCATTTTTATGCTTTTTTGAAAATTTTGCGCTTTTCTCTATATTTTGCGACCTTCTGCAGAGGCGCAAACTTTTGTAAATTAGGTGCATTTGTAATTATATGCTTTTTTTTGAATTTTGCGCCTTTTCTATTATTTGCGATCTTTTGTAAATTAAGTTCATTTGCAATTATATTATTTTTTGAAAATTTGGCGCCCTTATGTAGAGGCGCAAAGATTTTGTAAATTTAGCGCATTTGCAATTTTATGCTTTTTTGAAAATTTTGCGTCTTTTTCCATAATTTTCGCCCTTCTTTAGAGGCTCAAACACTTTGTAAATTAGGTGCATTTGCAATTTTATGCTATTATGAAAATTTTGCGTCTTTTTCCATAATTTTCGACCTTCTTTAGAGGCGTAAAAATTTTGTAAATTAGGTCATTTGCAATTTATTCTTTTTTGAGAATTTTTCGACCTCAAAAATTTTGTAAATTAGGTGCATTTGCAAATTTATTCTTTTTTTAGTAAATTAAGTGCATTTGCAATTTTATGCTTTTTTGAAAATTCTGCGCCCTTATGTAGAGGCGCAAAAATTTTGTAAACTATGCGCATTTGCAGTTTTATGTTTTTGTAAAAAATTGCGCCTTTCTTTTTTTTTTTAATTTTGCGCCTTTTCTATATTTTGCGCCCTTTTGTAGAAGCGCAATCATTTTGCTCCCTTTTCTATATTTTGCGCTAATTTTATTCTGTTTTGAAAATTTTGAGCCTTTCTCTATGTTTTGAGTCCTTCTGTAGAGGCGCGAAAATTTTGTAAATTAGGTGCATTTGCAATTTTATGCTTTTTTGAAAATTGTGCGCCTTTTTTCCATATTTTTCGCCCTTCTTTAGAGCAGAAAAGATTTTGTAAATAATGTGCATTTGCAATTTTATGCTTTTTTGAAAATTCTGCGCCTTTTTTCCATATTTTTCGCCCTTCTTTAGAGCAGAAAAGATTTTGTAAATAATGTGCATTTGCAATTTTATGCTTTTTTGAAAATTCTGCGCCCTTCTGTAGATGCGCAAAGATTTTGTAAATTAGGTTCATTTGCAATTTTATGCTTTTTTGAAAATTTTGCGCCTTTCTCTATATTTTGCAACCTTCTGCAGAGGCGCAAACATTTTTTTTTTAATTTTGCGCCTTTTCTATATTTTGCGTCCTTTTGTAGAAGCGCAATCATTTTGCTCCCTTTTCTATATTTTACGCTAATTTTATTCTGTTTTGAAAATTTTGAGCCTTTCTCTATGTTTTGAGTCCTTCTGTAGAGGCGCGAAAATTTTGTAAATTAAGTACATTTGCAATTATATTCTTTTTTGAAAATGTTGCGCCTTTCTCTCTTTTGCGCCCTTCTGTAGAAGCGCAAAGATTTTGTAAATTAGGTGCATTTGCAATTTTATTCTTTTTTGTAAATTTTGCACCGTTATGTAGAGGCGCAAAAATTTTGTAAATTAGGAGCATTTGCAATTTTATTCTTTTTGAAAATTTTGTAAATTAGGCGCATTAGCAATTTTATGCTTTTATGAACATTTTGCGTCTTTTTCCATAATTTTCGCCCTTCTTTAGAGGCGCTAAAATTTTGTAAATTAGGTCATTTGCAATTTATTCTTTTTTGAAAAATGTTTGTCCTTATGTAGAGGCTCAAAATTTTTGTAAATATGGTGCATTTACAAGTTTATTCTTTTTAGTAAATTTTGCGCCTTTCTCTACATTTTTCGACCTTCTGTACGGGCGCAAAATTTTGTAAATTAGGTACATTTGCAATTTTATTCTTTTTTGAAAATTTTGAGCCTTTCTCTATATTTTGCGACCTTCTGTAGAGCCGACAAATTTTATAAATTAGGCGCATTTGCAATTTTATTCTTTTTTGAACATTTCGTGCCAAAACGAACAGGTATTATTCTGTTGGAATTGTGGACGTCGCGGAATCAGGACAGACATGTGTTGTATATGTCAGTCTGGAAACAATAGCGGGTTTCCGGAGGAACAACCCTCGCCAACAGTAAACCCACTACAATTCAACAATAATCACATTTTTGCACACCTCACCCTAAATGGTATTCCGACCATAGCAACCTTCGACACGGGAGCAACTAAAAGTTTCATCAACAAGTCATTTTTATGTGAAATAGGAAAAAATTGGAAATTTATAGCAGTAGACGCTGATGTCACCCTAGCAGACGGTACTACGAGACTGTTAGATCAAGCGGTCAAAATCTCAGTACACATGGGAAATATCAATCGCAGTTTTCTATTCCTGGTGATGCCAGATTCAACTGAAGACGTGATCTTAGGCTTAGATTTCTGCATGGAGGTCGGTGCAACATTTAGCTGCGGAGGTGAAACTATAAAGTTAACCCGGACTTCAAAATCAAGGAAAGTGACACCCAAGTGCATGGTGGTCACACAAAGACGAGATTTGGGCAATAGACAGAATATTGACAACGAGCAACAACAAATACAGACATTTCTGGATAGGGAATTAAAACAGTTTGCGGATCTCCAAGGAACAACAACTATAACTGAACACAAGATAGTAATGGCAGACGATCGACCAATCAAACAAAGATATATCCCAAGGAACCCGGCAATGCAGGCCATAATCGATGATGAAATAAATAAATTATTAAAAAAAGGATGTATCGAACCCTCACATAGCCCCTATAGTGAGGCCATCGTCTTGGTGAAGAAGAAAACAGGTGCTTGGCGGTTGTGTGTTGACTACCGACAATTAAATAGTAGGTCAGTGCCCGACGCATATCCTCTACCCCGTATTACGCATATCCTGGACAAATTACGAAATGCCAAATACGTAAGCAGTCTTGATCTACGAGATGGATATTGGCAAATACCAGTGGAGGCAGAAAGCAGAAAATATACGGCGTTCACGGTACCAGGCCGCGGTCTTTACCAATGGCGCGTTATGCCTTTTGGTTTACACTCGGCACCAGCGACGTTCCAACGTGCGCTCGACGGTATCATTGGCCCGGAGATGGAGCCCTTCGCGTTTGCTTATCTCGATGACATCGTGGTTACCGGCACAACCTGTGCTGAACATCAACGCAATCTACAAGAAGTGTTCCGGCGACTTCGCGCGGCCAACCTGAAGTTAAACCCAGAAAAATGTGAGTTCTTTAAAACACAAATTAAATATTTAGGTCACGTCGTTACGAGCGAAGGGATCCGAATGGATCCCGACAAAATAGCCGCCATTCGTGAACTTCAGCCGCCCCAAAACGTACGGGGAGTACGACGATTTCTAGGCATGGTGTCATGGTATCGGCGGTTTGTGCCAGATTTCGCCACAATAGCACAACCCTTAACATCATTGCTCAAAAAGGGAAAGCATTGGAAGTGGGCCGAAATACAACAAAAATCATTCGAAGAACTTAAATTGAAACTCACTGAAGCACCAGTCTTGGCATGTCCCGACTTTACTCAAACATTTAGTCTACAGACCGACGCTAGCGACTATGGCCTAGGAGTGGTGCTCACTCAAGTCATCGAGGGATCCGAGCGGGTTATAGCATACGCGAGCCGCCACCTGAATAAAGCGGAGAAAAACTACTCGCCTACAGAAAAAGAATGCCTGGCTATAGTATGGGGTATTCGGAAAATGCGCCCTTATTTAGAAGGGTATAAATTCATCGTCATCACAGACCATTTATCTTTAAAATGGTTGAATTCCATTGAAAGTCCGTCCGGACGTATTGCAAGATGGGCACTCGAGTTGCAGCAGTTCAACTTCACGGTGCAATATAGAAAAGGCAAATTAAACGTAGTATCTGCAAACTTTATCACGGCAGCCACAGGACACTCTCCAGCGAGCCACGGTGCATAACGTGGAGAACCCCGAATGTTCCTGGTTGAAGAAGAAGGCGAATGACATCAAAATGAACCCAGAAAAGTTCCCGGATTACACAACTATCGATGGACAATTATACCGCCATCTGCCAAGAAATGCAAGCGACGAGGACGGCGTATCATGGAAACTTTGCATTCCCGTAAGTCTACGAAATCGAGTCATGTGCGAAAACCACGACAACCCTAGCGCGGGGCATTTAGGGATACGAAAAACAATTACTAGGATAGCTAACAGGTATTATTGGCCTGGTATGTTTAGAGATATTCGACGCTACGTACAGAAATGTGAATCCTGCCAACGATATAAGGTGAGCCAACAACGACCCGCAGGTGAAATGTTCATACAAATTCCGGAGGAGCCATGGGCAACATTGTGTGCTGATTTTGTTGGGCCCCTACCACGGTCAATACATGGCAACACTATGTTATTAGTCTTCTTTGATCGTTTTTCTAAATGGACAGAATTAGTTCCGCTACGAAAAGCCACAGCCGAGGGCCTTGTGAAATCATTCCGAGAGCGAATATTATCCAGATACGGCGTGCCGAAAGTTATCATCACGGACAACGGCACCCAATTCACAAGCAGAATTTTCAAACGTTACTTAGATGAAGTCGGGGTACGACAACAATTTACCGCTCATTATACTCCGCAGGAGAACCCGTCGGAGAGAGTCAACCGTACGGTGAAAATCATGATCGCGAAAATAGCAAGAGTTCAACAGAAGAAGTGGGATGAGAATCTACCGGAAATATCCCTGGCCATCAATTCCAGCGTATCCGACACCACAGGTTACAGCCCAGCATACCTAACGCAGGGTAGGGAACCAAGGTTACCCAAGGCGTTATACGACGAAGTTACTTTAGGCACAGATACAAATAATCAGGATCCTGATGAGAGAGCAAAACAACTTCAAGAAATATTCACCATCGTGCGACACAATCTAACTCGAGCCGCAAGTGAGCAAGCACGGCATTATAATCTGCGTAGACGCCGCTGGACACCCCGCATTGGACAGCTCGTACTTGTTCGACAACACCCCTTGTCGAAAGCATTGGATAGTTTTGCTGCGAAGCTAGCCCCCAAGTTCGAGATAATACCCTAAGCGAGATAAAACCCTTCCACCATTCCTCATCCCAGGACATGACGGACGACAATAACACTTTACCACAGCTAAACTAATTGTTTTATATACTTCTCCTATAGAATTATCAAACAACAATTTGAAAAACGACGTGAACGCTGAAATTTATCGAGTTCACGCCATCGTCAACAACGTCGTCAACCTCAGCAGCGACAGCAGTTCCACCGATGACAACGCAGACCACGATAACAACGTAGCTAGCAGTGGTGTCACCGAAGACATCATCCATCATCCCAGCCACGATGACATCGACGACGACAATCGAACGATTTTCACATCACCGTCAACTTCAGAAGTGAAACCAGCAGCGCAGAAGACTTCGGACAGTGTTCTTGTTCGGTTTACGCGAGCTGACACCCTTACAATGTATTTCCTCACGGAAGTGGAGGGGATATGTGAGGACGGAAATCGTGCCTCATTTCCGCCCACATCTTTAACATGTACAATTACTAAATAATAAATAAAAGTAATTAATTTACACTTAAAACCTTAAGTAGTAAATAAGTACTAGTAATACCATTATTAAAAATGCAACCCTGCAACTGAACGACTGTTGGCAAGCACCAACATCTGATACACTTCGTCAAGTTGAATAGAGCTTTCGTTGAAAGCTCACAACGATCGCCTATAAAAAGAGCGCCACAAAACAAGCAGTCAGTCAGTCGTGCGCGCACAGTTTAAGCGAACCAGCCGTAGTCCGGAGTGCACTCAACAATTAGCAGCCACAGCAGTCGGTCGTAAGTTACTTGTGAAATATAATTATACCACGACAGTAGCCAACGGGGAGTAGATGCAGTGCATTTCACTCCTAAGACAGACCGTACAGTGAGCGACGAGAGCAAGGTGCTATACACTGACCTCTCTGTGACGGTTGACAACAGTGACCGACAGCGAGTAGATGCAGCGCATTTCACTCAAATAACAGACCGTACAGTGGGCGGTGAGAGCAAGGTGCAATACACTGAACTCTCCGTGACGGTTAGCAGACAGAGCGTACAGTGGGCGGTGAGAGCAAGGTGCAATACACTGACCTCTCTGTGACGGGTGCTAAACAGTGACCGATAGTGAGTAGATGCAGCGCATCTCACTCAATTAACAGACCGTACAATGGGCGGTGAGAGCAAGGTGCAATACACTGAACTCTACGTGACGGTTAGCAAACAGAGCGTACAGTGGGCGGTGAGAGCAAGGTGCAATACACTGACCTCTCTGTGACGGGTGCTAAACAGTGACCGATAGTGAGTAGATGCAGCGCATCTCACTCAATTAACAGAACGTACAGTGAGCGACGAGAGCAAGGTGCTATACACTGACCGCTCTGTGACGGTTGATAACAGTGACCGAAGGCGAGTAGATGCATCGCATTTCACTCAATTAACAGACCGTACAGTGGGCGGTGAGAGCAAGGTGCAATACACTGAACTCTACGTGACGGTTAGCAGACAGAGCGTACAGTGGGCGGTGAGAGCAAGGTGCAATACACTAACCTCTCTGTGACGGGTGCTAAACAGTGACCGATAGCGAGTAGATGCAGCGCATCTCACTCAATTAACAGAACGTACAGTGACCATCGACGGGTACACGCTCCAAAACTGCCTTTCGCGAGAACAACAACGGATTATAAATACTCCTCCGAAATTTAATAGATAAGTTTAAGAAAATATGTTAAAATGTCAAATAAAAATAAAAGTAAATAAAAAAAATAATAAAACATTAACTCATTGTTTGTACACGAACCCTGGACACCGGCGAGATATACCCCGGCTAGAGAAGAAAAAGGTTCGTTACAGTGCATTTGTAATTATATGCTTTTTTTTTTTTGAATTTTGCGCCATTTCTATTATTTGCGATCTTTTGTAAATTAAGTTCATTTGCAATTATATTATTTTTTGCAAATTTGGCGCCCTTATGTAGAGGCGCAATGATTTTGTAAATTTAGCGCATTTGCAATTTTATGCTTTTTTTAATATTCTGCGCCCTTCTGTAGATGCGCAAAGTTTTTTAAATTAGGTTCATTTGCAATTTTATGCTTTTTTGAAAATTTTGCGCTTTTCTCTATATTTTGCGACCTTCTGCAGAGGCGCAAACTTTTGTAAATTAGGTGCATTTGTAATTATATGCTTTTTTTAAATTTTGCGCTTTTTCTATTATTTGCGATCTTTTGTAAATTAAGTTCATTTGCAATTATATTATTTTTTGAAAATTTGGCGCCCTTATGTAGAGGCGCAAAGATTTTGTAAATTTAGCGCATTTGCAATTTTATGCTTTTTTGAAAATTTTGCGTCTTTTTCCATAATTTTCGCCCTTCTTTAGAGGCTCAAACATTTTGTAAATTAGGTGCATTTGCAATTTTATGCTATTATGAAAATTTTGCGTCTTTTTCCATAATTTTCGACCTTCTTTAAGGCGTAAAAATTTTGTAAATTAGGTCATTTGCAATTTATTTTTTTTTGAGAATTTTTCGACCTCAAAAATTTTGTAAATTAGGTGCATTTGCAAATTTATTCTTTTTTTAGTAAATTAAGTGCATTTGCAATTTTATGCTTTTTTGAAAATTCTGCGCCCTTATGTAGAGGCGCAAAAATTTTGTAAACTATGCGCATTTGCAGTTTTATGTTTTTGTAAAAAATTGCGCCTTTCTTTATATTTTACGCCCTTCTGTAGATGCGCAAAGATTTTGTAAATTAGGCGCATTTGCAATTTTATGCTTTTTTGAAAATTGTGCGCCTTTTTTCCATATTTTGCGCCCTTCTTTAGAACAGAAAAGATTTTGTAAATAATGTGCATTTGCAATTTTATGCTTTTTTGAAAATTCTGCGCCCTTCTGTAGATGCGCAAAGATTTTGTAAATTAGGTTCATTTGCAATTTTATGTTTTTTTGAAAATTTTGCGCCTTTTCTATATTTTGCGCCCTTTTGTAGAAGCGCAATCATTTTGCTCCCTTTTCTATATTTTGCGCTAATTTTATTCTGTTTTGAAAATTTTGAGCCTTTCTCTATGTTTTGAGTATTTCTTTTTTGGAAAATGTTTGTCCTTATGTAGAGGCTCAAAATTTTTGTAAATATGGTGCATTTACAAGTTTATTCTTTTTTGAAAATTTTGCGCTTTTATCGAAATTTTGCGCTTTTTTCGAAATTTTGCGCTTTGTTCGAAATTTTGCGCTCTTTTGTAGAGACGTTGTAAATTAGGTGCTTTTTCAATTTTATTTATTTTTTTGTAATTTTGCGCCCTTATGTAGAGGCGCAAAAATTTTGTAAACTAGGCGCATTTGCAGTTTTATGTTTTTGTATATATTTTACGCCCTTCTGAATTTTGCGCCTTTTCTATATTTTGCGCCCTTTTGTAGAAGCGCAAACATTTTGCTCCCTTTTCTATATTTTGCGCTAATTTTATTCTGTTTTAAAAATTTTGAGCCTTTCTCTATGTTTTGAGTCCTTCTGTAGAGGCGAGAAAATTTTGTAAATTAAGTTCAAATTAAGTTTGCGCCCTTGTGTAGAAGCGCAAAGATTTTGTAAATTAGGTGCATTTGCAATTTTATGCTTTTTTGAAAATTTTGCGTCTTTTTCCATAATTTTCGACCTTATTTAGAGGCGCAAAAATTTTGTAAATTAGGTGCATTTGCAAGTCTATATTGTACGCCCTTCTGTAGAGGCGCAAAAATTTTGTAAATTAGTCAATTTCCAATTTTATTCTTTTTTGAAAATTTTGCGACCTTATGTAGCGATGCAAAAATTTTTAAATTAGATGCATTTGCAATTTTATTATTTTTGAAAATTTTGCGTCCTTATGTAGAGGCTCAAAAATTTTGTGCATTCGCAATTTTATTTATTTTATGAAAATTAGGCGCATTTGCAATTTTATTCTTTTTGATAATTTTGTAAATTATGTGCATTTGAAATTTTATGCTTTTATGAACATTTTGCATCTTTTTCCATAATTTTCGCCCTTCTTTAGAGGCGCAAAAATTTTGTAAATTAGGTCATTTGCAATATATTCTTTTTTGAAAATTTTTAGCCCTTATGTAGAGGTTCAAAAAATTTGTAAATTAGGTGCATTTACAAGTTTATGCTTTTTTGAAAATTTTTGGCTTTTTTCGAAATTTTGCGCCCTTTTGTAGAGACGCAAAAATGTTGTAAATTAGGTGCAATTTCATTTTTTTTTTTTTTTTTTTGAAAATGTTTCGCCTTTATGTAGAGGCGCAAAAATTTTGTAAACTAGGCGCATTTGCAGTTTTATGCTTTTTTGAAAAATTTTCGCCTTTCTTTATATTTTACGCCCTTCTGTAGATGCGCAAAGAATTTGGTTCATTTGCATTTTTATGCTTTTTTGAAAATTTTGCGCTTTTCTCTATATTTTGCGACCTTCTGCAGAGGCGCAAACTTTTGTAAATTAGGTGCATTTGTAATTATATGCTTTTTTTGAATTTTGCGCCTTTTCTATTATTTGCGATCTTTTGTAAATTAAGTTCATTTGCAATTATATTATTTTTTGAAAATTTGGCGCCCTTATGTAGAGGCGCAAAGATTTTGTAAATTTAGCGCATTTGCAATTTTATGCTTTTTTGAAAATTTTGCGTCTTTTTCCATAATTTTCGCCCTTCTTTAGAGGCTCAAACATTTTGTAAATTAGGTGCATTTGCAATTTTATGCTATTATGAAAATTTTGCGTCTTTTTCCATAATTTTCGACCTTCTTTAGACGCGTAAAAATTTTGTAAATTAGGTCATTTGCAATTTATTCTTTTTTGAGAATTTTTCGACCTCAAAAATTTTGTAAATTAGGTGCATTTGCAAATTTATTCTTTTTTTAGTAAATTAAGTGCATTTGCAATTTTATGCTTTTTTGAAAATTCTGCGCCCTTATGTAGAGGCGCAAAAATTTTGTAAACTATGCGCATTTGCAGTTTTATGTTTTTGTAAAAAATTGCGCCTTTCTTTATATTTTACGCCCTTCTGTAGATGCGCAAAGATTTTGTAAATTAGGTCATTTGCAATATATTCTTTTTTGAAAATTTTTAGCCCTTATGTAGAGGTTCAAAAAATTTGTAAATAAGGTGCATTTACAAGTTTATGCTTTTTTGAAAATTTTTGGCTTTTTTCGAAATTTTGCGCCCTTTTGTAGAGACGCAAAAATGTTGTAAATTAGGTGCAATTTCAATTTTTTTTTTTTTGAAAATGTTGCGCCTTTATGTAGAGGCGCAAAAATTTTGTAAACTAGGCGCATTTGCAGTTTTATGCTTTGTTGAAAAATGTTCGCCTTTCTTTATATTTTACGCCCTTCTGTAGATGCGCAAAGAATTTGTAAATTTGGTTCATTTGCATTTTTATGCTTTTTTGAAAATTTTGCGCTTTTCTCTATATTTTGCGACCTTCTGCAGAGGCGCAAACTTTTGTAAATTAGGTGCATTTGTAATTATATGCTTTTTTTTGAATTTTGCGCCTTTTCTATTATTTGCGATCTTTTGTAAATTAAGTTCATTTGCAATTATATTATTTTTTGAAAATTTGGCGCCCTTATGTAGAGGCGCAAAGATTTTGTAAATTTAGCGCATTTGCAATTTTATGTTTTTTTGAAAATTTTGCGCCTTTTCTATATTTTGCGCCCTTTTGTAGAAGCGCAATCATTTTGCTCCCTTTTCTATATTTTGCGCTAATTTTATTCTGTTTTGAAAATTTTGAGCCTTTCTCTATGTTTTGAGTATTTCTTTTTTGGAAAATGTTTGTCCTTATGTAGAGGCTCAAAATTTTTGTAAATATGGTGCATTTACAAGTTTATTCTTTTTTGAAAATTTTGCGCTTTTATCGAAATTTTGCGCTTTTTTCGAAATTTTGCGCTTTGTTCGAAATTTTGCGCTCTTTTGTAGAGACGTTGTAAATTAGGTGCTTTTTCAATTTTATTTATTTTTTTGTAATTTTGCGCCCTTATGTAGAGGCGCAAAAATTTTGTAAACTACGCGCATTTGCAGTTTTATGTTTTTGTAAAAAATTGCGCCTTTCTTTATATTTTACGCCCTTCTGAATTTTGCGCCTTTTCTATATTTTGCGCCCTTTTGTAGAAGCGCAAACATTTTGCTCCCTTTTCTATATTTTGCGCTAATTTTATTCTGTTTTAAAAATTTTGAGCCTTTCTCTATGTTTTGAGTCCTTCTGTAGAGGCGAGAAAATTTTGTAAATTAAGTTCAAATTAAGTTTGCGCCCTTGTGTAGAAGCGCAAAGATTTTGTAAATTAGGTGCATTTGCAATTTTATGCTTTTTTGAAAATTTTGCGTCTTTTTCCATAATTTTCGACCTTATTTAGAGGCGCAAAAATTTTGTAAATTAGGTGCATTTGCAAGTCTATATTTTACGCCCTTCTGTGTAAATTAGTAAATTAGTCAATTTCCAATTTTATTCTTTTTTGAAAATTTTGCGACCTTATGTAGCGACGCAAAAATTTTTAAATTAGATGCATTTGCAATTTTATTATTTTTGAAAATTTTGCGTCCTTATGTAGAGGCTCAAAAATTTTGTGCATTCGCAATTTTATTTATTTTATGAAAATTAGGCGCATTTGCAATTTTATTCTTTTTGATAATTTTGTAAATTAGGTGCATTTGAAATTTTATGCTTTTATGAACATTTTGCATCTTTTTCCATAATTTTCGCCCTTCTTTAGAGGCGCAAAAATTTTGTAAATTAGGTCATTTGCAATATATTCTTTTTTGAAAATTTTTAGCCCTTATGTAGAGGTTCAAAAAATTTGTAAATTAGGTGCATTTACAAGTTTATGCTTTTTTGAAAATTTTTGGCTTTTTTCGAAATTTTGCGCCCTTTTGTAGAGACGCAAAAATGTTGTAAATTAGGTGCAATTTCATTTTTTTTTTTTTTTTTTTTGAAAATGTTGCGCCTTTATGTAGAGGCGCAAAAATTTTGTAAACTAGGCGCATTTGCAGTTTTATGCTTTTTTGAAAAATTTTCGCCTTTCTTTATATTTTACGCCCTTCTGTAGATGCGCAAAGAATTTGTAAATTTGGTTCATTTGCATTTTTATGCTTTTTTGAAAATTTTGCGCTTTTCTCTATATTTTGCGACCTTCTGCAGAGGCGCAAACTTTTGTAAATTAGGTGCATTTGTAATTATATGCTTTTTTTGAATTTTGCGCCTTTTCTATTATTTGCGATCTTTTGTAAATTAAGTTCATTTGCAATTATATTATTTTTTGAAAATTTGGCGCCCTTATGTAGAGGCGCAAAGATTTTGTAAATTTAGCGTATTTGCAATTTTATGCTTTTTTGAAAATTTTGCGTCTTTTTCCATAATTTTCGCCCTTCTTTAGAGGCTCAAACATTTTGTAAATTAGGTACATTTGCAATTTTATGCTATTATGAAAATTTTGCGTCTTTTTCCATAATTTTCGACCTTCTTTAGACGCGTAAAAATTTTGTAAATTAGGTCATTTGCAATTTATTCTTTTTTGAGAACTTTTCGACCTCAAAAATTTTGTAAATTAGGTGCATTTGCAAATTTATTCTTTTTTTAGTAAATTAAGTGCATTTGCAATTTTATGCTTTTTTGAAAATTCTGCGCCCTTATGTAGAGGCACAAAAATTTTGTAAACTATGCGCATTTGCAGTTTTATGTTTTTGTAAAAAATTGCGCCTTTCTTTATATTTTACGCCCTTCTGTAGATGCGCAAAGATTTTGTAAATTAGGTCATTTGCAATATATTCTTTTTTGAAAATTTTTAGCCCTTATGTAGAGGTTCAAAAAATTTGTAAATAAGGTGCATTTACAAGTTTATGCTTTTTTGAAAATTTTTGGCTTTTTTCGAAATTTTGCGCCCTTTTGTAGAGACGCAAAAATGTTGTAAATTAGGTGCAATTTCATTTTTTTTTTTTTTGAAAATGTTGCGCCTTTATGTAGAGGCGCAAAAATTTTGTAAACTAGGCGCATTTGCAGTTTTATGCTTTGTTGAAAAATTTTCGCCTTTCTTTATATTTTACGCCCTTCTGTAGATGCGCAAAGAATTTGTAAATTTGGTTCATTTGCATTTTTATGCTTTTTTGAAAATTTTGCGCTTTTCTCTATATTTTGCGACCTTCTGCAGAGGCGCAAACTTTTGTAAATTAGGTGCATTTGTAATTATATGCTTTTTTTTGAATTTTGCGCCTTTTCTATTATTTGCGATCTTTTGTAAATTAAGTTCATTTGCAATTATATTATTTTTTGAAAATTTGGCGCCCTTATGTAGAGGCGCAAAGATTTTGTAAATTTAGCGCATTTGCAATTTTATGCTTTTTTGAAAATTTTGCGTCTTTTTCCATAATTTTCGCCCTTCTTTAGAGGCTCAAACATTTTGTAAATTAGGTGAATTTGCAATTTTATGCTATTATGAAAATTTTGCGTCTTTTTCCATAATTTTCGACCTTCTTTAGACGCGTAAACATTTTGTAAATTAGGTCATTTGCAATTTATTCTTTTTTGAAAATTTTTCGACCTCAAAAATTTTGTAAATTAGGTGCATTTGTAATTATATGCTTTTTTTGAATTTTGCGCCTTTTCTATTATTTGCGATCTTTTGTAAATTAAGTTCATTTGCAATTATATTATTTTTTGAAAATTTGGCGCCCTTATGTAGAGGCGCAAAGATTTTGTAAATTTAGCGCATTTGCAATTTTATGCTTTTTTAAAAATTTTGCGTCTTTTTCCATAATTTTCGCCCTTCTTTAGAGGCTCAAACATTTTGTAAATTAGGTGCATTTGCAATTTTATGCTATTATGAAAATTTTGCGTCTTTTTCCATAATTTTCGACCTTCTTTAGACGAGTAAAAATTTTGTAAATTAGGTCATTTGCAATTTATTCTTTTTTGAGAATTTTTCGACCTCAAAAATTTTGTAAATTAGGTGCATTTGTAATTATATGCTTTTTTTGAATTTTGCGCCTTTTCTATTATTTGCGATCTTTTGTAAATTAAGTTCATTTGCAATATATTCTTTTTTGAAAATTTTTAGCCCTTATGTAGAGGTTCAAAAAATTTGTAAATAAGGTGCATTTACAAGTTTATGCTTTTTTGAAAATTTTTGGCTTTTTTCGAAATTTTGCGCCCTTTTGTAGAGACGCAAAAATGTTGTAAATTAGGTGCAATTTCAATTTTTTTTTTTTTGAAAATGTTGCGCCTTTATGTAGAGGCGCAAAAATTTTGTAAACTAGGCGCATTTGCAGTTTTATGCTTTGTTGAAAAATTTTCGCCTTTCTTTATATTTTACGCCCTTCTGTAGATGCGCAAAGAATTTGTAAATTTGGTTCATTTGCATTTTTATGCTTTTTTGAAAATTTTGCGCTTTTCTCTATATTTTGCGACCTTCTGCAGAGGCGCAAACTTTTGTAAATTAGGTGCATTTGTAATTATATGCTTTTTTTTGAATTTTGCGCCTTTTCTATTATTTGCGATCTTTTGTAAATTAAGTTCATTTGCAATTATATTATTTTTTGAAAATTTGGCGCCCTTATGTAGAGGCGCAAAGATTTTGTAAATTTAGCGCATTTGCAATTTTATGTTTTTTTGAAAATTTTGCGCCTTTTCTATATTTTGCGCCCTTTTGTAGAAGCGCAATCATTTTGCTCCCTTTTCTATATTTTGCGCTAATTTTATTCTGTTTTGAAAATTTTGAGCCTTTCTCTATGTTTTGAGTATTTCTTTTTTGGAAAATGTTTGTCCTTATGTAGAGGCTCAAAATTTTTGTAAATATGGTGCATTTACAAGTTTATTCTTTTTTGAAAATTTTGCGCTTTTATCGAAATTTTGCGCTTTTTTCGAAATTTTGCGCTTTGTTCGAAATTTTGCGCTCTTTTGTAGAGACGTTGTAAATTAGGTGCTTTTTCAATTTTATTTATTTTTTTGTAATTTTGCGCCCTTATGTAGAGGCGCAAAAATTTTGTAAACTACGCGCATTTGCAGTTTTATGTTTTTGTAAAAAATTGCGCCTTTCTTTATATTTTACGCCCTTCTGAATTTTGCGCCTTTTCTATATTTTGCGCCCTTTTGTAGAAGCGCAAACATTTTGCTCCCTTTTCTATATTTTGCGCTAATTTTATTCTGTTTTAAAAATTTTGAGCCTTTCTCTATGTTTTGAGTCCTTCTGTAGAGGCGAGAAAATTTTGTAAATTAAGTTCAAATTAAGTTTGCGCCCTTGTGTAGAAGCGCAAAGATTTTGTAAATTAGGTGCATTTGCAATTTTATGCTTTTTTGAAAATTTTGCGTCTTTTTCCATAATTTTCGACCTTATTTAGAGGCGCAAAAATTTTGTAAATTAGGTGCATTTGCAAGTCTATATTGTACGCCCTTCTGTAGAGGCGCAAAAATTTTGTAAATTAGTCAATTTCCAATTTTATTCTTTTTTGAAAATTTTGCGACCTTATGTAGCGATGCAAAAATTTTTAAATTAGATGCATTTGCAATTTTATTATTTTTGAAAATTTTGCGTCCTTATGTAGAGGCTCAAAAATTTTGTGCATTCGCAATTTTATTTATTTTATGAAAATTAGGCGCATTTGCAATTTTATTCTTTTTGATAATTTTGTAAATTATGTGCATTTGAAATTTTATGCTTTTATGAACATTTTGCATCTTTTTCCATAATTTTCGCCCTTCTTTAGAGGCGCAAAAATTTTGTAAATTAGGTCATTTGCAATATATTCTTTTTTGAAAATTTTTAGCCCTTATGTAGAGGTTCAAAAAATTTGTAAATTAGGTGCATTTACAAGTTTATGCTTTTTTGAAAATTTTTGGCTTTTTTCGAAATTTTGCGCCCTTTTGTAGAGACGCAAAAATGTTGTAAATTAGGTGCAATTTCATTTTTTTTTTTTTTTTTTTGAAAATGTTTCGCCCTTCTTTAGAGGCGCAAAAATTTTGTAAACTAGGCGCATTTGCAGTTTTATGCTTTTTTGAAAAATTTTCGCCTTTCTTTATATTTTACGCCCTTCTGTAGATGCGCAAAGAATTTGTAAATTTGGTTCATTTGCATTTTTATGCTTTTTTGAAAATTTTGCGCTTTTCTCTATATTTTGCGACCTTCTGCAGAGGCGCAAACTTTTGTAAATTAGGTGCATTTGTAATTATATGCTTTTTTTGAATTTTGCGCCTTTTCTATTATTTGCGATCTTTTGTAAATTAAGTTCATTTGCAATTATATTATTTTTTGAAAATTTGGCGCCCTTATGTAGAGGCGCAAAGATTTTGTAAATTTAGCGCATTTGCAATTTTATGCTTTTTTGAAAATTTTGCGTCTTTTTCCATAATTTTCGCCCTTCTTTAGAGGCTCAAACATTTTGTAAATTAGGTGCATTTGCAATTTTATGCTATTATGAAAATTTTGCGTCTTTTTCCATAATTTTCGACCTTCTTTAAGGCGTAAAAATTTTGTAAATTAGGTCATTTGCAATTTATTTTTTTTTGAGAATTTTTCGACCTCAAAAATTTTGTAAATTAGGTGCATTTGCAAATTTATTCTTTTTTTAGTAAATTAAGTGCATTTGCAATTTTATGCTTTTTTGAAAATTCTGCGCCCTTATGTAGAGGCACAAAAATTTTGTAAACTATGCGCATTTGCAGTTTTATGTTTTTGTAAAAAATTGCGCCTTTCTTTATATTTTACGCCCTTCTGTAGATGCGCAAAGATTTTGTAAATTAGGTCATTTGCAATATATTCTTTTTTGAAAATTTTTAGCCCTTATGTAGAGGTTCAAAAAATTTGTAAATAAGGTGCATTTACAAGTTTATGCTTTTTTGAAAATTTTTGGCTTTTTTCGAAATTTTGCGCCCTTTTGTAGAGACGCAAAAATGTTGTAAATTAGGTGCAATTTCATTTTTTTTTTTTTTGAAAATGTTGCGCCTTTATGTAGAGGCGCAAAAATTTTGTAAACTAGGCGCATTTGCAGTTTTATGCTTTGTTGAAAAATTTTCGCCTTTCTTTATATTTTACGCCCTTCTGTAGATGCGCAAAGAATTTGTAAATTTGGTTCATTTGCATTTTTATGCTTTTTTGAAAATTTTGCGCTTTTCTCTATATTTTGCGACCTTCTGCAGAGGCGCAAACTTTTGTAAATTAGGTGCATTTGTAATTATATGCTTTTTTTGAATTTTGCGCCTTTTCTATTATTTGCGATCTTTTGTAAATTAAGTTCATTTGCAATTATATTATTTTTTGAAAATTTGGCGCCCTTATGTAGAGGCGCAAAGATTTTGTAAATTTAGCGCATTTGCAATTTTATGCTTTTTTGAAAATTTTGCGTCTTTTTCCATAATTTTCGCCCTTCTTTAGAGGCTCAAACATTTTGTAAATTAGGTGCATTTGCAATTTTATGCTATTATGAAAATTTTGCGTCTTTTTCCATAATTTTCGACCTTCTTTAGACGCGTAAAAATTTTGTAAATTAGGTCATTTGCAATTTATTCTTTTTTGAGAATTTTTCGACCTCAAAAATTTTGTAAATTAGGTGCATTTGCAAATTTATTCTTTTTTTAGTAAATTAAGTGCATTTGCAATTTTATGCTTTTTTGAAAATTCTGCGCCCTTATGTAGAGGCGCAAAAATTTTGTAAACTATGCGCATTTGCAGTTTTATGTTTTTGTAAAAAATTGCGCCTTTCTTTATATTTTACGCCCTTCTGTAGATGCGCAAAGATTTTGTAAATTAGGTCATTTGCAATATATTCTTTTTTGAAAATTTTTAGCCCTTATGTAGAGGTTCAAAAAATTTGTAAATAAGGTGCATTTACAAGTTTATGCTTTTTTGAAAATTTTTGGCTTTTTTCGAAATTTTGCGCCCTTTTGTAGAGACGCAAAAATGTTGTAAATTAGGTGCAATTTCAATTTTTTTTTTTTTGAAAATGTTGCGCCTTTATGTAGAGGCGCAAAAATTTTGTAAACTAGGCGCATTTGCAGTTTTATGCTTTGTTGAAAAATTTTCGCCTTTCTTTATATTTTACGCCCTTCTGTAGATGCGCAAAGAATTTGTAAATTTGGTTCATTTGCATTTTTATGCTTTTTTGAAAATTTTGCGCTTTTCTCTATATTTTGCGACCTTCTGCAGAGGCGCAAACTTTTGTAAATTAGGTGCATTTGTAATTATATGCTTTTTTTTGAATTTTGCGCCTTTTCTATTATTTGCGATCTTTTGTAAATTAAGTTCATTTGCAATTATATTATTTTTTGAAAATTTGGCGCCCTTATGTAGAGGCGCAAAGATTTTGTAAATTTAGCGCATTTGCAATTTTATGTTTTTTTGAAAATTTTGCGCCTTTTCTATATTTTGCGCCCTTTTGTAGAAGCGCAATCATTTTGCTCCCTTTTCTATATTTTGCGCTAATTTTATTCTGTTTTGAAAATTTTGAGCCTTTCTCTATGTTTTGAGTATTTCTTTTTTGGAAAATGTTTGTCCTTATGTAGAGGCTCAAAATTTTTGTAAATATGGTGCATTTACAAGTTTATTCTTTTTTGAAAATTTTGCGCTTTTATCGAAATTTTGCGCTTTTTTCGAAATTTTGCGCTTTGTTCGAAATTTTGCGCTCTTTTGTAGAGACGTTGTAAATTAGGTGCTTTTTCAATTTTATTTATTTTTTTGTAATTTTGCGCCCTTATGTAGAGGCGCAAAAATTTTGTAAACTACGCGCATTTGCAGTTTATGTTTTTGTAAAAAATTGCGCCTTTCTTTATATTTTACGCCCTTCTGAATTTTGCGCCTTTTCTATATTTTGCGCCCTTTTGTAGAAGCGCAAACATTTTGCTCCCTTTTCTATATTTTGCGCTAATTTTATTCTGTTTTAAAAATTTTGAGCCTTTCTCTATGTTTTGAGTCCTTCTGTAGAGGCGAGAAAATTTTGTAAATTAAGTTCAAATTAAGTTTGCGCCCTTGTGTAGAAGCGCAAAGATTTTGTAAATTAGGTGCATTTGCAATTTTATGCTTTTTTGAAAATTTTGCGTCTTTTTCCATAATTTTCGACCTTATTTAGAGGCGCAAAAATTTTGTAAATTAGGTGCATTTGCAAGTCTATATTTTACGCCCTTCTGTGTAAATTAGTAAATTAGTCAATTTCCAATTTTATTCTTTTTTGAAAATTTTGCGACCTTATGTAGCGACGCAAAAATTTTTAAATTAGATGCATTTGCAATTTTATTATTTTTGAAAATTTTGCGTCCTTATGTAGAGGCTCAAAAATTTTGTGCATTCGCAATTTTATTTATTTTATGAAAATTAGGCGCATTTGCAATTTTATTCTTTTTGATAATTTTGTAAATTAGGTGCATTTGAAATTTTATGCTTTTATGAACATTTTGCATCTTTTTCCATAATTTTCGCCCTTCTTTAGAGGCGCAAAAATTTTGTAAATTAGGTCATTTGCAATATATTCTTTTTTGAAAATTTTTAGCCCTTATGTAGAGGTTCAAAAAATTTGTAAATTAGGTGCATTTACAAGTTTATGCTTTTTTGAAAATTTTTGGCTTTTTTCGAAATTTTGCGCCCTTTTGTAGAGAAGCAAAAATGTTGTAAATTAGGTGCAATTTCATTTTTTTTTTTTTTTTTTTGAAAATGTTGCGCCTTTATGTAGAGGCGCAAAAATTTTGTAAACTAGGCGCATTTGCAGTTTTATGCTTTTTTGAAAAATTTTCGCCTTTCTTTATATTTTACGCCCTTCTGTAGATGCGCAAAGAATTTGTAAATTTGGTTCATTTGCATTTTTATGCTTTTTTGAAAATTTTGCGCGTTTCTCTATATTTTGCGACCTTCTGCAGAGGCGCAAACTTTTGTAAATTAGGTGCATTTGTAATTATATGCTTTTTTTGAATTTTGCGCCTTTTCTATTATTTGCGATCTTTTGTAAATTAAGTTCATTTGCAATTATATTATTTTTTGAAAATTTGGCGCCCTTATGTAGAGGCGCAAAGATTTTGTAAATTTAGCGCATTTGCAATTTTATGCTTTTTTGAAAATTTTGCGTCTTTTTCCATAATTTTCGCCCTTCTTTAGAGGCTCAAACATTTTGTAAATTAGGTACATTTGCAATTTTATGCTATTATGAAAATTTTGCGTCTTTTTCCATAATTTTCGACCTTCTTTAGACGCGTAAAAATTTTGTAAATTAGGTCATTTGCAATTTATTCTTTTTTGAGAACTTTTCGACCTCAAAAATTTTGTAAATTAGGTGCATTTGCAAATTTATTCTTTTTTTAGTAAATTAAGTGCATTTGCAATTTTATGCTTTTTTGAAAATTCTGCGCCCTTATGTAGAGGCGCCAAAATTTTGTAAACTATGCGCATTTGCAGTTTTATGTTTTTGTAAAAAATTGCGCCTTTCTTTATATTTTACGCCCTTCTGTAGATGCGCAAAGATTTTGTAAATTAGGTCATTTGCAATATATTCTTTTTTGAAAATTTTTAGCCCTTATGTAGAGGTTCAAAAAATTTGTAAATAAGGTGCATTTACAAGTTTATGCTTTTTTGAAAATTTTTGGCTTTTTTCGAAATTTTGCGCCCTTTTGTAGAGACGCAAAAATGTTGTAAATTAGGTGCAATTTCATTTTTTTTTTTTTGAAAATGTTGCGCCTTTATGTAGAGGCGCAAAAATTTTGTAAACTAGGCGCATTTGCAGTTTTATGCTTTGTTGAAAAATTTTCGCCTTTCTTTATATTTTACGCCCTTCTGTAGATGCGCAAAGAATTTGTAAATTTGGTTCATTTGCATTTTTATGCTTTTTTGAAAATTTTGCGCTTTTCTCTATATTTTGCGACCTTCTGCAGAGGCGCAAACTTTTGTAAATTAGGTGCATTTGTAATTATATGCTTTTTTTTGAATTTTGCGCCTTTTCTATTATTTGCGATCTTTTGTAAATTAAGTTCATTTGCAATTATATTATTTTTTGAAAATTTGGCGCCCTTATGTAGAGGCGCAAAGATTTTGTAAATTTAGCGCATTTGCAATTTTATGCTTTTTTGAAAATTTTGCGTCTTTTTCCATAATTTTCGCCCTTCTTTAGAGGCTCAAACATTTTGTAAATTAGGTGAATTTGCAATTTTATGCTATTATGAAAATTTTGCGTCTTTTTCCATAATTTTCGACCTTTTTTAGACGCGTAAACATTTTGTAAATTAGGTCATTTGCAATTTATTCTTTTTTGAGAATTTTTCGACCTCAAAAATTTTGTAAATTAGGTGCATTTGCAAATTTATTCTTTTTTTAGTAAATTAAGTGCATTTGCAATTTTATGCTTTTTTGAAAATTCTGCGCCCTTATGTAGAGGCGCAAAAATTTTGTAAACTATGCGCATTTGCAGTTTTATGTTTTTGTAAAAAATTGCGCCTTTCTTTATATTTTACGCCCTTCTGTAGATGCGCAAAGATTTTGTAAATTAGGAGCATTTGCAATTTTATGCTTTTTTGAAAATTGTGCGCCTTTTTTCCATATTTTGCGCCCTTCTTTAGAGCAGAAAAGATTTTGTAAATAATGTGCATTTGCAATTTTATGCTTTTTTGAAAATTCTGCGCCCTTCTGTAGATGCGCAAAGATTTTGTAAATTAGGTTCATTTGCATTTTTATGCTTTTTTGAAAATTTTGCGCCTTTCTCTATATTTTGCAACCTTCTGCAGAGGCGCAAACATTTTTTTTTTTAATTTTGCGCCTTTTCTATATTTTGCGCCCTTTTGTAGAAGCGCAATCATTTTGCTCCCTTTTCTATATTTTGCGCTAATTTTATTCTGTTTTGAAAATTTTGAGCCTTTCTCTATGTTTTGAGTCCTTCTGTAGAGGCGCGAAAATTTTGTAAATTAAGTTCATTTGCAATTATATTCTTTTTTGAAAATGTTGCGCCTTTCTCTCTTTTGCGCCCTTCTGTAGAAGCGCAAAGATTTTGTAAATTAGGTGCATTTGCAATTTTATTCTTTTTTGTAAATTTTGCACCGTTATGTAGAGGCGCAAAAATTTTGTAAATTAGGAGCATTTGCAATTTTATTCTTTTTGAAAATTTTGTAAATTAGGCGCATTAGCAATTTTATGCTTTTATGAACATTTTGCGTCTTTTTCCATAATTTTCGCCCTTCTTTAGAGGCGCAAAAATTTTGTAAATTAGGTCATTTGCAATTTATTCTTTTTTGAAAAATGTTTGTCCTTATGTAGAGGCTCAAAATTTTTGTAAATATGGTGCATTTACAAGTTTATTCTTTTTAGTAAATTTTGCGCCTTTCTCTACATTTTTCGACCTTCTGTACGGGCGCAAAATTTTGCAAATTAGGTACATTTGCAATTTTATTCTTTTTTGAAAATTTTGAGCCTTTCTCTATATTTTGCGACCTTCTGTAGAGCCGACAAATTTTATAAATTAGGCGCATTTGCAATTTTATCCTTTTTTGAACATTTTGTCTATATTTTGCGCCCTTCTGTAGATGCGCAAAAATATGGTAAATTATTTGCATTTATTCTTTTTTGAGAATTTTTCGACCTCAAAAATTTTGTAAATTTGGTGCATTTGCAAATTTATTCTTTTTTTAGTAAATTAAGTGCATTTGCAATTTTATGCTTTTTTGAAAATTCTGCGCCCTTATGTAGAGGCGCAAAAATTTTGTAAACTATGCGCATTTGCAGTTTTATGTTTTTGTAAAAAATTGCGCCTTTCTTTATATTTTACGCCCTTCTGTAGATGCGCAAAGATTTTGTAAATTAGGTCATTTGCAATATATTCTTTTTTGAAAATTTTTAGCCCTTATGTAGAGGTTCAAAAAATTTGTAAATAAGGTGCATTTACAAGTTTATGCTTTTTTGAAAATTTTTGGCTTTTTTCGAAATTTTGCGCCCTTTTGTAGAGACGCAAAAATGTTGTAAATTAGGTGCAATTTCAATTTTTTTTTTTTTGAAAATGTTGCGCCTTTATGTAGAGGCGCAAAAATTTTGTAAACTAGGCGCATTTGCAGTTTTATGCTTTGTTGAAAAATTTTCGCCTTTCTTTATATTTTACGCCCTTCTGTAGATGCGCAAAGAATTTGTAAATTTGGTTCATTTGCATTTTTATGCTTTTTTGAAAATTTTGCGCTTTTCTCTATATTTTGCGACCTTCTGCAGAGGCGCAAACTTTTGTAAATTAGGTGCATTTGTAATTATATGCTTTTTTTTGAATTTTGCGCCTTTTCTATTATTTGCGATCTTTTGTAAATTAAGTTCATTTGCAATTATATTATTTTTTGAAAATTTGGCGCCCTTATGTAGAGGCGCAAAGATTTTGTAAATTTAGCGCATTTGCAATTTTATGCTTTTTTGAAAATTTTGCGTCTTTTTCCATAATTTTCGCCCTTCTTTAGAGGCTCAAACATTTTGTAAATTAGGTGAATTTGCAATTTTATGCTATTATGAAAATTTTGCGTCTTTTTCCATAATTTTCAACCTTCTTTAGACGCGTAAAAATTTTGTAAATTAGGTCATTTGCAATTTATTCTTTTTTGAGAATTTTTCGACCTCAAAAATTTTGTAAATTAGGTGCATTTGCAAATTTATTCATTTTTTAGTAAATTAAGTGCATTTGCAATTTTATGCTTTTTTGAAAATTCTGCGCCCTTATGTAGAGGCGCAAAAATTTTGTAAACTATGCGCATTTGCAGTTTTATGTTTTTGTAAAAAATTGCGCCTTTCTTTATATTTTACGCCCTTCTGTAGATGCGCAAAGATTTTGTAAATTAGGAGCATTTGCAATTTTATGCTTTTTTGAAAATTGTGCGCCTTTTTTCCATATTTTGCGCCCTTCTTTAGAGCAGAAAAGATTTTGTAAATAATGTGCATTTGCAATTTTATGCTTTTTTGAAAATTCTGCGCCCTTCTGTAGATGCGCAAAGATTTTGTAAATTAGGTTCATTTGCATTTTTATGCTTTTTTGAAAATTTTGCGCCTTTCTCTATATTTTGCAACCTTCTGCAGAGGCGCAAACATTTTTTTTTTAATTTTGCGCCTTTTCTATATTTTGCGCCCTTTTGTAGAAGCGCAATCATTTTGCTCCCTTTTCTATATTTTGCGCTAATTTTATTCTGTTTTGAAAATTTTGAGCCTTTCTCTATGTTTTGAGTCCTTCTGTAGAGGCGAGAAAATTTTGTAAATTAAGTTCATTTGCAATTATATTCTTTTTTGAAAATGTTGCGCCTTTCTCTCTTTTGCGCCCTTCTGTAGAAGCGCAAAGATTTTGTAAATTAGGTGCATTTGCAATTTTATTCTTTTTTGTAAATTTTGCACCGTTATGTAGAGGCGCAAAAATTTTGTAAATTAGGAGCATTTGCAATTTTATTCTTTTTGAAAATTTTGTAAATTAGGCGCATTAGCAATTTTATGCTTTTATGAACATTTTGCGTCTTTTTCCATAATTTTCGCCCTTCTTTAGAGGCGCAAAAATTTTGTAAATTAGGTCATTTGCAATTTATTCTTTTTTGAAAAATGTTTGTCCTTATGTAGAGGCTCAAAATTTTTGTAAATATGGTGCATTTACAAGTTTATTCTTTTTAGTAAATTTTGCGCCTTTCTCTACATTTTTCGACCTTCTGTACGGGCGCAAAATTTTGCAAATTAGGTACATTTGCAATTTTATTCTTTTTTGAAAATTTTGAGCCTTTCTCTATATTTTGCGACCTTCTGTAGAGCCGACAAATTTTATAAATTAGGCGCATTTGCAATTTTATCCTTTTTTGAACATTTTGTCTATATTTTGCGCCCTTCTGTAGATGCGCAAAAATATGGTAAATTATTTGCATTTGAAATTTTTTTTTTTTGAAAATTTTGCTACTTTTCCTGTAGAAGCGCAAACAGATAACAAATTTTGTAAATTAGGAGCATTTGCAATTTTATTCTTTTTTGTAAATTTTGCACCGTTATGTAGAGGCGCAAAAATTTTGTAAATTAGGAGCATTTGCAATTTTATTCTTTTTGAAAATTTTGTAAATTAGGCGCATTAGCAATTTTATGCTTTTTTGAACATTTTGCGTCATTTTCCATAATTTTCGCCCTTTTTTAGAGGCGCAAAAATTTTGTAAATTAGGTAATTTGCAATTTATTCTTTTTTGAAAAATGTTTGCCCTTATGTAATTTTTGTAAATATGGAAGCGCAAACATTTTTTTTGAATTTTGCGCCTTTTCTATATTTTGCGCCCTTTTGTAGAAGCGCAAACATTTTTCTCCCTTTTCTATATTTTGCTCTAATTTTATTCTGTTTTGAAAATTTTGAGCCTTTCTCTATGTTATGAGTCCTTCTGTAGAGGCGCGAAAATTTTGTAAATTAAGTTCATTTGCAATTATATTCTTTTTTGAAAATTTTGCGCCTTTCTCTATCTTTGCGCCCTTGTGTAGAAGCGCAAAGATTTTGTAAATTAGGTGCATTTGCAATTTTATGCTTTTTTGAAAATTTTGCGTCTTTTTCCATAATTTTCGCCCTTTTTTAGAGGCGCAAAAATTTTGTAAATTAGGTCATTTGCAATTTATTCTTTTTTGGAAAATGTTTATCCTTATGTAGAGGCTCAAAATTTTTGAAAATATGGTGCATTTACAAGTTTATGCTTTTTTGAAAATTTTGCGCTTTTATCGAAATTTTGCGCTTTTTTCGAAATTTTGCGCTTTGTTCGAAATTTTGCGCTCTTTTGTAGAGACGTTGTAAATTAGGTGCTTTTTCAATTTTATTTATTTTTTTGTAATTTTGCGCCCTTATGTAGAGGCGAAAAAATTTTGTAAACTAGGCGCCTTTTCTATATTTTGCGCCCTTTTGTAGAAGCGCAAACATTTTGCTCCCTTTTCTATATTTTGCGCTAATTTTATTCTGTTTTAAACATTTTGAGCCTTTCTCTATGTTTTGAGTCCTTCTGTAGAGGCGCGAAAATTTTGTAAATTAAGTTCAAATTAAGTTTGCGCCCTTGTGTAGAAGCGCAAAGATTTTGTAAATTAGGTGCATTTGCAATTTTATGCTTTTTTGAAAATTTTGCGTCTTTTTCCATAATTTTCGACCTTATTTAGAGGCGCAAAAATTTTGTAAATTAGGTGCATTTGCAAGTCTATATTTTACGCCCTTCTGTAGAGGCGCAAAAATTTTGTAAATTAGGTGAATTTCCAATTTTATTTTTTTTTGAAAATTTTGCGACCTTATGTAGCGACGCAAAAATTTTTAAATTAGATGCATTTGCAATTTTATTATTTTTGAAAATTTTGCTTCCTTATGTAGAGGCTCAAAAATTTTGTGCATTCGCAATTTTATTTATTTTTTGAAAATTAGGCGCATTTGCAATTTTATTCTTTTTGATAATTTTGTAAATTAGGTGCATTTGAAATTTTATGCTTTTATGAACATTTTGCATCTTTTTCCATAATTTTCGCCCTTCTTTAGAGGCGCAAAAATTTTGTAAATTAGGTCATTTGCAATATATTCTTTTTTGAAAATTTTTGGCCCTTATGTAGAGGTTCAAAAAATTTCTAAATTAAGTGCATTTACAAGTTTATGCTTTTTTGAAAATTTTTGGCTTTTTTTGCGCCCTTTTGTAGAGACGCAAAAATGTTGTAAATTAGGTACAATTTCAATTTTTTTTTTTTTTGAAAATGTTGCGCCTTTATGTAGAGGCGCAAAAATTTTGTAAACTAGGCGCATTTGCAGTTTTATGCTTTTTTGAAAAATTTTCGCCTTTCTTTATATTTTACGCCCTTCTGTAGATGCGCAAAGAATTTGTAAATTTGGTTCATTTGCAATTTTATGCTTTTTTGAAAATTTTGCGCCTTTCTCTATATTTTGCGACCTTCTGCAGAGGCGCAAAATTTTGTAAATTAGGTGCATTTGTAATTATATGCTTTTTTTTTGAATTTTGCGCCTTTTCTATTATTTGCGATCTTTTGTACATTAAGTTCATTTGCAATTATATTATTTTTTGAAAATTTGGCGCCCTTATGTAGAGGCGAAATGATTTTGTAAATTTAGCGCATTTGCAATTTTATGCTTTTTTGAAAATTGTGCGCCTTTCTCTATATTTTGCAACCTTCTGCAGAGGCGCAAACATTTTTTTTTTTAATTTTGCGCCTTTTCTATATTTTTCGCCCTTTGTAGAAGCGCAATCATTTTGCTCCCTTTTCTATATTTTGCGCTAATTTTATTCTGTTTTGAAAATTTTGAGCCTTTCCCTATGTTTTGAGTCCTTCTGTAGAGGCGCGAAAATTTTGTAAATTAAGTTCATTTGCAATAATATTCTTTTTTGAAAATGTTGCGCCTTTCTCTATCTTTTGCGCCCTTCTGTAGAAGCGCAAAGATTTTGTAAATTAGGTGCATTTGCAATTTTATGCTTTTTTGAAAATTCTGCGCCCTTCTGTAGATGTGCACAGATTTTGTAAATTAGGTTCATTTGCAATTTTATGCTTTTTTGAAAATTTTGCGCCTTTCTCTATATTTTGCAACCTTCTGCAGAGGCGCAAACATTTTTTTTTTTAATTTTGCGCCTTTTCTATATTTTTCGCCCTTTGTAGAAGCGCAATCATTTTGCTCCCTTTTCTATATTTTGCGCTAATTTTATTCTGTTTTGAAAATTTTGAGCCTTTCCCTATGTTTTGAGTCCTTCTGTAGAGGCGCGAAAATTTTGAAAATTAAGTTCATTTGCAATAATATTCTTTTTTGAAAATGTTGCGCCTTTCTCTATCTTTTGCGCCCTTCTGTAGAAGCGCAAAGATTTTGTAAATTAGGTGCATTTGCAATTTTATGCTTTTTTGAAAATTTTGCGTCTTTTTCCATAATTTTCGACCTTCTTTAGAGGCGCAAAAATTTTGTAAATTAGGTGCATTTGCAAGTCTATATTTTACGCCCTTCTGTAGAGGCGCAAAAATTTTGTAAATTATGTGAATTTCCAATTTTATTCTTTTTTGAAAATTTTGTGACCTTATGTAGTGGCGCAAACATTTTTTAAATTAGATGCATTTGCAATTTTATTCTTTTTGAAAATTATGTAGAGGCGCAAAAATTTTGTGCATTTGCAATTTTATTTATTTTTTGAAAATTAGGCGCATTTGCAATTTTACGTTTTTTTGAAAATTTTGCGTCTTTTTCCATAATGTTCGCCCTTCTTTAGAGGTGCAAAATTTTATAAATTATGTGCATTTGCAATTTTATTCTTTTTGAAAATTTTGTAAATTAGGTGCATTTGAAATTTTATGCTTTTATGAACTTTTTGCATCTTTTTCCATAATTTTCGCCCTTCTTTAGAGGCGCAAAAATTTTGTAAATTAGGTCATTTGCAATATATTCTTTTTTTTAAATTTTTAGCCCTTATGTAGAGGTTCAAAAAATGTGTAAATTAGGTGCATTTACAAGTTTATGCTTTTATGAAAAGTTAGCTTCTTTTTCATAATTTTCGCCCTTTTGTAGAGACGCAAAAATGTTGTAAATTAGGTGCAATTTCAATTTTTTTTTTTTTTTAAATGTTGCGCCTTTATGTAGAGGCGCAAAAATTTTGTAAACTAGGCGCCCTTCTGCAGAGGCGCAAAATTTTGTAAAGTAGGGGCATTTGTAATTATATGCTTTATTTTGAATTTTGCGCCTTTTCTATTATTTGCGATCTTTTGTAAGTTAAGTTCATTTGCAATTATATTATTTTTTGACAATTTTGCGCACTTATGTAGAGGCGCAAAGATTTTGTAAATTTAGCGCATTTGCAATTTTATGCTTTTTTGAAAATTTTGCGTCTTTTTCCATAATTTTCGCCCTTCTTTAGAGGCTCAAACATTTTGTAAATTAGGTGCATTTGCAATTTTATGCTTTTTTGAAAATTCTGCGCCATTCTGTAGATGCGCAAAGATTTTTAAATAAGGTTCATTTGCAATTTTATGCTATTTTGAAAAATTTGCGCGTTTCTCTATATTTTACGACCTTCTGCAGAGGCGCAAAAAGTTTGTAAATTAGGTGCATTTGCATTTTTTTTTTGTAAATTTTGCGCCTTTCTCTATATTTTACGCCCTTCTGTAGAGGCCCAAAAATTTTGTAAATTAGGTGCATTTGCAATTTAATTTTTTTTTGAAAATTTTGCGCCTTTCTCTATATTTTACGCCCTTCTGTAGAGGCGCAAAAATTTTGTAAATTAGGCGCATTTGCAATTTTATGCTTTTATGAAAAGTTAGCGTCTTTTTCATAATTTTCGCCCTTCTTTAGAGGCGCAAAAGTTTTGTAAATTATGTCCATTTTCAATTTTTTCTTTTTTGAAAATTTTGCGCCTTTCTCTATATTTTACGTCCTTCTGTAAAGGCTTAATAATTTTGTAAATTAGGTGCATTTACAAATGTATTTTTGAAAATTTTGCGCCGTTATGTAGATGCGCAAAGAATTTGTAAATTTGGTTCATTTGCAATTTTATTTTTTTTGAAAATTTTGCGCCTTTCTCTATATTTTGCGCCCTTCTGTAGAGGCACAACGATTTTGTAAATTAGGCGCATTTGCAATTTTATGCTTTTTTGAAAATTTTGCGCCCTTCTGTAGATGCGCAAATATTTTGTAAATTAGGCGCATTTGCAAATTTATTCTTTTTTGAAATTTTTTGTCTTTTTCTATGTTTTGCGCCCTTCTGTAGAGGCGCAACAATTTTGTAAATTAGGTGCATTTGTAATTTTATTCTGTTTTTGCAAATTTTGCGCCTTTCTCTATATTTTGTACCCTTCTGTAGAGGCGCAAAAATTTTGCAAATTATGTGCAGTTGCAATTTACTCCTTTTTTATATTTTGCGGCATTCTGTAGATGCGCAAAGATTTTGTAAATTAGGTGCATTTGCAATTTTATGCTGTTTTGAAAATGTTGTGCCTTTTTCTATATTTTGCGCCTTTTTGTAGAGGCATTAAAATTTTGTAAATTATGTGCATTTGCAATTTTATTATTTTTTGAAAATTTTGCAAATTAGATGCATTTGCAGTTTTATTATTTTTGAAAATTTTGCAAATTATGTGCATTTGCAATTTTTTTCTTTTTTGAAAATTTTCGCAAAAATGTTATAAATTAGACGCTTTTTCAATTTTTTGCTTTTTTGTAAATGTTGTGCTTTCCTCTATATTTTACGCACTTCTGTAGAGGCGCAAAAATTTTGTAAATTAGGTGCATTTGCAATTTTATTCTTTTTTGTAAATTTTGCACCTTTCTCTATATTCTGCGCACTTCTGTAGAGGCTAAACAATTTTGTAAATTAGCTGCATTTGCAATTTTATTCTTTTTAGTAAATTTTGCGTCTTTTTAAATAATTTTCGCCCTTCTTTAGAGGCTCAAACATTTTGTAAATTAGGTGCATTTGCAATTTTATGCTGTTTTGAAAATTTTGAGCCTTTCCCTATGTTTTGAGTCCTTCTGTAGAGGCGCGAAAATTTTGTAAATTAAGTTCATTTGCAATTATATTCTTTTTTGAATATTTTCCGCCTTTCTCTATCTTTTGCGCCCTTGTGTAGAAGCGCAAAGATTTTTTAAATTAGGTGCATTTGCAATTTTATGCTTTTTTGAAAATTTTGCGTCTTTTTCGATAATTTTCGACCTTATTTAGAGGCGCAAAAATTTTGTAAATTAGGTTCATTTGCAAGTCTATATTTTACGCCCTTCTGTAGAGGCGCAAAAATTTTGTAAATTAGGTGCATTTGTAATTATATGCTTTTTTTGAATTTTGCGCCTTTTCTATTATTTGCGATCTTTTGTAAATTAAGTTCATTTTCAATTATATTATTTTTTGAAAATTTGGCGCCCTTATGTAGAGGCGCAAAGATTTTGTAAATTTAGCGCATTTGCAATTTTATGCTTTTTTGAAAATTTTGCGTCTTTTTCCATAATTTTCGCCCTTCTTTAGAGGCTCAAACATTTTGTAAATTAGGTGCATTTGCAATTGTATGCTATTATGAACATTTTGCGTCTTTTTCCATAATTTTCGACCTTCTTTAGAGGCGTACAAATTTTGTAAATTAGGTCATTTGCAATTTATTCTTTTTTGAGAATTTTTCGACCTCAAAAATTTTGTAAATTAGGTGCATTTGCAAATTTATTCTTTTTTTAGTAAATTAAGTGCATTTGCAATTTTATGCTTTTTTGAAAATTCTGCGCCCTTATGTAGAGTCGCAAAAATTTTGTAAACTATGCGCATTTGCAGTTTTATATTTTTGTAAAAAATTGCGCCTTTCTTTATATTTTACGCCCTTCTGTAGATTCGCAAAGATTTTGTAAATTAGGCGCATTTGCAATTTTATGCTTTTTTGAAAATTGTGCGCCTTTTTTCCATATTTTGCGCCCTTCTTTAGAGCAGAAAAGATTTTGTAAATAAGGTGAATTTGCAATTTTATGCTTTTTTGAAAATTCTGCGCCCTTCTATAGATGCGCAAAGATTTTGTAAATTAGGTTCATTTGCAATTTTATGCTTTTTTGAAAATTTTGCGCCTTTCTCTATATTTTGCAACCTTCTGCAGAGGCGCAAACATTTTTTTTTTAATTTTGCGCCTTTTCTATATTTTGCGCCCTTTTGTAGAAGCGCAATCATTTTGCTCCCTTTTCTATATTTTGCGCTAATTTTATTCTGTTTTGAAAATTTTGAGCCTTTCTCTATGTTTTGAGTCCTTCTGTAGAGGCGCGAAAATTTTGTAAATTAAGTTCATTTGCAATAATATTCTTTTTTGAAAATGTTGCGCCTTTCTTTATCTTTTACGCCCTTCTGTAGAGGCGCAAAAATTTTGTAAATTAGGTGAATTTGCAATTTTATTCTTTTTTGAAAATTTTGCGACCTTATGTAGTGGCGCATACATTTTTTAAATTAGATGCATTTGCAATTTGTTTCTTTTTGAAAATTATGTAGAGGCGCAAAAATTTTGTGCATTTGCAATTTTATTTATTTTTTGAAAATTAGGCGCATTTGCAATTTTACGTTTTTTTGAAAACTTTGCGTCTTTTTCCATAATCTTCGCCCTTCTTTAGATGTGCACAAATTTTATAAATTATGTGCATTTGCAATTTTATTCTTTTTGAAAATTTTGTAAATTAGGTGCATTTGAAATTTTATGCTTTTATGAACATTTTGCATTTTTTCCATAATTTTCGCCCTTCTTTAGAGGCGCAAAAATTTTGTAAATTAGGTCATTTGCAATATATTCTTTTTTTTTAAATTTTTAGCCCTTATGTAGAGGTTCAAAAAATTTGTAAATTAGGTGCATTTACAAGTTTATGCTTTTTTGAAAATTTTGCGCCTTTATGTAATTTTGTAAACTAGGCGCCCTTCTGTAGATGCGCAAAGAATTTGTAAATTTGGTTCATTTGCAATTTTATGCTTTTTTGAAAATTTTGCGCCTTTCTCTATATTTTGCGACCTTCTGCAGAGGCGCAAAATTTTGTAAATTAGGTGCATTTGTAATTATATGCTTTTTTTTTTGAATTTTGCGTCTTTTCTATTATTTGCGATCTTTTGTAAATTAAGTTCATTTGCAATTATATTATTTTTTGAAAATTTGGCGCCCTTATGCAGAGGCGCAAAATTTTGTAAATTAGGTGCATTTGTAATTATATGCTTTTTTTTTTGAATTTTGCGTCTTTTCTATTATTTGCGATCTTTTGTAAATTAAGTTCATTTGCAATTATATTATTTTTTGAAAATTTGGCGCCCTTATGTAGAGGCGCAAAAATTTTGTAAATTAGGCGCATTTGCAGTTTTATGGTTTTTTGAAAATTCTTCGCCCTTCTGTAGATGCGAAAAAATTTTGTAAATTAGGTGCATTTGCAATTTTTTTCTTTTTTGAAAAATTTGCGCCTTTATCTATATTTTACGCCCTTCTGTAGAGGCGCAAAAATTTAGTAAATTATGTTCATTTGCAATTTTTTGCTTTTTTGAAAATTTTGCGTCTTTCTCTATATTTTGCGACCTTCTGTAGAGGCTCAAAAATTTTGTAAATTAGGTGCATTTGCAATTTTTTTTTTTTGAAAATTCTGCGCCCTTCTGTAGATGCGCAAAGATTTTGTAAATTAGGTTCATTTGCAATGTTATGATTTTTTGAAAATTTTGTGCCTTTCTCTAAGTTAGATGCATTGCTTTTTTTTTTTTGAATATTCTGCGCCCTTCTGTAGATGCGCAAAAATTTTGTAAATTAGGTGCATTTGCAATTTTTTTTTTTTTGAAAATTCTGCGCCCTTCTGTAGATGCGCAAAGATTTTGTAAATTAGGTTCATTTGCAATTTTATGCTTTTTTGAAAATTTTGCGTCTTTCTCTATATTTTGCGACCTTCTGTAGAGGCTCAAAAATTTGGTAAATTAGGTGCATTTGCAATTTTATGCTTTTTTGAAAATTCTGCGCCTTTCTCTATATTTTGCGACCTTCTGTAGAGGCTCAAAAATTTTGTACACTAGGTGCATTTGCATTTTTATGCTTTTTTGAAAATTTTGCGCCTTTCTCTATATTTTGCGACCTTCTGTAGAGGCGCAAAAAATTTGTAAATTAGGTGCATTTGCAATGTTATGGTTTTTTGAAAATTCTGCGCCTTTCTCTATATTTTGCGACCTTCTGTAGATGCGCAAAAACCTTGTAAATTAGGTGCATTTGCAATTTTTTTCTTTTTTGAAAATTTTGCGCCTTTCTCTATATTTTACGCCCTTCTGTAGAGACGCAAAAATTTTGTAAATTAGGTTCATTTGCAATGTTATGATTTTTTGAAAATTTTGTGCCTTTCTCTATATTTTGCGACCTTCTGTAGATGCGCAAAAATTTTGTAAATTAGGTGCATTTGCAATTATTTTCTTTTTTGAAAATTTTGCGCCTTTCTCTATATTTTACGCCCTTCTGTAGAGACGCAAAAATTTTGTAAATTAGGTTCATTAGCAATGTTATGATTTTTTGAAAATTTTGTGCCTTTCTCTAAGTTAGATGCATTGCTTTTTTTTTTTTGAATATTCTGCGCCCTTCTGTAGATGCGCAAAAATTTTGTAAATTAGGTGCATTTGCAATTTTTTTTTTTAATTTTGCGCCGTTATGTAGAGGCGCAAAAATTTTGTAAATTAGGCGCATTTGCAATTTTATGCTTTTTTGAAAATTCTGCGCCTTTCTCTATATTTTGCGACCTTCTGTAGAGGCTCAAAAATTTTGTAAATTAGGTGCATTTGCAATTTTTTTCTTTTTTAATTTTGCGCCGTTATGTAGAGGCGCAAAAATTTTGTAAATAAGGCGCATTTGCAATTTTATGGTTTTTTGAAAATTCTGCGCCCTTCTGTAGATGCGCAAAAATTTTGTAAATTAGGTGCATTTGCAATTTTTTTTCTTTTTTGAAAATTTTGCGCCTTTCTCTATATTTTACGCCCTTCTGTAGAGACGCAAAAATTTTGTAAATTAGGTTAATTTGCAATTTTATGATTTTTTGAAAATTTTGTGCCTTTCTCTAAATTAGGTGCATTTGCAATTTTTTTTTTTTGAATATTCTGCGCCCTTCTGTAGATGCGCAAAAATTTTGTAAATTAGGTGCATTTGCAATTTTTTTTTTTTTTGAAAATTCTGCGCCCTTCTGTAGATGCGCAAAGATTTTGTAAATTAGGTTCATTTGCAATTTTATGCTTTTTTGAAAATTTTGCGTCTTTCTCTATATTTTGCGACCTTCTGTAGAGGCTCAAAAATTTGGTAAATTATCTGCATTTGCAATTTTTTTTTTTTGAAAATTCTTCGACCTTCTGTAGATGCGCAAAGATTTTATAAATTAGGTTCATTTGCAATTTTATACTTTTTTGAAAATTTTGCGTCTTTCTCTATATTTTACGCCCTTCTGTAGATGCGCAAAGATTTTGTAAATTAGGTTCATTTGCAATTTTATGCTTTTTTGAAAATTTTGCGCCTTTCTCTATATTTTACGACCTTCTGTAGAGGCTCAATAATTTTGTAAATTAGGTGCATTTGCATTTTTATGCTTTTTTGAAAATTTTGCGCCGTTATGTAGAGGCGCAAATATTTTGTAAATTAGGCGCATTTGCAATGCTATGGTTTTTTGAAAATTCTGCGCCCTTCTGTAGATGCGCAAAAATTTTTTAAATTAGGTGCATTTGCATTTTTTTTCTTTTTGAAAATTCTGCGCCCTTCTGTAGATGCGCAAAGATTTTGTAAATTAGGTGCATTTGCAATTTTTTTTTTTTTGAAAATTCTGCGCCCTTCTGTAGATGCGCAAAGATTTTGTAAATTAGGTTCGTTTGCAATTTTATGCTTTTTTGAAAATTTTGCGCCTTTCTCTATATTTTGCGACCTTCTGTAGAGGCTCAAAAATTTTGTAAATTAGGTGCATTTGCATTTTTATGCTTTTTTGAAAATATTGCGCCTTTCTCTATATTTTGCGACCTTCTGTAGAGGCGCAAAAAAATTGTAAATTAGGTGCATTTGCAATTTTATTTTTTTTTTAATTTTGCGCCGTTATGTAGAGGCGCAAAAATTTTATAAATTAGGCGCATTTGCAATGTTATGGTTTTTTGAAAATTCTGCGCCCTTCTGTAGATGCGCAAAAATTTTGTAAATTAGGTGCATTTGCAATTTTTTTTTTTTTGAAAATTTTGCGCCTTTCTCTATATTTTACACCCTTCTGTAGAGGCGCAAAAATTTTGTAAATTAGGTTCATTTGCAATTTTATGCTTTTTTGAAAATTTTGCGCTTTTCTCTATATTTTGTGACCTTCTGTAGAGGCGCAAAAAAATTGTAAATTAGGTGCATTTGCAATTTTATTTTTTTTTTAATTTTGCTCCGTTATGTAGATGCGCAAAAATTTTGTAAATTAGGTGCATTTGCAATTTTTTTCTTTTTTTGAAAATTTTGCGCCTTTCTCTATATTTTTCACCCTTCTGTAGAGGCGCAAAAATTTTGTAAATTAGGTTCATTTGCAATTTTATGCTTTTTTGAAAATTTTGCGCTTTTCTCTATATTTTGTGACCTTCTGTAAAGACGCAAAAATTTTGTAAATTAGGTGCATTTGCAATTTTATGCTTTTTTGAAAATTTTGCGTCTTTCTCTATATTTGGCGACCTTTTGTAGAGGCTCAAAAATTTTGTAAATTAGGTGCATTTCCATTTTTATGTTTTTTTGAAAATTTTGCGCCTTTCTCAATATTTTGCGACCTTCCGTAGAGGCTCAAAAATTTTGTAAATTAGGTGCATTTGCATTTTTATGCTTTTTTGAAAATTTTGCGCCGTTATGTAGAGGCGCAAATATTTTGTAAATTAGGCGCATTTGCAATGTTATGGTTTTTTGAAAATTCTGCGCTCTTCTGTAGATGCGCAAAAATTTTATAAATTAGGTGCATTTGCATTTTTTTTCTTTTTGAAAATTCTGCGCCCTTCTGTAGATGCGCAAAGATTTTGTAAATTAGGTTCATTTGCAATTTTATGCTTTTTTGAAAATTTTGCGTCTTTCACTATATTTTGCGACCTTCTGTAGAGGCTCAAAAATTTTGTATATTAGGTTCATTTGCAATGTTATGATTTTTTGAAAATTTTGTGCCTTTCTCTAAGTTAGGTGCATTTGCTTTTTTTTTTTTGAATATTCTGCGCCCTTCTGTAGATGCGCAAAAATTTTGTAAATTAGGTGCATTTGCAATTTTTTTTTTTTTGAAAATTCTGCGCCCTTCTGTAGATGCGCAAAGATTTTGTAAATTAGGTTCATTTGCAATTTTATGCTTTTTTGAAAATTTTGCGTCTTTCTCTATATTTTGCGACCTTCTGTAGAGGCTCAAAAATTTGGTAAATTAGGTGCATTTGCAATTTTATGCTTTTTTGAAAATTCTGCGCCTTTCTCTATATTTTGCGACCTTTTGTAGAAGCTCAAAAATTTTGTAAATTAGGTGCATTTGCATTTTTATGCTTTTTTGAAAATTTTGCGCCTTTCTCTATATTTTGCGACCTTCTGTAGAGGCGCAAAAAATTTGTAAATTAGGTGCATTTGCGCCTAATTTTGTAAATTAGGCGCATTTGCAATGTTATGGTTTTTTGAAAATTCTGCGCCTTTCTCTATATTTTGCGACCTTCTGTAGATGCGCAAAAATTTTGTAAATTAGGTGCATTTGCAATTTTTTTCTTTTTTGAAAATTTTGCGCCTTTCTCTATATTTTACGCCCTTTTGTAGAGACGCAAAAATTTTGTAAATTAGGTTCATTTGCAATGTTATGATTTTTTGAAAATTTTGTGCCTTTCTCTAAGTTAGATTCATTTGCTTTTTTTTTTTGAATATTCTGCGCCCTTCTGTAGATGCGCAAAAATTTTGTAAATTAGGTGCATTTGCAATTTTTTTTTTTAATTTTGCGCCGTTATGTAGAGGCGCAAAAATTTTGTAAATTAGGCGCATTTGCAATTTTATGCTTTTTTGAAAATTCTGCGCCTTTCTCTATATTTTGCGACCTTCTGTAGAGGCTCAAAAATTTTGTAAATTAGGTGCATTTGCAATTTTTTTCTTTTTTAATTTTGCGCCGTTATGTAGAGGCGCAAAAATTTTGTAAATTAGGCGCATTTGCAATTTTATGGTTTTTTGAAAATTCTTCGCCCTTCTGTAGATGCGAAAAAATTTTGTAAATTAGGTGCATTTGCAATTTTTTTCTTTTTTGAAAAATTTGCGCCTTTATCTATATTTTACGCCCTTCTGTAGAGGCGCAAAAATTTAGTAAATTATGTTCATTTGCAATTTTTTGCTTTTTTGAAAATTTTGCGTCTTTCTCTATATTTTGCGACCTTCTGTAGAGGCTCAAAAATTTTGTAAATTAGGTGCATTTGCAATTTTTTTTTTTTTGAAAATTCTGCGCCCTTCTGTAGATGCGCAAAGATTTTGTAAATTAGGTTCATTTGCAATGTTATGATTTTTTGAAAATTTTGTGCCTTTCTCTAAGTTAGATGCATTGCTTTTTTTTTTTTGAATATTCTGCGCCCTTCTGTAGATGCGCAAAAATTTTGTAAATTAGGTGCATTTGCAATTTTTTTTTTTTTTTGAAAATTCTGCGCCCTTCTGTAGATGCGCAAAGATTTTGTAAATTAGGTTCATTTGCAATTTTATGCTTTTTTGAAAATTTTGCGTCTTTCTCTATATTTTGCGACCTTCTGTAGAGGCTCAAAAATTTGGTAAATTAGGTGCATTTGCAATTTTATGCTTTTTTGAAAATTCTGCGCCTTTCTCTATATTTTGCGACCTTCTGTAGAGGCTCAAAAATTTTGTAAATTAGGTGCATTTGCATTTTTATGCTTTTTTGAAAATTTTGCGCCTTTCTCTATATTTTGCGACCTTCTGTAGAGGCGCAAAAAATTTGTAAATTAGGTGCATTTGCAATGTTATGGTTTTTTGAAAATTCTGCGCCTTTCTCTATATTTTGCGACCTTCTGTAGATGCGCAAAAATCTTGTAAATTAGGTGCATTTGCAATTTTTTTCTTTTTTGAAAATTTTGCGCCTTTCTCTATATTTTACGCCCTTCTGTAGAGACGCAAAAATTTTGTAAATTAGGTTCATTTGCAATGTTATGATTTTTTGAAAATTTTGTGCCTTTCTCTATATTTTGCGACCTTCTGTAGATGCGCAAAAATTTTGTAAATTAGGTGCATTTGCAATTTTTTTCTTTTTTGAAAATTTTGCGCCTTTCTCTATATTTTACGCCCTTCTGTAGAGACGCAAAAATTTTGTAAATTAGGTTCATTTGCAATGTTATGATTTTTTGAAAATTTTGTGCCTTTCTCTAAGTTAGATGCATTGCTTTTTTTTTTTGAATATTCTGCGCCCTTCTGTAGAGGCTCAAAAATTTTGTAAATTAGGTGCATTTGCAATTTTTTTTTTTTTAATTTTGCGCCGTTATGTAGAGGCGCAAAAATTTTGTAAATTAGGCGCATTTGCAATTTTATGGTTTTTTGAAAATTCTTCGCCCTTCTGTAGATGCGAAAAAATTTTGTAAATTAGGTGCATTTGCAATTTTTTTCTTTTTTGAAAAATTTGCGCCTTTATCTATATTTTACGCCCTTCTGTAGAGGCGCAAAAATTTAGTAAATTAGGTGCATTTGCAATTTTATGCTTTTTTGAAAATTCTGCGTCTTTCTCTATATTTTGCGACCTTCTGTAGAGGCTCAAAAATTTTGTAAATTAGGTGCATTTGCAATTTTATACTTTTTTGAAAATTCTGCGCCTTTCTCTATATTTTGCGACCTTCTGTAGAGGCTCAAAAATTTTGTAAATTAGGTGCATTTGCATTTTTATGCTTTTTCGAAAATTTTGCGCCTTTCTCTATATTTTGCGACCTTCTGTAGAGGCGCAAAAAATTTGTAAATTAGGTGCATTTGCGCCTAATTTTGTAAATTAGGCGCATTTGCAATGTTATGGTTTTTTGAAAATTCTGCGCCTTTCTCTATATTTTGCGACCTTCTGTAGATGCGCAAAAATTTTGTAAATTAGGTGCATTTGCAATTTTTTTCTTTTTTGAAAATTTTGCGCCTTTCTCTATATTTTACGCCCTTCTGTAGAGACGCAAAAATTTTGTAAATTAGGTTCATTTGCAATGTTATGATTTTTTGAAAATTTTGTGCCTTTCTCTAAGTTAGATGCATTTGCTTTTTTTTTTTTGAATATTCTGCGCCCTTCTGTAGATGCGCAAAAATTTTGTAAATTAGGTGCATTTGCAATTTTTTTTTTTAATTTTGCGCCGTTATGTAGAGGCGCAAAAATTTTGTAAATTAGGCGCATTTGCAATTTTATGCTTTTTTGAAAATTCTGCGCCTTTCTCTATATTTTGCGACCTTCTGTAGAGGCTCAAAAATTTTGTAAATTAGGTGCATTTGCATTTTTTTTTTTTTAATTTTGCGCCGTTATGTAGAGGCGCAAAAATGTTGTAAATTAGGCGCATTTGCAATTTTATGGTTTTTTGAAAATTCTTCGCCCTTCTGTAGATGCGAAAAAATTTTGTAAATTAGGTGCATTTGCAATTTTTTTCTTTTTTGAAAAATTTGCGCCTTTATCTATATTTTACGCCCTTCTGTAGAGGCGCAAAAATTTAGTAAATTAGGTGCATTTGCAATTTTATGCTTTTTTGAAAATTCTGCGTCTTTCTCTATATTTTGCGACCTTCTGTAGAGGCTCAAAAATTTTGTAAATTAGGTGCATTTGCAATTTTATGCTTTTTTGAAAATTCTGCGCCTTTCTCTATATTTTGCGACCTTCTGTAGAGGCTCAAAAATTTTGTAAATTAGGTGCATTTGCAATTTTATGCTTTTTTGAAAATTTTGCGCCTTTCTCTATATTTTGCGACCTTCTGTAGAGGCGCAAAAAATTTGTAAATTAGGTGCATTTGCGCCTAATTTTGTAAATTAGGCGCATTTGCAATGTTATGGTTTTTTGAAAATTCTGCGCCTTTCTCTATATTTTGCGACCTTCTGTAGATGCGCAAAAATTTTGTAAATTAGGTGCATTTGCAATTTTTTTCTTTTTTGAAAATTTTGCGCCTTTCTCTATATTTTACGCCCTTCTGTAGAGCCGCAAAAATTTTGTAAATTAGGTTCATTTGCAATGCTATGATTTTTTGGAAATTTTGTGCCTTTCTCTAAGTTAGATGCATTTGCTTTTTTTTTTTTTGAATATTCTGCGCCCTTCTGTAGATGCGCAAAAATTTTGTAAATTAGGTTCATTTGCAATTTTATGCTTTTTTGAAAATTTTGCGTCTTTCTCTATATTTTGCGACCTTCTGTAGATGCTCAAAAATTTGGTAAATTAGGTGCATTTGCAATTTTATGCTTTTTTGAAAATTCTGCGCCTTTCTCTATATTTTGCGACCTTCTGTAGAGGCTCAAAAATTTTGTAAATTAGGTGCATTTGCATTTTTATGCTTTTTTGAAAATTTTGCGCCTTTCTCTATATTTTGCGACCTTCTGTAGAGGCGCAAAAAATTTGTAAATTAGGTGCATTTGCAATGTTATGGTTTTTTGAAAATTCTGCGCCTTTCTCTATATTTTGCGACCTTCTGTAGATGCGCAAAAATTTTGTAAATTAGGTGCATTTGCAATTTTTTTCTTTTTTGAAAATTTTGCGCCTTTCTCTATATTTTACGCCCTTCTGTAGAGACGCAAAATTTTGTAAATTAGGTTCATTTGCAATGTTATGATTTTTTGAAAATTTTGTGCCTTTCTCTAAGTTAGATGCATTTGCTTTTTTTTTGAATATTCTGCGCCCTTCTGTAGATGCGCAAAGATTTTGTAAATTAGGTTCAGTTGCAATTTTATGCTTTTTTGAAAATTTTGCGTCTTTCTCTATATTTTGCGACCTTCTGTATAGGCTCAAAAATTTGGTAAATTAGGTGCATTTGCAATTTTATGCTTTTTTGAAAATTCTGCGCCTTTCTCTATATTTTGCGACCTTCTGTAGAGGCTCAAAAATTTTGTAAATTAGGTGCATTTGCATTTTTATGCTTTTTTGAAAATTTTGCGCCTTTCTCTATATTTTGCGACCTTCTGTAGAGGCGCAAAAAATTTGTAAATTAGGTGCATTTGCGCCTAATTTTGTAAATTAGGCGCATTTGCAATGTTATGGTTTTTTGAAAATTCTGCGCCCTTCTGTAGATGCGCAAAAATTTTGTAAATTAGGTGCATTTGCAATTTTTTTCTTTTTTGAAAATTTTGCGCTTTTCTCTATATTTTACACCCTTCTGTAGAGGCGCAAAAATTTTGTAAATTAGGTTCATTTGCAATTTTATGCTTTTTTGAAAATTTTGCGCATTTCTCTATATTTTGTCACCTTCTGTAGAGGCGCAAAAATTTTGTAAATTAGGTGCATTTGCAATTTTATGCTTTTTTGAAAATTTTGCGCCTTTCTCTATATTTTGCGACCTTCTGTAGAGGCTCAAAAATTTTGTAAATTAGGTGCATTTGCATTTTTATGCTTTTTTGGAAATTTTGCGCCTTTCTTTATATTTTGTGACCTTCTGTAGAGGCGCAAAAATTTTGTAAATTAGGTGCATTTGCAATTTTATGCTTTTTTGAAAATTTTGCGCCTTTCTCTATATTTTGCGACCTTCTGTAGGTGCATTTGCATTTTTATGCTTTTTTGAAAATTTTGCGCCGTTATGTAGAGGCGCAAAAATTTTGTAAATTAGGCGCATTTGCAATTTTATGGTTTTTTGAAAATTCTTCGCCCTTCTGTAGATGCGCAAAAATTTTATAAATTAGATGCATTTGCAATTTTTTTCTTTTTTGAAAAATTTGCGCCTTTATCTATATTTTACGCCCTTCTGTAGAGGCGCAAAAATTTTGTAAATTAGGTGCATTTGCAATTTTATGCTTTTTTTAATTTTGCGCCGTTATGCAGAGGCGCAAAAATTTTGTAAATTAGGCGCATTTGCAATGTTATGGTTTTTTGAAAATTCTGCGCCCTTCTGTAGATGCGCAAAAATTTTATAAATTAGGTGCATTTGCAATTTTTTTTTTTTTGAAAATTTTGCGCCTTTCTCTATATTTTACGCCCTTCTGTAGAGGCGCAAAAATTTTGTAAATTAGGTTCATTTGCAATTTTATGCTTTTTTGAAAATTTTGCGCCTTTCTCTACATTTTGTGACCTTCTGTAGAGGCGCAAAAATTTTGTAAATTAGGTGCATTTGCAATTTTATTCTTTTTTGAAAATTTTGCGCCGTTATGTAGATGCGCAAAGATTTTTTAAATTAGGTTCATTTGCAATTTTATACTTTTTTGAAAATTTTGCGTCTTTCTCTATATTTTACGCCCTTCTGTAGATGCGCAAAGATTTTGTAAATTAGGTTCATTTGCAATTTTATGCTTTTTTGAAAATTTTGCGCCTTTCTCTATATTTTGCGACCTTCTGTAGAGGCGCAAAAAATTTCTAAATTAGGTGCATTTGCAATTTTATTTTTAATTTTGCGCCGTTATGTAGAGGCGCAAAAATTTTGTAAATTAGGCGCATTTGCAATGTTATGGTTTTTTGAAAATTCTGCGCCCTTCTGTAGAGGCGCAAAAATTTTGTAAATTAGGTGCATTTGCAATTTTATGCTTTTTTGAAAATTTTGCGTCTTTCTCTATATTTGGCGACCTTCTGTAGAGGCTCAAAAATTTTGTAAATTAGATGCATTTGCATTTTTATGCTTTTTTGAAAATTTTGCGCCTTTCTCTATATTTTGTGACCTTCTGTAGAGGCGCAAAAATTTTGTAAATTAGGTGAATTTGCAATTTTATGCTTTTTTGAAAATTTTGCGCCTTCTCTATATTTTGCGACCTTCTGTAGAGGCTCAACAATTTTGTAAATTAGGTGCATTTGCATTTTTATGCTTATTTGAAAATTTTGCGCCGTTATGTAGAGGCGCAAATATTTTGTAAATTAGGCGCATTTGCAATGTTATGGTTTTTTGAAAATTCTGCGCCCTTCTGTAGATGCGCAAACATTTATAAATTAGGTGCATTTGCAATTTTATGCTTTTTTGAAAATTTTGCGCCTTTCTCTATATTTTGTGACCTTCTGTAGAGGCGCAAAAATTTTTTAAATTAGGTGCATTTGCAATTTTATGCTTTTTTGAAAATTTTGCGCCTTTCTCTATATTTTACGCCTTTCTGTAGAGGCGCAAAAATTTTGTAAATTAGGCGCATTTGCAATGTTATGGTTTTTTGAAAATTCTGCGCCCTTCTGTAGATGCGCAAAAATTTTATAAATTAGGCACATTTGCAATTTTTTTCTTTTTTGAAAATTTTGCGCCTTTCTCTATATTTTACGCCCTTCTGTAGAGGCGCAAAAATTTTGTAAATTAGGTTCATTTGCAATTTTATGCTTTTTTGAAAATTTTGCGCCTTTCTCTATATTTTGTGACCTTCTGTAGAGGCGCAAAAATTTTGTAAATTAGGTGCATTTGTACTTTTATTTTTTTTTGAAAATTTTGCGCCGTTATGTAGATGCGCAAAGATTTTTTAAATTAGGTTCATTTGCAATTTTATACTTTTTTGAAAATTTTGCGCCTTTCTCTATATTTTACGCCCTTCTGTAGAGGCGCAAAAATTTTGTAAATTAGGTTCATTTGCAATTTTATGCTTTTTTGAAAATTTTGCGCCTTTCTCTATATTTTGTGACCTTCTGTAGGGGCGCAAAAATTTTGTAAATTAGGTGCATTTGCAATTTTATTCTTTTTTGAAAATTTTGCGCTGTTATGTAGATGCGCAAAGATTTTTTAAATTAGGTTCATTTGCAATTTTATACTTTTTTGAAAATTGTGCGTCTTTCTCTATATTTTACGCCCTTCTGTAGATGCGCAAGGATTTTGTAAATTAGGTTCATTTGCAATTTTATGCTTTTTTGAAAATTTTGCGCCATTCTCTATATTTTGCGACCTTCTGTAGAGGCGCAATAAATTTGTAAATTAGGTGCATTTGCAATTTTATTTTTAATTTTGCGCCGTTATGTAGAGGCGCAAAAATTTTGTAAATTAGGCGCATTTGCAATGTTATGGTTTTTTGAAAATTCTGCGCCCTTCTGTAGATGCGCAAAAATTTTGTAAATTAGGTGCATTTGCAATTTTTTTCTTTTTTGAAAATTTTGCGCTTTTCTCTATATTTTACACCCTTCTGTAGAGGCGCAAAAATTTTTATAAATTAGGTGCATTTGCAATTTTATGCTTTTTTGAAAATTTTGCGCCTTTCTCTATATTTTGTGACCTTCTGTAGAGGCGCAAAACTTTTGTAAATTAGGTGCATTTGCAATTTTATGCTTTTTTGAAAATTTTGCGCCTTTCTCTATATTTTACGCCTTTCTGTAGAGGCTCAAAAATTTTGTAAATTAGGCGCATTTGCAATGTTATGGTTTTTTGAAAATTCTGCGCCCTACTGTAGATGCGCAAAAATTTTATAAATTAGCCACATTTGCAATATTTTTCTTTTTTGAAAATTTTGCGTCTTTCTCTATATTTTACGCCCTCCTGTAGAGGCGCAAAAATTTTGTAAATTAGGTTCATTTGCAATTTTATGCTTTTTGAAAATTTTGCGCCTTTCTCTATTTTTTTGGGACCTTCTGTAGAGGCTCAAAAATTTTGTAAATTAGGTGCATTTGCAATTTTATTCTTTTTTGAAAATTTTGCGCCGTAATGTAGAGGCGCAAAAATTTTGTAAATTAGGCGCATTTGCAATTTTATGGTTTTTTGAAAATTCTTCGCCCTTCTGTAGATGCGCTAAAATTTTGTAAATTAGGTGCATTTGCAATTTTTTTCTTTTTTGAAAAATTTGCGCATTTATCTATATTTTACGCCCTTCTGTCGACGCGCAAAAATTTTGTAAATTAGGTTTATTTGCAATGTTATGCTTTTTTGAAAATTTTGCGCCTTTTTTTTTTTTTTAATTTTGCGCCGTTATGTAGAGGCGCAAAAATTTTGTAAATTAGGCGCATCTGCAATTTTATGGTTTTTTGAAAATTCTTCGCCCTTCTGTAGATGCGAAAAAATTTTGTAAATTAGGTGCATTTGCAATTTTTTTCTTTTTTGAAAAATTTGCGCCTTTATCTATATTTTACGCCCTTCTGTAGAGGCGCAAAAGTTTTGTAAATTAGGTTCATTTGCAATTTTATGCTTTTTTGAAAATTTTGCGCCTTTCTCTATATTTTGCGACCTTCTGTAGAGGCGCAAAAATTTGGTAAATTAGGTGCATTTGCAATTTTTTTTTTTTGAAAATTCTTCGACCTTCTGTAATTGCGCAAAGATTTTGTAAATTAGATTCATTTGCAATTTTATACTTTTTTGAAATTTTCTCTATATTTTACGCCCTTCTGTAGATGCGCAAAGATTTTGTAAATTAGGTTCATTTGCAATTTTATGCTTTTTTGAAAATTTTGCGCCTTTCTCTATATTTTGCGACCTTCTGTAGATGCGCATAAATTTTGTAAATTAGGTGCATTTGCAATTTTTTTCTTTTTTGAAAAATTTGCGCCTTTATCTATATTTTACGCCCTTCTGTAGAGGCGCAAAAGTTTTGTAAATTAGGTTCATTTGCAATTTTATGCTTTTTTGAAAATTTTGCGCCTTTCTCTATATTTTGCGACCTTCTGTAGAGGCGCAACAATTTTGTGAATTAGGTGCATTTGCAAATTTTATTCTTTTTTGAAAATTTTGCGGCTTTCTCTATATTTTGCGACCTTCTGTAGATGCGCAAAAATTTTGTAAATTAGGTGCATTTGCAATTTTTTTCTTTTTTGAAAATTTTGCGCCTTTCTCTATATTTTACGCCCTTCTGTAGAGACGCAAAAATGTTGTAAATTAGGTTCATTTGCAATTTTATGATTTTTTGAAAATTTTGTGCCTTTCTCTAAGTTAGGTGCATTTGCTTTTTTTTTTTGAATATTCTGCGCCCTTCTGTAGATGCGCAAAAATTTTGTAAATTAGGTGCATTTGCAATTTTTTTTTTTTTTTTTAATTTTCGCCGTTATGTAGAGGCGCAAAAATTTTGTAAATTAGGCGCATCCGCAATTTTATGGTTTTTTGAAAATTCTTCGCCCTGTAGATGCGAAAAAATTTTGTAAATTAGGTGCATTTGCACTTTTTTTTTTTTGAAAATTCTTCCACCTTCTGCAGATGCGCAAAGATTTTTTAAATTAGGTTCATTTGCAATTTTATACTTTTTTGAAAATTTTGCGTCTTTCTCTATATTTTACGCCCTTCTGTAGACGCGCAAAGATTTTGTAAATTAGGTTCATTTGCATTTTTATGCTTTTTTGAAAATTCTGCGCCTTTCTCTATATTTTGCGACCTTCTGTAGAGGCTCAAAAATTTTGTAAATTAGGTGCATTTGCATTTTTATGCTTTTTTGCGCCTTTCTCTATATTTTGCGACCTTCTGTAGAGGCGCAAAAAATTTGTAAATTAGGTGCATTTGCAATTTTATTTTTAATTTTGCGCCGTTATATATATACGCAAAAATTTTGTAAATTAGGCGCATTTGCAATGTTATGGTTTTTTGAAAATTCTGCGCCCTTCTGTAGATGCGCAAAAATTTTGTAAATTAGGTGCATTTGCAATTTTTTTCTTTTTTGAAAATTTTGCGCTTTTCTCTATATTTTACACCCTTCTGTAGAGGCGCAAAAATTTTGTAAATTAGGTTCATTTGCAATTTTATGCTTTTTTGAAAATTTTGCGCATTTCTCTATATTTTGTCACCTTCTGTAGAGGCGCAAAAATTTTGTAAATTAGGTGCATTTGCAATTTTATGCTTTTTTGAAAATTTTGCGCCTTTCTCTATATTTTGCGACCTTCTGTAGAGGCTCAAAAATTTTGTAAATTAGGTGCATTTGCATTTTTATTATTTTTTGGAAATTTTGCGCCTTTCTTTATATTTTGTGACCTTCTGTAGAGGCGCAAAAATTTTGTAAATTAGGTGCATTTGCAATTTTATGCTTTTTTGAAAATTTTGCGCCTTTCTCTATATTTTGCGACCTCCTGTAGAGGCGCAAAAATTTTGTAAATTAGGTGCATTTGCATTTTTTTTTTTTTTAATTTTGCGCCGTTATGTAGAGGCGCAAAAATTTTGTAAATTAGGCGCATTTGCAATTTTATGGTTTTTTGAACATTCTTCGCCCTTCTGTAGATGCGAAAAAATTTTGTAAATTAGGTGCATTTGCAATTTTTTTCTTTTTTGAAAAATTTGCGCCTTTATCTATATTTTACGCCCTTCTGTAGAGGCGCAAAAATTTAGTAAATTAGGTGCATTTGCAATTTTATGCTTTTTTGAAAATTCTGCGCCTTTCTCTATATTTTGCGACCTTCTGTAGAGGTTAAAAAATTTTGTAAATTAGGTGCATTTGCAATTTTATGCTTTTTTGAAAATTCTGCGCCTTTCTCTATATTTTGCGACCTTCCGTAGAGGCTCAAAAATTTTGTAAATTAGGTGCATTTGCATTTTTATGCTTTTTTGAAAATTTTGCGCCTTTCTCTATATTTTGCTACCATCTGTAGAGGCGCAAAAAATTTGTAAATTAGGTGCATTTGCGCCTAATTTTGTAAATTAGGCGCATTTGCAATGTTATGGTTTTTTGAAAATTCTGCGCCCTTCTGTAGATGCGCAAAAATTTTGTAAATTAGGTGCATTTGCAATTTTTTTCTTTTTTGAAAATTTTGCGCTTTTCTCTATATTTTACACCCTTCTGTAGAGGCGCAAAAATTTTGTAAATTAGGTTCATTTGCAATTTTATGCTTTTTTGAAAAATTTGCGCCTTTCTCTATATTTTGTGACCTTCTGTAGAGGCTCAAAAATTTGGTAAATTAGGTGCATTTGCAATTTTTTTTTTTTTGAAAATTCTTCGACCTTCTGTAGATGCGCAAAGATTTTTTAAATTTGGTTCATTTGCAATTTTATACTTTTTTGAAAATTTTGCGTTTTTCTCTATATTTTACGCCCTTCTGTAGATGCGCAAAGATTTTGTAAATTAGGTTCATTTGCAATTTTATGCTTTCTTGAAAATTTTGCGCCTTTCTCTATATTTTGCGACCTTCTGTAGAGGCGCAAAAAATTTTTAAATTAGGTGCATTTGCAATTTTATTTTTAATTTTGCGCCGTAATGTAGAGGTGCAAAAATTTTGTAAATTAGGCGCATTTGCAATGTTATGGTTTTTTGAAAATTCTGCGCCCTTCTGTAGAGGCGCAAAAATTTTGTAAATTAGGTGCATTTGCAATTTTATCCTTTTTGGAAATTTTTGCGTCTTTCTTTATATTTGGCGACCTTCTGTAGAGGCTCAAAAATTTTGTAAATTAGGTGCATTTGCATTTTTATGCTTTTTAAAAATTTTGCGCCTTTCTCTATATTTTGTGACCTTCTGTAGAGGCGCAAAAATTTTGTAAATTAGGTGCATTTTCAATTTTATGCTTTTTTGAAAATTTTGCGCCTTTCTCTATATTTTGCGACCTTCTGTAGAGGCTCAACAATTTTGTAAATTAGGTGCATTTGCATTTTTATGCTTATTTGAAAATTTTGCGCCGTTATGTAGAGGCGCAAATATTTTGTAAATTAGGCGCATTTGCAATGTTATGGTTTTTTGAAAATTCTGCGCCCTTCTGTAGATGCGCAAAAATTTTATAAATTAGGTGCATTTGCATTTTTTTTCTTTTTTGAAAATTTTGCGCCTTTCTCTATATTTTACGCCTTTCTGTAGAGGCGCAAAAATTTTGTAAATTAGGTTCATTTGCAATTTTATGCTTTTTGGAAAATTTTGCGCCTTTCTCTATATTTTGCGACCTTCTGTAGAGGCTCAAAAATTTTGTAAATTAGGTGCATTTGCATTTTTACGCTTTTTTGAAAATTTTGCGCCTTTCTCTATATTTTGCGACCTTCTGTAGAGGCGCAAATATTTTGTAAATTAGGCGCATTTGCAATGTTATGGTTTTTTGAAAATTCTGCGCCCTTCTGTAGATGCGCAAAAATTTTATAAATTAGGCACATTTGCAATTTTTTTCTTTTTTGAAAATTTTGCGCCTTTCTCTATATTTTACGCCCTTCTGTAGAGGCGCAAAAATTTTGTAAATTAGGTTCATTTGCAATTTTATGTTTTTTGAAAATTTTGCGCCTTTCTCTATTTTTGTGACCTTCTGTAGAGGCGCAAAATTTTTGTAAATTATGTGCATTTGCAATTTTATTCTTTTTTGAAAATTTTGCGCCGTAATGTAGAGGCGCAAAAATTTTGTAAATTAGGCGCATTTGCAATTTTATGGTTTTTTGAAAATTCTTCGCCCTTCTGTAGATGCGCAAAAATTTTGTAAATTAAGTGCATTTGCAATTTTTTTCTTTTTTGAAAAATTTGCGCCTTTATCTATATTTTACGCCCTTCTGTAGAGGCGCAAAAATTTTTTAAATTAGGTGCATTTGCAATTTTATGCTTTTTTGAAAATTTTGCGCCTTTCTCTATATTTTGCGACCTTCTGTAGAGGCGCAAAAATTTTGTAAATTAGGTGCATTTGTAATTTTTTTTTTTTTTTTAATTTTGCGCCGTTTTGTAGAGGCGCAAAAATTTTGTAAATTAGGCGCATTTGCAATTTTATGGTTTTTTGAAAATTCTGCGCCCTTCTGTAGATGCGCAAAAATTTTATAAATTAGGTGCATTTGCAATTTTTTTTTTTTTTGAAAATTTTGCGCCTTTCTCTATATTTTACGCCCTTCTGTAGAGGCGCAAAAATTTTGTAAATTAGGTTCATTTGCAATTTTATGATTTTTTGAAAATTTTGCGCCTTTCTCTATATTTTGTGACCTTCTGTAGAGGCGCAAAAATTTTGTAAATTAGGTGCATTTGCAATTTTATTTTTTTTTTGAAAATTTTGCGCCGTTATGTAGAGGCGCAAAAATTTTGTAAATTAGGCGCATTTGCAATTTTATGGTTTTTTGAAAATTCTTCGCCCTTCTGTAGATGCGCAAAAATTTTGTAAATTAGTTGCATTTGTAATTTTTTTCTTTTTTTGAAAAATTTGCGCCTTTATCTATATTTTACGCCCTGTAGATGCGCAAAAATTTTGTAAATTAGTTGCATTTGCAATTTTTTTCTTTTTTGAAAAATTTGCGCCTTTATCTATATTTTACGCCCTTCTGTAGAGGCGCAAAAATTTTGTAAATTAGGTTCATTTGCAATTTTATGCTTTTTTGAAAATGTTGCTCATTTCTATATATTTTGCGACCTTCTGTAGAGTCGCAAAAATTTTGTAAATTAGGTGCATTTGCAATTTTATTCTTTTATGAAAATTTTGCGCCGTTATGTAGAGGCGCAAAAATTTTGTAAATTAGGCGCATTTGCAATTTTATTCTTTTTTGAAAATTTTGCGCCGTTATGTAGAGGCGCAAAAATTTTGTAAATTAGGCGCATTTGCAATTTTATGGTTTTTTGAAAATTCTTCGCCCTTCTGTAGATGCGCAAAAATTTTGTAAATTAGTTGCATTTGTAATTTTTTTCTTTTTTGAAAAATGTGCGCCTTTATATTTTACGACCTTCTGTAGTGGCGCAAAAATTTTGTAAATTAGGTTCATTTGCAATTTTATGCTTTTTTGAAAATTTTCGCCTTTATCTATATTTTACGCCCTGTAGATGCGCAAAAATTTTGTAAATTAGTTGCATTTGCAATTTTTTTCTTTTTTGAAAAATTTGCGCTTTTATCTATATTTTACGCCCTTCTGTAGAGGTGCAAAAATTTTGTAAATTAGGTTCATTTGCAATTTTATGCTTTTTTGAAAATTTTGCGCCTTTCTCTATATTTTGCGACCTTCTGTAGAGTCGCAAAAATTTTGTAAATTAGGTGCATTTGCAATTTTATTCTTTTATGAAAATTTTGCGCCGTTATGTAGAGGCGCAAAAATTTTGTAAATTAGGCGCATTTGCAATTTTATTCTTTTTTGAAAATTTTGCGCCGTTATGTAGAGGCGCAAAAATTTTGTAAATTAGGCGCATTTGCATTTTATATTTTTGTGAAAATTCTGCGCCCTTCTGTTGATGCGCAAAAATTTTGTAAATTAGGTGCATTTGCAATTTTTTTCTTTTTTGAAAAATTTGCGCCTTTATCTATATTTTACGCCCTGTAGATGCGCAAAAATTTTGTAAATTAGTTGCATTTGTAATTTTTTTCTTTTTTGAAAAATGTGCGCCTTTATATTTTACGACCTTCTGTAGTGGCGCAAAAATTTTGTAAATTAGGTTCATTTGCAATTTTATGCTTTTTTGAAAATTTTCGCCTTTATCTATATTTTACGCCCTGTAGATGCGCAAAAATTTTGTAAATTAGTTGCATTTGCAATTTTTTTCTTTTTTGAAAAATTTGCGCTTTTATCTATATTTTACGCCCTTCTGTAGAGGTGCAAAAATTTTGTAAATTAGGTTCATTTGCAATTTTATGCTTTTTTGAAAATTTTGCGCCTTTCTCTATATTTTGCGACCTTCTGTAGAGTCGCAAAAATTTTGTAAATTAGGTGCATTTGCAATTTTATTCTTTTATGAAAATTTTGCGCCGTTATGTAGAGGCGCAAAAATTTTGTAAATTAGGCGCATTTGCAATTTTATTCTTTTTTGAAAATTTTGCGCCGTTATGTAGAGGCGCAAAAATTTTGTAAATTAGGCGCATTTGCAATTTTATGGTTTTTTGAACATTCTTCGCCCTTCTGTAGATGCGAAAAAATTTTGTAAATTAGGTGCATTTGCAATTTTTTTCTTTTTTGAAAAATTTGCGCCTTTATCTATATTTTACGCCCTTCTGTAGAGGCGCAAAAATTTAGTAAATTAGGTGCATTTGCAATTTTATGCTTTTTTGAAAATTCTGCGCCTTTCTCTATATTTTGCGACCTTCTGTAGAGGTTAAAAAATTTTGTAAATTAGGTGCATTTGCAATTTTATGCTTTTTTGAAAATTCTGCGCCTTTCTCTATATTTTGCGACCTTCCGTAGAGGCTCAAAAATTTTGTAAATTAGGTGCATTTGCATTTTTATGCTTTTTTGAAAATTTTGCGCCTTTCTCTATATTTTGCGACCTTCTGTAGAGGCGCAAAAAATTTGTAAATTAGGTGCATTTGCGCCTAATTTTGTAAATTAGGCGCATTTGCAATGTTATGGTTTTTTGAAAATTCTGCGCCTTTCTCTATATTTTGCGACCTTCTGTAGTTGGGCAAAAATTTTGTAAATTAGGTGCATTTGCAATTTTTTTCTTTTTTGAAAATTTTGCGCCTTTCTCTATATTTTACGCCCTTCTGTAGAGACGCAAAAATTTTGTAAATTAGGTTCATTTGCAATGTTATGATTTTTTGAAAATTTTGTGCATTTCTCTAAGTTAGGTACATTTGCTTTTTTTTTTTTGAATATTCTGCGCCCTTCTGTAGATGCGCAAAAATTTTGTAAATTAAGTGCATTTGCAATTTGTTTTTTTTTTTGAAAATTCTGCGCCCTTCTGTAGATGCGCAAAGATTTTGTAAATTAGGTTCATTTGCAATTTTATGCTTTTTTGAAAATTTTGCGTCTTTCTCTATATTTTGCGACCTTCTGTAGAGGCTCAAAAATTTGGTAAATTAGGTGCATTTGCAATTTTATGCTTTTTTGAAAATTCTGCGCCTTTCTCTTCTGTAGAGGCTCAAAAATTTTGTAAATTAGGTGCATTTGCATTTTTATGCTTTTTTGAAAATTTTGCGCCTTTCTCTATATTTTGCGACCATCTGTAGAGGCGCAAAAAATTTGTAAATTAGGTGCATTTGCGCCTAATTTTGTAAATTAGGCGCATTTGCAATGTTATGGTTTTTTGAAAATTCTGCGCCCTTCTGTAGATGCGCAAAAATTTTGTAAATTAGGTGCATTTGCAATTTTTTTCTTTTTTGAAAATTTTGCGCTTTTCTCTATATTTTACACCCTTCTGTAGAGGCGCAAAAATTTTGTAAATTAGGTTCATTTGCAATTTTATGCTTTTTTGAAAAATTTGCGCCTTTCTCTATATTTTGTGACCTTCTGTAGAGGCTCAAAAATTTGGTAAATTAGGTGCATTTGCAATTTTTTTTTTTTTGAAAATTCGTCGACCTTCTGTAGATGCGCAAAGATTTTTTAAATTTGGTTCATTTGCAATTTTATACTTTTTTGAAAATTTTGCGTTTTTCTCTATATTTTACGCCCTTCTGTAGATGCGCAAAGATTTTGTAAATTAGGTTCATTTGCAATTTTATGCTTTCTTGAAAATTTTGCGCCTTTCTCTATATTTTGCGACCTTCTGTAGAGGCGCAAAACATTTTTAAATTAGGTGCATTTGCAATTTTATTTTTAATTTTGCGCCGTAATGTAGAGGTGCAAAAATTTTGTAAATTAGGCGCATTTGCAATGTTATGGTTTTTTGAAAATTCTGCGCCCTTCTGTAGAGGCGCAAAAATTTTGTAAATTAGGTGCATTTGCAATTTTATCCTTTTTGGAAATTTTTGCGTCTTTCTTTATATTTGGCGACCTTCTGTAGAGGCTCAAAAATTTTGTAAATTAGGTGCATTTGCATTTTTATGCTTTTTAAAAATTTTGCGCCTTTCTCTATATTTTGTGACCTTCTGTAGAGGCGCAAAAATTTTGTAAATTAGGTGCATTTTCAATTTTATGCTTTTTTGAAAATTTTGCGCCTTTCTCTATATTTTGCGACCTTCTGTAGAGGCTCAACAATTTTGTAAATTAGGTGCATTGGCATTTTTATGCTTATTTGAAAATTTTGCGCCGTTATGTAGAGGCGCAAATATTTTGTAAATTAGGCGCATTTGCAATGTTATGGTTTTTTGAAAATTCTGCGCCCTTCTGTAGATGCGCAAAAATTTTATAAATTAGGTGCATTTGCATTTTTTTTCTTTTTTGAAAATTTTGCGCCTTTCTCTATATTTTACGCCTTTCTGTAGAGGCGCAAAAATTTTGTAAATTAGGTTCATTTGCAATTTTATGCTTTTTGGAAAATTTTGCGCCTTTCTCTATATTTTGCGACCTTCTGTAGAGGCTCAAAAATTTTGTAAATTAGGTGCATTTGCATTTTTACGCTTTTTTGAAAATTTTGCGCCTTTCTCTATATTTTGCGACCTTCTGTAGAGGCGCAAATATTTTGTAAATTAGGCGCATTTGCAATGTTATGGTTTTTTGAAAATTCTGCGCCCTTCTGTAGATGCGCAAAAATTTTATAAATTAGGCACATTTGCAATTTTTTTCTTTTTTGAAAATTTTGCGCCTTTCTCTATATTTTACGCCCTTCTGTAGAGGCGCAAAAATTTTGTAAATTAGGTTCATTTGCAATTTTATGTTTTTTGAAAATTTTGCGCCTTTCTCTATTTTTGTGACCTTCTGTAGAGGCGCAAAAATTTTGTAAATTATGTGCATTTGCAATTTTATTCTTTTTTGAAAATTTTGCGCCGTAATGTAGAGGCGCAAAAATTTTGTAAATTAGGCGCATTTGCAATTTTATGGTTTTTTGAAAATTCTTCGCCCTTCTGTAGATGCGCAAAAATTTTGTAAATTAAGTGCATTTGCAATTTTTTTTTTTTTTGAAAAATTTGCGCCTTTATCTATATTTTACGCCCTTCTGTAGAGGCGCAAAAATTTTTTAAATTAGGTGCATTTGCAATTTTATGCTTTTTTGAAAATTTTGCGCCTTTCTCTATATTTTGCGACCTTCTGTAGAGGCGCAAAAATTTTGTAAATTAGGTGCATTTGTAATTTTTTTTTTTTTTTAATTTTGCGCCGTTTTGTAGAGGCGCAAAAATTTTGTAAATTAGGCGCATTTGCAATTTTATGGTTTTTTGAAAATTCTGCGCCCTTCTGTAGATGCGCAAAAATTTTATAAATTAGGTGCATTTGCAATTTTTTTTTTTTTTGAAAATTTTGCGCCTTTCTCTATATTTTACGCCCTTCTGTAGAGGCGCAAAAATTTTGTAAATTAGGTTCATTTGCAATTTTATGATTTTTTGAAAATTTTGCGCCTTTCTCTATATTTTGTGACCTTCTGTAGAGGCGCAAAAATTTTGTAAATTAGGTGCATTTGCAATTTTATTTTTTTTTTGAAAATTTTGCGCCGTTATGTAGAGGCGCAAAAATTTTGTAAATTAGGCGCATTTGCAATTTTATGGTTTTTTGAAAATTCTTCGCCCTTCTGTAGATGCGCAAAAATTTTGTAAATTAGTTGCATTTGTAATTTTTTTCTTTTTTTGAAAAATTTGCGCCTTTATCTATATTTTACGCCCTGTAGATGCGCAAACATTTTGTAAATTAGTTGCATTTGCAATTTTTTTCTTTTTTGAAAAATTTGCGCCTTTATCTATATTTTACGCCCTTCTGTAGAGGCGCAAAAATTTTGTAAATTAGGTTCATTTGCAATTTTATGCTTTTTTGAAAATGTTGCGCATTTCTATATATTTTGCGACCTTCTGTAGAGTCGCAAAAATTTTGTAAATTAGGTGCATTTGCAATTTTATTCTTTTATGAAAATTTTGCGCCGTTATGTAGAGGCGCAAAAATTTTGTAAATTAGGCGCATTTGCAATTTTATTCTTTTTTGAAAATTTTGCGCCGTTATGTAGAGGCGCAAAAATTTTGTAAATTAGGCGCATTTGCAATTTTATGGTTTTTTGAAAATTCTTCGCCCTTCTGTAGATGCGCAAAAATTTTGTAAATTAGTTGCATTTGTAATTTTTTTCTTTTTTGAAAAATGTGCGCCTTTATATTTTACGACCTTCTGTAGTGGCGCAAAAATTTTGTAAATTAGGTTCATTTGCAATTTTATGCTTTTTTGAAAATTTTCGCCTTTATCTATATTTTACGCCCTGTAGATGCGCAAAAATTTTGTAAATTAGTTGCATTTGCAATTTTTTTCTTTTTTGAAAAATTTGCGCTTTTATCTATATTTTACGCCCTTCTGTAGAGGTGCAAAAATTTTGTAAATTAGGTTCATTTGCAATTTTATGCTTTTTTGAAAATTTTGCGCCTTTCTCTATATTTTGCGACCTTCTGTAGAGTCGCAAAAATTTTGTAAATTAGGTGCATTTGCAATTTTATTCTTTTATGAAAATTTTGCGCCGTTATGTAGAGGCGCAAAAATTTTGTAAATTAGGCGCATTTGCAATTTTATTCTTTTTTGAAAATTTTGCGCCGTTATGTAGAGGCGCAAAAATTTTGTAAATTAGGCGCATTTGCATTTTATATTTTTGTGAAAATTCTGCGCCCTTCTGTTGATGCGCAAAAATTTTGTAAATTAGGTGCATTTGCAATTTTTTTCTTTTTTGAAAAATTTGCGCCTTTATCTATATTTTACGCCCTGTAGATGCGCAAAAATTTTGTAAATTAGTTGCATTTGCAATTTTTTTCTTTTTTGAAAAATTTGCGCCTTTATCTGTATTTTACGCCCTTCTGTAGAGTTGCAAAAATTTTGTAAATTAGGTTCATTTGCAATTTTATGCTTTTTTGAAAATTTTACGCCTTTCTCAATTTTATTCTTTTGCAATTTTATTCTTTTTTGAAAAGTTTGCGCTGTTACGTAGAGGCGCAAAAATTTTGTAAATTAGGCGCATTTGCAATTTAATGGTTTTTTGAAAATTCTGCGCCCTTTTGTAGATGCGCAAAAATTTTGTAAATTAGGTGCATTTGCAATTTTTTTTCTTTTTTGAAAATTTTGCGCCGTTACGTAGAGGCGCAAAAATTTTGTAAATTAGGCACATTTGCAATTTTATGCTTTTTTGAAAATTTTGTGCCCTTCTCTAAATTTTTTTTTTTTAAATTCTGCGCCCTTCTGTAGATCCGCAAAGATTTTGTAAATTAGGTTCATTTGCAATTTTATGCCTTTTTGAAAATTTTGCGCCTTTCTCTATATTTTGCGACCTTCTGTAGAGGCTCAAAAATTTGGTAAATAAGGTTCATTTGCAATTTTATTTTTTTGAAAATTCTGCGCCCGGCTGTAGATGCGCAAAGTATTTTGTAAATTATGTACATTTGCAATTTTATGCTTTTTTGAAAATTTTGCGACTTTCTCTATCTATTGCGCCCTTCTCTGCCCTTCTGTATTTTGCGCCGTTCTGTAGAGGCGCAAAAATTTTGTAAATTATGTTCATTTGCAATTTTATGCTTTTTTGAAAATTTTGCGCCTTTCTCTATATTTTGTGACCTTCTGTAGAAGCGCAAAAATTTTGTAATTTAGGTGCATTTGCAATTTTATGCTTTTTTGAAAATTTTGCGCCTTTCTTTATATTGTACGCCCTTCTGTAGATGCGCAAATATTTTGTAAATTAGGCGCATTTGCAATTTTTTTCTTTTTTGAAAATTTTGCGCCTTTATCTATATTTTACGACCTTCTGTAGAGGCGCAAAAATTTTGTAAATTAGGTTCTGTTACTGTTCAAGCTTTCCGAAATAAACACACGAAATTTAAATATTTCGATAACGTTTATTAATATTATTTTAATCTGGCTTGAACAGTTGAAAATATACAAAAGAAATAATTTTTCATAAATAATATTTTGACAACAGAATCAAACAACAAAATCAAGTATTCTAAATCATGTATAAAGTATTTAATTAATAACATCCCCGCCCCCGTGAAATGACCGGGGAGGGAAGACTCACCACCGCCACCACCAATCAAAAACTATTTGACGTCAAGAATTGCTAGCTTGCATACGGGCCTCTTGATCGTTCCATCATTCGTCTTAACAATTGCTGTTCTTGCTACACCATCCTTGCCATACAATAATTCAATTGCTCGACCACGCTTCCATTGCGAACGTGGACTTTTATCGTCACACACCAAAACGAGACATCCCACACGTATAGGTTCTGCTGGTAAACACCACTTTGTCCTTCTGGTCAATTCGGGGAGGTAATCCTTAATCCATTGCTTCCAAAAACCGTTTCTCATATTTTGTAATATGTGCCACTGCTTTCGTAAGTATCCGGGTTTTGCATCGTATTGTCCCGGCGTCTGTGTTGAGTTAGAGCAACCAAGTAGGAAGTGATTAGGAGTTAGTGGCTCGGGTTCTTCGAGCGTAACGGGCAAATGCGTCAATGGTCTCGAGTTGACTATATTCTCAGCTTCCACCAATACGCTAAAAAAGGTTTCAAGACGAGGCGTATGTTCCTTGAGAATAACGAAAAGAGCTCTTTTAACAGATCGCACAAGACGCTCCCAAGCTCCACCAGCACTTGGATTTGAAGGAGTATTGAACTTCCACTTTATTCCTAATGGCGTTAATCCAGCTGTGATTTTGTCATGATCCAAAAAATCCGTTACTCCACGTAGTTCTTTTGATATTCCTACGAAATTTGTACCGTTATCACTTCGTATTTGTACTGGTACTCCTCTTCTGTTAATAAAATTTCTGATGCATACTAAGCAAGCATCGCTAGTAAGGTCGGTGGCAATTTCAAGATGAACGGCTCTTACCGTCTACATGTAAACAACGCTACCCAGCGTTTTTCTCGACTCCGATTTATGGCTACTTCGAACGGTCCAAAGAAATCTAAACCACTATATGTGAATGGTCGGATAAATGGAGTGACTATATCTGTGGGCAACTGACCCATTTGTGGTTGATTTTGGCTTGGTCTTTAGAATTTTACAAAAATTGCAATTTGCTTCAACACTACGCACTAACGAACGGATAGATGGTATCCAAAATCGTTGTCTAATCTCATTGATAACAGTGGAAGTGTTCATGTGGTAGAACTTTTGATGGTATGAGATGACAATAAGACGCGTCATTTGATGATGTTTTGGTAAAATAATAAGCCTTCTCGAACAATTCGGCAAAATTGTGGCATTGTCTATTCTTCCACTCAAACGTATAACGCCTTCCTCATCTAAATATGGATTGAGTGTTCTAAGGGTACTGCTTTTAGAAATGTTCGCCTTCTTGGTTAAAGATGTGTATTCAGAAGCAAACGCTTCTTGTTGCGCCCAGCGACATAAATATATTTCAGCCCTTGCCTCCTCATCTGATGTAAGTTCATCTACACATTTTTCAACATTGCCTAATCTTTGTTTCGAATTATGTATATATCGTAGAACCCATGCCATAGCACGCCTCAATCTGCTATAATTAGAAAAACGCAATATATTTGGTGCTAACAGACTGGCCTTCTGTATAAGGCACATAAACTTTTTAGATTTAAGTTCGTCTGCGCTCATGTCTTTCTTTGAGTCCATGCGTGACTCGTCAGGCCACTCATCCTCTCCGCGCAAGAGAAAACTTGGTCCAGTCTTCCATCTGCCTTCTGGATTATAGCGCATCGAAAATTTTGCCCTTGTCGCATCGTCTGCTGGATTATGTTCTCCAGGACACCATTTCCAGTCCTCTATATTAGATAAGTCTAAAATTTCAGCAACTCTATTGGCCACATACTGTTTATATGTGCGATGATCTGACCTTATCCAACGGATTACAGTATGTGAATCGCACCAAAAACGCACTCTGCTAATGCACTTCTCATGATATTTTGTGATTGTAGTTTTCAAACGAGCCGCAATAACTGCAGCTTGTAATTCCATCTTTGGGATTGTGTGAAATCGCGTTGGTGCACATGCAGTTTTTCCGGCGATAAATGACACACTGATACCTTTGGAATTAACAATTCTCCAATAAGCCACGGTAGCTAAATCTTCCTCGCTTGCATCGCAAAATATATGCAGTTCCACATCTTCACTCTCATAATTTAAAGAATAACATCTCGGTATCTTGAATTTTTTAACATTTGGCAACTCTTCTAACCAACTCTTCAACTTAACATACAAAGAATCAGGTAACTCTTCATCCCATCCAATACCGGACTTCCATGTGGCCTGTATCAACAGTTTTGCACATACAGAAAAATTCGCTATGAGGCCGAAGGGATCGAAAATCGACATCGTGATACTTAGTAATTCACGTTTCGTTGGCCTGCGTGTAAAACTTAATATTTCGGACGGTACTTTGTAAAACTTTAATTGGAATACAAAATTATCGGACTTTGACTGCCAGTACATTCCGAGAATTCGTTCTACTTTATCACCCTCGATACTAAGAGAATCGTTTGTAGCAGTATTGTACACTGCTTTTAAAAGTTTTTCGGAATTCGACAAGATATTGTTTCGAAACCACCAGCCTTGTGAATCTTCATGACATCTTTAATTACTTGAATGGCTTCTTCTTCTGTTTGAAAACAGTCGACATAGTCATCAACATAGTGTTTTTCTACAATACCCTTTCAAGCTCTAGGATAAGTGGTTTTGAAATCTTGCGCGTTTCTATTTTTAACAAATTGCGCTATCGTCGGTGAACATGTAGCTCCGAAAATCATCCTTTCCATGACGTACGTATCCACTGGTTTTGTTTGATCCCCGTTTCGCCACAGAAATCGTTGAGCGTTTTGGTCTTCTTTGACGATACTGACCTGGTGAAACATTTCTTTGAGATCACCACAAACTGCTACAGGTGCTTGTCTGAATTTAAAAAGAAGAGACAACAGTGGCTGATTGATATCAGGACCTGATAACAAAGCTTTATTCAGCGACATGCTTCTTGTTTCAGCTGCAGCATCAAACACCAATCGAATCTTTTTCTTATTAGGATTTATTACAGCGAAATGTGGCAGATAAAAGGTTTTTGCTGTTCTCTTATCTGCTTCCTCGTTTGTCAAACGGCGTGCGTATCCTTTTGCAACATATTCCTCGATTTTATCGCAATATTCTTTAGCTAATCCTGGATCTCTAGCCATTAGCTTTTCCACTCCCTGTAGACGACGCATAGCCATTTCAAAACTGTTTGGAAACTCTATAAAATCCTCGCGCCATAAGAGACCAGCTTCAAATCGTTCTCCTTGGCGTTTTGTTGTACACATTAAAAGAGAAAGTGCTCTTTCTTCATCTTTCGATCGTAATGGTTCCAAATTTGGCTTTACCCCAAAGGTTTCGACGTCAAAATAGTTCTTCATCATTGTAGCTAGATCTTCCAATAGCATTGGATTGTCTGGAACTTTTCTTGCATGGCAAGATGTTCGTTTTTGTTGCTGATAATCGCCTTCTACGGGGCCATAGACCATCCATCCTAATCTGGTTTTCGATGCTATTGGTCCTGGACTAATAGATGTTCTTGGAGTTTCAATTGGAACCGTTAAAATGGCGTGAGTCAAACTAATAATTAACTTAGGTTGAACTTTATTGTAACTTTTTATATTAGATCCATCGATGATATTATTAAGTTTACTCACTTGTAATGTTTGTATCGGTAATTTTAAAGCAGACGACACAAAAACTCGCGACATATGGTATGATTCTGCATTTTCCTCAACACCGCTAATTAAAAATTCTACTATCTCCGTCGGCTCCCGCGTTGTTTGCTGATTTATCCACTGTAATTCCAGGACATCAGTTGGTCCGTTCACTTCAAGCTCGCGTGCGAGGTTTGCATCAATCATTGTCACATTTGCTCTATCATCAACAAATGCGTAAATGGTCAAGATTTTGTGCTTGCCGTACAGTTTTACGGGAATGATTGGGAAAAGAACAGAATCGTCATCTCTATTTGATTTTGCAAGACAGTTCCTATGTTCATGCGAATCGACAGGATTCGATGTTGATGATTTTTCTGATGTTTCGGATTTTTGCTCAGAGTGAAGGAGTGTATGGTGGAAATGCGTACAACCATTTTTTCCACATTTGCGCTTAGAGAAGCATTTTGCAACATGGTGACCAAATTTCAAACAGGAGAAACAAACACGAATCGATTTTGCTTTTATCCAACGTTCTTCGAGACTCAAATTTATGAATCGGGAACAAGACGCTAACGATGAACAGTCACCATCGCAAAAACAGCACTTCTTTTGTACGCTAACACAAGCAAATTTCCGAGCTTTTCCTTCCAAACTAATTTTATTTCCAATATTTGGCAGTGAATTTGCAGGCATAGAATCTGTGACCAAGTTCACGATTTTTCTTATGCTACATAACCATACACTTAAATCGAGGACAGTTGGTGCTTGTACTAGCATTATGCATCTCTCAGCCCACTGAAGTTGCTTTGAAATTGGTAGTTTCGCAATAAGCTCGCTTAACAATGTTGGATTTGTAAGGTGATGATCACCACGTGCTGATTGTAGAAACGTAGCCATGTTTGAAATTTTGTTTGCGAAACTAACTAATGAGCTAAGGTCACCTTCAGCAATTGCAGAAATCTCGCGTACCTTTTGAATCTGTGATCTAATAAGCTGTTCTGGGCGACCATACGTTTCCTCCAATGTTGCGAGAATGAACGCAACATTACACGAATTACTCAAAAGTGATTCAACAGTCTCCCGCGCATTTCCGTGCAGAGATTCTCTAAGGCGCATTACATTATGTAGAGGTGAATAACCAAACTCTCTAGTTGTACTCTCAAAGGCTTCAATAAATGTTTGCCATTCTTCCGGAATACCCGAAAATTTAGGCAAAGGATAGATTTTTGTGTGGCGTTGATACTGTTGAGCGTACGGAAGAGAATTCAATGAGTGTTGCTGACAGAGTTCAACGGGCGTAACTGTAGGAGCCGTGTTAGACGTTGACGATGTTGTGTAACATGGCATGCAATGAGACGTTGGCAGAGATGCCGATTGAGACGTAGACGGCGGCAGATACGTCGCCTGAGCTAAATACGTTGAAGTTGGCACATACGTTGGAACAGGCGTTTGCATAGATGTATATTGAGGTGAAGACAAATGCGTAAGCGTAGACGTATATGCAGGCGCAGACAAAGTAGCATTTTCAGATGATGCATAGATGGGCGGAAGTGCCATTTGAGATTCGAATTGAGGCCTACATATAGATCGAGCCTCGGGCATGGCATATATGGCAGAGTTTCTGCGATTATATTCGGACATAGGTATATTTAACATTGAATGAGGCATTGACATAGACGATGGCGTAATAAAATTCTGGGATTCACGAAAAGATTGTGGCAGATACGCAGACTGAGACGTTGGCTGAGATACGTGCTCGGGCAGAGACATATGAGATGTATGAGGCAAGCGCTGAGGCATTAGCAAGAATGATGACGTAATCATTTGTTGGGATTCACGAATAGATTGTGGCAGAAATGCAGACTGAGACGTTGGCATAGATACGTGCTCGGGAGAGACGTCAGCAGAGGCGATGTATGAGGCAAGTGCTGAGGCATTGGTATATACGATGTATTCAATCGCTGGAATTCACGAATATGTTGAGGCAAGAACGCAGCCTGCGATGTTGGCTGGGATTCGTGATCGGGCAGAGACGCCACCAGAGGCGTTCTATGAGGCAAGCGCTGGGACAAAGGCAAAGACAGCGACAAAGACTGAGGCAGAGACGCTTGCTGACACTGGGACGATATATTCGGTGACGGATGCATGGATTGAGCCGATTGTATGAACGAATCCAAACGAGATTGTATGTATTGCATAGATTGCATATTTGTTACCTTGTCGATTTCTTCAGTAGTGGGCGTAGTAGCGGTGACGACAGTTGTAGATGCGGCAGGACTTGAAACATTGATGGACTCAGCACCGGTGGCATGATTGGTGGTGGCAGTAATGGCGACAGCGTTGGCAGCTACGTTGACGGCTGCGTTGGCGGCTGCATTGACGGCAGCGTTGGCGGCTGCATTGACGGCAGCGTTGGCGGCTGCATTGACGGCAGCGTTGGCGGCTGCGTTAGCGGTAGTGTTGGCGGCAGCATTCATTTCAGTGTCGAAAGGCATTTCAGTAAAGGACATCAGCGGTGAAGACGGCGGTGTACGGTTCACAGGCATTGTAGGAGGCTGTCCCTTAAGTCTCTGACTAGTTCTTCTTTGTTCCATAAAATGTGTTCTTTGGTGGGACAAAAGGATCCAAGAAGCCCCGACTCCAAATAACGAAATAACGCGGTCACCAAAAACTCAATTAAAAATATTAATAAAAATGTTACTGTTCAAGCTTTCCGAAATAAACACACGAAATTTAAATATTTCGATAACGTTTATTAATATTATTTTAATCTGGCTTGAACAGTTGAAAATATACAAAAGAAATAATTTTTCATAAAAAATATTTTGACAACAGAATCAAACAACAAAATCAAGTATTCTAAATCATGTATAAAGTATTTAATTAATAACAGGTTCATTTGCAATTTTATGCTTTTTTGAAAATTTTGCGCCTTTCTCTATATTTTGCGACCTTCTGTAGAGGCGCAAAAATTTTGTAAATTAGGTGCATTTGCAATTTTTTCTTTTTCGAAAATTTTGCGCCTTTCTCTATATTTTACGCCCTTCTGTAGGGGCGCAAAAATGTTGTAAATTAGGTGCATTTGCAATTTTATGCTTTATTGAAAATTTTGTGCCCTTCTGTAAGGTGCATTTGCATTTTTTTTTTTTTGAAAATTCTGCGCCCTTCTGTAGATGCGCAAAGATTTAGTAAATTAGGTTCATTTGCAATTTATATTTTGCGACCTTCTTTAGAGGCTTAAAAAATTTGTAAATTAGGTGCATTTGCAATTTTATTTTTTTTTTTTGAAAATTCTGCGCCCGTCTGTAGATGCGCAATGATTTTGTAAATTTTGTACATTTGCAATTTTATGCTTTTTTGAAAATTTTGCGACTTTCTCTATCTTTTGCGCCCTTCTCTGCCCTTCTGTATTTTGCGCCGTTCTGTAGAGGCGCAAAAATTTTGTAAATTAGGCGCATTTGCAATTTTATGGTTTTTTGAAAATTCTGCGCCCTTCTGTAGATGCGCAAAAATTTTGTAAATTAGGTGCATTTGAAATTTTTTCTTTTTCGAAAATTTTGCGCCTTTCTCTATATTTTACGCCCTTCTGTAGGGGCGCAAAAATGTTGTAAATTAGGTGCATTTGCAATTTTATGCTTTATTGAAAATTTTGTGCCCTTCTGTAAGGTGCATTTGCATTTTTTTTTTTTTGAAAATTCTGCGCCCTTCTGTAGATGCGCAAAGATTTAGTAAATTAGGTTCATTTGTAATTTATATTTTGCGACCTTCTGTAGAGGCTTAAAAAATTTGTAAATTAGGTGCATTTGCAATTTTTTTTTTTTTTTGAAAATTCTGCGCCCGTCTGTAGATGCGCAATGATTTTGTAAATTTTGTACATTTGCCATTTTATGCTTTTTTGAAAATTTTGCGACTTTCTCTATCTTTTGCGCCCTTCTCTGCCCTTCTGTATTTTGCGCCGTTCTGTAGAGGCGCAAAAATTTTGTAAATTAGGCGCATTTGCAATTTTATGGTTTTTTGAAAATTCTGCGCCCTTCTGTAGATGCGCAAAAATTTTGTAAATTAGGTGCATTTGCAATTTTATGCTTTTTTGAAAATTTTGCGCCGTTACGTAGAGGCGCAAAAATTTTGTAAATTAGGCGCATTTGCAATTTTATGGTTTTTTTGAAAATTCTGCGCCCTTCAATTTTATGCTTTTTTGAAAATTTTGCGTCTTTCTCTATACTTTGCGACTTTCTGTAGAGGCTCAAAAATTTGGTAAATTAGGTGCATTTGCAATTTTATTTTTTTTGAAAATTCTGCGCCTTTCTTTATGTAGTACGCCATTCTGTAGATGCGCAAATATTTTGTAAATTAGGCGCATTTGCAATTTTTTTTTTTTTGAAAATTTTGCGCCTTTATCTATATGTAGGACGGGTTTTACGGACGGACACGGTACACATTTATACTTGACGAACTTTATACAAAAATAAACATATACACAGACAGAAAATATAGACAATAAATCACACAATTAAATTCAGTTGAAAAATTATACTCGAACTTGTAACACGTTAATTTAATAATTAAAATTTAATAACAAAAATAGCTTATAAAAAGAAAAAACATTTACAGAATATTTAAAATAAAATAAACGGAAAATAAAGATCCTACATTTGGGGGTTCGTCCGGGATAAGTTTCATTTTAAAACGATTTTTTTTAAAACGCGTGTGAAAATTCGTGTCGTTCAATAAGCCTGTGCGTACAGCCATTAAGCTTGCCACAACGCTGAGAAGCAACGACACAAGGAACGAGGGGACATCGAAGGTGTAATTCAGAAATCAGAAGCTGGTAAAAAAAAAACCAGTGTGCACAACCATCAAGTTTGCCACAACACTTCACCGCCGATCGCACAACGAGCATCGCAGAGACGACATAGTTGCAGCGACAACGAAGCAGAGACGGGGCATCGCAGTGAAGTTATCGCAGAGTCGATTTTGCAGAGAGTAGCTTCACAGAACAGAGAGTAGCATCACAGAACATCCTGAGAGGGGATTGCAGAAGGGATCGCAGATGATCGCTTAGAGGAATCAGAGACATAAGCCCAATCTACATTTTGAATTGCGCGATGAGTCACTAAACTTCAGCAAAGCATTCTGGAAAATTTGTGGAAAAAATAACATAAAAATTAAAAAAAAAAAACTATAAAACAATAATAAAAAAAAATAAAAGTCATAAAAAATAAATTTTTGACAAAATTTATATAAAAAAAAAAAAAAAAATCTAAAAAAAATAAATATTAAGTAAATTACGGCTAACGGCTAACTGAACAAAATACTTTAATAATTCTAAAATCGTTGTAATTGTTAATTAAATAAGTTGTTTGTTATATTGATATTGTTATTACATAACATGGACTTGACTTCAATATTTTCGATGAGAGTAGAAGGCTTAAGAAGGGAATTAAGCAAGGTGGGGCTTTTGACAACAGGACTGAAACAAACACTTCAGGACAGATTCCTTGAATACTTCGGCCTTTCTAGAACTGACGAGAATGAGTCGGATTATGATGATGCCGCATCAGTCGTACAAGCATCATCTTCTGAGCGATCCATATTCACGCTAAAAGATATCCAAGATGCGCTTTCGTGGTTTTCAGGAACAGGGCATCCAGACGTTAATCAATGGTTGCAGGAATTCGAGGATAACGCTGAAATAGTGCACTGGAATGGATTGCAGAAGTTCATTTATGCAAAACAACTGCTGAAGGGAGCTCTGCACGCATATTTATCCGAAGTCAGTCAAATATAAAAGACTGGAACTCTCTAAAGGACGCATTAAAAAAAGAATTTGGGACGAAGTTGTCAACCATTGAAGTTCATCGGCTTTTATCTAGTCGCCGAAAGAAACCTCAAGAAACTTACAGAGAATACCTCTACAAGTTAATGGAAATTGGCAGCACTATCAGATTAGATGAAGAAAGTTTAATCGAATACTTTATTGAAGGTATACCAGACTCGCGATCAAATAAAAGCATCCTTTATCAAGCGCACTCACTAGATGAGTTGAAGGAGCAAATAAAAATTTATGAAAAAGTCTGGAATACAAAACCAACAAGGAACCAGAAAGATAACCATCCTCAGACTACAAATCAATATCAACATAAGGCTCCTAATAACTTCTACCAACAACAACAAAGACCTGTGCAAAAAAGAAGTAGTGGACAATACAGACAGAAGATGTTTTAAGTGCGGTGATCGCAGTCATATGGCCAGAGATTGTCCGAAAGCAAACTACACATGCTTTAAATGCCACGAACCAGGACACCGATCGTTTGAGTGTAATATATCAGAAAACCCTTTTAAAAAAGAAAACGGAAATATTCATGTCACATTTGATAAAGTGGATGCAAATAAATCTCAATTTAATTGTATTTTTAATCGTGTCTTTAAAGATTTTAAAATTCAAGATTCAACGGTATCGGCTTTAATTGACACTGGAAGTGACATATGTATGTTAAGACATTGCACATTTTTAAAACTAATAAATGTGGAATTAAACCCAATAACTAAAAGTTTAGTAGGAATTGGGCAAATGGAAATAGAAACCATGGGAAGTGTTACGTTACCCATAAATATTGCCAAGGACGATGATATTCTATATTCTGCAGTAATCGGAAATGATATTTTAACATATTTTAATATAATGATTGACGCAGATGGTGCAACATTTTTTTAAAAAGTTTCGGTTTGTGACTTAGCAGATGACGCAGTGGATGACTCATGTATTAGAGAATTGCAATACGAATTTGAAGAGATGTGCTTATCGGCTAATACAGATATCAAATCATACGAGCCAGATGTTGATCTATCTAATCTGAATAATGATAATAAAGAAATTATTCATATTATGATTACGTCGTACCATCCTGTGAAGCCTACAGAGAGTCCTGTTGATATGAAATTAATTCTGAAGGAATAAGTACCAGTTTACCAGCGACCTCGAAAATTGTCATATGTTGATCAGTGCGCAGTTCAACAGCAAGTAAAAGAGTGGTTAGAGGAGGGCATTATTCAACCAAGTTATTCGGAATATGCCTCACCAATTGTTCTTGTATCAAAAAAGGATGGAACTAGAAGATTATGCTGCGATTTTTGAAAACTAAACCAAAAGATAGTTCGCGACAATTTCCCAATAGTTCTCATCGACGACGTTATGCAGAGATTAGAAGCAGCTACATTATATACAACGCTTGATTTACGCAATGGTTTCTTCCATGTGCCAGTTGAATTGTCTTCCCGTAAATTCACATCGTTCGTGACGCACAATGGACAATATGAAATTCTTTATGTTCCTTTTGGCATATCGAATTCGCCTGCAGTTTTCTGTAGATACATATTCGGGATTTTTCGCGAGTTAATACAAGAGGGTACAATTGTAGTGTATATGGACGACATAATTATACCATCCCAAACAGAATTAGAAGGCATACAGAAGTTAGAAAGGGTGTTATCTATAGCGGAAAAATTCGGTTTGCAGATCAAGTGGAAGAAGTGCCAGTTCCTTCAAAAGAAAGTTAATTTTTTGGGATACATCGTTGAAAATTCATCTATAAGGCCATCAGAAGAAAAAATTAAAGCAGTGAAAGATTTTCCATTGCCGGTCGACAAGAAATCACTTCAAAGATTTCTTGGTCTGACGTCATATTTCCGAAGAATTGTACCGCAGTATTCGTTGATTGCGAAACCACTTTCCGACTTACTTTCCAAGCATGCATCATTCAAGATGGAAGATAAACAACTTGCAGCCTTTCAACAGTTACAAACAGCGCTGATGAGTGCACCAGTCCTTCAAATATATAGTCAAACTGCAACAACTGAAATACATACTGATGCATGCAAGTATGGATACGGAGGTGTACTTTTGCAGAAGAATTCTGAAGATCAACAGTTACATCCTGTGCAGTACATGAGTAGGAAAACATCGCAAGCAGAACAAAAATATCATTCATACGAACTGGAAGTACTAGCAATAATAGAAGCATTAACAAAGTGGAGAGTGTATGTTCTAGGAAAGCATATAAAGATCGTGACAGATTGCAACGCGTTTACAATGACACTCAAAAAGGAAGATGTACCACTTAGAGTATCGAGATGGGCAATGTTTCTTCAGGAATTCAATTATACCGTGGAGCATCGTTCAGGAAAATTCGATAAGCCATAGAGTAAAACACGCTCAACTTCAAGGCGAGTGGATCAGAGTAATTAGAACAATTGTAGAAAAGGACAAATAGGAGGATTACTTCCTAAAATACGATGTGCTTCATAAAGATGTAATTAAAGAATTAATTGTTGTACCATCAGCAATGGAACAAGAAATTATACAGATGGCTCATCGTCAAGGACACTTTGGAGTCAAAAAGACACAGGACCTTATAGAAAAGACATTCTATATTACAAATTTAAATACGAAAGTTAAGACAGCAGTTAAGAATTGCATGAAATACATTGTGTCAGAAGCCAAAGCTGGGAAAAAAGAAGGCATTTTGAATCCAATTGACAAAGCAGACAAGCCATTGCTGACTTATCACATCGATCATGTTGGGCCGTTAGAGCAAACTCATAAACAATACAACCACATTCTGGTAGTCGTCGATGCATTTTCAAAATTTGTGTGGCTTTATCCTACAAAGAGCACGGGAACTAAAGAAGTAGTCGAAAGACTTCAGAAACAAGCAGTCATATTTGGAAATCCCGAAAGAATTATTTCGGACAGAGGAACCGCATTTACGTCACAAGCATTTAAACAATATTGTGAGGATGAGCAAATACAACATTTACAAATAGCTACTGGAGTACCAAGAGGCAACGGGCAGGTTGAAAGGCTGCACAAAATACTAGTACCAATGTTAACGAAACTATGTATTCAAAATCCATAAAATTGGTACAAACACACGGATCGAATACAACAAACCATAAACAATTCAGTCCCTCGTAGTATAAAAGTTTCGCCATTCAGAATTATAACAGGTCTAGAAATTCGTATTCCTGGAAACGAAGACATTCGGAAACTTCTTGAAGAAGCTGCTATTGAAGAATTAGATCAAGAAAGAAACATTGTTCGAGAGGAAGCACGCGAAAATATTTTAAAACTACAATTAGAGAATCGAAAAACTTTCGATAAGAAAAGAGCTCAGGAAACAAATTACGAGTTAAATGAACTGGCTGCTATTAAAAGGACGCAATTTGGGGCTGGACTAAAAATTAAACCTAAATTCTTTGGACCATATAAAATTCTTGGTAAATTTAACCATGGAAGGTATAAAGTTGAAAAAGTCGGCGATGGTGAAGGCCCAAATAATACAAACACTGTTGTGGAGAATATGAAAAAATGGAATCCGTCATTCGGGGACGAATGATTTGTCAGGATGGCCGAATGTAGGACGGGTTTTACGGACGAACACGGTACACATTTATACTTGACGAACTTTATACAAAAATAAACATATACACAGACAGAAAATATAGACAATAAATCACACAATTAAATTCAGTTGAAAAATTATACTCGAACTTGTAACACGTTAATTTAATAATTAAAATTTAATAACAAAAATAGCTTATAAAAAGAGAAAACATTTACAGAATATTTAAAATAAAATAAACGGAAAATAAAGATCCTACATACGCCCTTCTGTAGAGGCGCAAAAATTTTGTAAATTAGGTGCATTTGCAATTTTATTCTTTTTTGAAAATTTTGCGCCGTTACGTCGAGGCGCAAAAATTTTGTAAATTAGGCGCATTTGCAATTTAATGGTTTTTTGAAAATTCTGCGGCCTTCTGTAGATGCGCAAAAATTTTATAAATTAGGTGCATTTGCAATTTTATGCTTTTTTGAAAAATTTGCGCCTTTCTCTATATTTTACGCCCTTCTGTAGAGGCGCAAAAATGTTGTAAATTAGGTGGATTTGCAATTTTATGCTTTTTTGAAAATTATATGCCCTTCTCTAAATTAGGTGCATTTACAATTTTTTTACTTTTGAAAATTCTGCGCCCTTCTGTAGATGCGCAAAGACTTTGTAAATTAGGTTCATTTGCAATTTTATGCTTTTTTGAAAATTTTGCGTCTTTCTATATATTTTGCGACCTTCTGTAGAGGCTCAAAAATTTTGTAAATTAGGTGCATTTGCAATTTTATTTTTTTTTTTTGAAAATTCTGCGACCGTCTGTAGATGCGCAAAGATTTTGTAAATTATGTACATTGTCAATTTTATGCTTTTTTGAAAATTTTGCGACTTTCTCTATCTTTTGCGCCCTTCTCTGCCCTTCTGTATTTTGCGCCGTTCTGTAGAGGCGCAAAAATTTTGTGAATTATGTTCATTTGCAATTTTATGCTTTTTTGAAAATTTTGCGCCTTTCTCTAAATTAGGTGCATTTGCAATTTTTTTTTTTTTTTGAAAATTCTGCGCCCTTCTGTAGATGCGCAAAGATTTTGTAAATTAGGTTCATTTGCAATTTTATGCTTTTTTGAAAGTTTTGCGTCTTTTTCCATAATTTTCGCCCTTCTTTAGAGGTGCAAAAATTTTGTAAATTAGGTGCATTTGCAATTTTATTCTTCTTTGAAAATTTTGCGCCCTTAAGTAGAGGAGCAAACATTTTGTTAATTAGGCGCATTTGCAAGTTTATGCTTTTATGAAAATTTTGTTTCTTTTTCCATAATTTTCGCCCTACTTTAATGGCGCAAAAATTTTGTAAATTAGGTCCATTTGCAATTTATTCCTTTTATTTATTCTTTCTGTAGAGGCGCAAAAATTTTGTAAATTAGGTGAAAATTTTGCGCCCTTCTCTAATTTTTTTTTTTGAAAATACTGCGCCCTTCTGTAGATGCGCAAAGATTTTGTAAATTAGGTTCATTTGCAATTTTTTGCTTTTTTGAAAATTTTGCGTCTTTCTCTATATTTTGCGACCTTCTGTAGAGGCTCAAAAATTTGGTAAATTAGGTGCATTTGCAATTTTATTTTTTTTGAAAATTCTGCGCCCGTCTGTAGATGCGCAAAGATTTTGTAAATTATGTACATTTGCAATTTTATGCTTTTTTGAAAATTTTGCGACTTTCTCTATCTTTTGCGCCCTTCTGTATTTTGCGCCGTTCTGTAGAGGAGCAAAAATTTTGTAAATTATGTTCATTTGCAATTTTATGCTTTTTTGAAAATTTTGCGCCTTTCTCTATATTTTGTGACCTTCTGTAGAAGCGCAAAAATTTTGTAAATTAGGTGCATTTGCAATTTTATGCTTTTTTGAAAATTTTGCGCCTTTCTTTATATTGTACGCCCTTCTGTAGATGCGCAAATATTTTGTAAATTAGGCGCATTTGCAATTTTTTTATTTTTTGAAAATTTTGCGCCTTTAACTATATTTTACGCCCTTAGAGGCGCAAAGTATCGAGATGGGCAATGTTTCTTCAGGAATTCAATTATACCGTGGAGCATCGTTCAGGAAAATTCGATAAGCCATAGAGTAAAACACGCTCAACTTCAAGACGAGTGGATCAAAGTAATTAGAACAATTGTAGAAAAGGACAAATACGAGGATTACTTCCTAAAATACGATGTGTTTCATAAAGATGTAATTAAAGAATTAATTGTTGTACCATCAGCAATGGAACAAGAAATTATACAGATGGCTCATCGTCAAGGACACTTTGGAGTCAAAAAGACACAGGACCTTATAGAAAAGACATTCTATATTACAAATTTAAATACGAAAGTTAAGACAGCAGTTAAGAATTGCATGAAATACATTGTGTCAGAAGCCAAAGCTGGGAAAAAAGAAGGCATTTTGAATCCAATTGACAAAGCAGACAAGCCATTGCTGACTTATCACATCGATCATGTTGGGCCGTTAGAGCAAACTCATAAACAATACAACCACATTCTGGTAGTCGTCGATGCATTTTCAAAATTTGTGTGGCTTTATCCCACAAAGAGCACGGGAACTAAAGAAGTAGTCGAAAGACTTCAGAAACAAGCAGTCATATTTGGAAATCCCGAAAGAATTATTTCGGACAGAGGAACCGCATTTACGTCACAAGCATTTAAACAATATTGTGAGGATGAGCAAATACAACATTTACAAATAGCTACTGGAGTACCAAGAGGCAACGGACAGGTTGAAAGGATGCACAAAATACTAGTACCAATGTTAACGAAACTATGTATTCAAAATCCACAAAATTGGTAAAAACACACGGATCGAATACAACAAACCATAAACAATTCAGTCCCTCGTAGTATAAAAGTTTCGCCATTCAGAATTATAACAGGTCTAGAAATTCGTATTCCTGGAAACGAAGACATTCGGAAACTTCTTGAAGAAGCTGCTATTGAAGAATTAGATCAAGAAAGAAACATTGTTCGAGAGGAAGCACGCGAAAATATTTTAAAACTACAATTAGAGAATCGAAAAACTTTCGATAAGAAAAGAGCTCAGGAAACAAATTACGAGTTAAATGAGCTGGTTGCTATTAAAAGGACGCAATTTGGGGCTGGACTAAAAATTAAACCTAAATTCTTTGGACCATATAAAATTGTTGGTAAATTTAACCATGGAAGGTATAAAGTTGAAAAAGTCGGCGATGGTGAAGGCCCAAATAATACAAACACTGTTGTGGAGAATATGAAAAAATGGAATCCGTCATTCGGGGACGAATGATTTGTCAGGATGGCCGAATGTAGGACGGGTTTTACGGACGGACACGGTACACATTTATACTTGACGAACTTTATACAAAAATAAACATATACACAGACAGAAAATATAGACAATAAATCACACAATTAAATTCAGTTGAAAAATTATACTCGATCTTGTAACACGTTAATTTAATAATTAAAATTTAATAACAAAAATAGCTTATAAAAAGAGAAAACATTTACAGAATATTTAAAATAAAATAAACGGAAAATAAAGATCCTACATATATTTTACGCCCTTCTGTAGAGGCGCAAAAATTTTGTAAATTAGGTGCATTTGCAATTTTATTCTTTTTTGAAAATTTTGCGCCGTTACGTCGAGGCGCAAAAATTTTGTAAATTAGGCGCATTTGCAATTTTATGGTTTTTTGAAAATTCTGCGCCCTTCTGTAGATGCGCAAAAATTTTATAAATTAGGTGCATTTGCAATTTTATGCTTTTTTGAAAAATTTGCGCCTTTCTCTATATTTTACGCCCTTCTGTAGAGGCGCAAAAATGTTGTAAATTAGGTGGATTTGCAATTTTATGCTTTTTTGAAAATGTTATGCCCTTCTCTAAATTAGGTGCATTTACAATTTTTTTTTTTTTTTTGAAAATTCTGCGCCCTTCTGTAGATGCGCAAAGATTTTGTAAATTAGGTTCATTTGCAATTTTATGCTTTTTTGAAAATTTTGCGTCTTTCTCTATATTTTGCGACCTTCTGTAGAGGCTCAAAAATTTTGTAAATTAGGTGCATTTGCAATTTTATTTTTTTTTTTTGAAAATTCTGCGACCGTCTGTAGATGCGCAAAGATTTTGTAAATTATGTACATTGTCAATTTTATGCTTTTTTGAAAATTTTGCGACTTTCTCTATCTTTTGCGCCCTTCTCTGCCCTTCTGTATTTTGCGCCGTTCTGTAGAGGCGCAAAAATTTTGTGAATTATGTTCATTTGCAATTTTATGCTTTTTTGAAAATTTTGCGCCTTTCTCTAAATTAGGTGCATTTGCAATTTTTTTTTTTTTTTTGAAAATTCTGCGCCCTTCTGTAGATGCGCAAAGATTTTGTAAATTAGGTTCATTTGCAATTTTATGCTTTTTTGAAAGTTTTGCGTCTTTTTCCATAATTTTCGCCCTTCTTTAGAGGTGCAAAAATTTTGTAAATTAGGTGCATTTGCAATTTTATTCTTCTTTGAAAATTTTGCGCCCTTAAGTAGAGGAGCAAACATTTTGTTAATTAGGCGCATTTGCAATTTTATGCTTTTATGAAAATTTTGTTTCTTTTTCCATAATTTTCGCCCTACTTTAATGGCGCAAAAATTTTGTAAATTAGGTCCATTTGCAATTTATTCCTTTTATTTATTCTTTCTGTAGAGGCGCAAAAATTTTGTAAATTAGGTGCATTTGCAATTTTATTCTTTTATGAAAATTTTGCGCCCTTCTCTAATTTTTTTTTTGAAAATACTGCGCCCTTCTGTAGATGCGCAAAGATTTTGTAAATTAGGTTCATTTGCAATTTTATGCTTTTTTGAAAATTTTGCGTCTTTCTCTATATTTTGCGACCTTCTGTAGAGGCTCAAAAATTTGGTAAATTAGGTGCATTTGCAATTTTATTTTTTTTGAAAATTCTGCGCCCGTCTGTAGATGCGCAAAGATTTTGTAAATTATGTAAATTTGCAATTTTATGCTCTTTTGAAAATTTTGCGACTTTCTCTATCTTTTGCGCCCTTCTGTATTTTGCGCCGTTCTGTAGAGGCGCAAAAATTTTGTAAATTATGTTCATTTGCAATTTTATGCTTTTTTGAAAATTTTGCGCCTTTCTCTATATTTTGTGACCTTCTGTAGAAGCGCAAAAATTTTGTAAATTAGGTGCATTTGCAATTTTATGCTTTTTTGAAAATTTTGCGCCTTTCTTTATATTGTACGCCCTTCTGTAGATGCGCAAATATTTTGTAAATTAGGCGCATTTGCAATTTTTTTATTTTTTGAAAATTTTGCGCCTTTATCTATATTTTACGCCCTTCTGTAGAGGCGCAAATATTTTGTAAATTAGGCGCATTTGCAATTTTTTTATTTTTTGAAAATTTTGCGCCTTTATCTATATTTTACGCCCTTCTGTAGAGGCGCAAAAATTTTGTAAATTAGGCGCATTTTCAATTTTATGGTTTTTTGAAAATTCTGCGCCCTTCTGTAGATGCGCAAAAATTTTGTAAATTAGGTGCATTTGCAATTTTTATCTTTTTTGAAAATTTTGCGCCTTTCTCTATATTTTACGCCCTTCTGTAGAGGCGCAAAAATGTTGTAAATTAGGTGGATTTGCAATTTTATGCTTTTTTGAAAATTTTGTGCCCTTCTCTAAATTAGGTGCATTTGCAATTTTGTGGTTTTTTGAAAATTCTGCGCCCTTCTGTAGATGCGCAAACATTTTGTAAATTAGGTGCATTTGAAATTTTTTTATTTTTTGAAAATTTTGCGCCTTTATCTATATTTTGCAATTTATTCCTTTTGTAGAGGCGCAAACATTTTGTAAATTAGGTGCATTTGCATTTTATTCTTTTTTGAAAATTTTGCGCCCTTCTCTAATTTTTTTTTTTTGAAAATTCTGCGCCCTTCTGTAGATGCGCAAAGATTTTGTAAATTAGGTTCATTTGCAATTTTATGCTTTTTTGAAAATTTTGCGTCTTTCTCTATATTTTGCGACCTTCTGTATAGGATCAAAAATTTTGTAAATTAGGTGCATTTGCAATTTCATTTTTTTTGAAAATTCTGCGCCCGTCTGTAGATGCGCAAAGATTTTGTAAATTATGTACATTTGCAATTTTATGCTTTTTTGAAAATTTTGCGACTTTCTCTATCTTTTGCGCCGTTCTGTATTTTGCGCCGTTCTGTAGAGGCGCAAAAATTTTGTAAATTATGTTCATTTGCAATTTTATTCATTTTTGAAAATTTTGCGCCTTTCTCTATGTTTTGAGTCCTTCTATAGAGACGCGAAAATGTTGTAAATTAAGTTCATTTGCAACTATATTCTAATTGAAAATTTGGCGCTCTTATATAGAAGAGCAAAGATTTTGTAAATTTGGCGCATTTGCAATTTTATGCTTTTTTGAAAATTTTGCGTCGTTTTCCATAATTTACGCCCTTCTGTAGAGGCGCAAAAATTTTGTAAATTAGGTGCATTTGCAATTTTATTCTTCTTTGAAAATTTTGCGCCGTTACGTAGAGGCGCAAAAATTTTGTAAATTAGGTGCATTTGCATTTTTATGCTTTTTTGAAAATTTTGCGCCGTTATGTAGAGGCGCAAAAATTTTGTAAATTAGGCGCTTTTGCAATTTTATGGTTTTTTGAAAATTCTTCGCCCTTCTGTAGATGCGCAAAATTTTGTAAATTAGGTGCATTTGCAATTTTTTTCTTTTTTGAAAAATTTGCGCCTTTATCTATATTTTACGCCCTTCTGTAGAGGCGCAACAATTTTGTAAATTAGGTGCATTTGCAATTTTATGCTTTTTTGAAAATTTTGCGCCTTTCTCTATATTTTGCGACCTTCTGTAGAGGCGCAAACATTTTGTAAATTAGGTGCATTTGCAATTTTATTTTTTTTTTAATTTTGCGCCGTTATGTAGAGGCGCAAAAATTTTGTAAATTAGGCGCAATTGCAAGTTTATTCTTTTTTGAAAATTTTGCACTTTTTTTCTATATTTTGCGGCCTTTTGTAGAGGGCCACACATTTTGTAAATTATGTGCATTTGCAATTTTATTCTTTTTTGAATATTTTGCGCCTTTCTTTACATTTTGTAAACTTTTGTAGAGGTAAAAAAATGTTGCGCCCTTTTCTACATTTTGCGCATTTGCAATTGTATGCTTTTTTGAAAATTTTGCGCCATTTGCTATATTTTTCGCCCTTCTGTAGAGGCTCAAAATTTTTGTAAATTAGGTGAATTTGCATTTTTATGCTTATTTGAAAAGTTTGCGCCTTTCTCTATATTTTGCGACCTTCTGTAGAGGCGCAAACATTTTGTAAATTAGGTGCATTTGCAATTTTATTTTTTTTTAATTTTGCGCCGTTATGTAGAGGCGCAAAAATTTTGTAGATTAGGCGCATTTGCAATATTATGGTTTTTTGAAAATTCTGCGCCCTTCTGTAGATGCGCAAAAATTTTATAAATTAGGTGCATTTGCAATTTTTTTCTTTTTTGAAAAATTTGCGCCTTTCTCTATATTTTACGCCCTTCTGTAGAGGCGCAAAAATTTTGTAAATTAGGTTCATTTGCAATTTTATGCTTTTTTGAAAATTTTCCGCATTTCTCTATATTTTGTGACCTTCTGTAGAGGCGCAAAAATTTTGTAAATTAGCTGCATTTGCAATTTTATTCTTTTTTGAAAATTTTGCGCCGTTATGTAGAGGCGCAAAAATTTTGTAAATTAGGCGCATTTGCAATTCTATGGTTTTTTTAAATTCTTCGCCCTTCTGTAGATGCGCAAAAATATTGTAAATTAGGTGCATTTGCAATTTTTTTATTTTTTGAAAAATTTGCGCCTTTATCTATATTTTACGCCCTTCTGTAGAGGCGCAAAAATTTTGTAAATTAGGTTCATTTGCAATTTTGTGCTTTTTTGAAAATGTTGAGCATTTCTCTATATTTTGCGACCTTCTGTAGAGGCGCAAAAATTTTGTAAATTAGGTGCATTTGCAATTTTATTCTTTTTTGAAAATTTTGCGCTGTTACGTAGAGGCGCAAAAATTTTGTAAATTAGGCGCATTTGCAATTTTATGGTTTTTTGAAAATTCTTCGCCCTTCTGTAGATGCGCAAAAATTTTGTAAATTAGGTGCATTTGCAATTTTATGCTTTTTTGAAAATTTTGCGCCGTTACGTAGAGGCGCAAAAATTTTGTAAATTAGGCGCATTTGCAATTTTATGGTTTTTTTGAAAATTCTGCGCCCTTCAATTTTATGCTTTTTTGAAAATTTTGCGTCTTTCTCTATACTTTGCGACTTTCTGTAGAGGCTCAAAAATTTGGTAAATTAGGTGCATTTGCAATTTTATTTTTTTTGAAAATTCTGCGCCTTTCTTTATGTAGTACGCCATTCTGTAGATGCGCAAATATTTTGTAAATTAGGCGCATTTGCAATTTTATGGTTTTTTGAAAATTCTGCGCCCTTCTGTAAATGCGCAAAGATTTTGTAAATTAGGTTCATTTGCAATTTTATGCTTTTTTGAAAATTTTGCGTCTTTCTCTATATTTTGCGACTTTCTGTAGAGGCTCAAAAATTTGGTAAATTAGGTGCATTTCCAATTTTATTTTTTTTTGAAAATTCTGCGCCTTTCTTTATATTGTACGCCATTCTGTAGATGCGCAAATATTTTGTAAATTAGGCGCATTTGCAATTTTTTTTTGAAAATTTTGCGCCTTTATCTATATGTAGGACGGGTTTTACGGACGGACACGGTACACATTTATACTTGACGAACTTTATACAAAAATAAACATATACACAGACAGAAAATATAGACAATAAATCACACAATTAAGTTCAGTTGAAAAATTATACTCGAACTTGTAACACGTTAATTTAATAATTAAAATTTAATAACAAAAATAGCTTATAAAAAGAAAAAACATTTACAGAATATTTAAAATAAAATAAACGGAAAATAAAGATCCTACATTTGGGGGTTCGTCCGGGATAAGTTTCATTTTAAAACGATTTTTTTTAAAACGCGTGTAAAAATTCGTGTCGTTCAATAAGCCTGTGCGTACAGCCATTAAGCTTGCCACAACTCTGTGAAGCAACGACACAAGGAACGAGGGGACATCGAAGGTGTAATTCAGAAATCAGAAGCTGGTAAAAAAAAAAACCAGTGTGCACAACCATCAAGTTTGCCACAACACTTCACCGCCGATCGCACAACGAGCATCGCAGAGACGACATAGTTGCAGCGACAACGAAGCAGAGACGGGGCATCGCAGTGAAGTTATCGCAGAGTCGATTTTGCAGAGAGTAGCATCACAGAACAGAGAGTAGCATCACAGAACATCCTGAGAGGGGATTGCAGAAGGGATCGCAGATGATCGCTTAGAGGAATCAGAGACATAAGCCCAATCTACATTTTGAATTGCGCGATGAGTCACTAAACTTCAGCAAAGCATTCTGGAAAATTTGTGGAAAAAATAACATAAAAATTAAAAAAAAAAAACTATAAAACAATAATAAAAAAAAAATAAAAGTCATAAAAAATAAATTTTTGACAAAATTTATAAAAAAAAAAAAAAAAAAATCTAAAAAAAAATAAATATTAAGTAAATTACGGCTAACGGCTAACTGAACAAAATACTTTAATAATTCTAAAATCGTTGTAATTGTTAATTAAATAAGTTGTTTGTTATATTGATATTGTTATTACATAACATGGACTTGACTTCAATATTTTCGATGAGAGTAGAAGGCTTAAGAAGGGAATTAAGCAAGGTGGGGCTTTTGACAACAGGACTGAAACAAACAGGACAGACTCCTTGAATACTTCGGCCTTTCTAGAACTGACGAGAATGAGTCGGATTATGATGATGCCGCATCAGTCGTACAAGCATCATCTTCTGAGCGATCCATATTCACGCTAAAAGATATCCAAGATGCGCTTTCGTGGTTTTCAGGAACAGGGCATCCAGACGTTAATCAATGGTTGCAGGAATTCGAGGATAACGCTGAAATAGTGCACTGGAATGGATTGCAGAAGTTCATTTATGCAAAACAACTGCTGAAGGGAGCTCTGCACGCATATTTATCCGAAGTCAGTCAAATATAAAAGACTGGAACTCTCTAAAGGACGCATTAAAAAAAGAATTTGGGACGAAGTTGTCAACCATTGAAGTTCATCGGCTTTTATCTAGTCGCCGAAAGAAACCTCAAGAAACTTACAGAGAATACCTCTACAAGTTAATGGAAATTGGCAGCACTATCAGATTGGATGAAGAAAGTTTAATCGAATACTTTATTGAAGGTATACCAGACTCGCGATCAAATAAAAGCATCCATTATCAAGCGCACTCACTAGATGAGTTGAAGGAGCAAATAAAAATTTATGAAAAAGTCTGGAATACAAAACCAACAAGGAACCAGAAAGATAACCATCCTCAGACTACAAATCAATATCAACATAAGGCTCCTAATAACTTCTACCAACAACAACAAAGACCTGTGCAAAAAAGAAGTAGTGGACAATACAGACAGAAGATGTTTTAAGTGCGGTGATCGCAGTCATATGGCCAGAGATTGTCCGAAAGCAAACTACACATGCTTTAAATGCCACGAACCAGGACACCGATCGTTGGAGTGTAATATATCAGAAAACCCTTTTAAAAAAGAAAACGGAAATATTCATGTCACATTTGATAAAGTGGATGCAAATAAATCTCAATTTAATCGTATTTTTAATCGTGTCTTTAAAGATTTTAAAATTCAAGATTCAACGGTATCGGCTTTAATTGACACTGGAAGTGACATATGTATGTTAAGACATTGCACATTTTTAAAACTAATAAATGTGGAATGAAACCCAATAACTAAAAGTTTAGTAGGAATTGGGCAAATGGAAATAGAAACCATGGGAAGTGTTACGTTACCCATAAATATTGATGGATTAGACATCGAGATTAATTTTCACATTGCCAAGGACGATGATATTCTATATTCTGCAGTAATCGGAAATGATATTTTAACATAATGATTGACGCAGATGGTGCAAAATTTTTTAAAAAAGTTTCGGTTTGTGACTTAGCAGATGACGCAGTGGATGACTCATGTATTAGAGAATTGCAATACGAATTTGAAGAGATGTGCTTATCGGCTAATACAGATATCAAATCATACGAGCCAGATGTTGATCTATCTAATCTGAATAATGATAATAAAGAAATTATTCATATTATGATTACGTCGTACCATCCTGTGAAGCCTACAGAGAGTCCTGTTGAGATGAAATTAATTCTGAAGGACGAAGTACCAGTTTACCAGCGACCTCGAAAATTGTCATATGTTGATCAGTGCGCAGTTCAACAGCAAGTAAAAGAGTGGTTAGAGGAGGGCATTATTCAACCAAGTTATTCGGAATATGCCTCACCAATTGTTCTTGTATCAAAAAAGGATGGAACTAGAAGATTATGCTGCGATTTTCGAAAACTAAACCAAAAGATAGTTCGCGACAATTTCCCAATAGTTCTCATCGACGACGTTATGCAGAGATTAGAAGCAGCTACATTATATACAACGCTTGATTTACGCAATGGTTTCTTCCATGTGCCAGTTGAATTGTCTTCCCGTAAATTCACATCGTTCGTGACGCACAATGGACAATATGAAATTCTTTATGTTCCTTTTGGCATATCGAATTCGCCTGCAGTTTTCTGTAGATACATATTCGGGATTTTTCGCGAGTTAATACAAGAGGGTACAATTGTAGTGTATATGGACGACATAATTATACCATCCCAAACAGAATTAGAAGGCATACAGAAGTTAGAAAGGGTGTTATCTATAGCGGAAAAATTCGGTTTGCAGATCAAGTGGAAGAAGTGCCAGTTCCTTCAAAAGAAAGTTAATTTTTTGGGATACATCGTTGAAAATTCATCTATAAGGCCATCAGAAGAAAAAATTAAAGCAGTGAAAGATTTTCCATTGCCGGTCGACAAGAAATCACTTCAAAGATTTCTTGGTCTGACGTCATATTTCCGAAGAATTGTACCGCAGTATTCGTTGATTGCGAAACCACTTTCCGACTTACTTTCCAAGCATGCATCATTCAAGATGGAAGATAAACAACTTGCAGCCTTTCAACAGTTACAAACAGCGCTGATGAGTGCACCAGTCCTTCAAATATATAGTCAAACTGCAACAACTGAAATACATACTGATGCATGCAAGTATGGATACGGAGGTGTACTTTTGCAGAAGAATTCTGAAGATCAACAGTTACATCCTGTGCAGTACATGAGTAGGAAAACATCGCAAGCAGAACAAAAATATCATTCATACGAACTGGAAGTACTAGCAATAATAGAAGCATTAAAAAAGTGGAGAGTGTATGTTCTAGGAAAGCATATAAAGATCGTGACAGATTGCAACGCGTTTACAATGACACTCAAAAAGGAAGATGTACCACTTAGAGTATCGAGATGGGCAATGTTTCTTCAGGAATTCAATTATACCGTGGAGCATCGTTCAGGAAAATTCGATAAGCCATAGAGTAAAACACGCTCAACTTCAAGACGAGTGGATCAAAGTAATTAGAACAATTGTAGAAAAGGACAAATACGAGGATTACTTCCTAAAATACGATGTGCTTCATAAAGATGTAATTAAAGAATTAATTGTTGTACCATCAGCAATGGAACAAGAAATTATACAGATGGCTCATCGTCAAGGACACTTTGGAGTCAAAAAGACACAGGACCTTATAGAAAAGACATTCTATATTACAAATTTAAATACGAAAGTTAAGACAGCAGTTAAGAATTGCATGAAATACATTGTGTCAGAAGCCAAAGCTGGGAAAAAAGAAGGCATTTTGAATCCAATTGACAAAGCAGACAAGCCATTGCTGACTTATCACATCGATCATGTTGGGCCGTTAGAGCAAACTCATAAACAATACAACCACATTCTGGTAGTCGTCGATGCATTTTCAAAATTTGTGTGGCTTTATCCCACAAAGAGCAAGGGAACTAAAGAAGTAGTCGAAAGACTTCAGAAACAAGCAGTCATATTTGGAAATCCCGAAAGAATTATTTCGGACAGAGGAACCGCATTTACGTCACAAGCATTTAAACAATATTGTGAGGATGAGCAAATACAACATTTACAAATAGCTACTGGAGTACCAAGAGGCAACGGGCAGGTTGAAAGGCTGCACAAAATACTAGTACCAATGTTAACGAAACTATGTATTCAAAATCCATAAAATTGGTACAAACACACGGATCGAATACAACAAACCATAAACAATTCAGTCCCTCGTAGTATAAAAGTTTCGCCATTCAGAATTATAACAGGTCTAGAAATTCGTATTCCTGGAAACGAAGACATTCGGAAACTTCTTGAAGAAGCTGCTATTGAAGAATTAGATCAAGAAAGAAACATTGTTCGAGAGGAAGCACGCGAAAATATTTTAAAACTACAATTAGAGAATCGAAAAACTTTCGATAAGAAAAGAGCTCAGGAAACAAATTACGAGTTAAATGAGCTGGTTGCTATTAAAAGGACGCAATTTGGGGCTGGACTAAAAATTAAACCTAAATTCTTTGGACCATATAAAACTGTTGGTAAATTTAACCATGGAAGGTATAAAGTTGAAAAAGTCGGCGATGGTGAAGGCCCAAATAATACAAACACTGTTGTGGAGAATATGAAAAAATGGAATCCGTCATTCGGGGACGAATGATTTGTCAGGATGGCCGAATGTAGGACGGGTTTTACGGACGGACACGGTACACATTTATACTTGACGAACTTTATACAAAAATAAACATATACACAGACAGAAAATATAGACAATAAATCACACAATTAAATTCAGTTGAAAAATTATACTCGAACTTGTAACACGTTAATTTAATAATTAAAATTTAATAACAAAAATAGCTTATAAAAAGAGAAAACATTTACAGAATATTTAAAATAAAATAAACGGAAAATAAAGATCCTACATATATTTTACGCCCTTCTGTAGAGGCGCAAAAATTTTGTAAATTAGGTGCATTTGCAATTTTATTCTTTTTTGAAAATTTTGCGCCGTTACGTCGAGGCGCAAAAATTTTGTAAATTAGGCGCATTTGCAATTTTATGGTTTTTTGAAAATTCTGCGCCCTTTTGTAGATGCGCAAAAATTTTGTAAATTAGGTGCATTTGCAATTTTATGCTTTTTTGAAAAATTTGCGCCTTTCTCTATATTTTACGCCCTTCTGTAGAGGCGCAAAAATGTTGTAAATTAGGTGGATTTGCAATTTTATGCTTTTTTGAAAATTTTATGCCCTTCTCTAAATTAGGTGCATTTACAATTTTTTTTTTTTTGAAAATTCTGCGCCCTTCTGTAGATGCGCAAAGATTTTGTAAATTAGGTTCATTTGCAATTTTATGCTTTTTTGAAAATTTTGCGTCTTTCTCTATATTTTGCGACCTTCTGTAGAGGCTCAAAAATTTTGTAAATTAGGTGCATTTGCAATTTTTTTTTTTTTTTTTTGAAAATTCTGCGACCGTCTGTAGATGCGCAAAGATTTTGTAAATTATGTACATTGTCAATTTTATGCTTTTTTGAAAATTTTGCGACTTTCTCTATCTTTTGCGCCCTTCTCTGCCCTTCTGTATTTTGCGCCGTTCTGTAGAGGCGCAAAAATTTTGTGAATTATGTTCATTTGCAATTTTATGCTTTTTTGAAAATTTTGCGCCTTTCTCTAAATTAGGTGCATTTGCAATTTTTTTTTTTTTTTGAAAATTCTGCGCCCTTCTGTAGATGCGCAAAGATTTTGTAAATTAGGTTCATTTGCAATTTTATGCTTTTTTGAAAGTTTTGCGTCTTTTTCCATAATTTTCGCCCTTCTTTAGAGGTGCAAAAATTTTGTAAATTAGGTGCATTTGCAATTTTATTCTTCTTTGAAAATTTTGCGCCCTTAAGTAGAGGAGCAAACATTTTGTTAATTAGGCGCATTTGCAAGTTTATGCTTTTATGAAATTTTGTTTCTTTTTCCATAATTTTCGCCCTACTTTAATGGCGCAAAAATTTTGTAAATTAGGTCCATTTGCAATTTATTCCTTTTATTTATTCTTTCTGTAGAGGCGCAAAAATTTTGTAAATTAGGTGCATTTGCAATTTTATTCTTTTTTGAAAATTTTGCGCCCTTCTCTAATTTTTTTTTTGAAAATACTGCGCCCTTCTGTAGATGCGCAAAGATTTTGTAAATTAGGTTCATTTGCAATTTTATGCTTTTTTGAAAATTTTGCATCTTTCTCTATATTTTGCGACCTTCTGTAGAGGCTCAAAAATTTGGTAAATTAGGTGCATTTGCAATTTTATTTTTTTTGAAAATTCTGCGCCCGTCTGTAGATGCGCAAACATTTTGTAAATTATGTACATTTTCAATTTTGCGACTTTCTCTATCTTTTGAGCCCTTCTGTAATTTGCGCCGTTCTGTAGAGGCGCAAAAATTTTGTAAATTATGTTCATTTGCAATTTTATGCTTTTTTGGAAATTTTGCGCCTTTCTCTATATTTTGTGACCTTCTGTAGAAGCGCAAAAATTTTGTAAATTAGGTGCATTTGCAATTTTTTTATTTTTTGCAAATTTTGCGCCTTTATCTATATTTTACGCCCTTCTGTAGAGGCGCAAAAATTTTGTAAATTAGGTGCATTTGCAATTTTTATGTTTTTTGAAAATTTTGCGCCTTTCTCTATATTTTACGCCCTTCTGTAGAGGCGCAAAAATGTTGTAAATTAGGTGGATTTGCAATTTTATGCTTTTTTGAAAATTTTGTGCCCTTCTCTAAATTAGGTGCATTTGCAATTTTGTGGTTTTTTGAAAATTCTGCGCCCTTCTGTAGATGCGCAAACATTTTGTAAATTAGGTGCATTTGCAATTTTTTTATTTTTTGAAAATTTTGCGCCTTTCTCTATATTTTACGCCCTTCTGTAGAGGCGCAAAAATGTTGTAAATTAGGTGGATTTGCAATTTTATGGTTTTTTGAAAATTTTGTGCCCTTCTCTAAATTAGGTACATTTGCAATTTTGTGGTTTTTTGAAAATTCTGCGCCCTTCTGTAGATGCGCAAAAATTTTGTAAATTAGGTGCATTTGCAATTTTTATGTTTTTTGAAAATTTTGCGCCTTTCTCTATATTTTACGCCCTTCTGTAGAGGCGCAAAAATGTTGTAAATTAGGTGGATTTGCAATTTTATGCTTTTTTGAAAATTTTGTGCCCTTCTCTAAATTAGGTGCATTTGCAATTTTGTGGTTTTTTGAAAATTCTGCGCCCTTCTGTAGATGCGCAAACATTTTGTAAATTAGGTGCATTTGCAATTTTTTTATTTTTTGAAAATTTTGCGCCTTTCTCTATATTTTACGCCCTTCTGTAGAGGCGCAAAAATGTTGTAAATTAGGTGGATTTGCAATTTTATGCTTTTTTGAAAATTTTGTGCCCTTCTCTAAATTAGGTGCATTTGCAATTTTGTGGTTTTTTGAAAATTCTGCGCCCTTCTGTAGATGCGCAAACATTTTGTAAATTAGGTGCATTTGCAATTTTTATCTTTTTTGAAAATTTTGCGCCTTTCTCTATATTTTACGCCCTTCTGTAGAGGCGCAAAAATGTTGTAAATTAGGTGGATTTGCAATTTTATGCTTTTTTGAAAATTTTGTGCCCTTCTCTAAATTAGGTGCATTTGCAATTTTGTGGTTTTTTGAAAATTCTGCGCCCTTCTGTAGATGCGCAAACATTTTGTAAATTAGGTGCATTTGCAATTTTTTTATTTTTTGAAAATTTTGCGCCTTTATCTATATTTTGCAATTTATTCCTTTTGTAGAGGCGCAAACATTTTGTAAATTAGGTGCATTTGCATTTTATTCTTTTTTGAAAATTTTGCGCCCTTCTCTAATTTTTTTTTGTTGAAAATTCTGCGCCCTTCTGTAGATGCGCAAAGATTTTGTAAATTAGGTTCATTTGCAATTTTATGCTTTTTTGAAAATTTTGCGTCTTTCTCTATATTTTGCGACCTTCTGTAGAGGCTCAAAAATTTTGTAAATTAGGTGCATTTGCAATTTTATTTTTTTTTTTTTGAAAATTCTGCGACCGTCTGTAGATGCGCAAAGATTTTGTAAATTATGTACATTGTCAATTTTATGCTTTTTTGAAAATTTTGCGACTTTCTCTATCTTTTGCGCCCTTCTCTGCCCTTCTGTATTTTGCGCCGTTCTGTAGAGGCGCAAAAATTTTGTGAATTATGTTCATTTGCAATTTTATGCTTTTTTGAAAATTTTGCGCCTTTCTCTAAATTAGGTGCATTTGCAATTTTTTTTTTTTTTGAAAATTCTGCGCCCTTCTGTAGTTGCGCAAAGATTTTGTAAATTAGGTTCAATTGCAATTTTATGCTTTTTTGAAAGTTTTGCGTCTTTTTCCATAATTTTCGCCCTTCTTTAGAGGTGCAAAAATTTTGTAAATTAGGTGCATTTGCAATTTTATTCTTCTTTGAAAATTTTGCGCCCTTAAGTAGAGGAGCAAACATTTTGTTAATTAGGTGCATTTGCAATTTTATTCTTTTTTGAAAATTTTGCGCCCTTCTCTAATTTTTTTTTTTGAAAATACTGCGCCCTTTTGTAGAGGCGCAAACATTTTGTAAATTAGGTGCATTTGCATTTTATTCTTTTTTGAAAATTTTGCGCCCTTCTCTAATTTTTTTTTTTGAAAATACTGCGCCCTTCTGTAGATGCGCAAAGATTTTGTAAATTAGGTTCATTTGCAATTTTTTTTTTTTTTGAAAATTCTGCGCCCTTCTGTAGTTGCGCAAAGATTTTGTAAATTATGTACATTGTCAATTTTATGCTTTTATGAAAATTTTGTTTCTTTTTCCATAATTTTCGCCCTACTTTAATGGCGCAAAAATTTTGTAAATTAGGTCCATTTGCAATTTATTCCTTTTATTTATTCTTTCTGTAGAGGCGCAAAAATTTTGTAAATTAGGTGCATTTGCAATTTTATTCTTTTTTGAAAATTTTGCGCCCTTCTCTAATTTTTTTTTTTGAAAATACTGCGCCCTTCTGTAGATGCGCAAAGATTTTGTAAATTAGGTTCATTTGCAATTTTATGCTTTTTTGAAAATTTTGCGTCTTTCTCTATATTTTGCGACCTTCTGTAGAGGCTCAAAAATTTGGTAAATTAGGTGCATTTGCAATTTTTATCTTTTTTGAAAATTCTGCGCCCGTCTGTAGATGCGCAAAGATTTTGTAAATTATGTACATTTGCAATTTTATGCTTTTTTGAAAATTTTGCGACTTTCTCTATCTTTTGCGCCCTTCTGTATTTTGCGCCGTTCTGTAGAGGCGCAAAAATTTTGTAAATTATGTTCATTTGCAATTTTATGCTTTTTTGGAAATTTTGCGCCTTTCTCTATATTTTGTGACCTTCTGTAGAAGCGCAAAAATTTTGTAAATTAGGTGCATTTGCAATTTTTTTATTTTTTGAAAATTTTGCGCCTTTATCTATATTTTACGCCCTTCTGTAGAGGCGCAAAAATTTTGTAAATTAGGTGCATTTGCAATTTTATTCTTTTTTGAAAATTTTGCGCCGTTACGTAGAGGCGCAAAAATTTTGTAAATTAGGCGCATTTTCAATTTTATGGTTTTTTGAAAATTCTGCGCCCTTCTGTAGATGCGCAAAAATTTTGTAAATTAGGTGCATTTGCAATTTTTATCTTTTTTGAAAATTTTGCGCCTTTCTCTATATTTTACGCCCTTCTGTAGAGGCGCAAAAATGTTGTAAATTAGGTGGATTTGCAATTTTATGCTTTTTTGAAAATTGTATGCCCTTCTCTAAATTAGGTGCATTTGCAATTTTGTGGTTTTTTGAAAATTCTGCGCCCTTCTGTAGATGCGCAAACATTTTGTAAATTAGGTGCATTTGCAATTTTTTTATTTTTTGAAAATTTTGCGCCTTTATCTATATTTTGCAATTTATTCCTTTTATTTATTCCTTTTGTAGAGGCGCAAACATTTTGTAAATTAGGTGCATTTGCATTTTATTCTTTTTTGAAAATTTTGCGCCCTTCTCTAATTTTTTTTTTTTGAAAATTCTGCGCCCTTCTGTAGATGCGCAAAGATTTTGTAAATTAGGTTCATTTGCAATTTTATGGTTTTTTGAAAATTTTGCGTCTTTCTCTATATTTTGCGACCTTCTGTATAGGATCAAAAATTTTGTAAATTAGGTGCATTTGCAATTTCATTTTTTTTGAAAATTCTGCGCCCGTCTGTAGATGCGCAAAGATTTTGTAAATTATGTACATTTGCAATTTTATGCTTTTTTGAAAATTTTGCGACTTTCTCTATCTTTTGCGCCCTTCTGTATTTTGCGCCGTTCTGTAGAGGCGCAAAAATTTTGTAAATTATGTTCATTTGCAATTTTATGCTTTTTTGAAAATTTTGCGCCTTTCTCTATATTTTGTGACCTTCTGTAGAAGCGCAAAAATTTTGTAAATTAGGTGCATTTGCAATTTTATGCTTTTTTGAAAATTTTGCGCCTTTCTTTATATTGTACGCACTTCTGTAGATGCGCAAATATTTTGTAAATTAGGTGCATTTGCAATTTTATTCTTTTTTGAAAATTTTGCGCCGTTACGTAGAGGCGCAAAAATTTTGTAAATTAGGCGCATTTGCAATTTTATGGTTTTTTTAAAATTCTGCGCCCTTCTGTAGATGCGCAAACATTTTGTAAATTAGGTGCATTTGCAATTTTTTTATTTTTTGAAAATTTTGCGCCTTTATCTATATTTTACGCCCTTCTGTAGAGGCGCAAAAATTTTGTAAATTAGGTGCATTTGCAATTTTATTCTTTTTTGAAAATTTTGCGCCGTTACGTAGAGGCGCAAAAATTTTGTAAATTAGGCGCATTTGCAATTTTATGGTTTTTTGAAAATTCTGCGCCCTTCTGTAGATGCGCAAACATTTTGTAAATTAGGTGCATTTGCAATTTTTATCTTTTTTGAAAATTTTGCGCCTTTCCCTATATTTTACGCCCTTCTGTAGAGGCGCAAAAATGTTGTAAATTAGGTGGATTTGCAATTTTATGCGTTTTTGAAAATTCTGCGCCCTTCCGTAGATGCGCAAAAATTTTGCAAATTAGGTTCATTTGCAATTTTATGCTTTTAGAAAATTTTGCGCCGTTATGTAGAGGCGCAAAAATTTTGTAAATTAGGTGCATTTGCAATTTTATGCTTTTTTGAAAATTCTGCGCCCTTCTGTACATGCGCAAAGATTTTGTAAATTACAATTTTATGGTTTTTTAAAAATTCTGCGCCCTTCTGTAGATGCGCAAAAATTTTGTAAATTAGGTACGCAGAGATTTTGTAAATTATGTACATTTGCAATTTTATGCTTTTTTGAAAATTTTGCGACTTTCTCTATCTTTTGCGCCCTTCTGTATTTTGCGCCGTTCTGTAGAGGCGCAAAAATTTTGTAAATTATGTTCATTTGCAATTTTATGCTTTTTTGAAAATTTTGCGCCTTTCTCTATATTTTGTGACCTTCTGTAGAAGCGCAAAAATTTTGTAAATTAGGTGCATTTGCAATTTTATGCTTTTTTGAAAATTTTGCGCCTTTCTTTATATTGTACGCCCTTCTGTAGATGCGCAAATATTTTGTAAATTAGGCGCATTTGCAATTTTTTTATTTTTTGAAAATTTTGCGCCTTTATCTATATTTTACGCCCTTCTGTAGAGGCGCAAAAATTTTGTAAATTAGGTGCATTTGCAATTTTATTCTTTTTTGAAAATTTTGAGCCGTTACGTAGAGGCGCAAAAATTTTGTAAATTAGGCGCATTTTCAATTTTATGGTTTTTTGAAAATTCTGCGCCCTTCTGTAGATGCGCAAACATTTTGTAAATTAGGTGCATTTGCAATTTTTATCTTTTTGAAAATTTTGCGCCTTTCTCTATATTTACGCCCTTCTGTAGAGGCGCAAAAATGTTGTAAATTAGGTGGATTTGCAATTTTATGCTTTTTTGAAAATTTTGTGCTCTTCTCTAAATTAGGTGCATTTGCAATTTTGTGTTTTTTGAAAATTCTGCGCCCTTCTGTAGATGCGCAAACATTTTGTAAATTAGGTGCATTTGCAATTTTTTTATTTTTTGAAAATTTTGCGCCTTAAGTAGAGGAGCAAACATTTTGTTAAGTAGGCGCATTTGCAAGTTTATGCTTTTATGAAAATTTTGTTTCTTTTTCCATAATTTTCGCCCTACTTTAATGGCGCAAAAAATTTTGTAAATTAGGTCCATTTGCAATTTATTCCTTTTATTTATTCTTTCTGTAGAGGCGCAAAAACTTTGTAAATTAGGTGCATTTGCAATTTATTCTTTTTTGAAAATTTTGCGCCCTTCTCTAATTTTTTTTTTTGAAAATACTGCACCCTCCTGTAGAGGCGCAAAAATGTTGTAAATTAGGTTCATTTGCAATTTTATGCTTTTTTGAAAATTTTGCGTCTTTCTCTATATTTTGCGACCTTCTGTAGAGGCTCAAAAATTTGGTAAATTAGGTGCATTTGCAATTTTATTTTTTTTGAAAATTCTGCGCCCGTCTGTAGATGCGCAAAGATTTTGTAAATTATGTACATTTGCAATTTTATGCTTTTTTGAAAATTTTGCGACTTTCTCTATCTTTTGCGACCTTCTGTATTTTGCGCCGTTCTGTAGAGGCGCAAAAATTTTGTAAATTATGTTCATTTGCAATTTTATGCTTTTTTGAACATTTTGCGCCTTTCTCTATATTTTGTGACCTTCTGTAGAAGCGCAAAGATTTTGTAAATTAGGTGCATTTGCAATTTTATGCTTTTTTGAAAATTTTGCGCCTTTCTTTATATTGTACGCCCTTCTGTAGATGCGCAAATATTTTGTAATTTAGGCGCATTTGCAATTTTTTTATTTTTTGAAAATTTTGCGCCTTTATCTATATTTTACGCCCTTCTGTAGAGGCGCAAAAATTTTGTAAATTAGGTGCATTTGCAATTTTATTCTTTTTTGAAAATTTTGCGCCGTTACGTAGGGGCGCAAAAATTTTGTAAATTAGGCGCATTTTCAATTTTATGGTTTTTTGAAAATTCTGCGCCCTTCTGTAGATGCGCAAAAATTTTGTAAATTAGGTGCATTTGCAATTTTTATCTTTTTTGAAAATTTTGCGCCTTTCTCTATATTTTACGCCCTTCTGTAGAGGCGCAAAAATGTTGTAAATTAGGTGGATTTGCAATTTTATGCTTTTTTGAAAATTTTGTGCCCTTCTCTAAATTAGGTGCATTTGCAATTTTGTGTTTTTTTGAAAATTCTGCGCCCTTCTGTAGATGCGCAAACATTTTGTAAATTAGGTGCATTTGCAATTTTTTTATTTATTGAAAATTTTGCGCCTTTATCTATATTTTACGCCCTTCTGTAGATGCGCAAAAATTTTGTAAATTAGGTGCATGTGCAATTTTATTCTTTTTTGAAAATTTTGTGCCGTTACGTAGAGGCGCAAAAATTTTGTAAATTAGGCGCATTTGCAATTTTATGGTTTTTTGAAAATTCTGCGCCCTTCTGTAGATGCGCAAACATTTTGTAAATTAGGTGCATTTGCAATTTTTATCTTTTTTGAAAATTTTGCTCCTTTCCCTATATTTTACACCCTTCTGTAGAGGCGCAAAATGTTGTAAATTAGGTGGATTTGCAATTTTATGCGTTTTTGAAAATTCTGCGCCCTTCCGTAGATGCGCAAAAATTTAGCAAATTAGGTTCATTTGCAATTTTATGCTTTTAGAAAATTTTGCGCCGTTATGTAGAGGCGCAAAAATTTTGTAAATTAGGTGCATTTGCAAATTTATGCTTTTTTGAAAATTCTGCGCCCTTCTGTAGATGCGCAAAGATTTTGTAAATTACAATTTTATGGTTTTTTAAAAATTCTGCGCCCTTCTGTAGATGCGCAAAAATTTTGTAAATTAGGTACGCAGAGATTTTGTAAATTTAACGCATTTGCAATTTTATGCTTTTTTGAAAGTTTTGCGTCTTTTTCCATAATTTTCGGCCTTCTTTAGAGGTGCAAAAATTTTGTAAATTCGGTGCATTTGCAATTTTATTCTTCTTTGAAAATTTTGCGCCCTTAAGTAGAGGAGCAAACATTTTGTTAATTAGGCGCATTTGCAAGTTTATGCTTTTATGAAAATTTGGTTTCTTTTTCCATAATTTTCGCCCTACTTTAATGGCGCAAAAATTTTGTAAATTAGGTCCATTTGCAATTTATTCCTTTTATTTATTCTTTCTGTAGAGGCGCAAAAATTTTGTAAATTAGGTGCATTTGCAATTTTATTCTTTTTTGAAAATTTTGCGCCCGTCTGTAGATGCGCAAAGATTTTGTAAATTATGTACATTTGCAATTTTATGCTTTTTTGAAAATTTTGCGCCGTTATGTAGAGGCGCAAAATTGTGTAAATTAGGCGAATTTGCAATTTTATGCTTTTTTGAAAATTTTGCGTCTTTCTCTATATTTTGCGACCTTCTGTAGAGGCTCAAAAATTTGGTAAATTAGGTGCATTTGCAATTTTATTTTTTTTGAAAATTCTGCGCCTGTCTGTAGATGCGCAAAGATTTTGTAAATTATGTACATTTGCAAATTTATGCTTTTTTGAAAATTTTGCGACTTTCTCTATCTTTTGCGCCCTTCTGTATTTTGCGCCGTTCTGTAGAGGCGCAAAAATTTTGTAAATTATGTTCATTTGCAATTTTATGCTTTTTTGAAAATTTTGCGCCTTTCTCTATATTTTGTGACCTTCTGTAGAAGCGCAAAAATTTTGTAAATTATGTGCATTTGCAATTTTATGCTTTTTTGAAAATTTTGCGCCTTTCTTTATATTGTACGCCCTTCTGTAGATGCGCAAATATTTTGTAAATTAGGCGCATTTGCAATTTTTTTATTTTTTGAAAATTTTGCGCCTTTATCTATATTTTACGCCCTTCTGTAGAGGCGCAAAAATTTTGTAAATTAGGTGCATTTGCAATTTTATTCTTTTTTGAAAATTTTGCGCCGTTACGTAGAGGCGCAAAAATTTTGTAAATTAGGCGCATTTTCAATTTTATGGTTTTTTGAAAATTCTGCGCCCATCTGTAGATGCGCAAAAATTTTGTAAATTAGGTGCATTTGCAATTTTTATCTTTTTTGAAAATTTTGCGCCTTCCTCTATATTTTACGCCCTTCTGTAGAGGCGCAAAAATGTTGTAAATTAGGTGGATTTGCAATTATATGCTTTTTTGAAAATTTTGCGCCTTTCCCTATATTTTACGCCCTTCTGTAGAGGCGCAATTTTATGCGTTTTTGAAAATTCTGCGCCCTTCTGTAGATGCGCAAACATTTTGTAAATTAGGTGCATTTGCAATTTTTTTATTTTTTGAAAATTTTGCGCCTTTATCTATATTTTACGCCCTTCTGTAGATGCGCAAAAATTTTGCGCCTTCCTCTATATTTTACGCCCTTCTGTAGAGGCGCAAAAATGTTGTAAATTAGGTGGATTTGCAATTATATGCTTTTTTGAAAATTTTGCGCCTTTCCCTATATTTTACGCCCTTCTGTAGAGGCGCAATTTTATGCGTTTTTGAAAATTCTGCGCCCTTCTGTAGATGCGCAAACATTTTGTAAATTAGGTGCATTTGCAATTTTTTTATTTTTTGAAAATTTTGCGCCTTTATCTATATTTTACGCCCTTCTGTAGATGCGCAAAAATTTTGTAAATTAGGTGCATTTGCAATTTTATTCTTTTTTGAAAATTCTGCGCCCTTCTGTAGATGCGCAAACATTTTGTAAATTAGGTGCATTTGCAATTTTATTCTTTTTTGAAAATTCTGCGCCCTTCTGTAGATGCGCAAACATTTTGTAAATTAGGTGGATTTGCAATTTTATGCGTTTTTGAAAATTCTGCGCCCTTCCGTAGATGCGCAAAAATTTTGCAAATTAGGTTCATTTGCAATTTTATGCTTTTAGAAAATTTTGCGCCGTTATGTAGAGGCGCAAAAATTTTGTAAATTAGGTGCATTTGCAATTTTATGCTTTTTTGAAAATTCTGCGCCCTTCTGTAGATGCGCAAAGATTTTGTAAATTACAATTTTATGGTTTTTTTTACGCCCTTCTGTAGAGGCGCAAAAATGTTGTAAATTAGGTGGATTTGCAATTTTATGCTTTTTTGAAAATTTTGTGCCCTTCTCTAAATTAGGTGCATTTGCAATTTTGTGTTTTTTTGAAAATTCTGCGCCCTTCTGTTGATGCGCAAACATTTTGTAAATTAGGTGCATTTGCAATTTTTTTATTTTTTGAAAATTTTGCGCCTTTATCTATATTTTACGCCCTTCTGTAGATGCGCAAAAATTTTGTAAATTAGGTGCATGTGCAATTTTATTCTTTTTTGAAAATTTTGCGCCGTTACGTAGAGGCGCAAAAATTTTGTAAATTAGGCGCATTTGCAATTTTATGGTTTTTTGAAAATTCTGCGCCCTTCTGTAGATGCGCAAACATTTTGTAAATTAGGTGCATTTGCAATTTTTATCTTTTTTGAAAATTTTGCGCCTTTCCCTATATTTTACACCCTTCTGTAGAGGCGCAAAAATGTTGTAAATTAGGTGGATTTGCAATTTTATGCGTTTTTGAAAATTCTGCGCCCTTCCGTAGATGCGCAAAAATTTTGCAAATTAGGTTCATTTGCAATTTTATGCTTTTAGAAAATTTTGCGCTGTTATGTAGAGGCGCAAGAATTTTGTAAATTAGGTGCATTTGCAAATTTATGGTTTTTTGAAAATTCTGCGCCCTTCTGTAGATGCGCAAAGATTTTGTAAATTACAATTTTATGGTTTTTTAAAAATTCTGCGCCCTTCTGTAGATGCGCAAAAATTTTGTAAATTAGGTACGCAGAGATTTTGTAAATTTAACGCATTTGCAATTTTATGCTTTTTTGAAAGTTTTGCGTCTTTTTCCATAATTTTCGACCTTCTTTAGAGGTGCAAAAATTTTGTAAATTAGGTGCATTTGCAATTTTATTCTTCTTTGAAAATTTTGCGCCCTTAAGTAGAGGAGCAAACATTTTGTTAATTAGGCGCATTTGCAAGTTTATGCTTTTATGAAAATTTGGTTTCTTTTTCCATAATTTTCGCCCTACTTTAATGGCGCAAAAATTTTGTAAATTAGGTCCATTTGCAATTTATTCCTTTTATTTATTCTTTCTGTAGAGGCGCAAAAATTTTGTAAATTAGGTGCATTTGCAATTTTATTCTTTTTTGAAAATTTTGCGCCCTTCTCTAATTTTTTTTTTTGAAAATACTGCGCCCTTCTGTAGATGCGCAAAGATTTTGTAAATTAGGTTCATTTGCAATTTTATGCTTTTTTGAAAATTTTGCGTCTTTCTCTATATTTTGCGACCTTCTGTAGAGGCTCAAAAATTTGGTAAATTAGGTGCATTTGCAATTTTATTTTTTTTGAAAATTCTGCGCCCGTCTGTAGATGCGCAAAGATTTTGTAAATTATGTACATTTGCAATTTTATGCTTTTTTGAAAATTTTGCGACTTTCTCTATCTTTTGCGCCCTTCTGTATTTTGCGCCGTTCTGTAGAGGCGCAAAAATTTTGTAAATTATGTTCATTTGCAATTTTATGCTTTTTTGAAAATTTTGCGCCTTTCTCTATATTTTGTGACCTTCTGTAGAAGCGCAAAAATTTTGTAAATTAGGTGCATTTGTAATTTTATGCTTTTTTGAAAATTTTGCGCCTTTATCTATATTGTAGAGGCGCAAAAATTTTGTAAATTAGGTGCATTTGCAATTTTATTCTTTTTTGAAAATTTTGCGCCGTTACGTAGAGGCGCAAAAATTTTGTAAATTAGGCGCATTTTCAATTTTATGGTTTTTTGAAAATTCTGCGCCCTTCTGTAGATGCGCAAAAATTTTGTAAATTAGGTGCATTTGCAATTTTTATCTTTTTTGAAAATTTTGCGCCTTTCTCTATATTTTACGCCCTTCTGTAGAGGCGCAAAAATGTTGTAAATTAGGTGGATTTGCAATTATATGCTTTTTTGAAAATTTTGTGCCCTTCTCTAAATTAGGTGCATTTGCAATTTTGTGTTTTTTTGAAAATTCTGCGCCCTTCTGTAGATGCGCAAACATTTTGTAAATTAGGTGCATTTGCAATTTTTTTATTTTTTGAAAATTTTGCGCCTTTATCTATATTTTACGCCCTTCTGTAGATGCGCAAAAATTTTGTAAATTAGGTGCATTTGCAATTTTATTCTTTTTTGAAAATTTTGCGCCGTTAAGTAGAGGCGCAAAAATTTTGTAAATTAGGCGCATTTGCAATTTTTATCTTTTTTGAAAATTTTGCGCCTTTCCCTATATTTTACGCCCTTCTGTAGAGGCGCAAAAATGTTGTAAATTAGGTGGATTTGCAATTTTATGCGTTTTTGAAAATTCTGCGCCCTTCTGTAGATGCGCAAACATTTTGTAAATTAGGTGCATTTGCAATTTTTTTATTTTTTGAAAATTTTGCGCCTTTATCTATATTTTACGCCCTTCTGTAGATGCGCAAAAATTTTGTAAATTAGGTGCATTTGCAATTTTATTCTTTTTTGAAAATTCTGCGCCCTTCTGTAGATGCGCAAACATTTTGTAAATTAGGTGCATTTGCAATTTTTATCTTTTTTGATAATTTTGCGCCTTTCCCTATATTTTACGCCCTTCTGTAGAGGCGCAAAAATGTTGTAAATTAGGTGGATTTGCAATTTTATGCGTTTTTGAAAATTCTGCGCCCTTCTGTAGATGCGCAAACATTTTGTAAATTAGGTGCATTTGCAATTTTTTTATTTTTTGAAAATTTTGCGCCTTTATATATATTTTACGCCCTTCTGTAGATGCGCAAAAATTTTGTAAATTAGGTGCATTTGCAATTTTATTCTTTTTTGAAAATTCTGCGCCCTTCTGTAGATGCGCAAATATTTTGTAAATTAGGTGCATTTGCAATTTTATTCTTTTTTGAAAATTCTGCGCCCTTCTGTAGATGCGCAAACATTTTGTAAATTAGGTGGATTTGCAATTTTTTTATTTTTTGAAAATTTTGCGCCTTTATCTATATTTTACGCCCTTCTGTAGATGCGCAAAAATTTTGTAAATTAGGTGCATTTGCAATTTTATTCTTTTTTGAAAATTCTGCGCCCGTCTGTAGATGCGCAAATATTTTGTAAATTAGGCGCATTTGAAATTTTTTTATTTTTTGAAAATTTTGCGCCTTTATCTATATTTTACGCCCTTCTGTAGAGGCGCAAAAATTTTGTAAATTAGGTGCATTTGCAATTTTATGCTTTTTTGAAAATTTTGCGCCTTTCTCTATATTTAACGCCCTTCTGTAGAGGCGCAAAAATGTTGTAAATTAGGTGGATTTGCAATTTTATGCTTTTTTGAAAATTTTGTGCCCTTCTCTAAATTAGGTGCATTTGCAATTTTTTTTTTTTTGAAAATTCTGCGCCCTTCAGTAGATGCGCAAAGATTTTGTAAATTCAAATTCGCAGAATTTTCAAAAAAAAAATAAAATGAACCTCATTTGCAATTTTATGCTTTTTTGAAAATTTTGCGTCTTTCTCTATATTCTGCGACCTTCTGTAGAGGATCAAAAATTTTGTAAATTAGGTGCATTTGCAATTTTATTTTTTTTTTGAAAATTCTGCGCCCGTTTGTAGATGCGCAAAGATTTTGTAAATTATGTACTTTGTCAATTTTATGCTACTTTCTCTATCTTTTGCGCCCTTCGCTGCCCTTCTGTATTTTGCGCCGTTCTGTAGAGGCGCAAAAATTTTGTGAATTATGTTCATTTGCAATTTTATGCTTTTTTGAAAATTTTGCGCCTTTCTCTATATTTTGTGACCTTCTGTAGAGGCGCAAATATTTTGTAAATTAGGTGCATTTGCAGTTTTATGCTTTTTTGAAAATTCTGCGCCCTTCTGTAGATGCGCAAAAATTTTGTAAATTAGGTGCATTTGCAATTTTTATCTTTTTTGAAAATTTTGCGCCTTTCCCTATATTTTACGCGCATCTGTAGGGGCGCAAAAATGTTGTAAATTAGGTGGATTTGCAATTTTATGCGTTTTTGAAAATTCTGCGCTCTTCCGTAGATGCGAAAAAATTTTGCAAATTAGGTTCATTTGCAATTTTATGCTTTTAGAAAATTTTGCGCCGTTATGTAGAGGCGCAAAAATTTTGTAAATTAGGTGCATTTGCAATTTTATGCTTTTTTGAAAATTCTGCGCCCTTCTGTAGATGCGCAAAGATTTTGTAAATTACAATTTTATGGTTTTTTAAAAATTCTGCGCCCTTCTGTAGATGCGCAAAAATTTTGTAAATTAGGTACGCAGAGATTTTGTAAATTTGGCGCATTTGCAATTTTATACTTTTTTGAAAGTTTTGCGTCTTTTTCCATAATTTTCGCCCTTCTTTAGAGGTGCAAAAATTTTGTAAATTAGGTGCATTTGCAATTTTATTCTTCTTTGAAAATTTTGCGCCCTTAAGTAGAGGAGCAAACATTTTGTTAATTAGGCGAATTTGCAAGTTTATGCATTTATGAAAATTTTGTTTCTTTTTCCATAATTTTCGCCCTACTTTAAAGTCGCAAAAATTTTGTAAATTAGGTCCATTTGCAATTTATTCCTTTTATTTATTCTTTCTGTAGAGGCGCAAAAATTTTGTAAATTAGGTTCATTTGCAATTTTATGCTTTTTTGAAAATTTTGCGTCTTTCTCTATATTTTGCGACCTTCTGTAGAGGCTCGAAAATTTGGTTAATTAGGTGCATTTGCAATTTTATTTTTTTTGAAAATTCTGCGCCCGTCTGTAGATGCGCAAAGATTTTGTAAATTATGTACATTTGCAATTTTATGCTTTTTTGAAAATTTTGCGACTTTCTCTATCTTTTGCGCCCTTCTGTATTTTGCGCCGTTCTGTAGAGGCGCAAAAATTTTGTAAATTAGGTGGATTTGCAATTTTATGCTTTTTTGAAAATTTTGCGCCTTTCTCTATATTTTACGCCCTTCTGTAGAGGCGCAAAAATGTTGTAAATTAGGTGGATTTGCAATTTTATGCTTTTTTGAAAATTTTGTGCCCTTCTCTAAATTAGGTGCATTTGCAATTTTTTTTTTTTTTTTGAAAATTCTGCGCCCTTCTGTAGATGCGCAAAGATTTTGTAAATTAGGTTCATTTGCAATTTTATGCTTTTTTGAAAATTTTGCGTCTTTCTCTATATTCTGCGACCTTCTGTAGAGGATCAAAAATTTTGTAAATTAGGTGCATTTGCAATTTAATTTTTTTTTTTTGAAAATTCTGCGCCCGTCTGTAGATGCGCAAAGATTTTGTAAATTATGTACTTTGTCAATTTTATGCTACTTTCTCTATCTTTTGCGCCCTTCTCTGCCCTTCTGTATTTTGCGCCGTTCTGTAGAGGCGCAAAAATTTTGTGAATTATGTTCATTTGCAATTTTATGCTTTTTTGAAAATTTTGCGCCTTTCTCTATATTTTGTGACCTTCTGTAGTGGCGCAAATATTTTGTAAATTAGGTGCATTTGCAGTTTTATGCTTTTTTGAAAAATTTGCGCCTTTCTTTATATTTTACGCCCTTCTGTAGATGCGCAAAAATTTTGTAAATTAGGTGCATTTGCAATTTTATTCTTTTTTGAAAATTCTGCGCCCTTCTGTAGATGCGCAAACATTTTGTAAATTAGGTGCATTTGCAATTTTTATCTTTTTTGAAAATTTTGCGCCTTTCCCTATATTTTACGCCCTTCTGTAGAGGCGCAAAAATGTTGTAAATTAGGTGGATTTGCAATTTTATGCGTTTTTGAAAATTCTGCGCCCTTCTGTAGATGCGCAAAAATTTTGTAAATTAGGTGCATTTGCAATTTTTATCTTTTTTGAAAATTTTGCGCCTTTCTCTATATTTTACGCCCTTCTGTAGAGGCGCAAAAATGTTGTAAATTAGGTAGATTTGCAATTATATGCTTTTTTGAAAATTTTGTGCCCTTCTCTAAATTAGGTGCATTTGCAATTTTGTGTTTTTTTGAAAATTCTGCGCCCTTCTGTATATGCGCAAACATTTTGTAAATTAGGTGCATTTGCAATTTTTTTATTTTTTGAAAATTTTGCGCCTTTATCTATATTTTACGCTCTTCTGTAGATGCGCAAAAATTTTGTAAATTAGGTGCATTTGCAATTTTATTCTTTTTTGTAAATTTTGCGCCCTTCTGTAGATGCGCAAACATTTTGTAAATTAGGTGCATTTGCAATTTTTATCTTTTTTGAAAATTTTGCGCCTTTCCCTATATTTTACGCCCTTCTGTAGAGGCGCAAAAATGTTGTAAATTAGGTGGATTTGCAATTTTATGCGTTTTTGAAAATTCTGCGCCCTTCTGTAGATGCGCAAACATTTTGTAAATTAGGTGCATTTGCAATTTTTTTATTTTTTGAAAATTTTGCTCCTTTATCTATATTTTACGCCCTTCTGTAGATGCGCAAAAATTTTGTAAATTAGGTGCATTTGCAATTTTATTCTTTTTTGAAAATTCTGCGCCCTTCTGTAGATGCGCAAACATTTTGTAAATTAGGTCCATTTGCAATTTTTATCTTTTTTGAAAATTTTGCGCCTTTCCCTATATTTTACGCCCTTCTGTAGAGGCGCAAAAATGTTGTAAATTAGGTGGATTTGCAATTTTATGCGTTTTTGAAAATTCTGCGCCCTTCTGTAGATGCGCAAACATTTTGTAAATTAGGTGCATTTGCAATTTTTTTATTTTTTGAAAATTTTGCGCCTTTATCTATATTTTACGCCCTTCTGTAGATGCGCAAAAATTTTGTAAATTAGGTGCATTTGCAATTTTATTCTTTTTTGAAAATTCTGCGCCCTTCTGTAGATGCGCAAATATTTTGTAAATTAGGTGCATTTGCAATTTTATTCTTTTTTGAAAATTCTGCGCCCTTCTGTAGATGCGCAAACATTTTGTAAATTAGGTAGATTTGCAATTTTTTTATTTTTTGAAAATTTTGCGCCTTTATCTATATTTTACGCCCTTCTGTAGATGCGCAAAAATTTTGTAAATTAGGTGCATTTGCAATTTTATTCTTTTTTGAAAATTCTGCGCCCGTCTGTAGATGCGCAAATATTTTGTAAATTAGGCGCATTTGCAATTTTTTTATTTTTTGAAAATTTTGCGCCTTTCCCTATATTTTACGCCCTTCTGTAGAGGCGCAAAAATGTTGTAAATTAGGTGGATTTGCAATTTTATGCGTTTTTGAAAATTCTGCGCTCTTCCGTAGATGCGCAAAAATTTTGCAAATTAGGTGCATTTGCAATTTTATGCTTTTAGAAAATTTTGCGCCGTTATGTAGAGGCGCAAAAATTTTGTAAATTAGGTGCATTTGCAATTTTATGCTTTTTTGAAAATTCTGCGCCCTTCTGTAGATGCGCAAAGATTTTGTAAATTACAATTTTATGGTTTTTTAAAAATTCTGCGCCCTTCTGTAGATGCGCAAAAATTTTGTAAATTAGGTACGCAGAGATTTTGTAAATTTGGCGCATTTGCAATTTTATGCTTTTTTGAAAGTTTTGCGTCTTTTTCCATAATTTTCGCCCTTCTTTAGAGGTGCAAAAATTTTGTAAATTAGGTGCATTTGCAATTTTATTCTTCTTTGAAAATTTTGCGCCCTTAAGTAGAGGAGCAAACATTTTGTTAATTAGGCGAATTTGCAAGTTTATGCTTTTATGAAAATTTTGTTTCTTTTTCCATAATTTTCGCCCTACTTTAATGGCGCAAAAATTATGTAAATTAGGTCCATTTGCAATTTATTCCTTTTATTTATTCTTTCTGTAGAGGCGCAAAAATTTTGTAAATTAGGTGCATTTGCAATTTTATTCTTTTTTGAAAATTTTGCGCCCTTCTCTAATTTTTTTTTTTGAAAATACTGCGCCCTTCTGTAGATGCGCAAAGATTTTGTAAATTAGGTTCATTTGCAATTTTATGCTTTTTTGAAAATTTTGCGTCTTTCTCTATATTTTGCGACCTTCTGTAGAGGCTCGAAAATTTGGTTAATAAGGTGCATTTGCAATTTTATTTTTTTTGAAAATTCTGCGCCCGTCTGTAGATGCGCAAAGATTTTGTAAATTATGTACATTTGCAATTTTATGCTTTTTTGAAAATTTTGCGACTTTCTCTATCTTTTGCGCCCTTCTGTATTTTGCGCCGTTCTGTAGAGGCGCAAAAATTTTGTAAATTAGGTGGATTTGCAATTTTATGCTTTTTTGAAAATTTTGCGCCTTTCTCTATATTTTACGCCCTTCTGTAGAGGCGCAAAAATGTTGTAAATTAGGTGGATTTGCAATTTTATGCTTTTTTGAAAATTTTGTGCCCTTCTCTAAATTAGGTGCATTTGCAATTTTTTTTTTTTTTGAAAATTCTGCGCCCTTCTGTAGATGCGCAAAGATTTTGTAAATTAGGTTCATTTGCAATTTTATGCTTTTTTGAAAATTTTGCGTCTTTCTCTATATTCTGCGACCTTCTGTAGAGGATCAAAAATTTTGTAAATTAGGTGCATTTGCAATTTTTTTTTTTTTTTTTGAAAATTCTGCGCCCGTCTGTAGATGCGCAAAGATTTTGTAAATTATGTACTTTGTCAATTTTATGCTACTTTCTCTATCTTTTGCGCCCTTCTCTGCCCTTCTGTATTTTGAGCCGTTCTGTAGAGGCGCAAAAATTTTGTGAATTATGTTCATTTGCAATTTTATGCTTTTTTGAAAATTTTGCGCCTTTCTCTATATTTTGTGACCTTCTGTAGTGGCGCAAATATTTTGTAAATTAGGTGCATTTGCAGTTTTATGCTTTTTTGAAAAATTTGCGCCTTTCTTTATATTTTACGCCCTTCTGTAGATGCGCAAAAATTTTGTAAATTAGGTGCATTTGCAATTTTATTCTTTTTTGAAAATTCTGCGCCCTTCTGTAGATGCGCAAACATTTTGTAAATTAGGTGCATTTGCAATTTTTATCTTTTTTGAAAATTTTGCGCCTTTCCCTATATTTTACGCCCTTCTGTAGAGCGCAAAAATGTTGTAAATTAGGTGGATTTGCAATTTTATGCGTTTTTGAAAATTCTGCGCCCTTCCGTAGATGCGCAAAAATTTTGCAAATTAGGTTCATTTGCAATTTTATGCTTTTAGAAAATTTTGCGCCGTTATGTAGAGGCGCAAAGATTTTGTAAATTATGTACATTTGCAATTTTATGCTTTTTTGAAAATTTTGCGACTTTCTCTATCTTTTGCGCCCTTCTGTATTTTGCGCCGTTCTGTAAAGGCGCAAAAATTTTGTAAATTATGTTCATTTGCAATTTTATGCTTTTTTGAAAATTTTGCACCTTTCTCTATATTTTGTGACCTTCTGTAGAAGCGCAAAAATTTTGTAAATTAGGTGCATTTGCAATTTTTTGCTTTTTTGAAAATTTTGAGCCTTTCTTTATATTGTACGCCCTTCTGTAGATGCGCAAATATTCTGTAAATTAGGCGCATTCGCAATTTTTTTATTTTTTGAAAATTTTGCGCCTTTATCTATATTTTACGCCCTTCTGTAGAGGCGCAAAAGTTTTGTAAATTAGGTGCATTTGCAATTTTATTCTTTTTTGAAAATTTTGCGCCGTTACGTCGAGGCGCAAAAATTTTGTAAATTAGGCGCATTTTCAATTTTATGGTTTTTTGAAAATTCTGCGCCCTTCTGTAGATGCGCAAAAATTTTGTAAATTTGGTGCATTTGCAATTTTTATCTTTTTTGAAAATTTTGCGCCTCTCTCTATATTTTACGCCCTTCTGTAGAGGCGCAAAAATGTTGTAAATTAGGTGGATTTGCAATTTTATGCTTTTTTGAAAATTTTGTGCCCTTCTCTAAATTAGGTGCATTTGCAATTTTTTTTTTTTTTTGAAAATTCTGCGCCCTTCTGTAGATGCGCAAAGATTTTGTAAATTAGGTGCATTTGCAATTTTATTCTTTTTTGAAAATTTTGTGCCCTTCTCTATATTTTGTGACCTTCTGTAGAAGCGCAAATATTTTGTAAATTAGGTGCATTTGCAGTTTTATGCTTTTTTGAAAAATTTGCGCCTTTCTTTATATTTTACGCCCTTCTGTAGATGCGCAAAAATTTTGTAAATTAGGTGCATTTGCAATTTTATTCTTTTTTGAAAATTCTGCGCCCTTCTGTAGATGCGCAAACATTTTGTAAATTAGGTGCATTTGCAATTTTTATCTTTTTTGAAAATTTTGCGCCTTTCCCTATATTTTACGCCCTTCTGTAGAGGCGCAAAAATGTTGTAAATTAGGTGGATTTGCAATTTTATGCGTTTTTGAAAATTCTGCGCTCTTCCGTAGATGCGCAAAAATTTTGCAAATTAGGTGCATTTGCAATTTTATGCTTTTAGAAAATTTTGCGCCGTTATGTAGAGGCGCAAAAATTTTGTAAATTAGGTGCATTTGCAATTTTATGCTTTTTTGAAAATTCTGCGCCCTTCTGTAGATGCGCAAAGATTTTGTAAATTACAATTTTATGGTTTTTTAAAAATTCTGCGCCCTTCTGTAGATGCGCAAAAATTTTGTAAATTAGGTACGCAGAGATTTTGTAAATTTGGCGCATTTGCAATTTTATGCTTTTTTGAAAGTTTTGCGTCTTTTTCCATAATTTTCGCCCTTCTTTAGAGGTGCAAAAATTTTGTAAATTAGGTGCATTTGCAATTTTATTCTTCTTTGAAAATTTTGCGCCCTTAAGTAGAGGAGCAAACATTTTGTTAATTAGGCGAATTTGCAAGTTTATGCTTTTATGAAAATTTTGTTTCTTTTTCCATAATTTTCGCCCTACTTTAATGGCGCAAAAATTATGTAAATTAGGTCCATTTGCAATTTATTCCTTTTATTTATTCTTTCTGTAGAGGCGCAAAAATTTTGTAAATTAGGTGCATTTGCAATTTTATTCTTTTTTGAAAATTTTGCGCCCTTCTCTAATTTTTTTTTTTGAAAATACTGCGCCCTTCTGTAGATGCGCAAAGATTTTGTAAATTAGGTTCATTTGCAATTTTATGCTTTTTTGAAAATTTTGCGTCTTTCTCTATATTTTGCGACCTTCTGTAGAGGCTCGAAAATTTGGTTAATAAGGTGCATTTGCAATTTTATTTTTTTTGAAAATTCTGCGCCCGTCTGTAGATGCGCAAAGATTTTGTAAATTATGTACATTTGCAATTTTATGCTTTTTTGAAAATTTTGCGACTTTCTCTATCTTTTGCGCCCTTCTGTATTTTGCGCCGTTCTGTAGAGGCGCAAAAATTTTGTAAATTAGGTGGATTTGCAATTTTATGCTTTTTTGAAAATTTTGCGCCTTTCTCTATATTTTACGCCCTTCTGTAGAGGCGCAAAAATGTTGTAAATTAGGTGGATTTGCAATTTTATGCTTTTTTGAAAATTTTGTGCCCTTCTCTAAATTAGGTGCATTTGCAATTTTTTTTTTTTTTGAAAATTCTGCGCCCTTCTGTAGATGCGCAAAGATTTTGTAAATTAGGTTCATTTGCAATTTTATGCTTTTTTGAAAATTTTGCGTCTTTCTCTATATTCTGCGACCTTCTGTAGAGGATCAAAAATTTTGTAAATTAGGTGCATTTGCAATTTTTTTTTTTTTTTTTGAAAATTCTGCGCCCGTCTGTAGATGCGCAAAGATTTTGTAAATTATGTACTTTGTCAATTTTATGCTACTTTCTCTATCTTTTGCGCCCTTCTCTGCCCTTCTGTATTTTGAGCCGTTCTGTAGAGGCGCAAAAATTTTGTGAATTATGTTCATTTGCAATTTTATGCTTTTTTGAAAATTTTGCGCCTTTCTCTATATTTTGTGACCTTCTGTAGTGGCGCAAATATTTTGTAAATTAGGTGCATTTGCAGTTTTATGCTTTTTTGAAAAATTTGCGCCTTTCTTTATATTTTACGCCCTTCTGTAGATGCGCAAAAATTTTGTAAATTAGGTGCATTTGCAATTTTATTCTTTTTTGAAAATTCTGCGCCCTTCTGTAGATGCGCAAACATTTTGTAAATTAGGTGCATTTGCAATTTTTATCTTTTTTGAAAATTTTGCGCCTTTCCCTATATTTTACGCCCTTCTGTAGAGCGCAAAAATGTTGTAAATTAGGTGGATTTGCAATTTTATGCGTTTTTGAAAATTCTGCGCCCTTCCGTAGATGCGCAAAAATTTTGCAAATTAGGTTCATTTGCAATTTTATGCTTTTAGAAAATTTTGCGCCGTTATGTAGAGGCGCAAAGATTTTGTAAATTATGTACATTTGCAATTTTATGCTTTTTTGAAAATTTTGCGACTTTCTCTATCTTTTGCGCCCTTCTGTATTTTGCGCCGTTCTGTAAAGGCGCAAAAATTTTGTAAATTATGTTCATTTGCAATTTTATGCTTTTTTGAAAATTTTGCACCTTTCTCTATATTTTGTGACCTTCTGTAGAAGCGCAAAAATTTTGTAAATTAGGTGCATTTGCAATTTTTTGCTTTTTTGAAAATTTTGAGCCTTTCTTTATATTGTACGCCCTTCTGTAGATGCGCAAATATTCTGTAAATTAGGCGCATTCGCAATTTTTTTATTTTTTGAAAATTTTGCGCCTTTATCTATATTTTACGCCCTTCTGTAGAGGCGCAAAAGTTTTGTAAATTAGGTGCATTTGCAATTTTATTCTTTTTTGAAAATTTTGCGCCGTTACGTCGAGGCGCAAAAATTTTGTAAATTAGGCGCATTTTCAATTTTATGGTTTTTTGAAAATTCTGCGCCCTTCTGTAGATGCGCAAAAATTTTGTAAATTTGGTGCATTTGCAATTTTTATCTTTTTTGAAAATTTTGCGCCTCTCTCTATATTTTACGCCCTTCTGTAGAGGCGCAAAAATGTTGTAAATTAGGTGGATTTGCAATTTTATGCTTTTTTGAAAATTTTGTGCCCTTCTCTAAATTAGGTGCATTTGCAATTTTTTTTTTTTTTTGAAAATTCTGCGCCCTTCTGTAGATGCGCAAAGATTTTGTAAATTAGGTGCATTTGCAATTTTATTCTTTTTTGAAAATTCTGCGCCCTTCTGTAGATACGCAAACATTTTGTAAATTAGGTAAATTTGCAATTTTTTTATTTTTTGAAAATTTTGCGCCTTTATCTATATTTTACGCCCTTCTGTAGATGCGCAAAAATTTTGTAAATTAGGTGGATTTGCAATTTTATGCTTTTTTGAAAATTTTGTGCCCTTCTCTAAATTAGGTGCATTTGCAATTTTTTTTTTTTGAAAATTCTGGGCCCTTCTGTAGATGCGCAAAGATTTTGTAAATTAGGTTCATTTGCAATTTGATGCTTTTTTGAAAATTTTGCGTCTTTCTCTATATTCTGCGACCTTCTGTAGAGGATCAAAAATTTTGTAAATTAGGTGCATTTGCAATTTTATTTTTTTTTTGAAAATTCTGCGCCCGTCTGTAGATGCGCAAAGATTTTGTAAATTATGTACTTTGTCAATTTTATGCTACTTTCTCTATCTTTTGCGCCCTTCTCTGCCCTTCTGTATTTTGCGCCGTTCTGTAGAGGCGCAAAAATTTTGTGAATTATGTTCATTTGCAATTTTATGCTTTTTTGAAAATTTTGCGCCTTTCTCTATATTTTGTGACCTTCTGTAGTGGCGCAAATATTTTGTAAATTAGGTGCATTTGCAGTTTTATGCTTTTTTGAAAAATTTGCGCCTTTCTTTATATTTTACGCCCTTCTGTAGATGCGCAAAAATTTTGTAAATTAGGTGCATTTGCAATTTTATTCTTTTTTTGAAAACTCTGCGCCCTTCTGTAGATGCGCAAACATTTTGTAAATTAGGTCCATTTGCAATTTTTATCTTTTTTGAAAATTTTGCGCCTTTCCCTATATTTTACGCCCTTCTGTAGAGGCGCAAAAATGTTGTAAATTAGGTGGATTTGCAATTTTATGCGTTTTTGAAAATTCTGCGCCCTTCCGTAGATGCGCAAAAATTTTGCAAATTAGGTTCATTTGCAATTTTATGCTTTTAGAAAATTTTGCGCCGTTATGTAGAGGCGCAAAGATTTTGTAAATTATGTACATTTGCAATTTTATGCTTTTTTGAAAATTTTGCGACTTTCTCTATCTTTTGCGCCCTTCTGTATTTTGCGCCGTTCTGTAGAGGCGCAAAAATTTTGTAAATTATGTTCATTTGCAATTTTATGCTTTTTTGAAAATTTTGCGCCTTTCTCTATATTTTGTGACCTTCTGTAGAAGCGCAAAAATTTTGTAAATTAGGTGCATTTGCAATTTTTTGCTTTTTTGAAAATTTTGCGCCTTTCTTTATATTGTACGCCCTTCTGTAGATGCGCAAATATTTTGTAAATTAGGCGCATTTGCAATTTTTTTATTTTTTGAAAATTTTGCGCCTTTATCTATATTTTACGCCCTTCTGTAGAGGCGCAAAAATTTTGTAAATTAGGTGCATTTGCAATTTTATTCTTTTTTGAAAATTTTGCGCCGTTACGTAGAGGCGCAAAAATTTTGTAAATTAGGCGCATTTTCAATTTTATGGTTTTTTGAAAATTCTGCGCCCTTCTGTAGATGCGCAAAAATTTTGTAAATTAGGTGCATTTGCAATTTTTATCTTTTTTGAAAATTTTGCGCCTTTCTCTATATTTTACGCCCTTTTGTAGAGGCGCAAAAATGTTGTAAATTAGGTGGATTTGCAATTTTATGCTTTTTTGAAAATTTTGTGCCCTTCTCTAAATTAGGTGCATTTGCAATTTTTTTTTTTTTTGAAAATTCTGCGCCCTTCTGTAGATTCGCAAAGATTTTGTAAATTAGGTTCATTTGCAATTTTATGCTTTTTTGAAAATTTTGCGTCTTTCTCTATATTCTGCGACCTTCTGTAGAGGATCAAAAATTTTGTAAATTAGGTGCATTTGCAATTTTATTTTTTTTTTGAAAATTCTGCGCCCGTCTGTAGATGCGCAAAGATTTTGTAAATTATGTACTTTGTCAATTTTATGCTACTTTCTCTATCTTTTGCGCCCTTCTCTGCCCTTCTGTATTTTGCGCCGTTCTGTAGAGGCGCAAAAATTTTGTGAACCCAGTCTGCCATTCGTTTCGATATTGATGCGAGAACGATACGATATGTCGTAGAATTCGTACGATATCGAATCAGATTTCGGTCTATTATCGCATGCCAAAACGTACTAAATTGCACGCATAGATCGTTGCGACATATCGCAGTATTTTCGTAACGAGAATAAAAACAATTCTGGTTCGATATCGCATTAAATAGTGCAATGATATCGAGATTTTCTCATTGACATTATTGACATAAATAAGTGCGTCATCAATATATGACATTCGCAATGACAAAATAAAACAAAAAAATAAAATACTAAATCTATTTTACCAAGCATCTTTAACTAACTATTTTATGACTCCCTCACTTATCATGCCCTCATCAGTCCATCCTCTGAATCGATTGCATCGACAAAACTCCTAACAACCTCCTTTTCAGTGTTAGAATCAGCTGTCATTTGCTTCTACTGTTAACTGGGCTTTTCCTGTATATTGAAATGTTTAAATTTTATATAAACGAAAACATGTTCGAAATACAGTCAACGAACTCAGTCATTGTTTTCATTTTAAAATTTTTGAATACAAATTTTTTGACATCAAAAATAAAAATAAATAAAAACAAACAAACGGAAAGCACACTACGTTTTGAAATTTATTTTAAATAAAATAAAGTGAAATAAAACCAAATATATTTTCAAATCAATTGCATACATGCAGATCAAATTATAACAATATTTTCTATAGGCCATAGCTATTTTTTAAGTTAATAATAACGTTAAATAAAATATGTTTCTAAGTTATTGTAATATTTTCTTACCACAGAAGAAAAAAATTAAATTTTCCTTCACTTCATTACAAATACCTCATGTCCTCATGTCCTGTAAGTAGGTGCTCAGAATATTTGAGCAAACAATATATTTGCAAAATTTGGGAGGCAGTTTTGGTTTATGCAGATAAAATGCACCATAAACCCAATATATCGTCTTTTTTATAACTGTTGGTCCAAAGGAAAATTTCTACAGTCCATATTGAAGACATTTGCAATATTCTGCAATTGTTATTGAAATTATTGTTCTATATTGCTTCGAAAAAATATTGCTATATCGATATTTAAAATGTATAAATATCGAATCTTGTCATACAATTTTTTTGTACGAGAAATTTTAAAAATTAGTTGCGATAAAGCAACGAGATTGAACGTTTTTATCGAAGTTAGTACGAGAAAGCCTCGAGGTATCGAAGTGCTCCGAGACGTGGCAGACTGGGTATGTGGAGGCGCAAAAATTTAGTAAATTAGGCGCATTTGCAATTTTATGGTTTTTTGAAAATTTTGCGCGCTTCTGAAAATGCGCAAAAATTTTGTAAATTAGGTGCATTTGCAATTTTTTTTTTTTGAAAATTCTGCGCCCTTCTGTAGAGATTTTGTAAATTAGGCGCATTTGCAATTTTATGCTTTTTTGAAAATTTTCGTCTTTTTCCATATTTTGCAACTTTCTTTAGAGGGGCAAAGATTTTGTAAATTAGGTGCATTTGCAATTTTATGCTTTTTTGAAAATTCTGCGCCCTTCTGTAGATGCGCAAAGATTTTGTAAATTAGGTTCATTTGCAATTTTATGCTTTTTTGAAAATTTTGCGTCTTTCTCTATATTCTGCAACCTTCTGTAGAGGATCAAAAATTTTGTAAATTAGGTGCATTTGCAATTTTATTTTTTTTTTTGAAAATTCTGCGCCCGTCTGTAGAGGCGCAAAAATTTTGTGAATTATGTTCATTTGCAATTTTATGCTTTTTTGAAAATTTTGCGCCTTTCTCTATATTTTGTGACCTTCTGTAGAGGCGCAAATATTTTGTAAATTAGGTGCATTTGCAATTTTATGCTTTTTTGAAAATTTTGCGCCTTTCTCTATATTTTACGCCCTTCTGTAGATGCGCAAATATTTTGTAAATTAGGCGCATTTGCAATTTTATGCTTTTTTGATAATTTTCGCCTTTTTCCATAATTAGGTGCATTTGCAATTTTATGCTTTTTTGAAAATTCTGCGCCCTTCCGTAGATGCGCAAAGATTTTGCAAATTAGGTTCATTTGCAATTTTATGCTTTTAGAAAATTTTGCGCCGTTATGTAGAGTCGCAAAAATTTTGTAAATTAGGTGCATTTGCAATTTTATGCTTTTTTGAAAATTCTGCGCCCTTCTGTAGATGCGCAAAGATTTTGTAAATTACAATTTTATGGTTTTTTTGAAAATTCTGCGCCCTTCTGTAGATGCGCAAAAATTTTGTAAATTAGGTGCGCAGAGATTTTGTAAATTTGGCGCATTTGCAATTTTATGCTTTTTTGAAAGTTTTGCGTCTTTTTCCATAATTTTCGCCCTTCTTTAGAGGTGCAAAAATTTTGTAAATTAGGTGCATTTGCAATTTTATTCTTTTGGAAAATTTTACGCCCTTAAGTAGAGGAGCAAACATTTTGTTAATTAGGCGCATTTGCAAGTTAAGCTTTTATGAAAATTTTGTTTCTTTTTCCATAATTTTCGCCCTACTTTAATGGCGCAATAATTTTGTAAATTAGGTCCATTTGCAATTTATTCCTTTTATTTATTCCTTTTGTAGCGGCGCAAAAATTTTGTAAATTAGGTGCATTTGCAATTTTATTCTTTTTGAAAATTTTACGCCCTTATGTAGAGGCGCAACCATTTTGTAAATTAGGCGCATTTTCAATTTTATGGTTTTATGAAAAGTTAGCGTCTTTTTCCATAATTTTCGCCCTTCTTTAGAGGCGCAAAAGTTTTGTAAATTAGGTGCATTTTCAATTTTTTTCTTTTTTGAAAATTTTGAGCCTTTCTCTATATTTAGCCCTTCTGCAGAAGGGCTTCTTTTTCCATAATTTTCGCTCTTTTTTAGAGGCGCATAACTTTTGTAAATTAGGTGCTTTTGCAATTTTATTCTTTTTGAAAATTTTGCGCCCTTATGTAGAGACGCAAAAATTTTGTAAATAAGGTGCATTTTCAATTTTATTTATTTTTTGAAAATTTTGAGTCTTTTTCGATAATTTTCGCCCTTCTTTAAAGGCGCAAAAATTTTGTAAATTAGGTGCATTTGCAATTTTATTCTGTTTGAAAATTTTGTAAATTAGGCGCATTTGCAATTTTATGCTTTTATGAACATTTTGCTTCTTTTTGCATGATTTTCGCCCTTCTTTAGAGGCGCAAAAATTTGGTAAAAAGGTCATTTGCAATTTATTCCTTTTGAAAATTTTTCGTCCTTATTTAGAGGCTCAAAAATTTTGTTAACTAGGCGCATTTGCAGTTTTATGCTTTTTTGAAAAATTTGCGCCTTTCTTTATATTTTACGCCCTTCTGTAGATGCGCGAAGATTTTGTAAATTATGCGCATTTGCAATTTTATGCTTTTTTGAAAATTTTCGCCTTTTTCCATATTTTGCGACCTTCCTTAGAGGGGCAAAGATTTTGTAAATTAGGTGCATTTGCAATTTTATGCTTTTTTGAAAATTCTGCGCCCTTCCGTAGATGCGCAAAGATTTTGCAAATTAGGTTCATTTGCAATTTTATGCTTTTAGAAAATTTTGCGCCGTTATGTAGAGTCGCAAAAATTTTGTAAATTAGGTGCATTTGCAATTTTATGCTTTTTTGAAAATTCTGCGCCCTTCTGTAGATGCGCAAAGATTTTGTAAATTACAATTTTATGGTTTTTTTGAAAATTCTGCGCCCTTCTGTAGATGCGCAAAAATTTTGTAAATTAGGTGCGCAGAGATTTTGTAAATTTGGCGCATTTGCAATTTTATGCTTTTTTGAAAGTTTTGCGTCTTTTTCTATAATTTTCGCCCTTCTTTAGAGGTGCAAAAATTTTGTAAATAAGGTGCATTTGCAATTTTATTCTTTTGGAAAATTTTGCGCCCTTAAGTAGAGGAGCAAACATTTTGTTAATTAGGCGCATTTGCAAGTTAAGCTTTTATGAAAATTTTGTTTCTTTTTCCATAATTTTCGCCCTACTTTAATGGCGCAATAATTTTGTAAATTAGGTCCATTTGCAATTTATTCCTTTTATTTATTCCTTTTGTAGCGGCGCAAAAATTTTGTAAATTAGGTGCATTTGCAATTTTATTCTTTTTGAAAATTTTACGCCCAACCATTTTGTAAATTAGGCGCATTTTCAATTTTATGGTTTTATGAAAAGTTAGCGTCTTTTTCCATAATTTTCGCCCTTCTTTAGAGGCGCAAAAGTTTTGTAAATTAGGTGCATTTTCAATTTTTTTCTTTTTTGAAAATTTTGAGCCTTTCTCTATATTTAGCCCTTCTGCAGAAGGGCTTCTTTTTCCATAATTTTCGCTCTTTTTTAGAGGCGCATAACTTTTGTAAATTAGGTGCTTTTGCAATTTTATTCTTTTTGAAAATTTTGCGCCCTTATGTAGAGACGCAAAAATTTTGTAAATAAGGTGCATTTGCAATTTTATTTATTTTTTGAAAATTTTGAGTCTTTTTCGATAATTTTCGCCCTTATTTAAAGGCGCAAAAATTTTGTAAATAAGGTGCATTTGCAATTTTATTCTGTTTGAAAATTTTGTAAATTAGGCGCATTTGCAATTTTATGCTTTTATGAACATGTTGCTTCTTTTTGCATGATTTTCGCCCTTCTTTAGAGGCGCAAAAATTTGGTAAAAAGGTCATTTGCAATTTATTCCTTTTGAAAATTTTTCGTCCTTATTTAGAGGCTCAAAAATTTTGTTAACTAGGCGCATTTGCAGTTTTATGCTTTTTTGAAAAATTTGCGCCTTTCTTTATATTTTACGCCCTTCTGTAGATGCGCGAAGATTTTGTAAATTATGCGCATTTGCAATTTTATGCTTTTTTGAAAATTTTCGCCTTTTTCCATATTTTGCGACCTTCCTTAGAGGGGCAAAGATTTTGTAAATTAGGTGCATTTGCAATTTTATTTTTTTTTTGAAAATTTTGCTCCGTTATGTGGAGGCGCAAAAATTTAGTAAATTAGGCGCATTTGCAATTTTATTCTTTTTTGAAAATTTTGCGATTTTATGGTTTTTTGAAAATTCTGCGCCCTTCTGTAAATGCGCAAAAATTTTGTAAATGAGGTGCATTTGCAATTTTTATCATTTTTGAAAATTTTGCGCCCTTCTGTAGAGATTTTGTAAATTAGGCGCATTTGCAATTTTATGCTTTTTTGATGCGCAAAGATTTTTTAAATTTGGTTCATTTGCAATTTTATGCTTTTTTGAAAATTTTGCGCCTTTCTCTATATTTTGCGACTTCTGTAGATGCGCAAAGATTTTGTAAATTAGGTGCATTTGCAATTTTTTTTTTTTTGATAATTCTGCGCCCTTCTGTAGATGCGCAAAGATTTTGTAAATTAGGTTATTTGCAATTTTTTTTTTTGATAATTCTGCGCCCTTCTGTAGATGCGCAAAGATTTTGTAAATTAGGTTATTTGCAATTTTATACTTTTTTGAAAATTTTGCGCCTTTCTCTATATTTTGCGACTTCTGTAGATGCGCAAAGATTTTGTAAATTAGGTGCATTTGCAATTTTTTTTTTTTGATAATTCTGCGCCCTTCCGTAGATGCGCAAACATTTTGTAAATTAGGTTATTTGCAATTTTATACTTTTTTGAAAATTTTGCGCCTTTCTCTATATTTTGCGACCTTCTGTAGAGGCGCAAAGATTTTGTAAATTAGGTTATTTGCAATTTTTTTTTTTGATAATTTTGCGCCCTTCTGTAGATGCGCAAAGATTTTGTAAATTAGGTTATTTGCAATATTTTTTTTTTGATAATTCTGCGCCCTTCCGTAGATGCGCAAAGATTTTGTAAATTAGGGTTTTTGCAATTTTATACTTTTTTGAAAATTTTGCGCCTTTCTCTATATTTTGTGACCTTCTGTAGAGGCTCAAAAATTTGGTAAATTAGGTGCATTTGCAATTTTTTTTTTTTTGGAAATTCTTCGACCTTCTGTAGATGCGCAAAGATTTTTTAAATTTGGTTCATTTGCAATTTTATGCTTTTTTGAAAATTTTGCGCCTTTCTCTATATTTTGCGACTTCTGTAGATGCGCAAAGATTTTGTAAATTAGGTGCATTTGCAATTTTTTTTTTTGATAATTCTGCGCCCTTCTGTAGAGGCGCAAAAATTTTGTAAATTAGGTGCATTTGCAATTTTTTTTTTTTGATAATTCTGCGACCTTCTGTAGATGCGCAAAGATTTTGTAAATTAGGTTATTTGCAATTTTATACTTTTTTGAAAATTTTGCGCCTTTCTCTATATTTTGCGACCTTCTGTAGAGGCGCAAAAATTTTGTAAATTAGGTGCAATTGCAATTTTATGGTTTTTTGGAAATTCTGCGCCCATCTGTAGATGCGCAAAAATTTTGTAAATTAGGTGCATTTGCAATATTTATCTTTTTTGAAAATATTGCGCCTTTCTCTATATTTTACGCCTTTCTGTAGAGGAGCAAACATTTTGTAAATTAGGTGCATTTGCAATATTTATCTTTTTTGAAAATTTTGCGCCTTTCTCTATATTTTACGCCCTTCTGTAGAGGCGCAAAAATTCTATAAATTAGGTGCATTTGCGATTTTATGCTTTTTTATGGTTTTTTGGAAATTCTGCGCCCATCTGTAGATGCGCAAAAATTTTGTAAATTAGGTGCATTTGCAATATTTATCTTTTTTGAAAATTTTGCGCTTTCTCTATATTTTGCGACCTTCTGTAGAGGCGCAGTAATTTTGTAAATTAGGTGCATTTGCAATTTTATTTTTTTTGAAAATTTTGCGGCTTTCTCTATATTTTGCGACCTTCTGTAGAGGCGCAAAAAATTTGTAAATTAGGTGCATTTGCAATTTTTTTTTTTTTTTTAATTCTGCGCCCTTCTGTAGATGCGCAAAGATTTTGTAAATTAGGTGCATTTGCAATTTTATTTTTTTTTGAAAACTTTGCGCCGTTAATTAGAGGCCCAAAAATTTTGTAAATTAGGCGCATTAGCAATTTTATGCTTTTTTGAAAATTTTGCGCATTTCACTATATTTTACGCCCTTCTGTAGAGGCGCAAATATTTTGTAAATTAGGGTCATTTGCAATTTTATGCTTTTTTGAAAATTTTGCGCTTTCTCTATATTTTGCGCCCTTCTGTAGATGCGCAAAGATTTTGTAAATTAGGTTATTTGCAATTTTATACTTTTTTGAAAATTTTGCGCCTTTCACTATATTTTGCGACCTTCTGTAGAGGCGCAAAAATTTTGTAAATTAGGAGCAATTGCAATTTTATGGTTTTTTGGAAATTCTGCGCCCATCTGTAGATGCGCAAAAATTTTGTAAATTAGGTGCATTTGCAATATTTATCTTTTTTGAAAATTTTGCGCCTTTCTCTATATTTTACGCCTTTCTGTAGAGGAGCAAAAATTTTGTAAATTAGGTGCATTTGCAATTTTATGCTTTTTTGAAAATTTTGCGCCTTTCTCTATATTTTACGCCCTTCTGTAGAGGCGCAAATATTTTGTAAATTAGGGTCATTTGCAATTTTAAGCTTTTTTGAAAATTTTGCGCCTTTCTCTATATTTTGCGACCTTCTGTAGAAGCGCAAACATTTTGTAAATTAGGCGCATTTGTAAATTAGGTGCATTTGTAATTTTATGCTTCTTTGAAAATTCTGCGATCTTCTGTAGATGCGCAAAAATTTTTATTTATTCCTTCTGAAGCGGCGCAAAAATTTTGTAAATTAGGTGCATTTACAATTTTTTTTTTTTTTTTTTGAAAATTTTGGGCATTTCTCTCTATTTTACGTCCTTCTGTAGAGGCGCAAAAATGGTGTAAATTAGGTTCATTTGCAATTTTATGCTTTTTTGAAAATTTTGCGCCGTTATGTAGAGGCCCAAAAATTTTGTAAATTAAGTGCATTTGCAATTTTATGCTTTTTTGAAAATTTTGCACATTTCTCTATATTTTACGCCCTTCTGTAGAGGCGCAAATATTTTGTAAATTAGGTTCATTTGCAATTTTATCCTTTTTTAAAAATTTTGTAAACTATCAATTTTATAATTTTTTTTTTAAATTATGAGCACTTTTCCATACTTTGCTCCCTTCTGCAGAGGCGCAAATATTTTGTAAATTAGGTGCATTTGTAATTTTATGATTTTTTTTAAATTTTGCGCCTTTTCTATATTTTGCGCCCTTTTGTAGAAACGCAAACATTTTGCTCCCTTTTCTATATTTTGCGCTAATTTTATTCTTTTTTAAAAATTTTGCGCATTTCTCTATATTTTACGCCCTTCTGTAGAGGCGCAAAAATGTTGTAAATTACGTTCATTTGCAATTTTATGCTTTTTTGAAAATTTTGCGTCGTTTTCCATAATTTTCGCCCTACTTTAATGGCGCAAAAATTTTTTAAATTAGGTGAATTTGCAATTTTATTCGTTTTAAAAATTTTGCGCCCTTATGTAGAGGCGCAAACATTTTGTAAATTAGGCGCATTTGCAACTTTTTGCTTTTATGAAAATTTTGCGTCTTTTTCCATAATTTTCGACCTTCTTTAGAGGCGCAAAAATTTTGTAAATTAGGTAATTTGCAATTTATTCTTTTTTGAGACTTTTTTGCATTTGTAATTTTATGCTTCTTTGAAAATTCTGCGCTCTTCTGTAGATGCGCAAAAATTTTTATTTATTCCTTTTGAAGCGACGCAAAAATTTTGTAAATTAGGTGCATTTGCAATTTTATTCTTGTTGAAAATTTTACGCCCTGATGTAGAGGCGCAAACATTTTGTAAATTAGGCCCATTTGCAATTTTTTTTCTTTTTTGAAAATTTTGAGTCTTTTTCCACAATTTTCGCCCTTCTTTAGAGGCGCAAACATTTTGTAAATTAGGTGCATTTGCAATTTTATTCGGTTTGAAAATTTTGTAAATTAGGCGCATTTGCAATTTTATGCTATTATGAACATTTTGCATTTTTTTCCATAATTTCGCCCTTCGTTAGAAGCGCAAAAATTTTGTAAATTAGGTCATTTGCAATTTATTCTTTTTTGAAAATTTTTCGTCCTTATTTAGAGGCTCAAACATTTTTAAATTAGGTGAATTTGCAAGTTTATGCTTTTTATGTAGAGGCGCAAAAATTTTGTAAACTAGGCGCATTTGCAGTTTTATGCTTTTTGAAAAATTTGCGCCTTTCTTTATATTTTACGCCCTTCTGTAGAGGCGCAAAAATTTTGTAAATTAGGTTCATTTGCAATTTTATGCTTTTTTAAAAATTTTGCGCCTTTCTCTATATTTTGTGAACTTCTGTAGAGGCGTAAACATTTTGTAAATTATGTGCATTTGCAATTTTATTCTTTTTTGAAAATTTTGCGCCGTTATGTAGAGGCGAAAAAATTTTGTAAATTAGGCTTTTGCAATTTTATGGTTTTTTGAAAATTCTGCGCCCTTCTGTAGATGCGCAAAAATTTTGTAAATTACAATTGCAATTTTTTTCTTGTTTGAACATTTTGCGCCTTTTCTCTATATTTTACGCCCTTCTGTAGAGGCGCAAAAATTCCGTAAATTAGGTTCATTTGCAATTTTATGCTTTTTTGAAAATTTTGTGCATTTCTCAAAATTAGGTGCATTTGCAATTTGTTTTTTTTTTTTTTGAAAATTCTGCGCCCTTCTGTAGATGCGCAAAGATTTTGTAAATTAGGTTCATTTGCAATTTTATGCTTTTTTGAACATTTTGCGCCTTCCTCTATATTTTGCGACCTTCTGTAGAGGCGCAAACATTTTGTAAATTATGTGCATTTGCAATTTTTTTTTTAATTCTGCGCCCTTCTGTAGATGCGCAAAGATTTTATAAATTAGGTTAATTTGCAATTTTGTGATTTTTTGAACATTTTGCGCCTTCCTCTATATTTTGCGACCTTCTGTAGAGGCGCAAAAATTTTGTAAATTAGGTGCATTTGCATTTTTTTTTTTTTTTTTTTGGAAATTTTGCGCCGTTATGTAGAGGCGCAAAAATTTTGCAAATTAGGTGCATTTGCAATTTTATGCTTTTTTGAAAATTCTGCGCCCTTCTGTAGATGCGCAAAGATTTTGTAAATTACAATTTTATGGTTTTTGAAAATTCTGCGCTCTTCTGTAGATGCGCAAAAATTTTGTAAATTAGGTTCGCAGAGATTTTGTAAATTTGGCGCATTTACAATTTTATGCTTTTTTGAAAGTTTTGCGTCTTTTTCCATAATTTTCGCCCTTCTTTAGAGGTGCAAAAATTTTGTAAATTAGGTGCATTTGCAATTTTATTCTTTTTGAAAATTTTACGCCCTTAAGTAGAGGCGCAAACATTTTGTAAATTAGGCGCATTTGCAAGTTTATGCTTTTATGAAAATTTTGTTTGTTTTTCCATAATTTTCGCCCTATTTTAATGGCGCAAAAATTTTGTAAATTAGGTCCATTTGCAATTTATTCCTTTTGTAGCGGCGCAAACATTTTGTAAATTAGGTGCATTTGCAATTTTATTCTTTTTGAAAATTTTACGCCCTTATGTAGAGGCGCAAACATTTTGTAAACTAGGCCCATTTGCAATTTTTTTTCTTTTTTGAAAATTTTGAGTCTTTTTCCACAATTTTCGCCCTTCTTTAGAGGCGCAAACATTTTGTAAATTAGGTGCATTTGCAATTTTATTCGGTTTGAAAATTTTGTAAATTAGGCGCATTTGCAATTTTATGCTATTATGAACATTTTGCATTTTTTTCCATAATTTCGCCCTTCGTTAGAAGCGCAAAAATTTTGTAAATTAGGTCATTTGCAATTTATTCTTTTTTGAAAATTTTTCGTCCTTATTTAGAGGCTCAAACATTTTTAAATTAGGTGGATTTGCAAGTTTATGCTTTTTATGTAGAGGCGCAAAAATTTTGTAAATTAGGCGCATTTGCAATTTTATGCTATTATGAACATTTTGCATTTTTTTCCATAATTTCGCCCTTCGTTAGAAGCGCAAAAATTTTGTAAATTAGGTCATTTGCAATTTATTCTTTTTTGAAAATTTTTCGTCCTTATTTAGAGGCTCAAACATTTTTAAATTAGGTGGATTTGCAAGTTTATGCTTTTTATGTAGAGGCGCAAAAATTTTGTAAACTAGGCGCATTTGCAGTTTTATGCTTTTTTGAAAAATTTGCGCCTTTCTTTATATATTACGCCCTTCTGTAGAGGCGCAAAAATTTTGTAAATTTGGTTCATTTGCAATATTATGCTTTTTTGAAAATTTTGCGTCTTTCTCTATATTTTGTGAACTTTTGTAGAGGCGTAAACATTTTGTAAATTATGTGCATTTGCAATTTTATTCTTTTTTGAAAACTTTGCGCCGTTATGTAGAGGCGAAAAAATTTTGTAAATTAGGCGCATTTGCAATTTTATGGTTTTTTGAAAATTCTGCGCCCTTCTGTAGATGCGCAAAAATTTTGTAAATTACAATTGCAATTTTTTTCTTTTTTGAAAATTTTGCGCCTTTTCTCTATATTTTAGCCCTTCTGTAGAGGCGCAAAAATTTCGTAAATTAGGTTCATTTGCAATTTTATGCTTTTTTGAAAATTTTGTGCATTTCTCAAAATTAGGTGCATTTGCAATTTGTTTTTTTTTTTTTTTGAAAATTCTGCGCCTTTTTCTATATTTTACGCACTTCTGTCGAAGGGCTTCTTTTTCCATAATTTTCGATCTTTTTTAAAGTCGCATAAGTTTTGTAAATTAGGTGCATTTTCAATTTAGTCTTTTTTGACAATTTTGAGCCTTTTCTCTATATTTTACGCCCTTCTGTAGAGGGCGTAAAATATAGATGAAAAGTTAGCGTCTTTTTCTATAATTTTCGCACTTCTTTAGAGGCGCAAATGTTTTGTAAATTAGGTGCATTTTCAATTTTTTTCTTTTTTGAAAATTTTGCGCCTTTTTCTATATTTTACGCCCTTCTGTAGAAGGGCTTCTTTTTCCATAATTTTCGATCTTTTTAAGAGGCGCATAAGTTTTGTAAATTAGGTGCATTTTCAATTTAGTCTTTTTTGAAATTTTGCGCCATTTTGTAGAGACGCAAAAATTTTGTAAATTAGGCGCATTTGCAATTTTATGCTTTTTTGAACATTTTGCTTTTTTTCCATAATTTTCGCCCTTCGTTAGAAGCTCAAAAATTTTGTAAATTAGGTCATTTGCAATTTATTCTTTTTTGAAAATTTGTCGTCCTTATTTAGAGGCTCAAACATTTTTAAATTAGGTGGATTTGCAAGTTTATTCTTTTTATGTAGAGGCGCAAAAATTTTGTAAACTAGGCGCATTTGCAGTTTTATGCTTTTTTGAAAAATTTGCGCCTTTCTTTATATTTTACGCCCTTCTGTAGAGGCGCAAAAATTTTGTAAATTAGGTGCATTTGCAATTTTATTCTTTTTGAAAATTTTACGCCCTTCTGTAGAGGCGCAAACATTTTGTAAATTAGGCGCATTTGCAATTTTATACTTTTATGAAAAGTTAGCGTATTTTTCTATAATTTTCGCCCTTCTTTAGAGGCGCAAATGCTTTGTAAATTAGGTGCATTTTCAATTTTTTTCTTTTTTGAAAATTTTGCGTCTTTTTCTATATTTTACGCCCTTCTGTAGAAGGGCTTCTTTTACCATAATTTTCGCTCCTTTTTAGAGGCGCATAAGTTTTGTAAATTAGGTGTATTTTCAATTTAGTCTTTTTTGAAAATTTTGCGCCCTTTTGTAGAGACGCAAAAATTTTGTAAATAAGTTCATTTGCAATTTTATTTATTTTTTGAAAATTTTGAGTCTTTTTCCATAATTTTCGCCCTTCTTTAGTGGCGCAAAAATTTTGTAAATTAGGTGCATTTGCAATTTTATGCTTCTTTGAAAATTCTGCGCCCTTCTGTAGATGCGCAAAAATTTTTATTTATTCCTTTTGAAGCGGCGCAAAAATTTTGTAAATTAGGTGCATTTGCAATTTTATTCTTTTTGAAAATTTTACGCCCTTATGTAGAGGCCCAAACATTTTGTAAATTAGGCGCATTTGCAATTTTTTTCTTTTTTGAAAATTTTGAGTCTTTTTCCACAATTTGCTCCCTTCTTTAGAGGCGCAAAAATTTTGTAAATTAGGTGCATTTGCAATTTTATTCTGTTTGAAAATTTTGTAAATTAGGCGCATTTGCAATTTTATGCTTTTTTGATCATTTTGCGAATTCCTCTATATTTTGCGACCTTCTGCAGAGGCTCAAAAATTTTGTAAATTAGGTTCATTTGCAATTTTTTTTTTTAAATTCTGCGCCCTTCTGTAGATGCGCAAAGATTTTGTAAATTAGGTTCATTTGCAATTTTTTGCTTTTTTGAAAATTTTGCGTCTTTCTCTATATTTTGCGACCTTCTGCAGAGGCTCAAAAATTTTGTAAATTAGGTTCATTTGCAAATTTTTTTTTTTTTTAAATTTTGCGTCGTTATGTAGAGGCGCAAAAATTTTGCAAATTAGGTGCATTTGCAATTTTATGCTTTTTGAAAATTCTGCGCCCTTCTGTAGATGCGCAAAAATTTGTATTTATTCCTTTTGAAGCGGCGCAAAAATTTTGTAAATTAGGTGCATTTGCAATTTTATTCTTTTTGAAAATTTTACGCCCTTATGTAGAGGCCCAAACATTTTGTAAATTAGGCGCATTTGCAATTTTTTTCTTTTTTGAAAATTTTGAGTCTTTTTCCACAATTTTCTCCCTTCTTTAGAGGCGCAAACATTTTGTAAATTAGGTGCATTTGCAATTTTATTCGGTTTGAAAATTTTGTAAATTAGGCCCATTTGCAATTTTATGCTATTATGAACATTTTGCATTTTTTTCCATAATTTCGCCCTTCGTTAGAAGCGCAAAAATTTTGTAAATTAGGTCATTTGCAATTTATTCTTTTTTGAAAATTTGTCGTCCTTATTTAGAGGCTCAAACATTTTTAAATTAGGTGGATTTGCAAGTTTATGCTTTTTATGTAGAGGCGCAAAAATTTTGTAAATTAGGTGCATTTGCAATTTTATTCTTTTTGAAAGTTTTGCGCCCTTAAGTAGAGGCACAAACATTTTGTAAATTATGTGCATTTGCAATTTTATGGTTTTTGGGAAATTCTGCGCCCTTCTGTAGATGCGCAAAAATTTTGTAAATTAGGTGCATTTGCAATTTTATGGTTTTTTGAAAATTCTGCGCCCTTCTGTAGATGCGCAAACATTTTTTAAATCAGGTGCATTTGCAATTTTTATCTTTTTTGAAAATTTTGCGTCTTTCTCTATATTTTACGCCTTTCTGTAGAGGCGCAAAAATTTTGTAAATTAGGTGCATTTGCAATTTTATGCTTTTTTGAAAATGTTGCGCCTTTCTCTATATTTTGCGACCTTCTGTAGAGACGCAAAAATTTTGTAAATTAGGTGCATTTGCAATTTTATTTTTTTGTTGAAAATTTTGAGCCGTTATGTAGAGGCGCAAAAATTTTGTAAATTAGGCGCATTTGCAATTTTATGCTTTTTTAAAAGTTTTGCGTCTTTTTCCATAATTTTCGCCCTTCATTAGAGGTGCAAAAATTTTGTAAATTTGGCGCATTTGCAGTTTTATGCTTTTTTGAAAAATTTTCGCCTTTCTTTATATTTTACGCCCTTCTGTAGAGGCGCAAAAATTTTGTAAATTTGGATCATTTGCAATTTTATGCTTTTTTGAAAATTTTGCGCCTTTTTCTATATTTTGTGACCTTCTGTAGAGGCGCAAAAATTTTGTAAATTATGTGCATTTGCAATTTTATTCTTTTTTGAAAATTTTGCGCCCTTCTGTAGATGCGCAAAAATTTTGTAAATTAAAATAGCATTTTTTTTTCTTTTTTGAAAATTTTGCGACTTTCTCTATATTTTACGCCCTTCTGTGGAGGCGCAAAAATTTTGTAAATTAGGTTCATTTGCAATTTTTTTTTTTGAAAATTCTGCTCCCTTCTGTAGATGCGCAAAGATTTTGTAAATTAGGTTCATTTGCAATTTTTTGCTTTTTTGAAAATTTTGCGTCTTTCTCTATATTTTGCGACCTTCTGCAGAGGCTCAAAAATTTTGTAAATTAGGTTCATTTGCATTTTTTTTTTTTAAATTCTGCGCCCTTCTGTAGATGCGCAAAGATTTTGTAAATTAGGTTCATTTGCAATTTTATGCTTTTTTGAACATTTTGCGAATTCCTCTATATTTTGCGACCTTCTGCAGAGGCTCAAAAATTTTGTAAATTAGGTTCATTTGCAAATTTATTTTTTAAATTCTGCGCCCTTCTGTAGATGCGCAAAGATTTTGTAAATTAGGTTCATTTGCAATTTTTTGCTTTTTTGAAAATTTTGCGTCTTTCTCTATATTTTGCGACCTTCTGCAGAGGCTCAAAAATTTTGTAAATTAGGTGCATTTGCAATTTTTTTTTTTTTGAAATTTTGCGTCGTTATGTAGAGGCGCAAAAATTTTGCAAATTAGGTGCATTTGCAATTTTATGCTTTTTGAAAATTCTGCGCCCTTATGTAGATGCGCAAAATTTGAATATTAGGTGCGCAGAGATTTTGTAAATTTGGCGCATTTACAATTTTGTGCTTTTTTGAAAGTTTTGCGTCTTTTTCCATAATTTTCGCCCTTCTTTAGAGGTGCATAAATTTTGTAAATTAGGCGCATTTGCAATTTTATGCTTTTATGAACATTTTGCTTCTTTTTCCATGATTTTTGACCTTCTTTAGGGGCGCAAAAATTTTGTAAATTTTGTCATTTGAAATTTATTCTTTTTTGAAAATTTTTCGTCCTTATTTAGAGGCTCAAACATTTTGTAAATTAGGTGCATTTGCAAGTTTATGCTTTTTATGTAGAGGCGCAAACATTTTGTAAACTAGACGCATTTGCAGTTTTATGCTTTTTTGAAAAATTTGCGCCTTTCTGTATATTTTACGCCCTTCTGTAGATGCGCGAAGATTTTGTAAATTAGGCGCATTTGCAATTTTATGCGTTTTTGAAAATTTTCCCTTTTTCCATATTTTGCGACCTTCTTTAGAGGGGCAAATATTTTGTAAATTAGGTGCATTTGCTTTTTTTTTTTTTGAAAATTTTGCGCCGTTATGTGGAGGCGCAAAAATTTTGTAAATTAGGCGCATTTGCAATTTTATGGTTTTTTGAAAATTCTGCGCCCTTCTGTAGATGCGCAAAAATTTTGTAAATTACAATAGCATTTTTTTTCTTTTTTGAAAATTTTGCGACTTTCACTATATTTTACGCCCTTCTGTGGAGGCGCAAAAATTTTGTAAATTAGGTTCATTTGCAATTTTATGCTTTTTTGAAAATTTTGTGCCTTTCTCAAAATTAGGTGCATTTGCAATTTTTTTTTTTTTTTGAAAATTCTGCGCCCTTCTGTAGATGCGCAAAGATTTTGTAAATTAGGTTCATTTGCAATTTTTTGCTTTTTTGAAAATTTTGCGTCTTTCTCTATATTTTGCGACCTTCTGCAGAGGCTCAAAAATTTTGTAAATTAGGTTCATTTGCAATTTTTTTTTTTTAAATTCTGCGCCCTTCTGTAGATGCGCAAAGATTTTGTAAATTAGGTTCATTTGCAATTTTATGCTTTTTTGAACATTTTGCGAATTCCTCTATATTTTGCGACCTTCTGCAGAGGCTCAAAAATTTAGTAAATTAGGTTCATTTGCAAATTTTTTTTTTAAATTCTGCGCCCTTCTGTAGATGCGCAAAGATTTTGTAAATTAGGTTCATTTGCAATTTTTTGCTTTTTTGAAAATTTTGCGTCTTTCTCTATATTTTGCGACCTTCTGCAGAGGCTCAAAAATTTTGTAAATTAGGTGCATTTACAATTTTTTTTTTTTTTGAAATTTTGCATCGTTATGTAGAGGCGCAAAAATTTTGCAAATTAGGTGCATTTGCAATTTTATGCTTTTTGAAAATTCTGCGCCCTTATGTAGATGCGCAAAAATTTTGAAAATTAGGTGCGCAGAGATTTTGTAAATTTGGCGCATTTACAATTTTGTGCTTTTTTGAAAGTTTTGCGTCTTTTTCCATAATTTTCGCCCTTCTTTAGAGGTGCATAAATTTTGTAAATTAGGTGCATTTGCAATTTTATTCGTTTTGAAAATTTTGTAAATTAGGCGCATTTGCAATTTTATGGTTATTTGAAAATTTTGAGCCTTTCTCTATATTTTACGCTCTTCTGTAGAGGCGCAAAAATTTTGTAAACTAGGCGCATTGTAAACTAGGCGCATATTTTGCGACCTTCTTTTGAGGAGCAAAGATTTTGTAAATTTGGCGCATTTGCCATTTTATGCTTTTTTGAAAATTTTGCGTCGTTTTCCATAATTTTCGCCCTACTTTAATGGCGCAAAAATTTTGTAAATTAGGTGAATTTGCAATTTTATTCGTTTTAAAAATTTTGCGCCCTTATGTAGAGGCGCAAACATTTTGTAAATTAGGCGCATTTGCAACTTTATGCTTTTATGAAAATTTTGCGTCTTTTTCCATAATTTTCGACCTTCTTTAGAGGCGCAAAAATTTTGTAAATTAGGTAATTTGCAATTTATTCTTTTTTGAGAATTATTTGACCTTATGTGAAATTAGGTTCATTTGCAATTTTATGCTTTTTTGAACATTTTGCGCCTTCCTCTATATTTTGCGACCTTCTGTAGAGGCGCAAAAATGTTGTAAATTAGGTGCATTTGCAATTTTATTTTTTTTTTTTGGAAATTTTGCGCCGTTATGTAGAGGAGCAAAAATTTTGTAAACTAGGCGCATTTTGCAGTTTTATGCTTTTTTTGAAAAATTTGCGCCTTTCTTTATATTTTACGCCCTTCTGTAGATGCGCAAAGATTTTGTAAATTAGGTTCATTTGCAATTTTATGCTCTTTTGAAAATTTTGCGCCTTTCTCTATATTTTGCGACCTTCTGCAGAGGCTCAAAGATTTTGTAAATAAGGTTCATTTGCAAATTTTTTTTTTTAAATTCTGCCCCCTTCTGTAGATGCGCAAAGATTTTGTAAATTAGGTTCATTTGCAATTTTATGCTTTTTTGAACATTTTGCGAATTCCTCTATATTTTGCGACCTTCTGTAGAGGCACAAAAATTTTGTAAATTAGGTGCATTTGCAATTTTTTTTTTTTTTTTGGAAATTTTGCGCCGTTATGTAGAGGCGCAAAGATTTTGCAAATTAGGTGCATTTGCAGTTTTATGCTTTTTTGAAAAATTTGCGCCTTTCTTTATATTTTTTGAAAATTTTCGCCATTTTCCATATTTTGCGACCTTCCTTAGAGGGGCAAAGATTTTGTAAATTAGGTGCATTTGCAATTTTTTTTTTTTTTTGAAAATTTTGCGCCGTTATGTGGAGGCGCAAACATTTTTTAAATTAGGCGCATTTGCAATTTTATGGTTTTTTGAAAATTTTGAGCCTTTCTCAAAATTAGGTGCATTTGCAATTTTTTTTTTTTTTTTGAAAATTCTGCGCCCTTCTGTAGATGCGCAAAGATTTTGTAAATTAGGTTCATTTGCAATTTTGTGCTTTTTTGAAGATTTTGCGTCTTTCTCTATATTTTGCGACCTTTTGTAGAGGCTCAAAAATTTTGTAAATTAGGTGCATTTGCAATTTTTTTTTTTTTTTTAATTCTGCGCCCTTCTGTAGATGCGCAAAGATTTTGTAAATTAGGTTCATTTGCAATTTTATGCTTTTTTGAACATTTTGCGCCTTCCTCTATATTTTGCGACCTTCTGTAGAGGCGCAAAAATGTTGTAAATTAGGTGCATTTGCAATTTTTTTTTTTTTTTTTGGAAATTTTGCGCCGTTATGTAGAGGCGCAAAAATTTAGCAAATTAGGTGCATTTGCAATTTTATGCTTTTTTGAAAATTCTGCGCCCTTCTGTAGATGCGCAAAGATTTTGTAAATTACAATTTTATGGTTTTTTGAAATTTCTGCGCCCTTCTGTAGATGCGCAAAAATTTTGTAAATTTACAATTTTATACGTCTTTTTCCATAATTTTCGCCCTTCTTTAGAGGCGCAAAAATTTTGTAAATTAGGTGCATTTGCAATTTTATTCTGTTTAAAAATTTTGTAAATTAGGCGCATTTGCAATTTTATGCTTTTATGAACATTTTGCTTCTTTTTCCATGATTTTCGCCCTTCTTTAGAGGCTCAAAAGTTTTGTAAATTTTGTCATTTGCAATTTATTCTTTTTTGAAAATTTTTCGTCCTTATTTAGAGGCTCAAACATTTTGTAAATTAGGTGCATTTGCAAGTTTATGCTTTTTATGTAGAGGCGCAAACATTTTGTAAACTAGGCGCATTTTCAGTTTTATGCTTTTTTGAAAAATTTGCGCCTTTTTGTATATTTTACGCCCTTCTGTAGATGCGCGAAGATTTTGTAAATTAGTCGCATTTGCAATTTTATGCTTTTTTGAAAATTTTCCTTTTTCCATATTTTGCGACCTTCTTTAGAGGGGCAAAGATTTTGTAAATTAGGTGCATTTGCATTTTTTTTTTTTTTTAATTTTGCGCCGTTATGTGTAAATTAGCCGCATTTGCAATTTTATGCTTTTTTGAAAATTTTGTGCCTTTCTCAAAATTAGGTGCATTTGCAATTTTTTTTTTTTTTTGAAAATTCTGCGCCCTTCTCTATATTTTGCGAATTATTTTTTGTAAATTAGGTGCATTTGCAAGTATATGCTTTTATGAAAATTTTGTTTCTTTTTCCATAATTTTCGCCCTACTTTAATGGCGCATAGATTTTGAAAATTAGGTTCATTTGCAATTTTATGCTTTTTTGAAAATTTTGCGTCTTTCTCTATATTTTGCGAATTATTTTTTGTAAATTAGGTGCATTTGCAAGTATATGCTTTTATGAAAATTTTGTTTCTTTTTCCATAATTTTCGCCCTACTTTAATGGCGCAAAAATTTTGTAAATTAGGTGCATTTGCAATTTTATTCTTTTTGAAAATTTTACGCCTTTCTGTAGATGCGCAAAGATTTTGTAAATTAGGTTCATTTGCAATTTTATGCTTTTTTGAACATGCCGAAAGATTTTGTAAATTAGGTTCATTTGCAATTTTATGCTTTTTTGAACATTTTGCGCCTTCCTCTATATTTTGCGACCTTCTGTAGAGGCGCAAAAATTTTGTAAATTAGATGCATTTGCAATTTTTTTTTTTTTTGTAAATTTTGCGTCGTTATGTAGAGGCGCAATAATGTTGCAAATTAGGTGCATTTGCAATTTTATGCTTTTTTGAAAATTCGGCGCCCTTCTGTAGATGCGCAAAGATTTTGTAAATTACAATTTTATGGTTTTTTGAAAATTCTGCGCTCTTCTGTAGATGCGCAAAAATTTTGTAAATTAGGTGCGCAGAGATTTTGTAAATTTGGCGCATTTACAATTTTATGCTTTTTTGAAAGTTTTGCGTCTTTTTCCATAATTTTCGCCCTTCTTTAGAGATGCAAAAATTTTGTAAATTAGGTGCATTTGCAATTTTATTCTTTTTGAAAATTTTACGCCCTTAAGTAGAGGCGCAAACATTTTGTAAATTAGGCGCATTTGCAAGTTTATGCTTTTATGAAAATTTTGTTTCTTTTTCCATAATTTTCGCCCTACTTTAATGGCGCAAAAATTTTGTAAATTAGGTGCATTTGCAATTTTATTCTTTTTGAAAATTTTATGCCCTTCTGGAGAGGCGCAAACATTTTGTAAATTAGGCAAATTTGCAATTTTATACTTTTATGAAAAGTTAGCGTCTTTTTCTATAATTTTCGCCCTTCTTCAGAGGCGCAAATGTTTTGTAAATTAGGTGCATTTTCAATTTTTTTATTTTTTGAAAATTTTGCGCCTTTTTCTATATTTTACGCCTTTCTGTAGAAGGGCTTCTTTTTCCATAATTTTCGCTCTTTTTTAGAGTTTTGTAAATTAGGTGCATTTTCAATTTAGTCTTTTTTGAATATTTTGCGCCCTTTTGTAGAGACGCAAAAATTTTGTAAATTAGGTGCATTTGCAATTTTATGCTTTTTTGAAAATTTTGCGCATTTTTCTATATTTTGTGACCTTCTGTAGAGGCGCAAAAATGTTGTAAATTATGTGCATTTGCAATTTATTCTTATTGAAAATTGTACGCCCTTATGTAGAGGCCCAAACATTTTGTAAATTAGGTGCATTTGCAATTTTATTCTGTTTGAAAATTTTATAAATTAGGCGCATTTGCAATTTTATGGTTTTTTGAAAATTCTGCGCCCTTCTGTAGATGCGCAAAGATTTTGTAAATTATAATTTTATGGTTTTTTGAAAATTCTGCGCTCTTCTGTAGATGCGCAAAAATTTTGTAAATTAGGTGCGCAGAGATTTTGTAAATTTGGCGCATTTACAATTTTATGCTTTTTTGAAAGTTTTGCGTCTTTTTCCATAATTTTCGCCCTTCTTTAGAGGCGCAACAATTTTGTAAATTAGGTTCATTTGCAATTTTATGCTTTTTTGAAAATTTTGTGCCTTTCTCTACATTTTGCGACCTTCTGGAGAGGCGCAAAGATTTTGTAAATTAGGTGCATTTGCAATTTTATGTTTTTTTTGAAAATTCTGCGCCCTTCTGTAGATGCACAAAGATTTTGTAAATTAGGCGCATTTGCAATTTTATGCTTTTTTGAAAATTTTCGCCTTTTTCCATATTTTGCAACTTTCTTTAGAGGGGCAAAGATTTTGTAAATTAGGTGCATTTGCAATTTTATGCTTTTTTGAAAATTCTGCGCCCTTCTGTACATGCGCAAAGATTTTTAAATTTGGTTCATTTGCAATTTTATGCTTTTTTGAAAATTTTGCGCCTTTCTCTATATTTTGCGACCTTCTGTAAAGGCGCAAAAATTTTGTAAATTAGGTGCATTTGCAATTTTATTTTTTTTTTGGAAATTTTGCGCCGTTATGTAGAGGCGCAAAAATTTTGTAAATTAGGCGCATATGCAATTTTATGGTTTTTTGAAAATTCTGCGCCCTTCTGTAGATACGCAAAAATTTTGTAAATTAGGTGCATTTGCAATTTTATGCTTTTTTGAAAATTTTGCGTCTTTCTCTACATTTTGTGACCTTTGTAAATTAGGTGCATTTGCAATTTTTTTTTTTTTTTTGAAAATTTTGCGCCTTTCTCTATATTTTGCGACCTTCTGTAGAGGCGCAAAAATTTTGTAAATTAGGTGCATTTGCAATTTTTTTTTTTTTTTTTGATATTTCGGCGCCCTTTTGTAGATGCGCAAAGATTTCGTAAATTAGGTTCATTTGCAATTTTATGCTTTTTTGAAAATTTTGCGTCTTTCTCTATATTTTGCGACCTTCTGTAGAGGCGCAAAAATTTTGTAAATTAAGTGCATTTGCAATTTTATGGTTTTTGGGAAATTCTGTGCCCTTCTGTAGAAGTGCAAAAATTTTGTAAATTAGGTGCATTTGCAATTTTTTTTTTTTTTTTTTGATAATTCGGCGCTCTTTTGTAGATGCGCAAAGATTTCGTAAATTAGGTGCATTTGCAGTTTTATGCTTTTTTGAAAATTTTGCGCCTTTCTCTATATTTTGCGACCTTTTGTAGAGGCGCAAACATTTTGTAAATTAGGTACATTTGCAATTTTATTTTTTTTTTTTGAATATTCTGCGCCCTTCTGTAGAGGCGTAAAGATTTTGTAAATTAGGCGCATTTGCAATTTTATGCTTTTTTGAAAGTTTTGCGTCTTTTTCCATAATTTTCGCCCTTCATTAGAGGTGCAAAAATTTTGTAAATTAGGTGCATTTGCAATTTTTTTTTTTTTTGAAAATTTTGCGCATTTCTCTATATTTTACGCCCTTCTGTAGAGGCGCAAAAATGTTGTAAATAAGGTGCATTTGCAATTTTATGCTTTTTTGAAAATTTTGCGACTTTCTCTATATTTTGCGACCTTCTGTAGGAGCGCAAACATTTTGTAAATTAGGTGCATTTTCAATTTTATTTTTTTTTGAAAATTTTGCGCCGTTATGTAGAGAAACAAACATTTTGTAAATTAGGTGCAGTTGCAATTTTATTCTTTTTGAAAATTTTGCGCCCTTATGTAGAGCCGCAAACATTTTGTAAATTATGCGCATTTGCAATTTTATGAAATGTTAGCGTCTTTTTCCATAATTTTCGCCCTTTTTTAGAGGCGCAAAAGTTTTGTAAAATAAGTGCATTTTCAATATTTTTCTTTTTTGAAAATTTTGCGCCTTTCTCTATATTTTACGCCCTTCTGTAGAGGCGCAAATATTTTGTAAATTAGGCGCATTTGCAATTTTATGCTTTTATGCAAATTGTGCTTCTTTTTCCATAATTTTCGCCCTACTTTAATGGCGCAAAAATTTTGTAAATTAGGTGCATTTGCAATTTATTCCTGCATTTGCAATTTAGTCTTTTTTGAAAAATTTTCGCCCTTATGTAGAGGCTCAAAAATTTTGTAAATTAGATGCATTTGTAATTTTATGCTTTTTTGATAATTTTGCGATATTTTTAAAATTTTGCGCCCTTTTGTAGAGACGCAAAAATTTTGTAAATAAGGTGCATTTGCAATTTTATTTATTTTTTGAAAATTTTGCGTCTTTTTCCATAATTTTCGCCCTTCTTTAGAGGCGCAAACATTTTGTAAATTAGGTGCATTTGCCATTTTATTCTTTTTGAAAATTTTTCGCCCTTATTTAGAGGCTCAAAAATTTTGTAAAGTAGGCGCATTGTAAACTAGGCGCATATTTTGCGACCTTCTTTAGAGGGGCAAAGATTTTGTAAATTAGTTTCATTTGCAATTTATTCTTTTTTGAAAATTTTTCGCCCTTATTTAGAGGCTCAAAAATGTGCATTTGCAATTTTTTTTTTTTTTTGAAAATTCTGCGCCCTTCTGTAGATGCGCATAGATTTTGAAAATTAGGTTCATTTGCAATTTTATGCTTTTTTGAAAATTTTGCGTCTTTCTCTATATTTTGCGAATTATTTTTTGTAAATTAGGTGCATTTGCAAGTATATGCTTTTATGAAAATTTTGTTTCTTTTTCCATAATTTTCGCCCTACTTTAATGGCGCAAAAATTTTGTAAATTAGGTGCATTTGCAATTTTATTCTTTTTGAAAATTTTACGCCTTTCTGTAGATGCGCAAAGATTTTGTAAATTAGGTTCATTTGCAATTTTATGCTTTTTTGAACATGCGCAAAGATTTTGTAAATTAGGTTCATTTGCAATTTTATGCTTTTTTGAACATTTTGCGCCTTCCTCTATATTTTGCGACCTTCTGTAGAGGCGCAAAAATTTTTTAAATTAGATGCATTTGCAATTTTTTTTTTTTTGTAAATTTTGCGTCGTTATGTAGAGGCGCAATAATGTTGCAAATTAGGTGCATTTGCAATTTTATGCTTTTTTGAAAATTCGGCGCCCTTCTGTAGATGCGCAAAGATTTTGTAAATTACAATTTTATTGTTTTTTGAAAATTCTGTGCTCTTCTGTAGATGCGCAAAAATTTTGTAAATTAGGTGCGCAGAGATTTTGTAAATTTGGCGCATTTACAATTTTATGCTTTTTTGAAAGTTTTGCGTCTTTTTCCATAATTTTCGCCCTTCTTTAGAGATGCAAAAATTTTGTAAATTAGGTGCATTTGCAATTTTATTCTTTTTGAAAATTTTACGCCCTTAAGTAGAGGCGCAAACATTTTGTAAATTAGGCGCATTTGCAAGTTTATGCTTTTATGAAAATTTTGTTTCTTTTTCCATAATTTTCGCCCTACTTTAATGGCGCAAAAATTTTGTAAATTAGGTGCATTTGCAATTTTATTCTTTTTGAAAATTTTATGCCCTTCTGGAGAGGCGCAAACATTTTGTAAATTAGGCAAATTTGCAATTTTATACTTTTATGAAAAGTTAGCGTCTTTTTCTATAATTTTCGCCCTTCTTCAGAGGCGCAAATGTTTTGTAAATTAGGTGCATTTTCAATTTTTTTATTTTTTGAAAATTTTGCGCCTTTTTCTATATTTTACGCCTTTCTGTAGAAGGGCTTCTTTTTCCATAATTTTCGCTCTTTTTTAGAGTTTTGTAAATTAGGTGCATTTTCAATTTAGTCTTTTTTGAAAATTTTGCGCCCTTTTGTAGAGACGCAAAAATTTTGTAAATTAGGTGCATTTGCAATTTTATGCTTTTTTGAAAATTTTGCGCATTTTTCTATATTTTGTGACCTTCTGTAGAGGCGCAAAAATGTTGTAAATTATGTGCATTTGCAATTTATTCTTATTGAAAATTGTACGCCCTTATGTAGAGGCCCAAACATTTTGTAAATTAGGTGCATTTGCAATTTTATTCTGTTTGAAAATTTTATAAATTAGGCGCATTTGCAATTTTATGGTTTTTTGAAAATTCTGCGCCCTTCTGTAGATGCGCAAAGATTTTGTAAATTATAATTTTATGGTTTTTTGAAAATTCTGCGCTCTTCTGTAGATGCGCAAAAATTTTGTAAATTAGGTGCGCAGAGATTTTGTAAATTTGGCGCATTTACAATTTTATGCTTTTTTGAAAGTTTTGCGTCTTTTTCCATAATTTTCGCCCTTCTTTAGAGGCGCAACAATTTTGTAAATTAGGTTCATTTGCAATTTTATGCTTTTTTGAAAATTTTGTGCCTTTCTCTACATTTTGCGACCTTCTGGAGAGGCGCAAAGATTTTGTAAATTAGGTGCATTTGCAATTTTATGTTTTTTTTGAAAATTCTGCGCCCTTCTGTAGATGCACAAAGATTTTGTAAATTAGGCGCATTTGCAATTTTATGCTTTTTTGAAAATTTTCGCCTTTTTCCATATTTTGCAACTTTCTTTAGAGGGGCAAAGATTTTGTAAATTAGGTGCATTTGCAATTTTATGCTTTTTTGAAAATTCTGCGCCCTTCTGTACATGCGCAAAGATTTTTAAATTTGGTTCATTTGCAATTTTATGCTTTTTTGAAAATTTTGCGCCTTTCTCTATATTTTGCGACCTTCTGTAAAGGCGCAAAAATTTTGTAAATTAGGTGCATTTGCAATTTTATTTTTTTTTTGGAAATTTTGCGCCGTTATGTAGAGGCGCAAAAATTTTGTAAATTAGGCGCATATGCAATTTTATGGTTTTTTGAAAATTCTGCGCCCTTCTGTAGATACGCAAAAATTTTGTAAATTAGGTGCATTTGCAATTTTATGCTTTTTTGAAAATTTTGCGTCTTTCTCTACATTTTGTGACCTTTGTAAATTAGGTGCATTTGCAATTTTATTTTTTTTTTTGAAAATTTTGCGCCTTTCTCTATATTTTGCGACCTTCTGTAGAGGCGCAAAAATTTTGTAAATTAGGTGCATTTGCAATTTTTTTTTTTTTTTTTTTTGATATTTCGGCGCCCTTTTGTAGATGCGCAAAGATTTCGTAAATTAGGTTCATTTGCAATTTTATGCTTTTTTGAAAATTTTGCGTCTTTCTCTATATTTTGCGACCTTCTGTAGAGGCGCAAAAATTTTGTAAATTAAGTGCATTTGCAATTTTATGGTTTTTGGGAAATTCTGTGCCCTTCTGTAGAAGTGCAAAAATTTTGTAAATTAGGTGCATTTGCAATTTTTTTTTTTTTTTTTTGATAATTCGGCGCTCTTTTGTAGATGCGCAAAGATTTCGTAAATTAGGTGCATTTGCAGTTTAATGCTTTTTTGAAAATTTTGCGCCTTTCTCTATATTTTGCGACCTTTTGTAGAGGCGCAAACATTTTGTAAATTAGGTACATTTGCAATTTTATTTTTTTTTTTTGAATATTCTGCGCCCTTCTGTAGATGCGTAAAGATTTTGTAAATTAGGCGCATTTGCAATTTTATGCTTTTTTGAAAGTTTTGCGTCTTTTTCCATAATTTTCGCCCTTCATTAGAGGTGCAAAAATTTTGTAAATTAGGTGCATTTGCAATTTTTTTTTTTTTTGAAAATTTTGCGCATTTCTCTATATTTTACGCCCTTCTGTAGAGGCGCAAAAATGTTGTAAATAAGGTGCATTTGCAATTTTATGCTTTTTTGAAAATTTTGCGACTTTCTCTATATTTTGCGACCTTCTGTAGGAGCGCAAACATTTTGTAAATTAGGTGCATTTTCAATTTTATTTTTTTTTGAAAATTTTGCGCCGTTATGTAGAGAAACAAACATTTTGTAAATTAGGTGCAGTTGCAATTTTATTCTTTTTGAAAATTTTGCGCCCTTATGTAGAGCCGCAAACATTTTGTAAATTATGCGCATTTGCAATTTTATGAAATGTTAGCGTCTTTTTCCATAATTTTCGCCCTTTTTTAGAGGCGCAAAAGTTTTGTAAAATAAGTGCATTTTCAATATTTTTCTTTTTTGAAAATTTTGCGCCTTTCTCTATATTTTACGCCCTTCTGTAGAGCCGCAAAAATTTTGTAAATTAGGTGCATTTGCAATTTTATTTGTTTTTGAAAATTCTGCGCCCTTTTGTAGATGCGCAAAGATTTAGTAAATTAAGTTCATTTGCAATTTTATGCTTTTTTGAAAATTTTGCGACTTTCTCAATATTTTGCGACCTTCTGTAGGAGCGCAAAAATTTTGTAAATTAGGTGCATTTTCAATTTTATTTTTTTTTGAAAATTTTGCGCCGTTATGTAGAGAAACAAACATTTTGTAAATTAGGTGCATTTGCAATTTTATGCTTTTTTGAAAATTTTGCGCCTTTTTCTATATTTTGCGCCCTTCTGTAGATGCGAAGAGATTTTGTAAATTTGGCGCATTTGCAATTTTATACTTTTTTGAAAATTGTGCGTCTTTTTCCATAATTTTCGGTGCATTTGAAATTTTATTCTTTTTGAAAGTTTTGCGCCTTAAGTAGAGGCGCAAATATTTTGTAAATTAGGCGCATTTGCAATTTTATGCTTTTATGCAAATTGTGCTTCTTTTTCCATAATTTTCGCCCTACTTTAATGGCGCAAAAATTTTGTAAATTAGGTGCATTTGCAATTTATTCCTGCATTTGCAATTTAGTCTTTTTTGAAAAATTTTCGCCCTTATGTAGAGGCTCAAAAATTTTGTAAATTAGACGCATTTGTAATTTTATGCTTTTTTGATAATTTTGCGATATTTTTAAAATTTTGCGCCCTTTTGTAGAGACGCAAAAATTTTGTAAATAAGGTGCATTTGCAATTTTACGTATTTTTTGAAAATTTTGCGTCTTTTTCCATAATTTTCGCCCTTCTTTAGAGGCGCAAACATTTTGTAAATTAGGTGCATTTGCCATTTTATTCTTTTTGAAAATTTTTCGCCCTTATTTAGAGGCTCAAAAATTTTTGTAAAGTAGGCGCATTGTAAACTAGGCGCATATTTTGCGACCTTCTTTAGAGGGGCAAAGATTTTGTAAATTAGTTTCATTTGCAATTTATTCTTTTTTGAAAATTTTTCGCCCTTATTTAGAGGCTCAAAAATTTTGTAAATTAGGTCATTTGCAATTTATTCTTTTTAGAAAATTTTTCGCCCTTATTTAGAGGCTCAAAAATTTTGTAAATTAGGTGCATTTGCAAGTTTATGCTTTTTTGAAAATTTTGCGTTTTTTTCAAAATTTTGCGCCCTTATTTAGAGGCGCAAAAATTTTGTAAACTAGGCGCATTGTAAACTAGGGGCATATTTTGCGACCTTCTTTAGAGGGGCAAAGATTTTGTAAGTTAGGTGCATTTGCAATTTTATTCTTTTTGAAAGTTTTACGCCCTTCTTTAGAGGCGCAAAAATTTTGTAAATTAGGTGCATTTACAAGTTTATGCTTTTTTGAAAATGTTGCGCCTTTCTCTATATTTTGAGACCTTCTGCAGAGGCGCAAAAATTTTGTAAATTAGGTACATTTGCAATTTTATTCTTTTTTGAACATTTTGCGAATTAGGTGCATTTGCAATTTATTCCTGCATTTGCAATTTAGTCTTTTTTGAAAAATTTTCGCCCTTATGTAGAGGCTCAAAAATTTTGTAAATTAGACGCATTTGTAATTTTATGCTTTTTTGATAATTTTGCGATATTTTTAAAATTTTGCGCCCTTTTGTAGAGACGCAAAAATTTTGTAAATAAGGTGCATTTGCAATTTTACGTATTTTTTGAAAATTTTGCGTCTTTTTCCATAATTTTCGCCCTTCTTTAGAGGCGCAAACATTTTGTAAATTAGGTGCATTTGCCATTTTATTCTTTTTGAAAATTTTTCGCCCTTATTTAGAGGCTCAAAAATTTTGTAAAGTAGGCGCATTGTAAACTAGGCGCATATTTTGCGACCTTCTTTAGAGGGGCAAAGATTTTGTAAATTAGTTTCATTTGCAATTTATTCTTTTTTGAAAATTTTTCGCCCTTATTTAGAGGCTCAAAAATTTTGTAAATTAGGTCATTTGCAATTTATTCTTTTTAGAAAATTTTTCGCCCTTATTTAGAGGCTCAAAAATTTTGTAAATTAGGTGCATTTGCAAGTTTATGCTTTTTTGAAAATTTTGCGTTTTTTTCAAAATTTTGCGCCCTTATTTAGAGGCGCAAAAATTTTGTAAACTAGGCGCATTGTAAACTAGGGGCATATTTTGCGACCTTCTTTAGAGGGGCAAAGATTTTGTAAGTTAGGTGCATTTGCAATTTTATTCTTTTTGAAAGTTTTACGCCCTTCTTTAGAGGCGCAAAAATTTTGTAAATTAGGTGCATTTACAAGTTTATGCTTTTTTGAAAATGTTGCGCCTTTCTCTATATTTTGAGACCTTCTGCAGAGGCGCAAAAATTTTGTAAATTAGGTACATTTGCAATTTTATTCTTTTTTGAACATTTTGCGACCTTCTGCAGAGGCGCAAAAATTTTGTAAATTAGGTACATTTGCAATTTTATTCTTTTTTTTGAAAATTTTGAGCCCTTTTCCATATTTTGAGCCCTTCTGCAGAGGCGCAAATATTTTTTAAATTAGGTGGATTTGTAATTTTATGATTTTTTTGAAAATTTTGCGTCGTTTCCCATAACTTTCGGCCTTCTTTAAAGGCGCAAAAATTTTGTAAATTAGGTGTATTTGCAATTTTATTCGTTTTAAAAATTTTGCGCCCTTATGTAGAGTCGCAAACATTTTGTAAATTAGGCGCATTTGCAACTTTATGCTTTTATGAAAATTTTGCGTCTTTTTCCATAATTTTCGACCTTTTTTAGAGGAGCAAAGATTTTGTAAATTTGGCGCATTTGCAATTTTTTCTTTTTTGAAAATTTTGCGCCTTTCTCTATATTTTACGCCCTTCTGTAGATGCGCAAAGATTTTGTAAATTAGGTGCATTTGCAATTTTATGCTTTTTAGAAAATTCTGCGCCTTTCTCTGTATTTTGCGACCTTCTGTAGAGCCGATTTTTTTTTTAAATTAGGTGCATTTTCAAATTTATTCTTTTTTGAAAATTTTTTCTATATTTTGTAAATTATGTGCATTTGGAATTTTGCTCCTTTCTCTATATTTTGCACCCTTCTGTAGAGGCGCAAACATTTTGTAAATACGGCGAATTTACAATTTTATGCTTTTTTGAAAATGTTGCGCCCTTCTCTATATTTTGCGACCTTCTGCAGAGGCGCAAAAATTTTGTAAATTAGGTACATTTGCAATTTTATTCTTTTTTTTCTAAATTTTGAGCACTTTTCCATATTTTAAGCCCTTCTGCAGAGGCGAAAATATTTTGTAAATTAGGTGCATTTTCAATTTTATTTTTTTTGATAATTTTGCGCCGTTATGTAGAGGTGCAAAAATTTTGTAAATTAGGTGCATTTGCAATTTTATTCGTTTTGAAAATTTTGTAAATTAGGCGCATTTGCAATTTTATGCTTTTATGAACATTTTGCTTCTTTTTCCATGATTTTTGACCTTCTTTAGGGGCGCAAAAATTTTGTAAATTTTGTCATTTGCAATTTATTATTTTTTGAAAATTTTTCGTCCTTATTTAGAGGCTCAAACATTTTGTAAATTAGGTGCATTTGCAAGTTTATGCTTTTTAGGTAGAGGCGCAAACATTTTGTAAACTAGGCGCATTTGCAGTTTTATGCTTTTTTGAAAAATTTGCGCCTTTCTTTATATTTTACGCCCTTCTGTAGATGCGCGAAGATTTTGTAAATTAGGCGCATTTGCAATTTTATGCTTTTTTGAAAATTTTCGCCATTTTCCATATTTTGCGACCTTCCTTAGAGGGGCAAAGATTTTGTAAATTAGGTGCATTTGCAATTTTTTTTTTTTTTTTGTAAATTTTGCGCCGTTATGTGGAGGCGCAAACATTTTTTAAATTAGGCGCATTTGCAATTTTATGGTTTTTTGAAAATTTTGAGCCTTTCTCAAAATTATGTGCATTTGCAATTTTTTTTTTTTTGAAAATTCTGCGCCCTTTTGTAGATGCGCAAAGATTTTGTAAATTAGGTTCATTTGCAATTTTATGCTTTTTTGAACATTTTGCGCCTTCCTCTATATTTTGCGACCTTCTGTAGAGACGCAAAAATGTTGTAAATTAGGTGCATTTGCAATTTTTTTTTTTTTTTGGGAATTTTGCGCCGTTATGTAGAGGCGCAAAAATTTTGCAAATTAGGTGCATTTGCAATTTTATGCTTTTTTGAAAATTCTGCGCCCTTCTGTAGATGCGCAAAGATTTTGTAAATTACAATTTTATGGTTTTTTGAAATTTCTGCGCCCTTCTGTAGATGCGCAAAAATTTTGTAAATTAGGTGCGCAGAGATTTTGTAAATTTGGCGCATTTACAATTTTATACGTCTTTTTCCATAATTTTCGCCCTTCTTTAGAGACGCAAAAATTTTGTAATTTAGGTGAATTTGCAATTTTATTCTGTTTGAAAATTTTTCGTCCTTATTTAGAGGCTCAAACATTTTGTAAATTAGGTGCATTTGCAAGTTTATGCTTTTTATGTAGAGGCGCAAACATTTTGTAAACTAGGCGCATTTTCAGTTTTATGCTTTTTTGAAAAATTTGCGCCTTTTTGTATTTTTTACGCCCTTCTGTAGATGCGCGAAGATTTTGTAAATTAGTCGCATTTGCAATTTTATTTTCCCTTTTTCCATATTTTGCGACCTTCTTTAGAGGGGCAAAGATTTTGTAAATTAGGTGCATTTGCATTTTTTTTTTTTTAATTTTGCGCCGTTATGTATAAATTAGCCGCATTTGCAATTTTATGCTTTTTTGAAAATTTTGTGCCTTTCTCAAAATTAGGTGCATTTGCAATTTTTGCATAGATTTTGTAAATTAGGTTCATTTGCAATTTTATGCTTTTTTGAAAATTTTGCGTCTTTCTCTATATTTTGCGAATTATTTTTTGTAAATTAGGTGCATTTGCAAGTATATGCTGTTTTGAAAATTTTAGGTTTTTTTTAACAAATTTTGCGCCCTTATGTAGAGGCGCAAAAATTTTGTAAACTAGGCGCATTGTAAACTAGGCGCATTGTAAACTAGGCGCATATTTTGCGACCTTCTTTTGAGGGGCAATTCTCTATATTTTGCGACCTTCTGCAGAGGCGCAAAAATTTTGTAAATTAGGTACATTTCTATATTTTGCGCTAATTTTATTCTTTTTTAAAAATTTTGCGCCTTTCTGTAGATGCGCAAAGATTTTGTAAATTAGGTTCATTTGCAATTTTATGCTTTTTTGAACATGCGCAAAGATTTTGTAAATTAGGTTCATTTGCAATTTTATGCTTTTTTGAACATTTTTCGCCTTCCTCTATATTTTGCGACCTTCTGTAGAGGCGCAAAAATTTTGTAAATTATGTGCATTTGCAATTTTTTTTTTTAATTCTGCGCCCTTCTGTAGATGCGCAAAGATATTGTAAATTAGGTTAATTTGCAATTTTATGCTTTTTTGAACATTTTGCGCCTTCCTCTATATTTTGCGACCTTCTGTAGAGGCGCAAAAATTTTGTAAATTAGGTGCATTTGCATTTTTTTTTTTTTTGGAAATTTTGCGTCGTTATGTAGAGGCGCAATAATGTTGCAAATTAGGTGCATTTGCAATTTTATGCTTTTTTGAAAATTCGGCGCCCTTCTGTAGATGAGCAAAGATTTTGTAAATTACAATTTTATGGTTTTTTGAAAATTCTGCGCTCTTCTGTAGATGCGCAAAAATTTTGTAAATTAGGTGCGCAGAGATTTTGTAAATTTGGCGCATTTACAATTTTCTGCTTTTTTGGAAGTTTTGCGTCTTTTTCCATAATTTTCGCCCTTCTTTAGAGGTGCAAAAATTTTGTAAATTAGGTGCATTTGCAATTTTATTCTTTTTGAAAGTTTTGCGCCCTTAAGTAGAGGCACAAACATTTTGTAAATTAGGTGCATTTGCAATTTTATGGTTTTTGGGAAATTCTGCGCCCTTCTGTAGATGCCAAAAATTTTGTAAATTAGGTGCATTTGCAATTTTTATCTTTTTTGAAAATTTTGCGTCTTTCTCTATATTTTACGCCCTTCTGTAGAGGCGCAAAAATTTTGTAAATTAGGTGCATTTGCAATTTTATGCTTTTTTGAAAATGTTGCGCCTTTCTCTATATTTTGCGACCTTCTGTAGAGACGCAAAAATTTTGTAAATTAGGTGCATTTGCAATTTTATTTTTTTGTTGAAAATTTTGAGCCGTTATGTAGAGGCGCAAAAATTTTGTAAATTAGGCGCATTTGCAATTTTATGCTTTTTTGAAAGTTTTGCGTCTTTTTCCATAATTTTCGCCCTTCATTAGAGGTGCAAAAATTTTGTAAATTAGGTGCATTTGCAATTTTATGCTTTTTTGAAAATTTTGCGCATTTCTCTATATATTACGCCCTTCTGTAGAGGCGCAAAAATTTTGTAAATAAGGTGCGTTTGCAATTTTATGCTTTTTTGAAAATTTTTCGCCGGTATGTAGAGGCCCAAAAATTTTGTAAATTAGGCGCATATGCAAATTTAAGTTTTTTTGAAAAATTTTCGCCCTTCTGTAGATGCGCAAAAATTTTGTAAATTAGGTGCATTTGCAATTTTATGCTTTTTTGAAAATTTTGCGCCGTTATGTAGAGGCGCAAAATTGTGTAAATTAGGCGCATTTGCAATTTTATGGTTTTTTGAAAATTCTGCGCCCTTCTGTAGATGCGCAAACATTTTTTAAATTAGGTGCATTTGCAATTTTTCTCTTTTTTGAAAATTTTGCGCCTTTTACTATATTTTACGCCCTTCTGTAGAGGCGAAAAAAAATTTGTAAATTAGGTTCATTTGCAATTTTATGCTTTTTTGAACATTTTGTGCCTTTCTCTATATTTTACAGCCTTCTGTAGAGGAGGCGCAACAATTTTGTAAATTAGGTTCATTTGCAATATTATGCTTTTTTGAAAATTTTGTGCCTTTCTCTACATTTTGCGCATTTTATGCTTTTTTGAAAATTCTGCGCCCTTCTGTACATGCGCAAAGATTTTTAAATTTGGTTCATTTGCAATTTTATGCTTTTTTGAAAATTTTGCGCCTTTCTCTATATTTTGCGACCTTCTGTAAAGGCGCAAAAATTTTGTAAATTAGGTGCATTTGCAATTTTTTTTTTTTGGAAATTTTGCGCCGTTATGTAGAGGCGCAAAAATTTTGTAAATTAGGCGCATATGCAATTTTATGGTTTTTTGAAAATTCTGCGCCCTTCTGTAGATGCGCAAAAATTTTGTAAATTAGGTGCATTTGCAATTTTATGCTTTTTTGAAAATTTTGTGCCTTTCTCTACATTTTGCGCATTTTATGCTTTTTTGAAAATTCTGCGCCCTTCTGTACATGCGCAAAGATTTTTAAATTTGGTTCATTTGCAATTTTATGCTTTTTTGAAAATTTTGCGCCTTTCTCTATATTTTGCGACCTTCTATAAAGGCGCAAAAATTTTGTAAATTAGGTGCATTTGCAATTTTTTTTTTTTTTGGAAATTTTGCGCCGTTATGTAGAGGCGCAAAAATTTTGTAAATTAGGCGCATATGCAATTTTATGGTTTTTTGAAAATTCTGCGCCCTTCTGTAGATGCGCAAAAATTTTGTAAATTAGGTGCATTTGCAATTTTATGCTTTTTTGAAAATTTTGCGTCTTTCTCTACATTTTGTGACCTTTGTAAATTAGGTGCATTTGCAATTTTTTTTTTTTTGTGATAATTCGGCGCCCTTTTGTAGATGCGCAAAGATTTCGTAAATTAGGTTCATTTGCAATTTTATGCTATTTTGAAAATTTTGCGTCTTTCTCTATATTTTGCGACCTTCTGTAGAGGCGCAAAAATTTTGTAAATTAAGTGCATTTGCAATTTTATGGTTTTTGGGAAATTCTGCGCCCTTCTGTAGAAGCGCAAAAATTTTGTAAATTAGGTGCATTTGCAATTTTTTTTTTTTGATAATTGCCGAATTATCAAAAAAAAAAAAATGCGCAAAGATTTCGTAAATTAGGTGCATTTGCAGTTTTATGCTTTTTTGAAAATTTTGCGCCTTTCTCTATATTTTGCGACCTTCTGTAGAGGCGCAAACATTTTGTAAATTAGGTACATTTGCAATTTTATTTTTTTTTTTGAATATTCTGCGCCCTTCTGTAGAGGCGCAAAAATTTTGTAAATTAAGTGCATTTGCAATTTTATGGTTTTTGGGAAATTCTGCGCCCTTCTGTAGAAGCGCAAACATTTTGTAAATTAGGCGCATTTGCAATTTTATGCTTTTTTGAAAGTTTTGCGTCTTTTTCCATAATTTTCGCCCTTCATTAGAGGTGCAAAAATTTTGTAAATTAGGTGCATTTGCAATTTTATGCTTTTTTGAAAATTTTGCGACTTTCTCTATATTTTGCGACCTTCTGTAGGAGCGCAAAAATTTTGTAAATTAGGTGCATTTTCAATTTTATTTTTTTTTGAAAATTTTGCGCCGTTATGTAGAGAAACAAACATTTTGTAAATTAGGTGCAGTTGCAATTTTATTCTTTTTGAAATTTTTGCGCCCTTATGTAGAGGCGCAAACATTTTGTAAATTAGGCGCATTTGCAATTTTATGCTTTTATGCAAATTGTGCTTCTTTTTCCATAATTTTCGCCCTACTTTAATGGCGCAAAAATTTTTGAAATTTTTGCGCATTTCTCTATATTTTACGCCCTTCTGTAGAGGCGCAAAAATGTTGTAAATAAGGTGCATTTGCAATTTTATGCTTTTTTGAAAATTTTGCGACTTTCTCTATATTTTGCGACCTTCTGTAGGAGCGCAAAAATTTTGTAAATTAGGTGCATTTTCAATTTTATTTTTTTTTGAAAATTTTGCGCCGTTATGTAGAGAAACAAACATTTTGTAAATTAGGTGCAGTTGCAATTTTATTCTTTTTGAAATTTTTGCGCCCTTATGTAGAGGCGCAAACATTTTGTAAATTAGGCGCATTTGCAATTTTATGCTTTTATGCAAATTGTGCTTCTTTTTCCATAATTTTCGCCCTACTTTAATGGCGCAAAAATTTTGTAAATTAGGTGCATTTGCAATTTATTCCTGCATTTGCAATTTAGTCTTTTTTGAAAATTTTTCGCCCCTATGTAGAGGCTCAAAAATTTTGTAAATTAGATGCATTTGTAATTTTATGCTTTTTTGATAATTTTGCGATATTTTTCCATAATTTTCGCCCTTCTTTAGAGGCGCAAACATTTTGTAAATTAGGTGCATTTGCCATTTTATTCTTTTTGAAAATTTTTCGCCCTTTTTTAGAGGCTCAAAAATTTTGTAAAGTAGGCGCATTGTAAACTAGGCGCATATTTTGCGACCTTCTTTAGAGGGGCAAAGATTTTGTAAATTAGTTTCATTTGCAATTTATTCTTTTTTGAAAATTTTTCGCCCTTATTTAGAGGCTCAAAAATTTTGTAAATTAGGTCATTTGCAATTTATTCTTTTTTGAAAATTTTTCGCCCTTATTTAGAGGCTCAAAAATTTTGTAAATTAGGTGCATTTGCAAGTTTATGCTTTTTTGAAAATTTTGCGTTTTTTTCAAAATTTTGCGCCCTTATTTAGAGGCGCAAAAATTTTGTAAACTAGGCGCATTGTAAACTAGGGGCATATTTTGCGACCTTCTTTAGAGGGGTAAAGATTTTGTAAGTTAGGTGCATTTGCAATTTTATTCTTTTTGAAAGTTTTACGCCCTTCTTTAGAGGCGCAAAAATTTTGTAAATTAGGTGCATTTGCAAGTTTATGCTTTTTTTAAAATGTTGCGCCTTTCTCTATATTTTGAGACCTTCTGCAGAGGCGCAAAAATTTTGTAAATTAGGTACATTTGCAATTTTATTCTTTTTTGAACATTTTGCGACCTTCTGCAGAGGCGCAAAAATTTTGTAAATTAGGTACATTTGCAATTTTATTCTTTTTTTTGAAAATTTTGAGCCCTTTTCCATATTTTGAGCCCTTCTGCAGAGACGCATATATTTTTTAAATTAGGTGGATTTGTAATTTTATGATTTTTTTAAATTTTGCGCCCTTTTGTAGCAGCGCAAACATTTTGCTCCCTTTTCTATATTTTGCGCTAATTTTATTCTTTTTTAAAAATTTTGCGCCTTTCTCTTAGTTTTGAGTCCGTCTGTAGAGGCGCGAAAATGTTGTAAATTAAGTGTATTTGCAATTTTATTCTTTTTTGAAAATTTTGTCTATATTTTGTAAATTAGTTGCATTTGGAATTTTGCGCCTTTCTCTATATTTTGCGCCCTTCTGTAGAGGAGCAAAGATTTTGTAAATTTGGCGCATTTGCAATTTTATGCTTTTTTGAAAATTTTGCGTCGTTTTCCATAACTTTCGGCCTTTTTTAAAGGCGCAAAAATTTTGTAAATTAGGTGTATTTGCAATTTTATTCGTTTTAAAAATTTTGCGCCCTTATGTAGAGGCGCAAACATTTTGTAAATTAGGCGCATTTGCAACTTTATGCTTTTATGAAAATTTTGCGTCTTTTTCCATAATTTTCGACCTTTTTTAGAGGCGCAAATATTTTGTAAATTAGGTGCTTTTGCAATTTTTTGCTTCTTTGAAAATTCTGCGCCCTTCTGTAGATGCGCAAACATTTTGTAAATAAGGTTCATTTGCAATTTTATGCTTTTTTGAAAAGTTTGCGCCGTTATGTAGAGGCACAAAAATTTTGTAAATTAGGCGCATTTGCAATTTTATTCTTTTTTGATAATTTTGTCTATATTTTGTAAATTAGTTGCATTTGGAAATTTGCGCCTTTCTCTATATTTTGCGCCCTTCTGTAGAGGAGCAAAGATTTTGTAAATTTGGCGCATTTGCAATTTTTTCTTTTTTGAAAATTTTGCGCTTTTCTCTATATTTTACGCCCTTCTGTAGATGCGCAAAGATTTTGTAAATTAGGTGCATTTGCAATTTCATGCTTTTTAGAAAATTCTGCGCCTTTCTCTGATTTTGCGACCTTCTGTAGAGCCGATTTTTTTTTTAAATTAGGTGCATTTTCAAATTTATTCTTTTTTGAAAATTTTGTCTATATTTTGTAAATTATGTGCATTTGGAATTTTGCTCCTTTCTCTATATTTTGCACCCTTCTGTAGAGGCGCAAACATTTTGTAAATACGGCGAATTTACAATTTTATGCTTTTTTGAAAATGTTGCACCCCTTTCCATATTTTGCGCCCTTTTGCAGATGCGCAAACATTTTGTAAATTAGGTTCATTTGCAATTTTATTCATTTTTGAAAATTTTGCGCCTTTCTCTATGTTTTGAGTCCTTCTATAGAGACGCGAAAATGTTGTAAATTAAGTTCCTTTGCAACTATATTCTTTTTTGAAAATTTGGCGCTCTTATGTTGAAGAGCAAAGATTTTGTAAATTTGGCGCATTTGCAATTTTATGCTTTTTTGAAATTTTTGCGTCGTTTTCCATAATTTTCGGCCTTCTTTAGATGCGCAAAAATTTTGTAAATTAGGTCATTTGCAATTTATTCTTTTTTGAAAATTTTTCGCCCTTATTTAGAGGCTCAAAAATTTTGTAAATTAGGTGCATTTGCAAGTTTATGATTTTTTGAAAATTTTGGGTTTTTTTCAAAATTTTGTGCCCTTATGTAGAGGCGCAAAAATTTTGTAAACTAGGCGCATTGTAAACTAGGCGCATATTTTGCGACCTTCTTTAGAGGGGCACAGATTTTGTAAATTAGGTACATTTGCAATTTTATTCTTTTATGAACATTTTGCGACCTTCTGCAGAGGCGCGAAAATGTTGTAAATTAAGTGTATTTGCAATTTTATTCTTTTTTGAAAATGTTGTCTATATTTTGTAAATTAGTTGCATTTGGAATTTTACGCCTTTCTCTATATTTTGCGCCCTTCTGTAGAGGAGCAAAGATTTTGTAAATTTGGCGCATTTGCAATTTTATGCTTTTTTGAAAATTTTGCGTCGTTTTCCATAACTTTCGGCCTTCTTTAAAGGCGCAAAGATTTTGTAAATTATGCGCATTTGCAATTTTGCGCCTTTCTCTATATTTTGAAATTTTTGCGTCGTTTTCCATAATTTTCGGCCTTCTTTAAAGGCGCAAAAATTTTGTAAATTAGGTGTATTTGCAATTTTATTCGTTTTAAAAATTTTGCGCCCTTATGTAGAGGCGCAAACATTTTGTAAATTAGGCGCATTTGCAATTTTATGGTTTTTTGAAAATTTTGCGCCTTTCTCTATATTTTACGCCCTTCTGTAGAGGCGCAAAAATTGTGTAAATTAGGTTCATTTGCAATTTTATGCTTTTTTGAAAATTTTGTGCTTTTCTCTATATTTTGCAACCTTCTGTAGAGGCGCAAAGATTTTGTAAATTAGGTGCATTTGCAATTTTATGTTTTTTTTGAAAATTCTGCGCCCTTCTGTAGATGCGCAAAGATTTTGTAAATTATGCGCATTTGCAATTTTGCGCCTTTCTCTATATTTTGAAATTTTTGCGTCGTTTTCCATAATTTTCGGCCTTCTTTAGATGCGCAAAAATTTTGTAAATTAGGTCATTTGCAATTTATTCTTTTTTGAAAATTTTTCGCCCTTATTTAGAGGCTCAAAAATTTTGTAAATTAGGTGCATTTGCAAGTTTATGATTTTTTGAAAATTTTGGGGTTTTTTCAAAATTTTGTGCCCTTATGTAGAGGCGCAAAAATTTTGTAAACTAGGCGCATTGTAAACTAGGCGCATTGTAAACTAGGCGCATATTTTGCGACCTTCTTTAGAGGGGCAAAGATTTTGTAAATTAGGTTCATTTGCAATTTTATGCTTTGTTGAAAATGTTGCGCCTTTCTCTATATTTTGCGACCTTCTGCAGAGGCGCAAAAATTTTGTAAATTAGGTACATTTGCAATTTTATTCTTTTTTTTCTAAATTTTGAGCCATTTTCCATATTTTGAGCCCTTCTGCAGAGGCGCAAATATTTTTTAAATTAGGTGCATTTGTAATTTTATGATTTTTTTAAATTTTGCGCCCTTTTGTAGCAGCGCAAACATTTTGCTCCCTTTTCTATATTTTGCGCTAATTTTATTCTTTTTTAAAAATTTTGCGCCTTTCTGTATGTTTTGAGTCCGTCTGTAGAGGCGCGAAAATGTTGTAAATTAAGTGTATTTGCAATTTTATTCTTTTTTGAAAATTTTGTCTATATTTTGTAAATTAGTTGCATTTGGAATTTTACGCCTTTCTCTATATTTTGCGCCCTTCTGTAGAGGAGCAAAGATTTTGTAAATTTGGCGCATTTGCAATTTTATGCTTTTTTGAAAATTTTGCGTCGTTTTCCATAACTTTCGGCCTTCTTCAAAGGCGCAAAAATTTTGTAAATTAGGTGTATTTGCAATTTTATTCGTTTTAAAAATTTTTCGCCCTTATGTAGAGGCGCAAACATTTTGTAAATTAGGCGCATTTGCAATTTTATGGTTTTTTGAAAATTTTGCGCCTTTCTCTATATTTTACGCCCTTCTGTAGAGGCGCAAAAATTGTGTAAATTAGGTTCATTTGCAATTTTATGCTTTTTTGAAAATTTTGTGCTTTTCTCTATATTTTGCAACCTTCTGTAGAGGCGCAAAGATTTTGTAAATTATGTGCATTTGCAATTTTATGTTTTTTTTGAAAATTCTGCGCCCTTCTGTAGATGCGCAAAGATTTTGTAAATTAGGCGCATTTGCAATTTTGCGCCTTTCTCTATATTTTACGCCCTTCTGTAGATGCGCAAAGATTTTGTAAATTAGGTGCATTTGCAATTTTATGCTTTTTAGAAAATTCTGCGCCTTTCTCTGTATTTTGCGACCTTCTGTAGAGCCGATTTTTTTTTAAAATTAGGTGCATTTTCAAATTTATTCTTTTTTGAAAATTTTTTCTATATTTTGTAAATTATGTGCATTTGGAATTTTGCTCCTTTCTCTATATTTTGCACCCTTCTGTAGAGGCGCAAACATTTTGTAAATAAGGCGAATTTACAATTTTATGCTTTTTTGAAAATGTTGCACCCCTTTCCATATTTTGCGCCCTTTTGCAGATGCGCAAACATTTTGTAAATTAGGTTCATTTGCAATTTTATTCATTTTTGAAAATTTTGCGCCTTTCTCTATGTTTTGAGTCCTTCTATAGAGACGCGAAAATGTTGTAAATTAAGTTCATTTGCAACTATATTCTTTTTTGAAAATTTGGCGCTCTTATGTTGAAGAGCAAAGATTTTGTAAATTTGGCGCATTTGCAATTTTATGCTTTTTTGAAATTTTTGCGTCGTTTTCCATAATTTTCGGCCTTCTTTAGATGCGCAAAAATTTTGTAAATTAGGTCATTTGCAATTTATTCTTTTTTGAAAATTTTTCGCCCGTATTTAGAGGCTCAAAAATTTTGTAAATTAGGTGCATTTGCAAGTTTATGATTTTTTGAAAATTTTGGGGTTTTTTCAAAATTTTGTGCCCTTATGTAGAGGCGCAAAAATTTTGTAAACTAGGCGCATTGTAAACTAGGCGCATATTTTGCGACCTTCTTTAGAGGGGCAAAGATTTTGTAAATTAGGTTCATTTGCAATTTTATGCTTTTTTGAAAATGTTGCGCCTTTCTCTATATTTTGAGCCCTTCTGCAGAGGCGCAAATATTTTGTAAATTAGGTGCATTTGCAATTTTATTCTTTTTTGAACATTTTGCGACCTTCTGCAGAGGCGCAAAAATTTTGTAAATTAGGTACATTTGCAATTTTATTCTTTTTTTTGAAAATTTTGAGCCCTTTTCCATAATTTTCGCCCTACTTTAATGGCGCAAAAATTTTGTAAATTAGGTGCATTTGCAATTTATTCCTGCATTTGCAATTTAGTCTTTTTTGAAAATTTTTCGCCCCTATGTAGAGGCTCAAAAATTTTGTAAATTAGATGCATTTGTAATTTTATGCTTTTTTGATAATTTTGCGATATTTTTAAAATTTTGCGCCCTTTTGTAGAGACGCAAAAATTTTGTAAATAAGGTGCATTTGCAATTTTATTTATTTTTTGAAAATTTTGCGTCTTTTTCCATAATTTTCGCCCTTCTTTAGAGGCGCAAACATTTTGTAAATTAGGTGCATTTGCCATTTTATTCTTTTTGAAAATTTTTCGCCCTTTTTTAGAGGCTCAAAAATTTTGTAAAGTAGGCGCATTGTAAACTAGGCGCATATTTTGCGACCTTCTTTAGAGGGGCAAAGATTTTGTAAATTAGTTTCATTTGCAATTTATTCTTTTTTGAAAATTTTTCGCCCTTATTTAGAGGCTCAAAAATTTTGTAAATTAGGTCATTTGCAATTTATTCTTTTTTGAAAATTTTTCGCCCTTATTTAGAGGCTCAAAAATTTTGTAAATTAGGTGCATTTGCAAGTTTATGCTTTTTTGAAAATTTTGCGTTTTTTTCAAAATTTTGCGCCCTTATTTAGAGGCGCAAAAATTTTGTAAACTAGGCGCATTGTAAACTAGGGGCATATTTTGCGACCTTCTTTAGAGGGGTAAAGATTTTGTAAGTTAGGTGCATTTGCAATTTTATTCTTTTTGAAAGTTTTACGCCCTTCTTTAGAGGCGCAAAAATTTTGTAAATTAGGTGCATTTGCAAGTTTATGCTTTTTTTAAAATGTTGCGCCTTTCTCTATATTTTGAGACCTTCTGCAGAGGCGCAAAAATTTTGTAAATTAGGTACATTTGCAATTTTATTCTTTTTTGAACATTTTGCGACCTTCTGCAGAGGCGCAAAAATTTTGTAAATTAGGTACATTTGCAATTTTATTCTTTTTTTTGAAAATGTTGAGCCCTTTTCCATATTTTGAGCCCTTCTGCAGAGACGCATATATTTTTTAAATTAGGTGGATTTGTAATTTTATGATTTTTTTAAATTTTGCGCCCTTTTGTAGCAGCGCAAACATTTTGCTCCCTTTTCTATATTTTGCGCTAATTTTATTCTTTTTTAAAAATGTTGCGCCTTTCTCTTAGTTTTGAGTCCGTCTGTAGAGGCGCGAAAATGTTGTAAATTAAGTGTATTTGCAATTTTATTCTTTTTTGAAAATTTTGTCTATATTTTGTAAATTAGTTGCATTTGGAATTTTGCGCCTTTCTCTATATTTTGCGCCCTTCTGTAGAGGAGCAAAGATTTTGTAAATTTGGCGCATTTGCAATTTTATGCTTTTTTGAAAATTTTGCGTCGTTTTCCATAACTTTCGGCCTTTTTTAAAGGCGCAAAAATTTTGTAAATTAGGTGTATTTGCAATTTTATTCGTTTTAAAAATTTTGCGCCCTTATGTAGAGGCGCAAACATTTTGTAAATTAGGCGCATTTGCAACTTTATGCTTTTATGAAAATTTTGCGTCTTTTTCCATAATTTTCGACCTTTTTTAGAGGCGCAAATATTTTGTAAATTAGGTGCTTTTGCAATTTTTTGCTTCTTTGAAAATTCTGCGCCCTTCTGTAGATGCGCAAACATTTTGTAAATAAGGTTCATTTGCAATTTTATGCTTTTTTGAAAAGTTTGCGCCGTTATGTAGAGGCACAAAAATTTTGTAAATTAGGCGCATTTGCAATTTTATTCTTTTTTGATAATTTTGTCTATATTTTGTAAATTAGTTGCATTTGGAAATTTGCGCCTTTCTCTATATTTTGCGCCCTTCTGTAGAGGAGCAAAGATTTTGTAAATTTGGCGCATTTGCAATTTTTTCTTTTTTGAAAATTTTGCGCTTTTCTCTATATTTTACGCCCTTCTGTAGATGCGCAAAGATTTTGTAAATTAGGTGCATTTGCAATTTCATGCTTTTTAGAAAATTCTGCGCCTTTCTCTGTATTTTGCGACCTTCTGTAGAGCCGATTTTTTTTTTAAATTAGGTGCATTTTCAAATTTATTCTTTTTTGAAAATTTTGTCTATATTTTGTAAATTATGTGCATTTGGAATTTTGCTCCTTTCTCTATATTTTGCACCCTTCTGTAGAGGCGCAAACATTTTGTAAATACGGCGAATTTACAATTTTATGCATTTTTGAAAATGTTGCACCCCTTTCCATATTTTGCGCCCTTTTGCAGATGCGCAAACATTTTGTAAATTAGGTTCATTTGCAATTTTATTCATTTTTGAAAATTTTGCGCCTTTCTCTATGTTTTGAGTCCTTCTATAGAGACGCGAAAATGTTGTAAATTAAGTTCCTTTGCAACTATATTCTTTTTTGAAAATTTGGCGCTCTTATGTTGAAGAGCAAAGATTTTGTAAATTTGGCGCATTTGCAATTTTATGCTTTTTTGAAATTTTTGCGTCGTTTTCCATAATTTTCGGCCTTCTTTAGATGCGCAAAAATTTTGTAAATTAGGTCATTTGCAATTTATTCTTTTTTGAAAATTTTTCGCCCTTATTTAGAGGCTCAAAAATTTTGTAAATTAGGTGCATTTGCAAGTTTATGATTTTTTGAAAATTTTGGGTTTTTTTCAAAATTTTGTGCCCTTATGTAGAGGCGCAAAAATTTTGTAAACTAGGCGCATTGTAAACTAGGCGCATATTTTGCGACCTTCTTTAGAGGGGCAAAGATTTTGTAAATTAGGTACATTTGCAATTTTATTCTTTTATGAACATTTTGCGACCTTCTGCAGAGGCGCGAAAATGTTGTAAATTAAGTGTATTTGCAATTTTATTCTTTTTTGAAAATGTTGTCTATATTTTGTAAATTAGTTGCATTTGGAATTTTACGCCTTTCTCTATATTTTGCGCCCTTCTGTAGAGGAGCAAAGATTTTGTAAATTTGGCGCATTTGCAATTTTATGCTTTTTTGAAAATTTTGCGTCGTTTTCCATAACTTTCGGCCTTCTTTAAAGGCGCAAAAATTTTGTAAATTAGGTGTATTTGCAATTTTATTCGTTTTAAAAATTTTGCGCCCTTATGTAGAGGCGCAAACATTTTGTAAATTAGGCGCATTTGCAATTTTATGGTTTTTTGAAAATTTTGCGCCTTTCTCTATATTTTACGCCCTTCTGTAGAGGCGCAAAAATTGTGTAAATTAGGTTCATTTGCAATTTTATGCTTTTTTGAAAATTGTGTGCTTTTCTCTATATTTTGCAACCTTCTGTAGAGGCGCAAAGATTTTGTAAATTAGGTGCATTTGCAATTTTATGTTTTTTTTGAAAATTCTGCGCCCTTCTGTAGATGCGCAAAGATTTTGTAAATTATGCGCATTTGCAATTTTGCGCCTTTCTCTATATTTTGAAATTTTTGCGTCGTTTTCCATAATTTTCGGCCTTCTTTAGATGCGCAAAAATTTTGTAAATTAGGTCATTTGCAATTTATTCTTTTTTGAAAATTTTTCGCCCTTATTTAGAGGCTCAAAAATTTTGTAAATTAGGTGCATTTGCAAGTTTATGATTTTTTGAAAATTTTGGGGTTTTTTCAAAATTTTGTGCCCTTATGTAGAGGCGCAAAAATTTTGTAAACTAGGCGCATTGTAAACTAGGCGCATTGTAAACTAGGCGCATATTTTGCGACCTTCTTTAGAGGGGCAAAGATTTTGTAAATTAGGTTCATTTGCAATTTTATGCTTTGTTGAAAATGTTGCGCCTTTCTCTATATTTTGCGACCTTCTGCAGAGGCGCAAAAATTTTGTAAATTAGGTACATTTGCAATTTTATTCTTTTTTTTCTAAATTTTGAGCCATTTTCCATATTTTGAGCCCTTCTGCAGAGGCGCAAATATTTTTTAAATTAGGTGCATTTGTAATTTTATGATTTTTTTAAATTTTGCGCCCTTTTGTAGCAGCGCAAACATTTTGCTCCCTTTTCTATATTTTGCGCTAATTTTATTCTTTTTTAAAAATTTTGCGCCTTTCTCTATGTTTTGAGTCCGTCTGTAGAGGCGCGAAAATGTTGTAAATTAAGTGTATTTGCAATTTTATTCTTTTTTGAAAATTTTGTCTATATTTTGTAAATTAGTTGCATTTGGAATTTTACGCCTTTCTCTATATTTTGCGCCCTTCTGTAGAGGAGCAAAGATTTTGTAAATTTGGCGCATTTGCAATTTTATGCTTTTTTGAAAATTTTGCGTCGTTTTCCATAACTTTCGGCCTTCTTCAAAGGCGCAAAAATTTTGTAAATTAGGTGTATTTGCAATTTTATTCGTTTTAAAAATTTTTCGCCCTTATGTAGAGGCGCAAACATTTTGTAAATTAGGCGCATTTGCAATTTTATGGTTTTTTGAAAATTTTGCGCCTTTCTCTATATTTTACGCCCTTCTGTAGAGGCGCAAAAATTGTGTAAATTAGGTGCATTTGCAATTTTTATCTTTTTTGAAAATTTTGTGCTTTTCTCTATATTTTGCAACCTTCTGTAGAGGCGCAAAGATTTTGTAAATTAGGTGCATTTGCAATTTTATGTTTTTTTTGAAAATTCTGCGCCCTTCTGTAGATGCGCAAAGATTTTGTAAATTAGGCGCATTTGCAATTTTGCGCCTTTCTCTATATTTTACGCCCTTCTGTAGATGCGCAAAGATTTTGTAAATTAGGTGCATTTGCAATTTTATGCTTTTTAGAAAATTCTGCGCCTTTCTCTGTATTTTGCGACCTTCTGTAGAGCCGATTTTTTTTTTAAATTAGGTGCATTTTCAAATTTATTCTTTTTTGAAAATTTTTTCTATATTTTGTAAATTATGTGCATTTGGAATTTTGCTCCTTTCTCTATATTTTGCACCCTTCTGTAGAGGCGCAAACATTTTGTAAATAAGGCGAATTTACAATTTTATGCTTTTTTGAAAATGTTGCACCCCTTTCCATATTTTGCGCCCTTTTGCAGATGCGCAAACATTTTGTAAATTAGGTTCATTTGCAATTTTATTCATTTTTGAAAATTTTGCGCCTTTCTCTATGTTTTGAGTCCTTCTATAGAGACGCGAAAATGTTGTAAATTAAGTTCATTTGCAACTATATTCTTTTTTGAAAATTTGGCGCTCTTATGTTGAAGAGCAAAGATTTTGTAAATTTGGCGCATTTGCAATTTTATGCTTTTTTGAAATTTTTGCGTCGTTTTCCATAATTTTCGGCCTTCTTTAGATGCGCAAAAATTTTGTAAATTAGGTCATTTGCAATTTATTCTTTTTTGAAAATTTTTCGCCCGTATTTAGAGGCTCAAAAATTTTGTAAATTAGGTGCATTTGCAAGTTTATGATTTTTTGAAAATTTTGGGATTTTTTCAAAATTTTGTGCCCTTATGTAGAGGCGCAAAAATTTTGTAAACTAGGCGCATTGTAAACTAGGCGCATATTTTGCGACCTTCTTTAGAGGGGCAAAGATTTTGTAAATTAGGTTCATTTGCAATTTTATGCTTTTTTGAAAATGTTGCGCCTTTCTCTATATTTTGAGCCCTTCTGCAGAGGCGCAAATATTTTGTAAATTAGGTGCATTTGCAATTTTATTCTTTTTTGAACATTTTGCGACCTTCTGCAGAGGCGCAAAAATTTTGTAAATTAGGTACATTTGCAATTTTATTCTTTTTTTGAAAATTTTGAGCCCTTTTCCATATTTTGATCCCTTCTGCATAGGCGCAAATATTTTTTAAATTAGGTGCATTTGTAATTTTATGATTTTTTTAAATTTTGAGCCCTTTTGTAGCAGCGCAAACATTTTGCTCCCTTTTCTATATTTTGCGCTAATTTTATTCTTTTTTAAAAATTTTGCGCCTTTCTCTATGTTTTGAGTCCGTCTGTAGAGGCGCGAAAATGTTGTAAATTAAGTGTATTTGCAATTTTATTCTTTTTTGAAAATGTTGTCTATATTTTGTAAATTAGTTGCATTTGGAATTTTACGCCTTTCTCTATATTTTGCGCCCTTCTGTAGAGGAGCAAAGATTTTGTAAATTTGGCTCATTTGCAATTTTATGCTTTTTTGAAAATTTTGCGTCGTTTTCCATAACTTTCGGCCTTCTTTAAAGGCGCAAAAATTTTGTAAATTAGGTGTATTTGCAATTTTATTCGTTTTAAAAATTTTGCGCCCTTATGTAGAGGCGCAAACATTTTGTAAATTAGGCGCATTTGCAATTTTATGGTTTTTTGAAAATTTTGCGCCTTTCTCTATATTTTACGCCCTTCTGTAGAGGCGCAAAAATTGTGTAAATTAGGTTCATTTGCAATTTTATGCTTTTTTGAAAATTTTGTGCTTTTCTCTATATTTTGCAACCTTCTGTAGAGGCGCAAAGATTTTGTAAATTAGGTGCATTTGCAATTTTATGTTTTTTTTGAAAATTCTGCGCCCTTCTGTAGATGCGCAAAGATTTTGTAAATTAGGCGCATTTGCAATTTTGCGCCTTTCTCTATATTTTACGCCCTTCTGTAGATGCGCAAAGATTTTGTAAATTAGGTGCATTTGCAATTTTATGCTTTTTAGAAAATTCTGCGCCTTTCTCTGTATTTTGCGACCTTCTGTAGAGCCGATTTTTTTTTTAAATTAGGTGCATTTTCAAATTTATTCTTTTTTGAAATTTTTTTCATTTGGAATTTTGCTCCTTTCTCTATATTTTGCACCCTTCTGTAGAGGCGCAAACATTTTGTAAATAAGGCGAATTTACAATTTTATGCTTTTTTGAAAATGTTGCACCCCTTTCCATATTTTGCGCCCTTTTGCAGATGCGCAAACATTTTGTAAATTAGGTTCATTTGCAATTTTATTCATTTTTGAAAATTTTGCGCCTTTCTCTATGTTTTGAGTCCTTCTGTAGAGACGCGAAAATGTTGTAAATTAAGTTCATTTGCAACTATATTCTTTTTTGAAAATTTGGCGCTCTTATGTTGAAGAGCAAAGATTTTGTAAATTTGGCGCATTTGCAATTTTATGCTTTTTTGAAATTTTTGCGTCGTTTTCCATAATTTTCGGCCTTCTTTAGATGCGCAAAAATGTTGTAAATTAGGTCATTTGCAATTTATTCTTTTTTGAAAATTTTTCGCCCTTATTTAGAGGCTCAAAAATTTTGTAAATTAGGTGCATTTGCAAGTTTATGATTTTTTGAAAATTTTGGGTTTTTTTCAAAATTTTGTGCCCTTATGTAGAGGCGCAAACATTTTGTAAACTAGGCGCATTGTAAACTAGGCGCATATTTTGCGACCTTCTTTAGAGGGGCAAAAATTTTGTAAATTAGGTTCATTTGCAATTTTATGCTTTTTTGAAAATGTTGCGCCTTTCTCTATATTTTGCGACCTTCTGCAGAGGCGCAAAAATTTTGTACATTTGCAATTTTATTCTTTTTTTTCTAAATTTTGAGCCCTTCTGCAGAGGCGCAAATATTTTGTAAATTAGGTGCATTTGCAATTTTATTCTTTTTTGAACATTTTGCGACCTTCTGCAGAGGCGCAAAAATTTTGTAAATTAGGTACATTTGCAATTTTATTCTTTTTTTGAAAATTTTGAGCCCTTTTCCATATTTTGAGCCCTTCTGCAGAGGCGCAAATATTTTTTAAATTAGGTGCATTTGTAATTTTATGATTTTTTTAAATTTTGCGCCCTTTTGTAGCAGCGCAAACATTTTGCTCCCTTTTCTATATTTTGCGCTAATTTTATTCTTTTTTAAAAATTTTGCGCCTTTCTCTATGTTTTGAGTCCGTCTGTAGAGGCGCGAAAATGTTGTAAATTAAGTGTATTTGCAATTTTATTCTTTTTTGAAAATTTTTTCTATATTTTGTAAATTAGTTGCATTTGGAATTTTACGCCTTTCTCTATATTTTGCGCCCTTCTGTAGAGGAGCAAAGATTTTGTAAATATGGCGCATTTGCAATTTTATGCTTTTTTGAAAATTTTGCGTCGTTTTCCATAACTTTCGGCCTTCTTTAAAGGCGCAAAAATTTTGTAAATTAGGTGTATTTGCAATTTCATTCGTTTTAAAAATTTTGCGCCCTTATGTAGAGGCGCAAACATTTTGTAAATTAGGCGCATTTGCAATTTTATGGTTTTTTGAAAATTTTGCGCCTTTCTCTATATTTTACGCCCTTCTGTAGAGGCGCAAAAATTGTGTAAATTAGGTTCATTTGCAATTTTATGCTTTTTTGAAAATTGTGTGCTTTTCTCTATATTTTGCAACCTTCTGTAGAGGCGCAAAGATTTTGTAAATTAGGTGCATTTGCAATTTTATGTTTTTTTTGAAAATTCTGCGCCCTTCTGTAGATGCGCAAAGATTTTGTAAATTAGGCGCATTTGCAATTTTGCGCCTTTCTTTATATTTTACGCCCTTCTGTAGATGCGCAAAGATTTTGTAAATTAGGTGCATTTGCAATTTTATGCTTTTTAGAAAATTCTGCGCCTTTCTCTGTATTTTGCGACCTTCTGTAGAGCCGATTTTTTTTTTTAAATTAGGTGCATTTTCAAATTTATTCTTTTTTGAAATTTTTTTCTATATTTTGTAAATTATGTGCATTTGGAATTTTGCTCCTTTCTCTATATTTTGCACCCTTCTGTAGAGGCGCAAACATTTTGTAAATAAGGCGAATTTACAATTTTATGCTTTTTTGAAAATGTTGCACCCCTTTCCATATTTTGCGCCCTTTTGCAGATGCGCAAACATTTTGTAAATTAGGTTCATTTGCAATTTTATTCATTTTTGAAAATTTTGCGCCTTTGTCTATGTTTTGAGTCCTTCTGTAGAGACGCGAAAATGTTGTAAATTAAGTTCATTTGCAACTATATTCTTTTTTGAAAATTTGGCGCTCTTATGTTGAAGAGCAAAGATTTTGTAAATTTGGCGCATTTGCAATTTTATGCTTTTTTGAAATTTTTGCGTCGTTTTCCATAATTTTCGGCCTTCTTTAGATGCGCAAAAATTTTGTAAATTAGGTCATTTGCAATGTATTCTTTTTTGAAAATTTTTCGCCCTTATTTAGAGGCTCAAAAATTTTGTAAAATTAGGTGCATTTGCAAGTTTATGATTTTTTGAAAATTTTGGGTTTTTTTCAAAATTTTGTGCCCTTATGTAGAGGCGCAAACATTTTGTAAACTAGGCGCATTGTAAACTAGGCGCATATTTTGCCACCTTCTTTAGAGGGGCAAAGATTTTGTAAATTAGGTTCATTTGCAATTTTATGCTTTGTTGAAAATGTTGCGCCTTTCTCTATATTTTGCGACCTTCTGCAGAGGCGCAAAAATTTTGTACATTTGCAATTTTATTCTTTTTTTTCTAAATTTTGAGCCCTTTTCCATTTTTTGAGCCCTTCTGCAGAGGCGCAAATATTTTGTAAATTAGGTGCATTTGTAATTTTATGGTTTTTTTAAATTTTGCGCCTTTTCTATATTTTGCGCCCTTTTGTAGAAGCGCAAACATTTTGCTCCCTTTTCTATAATTTGCGCTAATTTTATTCTTTTTTTTTAAATTTTGCGCCTTCCTCTATGTTTTGAGCCCTTCTGTAGAGGCGCGAAAATGTTGTAAATTAAGTTCATTTTCATCTATATTCTTTTTTGAAAATTTGGCGCTCTTATGTAGAGGAGCAAAGATTTTGTAAATTTGGCGCATTTGCAATTTTATGCTTTTTTGAAAATTTTGCGTCGTTTTCCATAACTTTCGGCCTTCTTTAGAGGCGCAAACATTTTGTAAATTAGGCGCATTTGCAATTTTATGGTTTTTTGAAAATTTTGCGCCTTTCTCTATATTTTGCAACTTTCTTTAGAGGGGCAAAGATTTTGTAAATTAGATGCATTTGCAATTATATGCTTTTTTGAAAATTCTGCGCCCTTCTGTACATGCGCAAATATTTTTTAAATTTGGTTCATTTGCAATTTTATGCTTTTTTGAAAATTTTGCGCCTTTCTCTATATTTTGCGACCTTCTGTAGAGGCGCAAAAATTTTGTAAATTAGGTGCATTTGCAATTTTTTTTTTTTTTGAAAATTTTGCGCCGTTATGTATAGGCGCAAAAATTTTGTAACTTAGGCGCATATGCAATTTTATGGTTTTTTGAAAATTCTGCGCCCTTCTGTAGATGCGCAAAAATTTTGTAAATTAGGTGCATTTGCAATTTTATGCTTTTTTAAAAATTTTGCTTCTTTCTCTATATTTTGCGACCTTTGTAAATTAGGTGCATTTGCAATTTTATTTTTTTTTGAAAATTTTGCGCCTTTCTCTATATTTTGCGACCTTCTGTAGAGGCGCAAACATTTTGTAAATTAGGTTCATTTGCAATTTATTCTTTTTTTGAAAATTTTTCGCCCTTATTTAGAGGCTCAAAAATTTTGTAAATTAGGTCTTTTGCAATTTTTTCTTTTTTGAAAATTTTTCGCCCTTATTTAGAGGCTCAAAAATTTTGTAAATTAGGTGCATTTGCAAGTTTATGCTTTTTTGAAAATTTTGCGTTTTTTTCAAAATTTTGCGCTCTTATGTAGAGGCGCAAAAATTTAGTAAACTAGGCGCATTGTAAACTAGGGGCATATTTTGCGACCTTCTTTAGAGGGGCAAAGATTTTGTAAGTTAGGTGCATTTGCAATTTTATTCTTTTTGAAAGTTTTGCGCCCTTAAGTAGAGTTGTAAATTAAGTTCATTTGCAACTATATTCTTTTTTGAAAATTTGGCGCTACTATGTAGAAGAGCAAAGATTTTGTAAATTTGGCGCATTTGCAATTTTATGCTTTGTTGAAAATTTTGCGTCGTTTTCCATAACTTTCGGCCTTCTTTAAAGGCGCAAAAATTTTGTAAATTAGGTGTATTTGCAATTTTATTCGTTTTAAAAATTTTGCGCCCTTATGTAGAAGCGCAAACATTTTGTAAATTAGGCGCATTTGCAACTTTATGCTTTTATGAAAATTTTGCGTCTTTTTCCATAATTTTCGACCTTCTTTAGAGGCGCAAAAATTTTGTAAATTAGGTCATTTGCAATTTATTCTTTTTTGAGAATTTTTTGACCTTATGTAGAGGCTCAAAAATTTTGTAAATTAGGTGCATTTGCAAATTTTATGCTTCTTTGAAAATTCAAATGAAGGTTCATTTGCAATTTTATGCTTTTTTGAAAAGTTTGCGCCGTTATGTAGATGCGCAAAGATTTTGTAAATTAGGTGCATTTGCAATTTTATGCTTTTTTGAAAATTTTGCGCCTTTCTCTATATTTTGCGACCTTCTGTAGAGCCGATTTTTTTTTGTTAATTAGGTGCATTTTCAAATTTATTCTTATTTGAATTTTTTGTCTATATTTTGTAAATTATGTGCATTTGGAATTTTGCTCCTTTCTCTATATTTTGCACCCTTCTGTAGATGCGCAAACATTTTGTAAATTAAGTTCATTTGCAATTTTATTCATTTTTGAAAATTTTGCGCCTTTCTCTATGTTTTGAGTCCTTCTGTAGAGACGCGAAAATGTTGTAAATTAATTTCATTTGCAACTATCATCTTTTTTAAAAATTTGGCGCTCTTATGTAGAAGAGCAAAGATTTTGAAAATTTGGCGCATTTGCAATTTTATGGTTTTTTGAAAATTTTGCGCCTTTCTCTATATTTTACGCCCTTCTGTAGAGGCGCAAAAATTGTGTAAATTAGGTTCATTTGCAATTTTATGCTTTTTTGAATATTTTGTGCTTTTCTCTATATTTTGCGAACTTCTTTAGAGGCGCAAAAATTTTGTAAACTAGGCGCATTGAAAACTAGGCGCATATTTTGCGACCTTCTTTAGAGGGGAAAAGATTTTGTAAATTAGGTTCATTTGCAATTTTATGCTTTTTTGAAAATGTTGCGCCTTTCTCTATATTTTGCGACCTTCAGCAGAAGCGCAAAAATTTTGTAAATTAGGTACATTTGCAATTTTATTCTTTTTTTTCAAAATTTTGAGCTTTTTTCCATATTTTGAGCCCTTCTGCAGAGACGCATATATTTTGTAAATTATGTGCACATGTAATTTTATGATTTTTTTAAATTTTGCGCCTTTTCTATATTTTGCGCCCTTTTGTAGAAGCGCAAACATTTTGCTCCCTTTTCTATAATTTGCGCTAATTTTATTATTTATTATTTATTAAACATTTTGCGCCTTTTCTCTACGTTTTGAGTCCTTCTGTAGAGGCGTGAAAATGTTGTAAATTAAGTTCATTTGCAACTATATTCTTTTTTGAAAATTTGGCGCTCTTATGTAGAGGAGCAAAGATTTTGTAAATTTGGCGCATTTGCAATTTTATGCTTTTTTGAAAATTTTGCGTCGTTTTCCATAACTTTCGGCCTTCTTTAGAGGCGCAAAAATTTTGTAAACTAGGTGTATTTGCAATTTTATTCGTTTTAAAAATTTTGCGCCCTTATGTAGAGGCGCAAACATTTTGTAAATTAGGCGCATTTGCAATTTTATGGTTTTTTGAAAATCTTGCGCCTTTCTCTATATTTTACGCCCTTCTGTAGAGGCGCAAAAATTGTGTAAATTAGGTTCATTTGCAATTTTATGCTTTTTTGAAAATTTTGTGCTTTTCTCTATATTTTGCGAACTTCTGTAGAGGCGCAAAGATTTTGTAAATTAGGTGCATTTGCAATTTTATGTTTTTTTTTGAAAATTCTGCGCCCTTCTGTAGATGCGCAAAGATTTCGTAAATTAGGCGCATTTGCAATTTTATGCTTTTTTGAAAATTTTGCGTCTTTCTCTACATTTTGCGACCTTCTGTAGAGGCGCAAAAAATTGTAAATTAGGTGCATTTACAATTTTATGGTTTTTGGGAAATTCTGCGCCCTTCTGTAGATGCGCAAACATTTTTTAAATTAGGTGCATTTGCAATTTTTATCTTTTTTGAAAATGTTGTGTCTTTCTCAATATTTTACGCCCTTCTGTAGAGGCGCAAAAATTTTGTAAATTAGGTGCATTTGCAATTTTATTCTTTTTTGAACATTTTGCGACCTTCTGCAGAGGCGCAAAAATTTTGTAAATTAGGTACATTTGCAATTTTATTCTTTTTTTGAAAATTTTGAGCCCTTTTCCATATTTTGATCCCTTCTGCATAGGCGCAAATATTTTTTAAATTAGGTGCATTTGTAATTTTATGATTTTTTTAAATTTTGCGCCCTTTTGTAGCAGCGCAAACATTTTGCTCCCTTTTCTATATTTTGCGCTAATTTTATTCTTTTTTAAAAATTTTGCGCCTTTCTCTATGTTTTGAGTCCGTCTGTAGAGGCGCGAAAATGTTGTAAATTAAGTGTATTTGCAATTTTATTCTTTTTTGAAAATGTTGTCTATATTTTGTAAATTAGTTGCATTTGGAATTTTACGCCTTTCTCTATATTTTGCGCCCTTCTGTAGAGGAGCAAAGATTTTGTAAATTTGGCGCATTTGCAATTTTATGCTTTTTTGAAAATTTTGCGTCGTTTTCCATAACTTTCGGCCTTCTTTAAAGGCGCAAAAATTTTGTAAATTAGGTGTATTTGCAATTTTATTCGTTTTAAAAATTTTGCGCCCTTATGTAGAGGCGCAAACATTTTGTAAATTAGGCGCATTTGCAATTTTATGGTTTTTTGAAAATTTTGCGCCTTTCTCTATATTTTACGCCCTTCTGTAGAGGCGCAAAAATTGTGTAAATTAGGTTCATTTGCAATTTTATGCTTTTTTGAAAATTTTGTGCTTTTCTCTATATTTTGCAACCTTCTGTAGAGGCGCAAAGATTTTGTAAATTAGGTGCATTTGCAATTTTATGTTTTTTTTGAAAATTCTGCGCCCTTCTGTAGATGCGCAAAGATTTTGTAAATTAGGCGCATTTGCAATTTTGCGCCTTTCTCTATATTTTACGCCCTTCTGTAGATGCGCAAAGATTTTGTAAATTAGGTGCATTTGCAATTTTATGCTTTTTAGAAAATTCTGCGCCTTTCTCTGTATTTTGCGACCTTCTGTAGAGCCGATTTTTTTTTTAAATTAGGTGCATTTTCAAATTTATTCTTTTTTGAAATTTTTTTCATTTGGAATTTTGCTCCTTTCTCTATATTTTGCACCCTTCTGTAGAGGCGCAAACGTTTTGTAAATAAGGCGAATTTACAATTTTATGCTTTTTTGAAAATGTTGCACCCCTTTCCATATTTTGCGCCCTTTTGCAGATGCGCAAACATTTTGTAAATTAGGTTCATTTGCAATTTTATTCATTTTTGAAAATTTTGCGCCTTTCTCTATGTTTTGAGTCCTTCTGTAGAGACGCGAAAATGTTGTAAATTAAGTTCATTTGCAACTATATTCTTTTTTGAAAATTTGGCGCTCTTATGTTGAAGAGCAAAGATTTTGTAAATTTGGCGCATTTGCAATTTTATGCTTTTTTGAAATTTTTGCGTCGTTTTCCATAATTTTCGGCCTTCTTTAGATGCGCAAAAATGTTGTAAATTAGGTCATTTGCAATTTATTCTTTTTTGAAAATTTTTCGCCCTTATTTAGAGGCTCAAAAATTTTGTAAATTAGGTGCATTTGCAAGTTTATGATTTTTTGAAAATTTTGGGTTTTTTTCAAAATTTTGTGCCCTTATGTAGAGGCGCAAACATTTTGTAAACTAGGCGCATTGTAAACTAGGCGCATATTTTGCGACCTTCTTTAGAGGGGCAAAAATTTTGTAAATTAGGTTCATTTGCAATTTTATGCTTTTTTGAAAATGTTGCGCCTTTCTCTATATTTTGCGACCTTCTGCAGAGGCGCAAAAATTTTGTACATTTGCAATTTTATTCTTTTTTTTCTAAATTTTGAGCCCTTTTCCATATTTTGAGCCCTTCTGCAGAGGCGCAAATATTTTGTAAATTAGGTGCATTTGCAATTTTATTCTTTTTTGAACATTTTGCGACCTTCTGCAGAGGCGCAAAAATTTTGTAAATTAGGTACATTTGCAATTTTATTCTTTTTTTGAAAATTTTGAGCCCTTTTCCATATTTTGAGCCCTTCTGCAGAGGCGCAAATATTTTTTAAATTAGGTGCATTTGTAATTTTATGATTTTTTTAAATTTTGCGCCCTTTTGTAGCAGCGCAAACATTTTGCTCCCTTTTCTATATTTTGCGCTAATTTTATTCTTTTTTAAAAATTTTGCGCCTTTCTCTATGTTTTGAGTCCGTCTGTAGAGGCGCGAAAATGTTGTAAATTAAGTGTATTTGCAATTTTATTCTTTTTTGAAAATTTTTTCTATATTTTGTAAATTAGTTGCATTTGGAATTTTACGCCTTTCTCTATATTTTGCGCACTTCTGTTGTAAGTCAACATAGTGTGTTTTGGTAAGTCACTATACGTTGATATTATAAACGTATCGTGACCTATTTACGCGATGACTATTTCATGCAGTTATCGTTACGTTGCAGTAAAGTGCAACGTAGGACATATGTGTCATAGTCAAGCAAGCCAATGAACTAGCAACAGTATGAGCGAAGCTGGGTAATACCAGCAGCAGCATGATTGGCTAAGGGCCTTTTCCCTTACGGAAGCAAATAGTGAGTGGAATTTGCGCACGGCACTCTGCCGGAACATTTAGATTTGAAACATGCCTCCATATAATAGTTTAAGTTAGATTTTAAGTCAGTTGTTAGTTGTAAATCAGTAGTTCAGTAGTAAACAATAATGTTAATATTAAAATATAACTTTAGAGTAAATAAAAGTATGTCTTAAAAGAAAAGACTTGTTTGAAATATTTCGGTTAATAAAAATGGAACTTCGACGTTGGACATTCTCTGGTAGGACATCATGGGTAATTATAAATGGAACGTTGCGACATTTGGCCTCACGCCTAAGCAACGGACATTTTAATTACAACATTTGGCGCAGCCGGTTTTCGAACCATACATCAACTCCCAAGGGACGAGAAGGACTGGATGGAGATTAATATTGGAAGAAATAAATATTTAGGATCAGGGAAAATATTTTTTACATTTGTGAGTATTGTGAAAAATAGTGAAAAAAAATGTGAGCGGTAAAAAAAAAATAATATTTTGTAAATTTGTGATATAAAACAAGAGACATGTAAAGTAATAGTGAAACAATATAGAATAGTTTGAGTCATTAAATGATAATAATTAATAAAATTGTGAATTTAAATAAATTGAATAACATAAGAATTTTGTTACAGTAATGTTTTCATAATGTTGCGAAATTAATTAAAAACAAAACTGGAAAATTTTAACCAAATTAAATGCAATAAATAAATTAATTCAGAATTCATAAATTACATGTTGATATGATTTGGAAATATAGATTAAAAAGTTTAAATAATGAAACATAAAAATGAGATAAACAATATTTGTAAAAAATTTAATAGATAAATTAAAAAATGGTTAAAAGTTTATTTAATATGAAACTAGTAAAAACAAAATAAATAATTTAATTAAAAAAGGCATAGTGAATTATATAATTAAGTAAATGGAAAAATAAGAAACACTAATAATGGGTACTGAAAATGTATTGAAACGCGTTCATTACGTTGTTCCTTACTTTTCTGGGGCGGAATCTCCATTATTAGAAACAGAATTGTATAAATTTATTGAATGTTGTGAAACAGCAAAGTTAAAAATTAAAGAATCAGATAGTGAGGAATTTATAAAATGTGTTAGGTTACGTTTGGAGGGAGATGCATATAAATTAGTGAGGACAAAACAGTTTCAAAAAATAGAAGAATTATACGAGTTGTTAAAAAATACGTACTTAAAAGAAATTTCTTTAGATTCAGTACTAACAGAGATTAAAAAAGCTTATCAAAATAGTAAAGAGAGTTTGAGAGCGTTTGGGAGACGATTAGATGAGTTGCAATCCATGGCTTTGGAAATTGCAAGTAAAAAATACAGTAAAAAGATAAGTGAAGATGACGTATTCAGTTTGGAATTACAGAGTTCAGTGTTGATCTCTTTTAAAGTAGGGGTGAGGGATCGAACGATAAAAGTTGTACTGTTGGGTAGTAAGTCAGAAACATTAGATACATTGTTGGAAGAAGCTTTAAATGTGCAGGCTCTTATGCAGCGAAGTCCAAGGTCGGAAGAGGATGAATATAATTATATAGAAAAAACTAAATTAGAGAACACTCAGTCGGAAAATAAATTGCAACAAATAAATAATAATAAAAGTAACTATAAAAGGAGTGTTCCAACATGTTCATTTTGTAGTAAATTTGGGCATACTAGGGACGATTGTATTATTAGGAAAAATACGGCGTTCTGCTACGAATGTGGAGCTTATGGTCACGAATCTAATTGGATATGTGCTTATAATAATATTGGCAATTATGTTAATATGGATAATAAGATGTATAACGGGAAAAATAATACAAGTAATATGAAATATTTATGGAGGGATACACAGGGGCATAAAATAGATAATTGCCACGCAAAAAGAAAATTTGAATCAGCAGGAAATAATAATTATAATCATGATACACAAGGGGCTCAGTCTAGGCCAGAAAACTGGAGACTCCATAATAATAGTAAGATAAGGCCGATAGAGTTAGGAATGGTAGATCGGACGTCGGAAGAGACTGTGGTTGAATTTACTACTCCATTAAATTTCCGTAGAACAGAGGAGACCAATGAATTAAAATATGAATTAAAGGAAGATGAAGGTGATCGCATAATATGCAGTGGACATGGAGATAGCTTGGTTTTAACTAATGTAAGTGACGTTTTCATTGAAGTACCTTGCGAGGCAGCTAAAAATGGAAGACTTATTTTACTAGTAGACTCAGGAGCTGATGCCAGTATAGTAAAAGAAAATGCAATGACAAGTTTACCAGACTTTAACGAGAGTATACAAAAGGATTTAAAGGGAGCTTTTGGTGGGTGCGTTAGAACATTAGGTTCCACCAAAATCCAACATAGGAACATAAGGCGCTTAAGTTTAATGTTACACGCAGTGTCACTTGAACAAGGAGTACCAGCTGACGGAATAATCGGACGTGACAATTTATGGAATCGATCTGTAATAAATGCGATAGACAAAACAATAACATTCTTTGATAAACATAAAAATCATATTATGAAACTACCCATGAAATCACAGACAGAAATACAGAATATTTTTTTTAATCAACAAATTAAAATTCAAGCGAGATCCGCAAAGATAGTATCATTACATTTAAAAACAAAAATTCCAATCGTATTAATACATAAACAGGTAATTTTTCCAGGAGTATATTTGGGCGAAAGCATATCGAATGTTAGCAAAAATAGAGTTTATGTTTCAGTTTTAAATGCTACAGAAAAAGAAATTATAATAGACAGTACTTTTAAACCAAAATTTTCGAATTTTAATCAGTATAAAGAATCGGATACCAATAATTCTACAATTAATAGCATAAATTCAGTAAATATTACAAACAGAATTAACAAATTATTAGAGGAAATGAAAATTGATGAGACTTTAAATAAAGACGAAATTACATCTTTACAAAATCTGTGTATTTCTTATCATGATGTTTTGCATTTAGATGGCGATGAATTAACATACACGCCAGCGCTTAAACATGAAATAACTACACAGTGGAACCAAACGCCAATTAATCAGAAACAATATAAGCTACCCCACACTCATAGGGAAGAAATTAATAGACAGGTAGGAAAAATGTTAGATGACGGCATTATATCGCCGAGTACCTCACCTTGGAATTCACCGTTATTGTTGGTACCAAAAAAGAGTGGTAAGGAAGGTAGCAAAAAATGGAGATTAGTAATAGATTTTCGTAAACTAAATGATGTAACAGTTAAACAAGTATTTCCGATTCCTCGGATAGACGAGATATTAGATCAGTTAGGACATAGTAGATATTTTTCAACCTTAGATTTAGCAAGCGGTTATCATCAGGTTTTAGTAGAAGAAAGAGATAAAGAAAAAACAGCTTTTAGTACAGGACTGGGTCATTTCGAATTTAACAGAATGCCATTTGGCTTAACAGGTGCACCAGCGACCTTCCAAAGAATAATGAACCACATATTAACAGGTTTACAGGGTATCGATTGCTTTGTTTACATTGATGATATAGTGGTGTACGGAAAGAATTTAGCTGAACAAGAGCTTAAGTTGAGTAGAGTATTGCAGAAATTAAGGGAACACAATTTAAAATTAAATACAGAAAAATGTCAGTTTTTACGTCGCGAAGTTATATATTTAGGACATAAATGTTCGGAACTAGGGGCGCTGCCAGACCCCTCTAAGGTCGAATGCGTAAAAAATATTCCGGTGCCAAGAAATAAAAAAGAAGTACAAGCGTTTTTGGGATTAATTAATTATTATAGAAAATTCATAGGCAATATGGCGAAATTATCATTACCAATTAATAATTTACTTAGGAAAGATGTTAAATTCACATGGACTGACGATTGTCAAAATTCATTTATTAAACTCAAAGAATCAATAATTTCGCCACCAATTCTCGCATATCCAGACTTTACAAAACCTTTTTTACTTACAACGGATGCAAGTAACGAAGCAATAGGCGCAGTGTTATCGCAGGGCAACGTAGGGAGCGACCGACCAATCGCATTTGCTAGTAGGACATTAAATGGAGCAGAAAAAAATTACTCCACCATTGAAAGGGAATTTTTAGCTATAGTCTGGGCAACGAAAAATTTTAGAGCTTATCTTCTAGGACGACATTTTCAAATTTATACAGATCATCAACCATTACGTAGCACAGCAAATCTCAAAGATCAGACATCAAGGTTAGCCCGTTTCAGGCATAAATTATCAGAATATGATTACGAAATATCTTACAAACCAGCTAAACAGAATTTGAACGCAGATGCTTTAAGTAGAATTCCACATCCAGAACCAGATATTACTGCGGTCCAAACACGGTCTAAGACCACACAGAATAAATTAGATAATCAAATTTCAAAAACCAAACAACAAATGAGCACGCCAGTACTGGATGAAATAACAACAGACACCAAGAACGAATTAAACTCAAGTCTACTATTAACTGACCCAGAGGAAATTAAAACTGTTATAAAAGATTTTCATGACTCAGCATTAGGGGGTCACCAGGGCGCAGTGAAAACATATTTTAGAATCAGAAAACAATTTAAGTGGAAAGGTATGCAAAAAGAAATAAAAGATTACGTTCAGAATTGTCATAAATGCCAAGTAAATAAAAGTTCTAGGCTTACTAAAATGCCAATGGTTTTAACTGATACGCCTGTACGACCATTCGATAAAGTATACATGGATCTTGTAGGTATTTTACCGGAAACTATATCTGGAAATAAATATATATTAACTTTTCAAGATGATTTTTCAAAATACATGTGCTGCGTAGCCATACCGGATGCAGAAGCAAACACAGTAGCAAAAGCATTTTACGACGAAATCATTACACGTCATAATATACCGAAAGTATTAGTAACGGACAATGGTTCAAATTTCGTCTCAAAACTATTTTCAGATACTTGTAAATTATTAGGGATTAAAAAGTTACATATTACGCCATATCATCCACAAGCTAATGGGTCTTTAGAAAGAAGCCATCGTCCGTTAGCAGAATATCTAAGGAATTTTTCAAAAGAAGATGGGTCAAACTGGGACCAATGGTTAAATTCAGCAATGCATGTGCACAATAACACAGTGCATATGTCCACGGGGCAAACTCCATTCCGTACTTTATATGGGTACGACTTTGACATGCCAACAAATCTAAAGCGAAAATGTTCACCAGTATATAATACCGATGATTACAACAAGTTATTAAAATACCAAATTCAACGCACACACGAAATCGTGAGAGCGAATCAGGAAAAAGCAAAAGAAAAATCTAAACAAATCTATGATAGCACATTACACCCAAAAATATTTAGCGTAGGCGATAAAATTTTGTTAAAGAATCAGAATAGAAAGAATAAATTTTCACCTATTTGGGTAGGACCGTACGAGGTACTTTCGATAGTAAGTCCTGTAACGACAATGATTTCTATCAAAGGTAAAGGTAAAAAATTCCATAACAACTTATTAAAAGCATACAATTTTGAAGAAAATATAACGAAATAAATAACGTGACAAACAGTTCATGATGATCATAATACATAATGTAGATCATGTTAAAAGCATAATACTGCAAACAATGGTGAATGGAATAAATTACGCATATATAAGATTTTTTTTTTTGGAATAGGTGTTTAATATTACTGAAATCGATTAGTGCATGAGGAAATAGCTATGTATTAATTTTAAAGGTGACTAGCATTGAATCATGTACTAACAAATGTTTTATAAGGAAAATAGATAAAGGAGTAAAGTAATTTAAGATATTATGAGTAAGAAAATATCAAAGGTTAATAACAGTTAATAATGAATAAGGTGATAAGCATGAGTATATTAGATGAGCTATAACATAGTAAAATAAAATTTAAATTGTCACTACAATTGAGATAGGTCAGTACCTCAATGGCATTGAACCAAACGATTTGAACCACTGCACTAATGCAAATGAAATGAGATACGTTATTTTGTATGTTATAATGTATACTGAAAAAAAAAAATAAGAAAAAAGACGAAAATTAATATGAATATGAAAGATAATAATAAACGGATAGCATGTGCGAGATGGTGTGGAGAGGAGTCAAGGGAAAGTGCATAGTAGCCCAATGGGTTTAAATATAATGCATACCAAGAGTAATGCGGAGTAGGGAGTAAAAAATGAATTATAAGAACATGATTAAATTCGGAAATTAGTGCACGAATAAATAGCTAAATATTACTTATTGAAAATGACTAGCATTGATTCCTAATGAATTTGTATAAAGAATAATTAGGTTATAACAATAGTAGACACTAAAGATTTTAAAAGTATAAATAAACATGTAGTAAAATAATAGTAACTTACACACACATATATAAAATATACACGTAATTCAATATTCTAATATAAGATAACGTAAATGGAAATAAGTTATAGAGGATGTTAAAAATAAATTATTTATACAATTTAAAGATTTTATAATGTAAAGTAATAATAGTATTTAGTTAATGATCCTGGTTCTGGAAATGGACAAGACGTACACGAAGAGATGAAGAAGTAACAAATAGACGAAGGGAAAACGAAGAATTACAAAATAGAGAAATACAATTCAGGAGCGTCAACGATGATCGTTTAGTTTTGTTGGGAAAAGGTCTGAAATGGTAATGTTATGTAATGGCATATGAAACAACATGTGAGAGTTATGGTGCGGACGACAACAATTGGACGTCAATCAGATGATTTATTAAGAGAAAGAAGGAGCTACACTATAAATATGGAGGTAGAAATTTGAAAAATATGCAAAGTTGCGACTATTGTACCATAATGAGACAACAACATTTTACATCTTTACATACATATAATTAAAAAAAAAAATGTTATAGCACAAAACAACACTCTAATATTATAAGTTGAAGGAGCTTTTTCATATACACTTAATTAGCTGTGATTGCGAACCTGTACTAAAACAACAAAGTCAAATGAACACGACAACATCAATGTATAATTAAAAGATACTAATTCCTGATCGATACAAAAACTCGCTAGAGGAAGACAACTTATAATAAGATCCAGAAATATACGATTACAAAATTATCCATTTTAAAATCCGCTCTCAACAAATTACTATTTAATTGGCAGAAAAACAAAGCAATATCGAAGACGAAGAAATTAAATAATATCGACGACAAGAAGTTTTCAAGCAATTAACATCAAGACGAAGAACATCAGCTATTATCCATTCTATACAGGGAAGGTGAGAAGAAATCGAGAGTTGAAATTCAGCCAACATAATATACACGAGTAACAGAACCAGCGATCGCAGCAGTTTATGACATGTTAATGTTATTAAAATATTATAAATATGTAAAAGAAAATGAATGTAAGTTGAAGCGGAAATATAGTAAAGTTAAAGTAAAATTAAGAAAATTAAAGTAAAATGAGAACAAATTAAAATTACAAAAAAGTAACAATAAATTTGATTAAATAAAAGTAAAGTAAACTAGAGAAAAATAAGGAAAAATGGAAGTAGAATATAGTAAAAGTAAAAGTGAACAAATATTAAAAACTTCAACAATATAAATAAGAAAGTTAAAGAAATATTATTTAAAAAAAAGTATAATAATAAATTACTAAGAAAAAGAATATTCCACAAGAATAACTTTAAATATTCAAATTTAAAAATCGCAAAATATTTCCAAGTTAAAGTAAACAATTCGTTGCAAAAAATTAAGCATAATGTCTGATATGTATAATTAAAAAGAACAACTGAACAACACAAAACGCAGCAAGTGCAAAGCGGTAACCTGATCAACTACTGTTTTGTCAACTGCAACGTTCTGTGCATTGTAACTGTTGTTTAGTAATTAGGTTATTAACCTCCAAATACATTATATTTTCAAATAATATAGTATATTGATGAACAAGAAAAAACTATTATTAAGTTTATTTATATATATTTTTTTTTATAGTAGTAATGCTTTATATGATGATATTAATGATGTAAAAGAAAAAACTATTATTAATTTTAATAATAATTTTTTCTTAAAATAAGGGTGGAGGTATGTTGTAAGTCAACATAGTGTGTTTTGGTAAGTCACTATACGTTGATATTATAAACGTATCGTGACCTATTTACGCGATGACTATTTCATGCAGTTATCGTTACGTTGCAGTAAAGTGCAACGTAGGACATATGTGTCATAGTCAAGCAAGCCAATGAACTAGCAACAGTATGAGCGAAGCTGGGTAATACCAGCAGCAGCATGATTGGCTAAGGGCCTTTTCCCTTACGGAAGCAAATAGTGAGTGGAATTTGCGCACGGCACTCTGCCGGAACATTTAGATTTGAAACATGCCTCCATATAATAGTTTAAGTTAGATTTTAAGTCAGTTGTTAGTTGTAAATCAGTAGTTCAGTAGTAAACAATAATGTTAATATTAAAATATAACTTTAGAGTAAATAAAAGTATGTCTTAAAAGAAAAGACTTGTTTGAAATATTTCGGTTAATAAAAATGGAACTTCGACGTTGGACATTCTCTGGTAGGACATCATGGGTAATTATAAATGGAACGTTGCGACATTTGGCCTCACGCCTAAGCAACGGACATTTTAATTACAACACTTCTGTAGAGGAGCAAAGATTTTGTAAATATGGCGCATTTGCAATTTTATGCTTTTTTGAAAATTTTGCGTCGTTTTCCATAACTTTCGGCCTTCTTTAAAGGCGCAAAAATTTTGTAAATTAGGTGTATTTGCAATTTCATTCGTTTTAAAAATTTTGCGCCCTTATGTAGAGGCGCAAACATTTTGTAAATTAGGCGCATTTGCAATTTTATGGTTTTTTGAAAATTTTGCGCCTTTCTCTATATTTTACGCCCTTCTGTAGAGGCGCAAAAATTGTGTAAATTAGGTTCATTTGCAATTTTATGCTTTTTTGAAAATTGTGTGCTTTTCTCTATATTTTGCAACCTTCTGTAGAGGCGCAAAGATTTTGTAAATTAGGTGCATTTGCAATTTTATGTTTTTTTTGAAAATTCTGCGCCCTTCTGTAGATGCGCAAAGATTTTGTAAATTAGGCGCATTTGCAATTTTGCGCCTTTCTTTATATTTTACGCCCTTCTGTAGATGCGCAAAGATTTTGTAAATTAGGTGCATTTGCAATTTTATGCTTTTTAGAAAATTCTGCGCCTTTCTCTGTATTTTGCGACCTTCTGTAGAGCCGATTTTTTTTTTAAATTAGGTGCATTTTCAAATTTATTCTTTTTTGAAATTTTTTTCTATATTTTGTAAATTATGTGCATTTGGAATTTTGCTCCTTTCTCTATATTTTGCACCCTTCTGTAGAGGCGCAAACATTTTGTAAATAAGGCGAATTTACAATTTTATGCTTTTTTGAAAATGTTGCACCCCTTTCCATATTTTGCGCCCTTTTGCAGATGCGCAAACATTTTGTAAATTAGGTTCATTTGCAATTTTATTCATTTTTGAAAATTTTGCGCCTTTCTCTATGTTTTGAGTCCTTCTGTAGAGACGCGAAAATGTTGTAAATTAAGTTCATTTGCAACTATATTCTTTTTTGAAAATTTGGCGCTCTTATGTTGAAGAGCAAAGATTTTGTAAATTTGGCGCATTTGCAATTTTATGCTTTTTTGAAATTTTTGCGTCGTTTTCCATAATTTTCGGCCTTCTTTAGATGCGCAAAAATTTTGTAAATTAGGTCATTTGCAATGTATTCTTTTTTGAAAATTTTTCGCCCTTATTTAGAGGCTCAAAAATTTTGTAAAATTAGGTGCATTTGCAAGTTTATGATTTTTTGAAAATTTTGGGTTTTTTTCAAAATTTTGTGCCCTTATGTAGAGGCGCAAACATTTTGTAAACTAGGCGCATTGTAAACTAGGCGCATATTTTGCCACCTTCTTTAGAGGGGCAAAGATTTTGTAAATTAGGTTCATTTGCAATTTTATGCTTTGTTGAAAATGTTGCGCCTTTCTCTATATTTTGCGACCTTCTGCAGAGGCGCAAAAATTTTGTACATTTGCAATTTTATTCTTTTTTTTCTAAATTTTGAGCCCTTTTCCATTTTTTGAGCCCTTCTGCAGAGGCGCAAATATTTTGTAAATTAGGTGCATTTGTAATTTTATGGTTTTTTTAAATTTTGCGCCTTTTCTATATTTTGCGCCCTTTTGTAGAAGCGCAAACATTTTGCTCCCTTTTCTATAATTTGCGCTAATTTTATTCTTTTTTTTTAAATTTTGCGCCTTCCTCTATGTTTTGAGCCCTTCTGTAGAGGCGCGAAAATGTTGTAAATTAAGTTCATTTTCATCTATATTCTTTTTTGAAAATTTGGCGCTCTTATGTAGAGGAGCAAAGATTTTGTAAATTTGGCGCATTTGCAATTTTATGCTTTTTTGAAAATTTTGCGTCGTTTTCCATAACTTTCGGCCTTCTTTAGAGGCGCAAACATTTTGTAAATTAGGCGCATTTGCAATTTTATGGTTTTTTGAAAATTTTGCGCCTTTCTCTATATTTTGCAACTTTCTTTAGAGGGGCAAAGATTTTGTAAATTAGATGCATTTGCAATTATATGCTTTTTTGAAAATTCTGCGCCCTTCTGTACATGCGCAAATATTTTTTAAATTTGGTTCATTTGCAATTTTATGCTTTTTTGAAAATTTTGCGCCTTTCTCTATATTTTGCGACCTTCTGTAGAGGCGCAAAAATTTTGTAAATTAGGTGCATTTGCAATTTTTTTTTTTTTTGAAAATTCTGCGCCCTTCTGTAGATGCGCAAAAATTTTGTAAATTAGGTGCATTTGCAATTTTATGCTTTTTTAAAAATTTTGCTTCTTTCTCTATATTTTGCGACCTTTGTAAATTAGGTGCATTTGCAATTTTATTTTTTTTTGAAAATTTTGCGCCTTTCTCTATATTTTGCGACCTTCTGTAGAGGCGCAAACATTTTGTAAATTAGGTTCATTTGCAATTTATTCTTTTTTTGAAAATTTTTCGCCCTTATTTAGAGGCTCAAAAATTTTGTAAATTAGGTCTTTTGCAATTTTTTCTTTTTTGAAAATTTTTCGCCCTTATTTAGAGGCTCAAAAATTTTGTAAATTAGGTGCATTTGCAAGTTTATGCTTTTTTGAAAATTTTGCGTTTTTTTCAAAATTTTGCGCTCTTATGTAGAGGCGCAAAAATTTAGTAAACTAGGCGCATTGTAAACTAGGGGCATATTTTGCGACCTTCTTTAGAGGGGCAAAGATTTTGTAAGTTAGGTGCATTTGCAATTTTATTCTTTTTGAAAGTTTTGCGCCCTTAAGTAGAGTTGTAAATTAAGTTCATTTGCAACTATATTCTTTTTTGAAAATTTGGCGCTACTATGTAGAAGAGCAAAGATTTTGTAAATTTGGCGCATTTGCAATTTTATGCTTTGTTGAAAATTTTGCGTCGTTTTCCATAACTTTCGGCCTTCTTTAAAGGCGCAAAAATTTTGTAAATTAGGTGTATTTGCAATTTTATTCGTTTTAAAAATTTTGCGCCCTTATGTAGAAGCGCAAACATTTTGTAAATTAGGCGCATTTGCAACTTTATGCTTTTATGAAAATTTTGCGTCTTTTTCCATAATTTTCGACCTTCTTTAGAGGCGCAAAAATTTTGTAAATTAGGTCATTTGCAATTTATTCTTTTTTGAGAATTTTTTGACCTTATGTAGAGGCTCAAAAATTTTGTAAATTAGGTGCATTTGCAAATTTTATGCTTCTTTGAAAATTCAAATGAAGGTTCATTTGCAATTTTATGCTTTTTTGAAAAGTTTGCGCCGTTATGTAGATGCGCAAAGATTTTGTAAATTAGGTGCATTTGCAATTTTATGCTTTTTTGAAAATTTTGCGCCTTTCTCTATATTTTGCGACCTTCTGTAGAGCCGATTTTTTTTTGTTAATTAGGTGCATTTTCAAATTTATTCTTATTTGAATTTTTTGTCTATATTTTGTAAATTATGTGCATTTGGAATTTTGCTCCTTTCTCTATATTTTGCACCCTTCTGTAGATGCGCAAACATTTTGTAAATTAAGTTCATTTGCAATTTTATTCATTTTTGAAAATTTTGCGCCTTTCTCTATGTTTTGAGTCCTTCTGTAGAGACGCGAAAATGTTGTAAATTAATTTCATTTGCAACTATCATCTTTTTTAAAAATTTGGCGCTCTTATGTAGAAGAGCAAAGATTTTGAAAATTTGGCGCATTTGCAATTTTATGGTTTTTTGAAAATTTTGCGCCTTTCTCTATATTTTACGCCCTTCTGTAGAGTCGCAAAAATTGTGTAAATTAGGTTCATTTGCAATTTTATGCTTTTTTGAATATTTTGTGCTTTTCTCTATATTTTGCGAACTTCTTTAGAGGCGCAAAAATTTTGTAAACTAGGCGCATTGAAAACTAGGCGCATATTTTGCGACCTTCTTTAGAGGGGAAAAGATTTTGTAAATTAGGTTCATTTGCAATTTTATGCTTTTTTGAAAATGTTGCGCCTTTCTCTATATTTTGCGACCTTCAGCAGAAGCGCAAAAATTTTGTAAATTAGGTACATTTGCAATTTTATTCTTTTTTTTCAAAATTTTGAGCTTTTTTCCATATTTTGAGCCCTTCTGCAGAGACGCATATATTTTGTAAATTATGTGCACATGTAATTTTATGATTTTTTTAAATTTTGCGCCTTTTCTATATTTTGCGCCCTTTTGTAGAAGCGCAAACATTTTGCTCCCTTTTCTATAATTTGCGCTAATTTTATTATTTATTATTTATTAAACATTTTGCGCCTTTTCTCTACGTTTTGAGTCCTTCTGTAGAGGCGTGAAAATGTTGTAAATTAAGTTCATTTGCAACTATATTCTTTTTTGAAAATTTGGCGCTCTTATGTAGAGGAGCAAAGATTTTGTAAATTTGGCGCATTTGCAATTTTATGCTTTTTTGAAAATTTTGCGTCGTTTTCCATAACTTTCGGCCTTCTTTAGAGGCGCAAAAATTTTGTAAACTAGGTGTATTTGCAATTTTATTCGTTTTAAAAATTTTGCGCCCTTATGTAGAGGCGCAAACATTTTGTAAATTAGGCGCATTTGCAATTTTATGGTTTTTTGAAAATCTTGCGCCTTTCTCTATATTTTACGCCCTTCTGTAGAGGCGCAAAAATTGTGTAAATTAGGTTCATTTGCAATTTTATGCTTTTTTGAAAATTTTGTGCTTTTCTCTATATTTTGCGAACTTCTGTAGAGGCGCAAAGATTTTGTAAATTAGGTGCATTTGCAATTTTATGTTTTTTTTTGAAAATTCTGCGCCCTTCTGTAGATGCGCAAAGATTTCGTAAATTAGGCGCATTTGCAATTTTATGCTTTTTTGAAAATTTTGCGTCTTTCTCTACATTTTGCGACCTTCTGTAGAGGCGCAAAAAATTGTAAATTAGGTGCATTTACAATTTTATGGTTTTTGGGAAATTCTGCGCCCTTCTGTAGATGCGCAAACATTTTTTAAATTAGGTGCATTTGCAATTTTTATCTTTTTTGAAAATGTTGTGTCTTTCTCAATATTTTACGCCCTTCTGTAGAGGCGCAAAAATTTTGTAAATTAGGTGCATTTGCAATTTTATGCTTTTTTGAAAATTTTGCGCCGTTATGTAGAGGCGCAAAAATTTTGTAAATTAGGCGCATATGCAATTTTATAGTTTTTTGAAAATTCTGCGCCCTTCTGTAGATGCGCAAAAATTTTGTAAATTAGGTGCATTTGCAATTTTATACTTTTTTGAAAATTTTGCGTCTTTCTCTATGTTTTGCGACCTTTGTAAATTAGGTGCATTTGCAATTTTATTTTTTTTTTTGAAAATTTTGCGCCTTTCTCTATATTTTGCGACCTTCTGTAGAGGCGCAAAAATTTTGTAAATTAGGTGCATTTGCAATTTTATTTGTTTTTGAAAATTCTGCGTCCTTTTGTAGATGCGCAAAGATTTCGTAAATTAAGTTCATTTGCAATTTTTATCTTTTTTGAAAATTTTGCGTCTTTCTCTATATTTTACGCCCTTCCGTAGAGGCGCAAAAATTTTGTAAATTAGGTGCATTTGCAATTTTATTCTGTTTGAAAATTTTGCGTCTTTCTCTATGTTTTGCGACCTTTGTAAATTAGGTGCATTTGCAATTTTATTTTTTTTTTTGAAAATTTTGCGCCTTTCTCTATATTTTGCGACCTTGTGTAGAGGCGCAAAAATTTTGTAAATTAGGTGCATTTGCAATTTTATTTGTTTTTGAAAATTCTGCGTCCTTTTGTAGATGCGCAAAGATTTCGTAAATTAAGTTCATTTGCAATTTTTATCTTTTTTGAAAATTTTGCGTCTTTCTCTATATTTTACGCCCTTCCGTAGAGGCGCAAAAATTTTGTAAATTAGGTGCATTTGCAATTTTATACTTTTTTGAAAATTTTGCGTCTTTCTCTATGTTTTGCGACCTTTGTAAATTAGGTGCATTTGCAATTTTATTTTTTTTTTTGAAAATTTTGCGCCTTTCTCTATATTTTGCGACCTTCTGTAGAGGCGCAAAAATTTTGTAAATTAGGTGCATTTGCAATTTTTTTTTTTTTTGAAAATTTTTCGCCGTTATGTAGAGGCGCAAACATTTTGTAAATTAGGCGCATATGCAAATTTAAGTTGTTTTGAAAATTCTGCGCCCTTCTGTAGATGTGCAAACATTTTGTAAATTAGGTGCATTTGCAATTTTATGTTTTTTTTTGAAAATTCTGCGCCCTTCTGTAGATGTGCAAACATTTTGTAAATTAGGTGCATTTGCAATTTTATTTTTTTTTTTGAAAATTCTGCGCCCTTTTGTAGATGCGCAAAAATTTTGTAAATTAGGTGCATTTGCAATTTTATTCTGTTTGAAAATTTTGTAAATTAGGCGCATTTGCAATTTTATGCTTTTATGAACATTTTGCTTCTTTTTCCATGATTTTCGCCCTTCTTTAGAGGCGCAAAAATTTTGTAAATTAGGTCATATGCAATTTATTCTTTTTTGAAAATTTTTCGTCCTTATTTAGAGGCTCAAACATTTTGTAAATTAGGTGCATTTGCAAGTTTATGCTTTTTATGTAGAGGCGCAAAAATTTTGTAAACTAGGCGCATTTGCAGTTTTATGCTTTTTTGAAAAATTTGCGCCTTTCTTTATATTTTACGCCCTTCTGTAGATGCGCGAAGATTTTGTAAATTAGGCGCATTTGCAATTTTATTTTTTTTTTGAAAATTTTGCGCCGTTATGTGGAGGCGCAAAAATTTTGTAAATTAGGCGCATTTGCAATTTTATGGTTTTTTGAAAATTTTGCGCCTTTCTCTATATTTTACGCCCTTCTGTAGAGGCTCAAAAATTTTGTAAATTAGGTGCATTTGCAATTTTATTTTTTTTTTGAAAATTTTTCGCCGTTATGTAGAGGCGCAAAAAATTTGTAAATTGGGCGCATATGCAATTTTATGCTTTTTTGAAAATTTTGCGTCTCTCTCTATGTTTTGCGACCTTTGTAAATTAGGTGCATTTGCAATTTTATTTTTTTTTGAAAATTTTGCGCCTTTCTCTATATTTTGCGACCTTCTGTAGAGGCGCAAAATTTTGTAAATTAGGTGCATTTGCAATTTTTTTTTTTTTTGAAAATTTTTCGCCATTATGTAGAGGCGCAAAAATTTTGTAAATTAGGCGCATATGCAAATTTAAGTTTTTTTGAAAATTCTGCGCCCTTCTGTAGATTAGGTGCATTTGCAATTTTATGCTTTTTTGAAAATTTTGCGTCTTTCTCTATATTTTGCAACCTTTGTAAATTAGGTGCATTTGCAATTTTTTTTTTTTTTTTTTACATTTTGCATCTTTCTCTATATTTTGCGACCTTCTGTAGAGGCGCAAAAATTTTGTAAATTAGGTGCATTTGCAATTTTATTTGTTTTTGAAAATTCTGCGCCCTTTTGTAGATGCGCAAAGATTTCGTAAATTAAGTTCATTTGCAATTTTATGCTTTTTTGAAAATTTTGCGTCTTTCTCTATATTTTGCGACCTTCTGTAGAGGCGAAAAAATTTTGTAAATTAGGTGCATTTGCAATTTTATGGTTTTTGGGAAATTCTGCGCCCTTCTGTAGATGCGCAAAAATTTTGTAAATTAGGTGCATTTGCAATTTTTATCTTTTTTGAAAATTTTGCGTCTTTCTCTATATTTTACGCCCTTCCGTAGAGGCGCAAAAATTTTGTAAATTAGGTGCATTTGCAATTTTATGCTTTTTTGAAAATTTTGCGTCTTTCTCTATATTTTGCGACCTTCTGTAGATGCGCAAAAATTTTGTAAATAAGGTGCATTTGCAATTTTATTTATTTTTTGAAAATTTTGAGTCTTTTTCCATAATTTTCGCCCTTCTTTAGATGCGCAAAAATTTTGTAAATTAGGTGCATTTGCAATTTTATTCTGTTTGAAAATTTTGTAAATTAGGCGCATTTGCAATTTTATGCTTTTATGAACATTTTGCTTCTTTTTCCATGATTTTCGCCCTTCTTTAGAGGCGCAAAAATTTTGTAAATTAGGTCATATGCAATTTATTCTTTTTTGAAAATTTTTCGTCCTTATTTAGAGGCTCAAACATTTTGTAAATTAGGTGCATTTGCAAGTTTATGCTTTTTATGTAGAGGCGCAAAAATTTTGTAAACTAGGCGCATTTGCAGTTTTATGCTTTTTTGAAAAATTTGCGCCTTTCTTTATATTTTACGCCCTTCTGTAGATGCGCGAAGATTTTGTAAATTAGGCGCATTTGCAATTTTATGCTCTTTTGAAAATTTTCCCTCTTTCCATATTTTGCGACATTCCTTAGAGGGGCAAAGATTTTGTAATTAGGTGCATTTGCAATTTTATTTTTTTTTTTTGAAAATTTTGCGCCGTTATGTGGAGGCGCAAAAATTTTGTAAATTAGGCGCATTTGCAATTTTATGGTTTTTTGAAAATTTTGCGCCTTTCTCTATATTTTACGCCCTTCTGTAGAGGCGCAAAAATTTTGTAAATTAGGTGCATTTGCAATTTTATTTTTTTTTTGAAAATTTTTCGCCGTTATGTAGAGGCGCATAAAATTTGTAAATTAGGCGCATATGCAATTTTATGCTTTTTTGAAAATTTTGCGTCTTTCTCTATGTTTTGCGACCTTTGTAAATTAGGTGCATTTGCAATTTTATTTTTTTTGAAAATTTTGCACCTTTCTCTATATTTTGCGACCTTCTGTAGAGGCGCAAAATTTTGTAAATTAGGTGCATTTGCAACTTTTTTTTTTTTTTTTTTTGAAAATTCTGCTCCCTTTTGTAGATGCGCAAGAATTTTGTAAATTAGGTTCATTTGCAATTTTATGATTTTTTGAAAATTTTGCGTCTTTCTCTACATTTTGCGACCTTCTGTAGAGGCGCAAAAAATTGTAAATTAGGTGCATTTACAATTTTATGGTTTTTGGGAAATTCTGCGCCCTTCTGTAGATGCGCAAAAATTTTGTAAATTAGGTGCATTTGCAATTTTTATCTTTTTTGAAAATTTTGTGTCTTTCTCTATATTTTACGCCCTTCTGTAGAGGCGCAAAAATTTTGTAAATTAGGTGCATTTGCAATTTTATGCTTTTTTGAAAATTTTGCGCCGTTATGTAGAGGCGCAAAAATTTTGTAAATTAGGCGCATATGCAATTTTATAGTTTTTTGAAAATTCTGCGCCCTTCTGTAGATGCGCAAAAATTTTGTAAATTAGGTGCATTTGCAATTTTTATCTTTTTTGAAAATTTTGTGTCTTTCTCTATATTTTACGCCCTTCTGTAGAGGCGCAAAAATTTTGTAAATTAGGTGCATTTGCAATTTTATGTTTTTTTGAAAATTTTGCGCCGTTATGTAGAGGCGCAAAAAATTTGTAAATTAGGCGCATATGCAATTTTATGCTTTTTTGAAAATTTTGCGTCTTTCTCTATGTTTTGCGACCTTTGTAAATTAGGTGCATTTGCAATTTTATTTTTTTTTTTTGAAAATTTTGCGCCTTTCTCTATATTTTGCGACCTTCTGTAGAGGCGCAACAATTTTGTAAATTAGGTTCATTTGCAATTTTTTTTTGTTTTTGAAAATTTTTCGCCGTTATGTAGAGGCGCAAAAATTTTGTAAATTAGGCGCATATGCAAATTTAAGTTGTTTTGAAAATTCTGCGCCCTTCTGTAGATGCGCAAAAATTTTGTAAATTAGGTGCATTTGCAATTTTATTTTTTTTTTTGAAAATTCTGCGCCCTTTTGTAGATGCGCAAAGATTTCGTAAATTAGGTTCATTTGCAATTTTATGATTTTTTGAAAATTTTGCGTCTTTCTCTACATTTTGCGACTTTCTGTAGAGGCGCAAAAAATTGTAAATTAGGTGCATTTACAATTTTATGGTTTGTGGGAAATTCTGCGCCCTTCTGTAAATGCGCAAAAATTTTGTAAATTAGCTGCATTTGCAATTTTTATCTTTTTTGAAAATTTTGCGTCTTTCTCTATATTTTACGCCCTTCTGTAGAGGCGCAAAAATTTTGTAAATTAGGTGCATTTGCAATTTTATGCTTTTTTGAAAATTTTGCGCCGTTATGTAGAGGCGCAAAAATTTTGTAAATTAGGCGCATATGCAATTTTATAGTTTTTTGAAAATTCTCCGCCCTTCTGTAGATGTGCAAAAATTTTGTAAATTAGGTGCATTTGCAATTTTATGCTTTTTTGAAAATTTTGCGTCTTTCTCTATGTTTTGCGACCTTTGTAAATTAGGTGCATTTGCAATTTTATTTTTTTTTTGAAAATTTTGCGCCTTTCTCTATATTTTGCGACCTTCTGTAGAGGCGCAAAAATTTAGTAAATTAGGTGCATTTGCAATTTTTTTTTTTTTTTTAAAATTTTTCGCCGTTATGTAGAGGCGCAAAAATTTTGTAAATTAGGCGCATATGCAAATTTAAGTTTTTTTGAAAATTCTGCGCCCTTCTGTAGATGCGCAAAAATTTTGTAAATTAGGTGCATTTGCAATTTTATGCTTTTTTGAAAATTTTGCGTCTTTCTCTATATTTTGCAATCTTTGTAAATTAGGTGTATTTGCAATTTTATTTTATTTTTTTTAACATTTTACGCCTTTCTCTATATTTTGCGACCTTCTGTAGAGGCGCAAAAATTTTGTAAATTAGGTGCATTTGAAAATTCTGCGCCCTTTTGTAGATGCGCAAAGATTTCGTAAATTATGTTCATTTGCAATTTTATGCTTTTTTGAAAATTTTGCGTCTTTCTCTATATTTTGCGACCTTCTGTAGAGGCGAAAAAATTTTGTAAATTAGGTGCATCTGCAATTTTATGGTTTTTGGGAAATTCTGCGCCCTTCTGTAGATGCGCAAAAATTTTGTAAATTAGGTGCATTTGCAATTTTTATCTTTTTTGAAAATTTGGCGTCCTTCTCTATATTTTACGCCCTTCCGTAGAGGCGCAAAAATTTTGTAAATTAGGTGCATCTGCAATTTTATGCTTTTTTGAAAATTTTGCGTCTTTCTCTATATTTTGCGACCTTCTGTAGATGCGCAAAAATTTTGTAAATAAGGTGAATTAGCAATTTTATTTATTTTTTGAAAATTTTGAGTCTTTTTCCATAATTTTCGCCCTTCTTTAGATGCGCAAAAATTTTGTAAATTAGGTGCATTTGCAATTTTATTCTGTTTGAAAATTTTGTAAATTAGGCGCATTTGCAATTTTATGCTTTTATGAACATTTTGCTTCTTTTTCCATGATTTCCGCCCTTCTTTAGAGGCGCAAAAATTTTGTAAATTAGGTCATATGCAATTTATTCTTTTTTGAAAATTTTTCGTCCTTATTTAGAGGCTCAAACATTTTGTAAATTAGGTGCATTTGCAAGTTTATGCTTTTTATGTAGAGGCGCAAAAATTTTGTAAACTAGGCGCTTTTGCAGTTTTATGCTTTTTTGAAAAATTTGCGCCTTTCTTTATATTTTACGCCCTTCTGTAGATGCGCGAAGATTTTGTAAATTAGGCGCATTTGCAATTTTATGCTCTTTTGAAAATTTTCCCTCTTTCCATATTTTGCGACATTCCTTAGAGGGGCAAAGATTTTGTAAATTAGGTGCATTTGCAATTTTATTTTTTTTTTTGAAAATTTTGCGCCGTTATGTGGAGGCGCAAAAATTTTGTAAATTAGGCGCATTTGCAATTTTATGGTTTTTTGAAAATTTTGCGCCTTTCTCTATATTTTACGCCCTTCTGTAGAGGCGCAAAAATTTTGTAAATTAGGTGCATTTGCAATTTTATTTTTTTTTTGAAAATTTTTCGCCGTTATGTAGAGGCGCAAAAAATTTGTAAATTAGGCGCATATGCAATTTTATGCTTTTTTGAAAATTTTGCGTCTTTCTCTATGTTTTGCGACCTTTGTAAATTAGGTGCATTTGCAATTTTATTTTTTTTTGAAAATTTTGCACCTTTCTCTATATTTTGCGACCTTCTGTAGAGGCGAAAAATTTTGTAAATTAGGTGCATTTGCAATTTTATGGTTTTTGGGAAATTCTGCGCCCTTCTGTAGATGCGCAAAAATTTTGTAAATTAGGTGCATTTGCAATTTTTATCTTTTCTCTATATTTTACGCCCTTCTGTAGAGGCGCAAAAATTTTGTAAATTAGGTGCATTTGCAATTTTATGCTTTTTTGAAAATTTTGCGCCGTTATGTAGAGGCGCAAAAATTTTGTAAATTAGGCGCATATGCAATTTTATAGTTTTTTGAAAATTCTGCGCCCTTCTGTAGATGCGCAAAAATTTTGTAAATTAGGTGCATTTGCAATTTTTATCTTTTTGAAAATTTTGTGTCTTTCTCTATATTTTACGCCCTTCTGTAGAGGCGCAAAAATTTTGTAAATTAGGTGCATTTGCAATTTTATGCTTTTTTGAAAATTTGCGCCGTTATGTAGAGGCGCAAAAAATTTGTAAATTAGGCGCATATGCAATTTTATGCTTTTTTGAAAATTTTGCGTCTTTCTCTATGTTTTGCGACCTTTGTAAATTAGGTGCTTTTGCAATTTTATTTTTTTTTTTGAAAATTTTGCGTCTTTCTCTATATTTTGCGACCTTCTGTAGAGGCGCAACAATTTTGTAAATTAGGTGCATTTGTAATTTTTTTTTTTTTTTTGAAAATTTTTCGCCGTTATGTAGAGGCGCAAAAATTTTGTAAATTAGTCGCATATGCAAATTTAAGTTGTTTTGAAAATTCTGCGCCCTTCTGTAGATGCGCAAAAATTTTCTAAATTAGGTGCATTTGCAATTTTATTTTTTTTTTGAAAATTCTGCGCCCTTTTGTAGATGCGCAAAGATTTCGTAAATTAGGTTCATTTGCAATTTTATGATTTTTTGAAAATTTTGCGTCTTTCTCTACATTTTGCGACTTTCTGTAGAGGCGCAAAAAATTGTACATTAGGTGCATTTACAATTTTATGGTTTTTGGGAAATTCTGCGCCCTTCTGTAAATGCGCAAAAATTTTGTAAATTAGCTGCATTTGCAATTTTTATCTTTTTTGAAAATTTTGCGTCTTTCTCTATATTTTACGCCCTTCTGTAGAGGCGCAAAAATTTTGTAAATTAGGTGCATTTGCAATTTTATGCTTTTTTGAAAATTTTGCGTCTTTCTCTATGTTTTGCGACCTTTGTAAATTAGGTGCATTTGCAATTTTATTTTTTTTTTGAAAATTTTGCGCCTTTCTCTATATTTTGCGACCTTCTGTAGAGGCGCAAAAATTTTGTAAATTAGGTGCATTTGCTATATTTTTTTTTTTTTGAAAATTTTTCGCCGTTATGTAGAGGCGCAAAAGTTTTGTAAATTAGGCGCATATGCAAATTTAAGTTTTTTTGAAAATTCTGCGCCCTTCTGTAGATGCGCAAAAATTTTGTAAATTAGGTGCATTTGCAATTTTATGCTTTTTTGAAAATTTTGCGTCTTTCTCTATATTTTGCGACCTTTGTAAATTAGGTGCATTTGCAATTTTATTTTATTTTTTTTAACATTTTACGCCTTTCTCTATATTTTGCGACCTTCTGTAGAGGCGCAAAAATTTTGTAAATTAGGTGCATTTGCAATTTTATTTGTTTTTGAAAATTCTGCGCCCTTTTGTAGATGCGCAAAGATTTCGTAAATTAAGTTCATTTGCAATTTTATGCTTTTTTGAAAATTTTGCGTCTTTCTCTATATTTTGCGACCTTCTGTAGAGGCGAAAAAATTTTGTAAATTAGGTGCATCTGCAATTTTATGGTTTTTGGGAAATTCTGCGCCCTTCTGTAGATGCGCAAAAATTTTGTAAATTAGGTGCATTTGCAATTTTTATCTTTTTTGAAAATTTTGCGTCCTTCTCTATATTTTACGCCCTTCCGTAGAGGCGCAAAAATTTTGTAAATTAGGTGCATTTGCAATTTTATGCTTTTTTGAAAATTTTGCGTCTTTCTCTATATTTTGCGACCTTCTGTAGATGCGCAAAAATTTTGTAAATAAGGTGCATTTGCAATTTTATTTATTTTTTGAAAATTTTGAGTCTTTTTCCATAATTTTCGCCCTTCTTTAGATGCGCAATTGCAATTTTATTCTGTTTGAAAATTTTGTAAATTAGGCGCATTTGCAATTTTATGCTTTTATGAACATTTTGCTTCTTTTTCCATGATTTTCGTCCTTCCTTAGAGGAGCAAATATTTTGTAAATTAGGTCATATGCAATTTATTCTTTTTTGAAAATTTTTCGTCCTTATTTAGAGGCTCAAACATTTTGTAAATTAGGTGCATTTGCAAGTTTATGCTTTTTATGTAGAGGCGCAAAAATTTTGTAAACTAGGCGCATTTGCAGTTTTATGCTTTTTTGAAAAATTTGCGCCTTTCTTTATATTTTACGCCCTTCTGTAGATGCGCGAAGATTTTGTAAATTAGGCGCATTTGCAATTTTATGCTTTTTTGAAAATTTTTCCTCCTTCCATATTTTGCGACATTCCTTAGAGGGGCAAAGATTTTGTAAATTAGGTGCATTTGCAATTTTATTATTTTTTTTTTTTGAAAATTTTGCGCCGTTATGTGGAGGCGCAAAAATGTTGTAAATTAGGCGCATTTGCAATTTTATGGTTTTTTGAAAATTTTGCGCCTTTCTCTATATTTTACGCCCTTCTGTAGAGGCGCAAAAATTTTGAAAATTAGGTGCATTTGCAATTTTATTTTTTTTTTGAAAATTTTTCGCCGTTATGTAGAGGCGCAAAAAATTTGTAAATAATGCGCATATGCAATTTTATGCTTTTTTGAAAATTTTGCGTCTTTCTCTATGTTTTGCGACCTTTGTAAATTAGGTGCATTTGCAATTTTATTTTTTTTGAAAATTTTGCACCTTTCTCTATATTTTGCGACCTTCTGTAGAGGCGCAAAAATTTTGTAAATTAGGTGCATTTGCAATTTTATTTTTTTTTTGAAAATTCTGCGCCCTTTTGTAGATGCGCAAAGATTTCGTAAATTAGGTTCATTTGCAATTTTATGATTTTTTGAAATTTTTGCGTCTTTCTCTACATTTTGCGACCTTCTGTAGAGGCGCAAAAAATTGTAAATTAGGTGCATTTACAATTTTATGGTTTTTGGGAAATACTACGCCCTTCTGTAAATGCGCAAAAATTTTGTAAATTAGGTGCATTTGCAATTTTTATCTTTTTTGAAAATTTTGCGTCTTTCTCTATATTTTACGCCCTTCTGTAGAGGCGCAAAAATTTTGTAAATTAGGTGCATTTGCAATTTTATACTTTTTTGAAAATTTTGCGCCGTTATGTAGAGGCGCAAAAATTTTGTAAATTAGGCGCATATGCAATTTTATAGTTTTTTGAAAATTCTGCGCCCTTCTGTAGATGCGCAAAAATTTTGTAAATTAGGTGCATTTGCAATTTTATGCTTTTTTGAAAATTTTGCGTCTTTCTCTATGTTTTGCGACCTTTGTAAATTAGGTGCATTTGCAATTTTATTTTTTTTTTGAAAATTTTGCGCCTTTCTCTATATTTTGCGACCTTCTGTAGAGGCGCAAAAATTTTGTAAATTAGGTGCATTTGCAATTTTTTTTTTTTTTTTGTTTATTTTTCGCCGTTATGTAGAGGCGCAAAAATTTTGTAAATTAGGCGCATATGCAAATTTAAGTTTTTTTTGAAAATTCTGCGCCCTTCTGTAGATGCGCAAAAATTTTGTAAATTAGGTGCATTTGCAATTTTATGCTTTTTTTAAAATTTTGCGTCTTTCTCTATATTTTGCAACCTTTGTAAATTAGGTGCATTTGCAATTTTATTTTTTTTTTTTAACATTTTACGCCTTTTTTCTATATTTTGCGACCTTCTGTAGAGGCGCAAAAATTTTGTAAATTAGGTGCATTTGCAATTTTATTTGTTTTTGAAAATTCTGCGCCCTTTTGTAGATGCGCAAAGATTTCGTAAATTAAGTTCATTTGCAATTTTATGCTTTTTTGAAAATTTTGCGTCTTTCTCTATATTTTGCGACCTTCTGTAGAGGCGAAAAAATTTTGTAAATTAGGTGTATCTGCAATTTTATGGTTTTTGGGAAATTCTGCGCCCTTCTGTAGATGCGCAAAAATTTTGTAAATTAGGTGCATTTGCAATTTTTATCTTTTTTGAAAATTTTGCGTCTTTCTCTATATTTTACGCCCTTTCGTAGAGGCGCAAAAATTTTGTAAATTAGGTGCATTTGCATATTTTATGCTTTTTTGAAAATTTTGCGTCTTTCTCTATATTTTGCGACCTTCTGTAGATGCGCAAAAATGTTGTAAATAAGGTGCATTTGCAATTTTATTTATTTTTTGAAAATTTTGAGTCTTTTTCCATAATTTTCGCCCTTCTTTAGATGCGCAAAAATTTTGTAAATTAGGTGCATTTGAAATTTTATTCTGTTTGAAAATTTTGTAAATTAGGCGCATTTGCAATTTTATGCTTTTATGAACATTTTGCTTCTTTTTCCATGATTTTCGCCCTTCTTTAGAGGCGCAAAAATTTTGTAAATTAGGTCATATGCAATTTATTCTTTTTTGAAAATTGTTCGTCCTTATTTAGAGGGCTCAAACATTTTGTAAATTAGGTGCATTTGCAAGTTTATGCTTTTTATGTAGAGGCGCAAAAATTTTGTAAACTAGCCGCATTTGCAGTTTTATGCTTTTTTGAAAAATTTGCGCCTTTCTTTATATTTTACTCCCTTCCGTAGATGCGCGAAGATTTTGTAAATTAGGCGCATTTGCAATTTTATGCTCTTTTGAAAATTTTCCCTCTTTCCATATTTTGCGACATTCCTTAGAGGGGCAAAGATTTTGTAAATTAGGTGCATTTGCAATTTTATTTTTTTTTTTGAAAATTTTGCGCCGTTATGTGGAGGCGCAAAAATTTTGTAAATTAGGCGCATTTGCAATTTTATGGTTTTTTGAAAATTTTGCGCCTTTCTCTATATTTTACGCCCTTCTGTAGAGGCGCAAAAATTTTGTAAATTAGGTGCATTTGCAATTTTATTTTTTTTTGAAAATTTTTCGCCGTTATGTAGAGGCGCAAAAAATTTGTAAATTAGGCGCATATGCAATTTTATGCTTTTTTGAAAATTTTGCGTCTTTCTCTACATTTTGCGACCTTCTGTAGAGGCGCAAAAAATTGTAAATTAGATGCATTTGCAATTTTATTTTTTTTGAAAATTTTGCACCTTTCTCTATATTTTGCGACCTTCTGTAGAGGCGCAAAAATTTTGTAAATTAGGTGCATTTGCAATTTTTTTTTTTTTTTTTGAAAATTCTGCGCCCTTTTGTAGATGCGCAAAGATTTCGTAAATTAGGTTCATTTGCAATTTTATGATTTTTTGAAAATTTTGCATCTTTCTCTACATTTTGCGACCTTCTGTAGAGGCGCAAAAAATTGTAAATTAGATGCATTTGCAATTTTTTTTTTGTTTGAAAATTTTGCGCCGTTATGTAGAGGCGCAAAAATTTTGTAAATTAGACGCATTTGCAATTTTATGCTTTTTTGAAAATTTTGCGCCTTTTTCTATATTTTGCGCCCTTCTGTAGATGCGAAGAGATTTTGTAAATTTGGCGCATTTGCAATTTTATACTTTTTTGAAAATTGTGCGTCTTTTTCCATAATTTTCGCCCTTCTTTAGAGACGCAAAAATTTTGTAAATTAAGTGCATTTGCAATTTTATTCTTTTTGAAAGTTTTGCGCCCTTAAGTAGAGGCGCAAACATTTTGTAAATTAGGTGCATTTACAATTTTATTTTTTTTTTGAAAATTTTGCGCCGTTATGTAGAGAAACAAAAATTTTGTAAATTAGGTGCAGTTGCAATTTATTCCTTTTATTTATTCCTGCATTTGCAATTTAGTCTTTTTTGAAAATTTTTCGCCCCTATGTAGAGGCTCAAAAATTTTGTAAATTAGATGCATTTGTAATTTTATGCTTTTTTGATAATTTTGCGATATTTTTAAAATTTTGCGCCCTTTTGTAGAGACGCAAAAATTTTGTAAATAAGGTGCATTTGCAATTTTATATATTTTTTGAAAATTTTGCGTCTTTTTCCATAATTTTCGCCCTTCTTTAGAGGCGCAAACATTTTGTAAATCAGGTGCATTTGCCATTTTATTCTTTTTGAAAATTTTGTAAATTAGGCGCATTTGCAATTTTATGCTTTTATGAATATTTTGCTTCTTTTTCCATAATGTTCGCCCTTCTTTAGAGGCGCAAAAATTTTGTAAATTAGGTTCATTTGCAAGTTTATGCTTTTTTGAAAATTTTGCGCCTTTCTTTATATTTTGCGACCTTCAGCAGAGGCGCAAACATTTTGTAAATCAGGTGCATTTGCCATTTTATTCTTTTTGAAAATTTTGTAAATAGGCGCATTTGCAATTTTATGCTTTTATGAACATTTTGCTTCTTTTTCCATAATGTTCGCCCTTCTTTAGAGGCGCAAAAATTTTGTAAATTAGGTTCATTTGCAATTTATTCTTTTTTGAAAATTTTTCGCCCTTATTTAGAGGCTCAAAAATTTTGTAAATTAGGTCATTTGCAATTTTTTCTTTTTTGAAAATTTTTCGTTTTTATTTAGAGGCTCAAAATTTTTGTAAATTAGGTTCATTTGCAAGTTTATGCTTTTTTGAAAATTTTGCGTTTTTTTCAAAATTTTGCGCCCTTATGTAGAGGCGCAAAAATTTTGTAAACTAGGCGCATTGTAAACTAGGCGCATATTTTGCGACCTTCTTTAGAGGGCCAAAGATTTTGTAAGTTAGGTGCATTTGCAATTTTATGCTTTTTTGAAAATTCTGCACGCTTCTGTAGATGCGCAAAGATTTTGTATATTCGGTTCATTTGCAATTTTATTCTTTTTTGAAAATTTTGCGCCTTTCTCTATGTTTTGAGTCCTTCTGTAGAGACGTGAAAATGTTGTAAATTAAGTTCATTTGCAACTATATTCTTTTTTGAAAATTTGGCGCTCTTATATAGAAGAGCAAAGATTTTGTAAATTTGGCGCATTTGCAATTTTATGCTTTTTTGAAAATTTTGCGTCGTTTTCCATAATTTTCGGCCTTCTTTAGAGGCGCAAAAATTTTGTAAATTAGGTCATTTGCAATTTATTCTTTTTTGAAAATTTTTCGACCTTATTTAGAGGCTCAAAAATTTTGTAAATTAGGTGCATTTGCAAGTTTATGCTTTTTTGAAAATGTTGCGCCTTTCTCTATATTTTGAGACCTTCTGCAGAGGCTCAAAAATTTTGTAAATTAGGTACATTTGCAATTTTATTCTTTTTTTTTGAAAATTTTGAGCCCTTCTGCAGAGGCGCAAATATATTGTAAATTAGGTGCATTTGTAATTTTATGATTTTTTTAAAATTCTGCGCCTTTCTCTATATTTTGCACCCTTCTGTAGAGGAGCAAAGATTTTGTAAATTTGGCGCATTTGCAATTTTTTCTTTTTCGAAAAATTTTGCGCCCTTCTGTAGATGCGCAAAGATTTTGTAACTTAGGTGCATTTGCAATTTTATGCTTTTTTGAAAATTCTGCGCCTTTCTCTATATTTTGCGACCTTCTGAAGAGCCAAATTTTTTTTTAAATTAGGTGCATTTTCAAATTTATTCTTTTTTGAAATTTTTTTCTATATTTTGTAAATTATGTGCATTTGGAATTTTGCTCCTTTCTCTATGTTTTGCACCCTTCTGTAGAGGCACAAACATTTTGTAAATAAGGCGTATTTACTATTTTATGCTTTTTTGAAAATGTTGCACCCCTTTCTATATTTTGCGCCCTTTTGTAGATGCGCAAACATTTTGTAAATTATGTTCATTTGCAATTTTATTCATTATTGAAAATTTGCATTTGCAATTTTATGAAAAGTTAGCGTCTTTTTCCATAATTTTCGCCCTTCTTTAGAGGCGCAAAACTTTTGTAAAATAAGTGCGTTTTCAATATTTTTCTTTTTTGAAAATTTTGCGCCTTTCTCTATATTTTACGCCCTTCTGTAGAGGCGCAAAAATTTTGTAAATTAGGTGCATTTACAATTTTTTTTTTTTTTTTTTGAAAATTTTGCGCCGTTATGTAGAGGCGCAAAAATTTTGTAAATTAGACGCATTTGCAATTTTATGCTTTTTTGAAAATTTTGCGCCTTTTTCTATATTTTGCGCCCTTCTGTAGATGCGAAGAGATTTTGTAAATTTGGCGCATTTGCAATTTTATACTTTTTTGAAAATTGTGCGTCTTTTTCCATAATTTTCGCCCTTCTTTAGAGACGCAAAAATTTTGTAAATTAAGTGCATTTGCAATTTTATTCTTTTTGAAAGTTTTGCGCCCTTAAGTAGAGGCACAAACATTTTGTAAATTAGGCGCATTTGCAATTTTATGCTTTTATGCAAATTGTGCTTCTTTTTCCATTATTCTTTTTGAAAGTTTTGCGCCCTTAAGTAGAGACGCAAACATTTTGTAAATTAGGCGCATTTGCAATTTTATGCTTTTATGCAAATTGTGCTTCTTTTTCCATAATTTGCAATTTTATGCTTTTTTGAAAATTTTGCGTCGTTTTCCATAATTTTCGGCCTTCTTTAGAGGCACAAAAATTTTGTAAACTAGGTCATTTGCAATTTATTCTTTTTTGAAAATTTTTCGCCCTTATTTAGAGGCTCAAAAATTTTGTAAATTAGGTGCGTTTACAAGTTTATGCTTTTTTGAAAATTTTACGTCGTTTTCCATAATTTTCGGCCTTCTTTAGAGGCGCAAACATTTTGTAAATTAGGTCATTTGCAATTTATTCTTTTTTGAAAATTTTTCGCCCTTATTTAGAGGCTCAAAAATTTTCTAAATTAGGTGTATTTGCAATTTTATTCGTTTTAAACATTTTGGGCCCTTATGTAGAGGCGCAAACATTTTGTAAATTAGGCGCATTTGCAACTTTATGCTTTTATGAAAATTTTGCGTCTTTTCCATAATTTTCGACCTTCTTTAGAGGCGCAAAAATTTTGTAAATTAGGTCATTTGCAATTTATTCTTTTTTGAGAATTTTCATTTCACCTTATGTAGAGGCTCAAAAATTTTGTAAATTAGGTGCATTGCAATTTTATGCTTCTTTGAAAATTCTGCGCCCTTCTGTAGATGCGCAAATATTTTGTAAATAAGGTTCATTTGCAATTTTATGCTTTTTTGAAAAGTTTGCGCCGTTATGTAGAGGCGCAAAAATTTTGTAAATTAGGCGCATTTGCAATTTTATTCTTTATTGAAAATTTTGTCTATATTTTGTAAATTAGTTGCATTTGGAATTTTGCGCCTTTCTCTATATTTTGCGCCCTTCTGTAGAGGCGCAGAAATTTTTAAATTAGGTGCATCTATGTTTTGAGTCCTTCTGTAGAGGCGCGAAAATGTTGTAAATTAAGTTCATTTGCAACTATATTCTTTTTTGAAAATTTGGCGCTCTTATGTAAATTAGCGCATTTGCAATTTTATTCTTTTTTGAAAATTTTGTCTATATTTTGTAAATTAGTTGCATTTGGAATTTTGCGCCTTTCTCTATATTTTGCCCCTTCTGTAGAGGAGCAAAGATTTTGTAAATTTGGCGCATTTGCAATTTTTTCTTTTTTGAAAATTTTGCGCCTTTCTCTATATTTTACGCCCTTCTGTAGATGCGCAAAGATTTTGTAAATTAGGTGCATTTGCAATTTTATGCTTTTTTGAAAATTCTGCGCCTTTCTCTATATTTTGCGACCTTCTGAAGAGCCGAATTTTTTTTTAAATTAGGTGCATTTTCAAATTTATTCTTTTTTGAAAATTTTTTCTATATTTTGTAAATTATGTGCATTTGGAATTTTGCGCCTTTCTCTATATTTTGCACCCTTCTGTAGAGGCACAAACATTTTGTAAATAAGGCGTATTTACTATTTTATGCTTTTTTGAAAATGTTGCACCCCTTTCTATATTTTGCGCCCTTTTGTAGATGCGCAAACATTTTGTAAATTAGGTTCATTTGCAAGTTTATGCTTTTTTGAAAATTTTGGGTTTTTTTCAAAATTTTGTGCCCCTTATGTAGAGGCGCAAAAATTTTGTAAACTAGGCGCATTGTAAACTAGGCGCATATTTTGCGACCTTCTTTAGAGGGGCAAAGATTTTGTAAATTAGGTTCATTTGCAATTTTATGCTTTTTTGAAAATGTTGCGCCTTTCTCTATATTTTGCGACCTTCTGCAGAGGCTCAAAAATTTTGTAAATTAGGTACATTTGCAATTTTATTCTTTTTTTTTGAAAATTTTGAGCCCTTTTCCATATTTTGAGCCCTTCTGCAGAGGCGCAAATATTTTGTAAATTAGGTGCATTTGTAATTTTATGTTTTTTTTAAATTTGCGCCTTTTTTATATGTTTTGCGCCCTTTTGAAGAAGCGCAAACATTTTGCTTCCTTTTCTATAATTTGCGCTAATTTTATTCTTTTTTAAAAATTTTGCGCCTTTCTCTATGTTTTGAGTCCTTCTGTAGAGGCGCGAAAATGTTGTAAATTAAGTTCATTTGCAACTATATTCTTTTTTGAAAATTTGGCGCTCTTATGTAGAGGAGCAAAGATTTTGTAAATTTGGTGCATTTGCAATTTTATGCTTTTTTGAAAATTTTGCGTCGTTTTCCATAACTTTCGGCCTTCTTTAGAGGCGCAAAAATTTTGTAAATTAGGTGTATTTGCAATTTTATTCGTTTTAAAAATTTTGCGCCCTTATGTAGAGGCGCAAACATTTTGTAAATTAGGCGCATTTGCAACTTTATGCTTTTATGAAAATTTTGCGTCTTTTCCATAATTTTCGACCTTCTTTAGAGGCGCAAAATTTTGTAAATTAGGTCATTTGCAATTTATTCTTTTTTGAGAATTTTTTCACCTTATGTAGAGGCTCAAAAATTTTGTAAATTAGGTGCATTGCAATTTTATGCTTCTTTGAAAATTCTGCGCTCTTCTGTAGATGCGCAAAAATTTTGTAAATAAGGTTCATTTGCAATTTTCTGCTTTTTTAAAAAGTTTGCGCCGTTATGTAGAGGCGCAAACATTTTGTAAATTAGGCGCATTTGCAATTTTATTCTTTATTGAAAATTTTGTCTATATTTTGTAAATTAGTTGCATTTGGAATTTTGCGAATATGTCTGATTAATTTTTCAGCCTCTCCAGAAATGGTTGGGTCTTTTTCTAACTTAATTTTTTCTTGCATTTGAATTTTAACTGATTTTGAATGTTGCAGTCCATATTTTGAAACAAGATTTGAAATATAGCCGGGTTGTGATAATGAAATGGTTCCTTTTCCAACTTGAATTTCTAATCCTATGCAATGCTTCGGTTCTTTTAAATCGCGAATGTCAAAATTCTCTTGTAATTTTCTTATAAATAATTCAGTATATTCTTCATTATCAGATGCTATGACAATATCATCAACATAAAGTGCAACCATCAATGTCATTTCTAATGAATTTATGTAGTACTTATATGCATTGATCATATTTGGACTGCTTTAATCCAAAATGTTTGATTACCGTATCTATCCGCTTAAACCATTGTCTTTCCGCTTGCTTTAAGCCATAAATAGCCTTTCGCAGTTTACACACTTTATGTTTAGTTGCTTCTTCAATGAATTCGTCCGGTTGTTCCATGAAAATCTCCTCGTCCAAATCTCCATTCAGAAACGCAGTGGATACGTCCAGCTGCCGCAATTTCAAGTCTTTTTCCACTGCTAATGCGTATAACAGTCGTAGCGAGCTTTGACGTACTGTGACGGACAAATTTTGTGGTAAATTTGTCCCACACATTTAGCGCAGAAACAAGACAAACAAGGGAACAAACGCCGGCCAGTAAGCAACACTGGCGAGGGGACAGCCGATAAATTATAGCAACGACAAAAATGGCGGCGTGGTGAATTGCGAAAACGAGTGATCGAGGCGACAACGAAGGTCAGAAAGAGACAACGAGTGTCATGCATGAACATGGGGAGAAGCCGACGGTTCAATGTAAGCCGATGAACGAAGTTCAAGTCAGTTCTTGGGTAGCCGTCGTCAAGGAAAGTGGAGTTGGATCTCCGCTGTGGTTTTGGTACAGTAAGCTCTTCCTGGGAAGAAAAGCCTGCTATACCAAGGAAAGGGATTCGACAGGTACGTGGCAAGTGATACTCTTATAGACAAGTAATCGGTTTAGAGGAGTATCATTTGTTTCCACGCTCAGGTTGAATTCTTTGGCAACGATTGTCGGACAAGTGGAGATATGTAAACGCTTTCCACTTGGGTCGACACGCTGCACCACCGAGACCAAAGCACGATATCCGGAAGCAAAGCTACATTGAGACGTGTCGTAATAAGTATTGTTAAACGCAGGCGAACAACCAACTAAGCAACGTGAAATTTAACAAGAGGAATCTCGGACAGACGAGGGTGCGCAAAGTCAAAAGCACGCACCTCGTGGTAAGTCGCCATTTTTGTCAAAACCAACGAGCGCCAGTGGAGCGCCCGCGAAGCGTCAGTCACGCGCATAACCAGCGAGTTGCGCACGACGAGACAACGAGTAAAGCCAGCGAGCCGGGACGAAGAAACCGAAAACACCCGAAACACCAGCGACATGAACTCATCGCATCAGTAGCAAGCACCTCGTGGTAAGTTGCCATTTTGTAATTCATATAACCTGACGAGTGCTAGCGGAGCACCCGCAGTGAGCATCAGTTGCGCGTCACGACAGCGAGTTAAGCATAACGCTACAACGAGTAATCCCACGAACAGCGGCCACGAGCCGAAGGCACCCGTGTTCCCGACCGTACGAACAAGTCGCAGTAGCAGTCAACGAGCAGCGGCAACGAGCCGAAGACACCCGAGTTACCGATCGCGAGAACGAGTCGCAGTAGCAGTCAACGAGCAGCGGCAACGAGCCGAAGACACCCGAGTTACCGACCGCGCGAACGAGTCGCAGTAGCAGTCAACGAGCAGCGGCAACGAGCCGAAGACACCCGAGTTGCCAACCGCGCAAACGAGTCGCAGTAGCAGTCAATGAGGAGCGGCGACGATGCGAAGACACCCGAGTTATCTACGACACAAACGAGTCGCAGTAGTGGTCAACGAGCAGCGGCCACGAACCGAAGGGACCCGAGTCGAAGCCACCCGAATAGCCGAAAGCAGGAACGAGTCACAGCAGCAACAGCGAACGAGTTGCCGACGACACGAACGAGTCATATCAGCAGCGGCGAACGAGTCGCCGACGACACGAACGGGTCATAGCAGTAGCAGCGGCCACGAGTCGAAGATATACGAATAGCGACACGAACGAGTTACAGCAGCAACAACGAACGAGTCATAGCAGTAGCAGCGACCACGAGCCGAAGACAACCGCGTTGCCGACGGTCCGAACGAGTCATATCAGCAGCGGTGAACGAGTCGCCGACGACACGAACGGGTCTTAGCCGAAAGAGTGAACGAGTTGCCGACGACACGAACGAGTCATAGCAGTAGCAGCGGCCATGAGTCGAAGATATACGAGTAGCCGACACGAAGGAGTTACAGCAGCAACAGCGAACGAGTTGCGGACGACACGAACGAGTCATAGCAGTAGTAGCGAACGAGCAGCGACCACGAGCCGAAGACAACCGCGTCGCCGACGGGCAGCAGCGGCGAACGAGTCGCCGACGACACGAACGGGTCATAGCAGTAGCAGCGGCCACGAGTCGAAGATATACGAATAGCGACACGAACGAGTCATAGCAGTAGTAGCGAACGAGCAGCGACCACGAGCCGAAGACAACCGCGTTGCCGACGGTCCGAACGAGTCATATCAGCAGCGGTGAACGAGTCGCCGACGACACGAACGGGTCTTAGCCGAAAGAGTGAACGAGTTGCCGACGACACGAACGAGTCATAGCAGTAGCAGCGGCCACGAGTCGAAGATATACGAGTAGCCGACACGAAGGAGTTACAGCAGCAACAGCGAACGAGTTGCGGACGACACGAACGAGTCATATCAGTAGTAGCGAACGAGCAGCGACCACGAGCCGAAGACAACCGCGTCGCCGACGGCCCGAACGAGTCACAGCAGTAATAGCGAACGAGTTGCCGACGACACGAACGAGTCATAGCAGTAATAGCGAACGAGTTGCGGACGGCACGAACGAGTCATAGTAGTAGCAGCGAACGAACAGCGACCACAGGCCGAAGACGTACGAGGGCCGACGATACGAACGAGTCGCAGTAGCAACCAACGAGTCGGCGAGTGACGACAACCAACGAAGATCGGCAGTGAGCCGAAGAGACCCGAGTCATTGACCGAACTACCTAGTAGCGACCGCCCGAGGAGAATCATCAAGTGAGCCGGCAAAGGAGCCGGGGACAGAGGAGGGACCACGGGCGGTACCGATACGCCGTGACGCAACCTACAGCGGGACGCGCCCAATAAGCAGACGGTTGCGCAGAAAATAGCGTAGACCGAAGAAACCAGCCAGAACATCGTAACCCGACGGTTCAGCGTCGGCAGAATATTTCCGGCGGGGACCCGCTTATTTCATTCATTATCATTATATCACCAATTATTATTATTTGTTAGTTTAAGAACTATTAATCCATTAAACCCAACTATTGAAATTAAAAACGTGGGTGTTTTCACTGAACTGACTAGGCTACGAGTTGAGTTTATCTTGCAAGGTATCCCTGACACAAATAAATAATTTGTCGAGCTACCCCTGGACCGCCGCTGAGGTTACCCCAGCCTTTGACCGCCAGGTAGTTCGTTGCAAGTGGCGCCCGAGCAGGGACCTTGAGGTGAAAATAAAACAAAATAATAGTCACAAACAACTCAACGTAGCTTAGGGTTCAGTGCAGATTCGACTACTCGCAGAATGGAAAAGCTGACCTGGATTTATGACTTGAACAAGGAGGACTTGGTTGCGTATGCCATAGAATTTGGGTTGTCAGAGTCCGGCATGGTGGAGGAGTTGCGAAGGAGCCTAGGTAGCTTCGTGGCAGAAGAAGGCCACACGAGCGAAGTCCGAGAGCGCCTCACTAAGCTGGAACTAAAACATACTTGGTGCCCGTCGCCGGTGCCATTATCACTCGTGGTCCCCATCGCCACCAACGGGACCGAGAACGCAGAGCCCATTCCTACCGAGGATGAGGACCAGACCAGACCAGACCACACCGACACCAACACAAACACATCATCAGGCTCTCACCTCCATCAAAAATCCGGAAGCGGTGTTAGCTGCAGGCCCGAGTATTGCTTCATTTACCACTGCATGAGCGAGCAACGCATCACCAAGGAACGTGGAACCAACATCCAGGGGCGAATACGCCACATACGCTGTCGCCATGGACCGCGTGAGAAAATGGGAAGTTTTATTCGACGGAAGACGCGACCCAGTGGCGTTCGTAGAGCGGATCGAGGAACTGGCTGACGCATACGATGTGACTAAGGATTGGTTGCCGCACGCCATGACCCAACTACTGGTGGACAGGGCTCTCACCTGGTTCCGCAATAATCAAATCCGATGGAGCGGATGGGACGCGTTTAATTCGGATTTTCTGAAATTCTTCTTGCCACCCAGATACCTGGAAGACCTGGAGGACGATATTCGCCAGAGGATACAGCGTCTCGGAGAGTCATTTAAGGACTATACGTTTGCGGTTCAAAACTTGATACGACACGCCCACTACACACGTGCGCAGCAGCTGGAGCGGATTTATAAGAACTGCCGGCAGGAGTACCAGTTGTACGTCAAGCGCCGGGAGTTCGCTACGTTGGACGAATTAATACAACTGGCAAACGACTTCGACGTCATCCAGACAATGCTGGACGTCCGCAAGAGAGGACCACCACGGGTGCAGGAGGAACAACACCGGATCGTGCAACCACAACAGGGCGAGGCAGTCGATCGCAGGAGGATCGGTTGGTGCTGCGGAGGCGAAGGACATTTTCAAAAGGAGTGCAGGGCGTCAGAAAAGTTTTCCTCCGCGGCCGAGAAACGACTCGGGGGACCGTCCGCCGTCGGAGGCGATGGTTCACCCGATAAATACGCTTCCTATCCAACAGTTGCGCTCAAATATGACGCGCAACACGTTTACGCGATAGTGACCATAGGAATAGACCTGGTAATAGCCACTATTGACACTGGAGCCACCAGGAGCTTTGTGAGCCCCCACTATGCCAGCATGCTGGGCACCAAGGAGAACCATGAGCGGGTCGATATCAGGGTGCGCATGGCCGACGGCGGGGCTAAACGAATAACGAAGGCCTTGCGGATGTACATCCGACTAGGGACCCAGAGCTGCGAGCTACTCCTCTTAGTTCTACCGGATGCGGTAGATCACCTGATATTGGGGATGGATTTTCTTATGCGTGTCGGCACCACCATGAGCTGCGGAGGACAGACCATCGAGTTACGAGAGCCGGATACTCACAGTGCTTGGGGACGCGCACCGATCTGTACGGTGGTGCGCGAACAACACGACACCGATGCGGACGGTCGGCGGAGCAGGACCATCCTGCATACCGAGCCTACCAACGAGGGGGCAACGGACGAGAGAAGGGAGACGAGGCAGATAGAGAGGCAGCACGGCAAGGCGAAGCGACAGCGGCAACGGCCCCGCACGGCCCAGGGCATGACGGCCCAGGGCGTGACCCAGAGACCACCCCCGCGATCCGACGAACAGGAAATCATCGACGCGTTCATCCAGTCGGAACTAAAGAAATTCGAGGGGATTCAGGGCCCCACGGACATCGCCCAACACCGCATCACCATGCGGGATGATCGCCCACTGAAGCAACGGTATTTTCCGAAAAACCCCGCTATGCAGGCCATCAACAAGCAGGAAGTGGACGAGCTGATCGCCAAGGGATGCATCGAGCACTCACGGAGCCCGCATAGTGCACCCATCGTCATCGTTAAGAAGAAGACCGGAAACTGGAGGTTGTGCATCAACTATCGGTAACTGAACGCGCACTCGATCCCTGACGCATACCCGCTACCTCGGATTCAACACATTCTGGATCGGCTGCGCCACGCCAATTACATAAGCAGCTTCGACCTGAAGAACGGGTATTGGCAGGTCCCGATGGAAGAAGAGAGTAAGCCATACACTTCCTTTACCGTACCGGGACGCGGGCTATTTCAGTGGCGCGTGATGCCGTTTGGACTGCATTCGGCACCGGCAACTTTTCAACGGGCATTGGACAGCGTAATCGGCGCAGACATGGAGCCGAAAGCCTTCGCGTACCTAGACGATATCATAGTCACCGGGGCGACGCTAGAGGAGCACATGGACACCTTGAAGGAAGTCTTCAGGCGGTTGCGCCTCGCCAAACTCCGATTAAACGAAGACAAGTGTGAATTTTTCAAAAAGGAGATCAAGTATCTCGGTCACGTCATCAGCGAGCGCGGCAATCATACGGACCCGGACAAGGTGGCTGCCATCCGCCAATGCTTGGAGATCGCCTCCTGGTACCAACGGTTCGTACCAGAGTTTTCCGACATAGTCCACCCGCTAACGAAGTTGCTGCGCAAGGGTAAACATTTTGTGTGGGCAGCGGAGCAGCAGGACGCCTTCGAGCAACTGTAAGCGAAGTTGACCCAGGCACCGGTACTGATTTGCCCCGATTTTGAGAAACCGTTTACACTTCAGACCGACGCGAGTAGCTACGGATTGGGAGCCGTCTTGACACAGGACGTTGGGAGTCGACAGGAGGGAGTCGTGGCCTACGCCAGCCGACGGTTAAAAAGGCGGAGGAGAACTACTCGCCGACGGAGAAGGAGTGTCTGGCCATAGTCTGGGGCATCCGGAAGATGCGGCCATATCTCGAAGGATACCGCTGGATTAGCAAACAAGTGACATTGTGCAAATTTCCTTATCGATTATTTTAATTTTTATTTATCTTTCGAGCAACGGCCAAGAAAAAAATAGAATGAATCCACAGCAAGACGCGGAGATGGAGGGGAGCCAGAGATCCTTTCGACTCCAGCTACTGACGGAGCTGAAATCGCGTCATCGAAACGGTCTATGGGAACCAGAACCAGTACCCCGTGGAACTGGTGGAATGCACCCAAGCACGCCGTGGATAAGAGGCCAAACTTTGTCCGCACCGTCGAGGGAAAGACGTACCGTGTCCGAGTGACACGAAGCGGGGCGATAACCATCACCGTGTTGCCGCCGCGAGCCCCGCCGAAGTAAGGGGGAGGTGTGACGGACAAATTTTGTGGTAAATTTGTCCCACACATTTAGCGCAGAAACAAGACAAACAAGGGAACAAACGCCGGCCAGTAGGCAACACTGGCAAAGGGGACAGCCGATAAATTATAGCAACGACAGAAATGGCGGCGTGGTGAATTGCGAAAACGAGTGATCGAGGCGACAACGAAGGTCAGAAAGAGACAACGAGTGTCATGCATAAACATGGGGAAAAGCCGACGGTTCAAAGTAAGCCGATGAACGAAGTTCAAGTCAGTTCTTGGGTAGCCGTCGTCAAGGAAAGTGGAGTTGGATCTCCGCTGTGGTTTTGGTACAGTAAGCTCTTCCTGGGAGGAAAAGCCTGCTATACCAAGGAAAGGTATTCGACAGGTACGTGGCAAGTGATACTCTTATAGACAAGTAATCGGTTTAGAGGAGTATCATTTGTTTCCACGCTCAGGTTGAATTCTTTGGCAACGATTGTCGGACAAGTGGAGATATGTAAACGCTTTCCACTTGGGTCGACACGCTGCACCACCGAGACCAAAGCACGATATCCGGAAGCAAAGCTCCATTGAGACGTGTCGTAATATACAACCAACTAAGCAACGGGAAATTTAACAAGAGGAATCTCGGACAGACGAGGGTGCGCAAAGTCAAAAGCACGCACCTCGTGGTAAGTCGCCATTTTTGTCAAAACCAACGAGCGCCAGTGGAGCGCCCGCGAAGCGTCAGTCACGCGCATAACCAGCGAGTTGCGCACGACGAGACAACGAGTAAAGCCAGCGAGCCGGGACGAAGAAACCGAAAACACCCGAAACACCAGCGACACGAACTCATCGCATCAGTAGCAAGCACCTCGTGGTAAGTCGCCATTTTGTAATTCATATAACCTGACGAGTGCTAGCGGAGCACCCGCAGTGAGCATCAGTTGCGCGTCACGCCAGCGAGTTAAGCATAACGCTACAACGTGTAATCCCACGAACAGCGGCCACGAGCCGAAGGCACCCGAGTTCCCGACCGTACGAACGAGTCGCAGTAGCAGTCAACGAGCAGCGGCAACGAGCCGAAGACACCCGAGTTACCGACCGCGCGAACGAGTCGCAGTAGCAGTCAACGAGCAGCGGCAACGAGCCGAAGACACCCGAGTTGCCAACCGCGCAAACGAGTCGCAGTAGCAGTCAATGAGGAGCGGCGACGATGCGAAGACACCCGAGTTATCTACGACACAAACGAGTCGCAGTAGTGGTCAACGAGCAGCGGCCACGAACCGAAGGGACCCGAGTCGAAGCCACCCGAATAGCCGAAAGCAGGAACGAGTCACAGCAGCAACAGCGAACGAGTTGCCGACGACACGAACGAGTCATATCAGCAGCGGCGAACGAGTCGCCGACGACACGAACGGGTCATAGCAGTAGCAGCGGCCACGAGTCGAAGATATACGAATAGCGACACGAACGAGTTACAGCAGCAACAACGAACGAGTCATAGCAGTAGCAGCGACCACGAGCCGAAGACAACCGCGTTGCCGACGGTCCGAACGAGTCATATCAGCAGCGGTGAACGAGTCGCCGACGACACGAACGGGTCTTAGCCGAAAGAGTGAACGAGTTGCCGACGACACGAACGAGTCATAGCAGTAGCAGCGGCCATGAGTCGAAGATATACGAGTAGCCGACACGAAGGAGTTACAGCAGCAACAGCGAACGAGTTGCGGACGACACGAACGAGTCATAGCAGTAGTAGCGAACGAGCAGCGACCACGAGCCGAAGACAACCGCGTCGCCGACGGGCAGCAGCGGCGAACGAGTCGCCGACGACACGAACGGGTCATAGCAGTAGCAGCGGCCACGAGTCGAAGATATACGAATAGCGACACGAACGAGTCATAGCAGTAGTAGCGAACGAGCAGCGACCACGAGCCGAAGACAACCGCGTTGCCGACGGTCCGAACGAGTCATATCAGCAGCGGTGAACGAGTCGCCGACGACACGAACGGGTCTTAGCCGAAAGAGTGAACGAGTTGCCGACGACACGAACGAGTCATAGCAGTAGCAGCGGCCACGAGTCGAAGATATACGAGTAGCCGACACGAAGGAGTTACAGCAGCAACAGCGAACGAGTTGCGGACGACACGAACGAGTCATATCAGTAGTAGCGAACGAGCAGCGACCACGAGCCGAAGACAACCGCGTCGCCGACGGCCCGAACGAGTCACAGCAGTAATAGCGAACGAGTTGCCGACGACACGAACGAGTCATAGCAGTAATAGCGAACGAGTTGCGGACGGCACGAACGAGTCATAGTAGTAGCAGCGAACGAACAGCGACCACAGGCCGAAGACGTACGAGGGCCGACGATACGAACGAGTCGCAGTAGCAACCAACGAGTCGGCGAGTGACGACAACCAACGAAGATCGGCAGTGAGCCGAAGAGACCCGAGTCATTGACCGAACTACCTAGTAGCGACCGCCCGAGGAGAATCATCAAGTGAGCCGGCAAAGGAGCCGGGGACAGAGGAGGGACCACGGGCGGTACCGATACGCCGTGACGCAACCTACAGCGGGACGCGCCCAATAAGCAGACGGTTGCGCAGAAAATAGCGTAGACCGAAGAAACCAGCCAGAACATCGTAACCCGACGGTTCAGCGTCGGCAGAATATTTCCGGCGGGGACCCGCTTATTTCATTCATTATCATTATATCACCAATTATTATTATTTGTTAGTTTAAGAACTATTAATCCATTAAACCCAACTATTGAAATTAAAAACGTGGGTGTTTTCACTGAACTGACTAGGCTACGAGTTGAGTTTATCTTGCAAGGTATCCCTGACACAAATAAATAATTTGTCGAGCTACCCCTGGACCGCCGCTGAGGTTACCCCAGCCTTTGACCGCCAGGTAGTTCGTTGCAAGTGGCGCCCGAGCAGGGACCTTGAGGTGAAAATAAAACAAAATAATAGTCACAAACAACTCAACGTAGCTTAGGGTTCAGTGCAGATTCGACTACTCGCAGAATGGAAAAGCTGACCTGGATTTATGACTTGAACAAGGAGGACTTGGTTGCGTATGCCATAGAATTTGGGTTGTCAGAGTCCGGCATGGTGGAGGAGTTGCGAAGGAGCCTAGGTAGCTTCGTGGCAGAAGAAGGCCACACGAGCGAAGTCCGAGAGCGCCTCACTAAGCTGGAACTAAAACATACTTGGTGCCCGTCGCCGGTGCCATTATCACTCGAGGTCCCCATCGCCACCAACGGGACCGAGAACGCAGAGCCCATTCCTACCGAGGATGAGGACCAGACCAGACCACACCGACACCAACACAAACACATCATCAGGCTCTCACCTCCATCAAAAATCCGGAAGCGGTGTTAGCTGCAGGCCCGAGTATTGCTTCATTTACCACTGCATGAGCGAGCAACGCATCACCAAGGAACGTGGAACCAACATCCAGGGGCGAATACGCCACATACGCTGTCGCCATGGACCGCGTGAGAAAATGGGAAGTTTTATTCGACGGAAGACGCGACCCAGTGGCGTTCGTAGAGCGGATCGAGGAACTGGCTGACGCATACGATGTGACTAAGGATTGGTTGCCGCACGCCATGACCCAACTACTGGTGGACAGGGCTCTCACCTGGTTCCGCAATAATCAAATCCGATGGAGCGGATGGGACGCGTTTAATTCGGATTTTCTGAAATTCTTCTTGCCACCCAGATACCTGGAAGACCTGGAGGACGATATTCGCCAGAGGATACAGCGTCTCGGAGAGTCATTTAAGGACTATACGTTTGCGGTTCAAAACTTGATACGACACGCCCACTACACACGTGCGCAGCAGCTGGAGCGGATTTATAAGAACTGCCGGCAGGAGTACCAGTTGTACGTCAAGCGCCGGGAGTTCGCTACGTTGGACGAATTAATACAACTGGCAAACGACTTCGACGTCATCCAGACAATGCTGGACGTCCGCAAGAGAGGACCACCACGGGTGCAGGAGGAACAACACCGGATCGTGCAACCACAACAGGGCGAGGCAGTCGATCGCAGGAGGATCGGTTGGTGCTGCGGAGGCGAAGGACATTTTCAAAAGGAGTGCAGGGCGTCAGAAAAGTTTTCCTCCGCGGCCGAGAAACGACTCGGGGGACCGTCCGCCGTCGGAGGCGATGGTTCACCCGATAAATACGCTTCCTATCCAACAGTTGCGCTCAAATATGACGCGCAACACGTTTACGCGATAGTGACCATAGGAATAGACCTGGTAATAGCCACTATTGACACTGGAGCCACCAGGAGCTTTGTGAGCCCCCACTATGCCAGCATGCTGGGCACCAAGGAGAACCATGAGCGGGTCGATATCAGGGTGCGCATGGCCGACGGCGGGGCTAAACGAATAACGAAGGCCTTGCGGATGTACATCCGACTAGGGACCCAGAGCTGCGAGCTACTCCTCTTAGTTCTACCGGATGCGGTAGATCACCTGATATTGGGGATGGATTTTCTTATGCGTGTCGGCACCACCATGAGCTGCGGAGGACAGACCATCGAGTTACGAGAGCCGGATACTCACAGTGCTTGGGGACGCGCACCGATCTGTACGGTGGTGCGCGAACAACACGACACCGATGCGGACGGTCGGCGGAGCAGGACCATCCTGCATACCGAGCCTACCAACGAGGGGGCAACGGACGAGAGAAGGGAGACGAGGCAGATAGAGAGGCAGCACGGCAAGGCGAAGCGACAGCGGCAACGGCCCCGCACGGCCCAGGGCATGACGGCCCAGGCCGTGACCCAGAGACCACCCCCGCGATCCGACGAACAGGAAATCATCGACGCGTTCATCCAGTCGGAACTAAAGAAATTCGAGGGGATTCAGGGCCCCACGGACATCGCCCAACACCGCATCACCATGCGGGATGATCGCCCACTGAAGCAACGGTATTTTCCGAAAAACCCCGCTATGCAGGCCATCAACAAGCAGGAAGTGGACGAGCTGATCGCCAAGGGATGCATCGAGCACTCACGGAGCCCGCATAGTGCACCCATCGTCATCGTTAAGAAGAAGACCGGAAACTGGAGGTTGTGCATCAACTATCGGCAACTGAACGCGCACTCGATCCCTGACGCATACCCGCTACCTCGGATTCAACACATTCTGGATCGGCTGCGCCACGCCAATTACATAAGCAGCTTCGACCTGAAGAACGGGTATTGGCAGGTCCCGATGGAAGAAGAGAGTAAGCCATACACTTCCTTTACCGTACCGGGACGCGGGCTATTTCAGTGGCGCGTGATGCCGTTTGGACTGCATTCGGCACCGGCAACTTTTCAACGGGCATTGGACAGCGTAATCGGCGCAGACATGGAGCCGAAAGCCTTCGCGTACCTAGACGATATCATAGTCACCGGGGCGACGCTAGAGGAGCACATGGACACCTTGAAGGAAGTCTTCAGGCGGTTGCGCCTCGCCAAACTCCGATTAAACGAAGACAAGTGTGAATTTTTCAAAAAGGAGATCAAATATCTCGGTCACGTCATCAGCGAGCGCGGCATTCATACGGACCCGGACAAGGTGGCTGCCATCCGCCAATGCTTGGAGATCGCCTCCTGGTACCAACGGTTCGTACCAGAGTTTTCCGACATAGTCCACCCGCTAACGAAGTTGCTGCGCAAGGGTAAACATTTTGTGTGGGCAGCGGAGCAGCAGGACGCCTTCGAGCAACTGTAAGCGAAGTTGACCCAGGCACCGGTACTGATTTGCCCCGATTTTGAGAAACCGTTTACACTTCAGACCGACGCGAGTAGCTACGGATTGGGAGCCGTCTTGACACAGGACGTTGGGAGTCGACAGGAGGGAGTCGTGGCCTACGCCAGCCGACGGTTAAAAAGGCGGAGGAGAACTACTCGCCGACGGAGAAGGAGTGTCTGGCCATAGTCTGGGGCATCCGGAAGATGCGGCCATATCTCGAAGGATACCGCTGGATTAGCAAACAAGTGACATTGTGCAAATTTCCTTATCGATTATTTTAATTTTTATTTATCTTTCGAGCAACGGCCAAGAAAAAAATATAATGAATCCACAGCAAGACGCGGAGATGGAGGGGAGCCAGAGATCCTTTCGACTCCAGCTACTGACGGAGCTGAAATCGCGTCATCGAAACGGTCTATGGGAACCAGAACCAGTACCCCGTGGAACTGGTGGAATGCACCCAAGCACGCCGTGGATAAGAGGCCAAACTTTGTCCGCACCGTCGAGGGAAAGACGTACCGGGTCCGAGTGACACGAAGCGGGGCGATAACCATCACCGTGTTGCCGCCGCGAGCCCCGCCGAAGTAAGGGGGAGGTGTGACGGACAAATTTTGTGGTAAATTTGTCCCACACATTTAGCGCAGAAACAAGACAAACAAGGGAACAAACGCCGGCCAGTAGGCAACACTGGCAAAGGGGACAGCCGATAAATTATAGCAACGACAGAAATGGCGGCGTGGTGAATTGCGAAAACGAGTGATCGAGGCGACAACGAAGGTCAGAAAGAGACAACGAGTGTCATGCATAAACATGGGGAAAAGCCGACGGTTCAAAGTAAGCCGATGAACGAAGTTCAAGTCAGTTCTTGGGTAGCCGTCGTCAAGGAAAGTGGAGTTGGATCTCCGCTGTGGTTTTGGTACAGTAAGCTCTTCCTGGGAGGAAAAGCCTGCTATACCAAGGAAAGGTATTCGACAGGTACGTGGCAAGTGATACTCTTATAGACAAGTAATCGGTTTAGAGGAGTATCATTTGTTTCCACGCTCAGGTTGAATTCTTTGGCAACGATTGTCGGACAAGTGGAGATATGTAAACGCTTTCCACTTGGGTCGACACGCTGCACCACCGAGACCAAAGCACGATATCCGGAAGCAAAGCTCCATTGAGACGTGTCGTAATATACAACCAACTAAGCAACGGGAAATTTAACAAGAGGAATCTCGGACAGACGAGGGTGCGCAAAGTCAAAAGCACGCACCTCGTGGTAAGTCGCCATTTTTGTCAAAACCAACGAGCGCCAGTGGAGCGCCCGCGAAGCGTCAGTCACGCGCATAACCAGCGAGTTGCGCACGACGAGACAACGAGTAAAGCCAGCGAGCCGGGACGAAGAAACCGAAAACACCCGAAACACCAGCGACACGAACTCATCGCATCAGTAGCAAGCACCTCGTGGTAAGTCGCCATTTTGTAATTCATATAACCTGACGAGTGCTAGCGGAGCACCCGCAGTGAGCATCAGTTGCGCGTCACGCCAGCGAGTTAAGCATAACGCTACAACGTGTAATCCCACGAACAGCGGCCACGAGCCGAAGGCACCCGAGTTCCCGACCGTACGAACGAGTCGCAGTAGCAGTCAACGAGCAGCGGCAACGAGCCGAAGACACCCGAGTTACCGACCGCGCGAACGAGTCGCAGTAGCAGTCAACGAGCAGCGGCAACGAGCCGAAGACACCCGAGTTGCCAACCGCGCAAACGAGTCGCAGTAGCAGTCAATGAGGAGCGGCGACGATGCGAAGACACCCGAGTTATCTACGACACAAACGAGTCGCAGTAGTGGTCAACGAGCAGCGGCCACGAACCGAAGGGACCCGAGTCGAAGCCACCCGAATAGCCGAAAGCAGGAACGAGTCACAGCAGCAACAGCGAACGAGTTGCCGACGACACGAACGAGTCATATCAGCAGCAGCGACCACGAGCCGAAGACAACCGCGTTGCCGACGGTCCGAACGAGTCATATCAGCAGCGGTGAACGAGTCGCCGACGACACGAACGGGTCTTAGCCGAAAGAGTGAACGAGTTGCCGACGACACGAACGAGTCATAGCAGTAGCAGCGGCCACGAGTCGAAGATATACGAGTAGCCGACACGAAGGAGTTACAGCAGCAACAGCGAACGAGTTGCGGACGACACGAACGAGTCATAGCAGTAGTAGCGACCACGAGCCGAAGACAACCGCGTCGCCGACGGCCCGAACGAGTCACAGTAGTAATAGCGAACGAGTTGCCGACGACACGAACGAGTCATAGCAGTAATAGCGAACGAGTTGCGGACGGCACGAACGAGTCATAGTAGTAGCAGCGAACGAGCAGCGACCACAGGCCGAAGACGTACGAGTTGCCGACGATACGAACGAGTCGCAGTAGCAACCAACGAGTCGGCGAGTTACGACAACCAACGAAGATCGGCAGTCAGCCGAAGAGACCAGAGTCATTGACCGAACTACCTAGTAGCGACCGCCCGAGGAGATTCATCAAGTGAGCCGGCAAAGGAGCCGGGGACAGAGGAGGGACCACGGGCGGTACCGATACGCCGTGACGCAACCTACAGCGGGATGCACCCAATAAGCAGACGGTTGCGCAGAAAATAGCGTAGACCGAAGAAACCAGCCAGAACATCGTAACCCGAGGGTTCAGCGTCGGCAGAATATTTCCGGCGGGGACCCGCTTATTTCATTTATTATCATTATATCACCAATTATTATTATTTGTTAGTTTAAGAACTATTAATCCATTAAACCCAACTATTGAAATTAAAAACGTGGGTGTTTTCACTGAACTGACTAGGCTACGAGTTGAGTTTATCTTGCAAGGTACCCCTGACACAAATAAATAATCTAATACAAAAGCTATACAACCAATCTGATGGAGTTTTACCATTCCAAATTTCTTCCGGTGTTTGATTTTTATTTAGGTTTGTTGGACACCGATTCCTAATATACGCTGCAGTATGCACTAGCTCTGCCCACAATCATTGTGGCAGATTTGCTTCTAACATGATACACCTAGACAACTCGACCAAAGTGCGATTCATTCGCTCGGCTACTCCATTTTGTTGGGGAGTGTATTCTGCGGACAGTTGGCGTTGGATGCCGTTGTCTTTCAAGTATTTTGAAAATTCGTTTGATGTTAATTCACGAGCATTATCACTGCGGATAACCTTTCCTGTCTCTTTTTCTGCGATATTTTTGAAATCTTTAAACGCTTGCAGATACATATCTTTACTTCGTAAAAAGTAGACAAACACCTTTCTAGAGTAATCATCGATGAATGTTACATAATATATATTTCTATTTAAAGATTCTACATTCATCGGTCCGCACAAGTCTGTGTGAAACAGACCCAATAATTCATTAGAAGATTTGTCAGATTTATGTGGGAACGGTAATCTGGTTTGTTTACCACGAATGCAAGCGATACAATTTAACTCTCCGTTCTGAATTTTTGGTAAACCTACTACCATATTCTCGGCTTGTAGTTCCATTAACTGATTCAAGTTAAGATGTCCGTATCTTTTGTGCCATAGTTCTGTGTTTTGGTCTAAACATTTACTAACAGTTTTGCATTTGTCTACAGTTTTAGCTGATTTTACTATAAACAGACCACTTTCTTTAAAAGCTTCTACTAATTTGCAACCGTCTTTTAAAATTTGAGCACTATTCTTCAGCATGAAGGTAGTCATTCTATGTTGCCTTTCCAGTTGACATTAAATTACATTTTAAATCAGGGACATATAAAGTATTATAAAGATTGATCTTCTTTTTCTGATAGTCAATTTCAATGTTTAGTTCAACTGTGCCTATACCTTGGACTGCAAGTTCCTTTTTATCTGCTAAACAGACTGTTCCCCTGTATTTCTTATCTAATGATATGAATGGTGCCAATATGCTGCACATGTGCGATGTAGCTCCACTGTCTATGCACCAGCTATCGAAATTTGCTGACTCCGACATATTTACGGACTGGACAATATCAACACTGCAAATATCTGCAGTCGCAATAAAACCTGCGTGCGTTTCTACGCAATTTCTGTTCTGAGTTTTTACGTCTACTTTACAGTTTTTAGCAATATGGCCTTTCTTCCCACATCGATGACAATTATACTGAAAATATGAACTGGACATACCTTCATTAATCTTTTTTGCGTTACCATGCCAATTTTTCTTTCCAAAATTCCTGTTAACCTTCATAGCGTTATCCGCAGCTGTACTTTCTCCTTGCTTGTCACCAATCTCCAGCAATCTTGATCGCAATGTCGTCAGTCCCGGAAATTCATTTGCAGTATCCACAGCAGCTTTAATAGCATTAAATGTACATTCATCTCGAACAGACATGAAATGCATATGTCGAATTCGATTAAAAATTGCGAAATAATCTGACTATCGCTCATTTTCAAATTTAGCTACTTACGGTATGATTCAACCTTGCGCCTTGTGGACTTACGGTCGTATGTCTCCTCCAAGTACTTCCATATTTCTTGCGACTGAACTGAAATTTTTTACCATTGTAACAATGCTTGATTCTAGTGCTATCATAATCTCCGCCCTCGCGTCCATGTCCTTATCGTTGTAATCCTCGAGTGACTTCATAGCATCTTCGTATTCTCGTTTCTGTTCTGCTGTCGGTGATTGCGGCAACGGATACAGAACTGGCTTGATTTCTTTTCCTAAAACCATTTTCAAATATCGGTTCTTGTGCAAAATGGCCTCAATTTGAGCCTTCCAAGTTCCATAATTCGATCCATTAAAAAAAAGGATCTTACCAGTGTAGGTCGTCATCTTATTTCTTATTCAATTTACAATTTAAAAACTTTTAAATGTTTAGCCTTGTTTCCTTCAGATTAGGGTCCTGGGCCCATAACCTATTGTAATATAAATTACCAGGACCAAATAAAACTAAGGCAGTTGAATTTAAATACAAAAGATGTTCTTTATTGAAAAACTGAAACGATTTTAATAAAATAATATTTTCACAAGTTATGTAAAAATCAATGACAGAATATAAATTATTAAAGTTGTATTTCCAAATATTTAACAAAGTGTTTTTAACAACAATTTTTTTTTGAAAAGTTTGTGCCGTTAAGTAGATGCCCAAAAATTTTGTAAATTAGGCGCATTTACACTTTTATGCTTTTTGAAGATTTGGCGCCTCTCTCTATATTTTGCGCCCTTCTGTAGATGCTCAAAGATTTTGTAAATTAGGTGCATTTGCAATTTTATGCTTTTTTGAAAATTTTGCTCCTATTTATATATTTCGCGCACTTCTGTAGCGACGCAAACATTTTGTTAATTATGCGCATTTGCAATTTTTTTTTTTTTTGAAAATTTTGCGCCTTTCACTAATTTTCACTTCTGTAGAGGCGCAAACATTTTGTAAATTAGGTGCATTTGGAAATGTATTCTTTTTGAAAATTCGGCGCATTTGCAATTTTATGCTTTTATGAAAAGTTTGCGTCTTTTTCCATAGTTTTCGCCCTTCTTTAGAGGCGCAAAGTTTTTTAATTTAGGTGCATTTGCAATTTATTCTTTTTTGAAAATTTGTCGATCTTATGTAGAGGATCAAAAATTTTGTACATTAGATGCATTTGTAATTTTATGCTTTTTTGAAAATTGTGCGTTTTTTTTCTAAATTTTGCGCCCTTTTGTAGAGACGCAAAAATTTTGTAAATTAGGTGCATTTGCAATTTTATTTATTTTTTGAAAATTTTTCGCCCTTATGTAGAGGCGCAATAATTTTGTAAATTAGGCGCATTTCCAATTTTATGCTTTGCAATTTTATTCTTTTTTGAATATTTTGCTCCCTTTTCTATATTATTCGGCTTTCTGTAGACTAGCAAACATTTTGTAAATTTAGTACATTTGCTCCTTCTGTAGAGGCGCAAACATTTTGTAAATTAGGTGAATTTGCAATTTTATTCTTTTTTGAAAATTTTGCGCTCTTTTCTATATTTTGCGCTTTTCTGTAGAGGCGCAAACATTTTGTAAATTCGGCGCATTTGGAATTTTATGCTTTTATGAAAATTTTGCTTCTTTTTCCATAATTTGTGGCGCAAAATTTTTGTATATTAGGTCCATTTGCAATTTATTCCTTTTATTTATTCCTTATGCAGCGGCGCAAAAATTTTGTAAATTAGGTGCATTTGCAAATTTATTCTTTTTGAAAATGTTGCGCCGTTCTGCAGAGGCGTAAACATTTTGTAAATTAGGTGCATTTGGAATTTTATTCTTTTTTGAAACTTTTGCAAATTAGAAATGTATTCTTTTTGCAAATTAGGCGCATTTGCAATTTTATGCTTATATGAAAAGTTTGCGTCTTTTTCCATAATTTTCGCCCTTCTTTAGAAGCGCAACGTTTTTTAAATTAGGTGCATTTGCAATTTATTCTTTTTTGAAAATTTGTCGATCTTATGTAGAGGTTCAAAAATTTTGTGCATTTGATGAATTTGTGATTTTATGCTTTTTTGAAAATTTTGCCCTTTTTTTCTAAATTTTGCGCCCTTTTGTAGAGACGCAAAAATTTTGTAAATTAGGCGCATTTCCAATTTTATGCTTTGCAATTTTATTCTTTTTTGAATATTTTGCGCCATTTTCTATATTATTCGGCTTTCTGTAGCCTAGCAAACATTTTGTAAATTTAGTGCATTTGCTCCTTCTGGCGCAAACATTTTATAAATTAGGTGAATTTGCAATTTTATTCTTTTTTGAAAATTTTGCGCTCTTTTCTATATTTTGCGCCCTTTTGTAGAGACATTTGGTGCAGAGAGAAATTTGGTGCATTTGCAATTTTATTCCTTTTTGAAAATTTTGCGCCCTTCTGTAGAGGCGCAAAAATTCTGTAAATTATGCGCATTTGCAATTTTATACATTTTTGAAAATGTTGAGCATTTCTCTATATTTCGCGCACTTCTGTAGCGGCGCAAACATTTTGTTAATTATGCGCATTTGCAATTTTAATTTTTGTTTGAAAATTTTGCGCCTTTCACTATTTTTGCGCCTTTCTGTAGAGGCGCAAACATTTTGTAATTTTTGCGCATTTGCAATTTTATTTTTTTCTTGAAAATGTTGACCCTTTTCTATATTTTGCGCCGTTCTGCAGATATTCTTTTATGAAAATTTTGCGCCCTTCTGTAGAGGCGCAAACATTTTGTAAATTAGGTGCATTTCGAATTTTTTTCTGTTTTGAAATCTGTGCAAATTAGACGTATTTGCAATTTTATACTTATTTGAAAATTTTGCGCCCTTTTCCATATTTTGCGCCCTTCTGTAGAGGCGCAAACATTTTGTAAATTTGGTGCATTTGCAATTTTATGCTTTCTGTAGAGGCGCAAACATTTTGTAAATTAGGCGCATTTGCCATTTTATTTTATTTATTTTTTTTAATTTGGACCTTTTTCTATATTTTGCGCCGTTCTGCAGAGGCGCAAATATTCTTTTTTGAAAATTTTGGGCCCTTCTGTACAGGTACAAACATTTTGTTAATTAGGTGCATTTGTAGAGGCGCAAACATTTTGTAAATTTGGTGCATTTGCAATTTATTCTTTTTTTGAAAATTTTTCGCCCTTATTTAGAGGCTCAAAAATTTTGTAAATTAGGTCTTTTGCAATTTTTTCTTTTTTGAAAATTTTTCGCCCTTATTTAGAGGCTCAAAAATTTTGTAAATTAGGTGCATTTGCAAGTTTATGCTTTTTTGAAAATTTTGCGCCTTTCTCCATATTTTGCGCACTTCTGTAGAGGCGCAAACATTTTGTAAATTATTCGCATTTGCAATTTTATTCTTTTTTGAATATTTAGCGCCCTTATCTATATTTTTCGGAGCAAACATTTTGTAAATTAGGTGAATTTGCAATTTTATTCTTTATTGAAAATTTTGCGCCTTTCTCTATATTTTACGCCCTTCTGTAGATGCGCAAAGATTTTGTAAATTAGGTTCATTTGCAATTTTATGCTTTTTTGAAAATTTTACGCCTTTCTCTATATTTTGCGCCCTTCTGTAGATGCGCATCATTTTGTAAATTAGGTGCATTTGCAATTTATTCTTTTTTGAAAATTTGTCGATCTTATGTAGAGGCTCAAAAATTTTGTAAATTAGATGCATTTGTAATTTTATGCTTTTTTAAAAAAATTTGCGCTTTTTTCTAAATTTTGCGCCCTTTTGTAGAGACGCAAAAATTTTGTTTTTTTGGTGCCTTTGCAATTTTATTTATTTTTTGAAAATATTTCGCCATTATGTATAGGCGCAAAAATTTTGTAAATTAGGCGCATTTGCAATTTTGTGCTTTGCAATTTTATTCTTTTTTGAATATTTTGCGCCCTTTTCTATATTATTCGGCTTTCTGTAGACTAGCAAACATTTTGTAAATTTAGTGCATTTGCTCCTTCTGTGGAGGCGCATTTGCAATTTTATGCTTTTATGACAATTTTGTTTCTTTTTCCATAATTTTCGCATTACTTTAGTGGCGCAAAAATTTTGTAAATTAGGTCCATTTGCAATTTATTCCTTTTATTTATTCCTTATGTAGCGGCGCAAAAATTTTGTAAATTAGGTGCATTTGCAATTTTATTCTTTGTGAAAATTTTGTGCCCTTATGTAGAGGCGCAAACATTTTGTAAATTAGGCGCATTTGCAATTTTATTTTTTTTTTTTTGAAAATTTAGACCTTTTTCTATATTTTGCGCCGTTCTGCAGAGGCGCAAATATTCTTTTTTGAAACTTTTGCAAATTAGGCTCATTGGCAATTTTATGCTTTTATGAAAAGTTTGCGTCTTTTTCCATAATTTTCGCCCTTCTTTAGAGGCGCAAAGTTTTTTTTAAACTAGGTGCATTTGCAATTTATTCTTTTTTGAAAATTTGTCGATCTTATGTAGAGGCTCAAAAATTTTGTAAATTAGATGCATTTGTAATTTTATGCTTTTTTGAAAATTTTGCGCTTTTTTCTAAATTTTGCGCCCTTTTGTAGAGACGCAAAAATTTTGTTTTTTTGGTGCCTTTGCAATTTTAGGGGCCTATTATGATTAGCGAAGCGAATGTACTTGGCGAAGCGAACGCTTTGGCGAAGCGAACGCAATTTGGCGAATGAACTGGCGAATGTACTAATTTTTATGGTATTAAAAGTGAGCAACACTTACAACATTGACGGATAGAATTACCATTTCAGAGTTGAAAAAAATAGTATCATGTTGCGTACTTTTAGTACTGCCTTTTTTTTAGAACAGATACTATTTTATCTTAATATCTATTTTTTTATTATTAAAAAACCATTTAATATTATTTATGGTTTAAAAAACGTTAACTCGATTCAGAACAATAATACTTTTTCGGTTTTTTGTTATTTTTTGTCTATAAAAGATTAAAAAGTATCCAAATAAACTTCGGAACAATTCAAATTAGTTAAAATGTACAGTAAAATATGTTTTTAAATGTTAATATTGGAATTATTTTTACATAAAAATAAATACTTTTTATTAAAAAAAGTAGTTTTTTTATTTGGAGCAATACTTATTTTATTTTAATTTAAAGAGACCCTAGAGTTTCAAAACAGCTGATGTGAATATACTTGTTTAGAAAAATAATAAAAATGTTCCAAAAAAACGATGGGCCCAAAGCAATCAAAGAAGAGCGTGTTAAACAGAAGCCAATGCGGTGTGCAGAAAGCTGGAGCGACGACGAGGAGGAAGACTACAATAAGTTACAGTGATGGTGGTCTGTCCTCCTCTGTGGCACAAATAACTTCGCACAAATAACTTCGATGAACCAAGCTGCATCCTCAGCAGCAGTCGGATCAGTTCCAGACATTTATTTTATTAGTGTTAAGTTTAAAATAAAAAGTGTGAAAAGAATTGGTTTTTTTACGTTTATTAGTTAGGTCACAAAAAACTCAAAATTATAGACATCCTTCTATAAAAACTAAAGGATATGATAAATTGAAAATCAGAAAAAGCCTAATAAACAAAAGCACAAAAGAAAAAAATATTAAAAATCAAAAGAAAAACTGAAAAACAATAGATAAAGATACGTTCGCCGATTCGTCACATGAACTGTTGATTCGCTTGATTTTGACACTTGAAGCGAATGAAAATCGGTTGAGTGCTGCATGTTTTTTTACGTTCGCTTAACTTTTCCCGTTTTTTGGCGAATGAAGTCTGGCGAATGTAACCGTAATAGCTTTTTGGACGTTCGCTTCGCCAAAACCATTCGCTTCGCTAATCATAATAGGGCCCTTATTTATTTTTTGAAAATATTTCGCCATTATGTATAGGCGCAAAAATTTTGTAAATTAGGCGCATTTGCAATTTTGTGCTTTGCAATTTTATTCTTTTTTGAATATTTTGCGCCCTTTTCTATATTATTCGGCTTTCTGTAGACTAGCAAACATTTTGTAAATTTAGTGCATTTGCTCCTTCTGTGGAGGCGCAAACATTTTGTAAATTAGGCGCATTTGCAATTTTATGCTTTTATGACAATTTTGTTTCTTTTCCATAATTTTCGCATTACTTTAGTGGCGCAAAAATTTTGTAAATTAGGTCCATTTGCAATATATTCCTTTTATTTATTCCTTACGTAGCGGCGCAAAAATTTTGTAAATTAGGTGCATTTGCACTTTTATTCTTTTTGAAAATTTTGTGCCCTTATGTAGAGGCGCAAACATTTTGTAAATTAGGCGCATTTGCAATTTTTTTTTATTTTTTTTTTTTTGAAAATTTAGACCTTTTTCTATATTTTGCGCCGTTCTGCAGAGGCGCAAATATTCTTTTTTGAAACTTTTGCAAATTAGGCGCATTTGCAATTTTATGCTTTTATGAAAAGTTTGCGTCTTTTTCCATAATTTTCGCCCTTCTTTAGAGGTGCAAAGTTTTTTAAATTAGGTGCATTTGCAATTTATTCTTTTTTGAAAATTTGTCGATCTTATGTAGAGACTCAAAAATTTTGTACATTAGATGCATTTGTAATTTTATGCTTCTTTTGAAAATTTTGCCATTTTTTTCTATATTTTGCGCCCTTCTGTAGAGACGCGACCATTTTGTAAATTTGGTGCATTTGCAATTTTATTCCTTTTTGATTTTTTTTTATGCGCATTTGCAATTTTAAACATTTTTAAAAAGGTTGCGCATTTCTCTATATTTCGCGCACTTCTGTAGCGGCACAAACATTTTGTTAATTATGCGCATTTGCAATTATATTTTTTTTTTTTTTGAAAATTTCACCTTTCACTATTTTTTGCGCCCTTCTGTAGAGGCGCAAACATTTTGTAAATTTGGCGCATTTGCAATTTTTTTTTTTTTTTGAAAATTTGGACCCTTTTCTATATTTTGCGCCGTTCTCCAGAGGCGCAAATATTCTTTTTTGAAAATTTTGCGCCCTTCTGTAAATTTTGTAAATTAGGTGCATTTGGAATTTTATTCTTTTTTGAAAACTGTGCAAATTAGACATATTTGCAATTTTATACTTATTTGAAAATGTTGCGCCCTTTTCTATATTTTGCGCCCTTTTCTATATTTTGCGCCCTTTTCTATATTTTGCGCCCTTCTGTAGAGGCGCAAACATTTTGTAAATTTGGTGCATTTGCAATTTTATGCTTTTATGAAAATTTTGCTTCTTTTTCCATAATTTTCGCATTACTTTAGTGGCGCAAAAATTTTGTAAATTAGGTCCATTTGCAATTTATTCCTTTTATTTATTTCTTATGTAGCGGCGCAAAAATTTTGTAAATTTGCAATTTTTTTCTTTTTGAAAATTTTGCGTCCTTACGTAGAGGCGCAAACATTTTGTAAATTAGGCGTATTCGCAATTTTATGCTTTTATGAAAAGTTTGCGTCTTTTTCCATAATTTTCGCACATCTTGAGAGGCGCAAAGTTTTTTGTCGATGAAATGAGATGAATTTGTAATTTTATGCGTTTTTAAATTTTGCGCTTTTTTCTAAATTTTGCGCCCTTTTGTAGAGACGCACAAATTTTGAAAATTATGTACATTTGTAAATTAGGTGCATTTGCAATGTTATGCTTTTTTGAAAATTTTGCGCCTTTCTCTATATTTTGCGACCTTCTGTAGAGCCGAAAAATTTTTAAATTAGGTGCATTTGCAAATTTATTCTTTTTTGAAAATTTTGTCTATATTTTGTAAATTCTGTGCATTTGGAATTTTGCGCCTTTCTCTATATGTGGCGCATTTGCAATTTTTTTTTTCTTTTGTAAATTTGGACCCTTTTCTATATTTTGTGCCGTTCTCCAGAGGCGCAAATATTCTTTTTTGAAAATTTTGCGACCTTCTGCAGAGGCGCAAACATTTTGTAAATTAGGTGCATTTGGAATTTTATTCTCTTTTGAAAACTGTGCAAATTAGACGTATTTGCAATTTAATACTTATTTGAAAATGTTGCGCCCTTTTCTATATTTTGCGCCCTTCTGTAGATGCGCATCATTTTGTAAATTAGGTGCATTTGCAATTTATTCTTTTTTGAAAATTTGTCGATCTTATGTAGAGGCTCAAAAATGTTGTACATTAGATGTATTTGTAATTTTATGCTTTTTTGAAAAATTTGCGCTTTTTTCTAAATTTTTCGCCCATTTGTAGAGACGCAAAAATGTTGTAAATTAGGTGCATTTGCAATTTTATGCTTTGCAATTTTATTCTTTTTTGAATATTTTACGCCCTTTTCTATATTCCATATTTACTATATTATTTCTGTAGACTAGCAAACATTTTGTAAATTTGGTGCATTTGCAATTTTATTCCTTTTTGAAAATTTTGCGCCCTTCTGTAGAGGCGCAAACATTTTGTAAATTAGGTGAATTTGCAATTTTATTCTTTTTTTAAAATTTTGCGCTCTTTTCTATATTTTGCGCCCTTCTGTAGAGACGCGAACATTTTGTAAATTTGGTTCATTTGCAATTTTATTCCTTTTTGAAAATTTTGCGCCCTTCTGTAGAGGCGCAAAAATTCTGTAAATTATGCGCATTTGCAATTTTATACATTTTTGAAAATTTTGAGCATTTCTCTATATTTTGCGCTCTTCTGTAGCGGCGCAAACATTTTGTTAATTATGCGCATTTGCAATTTTATTTTTTTTTTTGATAATTTTGCGCCTTTCACTATTTTTTGCGCCTTTCTGTAGAGGCGCAAAAATTTTGTAAATTAGGTACATTTTATTCTTTTTTTGAAAATTTTGCGACTTTGTAAATTAGGTGCATTTGCAATTTTATTCTTTTTTGAAAATTTTGCGACTTTTTCTGTATTTTGCGACCTTCTGTAGATGCGCAAAGATTTTGTAAATTAGGTGCATTTGCAATTTTATTCTTTTTGAAAATTTTGTGCCCTTATGTAGAGGCGCAAACATTTTGTAAATTTGGTGCATTTGCATTTTTTTTTTTTTTTTTTTTTTTGAAAATTTAGACCTTTTTCTATATTTTGCGCCGTTCTGCAGAGGCAATTTGCAATTTTTTTCTTTTTGAAAATTTTGCGTCCTTACGTAGAGGCGCAAACATTTTGTAAATTAGGCGTATTCGCAATTTTATGCTTTTATGAAAAGTTTGCGTCTTTTTCCATAATTTTCGCCCTTCTTTAGAGGCGCAAAGTCTTTTAAATTAGGTGCATTTGCAATTTATTCTTTTTTGAAAATTTGTCGATCTTATGTAGAGACTCTAAAATTTTGTAAATTTGGCGCATTTGCAATTTTATTTTTTTTTTTTAATTTTGCGCTCTTTTCTATATATTGCGCCCTTCTGTAGAGACGCGAACATTTTGTAAATTTGGTGCATTTGCAATTTTATTCCTTTTTGAATTTTTTTTTTTTTTTATGCGCATTTGCAATTTTAAACATTTTTGAAAATGTTGCGCCCTTTTCTATATTTTGCGCCCTTTTCTATATTTTGCGCCCTTCTGTAGAGGCGTATTCGCAATTTTATGCTTTTATGAAAAGTTTGCGTCTTTTTCCATAATTTTTGCACATCTTGAGAGGCGCAAAGTTTTGTAAATTAGGTGCATATGCAATTTATTCTTTTGAAAATTTGTCGATGAAATGAGATGAATTTGTAATTTTATGCGTTTTTGAAATTTTGCGCTTTTTTCTAAATTTTGCGCCCTTTTGTAGAGACGCAAAAATTTTGAAAATATGTACATTTGTAAATTAGGTGCATTTGCAATGTTATGCTTTTTTGAAAATTTTGCGCCTTTCTCTATATTTTGCGACCTTCTGTAGAGCCGAAAAATGTTTAAATTAGGTGCATTTGGAATTTTATTCCTTTTTGAAAATTTTGCAAATTAGGTGCATTTGCAATTTATTCTTTTTTGAAAATTTGTCGATCTTATGTAGAGGCTCAAAAATGTTGTACATTAGATGTATTTGTAATTTTATGCTTTTTTGAAAAATTTGCGCTTTATTCTAAATTTTTCGCCCATTTGTAGAGACGCAAAAATGTTGTAAATTAGGTGCATTTGCAATTTTATGCTTTGCAATTTTATTCTTTTTTGAATATTTTACGCCCTTTTCTATATTCCATATTTACTATATTATTTCTGTAGACTAGCAAACATTTTGTAAATTTGGTGCATTTGCAATTTTATTCCTTTTTGAAAATTTTGCGCCCTTCTGTAGAGGCGCAAACATTTTGTAAATTAGGTGAATTTGCAATTTTATTCCTTTTTGAAAATTTTGCGCCCTTCTGTAGAGGCGCAAAAATTCTGTAAATTATGCGCATTTGCAATTTTATACATTTTTGACAATTTTGAGCATTTCTCTATATTTTGCGCTCTTCTGTAGCGGCGCAAACATTTTGTTAATTATGCGCATTTGCAATTTTATTTTTTTTTTTGATAATTTTGCGCCTTTCACTATTTTTTGCGCCTTTCTGTAGAGGCGCAAAAATTTTGTAAATTAGGTACATTTTATTCTTTTTTTGAAAATTTTGCGACTTTGTAAATTAGGTGCATTTGCAATTTTATTCTTTTTTGAAAATTTTGCGACTTTTTCTGTATTTTGCGACCTTCTGTAGATGCGCAAAGATTTTGTAAATTAGGTGCATTTGCAATTTTATGCTTTTATGAAAAGTTTGCGTCTTTTTCCATAATTTTCGCCCTTCTTTAAATTAGGTGCATTTGCAATTTATTCTTTTTTGAAAATTTGTCGATCTTATGTAGAGGCTCAAAAATGTTGTACATTAGATGTATTTGTAATTTTATGCTTTTTTGAAAAATTTGCGCTTTTTTCTAAATTTTTCGCCCATTTGTAGAGACGCAAAAATTTTGTAAATTAGGTGCATTTTCAATTTTATGCTTTGCAATTTTATTCTTTTTTGAATATTTTACGCCCTTTTCTATATTCTATATTTTCTATATTATTTCTGTAGACTAGCAAACATTTTGTAAATTTGGTGCATTTGCAATTTTATTCCTTTTTGAAAATTTTGCGCCCTTCTGTAGAGGCGCAAACATTTTGTAAATTAGGTGAATTTGCAATTTTATTCTTTTTTTAAAATTTTGCGCTCTTTTCTATATTTTGCGCCCTTCTGTAGAGACGCGAACATTTTGTAAATTTGGTTCATTTGCAATTTTATTCCTTTTTGAAAATTTTGCGCCCTTCTGTAGAGGCACAAACATTTTGTAAATTATGCGCATTTGCAATTTTATACATTTTTGAAAATTTTGAGCATTTCTTTATATTTCGCGCACTTTTGTAGCGGCGCAAACATTTTGTTAATTATGCGCATTTGCAATTTTATTTTTTTTTTTGATAATTTTGCGCCTTTCACTATTTTTTGCGCCTTTCTGTAGAGGCGCAAAAATTTTGTAAATTAGGTACATTTTATTCTTTTTTTGAAAATTTTGCGACTTTCTCTGTATTTTGCGCCGTTCTGTAGATGCGCAAAGATTTTGTAAATTAGGTGCATTTGCAATTTTATTCTTTTTTGAAAATTTTGCGACTTTTTATGTATTTTGCGCCCTTCTGTAGATGCGCAAAGATTTTGTAAATTAGGTGTATTTGCAATGTTAAGCCTTTCTATATTTTGCGACCTTCTGTCGAGCCGAACATTATTTTAAATTAGGTGCATTTGCAAATTTATGAAATTTTAAAATTTTGTCTATATTTTATAAATTATGTGCATTTGGAATTTTGCGTCTTTCTCTATATTTTGCACCCTTCTGTAGAGGCGCAAAATTTTTGTAAATAAGGCGTATTTACAAATTTATGCTTTTTTGAAAATGTTGCACCTTTTTCCATATTTTGCGCCCTTCTGTAGATGCGCAAACATTTTGTAAATTTGGTGCATTTGCAATTTTATTCTTTTTTGAAAATTTTGCGCCATTATCTAGATTTTGACCCCTTCTGTAGAGGCGCATACATTTTGTAAATTAGGCGTATTTGCAATTTACACTTTTTTGAAAATTTTACGCCCTTCTGTAGAGGCGCAAAAAAATTGTGTAAATTTTGCGCATTTCCAATTTTATTTTTTTTTGAAAATTTGCAAATTAGGCGCATTTGTAATTTTACATTTTTTTTTTTAATTTTGCGCCTTTCTCTATGTTTTGCGCAATCATTTTGTAAATTAGGCGCATTTGCAATTTTATGCTTTTATGAAAATTTTGCTTCTTTTTCCATAATTTTCGCATTACTTTAGTGGGCAAAAATTTTGTAAATTAGGTCCATTTGCAATATATTCCTTTTATTTTTTTTTTTAATTTTGCGCCTTTCTCTATATTTTGCGCAATCATTTTGTAAATTAGGTGCATTTTCAATTTTATACATTTTTGAAAATGTTGCGCATTTCTCTATATTTCGCGCACTTCTGTAGCGGCGCAAACATTTTGTTAATTATGCGCATTTGCATTTTTTTTTTTTTGAAAATTTTGCGCCTTTCACTTTTTTTTTGCCCTTCTGTAGAGGCGCAAACATTTTGTAAATTTGGCGCATTTGCAATTTTATTCTATTTTGAAAACTTTGCAAATTAGACGTATTTGCAATTTTATACTTTTTTGAAAATTTTGCGCCCTTTTCTATATTTTTCGCCCTTCTGTAGAGGCGCAAACATTTTGTAAATTTGGTGCATTTGCAATTTTCTTTTTTTTTTTTGAAAATTTTGCGCCCTTTTCTAGATTTTCCCCCCTTCTGTAGAGGCGCAAACATTTTGTAAATTAGGCGCATTTGCAATTTTATGCTTTTTTGAAAATTTTGCAAATTAGGTGCATTTGCAATTTATTCTTTTTTGAAAATTTGTCGATCTTATGTAGAGGCTCAAAAATGTTGTACATTAGATGTATTTGTAATTTTATGCTTTTTTGAAAAATTTGCGCTTTTTTCTAAATTTTTCGCCCATTTGTAGAGACGCAAAAATTTTGTAAATTAGGTGCATTTTCAATTTTATGCTTTGCAATTTTATTCTTTTTTGAATATTTTACGCCCTTTTCTATATTCTATATTTTCTATATTATTTCTGTAGACTAGCAAACATTTTGTAAATTTGGTGCATTTGCAATTTTATTCCTTTTTGAAAATTTTGCGCCCTTCTGTAGAGGCGCAAACATTTTGTAAATTAGGTGAATTTGCAATTTTATTCTTTTTTTAAAATTTTGCGCTCTTTTGTATATTTTGCGCCCTTCTGTAGAGACGCGAACATTTTGTAAATTTGGTTCATTTGCAATTTTATTCCTTTTTGAAAATTTTGCGCCCTTCTGTAGAGGCACAAAAATTCTGTAAATTATGCGCATTTGCAATTTTATACATTTTTGAAAATTTTGAGCATTTCTTTATATTTCGCGCACTTCTGTAGCGGCGCAAACATTTTGTTAATTATGCGCATTTGCAATTTTATTTTTTTTTTGATAATTTTGCGCCTTTCACTATTTTTTGCGCCTTTCTGTAGAGGCGCAAAAATTTTGTAAATTAGGTACATTTTATTCTTTTTTTGAAAATTTTGCGACTTTCTCTGTATTTTGCGCCGTTCTGTAGATGCGCAAAGATTTTGTAAATTAGGTGCATTTGCAATTTTATTCTTTTTGAAAATTTTGCGACTTTTTATGTATTTTGCGCCCTTCTGTAGATGCGCAAAGATTTTGTAAATTAGGTGTATTTGCAATGTTAAGCCTTTCTATATTTTGCGACCTTCTGTCGAGCCGAAAATTTTTTTAAATTAGGTGCATTTGCAAATTTATGAAATTTTAAAATTTTGTCTATATTTTATAAATTATGTGCATTTGGAATTTTGCGTCTTTCTCTATATTTTGCACCCTTCTGTAGAGGCGCAAAATTTTTGTAAATAAGGCATATTTACAAATTTATGCTTTTTTGAAAATGTTGCACCTTTTTCCATATTTTGCGCCCTTCTGTAGATGCGCAAACATTTTGTAAATTTGGTGCATTTGCAATTTTATTCTTTTTTGAAAATTTTGCGCCATTATCTAGATTTTGACCCCTTCTGTAGAGGCGCATACATTTTGTAAATTAGGCGTATTTGCAATTTACACTTTTTTGAAAATTTTACGCCCTTCTGTAGAGGCGCAAAAAAATTGTGTAAATTTTGCGCATTTGCAATTTTATTCTTTTTTGAAAATTTGCAAATTAGGCGCATTTGTAATTTTACATTTTTTTTTTTTTAATTTTGCGCCTTTCTCTATGTTTTGCGCAATCATTTTGTAAATTAGGCGCATTTGCAATTTTATGCTTTTATGAAAATTTTGCTTCTTTTTCCATAATTTTCGCATTACTTTAGTGGGCAAAAATTTTGTAAATTAGGTCCATTTGCAATATATTCCTTTTATTTTTTTTTTTAATTTTGCGCCTTTCTCTATATTTTGCGCAATCATTTTGTAAATTAGGTGCATTTTCAATTTTATACATTTTTGAAAATTTTGCGCATTTCTCTATATTTCGCGCACTTCTGTAGCGGCGCAAACATTTTGTTAATTATGCGCATTTGCATTTTTTTTTTTTTTGAAAATTTTGCGCCTTTCACTTTTTTTTGCCCTTCTGTAGAGGCGCAAACATTTTGTAAATTTGGCGCATTTGCAATTTTATTCTTTTTTGAAAACTTTGCAAATTAGACGTATTTGCAATTTTATACTTTTTTGAAAATTTTGCGCCCTTTTCTATATTTTTCGCCCTTCTGTAGAGGCGCAAACATTTTGTAAATTTGGTGCATTTGCAATTTTCTTTTTTTTTTTTGAAAATTTTGCGCCCTTTTCTAGATTTTCCCCCCTTCTGTAGAGGCGCAAACATTTTGTAAATTAGGCGCATTTGCAATTTTATGCTTTTATGAAAATTTTGCTTCTTTTTCCATAATTTTAGAATTACTTTAGTGGCGCCAAAATTTTTGTAAATTAGGTCCATTTGCATTTTATTCCTTTTATTTATTCCTTATGTAGCGGCGCAAAAACTTTGTAAATTAGGTGCATTTGCAATTTTATTCTTTTTGAAAATGTTGCGCCCTTATGTAGAGGCGCAAACATTTTGTAAATTAGGCGCATTTGCAATGTTATGCTTTTATGAAAAGTTTGCGTCTTTTTCCATAATTTTCGCCCTTCTTGAGAAGCGCATAGTTTTGTAAATTAGGCGCATTTGCAATTTATTCTTTTTTGAAAATTTGTCGATTAAATAGATGAATTTGTAATTTTATGCGTTTTTGAAATTTTGCGCTTTTTTCTAAATTTTGCGCCCTTTTGTAGAGACGCAAATATTTTGAAAATTATGTACATTTGCAATTTAATTCTTTTTTGAAAATTTTGCGACTTTCTCTATCTTTTGCGACCTTCTGTAGAGCCGAAAAAAATTTTTAAATTAGGTGCATTTTCAAATTTATTCTTTTTTGAAAATGTTGTCTATATTTTGTAAATTATGTGCATTTGCGCCTTTCTCTATTTGCAATTTTTTTTTTTTTGAAAATTTTGGGCCCATATCTACATTTTGACCCCTTCTGTAGAGGCGAAAATATTCTGTAAATTAGGCGCATTTGCAATTTTATTCTTTTTCGAAAATTTTGCGCTCTTTTCTATATTTTGCGCCCTTCTGTAGAGACGCGAACATTTTGTAAATTTGGTGCATGTGCAATTTTATTCTTTTTTGAATATTTTGCGCCCTTTTCTATATTATTCGGCTTTCTGAAACTAGCAAACATTTTGTAAATTTAGTGCATTTGCTCCTTCAGTAGAGGCGCAAACATTTTGTAAATTAGGTGAATTTGTAATTTTATTCTTTTTGGAAATTTTGCGCTCTTTTCTATATTTTGTGCCCTTCTGTAGAGACGCGAACATTTTGTAAATTTGGTGCATTTGCAATTTTATTCCATTTTGAAAATTTTGCGCCCTTCTGTAGAGGCGGAAAAATTCTGTAAATTATGCGCATTTGCAATTTTATACATTTTTGAAAATTTTGCGCATTTCTCTATATTTCGCGCACTTCTGTAGCGGCGCAAACATTTTGTTAATTATGCGCATTTGCAATTTAATTTCTTTTTTTGAAAATTTTGCGCCTTTTACTTTTTTTTGCGCCCTTCTGTAGAGGAGCAAACATTTTGTAAATTTGGCGCATTTGCAATTTTTATTTTTTTTTTTGAAAATGTTAACCCTTTTCTATAATTTGCGCCGTTCTGCAGAGGCGTAATTATTCTCTTTTGAAAATTTTGCGCCCTTCTGTAGAGGCGCAAACATTTTGTAAATTAGGTGCATTTGGAATTTTATGCTTTTTTGAAAACTTTGCAAATTAGACGTATTTGCAATTTTATACTTTTTTGAACATTTTGCGCCCTTTTCTATATTTTGCGCCTTTCTGTAGAGGCGCAAACATTTTGTAAATTTGGTGCATTTGCAATTTTCTTTTTTTTTTTTGTAAAGTTTGCACCCTTTTCTATAGTTTACGCCATTCTGCAGAGGCGCAAGCATCTCTTTTGAAAATTTTGGGCCCTTTTCTATATTTTGCGCCCTTCTGTAGAGGCGCAAACATTTTGTAAATTAGGCGCATTTGCAATTTTATGCTTTTATGAAAATGTTGCTTCTTTTTCCATAATTTTAGCATTACTTGATAATTTTGCGCCTTTCACTATTTTTTGCGCCCTTCTGTAGAGGCGCAAACATTTTGTAAATTAGGTGCATTTGGAATTTTATTCTTTTTTGAAACTTTTGCAAATTAGGCGCATTTGCAATATTATGCTTTTATGAAAAGTTTGCCTCTTTTTCCATAATTTTCGCCCTTCTTTAGAGGCGCAAAGTTTTTTAAATTAGGTGCGTTTGCAATTTACTCTTTTTTGAAAATTTGTCGATCTTGTGTAGAGGCTCAAAAATTTTGTACATTAGATGCATTTGGAATTTTATTCTTTTTTGAAAATTTTGCGCTCTTTTCTATATTTTGCGCCCTTCTGTAGAGGCGCAAACATTTTGTAAATTAGGTGCATTTGGAATTTTATTCTTTTTGGAAAACTTTTCAAATTAGACGTATTTGCAATTTTGTACTTTTTTTGAAAATTTTGCGCCCTTTTCTAGATTTTGCCCCCTTCTGTAGAGGCGCAAACATTTTGTAAATTAGGCGCATTTGCAATTTTATGCTTTTATGAAAATTTTGCTTATTTTTCCATAATTTTCGCATTACTTTAGTGGCGCAAAAATTTTGTAAATTACGTCCATTTGCAATTTATTCCTTTTATTTATTCCTTATGTAGCGGCGCAAAAATTTTGTAAGTTAGGTGCATTTCCAATTTTATACATTTTTGAAAATTTTGCGTATTTCTCTATAATTCGCGCACTTCTGTAGCGGCGGAAACATTTTGTTAATTATGCGCATTTGCAATGTTTTTTTTTTTTGGATAATTTTATTCCTTTTTGAAAATTTTGCGCCCTTCTGTAGAGGCGCAAAAATTCTGTAAATTATGCGCATTTGCAATTTTATGCTTTTTCGAAAATTTTGAGCATTTCTCTATATTTCGCGCACTTCTGTAGCGGCGCAAACATTTTGTTAATTATGCGCATTTGCAATTTTTTTTTTTTTTTTTTTGATAATTTTTCGCCTTTCACTATTTTTTGAGCCCTTCTGTAGAGGCGCAAACATTTTCTAAATATTTGCATTTGGAATTTTATTCTTTTTTGAAAACTTTGCGCCCTTATGTAGGGCCGCAAACATTTTTTAAATTAGGCGCATTTGCAATTTTATGCTTTTATGAAAAGTTTACGTCTATTTCTATAATTTTCGCCCATCTTGAGAGGCGCAAAGTTTTGTAAATTAGCCGCATTTGCAATTTATTCTTTTTTTAAAATTTGTCGATTAAATTAGATGAATTTGTTATTTTATGCGTTTTTGAAATTTTGCGCTTTTTTCTAAATTTTGCGCCCTTTTGTAGAGACACAAAAATTTTGAAAATTATGTACATTTGCAATTTAATTTTTTTGGTAATTTTGCGACTTTCTCTATTTTTTGCGCCCTTCTCTAGAGGCTCAAAAATTTTGTAAATTAGGTACATTTGTAATTTTATTCTTTTTTGAAAATTTTGCGCTCTTTTCTATATTTTGCGCCCTTCTGTAGAGACGCGATCATTTTGTAAATTTGGTGCATTTGCAATTTTATTCCTTTTTTAAAATTTTGCGCCCTTCTGTAGAGGCGGAAATATTCTTTTTTTGAAAATTTAATTTTTGAAAATTTTGCGCATTTCTCTATATTTCGCGCACTTCTGTAGCGGCGCAAACATTTTGTTAATTATGCGCATTTGCAATTTTATTTTTTTTTTTTGAAAATTTTGCGCCTTTCACTTTTTTTTGCGCCCTTCTGTAGAATATGGTGCAAATTTGGTGCATTTGCAATTTTATTCCTTTTTGAAAATTTTGCGCCCTTCTGTAGAGGTGGAAAAATTCTGTAAATTATGCGCATTTGCAATTTTATACATTTTTGAAAATTTTGCGCATTTCTCTATATCTCGCGCACTTATGTAGCGGTGCAAACATTTTGTTAATTATGCGCATTTGCAATTTTAATTTTTTTTTGAAAACTTTGCGTCTTTTTCCATAATTTTCGCCCATCTTGAGAGGCGCAAAGTTTTGTAAATTAGGCGCATTTGCAATTTTTTTTTTTTTGAAAATTTGTCAATTAAATTAGATGAATTTGCAATTTTATGCGTTTTTGAAATTTTGCGCTTTTTTCTAAATTTTTCGCTCTTTTGTAGAGACGCAAAAATTTTGAAAATTATGTACATATGCAATTTAATTCTTTTTTGAAAATTTTGCGACTTTCTCTATCTTTTGCGCCCTTCTCTAGAGACGCAAAAATTTTGTAAATTAGGTACATTTGCAATTTTATTCCTTTCTGAAAATTTTGCGCCCTTCTGTAGAGGCGGAAAAATTCTGTAAATTATGCGCATTTGCAATTTTATACATTTTTGAAAATTTTGCGCATTTCTCTATATTTCGCGCACTTCTGTAGCGGCGCAAACATTTTGTTAATTATGCGCATTTTCAATTTTATTTTTTTTTTGAAAATTTTGCACCCTTTTCTATATTTTGCGCCATTCAGCAGAGGCGCAATCATCTGTTTTGAAAATTTTGCGCCCTTCTGTAGAGGCGCAAACATTTTGTAAATTGGGTGCATTTGGAATTTTATTCTTTTTTTGAAACTTTTGCAAATTAGGCGCATTTGCAATATTATGCTTTCATGAAAAGTTTGCCTCTTTTTCCATAATTTTCGCCCTTCTTTAGAGGCGCAAAGTTTTTTAAATCAGGTGCATTTGCAATTTATTCTTTTTTGAAAATTTGTCGATCTTATGTAGAGGCTCAAAAATTTTGTACATTAGATGCATTTGTAATTTTATGCTTTTTTGAAAATTTTGCGCTTTTTTCGCGTCCTTTTGTAGTGACGCAAACATTTTGTAAATTAGGTGCATTTGGAATTTTATTTATTTTTTGAAAATTTTTCGCCCTTATGTAGAGGCGCAAAAATTTTGTAAAATAGGCGCATTTGCAATTTTATGCTTTGCAATTTTATTCTTTTTTGAATATTTTGCGCCCTTTTCTATATTATTCGGCTTTCTGTAGACTAGCAAACATTTTGTAAATTTAGTGCATTTGCTCCTTCTGTAGAGGCGCAAACATTTTATAAATTAGGTCCATTTGGAATTTTATTCTTTTTTGAAAACTTTGCAAATTAGACGTATTTGCAATTTTATACTTTTTTGAAAATTTTGCGCCCTTTTGTATATTTTGCTGCCCTTCTGTAGAGGCGCAAACATTTTGTAAATTGGGTGCATTTGCAATTTTCTTTTTTTTTTTTGAAAAATTAGCGCCCTTTTCTAGATTTTGCCCCCTCCTGTAGAAGCGCAAACATTTTGTAAATTAGGTGCATTTGCAATTTTATTCTTTTTGAAAATTTTGCCCCCTTCTGAAGAGGCGCAAACATTTTGTAAATTAGGCGCATTTGCAATTTTATGCTTTTATGAAAATGTTGCTTCTTTTTCCATAATTTTCGCATTACTTTACTTTAGTGGCGCAAAAATTTTGTAAATTAGGTCCATTTGCAATTTATTCCTTTTATTTATTCCTTATGTAGCGGCGCAAAAATTTTGTAAATTAGGCGCATTTGCAATTTTATACATTTTTGAAAATTTTGAGCATTTCATTATATTTCGCGGACTTCTGTAGCGGCGCAAACATTTTGTTAATTATGCGCATTTGCAATTTTTTTTTTTTTTTGATTATTTTGCGCCTTTCACTATTTTTTGCGCCCTTCTGTAGAGGCGCAAACATTTTGTAAATTAGGTGCATTTGGAATTTTATTCTTTTTTGAAAACTTTGCAAATTAGACGTATTTGCAATTTTATATTTTTTTGAACATTTTGCGGCCTTTTCTATATTTTGCGCCCTTCTGTAGGGGCGCAAACATTTTGTAAATTTGCAATTTTCTTTTTTTTTTTGAAAATTTAGCGCCCTTTTCTAGATTTTGCCCCCTTCTGTAGAGGCGCAAACATTTTGTAAATTAGGCGCATTTGCAATTTTGTGCTTTTATGAAAATTTTGCTTCTTTTTCTATAATTTTAGCATTACTTTAGTGGCGCAAAAATTTTGTAAATTAGGTGCATTTGCAATTTTATTCTTTTTGAAAATTTTGCGCCCTTATGTAGGGCACATTTTGTAAATTAGGGGTAAAAATTCTGTAAATTATGCACATTTGCAATTTTATACATTTTTGAAAATTTTGAGCACATCTCTATATTTCGCGCACTTCTGTAGCGGCGCAAACATTTTGTTAATTATGCGCATTTGCAATTTGATTTTTTTTTTTTGATAATTTTGCGCCTTTCACTATTTTTTGCGCCCTTCTGTAGAGGCGCAAACATTTTGTAAATTAGGAGCATTTGGAATTTTATTCTTTTTTGAAAACTTTGCAAATTAGACGTATTTGCAATTTTATATTTTTTTGAAAATTTTGCACTTTTTTCTAAATTTTGCGCCCTTTTGTAGAGACGCAAAAATTTGTAAATTAGGTGCATTTGCAATTTTATTTATTTTTTGAAAATTTTTCGCTCTTGTAGAGGCGCAAAAATTTTGTAAAATAGGCGCATTTGCAATTTTATGATTTGCAATTTTATTCTTTTTTGAATATTTTGCGACCTTTCTATATTAATCGGCTTTCTGTAGACTAGTAAACATTTTGTAAATTTAGTGCATTTGCTCCTTCTGTAGAGGCGCACACATTTTTGCAATTTTATTCTTTTTTGAAAAATTTTCGCTCTTTTCTATTTTTTGCGCCCCTCTGTAGCGACGCGAACATTTTGTAAATTTGGTGCATTTGCAATTTTATGCTTTGCAATTTTAATCTTTTTTGAATATTTTGCGCCTTTCACTATATTTTGCGCCCTTCTGTAGAGGCATAACAAATTTTGTAAATTAGGTGCATTTGCAATTTTTTTCTTTTTTGAAAATTTCGCGCCCTTATTTAGAGGCTCAAAAATTTTGTAAATTAGGTGCATTTGCAAGTTTATGCTTTTTTGAAAATTTTGCGCTTTTTCCATAATTTTCGACCTTTTTTAGAGGCGCAAAAATTTTGTAAATTATGTGCATTTGCAATTTTATTTTATTTTTTTGAAAAGTTTGCGCCGTTATGTAGATGCACAAAAATTTTGTAAATTAGGTGCATTTGCAATTTTATGCTTTGCAATTTTATTCTTTTTTTGAATATTTTGCGCCCTTTTCTATATTATTCGGCTTTCTGAAGACTAGCAAACATTTTGTAAATTTAGTGCATTTTCTCCTTCAGTAGAGGCGCAAACATTTTGTAAATTAGGTGAATTTGCAATTTTATTCTTTTTGGAAATTTTGCGCTCTTTTCTATATTTTGCGCCCTTCTGTAGAGACGCGAACATTTTGCAAATTTGGTGCATTTGCAATTTTATTCCTTTTTGAAAATTTTGCGCCCTTCTGTAAAGGCGGAAAAATTCCGTAAATTATGCGCATTTGCAATTTTATACATTTTTGAAACTTTTGCGCATTTCTCTATATTTCGCGCACTTCTGTAGCGACGCAAACATTTTGTTAATTATGCGCATTTGCAATTTTATTTATTGTTTTTGATAATTTTATTCCTTTTTGAAAATTTTGCGCCCTTATGTAGAGGCGCAAACATTTTGTAAATTAGGCGCATTTGCAATTTTATAGTTTTATGAAAAGTTTGCGTCTTTTTCCATAATTTTCGCCCATCTTAAGAAGCGCAAAGTTTTGTAAATTAGACGCATTTGCAATTTAAACTGCGCCTAAAATTTGTCGATTAAATAGATGAATTTGTAATTTTATGCGTTTTTGAAATTTTGCGCTTTTTTCTAAATTTTGCGCCCTTTTGTAGAGACGCAAAAATTTTGTAAATTAGGTGCATTTGCAATTTTATGCTTTGCAATTTTATTCTTTTTTTGAATATTTTGCGCCCTTTTCTATATTATTCGGCTTTCTGAAGACTAGCAAACATTTTGTAAATTTAGTGCATTTTCTCCTTCAGTAGAGGCGCAAACATTTTGTAAATTAGGTGAATTTGCAATTTTATTCTTTTTGGAAATTTTGCGCTCTTTTCTATATTTTGCGCCCTTCTGTAGAGACGCGAACATTTTGCAAATTTGGTGCATTTGCAATTTTATTCCTTTTTGAAAATTTTGCGCCCTTCTGTAAAGGCGGAAAAATTCCGTAAATTATGCGCATTTTCAATTTTATACATTTTTAAAAATTTTGAGCATTTCTCTATATTTCGCGCACTTCTGTAGCGGCGCAAACATTTTGTTAATTATGCGCATTTGCAATTTGATTTTTTTTTTTTGATAATTTTGCGCCTTTCACTATTTTTTGCGCCCTTCTGTAGAGGCGCAAACATTTTGTAAATTAGGAGCATTTGGAATTTTATTCTTTTTTGAAAACTTTGCAAATTAGACGTATTTGCAATTTTATATTTCTTTGAAAATTTTGCGCCCTTTTCTATATTTTGCGCCCTTCTGTAGAGGCGCAAACATTTTGTAAATTTTGTGCATTTGCAATTTTCTTTTTTTTTTTTAATTTAGCTCCCTTTTCTAGTTTTTTCCCCCTTCTGTAGAGGCGCAAACATTTTGTAAATTAGGCGCATTTGCAATTTTATGCTTTTATGAAAATTTTGCTTCTTTTTCCATAATTTTAGAATTACTTTAGTAGCGCAAAAATTTTGTAAATTAGGTCCATTTGCAATTTTATTCTTTTTGAAAATTTTGCGCCCTTATGTAGAGGCGCAAACATTTTGTAAATTAGGCGCATTTGCAATTTTATAGTTTTATGAAAAGTTTGCGTCTTTTTCCATAATTTTCGCCCATCTTAAGAAGCGCAAAGTTTTGTAAATTAGACGCATTTGCAATTTAAACTGCGCCTAAAATTTGTCGATTAAATAGATGAATTTGTAATTTTATGCGTTTTTGAAATTTTGCGCTTTTTTCTAAATTTTGCGCCCTTTTGTAGAGACGCAAAAATTTGAAAATTATGTACATTTGCAATTTAATTCTTTTTTGAGAATTTTGCGACTTTCTCTATCTTTTGCGCCCTTCTCTAGAGGCGCAAAAATTAGGTACATTTGCAATTTTATTCTTTTTTTAAAATTTTGCGACTTTCTCTGTATTTTCCGCCGTTCTGTAGATTCGCAAAGATTTTGTAAATTAGGCGCATTTGCAATTTTATGCTTTTTTGAAAATTTTGCGCTCTTTTCTATATTTTGCGCCCTTCTGTAGAGGCGCAAACATTTTGTAAATTTGGTGCATTTGGAATTTTATTCTTTTTTGAAAATTTGTCGATCTTATGTAGAGGCTGAAATATTTTGTACATTAGATGCATTTGTAATTTTATGCTTTTTTTGAAAATTTTGCGCTTTTTTCTAAATTTTGCGCCCTTTTGTAGAGACGCAAACATTTTGTCAATTAGGTGCATTTGGAATTTTATTTATTTTTTGAAAATTTTGCGCCCTTTTGTAGAGACGCAAACATTTTGTCAATTAGGTGCATTTGGAATTTTATTTATTTTTTGAAAATTTTTCGCCCTTATGTAGAGGCGCAAAAATTTTGTAAACTAGGCGCATTTGCAATTTTATGCTTTGCAATTTTTTTCTTTTTTGAAAATTTTGCGCCCTTTTGTATATTTTGCGCCCTTCTGTAGAGGCGCAAACATTTTGTAAATTTGGTGCATTTGCAATTTTCTTTTTTTTTTTGAACATTTAGCGCCCTTTTCTAGATTTTGCCCCCTCCTGTAGAAGCGCAAACATTTTGTAAATTAGGTGCATTTGCAATTTTATTCTTTTTTAAATTTTGCGCCCTTATGTAGAAGCGCAAACATTTTGTAAATTAGGTGCATTTGGAATTTTATTCTTTTTTGAAACTTTAGCAAATTAGGCGCATTTGCAATATTATGCTTTTATGAAAAGTTAGCCTCTTTTTCCAAAATTTCCGCCATTCTTTAGAGGCGCAAAGTTTTTTAAATTAGGTGCATTTGCAATTTATTCTTTTTTGAAAATTTGTCGATCTTATGTAGAGATGCATTTGTAATTTTATGCTTTTTGGAAAATTTTACGCTTTTTTCTAAATTTTGCGCCCTTTTGTAGAGGCGCAAACATTTTGTAAATTAGGTGCATTTGGAATTTTATTTATTTTTTGAAAATTTTTGCCCTTATGTGGAGGCGCAAAAATTTTGTAAATTATGTGCATTTGCAATTTTATTTTTTTTTTGAAAAGTTTGCGCCGTTATGTAGATGCGCAAAAATTTTGTAAATTAGGCGCATTTGCAATTTTATGCTTTGCAATTTTTTTCTTTTTTGAAAATTTTGCGCCCTTTTGTATATTTTGCGCCCTTCTGTAGAGGCGCAAACATTTTGTAAATTTGGTGCATTTGCAATTTTCTTTTTTTTTTTGAACATTTAGCGCCCTTTTCTAGATTTTGCCCCCTCCTGTAGAAGCGCAAACATTTTGTAAATTAGGTGCATTTGCAATTTTATTCTTTTTTAAATTTTGCGCCCTTATGTAGAAGCGCAAACATTTTGTAAATTAGGTGCATTTGGAATTTTATTCTTTTATGAAACTTTAGCAAATTAGGCGCATTTGCAATATTATGCTTTTATGAAAAGTTAGCCTCTTTTTCCAAAATTTCCGCCATTCTTTAGAGACGCAAAGTTTTTTAAATTAGGTGCATTTGCAATTTATTCTTTTTTGAAAATTTGTCGATCTTATGTAGAGATGCATTTGTAATTTTATGCTTTTTGGAAAATTTTACGCTTTTTTCTAAATTTTGCGCCCTTTTGTAGAGACGCAAACATTTTGTAAATTAGGTGCATTTGGAATTTTATTTATTTTTTGAAAATTTTTGCCCTTATGTGGAGGCGCAAAAATTTTGTAAATTATGTGCATTTGCAATTTTATTTTTTTTTTGAAAAGTTTGCGCCGTTATGTAGATGCGCAAAAATTTTGTAAATTAGGCGCATTTGCAATTTTATGCTTTGCAATTTTATTCTTTTTTGAATATTTTGCGCCCTTTTCTATATTATTCGGCTTTCTGAAGACTAGCAAACATTTTGTAAATTTAGTGCATTTGCTCCTTCAGTAGAGGCGCAAACATTTTGTAAATTAGGCGCATTTGCAATTTTATACATTTTTGAAAATTTTGCGCCCTTCTGTAGAGTCGCAAACATTTTGTAAATTTGGCGCATTTTCAAATTTTTTTTTTTTTTTTGAAAATTTTGACCCTTTTCTGTATTTTGCGCCGTTCTGCAGAGGCGTAAATATTCTCTTTTGAATATTTTGCGTCCTTTTCTATATTATTCGGCTTTCCGAAGACTAGCAAACATTTTGTAAATTTAGTGCATTTGCTCCTTCAGTAGAGGCGCAAACATTATGTAAATTAGGTGCATTTGGAATTTTATTCTTTTTTGAAAATTTGTCGATCTTATGTAGAGGCTCAAATATTTTGTACATTAGATGCATTTGTAATTTTATGCTTTTTTGAAAATTTTGCGCTTTTTTCTAAATTTTGCGCCCTTTTGTAGAGACGCAAACATTATGTCAATTAGGTGCATTTGGAATTTTATTTATTTTTTGAAAATTTTTCGCCCTTATGTAGAGGCGCAAAAATTTTGTAAACTAGGCGCATTTGCAATTTTATGCTTTGCAATTTTATTCTTTTTTGAAAATTTTGCGCCCTTTTGTATATTTTGCGCCCTTCTGTAGAGGCGCAAACATTTTGTAAATTTGGTGCATTTGCATTTTCTTTTTTTTTTTTGGAAAATTTAGCGCCCTTTTCTAGATTTTTCCCCCTCCTATAGAAGCGCAAACATTTTGTAAATTAGGTGCATTTGCAATTTTATTCTTTTTTAAATTTTGCGCCCTTATGTAGAAGCGCAAACATTTTGTAAATTAGGTGCATTTGGAATTTTATTCTTTTTTGAAACTTTAGCAAATTAGGCGCATTTGCAATATTATGCTTTTATGAAAAGTTAGCCTCTTTTTCCAAAATTTTCGCCATTCTTTAGAGGCGCAAAGTTTTTTAAATTAGGTGCATTTGCAATTTATTCTTTTTTGAAAATTTGTCGATCTTATGTAGAGATGCATTTGCAATTTTATTCTTTTTTGAATATTTTGCGTCCCTTTCTATATTTTACGCCCTTCTGTAGAGGCGCATACATTTTGTAAATTTGGTGCATTTACAATTTTCTTTTTTTTTTTTGAAAATTTAGCGCCGTTTTCTAGATTTTTCCACCTTCTGTAGAGGCGCAAACATTTTGTAAATTATGCGCATTTGCAATTTTATGCTTTTATGAAAATTTTGCTTCTTTTTCCATAATTTTAGAATTACTTTAGTGGCGCAAAAATTAGGTAAATTAGGTCCATTTGCAATTCATTCCTTTTATTTATTTCTTATGTAGCGGCGCAAAAATTTTGTAAATTAGGTGCATTTTCAATTTTATTCTTTTTGAAAATTTTGCGCCCTTACATTTTGTAAATTATGCGCATTTGCAATTTTATGGTTTTATGAAAAGTTTGCGTCTTTTTCCATAATTTTCGCCGATCTTGAGAAGCGCAAAGTTTTGTAAATTAGGCGCATTTGCAATTTAAAATGCGCCTAAAATTTGTCGATTAAATAGATGAATTTGTAATTTTATGCGTTTTTGAAATTTTGCGCTTTTTTCTAAATTTTGCGCCCTTTTGTAGAGACTTAAAAATTTTGAAAATTATGTACATTTGCAATTTAATTCTATTTTGAAATTTTTGCGACTTTCTCTATCTTTTGCGCCCTTCTCTAGAGGCGCAAAAATTTTGTAAATTAGGTACATTTGCAATTTTATTCTTTTTTGAAAATTTTGCGACTTTCTCTGTATTTTGCGCCGTTCTGTAGATGCGCGAAGATTTTGTAAATTAGGTGCATTTGCAATTTTATGCTTTTTTGAAAATTTTGCGCATTTCTCTATATTTTGGGACCTTCTGTAGAGCCGAAAAAAATTTTAAATTAGGTGCATTTTCCAATTTATTCTTTTTTGAAAATTTTGTCTATATTTTGTAAATTATGTGCATTTGGAATTTTGCGCCTTTCTCTATATTTTGCACCCTTCTGTAGAGGCGCAAAAATTTTGTAAATAAGACGTATTTACAATTTTATGCTTTTTTGAAAATGTTGCACCCTTTTCCATATTTTGCGCCCTTCTGTAGATGAGCAAACATTTTGTAAATTTGGTGCATTTGCAATTTTCTTTTTTTTTTTGAAAATTTTGCGCCCATATCTAGATTTTAACCCCTTCTGTAGAGGCGAAAATATTTTGTAAATTAGGCGCATTTGCAATTTTATTCTTTTTTGAAAATTTTGCGCTCTTTTCTATATTTTGCGCCCATCTCTAGAGACGCGAACATTTTGTAAATTTGGTGCATTTGCAATTTTATGCTTTGCAATTTTATTCTTTTTTGGATATTTTGCACATATCACTATATTTTGCGGCCTTCTGTAGAGGCATAACAAGTTTTGTAAATTAGGTGCATTTGCAATTTTTTTCTTTTTTGAAAATATCGCGCCCTTATTTAGAGGCTCAACAATTTTGTAAATTAGGTGCATTTTCAAGATTATGCTCTTTTTGAAAATTTTGCGCTTTTTCCATAATTTTTGACCTTCTTTAAAGGTGCAAAAATTTTGTAAATTATGTGCATTTGCAATTTTATTTTTTTTTTTTTGAAAAGTTTGCGCCGTTATGTAAATGCGCAAAAATTTTGTAAATTAGGCACATTTGCAATTTTATTCTTTTTTGAATATTTTGCGCCCTTTTCTATATTATTCGGCTTTCTGAAGACTAGCAAACATTTTGTAAATTTAGTGCATTTGCTCCTTCAGTAGAGGCGGAAAAATTCTGTAATTTTATACATTTTTGAAAATTTTGCGCATTTCTCTATATTTCGCGCACTTCTGTAGCGGCGCAAACATTTTGTTAATTATGCGCATTTGCAATTGTATTTTTTTTTTTTTGAAAATTTTACGCCTTTCACTTTTTTTTGCGCCCGTCTGTAGAGGCGCAAACATTTTGTAAATTTGCAATTTTTTTTTTTTTTTGAAAATTTTGACCCTTTTCTATATTTTGCGCCGTTCTGCAGAGGCGTAAATATTCTATTTTGAAAATTTTGCGCCCTTCTGTAGAGGCGCAAACATTTTGTAAATTAGGTGCATTTGGAATTTTATTCTTTTTTGAAAACTATGCAAATTAGACGTATTTGCAATTTTATACTTTTTTGAAAATTTTGCGCCCTTTTCTATATTTTGCGCCCTTCTGTAGAGGCGCAAACATTTTGTAAATTTGATGCATTTGCAATTTTCTTTTTTTTTTTTGAAAATTTTGATCCTTTTCTATATTTTGCGCCGTTCTGCAGAGGCGTAAATATTCTATTTTGAAAATTTTGCGCCCTTCTGTAGAGGCGCAAACATTTTGTAAATTAGGTGCATTTGCAAGATTATGCTTTTTTTGAAAATTTTGCGCTTTTTCCATAATTTTTGACCTTCTTTAAGGGCGCAAAAATTTTGTAAATTATGTGCATTTGCAATTTTTTTTTTTTTTTTTTGAATAGTTTGCGCCGTTATGTAAATGCGCAAAAATTTTGTAAATTAGGCACATTTGCAATTTTATTCTTTTTTGAATATTTTGCGCCCTTTTCTATATTATTCGGCTTTCTGAAGACTAGCAAACATTTTGTAAATTTAGTGCATTTGCTCCTTCAGTAGAGGCGGAAAAATTCTGTAAATTATGCGCATTTGCAATTTTATACATTTTTGAAAATTTTGTGCATTTCTCTATATTTCGCGCACTTCTGTAGCGGCGCAAACATTTTGTTAATTATGCGCATTTGCAATTATATATATTTTTTTGAAAATTTTGCGCCTTTCACTTTTTTTGCGCCCTTCTGTAGAGGCGCAAACATTTTGTAAATTTGGCGCATTTGCAATTTTTTTTTTTTTTTTTTTTTGAATATTTTGACCCTTTTCTATATTTTGCGCCGTTCTTCAGAGGCGTAAATATTCTATTTTGAAAATTTTGCGCCCTTCTGTAGAGGCGCAAACATTTTGTAAATTAGGTGCATTTGGAATTTTATTCTTTTTTGAAAACTATGCAAATTAGACGTATTTGCAATTTTATACTTTTTTGAAAATTTTGAGGCCTTTTCTATATTTTGCGCCCTTCTGTAGAGGCGCAAACATTTTGTAAATTAGGTGCATTTGGAATTTTATTCTTTTTTGCAAGGATTGAAACCTAAACGAATAACGGTATCGATTTCGGTTTTTTCTGCGTTTCGGTTTCGGTTTCGGTTTTAAGTTTTTGTAACGAAACGGTTTCGGTATACCGGTTCCAAGTTACGGTTTTGATTTCGGTTTTTGTATAAATTTTCTTTATTTCCATATTTAACAAATAATTTTACATTTTTTATATGGTGCTAAATTATGTTCAAATTATGATATTGGGGTAAAGTGGAAAACGTAATTTAAACAATGTTTGTTGTTATTTTAGTAAAAATATTGTGTTATATGAATTATTTAATTGATTACGCCAAGAAAAAAAAAATAATTTAAAATTTCGTGACCACAAACCAATGAAAAGGAACATTTTGACTTCACCTGAGATATGATCTGAATTGCAAAGAAGAATTTTGTACAATTTTCATCCATAAAAGCCAAAGAAATTAAATTTCAACAATTCTGTGAACTGCAATATATGTAAACTAGTGATGATCATTTGCAAGAGCAAGGCAAGAAATGGTAATCTTAATCTTTTAAATTTTAAATAAAAGATCGAAGACAAATATCTTAAACTGCATATTAATTATGAAATCGAATAGAATTTGAACACTAATTGTATTTAAGTTACTTATTTTCCATATTTTTTCAATTTCTTCAACATTTTACTAACAAATAAAAAAATCCAATAACCTAAAAATTTGAATTATATTTTAACAAGAATTAACTAATAAAAAATAATTGTATAAATCAAGAGATGTTGACGAGACAATTTAAAATCTCAAGGCCATAATAAAATGAACGAAAAGTCACCAAATACATTTTCAAAATGCTAAATATTTTTTTACAAACTTCTTTATGTATCTGTCAATTGATAAGAAAATGTAAATCTTTAAAAATGCATCAATTACTTTTTATAATATTAATCAACAAACTCGAAAATTTAGTTTTTCATAAAAATGTGTTTGGTGACTTTTCGTTCTACAATACAATAAATATAAGGAATATTTCGAATAGGCATATATCTGTTTTCGTCACAGATTAAAAAATCCGTATGCTACACATACCGTATGTCAAGAGAACTCAAATAATATCTTGCATAGTAACACTTTTCTTTGCGAACACCATGCGAACACAAACTCAAACGCTACAAAGCGAATACTAACAGAAAGAAGAGAATATAACAATAAAGATTACGATTATTATACACACACTTTCACAACGACAACTCTTCGTTGCTATCCCGTATCATCGCATGGCAACAAACAGACGCATGACAACGAACAGTCGCATGGCACCACACTACATGTATGTATCTAGTACAGCTCTCTAGTTGGCAACAACAACGAGTTCTCTTGTGGTAAAAAAAATTTCCCGCCAAAAATTCTATCAAAAGCTTGGATGCTGCTTTATTCGCATTTTTGTTGTTGTTGCACTTTCAAACGAATCAGCGGATTTGTGAAAAGAAAAACACAAAAAGCAATATATCAGCTAAATATATCACACTGTAAAATGTTCATATATTATTTTTTATTACTTCATGATTTTACAATTAACAAAAAAAACTATATATAAAAGTAAAACAAAAATAATAATGTGCATAGCACAGTGCATATGCACAATCGATGTACGAACAAGCGTAGCGAAGAAAAGAGAAAAACATTGTTTTGTCTGTTTAATCTTTTTGAAGCGACTTTTGAAGCACTTTTAAAGCTATTTACCGCTTCAAAAGTGCTTCACAGGCCTTATTTTTAAGATGCTTATATTCTTTAGAATTGACAAAAACATCTTCATTAATGTTCCGTTCATAAATATTTTGCACGCTTTACTTGTTGTTCAATATTTAGTAATATCATGTATTAGTTTGTATATCATTATTACCTTAAAAACATAATAAATACATTAAAATCACTTGCTCTTGTTCTTTTTTTTTGCAAAATCTCGATCTTGTTCTCGTTTTTGTTCTTGCAAAAAAAAAATGCAAGAACAAGATGCAAGAACAAGAAATTTTTAATCATCACTAATGTAAACAAATATCTGCCTTATATTTGAAATGTTTAAACTTGTCGAACTTGCACTTAATTTTTCGTATTTCCTTAAATAGTTACTGAGATGTTAATAATTTGAAATTTTTTTTTACATTTTTCTTGCATTACCATTGTTTTGTTTATGTCCGAAATTGAGCTGTTTTCAAACATCAGTCAAAAGTCCATTAGAAGACTTATAAATGGTATTCTATTGAATAGATCCTTTAAAAGAATTTAAAAAATTTTCAAATGAACTTTTCAAAACTTGTTCCACTTTACCCCAAGCTCCCCTATATATTTTACTAATAAAATAAAGAAAAAACCAATATTATTAAAATTTGAATCATTTTTTAACGTAAAAATTTTGCTTGGAGTTGCTAGTGTTTTGTTGTTAATTCGATTAATGAAACAAAAAACAAATATTAGACCAAATACCGTTGTTTTGGAAATATCGTATCTCAAAAAACAACATGTGAATTTTTGTACAACCAACAATGTTTATTTTGGGAACTCCAAATTTTAATTAATGACATTTTACTTAAGATCTTCTATATAAAATAAAATATATTTTTCTGTTTCTTTTTATACTTTTTTAAAAACCGTTTTAAACCGGTATTAAACCAAAACCGTTTATATCGGTTTATTTCAGATTTTCGTATAACGGTTTCGGTTACGGTTTCGGTTTTAAAAATGAAACGGTTTTAAATGGATATCGGTTTCGGTTACGGTTTCAATCCTTGCTTTTTTGAAACTTTTGCAAATAAGGCGCATTTGCAATATTATGCTTTTATGAAAAGTTTGCTCTCTTTTTCTATAATTTTCGCCCTTCTTTAGAGGCGCAAAGTTTTTTAAATTAGGTGCATTTGCAATTTATTCTTTTTTGAAAATTTGTCGATCTTATGTAGAGGCTCAAAAATTTTGTACATTAGATGCATTTGTAATTTTATGCTTTTTTGAAAATGTTGCGCTTTTTTCTAAATTTTGCGCCCTTTTGTAGAGACGCAAACATTTTGTAAATCCGGTGCATTTGGAATTTTATTTATTTTTTGAAAATTTTGCGCTTTTTTCTAAATTTTTCGCCCTTATGTAGAGGCGCAAAAATTTTGTAAAATAGGCGCATTTGCAATTTTATGCTTTGAAATTTTATTCTTTTTTGAATATTTTGCGCCTTTTCTATATTATTCGGCTTTCTGTAGACTAGCAAACATTTTGTAAATTTAGTGCATTTGCTCCTTCTGTAGAGGCGCAAACATTTTGTAAATTTGGTGAATTTGAAATTTTATTCTTTTTTGAAAATTTTGCGCTCTTTTCCATATTTTGCGCCCTTCTGTAGAGACGCGAACATTTTGTAAATTTGGTGCATTTGCAATTTTATTCCTTTTTGAAAATTTTGCGCCCTTCTGTAAAGGCGCAAAAATTCTGTAGATTATGCGCATTTGCAATTTAATACATTTTTGAAAATTTTGCGCATTTCTCTATATTTCGCGCACTTCTGTAGCGGCGCAAAGATTTTATTAATTATGAGCATTTACAATTTTATTTTTTTTTTTTGAAAATTTTGCGTCTCTCACTATTTTTTGCGCCCTTCTGTAGAGGCGCAAACATTTTGTAAATTTGGGCATTTGCAATTTTTTTTTTTTGAAAATTTGGACCCTTTTCTATAATTTGCGCCGTTCTGCAGAGGCGCAAATATCCTTTTTTGAAAATTTTGCGCCCTTCTGTAGAGGCGCAAACATTTTGTAAATTAGGTGCATTTGGAATTTTATTCTTTTTTGAAAACTTTTCAAATTAAATGTATTTGCAATTTTATACTTTTTTGAAAATGTTGCGCCCTTTTCTATATTTTGCGCCCTTCTGTAGAGGCGCAAACATTTTGTAAATTTGGTGCATTTGCAATTTTCTTTTTTTTTTTGAAAATTTAGCGCCCTTTTCTAGATTTTGCCTCCTTCTGTAGAGGCGCAAACATTTTGTAAATTAGGCGCATTTGCAATTTTATGCTTTTATGAAAATTTTGCTTCTTTTTCCATAATTTTCGCATTGCTTTAGGGGCGCAAAAATTTTGTAAATTAGGTCCATTTGCAATTTATTCCTTTTATTTATTCCTGATGTAGCGGCGCAAAAATTTTGTAAATTAGGTGCATTTGCAATTTTATTCTTTGTGAAAATTTTGTGCCCTTATGTAGAGGCGCAAACATTTTGTAAATTAGGCGCATTTGCAATTTTATGCTTTTTTGAAAATTTTGCGCCCTTATGTAGAGGCGCAAACATTTAGTAAATTAGGCGCATTTGAATTTTTTTTTTTTTTGAAAATTTTGCACCCTTTTCTATATTTTGCGCCATTCTGCAGAGGCGCAGGCATCTTTTTTAAAAAATTTGCGCCCTTTTCTATATTTTGCGCCCTTTTTTAGAGGCGCAAACATTTTGTAAATTTGGTGCATTTACAATTTTCTTTTTTTTTTTGAAAATTTTGCGCAAACATTTTGTAAATTAGGTGCATTTGGAATTTTATTCTTTTTATAAACTTTTGCAAATCAGGCGCATTTGCAATATTATGCTTTTATGAAAAGTTTGCGTCTTTTTCAATAATTTTCGCCCTTCTTTAGAGGCGCAAAGTTTTTTAAATTAGGTACATTTGCAATTTATTCTTTTTTGAAAATTTGTCGATCTTATGTAGAGGAGCAAAAATTTTGTAAAATAGGCGCATTTGCAATTTTATGCTTTGCAATTTTATTCTTTTTTGAATATTTTGCGCCCTTTTCTATATTATTCGGCTTTCTGTAGACTAGCAAACATTTTGTAAATTTAGTGCATTTGCTCCTTCTGTAGAGGCGCAAACATTTTGAAAATTAGGTGAATTTGCATCGTTATTCTTTTTTGAAAATTTTGCGCTCTTTTCTATATTTTGCAATTTTCTGTAGAGACGCGAACATTTTGTAAATTTGGTGCGTTTGTAATTTTATTCCTTTTTTAAAATTTTGCGCCCTTTTGTAGAGGCGCAAAAATTCTGTAAATTATCCGCATTTGCAATTTTATATATTTTTGAAAATTTTGCGCATTTCTCTATATTTCGCGCACTTCTGTAGCGGCGCCAACATTTTATTAATTATGCATTTGCAATTTTTTTTTTTTTTTTGAAAATTTTTCCCCTTTCACTATTTTTTGCGCCCTTCAGTAGAGGCGCAAACATTTTGTAAACTAGGCGCATTTGCAATTTTATGCTTTGCAATTTTATTCTTTTTTGAATATTTAACGCCCTTTTCTATATTATTCGGCTTTCTGTAGACTAGCAAACATTGTAAATTTAGTGCATTTGCTCCTTCTGTAGAGGCGCAAACATTTTGAAAATTAGGTGAATTTGCAATTTTATTCTTTTTTGAAAATTTTGCGCTCTTTTCTATATTTTGCGCCCTTCTGTAGAGACGCGAACATTTTGTAAATTTGGTGCGTTTGTAATTTTATTCCTTTTTTAAAATTTTGCGCCCTTTTGTAGAGGCGCAAAAATTCTGTAAATTATCCGCATTTGCAATTTTATATATTTTTAAAAATTTTGGCCATTTCTCTATATTGCGCGCACTTCTGTAGCGGCGCCAACATTTTATTAATTATGCATTTGCAATTTTTTTTTTTTGAAAATTTTTCGCCTTTCACTATTTTTTGCGCCCTTCAGTAGAGGCTCAAACATTTTGTAAACTAGGCGCATTTGCAATTTTATGCTTTTATGAAAATTTTGCTTCTGTTTTTATAATTTTCGCAAGAGAAGCAAAATGTGGCGCAAAAATTTTGTAAATTAGGTCCATTTGCAATTTATTCCTTTTATTTATTCCTTATGTAGCGGCGCAAACATTTAGTAAATTAGGCGCAAATATTCTTTTTGAAATATTCTAGGCGTAAATATTCTTTTTTGAAAATTTTACGCCCTTCTGTAGAGGCGCAAACATTTTGTAAATTAGGTGCATTTGGAATTTTATTCTTTTTGAAAACTTTGCAAATTAGACGTATTTGCAATTTTATATTTTTTTGAAAATTTTGCGCCCTTTTCTATATTTTGCGCTCTTCTATAGAGGCGCAAACATTTTGTAAATTTGGTGCATTTGCAAATTTTCTATTTTTTTTTTTTTTTGAAAATTTAGCGCCCTTTTCCAGATTTTTGTAAATTAGGCGCATTTTCAATTTTATGCTTTTATGAAAATGTTGCTTCTTTTTCCATAATTTTCGCATTACTTTAGTGGCGCAAAAATTTTGTAAATTAGGTCCATTTGCAATTTATTCCTTTTATTTATTCCTTATGTAGCGTCGCAATAATTTTGTAAATTAAGTGCATTTGCAATTTTATTCTTTTTGAAAATTTTGCGCCCTTATGTAGAGGCGCAAACATTTAGTAAATTAAATTTTGCACCCTTTTGTAGAGAAGCAAAAATTTTAAAAATTATTTACATTTGCAATTTTATTCTTTTTTGAAAATTTTGCGACTTTCTCTCTATTTGGCGCCCTTCTCTAGAGGCGCAAAATTTTTGTAAATTAGGTACATTTGCAATTTTATTCTTTTTTGAAAATTTTGCGACTTTCTCTGTATTTTGCGCCCTTCTGTAGATGCGCAAAGAAAAGTGCATTTGCAATTTTCTTTTTTTTTTTTTGAAAATTTTGCGCCCATATCTAGATTTTGACCTCTTCTGTATAGGCGCATACATTTTGTAAATTATGCTTTAACCAGAATTGGGACGACGGAAAATCCGCGGCGTAAAAAACGCTGCGTTTGAAAATCCGTCGCTAATTCCGCTCGCTAAATCAGAATTGCGACGTATGACGGAAAAGCAGTTGTCAAAAGAAATTAACATTTTGTGTAAATGTCACATATTATTAACTTATTAATTTTTGGCAACAAGTGCGTGAGATTTTACACAAATAATGAATCCGCGATTAATAAGAGTTGTTCATATATTAAAAATAATAAACATTATGAATACAATGAAAAACATTTACAATATGTATAAGCTTGTCCGTATGCGTTTAAGAAGAAGGTTGTGGATTCGTCCTGTTAATATCAGTCGGGACGATCTTGGTTTTTTTGAGACATGTTTTTCGGAATTTAAAATGCAGGACGAAGAACACTTTTTTAAGGCCACTAGAATGACTGTTGCTAAATTTAACAGTTTATTGTTACTTCTTAAATAACGGCTCCAACGTCATTCTAGAAGAGCTCCAATAAATGAGGAAACACGTTTGGGATTGACCTTGATGTATGTATATTAATTTGTAATTTAAGAAAAGAATAAAATACAATAAAATACATGTTAGGTACTTATCGCAAGGCACCTGTTCACAATTTCTTGCATGGTCGCATAAAATAGGAGTGTCAACGGTGAGAGTAATTGTTTATGACACATGTGACGCTATATGGTCCGAATTGCAAGAAATTTATGTTGCCCAGCCAAATCAGCTCGAATGGATAAACATCTCCAGAAGGTTTGTAGATAAATCAGAAATTGTAATAAAGTAATAATTTTCTTGATCTTTTTAAATTCTATATACAAACTGCGATGCCAAATTGTATCGGTACTGTTGATGGCAAACATATCAATATTGTTTGTCCAGTACGAAGTCGATCGCTGTACTACAATTATAAAAGAACGTATAGCATTGTGCTACTTGCAGCTTGCGATGCCAACTATTCTTTTACTTTTGTAGACGTGGGGGCATTGGGCAGTCAAAGCGATGGTGGTATTTTTTCTCGCAGCGCATTTGGCAAAATGATTTTAAAAGGCGAACTCAACATTCCACCAGATGATAACTTTCCAGGTAATTCAAAATATTTCTTAGATTTGATTTATTACATTAGGTAATATTTACATAACCATTATGAATGTAATTACTTAATTTGAATTTCAGGAACAGATACAAAGTTTCAATATTATTTTGTGGGAGACAGTGCCTTTCCATTAAAGCATAATTTATTACGTCCGTATCCTGGTCGGAATTTATCTGTACGAAAGGAAAACTTTAATAAAAAATTATCTGCGGCTCGTGTTTACATAGAAAACGCTTTCGGTATATTGGCGAACAGATGGAGAGTGCTGCATAATACCATTCACGCAGCTCCAAAAAATGTGGACAAAATTGTGCTTGCAACAGTAGTGTTCGATAATTATCTTATGCTAGATAAAAGCTGTGGATATTTCACGGAAGAATTAGTAGACCATGAGGAAAATCAAGTTTCTGTACCCGGAACCTGGAGACAATCCCAGACAGCCCTTAGTTCCTGCAGAATTTCACAAGCCAATCGCTCAACAGCGAGTGCATTTATGGACAGAGAAAAACTGACTGATATAATTTTCAACAATTAAAAAATGATTAATGATAATTCACAACTTTTTTTATTATTATTATAAAAGATAAAATGCATTAACAAAAATAAAACGAACTAAAAGTAATCCATATTTTTAATATACCAATGGCATACTTAAATTAGTTTTCATAGAATTAATTCATAAATTAAGTACATAATATTAATTGACAAGAATTTCAAGTTTAAAACCTGCGAGATCATATTTTATAAATATATTAATCAGTGGTAGAAATTGTGTAGTGTTAAATGAAATTTTTTGTTTGTTATCAAAATATTCACAGAACATTATTTTTTTCATTTTATATTAGTAAATATGACGGCACTTAGAAATTTCTTCATACACAACTGATACAACTTTTGCTTCTATTGCACTCACATCGTGGTCTTCTAGACCTGCATCTGTAATTTTTTTGCCAAACCTTCAAATAGCAGGAAAGTAGCACCATTGTTTTCAATTGCGGAGAGCTGCCCAATAGTTCCAACGCATCAGTCAATCATTTCGTTGAACTTGCCTGTAATTTCTGCATCGGCGCTTCGCTTTGTTGACTTTCCTGTTCGCGGAGTATTACAGGACATTTATGCACATTCACCAGATGTCTCGGTTTCATTTTCTCGGCTTCTTTTCCTAGTTGGACTTACAGCATCTTCAACATCAACATCTTCATTGCCAACATCTTCATAGCAAACATCTTCGTAGCAAACATTTCCGAAGGTTCTGCAAATTAATTAAAAACAATAAACCCATAATATAAAGTAAAAGTCTTAATGCTTACGATCGGGAATCTTTAAAATTATCCAAGAACGACATTGTTTCCGAAAACTTCCACGGTTTTTTAGGGTTGGGTGCGCCGTTGCCGGACGCCTGTTTTTTTATATGTGTCACGAAGTGTCTTCCACCGTTTTCGGCAAAGGTCCGCTGAAAGTTCACTGGATGTATTATAATCTTAAGTTACTTAATTTACTTAATTTACCACTTGAATGCAAAGTCTCTCCTATGCCTTCCCATATCTTATCTTTTTTTTTTTGACATTTCTATACTCCTTGGTCGCTAGGTTGTACAGGCATTCGTTTTGCCTTACTTCTTCTATGAGTAGTTCGTTAAAATCCATATTATTATAAAACTTTGTAAAATTTCATCAACTCAAAATCAGATGTTCAAATGCAACCCTGTGCCGTCGTTACTCGTTATCTCGTAAGGTTATGTGCGTTTTAATTTGACAGCGGATTATCCGCCGCGGATTTTCCGTCGTCCGCCCCAATTCTGGTTAGAGCATTAGGCGCATTTGCAATTTTACACTTTTTTGAAAATTTTCCGCCTTTCTGTAATGGTTCAAACATTTTGTAAATTAGGCGCATTTGCAATTTTATTCTTTTTCGAAAATTTTGCGCCCTTTTCTATATTTTACGCAATTCTGTTGCGCCCTTTTGTAAATTAGGTGCATTTGCAATTTTATTCTTTTTTGAAAATGTTGCACCCTTCTCTATATTTTGCGCCCTTCTGTAGAGGCGCAACATTTTGTAAATTTGGTGCATTTGCAATTTTATTCTTTTTGAAAATTTTGCAAATTAGGCGCATTTGCAATTTTACACTTTTTTTAAAATTTTGCGCCTTTCTCTATATTTTGCGCCCTTATGTAGAGGCGCAAACATTTTGTAAATTAGGGTCATTTTTAATTTTTTCCCTTTTAATAAATTTAGCGCCTTTCACTATATTTTGCGCCCTTATGTAGAGGCGCAAACATTTTGTAAATTATGCGCATTGCAATTTCATTCTTATATTGTAAATTTAGTGAATTTGTTCCTTCTGTAGAGGCGCAAATATTTTGTAAATTAGGTGAATTTGCAATTTTATTCTTATTTGCAAATTTTGCGCCCTTTTCTATATTTTGCACCCTTTTGTAGAGGCGCAAAAATTTTGTAAATTAGGAGCATTTGCAAATTTTATACTTTTTTGAAAATTTTGCGCATTTCTCTATATTTTGCGCTCTTCTGTAGAGGCGCAAACATTTTGTAAATTAGGTGCATTTTCAATTTTATTCTTTTTTGTAAAATTTTGCGCCGCTCTATAGAAGCGCAAAAAAATCAGTAAATTATGCGCATTTGCAATTTTATACTTTTTTAAAACTTTTTTGCGCCTTTCTCTATATTTCGCGCACTTCTGTAGCGGCGCAAACATTTTGTTAATTATGCGCATTTGCAATTTTTTTTTTTGTTTTGAAAATTTTGCGCCTTTCACTATTTTTTGCGCCCTTCTGTAGAGGCTCAAACATTTTGTAAATTTAGTGCATTTGCTACTTCTGTAGAGGCGCAAACATTTTGTAAATTTGGTGCATTTGCAATTTTATTCTTTTTTGAAAATTTTGCGCCGATCTCTAGAGGCGCAAAAAAATCAGTAAATTATGCGCATTTGCAATTTTATACTTTTTTAAAACTTTTTTGCGCCTTTCTCTATATTTCGCGCACTTCTGTTGCGTCGCAAACATTTTGTTAATTATGCGCATTTGCAATTTTATTTTTTTTGTTTTGAAAATTTTGCGCCTTTCACTATTTTCTGCGCCCTTCTGTAGAGGCTCAAACATTTTGTAAATTTGGCGCGTTTGCAATTTTCTTTTTTTTTTTGAAAATTTAGCGCCCTTTTCTAGATTTTTCCTCCTTCTGTAGAGGCGCAAACATTTTGTAAATTAGGCGCATTTGCAATTTTATTCTTTTTTGAAAACTTTTCAAATTAGACGTATTTGCAATTTTATACTATTTTGAAAATGTTGCGCCCTTCTGTAGAGGCGCCAACATTTTGTAAATTTGCAGCTTTTTTTTTTTTTTTATTGAAAAATATTGCGCCCTTTTCTATATTTTGCGCCCTTCTGTAGAGGCGCAAACATTTTGTAAATTAGGTGCATTTGGAATTTTATTCTTTTTTGAAAACTTTTCAAATTAGACGTATTTGCAATTTTATACTTTTTTGAAAATGTTGCACCCTTTTCCATATTTTGCGCCATTCTGCAGAGGCGCAGGCATCTTTTTTGAAAAATTTGCGCCCTTTTCTATATTTTGCGCCATTTTTTAGAGGCGCAAACATTTTGTAAATTTGGTGCATTTGCAATTTTCTTTTTTTTTTTTAATTTTGCGCCCTTCTGTAGAGGCGCAAACATTTTGTAAATTAGGTGCATTTGGAATTGTATTCTTTTTTGAAACTTTTGCAAATCAGGCGCATTTGCAATATTATGCTTTTATGAAAAGTTTGCGTCTTATTCAATAATTTTCGCCCTTCTTTAGAGGCGCAAAGTTTTTTTAAATTAGGTACATTTGCAATTTATTCTTTTTTGAAAATTTGTCGATCTTATGTAGAGGAGCAAAAATTTTGTAAAATAGGCGCATTTGCAATTTTATGCTTTGCAATTTTATTCTTTTTTGAATATTTTGAGCCCTTTTCTATATTATTCGGCTTTCTGTAGACTAGCAAACATTTTGTAAATTTAGTGCATTTGCTCCTTCTGTAGAGGCGCAAACATTTTGAAAATTAGGTGAATTTGCATTTTTATTCTTTTTTGAAAATTTTGCGCTCTTTTCTATATTTTGCGCCCTTCTGTAGAGACGCGAACATTTTGTAAATTTGGTGCGTTTGTAATTTTATTCCTTTTTAAAATTTTGCGCCCTTTTGTAGAGGCGCAAAAATTCTGTAAATTATGCGCATTTGAAATTTTATATATTTTTGAAAATTTTGCGCATTTCTCTATATTTCGCGCACTTCTGTAGCGGCGCCAACATTTTATTAATTATGCATTTGCAATTTTTTTTTTTTTTTGAAAATTTTTCGCCTTTCACTATTTTTTGCGCCCTTCAGTAGGGGCTCAAAAATTTTGTAAACTAGTCACATTTGCAATTTTATGCTTTGCAATTTTATTCTTTTTTGAATATTTTACGCCCTTTTCTATATTATTCGGCTTTCTGTAGACTAGCAAACATTTTGTAAATTTAGTGCATTTTCTCCTTCTGTAGAGGCGCAAACATTTTGTAAATTTGCAATTTTATTCTATTTTGAAAATTTTGCGCTCTTTTCTATATTTTGCGCCCTTCTGTAGAGACGCGAACATTTTGTAAATTTGGTGCGTTTGTAATTTTATTCCTTTTTTAAAATTTTGCTCCCTTTTGTAGAGGCGCAAAAATTCTGTAAATTATGCGCATTTGCAATTTTATATATTTTTGAAAATTTTGCGCATTTCTCTATATTTCGCGCACTTCTGTAGCGGCGCCAACATTTTATTAATTATGCATTTGCAATTTTTTTTTTTTTTTTGAAAATTTTTCGCCTTTCACTATTTTTTGCGCCCTTCAGTAGAGGCGCAAAAATTTTGTAAATTAGATGCATTTGGAATTTTATTCTTTTTTCAAAATTTTTCAAATTAGGTGCATTTGCAATTTTATGAAAAGTTTGCGTCTTTTTCCATAATTTTCGCCCTTCTTTAGAGGCGCAAACATTTTGTAAATTAGGCGCATTTGGAATTTTATTCTTTTTTGAAAACTTTGCAAATTAGACGTATTTGCAATTTTATACTTTTTTGGAAATTTTGCGCCTTTTCTATATTTTGCGCCCTTCTGTATAGGCGCAAACATTTTGTAAATTTGGTGCATTTGCAATTTTCTTTTTTTTTTTGAAAATTTAGCGCCCTTTTCTAGATTTTTCCCCCTTCTGTAGGCGCGAACATTTTTAAAATTAGGCGCATTTGCAATTTTATGCTTTTATGAAAATTTTGCTTCTTTTTCCATAATTTTCGCAGTGGCGCCTAAATTTTGTAAATAAGGTGCATTTGCAATTTTATTCTTTTTGAAAATTTTGCGCCCTTATGTAGCGGGGCAAACATTTTGTAAATTAGGCGCATTTGCAATTTGTCGATCCTATGTAGAGGCTTAAAAATCTTGTAAATTAGGTGAATTTGTAATTTTATGCGTTTTTGAAATTTTGCGTTTTTTTCTAAATTTTGCGCCCTTTTGTAGAGACGCAAAAATTTTGGAAATTTTGCGACTTTCTCTATCTTTTGCGCCCTTCTCTAGAGGCGCAAAAATTTTGTCAATTAGGTACATTTGCAATTTTATTCTTTTTTGAAAATTTTGCGACTTTCTCTGTATTATGCGCCCTGTAGATGCGCAAAGATTTTTTAAATTAGGTGCATTTATTCTTTTTTGAAAATGTTGTCTACATTTTGTAAATTGTGTGCATTTGGAATTTTGCGCCTTTCTCAATGTTTTGCACCCTTCTGTAGAGGCGAAACAATTTTGTAAATAAGGCGTATTTACAATTGTATGCTTTTTTGAAAATGTTGCACCATTTTCCATATTTTGCGCCCTTCTCTAGAGGCGCAAAGATTTTGTAAATTTGGTGCATTTGCAATTTTCATTTTTTTTGTTTGAAAATTTTGCGCCCTTTTGTAGAGACGCAAAAATTTTGTAAATAAGGTGCATTTGCAATATTATTTATTTTTTGAACATTTTGAGTCTTTTTCCACAATTTTCGCCCTTCTTTAGAGGCGCAAAAATTTTGTAAATTAGGTGCATTTGCAATTTTATTCTGTTTGAAAATTTTGTAAATTAGGCACATTTGCAATTTTATGCTTTTATGAACATTTTGCTTATTTTTCCATAATTTTCGCCCTTCTTTAGAAGCGCAAAAAATTTGTAAATAAGATGTATTTGCAATTTTTTTTTTTTTTTTGAAAATTTTGAGTCTTTTTCCATAATTTTCGCCCTTCTTTAGAGGCGCAAAAATTTTGTAAATTAGGTGCATTTGCAATTTTATTCTGTTTGAAAATTTTGTAAATTAGGCGCATTTGCAATTTTATGCTTTTAAAAACATTTTGCTTCATTTTCCATGATTTTCGCCCTTCTTTAGAGGCGCAAAAATTTTGTAAACTAGGCGCATTTGCAGTTTTATGCTGTTTTGAAAAATTTGCGCCTTTCTTTATATTTTACGGCCTTCTGTAGATGCGCAAAGATTTTGTAAATTATGTTCATTTGCAATTTTATGCTTTTTTGAAAATCTTGCGCCTTTCTCTATATTTTGTGACCTTCTGTAGAGGCGCACACATTTTGTAAATTAGGCGCATTTGCAATTTTATACTTTTTTGAAAATTTTGAACCTTTCTCTATATCTTGCGCCCTTCTGTAGAGGTGCAAAAATTTTGTAAATTAGGTGCATTTGCAATTTTATGCTTTTTTGAAAATTCTGCGCCTTTCTTTATATTTTACGCCCTTCTGTAGATGCGCAAAGATTTTGTAAATTAGGTTCATTTGCAATTTTATGCTTTTTTGAAAATTTTGCGCCTTTCTCTATATTTTGCGACCTTCTGTAGAGGCTCAAAAATTTTGTAAATTAGGTGCATTTGCATTTTTATGCTTTTTTGAAAATTTTGCGCCTTTCTCAATATTTTGCGACCTTCTTTAGAGGGGCAAAGATTTTGTAAATTAGGTGCATTTGCAATTTTATGCTTTTTTGAAAATTCTGCGCCTTTATTTATATTTTACGCCCTTCTGTAGATGCGCAAAGATTTTGTAAATTAGGTTCATTTGCAATTTTATGCTTTTTTGAAAATTTTGCGCCTTTCTCTATATTTTGTGACCTTCTTTAGAGGGGCAAAGATTTTGTAAATTAGGTGCATTTGCAATTTTATGCTTTTTTGAAAATTCTGCGCCCTTCTGTAGATGCACAAAGATTTTGCAAATTAGGTTCATTTGCAATTTTACTCTTTTTTTAAATTTTGCGCAGTTATGTAGAGGCGCAAAAATTTTGTAAATTAGGTGCATTTGCATTTTTATGCTTTTTTGAAAATTTTGCGCCTTTCTCAATATTTTGCGACCTTCTGTAGAGGCTCAAAAATGTTGTAAATTAGGTTCATTTGCAATTTTATGCTTTTTTGAAAATTTTGCGCCTTTCTCTATATTTTGTGACCTTCTGTAGAGGCGCAAACATTTTGTAAATTAGGTGCATTTGCAATTTTATTCTTTTTTGAAAATTTTGCGTCTTTCTCTATATTTTACGCCCTTCTGTAGATGCGCAAAGATTTTGTAAATTAGGTTCATTTGCAATTTTAAGCTTTTTTGAAAATTTTGCGCCTTTCTCTATATTTTGCGACCTTCTGTAGAGGCGCAAAAATTTTGTAAATTAGGTGCATTTGCAATTTTATTCTTTTTTGAAATTTTTGCGCCCTTCTGTAGATGCGCAAAAATTTTGTAAATTAGGTGCATTTGCAATATTTTTTTTTTTTTTGTAAATTCTGCGCCCTTCTGTAGATGCGCAAAGATTTTGTAAATTAGGTTCATTTGCAATTTGTTTCTTTTTTGAAAATTGTGCGCCTTTATCTATATTTTACGCCCTTCTGTAGAGGCGCAAAAATTTTGTAAATTAGGTTCATTTGCAATTTTATGCTTTTTTGAAAATTTTGCGCCTTTCTCTATATTTTGCAACCTTCTGTAGAGGCGCAAAAATTTTGTAAATTAGGTGCATTTGCAATTTTATTCTTTTTTGAAAATTTTGCGTCTTTCTCTATATTTTACGCCCTTCTGTAGATGCGCAAAGATTTTGTAAATTAGGTTCATTTGCAATTTTATGCTTTTTTGAAAATTTTGCGCCTTTCTCTATATTTTGCGACCTTCTGTAGAGGCGCAGAAATTTTGTAAATTAGGTGCATTTGAAATTTTATTCTTTTTTGAAAATTTTGCGTCCTTCTGTAGATGCGCAAATATTTTGTAAATTAGGTGCATTTGCAATATTTTTTTTTTTTTGAAAATTCTGCGCCCTTCTGTAGATGCGCAAAGATTTTGTAAATTAGGTTCATTTGCAATTTGTTTCTTTTTTGAAAATTGTGCGCCTTTATCTATATTTTACGCCCTTCTGTAGAGGCGCAAAAATTTTGTAAATTAGGTTCATTTGCAATTTTATGCTTTTTTGAAAATTTTGCGCCTTTCTCTATATTTTGCGACCTTCTGTAGAGGCGCAAAAATTTTGTAAATTAGGTGCATTTGCAATTTTATTCTTTTTTGAAAATTTTGCGCCCTTCTGTAGATGCGCAAAAATTTTGTAAATAAGGTGCATTTGCAATTTTTTTTTTTTGAAAATTCTGCGCCCGTCTGTAGATGCGCAAAGATTTTGTAAATTATGTACATTTGCAATTTTATGCTTTTTTTGATAATTTTGCGACTTTCTCTATCTTTTGCGCCCTTTTCTGCCCTTCTGTATTTTGCGCCGTTCTGTAGAAGCGCAAACATTTTGTAAATTATGTTCGTTTGCAATTTTATGGTTTTTTGAAAATTCTGCCCCCTTCTGTAGATGCGCAAAAATTTTATAAATTAGATGCATTTGCAATTTTTTTCTTTTTTGAAAATTTTGCGCCTTTCTCTATATTTTACGCCCTTCTGTAGAGGCGCAAAAATTTTGTAAATTAGGTGAATTTGCAATTTTATGCTTATTTGAAAATTTTGCGCCTTTCTCTATATTTTGTGACCTTCTGTAGAGGCTCAAAAAATTTGTAAATTAGGTGCATTTGCAATTTTATTCTTTTTTGAAAATTTTGCGCCTTTCTCTATATTTTGCGACCTTTTGTAGAGGCGCAAAAATTTTGTAATAAAGGTTCATTTGCAATTTTATGCTTTTTTGAAAATTTTGCGCCTTTCTCTATATTTTGCGATCTTCTGTACAGGCGCAAAAATTTTGTAAATTAGGTGCATTTGCAATTTTATTCTTTTTTAAAAATTTTGCGCCGTTACGTAGAGACGCAAAAATTTTGTAAATTAGGTGCATTTTTTATTTTTTTTTGAAAATTCTGCGCCCGTCTGCCCGCCCGCTTTTTTGAAAATTTTGCGACTTTCTCTATCTTTTGCGCCCTTCTCTGCCCTTCTGTATTTTGCGCCGTTCTGTAGAGGCGCAAACATTTTGTAAATTATGTTCATTTGCAATTTTATGCTTTTTTGAAAATTTTGCGTCTTTCTCTATATTTTCCGACCTTCTGTAGAGGCTCAAAAATGTTGTAAATTAGGTGCATTTGCAATTTTATTTTTTTTTTGAAAATTCTGCGCCCGTCTGTAGATGCGCAAAGATTTTGTAATTTATGTACATTTGCAATTTTATGCTTTTTTGAACATTTTTTGCGACTTTCTCTATCTTTTGCGCTCTTCTCTGCCCTTCTGTATTTTGCGCCGTTCTGTAGAGGCGCAAAAATTTTGTAAATTATGTTCATTTGCAATTTTATGCTTTTTTGAAAATTTTGCGTCTTTCTCTATATTTTCCGACCTTCTGTAGAGGCTCAAAAATGTTGTAAATTAGGTGCATTTGCAATTTTATTTTTTTTTTGAAAATTCTACGCCCGTCTGTAGATGCGCAAAGATTTTGTAAATTATGTACATTTGCAATTTTATGCTTTTTTGAACATTTTTTGCGACTTTCTCTATCTTTTGCGCTCTTCTCTGCCCTTCTGTATTTTGCGCCGTTCTGTAGAGGCGCAAAAATTTTGTAAATTATGTTCATTTGCAATTTTATGCTTTTTTGAAAATTTTGCGCATTTCTCTATATTTTGTAACCTTCTGTAGAGGCGCAAAAATTTTGTAAATTATGTTCATTTGCAATTTTATGCTTTTTTGAAAATTTTGCGCCTTTCTCTATATTTTGCTGCCTTCTTTAGAGGGGCAAAAATTTTGTAAATTAGGTGCGCAGAGATTTTGTAAATTTGACGCATTTGCAATTTTATGCTTTTTAGAAAGTTTTGCGTCTTTTTCCATAATTTTCGCCCTTCTTTAGAGGTGCAAACATTTTGTAAATTAGGTGCATTTGCAATTTTATTCTTTTTGAAAATTTTGCGCCCTTAAGTAGAGGCGCAAACATTTTGTAAATTAGGCGCATTTGCAATTTTATGGTTTTTTGAAAATTCTGCGCCCTTCTATAGATGCGCAAAAATTTTGTAAATTAGGTGCATTTGCAATTTTTTTCTTTTTTGAAAATTTTGCGCCTTTCTCTATATTTTACGCCCTTCTGTAGAGGCGCAAAAATTTTGTAAAATAGGTGCATTTGCAATTTTATGCTTTTTTGAAAATTTTGCGCCTTTCTTTATATTTTACGCCCTTCTGTAGATGCGCAAAAATTTTTATGAACATTTTGCTTCTTTTTCCATGATTTTCGCCCTTCTTTAGAGGCGCAAAAATTTTGTAAACTAGGCGCATTTGCAATTTTATGCTTTTTTGAAAAATTTGCGCATTTTTTTATATTTTACGCCCTTCTGTAGATGCGCGAAGATTTTGTAAATTGGGCTCATTTGCAATTTTATGCTTTTTTGAAAATTTTCGCCTTATTCCATATTTTGCGACCTTCCTTAGAGGGGCAAAGATTTTGTAAATTAGGTGCATTTGCAATTTTTTTTTTTTTTTGAAAATTTTGCTCCGTTATATGGAGGCGCAAAAATTTAGTAAATTAGGTGCATTTGCAATTTTTTCTTTTTTGAAAATTTTGCGCCTTTCTCTATATTTTACGCCCTTCTGTAGAGGCGCAAAAATTATGTAAATTAGGTTCATTTGCAATTTTATGCTTTTTTGAAAATTTTCCGCCTTTCTCTATATTTTACGCCCTTCTGTATAGGCGCAAAAATTTTGTAAATTAGGTGCATTTGCAATTTTATTCTTTTTTGAAAATTTTGCGTCTTTCTCTATATTTTGCGACCTTCAGTAGAGGCGCAAAAATTTTGTAAATTAGGTGCATTTACAATTTTATGGTTTTTTGGAAATTCTGCGCCCTTTTGTAGATGCGAAAAGATTATGTAAATTAGGTTCAATTGCAATTTTTATCTTTTTTGAAAATTTTGCGCCTTTCTCTATATTTTGCGACCTTCTGTAGAGGCGCAAAAATTTTGTAAATTAGGTGCATTTGCAATTTTATTATTTTTTGAAAATTTTGCGATTTTATGGATTTTTAAAAATTCTGTGCCCTTCTGTAGATGCTAAAAAATTTTGTAAATTAAGTGCATTTGCAATTTTTATCTTTTTTGAAAATTTTGCGCCTTTCTCTATATTTTGCGCCCTTCTGTAGATGCGCAAAAATTTTGTAAATTAGTTGCATTTGCAATTTTTTTCTTTATTGAAAATTTTGCGCCTTTCTCTATATTTTGCGCCCTTCTGTAGAGTCGCAAAAATTTTGTAAATTAGGTGCATTTGCAATTTTTTTTTTTTGAAAATTCTGCGCCCTTCTGTAGATGCGAAAAGATTATGTAAATTAGGTTCATTTGCAATTTTTATCTTTTTTGAAAATTTTGCGCCTTTCTCTATATTTTGCGACCTTCTGTAGATGCGCAAAAATTTTGTAAATTAGGTGCATTTGCAATATTTATCTTTTTTGAAAATTTTGCGCCTTTCTCTATATTTTACGCCCTTCTGTAGAGGCGCAAAAATTTTATAAATTAGTTGCATTTGCAATTTTATGCTTTTTTGAAAATTTTTAGCCTTTCTCTATATTTTGCGCCCTTCTTTAGAGGTGCAAAAATTTTGTAAATTAGGTGCATTTGCAATTTTATTTTTTTTTGAAAATTTTGCGCCGTAGAGTCCCAAAAATTTTGTAAATTAGGCGCATTTGCAATTTTATGCTTTTTTGAAATTTGCGTCTTTTTCCATAATTTTCGCCTTCAATAGAGTTGCAAAAATTTTGTAAATTAGGTGCATTTGGAATTTTAGAGGCGCCCTTATGTAAAAGCGCAAAAATTTTGTAAACTAGGCTCATTTACAATTTTATGCTTTTTTGAAAATTTTGCGCATTTCTCTATATTTTACGCCCTTCTGTAGATGCGCAAAAATTTTGTAAATTAGGTTCATTTGCAATTTTATGCTTTTTTGAAAATTTTGCGCCTTTCTCTATATTTTGCGACCTTCTGTAGAAGCGCAAAAATTTTGTAAATTAGGTGCATTTGCAATTCTATTATTTTTTTTGAAAATTTTGCGCCGTTGTGTAGAGAAGCAAAAATTTTCTAAATTAGGTGGAGTTGCAATTTTATTCTTTTTGAAAATTATGAGCCCTTTTCCATACTTTGCTCCCTTCTGCAGGCGCGGAAAATATTTGTAAATTAGGTGCATTTGTAATTTTATGATTTTTTTTTAAATTTTGCGCCTTTTCTTTATTTTGCGCTAATTTTATTCTTTTTTGAAAATTTTGCGCCACGAAAATGTCGTAAATTAAGTTCATTTCCTACTATATTCTTTTTTGAAAATTTGGCGCTCTTATGTAGAGGAGCAAAGATTTTGTAAGAGGAGCAAAGATTTTGCTTTTTTGAAAATTTTGCGTCGTTTTCCATAACTTTCGGCCTTCTTTAGAGGCGCAAAAATTTTGTAAATTAGGTGAATTTGCAATTTTAATCGTTTTAAAAATTCTGCGCCCTTCTGTAGATGCGCAAAGATTTTGTAAATTAGGTTCATTTGCAATTTTATGCTTTTTTGAAAATGTTGCGCCTTTCTCTATATTTTGCGACCTACTGCAGAGGCGCAAAAATTTTGTAAATTAGATACATTTGCAATTTTATTCTTTTTTGAAATTTTTTAGCTTTTCTCTATGTTTTGAGACCTTCTGTAGAGGCGCGAAAATGTTGTAAATTAAGTTCATTTGCAACTATATTCTTTTTTGAAAATTTGGCGCTCTTATGTAGAGGAGCAAAGATTTTGTAAATTTGGCGCATTTGCAATTTTATGCTTTTTTGAAAATTTTGCGTCGTTTTCCATAATTTTCGGCCTTCTTTAGAGGCGCAAAAATTTTGTAAATTAGGTAATTTGCAATTTATTCTTTTTTGAAAAATGTTCGCCCTTATTTAGAGGCGCAAAAATTTTGTAAATTATGTTCATTTGCAATTTTATGCTTTTTTGAAAATTTTGCGCATTTCTCTATATTTTGTAACCTTCTGTAGAGGCGCAAAAATTTTGTAAATTATGTTCATTTGCAATTTTATGCTTTTTTGAAAATTTTGCGCATTTCTCTATATTTTGCGGCCTTCTTTAGAGGGGCAAAAATTTTGTAAATTAGGTGCGCAGAGATTTTGTAAATTTGACGCATTTGCAATTTTATGCTTTTTAGAAAGTTTTGCGTCTTTTTCCATAATTTTCGCCCTTCTTTAGAGGTGCAAACATTTTGTAAATTAGGTGCATTTGCAATTTTATTCTTTTTGAAAATTTTGCGCCCTTAAGTAGAGGCGCAAACATTTTGTAAATTAGGCGCATTTGCAATTTTATGGTTTTTTGAAAATTCTGCGCCCTTCTATAGATGCGCAAACATTTTGTAAATTAGGTGCATTTGCAATTTTTTTCTTTTTTGAAAATTTTGCGCCTTTCTCTATATTTTACGCGCTTCTGTAGAGGCGCAAAAATTTTATAAAATAGGTGCATTTGCAATTTTATGCTTTTTTGAAAATTTTGCGCCTTTCTTTATATTTTACGCCCTTCTGTAGATGCGCAAAAATTTTTATGAACATTTTGCTTCTTTTTCCATGATTTTCGCCCTTCTTTAGAGGCGCAAAAATTTTGTAAACTAGGCGCATTTGCAATTTTATGCTTTTTTGAAAAATTTGCGCATTTTTTTATATTTTACGCCCTTCTGTAGATGCGCGAAGATTTTGTAAATTGGGCGCATTTGCAATTTTCTGATTTTTTTGAAAATTTTCGCCTTATTCCATATTTTGCGACCTTCCTTAGAGGGGCAAAGATATTGTAAATTAGGTGCATTTGCATTTTTTTTTTTTTTGAAAATTTTGCTCCGTTATATGGAGGCGCAAAAATTTAGTTAATTAGGCTCATTTGCAATTTTATGCTTTTTTGAAAATTTTGCCCTTATTCCATATTTTGCGACCTTCCTTAGGGGGGCAAAGATTTTGTAAATTAGGTGCATTTGCAATTTTTTTTTTTTTTTTGAAAATTTTGCTCCGTTATATGGAGGCGCAAAAATTTAGTAAATTAGGTGCATTTGCAATTTTTTCTTTTTTGAAAATTTTGCGCCTTTCTCTATATTTTACGCCCTTCTGTAGAGGCGCAAAAATTATGTAAATTAGGTTCATTTGCAATTTTATGCTTTTTTGAAAATTTTCCGCCTTTCTCTATATTTTACGCCCTTCTGTATAGGCGCAAAAATTTTGTAAATTAGGTGCATTTGCAATTTTATTCTTTTTTGAAAATTTTGCGATTTTATGGATTTTTGAAAATTCTGCGCCCTTCTGTAGATGCGCAAAAATTTTGTAAATTAGGTGCATTTGCAATTTTTATCTTTTTTGAAAATTTTGCGCCTTTCTCTATATTTTGCGACCTTCTGTAGAGGCGCAAAAATTTTGTAAATTAGGTGCATTTGCAATTTTATTATTTTTTGAAAATTTTGCGATATTATGGATTTTTAAAAATTCTGTGCCCTTCTGTAGATGCTCAAAAATTTTGTAAATTAAGTGCATTTGCAATTTTTATCTTTTTTGAAAATTTTGCGCCTTTCTCTATATTTTGCGCCCTTCTGTAGATGCGCAAAAATTTTGTAAATTAGTTGCATTTGCAATTTTTATCTTTATTGAAAATTTTGCGCCTTTCTCTATATTTTACGCCCTTCTGTAGAGTCGCAAAAATTTTGTAAATTAGGTGCATTTGCAATTTTTTTTTTTTGAAAATTCTGCGCCCTTCTGTAGATGCGAAAAGATTATGTAAATTAGGTTCATTTGCAATTTTATGCTTTTTTGAAAATTTTGCGTCTTTCTCTATATTTTGCGACCTTCTGTAGAGGCGCAAAAATTTTGTAAATTAGGTGCATTTACAATTTTATGGTTTTTTGGAAATTCTGCGCCCTTCTGTAGATGCGAAAAGATTATGTAAATTAGGTTCATTTGCAATTTTTATCTTTTTTGAAAATTTTGCGCCTTTCTCTATATTTTGCGACCTTCTGTAGAGGCGCAAAAATTTTGTAAATTAGGTGCATTTGCAATTTTATTATTTTTTGAAAATTTTGCGATTTTATGGATTTTTAAAAATTCTGTGCCCTTCTGTAGATGCTCAAAAATTTTGTAAATTAAGTGCATTTGCAATTTTTATCTTTTTTGAAAATTTTGCGCCTTTCTCTATATTTTGCGCCCTTCTGTAGATGCGCAAAAATTTTGTAAATTAGTTGCATTTGCAATTTTTTTCTTTATTGAAAATTTTGCGCCTTTCTCTATATTTTACGCCCTTCTGTAGAGTCGCAAAAATTTTGTAAATTAGGTGCATTTGCAATTTTTTTTTTTTGAAAATTCGGCGCCCTTCTGTAGATGCGAAAAGATTATGTAAATTAGGTTCATTTGCAATTTTTATCTTTTTTGAAAATTTTGCGCCTTTCTCTATATTTTGCGACCTTCTGTAGATGCGCAAAAATTTTGTAAATTAGGTGCATTTGCAATATTTATCTTTTTTGAAAATTTTGCGCCTTTCTCTATATTTTACGCCCTTCTGTAGAGGCGCAAAAATTTTATAAATTAGTTGCATTTGCAATTTTATGCTTTTTTGAAAATTTTTAGCCTTTCTCTATATTTTGCGCCCTTCTTTAGAGGTGCAAAAATTTTGTAAATTAGGTGCATTTGCAATTTTATTTTTTTTTGAAAATTTTGCGCCGTAGAGTCCCAAAAATTTTGTAAATTAGGCGCATTTGCAATTTTATGCTTTTTTGAAATTTGCGTCTTTTTCCATAATTTTCGCCTTCAATAGAGTTGCAAAAATTTTGTAAATTAGGTGCATTTGGAATTTTATTTATTTTTTGAAAATTTTTCGCCCTTATGTAGAGGCGCAAAAATTTTGTAAACTAGGCGCATTTACAATTTTATGCTTTTTTGAAAATTTTGCGCATTTCTCTATATTTTACGCCCTTCTGTAGATGCGCAAAAATTTTGTAAATTAGGTTCATTTGCAATTTTATTTTTTTTTTTGAAAATTTTGCGCCGTTGTGTAGAGAAGCAAAAATTTTGTAAATTAGGTGGAGTTGCAATTTTATTCTTTTTGAAAATTATGAGCCCTTTTCCATACTTTGCTCCCTTCTGCAGGCGCGGAAAATATTTGTAAATTAGGTGCATTTGTAATTTTATGATTTTTTTTTAAATTTTGCGCTAATTTTATTCTTTTTTGAAAATTTTGCGCCACGAAAATGTCGTAAATTAAGTTCATTTCCTACTATATTCTTTTTTGAAAATTTGGCGCTCTTATGTAGAGGAGCAAAGATTTTGTATATTTGGCGCATTTGCAATTTTATGCTTTTTTGAAAATTTTGCGTCGTTTTCCATAACTTTCGGCCTTCTTTAGAGGCGCAAAAATTTTGTAAATTAGGTGAATTTGCAATTTTAATCGTTTTAAAAATTCTGCGCCCTTCTGTAGATGCGCAAAGATTTTGTAAATTAGGTTCATTTGCAATTTTATGCTTTTTTGAAAATGTTGCGCCTTTCTCTATATTTTGCGACCTTCTGTAGAGGCGAAAAAATTTTGTAAATTAGGTGTATCTGCAATTTTATGGTTTTTGGGAAATTCTGCGCCCTTCTGTAGATGCGCAAAAATTTTGTAAATTAGGTGCATTTGCAATTTTTATCTTTTTTGAAAATTTTGCGTCTTTCTCTATATTTTACGCCCTTTCGTAGAGGCGCAAAAATTTTGCTCCCTTTTCTATATTTTGCGCTAATTTTATTCTTTTTTAAAAATTTTGCGCCTTTCTCTATGTTTTGAGACCTTCTGTAGAGGCGCGAAAATGTTGTAAATTAAGTTCATTTGCAACTATATTCTTTTTTGAAAATTTGGCGCTCTTATGTAGAGGAGCAAAGATTTTGTAAATTTGGAGCATTTGCAATTTTATGCTTTTTTGAAAATTTTGCGTCGTTTTCCATAATTTTCGGCCTTCTTTAGAGGCGCAAAAATTTTGTAAATTAGGTAATTTGCAATTTATTCTTTTTTGAAAAATTTTCGCCCTTATTTAGAGGCTCAAAAATTTTGTAAATTAGGTGCATTTGCAAGTATATGCTTTTTTGAAAGTTTTGGGTTTTTTTCAAAATTTTGCGCCCTTATGTAGAGGCGCAAAAATGTTGTAAACTAGGCGCATTGTAAACTAGGCTCATATTTTGCGACCTTCTTTAGAGGGGCAAAGATTTTGTAAATTAGGTTCATTTGCCATTTCATGCTTTTTTGAAAATGTTGCGCATTTCTCTATATTTTGCGACCTTCTGCAGAGGCGCAAAAATTTTGTAAATTAGGTACATTTGCAATTTTATTCTTTTTTTTTTTGAAAATTTTGAGCCCTTTTCCATATTTTGCGCCCTTCTGCAGAGGCGAAAATATTTTGTAAATTAGGTGCATTTGTAATTTTATGATTTTTTTTAAATTTTGCGCCTTTTCTATATTTTGCGCCCTTTTGTAGAAGCGCAAACATTTTGCTCCCTTTTCTATATTTTGCGCTAATTTTATTCTTTTTTAAAAATTTTGCGCCTTTCTCTATGTTTTGAGACCTTCTGTAGAGGCGCGAAAATGTTGTAAATTAAGTTCATTTGCAACTATATTCTTTTTTGAAAATTTGGCGCTCTTATGTAGAGGAGCAAAGATTTTGTAAATTTGGAGCATTTGCAATTTTATGCTTTTTTGAAAATTTTGCGTCGTTTTCCATAATTTTCGGCCTTCTTTAGAGGCGCAAAAATTTTGTAAATTAGGTAATTTGCAATTTATTCTTTTTTGAAAAATTTTCGCCCTTATTTAGAGGCTCAAAAATTTTGTAAATTAGGTGCATTTGCAAGTATATGCTTTTTTGAAAGTTTTGGGTTTTTTTCAAAATTTTGCGCCCTTATGTAGAGGCGCAAAAATGTTGTAAACTAGGCGCATTGTAAACTAGGCTCATATTTTGCGACCTTCTTTAGAGGGGCAAAGATTTTGTAAATTAGGTTCATTTGCCATTTCATGCTTTTTTGAAAATGTTGCGCATTTCTCTATATTTTGCGACCTTCTGCAGAGGCGCAAAAATTTTGTAAATTAGGTACATTTGCAATTTTATTCTTTTTTTTTTTGAAAATTTTGAGCCCTTTTCCATATTTTGCGCACTTCTGTAGAGCCGCAAATATTTTGTAAATTAGGTGCATTTGTAATTTTATGATTTTTTTTAAATTTTGCGCCTTTTCTATATTTTGCGCCCTTTTGTAGAAGCGCAAACATTTTGCTCCCTTTTCTATATTTTGCGCTAATTTTATACTTTTTTAAAAATTTTGCGCCTTTCTCTATGTTTTGAGTCCTTCTGTAGAGGCGCGAAAATGTTGTAAATTAAGTTCATTTGCAACTATGTTCTTTTTTGAAAATTTGGCGCTCTTATGTAGAGGAGCAAAGATTTTGTAAATTTGGCGCATTTGCAATTTTATGCTTTTTTGAAAATTTTGCGTCGTTTTCCATAACTTTCGGCCTTCTTTAGAGGCGCAAAAATTTTGTAAATTAGGTGAATTTGCAATTTTAATCGTTTTAAAAATTCTGCGCCCTTCTGTAGATGCGCATTTGCAATTTTATGCTTTTTTGAAAATGTTGCGCCTTTCTCTATATTTTGCGACCTACTGCAGAGGCGCAAAAATTTTGTAAATTAGGTTCATTTGCAATTTTTATCTTTTTTGAAAATTTTGCGCCTTTCTCTATATTTTGCGACCTTCTGTAGATGCGCAAAAATTTTGTAAATTAGGTGCATTTGCAATATTTATCTTTTTTGAAAATTTTGCGCCTTTCTCTATATTTTACGCCCTTCTGTAGAGGCGCAACAATTTTATAAATTAGTTGCCTTTGCAATTTTATGCTTTTTTGAAAATTTTTAGCCTTTCTCTATATTTTGCGCCCTTCTTTAGAGGTGCAAAAATTTTGTAAATTAGGTGCATTTGCAATTTTATTTTTTTTTGAAAATTTTGCGCCGTAGAGTCCCAAAAATGTTGTAAATTAGGCGCATTTGCAATTTTATGCTTTTTTGAAATTTGCGTCTTTTTCCATAATTTTCGCCTTCAATAGAGTTGCAAAAATTTTGTAAATTAGGTGCATTTGGAATTTTATTTATTTTTTGAAAATTTTTCGCCCTTATGTAGAGGCGCAAAAATTTTGTAAACTAGGCGCATTTACAATTTTATGCTTTTTTGAAAATTTTGCGCATTTCTCTATATTTTACGCCCTCTGTAGATGCGCAAAAATTTTGTAAATTAGGTTCATTTGCAATTTTATGCTTTTTTGAAAATTTTGCGCCTTTCTCTATATTTTGCGACCTTCTGTAGAAGCGCAAAAATTTTGTAAATTAGGTGCATTTGCAATTCTATTTTTTTTTTGAAAATTTTGCGCCGTTGTGTAGAGAAGCAAAAATTTTGTAAATTAGGTGGAGTTGCAATTTTATTCTTTTTGAAAATTATGAGCCCTTTTCCATACTTTGCTCCCTTCTGCAGGCGCGGAAAATATTTGTAAATTAGGTGCATTTGTAATTTTATGATTTTTTTTTAAATTTTGCGCCTTTTCTTTATTTTGCGCTAATTTTATTCTTTTTTGAAAATTTTGCGCCACGAAAATGTCGTAAATTAAGTTCATTTCCTACTATATTCTTTTTTGAAAATTTGGCGCTCTTATGTAGAGGAGCAAAGATTTTGTATATTTGGCGCATTTGCAATTTTATGCTTTTTTGAAAATTTTGCGTCGTTTTCCATAACTTTCGGCCTTCTTTAGAGGCGCAAAAATTTTGTAAATTAGGTGAATTTGCAATTTTAATCGTTTTAAAAATTCTGCGCCCTTCTGTAGATGCGCAAAGATTTTGTAAATAAGGTTCATTTGCAATTTTATGCTTTTTTGAAAATGTTGCGCCTTTCTCTATATTTTGCGACCTACTGCAGAGGCGCAAAAATTTTGTAAATTAGATACATTTGCAATTTTATTCTTTTTTTTTGAAAATTTGGAGCCCTTTTCCATATTTTGCGCCCTTCTGCAGAGGCGCAAATATTTTGTAAATTAGGTGCATTTGTAATTTTATGATTTTTTTTAAATTTTGCGCCTTTTCTATATTTTGCGCCCTTTTGTAGAAGCGCAAACATTTTGCTCCCTTTTCTATATTTTGCGCTAATTTTATTCTTTTTTAAAAATTTTGCGCCTTTCTCTATGTTTTGAGACCTTCTGTAGAGGCGCGAAAATGTTGTAAATTAAGTTCATTTGCAACTATATTCTTTTTTGAAAATTTGGCGCTCTTATGTAGAGGAGCAAAGATTTTGTAAATTTGGCGCATTTGCAATTTTATGCTTTTTTGAAAATTTTGCGTCGTTTTCCATAATTTTCGGCCTTCTTTAGAGGCGCAAAAATTTTGTAAATTAGGTAAATTTGCACTTTTATTCGTTTTAAAAATTTTGCGCCCTTATGTAGAGGCGCAAACATTTTGTAAATTTCGACCTTCTTTAGAGGCGCAAAAATTTTGTAAATTAGGTAATTTGCAATTTATTCTTTTTTGACCTTATGTAGAGGCTTAAAAATTTTGAAAATTAGGTGCATTTGTAATTTTATGCTTCTTTGAAAATTCTGCGCCCTTCTGTAGATGCGCAAAAATTTTTATTTATTCCTTTTGAAGCGGCGCAAAAATTTTGTAAATTAGGTGCATTTGCAATTTTATTCTTTTTGAAAATTTTACGCCCTTATGTAGAGGCGCAAACATTTTGTAAATTAGGCGCACTTGCAATTTTTTTTTTTTTTAATTTTGAGTCTTTTTCCACAATTTCGCCCTTCTTTAGAGTCGCAAAAATTTTGTAAATTAGGCGCATTTGCAATTTTATGCTATTATGAACATTTTGTTTTTTTTTCCATAATTTCGCCCTTCGTTAGAAGCGCAAAAATTTTGTAAATTAGGCGCATTTGCAGTTTTATGCTTTTTTGAAAAATTTGCGCCTTTATTTATATTTTACGCCCTTCTGTAGAGGCGCAAACATTTTGTAAATTAGGTTCATTTGAAATTTTATGCTTTTTCGAAAATTTTGCGCCTTTCTCTATATTTTGTGAACTTCTGTAGAGGCGCAAACATTTTGTAAATTATGTGCATTTGAAATTTTATGCTTTTTCGAAAATTTTGCGCCTTTCTCTATATTTTGTGAACTTCTGTAGAGGCGCAAACATTTTGTAAATTAGGTGCATTTGCAATTTTATTCTTTATTGAAAATTTTGCGCCCTTCTGTAGAGGCGCAAAAATTTTGTAAATTAGGTTCATTTGCAATTTTATGCTTTTTCGAAAATTTTGCGCCTTTCTCTATATTTTGTGAACTTCTGTAGAGGCGCAAACATTTTGTAAATTATGTGCATTTGCAATTTTATTCTTTAATGAAAATTTTGCGCCGTTATGTAGATGCGCAAAAATTTTGTAAATTAGGTGCATTTGCAATTTTTATCTTTTTTGAAAATTTTGCGCCTTCTCTATATTTTACGCACTTATGTAGAGGCGCAAAAATTTTGTAAATTAGGTTCATTTGCAATTTTATGCTTTTTTGAAATTTTTGTGCATTTCTCAAAATTAGGTGCATTTGCAATTTTTTTTTTTTTTGAAAATTCTGCGCCTTTCTGTAGATGCGCAAAAATTTTGTAAATTAGTTGCGCAGAGATTTTGTAAATTTGGCGCATTTACAATTTTATGCTATTTTGAAAGTTTTGCGTCTTTTTCCATAATTTTCGCCCTTCTTTAGAGGTTCAAAAATTTTGTAAATTAGGTGCATTTGCAATTTTATTCTTTTTGAAAATTTTACGCCCTTAAGTAGAGGCGCAAACATTTTGTAAATTAGGCGCATTTGCAATTTTATGGTTTTTTGAAAATTTTGAGCCTTTCTCTATATTTTACGTCCTTCTGTAGAGGCGCAAAAATTTTGTAAATTAGGTTCATTTGCAATTTTATGCTTTTTTGAAAATTTTGCGTCTTTCTCTATATTTTGCGACCTTCTGTAGAGGCTCAAAAATTTTGTAAATTAGGTGCATTTGCAATTTTATTTTTTTTTGTAAATTTTGCGCCGATATGCAGAGGCGCAAAAATTTTGTAATCTAGGCGCATTTGCAGTTTTATGCTTTTTTGAAAAATTTGCGCCTTTCTTTATATTTTACGCCCTTCTGTAGATGCGCGAAGATTTTGTAAATTATGCGCATTTGCAATTTAATGCTTTTTTGAAAATTTTCGCCTTTTTCCATATTTTGCGACCTTCCTTAGAGGGGCAAAGATTTTGTAAATTAGGTGCATTTGCAATTTTATTTTTTTTTTTAAATTTTGCGCCGTTATGTGGAGGCGCAAAAATTTTGTAAATTAGGCGCATTTGCAATTTTATGGTTTTTTAAAAATTTTGAGCCTTTCTCTATATTTTACGTCCTTCTGTAGATGCGCAAAGATTTTGTAAATTAGGTTCATTTGCAATTTTATGCTTCTTTGAAGATTTTGCGCCTTTCTCTATATTTTGCGACCTTTGTAAATTAGTTGCATTTGCAATTTTATTTTTTTTTTGAAAATTTTGCACCTTTCTCTATATTTTGCGAACTTCTGTAGAGGCGCAAAAATTTTGTAAATTGGGTGCATTTTAATTTTTTTTTTTTTTTTGAAAATTCTGCGCCCTTTTGTAGATGCGCAAAGATTTCGTACATTAGGTTCATTTGCAATTTTATGATTTTTGGAAAATTTTGCGTCTTTCTCTAAATTTTGCGACCTTCTGTAGAGGCGCAAAAATTTTGTAAATTAGGTGCATTTGCAATTTTATTTTTTTTTTTAAATTCTGCGCCCTTTTGTAGATGCGCAAAAATTTCGTACATTAGGTTCATTTGCAATTTTATGGTTTTTGGGAAATTCTGCTGCTTTCTGTTTTTTTTATCTTTTTTGAAAATTTTGCGTCTTTCTTTATATTTTACTCCCTTCTGTAGAGTTGCAAAAATTTTGTAAATTATGTGCATTTGCAATTTTATGCTTTTTTGAAAATTTTGCGTCTTTCTCTATATTTTGCGACCTTCTGTAGATGCGCAAACATTTTGTAAATAAGGTGCATTTGCAATTTTATTTATTTTTTGAAAATTTTGAGTCTTTTTCCATAATTTTCGCCCTTTAGAGGCGTAAAAATTTTGTAAATTAGGTGCATTTGCACTTTTATTCTGTTTGAAAATTTTGTAAATTAGGCGCATTTGCAATTTTATGCTTTTATGAACACTTTGCTTCTTTTTCCATGATTTTCGACCTTCTTTAGAGGCGCAAAAATTTTGTATGCAAAATATGCAATTTATTCTTTTTTGAAAATTTTTCGTCCTTATTTAGATGCTCAAACATTTTGTTAATTAGGTGCATTTGCAAGTTTATGCTTTTTATGTAGAGGCGCAAAATTTTTGTAAACTAGGCGCATTTGCAGTTTTATGCCTTTTTGAAAAATTTGCGCCTTTCTTTATATTTTACGCCCTTCTGTAAATGCGCGAAGATTTTGTAAATTATTTTCCCTTTTTCCATATTTTGCGACCTTCCTTAGAGGGGCAAAGATTTTGTAAATTACGTGCATTTGCATTTTTTTTTTTTTTTTGGAAAATTTTGCGCCGTTATGTGGAGGCGCTAAAATTTTGTAAATTAGGGACATTTGCAATTTTATGGTTTTTTGAAAATTTTGCGCTTTTCTGTAGATGCGCAAAGATTTTGTAAATTAGGTTAATTTGCAATTTTATGCTTTTTTGAAAATTTTGCGTCTTTCTCTACATTTTGCGACCTTCTGTAGAGGCGCAACATTTTGTAAATTAGGTGCATTTGCAATTTTTTTTTTTTTTTTGAAAATTTTGCGCCGTTATGTAGAGGCGTAAAAATTTTGTAAATTAGGCGCATTTGCAATTTTAAGGTTTTTTGAAAATTCTGCGCCCTTCTGTAGATGCGCAAAAATTTTGTAAATTAGGTGCATTTGCAATTTTTTTCTTTTTTGAACATTTTGCGCTTTCTCTATATTTTACGCCCTTCTGTAGAGTTGCAAAAATTTTGTAAATTATGTGCATTTGCAATTTTATGCTTTTTTGAAAATTTTGCGTCTTTCTCTATATTTTGCGACCTTCTGTAGATGCGCAAACATTTTGTAAATAAGGTGCATTTGCAATTTTATTTATTTTTTGAAAATTTTGAGTCTTTTTCCATAATTTTCGCCCTTCTTTAGAGGCGTAAAAATTTTGTAAATTAGGTGCATTTGCAATTTTATTCTGTTTGAAAATTTTGTAAATTAGGCGCATTTGCAATTTTATGCTTTTATGAACATTTTGCTTCTTTTTCCATGATTTTCGACCTTCTTTAGAGGCGCAAAAATTTTGTAATTTAGGTCATATGCAATTTATTCTTTTTTGAAAATTTTTCGTCCTTATTTAGAAGCTCAAACATTTTGTTAATTAGGTGCATTTGCAAGTTTATGCTTTTTATGTAGAGGCGCAAAAATTTTGTAATCTAGGCGCATTTGCAGTTTTATGCTTTTTTGAAAAATTTGCGCCTTTCTTTATATTTTACGCCCTTCTGTAGATGCGCGAAGATTTTGTAAATTATGCGCATTTGCAATTTAATGCTTTTTTGAAAATTTTCGCCTTTTTCCATATTTTGCGACCTTCCTTAGAGGGGCAAAGATTTTGTAAATTAGGTGCATTTGCAATTTTATTTTTTTTTTGATTTTTGGAAAATTTTGCGTCTTTCTCTAAATTTTGCGACCTTCTGTAGAGGCGCAAAAATTTTGTAAATTAGGTGCATTTGCAATTTTATTTTTTTTTTTTAATTCTGCGCCCTTTTGTAGATGCGCAAAGATTTCGTACATTAGGTTCATTTGCAATTTTATGGTTTTTGGGAAATTCTGCTGCTTTCTGTAGATGCGCAAACATTTTGTAAATTAGGTGCATTTTCAATTTTTATCTTTTTTGAAAATTTTGCGTCTTTCTTTATATTTTACGCCCTTCTGTAGAGTTGCAAAAATTTTGTAAATTATGTGCATTTGCAATTTTATGCTTTTTTGAAAATTTTGCGTCTTTCTCTATATTTTGCGACTTTCTGTAGATGCGCAAACATTTTGTAAATAAGGTGCATTTGCAATTTTATTTATTTTTTGAAAATTTTGAGTCTTTTTCCTTCTTTAGAGGCGTAAAAATTTTGTAAATTAGGTGCATTTGCAATTTTATTCTGTTTGAAAATTTTGTAAATTAGGCGCATTTGCAATTTTATGCTTTTATGAACACTTTGCTTCTTTTTCCATGATTTTCGACCTTCTTTAGAGGCGCAAAAATTTTGTAATTTAGGTCATATGCAATTTATACTTTTTTGAAAATTTTTCGTCCTTATTTAGAGGCTCAAACATTTTGTTAATTAGGTGCATTTGCAAGTTTATGCTTTTTATGTAGAGGCGCAAAATTTTTGTAAACTAGGCGCATTTGCAGTTTTATGCCTTTTTGAAAAATTTGCGCCTTTCTTTATATTTTACGCCCTTCTGTAAATGCGCGAAGATTTTGTAAATTATTTTCCCTTTTTCCATATTTTGCGACCTTCCTTAGAGGGGCAAAGATTTTGTAAATTACGTGCATTTGCAATTTTTTTTTTTTTTGGAAAATTTTGCGCCGTTATGTGGAGGCGCTAAAATTTTGTAAATTAGGGACATTTGCAATTTTATGGTTTTTTGAAAATTTTGCGCTTTTCTGTAGATGCGCAAAGATTTTGTAAATTAGGTTAATTTGCAATTTTATGCTTTTTTGAAAATTTTGCGTCTTTCTCTACATTTTGCGACCTTCTGTAGAGGCGCAACATTTTGTAAATTACGTGCATTTGCAATTTTTTTTTTTTTTGAAAATTTTGTAAATTAGGCGCATTTGCAATTTTAAGGTTTTTTGAAAATTCTGCGCCCTTCTGTAGATGCGCAAAAATTTTGTAAATTAGGTGCATTTGCAATTTTTTTCTTTTTTGAAAATTTTGCGCTTTCTCTATATTTTACGCCCTTCTGTAGAGTTGCAAAAATTTTGCAAATTATGTGCATTTGCAATTTTATGCTTTTTTGAAAATTTTGCGTCTTTCTCTATATTTTGCGACCTTCTGTAGATGCGCAAACATTTTGTAAATAAGGTGCATTTGCAATTTTATTTATTTTTTGAAAATTTTGAGTCTTTTTCCATAATTTTCGCCCTTCTTTAGAGGCGTAAAAATTTTGTAAATTAGGTGCATTTGCAATTTTATTCTGTTTGAAAATTTTGTAAATTAGGCGCATTTGCAATTTTATGCTTTTATGAACATTTTGCTTCTTTTTCAATGATTTTCGACCTTCTTTAGAGGCGCAAAAATTTTGTAATTTAGGTCATATGCAATTTATTCTTTTTTGAAAATTTTTCGTCCTTATTTAGAAGCTCAAACATTTTGTTAATTAGGTGCATTTGCAAGTTTATGCTTTTTATGTAGAGGCGCAAAAATTTTGTAAACTAGGCGCATTTGCAGTTTTATGCCTTTTTGAAAAATTTGCGCCTTTCTTTATATTTTACGCCCTTCTGTAGATGCGCGAAGATTTTGTAAATTATTTTCCCTTTTTCCATATTTTGCGACCTTCCTTAGAGGGGCAAAGATTTTGTAAATTACGTGCATTTGCAATTTTTTTTTTTTTTGGAAAATTTTGCGCCGTTATGTGGAGGCGCAAAAAATTTTGTAAATTAGGGACATTTGCAATTTTATGGTTTTTTGAAAATTTTGCGCTTTTCTGTAGATGCGCAAAGATTTTGTAAATTAGGTTAATTTGCAATTTTATGCTTTTTTGAAAATTTTGCGTCTTTCTCTATATTTTGCGACCTTCTGTAGAGGCGCTAAATTTTGAAAATTAGGTGCATTTGCAATTTTATTCTTTATTGAAAATTTTGCGCCGTTATGTAGATGCGCAAAAATTTTGTAAATTAGGTGCATTTGCAATTTTTATCTTTTTTGAAAATTTTGCGCCTTTCTCTATATTTTACGCACTTATGTAGAGGCGCAAAAATTTTGTAAATTAGGTTCATTTGCAATTTTATGCTTTTTTGAAATTTTTGTGCATTTCTCAAAATTAGGTGAATTTGCAATTTTTTTTTTTTTGAACATTCTGCGCCTTTCTGTAGATGCGCAAAAATTTTGTAAATTAGTTGCGCAGAGATTTTGTAAATTTGGCGCATTTACAATTTTATGCTATTTTGAAAGTTTTGCGTCTTTTTCCATAATTTTCGCCCTTCTTTAGAGGTGCAAAAATTTTGTAAATTAGGTGCATTTGCAATTTTATTCTTTTTGAAAATTTTGCGCCCTTAAGTAGAGGCGCAAACATTTTGTAAATTAGGCGCATTTGCAATTTTATGGTTTTTTGAAAATTTTGAGCCTTTCTCTATATTTTACGTCCTTCTGTAGAGGCGCAAAAATTTTGTAAATTAGGTTCATTTGCAATTTTATGCTTTTTTGAAAATTTTGCGTTTTTCTCTATATTTTGCGACCTTCTGTAGAGGCTCAAAAAATTTGTAAATTAGGTGCATTTGCAATTTTATTTTTTTTTTGTAAATTTTGCGCCGTTATGCAGAGGCGCAAAAATTTTGTAATCTAGGCGCATTTGCAGTTTTATGCTTTTTTGAAAAATTTGCGCCTTTCTTTATATTTTACGCCCTTCTGTAGATGCGCGAAGATTTTGTAAATTATGCGCATTTGCAATTTAATGCTTTTTTGAAAATTTTCGCCTTTTTCCATATTTTGCGACCTTCCTTAGAGGGGCAAAGATTTTGTAAATTAGGTGCATTTGCAATTTTATTTTTTTTTTGATTTTTGGAAAATTTTGCGTCTTTCTCTAAATTTTGCGACCTTCTGTAGAGGCGCAAAAATTTTGTAAATTAGGTGCATTTGCAATTTTATTTTTTTTTTTTTAATTCTGCGCCCTTTTGTAGATGCGCAAAGATTTCGTACATTAGGTTCATTTGCAATTTTATGGTTTTTGGGAAATTCTGCTGCTTTCTGTAGATGCGCAAACATTTTGTAAATTAGGTGCATTTTCAATTTTTATCTTTTTTGAAAATTTTGCGTCTTTCTTTATATTTTACGCCCTTCTGTAGAGTTGCAAAAATTTTGTAAATTATGTGCATTTGCAATTTTATGCTTTTTTGAAAATTTTGCGTCTTTCTCTATATTTTGCGACTTTCTGTAGATGCGCAAACATTTTGTAAATAAGGTGCATTTGCAATTTTATTTATTTTTTGAAAATTTTGAGTCTTTTTCCTTCTTTAGAGGCGTAAAAATTTTGTAAATTAGGTGCATTTGCAATTTTATTCTGTTTGAAAATTTTGTAAATTAGGCGCATTTGCAATTTTATGCTTTTATGAACACTTTGCTTCTTTTTCCATGATTTTCGACCTTCTTTAGAGGCGCAAAAATTTTGTAATTTAGGTCATATGCAATTTATTCTTTTTTGAAAATTTTTCGTCCTTATTTAGAGGCTCAAACATTTTGTTAATTAGGTGCATTTGCAAGTTTATGCTTTTTATGTAGAGGCGCAAAATTTTTGTAAACTAGGCGCATTTGCAGTTTTATGCCTTTTTGAAAAATTTGCGCCTTTCTTTATATTTTACGCCCTTCTGTAAATGCGCGAAGATTTTGTAAATTATTTTCCCTTTTTCCATATTTTGCGACCTTCCTTAGAGGGGCAAAGATTTTGTAAATTACGTGCATTTGCAATTTTTTTTTTTTTTGGAAAATTTTGCGCCGTTATGTGGAGGCGCTAAAATTTTGTAAATTAGGGACATTTGCAATTTTATGGTTTTTTGAAAATTTTGCGCTTTTCTGTAGATGCGCAAAGATTTTGTAAATTAGGTTAATTTGCAATTTTATGCTTTTTTGAAAATTTTGCGTCTTTCTCTACATTTTGCGACCTTCTGTAGAGGCGCAACATTTTGTAAATTACGTGCATTTGCAATTTTTTTTTTTTTTGAAAATTTTGTAAATTAGGCGCATTTGCAATTTTAAGGTTTTTTGAAAATTCTGCGCCCTTCTGTAGATGCGCAAAAATTTTGTAAATTAGGTGCATTTGCAATTTTTTTCTTTTTTGAAAATTTTGCGCTTTCTCTATATTTTACGCCCTTCTGTAGAGTTGCAAAAATTTTGCAAATTATGTGCATTTGCAATTTTATGCTTTTTTGAAAATTTTGCGTCTTTCTCTATATTTTGCGACCTTCTGTAGATGCGCAAACATTTTGTAAATAAGGTGCATTTGCAATTTTATTTATTTTTTGAAAATTTTGAGTCTTTTTCCATAATTTTCGCCCTTCTTTAGAGGCGTAAAAATTTTGTAAATTAGGTGCATTTGCAATTTTATTCTGTTTGAAAATTTTGTAAATTAGGCGCATTTGCAATTTTATGCTTTTATGAACATTTTGCTTCTTTTTCAATGATTTTCGACCTTCTTTAGAGGCGCAAAAATTTTGTAATTTAGGTCATATGCAATTTATTCTTTTTTGAAAATTTTTCGTCCTTATTTAGAAGCTCAAACATTTTGTTAATTAGGTGCATTTGCAAGTTTATGCTTTTTATGTAGAGGCGCAAAAATTTTGTAAACTAGGCGCATTTGCAGTTTTATGCCTTTTTGAAAAATTTGCGCCTTTCTTTATATTTTACGCCCTTCTGTAGATGCGCGAAGATTTTGTAAATTATTTTCCCTTTTTCCATATTTTGCGACCTTCCTTAGAGGGGCAAAGATTTTGTAAATTACGTGCATTTGCAATTTTTTTTTTTTTTGGAAAATTTTGCGCCGTTATGTGGAGGCGCAAAAAATTTTGTAAATTAGGGACATTTGCAATTTTATGGTTTTTTGAAAATTTTGCGCTTTTCTGTAGATGCGCAAAGATTTTGTAAATTAGGTTAATTTGCAATTTTATGCTTTTTTGAAAATTTTGCGTCTTTCTCTATATTTTGCGACCTTCTGTAGAGGCGCTAAATTTTGTAAATTGCATTTGCAATTTTTTTTTTTTTGAAAATTTTGCGCCGTTATGTAGAGGCGTAAAAATTCTGCAAATTAGGCGCATTTGCAATTTTAAGGTTTTTTGAAAATTCTGCGCCCTTCTGTAGATGCGCAAAAATTTTGTAAATTAGGTGCATTTGCAATTTTTTTCTTTTTTGAAAATTTTGCGCCTTCCTCTTATTTTACGCCCTTCTGTAGAGGCGCGAAGATTTTGTAAATTATTTTCCTTTTTTCCATATTTTGCGACCTTCCTTAGAGGGGCAAAGATTTTGTAAATTAGGTGCATTTGTAATTTTTTTTTTTTTGGAAGATTTTGCGCCGTTATGTGGAGGCGCAAAATTTTTGTAAATTAGGGGCATTTGCAATATTATGCTTTTTTAAAAATTTTGCGACTTTCTCTATATTTTGTAACCTTCTGTAGAGGCGCAAACATTTTGTAAATTATATGCATTTGCAATTTTATTCTTTTTTGAAAATTTTGCGCCGTTATGTAGAGGCGCAAAAATTTTGTAAAATAAGCGCATTTGCAATTTTATGGTTTTTTGAAAATTTTGCGCCGTTATGTAGAGGCGCAAAAATTTTGTAAATTAGGCGCATTTCCAATTTTATGGTTTTTTGAAAATTCTGCGCCCTTCTTGAGATGCGCAAAAATTTGGTAAATTAGGTGCATTTGCAATTTTTTTCTTTTTTGAAAATTTTGCTCCATTTTCTATATTTTACGCCCTTCTGTAGAGGCGCAAACATTTTGTAAATTAGGTTCATTTGCAATTTTATGCTTTTTTGAAAATGTTGTGCCTTTCTCTATATTTTACGCACTTCTGTAGAGGCGCAACAATTTTGTAAATTAGGTTCATTTGCAATTTTATGCTTTTTTGAAAATTTTGTGCCTTTCTCTATATTTTGCGACCTTCTGTAGAGGCGCAAAGATTTTGTAAATTAGGTGCATTTGCAATTTTATGTTTTTTTGAAAATTCTGCGCCCTTCTGTAGATGCACAAAGATTTTGTAAATTAGGCGCATTTTCAATTTTTGCTTTTTTGAAAATTTTCGCCTTTTTCCATATTTTGCAACCTTCTTTAGAGGGGCAAAGATTTTGTAAATTAGGTGCATTTGCAATTTTATGCTTTTTTGAAAATTTTGCGTCTTTCTCTATATTTTGCGACCTTTGTAAATTAGGTGCATTTGCAATTTTACTTTTTTTTTGAAAATTTTGCGCCTTTCTCTATATTTTGCGACCTTCTGTAGAGGCGCAACAATTTTGTAAATTAGGTGCATTTGCAATTTTATGGTTTTTGGGAAATTCTCCGCCCTTCTGTTTTGTCCTTTTTTTTTTTGAAAATTCTGCGCCCTTTTGTAGATGCGCAAAGATTTCGTAAATTAGGTTCACTTGCAATTTTATGATTTTTGGAAATTGTTGCGTCTTTCTATATATTTTGCGACCTTCTGTAGAGGCGCAAAAATTTTGTAAATTAGGTGCATTTGTAATTTTATGGTTTTTGGGAAATTCTCCGCCCTTCTGTTTTGTCCTTTTTTTTTTTGAAAATTCTGCGCCCTTTTGTAGATGCGCAAAAATTTTGTAAATTAGGTGTATTTGCAATTTTTATCTTTTTTGAAAATTTTGCGTCTTTCTCTATATTTTACGCCCTTCTGTAGAGGCGCAAAAATTTTGTAAATTAGGTGCATTTGCAATTTTATGCTTTTTTGAAAATTTGCGCCGTTATGTAGAAGCGCAAAAATTTTGTAAATTAGGCGCATATGCAATTTTATGGTTTTTTGAAAATTCTGCGCCATTCTGTAGATGCGCAAAAATTTTGTAAATTAGGTGCATTTGCAATTTTATGCTTTTTTGAAAATTTTGCGTCTTTCTCTATATTTTGCGACCTTTGTAAATTAGGTGCATTTGCAATTTTATTTTTTTTGAAAATTGTGCGCCTTTCTCTATATTTTGCGACCTTCTGTAGAGGCGCAAAAATTTTGTAAATTAGGTGCATTTGCAATTTTATGCTTTTTTGAAAATTTTGCGTCTTTCTCTATATTTTGCGACCTTTGTAAATTAGGTGCATTTGCAATTTTATTTTTTTTGAAAATTGTGCGCCTTTCTCTATATTTTACGCCCTTCTGTAGAGGCGCAAAAATTTTGTAAATTAGGCGCATATGCAAATTTATAGTTTTTTGAAAATTCTGCGCCCTTCTGTAGATGCACAAAAATTTTGTAAATTAGGTGCATTTGCAATTTTATGGTTTGTGGGAAATTCTGCGCCCTTCTGTAGATGCGCAAAAATTTTGTATATTAGGTGCATTTGCAATTTTAATTTTTATTTGATAATTTTGCGTCTTTCTCTATATTTTACGCCCTTCTGTAGAGGCGCAAACATTTTGTAAATTAGGTGATTTGCAATTTTATGCTTTTTTGAAAATTTTGCGTCTTTCTCTATATTTTGCGACCTTCTGTAGATGCGCAAAAATTTTGTAAATAAGGTGCATTTGCAATTTTATTCTGTTTGAAAATTTTGTAAATAGGGCGCATTTGCAATTTTATGCTTTTATGAACATTTTGCTTCTTTTTCCATGATTTTCGCCCTTCTTTAGAGACGCAAATATTTTGTAAACTAGGCGCATTTGCAGTTTTATGCCTTTTTGAAAAATTTGCGCCTTTCTTTATATTTTACGCCCTTCTGTAGATGCGTGAAGATTTTGTAAATTATTTTCCCTTTTTCCATATTTTGCGACCTTTCTTAGAGGGGCAAAGATTTTGTAAATTACGTGCATTTGCAATTTTTTTTTTTTTTTGGAAAATTTTGCGCCGTTATGTGGAGGCGTAAAAATTTTGTAAATTAGGGACATTTGCAATTTTATGGTTTTTTGAAAATTTTGCGTCTTTCTCTATATTTTACGCCCTTCTGTAGATGCGCAAAGATTTTGTAAATTAGGTTAATTTGCAATTTTATGGTTTGTGGGAAATTCTGCGCCCTTCTGTAGATGCGCAAAAATTTTGTATATTAGGTGCATTTGCAATTTTATGGTTTTTTGAAAATTTTGCGTCTTTCTCTATATTTTACGCCCTTCTGTAGATGCGCAAAGATTTTGTAAATTAGGTTAATTTGCAATTTTATGGTTTGTGGGAAATTCTGCGCCCTTCTGTAGATGCACAAAAATTTTGTAAATTAGGTGCATTTGCAATTTTATGGTTTGTGGGAAATTCTGCGCCCTTCTGTAGATGCGCAAAAATTTTGTATATTAGGTGCATTTGCAATTTTAATTTTTTTTTGATAATTTTGCGTCTTTCTCTATATTTTACGCCCTTCTGTAGATGCGCAAAGATTTTGTAAATTAGGTTAATTTGCAATTTTATGCTTTTTTGAAAATTTTGCGTCTTTCTCTATATTTTGCGACCTTCTGTAGAGGCGCTAAATTTTGTAAATTAGGTGCATTTGCAATTTTTTTTTTTTGAAAATTTTGCGCCGTTATGTAGAGGCGTAAAAATTTTGTAAATTAGGCGCATTTGCAATTTTAAGGTTTTTTGAAAATTCTGCGCCCTTCTGTAGATGCGCAAAAATTTTGTAAATTAGGTGCATTTGCAATTTTTTTCTTTTTTGAAAATTTTGCGCCTTCCTCTTATTTTACGCCCTTCTGTAGAGGCGCGAAGATTTTGTAAATTATTTTCCCTTTTTCCATATTTTGCGACCTTCCTTAGAGGGGCAAAGATTTTGTAAATTAGGTTCATTTGCAATTTTATGCTTTTTTGAAAATGTTGTGCCTTTCTCTATATTTTACGCACTTCTGTAGAGGCGCAACAATTTTGTAAATTAGGTTCATTTGCAATTTTATGCTTTTTTGAAAATTTTGTGCCTTTCTCTATATTTTGCGACCTTCTGTAGAGGCGCAAAGATTTTGTAAATTAGGTGCATTTGCAATTTTATGTTTTTTTGAAAATTCTGCGCCCTTCTGTAGATGCACAAAGATTTTGTAAATTAGGCGCATTTTCAATTTTATGCTTTTTTGAAAATTTTCGCCTTTTTCCATATTTTGCAACCTTCTTTAGAGGGGCAAAGATTTTGTAAATTTGGTGCATTTGCAATTTTATGCTTTTTTGAAAATTTTGCGTCTTTCTCTATATTTTGCGACCTTTGTAAATTAGGTGCATTTGCAATTTTACTTTTTTTTTGAAAATTTTGCGCCTTTCTCTATATTTTGCGACCTTCTGTAGAGGCGCAACAATTTTGTAAATTAGGTGCATTTGCAATTTTATTTTTTTTTTTGAAAATTCTGCGCCCTTTTGTAGATGCGCAAAGATTTCGTAAATTAGGTTCACTTGCAATTTTATGATTTTTGGAAAATGTTGCGTCTTTCTCTATATTTTACGCCCTTCTGTAGAGGCGCAAACATTTTGTAAATTAGGTGATTTGCAATTTTATGCTTTTTTGAAAATTTTGCGTCTTTCTCTATATTTTGCGACCTTCTGTAGATGCGCAAAAATTTTGTAAATAAGGTGCATTTGCAATTTTATTCTGTTTGAAAATTTTGTAAATAGGGCGCATTTGCAATGTTATGCTTTTATGAACATTTTGCTTCTTTTTCCATGATTTTCGCCCTTCTTTGCAGTTTTATGCCTTTTTGAAAAATTTGCGCCTTTCTTTATATTTTACGCCCTTCTGTAGATGCGTGAAGATTTTGTAAATTATTTTCCCTTTTTCCATATTTTGCGACCTTCCTTAGAGGGGCAAAGATATTGTAAATTACGTGCATTTGCAATTTTTTTTTTTTTTTTTGGAAAATTTTGCGCCGTTTTGTGGAGGCGTAAACATTTTGTAAATTAGGGACATTTGCAATTTTATGGTTTTTTGAAAATTTTGCGTCTTTCTCTATATTTTACGCCCTTCTGTAGATGCGCAAAGATTTTGTAAATTAGGTTAATTTGCAATTTTATGGTTTGTGGGAAATTCTGCGCCCTTCTGTAGATGCGCAAAAATTTTGTATATTAGGTGCATTTGCAATTTTATGGTTTGTGGGAAATTCTGCGCCCTTCTGTAGATGCGCAAAAATTTTGTAAATTAGGGACATTTGCAATTTTATGGTTTTTTGAAAATTTTGCGTCTTTCTCTATATTTTACGCCCTTCTGTAGATGCGCAAAGATTTTGTAAATTAGGTTAATTTGCAATTTTATGGTTTGTGGGAAATTCTGCGCCCTTCTGTAGATGCACAAAAATTTTGTAAATTAGGTGCATTTGCAATTTTATGGTTTGTGGGAAATTCTGCGCCCTTCTGTAGATGCGCAAAAATTTTGTATATTAGGTGCATTTGCAATTTTAATTTTTTTTTGATAATTTTGCGTCTTTCTCTATATTTTACGCCCTTCTGTAGATGCGCAAAGATTTTGTAAATTAGGTTAATTTGCAATTTTATGCTTTTTTGAAAATTTTGCGTCTTTCTCTATATTTTGCGACCTTCTGTAGAGGCGCTAAATTTTGTAAATTAGGTGCATTTGCAATTTTTTTTTTTTGAAAATTTTGCGCCGTTATGTAGAGGCGTAAAAATTTTGTAAATTAGGCGCATTTGCAATTTTAAGGTTTTTTGAAAATTCTGCGCCCTTCTGTAGATGCGCAAAAATTTTGTAAATTAGGTGCATTTGCAATTTTTTTCTTTTTTGAAAATTTTGCGCCTTCCTCTTATTTTACGCCCTTCTGTAGAGGCGCGAAGATTTTGTAAATTATTTTCCCTTTTTCCATATTTTGCGACCTTCCTTAGAGGGGCAAAGATTTTGTAAATTAGGTGCATTTGTAATTTTTTTTTTTTTTGGAAAATTTTGCGCCGTTATGTGGAGGCGCAAAATTTTTGTAAATTAGGGGCATTTGCAATATTATGCTTTTTTAAAAATTTTGCGACTTTCTCTATATTTTGTAACCTTCTGTAGAGGCGCAAACATTTTGTAAATTATATGCATTTGCAATTTTATTCTTTTTTGAAAATTTTGCGCCGTTATGTAGAGGCGCAAAAATTTTGTAAATTAGGCGCATTTGCAATGATATGGTTTTTTGAAAATTTTGCGCCGTTATGTAGAGGCGCAAAAATTTTGTAAATTAGGCGCATTTGCAATTTTATGGTTTTTTGAAAATTCTGCGCCCTTCTTGAGATGCGCAAATATTTGGTAAATTAGGTGCATTTGCAATTTTTTTCTTTTTTGAAAATTTTGCTCCATTTTCTATATTTTACGCCCTTCTGTAGAGGCGCAAAAATTTTGTAAATTAGGTTCATTTGCAATTTTATGCTTTTTTGAAAATGTTGTGCCTTTCTCTATATTTTACGCACTTCTGTAGAGGCGCAACAATTTTGTAAATTAGGTTCATTTGCAATTTTATGCTTTTTTGAAAATTTTGTGCCTTTCTCTATATTTTGCGACCTTCTGTAGAGGCGCAAAGATTTTGTAAATTAGGTGCATTTGCAATTTTATGTTTTTTTGAAAATTCTGCGCCCTTCTGTAGATGCACAAAGATTTTGTAAATTAGGCGCATTTTCAATTTTATGCTTTTTTGAAAATTTTCGCCTTTTTCCATATTTTGCAACCTTCTTTAGAGGGGCAAAGATTTTGTAAATTAGGTGCATTTGCAATTTTATGCTTTTTTGAAAATTTTGCGTCTTTCTCTATATTTTGCGACCTTTGTAAATTAGGTGCATTTGCAATTTTACTTTTTTTTTGAAAATTTTGCGCCTTTCTCTATATTTTGCGACCTTCTGTAGAGGCGCAACAATTTTGTAAATTAGGTGCATTTGCAATTTTATGTTTTTTTTTGAAAATTCTGCGCCCTTTTGTAGATGCGCAAAGATTTCGTAAATTAGGTTCACTTGCAATTTTATGATTTTTGGAAAATGTTGCGTCTTTCTATATATTTTGCGACCTTCTGTAGAGGCGAAAAAATTTTGTAAATTAGGTGCATTTGTAATTTTATGGTTTTTGGGAAATTCTCCGCCCTTCTGTTTTGTCCTTTTTTTTTTTGAAAATTCTGCGCCCTTTTGTAGATGCGCAAAAATTTTGTAAATTAGGTGCATTTGCAATTTTTATCTTTTTTGAAAATTTTGCGTCTTTCTCTATATTTTACGCCCTTCTGTAGAGGCGCAAAAATTTTGTAAATTAGGTGCATTTGCAATTTTATGCTTTTTTGAAAATTTGCGCCGTTATGTAGAAGCGCAAAAATTTTGTAAATTAGGCGCATATGCAATTTTATGGTTTTTTGAAAATTCTGCGCCATTCTGTAGATGCGCAAAAATTTTGTAAATTAGGTGCATTTGCAATTTTATGCTTTTTTGAAAATTTTGCGTCTTTCTCTATATTTTGCGACCTTTGTAAATTAGGTGCATTTGCAATTTTATTTTTTTTGAAAATTGTGCGCCTTTCTCTATATTTTGCGACCTTCTGTAGAGGCGCAAAAATTTTGTAAATTAGGTGCATTTGCAATTTTTTTTTTTTTGAAAATTTTTCGCCGTTATGTAGAGGCGCAAAAATTTTGTAAATTAGGCGAATATGCAAATTTATGGTTTTTTGAAAATTCTGCGCCCTTCTGTAGATGCACAAAAATTTTGTAAATTAGGTGCATTTGCAATTTTATGGTTTGTGGGAAATTCTGCGCCCTTCTGTAGATGCGCAAAAATTTTGTATATTAGGTGCATTTGCAATTTTAATTTTTTTTTGATAATTTTGCGTCTTTCTCTATATTTTACGCCCTTCTGTAGAGGCGCAAACATTTTGTAAATTAGGTGATTTGCAATTTTATGCTTTTTTGAAAATTTTGCGTCTTTCTCTATATTTTGCGACCTTCTGTAGATGCGCAAAAATTTTGTAAATAAGGTGCATTTGCAATTTTATTCTGTTTGAAAATTTTGTAAATTAGGCGCATTTGCAATTTTATGCTTTTATGAACATTTTGCTTTTTTCCATGATTTTCGCCATTCTTTAGAGACGCAAATATTTTGTAAATTAGGTCATATGCAATTTATTCTTTTTTGAAAATTTTTCATCCTTATTTAGAGGCTCAAACATTTTGTAAATTAGGAGCATTTGCAAGTTTATGCTTTTTATGTAGAGGCGCAAAAATTTTGTAAACTAGGCGCAATTGCAGTTTTATGCTTTTTTGAAAATTTTCGCCTTTTTCCATATTTTGCAACCTTCTTTAGAGGGGCAAAGATTTTGTAAATTAGGTGCATTTGCAATTTTATGCTTTTTTGAAAATTTTGCGCCTTTCTCTATATTTTGCGACCTTCTGTAGAGGCGCAACAATTTTGTAAATTAGGCGCATTTGCAATTTTATGCTTTTTTGAAAATTTTCCCTTTTTCCATATTTTGCGACCTTCCTTAGAGGGGCAAAGATTTTGTAAATTAGGTGCATTTGCTATTTTTTTTTTTTTTTTGAAAATTTTGCGCCGTTATGTGGAGGCGCAAAAATTTTGTAAATTAGGAGCATTTGCAATTTTATGGATTTTTGAAAATTTTGCGCCTTTCTCTATATTTTACGCCCTTCTGCAGAGGCTCAAAAATTTTGTAAATTAGGTGCATTTGCAATTTTTTTTTTTTTTTTGAAAATTTTTCGCCGTTATGTAGAGGCGCAAAAATTTTGTAAATTAGACGCATTTGCAATTTTATGCTTTTTTGAAAATTCTGCGCCCTTCTGTAGATGCGCAAAGATTTTGTAAATTAGGTTAATTTGCAATTTTATGCTTTTTTGAAAATTTTGCGTCTTTCTCTATATTTTGCGACCTTCTGTAGAGGCGCAAAAATTTTGTAAATTAGGAGCATTTGCAATTTTATGGTTTTTTGAAAATTTTGCGCCTTTCTCTATATTTTACGCCCTTCTGTAGAGGCGCAAAAATTTTGTAAATTAGGCGCATATGCAAATTTATAGTTTTTTGAAAATTCTGCGCCCTTCTGTAGATGCACAAAAATTTTGTAAATTAGGTGCATTTGCAATTTTATGGTTTGTGGGAAATTCTGCGCCCTTCTGTAGATGCGCAAAAATTTTGTATATTAGGTGCATTTGCAATTTTAATTTTTTTTTGATAATTTTGCGTCTTTCTCTATATTTTACGCCCTTCTGTAGAGGCGCAAACATTTTGTAAATTAGGTGATTTGCAATTTTATGCTTTTTTGAAAATTTTGCGTCTTTCTCTATATTTTGCGACCTTCTGTAGATGCGCAAAAATTTTGTAAATAAGGTGCATTTGCAATTTTATTCTGTTTGAAAATTTTGTAAATAGGGCGCATTTGCAATTTTATGCTTTTATGAACATTTTGCTTCTTTTTCCATGATTTTCGCCCTTCTTTAGAGACGCAAATATTTTGTAAACTAGGCGCATTTGCAGTTTTATGCCTTTTTGAAAAATTTGCTCCTTTCTTTATATTTTACGCCCTTCTGTAGATGCGTGAAGATTTTGTAAATAATTTTCCCTTTTTCCATATTTTGCGACCTTCCTTAGAGGGGCAAAGATTTTGTAAATTACGTGCATTTGCAATTTTTTTTTTTTTTGGAAAATTTTGCGCCGTTTAGTGGAGGCGTAAAAATTTTGTAAATTAGGGACATTTGCAATTTTATGGTTTTTTGAAAATTGTGCGTCTTTCTCTATATTTTACGCCCTTCTGTAGATGCGCAAAGATTTTGTAAATTAGGTTAATTTGCAATTTTATGGTTTGTGGGAAATTCTGCGCCCTTCTGTAGATGCGCAAAAATTTTGTATATTAGGTGCATTTGCAATTTTATGGTTTGTGGGAAATTCTGCGCCCTTCTGTAGATGCGCAAAAATTTTGTATATTAGGGACATTTGCAATTTTATGGTTTTTTGAAAATTTTGCGTCTTTCTCTATATTTTACGCCCTTCTGTAGATGCGCAAAGATTTTGTAAATTAGGTTAATTTGCAATTTTATGGTTTGTGGGAAATTCTGCGCCCTTCTGTAGATGCACAAAAATTTTATAAATTAGGTGCATTTGCAATTTTATGGTTTGTGGGAAATTCTGCGCCCTTCTGTAGATGCGCAAAAATTTTGTATATTAGGTGCATTTGCAATTTTAATTTTTTTTTGATAATTTTGCGTCTTTCTCTATATTTTACGCCCTTCTGTAGATGCGCAAAGATTTTGTAAATTAGGTTAATTTGCAATTTTATGCTTTTTTGAAAATTTTGCGTCTTTCTCTATATTTTGCGACCTTCTGTAGAGGCGCTAAATTTTGTAAATTAGGTGCATTTGCAATTTTTTTTTTTTTTGAAAATTTTGCGCCGTTATGTAGAGGCGTAAAAATTTTGTAAATTAGGCGCATTTGCAATTTTAAGGTTTTTTGAAAATTCTGCGCCCTTCTGTAGATGCGCAAAAATTTTGTAAATTAGGTGCATTTGCAATTTTTTTCTTTTTTGAAAATTTTGCGCCTTCCTCTTATTTTACGCCCTTCTGTAGAGGCGCGAAGATTTTGTAAATTATTTTCCCTTTTTCCATATTTTGCGACCTTCCTTAGAGGGGCAAAGATTTTGTAAATTATGTGCATTTGTAATTTTTTTTTTTTTTGGAAAATTTTGCGCCGTTATGTGGAGGCGCAAAATTTTTGTAAATTAGGGGCATTTGCAATATTATGCTTTTTTAAAAATTTTGCGACTTTCTCTATATTTTGTAACCTTCTGTAGAGGCGCAAACATTTTGTAAATTATATGCATTTGCAATTTTATTCTTTTTTGAAAATTTTGCGCCGTTATGTAGAGGCGCAAAAATTTTGTAAATTAGGCGCATTTGCAATTTTATGGTTTTTTGAAAATTTTGCGCCGTTATGTAGAGGCGCAAAAATTTTGTAAATTAGGCGCATTTGCAATTTTATGGTTTTTTGAAAATTCTGCGCCCTTCTTGAGATGCGCAAAAATTTGGTAAATTAGGTGCATTTGCAATTTTTTTCTTTTTTGAAAATTTTGCTCCATTTTCTATATTTTACGCCCTTCTGTAGAGGCGCAAAAATTTTGTAAATTAGGTTCATTTGCAATTTTATGCTTTTTTGAAAATGTTGTGCCTTTCTCTATATTTTACGCACTTCTGTAGAGGCGCAAAGATTTTGTAAATTAGGTGCATTTGCATTTTATGTTTTTTTGAAAATTCTGCGCCCTTCTGTAGATGCACAAAGATTTTGTAAATTAGGCGCATTTTCAATTTTATGCTTTTTTGAAAATTTTCGCCTTTTTCCATATTTTGCAACCTTCTTTAGAGGGGCAAAGATTTTGTAAATTAGGTGCATTTGCAATTTTATGCTTTTTTGAAAATTTTGCGTCTTTCTCTATATTTTGCGACCTTTGTAAATTAGATGCATTTGCAATTTTTTTCTTTTTTGAAAATTTTGCTCCATTTTCTATATTTTACGCCCTTCTGTAGAGGCGCAAAAATTTTGTAAATTAGGTTCATTTGCAATTTTATGCTTTTTTGAAAATTTTGTGCCTTTCTCTATATTTTGCGACCTTCTGTAGAGGCGCAAAGATTTTGTAAATTAGGTGCATTTGCATTTTATGTTTTTTTGAAAATTCTGCGCCCTTCTGTAGATGCACAAAGATTTTGTAAATTAGGCGCATTTTCAATTTTATGCTTTTTTGAAAATTTTCGCCTTTTTCCATATTTTGCAACCTTCTTTAGAGGGGCAAAGATTTTGTAAATTAGGTGCATTTGCAATTTTATGCTTTTTTGAAAATTTTGCGTCTTTCTCTATATTTTGCGACCTTTGTAAATTAGGTGCATTTGCAATTTTACTTTTTTTTTGAAAATTTTGCGCCTTTCTCTATATTTTGCGACCTTCTGTAGAGGCGCAACAATTTTGTAAATTAGGTGCATTTGCAATTTTATTTTTTTTTTTGAAAATTCTGCGCCCTTTTGTAGATGCGCAAAGATTTCGTAAATTAGGTTCACTTGCAATTTTATGATTTTTGGAAAATGTTGCGTCTTTCTATATATTTTGCGACCTTCTGTAGAGGCGCAAAAATTTTGTAAATTAGGTGCATTTGTAATTTTATGGTTTTTGGGAAATTCTCCGCCCTTCTGTTTTGTCCTTTTTTTTTTTGAAAATTCTGCGCCCTTTTGTAGATGCGCAAAAATTTTGTAAATTAGGTGCATTTGCAATTTTTATCTTTTTTGAAAATTTTGCGTCTTTCTCTATATTTTACGCCCTTCTGTAGAGGCGCAAAAATTTTGTAAATTAGGTGCATTTGCAATTTTATGCTTTTTTAAAAATTTGCGCCGTTATGTAGAAGCGCAAAAATTTTGTAAATTAGGCGCATATGCAATTTTATGGTTTTTTGAAAATTCTGCGCCATTCTGTAGATGCGCAAAAATTTTGTAAATTAGGTGCATTTGCAATTTTATGCTTTTTTGAAAATTTTGCGTCTTTCTCTATATTTTGCGACCTTTGTAAATTAGGTGCATTTGCAATTTTATTTTTTTTGAAAATTGTGCGCCTTTCTCTATATTTTGCGACCTTCTGTAGAGGCGCAAAAATTTTGTAAATTAGGTGCATTTGCAATTTTTTTTTTTTTGAAAATTTTTCGCCGTTATGTAGAGGCGCAATAATTTTGTAAATTAGGCGAATATGCAAATTTATGGTTTTTTGAAAATTCTGCGCCCTTCTGTAGATGCACAAAAATTTTGTAAATTAGGTGCATTTGCAATTTTATTGTTTGTGGGAAATTCTGCGCCCTTCTGTAGATGCGCAAAAATTTTGTATATTAGGTGCATTTGCAATTTTAATTTTTTTTTGATAATTTTGCGTCTTTCTCTATATTTCACGCCCTTCTGTAGAGGCGCAAACATTTTGTAAATTAGGTGATTTGCAATTTTATGCTTTTTTGAAAATTTTGCGTCTTTCTCTATATTTTGCGACCTTCTGTAGATGCGCAAAAATTTTGTAAATAAGGTGCATTTGCAATTTTATTCTGTTTGAAAATTTTGTAAATTAGGCGCATTTGCAATTTTATGCTTTTATGAACATTTTGCTTCTTTTTCCATGATTTTCGCCCTTCTTTAGAGACGCAAATATTTTGTAAATTAGGTCATATGCAATTTATTCTTTTTTGAAAATTTTTCATCCTTATTTAGATGCTCAAACATTTTGTAAATTAGGAGCATTTGCAAGTTTATGCTTTTTATGTAGAGGCGCAAAAATTTTGTAAACTAGGCGCAATTGCAGTTTTATGCCTTTCTTTATATTTTACGCCCTTCTGTAGATGCGCGAAGATTTTGTAAATTAGGCGCATTTGCAATTTTATGCTTTTTTGAAAATTTTCCCTTTTTCCATATTTTGCGACCTTCCTTAGAGGGGCAAAGATTTTGTAAATTAGGTGCTTTTGCTATTTTTTTTTTTTTTGAAAATTTTGCGCCGTTATGTGGAGGCGCAAAAATTTTGTAAATTGGGAGCATTTGCAATTTTATGGATTTTTGAAAATTTTGCGCCTTTCTCTATATTTTACGCCCTTCTGCAGAGGCTCAAAAATTTTGTAAATTAGGTGCATTTGCAATTTTTTTTTTTTTTTTGAAAATTTTTCGCCGTTATGTAGAGGCGCAAAAATTTTGTAAATGAGACGCATTTGCAATTTTATGCTTTTTTGAAAATTCTGCGCCCTTCTGTAGATGCGCAAAGATTTTGTAAATTAGGTTAATTTGCAATTTTATGCTTTTTTGAAAATTTTGCGTCTTTCTCTATATTTTGCGACCTTCTGTAGAGGCGCAAAAATTTTGTAAATTAGGAGCATTTGCAATTTTATGGTTTTTTGAAAATTTTGCGCCTTTCTCTATATTTTACGCCCTTCTGTAGAGGCGCAAAAATTTTGTAAATTAGGTGCATTTGCAATTTTATTTATTTTTTTTTAAATTTTTCGACGTTATGTAGAGGCGCAAACATTTTGTAAATTAGACGCATTTGCAATTTTATGCTTTTTTGAAAATTCTGCGCCCTTCTGTAGATGCGCAAAGATTTTGTAAATTAGGTTAATTTGCAATTTTATGCTTTTTGAAAATTTTGCGTCTTTCTCTATATTTTGCGACCTTCTGTAGAGGCTCAAAATTTTGTAAATTAGGTGCATTTGCAATTTTTTTTTTTTGAAAATTTTGCGCCGTTATGTAGAGGCGCAAAAATTTTTTGAATTAGGCGCATTTGCAATTTTATGGTTTTTTGAAAATTTTCGCCTTTTTCCATATTTTGCAACTTTCTTTAGAGGGGCAAAGATTTTGTAAATTAGGTGCATTTGCAATTTTATGCTTTTTTGAATATTCTGCGCCCTTCTGTACATGCGCAAAGATTTTTTAAATATGGTTCATTTGCAATTTTATGCTTTTTTGAAAATTTTGCGCCTTTCTCTATATTTTGCCACCTTTGTAAATTAGGTGCATTTGCAATATTATTTTTTTTTGAAAATTTTGCGCCTTTCTCTATATTTTGCGACCTTCTGTAGATGCGCAAAAATTTTGTAAATTAGGTGCATTTGCAATTTTATTTTTTTTTTTGAAAATTCTGCGCCCTCTTGTAGATGCGCAAACATTTCGTAAATTAGGTTCATTTGATATTTTATGCTTTTTTGAACATTTTGCGTCTTTCTCTATATTTTGCGATCTTCTGTAAAGGCGCAAACATTTTGTAAATTAGGTGCATTTGCAATTTTATTGTTTTTGAGAAATTCTGCGCCCTTCTGTAGATGCGCAAAAATTTTGTAAATTAGGTGCATTTGCAATTTTTATTTTTTTTGAAAATTTTCGCCTTTTTCCATATTTTGCAACATTCTTTAGAGGGGCAAAGATTTTGTAAATTAGGTGCATATGCAATTTTTATCTTTTTTGAAAATTTTGCGCCTTTCTCTATATTTTACGCCCTTCTGTAGAGGCGTAAATTAGGTGCATTTGCAGTTTTATGCTTTTTTGAAAATTTTGCGCCTTTCTCTATATTTTGCGACCTTCTGTAGAGGCGCAAACATTTTGTAAATTAGGTACATTTGAAATTTTATTTTTTTTTTGAATATTCTGCGCCCTTCTGTAGATGCGCAAAGATTTTGTAAATTAGGCGCATTTGCAATTTTATGCTTTTTTGAAAATTTTCGCCTTTTTCCATATTTTGCAACTTTCTTTAGAGGGGCAAAGATTTTGTAAATTAGGTGCATTTGCAATTTTATGCTTTTTTGAATATTCTGCGCCCTTCTGTACATGCGCAAAGATTTTTTTAAATTTGGTTCATTTGCAATTTTATGCTTTTTTGAAAATTTTGCGCCCTTCTGTAGATGCGCAAAAATTTTGTATATTAGGTGCATTTGCAATTTTAATTTTTTTTTTAATTTTGCGTCTTTCTCTATATTTTACGCCCTTCTGTAGAGGCGCAAACATTTTGTAAATTAGGTGATTTGCATTTTTAAGCTTTTTTGAAAATTTTGCGTCTTTCTCTATATTTTGCGACCTTCTGTAGATGCGCAAAAATTTTGTAAATAAGTTGCATTTGCAATTTTATTTATTTTTTGAAAATTTTGAGTCTTTTTCCATAATTTACGCCCTTATGTAGAGGCGCAAAAATTTTGTAAATTAGGTGCATTTGCAATTTTATTCTGTTTGAAAATTTTGTAAATTAGGCGCATTTGCAATTTTATGCTTTTATGAACATTTTGCTTCTTTTTCCATGATTTTCGCCCTTCTTTAGAGACGCAAAAATTTTGTAAATTAGGTCATATGCAATTTATTCTTTTTTGAAAATTTTTCGTCCTTATTTAGAGGCTCAAACATTTTGTAAATTAGGAGCATTTGCAAGTTTATGCTTTTTATGTAGAGGCGCAAAAATTTTGTAAACTAGGCGCATTTGCAGTTTTATGCTTTTTTGAAAAATTTGCGCCTTTCTTTATATTTTACGCCCTTCTGTAGATGCGCGAAGATTTTGTAAATTAGGCGCATTTGCAATTTTATGCGTTTTTTGAAAATTTTCCCTTTTTCCATATTTTGCGACCTTCCTTAGAGGGGCAAAGATTTTGTAAATTAGGTGCATTTGCTATTTTTTTTTTTTTTAATTTTGCGCCGTTATGTCGAGGCGCAAAAATTTTGTAAATTAGGAGCATTTGCAATTGTATGGTTTGTTGAAAATTTTGCGCCTTTCTCTATTTTTGTTCGCCCTTCTGTAGAGGCGCAAAAATTTTTTAAATTAAGTGCATTTGCAATTTTATTTTTTTTTTGAAAATATTTCGCCGTTATGTAGAGGCGCAAAGATTTTGTAAATTAGACGCATTTGCAATTTTATGCTTTTTTGAAAATTCTGCGCCCTTCTGTAGATGCGCAAAGATTTTGTAAATTAGGTTAATTTGCAATTTTATGCTTTTTTGAAAATTTTGCGTCTTTCTCTATATTTTGCGACCTTCTGTAGAGGCGCAAAATTTTGAAAATTAGGTGCATTTGCTATTTTTTTTTTTTTTTGAAAATTTTGCGCCGTTATGTGGAGGCGCAAAAATTTTGTAAATTAGGAGCATTTGCAATTTTATGGATTTTTGAAAATTTTGCGCCTTTCTCTATATTTTACGCCCTTCTGTAGAGGCTCAAAAATTTTGTAAATTAGGTGCATTTGCAATTTTATTTTTTTTTTTGAAAATTCTGCGCCCTTTTGTAGATGCGCAAAGATTTCGTAAATTAGGTTCACTTGCAATTTTATGATTTTTGGAAAATGTTGCGTCTTTCTATATATTTTGCGACCTTCTGTAGAGGCGCAAAAATTTTGTAAATTAGGTGCATTTGTAATTTTATGGTTTTTTGGAAATTCTCCGCCCTTCTGTTTTGTCCTTTTTTTTTTTGAAAATTCTGCGCCCTTTTGTAGATGCGCAAAAATTTTGTAAATTAGGTGCATTTGCAATTTTTATCTTTTTTGAAAATTTTGCGTCTTTCTCTATATTTTACGCCCTTCTGTAGAGGCGCAAAAATTTTGTAAATTAGGTGCATTTGCAATTTTATGCTTTTTTGAAAATTTGCGCCGTTATGTAGAAGCGCAAAAATTTTGTAAATTAGGCGCATATGCAATTTTATGGTTTTTTGAAAATTCTGCGCCATTCTGTAGATGCGCAAAAATTTTGTAAATTAGGTGCATTTGCAATTTTATGCTTTTTTGAAAATTTTGCGTCTTTCTCTATATTTTGCGACCTTTGTAAATTAGGTGCATTTGCAATTTTATTTTTTTTGAAAATTGTGCGCCTTTCTCTATATTTTGCGACCTTCTGTAGAGGCGCAAAAATTTTGTAAATTAGGTGCATTTGCAATTTTTTTTTTTTTGAAAATTTTTCGCCATTATGTAGAGGCGCAAAAATTTTGTAAATTAGGCGAATATGCAAATTTATGGTTTTTTGAAAATTCTGCGCCCTTCTGTAGATGCACAAAAATTGTGTAAATTAGGTGCATTTGCAATTTTATGGTTTGTGGGAAATTCTGCGTCTTTCTCTATATGCATTTGCAATTTTATGGTTTGTGGGAAATTTTGCGTCTTTCTCTATATTTTGCGACCTTCTGTAGATGCGCAAAAATTTTGTAAATAAGGTGCATTTGCAATTTTATTCTGTTTGAAAATTTTGTAAATTAGGCGCATTTGCAATTTTATGCTTTTATGAACATTTTGCTTCTTTTTCCATGATTTTCGCCCTTCTTTAGAGACGCAAATATTTTGTAAATTAGGTCATATGCAATTTATTCTTTTTTGAAAATTTTTCGTCCTTATTTAGAGGCTCAAACATTTTGTAAATTAGGAGCATTTGCAAGTTTATGCTTTTTATGTAGAGGCGCAAAAATTTTGTAAACTAGGCGCAATTGCAGTTTTATGCCTTTCTTTATATTTTACGCCCTTCTGTAGATGCGCGAAGATTTTGTAAATTATGCGCATTTGCAATTTTATGCTTTTTTGAAAATTTTCCCTTTTTCCCTATTTTGCGACCTTCCTTAGAGGGGCAAAGATTTTGTAAATTAGGTGCATTTGCTATTTTTTTTTTTTTTTGAAAATTTTGCGCCGTTATGTGGAGGCGCAAAAATTTTGTAAATTAGGAGCATTTGCAATTTTATGGATTTTTGAAAATTTTGCGCCTTTCTCTATATTTTACGCCCTTCTGCAGAGGCTCAAAAATTTTGTAAATTAGGTGCATTTGCAATTTTTTTTTTTTTTTTGAAAATTTTTCGCCGTTATGTAGAGGCGCAAAAATTTTGTAAATTAGACGCATTTGCAATTTTATGCTTTTTTGAAAATTCTGCGCCCTTCTGTAGATGCGCAAAGATTTTGTAAATTAGGTTAATTTGCAATTTTATGCTTTTTTGAAAATTTTGCGTCTTTCTCTATATTTTGCGACCTTCTGTAGAGGCGCAAAAATTTTGTAAATTAGGAGCATTTGCAATTTTATGGTTTTTTGAAAATTTTGCGCCTTTCTCTATATTTTACGCCCTTCTGTAGAGGCGCAAAAATTTTGTAAATTAGGTGCATTTGCAATTTTATTTATTTTTTTTTAAATTTTTCGACGTTATGTAGAGGCGCAAACATTTTGTAAATTAGACGCATTTGCAATTTTATGCTTTTTTGAAAATTCTGCGCCCTTCTGTAGATGCGCAAAGATTTTGTAAATTAGGTTAATTTGCAATTTTATGCTTTTTGAAAATTTTGCGTCTTTCTCTATATTTTGCGACCTTCTGTAGAGGCTCAAAATTTTGTAAATTAGGTGCATTTGCAATTTTTTTTTTTTTGAAAATTTTGCGCCGTTATGTAGAGGCGCAAAAATTTTTTGAATTAGGCGCATTTGCAATTTTATGGTTTTTTGAAAATTTTCGCCTTTTTCCATATTTTGCAACTTTCTTTAGAGGGGCAAAGATTTTGTAAATTAGGTGCATTTGCAATTTTATGCTTTTTTGAATATTCTGCGCCCTTCTGTACATGCGCAAAGATTTTTTAAATATGGTTCATTTGCAATTTTATGCTTTTTTGAAAATTTTGCGCCTTTCTCTATATTTTGCGAACTTCTGTAGAGGCGCAAAAATTTTGTAAATTAGGTGCATTTGCAATTTTATTTTTTTTTTTTCAAATTTTTCGCCGTTATGTAGAGGCGCAAACATTTTGTAAATTAGACGCATTTGCAATTTTATGCTTTTTTGAAAATTCTGCGCCCTTCTGTAGATGCGCAAAGATTTTGTAAATTAGGTTAATTTGCAATTTTATGCTTTTTTGAAAATTTTGCGTCTTTCTCTATATTTTGCGAACTTCTGTAGAGGCGCAAAAATTTTGTAAATTAGGTGCATTTGCAATTTTATTTTTTTTTTTTCAAATTTTTCGCCGTTATGTAGAGGCGCAAACATTTTGTAAATTAGACGCATTTGCAATTTTATGCTTTTTTGAAAATTCTGCGCCCTTCTGTAGATGCGCAAAGATTTTGTAAATTAGGTTAATTTGCAATTTTATGCTTTTTTGAAAATTTTGCGTCTTTCTCTATATTTTGCGACTTTCTGTAGAGGCTCAAAATTTTGTAAATTAGGTGCATTTGCAATTTTTTTTTTTTTGAAAATTTTGCGCCGTTATGTAGAGGCGCAAAAATTTTTTGAATTAGGCGCATTTGCAATTTTATGGTTTTTTGAAAATTTTCGCCTTTTTCCATATTTTGCAACTTTCTTTAGAGGGGCAAAGATTTTGTAAATTAGGTGCATTTGCAATTTTATGCTTTTTTGAATATTCTTCGCCCTTCTGTACATGCGCAAAGATTTTTTAAATATGGTTCATTTGCAATTTTATGCTTTTTTGAAAATTTTGCGCCTTTCTCTATATTTTGCCACCTTCTGTAGAGGCGCAAAAATTTTGAAAATTAGGTGCATTTGCAATTTTATTTTTTTTTTGAAAATTTTGCGCCGTTATGTAGAGGCGCAAAAATTTTGTAAATTAGGCGCATATGCAATTTTATGGTTTTTTGAAAATTCTGCGCCCTTCTGTAGATGCGCAAAAATTTTGTAAATTAGGTGCATTTGCAATTTTATGCTTTTTTGAAAATTTTGCGCTTTCTCTATATTTTGCGACCTTTGTAAATTAGGTGCATTTGCAATATTATTTTTTTTGAAAATTTTACGCCTTTCTCTATATTTTGCGACCTTCTGTAGATGCGCAAAAATTTTGTAAATTAGGTGCATTTGCAATTTTATTTTTTTTTTTGAAAATTCTGCGCCCTCTTGTAGATGCGCAAACATTTCGTAAATTAGGTTCATTTGATATTTTATGCTTTTTTGAACATTTTGCGTCTTTCTCTATATTTTGCGATCTTCTGTAAAGGCGCAAACATTTTGTAAATTAGGTGCATTTGCAATTTTATGGTTTTTGAGAAATTCTGCGCCCTTCTGTAGATGCGCAAAAATTTTGTAAATTAGGTGCATTTGCAATTTTTATTTTTTTTGAAAATTTTCGCCTTTTTCCATATTTTGCAACATTCTTTAGAGGGGCAAAGATTTTGTAAATTAGGTGCATTTGCAATTTTATGCTTTTTTGAAAATTTTGCGCCTTTCTCTATATTTTACGCCCTTCTGTAGAGGCGTAAATTAGGTGCATTTGCAGTTTTATGCCATTTTGAAAATTTTGCGCCTTTCTCTATATTTTGCGACCTTCTGTAGAGGCGCAAACATTTTGTAAATTAGGTACATTTGCAATTTTATTTTTTTTTTGAATATTCTGCGCCCTTCTGTAGATGCGCAAAGATTTTGTAAATTAGGCGCATTTGCAATTTTATGCTTTTTTGAAAATTTTCGCCTTTTTCCATATTTTGCAACTTTCTTTAGAGGGGCAAAGATTTTGTAAATTAGGTGCATTTGCAATTTTATGCTTTTTTGAATATTCTGCGCCCTTCTGTACATGCGCAAAGATTTTTTTAAATTTGGTTCATTTGCAATTTTATGCTTTTTTGAAAATTTTGCGCCCTTCTGTAGATGCGCAAAAATTTTGTATATTAGGTGCATTTGCAATTTTAATTTTTTTTTTTAATTTTGCGTCTTTCTCTATATTTTACTCCCTTCTGTAGAGGCGCAAACATTTTGTAAATTAGGTGATTTGCAATTTTAAGCTTTTTTGAAAATTTTGCGTCTTTCTCTATATTTTGCGACCTTCTGTAGATGCGCAAAAATTTTGTAAATAAGTTGCATTTGCAATTTTATTTATTTTTTGAAAATTTTGAGTCTTTTTCCATAATTTACGCCCCTCTGTAGAGGCGCAAAAATTTTGTAAATTAGGTGCATTTGCAATTTTATTCTGTTTGAAAATTTTGTAAATTAGGCGCATTTGCAATTTTATGCTTTTATAAACATTTTGCTTCTTTTTCCATGATTTTCGACCTTCTTTAGAGACGCAAAAATTTTGTAAATTAAGTCATATGCAATTTATTCTTTTTTGAAAATTTTTCGTCCTTATTTAGAGGCTCAAACATTTTGTAAACTAGGCGCATTTGCAGTTTTATGCTTTTTTGAAAAATTTGCGCCTTTCTTTATATTTTACGCCCTTCTGTAGATGCGCGAAGATTTTGTAAATTAGGCGCATTTGCAATTTTATGCTTTTTTGAAAATTTTCCCTTTTTCCATATTTTGCGACCTTCCTTAGAGGGGCAAAGATTTTGTACATTAGGTGCATTTGCTATTTTTTTTTTTTTTTTGCGCCGTTATGTCGAGGCGCAAAAATTTTGTAAATTAGGAGCATTTGCAATTTTATGGTTTTTTGAAAATTTTGCGCCTTTCTCTATTTTTGTTCGCCCTTCTGTAGAGGCGCAAAAATTTTTTAAATTAAGTGCATTTGCAATTTTATTTTTTTTTTGAAAATATTTCGCCGTTATGTAGAGGCGCAAAGATTTTGTAAATTAGACGCATTTGCAATTTTATGCTTTTTTGAAAATTCTGCGCCCTTCTGTAGATGCGCAAAGATTTTGTAAATTAGGTTAATTTGCAATTTTATGCTTTTTTGAAAATTTTGCGTCTTTCTCTATATTTTGCGACCTTCTGTAGAGGCGCAAAATTTTGAAAATTAGGTGCATTTGCTATTTTTTTTTTTTTTTTGAAAATTTTGCGCCGTTATGTGGAGGCGCAAAAATTTTGTAAATTAGGAGCATTTGCAATTTTATGGTTTTTTGAAAATTTTGCGCCTTTCTCTATATGTTACGCCCTTCTGTAGAGGTGCAAACATTTTGTAAATTAGGTGCATTTGCAATTTTATTTTTTTTTTTGAAAATTTTTCGCCGTTATGTAGAGGCGCAAAAATTTTGTAAATTAGACGCATTTGCAATTATATGCTTTTTTGAAAATTTTGCGCCCTTCTGTAGAGGCGCAAAAATTTTGTAAATTAGGATCATTTGCATTTTTATGGTTTTTTGAAAATTTTTCGCCTTTCTCTATATTTTACGCCCTTCTGTAGAGGCGCAAAAATTTTGTAAATTAGGTGCATTTGCAATTTTATGCTTTTTTGAAAATTTTCCGCCGTTATGTAGAGGCGCAAAAATTTTGTAAATTAGGCGCATTTGCAATTTTATGCTTTTTTGAAAATTCTGCGCCCTTCTGTAGATGCGCAAAGATTTTGTAAATTAGGTTAATTTGCAATTTTATGCTTTTTTGCAAATGCGCAAAATTTTGTAAATTAGGTGCATTTGCATTTTTATTTTTTTGAAAATTTTGCGCCGTTATGTAGAGGCGCAAACATTTTTTAAATTAGGCGCATTTGCAATTTTATGGTTCATTGAAAATTTTGCGCCTTTCTCTATATTTTACGCCCTTCTGTAGAGGCACAAACATTTTGTAAATTAGGTGCATTTGCAATTTTTTTTTTTTTTTTTGAAAATTTTTCGCCGTTATGTAGAGGCGCAAAAATTTTGTAAATTAGACGCATTTGCAATTTTATGCTTTTTTGAAAATTCTGCGCCCTTCTGTAGATGCGCAAAGATTTTGTAAATTAGGTTAATTTGCAATTTTATGCTTTTTTGAAAATTTTGCGTATTTCTCTATATTTTGCGACCTTCTGTAGAGGCGCAAGAATTTTGTAAATTAGGAGCATTTGCAATTTTATGGTTTTTTGAAAATTTTGCGCCTTTCTCTATATTTTACGCCCTTCTGTAGAGGCGCAAAAATTTTGTAAATTAGGTGCATTTGCAATTTTATTTTTTTTTTTCAAATTTTTCGCCGTTATGTAGAGGCGCAAACATTTTGTAAATTAGACGCATTTGCAATTTTATGCTTTTTTGAAAATTCTGCGCCCTTCTGTAGATGCGCAAAGATTTTGTAAATTAGGTTAATTTGCAATTTTATGCTTTTTTGAAAATTTTGCGTCTTTCTCTATATTTTGCGACTTTCTGTAGAGGCTCAAAATTTTGTAAATTAGGTGCATTTGCAATTTTTTTTTTTTTGAAAATTTTGCGCCGTTATGTAGAGGCGCAAAAATTTTTTGAATTAGGCGCATTTGCAATTTTATGGTTTTTTGAAAATTTTCGCCTTTTTCCATATTTTGCAACTTTCTTTAGAGGGGCAAAGATTTTGTAAATTATGTGCATTTGCAATTTTATGCTTTTTTGAATATTCTGCGCCCTTCTGTACATGCGCAAAGATTTTTTAAATATGGTTCATTTGCAATTTTATGCTTTTTTGAAAATTTTGCGCCTTTCTCTATATTTTGCCACCTTCTGTAGAGGCGCAAACATTTTGTAAATTAGGTACATTTGCAATTTTATTTTTTTTTTGAATATTCTGCGCCCTTCTGTAGATGCGCAAAGATTTTGTAAATTAGGCTCATTTGCAATTTTATGCTTTTTTGAAAATTTTCGCCTTTTTCCATATTTTGCAACTTTCTTTAGAGGGGCAAAGATTTTGTAAATTAGGCGCATTTGCAATTTTATGCTTTTTTGAATATTCTGCGCCCTTCTGTACATGCGCAAAGATTTTTTTAAATTTGGTTCATTTGCAATTTTATGCTTTTTTGAAAATTTTGCGCCCTTCTGTAGATGCGCAAAAATTTTGTATATTAGGTGCATTTGCAATTTTAATTTTTTTTTTTAATTTTGCGTCTTTCTCTATATTTTACGCCCTTCTGTAGAGGCGCAAACATTTTGTAAATTAGGTGATTTGCAATTTTAAGCTTTTTTGAAAATTTTGCGTCTTTCTCTATATTTTGCGACCTTCTGTAGATGCGCAAAAATTTTGTAAATAAGTTGCATTTGCAATTTTATTTATTTTTTGAAAATTTTGAGTCTTTTTCCATAATTTACGCCCCTCTGTAGAGGCGCAAAAATTTTGTAAATTAGGTGCATTTGCAATTTTATTCTGTTTGAAAATTTTGTAAATTAGGCGCATTTGCAATTTTATGCTTTTATGAACATTTTGCTTCTTTTTCCATGATTTTCGCCCTTCTTTAGAGACGCAAAAATTTTGTAAATTAAGTCATATGCAATTTATTCTTTTTTGAAAATTTTTCGTCCTTATTTAGAGGCTCAAACATTTTGTAAATTAGGAGCATTTGCAAGTTTATGCTTTTTATGTAGAGGCGCAAAAATTTTGTAAACTAGGCGCATTTGCAGTTTTATGCTTTTTTGAAAAATTTGCGCCTTTCTTTATATTTTACGCCCTTCTGTAGATGCGCGAAGATTTTGTAAATTAGGCGCATTTGCAATTTTATGCTTTTTTGAAAATTTTCCCTTTTTCCATATTTTGCGACCTTCCTTAGAGGGGCAAAGATTTTGTAAATTAGGTGCATTTGCTATTTTTTTTTTTTAATTTTGCGCCGTTATGTCGAGGCGCAAAAATTTTGTAAATTAGGAGCATTTGCAATTTTATGGTTTTTTGAAAATTTTGCGCCTTTCTCTATTTTTGTTCGCCCTTCTGTAGAGGCGCAAAAATTTTTTAAATTAAGTGCATTTGCAATTTTATTTTTTTTTTGAAAATATTTCGCCGTTATGTAGAGGCGCAAAGATTTTGTAAATTAGACGCATTTGCAATTTTATGCTTTTTTGAAAATTCTGCGCCCTTCTGTAGATGCGCAAAGATTTTGTAAATTAGGTTAATTTGCAATTTTATGCTTTTTTGAAAATTTTGCGTCTTTCTCTATATTTTGCGACCTTCTGTAGAGGCGCAAAATTTTGAAAATTAGGTGCATTTGCTATTTTTTTTTTTTTTTTGAAAATTTTGCGCCGTTATGTGGAGGCGCAAAAATTTTGTAAATTAGGAGCATTTGCAATTTTATGGTTTTTTGAAAATTTTGCGCCTTTCTCTATATTTTACGCCCTTCTGTAGAGGTGCAAACATTTTGTAAATTAGGTGCATTTGCAATTTTATTTTTTTTTTTGAAAATTTTTCGCCGTTATGTAGAGGCGCAAAAATTTTGTAAATTAGACGCATTTGCAATTATATGCTTTTTTGAAAATTTTGCGCCCTTCTGTAGAGGCGCAAAAATTTTGTAAATTAGGATCATTTGCATTTTTATGGTTTTTTGAAAATTTTGCGCCTTTCTCTATATTTTACGCCCTTCTGTAGAGGCGCAAAAATTTTGTAAATTAGGTGCATTTGCAATTTTATTTTTTTTTTTTCAAATTTTTCGCCGTTATGTAGAGGCGCAAACATTTTGTAAATTAGACGCATTTGCAATTTTATGCTTTTTTGAAAATTCTGCGCCCTTCTGTAGATGCGCAAAGATTTTGTAAATTAGGTTAATTTGCAATTTTATGCTTTTTTGAAAATTTTGCGTCTTTCTCTATATTTTGCGACTTTCTGTAGAGGCTCAAAATTTTGTAAATTAGGTGCATTTGCAATTTTTTTTTTTTTGAAAATTTTGCGCCGTTATGTAGAGGCGCAAAAATTTTTTGAATTAGGCGCATTTGCAATTTTATGGTTTTTTGAAAATTTTCGCCTTTTTCCATATTTTGCAACTTTCTTTAGAGGGGCAAAGATTTTGTAAATTATGTGCATTTGCAATTTTATGCTTTTTTGAATATTCTGCGCCCTTCTGTACATGCGCAAAGATTTTTTAAATATGGTTCATTTGCAATTTTATGCTTTTTTGAAAATTTTGCGCCTTTCTCTATATTTTGCCACCTTCTGTAGAGGCGCAAAAATTTTGTAAATTAGGTGCATTTGCAATTTTATTTTTTTTTTGAAAATTTTGAGCCGTTATGTAGAGGCGCAAAAATTTTGTAAATTAGGCGCATATGCAATTTTATGGTTTTTTGAAAATTCTGCGCCCTTCTGTAGATGCGCAAAAATTTTGTAAATTAGGTGCATTTGCAATTTTATGCTTTTTTGAAAATTTTGCGCTTTCTCTATATTTTGCGACCTTTATAAATTAGGTGCATTTGCAATATTATTTTTTTTTGAAAATTTTGCGCCTTTCTCTATATTTTGCGACCTTCTGTAGATGCGCAAAAATTTTGTAAATTAGGTGCATTTGCAATTTTATTTTTTTTTTTGAAAATTCTGCGCCCTCTTGTAGATGCGCAAACATTTCGTAAATTAGGTTCATTTGATATTTTATGCTTTTTTGAACATTTTGCGTCTTTCTCTATATTTTGCGATCTTCTGTAAAGGCGCAAACATTTTGTAAATTAGGTGCATTTGCAATTTTATGGTTTTTGAGAAATTCTGCGCCCTTCTGTAGATGCGCAAAAATTTTGTAAATTAGGTGCATTTGCAATTTTTATTTTTTTTGAAAATTTTCGCCTTTTTCCATATTTTGCAACATTCTTTAGAGGGGCAAAGATTTTGTAAATTAGGTGCATATGCAATTTTTATCTTTTTTGAAAATTTTGCGCCTTTCTCTATATTTTACGCCCTTCTGTAGAGGCGTAAATTAGGTGCATTTGCAGTTTTATGCTTTTTTGAAAATTTTGCGCCTTTCTCTATATTTTGCGACCTTCTGTAGAGGCGCAAACATTTTGTAAATTAGGTACATTTGCAATTTTATTTTTTTTTGAATATTCTGCGCCCTTCTGTAGATGCGCAAAGATTTTGTAAATTAGGCGCATTTGCAATTTTATGCTTTTTTGAAAATTTTCGCCTTTTTCCATATTTTGCAACTTTCTTTAGAGGGGCAAAGATTTTGTAAATTATGCGCATTTGCAATTTTATGCTTTTTTGAATATTCTGCGCCCTTCTGTACATGCGCAAAGATTTTTTTAAATTTGGTTCATTTGCAATTTTATGCTTTTTTGAAAATTTTGCGCCCTTCTGTAGATGCGCAAAAATTTTGTATATTAGGTGCATTTGCAATTTTAATTTTTTTTTTTAATTTTGCGTCTTTCTCTATATTTTACGCCCTTCTGTAGAGGCGCAAACATTTTGTAAATTAGGTGATTTGCAATTTTAAGCTTTTTTGAAAATTTTGCGTCTTTCTCTATATTTTGCGACCTTCTGTAGATGCGCAAAAATTTTGTAAATAAGTTGCATTTGCAATTTTATTTATTTTTTGAAAATTTTGAGTCTTTTTCCATAATTTACGCCCCTCTGTAGAGGCGCAAAAATTTTGTAAATTAGGTGCATTTGCAATTTTATTCTGTTTGAAAATTTTGTAAATTAGGCGCATTTGCAATTTTATGCTTTTATGAACATTTTGCTTCTTTTTCCATGATTTTCGCCCTTCTTTAGAGACGCAAAAATTTTGTAAATTAAGTCATATGCAATTTATTCTTTTTTGAAAATTTTTCGTCCTTATTTAGAGGCTCAAACATTTTGTAAATTAGGAGCATTTGCAAGTTTATGCTTTTTATGTAGAGGCGCAAAAATTTTGTAAACTAGGCGCATTTGCAGTTTTATGCTTTTTTGAAAAATTTGCGCCTTTCTTTATATTTTACGCCCTTCTGTAGATGCGCGAAGATTTTGTAAATTAGGCGCATTTGCAATTTTATGCTTTTTTGAAAATTTTCCCTTTTTCCATATTTTGCGACCTTCCTTAGAGGGGCAAAGATTTTGTAAATTAGGTGCATTTGCTATTTTTTTTTTTTAATTTTGCGCCGTTATGTCGAGGCGCAAAAATTTTGTAAATTAGGAGCATTTGCAATTTTATGGTTTTTTGAAAATTTTGCGCCTTTCTCTATTTTTGTTCGCCCTTCTGTAGAGGCGCAAAAATTTTTTAAATTAAGTGCATTTGCAATTTTATTTTTTTTTTGAAAATATTTCGCCGTTATGTAGAGGCGCAAAGATTTTGTAAATTAGACGCATTTGCAATTTTATGCTTTTTTGAAAATTCTGCGCCCTTCTGTAGATGCGCAAAGATTTTGTAAATTAGGTTAATTTGCAATTTTATGCTTTTTTGAAAATTTTGCGTCTTTCTCTATATTTTGCGACCTTCTGTAGAGGCGCAAAATTTTGAAAATTAGGTGCATTTGCTATTTTTTTTTTTTTTTTGAAAATTTTGCGCCGTTATGTGGAGGCGCAAAAATTTTGTAAATTAGGAGCATTTGCAATTTTAAGGTTTTTTGAAAATTTTGCGCCTTTCTCTATATTTTACGCCCTTCTGTAGAGGTGCAAACATTTTGTAAATTAGTGCATTTGCAATTTTATTTTTTTTTTTGAAAATTTTTCGCCGTTATGTAGAGGCGCAAAAATTTTGTAAATTAGACGCATTTGCAATTATATGCTTTTTTGAAAATTTTGCGCCCTTCTGTAGAGGCGCAAAAATTTTGTAAATTAGGATCATTTGCATTTTTATGGTTTTTTGAAAATTTTGCGCCTTTCTCTATATTTTACGCCCTTCTGTAGAGGCGCAAAAATTTTGTAAATTAGGTGCACTTGCAATTTTATGCTTTTTTGAAAATTTTCCGCCGTTATGTAGAGGCGCAAAAATTTTGTAAATTAGGCGCATTTGCAATTTTATGCTTTTTTGAAAATTCTGCGCCCTTCTGTAGATGCGCAAAGATTTTGTAAATTAGGTTAATTTGCAATTTTATGCTTTTTTGCAAATGCGCAAAATTTTGTAAATTAGGTGCATTTGCATTTTTATTTTTTTGAAAATTTTGCGCCGTTATGTAGAGGCGCAAACATTTTTTAAATTAGGCGCATTTGCAATTTTATGCTTTTATGAACATTTTGCTTCTTTTTCCATGATTTTCGCCCTTCTTTAGAGACGCAAAAATTTTGTAAATTAAGTCATATGCAATTTATTCTTTTTTGAAAATTTTTCGTCCTTATTTAGAGGCTCAAACATTTTGTAAATTAGGAGCATTTGCAAGTTTATGCTTTTTATGTAGAGGCGCAAAAATTTTGTAAACTAGGCGCATTTGCAGTTTTATGCTTTTTTGAAAAATTTGCGCCTTTCTTTATATTTTACGCCCTTCTGTAGATGCGCGAAGATTTTGTAAATTAGGCGCATTTGCAATTTTATGCTTTTTTGAAAATTTTCCCTTTTTCCATATTTTGCGACCTTCCTTAGAGGGGCAAAGATTTTGTAAATTAGGTGCATTTGCTATTTTTTTTTTTTAATTTTGCGCCGTTATGTCGAGGCGCAAAAATTTTGTAAATTAGGAGCATTTGCAATTTTATGGTTTTTTGAAAATTTTGCGCCTTTCTCTATTTTTGTTCGCCCTTCTGTAGAGGCGCAAAAATTTTTTAAATTAAGTGCATTTGCAATTTTATTTTTTTTTTGAAAATATTTCGCCGTTATGTAGAGGCGCAAAGATTTTGTAAATTAGACGCATTTGCAATTTTATGCTTTTTTGAAAATTCTGCGCCCTTCTGTAGATGCGCAAAGATTTTGTAAATTAGGTTAATTTGCAATTTTATGCTTTTTTGAAAATTTTGCGTCTTTCTCTATATTTTGCGACCTTCTGTAGAGGCGCAAAATTTTGAAAATTAGGTGCATTTGCTATTTTTTTTTTTTTTGAAAATTTTGCGCCGTTATGTGGAGGCGCAAAAATTTTGTAAATTAGGAGCATTTGCAATTTTAAGGTTTTTTGAAAATTTTGCTCCTTTCTCTATATTTTACGCCCTTCTGTAGAGGTGCAAACATTTTGTAAATTAGTGCATTTGCAATTTTATTTTTTTTTTTGAAAATTTTTCGCCGTTATGTAGAGGCGCAAAAATTTTGTAAATTAGACGCATTTGCAATTATATGCTTTTTTGAAAATTTTGCGCCCTTCTGTAGAGGCGCAAAAATTTTGTAAATTAGGATCATTTGCATTTTTATGGTTTTTTGAAAATTTTGCGCCTTTCTCTATATTTTACGCCCTTCTGTAGAGGCGCAAAAATTTTGTAAATTAGGTGCACTTGCAATTTTATGCTTTTTTGAAAATTTTCCGCCGTTATGTAGAGGCGCAAAAATTTTGTAAATTAGGCGCATTTGCAATTTTATGCTTTTTTGAAAATTCTGCGCCCTTCTGTAGATGCGCAAAGATTTTGTAAATTAGGTTAATTTGCAATTTTATGCTTTTTTGCAAATGCGCAAAATTTTGTAAATTAGGTGCATTTGCATTTTTATTTTTTTGAAAATTTTGCGCCGTTATGTAGAGGCGCAAACATTTTTTAAATTAGGCGCATTTGCAATTTTATGGTTCATTGAAAATTTTGCGCCTTTCTCTATATTTTACGCCCTTCTGTAGAGGCGCAAACATTTTGTAAATTAGGTGCATTTGCAATTTTATTTTTTTTTTGAAAATTTTTCGCCGTTATGTAGAGGCGCAAACATTTTGTAAATTAGGTGCATTTGCAATTTTTATCTTTTTTGAAAATTTTCGCCTTTTTCCATATTTTGCAACATTCTCTAGAGGAGCAAAGATTTTGTAAATTAGGTGCATATGCAATTTTTATCTTTTTTGAAAATTTTGCGCCTTTCTCTATATTTTACGCCCTTCTGTAGAGGCGTAAATTAGGTGCATTTGCAGTTTTATGCTTTTTTGAAAATTTTGCGCCTTTCTCTATATTTTGCGACCTTCTGTAGAGGCGCAAACATTTTGTAAATTAGATACATTTGCAATTTTTATCTTTTTTGAAAATTTTCGCCTTTTTCCATATTTTGCAACATTCTTTAGAGGAGCAAAGATTTTGTAAATTAGGTGCATATGCAATTTTTATCTTTTTTGAAAATTTTGCGCCTTTCTCTATATTTTACGCCCTTCTGTAGAGGCGTAAATTAGGTGCATTTGCAGTTTTATGCTTTTTTGAAAATTTTGCGCCTTTCTCTATATTTTGCGACCTTCTGTAGAGGCGCAAACATTTTGTAAATTAGGTACATTTGCAATTTAATTTTTTTTTTGAATATTCTGCGCCCTTCTGTAGATGCGCAAAGATTTTGTAAATTAGGCGCATTTCCAATTTTATGCTTTTTTGAAAATTTTCGCCTTTTCCCATATTTTGCAACTTTCTTTAGAGGGGCAAAGATTTTGTAAATTAGGTGCATTTGCAATTTTATGCTTTTTTGAATATTCTGCGCCCTTCTGTACATGCGCAAAGATTTTTTAAATTTGGTTCATTTGCAATTTTATGCTTTTTTGAAAATTTTGCGCCCTTCTGTAGATGCGCAAAAATTTTGTATATTAAGTGCATTTGCAATTTTAATTTTTTTTTGAAAATTTTGCGTCTTTCTCTATATTTTACGCCCTTCTGTAGAGGCGCAAACATTTTGTAAATTAGGTCATTTGAAATTTTATGCTTTTTTGAAAGTTTTGCGTCTTTCTCTATATTTTGCGACCTTCTGTAGATGCGCAAAAATTTTGTAAATAAGGTGCATTTGCAATTTTATTTATTTTTTGAAAATTTTGAGTGTTTTTCCATAATTTACGCCCTTCTTTAGAGGCGCAAAAATTTTGTAAATTAGGTGCATTTGCAATTTTATTCTGTTTGAAAATTTTGTAAATTAGGCGCATTTGCAATTTTATGCTTTTATGAACATTTTGCTTCTTTTTCCAAGATTTTCGCCCTTCTTTACAGACGCAAAAATTTTGTAAATTAGGTCATATGCAATTTATTCTTTTTTGAACATTTTTCGTCCTTATTTAGAGGCTCAAACATTTTGTAAATTAGGAGCATTTGCAAGTTTATGCTTTTTATGTAGAGGCGCAAAAATTTTGTAAACTAGGCGCATTTGCAGTTTTATGCTTTTTTGAAAAATTTGCGCCTTTCTTTATATTTTACGCCCTTCTGTAGATGCGCGAAGATTTTGTAAATTAGGCGCATTTGCAATTTTATGCTTTTATGAACATTTTGCTTCTTTTTCCATGATTTTCGTGATTTACAGACGCAAAAATTTTGTAAATTAGGTCATATGCAATTTATTCTTTTTTGAAAATTTTTCGTCCTTATTTAGAGGCTCAAACATTTTGTAAATTAGGAGCATTTGCAAGTTTATGCTTTTTGTGTAGAGGCGCAAAAATTTTGTAAATTAGGAGCATTTGCAATTTTATGGTTTTTTGAAAATTTTGCGCCTTTCTCTATATTTTACGCCCTTCTGTAGAGGCGCAAACATTTTGTAAATTAGGTGCATTTGCAATTTTATGCTTTTTTAAAAATTTTCCGCCGTTATGTACAGGCGCAAAATTTTTGTAAATTAGGCGCATTTGCAATTTTATGCTTTTTTGAAAATTCTGCGCCCTTCTGTAGATGCGCAAAGATTTTGTAAATTAGGTTAATTTGCAATTTTATGCTTTTTTGCTTTTTTGCAAATGCGCAAAATTTTGTAAATTAGGTGCATTTGCATTATTTTTTTTTTTTTGAAAATTTTGCGCCGTTATGTAGAGGCGCAAAAATTTTGTAAATTAGGCGCATTTGCAATTTTATGGTTTTTTGAAAATTCTGCGCCCTTCTGTAGATGCGCAAAAATTTTGTAAATTAGTTGCATTTGCAATTTTTTTTTTTTTTTTTGAGAATTTTGCGCCTTTCTCTATATTATACGCCCTTCTGTAGAGGCGCAAAAATTTTGTAAATTATGCGCATTTGCAATTTTATGCTTTTTTAAAAATTTTGCGACTTTCTCTATATTTTACGCCCTATTGTAGAGGAGCAAAAATTTTGTAAATTAGGTTCATTTGCAATTTTATGCTTTTTTGAAAATTGTGCGCCTTTCTCTATATTTTGCGACCTTCTGTAGAGGTGCAAAAATTTTGTAAATTAGGCGCATTTGCAATTTTATGGTTTTTTGAAAATTCTGCGCCCTTCTGTAGATGCGCAAAAATTTTGTAAATTAGGTGCATTTGCATTTTTTTTCTTTTTTGAAAATTTTGCGCCTTTTTCTATATTTTACGCCCTTCTGTAGAGGCGCAAAAATTTTGTAAATTAGGTTCATTTGCAATTTTATGCGTTTTTGAAAATTTTGTCCCTTTCTCTATATTTTACGCCCTTCAGTAGAGGCGTAAATTAGGTGCATTTGCAGTTTTATGCTTTTTTGAAAATTTTGCGCCTTTCTCTATATTTTGCGACCTTCTGTAGAGGCGCAAACATTTTGTAAATTAGGTACATTTGCAATTTTTATCTTTTTTGAAAATTTTCGCCTTTTTCCATATTTTGCAACATTCTTTAGAGGAGCAAAGATTTTGTAAATTAGGTGCATATGCAATTTTTATCTTTTTTGAAAATTTTGCGCCTTTCTCTATATTTTACGCCCTTCTGTAGAGGCGTAAATTAGGTGCATTTGCAGTTTTATGCTTTTTTGAAAATTTTGCGCCTTTCTCTATATTTTGCGACCTTCTGTAGAGGCGCAAACATTTTGTAAATTAGGTACATTTGCAATTTAATTTTTTTTTTGAATATTCTGCGCCCTTCTGTAGATGCGCAAAGATTTTGTAAATTAGGCGCATTTGCAATTTTATGCTTTTTTGAAAATTTTCGCCTTTTTCCAAATTTTGCAACTTTCTTTAGAGGGGCAAAGATTTTGTAAATTAGGTGCATTTGCAATTTTATGGTTTTTTGAATATTCTGCGCCCTTCTGTACATGCGCAAAGATTTTTTAAATTTGGTTCATTTGCAATTTTATGCTTTTTTGAAAATTTTGCGCCCTTCTGTAGATGCGCAAAAATTTTGTATATTAAGTGCATTTGCAATTTTAATTTTTTTTTGAAAATTTTGCGTCTTTCTCTATATTTTACGCCCTTCTGTAGAGGCGCAAACATTTTGTAAAATAGGTCATTTGAAATTTTATGCTTTTTTGAAAGTTTTGCGTCTTTCTCTATATTTTGCGACCTTCTGTAGATGCGCAAAAATTTTGTAACTTATATGAATTTGCAATTTTAGTCTTTTTTGAAAATTTTGCGCCTTTCTCTATATTTTGCGACCTTCTGTAGAGGTGCAAAAATTTTGTAAATTAGGCGCATTTGCAATTTTATGGTTTTTTGAAAATTCTGCGCCCTTCTGTAGATGCGCAAAAATTTTGTAAATTAGGTGCATTTGCATTTTTTTTTCTTTTTTGAAAATTTTGCGCCTTTTTCTATATTTTACGCCCTTCTGTAGAGGCGCAAAAATTTTGTAAATTAGGTTCATTTGCAATTTTATGCGTTTTTGAAAATTTTGTCCCTTTCTCTATATTTTACGCCCTTCAGTAGAGGCGTAAATTAGGTGCATTTGCAGTTTTATGCTTTTTTGAAAATTTTGCGCCTTTCTCTATATTTTGCGACCTTCTGTAGAGGCGCAAACATTTTGTAAATTAGGTACATTTGCAATTTTTATCTTTTTTGAAAATTTTCGCCTTTTTCCATATTTTGCAACATTCTTTAGAGGAGCAAAGATTTTGTAAATTAGGTGCATATGCAATTTTTATCTTTTTTGAAAATTTTGCGCCTTTCTCTATATTTTACGCCCTTCTGTAGAGGCGTAAATTAGGTGCATTTGCAGTTTTATGCTTTTTTGAAAATTTTGCGCCTTTCTCTATATTTTGCGACCTTCTGTAGAGGCGCAAACATTTTGTAAATTAGGTACATTTGCAATTTAATTTTTTTTTTGAATATTCTGCGCCCTTCTGTAGATGCGCAAAGATTTTGTAAATTAGGCGCATTTGCAATTTTATGCTTTTTTGAAAATTTTCGCCTTTTTCCAAATTTTGCAACTTTCTTTAGAGGGGCAAAGATTTTGTAAATTAGGTGCATTTGCAATTTTATGCTTTTTTGAATATTCTGCGCCCTTCTGTACATGCGCAAAGATTTTTTAAATTTGGTTCATTTGCAATTTTATGCTTTTTTGAAAATTTTGCGCCCTTCTGTAGATGCGCAAAAATTTTGTATATTAAGTGCATTTGCAATTTTAATTTTTTTTTTAAAATTTTGCGTCTTTCTCTATATTTTACGCCCTTCTGTAGAGGCGCAAACATTTTGTAAAATAGGTCATTTGAAATTTTATGCTTTTTTGAAAGTTTTGCGTCTTTCTCTATATTTTGCGACCTTCTGTAGATGCGCAAAAATTTTGTAAATAAGGTGCATTTGCAATTTTATTTATTTTTTGAAAATTTTGAGTGTTTTTCCATAATTTACGCCCTTCTTTAGAGGCGCAAAAATTTTGTAAATTAGGTACATTTGCAATTTTATTCTGTTTGAAAATTTTGTAAATTAGGCGCATTTGCAATTTTATGCATTTATGAACATTTTGCTTCTTTTTCCATGATTTTCGCCCTTCTTTACAGACGCAAAAATTTTGTAAATTAGGTCATATGCAATTTATTCTTTTTTGAAAATTTTTCGTCCTTATTTAGAGGCTCAAACATTTTGTAAATTAGGAGCATTTGCAAATTTATGCTTTTTATGTAGAGGCGCAAAAATTTTGTAAACTAGGCGCATTTTCAGTTTTATGCTTTTTTGAAAAATTTGCGCCTTTCTTTATATTTTACGCCCTTCTGTAGATGCGCGAAGATTTTGTAAATTAGGCGCATTTGCAATTTTATGCTTTTATGAACATTTTGCTTCTTTTTCCATGATTTTCGTGATTTACAGACGCAAAAATTTTGTAAATTAGGTCATATGCAATTTATTCTTTTTTGAAAATTTTTCGTCCTTATTTAGAGGCTCAAACATTTTGTAAATTAGGAGCATTTGCAAGTTTATGCTTTTTGTGGTGAGGCGCAAAAATTTTGTAAATTAGGAGCATTTGCAATTTTATGGTTTTTTGAAAATTTTGCGCCTTTCTCTATATTTTACGCCCTTCTGTAGAGGCGCAAACATTTTGTAAATTAGGTGCATTTGCAATTTTATGCTTTTTTAAAAATTTTCCGCCGTTATGTACAGGCGCAAAATTTTTGTAAATTAGGCGCATTTGCAATTTTATGCTTTTTTGAAAATTCTGCGCCCTTCTGTAGATGCGCAAAGATTTTGTAAATTAGGTTAATTTGCAATTTTATGCTTTTTTGCTTTTTTGCAAATGCGCAAAATTTTGTAAATTAGGTGCATTTGCATTATTTTTTTTTTTTTTGAAAATTTTGCGCCGTTATGTAGAGGCGCAAACATTTTGTAAATTATGCGCATTTGCAATTTTATGCTTTTTTAAAAATTTTGCGACTTTCTCTATATTTTGTGACATTCTGTAGAGGCGCAAAAATTTTGTAACTTATATGAATTTGCAATTTTAGTCTTTTTTGAAAATTTTGCGCCGTATAGGCGCAAAAATTTTGTAAATTAGGCGCATTTGCAATTTTATGGTTTTTTGAAAATTCTGCGCCCTTCTGTAGATGCGCAAAGATTTTGTAAATTAGGTACATTTGCAATTTTATGCTTTTTTGAAAATTTTGCGTCTTTCTCTATATTTTGCGACCTTTGTAAATTAGGTGCATTTGCAATTTTATTTTTTTTTGGAAATTTTGCGCCTTTTTCTATATTTTGCGACCTTCTGTAGTGGCGAAAACATTTTGTAAATTAGGCGCATTTGCAATTTTATGCTTTTTTGAAAGTTTTGCGTCTTTTTCCATAATTTTCGCCCTTCATTAGAGGTGCAAAAATATTGTAAATTAGGTGCATTTGCAAGTTTATGCTTTTTTGAAAATTTTGCGTTTTTTTTCAAAATTTTGCGTCCTTATGTAGAGGCGCAAACATTTTGTAAACTAGGCGCATATTTTTCGACCTTCTTTGGAGGGGCAAAGATTTTGTATGTTAGGTGCATTTGCAATTTTATTTTTTTTTGAAAATTCTGCACGCTTTTGTAGATCCGCAAAGATTTTGTAAATTAGGTTCATTTGCAATTTTATTCGGTTTTGAAAATTTTGCGCCTTTCTCTATGTTTTGAGTCCTTCTGTAGAGACGCGAAAATGTTGTAAATTAAGTTCATTTGCAACTATATTCTTTTTTGAAAATTTGGCGCTCTTATATAGAAGAGCAAAGATTTTGTAAATTTGGCGCATTTGCATTTTTATGCTTTTTTGAAAATTTTGCGTCGTTTTCCATAATTTTCGGCCTTCTTTACAGGCGCAAAAATTTTGTAAATTTGGTCATTTGCAATTTATTCTTTTTTGAAAATTTTTCGCCCTTATTTAGAGGCTCAAACATTTTGTAAATTAGGTGCATTTGCAAGTCTATGTTTTTTTGAAAATTTTGGGTTTTTTTCAAAATTTTGTGCCCTTATGTAGAGGCGCAAAAATTTTGTAAACTAGGCGCATTGTAAACTATGCGCTTATTTTGCGACCTTCTTTAGATGGGCAAAGATTTTGTAAATTAGGTTCATTTGCAATTTTATGCTTTTTTGAAACTGTTGCGCCTTTCTCTATATTTTGCGACCTTCTGCAGAGGCGCAACAATTTTGTAAATTAGGTACATTTGCAATTTTATTCTTTTTTTTGAAAATTTTGAGCCCTTCTGTAGATGCGCAAAGATTTTGTAAATTAGGTGCATTTGCAATTTTATGCTTTTTTGAAAATTTTGCGTCGTTTTCCATAACTTTCGCCCTTCTTTAGAGGCGCAAACATTTTGAAAATTAGGTCATATGCAATTTATTCTTTTTTGAAAATTTTTCGTCCTTATTTAGAGGCTCAAACATTTTGTAAATTAGGAGCATTTGCAAGTTTATGCTTTTTGTGGTGAGGCGCAAAAATTTTGTAAATTAGGAGCATTTGCAATTTTATGGTTTTTTGAAAATTTTGCGCCTTTCTCTATATTTTACGCCCTTCTGTAGAGGCGCAAACATTTTGTAAATTAGGTGCATTTGCAATTTTATGCTTTTTTAAAAATTTTCCGCCGTTATGTACAGGCGCAAAATTTTTGTAAATTAGGCGCATTTGCAATTTTATGCTTTTTTGAAAATTCTGCGCCCTTCTGTAGATGCGCAAAGATTTTGTAAATTAGGTTAATTTGCAATTTTATGCTTTTTTGCTTTTTTGCAAATGCGCAAAATTTTGTAAATTAGGTGCATTTGCATTATTTTTTTTTTTTTTGAAAATTTTGCGCCGTTATGTAGAGGCGCAAACATTTTGTAAATTATGCGCATTTGCAATTTTATGCTTTTTTAAAAATTTTGCGACTTTCTCTATATTTTGTGACATTCTGTAGAGGCGCAAAAATTTTGTAACTTATATGAATTTGCAATTTTAGTCTTTTTTGAAAATTTTGCGCCGTATAGGCGCAAAAATTTTGTAAATTAGGCGCATTTGCAATTTTATGGTTTTTTGAAAATTCTGCGCCCTTCTGTAGATGCGCAAAGATTTTGTAAATTAGGTTAATTTGCAATTTTATGCTTTTTTGCTTTTTTGCAAATGCGCAAAATTTTGTAAATTAGGTGCATTTGCATTATTTTTTTTTTTTTTGAAAATTTTGCGCCGTTATGTACAGGCGCAAAATTTTTGTAAATTAGGCGCATTTGCAATTTTATGGTTTTTTGAAAATTCTGCGCCCTTCTGTAGATGCGCAAAAATTTTGTAAATTAGGTGCATTTGCAATTTTTTTTTTTTTTTTTGAGAATTTTGCGCCTTTCTCTATATTTTACGCCCTTCTGTAGAGGCGCAAAAATTTTGTAAATTATGCGCATTTCCAATTTTATGCTTTTTTAAAAATTTTGCGACTTTCTCTATATTTTGTGACATTCTGTAGAGGCGCAAAAATTTTGTAACTTATATGAATTTGCAATTTTAGTCTTTTTTGAAAATTTTGCGCCGTATAGGCGCAAAAATTTTGTAAATTAGGCGCATTTGCAATTTTATGGTTTTTTGAAAATTCTGCGCCCTTCTGTAGATGCGCAAAAATTTTGTAAATTAGGTGCCTTTGCAATTTTTATCTTTTTTGAAAATTTTGCGCCTTTCTCTATATTTTACGCCCTTCTGTAGAGGAGCAAAAATTTTGTAAATTAGGTTCATTTGCAATTTTATGCTTTTTTGAAAATTGTGCGCCTTTCTCTATATTTTGCGACCTTCTGTAGATGCGCAAAGATTTTGTAAATTAGGTTAATTTGCAATTTTATGCTTTTTTGCTTTTTTGCAAATGCGCAAAATTTTGTAAATTAGGTGCATTTGCATTTTTTTTCTTTTTTGAAAATTTTGCGCCTTTTTCTATATTTTACGCCCTTCTGTAGAGGCGCAAAAATTTTGTAAATTAGGTTCATTTGCAATTTTATGCGTTTTTGAAAATTTTGTCCCTTTCTCTATATTTTACGCCCTTCTGTAGAGGCGCAACAATTTTGTAAATTAGGTTCATTTGCAATTTTATGCTTTTTTGAAAATTTTGTGCCTTTCACTATATTTTGCGACCTTCTGTAGAGGCGCAAAGGTGCATTAGGTGCATTTGCAATTTTATGTTTTTTTTGAATATTCTGCGCCCTTCTGTAGATGCGCAAAGATTTTGTAAATAAGGCGCATTTGCAATTTTATGTTTATTTGAAAATGTTCGCCTTTTTCCATATGTTGCAACTTTCTTTAGAGGGGCAAAGATTTTGTAAATTAGGAGCATTTGCAATTTTATGCTTTTTTGAATATTCTGCGCCCTTCTGTACATGCGCAAAGATTTTTTAAATTTGGTTCATTTGCAATTTTATGCTTTTTTGAAAATTTTGCGCCTTTCTCTATATTTTGCGACCTTCTGTAGAGGCGCAAAAATTTTGAAAATTAGGTGCATTTGCAATTTTATTTTTTTTTTGAAAATTTTGCGCCGTTATGTAGAGGCGCAAAAATTTTGTAAATTAGGCGCATATGCAATTTTATGGTTTTTTGAAAATTCTGCGCCCTTCTGTAGATGCGCAAAAATTTTGTAAATTAGGTGCATTTGCAATTTTATGCTTTTTTGAAAATTTTGCGTCTTTCTCTATATTTTGCGACTTTTGTAAATTAGGTGCATTTGCAATTTTATTTTTTTTTGGAAAATTTTGCGTCTTTCTCTATATTTTGCGACCTTCTGTAGAGGCGCAAAAATTTTGTAAATTAGGTGCATTTGCAATTTTTTTTTTTTTTTTGAAAATTCTGCGCCCTCTGGTAGATGCGCAAACATTTCGTAAATTAGGTTCATTTGCAATTTTATGCTTTTTTGAAAATTTTGCGTCTTTCTCTATATTTTGCGACCTTCTGTAAAGGCGCAAAAATTTTGTAAATTAGGTGCATTTGCAATTTTATGGTTTTTGAGAAATTCTGCGCCCTTCTGTAGATGCGCAAAAATTTCCATATTCCATATTTTGCAACTTTCTTTAGAGGGGCAAAGATTTTGTAAATTAGTTGCATTTGCAATTTTATGCTTTTTTGAATATTCTGCGCCTTTCTCTATATTTTACGCCCTTCTGTAGAGGCGTAAATTAGGTGCATTTGCAGTTTTATGCTTTTTTGAAAATTTTGCGCCTTTCTCTATATTTTGCGACCTTCTGTAGAGGCGCAAACATTTTGTAAATTCTGTACATGCGCAAAGATTTTTTAAATTTGGTTCATTTGCAATTTTATGCTTTTTTGAAAATTTTGCGCCTTTCTCTATATTTTGCGCCGTTATGTAGAGGCGCAAAAATTTTGTAAATTAGGCGCATATGCAATTTAATGGTTTTTTGAAAATTCTGCGCCCTTCTGTAGATGCGCAAAAATTTTGTAAATTAGGTACATTTGCAATTTTATGCTTTTTTGAAAATTTTGCGTCTTTCTCTATATTTTGCGACCTTTGTAAATTAGGTGCATTTGCAATTTTATTTTTTTTTGGAAATTTTGCGCCTTTTTCTATATTTTGCGACCTTCTGTAGTGGCGAAAACATTTTGTAAATTAGGCGCATTTGCAATTTTATGCTTTTTTGAAAGTTTTGCGTCTTTTTCCATAATTTTCGCCCTTCATTAGAGGTGCAAAAATTTTGTAAATTAGGTGCATTTGCAATTTTATGCTTTTTTGAAAATTTTGCGCATTTCTCTATATTTTACGCCCTTCTGTAGAGGCGCAAAAATTTTGTAAATAAGGTGCATTTGCAATTTTATTCTTTTTGAAAATTTTACGCCGTTATGTAGAGAAACAAAAATTTAGTAAATTAGGTGCAGTTGCAATTTTATTCTTTTTGAAAATTTTACGCCCTTATGTAGAGGCGCAAATAATTTGTAAATTAGGCCCATTTGCAATTTTATGAAAAGTTAGCGTCTTTTTCCATAATTTTCGCCCTTCTTTAGAGGCGCAAAAGTTTTGTAAAATAAGTGCATTTTCAATATTTTTCTTTTTTGAAAATTTTGCGCCTTTCTCTATATTTTACGCCCTTCTGTAGAGGCGCAAAAATTTTGTAGATTAGGTGCATTTACAATTTTATTTTTTTTTTTTGAAAATTTTGCGCCGTTATGTAGAGGCGCAAAAATTTTGTAAATTAGACGCATTTGCAATTTTATGCTTTTTTGAAAATGTTGCGCCTTTTTCTATATTTTGCGCCCTTCTGTAGATGCGAAGAGATTTTGTAAATTTGCAATTTTATACTTTTTTGAAAATTTTGCGCATTTATCTATATTTTACGCCCTTAAGTAGAGGCGCAAACATTTTGTAAATTAGGCGCATTTGCAATTTTATGCTTTTTTGAAAATTCCATAATTTTCGCCCTTCTTTAGAGGTGCAAAAATTTTGTAAATTAGGTGCATTTGCAATTTTATGCTTTTTTGAAAATTTTGCGCATTTCTCTATATTTTACGCCCTTAAGTAGAGGCGCAAACATTTTGTAAATTAGGCGCATTTGCAATTTTATGCTTTTTTGAAAATTCCATAATTTTCGCCCTTCATTAGAGGTGCAAAAATTTTGTAAATTAGGCGCATTTGCAATTTTATTCTTTTTTGAAAATTTTGTCTATATTTTGTAAATTAGTTGCATTTGGAATTTTGCGCCTTTCTCTATATTTTGTGCCCTTCTGTAGAGGAGCAAAGATTTTGTAAATTTGGCGCATTTGCAAATTTTTCTTTTTTGAAAATTTTGCGCCTTTCTCTATATTTTACGCCCTTCTGTAGATGCGCAAAGATGTTGTAAATTAGTTGCATTTGCAATTTTATGCTTTTTTGAAAATTCTGCGCTTTTCCCTATATTTTGCGACCTTCTGTAGAGCTTAGGTGCATTTTCAAATTTATTCTTTTTTGAACATTTTTTCTATATTTTGTAAATTATGTGCATTTCGAATTTTATGCTTTTATGAACATTTTGCTTCTTTTTCTATAATTTTCGCCCTTCTTTAGAGGCGCAAACATTTTGTAAATTAGGTCATTTGCAATTTATTCTTTATTGAAAATTTTTCGCCCTTATTTAGAGGCTCAAAAATATTGTAAATTAGGTGCATTTGCAAGTTTATGCTTTTTTGAAAATTTTGCGTTTTTTTCAAAATTTTGCGTCCTTATGTAGAGGCGCAAACATTTTGTAAACTAGGCGCATATTTTTCGACCTTCTTTGGAGGGGCAAAGATTTTGTATGTTAGGTGCATTTGCAATTTTATTTTTTTTTGAAAATTCTGCACGCTTTTGTAGATCCGCAAAGATTTTGTAAATTAGGTTCATTTGCAATTTTATTCGTTTTTGAAAATTTTGCGCCTTTCTCTATGTTTTGAGTCCTTCTGTAGAGACGCGAAAATGTTGTAAATTAAGTTCATTTGCAACTATATTCTTTTTTGAAAATTTGGCGCTCTTATATAGAAGAGCAAAGATTTTGTAAATTTGGCGCATTTGCATTTTTATGCTTTTTTGAAAATTTTGCGTCGTTTTCCATAATTTTCGGCCTTCTTTACAGGCGCAAAAATTTTGTAAATTTGGTCATTTGCAATTTATTCTTTTTTGAAAATTTTTCGCCCTTATTTAGAGGCTCAAAAATTTTGTAAATTAGGTGCATTTGCAAGTCTATGCTTTTTTGAAAATTTTGGGTTTTTTTCAAAATTTTGTGCCCTTATGTAGAGGCGCAAAAATTTTGTAAACTAGGCGCATTGTAAACTATGCGCTTATTTTGCGACCTTCTTTAGATGGGCAAAGATTTTGTAAATTAGGTTCATTTGCAATTTTATGCTTTTTTGAAACTGTTGCGCCTTTCTCTATATTTTGCGACCTTCTGCAGAGGCGCAACAATTTTGTAAATTAGGTACATTTGCAATTTTATTCTTTTTTTTGAAAATTTTGAGCCCTTCTGTAGATGCGCAAAGATTTTGTAAATTAGGTGCATTTGCAATTTTATGCTTTTTTGAAAATTCTGCGCTTTTCTCTATATTTTGCGACCTTCTGTAGAGCTTAGGTGCATTTGCAATTTTATGCTTTTTTGAAAATTTTGCGTCGTTTTCCATAACTTTCGCCCTTCTTTAGAGGCGCAAACATTTTGAAAATTAGGTCATTTGCAATTTATTCTTTATTGAAAATTTTTCGCCCTTATTTAGAGGCTCAAAAATATATTGTAAATTAGGTGCATTTGTAATTTTATGATTTTTTAAATTTTGCGCCTTTTCTATATTTTGCGCCCTTTTGTAGACCCGCAAACATATTGCTCCCTTTTCTATATTTTGCGCTAATTTTATTCTTTTTTAAAAATTTTAAGCCTTTCTCTATGTTTTGAGTCCTTCTGTAGAGGCGCGAAAATGTTGTAAATTAAGTTCATTTGCAACTATATTCTTTTTTGAAAATTTGGCGCTCCTATGTAGAAGAGCAAAGATTTTGTAAATTTGGCGCATTTGCAAATTTTATGCTTTTTTGAAAATTTTGCGTCGTTTTCCATAACTTTCGGCCTTCTTTAGAGGCGCAAAAATTTTGTAAATTAGGTGTATTTGCAATTTTATTCGTTTTAAAAATTTTGAGAATTTTTGAGAATTTTTTGACCTTATGTAGAGGCTCAAAAATTTTGTAAATTAGGTGCATTTGCAATTTTATGCTTCTTTGAAAATTCTGCGCCCTTCTGTAGATGCGCAAAAATTTTGTAAATAAGGTTCATTTGCAATTTTATGCTTTTTTGAAAAGCATAAAATTTGAAATAACGGCGCAAAAATTTTGTAAATTAGGCGCATTTGCAATTTTATTCTTTTTTGAAAATTTTGTCTATATTTTGTAAATTATGTGCATTTGGAATTTTGCTCCTTTCTCTATATTTTTCACCCTTCTGTAGATGTGCAAAAATTTCGTAAATAAGGCGAATTTACAATTTTATGCTTTTTTGAAAATGTTGCACCCCTTTCCATATTTTGCGCCCTTTTGTAGATGCGCAAACATTTTGTAAATTAGGTTCATTTGCAATTTTATTCATTTTTGAAAATTTTGCGCCTTTCTCTATGTTTTGAGTCCTTCTGTAGAGACGCGAAAATGTTGTAAATTATGTTCATTTGCAACTGTATTCTTTTTTGAAAATTTGGCGCTCTTATGTAGAAGAGCAAAGATTTTGTAAATTTGGCACATTTGCAATTTTATGCTTTTTTGAAAATTTTGCGTCGTTTTCCATAATTTTCGGCCTTATTTAGAGGCGCAAAAATTTTGTAAATTAGGAAATTTGCAAGTTTATGCTTTTTTGAAAATTTTGGTTTTTTTTCAAAATTTTGTGTCCTTATGTAGAGGCGCAAAAATTTTGTAAACTAGGCGCATTGTAAACTAGGCGCATATTTTGCGACCTTCTTTAGAGGTGCAAAGATTTGTAAATTAGGTTCATTTGCAATTTTATGCTTTTTTGAAAATGTTGCGCCTTTCTCCATATTTTGCGACCTTCTGCAGAGGCGCAAAAATTTTGTAAATTAGGTACATTTGCAATTTTATTCTTTTTTTTGAAAATTTTGAGCCCTTCTGAAGAGGCGCAAATATTTTGTAAATTATGTGCATTTGTAATTTTATGATTTTTGAAAATTTTATCCTTTCTCTATATTTTGCACCCTTCTGTAGAGGCGCAAAAATTTTGTAAATAAGGCGTATTTACAATTTTATGCTTTTTTGAAAATGTTGCACCCCTTTCCATATTTTGCGCCCTTTTGTAGATGCGCAAACATTTTGTAAATTTGGTGCATTTGCAATTTTCTTTTTGAAAATTTTGCGCCCATATCTAGATTTGGACCCCTTCTGTAGAGGCGCATACATTTTGTAAATTAGGCGCATTTGCAATTTTACACTTTTTTGAACATTTTGCGCCTTTCACTATATTTTGCGCCCTTCTGTAGAGGCATAACAAATTTTGTAAATTAGGTTCATTTGCAAGTTTATGCTTTTTTGAAAATGTTGCGCCTTTCTCTATATTTTAAGACCTTCTGCAGAGGCGCAAAAATTTTGTAAATTATGTACATTTGCAATTTTATTCTTTTTTTTTAAAATTTTGAGCCCTTTTCCATATTTTGCGCCCTTCTGCAGAGGCGCAAATATATTGTAAATTAGGTGCATTTGTAATTTTATGATTTTTTTTAAATTTTGCGCCTTTTCTATATTTTGCGCCCTTTTGTAGAAGCGCAAACATTTTGCTCCCTTTTCTATATTTTGCGCTAATTTTATTCTTTTTTAAAAATTTTGCGCCTTTCTCTATGTTTTGAGTCCTTCTGTAGAGGCGCGAAAATGTTGTAAATTAAGTTCATTTGCAACTATATTCCTTTTTGAAAATTTGGCGCTCTTATGTAGAGGAGCAAAGATTTTGTAAATTTGGCGCATTTGCAATTTTATGCTTTTTTGAAAATTTTGCGTCGTTTTCCATAACTTTCGGCCTTCTTTAGAGACGCAAAAATTTTGTAAATTAGGTGTATTTGCAATTTTTATCTTTTTTAAAAATTTTGCGCCCTTATGTAGAGGCGCAAACATTTTGTAAATTAGGCGCATTTGCAACTTTATGCTTTTATGAAAATTTTGCGTCTTTTTCAATAATTTTCGACCTTCTTTAGAGGCGCAAAAATTTTGTAAATTAGGTCATTTGCAATTTATTCTTTTTTGAGAATTTTTTGACCCTATGTAGAGGCTCAAAAATTTTGTAAATTAGGTGCATTTGCAATTTTATGCTTCTTTGAAAATTCTGCGCCCTTCTGTAGATGCGCAAAAATTTTGTAAATAAGGTTCATTTGCAATTTTATGCTTTTTGGAAAAGTTTGCAACTTATGTAGAGGCGCAAAAATTTTGTAAATTAGGCGCATTTGCAATTTTATGGTTTTTTGAAAATTCTGCGCCCTTCTGTAGATGCGCAAAAATTTTGTAAATTAGGTGCATTTGCATTTTTTTCTTTTTTGAAAATTTTGCGCCTTTTTCTATATTTTACGCCCTTCTGTAGAGGCGCAAAAATTTTGTAAATTAGGTTCATTTGCAATTTTATGCGTTTTTGAAAATTTTGTCCCTTTCTCTATATTTTTCGCCCTTCTGTAGAGGCGCAACAATTTTGTAAATTAGGTTCATTTGCAATTTTATGCTTTTTTGAAAATTTTGTGCCTTTCACTATATTTTGCGACCTTCTGTAGAGGCGCAAAGATTTTGTAAATTAGGTGCATTTGCAATTTTATGTTTTTTTTGAATATTCTGCGCCCTTCTGTAGATGCGCAAAGATTTTGTAAATAAGGCGCATTTGCAATTTTATGTTTTTTTGAAAATGTTCGCCTTTTTCCATATGTTGCAACTTTCTTTAGAGGGGCAAAGATTTTGTAAATTAGAAGCATTTGCAATTTTATGCTTTTTTGAATATTCTGCGCCCTTCTGTACATGCGCAAAGATTTTTTAAATTTGGTTCATTTGCAATTTTATGCTTTTTTGAAAATTTTGCGCCTTTCTCTATATTTTGCGAACTTCTGTAGAGGCGCAAAAATTTTGTAAATTAGGCGCATATGCAATTTTATGGTTTTTTGAAAATTCTGCGCCCTTCTGTAGATGCGCAAAAATTTTGTAAATTAGGTGCATTTGCAATTTTATGCTTTTTTGAAAATTTTGCGTCTTTCTCTATATTTTGCGACCTTTGTAAATTAGGTGCATTTGCAATTTTTTTTTTTTTTTGAAAATTTTGCGCCTTTCTCTATATTTTGCGACCTTCTGTAGAGGCGCAAAAATTTTGTAAATTAGGTGCATTTGCAATTTTTTTTTTTTTTTTTGAAAATTCTGCGCCCTCTGGTAGATGCGCAAACATTTCGTAAATTAGGTTCATTTGCAATTTTATGCTTTTTTGAATATTTTGCGTCTTTCTCTATATTTTGCGACCTTCTGTAAAGGCGCAAAAATTTTGTAAATTAGGTGCATTTGCAATTTTATGGTTTTTGAGAAATTCTGCGCCCTTCTGTAGATGCGCAAAAATTTCCATATTCCATATTTTGCAACTTTCTTTAGAGGGGCAAAGATTTTGTAAATTAGTTGCATTTGCAATTTTATGCTTTTTTGAATATTCTGCGCCTTTCTCTATATTTTACGCCCTTCTGTAGAGGCGTAAATTAGGTGCATTTGCAGTTTTATGCTTTTTTGAAAATTTTGCGTCTTTCTCTATATTTTGCGACCTTTGTAAATTAGGTGCATTTGCAATTTTATTTTTTTTTTGAAAATTTTGCGCCTTTCTCTATATTTTGCGACCTTCTGTAGAGGCGCAAAAATTTTGTAAATTAGGTGCATTTGCAATTTTTTTTTTTTTTTTTGAAAATTCTGCGCCCTCTGGTAGATGCGCAAACATTTCGTAAATTAGGTTCATTTGCAATTTTATGCTTTTTTGAATATTTTGCGCCTTTCTCTATATTTTGCGACCTTCTGTAGAGGCGCAAACATTTTGTAAATTAGGTACATTTTTTTTTTTTGAATATTTATTATTTTTTTTTTTTTTTTGAATATTCTGCGCCCTTCTGTAGATGCGCAAAGATTTTGTAAATTAGGCGCATTTGCAATTTTATGCGTTTTTGAAAATTTTGTCCCTTTCTCTATATTTTACGCCTTCTGTAGAGGCGCAACAATTTTATAAATTAGGTTCATTTGCAATTTTATGCTTTTTTGAAAATTTTGTGCCTTTCACTATATTTTGCGACCATCTGTAGAGGCGCAAAGATTTTGTAAATTAGGTGCATTTGCAATTTTATGCTTTTTTGAATATTCTGCGCCCTTCTGTACATGCGCAAAGATTTTTTAAATTTGGTTCATTTGCAATTTTATGCTTTTTTGAAAATTTTGCGCCTTTCTCTATATTTTGCGCCGTTATGTAGAGGCGCAAAAATTTTGTAAATTAGGCGCATATGCAATTTAATGGTTTTTTGAAAATTCTGCGCCCTTCTGTAGATGCGCAAAAATTTTGTAAATTAGGTACATTTGCAATTTTATGCTTTTTTGAAAATTTTGCGTCTTTCTCTATATTTTGCGACCTTTGTAAATTAGGTGCATTTGCAATTTTATTTTTTTTGGAAATTTTGCGCCTTTCTCTATATTTTGCGACCTTCTGTAGTGGCGAAAACATTTTGTAAATTAGGCGCATTTGCAATTTTATGCTTTTTTGAAAGTTTTGCGTCTTTTTCCATAATTTTCGCCCTTCATTAGAGGTGCAAAAATTTTGTAAATTAGGTGCATTTGCAATTTTATGCTTTTTTGAAAATTTTGCGCATTTCTCTATATTTTACGCCCTTCTGTAGAGGCGCAAAAATTTTGTAAATAAGGTGCATTTGCAATTTTATTCTTTTTGAAAATTTTGCGCCGTTATGTAGAGAAACAAAAATTTAGTAAATTAGGTGCAGTTGCAATTTTATTCTTTTTGAAAATTTTACGCCCTTATGTAGAGGCGCAAACAATTTGTAAATTAGGCCCATTTGCAATTTTATGAAAAGTTAGCGTCTTTTTCCATAATTTTCGCCCTTCTTTAGAGGCGCAAAAGTTTTGTAAAATAAGTGCATTTTCAATATTTTTCTTTTTTGAAAATTTTGCGCCTTTCTCTATATTTTACGCCCTTCTGTAGGGGCGCAAAAATTTTGTAAATTAGGTGCATTTACAATTTTATTTTTTTTTTTTTGAAAATTTTGCGCCTTTTTCTATATTTTGCGCCCTTCTGTAGATGCGAAGAGATTTTGTAAATTTGCAATTTTATACTTTTTTGAAAATTTTGCGTCTTTTTCCATAATTTCCGCCCTTCTTTAGAGACGCAAAAATTTTGTAAATTAAGTGCATTTACAATTTTTTTTTTTTTTGAAAGTTTTGCGCCCTTAAGTAGAGGCGCAAACATTTTGTAAATTAGGCGCATTTGCAATTTTATGCTTTTTTGAAAATTCCATAATTTTCGCCCTTCTTTAGAGACTCAAAAATTTTGTAAATTAAGTGCATTTACAATTTTTTTTTTTTTGAAAATTTTGCGCCTTTCTCTATTTTTTACGCCCTTCTGTAGAGGCGCAAAAATTTTGTAAATTAGGTGCATTTACAATTTTATTTTTTTTTTGAAAATTTTGCGCCCTTAAGTAGAGGCGCAAACATTTTGTAAATTAGGCGCATTTGCAATTTTATGCTTTTATGCAAATTGTGCTTCTTTTTCCATAATTTTAATGGCGCAAAAATTTTTAAATTAGGTGCATTTGCAATTTATTCCTTTTATTTATTCCTGCATTTGCAATTTAGGCTTTTTTGAAAATTGTAGAGGCTCAAAAATTTTGTAAATTAGATGCATTTGTAATTTTATGCTTTTTTGATAATTTTGCGATATTTTTAAAATTTTGCGAGACGCAAAAATAGAGACACAAAAATTTTGTAAATAAGGTGCATTTGCAATTTTATTTATTTTTTGAAAATTTTGCGTCTTTTTCCATAATTTTCGCCCTTCTTCTGGGCGCATATTTTGCGACCTTCTTTAGAGGGGCAAAGATTTTGTAAGTTAGGTGCATTTGCAATTTTATGCTTTTTTGAAAATTCTGCGTCGTTTTCCATAACTTTCGGCCTTCTTTAGAGGCGCAAAAATTTTGTAAATTAGGTGTATTTGCAATTTTATTCGTTTTAAAAATTTTGAGAATTTTTTGACCTTATGTAGAGGCTCAAAAATTTTGTAAATTAGGTGCAATTGCAATTTTATGCTTCTTTGAAAATTCTGCGCCCTTCTGTAGATGCGCAAAAATTTTGTAAATAAGGTTCATTTGCAATTTTATGCTTTTTTGAAGAGTTTGCGCCGTTATGTAGAGGCGCATAAATATTGTAAATTAGGCGCATTTGCAATTTTATTCTTTTTTGAAAATTTTGTCTATATTTTGTAAATTAGTTGCATTTGGAATTTTGCGCCTTTCTCTATATTTTGTGCCCTTCTGTAGAGGAGCAAAGATTTTGTAAATTTGGCGCATTTGCAAATTTTTCTTTTTTGAAAATTTTGCGCCTTTCTCTATATTTTACGCCCTTCTGTAGATGCGCAAAGATGTTGTAAATTAGTTGCATTTGCAATTTTATGCTTTTTTGAAAATTCTGCGCTTTTCCCTATATTTTGCGACCTTCTGTAGAGCTTAGGTGCATTTTCAAATTTATTCTTTTTTGAAAATTTGTTCTATATTTTGTAAATTATGTGCATTTCGAATTTTATGCTTTTATGAACATTTTGCTTCTTTTTCCATAATTTTCGCCCTTCTTTAGAGGCGCAAACATTTTGTAAATTAGGTCATTTGCAATTTATTCTTTATTGAAAATTTTTCGCCCTTATTTAGAGGCGCAAAAATTTTGTAAACTAGGCGCATTGTAAACTAGGCGCATATTTTTCGACCTTCTTTGGAGGGGCAAAGATTTTGTATGTTAGGTGCATTTGCAATTTTATTTTTTTTTGAAAATTCTGCACGCTTCTGTAGATCCGCAAAGATTTTGTAAATTAGGTTCATTTGCAATTTTATTCTTTTTTGAAAATTTTGCGCCTTTCTCTATGTTTTGAGTCCTTCTGTAGAGACGCGAAAATGTTGTAAATTAAGTTCATTTGCAACTATATTCTTTTTTGAAAATTTGGCGCTCTTATATAGAAGAGCAAAGATTTTGTAAATTTGGCGCATTTGCATTTTTATGCTTTTTTGAAAATTTTGCGTCGTTTTCCATAATTTTCGGCCTTCTTTACAGGCGCAAAAATTTTGTAAATTTGGTCATTTGCAATTTATTCTTTTTTTTTGTAAATTTTTCGCCCTTATTTAGAGGCTCAAAAATTTTGTAAATTAGGTGCATTTGCAAGTCTATGCTTTTGAAAATTTTGGGTTTTTTTCAAAATTTTGTGCCCTTATGTAGAGGCGCAAAAATTTTGTAAACTAGGCGCATTATAAACTATGCGCTTATTTTGCGACCTTCTTTAGATGGGCAAAGATTTTGTAAATTAGGTTCATTTGCAATTTTATGCTTTTTTGAAACTGTTGCGCCTTTCTCTATATTTTGCGACCTTCTGCAGAGGCGCAACAATTTTGTAAATTAGGTACATTTGCAATTTTATTCTTTTTTTTGAAAATTTTGAGCCCTTCTGTAGATGCGCAAAGATTTTGTAAATTAGGTGCATTTGCAATTTTATGCTTTTTTGAAAATGTTGCACCCCTTTCCATATTTTGCGCCCTTTTGTAGATGCGCAAACATTTTGTAAATTAGGTTCATTTGCAATTTTATTCATTTTTGAAAATGTTGCGCCTTTCTCTATATTTTGCGACCTTCTGCAGAGGCGCAAAAATTTTGTAAATTAGGTACATTTGCAATTTTATTCTTTTTTTTGAAAATTTTGAGCCCTTCTGAAGAGGCGCAAATATTTTGTAAATTATGTGCATTTGTAATTTTATGATTTTTGAAAATTTTACCCTTTCTCTATATTTTGCACCCTTCTGTAGAGGCGCAAAAATTTTGTAAATAAGGCGTATTTACAATTTTATGCTTTTTTGAAAATGTTGCACCCCTTTCCATATTTTGCGCCCTTTTGTAGATGCGCAAACATTTTGTAAATTTGGTGCATTTGCAATTTTCTTTTTGAAAATTTTGCGCCCATATCTAGATTTGGACCCCTTCTGTAGAGGCGCATACATTTTGTAAATTAGGCGCATTTGCAATTTTACACTTTTTTGAACATTTTGCGCCTTTCACTATATTTTGCGCCCTTCTGTAGAGGCATAACAAATTTTGTAAATTAGGTTCATTTGCAAGTTTATGCTTTTTTGAAAATGTTGCGCCTTTCTCTATATTTTAAGACCTTCTGCAGAGGCGCAAAAATTTTGTAAATTATGTACATTTGCAATTTTATTCTTTTTTTTGAAAATTTTGCGTCGTTTTCCATATTTTGCGCCCTTCTGCAGAGGCGCAAATATATTGTAAATTAGGTGCATTTGTAATTTTATGATTTTTTTTTAAATTTTGCGCCTTTTCTATATTTTGCGCCGTTTTGTAGAAGCGCAAACATTTTGCTCCATTTTCTATATTTTGCGCTAATTTTATTCTTTTTTAAAAATTTTGCGCCTTTCTCTATGTTTTGAGTCCTTCTGTAGAGGCGCGAAAATGTTGTAAATTAAGTTCATTTGCAACTATATTCTTTTTTGAAAATTTGGCGCTCTTATGTAGAGGAGCAAAGATTTTGTAAATTAGGTCATTTGCAATTTTTTCTTTTTGAAAATTTTGCGCCTTTCTCTATATTTTACGCCCTTCTGTAGATGCGCAAAGATTTTGTAAATTAGATGCATTTGCAATTTTATGCTTTTTTGAAAATTCTGCGCCTTTCTCTATATTTTGCGACTTTCTGTAGAGCTTAGGTGCATTTTCAAATTTATTCTTTTTTGGAAATTTATTTCTATATTTTGTAAATTATGTGCATTTGGAATTTTGCTCCTTTCTCTATATTTTGTAAATTATGTGCATTTGGAATTTTGCTCCTTTCTCTATATTTTTCACCCTTCTGTAGATGCGCAAAAATTTCGTAAATAAGGCAAATTTACAATTTTATGCTTTTTTGAAAATGTTGCACCCCTTTCCATATTTTGCGCCCTTTTGTAGATGCGCAAACATTTTGTAAATTAGGTTCATTTGCAATTTTATGCTTTTTTGAAAATTTTGCGCCTTTCTCTATGTTTTGAGTCCTTCTGTAGAGACGCGAAAATGTTGTAAATTAAGTTCATTTGCAACTGTATTCTTTTTTGAAAATTTGGCGCTCTTATGTAGAAGAGCAAAGATTTTGTGAATTTGGCACATTTGCAATTTTATGCTTTTTTGAAAATTTTGCGTCGTTTTCCATAATTTTCGGCCTTATTTAGAGGCGCAAAAATTTTGTAAATTAGGAAATTTGCAAGTTTATGCTTTTTTGAAAATTTTGGGTTTTTTTCAAAATTTTGTGTCCTTATGTAGAGGCGCAAAAATTTTGTAAACTAGGCGCATTGTAAACTAGGCGCATATTTTGCGACCTTCTTTAGAGGGGCAAAGATTTTGTAAATTAGGTTCATTTGCAATTTTATGCTTTTTTGAAAATGTTGCGCCTTTCTCTATATTTTGCGACCTTCTGCAGAGGCGCAAAAATTTTGTAAATTAGGTACATTTGCAATTTTATTCTTTGTTTTGAAAATTTTGAGCCCTTCTGAAGAGGCGCAAATATTTTGTAAATTATGTGCATTTGTAATTTTATGATTTTTGAAAATTTTGCTCCTTTCTCTATATTTTGCACCCTTCTGTAGAGGCGCAAAAATTTTGTAAATAAGGCGTATTTAGAATTTTATGCTTTTTTGAAAATGTTGCACCCCTTTCCATATTTTGCGCCCTTTTGTAGATGCGGAAACATTTTGTAAATTTGGTGCATTTGCAATTTTCTTTTTGAAAATTTTGCGCCCATATCTAGATTTAGACCCCTTCTGTAGAGGCGCATACATTTTGTAAATTAGGCGCATTTGCAATTTTACACTTTTTTGAAAATTTTGCGCCTTTCACTATATTTTGCGCCCTTCTGTAGAGGCATAACAAATTTTGTAAATTAGGTTCATTTGCAAGTTTATGCTTTTTTGAAAATGTTGCGCCTTTCTCTATATTTTGAGACCTTCTGCAGAGGCGCAAAATTTTGTAAATTAGGTACATTTGCAATTTTATTCTTTTTTTTGAAAATTTTGAGCCCTTTTCCATATTTTGCGCTCTTCTGCAGAGGCGCAAAAATTTTGTAAATTAGGCGCATTTGCAATTTTATTCTTTTTTGAAAATTTTGTCTATATTTTGTAAATTAGTTGCATTTGGAATTTTGAGCCCTTCTGTAGAGGTGCATTTGCAATTTTTTTCTTTTTTGAAAATTTTGCGCCTTTCTCTATATTTTACGCCCTTCTGTAGATGCGCAAAGATTTTGTAAATTAGGTGCATTTGCAATTTTATGCTTTTTTGAAAATTCTGCGCCTTTCTCTATATTTTGGGACCTTCTGTAGAGCCGAAATTTTTTTAAATTATGTGCATTTTCAAATTTATTCTTTTTTGAAAATTTTTTCTATATTTTGTAAATTATGTGCATTTGGAATTTTGCTCCTTTCTCTATATTTTGCACCCTTCTGTAGAGGCGCAAAAATTTTGTAAATAAGGCGTATTTACAATTTTATGCTTTTTTGAAAATGTTGCACCCCTTTCCATATTTTGCGCCCTTTTGTAGATGCGCAAACATTTTGTAAATTTGGTGCATTTGCAATTTTCTTTTTGAAAATTTTGCGCCCATATCTAGATTTGGACCCCTTCTGTAGAGGCGCATACATTTTGTAAATTAGGCGCATTTGCAATTTTACACTTTTTTGAAAATTTTGCGCCTTTCACTATATTCTGCGCCCTTCTGTAGAGGCATAACAAATTTTGTAAATTAGGTTCATTTGCAAGTTAATGCTTTTTTGAAAATGTTGCGCCTTTCTCTATATTTTAAGACCTTCTGCAGAGGCGCAAAAATTTTGTAAATTTGGTACATTTGCATATTTATTCTTTTTTTTTTAAATTTTGAGCCCTTTTCCATATTTTGCGCCCTTCTGCAGAGGCGCAAATATATTGTAAATTAGGTGCATTTGTAATTTTATGATTTTTTTTAAATTTTGCGCCTTTTCTATATTTTGCGCCCTTTTGTAGAAGCGCAAACATTTTGCTCCATTTTCTATATTTTGCGCTAATTTTATTCTTTTTTAAAAATTTTGCGCCTTCCTCTATGTTTTGAGTCCTTCTGTAGAGGCGCGAAAATGTTGTAAATTAAGTCATTTGCAATTTATTATTTTTTGAGAATTTTTTGACCTTATGTAGAGGCTCAAAAATTTTGTAAATTAGGTGCTTTTGCAATTTTATGCTTCTTTGAAAATTCTGCGCCCTTCTGTAGATGCGCAAAAATTTTGTAAATAATGTTCATTTGCAATTTTATGCTTTTTTGAAAAGTTTGCGCCGTTATGTAGAGGCGCAAAAATTTTGTTAATTAGGCGCATTTGCAATTTTATTCTTTTTTGAAAATTTTGTCTATATTTTGTAAATTAGTTGCGTTTGGAATTTTGCGCCTTTCTCTATATTTTGTGCCCTTCTGTAGAGGAGCAAAGATTTTGTAAATTTGGTGCATTTGCAATTTTCTTTTTGAAAATTTTGCGCCCATATCTAGATTTAGACCCCTTCTGTAGAGGCGCATACATTTTGTAAATTAGGCGCATTTGCAATTTTACACTTTTTTGAAAATTTTGCGCCTTTCACTATATTTTGCGCCCTTCTGTAGAGGCATAACAAATTTTGTAAATTAGGTTCATTTGCAAGTTTATGCTTTTTTGAAAATGTTGCGCCTTTCTCTATATTTTGAGACCTTCTGCAGAGGCGCAAAATTTTGTAAATTAGGTACATTTGCAATTTTATTCTTTTTTTTGAAAATTTTGAGCCCTTTTCCATATTTTGCGCTCTTCTGCAGAGGCGCAAAAATTTTGTAAATTAGGCGCATTTGCAATTTTATTCTTTTTTGAAAATTTTGTCTATATTTTGTAAATTAGTTGCATTTGGAATTTTGAGCCCTTCTGTAGAGGTGCATTTGCAATTTTTTTCTTTTTTGAAAATTTTGCGCCTTTCTCTATATTTTACGCCCTTCTGTAGATGCGCAAAGATTTTGTAAATTAGGTGCATTTGCAATTTTATGCTTTTTTGAAAATTCTGCGCCTTTCTCTATATTTTGGGACCTTCTGTAGAGCCGAAATTTTTTTAAATTATGTGCATTTTCAAATTTATTCTTTTTTGAAAATTTTTTCTATATTTTGTAAATTATGTGCATTTGGAATTTTGCTCCTTTCTCTATATTTTGCACCCTTCTGTAGAGGCGCAAAAATTTTGTAAATAAGGCGTATTTACAATTTTATGCTTTTTTGAAAATGTTGCACCCCTTTCCATATTTTGCGCCCTTTTGTAGATGCGCAAACATTTTGTAAATTTGGTGCATTTGCAATTTTCTTTTTGAAAATTTTGCGCCCATATCTAGATTTGGACCCCTTCTGTAGAGGCGCATACATTTTGTAAATTAGGCGCATTTGCAATTTTACACTTTTTTGAAAATTTTGCGCCTTTCACTATATTCTGCGCCCTTCTGTAGAGGCATAACAAATTTTGTAAATTAGGTTCATTTGCAAGTTAATGCTTTTTTGAAAATGTTGCGCCTTTCTCTATATTTTAAGACCTTCTGCAGAGGCGCAAAAATTTTGTAAATTTGGTACATTTGCATATTTATTCTTTTTTTTTTAAATTTTGAGCCCTTTTCCATATTTTGCGCCCTTCTGCAGAGGCGCAAATATATTGTAAATTAGGTGCATTTGTAATTTTATGATTTTTTTTAAATTTTGCACCTTTTCTATATTTTGCGCCCTTTTGTAGAAGCGCAAACATTTTGCTCCATTTTCTATATTTTGCGCTAATTTTATTCTTTTTTAAAAATTTTGCGCCTTCCTCTATGTTTTGAGTCCTTCTGTAGAGGCGCGAAAATGTTGTAAATTAAGTCATTTGCAATTTATTATTTTTTGAGAATTTTTTGACCTTATGTAGAGGCTCAAAAATTTTGTAAATTAGGTGCTTTTGCAATTTTATGCTTCTTTGAAAATTCTGCGCCCTTCTGTAGATGCGCAAAAATTTTGTAAATAATGTTCATTTGCAATTTTATGCTTTTTTGAAAAGTTTGCGCCGTTATGTAGAGGCGCAAAAATTTTGTTAATTAGGCGCATTTGCAATTTTATTCTTTTTTGAAAATTTTGTCTATATTTTGTAAATTAGTTGCGTTTGGAATTTTGCGCCTTTCTCTATATTTTGTGCCCTTCTGTAGAGGAGCAAAGATTTTGTAAATTTGGCGCATTTGCAATTTTTTCTTTTTTGAAAATTTTGCGCCTTTCTCTATATTCTGTAGATGCGCAAAGATTTTTTATATTAGGTGCATTTGCAATTTTATGCTTTTTTGAAAATTCTGCGCCTTTCTCTATATTTTGCGACCTTCTGTAGAGCTTAGGTGCATTTTCAAATTTATTCTTTTTTGAAATTTTTTTCTATATTTTGTAAATTATGTGCATTTGGAATTTTGCTCCTTTCTCTATATTTTGTAAATTATGTGCATTTGGAATTTTGCTCCTTTCTCTATATTTTGCACCCTTCTGTAGAGGCGCAAAAATTTTGTAAATAAGGCGTATTTACAATTTTATGCTTTTTTGAAAATGTTGCACCCCTTTCCATATTTTGCGCCCTTTTGTAGATGCGCAAACATTTTGCTCCCTTTTCTATATTTTGCGCTAATTTTATTCTTTTTTAAAAATTTTGCGCCTTTCTCTATGTTTTGAGTCCTTCTGTAGAGACGCGAAAATGTTGTAAATTAAGTTAATTTGCAACTATATTCTTTTTTGAAAATTTGGCGCTCTTATGTAGAAGAGCAAAGATTTTGTAAATTTGGCACATTTGCAATTTTATGCTTTTTTGAAAATTTTGCGTCGTTTTCCATAATTTTCGGCCTTATTTAGAGGCGCAAAAATTTTGTAAATTAGGTCTTTTCCAATTTATTCTTTTTTGAAAAATTTTCGCCCTTATTTAGAGGCTCAAAAATTTTGTAAATTAGGTGCATTTGCAATTTTAAGCTTTTTTGATAATTTTGGGTTTTTTTTCAAAATTTTGTGTCCTTATGTAGGGGCGCAAAAATTTTGTAAACTAGGCGCATTGTAAACTAGGCGCATATTTTGCGACCTTCTTTAGAGGGGCAAAGATTTTGTAAATTAGGTTCATTTGCTATTTTATGCTTTTTTGAAAATGTTGCGCCTTTCTCTATATTTTGCGACCTTCTACAGAGGTGCAAAAATTTTGTAAATTAGGTACATTTGCAATTTTATTCTTTTTTTTGAAAATTTTGAGTCCTTTTCCATATTTTGAGCCCTTCTGCAGAGGCGCAAATATTTTGTAAATTAGGTGCATTTGTAATTTTATGATTTTTTTAAATTTTGCGCCTTTTCTATATTTTGCGCCCTTTTGTAGAAGCGCAAACATTTTGCTCCCTTTTCTATAATTTGCGCGAATTTTATTCTTTTTTAAAAATTTTGCGCTTTTCTCTATGTTTTGAGTCCTTCTGTAGAGGCGCGAAAATGTTGTAAATTAAGTTCATTTGCAACTATATTCTTTTTTGAAAATTTGGCGCTCTTATGTAGAGGAGCAAAGATTTTGTAAATTTAGCGCATTTGTAATTTTATGCTTTTTTGAAAATTTTGCGTCGTTTTCCATAATTTTCGACCTTCTATAGAGGCGCAAAAATTTTGTAAATTAGGTGCATTGCAATTTTATGCTTCTTTGAAAATTCTGTGCCCTTCTGTAGATGCGCAAAAATTTTGTAAATAAGGTTCATTTGCAATTTTAAGCTTTTTTGAAAAGTTTGCGCCGTTATGTAGAGGCGCAAAAATTTTGTAAATTAGGCGCATTTGCAACTTTATTCTTTTTTGAAAATTTTGGGTTTTTTTCAAAATTTTGTGTCCTTATGTAGAGGCGCAAAAATTTTGTAAACTAGGCGCATTGTAAACTAGGCGCATATTTTGCGACCTTCTTTAGAGGAGCAAAGATTTTGTAAATTTAGCGCATTTGCAATTTTATGCTTTTTTGAAAATTTTGCGTCGTTTTCCATAATTTTCGACCTTCTATAGAGGCGCAAAAATTTTGTAAATTAGGTGTATTTGCAATTTTTTTCGTTTTAAAAATGTTGCGCCCTTATGTAGAGGCGCAAACATTTTGTAAATTAGGCGCATTTGCAACTTTATTCTTTTTTGAAAATTTTTGGGTTTTTTTCAAAATTTTGTGTCCTTATGTAGAGGCGCAAAAATTTTGTAAACTAGGCGCATTGTAAACTAGGCGCATATTTTGCGACCTTCTTTAGAGGAGCAAAGATTTTGTAAATTTAGCGCATTTGCAATTTTATGCTTTTTTGAAAATTTTGCGTCGTTTTCCATAATTTTCGACCTTCTATAGAGGCGCAAAAATTTTGTAAATTAGGTGCATTGCAATTTTATGCTTCTTTGAAAATTCTGTGCCCTTCTGTAGATGCGCAAAAATTTTGTAAATAAGGTTCATTTGCAATTTTAAGCTTTTTTGAAAAGTTTGCGCCGTTATGTAGAGGCGCAAAAATTTTGTAAATTAGGCGCATTTGCAATTTTATTCTTTTTTGAAAATTTTGTCTATATTTTGTAAATTAGTTGCATTTGGAATTTTGCGCCTTTCTCTATATTTTGCGCCCTTCTGAAGAGGCGCAGAAATTTTTAAATTAGGTGCATTTGCAATTTTATGCTTTTTTGAAAATTTTGCGCCTTTCTCTATATTTTGCGACCTTCTGTAGAGCCGAATTTTTTTTTTAAATTAGGTGCATTTAAAATTTATTCTTTTTTGAAAATTTTTTCTATATTTTGTAAATTATGTGCATTTGGAATTTTGATCCTTTCTCTATATTTTGCACCTTTCTGTAGAGGCGCAAAAATTTTGTAAATAAGGCGTATTTACAATTTTATGCTTTTTTGAAAATGTTGCACCCCTTTCCATATTTTGCGCCCTTTTGTAGATGCGCAAACATTTTGTAAATTTGGTGCATTTGCAATTTTCTTTTTGAAAATTTTGCGCCCATATCTAGATTTGGACCCCTTCTGTAGAGGCGCATACATTTTGTAAATTAGGCGCATTTGCAATTTTACACTTTTTTGAAAATTTTGCGCCTTGCATTATATTTTGCGCCCTTCTGTAGAGGCATAACAAATTTTGTAAATTAGGTGCATTTGCAATTTTTTTCTTTTTTGAAAATTTCGCGCCCTTATTTAGAGGCTCAAAAATTTTGTAAATTAGGTGCATTTGCAAGTTTATGCGTTTTTGAAAGTTTTGCGCTTTTTCCATAATTTTCGACCTTCTTTAGAGGCGCAAAAATTTTCTAAATTAGGTCATTTGCAATTTATTCTTTTTTAAGAATTTTTCGCCCTTATGTAGAGGCTCAAAAATTTTGTAAATTAGGTGCATTTGCAATTTTATTCTTTTTTGAAAATTTTGTCTATATTTTGTAAATTAGTTGCATTTGGAATTTTGCGCCTTTCTCTATATTTTGCGCCCTTCTGAAGAGGCGCAGAAATTTTGTAAATTAGGTGCATTTGCAATTTTTTCTTTTTTGAAAATTTCGCGCCTTTCTCTTAGAGGCGCAATTTTTTAATACTTGGCTGATGTTTTGTTTTTGCTACGGGTTTTGTTAAAGCATCTGCTGGCATCTCATTAGTTGACATATATTGGAGTTCTATAATTTTGTTCTCAACAACATCTCGGACAAAATGATACTTGTATTGAATATGTTTTGTTCTTGAATGGTGAGCACCGAATTTAGCCATCTGTTGAGCACTTTGCGAATCAGAAAAAACTTGAATTGGATGTTCATTCTTGTAGCCAAGTTCATCTAATATATACGTCAGATAGCAAGCTTCTTTTGCGGCTTCCGTTAAAGCGACGTATTTGGCTTCTGCACTAGATGTAACGATTACTTTTTGTTTCCTTGATTCCCATGAAATGACTCCACGTGCCAGAATTAAACAAAATCCAGATTGAGATTTCCTATCATTTACATCTTGCGCCCAGGTTGCATCTACAAAACCCATTATTGGTAATCCTGTCTTATAATAAGTTAATGTATTATTTTTCGTCGAATTAAGGTATTTTATTATATTAAGTGGAGTATTAAGTAGCCGCGGTAGCTCAGTGGCTAGTGCGTTGGACTGAGAGCCGAAAGGTCCCCGGTTCAAGCCTGGACTGGGGCTAACAACATCTTTTCATAGAAACATTTTTCTATACCGCGCTACCTCTCGTCAGTAAATGGCAAACCTACGAGAGTAAAACCATTGCCTATGAAAAAGCTCTCACCCGCCGTTCGGATTCGGCAATAAACTGTAGGTCCCACCACTTTGAGTACAAATATAACACGCACAGCTCAAAATGGTGAGAGAGCTCGGCGGAAGTTCTATACAGGACTGTAGCGCCAAACTATTATTATTATTTTTAAGATGCTGCTTTCGCGGATCTTGTAAGAACTGTGAAAGCATATTCACACTACACGCTATATCCGGTCTATTGTATAATGAAATGTGTAACAAAGATCCAATAATTTCTTGATAATATGTCTGATTAATTTTTCAGCCTCTCCAGAAATGTTTGGGTCTTTTTCTAACTTAATTTTTTCTTGCATTGGAATTTTAACTGATTTTGAATGTTGCAGTCCATATTTTGAAACAAGATTTGAAATATAGCCGGGTTGTGATAATGAAATGGTTCCTTTTCCAACTTTAATTTCTAATCCTATGCAATGCTTCGGTTCTTTTAAATCGCGAATGTCAAAATTCTCTTGTAATTTTCTTATATATAATTCAGTATATTCTTCATTATCAGATGCTATGACAATATCATCAACATAAAGTGCAACCATCAATGTCATTTCTAATGAATTTATGTAGTACTTATATGCATTGATCATATTTCGACTGCTTTAATCCAAAATGTTTGATTACCGTATCTATCCGCTTAAACCATTGTCTTTCCGCTTGCTTTAAGCTATAAATAGCCTTTCGCAGTTTACACACTTTATGTTTAGTTGCTTCTTCAACGAATCCGTCCGGTTGTTCCATGAAAATCTCCTCGTCCAAATCTCCATTCAGAAACGCAGTGGATACGTCCAGCTGCCGCAATTTCAAGTCTTTTTCCACTGCTAATGCCTATAACAGTCGTAGCGAGCTTTGACGTACCACTGGTGCAAAATCTAATACAATAGCTTTACAACCAATCTTTCGAAAATGGAAAACTGATGGAGTTTTACCATTCCAAATTTCTTCCGGTGTTTGATTTTTATTTAGGTTTGTTGGACACCGATTCCTAATATACGCTGCAGTATGCACTAGCTCTGCCCACAAGCATTGTGGCAGATTTGCTTCTAACATGATACACCTAGACAACTCGACCAAAGTGCGATTCATTCGCTCGGCTACTCCATTTTGTTGGGGAGTGTATTCTGCGGACAGTTGGCGTTGGATGCCGTTGTCTTTCAAGTATTTTGAAAATTCGTTTGATGTTAATTCACGAGCATTATCACTGCGGATAACCTTTATATTCTTTCCTGTCTCTTTTTCTGCGATATTTTTGAAATCTTTAAACGCTTGCAGATACATATCTTTACTTCGTAAAAAGTAGACAAACACCTTTCTAGAGTAATCATCGATGAATGTTACAAAATATATATTTCTATTTAAAGATTCTACATTCATCGGTCCGCACAAGTCTGTGTGAAACAGACCCAATAATTCATTAGAAGATTTGTCAGATTTATGTGGGAACGGTAATCTGGTTTGTTTACCACGAATGCAAGCGATACAATTTAACTCTCCGTTCTGAATTTTTGGTTAACCTACTACCATATTCTCGGCTTGTAGTTCCATTAACTGATTCAAGTTAAGATGTCCGTATCTTTTGTGCCATAGTTCTGTGTTTTGGTCTAAACATTTACTAACAGTTTTGCATTTGTCTACAGTTTTAGCTGATTTTACTATAAACAGACCACTTTCTTTAAAAGCTTCTACTAATTTGCAACCGTCTTTTAAAATTTGAGCACTATTCTTCAGCATGAAGGTAGTCATTCTATGTTGCCTTTCCAGTTGACATTAAATTACATTTTAAATCAGGGACATATAAAGTATTATAAATATTGATCTTATTTTTATGATAGTCAATTTCAATGTTTAGTTCAACTGTGCCAATACCTTGGACTGCAAGTTCCTTTTTATCTGCTAAACAGACTGTTCCCCTGTACTTCTTATCTAATGATATGAATGGTGCCAACATGCTGCACATGTGCGATGTAGCTCCACTGTCTATGCACCAGTTATCGATATTTGCTGACACCGACATATTTACGGACTGGACAATATCAACACTGCAAATATCTGCAGTCGCAATAAAACCTGCGTGCGTTTCTACGCAATTTCTGTTCTGAGTTTTTACGTCTACTTTACAGTTTTTAACAATATGTCCTTTCTTCCCACATCGATGACAATTATACTGAAAATATGAACTGGACATACCTTCATTAATCTTTTTTGCGTTACCATGCCAATTTTTCTTTCCAAAATTCCTGTTAACCTTCATAGCGCTATCCGCAGCTGTACTTTCTCCTTGCTTGTCACCAATCTCCAGCAATCTTGATCGCAATGTCGTCAGTCCCGGAAATTCATTTGCAGTATCCACAGCAGCTTTAATAGCATTAAATGTACATTCATCTCGAACAGACATGAAATGCATATGTCGAATTCGATTAAAAATTGCGAAATAATCTGACTATCGCTCATTTTCAAATTTAGCAACTTACGGTATGACCTTGCGCCTTGTGGACTTACGGTCGTATGTTTCCTCCAAGTACCGCCATATTTCTTACGATTTTTGAAATTTTTTACCATTGTAACAATGCTTGATTCTAGTGCTATCATAATCTCCGCCCTCGCGTCCATGTCCTTATCGTTGTAATCCTCGAGTGACTTCATAGCATCTTCGTATTCTCGTTTCTGTTCTGCTGTCGGTGATTGCGGCAACGGATACAGAACTGTCTTGATTTCTTTTCCTAAAACCATTTTCAAATATCGGTTCTTGTGCAAAATGGCCTCAATTTGAGCCTTCCAAGTTCCATAATTCGATCCATTAAAAAAAAGGATCTTACCAGTGTAGGTCGTCATCTTATTTCTTATTCAATTTACAATTTAAAAACTTTTAAATGTTTAGCCTTGTTTCCTTCAGATTAGGGTCCTGGGCCCATAACCTATTGTAATATAAATTACCAGGACCAAATAAAACTAAGGCAGTTGAATTTAAATACAAAAGATGTTCTTTATTGAAAAACTGAAACGATTTTAATAAAATAATATTTTCACAAGTTATGTAAAAATCAATGACAGAATATAAATTATTAAAGTTGTATTTCCAAATATTTAACAAAGTGTTTTTAACAACAATTTTTTTTTGAAAAGTTTGTGCCGTTAAGTAGATGCCCAAAAATTTTGTAAATTAGGCGCATTTACACTTTTATGCTTTTTGAAGATTTGGCGCCTCTCTCTATATTTTGCGCCCTTCTGTAGATGCTCAAAGATTTTGTAAATTAGGTGCATTTGCAATTTTATGCTTTTTTGAAAATTTTGCTCCTATTTATATATTTCGCGCACTTCTGTAGCGACGCAAACATTTTGTTAATTATGCGCATTTGCAATTTTTTTTTTTTTTGAAAATTTTGCGCCTTTCACTAATTTTCACTTCTGTAGAGGCGCAAACATTTTGTAAATTAGGTGCATTTGGAAATGTATTCTTTTTGAAAATTCGGCGCATTTGCAATTTTATGCTTTTATGAAAAGTTTGCGTCTTTTTCCATAGTTTTCGCCCTTCTTTAGAGGCGCAAAGTTTTTTAATTTAGGTGCATTTGCAATTTATTCTTTTTTGAAAATTTGTCGATCTTATGTAGAGGATCAAAAATTTTGTACATTAGATGCATTTGTAATTTTATGCTTTTTTGAAAATTGTGCGTTTTTTTTCTAAATTTTGCGCCCTTTTGTAGAGACGCAAAAATTTTGTAAATTAGGTGCATTTGCAATTTTATTTATTTTTTGAAAATTTTTCGCCCTTATGTAGAGGCGCAATAATTTTGTAAATTAGGCGCATTTCCAATTTTATGCTTTGCAATTTTATTCTTTTTTGAATATTTTGCTCCCTTTTCTATATTATTCGGCTTTCTGTAGACTAGCAAACATTTTGTAAATTTAGTACATTTGCTCCTTCTGTAGAGGCGCAAACATTTTGTAAATTAGGTGAATTTGCAATTTTATTCTTTTTTGAAAATTTTGCGCTCTTTTCTATATTTTGCGCTTTTCTGTAGAGGCGCAAACATTTTGTAAATTCGGCGCATTTGGAATTTTATGCTTTTATGAAAATTTTGCTTCTTTTTCCATAATTTGTGGCGCAAAATTTTTGTATATTAGGTCCATTTGCAATTTATTCCTTTTATTTATTCCTTATGCAGCGGCGCAAAAATTTTGTAAATTAGGTGCATTTGCAAATTTATTCTTTTTGAAAATGTTGCGCCGTTCTGCAGAGGCGTAAACATTTTGTAAATTAGGTGCATTTGGAATTTTATTCTTTTTTGAAACTTTTGCAAATTAGAAATGTATTCTTTTTGCAAATTAGGCGCATTTGCAATTTTATGCTTATATGAAAAGTTTGCGTCTTTTTCCATAATTTTCGCCCTTCTTTAGAAGCGCAACGTTTTTTAAATTAGGTGCATTTGCAATTTATTCTTTTTTGAAAATTTGTCGATCTTATGTAGAGGTTCAAAAATTTTGTGCATTTGATGAATTTGTGATTTTATGCTTTTTTGAAAATTTTGCCCTTTTTTTCTAAATTTTGCGCCCTTTTGTAGAGACGCAAAAATTTTGTAAATTAGGCGCATTTCCAATTTTATGCTTTGCAATTTTATTCTTTTTTGAATATTTTGCGCCATTTTCTATATTATTCGGCTTTCTGTAGCCTAGCAAACATTTTGTAAATTTAGTGCATTTGCTCCTTCTGGCGCAAACATTTTATAAATTAGGTGAATTTGCAATTTTATTCTTTTTTGAAAATTTTGCGCTCTTTTCTATATTTTGCGCCCTTTTGTAGAGACATTTGGTGCAGAGAGAAATTTGGTGCATTTGCAATTTTATTCCTTTTTGAAAATTTTGCGCCCTTCTGTAGAGGCGCAAAAATTCTGTAAATTATGCGCATTTGCAATTTTATACATTTTTGAAAATGTTGAGCATTTCTCTATATTTCGCGCACTTCTGTAGCGGCGCAAACATTTTGTTAATTATGCGCATTTGCAATTTTAATTTTTGTTTGAAAATTTTGCGCCTTTCACTATTTTTGCGCCTTTCTGTAGAGGCGCAAACATTTTGTAATTTTTGCGCATTTGCAATTTTATTTTTTTCTTGAAAATGTTGACCCTTTTCTATATTTTGCGCCGTTCTGCAGATATTCTTTTATGAAAATTTTGCGCCCTTCTGTAGAGGCGCAAACATTTTGTAAATTAGGTGCATTTCGAATTTTTTTCTGTTTTGAAATCTGTGCAAATTAGACGTATTTGCAATTTTATACTTATTTGAAAATTTTGCGCCCTTTTCCATATTTTGCGCCCTTCTGTAGAGGCGCAAACATTTTGTAAATTTGGTGCATTTGCAATTTTATGCTTTCTGTAGAGGCGCAAACATTTTGTAAATTAGGCGCATTTGCCATTTTATTTTATTTATTTTTTTTAATTTGGACCTTTTTCTATATTTTGCGCCGTTCTGCAGAGGCGCAAATATTCTTTTTTGAAAATTTTGGGCCCTTCTGTACAGGTACAAACATTTTGTTAATTAGGTGCATTTGTAGAGGCGCAAACATTTTGTAAATTTGGTGCATTTGCAATTTGATGTTTTTATGAACATTTTGCTTCTTTATCCATAATTTTCGCATTACTTTAGTGGCGCAAAAATTTTGTATATTAGGTCCATTTGCAATTTATTCCTTTAGTAGCGGCGCAAAAATTTTGTAAATTAGATGCATTTGCAATTTTATTCTTTTTGAAAATTTTGCGCCCTTATGTAGAGGCGCAAACATTTTGTAAATTAGGCGCATTTGCAATTTTTTTTTTTTTTTTTTTTTTTTGAAAATTTGGACCCTTTTCTATATTTTGCGCCGTTCTGCAGAGGCGCAAATATTCTTTTTTGAAAATTTTGCGCCCTTCAGTAGAGGCGCAAACATTTTGTAAAATAGGTGCATTTGGAATTTTATTCTTTTTTGAAACTTTTGCAAATTAGGCTCATTTGCAATATTATGCTTTTATGAAAAGTTTTCGTCTTTTTCCATTATTTTCGCCCTTCTTTAGAGGCGCAAAGTTTCTTAAATTAGGTGCATTTGCAATTTATTCTTTTTTGAAAATTTGTCGATCTTATGTAGAGGCTCAAACATTTTGTACATTAGATGCATTTATGCTAATTTTATGCTTTTTTGAAAATTTTGTAAATTAGGCGCATTTGCAATTTTACACTTTTTTGTAAATTTTGCGCCTTTCACTATATTTTGCGCCCTTCTGTAGAGGCATAACAAATTTTGTAAGTTAGGTGCATTTGCAATTTTTTTCTTTTTTGAAAATTTTGCGGCTTTCTCTATATTTTACGCCGTTATGTAGAGGCGCAAAAATTTTGTAAATTAGGCGCATTTGCAATTTTATGCTTTTTGAAAATTTGGCACCTCTCTCTATATTTTGCGCCCTTCTGTAGAGGCGCAAACATTTTGTAAATTTGGTGCATTTGCAATTTTATGTTTTTATGAAAATTTTGCTTCTTTTTCCATAATTTTCGCATTACTTTAGTGGCGCAAAAATTTTGTATATTAGGTCCATTTGCAATTTATTCCTTTCATTTATTCCTTATGTAGCGGCAAAAATTTTTTTGTAAATTAGGTGCATTTGCAATTTTATTCCTTTTTGAAAATTTTGCCCCCTCTGTAGAGGCGGAAAAATTCTGTAAATTCTGTAGAGGCGCAAACATTTTGTAAATTAGGAGCATTTGCAATTTTATTCTTTTTTGAATATTTTGCGCCCTTTTCTATATTTTTCGCCTTTCTGTAGAGGCGCAAACATTTTGTAAATTAGGCGCATTTGCAATTTTTTTTTTTTTTTTTTTTTAAATTTGGACCTTTTTCTATATTTTGCGCCGTTCTGCAGAGGCGCAAATATTCTTTTTTGAAAATTTTGAGCCCTTCTGTAGAGGCGCAAACATTTTGTAATTTTTTTTTTAATCTTTTGCAAATTAGGCGCACTTGCAATTTTATGCTTTTATGAAAAGTTTGCGTCTTTTTCCATAATTTTCGCCCTTCTTTAGAGGCGCAAAGTTTCTTAAATTAAGTGCATTTGCAATTTATTCTTTTTTGAAAATTTGTCGATCTTATGTAGAGGCTCAAAAATTTTGTACATTAGATGCATTTGTAATTTTATGCTTTTTTGAAAATTTTGTAAATGATGCGCATTTGCAATTTTACTCTTTTTTGTAAATTTTGCGCCTTTCACTATATTTTGCGCCCCTCTGTAGAGGCGTAATTTAGGTGCATTTGCAATTTTTTTCTGTTTTAAATTAGGTGCATTTGCAATTTTTTTCTTTTTTGAAAATTTTGCGGCTTTCTCTATATTTTACGCCCTTCTGTAGAGGCGCAAAAATTTTGTAAATTATGTGCATTTGCAATATTTTTTTTTTGAAAAGTTTGCGCCGTTATGTGGAGGCGCAAAAATGTTGTAAATTAGGCGCATTTGCAATTTTATGCTTTTTGAAAATTTGGAACCTCTCTCTATATTTTGCGCCCTTCTGTAGAGGCGCAAACATTTTGTAAATTTGGTGCATTTGCAATTTTATTTTTTTATGAAAATTTTGCTTCTTTTTTCATAATTTTCGCATTACTTTAGTGGCGCAAAAATTTTGTATATTAGGTCCATTTGCAATTTATTCCTTATGTAGCGGCGAAAAAATTTGTAAATTAGGTGCATTTGCAATTTTATTCTTTTTGAAAATTTTGCGCCCTTATGTAGAGGCGCAAACATTTTGTAAATTAGGCGCATTTGCAATTTTATGCTTTTATGACAATTTTGCTTCTTTTTCCATAATTTTCGCATTACTTTAGTGGCGCAAAAATTTTGTAAATTAGGTCCATTTGCAATTTATTCCTTTTATTTATTCCTTATGTAGCGGCGCAAAAATTTTGTAAATAAGGTGCATTTGCAATTTTATTCTTTTTGAAAATTTTGCGCCCTTATGTAGAGGCGCAAACATTTTGTAAATTAGGCGCATTTGCAATTTTTTTCTTTTTTTTTTTTTGAAAATTTGGACCTTTTTCTATATTTTGCGCCGTTCTGCAGAGGCGCAAATATTCTTTTTTGAAAATTTTGCGCCCTTCTGTAGAGGCGCAAACATTTTGTAAATTCTTTTTCTATAATTTTCGCCCTTCTTTAGAGGCGCAAAGTTTCTTAAATTAGGTGCATTTGCAATTTATTCTTTTTTGAAAATGTGTCGATCTTATGTGGAGGCTCAAAAATTTTGTACATTAGATGCATTTATGCTAATTTTATGCTTTTTTGAAAATTTTGTAAATTAGGCGCATTTGCAATTTTACACTTTTTTTGTAAATTTTGCGCCCTTCTGTAGAGGCATAACAAATTTTGTAAGTTAGGTGCATTTGCAAATTTTATTCCTTTTTGAAAATTTTGCGCCCTTCTGTAGAGGCGGAAAAATTCTGTAAATTCTGTAGAGGCGCAAACATTTTGTAAATTAGGAGCATTTGCAATTTTATTCTTTTTTGAATATTTTGCGCCCTAACTATATTTTTCGCCTTTCTGTAGAGGCGCAAACATTTTGTAAATTAGGCGCATTTGCAATTTTATTTTTTTTTTTTAAATTTAGACCTTTTTCTATATTTTGCGCCGTTCTGCAGAGGCGCAATTATTCTTTTTTGAAAATTTTGAGCCCTTCTGTAGAGGCGCAAACATTTTGCAAATTTTTTTTTAAACTTTTGCAAATTAGGCGCACTTGCAATTTTATGCTTTTATGAAAAGTTTGCGTCTTTTTCCATAATTTTCGCCCTTCTTTAGAGGCGCAAAGTTTCTTAAATTAAGTGCATTTGCAATTTATTCTTTTTTGAAAATTTGTCGATCTTATGTAGAGGCTCAAAAATGTTGTACATTAGATGCATTTGTAATTTTATGCTTTTTTGAAAATTTTGCGCCCTTCTGTAGAGGCGCAAACATTTTGTAAATTAGGCGCATTTGCAATTTTTTTTTTTTTTTGAAAATTTGGACCCTTTTCTATATTTTGCGCCGTTCTGCAGAGGCGCAAATATTCTTTTATGAAAATTTTGCGCCCTTCTGTAGAGGCGCAAACATTTTGTAAATTAGGTGCATTTGGAATCTTATTCTTATTTGAAAACTGTCCAAATTAGACGTATTTGCAATTTTATATATATTTGAAAATTTTGCGCCCTTTTCTATATTTTGCGCCCTTCTGAAGAGGCGCAAACATTTTGTAAATTTTGTGCATTTGCAATTTTATGTTTTTATGAAAATTTTGCTTCTTTTTCCATAATTTTCGCATTACTTTAGTGGCGCAAACATTTTGTAAATTAGGCGCATTTGCAATTTTTTTTTTTTTTTTTTTTGAAAATTTGGACCTTTTTCTATATTTTGCGCCGTTCTGCAGAGGCGCAAATATTCTTTTATGAAAATTTTGCGCCCTTCTGTAGAGGCGCAAACATTTTGTAAATTAGGTGCATTTGGAATCTTATTCTTTTTTGAAAACTGTGCAAATTAGACGTATTTGCAATTTTATACCTATTTGAAAATTTTGCGCCCTTTTCTATATTTTGCGCCCTTCTGAAGAGGCGCAAACATTTTGTAAATTTAGTGCGTTTGCAATTTTGAGAGGCGCAAAGTTTTGTAAATTAGGTGCATATACAATTTAATCTTTTTTGAAAATTTGTCGATTAAAAGAGATGAATTTGTAATGTTATGCTGTTTTGAAAATTTTGCGCCTTTCTCTATATTTTGCGACCTTCTGTAGAGCCGAAAAATTTTTAAATTAGGTGCATTTGCAAATTTATTCTTTTTTGAAAATTTGTTCTATATTTTGTAAATTATGTGCATTTGGAATTTTGCGCCTTTCTCTATATTTTGCACCCTTCTGTAAAGGCGCAAAAATTTTGTAAATAAGGCCTATTTACAATTTTATGCTTTTTTGAAAATGTTGCACCCTTTTCCATATTTTGCACCCTTCTGTAGATGCGCAAACATTTTGTAAATTAGGTGCATTTGCAATTTTCTTTATTTTTTTTGAAAATGTTGCGCCCTTTTCTAGATTTTTCACCCTTCTGTAGAGGCGCATACATTTTGTAAATTAGGCGCATTTGCAATTTTACACTTTTTTGTAAATTTTGCGCCTTTTACTATATTTTGCGCCCTTCTGTAGAGGCATAATAAATTTTGTAAGTTTGGTGAATTTGGAATTTTTTTCTTTTTTAAATTAGGTGCATTTGCAATTTTTTTATTTTTTGAAAATTTTGCGCCTTTCTCTATATTTTACGCCCTTCTGTAGAGACGCAAAAATTTTGTAAATTATGTGCATTTGCAATTTTTTATTTTTGAAAACTTTGCGCCGTTATGTATAGGCGCAAAAATATTGTAAATTAGGCGCATTTGCAATTTTATGCTTTTTGAAAATTTGGCACTTCTCTCTATATTTTGCGCTCTTCTGTAGAGGCGCAAACATTTTGTAAATTTGGTGCATTTGCAATTTTATGTCTTTATGAAAATTTTGCTTCTTTTTCCATAATTTTCGCATTACTTTAGTGGCGCAAAAATTTTGTATATTAGGTCCATTTGCAATTTATTCCTTATGTAGCGGCGCAAAAATTTTGTAAAAGGTGCATTTGCAATTTTATTCTTTTTGAAAATTTTGCGCCCTTTGTAAATTTGGCGCATTTGCAAGTTTATTTTTTTTTTGAAAATTTGGACCCTTTTCTATATTTTGCGCCCTTCTGTAGAGGCGCAAAAATTTTGTAAATTAGGTGCATTTGCAATTTTATTTATTTTTTGAAAAATTTTCGCCATTATGTAGAGTCGCAAAAATTTTGTAAATTAGGCGCATTTCCAATTTTATGCTTTGCAATTTTATTCTTTTTTGAATATTTTTCGCCCTTTTCTATATTATTCGGCTTTCTGTAGACTAGCAAACATTTTGTAAATTTAGTGCATTTGCTCCTTCTGTAGAGGCGCAAACATTTTATTAATTAGGAGAATTTGCAATTTTATTCTTTTTTGAACATTTTTCGCTCTTTTCTATATTTTACGCCCTTCTGTAGAGACGCGAACATTTTGTAAATTTGGTGCATTTGCAATTTTATTCCTTTTTGAAAATTTTGCGCCCTTCTGTAGAGGCGGAAAAATTCTGTAAATTCTGTAGAGGCGCAAACATTTTGTAAATTAGGCGCATTTGCAATTTTATGCTTTTATGACAATTTTGCTTCTTTTTCCATAATTTTCGCATTACTTCAGTGGCGCAAAAATTTTGTAAATTAGGTCCATTTGCAATTTATTCCTTTTATTTATTCCTTATGTAGCGGCGCAAAAATTTTGTAAATTAGGTGCATTTGCAATTTTATTCTTTTTGAAAATTTTGCGCCCTTATGTAGAGGCGCAAACATTTTGTAAATTAGGCGCATTTGCAATTTTTTTTTTTTTTTTTTTTTGAAAATTTGGACCCTTTTCTATATTTTGCGCCGTTCTGCAGAGGCGCAAATATTCTTTTTTGAAAATTTTGCGCCCTTCTGTAGAGGCGCAAACATTTTGTAAAATAGGTGCATTGGAATTTTATTCTTTTTTGAAACTTTTGCAAATTAGGCTCATTTGCAATTTTATGCTTTTATGAAAAGTTTGCATCTTTTTCCATAATGTTCGCCCTTCTTTAGAGGCGCAAAGTTTCTTAAATTAAGTGCATTTGCAATTTATTCTTTTTTGAAAATTTGTCGATCTTATGTAGAGGCTCAAAAATTTTGTACATTAGATGCATTTGTAATTTTATGCTTTTATGAAAATTTTGCGCCTTTCACTATATTTTGCGCCCCTCTGTAGAGGCGTAATTTAGGTGCATTTGCAATTTTTTTTTCTGTTTTAAATTAGGTGCATTTGCAATTTTTTTCTTTTTTGAAAATTTTGCGGCTTTCTCTATATTTTACGCCCTTCTGTAGAGGCGCAAAAATTTTGTAAATTATGTGCATTTGCAATATTTTTTTTTTGAAAAGTTTTCGCCGTTATGTAGAGGAGCAAAAATTTTGTAAATTAGGTGCATTTGCAATTTTATTCCTTTTTGAAAATTTTGCCCCCTCTGTAGAGGCGGAAAAATTCTGTAAATTCTGTAGAGGCGCAAACATTTTGTAAATTAGGCACATTTGAAATTTTATTCTTTTTTTAATATTTTGCGCCCTTTTCTATATTTTTCGCCTTTCTGTAGAGGCGCAAACATTTTGTAAATTAGGCGCATTTGCAATTTTTTTTTTTTTTTTTTTAAATTTTGACCTTTTTCTATATTTTACGCCGTTCTGCAGAGGCGCAAATATTCTTTTTTGAAAATTTTGAGCCCTTCTGTAGAGGCGCAAATATTTTGTAAATTATGTGCATTTGCAATATTTTTTTTTTGAAAAGTTTGCGCCGTTATGTAGAGGCGCAAAAATTTTGTAAATTAGGCGCATTTGCAATTTTATGCTTTTTGAAAATTTGGCACCTCTCTCTATATTTTGCGCCCTTCTGTAGAGGCGCAAACATTTTGTAAATTTGGTGCATTTGCAATTTTATGTTTTTATGAAAATTTTGCTTCTTTTTTCATAATTTTCGCATTACTTTAGTGGCTCAAAAATTTTGTATATTAGGTCCATTTGCAATTTATTCCTTTTATTTATTCCTTATGTAGCGGCGAAAAAAATTTTGTAAATTAGGTGCATTTGCAATTTTATTCCTTTTTGAAAATTTTGCGCCCTTCTGTAGAGGCGCAAACATTTTGTAAATTAGGCGCATTTGCAATTTTATGCTTTTATGAAAATTTTGCTTTTTTTTCCATAATTTTCGCATTACTTTAGTGGCGCAAAAATTTTGTATATTATATTCGGCTTTCTGTAGACTAGCAAACATTTTGTAAATTTAGTGCATTTGCTCCTTCTGTAGAGGCGCAAACATTTTATTAATTAGGAGAATTTGCAATTTTATTCTTTTTTGAACATTTTTCGCTCTTTTCTATATTTTACGCCCTTCTGTAGAGACGCGAACATTTTGTAAATTTGGTGCATTTGCAATTTTATTCCTTTTTGAAAATTTTGCGCCCTTCTGTAGAGGCGCAAACATTTTGTAAAATAGGTGCATTGGAATTTTATTCTTTTTTGAAACTTTTGCAAATTAGGCTCATTTGCAATTTTATGCTTTTATGAAAAGTTTGCATATTTTTCCATAATTTTCGCCCTTCTTTAGAGGCGCAAAGTTTCTTAAATTAAGTGCATTTGCAATTTATTCTTTTTTGAAAATTTGTCGATCTTATGTAGAGGCTCAAAAATTTTGTACATTAGATGCATTTGTAATTTTATGCTTTTTTGAAAATTTTGTAAATGAGGCGCATTTGCAATTTTACTCATTTTTGTAAATTTTGCGCCTTTTACTATATTTTGCGCCCCTCTGTAGAGGCGTAATTTAGGTGCATTTGCAATTTTTTTTCTGTTTTAAATTAGGTGCATTTGCAATTTTTTTCTTTTTTGAAAATTTTGCGGCTTTCTCTATATTTTACGCCCTTCTGTAGAGGCGCAAAAATTTTGTAAATTATGTGCATTTGCAATATTTTTTTTTTGAAAAGTTTTCGCCGTTATGTAGAGGCGCAAAAATTTTGTAAATTAGGCGCATTTGCAATTTTATGCTTTTTGAAAATTTGGCACCTCTCTCTATATTTTGCGCCCTTCTGTAGAGGCGCAAACATTTTGTAAATTTGGTGCATTTGCAATTTTATGTTTTTATGAAAATTTTGCTTCTTTTTTCATAATTTTCGCATTACTTTAGTGGCGCAAAAATTTTGTATATTAGGTCCATTTGCAATTTATTCCTTTTATTTATTCCTTATGTAGCGGCGAAAAAAATTTTGTAAATTAGGTGCATTTGCAATTTTATTCCTTTTTGAAAATTTTGCGCCCTTCTGTAGAGGCGCAAACATTTTGTAAATTAGGCGCATTTGCAATTTTATGCTTTTATGAAAATTTTGCTTTTTTTTCCATAATTTTCGCATTACTTTAGTGGCGCAAAAATTTTGTATATTAGGTCCATTTGCAATTTATTCCTTTTATTTTTTCCTTATGTAGCGGCGAAAAAAATTTGTAAATTAGGTGCATTTGCAATTTTATTCTTTTTGAAAATTTTGCGCCCTTATGTAGGGGCGCAAACATTTTGTAAATTAGGCGCATTTGCAATTTTAATTTTTTTGTTTTTTAAATTTAGACCCTTTTCTATATTTTGCACCGTTCCGCAGAGGCGCAAATATTCTTTTTTGAAAATTTTGCGCCCTTCTGTAGAGGCGCAAACATTTTGTAAATTAGGTGCATTTGGAATTTTATACTTTTTTGAAACTTTTGCATATTAGGCGTATTTGCAATTTTATGCTTTTATGAAAAGTTTGCGTCTTTTTCCATAATTTTCGCCCTTCTTTAGAGGCGCAAAGTTTTTTAAATTAGGTGCATTTGCAATTTATTCTTTTTTGAAAATTTATCGATCTTATGTAGAGGCTCAAAAATGTTGTACATTAGATGCATTTGTAATTTTATTCTTTTTTGAAAATTTTGCGCTCTTTTCTATATTTTGCGCCCTTCTGTAGAGGCGCAAACATTTTGTAAATTAGGTGCATTTGGAATTTTATACTTTTTTGAAACTTTTGCATATTAGGCGTATTTGCAATTTTATGCTTTTATGAAAAGTTTGCATCTTTTTCCATAATTTTCGCCCTTCTTTAGAGGCGCAAATTAGGTGCATTTGCAATTTATTCTTTTTTGAAAATTTGTCGATCTTATGTAGAGGCACAAAAATGTTGTACATTAGATGCATTTGTAATTTTATGCTTTTTTGAAAATTTTGCCCTTTTTTCTAAATTTTGCGCCCTTTTGTAGAGACGCAAAAATTTTGTAAATTAGGTGCATTTGCAATTTTATTTATTTTTTGAAAAATTTTCGCCATTATGTAGAGTCGCAAAAATTTTGTAAATTAGGCGCATTTCCAATTTTATGCTTTGCAATTTTATTCTTTTTTGAATATTTTTCGCCCTTTTCTATATTATTCGGCTTTCTGTAGACTAGCAAACATTTTGTAAATTTAGTGCATTTGCTCCTTCTGTAGAGGCGCAAACATTTTATTAATTAGGAGAATTTGCAATTTTATTCTTTTTTGAACATTTTTCGCTCTTTTCTATATTTTACGCCCTTCTGTAGAGACGCGAACATTTTGTAAATTTGGTGCATTTGCAATTTTATTCCTTTTTGAAAATTTTGCGCCCTTCTGTAGAGGCGGAAAAATTCTGTAAATTCTGTAGAGGCGCAAACATTTTGTAAATTAGGCGCATTTGCAATTTAATGCTTTTATGACAATTTTGCTTCTTTTTCCATAATTTTCGCATTACTTCAGTGGCGCAAAAATTTTGTAAATTAGGTCCATTTGCAATTTATTCCTTTTATTTATTCCTTATGTAGCGGCGCAAAAATTTTGTAAATTAGGTGCATTTGCAATTTTATTCTTTTTGAAAATTTTGCGCCCTTATGTAGAGGCGCAAACATTTTGTAAATTAGGCGCATTTGCAATTTTTTTTTTTTTTTTTTTTTTTGAAAATTTGGACCCTTTTCTATATTTTGCGCCGTTCTGCAGAGGCGCAAATATTCTTTTTTGAAAATTTTGCGCCCTTCTGTAGATGCGCAAACATTTTGTAAAATAGGTGCATTGGAATTTTATTCTTTTTTGAAACTTTTGCAAATTAGGCTCATTTGCAATTTTATGCTTTTATGAAAAGTTTGCATCTTTTTCCATAATTTTCGCCCTTCTTTAGAGGCTCAAAGTTTCTTAAATTAAGTGCATTTGCAATTTATTCTTTTTTGAAAATTTGTCGATCTTATGTAGAGGCTCAAAAATTTTGTACATTAGATGCATTTGTAATTTTATGCTTTTTTGAAAATTTTGTAAATGAGGCGCATTTGCAATTTTACTCTTTTTTGTAAATTTTGCGCCTTTCACTATATTTTGCGCCCCTCTGTAGAGGCGTAATTTAGGTGCATTTGCAATTTTTTTTCTGTTTTAAATTAGGTGCATTTGCAATTTTTTTCTTTTTTGAAAATTTTGCGGCTTTCTCTATATTTTACGCCCTTCTGTAGAGGCGCAAAAATTTTGTAAATTATGTGCATTTGCAATATTTTTTTTTTGAAAATTTGCGCCGTTATGTAAAGGCGCAAAAATTTTGTAAATTAGGCGCATTTGCAATTTTATGCTTTTTGAAAATTTGGCACCTCTCTCTATATTTTGCGCCCTTCTGTAGAGGCGCAAACATTTTGTAAATTTGGTGCATTTGCAATTTTATGTTTTTATGAAAATTTTGCTTCTTTTTTCATAATTTTCGCATTACTTTAGTGGCGCAAAAATTTTGTATATTAGGTCCATTTGCAATTTATTCCTTTTATTTATTCCTTATGTAGCGGCGAAAAAAATTTTGTAAATTAGGTGCATTTGCAATTTTATTCCTTTTTGAAAATTTTGCGCCCTTCTGTAGAGGCGCAGACATTTTGTAAATTAGGCGCATTTGCAATTTTATGCTTTTATGAAAATTTTGCTTTTTTTTCCATAATTTTCGCATTACTTTAGTGGCGCAAAAATTTTGTATATTAGGTCCATTTGCAATTTATTCCTTTTATTTTTTCCTTATGTAGCGGCGAAAAAAATTTGTAAATTAGGTGCATTTGCAATTTTATTCTTTTTGAAAATTTTGCGCCCTTATGTAGGGGCGCAAACATTTTGTAAATTAGGCGCATTTGCAATTTTAATTTTTTTTTTGAAAATTTAGACCCTTTTCTATATTTTGCACCGTTCCGCAGAGGCGCAAATATTCTTTTTTGAAAATTTTGCGCCCTTCTGTAGAGGCGCAAACATTTTGTAAATTAGGTGCATTTGGAATTTTATACTTTTTTGAAACTTTTGCATATTAGGCGTATTTGCAATTTTATGCTTTTATGAAAAGTTTGCGTCTTTTTCCATAATTTTCGCCCTTCTTTAGAGGCGCAAAGTTTTTTAAATTAGGTGCATTTGCAATTTATTCTTTTTTGAAAATTTGTCGATCTTATGTAGAGGCTCAAAAATGTTGTACATTAGATGCATTTGTAATTTTATTCTTTTTTGAAAATTTTGTAAATTAGGCGCATTTACAATTTTAAACTTTTTTGTAAATTTTGCGCCTTTCACTATATTTCGCGCCCTTCTGTAGAGGCATAACAAATTTTGTAAGTTAGGTGCATTTGCAATTTTTTTCTTTTTTGAAAATTTTGCGGCTTTCTCTATATTTTACGCCGTTATGTAGAGGCGCAAAAATTTTGTAAATTAGGCGCATTTGCAATTTTATGCTTTTTGAAAATTTGGCACCTCTCTCTATATTTTGCGCCCTTCTGTAGAGGCGCAAACATTTTGTAAATTTGGTGCATTCGCAATTTTATGTTTTTATGAAAATTTTGCTTCTTTTTCCATAATTTTCGCATTACTTTAGTAGAGCAAAAATTTTGTATATTAGGTCCATTTGCAATTTATTCCTTTCATTTATTCCTTATGTAGCGGCAAAAAAAATTTTGTAAATTAGGTGCATTTGCAATTTTATTCCTTTTTGAAAATTTTGCCCCCTCTGTAGAGGCGGAAAAATTCTGTAAATTCTGTAGAGGCGCAAACATTTTGTAAATTAGGCGCATTTGCAATTTTATTCTTTTTTGAATATTTTGCGCCCTTTTCTATATTTTTCGCCTTTCTGTAGAGGCGCAAACATTTTGTAAATTAGGCGCCCTTTTCTATATTTTTCGCTTTTCTGTAGAGGCGCAAACATTTTGTAAATTAGGCGCATTTGCAATTTTTTTTTTTTTTTTTAAGTTTGGACCTTTTTCTATATTTTACGCCGTTACGCAGAGGCGCAAATATTCTTTTTTGAAAATTTTGAGCCCTTCTGTAGAGGCGCAAACATTTTGTAAATTTTTTTTTAAACTTTTGCAAATTAGGCGCACTTGCAATTTTATGCTTTTATGAAAAGTTTGCGTCTTTTTCCATAATTTTCGCCCTTCTTTAGAGGCGCAAAGTTTCTTAAATTAAGTGCATTCGCAATTTATTCTTTTTTGAAAATTTGTCGATCTTATGTAGAGGCTCAACAATTTTGTACATTAAATGCATTTGTAATTTTATGCTTTTTTGAAAATTTTGTAAATGAGGCGCATTTGCAATTTTACTCTTTTTTGTAAATTTTGCGCCTTTCACTATATTTTGCGCCCCTCTGTAGAGGCGTAATTTAGGTGCATTTGCAATTTTTTCTGTTTTAAATTAGGTGCATTGGCAATTTTTTTCTTTTTTGAAAATTTTGCGGCTTTCTCTATATTTTACGCCCTTCTGTAGAGGCGAAAAATTTTTGTAAATTATGTGCATTTGCAATATTTCTTTTTTGAAAATTTTGCGGCTTTCTCTATATTTTACGCTGTTATGTAGAGGCGCAAACATTTTGTAAATTAGGCGCATTTGCAATTTTATGCTTTTTGAAAATTTGGCACCTCTCTCTATATTTTGCGCCCTTCTGTAGAGGCGCAAACATTTTGTAAATTTGGTGCATTTGCAATTTTATGTTTTTATGAAAATTTTGCTTCTTTTTTCATAATTTTCGCATTACTTTAGTGGCGCAAAAATTTTGTATATTAGGTCCATTTGCAATTTATTCCTTTTATTTATTCCTTATGTAGCGGCGAAAAAAATTTTGTAAATTAAGTTCATTTGCAATTTTATTCCTTTTTGAAAATTCTTTTTTGAAACTTCTTTTTTGAAACTTTTGCAAATTAATTTTATGCTTTTATGAAAAGTTTGCGTCTTTTTCCATAATTTTCGCCCTTCTTTAGAGGCGCAAAGTTTTTTAAATTAGGTGCATTTGCAATTTATTATTTTTTGAAAATTTGTCGATCTTATGTAGAGGCTCAAAAATGTTGTACATTAGATGCATTTGTAATTTTATTCTTTTTTGAATTTTGCGTTTTTTTCTAAATTTTGCGCCCTTTTGTAGAGACGCAAAAATTTTGTAAATTTGGTGCATTTGCAATTTTATTTATTTTTTGAAAAATTTTCGCCATTATGTAGAGTCGCAAAAATTTTGTAAATTAGGCGCATTTCCAATTTTATGCTTTGCAATTTTATTCTTTTTTGAATATTTTGCGCCCTTTTCTATATAATTCGGCTTTCTGTAGACTAGCAAACATTTTGTAAATTTAGTGCATTTGCTCCTTCTGTAGAGGCGCAAACATTTTATAAATTAGGAGAATTTGCAATTTTATTATTTTTTGAACATTTTTCGCTCTTTTCTATATTTTACGCCCTTCTGTAGAGACGCGAACATTTTGTAAATTTGGTGCATTTGCAATTTTATTCCTTTTTGAAAATTTTGCGCCCTTCTGTAGAGGCGGAAAAATTCTGTAAATTCTGTAGAGGCGCAAACATTTTGTAAATTAGGCGCATTTGCAATTTTATGCTTTTATGACAATTTTTCTTCTTTTTCCATAATTATCGCATTACTTTAGTGGAGCAAAAATTTTGTATATTAGGTCCATTTGCAATTTATTCCTTATGTAGCGGCAAAAAAAATGTTCGCCATTATGTAGAGTCGCAAAAATTTTGTAAATTAGGCGCATTTCCAATTTTATACATTTTTGAAAATGTTGAGCATTTCTCTGCGCACTTCTGTACCGACGCAAACATTTTGTTAATTATGTGCATTGCAATTTTTTTTTTTTTTTTTTTGAAAATTTAGACCCTTTTCTATATTTTGCGCCGTTCTGCAGAGGCGCAAATATTCTTTTTTGAAAATTTTGCGCCCTTCTGTAGAGGCGCAAACATTTTGTAAATTTGGTGCATTTGCAATTTTATGTTTTTATGAAAATTTTGCTTCTTTTCTATAATTTTCGCATTACTTTAGTGGCGCAAAAATTTTGTAAATTAGGTCCATTTGCAATTTATTCCTTTTATTTATTCCTTATGTAGCGGCTCAAAAATTTTGTAAATTAGGTGCATTTGCAATTTTATTCTTTTTGAAAATTTTGCTTTTATGAAAAGTTTGCGTCTTTTTCCATAATTTTCGCCCTTCTTTAGACGCGCAAAGTTTTTTTTTTAAGTTAGGTGCATTTGCAATTTATTCTTTTTTGAAAATGTGTCGATCTTATGTAGAGGCTCAAAAATTTTGTAAATTAGATGCATTTGTAATTTTATGCTTTTTTGAAAATTTTGCGCTTTTTTCTAAATTTTGCGCCCTTTTGTAGAGACGCAAAAATTTTGTAAATTAGGTGCATTTGCAATTTTATGCTTTTATGAAAATTTTGCTTCTTTTTCCATAATGTTCGCATTATTTTAGTGGCGCAAAAATTTTGTAAATTAGGTCCATTTGCAATTTTATTTATTTTTTGAAAATTTGGACCCTTTTCTATATTTTGCGCCGTTCTGCAGAAGCGCAAATATTCTTTTTTGAAAATTTTACGCCCTTCTGTAGAGGCGCAAACATTTTGTAAATTAGGCGCATTCGCAATTTTATGCTTTTATGAAAAGTTTGCGTCTTTTTCCATAATTTTCGCACATCTTGAGAGGCGCAAAGTTTTGAAAATTATGTGCATATGCAATTTATTCTATTTTGAAAATTCGTCGATTAAATGAGATGAATTTGTAATTTTATGCGTTTTTGAAATTTTGCGCCTTTTCTAAATTTTGCGCCCATTTGTAGAGACGCAAAAATTTTGAAAATTATGTACATTTGTAAATTAGGTGCATTTGCAATGTTATGCTTTTTTGAAAATTTTGCGCCTTTCTCTGTATTTTGCGACATTCTGTAGAGTCGAAAAATTTTTAAATTAGGTGCATTTGCAAATTTATTCATTTTTTAAAAATTTTGTCTATATTTTGTAGATTCTGTTTATTTGGAATTTTATGCCTTTCGCTATATTTGGCGCATTTGCAATTTTATTTTTTTTTTTTGAAAATTTTGACCCTTTTCTATATTTTGCTCCGTTCTCCAGAGGCACAAATATTCTTTTTTGAAAATTTTGCGCGCTTCTGTAGCGGCGCAAACATTTTGTAAATTAGGTGCATTTTTAATTTTATGCTTTTATGAAAAGTTTGCGTCTTTTTCCATAATTTTCGCACATCTTGAGAGGCGCAAAGTTTTGAAAATTATGTGCATATGCAATTTATTCTATTTTGAAAATTCGTCGATTAAATGAGATGAATTTGTAATTTTATGCGTTTTTGAAATTTTGCGCCTTTTCTAAATTTTGCGCCCATTTGTAGAGACGCAAAAATTTTGAAAATTATGTACATTTGTAAATTAGGTGCATTTGCAATGTTATGCTTTTTTGAAAATTTTGCGCCTTTCTCTGTATTTTGCGACATTCTGTAGAGTCGAAAAATTTTTAAATTAGGTGCATTTGCAAATTTATTCATTTTTTAAAAATTTTGTCTATATTTTGTAGATTCTGTTTATTTGGAATTTTATGCCTTTCGCTATATTTGGCGCATTTGCAATTTTATTTTCTTTTTTTTTGAAAATTTGGACCCTTTTCTATATTTTGCTCCGTTCTCCAGAGGCACAAATATTCTTTTTTGAAAATTTTGCGCCCTTCTGTAGCGGCGCAAACATTTTGTAAATTAGGTGCATTTGGAATTTTTTTTTTTTTTGAAAACTGTGCAAATTAGACGTATTTGCAATTTTATACTTATTTGAAAATGTTGCGCCCTTTTCTATATTTTGCGCCCTTCTGTAGATGCGCAAACATTTTGTAAATTAGGTAAATTTGCAATTTTCTTTATTTTTTTTGAAAATTTTGCGCCTTATTAGATTTTGAAAATTTTTCTCCTTTCTCTATATTTCGCGCACTTCTGTAGCGGCGCAAACATTTTGTTAATTATGCGCATTTTCAATTTTTTTTTTTTTTTTTTGAAAATTTTGCGCCTTTCACTATTTGTTGCGCCCTTCTGTAGAGGCTCAAACATTTTGTAAATTTGGCGCATTTGCAAATTTTTTTTTTTTGAAAATTTCGCACCCTTTTCTATATTTTGCGCCATTCTGCAGAGGCGCAAGCATCTTTTTTGAAAATCTTGCGCCCTTTTCTATATTCGCCCTTCTGTAGAGGCGCAAACATTTTGTAAATTAGGAGCATTTGGAATTTATTCTTTTTTGAAAATTTTGCAAATTAGGTGCATTTGCAATTTATTCTTTTTTGAAAATTTGTCGATCTTATGTAGAGGCTCAAAAATATTGTACATTAGATGTATTTGTAATTTTATGCTTTTTTGAAAATTTTACGCTTTTTTCTAAATTTTGCGCCCATTTGTAGAGACTTAAAATTTTGTAACTTAGGTGCATTTGCAATTTTAAGCTTTGCAATTTTATTCTTTTTTGAATATTTTACGCCCTTTTCTATATTATTCGGCTTTCTGTAGACTAGCAAACATTTTGTAAAATGGTGCATTTGCAATTTTATTCCTTTTTGAAAATTTTGCGCCCTTCTGTAGAGGCGCAAACATTTTGTAAATTAGGTGAATTTGCAATTTTATTCTTTTTTGATAATTTTGCGCTATTTTCTATATTTTGCGCCCTTCTGTAGGGACGCGAACATTTTGTAAATTTGGTGCATTTGCAATTTTATACATTTTTGAAAATTTTAAGCATTTCTCTATATTTCGCGCACTTCTGTAGCGGCGCAAACATTTTGTTAATTATGCGCATTTGCAATTTTATTTTTTTTTTTTTTTGATAATTTTGCGCCTTTCACTATTTTATGCGCTCCTCTGTAGGGGCGCAAAGATTTTGTAAATTAGGTGTATTTGCAATGTTATGCTTTTTTGAACATTTTGCGCCTTTCTCTATATTTTGCGACCTTCTGTCGAGCCAAACAATTTTTTAAATTATGTGCATTTGCAAATTTATTCTTTTTGAAAATTTTGTCTATATTTTGTAAATTATGTGCATTTGGAATTTTGCGCCTTTCTCTATATTTTGCACCCTTCTGTAGAGGCGCAAAAATTTTGTAAATAAGGCGTATTTACAATTTTATGCTTTTTGAAAATGTTGCACCCTTTTCCATATTTTGCGCCCTTCTATAGATGCGCATACATTTTGTAAATTAGGCGCATTTGCAATTTACACTTTTTTGAAAATTTTGCGCCCTTCTGTAGAGGCGCAAACATTTTGTAAATTTTGCGCATTTGCAATTTTATTCTTTTTTGAAAATTTTGCAAATTAGGCGCATTTGTATTTTTACATTTTTGCGCCTTTCTCTATATTTTGCGCAATCATTTTGTAAATTAGGCGCATTTGCAATTTTATGCTTTTATGAAAATGTTGCTTCTTTTTCCATAATTTTCGCATTACTTTAGTGGCGCAAAATTTTTGTAAATTAGGTCCATTTGCAATTTATTCCTTTTATTTATTCCTTTTATTTATTCCTTATGTAGCGGCGCAAAAATTTTGTAAATTAGGTCCATTTGCAATTTATTCCTTTTATTTATTCCTTATGTAGCGGCGCAAAAATGTTGTAAATTAGGTGCATTTTCAATTTTATAAATTTTTGAAAATTTTGCGCATTTCTCTATATTTCACGCACTTCTGTAGCGGCGCAAACATTTTATTAATTATGCGCATTTGCAATTTTATTTTTTTTTTTGAAAATTTTGCGCCTTTCACTTTTTTTTCGCCCTTCTGCAGAGGCGCAAAAATTTTGTAAATTTGGCGCATTTGCAATTTTTTTTTTTTTAAAGTTTGGACCTTTTTCTATATTTTACGCCGTTCTGCAGAGGCGCAAATATTCTTTTTTGAAAATTTTGAGCCCTTCTGTAGAGGCGCAAACATTTTGTAATTTATTTTTAAACTTTTGCAAATTAGGCGCACTTGCAATTTTATGCTTATATTTCTTTTTTGAAAATTTTGCGGCTTTCTCTATATTTTACGCTGTTATGTAGAGGCGCAAACATTTTGTAAATAAGGCGCATTTGCAATTTTATGCTTTTTGAAAATTTGGCACCTCTCTCTATATTTTGCGCCCTTCTGTAGAGGCGCAAACATTTTGTAAATTTGGTGCATTTGCAATTTTATGTTTTTATGAAAATTTTGCTTCTTTTTTCATAATTTTCGCATTACTTTAGTGGCGCAAAAATTTTGTATATTAGGTCCATTTGCAATTTATTCCTTTTATTTATTCCTTATGTAGCGGCGAAAAAAATTTTGTAAATTAGGTGCATTTGCAATTTTATTCCTTTTTTAAAATTTTGCGCTTTTTTCTAAATTTTGCGCCCTTTTGTAGAGACGCAAAAATTTTGTAAATTAGGTGCATTTGCAATTTTATTTATTTTTTGAAAAATTTTCGCCATTATGTAGAGTCGCAAAAATTTTGTAAATTAGGCGCATTTCCAATTTTATGCTTTGCAATTTTATTCTTTTTTGAATATTTTGCGCCCTTTTCTATATTATTCGGCTTTCTGTAGACTAGCAAACATTTTGTAAATTTAGTGCATTTGCTCCTTCTGTAGAGGCGCAAACATTTTATAAATTAGGAGAATTTGCAATTTTATTCTTTTTTGAACATTTTTCGCTCTTTTCTATATTTTACGCCCTTCTGTAGAGACGCGAACATTTTGTAAATTTGGTGCATTTGCAATTTTATTCCTTTTTGAAAATTTTGCGCCCTTCTGTAGAGGCGGAAAAATTCTGTAAATTCTGTAGAGGCGCAAACATTTTGTAAATTAGGCGCATTTGCAATTTTATGCTTTTATGACAATTTTGCTTCTTTTTCCATAATTTTCGCATTACTTTAGTGGAGCAAAAATTTTGTATATTAGGTCCATTTGCAATTTATTCCTTATGTAGCGGCAAAAAAAATTTTGTAAATTAGGTGCATTTGCAATTTTATTCCTTTTTGAAAATTTTGCTCCCTTCTGTAGAGGCGGAAAAATTCTGTAAATTCTGTAGAGGCGCAAACATTTTGTAAATTAGGAGCATTTGCAATTTTATTCTTTTTTGAATATTTTGCGTCTTTTTCCATAATTTTCGCCCTTCTTTAGAGGCGCAAAGTTTTTTTTTAAATTAGGTGCATTTGCAATTTATTCTTTTTTGAAAATGTGTCGATCTTATGTAGAGGCTCAAAAATTTTGTAAATTAGATGCATTTGTAATTTTATGCTTTTTTGAAAATTTTGCGCTTTTTCTAAATTTTGCGCCCTTTTGTAGAGTCGCAAAAATTTTGTAAATTAGGTACATTTGCAATTTTATTTATTTTTTGAAAAATTTTCGCCATTATGTAGAGTCGCAAAAATTTTGTAAATTAGGCGCATTTCCAATTTTATACATTTTTGAAAATGTTGAGCATTTCTCTGCGCACTTCTGTACCGACGCAAACATTTTGTTAATTATGTGCATTTGCAATTTTTTTTTTTTTTTTTGAAAATTTAGACCCTTTTCTATATTTTGCGCCGTTCTGCAGAGGCGCAAATATTCTTTTATGAAAAATTTGCGCCCTTCTGTAGAGGCGCAAACATTTTGTAAATTAGGTGCATTTGGAATTTTATTCCTTTTTGAAAACTATGCAAATTAGACGTATTTGCAATTTTATACTTATTTGAAAATTTTGCGCCCTTTTCTATATTTTGCGCCCTTCTGTAGAGGCGCAAACATTTTGTAAATTTGGTGCATTTGCAATTTTATGTTTTTATGAAAATTTTGCTTCTTTTCTATAATTTTCGCATTACTTTAGTGGCGCAAAAATTTTGTAAATTAGGTCCATTTGCAATTTATTCCTTTTATTTATTCCTTATGTAGCGGCTCAAAAATTTTGTAAATTAGGTGCATTTGCAATTTTATTCTTTTTGAAAATTTTGCTTTTATGAAAAGTTTGCGTCTTTTTCCATAATTTTCGCCCTTCTTTAGACGCGCAAAGTTTTTTTTTAAGTTAGGTCATTTGCAATTTATTCTTTTTTGAAAATGTGTCGATCTTATGTAGAGGCTCAAAAATTTTGTAAATTAGATGCATTTGTAATTTTATGCTTTTTTGAAAATTTTGCGCTTTTTTCTAAATTTTGCGCCCTTTTGTAGAGACGCAAAAATTTTGTAAATTAGGTGCATTTGCAATTTTATGCTTTTATGAAAATTTTGCTTCTTTTTTCCATAATTTTCGCATTATTTTAGTGGCGCAAAAATTTTGTAAATAAGGTCCATTTGCAATTTTATTTATTTTTTGAAAATTTGGACCCTTTTCTATATTTTGCGCCGTTCTGCAGAAGCGCAAATATTCTTTTTTGAAAATTTTACGCCCTTCTGTAGAGGCGCAAACATTTTGTAAATTAGGCACATTCGCAATTTTATGCTTTTATGAAAAGTTTGCGTCTTTTTCCATAATTTTCGCACATCTTGAGAGGCGCAAAGTTTTGAAAATTATGTGCATATGCAATTTATTCTATTTTGAAAATTCGTCGATTAAATGAGATGAATTTGTAATTTTATGCGTTTTTGAAATTTTGCGCCTTTTCTAAATTTTGCGCCCATTTGTAGAGACGCAAAAATTTTGAAAATTATGTACATTTGTAAATTAGGTGCATTTGCAATGTTATGCTTTTTTGAAAATTTTGCGCCTTTCTCTGTATTTTGCGACATTCTGTAGAGTCGAAAAATTTTTAAATTAGGTGCATTTGCAAATTTATTCATTTTTTAAAAATTTTGTCTATATTTTGTAGATTCTGTTTATTTGGAATTTTATGCCTTTCGCTATATTTGCCGCATTTGCAATTTTATTTTTTTTTATTTTTGAAAATTTGGACCCTTTTCTATATTTTGCTCCGTTCTCCAGAGGCACAAATATTCTTTCTTGAAAATTTTGCGCCCTTCTGTAGCGGCGCAAACATTTTGTAAATTAGGTAAATTTGCAATTTTCTTTATTTTTTTTGAAAATTTTGCGCCTTATCTAGATTTTGAAAATTTTTCTCCTTTCTCTATATTTCGCGCATATTATATTATTTCTCTATATTATGCGCATTTTCAAATTTTTTTTTTTTTTTTTGAAAATTTTGCGCCTTTCACTATTTGTTGCGCCCTTCTGTAGAGGCTCAAACATTTTGTAAATTTGGCGCATTTGCAAATTTTTTTTTTTTGAAAATTTCGCACCCTTTTCTATATTTTGCGCCATTCTGCAGAGGCGCAAGCATCTTTTTTGAAAATCTTGCGCCCTTTTCTATATTCGCCCTTCTGTAGAGGCGCAAACATTTTGTAAATTAGGAGCATTTGGAATTTATTCTTTTTTGAAAATTTTGCAAATTAGGTGCATTTGCAATTTATTCTTTTTTGAAAATTTGTCGATCTTATGTAGAGGCTCAAAAATATTGTACATTAGATGTATTTGTAATTTTATGCTTTTTTGAAAATTTTACGCTTTTTTCTAAATTTTGCGCCCATTTGTAGAGACTTAAAATTTTGTAACTTAGGTGCATTTGCAATTTTAAGCTTTGCAATTTTATTCTTTTTTGAATATTTTACGCCCTTTTCTATATTATTCGGCTTTCTGTAGACTAGCAAACATTTTGTAAAATGGTGCATTTGCAATTTTATTCCTTTTTGAAAATTTTGCGCCCTTATGTAGAGGCGCAAACATTTTGTAAATTAGGTGAATTTGCAATTTTATTCTTTTTTGATAATTTTGCGCTATTTTCTATATTTTGCGCCCTTCTGTAGGGACGCGAACATTTTGTAAATTTGGTGCATTTGCAATTTTATACATTTTTGAAAATTTTAAGCATTTGTCTATATTTCGCGCACTTCTGTAGCGGCGCAAACATTTTGTTAATTATGCGCATTTGCAATTTTATTTATTTTTTTTTTTGATAATTTTGCGCCTTTCACTATTTTATGCGCTCCTCTGTAGGGGCGCAAAGATTTTGTAAATTAGGTGTATTTGCAATGTTATGCTTTTTTGAACATTTTGCGCCTTTCTCTATATTTTGCGACCTTCTGTCGAGCCAAACAATTTTCTAAATTATGTGCATTTGCAAATTTATTCTTTTTTGAAAATTTTGTCTATATTTTGTAAATTATGTGCATTTGGAATTTTGCGCCTTTCTCTATATTTTGCACCCTTCTGTAGAGGCGCAAAAATTTTGTAAATAAGGCATATTTACAATTTTATGCTTTTTGAAAATGTTGCACCCTTTTCCATATTTTGCGCCCTTCTGTAGATGCGCATACATTTTGTAAATTAGGCGCATTTGCAATTTTATTATTTTTTGAAAATTTTTCGCTCTTTTCTATATTTTGCGCCCTTATGTAGAGGCGCAAACATTTCGTAAATTAGGCGCATTTGCAATTTTAGGCTTTGCAATTTTATTCTTTTTTGAATATTTTGCGCCCTTTTCTATATTATTCGGCTTTCTGTAGACTAGCAAACATTTTGTAAATTTAGTGCATTTGCTCCTTCTGTAGAGGCGCAAACATTTTATAAATTAGGAGAATTTGCAATTTTATTCTTTTTTGAACATTTTTCGCTCTTTTCTATATTTTACGCCCTTCTGTAGAGACGCGAACATTTTGTAAATTTGGTGCATTTGTAATTTTATTCCTTTTTGAAAATTTTGCGCCCTTCTGTAGAGGCGGAAAAATTCTGTAAATTCTGTAGAGGCGCAAACATTTTGTAAATTAGGCGCATTTGCAATTTTATGCTTTTATGACAATTTTGCTTCTTTTTCCATAATTTTCGCATTACTTTAGTGGCGCACAAATTTTGTAAATTAGGTCCATTTGCAATTTATTCCTTTTATTTATTCCTTATGTAGCGGCGCAAAAATTTTGTAAATTAGGTGCATTTGCAATTTTATTCTTTTTGAAAATTTTGCGCCCTTATGTAGAGGCGCAAACATTTTGTAAATTAGGCGCATTTGCAATTTTTTTTTTTTTTTTTTTTGAAAATTTTGACCTTTTTCTATATTTTGCGCCGTTCTGCAGAGGCGCAAATATTCTTTTTTGAAAATTTTGCGCCCTTCTGTAGAGGCGCAAACATTTTGTAAATTCTTTTTCTATAATTTTCGCCCTTCTTTAGAGGCGCAAAGTTTCTTAAATTAGGTGCATTTGCAATTTATTCTTTTTTGAAAATTTGTCGATCTTATGTGGAGGCTCAAAAATTTTGTACATTAGATGCATTTATGCTAATTTTATGCTTTTTTGAAAATTTTGTAAATTAGGCGCATTTGCAATTTTACACTTTTTTGTAAATTTTGCGCCTTTCACTATATTTTGCGCCCTTCTGTAGAGGCATAACAAATTTTGTAAGTTAGGTGCATTTGCAATTTTTTTCTTTTTTGAAAATTTTGCGGCTTTCTCTATATTTTACGCCGTTATGTAGAGGCGCAAAAATTTTGTAAATTAGGCGCATTTGCAATTTTATGCTTTTTGAAAATTTGGCACCTCTCTCTATATTTTGCGCCCTTCTGTAGAGGCGCAAACATTTTGTAAATTTGGTGCATTTGCAATTTTATGTTTTTATGAAAATTTTGCTTCTTTTTCCATAATTTTCGCATTACTTTAGTGGCGCAAAAATTTTGTATATTAGGTCCATTTGCAATTTATTCCTTTCATTTATTCCTTATGTAGCGGCAAAAATTTTTTTGTAAATTAGGTGCATTTGCAATTTTATTCCTTTTTGAAAATTTTGCCCCCTCTGTAGAGGCGGAAAAATTCTGTAAATTCTGTAGAGGCGCAAACATTTTGTAAATTAGGAGCATTTGCAATTTTATTCTTTTTTGAATATTTTGCGCCCTTTTCTATATTTTTCGCCTTTCTGTAGAGGCGCAAACATTTTGTAAATTCGGCGCATTTGCAATTTTTTTTTTTTTTTCTATATTTTGCGCCGTTCTGCAGAGGCGCAAATATTCTTTTTTGAAAATTTTGAGCCCTTCTGTAGAGGCGCAAACATTTTGTAATTTTTTTTTTTAATCTTTTGCAAATTAGGCGCACTTGCAATTTTATGCTTTTATGAAAAGTTTGCGTCTTTTTCCATAATTTTCGCCCTTCTTTAGAGGCGCAAAGTTTCTTAAATTAAGTGCATTTTAAGCAATTTTATGTTTTTATGAAAATTTTGCTTCTTTTTTCATTATTTTCGCATTACTTTAGTGGCGCAAAAATTTTGTATATTAGGTCCATTTGCAATTTATTCCTTTTATTTATTCCTTATGTAGCGGCGAAAAAAATTTTGTAAATTAGGTGCATTTGCAATTTTATTCTTTTTGAAAATTTTGCGCCCTTATGTAGAGGCGCAAACATTTTGTAAATTAGGCGCATTTGCAATTTTATGCTTTGCAATTTTATTCTTTTTTGAATATTTTGCGCCCTTTTCTATACTATTCGGCTTTCTGTAGACTAGGAAACATTTTGTAAATTTAGTGCATTTGCTCCTTCTGTAGAGGCGCAAACATTTTATAAATTAGGAGAATTTGCAATTTTATTCTTTTTTGAACATTTTTCGCTCTTTTCTATATTTTACGCCCTTCTGTAGAGACGCGAACATTTTGTAAATTTGGTGCATTTGTAATTTTATTCCTTTTTGAAAATTTTGCGCCCTTCTGTAGAGACGGAAAAATTCTGTAAATTCTGTAGAGGCGCAAACATTTTGTAAATTAGGCGCATTTGCAATTTTATGCTTTTATGACAATTTTGCATCTTTTTCCATAATTTTCGCATTACTTTAGTGGCGCAAAAATTTTGTAAATTAGGTCCATTTGCAATTTATTCCTTTTATTTATTCCTTATGTAGCGGCGCAAAAATTTTGTAAATTAGGTGCATTTGCAATTTTTTTTTTTTTTTTTTTTGAAAATTTTGACCTTTTTCTATATTTTGCGCCGTTCTGCAGAGGCGCAAATATTCTTTTTTGAAAATTTTGCGCCCTTCTGTAGAGGCGCAAACATTTTGTAAATTCTTTTTCTATAATTTTCGCCCTTCTTTAGAGGCGCAAAGTTTCTTAAATTAGGTGCATTTGCAATTTATTCTTTTTTGAAAATTTGTCGATCTTATGTGGAGGCTAAAAAATTTTGTACATTAGATGCATTTATGCTAATTTTATGCTTTTTTGAAAATTTTGTAAATTAGGCGCATTTGCAATTTTACACTTTTTTTGTAAATTTTGCGCCTTTCACTATATTTTGCGCCCTTCTGTAGAGGCATAACAAATTTTGTAAGTTAGGTGCATTTGCAATTTTATTTCTTTTTGAAAATTTTGCGCCCTTCTGTAGAGGCGGAAAAATTCTGTAAATTCTGTAGAGGCGCAAACATTTTGTAAATTAGGAGCATTTGCAATTTTATTCTTTTTTGAATATTTTGCGCCCTTTTCTATATTTTTCGCCTTTCTGTAGAGGCGAAAACATTTTGTAAATTAGGCGCATTTGCAATTTTATTTTTTTTTTCTTAAATTTGGACCTTTTTCTATATTTTGCGCCGTTCTGCAGAGGCGCAAACATTTTGCAAATTTTTTTTTAAACTTTTGCAAATTAGGCGCACTTGCAATTTTATGCTTTTATGAAAAGTTTGCGTCTTTTTCCAGAATTTTCGCCCTTCTTTAGAGGCGCAAAGTTTCTTAAATTAAGTGCATTTGCAATTTATTCTTTTTTGAAAATTTGTCGATCTTATGTAGAGGCTCAAAAATGTTGTACATTAGATGCATTTGTAATTTTATGCTTTTTTGAAAATTTTGCGCCCTTCTGTAGAGGCGCAAACATTTTGTAAATTAGGCGCATTTGCAATTTTTTTTTTTTTTTGAAAATTTGGACCCTTTTCTATATTTAGCGCCGTTCTGCAGAGGCGCAAATATTCTTTTATGAAAATTTTGCGCCCTTCTGTAGAGGCGCAAACATTTTGTAAATTAGGTGCATTTGGAATCTTATTCTTATTTGAAAACTGTCCAAATTAGACGTATTTGCAATTTTATATATATTTGAAAATTTTGCGCCCTTTTCTATATTTTGCGCCCTTCTGAAGAGGCGCAAACATTTTGTAAATTTGGTGCATTTGCAATTTTATGTTTTTATGAAAATTTTGCTTCTTTTTCCATAATTTTCGCATTACTTTAGTGGCGCAAACATTTTGTAAATTAGGCGCATTTGCAATTTTTTTTTTTTTTGAAAATTTGGACCCTTTTCTATATTTTGCGCCGTTCTGCAGAGGCGCAAATATTCTTTTATGAAAATTTTGCGCCATTCTGTAGAGGCGCAAACATTTTGTAAATTAGGCGCATTTGCAATTTTTTTTTTTTTTTGAAAATTTGGACCCTTTTCTATATTTTGCGCCGTTCTGCAGAGGCGCAAATATTATTTTTTGAAAATTTTGCGACCTTCTGAAGAGGCGCAAACATTTTGTAAATTAGGCGCATTTGCAATTTTTTTTTTTTTTTTTTTTTGAAAAATTTGACCTTTTTCTATATTTTGCGCCGTTCTGCAGAGGCGCAAATATTATTTTTTGAAAATTTTGCGCCCTTCTGAAGAGGCGCAAACATTTTGTAAATTAGGTGCATTTGGAATTTTATTCTTTTTTGAAAACTGAGCAAATTAGACGTATTTGCAATTTTATACCTATTTGAAAATTTTGCGCCCTTTTCTATATTTTGCGCCCTTCTGAAGAGGCGCAAACATTTTGTAAATTTGGTGCGTTTGCAATTTTGAGAGGCGCAAAGTTGAGAGGCGCAAAGTTTTGTAAATTAGGTGCATATACAATTTATTCTTTTTTGAAAATTTGTCGATTAAATGAGATGAATTTGTAATTTTATGCGTTTTTGAAATTTTGCGCTTTTTCTAAATTTTGCGCCCTTTTGTAAAGACGCAAAAATTTTGAAAATTATGTACATTTGTATATTAGGTGCATTTGCAATGTTATGCTGTTTTGAAAATTTTGCGCCTTTCTCTATATTTTGCGACCTTCTGTAGAGCCGAAAAATTTTTAAATTAGGTGCATTTGCAAATTTATTCTTTTTTGAAAATTTGTTCTATATTTTGTAAATTATGTGCATTTGGAATTTTGCGCCTTTCTCTATATTTTGCACCCTTCTGTAAAGGCGCAAAAATTTTGTAAATAAGGCCTATTTACAATTTTATGCTTTTTTGAAAATGTTGCACCCTTTTCCATATTTTGCACCCTTCTGTAGATGCGCAAACATTTTGTAAATTAGGTGCATTTGCAATTTTCTTTATTTTTTTTGAAAATTTTGCGCCCTTTTCTAGATTTTTCCCCCTTCTGTAGAGGCGCATACATTTTGTAAATTAGGCGCATTTGCAATTTTACACTTTTTTGTAAATTTTGCGCCTTTTACTATATTTTGCGCCCTTCTGTAGAGGCATAATAAATTTTGTAAGTTTGGTGAATTTGGAATTTTTTTCTTTTTTAATTAGGTGCATTTGCAATTTTTTTCTTTTTTGAAAATTTTGCGCCTTTCTCTATATTTTACGCCCTTCTGTAGAGACGCAAAAATTTTGTAAATTATGTGCATTTGCAATTTTTTATTTTTGAAAACTTTGCGCCGTTATGTATAGGCGCAAAAATATTGTAAATTAGGCGCATTTGCAATTTTATGCTTTTTGAAAATTTGGCACTTCTCTCTATATTTTGCGCTCTTCTGTAGAGGCGCAAACATTTTGTAAATTTGGTGCATTTGCAATTTTATGTCTTTATGAAAATTTTGCTTCTTTTTCCATAATTTTCGCATTACTTTAGTGGCGCAAAAATTTTGTATATTAGGTCCATTTGCAATTTATTCCTTATGTAGCGGCGCAAAAATTTTGTAAAAGGTGCATTTGCAATTTTATTCTTTTTGAAAATTTTGCGCCCTTATGTAGAGGCGCAAACATTTTGTAAATTTGGCGCATTTGCAAGTTTATTTTTTTTTTTTTGAAAATTTGGACCCTTTTCTATATTTTGCGCCCTTCTGTAGTGGAGCAAACATTTTGTAAATTAGGTGCATTTGGAATTTTATTCTTTTTTGAAACTTTTGCAAATTAGGTGCATTTGCAATTTTTGCTTTTATGATGAAAAGTTTGCGTCTTTTTCCATAATTTTCGCCCTTCTTTAGAGGCGCAAAGTCTTTTAAATTATGTGCATTTGCAATTTATTCTTTTTTGAAAATTTGTCGATCTTATGTAGAGGCACAAAAATGTTGTACATTAGATGCATTTGTAATTTTATGCTTTTTTGAAAATTTTGCGCTTTTTTCTAAATTTTGCGCCCTTTTGTAGAGACGCAAAAATTTTGTAAATTAGGTGCATTTGCAATTTTATTTATTTTTTGAAAAATTTTCGCCATTATGTAGAGTCGCAAAAATTTTGTAAATTAGGCGCATTTCCAATTTTATGCTTTGCAATTTTATTCTTTTTTGAATATTTTGCGCCCTCTTCTATATTATTCGGCTTTCTGTAGACTAGCAAACATTTTGTAAATTTAGTGCATTTGCTCCTTCTGTAGAGGCACAAACATTTTATAAATTAGGAGAATTTGCAATTTTATTCTTTTTTGAACATTTTTCGCTCTTTTCTATATTTTACGCCCTTCTGTAGAGACGCGAACATTTTGTAAATTTGGTGCATTTGCAATTTTATTCCTTTTTGAAAATTTTGCGCCCTTCTGTAGAGGCGGAAAAATTCTGTAAATTCTGTAGAGGCGCAAACATTTTGTAAATTAGGCGCATTTGTAATTTTATGCTTTTATAAACATTTTGCTTCTTTTTCCATAATTTTCGCATTACTTTAGTGGCGCAAAAATTTTGTATATTAGGTCCATTTGCAATTTATTCCTTTTATTTATTCCTTATGTAGCGGCGAAAAAAATTTGTAAATTAGGTGCATTTGCAATTTTATTCTTTTTGAAAATTTTGCGCCCTTATGTAGGGGCGCAAACATTTTGTAAATTAGGTGCATTTGCAATTTTAATTTTTTTTTTTGAAAATTTAGACCCTTTTCTATATTTTGCACCGTTCCGCAGAGGCGCAAATATTCTTTTTTGAAAATTTTGCGCCCTTCTGTAGAGGCGCAAACATTTTGTAAATTAGGTGCATTAGGAATTTTATACTTTTTTGAAACTTTTGCATATTAGGCGTATTTGCAATTTTATGCTTTTATGAAAAGTTTGCGTCTTTTTCCATAATTTTCGGCCTTCTTTAGAGGCGCAAAGTTTCTTAAATTAAGTGCATTTGCAATTTATTCTTTTTTGAAAATTTATCGATCTTATGTAGAGGCTCAAAAATTTTGTACATTAGATGCATTTGTAATTTTATGCTTTTTTGAAAATTTTGTAAATGAGGCGCATTTGCAATTTTACTCTTTTTTGTAAATTTTGCGCCTTTCACTATATTTGGCGCCCCTCTGTAGAGGCGTAATTTAGGTGCATTTGCAATTTTTTTTCTGTTTTAAATTAGGTGCATTTGCAATTTTTTTCTTTTTTGAAAATTTTGCGGCTTTCTCTATATTTTACGCCCTTCTGTAGAGGCGCAAAAATTTTGTAAATTATGTGCATTTGCAATATTTTTTTTTTGAAAAGTTTGCGCCGTTATGTAGAGGCGCAAAAATTTTGTAAATTAGGCGCATTTGCAATTTTATGCTTTTTGAAAATTTGGCACCTCTCTCTATATTTTGCGCCCTTCTGTAGAGGCGCAAACATTTTGTAAATTTGGTGCATTTGCAATTTTATGTTTTTATGAAAATTTTGCTTCTTTTTTTATAATTTTCGCATTACTTTAGTGGCGCAAAAATTTTGTATATTAGGTCCATTTGCAATTTATTCCTTTTATTTATTCCTTATGTAGCGGCGAAAAAAATTTTGTAAATTAGGTGCATTTGCAATTTTATTCCTTTTTGAAAATTTTGCGCCCTTCTGTAGAGGCGCAAACATTTTGTAAAGTAGGCGCATTTGCAATTTTATGCTTTTATGAAAATTTTGCTTTTTTTTCCATAATTTTCGCATTACTTTAGTGGCGCAAAAATTTTGTATATTAGGTCCATTTGCAATTTATTCCTTTTATTTATTCCTTATGTAGCGGCGAAAAAAATTTGTAAATTAGGTGCATTTGCAATTTTATTCTTTTTGAAAATTTTGCGCCCTTATGTAGGGGCGCAAACATTTTGTAAATTAGGCGCATTTGCAATTTTAATTTTTTTTTTTGAAAATTTAGACCTTTTTCTATATTTTGCACCGTTCCGCAGAGGCGCAAATATTCTTTTTTGAAAATTTTGCGCCCTTCTGTAGAGGCGCAAACATTTTGTAAATTAGGTGCATTTTGAATTTTATACTTTTTTTAAACTTTTGCATATTAGGCGTATTTGCAATTTTATGCTTTTATGAAAAGTTTGCGTCTTTTTCCATAATTTTCGCCCTTCTTTAGAGGCGCAAAGTTTTTTAAATTAGGTGCATTTGCAATTTATTCTTTTTTGAAAATTTGTCGATCTTATGTAGAGGCTCAAAAATGTTGTACATTAGATGCATTTGTAATTTTATTCTTTTTTGAAAATTTTGCGCTCTTGTCTATATTTTGCGCCCTTCTGTAGAGGCGCAAACATTTTGTAAATTAGGTGCATTTGGAATTTTATACTTTTTTGAAACTTTTGCATATTAGGCGTATTTGCAATTTTATGCTTTTATGAAAAGTTTGCATCTTTTTCCATAATTTTCGCCCTTCTTTAGAGGCGCAAAGTCTTTTAAATTAGTTGCATTTGCAATTTATTCTTTTTTGAAAATTTGTCGATCTTATGTAGAGGCACAAAAATGTTGTACATTAGATGCATTTGTAATTTTATGCTTTTTTGAAAATTTTGCGCTTTTTTCTAAATTTTGCGCCCTTTTGTAGAGACGCAAAAATTTTGTAAATTAGGTGCATTTGCAATTTTATTTATTTTTTGAAAAATTTTCGCCATTATGTAGAGTCGCAAAAATTTTGTAAATTAGGCGCATTTCCAATTTTATGCTTTGCAATTTTATTCTTTTTTGAATATTTTTCGCCCTTTTCTATATTATTCGGCTTTCTGTAGACTAGCAAACATTTTGTAAATTTAGTGCATTTGCTCCTTCTGTAGAGGCGCAAACATTTTATTAATTAGGAGAATTTGCAATTTTATTCTTTTTTGAACATTTTTCGCTCTTTTCTATATTTTACGCCCTTCTGTAGAGACGCGAACATTTTGTAAATTTGGTGCATTTGCAATTTTATTCCTTTTTGAAAATTTTGCGCCCTTCTGTAGAGGCGGAAAAATTCTGTAAATTCTGTAGAGGCGCAAACATTTTGTAAATTAGGCGCATTTGCAATTTTATGCTTTTATGACAATTTTGCTTCTTTTTCCATAATTTTCGCATTACTTCAGTGGCGCAAAAATTTTGTAAATTAGGTCCATTTGCAATTTATTCCTTTTATTTATTCCTTATGTAGCGGCGCAAAAATTTTGTAAATTAGGTGCATTTGCAATTTTATTCTTTTTGAAAATTTTGCGCCCTTATGTAGAGGCGCAAACATTTTGTATATTAGGCGCATTTGCAATTTTTTTTTTTTTTTTTTTTTTGAAAATTTGGACCCTTTTCTATATTTTGCGCCGTTCTGCAGAGGCGCAAATATTCTTTTTTGAAAATTTTGCGCCCTTCTGTAGAGGCGCAAACATTTTGTAAAATAGGTGCATTGGAATTTTATTCTTTTTTGAAACTTTTGCAAATTAGGCTCATTTGCAATTTTATGCTTTTATGAAAAGTTTGCGTCTTTTTCCATAATTTTCGCCCTTCTTTAGAGGCGCAAAGTTTTTTAAATTAGGTGCTTTTGCAATTTATTCTTTTTTGAAAATTTGTCGATCTTATGTAGAGGCTCAAAAATGTTGTACATTAGATGCATTTGTAATTTTATGCTTTTTTGAAATTTTTGCTCCTTTCTGTAGAGGCGCAAACATTTTGTAAATTAGGCGCATTTGCAATTTTTTTTTTTTTTTTTTTGAAAATTTGGACCCTTTTCTATATTTTGCGCCGTTCTGCAGAGGCGCAAATATTCTTTTATGAAAATTTTGCGCCCTTCTGTAGAGGCGCAAACATTTTGTAAATTTGGTGCATTCGCAATTTTTTTCTTTTTTGAAAATTTTGCGGCTTTCTCTATATTTTACGCCGTTATGTAGAGGCGCAAAAATTTTGTAAATTAGGCGCATTTGCAATTTTATGCTTTTTGAAAATTTGGCACCTCTCTCTATATTTTGCGCCCTTCTGTAGAGGCGCAAACATTTTGTAAATTTGGTGCATTCGCAATTTTATGTTTTTATGAAAATTTTGCTTCTTTTTCCATAATTTTCGCAAACATTTTGTAAATTAGGCGCATTTGCATTTTTTTTTTTTTAAATTTGGACCTTTTTCTATATTTTACGCCGTTCTGCAGAGGCGCAAATATTCTTTTTTGAACATTTTGAGCCCTTCTGTAGAGGCGCAAACATTTTGTAAATTTTTTTTTAAACTTTTGCAAATTAGGCGCACTTGCAATTTTATGCTTTTATGAAAAGTTTGCGTCTTTTTCCATAATTTTCGCCCTTCTTTAGAGGCACAAAGTTTCTTAAATTAAGTGCATTTGCAATTTATTCTTTTTTGAAAATTTGTCGATCTTATGTAGAGGCTCAAAAATTTTGTACATTAGATGCATTTGTAATTTTATGCTTTTTTGAAAATTTTGTAAATGAGGCGCATTTGCAATTTTACTCTTTTTTGTAAATTTTGCGCCTTTCACTATATTTTGCGCCCCTCTGTAGAGGCGTAATTTAGGTGCATTTGCAATTTTTTTCTGTTTTAAATTAGGTGCATTTGCAATTTTTTTCTTTTTTGAAAATTTTGCGGCTTTCTCTATTTTTTACGCCTTTCTGTAGAGGCGCAAAAATTTTGTAAATTATGTGCATTTGCAATATTTCTTTTTTGAAAATTTTGCGGCTTTCTCTATATTTTACGCCGTTATGTAGAGGCGCAACAATTTTGTAAATTAGGCGCATTTGCAATTTTATGCTTTTTGAAAATTTGGCACCTCTCTCTATATTTTGCGCCCTTCTGTAGAGGCGCAAACATTTTGTAAATTTGGTGCATTTGCAATTTTATGTTTTTATGAAAATTTTGCTTCTTTTTTCATAATTTTCGCATTACTTTAGTGGCGCAAAAATTTTGTATATTAGGTCCATTTGCAATTTATTCCTTATGTAGCGGCGAAAAAAATTTTGTAAATTAGGTGCATTTGCAATTTTATTCCTTTTTGAAAATTTTGTGCTTTTTTCTAAATTTTGCGCCCTTTTGTAGAGACGCAAAAATTTTGTAAATTAGGTGCATTTGCAATTTTATTTATTTTTTGAAAAATTTTCGCCATTATGTAGAGTCGCAAAAATTTTGTAAATTAGGCGCATTTCCAATTTTATGCTTTGCAATTTTATTCTTTTTTGAATATTTTGCGCCCTTTTCTATATTATTCGGCTTTCTGTAGACTAGCAAACATTTTGTAAATTTAGTGCATTTGCTCCTTTTGTAGAGGCGCAAATGCATATTAGGTCCATTTGCAATTTATTCCTTTTATTTATTCCTTATGTAGCGGCGAAAAAAATTTGTAAATTAGGTGCATTTGCAATTTTATTCTTTTTGAAAATTTTGCGCCCTTATGTAGAGGCGCAAACATTTTGTAAATTAGGCGCATTTGCAATTTTAATTTTTTTTTTTTTTGAAAATTTAGACCCTTTTCTATATTTTGCACCGTTCCGCAGAGGCGCAAATATTCTTTTTTGAAAATTTTGCGCCCTTCTGTAGAGGCGCAAACATTTTGTAAATTAGGTGCATTTGGAATTTTATACTTTTTTGAAACTTTTGCATATTAGGCGTATTTGCAATTTTATGCTTTTATGAAAAGTTTGCGTCTTTTTCCATAATTTTCGCCCTTCTTTAGAGGCGCAAAGTTTTTTAAATTAGGTGCATTTGCAATTTATTCTTTTTTGAAAATTTGTCGATCTTATGTAGAGGCTCAAAAATGTTGTACATTAGATGCATTTGTAATTTTATTCTTTTTTGAAAATTTTGCGCTCTTTTCTATATTTTGCGCCCTTCTGTAGAGGCGCAAACATTTTGTAAATTAGGTGCATTTGGAATTTTATACTTTTTTGAAACTTTTGCATATTAGGCGTTGTTGCTGCCCGATAATACTTTCATCTTAACTACTTTATATATTAAAATTTAGTTTGCATCGAAATATTAATTATTTTTAAAATTTGTATTTTCTAAAATTTTCAAATAAAATTTTGTTCTTGAAAAACTTTAATCAAGCAAACATCACATAGCAATTCAATTCTAGTCTTGCATCCATAAATTGGTACTTCGAGCTGCTGCAAAAAAACGACAGCGATCAAATATAACAAATTAAACGGCGATATGTCGATCACAAATTTTGTCGCAAAAAGTGACATTGCTGCTATGCAGAATTTACATTTTATTCTGTTTGGTAATAAATCGCGGGAATTGCAAAACGTCCTAAAGCGAAACTTAATGGAGTTCAAAGGATTTCCTTTTGGCAAAGGTTCTGAAAAATACATCAAAAGAATGGAGCAAATAAAAAGGGAAATAACATCCTCCGAAATCCAAGATCTTCTATCTTTTTTCGGATCAAATTCAAATTTTGACGATCCAGTTGAAGAACTTATTGAAGTACTGCAAACCACCTCTTCAGCTAATCTAATAGATATAACCAACAACATTCTACACCGGAATTATTGTTTTCTACTACGTTACCAACTAACGCGTCCTCGTCAAACTGTTTAGTTTCGGATCGATCTACGCCTGCAAACTCACCAGATAACGACCATTCATCACCATGCAACAATCAACCGAACTACGACCAGGAAATTTTTGAACACCAAAAGTTCATTTTAGAACTTCAATTCGAGTTAGAAGAAGTGGAATTACTAGAACCTGAGGAAGCACAAAAAATTAAACTTATTGAAATCAGAATACGCAGGCACAAAAATGATTGAGTTAAAAGAGACTCAAAAAGTCACTCAAAAATCGCAAGGTATAGTTACAAAACAAAATGTAAATTCAGTTGTAGATTCAAATCCATGCACATCAAATGATTTGTCAATTGATCTAAAAAAAATGCTTTCAAGACAAAGCATTGGCTGTTCCTTACGTAATTTTGATGGTAGCTCAAAATTTGAATGGCCAGCATTTTTGTCAGAATACAAGTTATCGAGCTCCTTGTGCGAATTCAGCGACGAGGAAAATGTCTTGCGTCTCAATAATGCATTAAAAGGAAATGCACGTAAGTATGTAGAAATGCTACTGATTACTTCTTCAAATCCCAGAGAAATTATCGATGTACTAACAAGCGTTTATGGAAGGCAAGAAGGTATCACTATGGAAATTTTAAATAAAGCTAACGAGATCAAAAGTTTCACGGAATGGCAATCATTCCAGGAATTTGACATCAACGTGAGAAACATAATTAGTGCAATTAAGAACATCGAACCCCAATATCGCCGAGAAAATGAACTACTTCAAATGTTAGTATCGAAACTCCCTCAGCATTTAGTTATCCAATGGGGATCATATTTACTTAGTCAAAACGCGGAAATCGGTACTGGAAATATTGATGTTTTCAAAGATTGGGTAAGAAGCCTTTCTGATATCTTTTCAAAAATTCGCGTGTTGCCAAATAACAATAACAGTTCCATCGATGTAGCTAAGTATCCAAATAATTTATCAAATTGCTCAATTTGTAATAAAGCGTTTCATATATTAACAAAATGTCAAACATTTATATCCAGTTCAGTCACCCAACGATGGAATTATGCAAAACAAGCTAAAGTTTGCTTTTGCTGCCTAACAAAACATTCAACACCTTGCTCAAATCGAAAACAGTGCCAAGTGAACAATTGCGGACGTTTTCATCATCCGATGCTACACAAGTCGCCACAGGAAAACGCCATTTCAAGAAACATCATGAACAAAACAACAAATGAAGAATTCGTTCTTTTGAAAATGCTTCCAATTACACTCTGGGGTCCTAAAGGCAGAATAATAACAACAGCTTTTCTGGACGAAGGTAGTAATGTTTCCTTAATGGATGCAAGTCTTGCGAAGGATCTTGGTGTAGATGGCCCCAGTATGCCCTTGTGCATTAACTGGACAGGTGATATCACAAGGTATGAGTCTGATTCTAAAATAATATCATTGACTGTTTCGGGAACAAAAACAAATTCAAAAATGTTTAATCTACAAAATGTACGAACTATAAACGACCTGGGTCTACCTGGACAGTTTGTAGATAGGCGGGCTTTACTTCAAAAATGTCCATATATTTCTAATGTTGACTTAGAAAATATAAACTGGAATAATCCCAAGATTTTAATTGGTCAAAATAATGCTAAACTTATAGTCACTCTAGAATGCATTCAGCCAAATCCTGATGCACTTATTCTATCAAAAACAAATCTGGGGTGGACGGTTCATGGTTGTACAAATTCACTACATCAAGAATTCAAAAATATTTCAACATCAATGTGTACTATTTGCGATAAAGAATTACATGAACTAGTTAAAAGTAACTTTAGTGCAGACGCATTAATAACGGAATCAAATAAAAATTCGCAATTACTTGCCAAGGAACAGCTTTGTTATAATCTATTAGAAAATAGTATTAAGTACACGGGCGATAAATATGAAGTTAAACTTCCCTGGAAAAACAGCGATGATCCATTTCCAGATACTTATGGATTAGCTTTTAATAGGTTACAATGTCTTGTACGCAAAATTCGAAAAGAAAACATAGAATATGAATATAGTACAGAAATTAAAAAATTACTCGATAAAGGTTATGCGGTTCCTGTTGATAAACATGAATTAGATGGCAAAAAAGTATGGTTTTTACCTCATTTTGCAGTTATAACCCCTAAAAAACCAGGGAAGACGCGAGTAGTATTCGATGCTGCAGCAAAAATTTGCGGGAGGAGTCTAAACGACTATTTGCATTCCGGCCCTGATTTGTTAACATCCTTGTATGGCACATTATTACACTTTCGAATTTATAAATATGCGTTCGTTGGTGACGTCAGAGAAATGTTCAATCAGGTAAAAATTGAGTACAACGATTCATTCGCACAATGTTTTTTGTGGGAAAATACGGAATGTTCAAATCAGCCTTCAATATTTCGTATGCAAGCAATGCTTTTCGGCATAACTTCATCTCCATTCATATCGCAATACGTTAAGAATTTTAATGCTGATAAATTTAAAGAAGATTACCCTGATGCTGTAAAAGCTATAAAAGAACACACATACGTTGATGATTTTATCTATGGTCATAATAATGAAGAAGATGCAATCAAGTTGTTTAATGATGTTATACAAATTCAAAATTCCGGAGGCTTTGAACTTCGAAACTGTCTAGCTAACAGTTCCAAAATCATGGAAAACATTCCACAAAATTTACTGTCTGATAAATATATTTTAAGTATCGACAACAAAATTCAAACGCAATCAGTTTTAGGCATGCACTGGGATGCTCATACTGACAAATTCTTATTCAACATGTGCTTTATGAGCGATTCCGTTGATAGTTTCAATAGTGAAATAAGACCAACAAAACGAAAAATTCTTAAAGCAATAATGTCCATTTTCGATCCAGTTGGAATATTATCTCCTATAACTATTAAAGGAAAAATGATAATTCAGGATATATGGAGATAAGGAATTGGATGGGATGACTATATAACCGAAAATTGCACCATACAGTGGAGAAAATATATTAGTTTCGTCAAAAATATTAGTCAAATACAAGTAGATCGTTGGTATTCTGAACTATTAATTAATCCAGAAAGAATTGAAATTCATACATTCTGCGATGCAAGCGAATCTGCTTACGCAGCTGTAGTGTACATTAAAGTTTGGAAGGATTCTAAAACTGAAATGGTACTTGTAACCGCAAAAGCTAGAGTAGCCCCATTAAAATCATTAACCATTCCAAAGCTTGAGCTCATGGTTGCTGTAATTGGAGTACGATTGTACTGTGCCGCAAAGAAATATTTAGGATTAACTTTTCAAAAATCTTACTTTTGGACAGATTCCACTACAGTTGTAAGTTGGATTAAAGGCGATAAAAGATTACAGACGTTTGTAGCAAACAGAGTTTTAGAAATATCACAATTTTCTAACATTGACGATTGGTATTGGCTTCCAACGGAAGAAAACGTTGCTGACATATGCACAAGAGGTATTTTAAAAATACCACTTTCCGAAAATAAGATTTGGTTCCATGGTCCATTATTTCTACAAAATTTCCATGTACAAATTCCTGATCAACCACAACAAATAAACACTTTGGAAAATGTCTGTTTAGTTTCTGATTCAAGTACTCAACTTTTTTCTATTAAATGGAACTTTAATTACAATAAAATTTTGCGAGTTACGTCTTGGGTTCGAAAATTTATAAATGCATGCAGTGAAGATCATTCTGAAAATCAACAAATTACAACGGATGATTTAGATTGGAGTTTAAATATTTGGATAAAATCTGTGCAAAAATCATGTTTTCCGAAAGATTTAACAAACGTCAAAAAATCAATTATAAACAGAGATGGTCGATTAAGACAACATCCACTATATTTAGATTCTGAAGGTTTACTTAGAATTAAAAATCGTTTAGGACATAATCAAAATTTTGAAATAGAATTTCCTATATGTTTGGATGGAAAACACCCTTTTACTCAAAAACTTATTACTCATTATCACGAAAAATTTAACCATCAATTTTTGGAAGCTGTTATAAATGAAATACGAAAGAAATATTGGATTCCTAAAATTCGTGTGATCGTAAAATCGATTTTTCATCAATGCGACAAATGCAAACGCTTAAATTGTAAAGCAATTAATCCGTTTATGGCATGTTTACCAAAAGAGCGGTTATTAGTGAATTATAAACCATTTACTGCAGTAGGAATAGACTACTTCGGTCCATTTTTTGTTAAAATTTGTAGACGTGTTGAGAAACGATATGGATGTTTATTTATTTGTTTAACTTCTCGAGCTATTCATGTTGAAATTGTGCATTTTCTCAACACAGATTCCTGTCTTCTTGCGATACGACGCGTCGTTTTATTTCACGAAGAGGCTACGTTAAGATAATATGGTCCGACAATGGAAAACACTTCCGTTCTGCTAGCAGGGAACTAACTCAAGCCCGAGAAGATATCTCAGATAAAAATATGCAGAAATTCTTAACGCAATTGGGAGTTGATTGGAAATTTATACCACCGTATGCACCTCACATGGGAGGATCATGGGAACGCTTGATTGGCTGTTTCAAAAGAAGCATTGAGAAGGTGATCAAAATTACGGCAGTGAAAGAGGAAGTTTTACAAACAATATTTGCTGAAGCGGAATACATAGTAAACAGCAGACCACTGTGTTACGTTAGCTCGGAGAGTGAGACAACGAGTATAACTCCGAATCATATACTGTTAGGAAATAATTCACTTATTCCATCTTACGATTTATCGAATGACACTAAAAGCTTTAAAAGACAATGGCGTAATACTCAACACATTATTAATCACTTCTGGAAACGGTGGCTTCAAGAATACCTTCCGACTATAACACTAAGAACTAAATGGACAGAAAACACACCAGCAATCAAAGAAGGCGATATTGTTGTCATAAACTCATTAGTACTTCCACGCTATCATTGGCCAATCGGCATAATTACAAAAGTGAACTATAGTCCTGATGGTATAATAAGATCAGCGGTAGTAAAAACTCAACATGGCGAATTCAAACGCGCAGTTCATCAATTACATCGTTACAAGAGCAGTGACGAATACATTCGTCACCAGGGGGAGAATGTTGCTGCCCGATAATACTTTCATCTTAACTACTTTATATATTAAAATTTAGTTTGCATCGAAATATTAATTATTTTTAAAATTTGTATTTTCTAAAATTTTCAAATAAAATTTTGTTCTTGAAAAACTTTAATCAAGCAAACATCACATAGCAATTCAATTCTAGTCTTGCATCCATAGGCGTATTTGCAATTTTATGCTTTTATAAAAAGTTTGCGTCTTTTTTCATAATTTTCGCCCTTCTTTAGAGGCGCAAAGTCTTTTAAATTAGGTGCATTTGCAATTTATTATTTTTTGAAAATTTGTCGATCTTATGTAGAGGCACAAAAATGTTGTACATTAGATGCATTTGTAAATTTATGCTTTTTTGAAAATTTTGCGATTTTTTCTAAATTTTGCGCCCTTTTGTAGAGACGCAAAAATTTTGTAAATTAGGTGCATTTGCAATTTTATTTATTTTTTGAAAAAATTTTCGCCATTATGTAGAGTCGCAAAAATTTTGTAAATTAGGCGCATTTCCAATTTTATGCTTTGCAATTTTATTCTTTTTTGCATATTTTGCGCCCTTTTCTATATTATTCGGCATTCTGTAGACTAGCAAACATTTTGTAAATTTAGTGCATTTGCTCCTTCTGTAGAGGCGCAAACATTTTATAAATTAGGAGAATTTGCAATTTTATTCTTTTTTGAACATTTTTCGCTCTTTTCTATATTTTACGCCCTTCTGTAGAGACGCGAACATTTTGTAAATTTGGTGCATTTGCAATTTTATTCCTTTTTGAAAATTTTGCGCCCTTCTGTAGAGGCGGAAAAATTCTGTAAATTCTGTAGAGGCGCAAACATTTTGTAAATTAGGCGCATTTGCAATTTTATGCTTTTATGACAATTTTGCTTCTTTTTCCATAATTTTCGCATTACTTTAGTGGAGCAAAAATTTTGTATATTAGGTCCATTTGCAATTTATTCCTTATGTAGCGGCAAAAAAAATTTTGTAAATTAGGTGCATTTGCAATTTTATTCCTTTTTGAAAATTTTGCGCCCTTCTGTAGAGGCGGAAAAATTCTGTAAATTCTGTAGAGGCGCAAACATTTTGTAAATTAGGAGCATTTGCAATTTTATTCTTTTTTGAATATTTTGCGTCTTTTTCCATAATTTTTTTTTAAATTAGGTACATTTGCAATTTATTCTTTTTTGAAAATGTGTCGATCTTATGTAGAGGCTCAAAAATTTTGTAAATTAGATGCATTTGTAATTTTATGCTTTTTTGAAAATTTTGCGCTTTTTTCTAAATTTTGCGCCCTTTTGTAGAGTCGCAAAAATTTTGTAAATTAGGTGCATTTGCAATTTTATTTATTTTTTGAAAAATTTTCGCCATTATGTAGAGTCGCAAAAATTTTGTAAATTAGGCGCATTTCCAATTTTATGCTTTGCAATTTTATTCTTTTTTGAATATTTTGCGTCTTTTTCCATAATTTTTTTTTAAATTAGGTACATTTGCAATTTATTCTTTTTTGAAAATGTGTCGATCTTATGTAGAGGCTCAAAAATTTTGTAAATTAGATGCATTTGTAATTTTATGCTTTTTTGAAAATTTTTCGCTCTTTTCTATATTTTGCGCCCTTCTGTAGAGGCGCAAACATTTCGTAAATTTGGTGCATTTGCAATTTTATTCCTTTTTGAAAATTTTGCGCCCTTCTGTAGAGGCGCAAAAATTCTATAAATTATGCGGATTTGCAATTTTATACATTTTTGAAAATGTTGAGCATTTCTCTGCGCACTTCTGTACCGACGCAAACATTTTGTTAATTATGCGCATTTACAATTTTTTTTTTTTTTTTTTTGAAAATTTAGACCCTTTTCTATATTTTGCGCCGTTCTGCAGAGGCGCAAATATTCTTTTATGAAAAATTTGCGCCCTTCTGTAGAGGCGCAAACATTTTGTAAATTAGGTGCATTTGGAATTTTAATCCTTTTTGAAAACTATGCAAATTAGACGTATTTGCAATTTTATACTTATTTGAAAATGTTGCGCCCTTTTCTATATTTTGCGCCCTTCTGTAGATGCGCAAACATTTTGTAAATTAGGTAAATTTGCAATTTTATGCTTTTATGACAATTTTGCTTCTTTTTCCATAATTTTCGCATTACTTTAGTGGAGCAAAAATTTTGTATATTAGGTCCATTTGCAATTTATTCCTTATGTAGCGGCAAAAAAAAATTTTGTAAATTAGGTGCATTTGCAATTTTATTCTTTTGAAAATTTTGCGCCCTTCTGTAGAGGCGGAAAAATTCTGTAAATTCTGTAGAGGCGCAAACATTTTGTAAATTAGGAGCATTTGCAATTTTATTCTTTTTTGAATATTTTGCGTCTTTTTCCATAATTTTTTTTTAAATTAGGTACATTTGCAATTTATTCTTTTTTGAAAATGTGTCGATCTTATGTAGAGGCTCAAAAATTTTGTAAATTAGATGCATTTGTAATTTTATGCTTTTTTGAAAATTTTGCGCCCTTTTCTATATTTTGCGCCCTTCTGTAGAGGCGCAAACATTTTGTAAATTTGGTGCATTTGCAATTTTATGTTTTTATGAAAATTTTGCTTCTTTTCTATAATTTTCGCATTACTTTAGTGGCGCAAAAATTTTGTAAATTAGGTCCATTTGCAATTTATTCCTTTTATTTATTCCTTATGTAGCGGCTCAAAAATTTTGTAAATTAGGTGCATTTGCAATTTTATTCTTTTTGAAAATTTTGCTTTTATGAAAAGTTTGCGTCTTTTTCCATAATTTTCGCCCTTCTTTAGACGCGCAAAGTTTTTTTTTTAAATTAGATGCATTTGTAATTTTATGCTTTTTTGAAAATTTTGAGCTTTTTTCTAAATTTTGCGCCCTTTTGTAGAGACGCAAAAATTTTGTAAATTAGGTGCATTTGCAATTTTATGCTTTTATGAAAATTTTGCTTCTTTTTCCATAATTTTCGCATTATTTTAGTGGCGCAAACATTTTGTAAATTAGGTCCATTTGCAATTTTATTTATTTTTTGAAAATTTGGACCCTTTTCTATATTTTGCGCCGTTCTGCAGAAGCGCAAATACTCTTTTTTGAAAATTTTACGCCCTTCTGTAGAGGCGCAAACATTTTGTAAATTAGGCGCATTCGCAATTTTATGCTTTTATGAAAAGTTTGCGTCTTTTTCCATAATTTTCGCACATCTTGAGAGGCGCAAAGTTTTGAAAATTATGTGCATATGCAATTTATTCTTTTTTGAAAATTTGTCGATTAAATGATATGAATTTGTAATTTTATGCGTTTTTGAAATTTTGCGCTTTTTTCTAAATTTTGCGCCCATTTGTAGAGACGCAACAATTTTGAAAATTATGTACATTTGTAAATTAGGTGCATTTGCAATGTTATGCTTTTTTGAAAATTTTGCGCCTTTCTCTGTATTTTGCGACATTCTGTAGAGTCGAAAAATTTTTAAATTAGGTGCATTTGCAAATTTATTCATTTTTTAAAAATTTTGTCTATATTTTGTAAATTCTGTTTATTTGGAATTTTACGCCTTTCGCTATATTTGGCGCATTTGCAATTGTATTTTTTTTTTTTTTGAAAATTTGGACCCTTTTCTATATTTTGCTCCGTTCTGCAGAGGCACAAATATTCTTTTTTGAAAATTTTGCGCCCTTCTGTAGCGGCGCAAACATTTTGTAAATTAGGTGCATTTGGAATTTTATTCTTTTTTGAAAACTGTGCAAATTAGACGTATTTGCAATTTTATACTTATTTGAAAATGTTGCGCCCTTTTCTATATTTTGCGCCCTTCTGTAGATGCGCAAACATTTTGTAAATTAGGTAAATTTGCAATTTTCTTTATTTTTTTTTGAAAATTTTGCGCCTTATCTAGATTTTGAAAATTTTTCTCCTTTCTCTATATTTCGCGCACATCTGTAGGGTCGCAAACATTTTGTTAATTATGCGCATTTTCAATTTTTTTTTTTTTTTTTTGAAAATTTTGCGCCTTTCACTATTTGTTGCGCCCTTCTGTAGAGGCTCAAACATTTTGTAAATTTGGCGCATTTGCAAATTTTTTTTTTTTGAAAATTTCGCACCCTTTTCTATATTTTGCGCCATTCTGCAGAGGCCAAGCATCTTTTTTGAAAATCTTGCGCCCTTTTCTATATTCGCCCTTCTGTAGAGGCGCAAACATTTTGTAAATTAGGAGCATTTGGAATTTATTCTTTTTTGAAAATTTTGCAAATTAGGTGCATTTGCAATTTATTCTTTTTTGAAAATTTGTCGATCTTATGTAGAGGCTCAAAAATATTGTACATTAGATGTATTTGTAATTTTATGCTTTTTTGGAAATTTTACGCTTTTTTCTAAATTTTGCGCCCATTTGTAGAGACTTAAAATTTTGTAACTTAGGTGCATTTGCAATTTTAAGCTTTGCAATTTTATTCTTTTTTGAATATTTTACGCCCTTTTCTATATTATTCGGCTTTCTGTAGACTAGCAAACATTTTGTAAAATGGAGCATTTGCAATTTTATTCCTTTTTGAAAATTTTGCGCCCTTCTGTAGAGGCGCAAACATTTTGTAAATTAGGTGAATTTGCAATTTTATTCTTTTTTGATAATTTTGCGCTCTTTTCTATATTTTGCGCCCTTCTGTAGGGACGCGAACATTTTGTAAATTTGGTGCATTTGCAATTTTATACATTTTTGAAAATTTTAAGCATTTCTCTATATTTCGCGCACTTTGTAGCGGCGCAAACATTTTGGTAATTATGCGCATTTGCAATTTTATTTTTTTTTTTTGATAATTTTGCGCCTTTCACTATTTTATGCGCTCCTCTGTAGGGGCGCAAAGATTTTGTAAATTAGGTGTATTTGCAATGTTATGCTTTTTTGAACATTTTGCGCCTTTCTGTAGAGGCACAAACATTTTGTAAATTTGGTGCATTTGCAATTTTCTTTTTTTTTTTGAAAATTTGGACCCTTTTCTATATTTTGCTCCGTTCTCCAGAGGCACAAATATTCTTTTTTGAAAATTTTGCGCCCTTCTGTAGCGGCGCAAAAATTTTGTAAATTAGGTGCATTTGGAATTTTATTCTTTTTTGAAAACTGTGCAAATTAGACGTATTTGCAATTTTATACTTATTTGAAAATGTTGCGCCCTTTTCTATATTTTGCGACCATCTGTCGAGCCAAACAATTTTTTAAATTAGGTGCATTTGCAAATTTATTCTTTTTTGAAAATTTTGTCTATATTTTGTAAATTATGTGCATTTGGAATTTTTCGCCTTTCTCTATATTTTGCACCCTTCTGTAGAGGCATATTTACAATTTTATGCTTTTTGAAAATGTTGCACCCTTTTCTATATTTTGCGCCCTTCTGTAGATGCGCATACATTTTGTAAATTAGGCGCATTTGCAATTTACACTTTTTTGAAAATTTTGCGCCCTTCTGTAGAGGCGCAAACATTTTGTAAATTTTGCGCATTTGCAATTTTATTCTTTTTGGAAAATTTTGCAAATTAGGCGCATTTGTAATTTTACATTTTTTTTTTTTAAATTTTGCGCCTTTCTCTATATTTTGCGCAATCATTTTGTAAATTAGGCGCATTTGCAATTTTATGCTTTTATGAAAATGTTGCTTCTTTTTCCATAATTTTCGCATTACTTTAGTGGCGCAAAAATTTTGTAAATTAGGTCCATTTGCAATTTATTCCTTTTATTTATTCCTTATGTAGCGGCGCAAAAATTTTGTAAATTAACTGCATTTTCAATTTTATACATTTTTGAAAATTTTGCGCATTTCTCTATATTTCACGCACTTCTGTAGCGGCGCAAACATTTTGTTAATTATGCGCATTTGCAATTTTATTTTGTTTTTTTGAAAATTTTGCGCCTTTCACTTTTTTTTCGCCCTTCTGTAGAGGCGCAAAAATTTTGTAAATTTGGCGCATTTCTGCAGGGGCGTAAATATTCTCTTTTGAAAATTTTGCGCCCTTCTGTAGAGGCGCAAACCTTTTGTAAATTAGGTGCATTTGGAATTTTATTCTTTTTTGAAAACTTTGCAAATTAGACGTATTTGCAATTTTATACTTTTTTGCGCCCTTTTCTATATTTTGCGCCCTTCTGTAGAGGCGCAAACATTTTGTAAATTTGGTGCATTTGCAATTTTCTTTTTTTTTTTGAAAATTTTGCACCCTTTTCTATATTTTGCCCCCTTCTGTAGAGGCGCAAACATTTTGTAAATTAGGCGCATTTGCAATTTTATGCTTTTATGAAAATTTTGCTTCTTATTCCATAATTTTCGCATTACTTTAGTGGCGCAAAAATTTTGTAAATTAGGTCCATTTGCAATTTATTCCTTTTATTTATTCCTTATGTAATATTCTTTTTTGAAAATTTTGCGCCCTTCTGTAGAGGCACAAACATTTTGTAAATTTGGTGCATTTGCAATTTTCTTTTTTTTTTTGAAAATTTTGCACCTTTTCTATATTTTGTGCCCTTCTGTAGAGGCGCAAACATTTTGTAAATTTGGCGCATTTGCAATTTTATGCTTTTATGAAAATTTTGCTTCTTTTTCCATAATTTTCGCATTACTTTAGTGGCGCAAAAATTTTGTAAATTACGTCCATTTGCAATTTATTCCTTTTATTTATTCCTTATGTAGTGGAGCAAAAATTTTGTAAATTAGGTGCATTTGCAATGTTATACATTTTTGAAAATTTTGTGCATTTCTCTATATTTCGCGCACTTCTGTAGCGGTGCAAACATTTTGTTAATTATGCACATTTGCAATGTTTTTTTTTTTGAATATTTTATTCCTTTTTGAAAATTTTGCGCCCTTCTGTAGAGTGTTGTGTATCATAATCGTAGAGTTCACAGCTTACATATGATCCACTGTTGAGTATCATAATCGTGGAACTTACAGCGTGCTTATGATCCACAACATAACATAACTAGTATATTTTTCTTTATGGCATACTTTTAGGGTTAAGCATTATGCATGTTAAACACAAACAGCATTTAATTGTATTGGCGCACACCGCTTAACATAGCGCAGGTATACACGCCCACGTTAACTAGGTCACTCCGATCATACAAATAAATGCTGACTTAGTTATTTTAGAATGATGAAAGTACTCAATTTATTGTGAAATTATAAATACGCTGACTAAGTTATTTTAGCATGATGAAATTACTCAATTTATTGTGAAATTATAAGAATACGAGGTGTTAAGTAGAAGTTAAGTATAGACTAAGAATCAATTGTTTTCGATAAGCTGAACTGTCTACAAATAAGTGTAAAGTATAAGTGTAACCAACTTTTAAAGCGAAATAAAGTGTCTTGAAGTAAAAAAGACCCGGTTGTTTTAAATAATATAAATAAAGTAAAAAGGACTCAGTAAGTATAAATAGGATCAAGTTAAAGTCCTAGAAGAAGGACCTTTTAAAATACAACATTTTGGCGCAGCCGGTTTCTCAAACAACGCTCTCAGGGACCGAGAGAAGAAGGACGATAGAAGGAAGAAAAGGACTAAAAATCACAAAATAAATGGTGATTATTTAATTTTTTGTTTTGAAAATACGTGAGTAACAGCAGAAAATTTAAACAATTATTACAGTGTTTAATAAAGCAATAAATACAAATCGAATGAATAAATATACAAATGGAAATTAAAATTAAATAACAAACGAAATAAAAAGAAAATAGGAAATTTATTTAATATTAAACTCAGATAAGTAAATAAGATTATTTCTAAAATTAATATGAAACGGAATTTTTAATTTTTTTTTAAATTTAAAAAAAATTTTAGAACATTTAAAATATAATTTTCATTTTAAAATTTAAATGAGAATAAAATAACATTTTAAAGATTTTGTGAATTTGAAATATTTTTTTTTTATTTTAATATCATGGTCAATTTAATTAAAAATTTTACATTATTATAAAATATCTGATTTTAGTCAACAGATTTAAAATTTAAAAAATTTATAATATTTTTTTTATAACATTGTGGAGCTACGTGAACTGTTGAGTGTTCTAGGAAATAAATTGGAATTTTTTGGTCGTTGATAAATATATGGCGGAATTGGAACAATTACAGTTAGCATACGGAAACATACTAGGGCAATTGGACAGGTTTACGGATAAATTGTGGGCTCAAATTAGCCTCGAAGTAAATAATAAAGAACATTTACAATTAATAAAAAATAAAGTTAATAACACAAAGGTTTTTTCTAAAGTAGAAGGAGTAGATGTCGTGTTCGAAGAATTAATATATTTCCTGGAACACAAAAGTGAGAATAAAATAAAAGAGATAGAAGGCTGGAAAGGCGAATTTGCTGCATTAACTAAAAAAATAAACGATAAATTAGCAGAAAAACAGGAGTTGTTAGACCACGCCTGCGGTATAGAGGCGGAAAACGAAAAATTAAGAGCATTGTTGAAAGATAACGATATTTCTGATGAATCAGTAGCTAGGGCACTACGTCAACAACCAAGGTTAGAATTCGAATCAGTCGAAGAGGCAAATAACAAAGTAAGGGAATTGGATTCGAAAATCAGATTTTTAGAGGCGGAAGTAAACTTAGCACACGAAACATCGTTATACCATAAAGAAGCTTTAAGAATAGAAGAAAATTTAGAAAGCATAACAAAAGATATAACAATAACTGAAATGCCGACAGACGATATTTCGAAATGCGTACGAAATCGGGTCCCGGTGTTCAAGGGCGAAGATTCACCGTTCCTAAAAACGGAGCTTCTTAGATTTATAGACGGTTGTAAGGCAGCGAACCTTAAAATAACTGAAGAAAATCAGGAGGAATTTATGATTTGTATTAAACTGCGTCTTGATGGAGATGCATACGAATTAGTGAGGACCAAGAATATAAATGATTTAGACGAGTTGTTTGAATTACTTAAAAGCACATATTTAAAGGTGGCTACATTAGATTCAGTTCAATACAACATAAGACAGGCATATCAAGGTGGAGGGGAAAGTTTAAGGGCGTTTGCAAGGCGTTTAGAAGTATTGCAGTCGAACGCAAACGACATAGCCGATACAATGTACAAAAAGAAAAACCTGCCAACAGATATTTTTAACACGGAACTATTAAATTCCGTGCTAACAGCATTTAAAGTGGGAGTGAGTGACCCGACTGTAAAGATACTACTGTTGAGTAGCAAGGCAGATAATTTAAATGATTTATTAGACGAAGCGTTAAGGGCAGAAGCCACCATACTGCGGGGGCCGAGATTACCGGAGGAACTGTATAGTTTTGAAAAAAGACCGAATGGAACCTCAGTTAGTAAAAATAATCAAGAAACTGATATTAGAAATTCACGACAAGATAGGGGTAAAAGTCAACAAAATAGAAATAATGGGAATACAGGGGGTGCCATGAAAAAGGGGCCAGTCTGTTCATTTTGCACAAGACCAGGACACACAAGGGATGACTGTTATTTGCGAAAAAATACACCATTTTGCAGAGAATGCGAGAAATACGGACATGAATCGAGTTGGAGATGTGGATCAAATAGACTGGAAGAACGCCAGGAGAACCAACAACAACCATGTCAGAATCAGCAGTACCAAGGGGGTTATAGAGGACTTCAGAATAACGGCTATCAACACCAACAGCAGCAAAATCAGAATCCGCAAGACAGCAATACTCGTAATAATAGAAATAATAATATTAATAATGGTAATGAAAATAATAGAAATAATAATCCGTTTAGAAATAACAATAGTAATAACAATAACGAACCTAATAGAACATACAGAAATAATAGGGCATGTTATGGGTGTGGTCAAGTCGGCCATATGATAGCGGATTGCCACGCCAAGAAAAATGTTGTGCCAAACAGTAGTAATGCTCACAATAGGGGAAACTACCACGGGCCCAGCCAAGGCCAATAAGCTGGGGTCCCGTTAACATTAGTAAAGTTAGGTCAAAGGTAGAAATAGTGGATCATACACCAAGGCAGCCTGTGATCACATTTGCTACCGCAGCTTCAAATAACAACCAAAAAATCGTGGGGGAAAATATCGTTCATCAAACGTCGAGAGTGACCGTTGATACATATGTTGAGCCACCGTGTTTGGTCTGTAAGGAGAAGTTGAAAGAGGAAAAAATGGGTGAAAATATTGTTCATCAAACGTCGGGAGTGACCGTTGATACATATGTTGAGCCACCGTGTTTGGTTTGTAATGCAGTAGTAGGATTATTAGTTTATATCATACACTTTATAGGTATTGTGTCGATTACACTGGGGAACAAAATAATAAAATTAGCAGAATATGAAAAGTATAAGGGAACCTTTGGAGAGCAAGCAGTAGGGTATAAAGTAAAAAACATATTATCAAGAATATCAAAAAGTTTTGAAAATTTCGTAATAGAATATGATAAGAAGATTAGATGTCATATGAGTGAGTTTAGTAAAAGAAAGAATCGTATAATATGCAGTACCCTGCCTACTATTTCAAACTACCTAATGTATTTCAAACTACCTAATGTAAGTGATGTTTTCATCGAAGTACCTTGTGAGGATGCTAAAAATGGAAAACTCATATTACTGGTAGATTCGGGAGCAGATGCTAGTATAGTAAAGGAGGGTTCGATGATACGACATCCGGGTTTTGATAAAAATACTCAGAAGGACTTTAGTGGTGCTTTTGGGGGATGCGTAAGGACTTTAGGGACAATAAATATTCAGCACAATAGTATAGAGTGGTTCTGTTTAAAGATGCATGTAGTGGCACTTGAACAAGGAATACCCGCTGATGGAATAATAGGACGAGATAATATATGGAATAGGTCCATAATAAATGCCATAGATAAGAAGTTAATATTTTATGATCAAGATAAAAACAATACTATACAACTACCCATGAGGACACGGGCAGACATGGAAAATATTTTTCTAAATCAGGAATTAAAAGTAGAACCTAGAACCGCAAAGATAGTATCATTACGTTTAAAAACAAAAATTCCAATCGTCTTAATACATAAACAAGAAATTTGTCCAGGAGTATATTTGGGCGAAAGCATATCGAATGTTAGCAAAAATAGAGTTTATGTGTCCGTATTAAATGCTACAGAAAAAGAATTTATAATAGACAGTGCTTTTAAACCAAAATTCTCGAATTTCAATCAGTATAAGGAATCGGATACCAACAATTCTACAATAAATAGCATAAATTCAGTAAACATTACGAACAGAATTAACAAATTATTAGAGGAAATAAAAATTGATGGAACCTTGAATAAAGACGAAATTACATCTTTACAAAATCTGTGTATTTCGTATCATGATGTTTTTCATTTAGATGGCGATGAATTAACATACACGCCAGTACTTAAACATGAAATAATAACACAGTGGAACCAACCACCAATCAATCAAAAGCAATACAAATTGCCACACACACATAGAGATGAAATCAACAGACAGGTTAGTAAAATGTTGGATGACGGCATTATATCGCCAAGCATATCACCCTGGAATTCACCGATGTTGCTAGTTCCTAAGAAGAGCGGCAAGGACGGTAACAAAAATTGGAGGCTAGTTATCGATTTCCGTAAATTAAACGATGTGACAATTAAACAAGTATTTCCGATTCCTCGAATAGACGAAATATTAGACCAATTAGGTCACAGTCGCTATTTTTCAACTTTAGACTTGGCAAGTGGTTATCATCAGGTACTAGTAGAAGAAGGGGATAAGGAAAAAACAGCTTTTAGTACAGGTCTTGGTCATTTCGAGTTTAACAGAATGCCTTTTGGTTTAACAGGGGCTCCAGCCACTTTCCAAAGAATAATGAATCACATATTAACAGGTTTACAGGGTATCGATTGCTTTGTTTATCTTGATGATATAGTGGTGTACGGAAAGAATTTAGCTGAACATGAGTTTAGGTTGAGTAGAGTATTGCAGAAATTAAGGGAACACAATCTAAAATTAAATACAGAAAAATGCCAGTTTTTGCGTCGCGAAGTTGTCTATTTAGGACATAAATGTTCGGAACTAGGTGCTCTGCCAGACCCCTCAAAGGTTGAATGCGTGAAAAATATTCCGGTACCAAGAAATAAAAAAGAAGTACAAGCGTTTTTGGGATTAATTAATTATTACAGAAAATTTATAAACAATATGGCAAAATTATCATTACCAATTAATAAATTACTTAGAAAAGATGTTAAATTCGCTTGGACAGACGATTGTCAAAGTTCATTTATTAAATTAAAAGAATCAATAATTTCACCACCCATTCTCGCATATCCAGATTTTACAAAACCTTTTTTACTTACAACAGATGCAAGTAACGAAGCAATAGGTGCGGTACTGTCACAAGGCAAAGTAGGGAGCGACCGACCAATAGCATTTGCTAGTAGGGCATTAAATGGAGCAGAAAAAAATTACTCCACCATTGAAAAGGAATTTTTAGCTATAGTCTGGGCAACAAAAAATTTTAGAGCTTATCTTCTAGGCCGACATTTTCAAATTTATACAGATCATCAACCATTACGTAGCACAGCAAATCTCAAAGATCAGACATCAAGGTTAGCCCGTTTCAGGCATAAATTATCTGAATATGATTACGAAATATCTTACAAACCAGGTAAACAGAATTTGAACGCAGATGCTTTAAGTAGAATTCCACATCCAGAACCAGATATTACTGCGGTCCAAACACGGTCTAAGACCACACAGAATAAATTAGATAATCAAATTTCAAAAAACAAACAACAGGTGAGCACGCCAGTACTGGATGAAATAACAACAGACACCAAGAACGAATTAAACTCAAGTCTACTATTAACTGACCCAGAGGAAATTAAAACTGTTATAAAAGATTTTCATGACTCAGCATTAGGGGGTCACCAGGGTGCAGTGAAAACATATTTTAGAATCAGAAAACAATTTAAGTGGAAAGGTATGCAGAAACAAATAAAAGATTACGTTAAGAATTGTCAAAAATGCCAAGTAAATAAAAGTTCTAGGCTTACTAAAATGCCAATGGTTTTAACTGATACGCCTGTACGACCATTCGATAAAGTATACATGGATCTTGTTGGTATTTTACCGGAAACTATATCTGGAAATAAATATATATTAACTTTTCAAGATGATTTTTCAAAATATATGTGCTGCGTAGCTATCCCAGACGCAGAAGCAAGCACTGTAGCAAAAGCATTTTACGACGAAATTATTACAAGACATAACATACCAAAAGTATTGATAACCGACAATGGTTCGAATTTTGTTTCAAAATTATTGTAAATTCAAAATTAAATGTAGATATTAAATAAATTAATTTTAAATAATTTATAAAATCCAAAAAATGTCATGTAATATTGCCAAAATACAAATCGCAGATAAAAATAGCTATGTATTAATTGAAGATGACAAGCATTGAATATAAACAAATAAAAAAATCAAATTATTATTTGAGGTACGAATTTGCAAGGTATAAAAATTACGTTGTCATTAAAATTGCGATATGTCAGTACCTACCTCAATGGCATTTTAAACATACATGTTCATTGTGCATAGAGCGCAATGCTCCCAGCTCATATTAATATAGAAGGCTTGAATATATTCATATGCTAAACGATTAAATGCACTTCAGCACTTTACAGGCAGAAGCCACTAACGTACTGGAACTGAAACGAGATACGGTAGTGCAGCGACAAAACTGCCTAATATTTTTTATCATTAACACAATTTTCATTCATGAAACTAAATATATTAATGCAGATATGCGTTAATATAGCAAACTAACAAACTACAAACGTTTTAAATTCATCATTACACGGTAATGAAAATAAATAAGTACAATTGAGATGTACAAAATTAAATATTTAACAACTTAATATAGCAAATACATTTATGTAATGCTAAGAAGTCGCGCGCGCTTATTTCTTAATATTTAAAAAAAATTATTAGTTGGTGCATGAGTAAATAGCTAAGTATTGTTGAATATGACTAGCATTTAACCATGTACTACTGGGACTCTAAATAAAACAATTTGTATTGCAATAATGCAGAAACATATCCAAACATATATGTTTCTAAACAAATCATATAGTAAATGTTGACACATATGTAAATTAACTATTATAACTAATTAAGGTATAATTATGGCCATAGCCTTAACAGGATGTATTAAGGTAAAACTAAGAAATATTTATAAGAAAACTATATGATATGATCAAGAATTCCATTAAATATGTAAAAAGAAAATGGAATTTCTTCTCTTTCTCTTTACGATAGGCAATAAAGAGCGAAACCAATATAATGATTAGAATTGTCACACTGGTCCTGATGCTGGCAGCCAATGAAGCAGTCAACATCACACAGACATCAATTAATGATACAAGATTATTCTTTGAGAAGACAACCAATGCTTTGTTCTACAATGATGAATGGACGATAGTAGCCAAGTTTAAACCGCTACAACTGAACGATTTCCTGGAGCTGACAAACAAATACATAATCACGGCAAACACAATGTGCGAACAAATGAGCACCAATGTAAACGGACCCAGCATAAAAAGATCATGTATAGCAGCAACACGGGAGACCACGGCAATAATAGCCACACTACAGAAAAATGAAGAAATTATTAAGCGCACAATAAAGAGTAACCGACAAAAGAGATCACTCAATTTTATTGGAGAAGGACTCAACTGGGCTTTTGGACTGATGGACAATAATGAAAGAGAAACTATCTATAAACACCTGAATAATATTGATGAAAATGAACATAAAACATACGAAATAATGATAAGACAAATTACGGTGATTTCATCAAATAATAACAAGATAGCGGAACCCTTACTGAATTCCTTGAAGGAAGTCGAAAATCTACAAAATGTGTTAAACATAACAATAAGAACACAAAAATACATAAATGAAAAAATAAACCAACAAGTTAGTCATTTACTATTCATGATGGATACCTTGGAAATTCAATCTACAATTAATGCAAACCTAATCGAAATTCAAGGACAACAGCAGATGGAAATGGCAATCATAGATGATCTATACAAGGGACGATTACACCCGACAATTATAGACCAGAGCGAGTTAGATGAAATGCTGACTAGTCTCACGTTAAGAGGAAAGGCGAAGTGGTTCATACAAAAATCATTCGAAATGCACCGTGCATCAACAGTACGAGTTTTCCCAGACACAGACGGCCTAATAATAGTCATCAAGACACCACTACCTGATGATTTGTTGTTCACATTATATAGAATTTACCCAATACCCACAAATATTAATGAAGAATGGGATGCATTGGTTAAAACAACATATGACTACATATCAGAAGCAGAAGACCGGAGCAAATACATAGGTCTAATGAATGAAGATCACAGCAAATGCATTTTGGTTAGCCAACATACGGACAATGAAATTACACTATGCAAACGTCCAGGAACCATGCTAACAACTAGCAACACACTATGTGAAGTCGCGCTGATTCAACACAGAACAGATATTAAAGATACCTGTGAACATGTTGCAATCAAAAGGAGTTCTGGCCTAGTAGTTAAACTATGGACACCAAACACATGGTTGTATAAATTCAATACACCAACCTTTTTCGAAGCAGTTTGTGGGTCAAATATAGCCACATTGACACTATCCGGCCTGGGTTGGATGTCCATAAATGAAGCTTGCAACATACACAACAAAGAAATGATACTGCCATACGAGTTTACACATCAAAGCATTAGGAATATAACATACAAGAAGGAAGAACATACGGTTATGATAGAAAATTTACAAGGCAATTGGTCATCATTACCATATTCAAATATATCACAAACATCGTTACCGATCTTGGTGTCAGATCACAGCAAAATAAGATCAGCATTAAGAGATGGGCATCGTAATTTCGACGAATTATTACTACAATTAACTGATAACCAGGAACGCAAAGAATTACTTAATCGTCAAAATGAAATAACGAAAACCGGTATGTCGTACGGCATATTAATGCTGATACTAATAATAACAATAGCGGCATATGTATTATACATACATTACTACTCGACAATTAAAAATAAAGCAACAATAAAAGCCGATGAATTTAATACAAATAAATCACCAATAACCACAATAGATGTAGAAGCGGCTAAGAAAAACCTTGAAATGGTGTCAAATACATTTCCCAGCAAGAAATACCCACTCGAAAAAATCGGTTCATTGCGGAAATCAACAACGCAGAAACCAAACACCACAACACCCATAGCAAGTCAACGAACGAAGTCACATGAAATAGAAGCCAATACGTCAGAAACAACGACAACGCATCGAACTACTACCGCAGAACAGCAGCAGTCAGCAACGAAAACATCGGGACCAGGTTTTTATTATATATAACTGGAAATTACAACTCTTAATTTACTAATATCCATTAAATATTATATAAGTAAAGATCATAACTTCATAACTAATAGAACTTAACGTAATTTATACCACATAAAACAATGTAAAAAGAAAAAACTATTATTCTTTTTAATAATAATTTTCTCTTCAGAAATAATTAAAATAATACAAAAAAAAAAAAAAAAAACTATCATTCTTCTTAATAATAATTTTTTTTTTTTTTCAATAAGGGGGGAGGTATGTTGTGTATCATAATCGTAGAGTTCACAGCTTACATATGATCCACTGTTGAGTATCATAATCGTGGAACTTACAGCGTGCTTATGATCCACAACATAACATAACTAGTATATTTTTCTTTATGGCATACTTTTAGGGTTAAGCATTATGCATGTTAAACACAAACAGCATTTAATTGTATTGGCGCACACCGCTTAACATAGCGCAGGTATACACGCCCACGTTAACTAGGTCACTCCGATCATACAAATAAATGCTGACTTAGTTATTTTAGAATGATGAAAGTACTCAATTTATTGTGAAATTATAAATACGCTGACTAAGTTATTTTAGCATGATGAAATTACTCAATTTATTGTGAAATTATAAGAATACGAGGTGTTAAGTAGAAGTTAAGTATAGACTAAGAATCAATTGTTTTCGATAAGCTGAACTGTCTACAAATAAGTGTAAAGTATAAGTGTAACCAACTTTTAAAGCGAAATAAAGTGTCTTGAAGTAAAAAAGACCCGGTTGTTTTAAATAATATAAATAAAGTAAAAAGGACTCAGTAAGTATAAATAGGATCAAGTTAAAGTCCTATTAGAATGACATTTTAACATACAACAAGAGGCGCATTTGCAATTTTATACATTTTTGAAAATTTTGAGCATTTCTCTATATTTCGCGTACTTCTGTAGCGGCGCAAACATTTTGTTAATTATGCAATTTTATTTTTTTTTTGATAATTTTGCGCCTTTCACTATTTTTGGCGCCCTTCTGTAGAGGCACAAACATTTTGTAAATTAGGCGCATTTGCAATTTTATGGTTTTATGAAAATTTTGGTTCTTTTTCCATAATTTTCGCATTACTTTCGCATTACTTTAGTGGCGCAAAAATTTTGTAAATTAGGTCCATTTGCAATTTATTCCTTTTATTTATTCCTTTTGTAGCGGCGCAAAAATGTTGTAAATTGGGTGCATTTGCAATTTTATTCTTTTTGAAAATTTTGCGCCCTTATGTAGAGGCGCAAACATTTTTTAAATTAGGCGCATTTGCAATTTTATGCTTTTATGAAAAGTTTGCGTCTTTTTCCATAATTTTCGCCCATTTTGAGAAGCGCAAAGTTTTATAAATTAGGCGCATTTGCAATTTATTCTTTTTTGAAAATTTGTCGATTAAATAGATGAATTTGTAATTTTATGCGTTTTTGAAATTTTTCGCTTTGTTCTAAATTTTGCACCCTTTTGTAGAGACGCAAAAATTTTGAAAATTATGTACATTTGCAATTTAATTCTTTTTTGAACATTTTGCGACTTTCTCTATCTTTTGCGCCCTTCTCTAGAGGCGCAAAAATTTTGTAAATTAGGTACATTTGCAATTTTATTCTTTATTGAAAATTTTGCGACTTTCTCTGTATTTTGCGCCGTTCTGTAGATGCGCAAAGATTTTGTAAATTAGGTGCATTTGCTATTTTATGCTTTTTTGAAAATTTTGAGCATTTCTCTATATTTTGCGATCTTCTGTAGAGCCGAAAAATTTTTTAAATTAGGTGCATTTTCAAATTTATCCTTTTTGGAGAATGTTGTCTATATTTTGTAAATTATGTGCATTTGGAATTTTGCGCCTTTCTCTATATTTTGCACCCTTCTGTAGAGGCGCAATAAAAAAAATTTTGCGCCCATATCTAGATTTTGACCCCTTCTGTAGAGGCGAAAATATTTTGTAAATTAGGCGCATTTGCAATTTTATTATTTTTTGAAAATTTTTCGCTCTTTTCTATATTTTGCGCCCTTCTGTAGAGACGCGAACAATTTGTAAATTTGGTGCATTTGCAATTTTTCACTTTTTTTTGCGCCCTTATGTAGAGGCGCAAACATTTTGTAAATTTGGCGCATTTATAATTTTATTTATTTTTTTTGAAATTTTTGACCCTTTTCTATATTTTGCGCCGTTCTGCAGAGGCGTAAATATTCTCTTTTGAAAATTTTGCGCATTTCTGTAGAGGGAATTTTATTTTTTTTTGAAAACTTTGCAAATTATACGTTTTTGCAATTTTATACTTTTTTGAAAATTTTGCGCCCTTTTCTATATTTTGCGCCCTTCTGTAGAGGCGCAAACATTTTGTAAATTTGGTGCATTTGCAATTTTCTTTTTTTTTTGAAAATTTTGCACCCTTTTCTATAGTTACCGCCATTCTGCAGAGGCGCAAGCATCTGTTTTAAAAATTTTGCGCCCTTTTCTATATTTTGCGCCCTTCTGTAGAGGCGGAAACATTTTGTAAATTAGGTGCATTTGGAATTTTATTCTTTTTTGAAACTTTTGCAAATTAGGCGCATTTGCAATATTATGCTTTTATGAAAAGTTTGCTTCTTTTTCCATAATTTTCGCCCTTCTTTAGAGGCGCAAAGTTTTTTAAATTAGGTGCATTTGCAATTTATTCTTTTTTGAAAATTTGTCGATCTTATGTAGAGGCTCAAAAATTTTGTACATTAGATGCATTTGTAATTTTATGCTTTTTTGAAAATTTTGCGCTTTTTTCTAATTTTCGCGCCCTTTTGTAGAGACGCAAACATTTTGTAAATCAGGTGCATTTGGAATTTTATTAATTTTTTGAAAATTTTTCACCCTTATGTAGAGCCGCAAACATTTTGTAAATTAGGTGCGTTTGGAATTTTATTCTTTTTTAAAAACTTTTCAAATTAGACGTATTTGCAATTTTGTACTTTTTTTGAAAATTTTGCGCCCTTTTCTATATTTTGCGCCCTTTTCTATATTTTGCGCCCTTCTGTAGAGGCGCAAACATTTTGTAAATTACGTCCATTTGCAATTTATTCCTTTTATTTATTCCTTATGTAGCGTCGCAAAAATGTTGTAAATTAGGTGCATTTCCAATTTTATAAATTTTTGAAAATTTTGCGTATTTCTCTATAATTCGCGCACTTCTGTAGCGGCGCAAACATTTTGTTAATTATGCGCATTTGCAATTTTTTTTTTTTTGGATAATTTTATTCCTTTTTGAAAATTTTGCGCCCTTCTGTACAGGCGCAAAAATTCTGTAAATTATGCGCATTTGCAATTTTATGCTTTTTTGATAGTTTTGAGCATTTCTCTATATTCGCGCACTTCTGTAGCGGCGTAAACATTTTGTTAATTATGCGCATTTGCAATTTTATTTTTTTTTGATAATTTTGCGCCTTTCACTATTTTTTGCGCCCTTCTGTAGAATTTGGTGCAAATTTGGTGCATTTGCAATTTTATTCCTTTTTGAAAATTTTGCGCCCTTCTGTAGAGGCGGAAAAATTCTGTGAATTATGCGCATTTGCAATTTTATACATTTTTGAAAATTTTGCACATTTCTCTATATTTCGCGCACTTCTGTAGCGGCGCAAACATTTTGTTAATTATGCGCATTTGAAATTTTATTTTTTTTTTGAATAATTTTCGCTTTTCCCTTTTTTGCGCCCTTCTATAGAGGCGCAAACATTTTGTGAATTTAGCGCATTTGCAATTTTATGCTTTTATGAAAATTTTGCTTCTTTTTCCATAATTTTCGCATTACTTTAGTGGCGAAAAAATTTTGTAAATTAGGTCAATTTGCAATTTATTCCTTTTATTTATTCCTTATGTAGCGGCGCAAAAATTTTGTAAATTAGGTCCATTTTCAATTTTATACATTTTTGAAACTTTTGCGCATTTCTCTATATTTCGCGCACTTCTGTAGCGGCGCAAACATTTTGTTAATTATGCGCATTTGCAATTTTTTTTTGAAAATTTTGCGCCTTTCATTTTTTTTCGCCCTTCTGTAGAGGCGCAAACATTTTGTAAATTTGGCGCATTTGCAATTTTATTTATTTTTTTTGAATATTTTGACCCTTTTCTATATTTTGCGCCGTTCTGCAGAGGCGTAGATATTCTCTTTTGAAAATTTTGCGCCCTTCTGTAGAGGCGCAAACATTTTGTAAATTAGGTGCATTGGAAATTATATTCTTTTTTGAAAACTTTGCAAATTATACGTATTTGCAATTTTATACTTTTTTGAAAATTTTGCGCCCTTTTCTATATTTTGCGCCCTTCTGTAGAGGCGCAAACATTTTGTAAATTTGGTGCATTTGCAATTATCTTTTTTTTTTGAAAATTTTGCACCCTTTTCTATAGTTTACGCCATTCTGCAGAGGCGCAAGCATCTGTTTTGAAAATTTTGCGCCCTTTTCTATATTTTGCGCCCTTCTGTAGAGGCGCAAACATTTTGTAAATTAGGTGCATTTGGAATTTTATTCTTTTTTGAAACTTTTGCAAATTAGGCGCATTTGCAATATTATGCTTTTATGAAAAGTTTGCTTCTTTTTCCATAATTTTCGCCCTTCTTTAGAGGGGCAAAGTTTTTTAAATTAGGTGCATTTTCAATTTATTCTTTTTTGAAAATTTGTCGATCTTATGTAGAGGCTCAACAATTTTGTACATTAGTTGCATTTGTAATTTTATGCTTTTTTGTAAATTTTGCGCTTTTTTCTAAATTATGCGCCCTTTTGTAGAGACGCAAACATTTTGTAAATCAGGTGCATTTGGAATTTTATTTATTTTTGAAAACTTTTCACCCTTTTTCACCCTTATGTAGAGCCGCAAACATTTTGTAAAATAGGCGCATTTGCAATTTTATACTTTGCAATTTTATTGTTTTTTGAATATTTTGTGCCCTTTTCTATATTATTCGACTTTCCGTAGACTAGCAAACATTTTGTAAATTTAGTGCATTTGCTCCTTCTGTAGAGGCGCAAACATTTTGTAAATTAGGTGCATTTGGAATTTTATTCTTTTTTGAAAACTTTTCAAATTAGACGTATTTGCAATTTTGTACTTTTTTTGAAAATGTTGCGCCCTTTTCTATATTTTGCGCCCTTCTGTAGAGGCGCAAACATTTTGTAAATTTGGAATTTTCTTTTTTTCTTTAAGAATTTAGCGTCCTTTTCTAGATTTTTCCCCCTTCTGTAGAGGCACAAACATTTTGTAAATTAGGCGCATTTGCAATTTTATGCTTTTATGAAAATTTTGCTTCTTTTTCCATAATTTTCGCATTACTTTAGTGGCACAAAAATTTTGTAAATTACGTCCATTTGCAATTTATTCCTTTTATTTATTCCTTATGTAGCGTCGCAAAAATTTTGTAAATTAGGTACATTTCCAATTTTATACATTTTTGAAAATTTTGTGTATTTCTCTATAATTCGCGCACTTCTGTAGCGGCGCAAACATTTTGTTAATTATGCGCATTTGTTTTTTTTTTTTTTTTTTGGATAATTTTATTCCCTTTTGAAAATTTTTTATAAATTTGGTGCATTTGCAATTTTCTTTTTTTTTTTAATTTAGCGCCCTTTTTTAGATTTTGCCCCCTTCTGTAGAGGCGCAAACATTTTGTAAATTAGGCGCATTTGCAATTTTATGCTTTTATGAAAATTTTGCTTCTTTTTCCATAATTTTAGCATTACTTTAGTGGCGCAAAAATTTTGTAAATTGGGTGCATTTGCAATTTTATTCTTTTTGAAAATTTTGCGCCCTTATGTAGGGCCGCAAACATTTTGTAAATTATGCGCATTTGCAATTTTATGCTTTTATGAAAAGTTTGCGTCTTTTTCTATAATTTTCTATAATGCGCCAGAAGCGCAAAGTTTTGTAACTTAGGCGCATTTGCAATTTATTCTTTTTTGAAAATTTGTCGATTAAATTAGATGAATTTGTAATTTTATGCGTTTTTGAAATTTTGCGCTTTTTTCTAAATTTTGCGCCCTTTTGTAGAGACGCAAAAATTTTGAAAATTATGTACATTTGCAATTTTTTTTTTTTTTGAAAATTTTGCGACTTTCTCTATCTTTTGCGCCCTTCTCTAGAGGCTCAAAAATTTTGTAAATTAGGTACATTTGCAATTTTATTCTTTTTTGAAAATTTTGCGCTCTTTTATATATTTTGCGCCCTTCTGTAGAGACGCGATCATTTTCTAAATTTGGTGCATTTGCAATTTTATTCCTTTTTGAAAATGTTTCGCCCTTCTGCAGAGGCGCAAAAGTTCTGTAAATTATGCGCATTTGCAATTTTATACATTTTTGAAAATTTTGCGCATTTCTCTATATTTCGCGCACTTCTGTAGCGGCGCAAACATTTTGTTAATTATGCGCATTTGCAATTTTTTTTTTTTTGAAAATTTTGCGCCTTTCACTTTTTTTTGCGCCCTTCTGTAGAATTTGGTGAAAATTTGGTGCATTTGCAATTTTATTCCTTTTTGAAAATTTTGCGCCCTTCTGTAGAGGCGGAAAAATTCTGTAAATTATGCGCATTTGCAATTTTATACATTTTTGAAAATTTTGCGCATTTCTCTATATTTCGCGCACTTCTGTAGCGGCGCAAACATTTTGTTAATTATGCGCATTTGCAATTATTTTTTTTTTTGAAAAATTTGCGCTTTTCCCTTTTTTTGCGCCCTTCTGTAGAGGCGCAAACATTTTGTGAATTTAGCGCATTTGCAATTTTATTCTTTTTTGAAAATTTTGCAAATTAGGCGCATTTGTAATTTTACATTTTTTTTTTTAATTTTGCGCCTTTCTCTATATTTTGCGCAAACATTTTGTAAATTAGGCGCATTTGCAATTTTATGCTTTTATGAAAATTTTGCTTCTTTTTCCATAATTTTCGCATTACTTTAGTGGCGAAAAAATTTTGTAAATTAGGTCAATTTGCAATTTATTCCTTTTATTTATTCCTTATGTAGCGGCGCAAAATTTTGTAAATTATGTGCATTTTCAATTTTATACATTTTTGAAACTTTTGCGCAATTTTTTTTTTTTTTTGAAAATTTTGCGCCTTTCACTTTTTTTTCGCCCTTCTGTAGAGGCGCAAACATTTTGTAAATTTGTGGCATTTGCAATTATATATTTTTTTTTGAAAATTTTGCACCCTTTTCTATATTTTGCGCCATTCTGCAGAGGCGCAAGCATCTGTTTTGAAAATTTTTCGCCCTTTTCTATATTTTGCGCCCTTCTGTAGAGGCGTAAACATTTTGTAAATTAGGTGCATTTGGAATTTTATTCTTTTTTGAAACTTTTACAAATTAGGCGCATTTGCAATATTATGCTTTTATGAAAAGTTTGTCTCTTTTTCCATAATTTTCGCCCTTCTTTAGATGCGCAAAGTTTTTTAAATTAGATGCATTTGCAATTTATTCTTTTTTGAAAATTTGTCGATCTTATGTAGAAGCTCAAAAATTTTCTACATTAAATGCATTTGTAATTTTATGTTTTTTTGAAAATTTTGCATTATTTTCTAAATTTTGCGCCCTTTTGTAGAGACGCAAACATTTGTAAATTAGGTGCATTTGCAATTTTATATATTTTTTGAAAATTTTTCGCCCTTGTAGAGGCGCAAAAATTTTGTAAATTAGGCGCATTTGCAATTTTATGCTTTGCAATTTTATTCTTTTTTGAATATTTTGCGCCCTTTTCTATATTATTCGGCTTTCTGTAGACTAGTAAACATTTTGTAAATTTAGTGCATTTGCTCCTTCTGTAGAGGCGCACACATTCTGTAAAATAGGTAAATTTGCAATTTTATTCTTTTTTGAACATTTTTCGCTCTTTTCTATATTTTGTGCCCCCGACGCGAACATTTTGTAAATTTGCAATTTTATGCTTTGCAACTTTATTCTTTTTTGAATATTTTGCGCCCTTCTGTAGAGGCATAACAAATTTTGTAAATTAGGTGCATTTGAATTTTTTTTCTTTTTTGAAAATTTCGCGCCCTTATTTAGAGGCTCAAAAATTTTGTAAATTAGGTGCATTTGCAAGTTTATGCTTTTTTGAAAATTTTGCACTTTTTCCATAATTTTCGACTTTCTTTAGAGGCTCAAAAATTTTGTAAATTAGGCGCATTTGCAATTTTATGCTTTGCATTTTTTTTCTTTTTTGAAAATTTCGCGCCCTTATTAGAGGCTAAAAAATTTTGTAAATTAGGTACATTTGCAATTTTATTCTTTTTGAAAATTTTGCGCCCTTAGAGGCGCAAAAATTTTGTAAATTAGGTACATTTGCAATTTTATTCTTTTTTGAAAATTTTGCGCTCTTTTCTATATTTTGCGGCCTTCTGAAAAGACGCGAACATTTTGTAAATTTGGTGCATTTGCAATTTTATTCCTTTTTGAAAATTTTGCGCTCTTCTGTAGAGGCGGAAAAATTCTGTAAATTATGCGCATTTGCAATTTTTTACATTTTTGAAAATTTTGCGCATTTCTCTATATTTCGCGCATTTATGTAGCGGCGCAAACATTTTGTTAATTGTGCGCATTTGCAATTTTATTTTTTTTTCTGAAAATTTTGCGCCTTTCACTTTTTTTTGCGCCCGTCTGTAGAGGCGCAAACATTTTTTAAATTTGGCGCATTTGCAATTTTATTTTTTTTTTTTTGAAAATTTGGACCCTTTTCTATATTTTGAGGCGTTCTGCAGAGGCGTAAATATTCTCTTCTGAAAATTTTGCGCCCTTCTGTAGAGGCGCAAACATTTTGTAAATTAGGTGCATTTGGAATTTTATTCTTTTGTGAAAACTTTGCAAATTAGATGTATTTACAATTTTATACTTTTTTGAAAATATTGAGCTCTTTTCTATATTTTGCGCACTTCTGTAGAGGCGCGAACATTTTGTAAATTTGGTGCATTTGCAATTTTCTTTTTTTTTTGAAAATTTTGCACCCTTTTCTATATTTTGCGCCGTTCTGCAGAGGCGTAAATATTCTCTTTTGAAAATTTTGCGCCCTTCTGTAGAGGCGCAAACATTTTGTAAATTAGGTGCATTTGGAATTTTATTCTTTTTTGAAAACTTTGCAAATTAGACGTATTTGCAATTTTATACTTTTTTGATAATGTTGCGCTCTTTTCTATATTTTGCGCCCTTTTTTAGAGGCGCAAACATTTTGTAAATTAGGTGCATTTGGAATTTTATTATTTTTTGAAAACTTTTCAAATTAGACGTTTTTGCAATTTTATACTTTTTTGAAATATTTGCGCCCTTTTGTATATTTTGCGCCCTTCTGTAGAGGCGCAAACATTTTGTAAATTTGGTGCATTTGCAATTTTCTTTTTTTTTTTAAATTTTGCACCCTTTTCTATATTTTGCGCCATTCTGTAGAGGCGGAAAAATTCTGTAAATTATGCGCATTTGCAATTTTATACATTTTTGATAATTTTGCGCCTTTCACTTTTTTTTTGCGCCCTTCTGAAGAGGCGCAAACATTTTGTAAATTTGGCACATTTGCAATTTTAATTTTTTTTTTTTTGAAAATTTGGACCCTTTTCTATATTTTGCGCCGTTCTGCAGAGGCGTAAATATTCTCTTCTGAAAATTTTGCGCACTTCTGTAGAGGCGCAAACATTTTGTAAATTAGGTGCATTTGGAATTTTATTCTTTTTTGAAAACTTTTCAAATTAGACGTATTTGCAATTTTATACTTTTTTGAAAATTTTGCGCCCTTTTGTATATTTTGCGCCCTTCTGTAGAGACGCAAACATTTTGTAAATTTGGTGCATTTGCAATTTTCTTTTTTTTTTTTGAAAATTTAGCGCCCTTTTCTAGATTTTGCCCCCTCCTGTAGAAGCGCAAACATTTTGTAAATTAGGTGCATTTGCAATTTTATTCTTTTTGAAAATTTTGCGCCTTTATGTAAGGCCGCAAACATTTTGTAAATTAGGCGCATTTGCAATTTTATGCTTTTATGAAAAGTTTGCGTCTTTTTCCATAATTTTCGCCTATCTTGAGACGCGCAAAATTTTGAAAATTATGAACATTTACAATTTAATTCTTTTTTAAAAATTTTGCGACTTTCTCTATCTTTTGCGCCCTTCTCTAGAGGCGCAAAAATTTTGTGAATTAGGTACATTTGCAATTTTATTCCTTTCTGAAATTTCGCGCACTTCTGTAGCGGCGCAAACATTTTCTTAATTATGTACATTTGCAATTTAATTCTTTTTTGAAAATTTTGCGACTTTCTCTATCTTTTGCGCCCTTCTCTAGAGGCGCAAAAATTTTGTGAATTAGGTACATTTGCAATTTTATTCCTTTCTGAAATTTTGCGCTTTTCTGTAGCGGCGCAAACATTTTGTTAATTATGTACATTTGCAATTTAATTCTTTTTTGAAAATTTTGCGACTTTCTCTATCTTTTGCGCCCTTCTCTAGAGGCGCAAAAATTTTGTAAATTATGCGCATTTGCAATTCTATACATTTTTGAAATTTTGCGCATTTCTCTATATTTCGCGCACTTCTGTAGAGGCGCAAACATTTTGTAAATTAGGTGCATTTGGAATTTTATTCTTTTTTGAAAACTTTGCAAATTAGACGTATTTGCAATTTTATACTTTTTTGAAAATATTGAGCCCTTTGCTACATTTTGCGCCCTTCTGTAGAGGCGCAAACATTTTGTAAATTTGGTGCATTTGCAATTTTCTTTTTTTTTTTAAATTTTGCTCCCTTTTCTATATTTTGCGCCATTCAGCAGAGGCGCAAGCATCTGTTTTGAAAATTTTGCGCCCTTTTCTATATTTTGCGCCCTTCTGTAGAGGCGCAAACATGTTGTAAATTATGTACATTTGCAATTTAATTCTTTTTTGAAAATTTTGCAACTTTCCCTATCTTTTGCGCCCTTCTCTAGAGGCGCAAAAATTTTGTGAATTAGGTACATTTGCAATTTTATTCCTTTCTGAAATTTCGCGCACTTCTGTAGCGGCGCAAACATTTTGTTAATTATGTACATTTGCAATTTATTTCTTTTTTGAAAATTTTGCGACTTTCTCTATCTTTTGCGCCCTTCTCTAGAGGCGCAAAAATTTTGTGAATTAGGTATATTTGCAATTTTATTCCTTTCTGAAATTTTGCGCCCTTCTGTAGAGGCGGAAAAATTCTGTAAATTATGCGCATTTGCAATTTTATACATTTTTGATAATTTTGCGCCTTTCACTTTTTTTTGCGCCCTTCTGAAGAGGCGCAAACATTTTGTAAATTTGGCACATTTGCAATTTTATTTTTTTTTTTTTTGAAAATTTGGACCCTTTTCTATATTTTGCGCCGTTCTGCAGAGGCGTAAATATTCTCTTCTGAAAATTTTGCGCCCTTCCGTAGAGGCGCAAACATTTTGTAAATTATGTGCATTTGGAATTTTATTCTTTTGTGAAAACTTTGCAAATTAGACGTATTTACAATTTTATACTTTTTTGAAAATATTGAGCCCTTTTCTATATTTTGCGCACTTCTGTAGAGGCGCAAACATTTTGTAAATTAGGTGCATTTGGAATTTTATTCTTTTTTGAAAACTTTTCAAATTAGACGTATTTGCAATTTTATACTTTTTTGAAAATTTTGCGCCCTTTTGTATATTTTGCGCCCTTCTGTAGAGGCGCAAACATTTTGTAAATTTGGTGCATTTGCAATTTTCTTTTTTTTTTTTTGAAAATTTAGCGCCCTTTTCTAGATTTTGCCCCCTCCTGTAGAAGCGCAAACATTTTGTAAAAATTTTATTCTTTTTGAAAATTTTGCGCCTTTATGTAAGGCCGCAAACATTTTGTAAATTAGGCGCATTTGCAATTTTATGCTTTTATGAAATGTTTGCGTCTTTTTCCATAATTTTCGCCCATCTTGAGAGGCGCAAAATTTTGAAAATTATGTACATTTGCAATTTAATTCTTTTTTAAAAATTTTGCGACTTTCTCTATCTTTTGCGCCCTTCTCTAGAGGCGCAAAAATTTTGTGAATTAGGTACATTTGCAATTTTATTCCTTTCTGAAATTTCGCGCACTTCTGTAGCGGCGCAAACATTTTGTTAATTATGTACATTTGCAATTTAATTCTTTTTTGAAAATTTTGCGACTTTCTCTATCTTTTGCGCCCTTCTCTAGAGGCGCAAAAATTTTGTGAATTAGGTACATTTGCAATTTTATTCCTTTCTGAAATTTTGCGCTCTTCTGTAGAGGCGGAAAAATTCTGTAAATTATGCGCATTTGCAATTTTATAAATTTTTGAAATTTTGCGCATTTCTCTATATTTCGCGCACTTCTGTAGAGGCGCAAACATTTTGTAAATTTGGCGCATTTGCAATTTTATTTTTCTTTTTGAAAATTTGGACCCTTTCTATATTTTGCGCCGTTGTGCAGAGGCGTAAATATTCTCGTATTTGCAATTTTATACTTTTTTGAAAAATTTGCGCCCTTTTGTATATTTTGCGCCCTTCTGTAGAGGCGCAAACATTTTGTAAATTTGGTGCATTTGCAATTTTCTTTTTTTTTTTTTTGAAAATTTAGCGCCCTTTTCTAGATTTTGCCCCCTCCTGTAGAAGCGCAAACATTTTGTAAAAATTTTATTCTTTTTGAAAATTTTGCGCCTTTATGTAAGGCCGCAAACATTTTGTAAATTAGGCGCATTTGCAATTTTATGCTTTTATGAAATGTTTGCGTCTTTTTCCATAATTTTCGCCCATCTTGAGAGGCGCAAAATTTTGAAAATTATGTACATTTGCAATTTAATTCTTTTTTAAAAATTTTGCGACTTTCTCTATCTTTTGCGCCCTTCTCTAGAGGCGCAAAAATTTTGTGAATTAGGTACATTTGCAATTTTATTCCTTTCTGAAATTTCGCGCACTTCTGTAGCGGCGCAAACATTTTGTTAATTATGTACATTTGCAATTTAATTCTTTTTTGAAAATTTTGCGACTTTCTCTATCTTTTGCGCCCTTCTCTAGAGGCGCAAAAATTTTGTGAATTAGGTACATTTGCAATTTTATTCCTTTCTGAAATTTTGCGCTCTTCTGTAGAGGCGGAAAAATTCTGTAAATTATGCGCATTTGCAATTTTATAAATTTTTGAAATTTTGCGCATTTCTCTATATTTCGCGCACTTCTGTAGAGGCGCAAACATTTTGTAAATTTGGCGCATTTGCAATTTTATTTTTCTTTTTGAAAATTTGGACCCTTTCTATATTTTGCGCCGTTGTGCAGAGGCGTAAATATTCTCGTATTTGCAATTTTATACTTTTTTGAAAAATTTGCGCCCTTTTGTATATTTTGCGCCCTTCTGTAGAGGCGCAAACATTTTGTAAATTAGGTGCATTTGGAATTTTATTCTTTTTTGAAAACTTTGCAAATTAGACGTATTTGCAATTTTATACTTTTTTGAAAATTTTGCGCCCTTTTATATATTTTGCGCCCTTCTGTAGAGGCGCAAACATTTTGTAAATTTGGTGCATTTGCAATTTTCTTTTTTTTTTAAATTTTGCTCCCTTTTCTATATTTTGCGCCATTCAGCAGAGGCGCAAGCATCTGTTTTGAAAATTTTGCGCCCTTTTCTATATTTTGCGCCCTTCTGTAGAGGCGCAAACATGTTGTAAATTATGTACATTTGCAATTTAATTCTTTTTTGAAAATTTTGCAACTTTCTCTATCTTTTGCGCCCTTCTCTAGAGGCGCAAAAATTTTGTGAATTAGGTACATTTGCAATTTTATTCCTTTCTGAAATTTCGCGCACTTCTGTAGCGGCGCAAACATTTTGTTAATTATGTACATTTGCAATTTATTTCTTTTTTGAAAATTTTGCGACTTTCTCTATCTTTTGCGCCCTTCTCTAGAGGCGCAAAAATTTTGTGAATTAGGTATATTTGCAATTTTATTCCTTTCTGAAATTTTGCGCCCTTCTGTAGAGGCGGAAAAATTCTGTAAATTATGCGCATTTGCAATTTTATACATTTTTGAAATTTTGCGCATTTTTCTATATTTCGCGCACTCTGTAGAGGCGCAAACATTTTGTAAATTTGGTGCATTTGCAATTTTTTTTTTTTTTTTTTTGAAAATTTTGACCCCTTTCTATATTTTGCGCCGTTCTGCAGAGGCGTAAATATTCTCTTTTGAAAATTTTGCGCCCTTCTGTAGAGGCGCAAACATTCTGTAAATTAGGTGCATTTGGAATTTTATTCTTTTTTGAAAACTTTGCAAATTAGACGTATTTGCAATTTTATACTTTTTTGAAAATTTTGCGCCCTTTTCTATATTCGCGCCCTTCTGTAGAGGCGCAAACATTTTGTAGATTTGGTGCATTTGCAATTTTCTTTTTTTTTTAAATTTTGCACCCTTTTCTAAATTTTACGCCATTCAGCAGAGGCGCAAGCATCTGTTTTGAAAATGTTGCGCCCTTTTCTATATTTTGCGCCCTTTTGTAGAGGCGCAAACATTTTGTAAATTGGGTTCATTTGGAATTTTATTCTTTTTTGAAACTTTTGCAAATTAGGCGCATTTGCAATATTATGCTTTTTATTAAAAGTTTGCCTCTTTTTCCATAATTTTCGCCCTTCTTTAGAGGCGCAAAGTTTTTTAAATTAGGTGCATTTGCAATTTATTCTTTTTTGAAAATTTGTCGATCTTATGTAGACGCCCAAAAATTTTGTACATTAGATGCATTTGTAATTTTATGCTTTTTAGAAAATTTTGCGCTTTTTTCTAAATTTTGCGCCCTTTTGTAGAGACGCAAACATTTTGTAAATTAGGTGCATTTGGAATTTTATTTATTTTTTGAAAATTTTTCGCCCTTAAGTAGAGGCGCAAAAATTTTGTAAAATTGGCGCATTTGCAATTTTATGCTTTGCAATTTTATTCTTTTTTGAATATTTTGCGCCCTTTTCTATATAATTCGGCTTTCTGTAGACTAGCAACCATTTTGTAAATTACGTGCATTTGCTCCTTCTGTAGAGGCGCAAACATTTTGTAAATTAGATGCATTTGGAATTTTATTCTTTTTTGAAAACTTTTCAAATTAGACGTATTGGCAATTTTATACTTTTTGAAAATTTTGCGCCCTTTTGTATATTTTGCGCCCTTCTGTAGAGGCGCAAACATTTTGTAAATTTGGTGCATTTGCATTTTTCTTTTTTTTTTTTGAAAATTTAGCGCCCTTTTCTAGATTTTGCCCACTCCTGTAGAAGCGCAAACATTTTGTAAATTAGGTGCATTTGCAATTTTATTCTTTTTGAAAATTTTGCGCCCTTATGCGCCTAATTTACATTTTGTAAATTAGGCGCATTTGCAATTTTATGCTTTTATGAAAAGTTTGCGTCTTTTTCCATAATTTTCGCCCATCTTGAGAGGCGCAAAGTTTTGTAAATTAGGCGCATTTGCAATTTATTCTTTTTTGAAAATTTGTCGATTAAATTAGATGAATTTGTAATTTAATGCGTTTTTGAAATTTTGCGCTTTTTTTCTAAATTTTGCGCTCATTTGTAGAGACGCAAAAATTTTGAAAATTATGTACATTTGCAATTTAAGTCTTTTTTGAAAATTTTGCGACTTTCTCTATCTTTTGCGCCCTTCCCTAGAGGCGCAAAAATTTTGTGAATTAGGTACATTTGCAATTTTATTCTTTTTTGAAAATTTTGCGACTTTCTCTGTATTTTGCGCCGTTCTGTAGATGCGCGAAGATTTTGTAAATTAGGTGCATTTGCAATTTTATGCTTTTTTGAAAATTTTGCGCATTTCTCTATATTTTGCGACCTTCTGTAGAGCCGAATTTTTTTTTTAATTAGGTGCATTTTCCAATTTATTCTTTTTTGAAAATTTTGTCTATATTTTGTAAATTATGTGCATTTGGAATTTTGCGCCTTTCTCTAATTTTGCACCCTTCTGTAGAGGCGCAAAAATTTTGTAAATAAGGCGTATTTACAATTTTATGCTTTTTTGAAAATGTTGCACCCTTCTGTAGATGCGCAAACATTTTGTAAATTTGGTGCATTTGCAATTTTCTTTTTTTTTTTGAGAATTTTGCGCTCTTTTCTATATTTTGCGCCCTTCTGTAGAGACGCGAACATTTTGTAAATTTGGTGCATTTGCAATTTTATGCTTTGCAATTTTATTCTTTTTTGAATATTTTGCTCATTTCACTATATTTTGCGCCCTTCTGTAGAGGCATAACAAATTTTGTAAATTAGGTGCATTTGCAATTTTTTTCTTTTTTGAAAATTTCGCGCCCTTATTTAGAGGCTCCAAAATTTTGTAAATTAGGTGCATTTGCAAGATTATGCTTTTTTGAAAATTTTACGCTTTTTCCATAATTTTTGACCTTCTTTAAAGGCGCAAAAATTTTGTAAATTAAGTGCATTTGCAATTTTTTTTTTTTTTTTAAAAGTTTGCGCCGTTATGTTGATGCGCAAAAATTTTGTAAATTAGGCACATTTGCAATTTTATCCTTTTTTGAATATTTTGCGCCCTTTTCTATATTATTCGGCTTTCTGAAGACTAGCAAACATTTTGTAAATTTAGTGCATTTGCTCCTTCAGTAGAGGCGGAAAAATTCTGTAAATTATGCGCATTTGCAATTTTATACATTTTTGAAAATTTTGCGCATTTCTCTATATTTCGCGCACTTCTGTAGCGGCGCAAACATTTTGTTAATTATGCGCATTTGCAATTTTTTTTTTTTTTTTTTTAATTTTGACCACTCTCTATATTTTGCGCCGTTCTGCAGAGGCGTAAATATTCTCTTTTGAAAATTTTGCGCCCTTCTGAAGAGGCGCAAACATTTTGTAAATTAGGTGCACTTGGAATATTATTCTTTTTTGAAAACTATGCAAATTAGACGTATTTGCAATTTTATACTTTTTTGAAAATTTTGCGCCCTTTTCTATATTTTACGCCCTTCTGTAGAGGCGAAAACATTTTGTAAATTTGGTGCATTTGCAATTTTTTTTTTTTTTTTTGAAAATTTTGCACCCTTTTCTATATTTCTATATTTTGCGCCTTTCTGCAGAGGCGCAAGCATCTCTTTTGAAAATTTTGCGGCCTTTTCTATATTTTGCCCCTTCTGTAGAGGCGCAAACATTTTGTAAATTAAGTGCATTTGGAACTTTATTCTTTTTTGAAACTTTTGCAAATTAGGCGCATTATGCTTTTATGAAAAGTTTGCCTCGTTTTCTATAATTTTCGCCCTTCTTTAGAGGCGCAAAGTTTTTTAAATTAGGTGCATTTGCTATTTATTCTTTTTTGAAAATTTGTCGATCTTATGTAGAGGCTCAAAAATTTTGTACATTAGATGCATTTGTAGTTTTATGCTTTTTTGAAAATTTTGCTCTTTTTTCTAAATTTTGCGCCCTTTTGTAGAGACGCAAACATTTTGTAAATCAGGTGCATTTGGAATTTTATTTATTTTTTGAAAATTTTTCACCTTTATGTAGAGGCGCAAAAATTTTGTAAAATAGGCGCATTTGCAATTTTTTACTTTGCAATTTTATTCTTTTTTGAATATTATGCGCCCTTTTCTATATTATTCGGCTTTCTGTAGACTAGCAAACATTTTGTAAATTTAGTGCATTTGCTCCTTCTGTAGAGGCGCAAACATTTTGTAAATTAGGTGCATTTGGAATTTTATTCTTTTTTGAAAACTTTTCAAATTAGACGTATTTGCAATTTTATACTTTTTTGAAAATTTTGCGCCCTTTTGTATATTTTGCGCCCTTCTGTAGAGGCGCAAACATTTTGTAAATTAGGTGCATTTGGAATTTTATTCTTTTTTGAAACATTTGCAAATTAGGCGCATTTGCAATATTATGCTTTTATGAAAAGTTTGCTTCTTTTTCCATAATTTTCGCCCTTCTTTAGAGGCGCAAAGTTTTTTAAATTAGGTGCATTTGCAATTTATTCTTTTTTGAAAATTTGTCGATCTTATGTAGAGGCTCAAAAATTTTGTACATTAGATGTATTTGTAATTTTATGGTTTTTTGAAAATTTTGCGCTTTTTTCTAAATTTTGCGCCCATTTGTAGAGACGCAAAAATTTTGTAAATTAGGTGCATTTGCAATTTTATTTATTTTTTGAAAATTTTTCGCCCTTATGTGGAAGCGCAAAAATTTTGTAAATTAGGCGCATTTGTAATTTTATGCTTTGCAATTTTATTCTTTTTTGAATATTTGGCGCCCTTTTCTATATTTTCTAAATGTTCGGCAAACATTTTGTAAATTTAGTGCATTTGCTCCTTCTGTAGAGGCGCAAAAATTTTGTAAATTAGGTGCATTTGCAATTTTCTTTTTTTTTTTTTGAAAATTTAGCGCCCTTTTCTAGATTTTGCGCCCTTCTGTACAGGCGCAAACATTTTGTAAATTTGACGCATTTGCAATTTTATTTTTTTTTTTTGAAAATTTTGACCCTTTTCTATATTTTGCGCCGTTCTGCAGATGCGCAAATATTCTTTTTTGAAAATTTTACGCCCTTCTGTAGAGGCGCAAACATTTTGTAAATTAGGTGCATTTGGAATTTTATTCTTTTTTGAAAACTTTGCAAATTAGACGTATTTGCAATTTTATATTTTTTTGAAAATTTTGCGCCCTTTTCTATATTTTGCGCCCTTCTGTAGAGGCGCAAACATTTTGTAAATTTGGTGCATTTGCAATTTTCTATTTTTTTTTTGAAAATTTAGCGCCCTTTTCTAGATTTTGCCCCCTTCTGTAGAGGCGCAAACATTTTGTAAATTAGGCGCATTTTCAATTTTATGCTTTTATGAAATTTTGCTCCTTTTTCCATAATTTTCGCATTACTTTAGTGGCGCAAAAATTTTGTAAATTAGGTCCATTTGCAATTTATTCCTTTTATTTATTCCTTATGTAGCGTCGCAAAAATTTTGTAAATTAAGTGCATTTGCAATTTTATTCTTTTTGAAAATTTTGCGCCCTTATGTAGAGGCGCAAACATTTAGTAAATTAAATTTTGCGCCCTTTTGTAGAGAAGCAAAAATTTTAAAAATTGTTTACATTTGCAATTTTATTCTTTTTTGAAAATTTTGCGACTTTCTCTCTATTTGGCGCCCTTCTCTAGAGGCGCAAACATTTTGTAAATTAGGTACATTTGCAATTTTATTCTTTTTTGAAAATTTTGCGACTTTCTCTGTATTTTGCGCCCTTCTGTAGATGCGCAAAGATTTTGTAAATTAAGTGCATTTGCAATTTTATGATTTTTTGAAAATTTTGCGCCTTTCTCTATATTTTGCGACCTTCTGTAGAGCCGAAAAATTTTTTAAATTAGGTGCATTTGCAAATTTATTCTTTTTTGAAAGTTTTATCTATATTTTGTAAATTATGTGCATTTACAATTTTACGCTTTTTTGTAAATGTTGCACCCTTTTCCATATATTGCGCCCTTCTGTAGATGCGCAAACATTTTGTAAATTTGGTGCATTTGCATTTTTTTTTTTTTTTGAAAATTTTGCGCCCATATCTAGATTTTGACCTCTTCTGTATAGGCGCATACATTTTGTAAATTATGCTTTAACCAGAATTGGGACGACGGAAAATCCGCGGCGTAAAAAACACTGCGTTTGAAAATCCGTCGCTAATTCCGCTCGCTAAATCAGAATTGCGACGTATGACGGAAAAGCAGTTGTCAAAAGAAATTAACATTTTGTGTAAATGTCACATATTATTAACTTATTAATTTTTGGCAATAAGTGCGTGAGATTTTACACAAATAATGAATCCGCGATTAATAAGAGTTGTTCATATATTAAAAATAATAAACATTATGAATACAATGAAAAACATTTACAATATGTAAAGCTTGTCCGTATGCGTTTAAGAAGAAGGTTGTGGATTCGTCCTGTTAATATCAGTCGGGACGATCTTGGTTTTTTTGAGACATGTTTTTCGGAATTTAAAATGCAGGACGAAGAACACTTTTGTAAGGCCACTAGAATGACTGTGGCTAAATTTAACAGTGTATTGTTACTTCTTAAAGAACGGCTCCAACGTCATTCTAGAAGAGCTCCAATAAATGAGGAAACACGTTTGGGATTTTTTTTTTTTTTTTTTTTTTTTTTTTACAAATTAACCAACGCTCAGGGGATGCCCCCTATTCGTGCAATGCACAGTGTTGATCGTAAGAAAGGATTATAGGTTAAAAGGAGGAGGAAAGATGGAGTAGTGTCGGTGGATGTTTGCTTTAAATTTCCCAATATTAAAAATGTCGGGAAAAACAGAGGCAGGGAGATTGTTCCACAAACGTATCGTGCGACTGAAGAACGAATTATCTCTGTAATGCGTGGTTCTGTTGAGAACCGAGTGAACTACGAAGGGGTGGGCTTGGTTCGACGCCCGAGTAGAACGAGAGAAAACACGACCTGGTGGAATCAGGCCATGTATTTCCCTCGAACACTTACCATTGTAATACCTATAAAACAGGCTTACACACCCTACGGTCCTTCGGTGCTCAAGAGAACCAATAGAGGATGAAATATTTTCATCCCCTATTAAATATATTGCACGTTGTTGGATTCGATCCAGGAACTCCAAAGAAGATTTTGAAGCCCCTGCCCATATGTGCGAATTGTATTCCATCTTAGGCCGAATATAGGTGGTGTAGACAATGCGCAAGTCAGCGGGAGTGAAGTATGTCTTACACCGTTTCAAAAAACCGAGGCACTTGGCCGCTTCTTTCGACACATCAAATATATGATCACTCCAACGGAGGTCACATTGAATTGATATACCCAGAACGTCAAGAGCAGCTGACTGCGCAATATCCACAGAGTCCATATGGAGGGGAGGGAGGGGTGAATCCATTCTTTTGTGAGATAACAGACAACATTGGGTCTTGCTAGCATTAAAATCAAAAGTTTGCTTCTTTTTCCATAATTTTCGCCCTTCTTTAGAGGCGCAAAGTTTTTTAAATTAGGTGCATTTGCAATTTATTCTTTTTTGAAAATTTGTCGATCTTATGTAGAGGCTCAAAAATTTTGTACATTAGATGTATTTGTAATTTTATGGTTTTTTGAAAATTTTGCGCTTTTTTCTAAATTTTGCGCCCATTTGTAGAGACGCAAAAATTTTGTAAATTAGGTGCATTTGCAATTTTATTTATTTTTTGAAAATTTTTCGCCCTTATGTGGAAGCGCAAAAATTTTGTAAATTAGGCGCATTTGTAATTTTATGCTTTGCAATTTTATTCTTTTTTGAATATTTGGCGCCCTTTTCTATATTTTCTAAATGTTCGGCAAACATTTTGTAAATTTAGTGCATTTGCTCCTTCTGTAGAGGCGCAAAAATTTTGTAAATTAGGTGCATTTGCAATTTTCTTTTTTTTTTTTTGAAAATTTAGCGCCCTTTTCTAGATTTTGCGCCCTTCTGTACAGGCGCAAACATTTTGTAAATTTGACGCATTTGCAATTTTATTTTTTTTTTTTGAAAATTTTGACCCTTTTCTATATTTTGCGCCGTTCTGCAGATGCGCAAATATTCTTTTTTGAAAATTTTACGCCCTTCTGTAGAGGCGCAAACATTTTGTAAATTAGGTGCATTTGGAATTTTATTCTTTTTTGAAAACTTTGCAAATTAGACGTATTTGCAATTTTATATTTTTTTGAAAATTTTGCGCCCTTTTCTATATTTTGCGCCCTTCTGTAGAGGCGCAAACATTTTGTAAATTTGGTGCATTTGCAATTTTCTATTTTTTTTTTGAAAATTTAGCGCCCTTTTCTAGATTTTGCCCCCTTCTGTAGAGGCGCAAACATTTTGTAAATTAGGCGCATTTTCAATTTTATGCTTTTATGAAATTTTGCTCCTTTTTCCATAATTTTCGCATTACTTTAGTGGCGCAAAAATTTTGTAAATTAGGTCCATTTGCAATTTATTCCTTTTATTTATTCCTTATGTAGCGTCGCAAAAATTTTGTAAATTAAGTGCATTTGCAATTTTATTCTTTTTGAAAATTTTGCGCCCTTATGTAGAGGCGCAAACATTTAGTAAATTAAATTTTGCGCCCTTTTGTAGAGAAGCAAAAATTTTAAAAATTGTTTACATTTGCAATTTTATTCTTTTTTGAAAATTTTGCGACTCTCTCTCTATTTGGCGCCCTTCTCTAGAGGCGCAAACATTTTGTAAATTAGGTACATTTGCAATTTTATTCTTTTTTGAAAATTTTGCGACTTTCTCTGTATTTTGCGCCCTTCTGTAGATGCGCAAAGATTTTGTAAATTAAGTGCATTTGCAATTTTATGATTTTTTGAAAATTTTGCGCCTTTCTCTATATTTTGCGACCTTCTGTAGAGCCGAAAAATTTTTTAAATTAGGTGCATTTGCAAATTTATTCTTTTTTGAAAGTTTTATCTATATTTTGTAAATTATGTGCATTTACAATTTTACGCTTTTTTGAAAATGTTGCACCCTTTTCCATATATTGCGCCCTTCTGTAGATGCGCAAACATTTTGTAAATTTGGTGCATTTGCATTTTTTTTTTTTTTGAAAATTTTGCGCCCATATCTAGATTTTGACCTCTTCTGTATAGGCGCATACATTTTGTAAATTATGCTTTAACCAGAATTGGGACGACGGAAAATCCGCGGCGTAAAAAACACTGCGTTTGAAAATCCGTCGCTAATTCCGCTCGCTAAATCAGAATTGCGACGTATGACGGAAAAGCAGTTGTCAAAAGAAATTAACATTTTGTGTAAATGTCACATATTATTAACTTATTAATTTTTGGCAATAAGTGCGTGAGATTTTACACAAATAATGAATCCGCGATTAATAAGAGTTGTTCATATATTAAAAATAATAAACATTATGAATACAATGAAAAACATTTACAATATGTAAAGCTTGTCCGTATGCGTTTAAGAAGAAGGTTGTGGATTCGTCCTGTTAATATCAGTCGGGACGATCTTGGTTTTTTTGAGACATGTTTTTCGGAATTTAAAATGCAGGACGAAGAACACTTTTGTAAGGCCACTAGAATGACTGTGGCTAAATTTAACAGTGTATTGTTACTTCTTAAAGAACGGCTCCAACGTCATTCTAGAAGAGCTCCAATAAATGAGGAAACACGTTTGGGATTGTCCTTGATGTATGTATATTAATTTGTAATTTAAGAAAAGAATAAAATACAATAAAATACATGTTAGGTACTTATCGCAAGGCACCTGTTCACATAAAATAGGAGTGTCAACGGTGAGAGAAATTGTTTATGACACATGTGACGCTATATGGTCCGAATTGCAAGAAATTTATGTTGCCCAGCCAAATCAGCTCGAATGGATAAACATCTCCAGAAGGTTTGTAGATAAATCAGAAATTGTAATAATGTAATAATTTTCTTGATCTTTTTAGATTCTATATACAAACTGCGATGCCAAATTGTATCGGTGCTGTTGATGGCAAACATATCAATATTGTTTGTCCAGTACGAAGTGGATCGCTGTACTACAATTATAAAAAAACGTATAGCATTGTGCTACTTGCAGCTTGCGATGCCAACTATTCTTTTACTTTTTTAGACGTGGGGGCATTGGGCAGTCAAAGCGATGGTGGTATTTTTTCTCGCAGCGCATTTGGCAAAATGATTTTAAAAGGCGAACTCAACATTCCACCAGATGATAACCTTCCAGGTAATTCAAAATATTTATTAGATTTGATTTATTACATTAGGTAATATTTACATAACCATTATGAATGTAATTACTTAATTTGAATTTCAGGAACAGATACAAAGTTTCAATATTATTTTGTGGGAGACAGTGCCTTTCCATTAAAGCATAATTTATTACGTCTGTATCCTGGTCGGAATTTATCTGTACGAAAGGAAAACTTTAATAAAAAATTATCTGCGGCTCGTGTTTACATAGAAAACGCTTTCGGTATATTGGCGAACAGATGGAGAGTGCTGCATAATACCATTCACGCAGCTCCAAAAAATGTTGACAAAATTGTGCTTGCAACAGTAGTGCTCCATAATTATCTTATGCTAGATAAAAGCTGTGGATATTTCACGGAAGAATTAGTAGACCATGAGGAAAATCAAGTTTCTGTACCCGGAACCTGGAGACAATCCCAGACAGCCCTTAGTTCCTGCAGAATTTCACAAGCCAATCGCTCAACAGCGAGTGCCTTTATGGACACAGAAAAACTGACTGATATAATTTTCAACAATTAAAAAATGATTAATGATAATTCACAACTTTTTTTATTATTATTATAAAAGATAAAATGCATTAACAAAAATAAAACGAACTAAAAGTAATCCACATTTTTAATATACCAATGGCATACTTAAATTAGTTTTCAAAGAATTAATTCATAAATTAAGTACAATGGGCTTACAGCATCTTCAACATCAACATCTTCATTGCCAACATCTTCATAGCAAACATCTTCGTAGCAAACATTTCCGAAGGTTCTGCAAATTAATTAAAAACAATAAACCCATAATATAAAGTAAAAGTCTTAATGCTTACCATGCTTCCACGGTTTTTTTAGGGTTGGGTGCGCCGCTGCCGGACGCCTGTTTTTTTTTATATGTGTCACGAAGTGTCTTCCACCGTTTTCGGCAAAGGTCCGCTGAAAGTTCACTGGATGTATTATAATCTTAAGTTACTTAATTTACCACTTGAATGCAAAGTCTCTCCTATGCCTTCCCATATCTTATCTTTTTTTTGGACATTTCTATACTCCTTGGTCGCTAGGTTGTACAGGCATTCGTTTTGCCTTACTTCTTCTATGAGTAGTTCGTTAAAATCCATATTTTTATAAAACTTTGTAAAATTTCATCAACACAAAATCAGATGTTCAAATGGAACCCAATGCCGTCGTTACTCGTTATCTCGTAAGGTTCTGTGCGTTTTAATTTGACAGCGGATTATCCGCCGCGGATTTTCCGTCATCCGCCCCAATTCTGGTTAGAGCATTAGGCACATTTGCAATTTTACACTTTTTTGAAAATTTTGCGCCTTTATGTAATGGTTCAAACATTTTGTAAATTAGGCGCATTTGCAAATTTTATACTTTTTTGAAAATTTTGCGCATTTCTCTATATTTTGCGCTCTTCTGTAGAGGCGCAAACATTTTGTAAATTAGGTGCATTTTCAATTTTATTCATTTTTGTAAAATTGTGCGCCCTTTTCTATATTTTGCGACCTTCTAAAGAGGCGCAAACATTTTGTAAACTTCGTGCATTTGCAAGTTTTTTTTTTTTTTTAAAGGTGAATTTGCAATTTTGATATTTTTTGAAAATGTTGCGCCCTTTTCTATATTTTGAGCCCTTCTGTAGAGGAGCAAACATTTTGTAAATTTAGTGCATTTGCAATTTTATTCTTTTTTGAAAATTTTGCGCCGTTCTCTAGAGGCGCAAAAAAATCAGTAAATTATGCCCATTTACAATTTAATACTTTTTTAAAACTTTTTTGCGCCTTTCTCTATATTTCGCGCACTTCTGTAGCGGCGCAAACATTTTGTTAATTTTGCGCATTTGCAATTTAATTTTTTTTTTTGAAAATTTAGCGCCCTTTTCTACATTTTTCCCCTTCTGTAGGCGCAAACATTTTGTAAATTTGGTGCATTTGCAATTTTATTCTTTTTTGAAAATTTCGCAAATTAGGCGCATTTGCAATTTTACACTTTTTTTAGAATTTTGCGTCCTTATTTATAGGCGCAAACATTTTGTAATTTTTTCCCTTTATTTTTAAATTTAGCGCCTTTCACTATATTTTGCGCCCTTATGTAGAGGCGCACACATTTTGCAAATTAGGCGCATTTGCAATTTTATACTTTTTTTAAATTTTGAACCTTTCTCTATATTTTGCGCCCTACTGTAGAGGTGCAAACATTTTGTAAATTATGCGCATTTGCAATGTTATTCTTTTTTGAATATTTTGCGCCCTTTTCTATATTTTTCGCCTTTCTGTAGAGGAGCAAACATTTTGTAAATTTAGTGCATTTGTTCCTTCTGTAGAGGCGCAAACATTTTGTAAATTAGGTGAATTTGCAATTTTATTCTTTTTTGAAAATTTTTGCGCCCTTTTCTATATTTTGCGACCGTCTACCTTTTGTAAACTTCGTGCATTTGCAATTTTTTTTTTTTTGAAAAGGTGAATTTGCAATTTTGATATTTTTTGAAAATGTTGCGCCCTTTTCTATATTTTGAGCACTTCTGTAGTGGAGCAAACATTTTGTAAATTTAGTGCATTTGCTACTTCTGTAGAGGCGGAAACATTTTTTAAATTTGGTGCATTTGCATATTTATTCTTTTTTGAAAATTTTGCGCCCTTCTCTAGAGGCGCAAAAAATCTGTAAATTATGGGCATTTGCAATTTTATACTTTCTTAAAACTTTTTTGCGCCTTTCTCTATATTTCGCGCACTTCTGTAGCGGCGCAAACATTTTGTTAATTATGCGCAAATTATATTTGTTTTTTGTTTTGAAAATTTTGCGTCTTTCACTATTTTTTGCGCCCTTCTGTAGAGGCGCAAGCATCTTTTTTGAAAATTTGGCGCCTATATTTCTATATTTTGCGCCCTTCTGTAGAAGCGCAAACATTTTGTAAATTAGGTGCATTTGGAATTTTATTCTTTTTTGAAAACTTTGCAAATTGGGCGCATTTGCAATTTTATGCTTTTATGAAAAGTTTGCGTTTTCTTCAATAATTTTCGCCCTTCTTGTGAGGCGCAAAGTTTTTTAAATTAGGTGCATTTGCAATTTATTATTTTTTGAAAATTTGTCGATCTTATGTAGAGGCTCATAAATGTTGTAAATAAGATGCATTTGAAATTTTATGCTTTTTTTGAAAATTTTGCGCTTTTTTCTAAATTTTGCGCCCTTTTGTAGAGACGCAAAAATTTTGTAAATTAGGTGCATTTGCAATTTTATTTATTTTTTGAAAATTTTTCGCCCTTAGGCGCATTTGCAATTTTATTTTTTTTTTTTGAAAATTTAGTGCCTTTCACTATTTTTTGCACCCTTCTGTAGAGGCGCAAACATTTTGTAAATTAGGTGCATTTGGAATTTTATTCTTTTTTGAAAACTTTGCAAATTAGACGTATTTGCAATTTTATACTTTTTTGAAAATTTTGCGCCCTTCTGTATAGGCGCAAACATTTTGTAAATTAGGCGCATTTGCAATTTTATGCTTTTATGAAAATTTGTCGATCCTATGTAGAGGCTTAAAAATTTTGTAAATTAGATGAATTTGTAATTTTATGCGTTTTTGAAATTTTGCGCTTTTTTCTAAATTTTGCGCCCTTTTGTAAAGACGCAAAAATTTTGAAAATTATGTACATTTGCAATTTAAATCTTTTTTGAAAATTTTGCGCCTTTCTCTATATTTTGCGCCTTCTGTAGAGCCGACAATTTTTTTAAATTAGGTGCATTTGCAAATTTATTCTTTTTTGAAAATTTTGTCTATATTTTGTAAATTGGGTGCATTTGGAATTTTGCGCCTTTCTCTATATTTTGCATCCTTCTGTAGAGGCTCAAAAATTTTGTAAATAAGGCGTATTTACAATTGTATGCTTTTTTGAAAATGTTGCACCCTTTTCCATATTTTGCGCCCTTCTGTAGATGCGCATACATTTTGTAAATTAGGCGCATTTGCAATTTTACACTTTTTTAAAAATTTTGCAACTTTCACTATATTTTGCGCCTTTCTGTAGAGGCGCAAACATTTTGTAAATTAGGTGAATTTGCAATTTTATTCTTTTTTGAAAATTTTGCGCCCTTTTCTATATTTTGCACCCTTCTGTAGAGGCGCAAGAATTTTGTAAATTAGGCGCATTTGCAAATTTTATACTTTTTTGAAAATTTTGCGCCTTTCTCTATATTTTGCGCTCTTCTGCGGAGGCGCAAACATTTTGTAAATTAGGTGCATTTTCAATTTTAATCTTTTTTGTAAAATTTTGCGACCTTCTAAAGAGGCGCAAACATTTCGTAAACTTTGTGCATTTGCAATTTTATTTTGAAAATTTTGCGCCCTTCTCTAGAGGCGCTAAAAATCTGTAAATTATGCGCATTTGCAATTTTATACTTTTTTAAAACTTTTTGCGCCTTTCTCTATATTTTACGCCTTTCTGTAGAGGAGCAAACATTTTGTAAATTTAGTGCATTTGCTCCTTCTGTAGAGGCGCAAACATTTTGTAAATTAGGTGAATTTGCAATTTTATTCTTTTTTGAAAATTTTGCGCCCTTTTCTATATTTTGCACCCTTCTGTAGAGGCGCACAAATTTTGTAAATTAGGCGCATTTGCAAATTTTATACTTTTTTGAAAATTTTGCGCCTTTCTCAATATTTTGCGCTCTTCTGCGGAGGCGCAAACATTTTGTAAATTAGGTGCATTTTCAATTTAATTCTTTTTTGTAAAATTTTGCGACCTTCTAAAGATGCGCAAACATTTTGTAAACTTCGTGCATTTGCAATTTTATTTTGTAAAATTTTGCGCCCTTCTCTAGAGGCGCTAAAAATCTGTAAATTATGCGCATTTGCAATTTAATACTTTTTTAAAACTTTTTGCGCCTTTCTCTATATTTCGCGCACTTCTGTAGCGGCGCAAACTTTTTGTTAATTATGCGCATTTGTAATTTTATGTTTTTTTATGTTTTGAAAATTTTGCGCCTTTCACTATTTTTTGCGCCCTTCTGTAGAGGCTCAAACATTTTGTAAATTTGGCGCATTTGCAAATTTTTTTTTTTTGAAAATTTTGCAAATTAGGCGCATTTGCAATTTTATGCTTTTATGAAAAGTTTGCGTCTTTTTACATAATTTTCGCCCTTCCTTAGGGACGCAAAGTTTTTTAAATTAGGTGCATTAGCAATTTATTCTTTTTTGAAAATTTGTCGATCTTATGTACACTAGGCGCATTTGCAATTTTATGCTTTTTGAAAATTTTGCGCTTTTTTCTAAATTTTGCGCCCTTTTGTAGAGATGCAAAAATTTTGTAAATTAGGTGCATTTGCAATTTTATTTATTTTTGAAAATTTTTCCGCCCTTATGTAGAGGCGCAAACATTTTGTAAATTAGGGTCATTTGTAATTTTTTCCCTTTATTTTTAAATTTAGCGCCTTTCACTATATTTTGCGCCCTTATGTAGAGGCGCACACATTTTGTAAATTAGGCGCATTTGCAATTTTAAACTTTTTTGAAAATTTTGAACCTTTCTCCATATTTTGCGCCCTTCTGTAGAGGCGCAAACATTTTGTAAATTATGCGCATTTGCAATTTTATTCTTTTTTGAATATTTTGCGCTCTTCTGTAGAGGCGCAAACATTTTGTAAATTAGGTGCATTTTCAATTTTATTCTTTTTTGTAAAATGTTGCGCCCTTTTCTATATTTTGCGACCTTCTAAAGAGGCGCAATCATTTTGTAAACTTCGTGCATTTGCAATTGTTTTTTTTTTTGAAAAGGAAAATTTTCAAAATTTGCGTTTTTTTCTAAATTTTGAGCCCTTTTGTAGAGACCCAAAAATTTTGTAAATTAGGTGCATTTGCAATTTTATTTATTTATTGAAAATTTTTCGCCCTTATGTAGAGGCGCAAAAATTTTGTAAATTAGGCGCATTTGCAATTTTATGCTGTGCAATTTTTGAAAATTTTGCGCCTTTCACTATTTTTTGCACCCTTCTGTAGAGGCGCAAACATTTTGTAAATTTGACGCATTTGCAATTTTTTTTTTTTGAAAATTTGGACCCTTTTTATATTTTGCGCCGTTCTGCAGAAGCGCAAATATTCTTTTTTGAAAATTTTACGCCCTTCTGTAGAGGCGCAAACATTTTGTAAATTAGGTGCATTTGGATTTTTATTCTTTTTTAAAAATTTTTCAAATTAGGCGCATTTGCAATTTATTATTTTTTGAAAATTTGTCACTCTTATGTAGAGGCTCAAAAATTTTGTAAATTAGACGTATTTGCAATTTTATACTTTTTTTGAAATTTTGCGCCCTTTTCTATATTTTGCGCCCTTCTGTATAGGCGCAAACATTTTGTAAATTTGGTGCATTTGCAATTTTCTTTTTTTTTTGAAAATGTAGCGCCCTTTTCTAGATTTTTCCCCCTTCTGTAGGCGCAAACATTTTGTAAATTAGACTCATTTGCAATTTTATGCATTTATGAAAATTTTGCTTCTTTTTTGCATTACTTTAGTGGCGCAAAAATTTTGTAAATTAGGTCCATTTGCAATTTATTCCTTTTATTTATTCTTTATGTAGCGGCGCCAAAATTTTGTAAATTATGTGCATTTGCAATTTTATTCTTTTTTGAATATTTTGCACCCTTTTCTATATTTTGCGCCCTTCTGTAGAGGCGCAACATTTTGTAAATTTGGTGCATTTGCAATTTTATTCTTTTTTGAAAATTTCGCAAATTAGGCGCATTTGCAATTTTACACTTTTTTTAGAATTTTGCGTCCTTATTTATAGGCGCAAACATTTTGTAATTTTTTCCCTTTATTTTTAAATTTAGCGCCTTTCACTATATTTTGCGCCCTTATGTAGAGGCGCACACATTTTGCAAATTAGGCGCATTTGCAATTTTATACTTTTTTTAAAATTTTGAACCTTTATCTATATTTTGCGCCTAAACTGTAGAGGCGCAAACATTTTGTAAATTATGCGCATTTGCAATTTTATTCTTTTTTGAATATTTTGCGCCCTTTTCTATATTTTTCGCCTTTCTGTAGAGGAGCAAACATTTTGTAAATTTAGTGCATTTGTTCCTTCTGTAGAGGCGCAAACATTTTGTAAATTAGGTGAATTTGCAATTTTATTCTTTTTTAAAATTTTTTTGCCCTTTTCTATTTTTTGCACCCTTCTGTAGAGGCGCCAAAAATTTTGTAAATAAGGCGCATTTGCAAATTTTATACGTTTTTGAAAATTTTCCGCTCTTCTGTAGAGGCGCAAACATTTTGTAAATTAGGTGCATTTGCAATTTATTATTTTCTGTAGAGGCGCAAACATTTTGTAAATTAGGCGCATTTGCAATTTTATGCTTTTATGAAAATTTGTCGATCCTATGTAGAGGCTTAAAAATTTTGTAAATTAGATGAATTTGTAATTTTATGCGTTTTTGAAATTTTGCGCCCTTTTGTAAAGACGCAAAAATTTTGAAAATTATGTACATTTGCAATTTAATTCTTTTTTGAAAATTTTGCGCCTTTCTCTATATTTTGCGCCTTTCTGTAGTGGTTCAAACATTTTGTAAATTAGGCGCATTTGCAATTTTATTCTTTTTCAATGTATTTGCTCCTTCTGTAGAGGCGCAAACATTTTGTAAATTAGGTGAATTTGCAATTTTATTCTTTTTTGAAAATTTTGCGCCCTTTTCTATATTTTGCTCCCTTCTGTAGAGGCGAAAGAATTTTGTAAATTAGGCGCATTTGCAAATTTTATACTTTTTTGAAAATTTTGCGCTCTTCTGCGGAGACGCAAACATTTTGTAAATTAGGTGCATTTTCAATTTTATTCTTTTTTGTAAAATTTTGCGACCTTCTAAAGAAGCGCAAACATTTTGTAAACTTTGTGCATTTGCAATTTTATTTTGAAAACTTTGCGCCCTTCTCTAGAGGCGCTAAAAATCTGTAAATTATGCGCATTTGCAATTTTATACTTTTTTAAAACTTTTTGCGCCTTTCTCTATATTTTACGCCTTTCTGTGGAGGAGCAAACATTTTGTAAATTTAGTGCATTTGCTCCTTCTGTAGAGATGCAAAAATTTTGTAAATTAGGTGCATTTGCAATTTTATTTATTTTTGAAAATTTTTCCGCCCTTATGTAGAGGCGCAAACATTTTGTAAATTAGGGTCATTTGTAATTTTTTCCCTTTATTTTTAAATTTAGCGCCTTTCACTATATTTTGCGCCCTTATGTAGAGGCGCACACATTTTATAAATTAGGCGCATTTGCAATTTTAAACTTTTTTGAAAATTTTGAACCTTTCTCCATATTTTGCGCCCTTCTGTAGAGTCGCAAACATTTTGTAAATTATACGCATTTGCAATTTTATTCTTTTTTGAATATTTTGCGCTCTTCTGTAGAGGCGCAAACATTTTGTAAATTAGGTGCATTTTCAATTTTATTCTTTTTTGTAAAATTTTGCGCAATCATTTTGTAAACTTCGTGCATTTGCAATTTTTTTTTTTTTTGAAAAGGTGAATTTTCAAAATTTGCGTTTTTTTTATAAATTTTGAGCACTTTTGTAGAAACGCAAAAATTTTGTAAATTAGGTGCATTTGCAATTTTATTTATATATTGAAAATTTTTCGCCCTTATGTAGAGGCGCAAAAATTTTGTAAATTAGGCGCATTTGCAATTTTATGCTGTGCAATTTTTTTTTTTGAAAATTTTGCGCCTTTCACTATTTTTTGCACCCTTCTGTAGAGGCGCAAACATTTTGTAAATTTGACGCATTTGCAATTTTATTTTTTTTTGAAAATTTGGACCCTTTCTATATTTTGCGCCGTTCTGCAGAAGCGCAAATATTTTTTTTTGAAAATTTTACGCCCTTCTGTAGAGGCGCAAACATTTTGTAAATTAGGTGCATTTGGAATTTTATTCTTTTTTGAAAACTTTGCAAATTAGACGTATTTGCAATTTTATACTTTTTTCAAAATTTTGCGCCCTTTTCTATATTTTGCGCCCTTCTGTATAGGCGCAAACATTTTGTAAATTTGGTGCATTTGCAATTTTCTTTTTTTTTTTTTTGAAAATGTAGCGCCCTTTTCTAGATTTTTCCCCCTTCTGTAGGCGCAAACATTTTGTAAATTAGACGCATTTGCAATTTTATGCTGTTATGAAAATTTTGCTTCTTTTTCCATAATTATCGCATTACTTTAGTGGCGCAAAAATTTTGTAAATTAGGTCCATTTGCAATTTATTCCTTTTATTTATTCTTTATGTAGCGGCGCCAAAATTTTGTAAATTATGTGCATTTGCAATTTTATTCTTTTTGAAAATTTTGCGCCCTTATGTAGAGGCGCAAACATTTTGTAAATTAGGTGCATTTGCAATTTTATGCTTTTATGAAAATTTGTCGATCCTATGTAGAGGCTTAAAAATCTTGTAAATTAAATTTTGCGCTTTTTTCTAAATTTTGCGCCCTTTTGTAGAGACGCAAAAATTTTAAAAATTATGTACATTTGCAATTTAATTCTTTTTTGAAAATTATGCGACATTCTCTATCTTTTGCGCCCTTCTATAGAGGCGCAAACATTTTGTAAATTAGGAACATTTGCAATTTTATTCTTTTTTGAAAATTTGGACCCTTTCTATATTTTGCGCCGTTCTGCAGAAGCGCAAATTTTTTTTTTTTTGAAAATTTTACGCCCTTCTGTAGAGGCGCAAACATTTTGTAAATTAGGTGCATTTGCAAATTTATTCTTTTTTGAAAATGTTGTCTCCATTTTGTAAATTGTGTGCATTTGGAATTTTGCGCCTTTCTCTATATTTTGCACCCTTCTGTAGAGGCGCAAAAATTTTGGAAATAAGGCGTATTTAAAATTTTATGCTTTTTTGAAAATGTTGCACCCAAACATTTTGTAAATTTGGTGCATTTGCAATTTTCTTTTTTTTTTTTTTGTAATTTTGCGCCTAATCTAGATTTTGACCCCTTCTGTAGAGGCGCATACATTTTGTAAATTAGGCGCAATTGCACTTTTACATTTTTTTGAAAATTTTGCACCTTTCACTATATTTTACGCCTTTCTGTAGTGGTTCAAACATTAGGCGCATTTGCAATTTTATTCTTTTTCGAAAATTTTGCGCCCTTTTCTATATTTTACGAACTTCTGTTGCGCCCTTCTGTAAATTTGGTGCATTTGCAATTTTATCCTTTTTTGAATATTTTGCACCCTTTTCTATATTTTGCGCCCTTCTGTAGAGGCGCAACATTTTGTAAATTTGGTGCATTTGCAATTTTATTCTTTTTGAAAATTTCGCAAATTAGGCGCATTTGCATTGGCAATTTTACACTTTTTTTAGAATTTTGCGTCCTTATTTAGAGGCGCAAACATTTTGTAATTTTTTTGCCTTTATTTTTAAATTTAACGCCTAATTTACAAAATGTGTGCGCCTCTACACAAGGGCGCAAAATATAGTTTGCGCCCTTATGTAGAGGCGTACACATTTTGTAAATTAGGCGCATTTGCAATTTTATACTTTTTTAAAATTTTGAACCTTTCTCTATATTTTGCGCCCTACTGTAGCGCCGCAAACATTTTGTAAATTATGCGCATTTGCAATTTTATTCTTTTTTGAATATTTTGCGCCCTTTTCTATATTTTTCGCCTTTCTGTAGAGGAGCAAACATTTTGTAAATTTAGTGCATTTGTTCCTTCTGTAGAGGCGCAAACATTTTGTTAATTATGTGAATTTGCAATTTTATTCTTTTTTGAAAATTTTTCGCCCTTTTCTATATTTTGCACCCTTATGTAGAGGCGCAAAAATTTTGTAAATTAGGCGCATTTGCAAATTTTATACGTTTTTGAAAATTTTTCGCTCTTCTGTAGAAGCGCAAACATTTTGTAAATTAGGTGCATTTAGAATTTTATTTTTTTTTTTTGAAAATTTTGCAAATTAGGCGCATTTGCAATTTTATGCTTTTATGAAAAGTTTGCGCTTTTTTCTAAATTTTGCGCCCTTTTGTAGAGACTCAAAAATTTTGTAAATTAGGTGCATTTGCAATTTTATTTATTTTTTGAAAATTTTTCGCCCTAGGCGCATTTGCAATTTTTTTTTTTTTTTTGAAAATTTTGTGCCTTTCACTATTTTTTGCACCTTTCTGTAGAGGCGCAAACATTTTGTAAACTTTACGCATTTGCATTTTTTTTGAAAATTTGGACCCTTTTCTATATTTTGCGCCGTTCTGCAGAGGCGCAAATATTCTTTTTTGAAAATTTTAATCCCTTCTGTAGAGGCGTAAACATTTTGTAAATTAGGTGCATTTGGAATTTTATTCTTTTTTGAAAACTTTGCAAATTAGACGTATTTGCAATTTTATACTTTTTTGAAAATTTTGCGCCCTTTTTTATATTTTGCGCCCTTCTGTATAGGCGCAAACATTGTGTAAATTTGGTGCTTTTGCAATTTTCTTTTTTTGAAAATTTAGTGCCCTTTTTTATATTTTGCGCCCTTCTGTAGAGGCGCAAACATTTTGTAAATTAGGCGCATTTGCAATTTTATGCTTTTATGAAAATTTGTCGATCCTATGTAGAGGATTATAAATTTTTGTAAATTAGATGATTTGTAATTTTATGCGTTTTTGCGCTTTTTTCTAAATTTTGCGCCCTTTTGTAAAGACGCAAAAATTTTGAAAATTATGTACATTTGCAATTTAATTCTTTTTTGAAGATTTTGCGCCTTTCTCTATATTTTGCACCTTCTGTAGAGCCGACAAATTTTTTAAATTAGGTGCATTTGCAAATTTACTCTTTTTTGAAAATTTTGTCTATATTTTGTACCCTTCTGTAGAGGCGCAAACATTTTGTAAATTAGGTGCATTTGGAATTTTATTCTTTTTTGAAAACTTTGCAAATAAGGCGTGTTTACAATTTTATGCTTTTTTGAAAATGTTGCACCCTATTTCATATTTTGCGCCCTTCTGTAGATGCGCATACATTTTGTAAATTAGGTGCATTGGCAATTTTACACTTTTTTAAAAATTTTGCACCTTTCACTATATTTTGCGCCTTTCTGTAGTGGTTGAAACATTTTGTAAATTATGCGCATTTGCAATTTTATTCTTTTTCAATGTATTTGTTCCTTCTGTAGAGGCGCAAACATTTTGTAAATTAGGTGAATTTGCAATTGCATTCTTTTGTTGAAAATTTTGCGCCCTTTTCTATATTTTGCACCCTTCTGAAGAGGCGCAAAAATTTTGTAAATTAGGCGCATTTGCAAATTTTATACTTTTTTGAAAATTTTGCGCCCTTCTCAATATTTTGCGCTCTTCTGCGGAGGCGCAAACATTTTGTAAATTAGGTGCATTTTCAATTTTATTCTTTTCTATATTTTGCGACCTTCTAAAGAGGCGCAAACATTTTGTAAACTTCGTGCATTTGCAATTTTTTTTTTTTTTTGAAAATTTTGCGCCCTTCTCTAGAGGCGCTAAAAATCTGTAAATTATGCGCATTTGCAATTTTATACTTTTTTAAAACTTTTTTGCGCCTTTCTCTATATTTCGCGCACTTCTGTAGCGGCGCAAATATTTTGTTAATTATGCGCATTTGTAATTTAATTTTTTTTTTTGTTTTGAAAATTTTGCGCCTTTCACTATTTTTTGCGCCCTTATGTAGAGGCTCAAATATTTTGCAAATTAGGCGCATTTGCAATTTTATGCTTTTATGAAAAGTTTGCGTCTTTTTCCATAATTTTCGCCCTTCTTTAGAGACGCAAAGTTTTTTAAATTAGGTGCATTTGCAATTTATTCTTTTTTGAAAATTTGTCGATCTTATGTACATTAGGTGCATTTGCAATTTTATGCTTTTTGAAAATTTTGCGCTTTTTTCTAAATTTTGCGCCCTTTTGTAGAGACGCAAACATTTTGTAAATTAGGTGCATTTGGAATTTTATTCTTTTTTGAAAACTTTGCAAATAAGGCGTGTTTACAATTTTATGCTTTTTTGAAAATGTTGCACCCTATTTCATATTTTGCGCCCTTCTGTAGATGCGCATACATTTTGTAAATTAGGTGCATTGGCAATTTTACACTTTTTTAAAAATTTTGCACCTTTCACTATATTTTGCGCCTTTCTGTAGTGGTTGAAACATTTTGTAAATTATGCGCATTTGCAATTTTATTCTTTTTCAATGTATTTGTTCCTTCTGTAGAGGCGCAAACATTTTGTAAATTAGGTGAATTTGCAATTGCATTCTTTTGTTGAAAATTTTGCGCCCTTTTCTATATTTTGCACCCTTCTGTAGAGGCGAAAGAATTTTGTAAATTAGGCGCATTTGCAAATTTTATACTTTTTTGAAAATTTTGCGCTCTTCTGCGGAGACGCAAACATTTTGTAAATTAGGTGCATTTTCAATTTTATTCTTTTTTGTAAAATTTTGCGACCTTCTAAAGAAGCGCAAACATTTTGTAAACTTTGTGCATTTGCAATTTTATTTTGAAAACTTTGCGCCCTTCTCTAGAGGCGCTAAAAATCTGTAAATTATGCGCATTTGCAATTTTATACTTTTTTAAAACTTTTTGCGCCTTTCTCTATATTTTACGCCTTTCTGTGGAGGAGCAAACATTTTGTAAATTTAGTGCATTTGCTCCTTCTGTAGAGATGCAAAAATTTTGTAAATTAGGTGCATTTGCAATTTTATTTATTTTTGAAAATTTTTCCGCCCTTATGTAGAGGCGCAAACATTTTGTAAATTAGGGTCATTTGTAATTTTTTCCCTTTATTTTTAAATTTAGCGCCTTTCACTATATTTTGCGCCCTTATGTAGAGGCGCACACATTTTATAAATTAGGCGCATTTGCAATTTTAAACTTTTTTGAAAATTTTGAACCTTTCTCCATATTTTGCGCCCTTCTGTAGAGTCGCAAACATTTTGTAAATTATACGCATTTGCAATTTTATTCTTTTTTGAATATTTTGCGCTCTTCTGTAGAGGCGCAAACATTTTGTAAATTAGGTGCATTTTCAATTTTATTCTTTTTTGTAAAATTTTGCGCAATCATTTTGTAAACTTCGTGCATTTGCAATTTTTTTTTTTTTTGAAAAGGTGAATTTTCAAAATTTGCGTTTTTTTTATAAATTTTGAGCACTTTTGTAGAGACGCAAAAATTTTGTAAATTAGGTGCATTTGCAATTTTATTTATATATTGAAAATTTTTCGCCCTTATGTAGAGGCGCAAAAATTTTGTAAATTAGGCGCATTTGCAATTTTATGCTGTGCAATTTTTTTTTTTGAAAATTTTGCGCCTTTCACTATTTTTTGCACCCTTCTGTAGAGGCGCAAACATTTTGTAAATTTGACGCATTTGCAATTTTATTTTTTTTTGAAAATTTGGACCCTTTCTATATTTTGCGCCGTTCTGCAGAAGCGCAAATATTTTTTTTTGAAAATTTTACGCCCTTCTGTAGAGGCGCAAACATTTTGTAAATTAGGTGCATTTGGAATTTTATTCTTTTTTGAAAACTTTGCAAATTAGACGTATTTGCAATTTTATACTTTTTTCAAAATTTTGCGCCCTTTTCTATATTTTGCGCCCTTCTGTATAGGCGCAAACATTTTGTAAATTTGGTGCATTTGCAATTTTCTTTTTTTTTTTTTTGAAAATGTAGCGCCCTTTTCTAGATTTTTCCCCCTTCTGTAGGCGCAAACATTTTGTAAATTAGACGCATTTGCAATTTTATGCTGTTATGAAAATTTTGCTTCTTTTTCCATAATTATCGCATTACTTTAGTGGCGCAAAAATTTTGTAAATTAGGTCCATTTGCAATTTATTCCTTTTATTTATTCTTTATGTAGCGGCGCCAAAATTTTGTAAATTATGTGCATTTGCAATTTTATTCTTTTTGAAAATTTTGCGCCCTTATGTAGAGGCGCAAACATTTTGTAAATTAGGTGCATTTGCAATTTTATGCTTTTATGAAAATTTGTCGATCCTATGTAGAGGCTTAAAAATCTTGTAAATTAAATTTTGCGCTTTTTTCTAAATTTTGCGCCCTTTTGTAGAGACGCAAAAATTTTAAAAATTATGTACATTTGCAATTTAATTCTTTTTTGAAAATTATGCGACATTCTCTATCTTTTGCGCCCTTCTATAGAGGCGCAAACATTTTGTAAATTAGGAACATTTGCAATTTTATTCTTTTTTGAAAATTTGGACCCTTTCTATATTTTGCGCCGTTCTGCAGAAGCGCAAATTTTTTTTTTTTTGAAAATTTTACGCCCTTCTGTAGAGGCGCAAACATTTTGTAAATTAGGTGCATTTGCAAATTTATTCTTTTTTGAAAATGTTGTCTCCATTTTGTAAATTGTGTGCATTTGGAATTTTGCGCCTTTCTCTATATTTTGCACCCTTCTGTAGAGGCGCAAAAATTTTGGAAATAAGGCGTATTTAAAATTTTATGCTTTTTTGAAAATGTTGCACCCAAACATTTTGTAAATTTGGTGCATTTGCAATTTTCTTTTTTTTTTTTTTTGTAATTTTGCGCCTAATCTAGATTTTGACCCCTTCTGTAGAGGCGCATACATTTTGTAAATTAGGCGCAATTGCACTTTTACATTTTTTTGAAAATTTTGCACCTTTCACTATATTTTACGCCTTTCTGTAGTGGTTCAAACATTAGGCGCATTTGCAATTTTATTCTTTTTCGAAAATTTTGCGCCCTTTTCTATATTTTACGAACTTCTGTTGCGCCCTTCTGTAAATTTGGTGCATTTGCAATTTTATCCTTTTTTGAATATTTTGCACCCTTTTCTATATTTTGCGCCCTTCTGTAGAGGCGCAACATTTTGTAAATTTGGTGCATTTGCAATTTTATTCTTTTTGAAAATTTCGCAAATTAGGCGCATTTGCATTGGCAATTTTACACTTTTTTTAGAATTTTGCGTCCTTATTTAGAGGCGCAAACATTTTGTAATTTTTTTGCCTTTATTTTTAAATTTAACGCCTAATTTACAAAATGTGTGCGCCTCTACACAAGGGCGCAAAATATAGTTTGCGCCCTTATGTAGAGGCGTACACATTTTGTAAATTAGGCGCATTTGCAATTTTATACTTTTTTATAATTTTGAACCTTTCTCTATATTTTGCGCCCTACTGTAGCGCCGCAAACATTTTGTAAATTATGCGCATTTGCAATTTTATTCTTTTTTGAATATTTTGCGCCCTTTTCTATATTTTTCGCCTTTCTGTAGAGGAGCAAACATTTTGTAAATTTAGTGCATTTGTTCCTTCTGTAGAGGCGCAAACATTTTGTTAATTATGTGAATTTGCAATTTTATTCTATTTTGAAAATTTTTCGCCCTTTTCTATATTTTGCACCCTTATGTAGAGGCGCAAAAATTTTGTAAATTAGGCGCATTTGCAAATTTTATACGTTTTTGAAAATTTTTCGCTCTTCTGTAGAAGCGCAAACATTTTGTAAATTAGGTGCATTTAGAATTTTATTTTTTTTTTTTGAAAATTTTGCAAATTAGGCGCATTTGCAATTTTATGCTTTTATGAAAAGTTTGCGCTTTTTTCTAAATTTTGCGCCCTTTTGTAGAGACTCAAAAATTTTGTAAATTAGGTGCATTTGCAATTTTATTTATTTTTTGAAAATTTTTCGCCCTAGGCGCATTTGCAATTTTTTTTTTTTTTTTGAAAATTTTGTGCCTTTCACTATTTTTTGCACCTTTCTGTAGAGGCGCAAACATTTTGTAAACTTTACGCATTTGCATTTTTTTTGAAAATTTGGACCCTTTTCTATATTTTGCGCCGTTCTGCAGAGGCGCAAATATTCTTTTTTGAAAATTTTAATCCCTTCTGTAGAGGCGTAAACATTTTGTAAATTAGGTGCATTTGGAATTTTATTCTTTTTTGAAAACTTTGCAAATTAGACGTATTTGCAATTTTATACTTTTTTGAAAATTTTGCGCCCTTTTTTATATTTTGCGCCCTTCTGTATAGGCGCAAACATTGTGTAAATTTGGTGCTTTTGCAATTTTCTTTTTTTTTTTTTGAAAATTTAGTGCCCTTTTTTATATTTTGCGCCCTTCTGTAGAGGCGCAAACATTTTGTAAATTAGGCGCATTTGCAATTTTATGCTTTTATGAAAATTTGTCGATCCTATGTAGAGGATTATAAATTTTTGTAAATTAGATGATTTGTAATTTTATGCGTTTTTGCGCTTTTTTCTAAATTTTGCGCCCTTTTGTAAAGACGCAAAAATTTTGAAAATTATGTACATTTGCAATTTAATTCTTTTTTGAAGATTTTGCGCCTTTCTCTATATTTTGCACCTTCTGTAGAGCCGACAAATTTTTTAAATTAGGTGCATTTGCAAATTTACTCTTTTTTGAAAATTTTGTCTATATTTTGTACCCTTCTGTAGAGGCGCAAACATTTTGTAAATTAGGTGCATTTGGAATTTTATTCTTTTTTGAAAACTTTGCAAATAAGGCGTGTTTACAATTTTATGCTTTTTTGAAAATGTTGCACCCTATTTCATATTTTGCGCCCTTCTGTAGATGCGCATACATTTTGTAAATTAGGTGCATTGGCAATTTTACACTTTTTTAAAAATTTTGCACCTTTCACTATATTTTGCGCCTTTCTGTAGTGGTTGAAACATTTTGTAAATTATGCGCATTTGCAATTTTATTCTTTTTCAATGTATTTGTTCCTTCTGTAGAGGCGCAAACATTTTGTAAATTAGGTGAATTTGCAATTGCATTCTTTTGTTGAAAATTTTGCGCCCTTTTCTATATTTTGCACCCTTCTGAAGAGGCGCAAAAATTTTGTAAATTAGGCGCATTTGCAAATTTTATACTTTTTTGAAAATTTTGCGCCCTTCTCAATATTTTGCGCTCTTCTGCGGAGGCGCAAACATTTTGTAAATTAGGTGCATTTTCAATTTTATTCTTTTCTATATTTTGCGACCTTCTAAAGAGGCGCAAACATTTTGTAAACTTCGTGCATTTGCAATTTTTTTTTTTTTGAAAATTTTGCGCCCTTCTCTAGAGGCGCTAAAAATCTGTAAATTATGCGCATTTGCAATTTTATACTTTTTTAAAACTTTTTTGCGCCTTTCTCTATATTTCGCGCACTTCTGTAGCGGCGCAAACATTTTGTTAATTATGCGCATTTGTAATTTAATTTTTTTTTTTGTTTTGAAAATTTTGCGCCTTTCACTATTTTTTGCGCCCTTATGTAGAGGCTCAAATATTTTGCAAATTAGGCGCATTTGCAATTTTATGCTTTTATGAAAAGTTTGCGTCTTTTTCCATAATTTTCGCCCTTCTTTAGAGACGCAAAGTTTTTTAATTTAGGTGCATTTGCAATTTATTCTTTTTTGAAAATTTGTCGATCTTATGTACATTAGGTGCATTTGCAATTTTATGCTTTTTGAAAATTTTGCGCTTTTTTCTAAATTTTGCGCCCTTTTGTAGAGACGCAAAAATTTTGTAAATTAGATGCATTTGCAATTTTATTTATTTTTTTGAAAATTTTTCGCCCTTAGGCGCATTTGCAATTTTATTTTTTTTTTTGAAAATTTAGTACCTTTCACTATTTTTTGCACCCTTCTGTAGAGGCGCAAACATTTTGTAAACTTGGCGCATTTGCATTTTTTTTGGAAATTTGGACCCTTTTCTATATTTTGCGCCGTTCTGCAGAGGCGCAAATATTCTTTTTTGAAAATTTTGCGCCCTTCTGTAGAGGCGCAAACATTTTGTAAATTCTTTTTTTAAACTTTTGCAAATTAGGCGCACTTGCAATTTTATGCTTTTATGAAAAGTTTTCGTCTTTTTCCGCAAAAATTTTGTACATTAGATGCATTTGTAATTTTATACTTTTTTGAAAATTTTGCGCCTTTCTCTATATTTTGCGCTCTTCTGCGGAGGCGCAAACATTTTGTAAATTAGGTGCATTTTCAATTTTATTCTTTTTTGTAAAATTTTGCGACCTTCTAAAGAGGCGCAAACATTTTGTAAACTTCGTGCATTTGCAATTTTATTTTCAAAATTTTGCGCCCTTCTCTAGAGGCGCTTAAAATCTGTAAATAATGCGCATTTGCAATTTTATACTTTTTTAAAACTTTTTGCGCCTTTCTGTATATTTTACGCCTTTCTGTAGAGGAGCAAACATTTTGTAAATTTTGTGCATTTGCTCCTTCTGTAGAGGCGCAAACATTTTGTAAATTAGGTGAATTTGCAATTTTATTCTTTTTTGAAAATTTTGCGCCCTTTTCTATATTTTGCATCCTTCTGTAGAGGCGCAAAAATTTTGTAAATTAGGCGCATTTGCAAATTTTTATACTTTTTTGAAAATTTTGCGCCCTTCTCAATATTTTGCGCTCTTCTGGGGAGGCGCAAACATTTTGTAAATTAGGTGCATTTTCAATTTTATTCTTTTTTGAAAAATTTTGCGCCCTTTTCTATATTTTGCGACCTTCTCTAGAGGTGCTAAAAATCTGTAAATTATGCGCATTTGCAATTTTATACTTTTTTAAAACTTTTTTGCGCCTTTCTCTATATTTCGCGCACTTCTGTAGCGGCGCAAACATTTTGTTAATTATGCGCATTTGTAATTTTATGTTTTTTCTGTTTTGAAAATTTTGCGCCTTTCACTATTTTTTGCGCCCTTCTGTAGAGGCTCAAACATTTTGTAAATTTGGCGCATTTGCATATTATTTTTTTTTTTTTTTGAAAATTTTGCAAATTAGGCGCATTTGCAATTTTATGCTTTTATGAAAAGTTTGCGTCTTTTTCCATAATTTTCGCTTTTCTTTAGAGACGCAAAGTTTTTTAAATAAGGTGCATTAGCAATTTATTCTTTTTTGAAAATTTGTCGATCTTATGTACACAAGGCGCATTTGCAATTCTATGCTTTTTGAAAATTTTGCGCTTTTTTCTAAATTTTGCGCCCTTTTGTAGAGATGCAAAAATTTTGTAAATTAGGTGCATTTGCAATTTTATTTATTTTTTGAACATTTTTCCGCCCTTATGTAGAGGCGCAAAAATTTTGTAAATTAGGCGCATTTGCAATTTTATGCTGTGCAATTTTTTTTTTTGAAAATTTTGCGCCTTTCACTATTTTTTGCACCCTTCTGTAGAGGCGCAAACATTTTGTAAATTTGACGCATTTGCAATTTTATTTTTTTTTGAAAATTTGGACCCTTTCTATATTTTGCGCCGTTCTGCAGAAGCGCAAATATTTTTTTTTGAAAATTTTACGCCCTTCTGTAGAGGCGCAAACATTTTGTAAATTAGGTGCATTTGGAATTTTATTCTTTTTTGAAAACTTTGCAAATTAGACGTATTTGCAATTTTATACTTTTTTCAAAATTTTGCGCCCTTTTCTATATTTTGCGCCCTTCTGTATAGGCGCAAACATTTTGTAAATTTGGTGCATTTGCAATTTTCTTTTTTTTTTTTTGAAAATGTAGCGCCCTTTTCTAGATTTTTCCCCCTTCTGTAGGCGCAAACATTTTGTAAATTAGACGCATTTGCAATTTTATGCTGTTATGAAAATTTTGCTTCTTTTTCCATAATTATCGCATTACTTTAGTGGCGCAAAAATTTTGTAAATTAGGTCCATTTGCAATTTATTCCTTTTATTTATTCTTTATGTAGCGGCGCCAAAATTTTGTAAAGTATGTGCATTTGCAATTTTATTCTTTTTGAAAATTTTGCGCCCTTATGTAGAGGCGCAAACATTTTGTAAATTAGGTGCATTTGCAATTTTATGCTTTTATGAAAATTTGTCGATCCTATGTAGAGGCTTAAAAATCTTGTAAATTAAATTTTGCGCTTTTTTCTAAATTTTGCGCCCTTTTGTAGAGACGCAAAAATTTTAAAAATTATGTACATTTGCAATTTAATTCTTTTTTGAAAATTATGCGACATTCTCTATCTTTTGCGCCCTTCTATAGAGGCGCAAACATTTTGTAAATTAGGAACATTTGCAATTTTATTCTTTTTTGAAAATTTGGACCCTTTCTATATTTTGCGCCGTTCTGCAGAAGCGCAAATATTTTTTTTTTGAAAATTTTACGCCCTTCTGTAGAGGCGCAAACATTTTGTAAATTAGGTGCATTTGCAAATTTATTCTTTTTTGAAAATGTTGTCTCCATTTTGTAAATTGTGTGCATTTGGAATTTTGCGCCTTTCTCTATATTTTGCACCCTTCTGTAGAGGCGCAAAAATTTTGGAAATAAGGCGTATTTAAAATTTTATGCTTTTTTGAAAATGTTGCACCCAAACATTTTGTAAATTTGGTGCATTTGCAATTTTCTTTTTTTTTTTTTGTAATTTTGCGCCTAATCTAGATTTTGACCCCTTCTGTAGAGGCACATACATTTTGTAAATTAGGCGCAATTGCACTTTTACATTTTTTTGAAAATTTTGCACCTTTCACTATATTTTACGCCTTTCTGTAGTGGTTCAAACATTAGGCGCATTTGCAATTTTATTCTTTTTCGAAAATTTTGCGCCCTTTTCTATATTTTACGAACTTCTGTTGCGCCCTTCTGTAAATTTGGTGCATTTGCAATTTTATCCTTTTTTGAATATTTTGCACCCTTTTCTATATTTTGCGCCCTTCTGTAGAGGCGCAACATTTTGTAAATTTGGTGCATTTGCAATTTTATTCTTTTTGAAAATTTCGCAAATTAGGCGCATTTGCATTGGCAATTTTACACTTTTTTTAGAATTTTGCGTCCTTATTTAGAGGCGCAAACATTTTGTAATTTTTTTGCCTTTATTTTTCAATTTAACGCCTAATTTACAAAATGTGTGCGCCTCTACACAAGGGCGCAAAATATAGTTTGCGCCCTTATGTAGAGGCGTACACATTTTGTAAATTAGGCGCATTTGCAATTTTATACTTTTTTAAAATTTTGAACCTTTCTCTATATTTTGCGCCCTACTGTAGCGCCGCAAACATTTTGTAAATTATGCGCATTTGCAATTTTATTCTTTTTTGAATATTTTGCGCCCTTTTCTATATTTTTCGCCTTTCTGTAGAGGAGCAAACATTTTGTAAATTTAGTGCATTTGTTCCTTCTGTAGAGGCGCAAACATTTTGTTAATTATGTGAATTTGCAATTTTATTCTTTTTTGAAAATTTTTCGCCCTTTTCTATATTTTGCACCCTTATGTAGAGGCGCAAAAATTTTGTAAATTAGGCGCATTTGCAAATTTTATACGTTTTTGAAAATTTTTCGCTCTTCTGTAGAAGCGCAAACATTTTGTAAATTAGGTGCATTTAGAATTTTATTTTTTTTTTTGAAAATTTTGCAAATTAGGCGCATTTGCAATTTTATGCTTTTATGAAAAGTTTGCGCTTTTTTCTAAATTTTGCGCCCTTTTGTAGAGACTCAAAAATTTTGTAAATTAGGTGCATTTGCAATTTTATTTATTTTTTGAAAATTTTTCGCCCTAGGCGCATTTGCAATTTTTTTTTTTTTTTTGAAAATTTTGTGCCTTTCACTATTTTTTGCACCTTTCTGTAGAGGCGCAAACATTTTGTAAACTTTACGCATTTGCATTTTTTTTGAAAATTTGGACCCTTTTCTATATTTTGCGCCGTTCTGCAGAGGCGCAAATATTCTTTTTTGAAAATTTTAATCCCTTCTGTAGAGGCGTAAACATTTTGTAAATTAGGTGCATTTGGAATTTTATTCTTTTTTGAAAACTTTGCAAATTAGACGTATTTGCAATTTTATACTTTTTTGAAAATTTTGCGCCCTTTTTTATATTTTGCGCCCTTCTGTATAGGCGCAAACATTGTGTAAATTTGGTGCTTTTGCAATTTTCTTTTTTTTTTTTTGAAAATTTAGTGCCCTTTTTTATATTTTGCGCCCTTCTGTAGAGGCGCAAACATTTTGTAAATTAGGCGCATTTGCAATTTTATGCTTTTATGAAAATTTGTCGATCCTATGTAGAGGATTATAAATTTTTGTAAATTAGATGATTTGTAATTTTATGCGTTTTTGCGCTTTTTTCTAAATTTTGCGCCCTTTTGTAAAGACGCAAAAATTTTGAAAATTATGTACATTTGCAATTTAATTCTTTTTTGAAGATTATGCGACATTCTCTATCTTTTGCGCCCTTCTATAGAGGCGCAAACATTTTGTAAACTTTACGCATTTGCATTTTTTTTGAAAATTTGGACCCTTTTCTATATTTTGCGCCGTTCTGCAGAGGCGCAAATATTCTTTTTTGAAAATTTTAATCCCTTCTGTAGAGGCGTAAACATTTTGTAAATTAGGTGCATTTGGAATTTTATTCTTTTTTGAAAACTTTGCAAATTAGACGTATTTGCAATTTTATACTTTTTTGAAAATTTTGCGCCCTTTTTTATATTTTGCGCCCTTCTGTATAGGCGCAAACATTGTGTAAATTTGGTGCTTTTGCAATTTTCTTTTTTTTTTTTTGAAAATTTAGTGCCCTTTTTTATATTTTGCGCCCTTCTGTAGAGGCGCAAACATTTTGTAAATTAGGCGCATTTGCAATTTTATGCTTTTATGAAAATTTGTCGATCCTATGTAGAGGATTATAAATTTTTGTAAATTAGATGATTTGTAATTTTATGCGTTTTTGCGCTTTTTTCTAAATTTTGCGCCCTTTTGTAAAGACGCAAAAATTTTGAAAATTATGTACATTTGCAATTTAATTCTTTTTTGAAGATTTTGCGCCTTTCTCTATATTTTGCACCTTCTGTAGAGCCGACAAATTTTTTAAATTAGGTGCATTTGCAAATTTACTCTTTTTTGAAAATTTTGTCTATATTTTGTACCCTTCTGTAGAGGCGCAAACATTTTGTAAATTAGGTGCATTTGGAATTTTATTCTTTTTTGAAAACTTTGCAAATAAGGCGTGTTTACAATTTTATGCTTTTTTGAAAATGTTGCACCCTATTTCATATTTTGCGCCCTTCTGTAGATGCGCATACATTTTGTAAATTAGGCGCATTGGCAATTTTACACTTTTTTAAAAATTTTGCACCTTTCACTATATTTTGCGCCTTTCTGTAGTGGTTGAAACATTTTGTAAATTATGCGCATTTGCAATTTTATTCTTTTTCAATGTATTTGTTCCTTCTGTAGAGGCGCAAACATTTTGTAAATTAGGTGAATTTGCAATTGCATTCTTTTGTTGAAAATTTTGCGCCCTTTTCTATATTTTGCACCCTTCTGTAGAGGCGCAAAAATTTTGTAAATTAGGCGCATTTGCAAATTTTATACTTTTTTGAAAATTTTGCGCCCTTCTCAATATTTTGCGCTCTTCTGCGGAGGCGCAAACATTTTGTAAATTAGGTGCATTTTCAATTTTATTCTTTTCTATATTTTGCGACCTTCTAAAGAGGCGCAAACATTTTGTAAACTTCGTGCATTTGCAATTTTTTTTTTTTTTTGAAAATTTTGCGCCCTTCTCTAGAGGCGCTAAAAATCTGTAAATTATGCGCATTTGCAATTTTATACTTTTTTAAAACTTTTTTGCGCCTTTCTCTATATTTCGCGCACTTCTGTAGCGGCGCAAACATTTTGTTAATTATGCGCATTTGTAATTTAATTTTTTTTTTTGTTTTGAAAATTTTGCGCCTTTCACTATTTTTTGCGCCCTTATGTAGAGGCTCAAATATTTTGTAAATTTGGCGCATTTGCAATTTTTTTTTTTTTATTGAAAATTTTGCAAATTAGGCGCATTTGCAATTTTATGCTTTTATGAAAAGTTTGCGTCTTTTTCCATAATTTTCGCCCTTCTTTAGAGACGCAAAGTTTTTTAAATTAGGTGCATTTGCAATTTATTCTTTTTTGAAAATTTGTCGATCTTATGTACATTAGGTGCATTTGCAATTTTATGCTTTTTGAAAATTTTGCGCTTTTTTCTAAATTTTGCGCCCTTTTGTAGAGACGCAAAAATTTTGTAAATTAGATGCATTTGCAATTTTATTTATTTTTTTGAAAATTTTTCGCCCTTAGGCGCATTTGCAATTTTATTTTTTTTTTTGAAAATTTAGTACCTTTCACTATTTTTTGCACCCTTCTGTAGAGGCGCAAACATTTTGTAAACTTGGCGCATTTGCATTTTTTTTGGAAATTTGGACCCTTTTCTATATTTTGCGCCGTTCTGCAGAGGCGCAAATATTCTTTTTTGAAAATTTTGCGCCCTTCTGTAGAGGCGCAAACATTTTGTAAATTCTTTTTTTAAACTTTTGCAAATTAGGCGCACTTGCAATTTTATGCTTTTATGAAAAGTTTTCGTCTTTTTCCGCAAAAATTTTGTACATTAGATGCATTTGTAATTTTATACTTTTTTGAAAATTTTGCGCCTTTCTCTATATTTTGCGCTCTTCTGCGGAGGCGCAAACATTTTGTAAATTAGGTGCATTTTCAATTTTATTCTTTTTTGTAAAATTTTGCGACCTTCTAAAGAGGCGCAAACATTTTGTAAACTTCGTGCATTTGCAATTTTATTTTCAAAATTTTGCGCCCTTCTCTAGAGGCGCTTAAAATCTGTAAATAATGCGCATTTGCAATTTTATACTTTTTTAAAACTTTTTGCGCCTTTCTGTATATTTTACGCCTTTCTGTAGAGGAGCAAACATTTTGTAAATTTTGTGCATTTGCTCCTTCTGTAGAGGCGCAAACATTTTGTAAATTAGGTGAATTTGCAATTTTATTCTTTTTTGAAAATTTTGCGCCCTTTTCTATATTTTGCATCCTTCTGTAGAGGCGCAAAAATTTTGTAAATTAGGCGCATTTGCAAATTTTTATACTTTTTTGAAAATTTTGCGCCCTTCTCAATATTTTGCGCTCTTCTGGGGAGGCGCAAACATTTTGTAAATTAGGTGCATTTTCAATTTTATTCTTTTTTGAAAAATTTTGCGCCCTTTTCTATATTTTGCGACCTTCTCTAGAGGTGCTAAAAATCTGTAAATTATGCGCATTTGCAATTTTATACTTTTTTAAAACTTTTTTGCGCCTTTCTCTATATTTCGCGCACTTCTGTAGCGGCGCAAACATTTTGTTAATTATGCGCATTTGTAATTTTATGTTTTTTCTGTTTTGAAAATTTTGCGCCTTTCACTATTTTTTGCGCCCTTCTGTAGAGGCTCAAACATTTTGTAAATTTGGCGCATTTGCATATTATTTTTTTTTTTTTTGAAAATTTTGCAAATTAGGCGCATTTGCAATTTTATGCTTTTATGAAAAGTTTGCGTCTTTTTCCATAATTTTCGCCCTTCTTTAGAGACGCAAAGTTTTTTAAATAAGGTGCATTAGCAATTTATTCTTTTTTGAAAATTTGTCGATCTTATGTACACAAGGCGCATTTGCAATTCTATGCTTTTTGAAAATTTTGCGCTTTTTTCTAAATTTTGCGCCCTTTTGTAGAGATGCAAAAATTTTGTAAATTAGGCTCATTTGCAATTTTATTCTTTTTTGAAAAGTTTGCGCCTTTTTCTATATTTGGCGCCCTTCTGTAGGTTCTCATAGATTTTGTAAATAAGGTGCATTTGCAATTTATTCCTTTTATTTATTCTTTATGTAGCGGCGCCAAAATTTTGTAAATTATGTGCATTTGCAATTTTATTCTTTTTGAAAATTTTGCGCCCTTATGTAGAGGCGCAAACATTTTGTAAATTAGGCGCATTTGCAATTTTATGCTTTTATGAAAATTTGTCGATTCTATGTAGAGGCTTAAAAATCTTGTAAATTAGATGAATTTGTAATTTTATGCGTTTTAGAAATTTTGCGCTTTTTTCTAAATTTTGCGCCCTTTTGTAGAGACGCAAAAATTTTTAAAATTATGTACATTTGCAATTTGATTCTTTTTTGAAAATTATGCGACTTTCTCTATCTTTTGCGCCCTTCTATAGAGACGCAAAAATTTTGTAAATAAGGCGTATTTACAATTTTATGCTTTTTTGAAAATGTTTCACCTTTTTCCATATTTTGCGCCCTTCTGTAGATGCGCAAACATTTTGTAAATTAGGTGCATTTGGAATTTTATTCTTTTTTGAAAACTTTGCAAATTAGACGTATTTGCAATTTTATACTTTTTTGAAAATTTTGCGCCCTTTTTGTATATTTTGCGCCCTTCTGTATAGGCGCAAACATTTTGTAAATTTGGTGCTTTTGCAATTTTCTTTTTTTTTTTGAAAATGTAGCGCCCTTTTTTTATATTATGCGCCCTTCTGTAGAGGCGCAAACATTTTGTAAATTAGGCGCATTTGCAATTTTATGCTTTTATGAAAATTTGTCGATCCTATGTAGAGGATTATAAATTTTTGTAAATTAGATGAATTTGTAATTTTATGCGTTTTTGCGCTTTTTTCTAAATTTTGCGCCCTTTTGTAGAGACGCAAAAATTTTTAAAATTATGTACATTTGCAATTTGATTCTTTTTTGAAAATTATGCGACTTTCTCTATCTTTTGCGCCCTTCTATAGAGGCTCAAAAATTTTGTAAATAAGGCGTATTTACAATTTTATGCTTTTTTGAAAATGTTGCACCCTTTTCCATATTTTGCGCCCTTCTGTAGATGCGCATACATTTTGTAAATTAGGCGCATTTGCAATTTTACACTTTTGTAAAAATGTTGCACCTTTCACTATATTTTGCGCCTTTCTGTAGTGGTTCAAACATTTTGTAAATTAGGCGCATTTGCAATTTTATTCTTTTTCAATGTATTTGTTCCTTCTGCGGAGGCGCAAAAATTTTGTAAATTAGGTGCATTTTTAATTTTATTCTTTTCTATTGTTGAGGGCTCCAGGGGTCCTTTTGTACTAGCCTTTATTAATGAAACCGTCAGTGACAATATTCCCTCGATGTCCACAATTCTTTCCTAACATTTATTATTAAATAAAAACGCAAGGATATTTTAGACTTGCTTTATACTTTTATTAATTATTGTTAAGTATTTTTACAAGCTTGAGTTTAAACTGAAAACACGTCTGCACTCCAAGGCAGTTAAAATCATAATGCTTAAAAACTAAACTTAACCTCTACTCATCACCTCGGTATCGTGCGACTCACGAACCCCTTGCTTATACTTATTTCTTAAAACACAACTCATAAATACAAGCAAGCATATTCTTAAATCTACGTACTACTAAAAACCTCATGAACCCCACATCAGATATTTACTAATATTGTGAAATCATTAACTGAGAAAATTCCAATGTGCTAAATTCTTAATTGGTTCCCATGCTGGCGTTAGTCTTGACTTAAATTACAACCAATGCTTTTGTTGTTGCTTTTAAACAGACGGCACACTTGCTAGCGTGTGCCTTGGATCAAATTGCAACCAGTGCATTTTTCGTTGCTTTCAAGCGGACTTAATTTTATATCCTGAAAGTATGCACTCATTATGTACTTGTTCCAGTTACGTTGTAGACGTTATGTTAAGTTAACATGCATCTGTTATTGTGCTTTTAGATTTGAACGTTATGTGCATACTGGTTACGTGCAGTCTTTCTTAAATACATAAAAAAACGTTTCTGATTCACAACATTCTTCCCCCCTTATTTTAAGAAAAAATTATTATTAAAAAGAATAATAGTTTTTTCTTTTACATCATTAATATTTCAATATATTTCTTAATTTATTTAACTTTCAATAATTATTTTTCATATTATTATAATTTATTTTACTTATTTTCATTTTAAGAATCTTATTAATGTTTATCTTCGTTACTCAATTATTTAATTAATAGTCGCAGTTTTAGTGATATTTATATACTTTATGTAACGTTAAAAATAAAAATGTGTAACATTACAAGTCACTGAACGTTGCAATTGACAAAACAGTAGTTGATCAAGTTACCGCTTTGCAATCGCTGCGTTCCGTGTTGCTCTGTTGTTTTTCTTGTTTATTCATCTAAGTCATTAAATGCTTTAATTTGTGCAACGATTTTTTTTTTTTTTTTTTTTTTTTGATTTTTATTGAAAATAAGTCATTTAATTTTTGTTGAGTTATTTTAGTTATTGTTTATATTTATAGTTTTCATATTTTTAATGTTTCTTCAAGTTTTTCTTTACTTATTTCTAGTCTATTTAATTATACAATAAAAATGTAGTTGTGTCTTCTATTAATTTAAAACATAAACTGCTGTGATCGCTAGTTCTGTTACTCTCTGTTTACGTGTATAGGTTGGCTGGCTGCATTTTATTTGTTTCTGTCATTGATCGAAAAACATTGTTGTCATCATTTATTCTCATCTTTCGTCTTTATTTTCTAAGCTTTGTTAAATTTGATGTCTTCTATGTTGCGTTGTTTTTTCAGTCAAATTGAATCGTATTTTGTTGAGAGCAGATACTAAAATTGGTAGTTTTGTAATTTTATATTTCTGGATATTAATACGAATTTGTCTTCTTTAAATGTTTTAAGAGTTCTTGTAGCGAAATTGTCATCTTCGGACATCATCTTTAATTATACGTACATGTTGTTGTTTGATGTTGTTCTTTTATATTTCACTTGTTGTACATTATTTGAATATTTGAAGTTCTTAGTGTTTTTAATTTCCGTCTTCTCTTTTAAGAAATTATGTTCTTTTGTTGAAGAAATTGTCAGCATAATGTGTGAAATGTTGTTGATTTAGTACAATTATGATAACTTTGTTGATGTGTCAAATTTCTTTTTCCATAAGGTTAGCATTGACAGCTGAATAAGTGTATATGGAATAGCTCCTTCAACTTATTTACAAAATATTAGCTTGTTCCTTGAGTGATAAAATTGTTATCTTTTAATTATATGTACGTAAATATGTAAAATGTTGTTGCTTCTTTATGGTAGAATAGTCGCAATTTTGCTGATTTGTCGAAATTCCACATTCATGTTTATATTGAGCTCCTTTCTTTTAATTAAACATGTTATTGATGTACAATTGTTGTTGTCCGCGCCATGACTCTCACATGTTTCTTTATCATTCGTCTCTTGTACTTCATTACATAATATTACCATTTCAGACCTTTACCCAACAAAATCAAACGATCTTCTTTGACAATTAATATTTAAACTTAGTGTCTTCTGCGTCGAATTTTATTGTTTGGTGGATTGCTAGTTCTTCTTCGTGCATGTTCTATTTCTTTGTCGTGGTTGAAATGCATTTCCAGAGCCAGGATTATTTTTAAAAATACTTATTACTTTGTAATGTTTACTATAACTTTATAAATAATTTATATTTAACATCATTTTTACTTTCAGTATTCATAATCTTTGTTTATATTACCTTACATCATAGTATTAAAATTTTATATTTTAATTGTATATTTGTATCGAACATTTTACTGTAAATCTTTAATTGTAAAATCTTTAATTTTTTTTTTCTTAATATATAGACATTATTTTCTTTATAATTTCATTAGCACATGAATCAATGCTAATTCTATTCAAAAATACTTAGCTATTTATTCATGCACTAATTTGTGAATTTAATCATTATTGACAATTTTTAATAATGGTAAGCGCGCGCGATTTATGCATAACTACTTTTGTACATTCAATAGGTACATATATATTTTCATTACCGTGTAATGATCACATTTAAAACGTTTGTTAATTTTGTTAGATTGATTATTGTATTTTTTCCTTATCATTCAATTATTGTTCAAATTTTTACGCTGCATTAACGTATCTCGTTTCATTTTCGGTACATTAGTGCATTGTTCCTAGATGCAAAACGCTGAATTGCATTTTATTTTACACTTTAGTGTGTGCTACGCTAACATATATCTGTACTTCAAGTGCAATGATCTTTCTGTTGCCTGTTTCCATTGAAAATGATCTTGACAATGAAACTGAAGTACTGACCTATCTCAATTATGACAATGTATATTTTATTGCTTTGGCAAATGTGTTCTGAATTTTTGTTTATGAAATATCTAATATAATATTCTTTATACTTTATTCCTTTCTCATTTAATATATGATCTAATGCTAGTCATCTTCTAAAATTAATACATAGCTATTTTCTCAAGCACTAATTTAGATTTTAAAAACATATTTTCTAAAAAAAAAAATGTACGCGTACTTTATTTACGTTGTTTGCAATATTATGCATTGCGGTTAATGATCATTATGAACTGTTGGTTCAGTTATTAATTTCGTTGTTTTTGTTCGTTCGATTGTGTATAACTTAAGAGATATGCTTTTAATAAGTTATTATGGAATTTTTTCCCTTTTCCCTTGATACAGATCACTGTTGTCACAGGACTTATTATCGAAAGGACTTCATAGGGACCTACCCAGATTGGTGAAAATTTGTTTTTCCTATTCTGGTTTTTTAATAAAACTTTATCTCCTTCCTTAAAAACTACCATATTTAATGTATTATCATAACTTCGTTTAGATCTTTCCTTAGCTTTTTCTTGATTTTGTCTGACTATCTCATGTGTACGCTGTATTTGGTATTTCAATACCTTATTGTAATCTTCACTGTTATAAATTGGTGAACATTTTCGTTTTAGGTTGGTTGGCATGTCAAATTCAAATCCGTATAAAGTACGACAAGGCGTTTGCCCTGTTGACATATGCACTGTGTTATTGTGCACATGCATTGCCGAATTCAACCATTGGTCCCAGTTGGAACCATCCTCTTTTGCAAAACATCTCAAATACTCCGCTAAAGGTCTGTGACTTCGTTCTAACGAGCCATTCGCCTGCGGGTGATAAGGTGTTATATGCATTTTTATACCCTACACCTATGAGGTACAGGGTATATTAACTTTGTGCATATATTGTAACGCCCCTTAGGAGGCGTTTCCGGTATGGAAAAGTATATATATTCTTGATCAGCATCACTACCCGAGTCTGTTTAGCCATGTCCGTCTGTCTGTCTGTCCGTCTTGCTGTCCGAATACAGAATAACTTGAGAAATACTGATCAGAATGCGATGAAATTTCGTCTCAGTATATCTTAGCCAAAAGAAGGAACTAAGTTTGAAAATGAGCCAAATCGGTCAACGGACACGCCCACCTCCCATACAAGTCAATTTTATAAAACTCTATCGGAACTAATAACTCGAAAAGTACTCATGATATAGTTATAAAATTTAAAAGGTATTGTTAGAGTTCACCTATAAATATGTGGTCCAAAAATGGGCGTGATCCGTCCACTTTTTTTTTTCATTATTTCCCGGGTTTTCATAGTGGAAATTTGATCCGTAAATTATTAAAATCAAATCTATGAAATATTAGCCTTACAAAATTTTAAATATAGGCATGGTCCGCCCAATTATATTTTCAATTTTTTTTTTAGTTGTTTATACTTTTATATACATTTTTTAATTTATGGGGATATAAAACGTAAATTTCTGATTTATGAATAATATTCTGAGGGTGGGGAGGTTCAGCATAATTAAAAACTTTAAAATTAAGGTATGCAATTAAATATCCCACATTAATATCCCCACCAAAGGTGTAGGGTATTCCATAGTCTGGCTCGACCGACTATAAAAATCCGTCCTATGTGACCGAACTTACCCATGTGACCTAACTTTCCCAACTCGTTTTAATGCTGAATAACTTGCACGTGTCTGAAAATAATTTTGACACAAAATTTGACCCATTATCTGTAATTAAAATTTTCGGAATATTATAACGCGTGATAATTTCCTCGTAAAAAGCTTTGGCTACTGTGCTTGCTTCCGCGTCTGGGATAGCTACGCAGCACATGTATTTTGAAAAATCGTCTTGAAATGTTAAAATATGTTTATTTCCTGACACTGTTTCAGGTAAAATTCCTACCAAGTCCATATAAACCTTATCGAATGGACGTGTTGGCGTATCTGTCAAAACCATTGGCATTTTTGTTAACTTTGAACTTTTGTTCATTTGGCATTTAGGACAGTTTCTAACATATTCTTTTATTTGTTTCTGCATTTCCCTCCATTTAAATTGTTTCTTAATCCTAAAGTATGTTTTAAGTGTGCCCTGATGGCCTCCTAGTGCTGAATCATGAAAATCTTTCATCACGGTTTTAATTTCATCTGGATCAGTTAATATTTGAGCTGAATTCGTTTCATTATTTGTATCTATTATTGTTTCATCTACGACTGGTGTACTGATTTGTGGTTTTATTTTTGTGATTTGCTGATCTAAAATATTTTGTGTAGTTTTGGATCGTGTTTGTACGGCTGTAATATCTGGTTCTATATATGGAATTCTGCTTAAAGCATCCGCATTTAAATTCTTTTTGCCTGGTTTGTACATTATTTCAAAATCATATTCCGATAATTTGTGTCGGAAACGAGCAAGGCGGGATGTCTGATCTTTTAAATTTGCAATACCTTTTAGAGGCTGATGATCTGTAAAAATTTTGAATGGTCGCCCTAATAGGTATGCTCTAAAATTCCAAACAATTGGTAAAAATTCCTTTTCAATGGTAGAATATCGTTTTTCTGCCCCATTTAAAGTTCTACTTGCAAACGCGATCGGTCGGTCGCTTCCTAGTTCACCTTGAGATAGGACTGCACCTACTGCTTCGTTACTTGCGTCTGTTGTTAGTAAAAAAGTTTTTGTATAATCTGGATATGCTAATATTGGAGGTGAAATTATTGATTCTTTCAATTTAATAAATGAATTTTGACAATCTTCCGTCCATTTAAATTTTACGTCCTTTTTAAGTAAATTATTAATTGGTAAAGCTAACCTTGCCATATTGCTTATGAACTTTCTGTAATAATTAATTAATCCCAAGAATGCTTGTACTTCTTTTCTGTTTCTTGGTACTGGAATATTTTTTACGCATTCGACCTTAGCGGGGTCTGGCAACGCACCAAGTTCTGAACATTTATGCCCTAAATATACAACTTCACGACGTAAAAACTGACATTTTTTGGTATTTAATTTTATATTATGGTCTCTTAGTTTCTGTAATACTTTACTTAATCTGTGTTCATGTTCGCTTATATTTTTCCCATACACAACTATATCATCAAGATATACAAAACAACCGATACCCTGTAACCCTGTTAAGATGTGATTCATTATTCTCTGGAAAGTTGCTGGGCCCCTGTTAAACCGAAAGGCATCCTATTGAATTCAAAATGTCCTAAGACCTGATGATAGCCACTTGCTAAATCTAAAGTTGAAAAATACCGACTGTGACCTAATTGATCTAATATTTCATCTATTCGCGGGATAGGAAATACCTGTTTTATGGTTACGTCATTTAATTTACGGAAATCTATGACAAGTCTCCATTTTTTGTTACCGTCTTTGTCGCTCCTCTTCGGTACCAATAGTAATGGTGAATTCCAGGGTGAAATGCTTGGCGATATAATGCCAGCATCTAACATTTTGTTAACCTGTCTATTAATTTCCTCTCTATGTGTATGTGGAAGTTTGTATTGCTTTTGGTTAATTGGTGGTTGATTCCATTGTGTTGTTATGTTGTGTTTAAGTATCGGCGTGTATGACAGTTCGTCACCTTCTAAGTGAAAAACATCGTGGTAAGAAATACAAAGATTTTGTAATGATGTGATTTCCTCCTTATTTAAAGATTCATCGATGTTAATTTTTTCTAATAATCTATTAATCCTATTTTTTATATTCACTGAATTTATAGTATTTATTGTAGAATTGTTTGTATCTGATTCCCTATACTGATTAAAATTTGAAAATTTCGGTTTAAAATTGTTGTCTATTATAATGTCCTTTTCTGTAGCATTTAATACTGAGACATAAACTTTATTTTTGTTAACTATTTTTGTCAAATTCCGGTAGTTGTGTCATTGCACCTTCTTTACTACTAGTAATATGAGTTTTCCATTTTTAGCTGCCTCGCAAGGTACTTCAATGAACACATCACTTACATTAGACAATTTGAAGCAGTCCCCCTTTCTATTGTATATTTTGTTAATTCTCTTTTTATTTAATCCACTCAACTGTTGTCTGATTTTTTTATCATAACATGTTATAAAATTTTCAAACTTTTTCAACATTCCTGTAAACATATTGTTCACCTTTTGACCTATTTGCATTTCTTCCCATACACATCTTTGCCGATTAGTTTCATCTGCTACTAATTTAATCATTTTTGCCCCTATTGCTATTATCATATATATAAAGAAATGTATTAATGCAAAAATTACCATTGTCACTCCCTCACAATCAAACCACGGTGGATCAATATGTGTATCAACGGTCACTTCAGACGTCTGATTTGCAATATTTTCCTCCACCGGTTTTCTCTTATTTTTAGGAGTTTGGGTAGTTAATGTGATCACAGACCCTTCAGTCTTATGATTTACTATTTCTACCCTTTTTGACCTATTTTTGCTATTTTTGATGGGTCCCCAGCTTACTGGCCTTGGCTGGGCCCCTGGTAGTTTCCCTTGTTTTGATCATTATTCTCCCTCGCCAGATAATCCCTCTTGCCGTAGCAATCAGTTTCTACATGACCAAGTCTACGACACCAATCACATTTTAAATTATTTCTAGGGGTATTCCCATTTCTATTGTTATTATTTCTATTATTATTATTATTGGTACGGTACGTAGTGTTATGTCTTGCTTGCAAATTGTTGTTTAAAAATTCCCTATTAACGACTGGATGGTTTTGTGTACGTCCAAACCCTTCCATATTTTGAGCTTCTAATCTAATGGAAGCACACCTCCAACTAGATTCGTGCCCATATTTTTCACACTCTATACAAAACGGTGTGTTTTTCCGCGTAATACATTCGTCTCGTGTATGTCCTTTTTTCTGGCAAAAAGAGCATGTTGGTCGTATTTTTGATCCTTCTGTTTTATTTTGGGTTGATATTTTGTGATTTAGTGGGGTAGTTTGAAAATGATTGTTTTGAATACTATTCGTTGGACTGGTTACAGATCGTTGTTCGAAATTGTACACTTCCTCGGGGAATCTCGGACCCCCTTGAATTGTTATCTGGGCCTTTAACGCTTCATCTAATAAATCATTCAAGTTTTCTGCTTTGCTACTTAATAATAAAACCTTTATTGTCGGATCCTTTACACCTACCTTGAATGCTGTCAGAACTGAGTTTACTAGTTCCGTATTAAAAACATCTGTAGGTAGATTTTTATTTTTGTACCTTGAATCTGCTATTTCATTAGCGTTTGCCCATAATCTTTCTAATCTTCTTGCAAATGTTCTCAGACTTTCACCATCCGTCTGATATGCTTTTCTAATACTATCCTGAACCGAATCTAACGTAGTCATTTTTAAATATGTATTTCTTAGAACGTCAAATAACTCCTCCAAATCATTGAACTTTCTTGTGCGGACTAGATCATAAGCGTCACCAAGAAGATGCAGTTTGACACAGCTAATGAATTCTTCTTTGTTTTCTTTTGTAATTTTTAGACTTGCTAACGCACAAGCGTCCATGAATCTATAAAGTTCAGTTTTAACGGATGGTGATTCCGATCCCATAAAAAATGGAACCACACTTCCTACGTAATTCGATACAGTATCTAACGACATTTCTAATGTTTTTTCCGGTGCTGTTATTTTATCAAATTTACCTTCAATCTGTAATGCCTCCTTATGATATAATGATGTTTCGTGGGCTAGCTTAACTTCCGATTCTAAAAATCTGATTTTCGAGTCTAATTCCCTTACTTTATTATTTGCTTCTTCTAATGTTTCGAATTCTAGTCTGGGCTGTTGGCTCAGTGCTCGTTCAATTGATTCGTCCGATATATCTTTATTTTTCAGCAAAGTTCTTAATTTTTCGTTTTCTTCCTCTATTCCACTAGCCTGATCTAACAACTCCTGCCGTTCTTCTACAATATCGTTTAATTTTTTATTTAATGCAGTAAATTCCCCTTTCCAATCTTCTAACTCTTTTATTTTATGAGCACTTTTATGTTCCAAGAAGTATACTAATTGTTCAAAAACTATGTCAACTCTTTCGACTTATGAGTATACCCGTGTGGAACTGACTTTATTTTTTATTAATTCTAAACTTTCTTTATTGTTAACTTCCGTACTAATTTGATTCCACAATTTCTCAGTAAATCTGCCAAGTTGTCCTAATATATTTCTATATGCTACTTCCAATTCCTCAAAGTTCGCCATATAATCATTAAAATTTTCAATTAAAATTTATAAATTTGTTTAATTTCATTCTTTCTATAATTTAATTTCACCATTTATTTATTGCTTTCACTCAAACTCACTAAAATTTATTCAATATTTATTTATACCTTCCTTTCCACTTCTGTGTTTCTTCATTTATTTTTTTTTAATGCTCCTTCAAATTCGTCCTTCAGTCCTTTTTGTAGATTCTTGAAAAACCGGCTGCGCCAAAATGTTGCGGGCTCCAGGGGTCCTTTTGTACTAGCCTTTATTAATGAAACCGTCAGTGACAATATTCCCTCGAAGTCCACAATTCTTTCCTAACATTTATTATTAAATAAAAACGCAAGGATATTTTAGACTTGCTTTATACTTTTATTAATTATTGTTAAGTATTTTTACAAGCTTGAGTTTAAACTGAAAACACGTCTGCACTCCAAGGCAGTTAAAATCATAATGCTTAAAAACTAAACTTAACCTCTACTCATCACTTCGGTATCGTGCGACTCACGAAACCCTTGCTTATACTTATTTCTTAAAACACAACTCATAAATGCAAGCAAGCATATTCTTAAATCTACGTACTTCTAAAAACCTCATGAACTCCACATCAGATATTTACTAATATTGTGAAATGATTAACTGAGAAAATTCCAATGTGCTAAATTCTTAATTGGTTCCCATGCTGGCGTTAGTCTTGACTTAAATTACAACCAATGCTTTTGTTGTTGCTTTTAAACAGACGGCACACTTGCTAGCGTGTGCCTTGGATCAAATTGCAACCAGTGCATTTTTCGTTGCTTTCAAGCGGACTTAATTTTATATCCTGAAAGTATGCACTCATTATGTACTTGTTCCAGTTACGTTGTAGACGTTATGTTAAGTTAACATGCATCTGTTATTGTGCTTTTAGATTTGAACGTTATGTCCATACTGGTTACGTGCAGTCTTTCTTAAATACATAAAAAAAACGTTTCTGATTCACAACACTATATTTTGCGACCTTCTAAAGAGGCGCAAACATTTTGTAAACTTCGTGCATTTGCAATTTTATTTTTTTTTGAAAATTTTGCGCCCTTCTCTAGAGGCGCTAAAAATCTGTAAATTATGCGCATTTGCAATTTTATACTTTTTTAAAACTTTTTTGCACCTTTCTCTATATTTCGCGCACAGTCTTTCTTAAATACATAAAAAAAACGTTTCTGATTCACAACACTATATTTTGCGACCTTCTAAAGAGGCGCAAACATTTTGTAAACTTCGTGCATTTGCAATTTTATTTTTTTTTTTAAATTTTGCGCCCTTCTCTAGAGGCGCTAAAAATCTGTAAATTATGCGCATTTGCAATTTTATACTTTTTTAAAACTTTTTTGCACCTTTCTCTATATTTCGCGCACTTCTGTAGCGGCGCAAACATTTTGTTAATTATGCGCATTTGTAATTTTATTTTTTTTTTTGTTTTGAAAATTTTGCGCCTTTCACTATTTTTTGCGCCCTTCTGTAGAGGCTCAAACATTTTGTAAATTTGGCGCATTTGCAAATTTTTTTTTTTTTTGAAAATTTTGCAAATTAGGCGCATTTTTTAAAACTTTTTGCGCCTTTCTCTATATTTTACGCCTTTCTGTAGAGGAGCAAACATTTTGTAAATTTAGTGCATTTGCTCCTTCTGTAGAGCCGCAAACATTTTGTAAATTAGGTGAATTTGCAATTTTATTCTTTTTTGAAAATTTTGCGCCCTTTTCTATATTTTGCACCCTCCTGTAGAGGCGCAAAAATTTTGTAAATTAGGCGCATTTGCAAATTTTATACTTTTTTGAAAATTTTGCGCCCTTCTCAATATTTTGCGCTCTTCTGCGGAGGCGCAAACATTTTGTAAATTAGGTACATTTTCAATTTTATTCTTTTTTGTAAAATTTTGCGCCCTTTTCTATATTTTGCGACCTTCTAAAGAGGCGCAAACATTTTGTAAACTTCGTGCATTTGCAATTTTATTTTTTTTTGAAAATTTTGCGCCCTTCTCTAGAGGCGCTAAAAATCTGTAAATTATGCGCATTTGCAATTTTATACTTTTTTAAAACTTTTTTGCGCCTTTCTCTATATTTCGCGCACTTCTGTAGCGGCGCAAACATTTTGTTAATTATGCGCATTTGCAATTTTATGCTTTTATGAAAAGTTTACGTCTTTTTCCATAATTTTCGCCCTTCTTTAGAGACGCAAAGTTTTTTAAATAAGGTGCATTTGCAATTTATTCTTTTTTGAAAATTTGTCGATCTTATGTACACTAGGCGCATTTGCAATTCTATGCTTTTTGAAAATTTTGCGCTTTTTTCTAAATTTTGCGCCCTTTTGTAGAGATGCAAAAATTTTGTAAATTAGGTGCATTTGCAATTTTATTTATTTTTTGAACATTTTTCCGCCCTTATGTAGAGGCGCAAACATTTTGTAAATTAGGGTCATTTGTAATTTTTTCCCTTTATTTTTAAATTTAGCGCCTTTCCCTATATTTTGCGCCCTTATGTAGAGGCGCACACATTTTGTAAATTAGGCGCATTTGCAATTTTAAACTTTTTTGAAAATTTTGAACCTTTCTCCATATTTTGCGCCCTTATGTAGAGGCGCAAACATTTTGTAAATTAGGCGCATTTGCAATTTTATGCTTTTATGAGAATTTGTCGATTCTACGTAGAGGCTTAAAAATCTTGTAAATTAGATGAATTTGTAATTTTATGCGTTTTAGAAATTTTGCGCTTTTTTCTAAATTTTGCGCCCTTTTGTAGAAACGCAAAAATTTTTAAAATTATGTACATTTGCAATTTGATTCTTTTTTGAAAATCATGCGACTTTCTCTATCTTTTGCGCCCTTCTATAGAGACGCAAAAATTTTACAATTTTATGCTTTTTTGAAAATGTTTCATCCTTTTCCATATTTTGAGCCCTTCTGTAGATGCGCAAACATTTTGTAAATTTGGTGCATTTGCAATTTTCTTTTTTTTTTGGAAATTTTGCGCCCATATCTAGATTTTGACCCCTTCTGTAGAGGCGCATACATTTTGTAAATTAGGCGCAATTGCACTTTTACACTTTTTTGAAAATTTTGCACCTTTCACTATATTTTGCGCCTTTCTGTAGTGGTTCAAACATTTTGTACATTAGGGGCATTTGCAATTTTATTCTTTTTCGAAAATTTTGCGCCCTTTTCTATATTTTACGAACTTCTGTTGCGCCCTTTTGTAAATTTGGTGCATTTGCAATTTTATTCTTTTTGAAAATTTCGCAAATTAGGCGCATTTGCAATTTTACACTTTTTTAGAATTTTGCGTCCTTATTTAGAGGCGCAAACATTTTGTAATTTTTTCCCTTTATTTTTAAATTTAGCGCCTTTCACTATATTTTGCTCCTTTATGTAGAGGCGCACACATTTTGTAAATTAGGCGCATTTGCAATTTTATACTTTTTTAAAATTTTGAACCTTTCTCTATATTTTGCGCCCTACTGTAGAGGCGCAAACATTTTGTAACTTATGCGCATTTGCAATTTTATTCTTTTTTGAATATTTTGCGCCCTTTTCTATATTTTTCGCCTTTCTGTAGAGGAGCAAACATTTTGTAAATTTAGTGCATTTGTTCCTTCTGTAGAGTCGCAAACATTTTGTAAATTAGGTGAATTTGCAATTTTATTCTTTTTTGAAAATTTTTCCCCGTTTTCTATATTTTGCACCCTTATGTAGAGGCGCAAAAATTTTGTAAATTAGGCGCACTTGCAAATTTTATACGTTTTTGAAAATTTTCCGCTCATCTGTATAGACGCAAACATTTTGTAAATTAGGTGCATTTTCAATTTTATTCTTTTTTGTAAAGTTTTGCACCCTTTTCTATATTTTGCGACCTTCTACCTTTTGTAAACTTCGTGCATTTGCAATTTTTTTTTTTTTGAAAAGGTGAATTTGCAATTTTGATATTTTTTGAAAATGTTGCGCCCTTTTCTATGTTTTGAGCACTTCTGTAGTGGAGCAAACATTTTGTAAATTTAGTGCATTTACTACTTCTGTAGAGGCGGAAACATTTTTTAAATTTGGTGCATTTGCATATTTATTTTTTTTTTTGAAAATTTTGCGCCCTTCTGTAGAGGCGCAAAAATTTTGTAAATAATGCGCATTTGCAATTTTATATATTTTTGAAAATTTTTCGCATTTCTCTATATTTTGCGCTCTTCTGTAGAGGCGCAAACATATTGTAAATTAGGTGCATTTGCAATTTTATTCTTACTGACGCTCAAATCAACAACGACCGTGCCGTTTCTCGAACAAGTACTAATATCTTACAACTCGGCCATCCTACAAAATCACTGTCCCAGTGATTTGCAACGTAGCCATTCGCGTGTCTCTAATATACCACAAAGTATTCTTGTCAGAAACCTCAAAGTTTTCTTTTCGCAGTTCCACACAGCATATAACTCAGGAAGAACACATAGCATCCTTTTGTAAGATATACTCTACACAGTCATCATTATTTATTGGAAAAATCACATAGCATCCTTTTTAAGATATACTCTCACACAGTCATCATTATTTATTGGAAAAATCACATAGCATCCTATTTCTCAATATGAAAGATCACAAAGCATTCATATAAAAATATAAATCGCACATAGCCGTGTTAAATATTTGAAGATCACACAGCATCAAATGCTCAATATGAAAGACCACAAAGCATTTATATTGAACTTAAATCGCACACAGCATTTATAACATATTGGAAGATCACACAGCATCCAATTCTCAATATGAAAGACCACAAAGCATTCATATTGACAACATAAATCGCACACATCATTTATAAAATGTTGGAAGATCACAAAGCACCCAATATAAGAAATAAAAGATCACACAGTTTCAAATACATTTTGTTGTATATATTTGCAAACTCAATTTTTGTATGCGAGATAAAGATAACCTCAATGTAATAACTAGTAATATACATTTATGTAATTGCTATGCACACTGCATAAATGTAACACCGTTTCGACTATATAACAACATTATCTGTGATCAATGATATGTAAATATTATTATAAATACATACCAATTAGCATTCATCATTATCTGATAAGTCACTCTCTCCCTCTTCTTCGACTTCACCAATCTCAAAATCAGATAGCTCACACAATGGTTTCAATTTATCAGCAGCCTGAATTGATTCAAAGCTCCTTTGACTTACTTGCGTTGTTGTCGTATCAGTAATAACATAGCGGCCATTACCCAAAACTCTTTTAACAAGATACGGTCCTTTGAACCTTGCAATATCTACTAAACATTTAACAGCTATTTTAGCTGATGTATCTCGAACAGGTCGCAAAACAATAAACTTGGTAAATGAATCAACCAAACCAAACACATATTGATTTCCTTTTTTACTTTTTGGAAAAGGACCTAAATGATCGATGTGAATGGTGTGAAATGGTATTGCGCACTTGTCAATAGGATGAATTGTTTAACGGGATTCATCTATTGCTCTTTAATTATATAAACAGAAAACACATGTGTTCATATATTTTTCAACAACTCTTTTCATCTTCGGGAACCAATATGTGCTCCTAAGCCGACTCTGAGTTCTGTCGACACTTCCATGACTTGAGTCGTCATGTGCAGTTTTGATAACGCGCCAGGTACAACAAATAAATTACCTTCGCTAGTTTTTTTAAAACTTCGACTGTTTTTAATTATATAATCTTTCTTAATACTATTATTTTTATCATGGACGTCATTAAGTGCATCAAAAATGTTTTTTAAACTTGCATCTTGAAGCTGTAACGTTGACACCCAATCAGTGTCGGCCATGCCAATCATGAGAACATCAATGCCTGCTATGTCTGCTTTATGATATTTTTCGACTGGGTTTCGACTGAGAGCGTCTACATGAACCATTTGAGGTCCAGGTCGGTGTAAAATCTCGAAATCATATTCTTGAATACGAAGCCACCACCTTGCAATTCTATTCAATTGTTGTTTAGTAGCTGTATCCTTTAAATAATTGCAATCGGTAAATATTTTGAAGTGTTTTCCAAGCAGGTAAAAACGAAATCGATCCAAACTTTCTACCACCGCTAACGTTTCCAGTTTGTAACTATGGTATTTACGCTCCAAATCGTTAGTCTGGCGACTAAAATACGCGGCGGCTTTCTTCTCTCCATTCGAACTGAGTTGCACTAAAACTCCAGCTATTCCTAGTTGACTAGCATCCGTATGAAGTTCATGATCGCATTTCGGATTATAGATTGCCAATACCGGTGACTCACACAACTTCTTCTTAAGTGTGTTGAATGCAACATCCTGGTCTTGCGTCTATTGAAACTTCGCATCGTTTTTAAGCAAAATATTTAAAGGACTGCAATAGATGCATAATTCTCGATAAATCGCCGAAAATAACCGGTTAAGCCAATAAAACTTTTAATTTCACGTAAGTTTGTAGGTGCTCGAAACTCGTTTATTGCTTCCGCTCACGATATGTCCGAGATAACTTATTTCATTTACCAAAAACATACATTTTGATTGTTTAAATGTCAGATTAAATTTTGTGCATACCTGAAGCAATTCGACAAGTGTTTTAATTAGTTAATCTACGCTTTTACCAAAAATTACAATATCGTCCATGTATGCTATTATATTTTTATTATTTAAAGTATTTATTACGGTACTTATCAAACGCATGAAGATAGCTGGGGCGTTTGTTTAGCCAAAAGGCATTCGTTTATACACACGGTGTTACAAACGCTGATGATAGCCATTCATAAGATCCAAAATTATAAATATGTTGCTATCACACATCGAATTTATTGTTTCCTCAATATTCGCCATTGGAAAGACTTCGCGCACAGTAATTCTATTTAAGTCACTGTAGTCTACAACCATGCGAAATTCACAATCTTTTTTTGGCACTAACATAGCTCTACTTGCATATGCTGAAGTAGAGTGTTCAATAATGTCATTCGCGAGAAGATCTTGTATAATTGAATTCATCTTTTCGCGTAAATGATATGGTATTCGAAACGCTTTATGATTAATTATTTTATTTCTATCTATTAAAATAATTTTCATTTTAATTACAGTAGTTTTCCCCAACTGTGGCATATTATTCGCAAAACAATTCGAGAACTTCTTTATAACACTTGAAATTTTCATTTTGTCACTAGCAATTAACTTATTTCCATAATTTGAGATCAAGGTTTCACCAGGTTTCACCTCCGCCACTACTAGTCGTTGTAATGACATGTTGTTGTCATTATATGTAGTAATGAGATTTCTATTCTCACGTAATGATTTCTCACCAGCATGATCTAAAAAGTTCTGACCAATAATCATACCGCATTCTTGATCGCAATCGTTAACCACCAAAATGTCCGAAGGCAGAGAAACACTTTGAACCTTTACTATTTTATTGATTTTACCAACGGAAAAAACTGAATTTCCTCCAAATCCAACCAACTTAACCTTAAAAGGTGTAAAATTCCAGCCAAAGTATTGAACTTTTGAAATTTTTATTGTACATTCACTGCCTAGATCACAAAACGCATCTACACATTGGTCTTCAATGAAAGCCTTGTGAGTTAGACCGTTATTTTTCGTCACCGTTAAACGTGACATTTTAGCGTAGTAGTTTGGCTTTTTGTCATACTGCCTCTTACAAGATTTCTGGCAGTCGCGTGCAAAAAAGACCGGGTTCACGACATATGAAACATGTTCGTACTCTTTGAACATTTCCGTAATAGTTATTTGATTTAAAGTTTGATGATTTATAGTTTGAAACTCTTGCACTATTAAACGAATATGGCTGAAAGCGGTTATCACCTAATGAACATGCAGCTTCTTTTAAGCGTAAAGCTGCGTAAAATAACGTGGTCTGGTCATCCCATTTAAATATGGCGTTTACTTTTTAAACACTCGCGATCCATTGTCGCGCCGAAATGGAATGGGGAACTGAGGGGTTAAATATTGGAATTCATTTTTACATTCTTCGACTCCGCAAAAGAGCGAGTTTCCTACATTCACCGACTGTATTGTTCAATGTGGCAAGGAAGCAACCGATGCTTCATGCTCGCTATTTGTACTTTCACCATTATTTTCGGTTTGCGTTATTAATTCAAGCGCTTTTTCATTTTCAGCTACCAATTGTTCTCGAGCCAATAACTCACTTTCCCTTTTGCGCGAGGGAACGCTCGATTTCCGAAACAATTGATCCTGTATTATTCTCAATTTCACCATTCGTGAAATTCATTTTCAGCGACTTCGTATTATTATTTTTTTTAAGTAAATGTAATATCAACTGAATATAATTTTTTTTTTATTCGAAAATAAAATTCAACGCCACCTTCGATATTTTCACTTGCTTAACAAGACAGCAACTCTACGCCTTTTTCACATTCATAAAAATTTCACAAACTTTTTTTTTTGTTTCTCTTTTTTAAATTTTATTGATTATAACAATTTATTGTTAAATCGCTTTCATTAGTTAATAATATTTAGAATGCTCAATTTTTGAAACAAGGTCATTTACCCCACTTCTGATTTTTATATAAGATTTATGTAGGTACGCTCAAATCAACAACGACCGTGTCGACGAGTGAACTAGTAGTAAAAGCTACTATGATGTCAAAACCTAAATCGAGACGGAGTTTTTCTCGAACAAGTACTAATATCTTACATTCTTTTTTGTAAAATTTTACGCCCTTTTATATATTTTTCCCCCTTCTGTAGAGTCGCAAACATTTTATTCTTTTTTGAATGTTTTGCAAACATTTTGTAAATTAGGCTCAATTCACATTTTACTATATTTTGCGCCATTATGTAGAGGTGCACAAATTTTGTAAATTAGACGCATTTGCAATTTTATTATTTTTTTGTAAAATTTTGCACCCTTTTCTATATTTTGCGCACTTCTATAGAGGCGCAAACATTTTGTAAATTAGGTGCATTTGCAATTTTATTCATTTTTGAAAGTTTTGCAAATTAGGCGCATTTGCAATTTTACACTTTTTTGAAAATTTTGAGTCTTTCTTTATATTTTGCCTACTTCTATAGGGGCGCAAACATTTTGTAAATTAGGCTCATTTCACATTTCACTATATTTTGCGCAATTATGTAAAGGTGCAAACATTTTGTAAATTAGACGCATTTGCAATTTAATTCTTTTTTTGTAAAATGTTGCACCCTTTTCTATATTTTGCGCCCTTCTGTAGAGGTGCAAACATTTTGTAAATTAGACGCATTTGCAATTTCATTCTTTTTTGAAAATGTTGCGCCCTTTTCTATATTTTGCGCATTTCTGTAGAGGCGCAAACATTTTGTAGATTAGATGCATTTTCAATTTTATTCTTTTTTGTAAAATTTTGCGCCCTTTTCTATATTTTGCGACCTTCTAAAGAGGCGCAAACATTTTGTAAACTTCGTGCATTTGCAATTTTGTTTTTTTTTTGAAAATTTTGCGCTCTTCTCTAGAGGCGCTAAAAATCTGTAAATTATGCGCATTTGCAATTTTATACTTTTTTAAAACTTTTTTGCGCCTTTCTCTATATTTCGCGCACTTCTGTAGCGGCGCAAACATTTTGTTAATTATGCGCATTTGTAATTTTTTTTTTTTTTTGTTTTGAAAATTTTGCGCCTTTCACTATTTTTTGCGCCCTTCTGTAGAGGCTCAAACATTTTGTAAATTTGGTGCATTTGCGATTTTATTCCTTTTTGAAAATTTTGCGCCCTTCTGTAGAGGCGCAAAAATTTTGTAAATAATGCGCATTTGCAATTTTATACATTTTTGAAAATTTTGCGCATTTCTCTATATTTTGCGCTCTTCTGTAGAGGCGCAAACATATTGTAAATTAGGTGCATTTGCAATTTTATTCTTATAAGATTTATGTGTCGGTACTCGCCGACACGCCCGTTTATGTCGCTTATAGAATCGAACTGACGCTCAAATCAACAACGACCGTGTCGACGAGTGACCTAGTAGCAAAAGCTACTATGATGTCAAAACCTAAATCGAGTGTCCCAGTGATTTGCAACGTAGCCATTCGCGTGTCTCTAATATACCACAAAGTATTCTTGTCAGAAACCTCAAAGTTTTCTTTTCGCAGTTCCACACAGCATATAACTCAGGAAGATCACATAGCATCCTTTTTTAAGATATACTCTCACACAGTCATCATTATTTATTGGAAAAATCACATAGAATCCTATTTAAGATATACTCTCACACATTCATCATTATTTATTGGAAAAATCACATAGCATCCTATTTCTCAATATGAAAGATCACAAAGCATTTATATTAAAACATAAATCGCACATAGCCTTTTTAAATATTTGAAGATCACACAGCATCAAATGCTCAATATGAAAGACCACAAAGCATTCATATTGACAACCTAAATCGCACACATCATTTATAAAATGTTGGAAGATCACAAAGCATCCAATATAAGAAATAAAAGATCACACAGTTTCAAATACATTTTGTTGTATATATTTGCAAACTCAATTTTTGTATGCGAGATAAAGATAACCTCAATGTAATAACTAGTAATATACATTTATGTAATTGCTATAAGTTAAGAATCTTTTTTTATTTTTAAATAAACAAACAAATTATTTTTAAAAATTTCAATCAATAGAAAACAAACTCAAAACTCTTAAAACAGTAATAAAATTAATAAAATGCTGAATTTCAATCAACCATTATACTTCACATTTCACACAGAATAGAATACCCAATTAATCGTTATGCACACTGCATAAATGTAACACCGTTTCGACTATATAACAACATTATCTGTGATCAATGATATGTAAATATTATTATAAATACATACCAATTAGCATTCATCATTATCTGATAAGTCACTCTCTCGGCCATTACCCAAAACTCTTTTAACAAGATACGGTCCTTTGAACCTTGCAATATCTACTAAACATTTAACAGCTATTTTAGCTGATGTATCTCGAACAGGTCGCAAAACAATAAACTTGGTAAATGAATCAACCAAACCAAACACATATTGATTTCCTTTTTTACTTTTTGGAAAAGGACCTAAATGATCGATGTGAATGGTGTGAAATGGTATTGCGCAGTTGTCAATAGGATGAATTGTATAACGGGATTCATCTATTGCTCTTTAATTATATAAACAGAAAACACATGTGTTCATATATTTTTCAACAACTCTTTTCATCTTCGGGAACCAATATGTGCGCCTAAGCCGACTCTGAGTTCTGTCGACACTTCCATGACTTGAGTCGTCATGTGCAGTTTTGATAACGCGCCAGGTACAACAAATAAATTACGTTCGCTAGTTTTTTTAAAACTTCGACTGTTTTTAATTATATAATCTTTCTTAATACTATTATTTTTATCATGGACGTCATTAAGTGCATCAAAAATATTTTTTAAACTTGCATCTTGAAGCTGTAACGTTGACACCCAATCAGTGTCGGCCAATGATGAGAACATCAATGCCTGCTATGTCTGCTTCATGATATTTTTCGACTGGGTTTCGACTGAGAGCGTCTACATGAACCATTTGAGGTCCAGGTCGGTGTAAAATCTCGAAATCATATTCTTGAATACGAAGCCACCACCTTGCAATTCTATTCAATTGTTGTTTAGTAGCTGTATCCTTTAAAGAATTGCAATCGGTAAATATTTTGAAGTGTTTTCCAAGCAGGTAAAAACGAAATCGATCCAAACTTTCTACCACCGCTAACGTTTCCAGTTCGTAACTATGGTATTTACGCTCCAAATCGTTAGTCTGGCGACTAAAATACGCGGCGGCTTTCTTCTCTCCATTCGAACTGAGTTGCATTAAAACTCCAGCTATTCCTAGTTGACTAGCATCCGTATGAAGTTCATGATCGCATTTCGGATTATAGATTGCCAATACCGGTGACTCACACAACTTCTTCTTAAGTGTGTTGAATGCAACATCCTGGTCTTGCGTCTATTGAAACTTCGCATCGTTTTTAAGCAAAATATTTAAAGGACTGCAATAGATGCATAATTCTCGATAAATCGCCGAAAATAACCGGTTAAGCCAATAAATCTTTTAATTTCACGTAAGTTTGTAGGTGCTCGAAACTCGTTTATTATGTATGGTGCAAACATTCTGTAAATTAGACGCAATTGCAATTTAATTCTTTTTTTGTAAAATGTTGCACCCTTTGCTATATTTTGCGCCCTTCTGTAGAGGTGCAAACATTTTGTAAATTAGACGCATTTGCAATTTCATTCTTTTTTGAAAATGTTGCGCCCCTTTCTATATTTTGCGCACTTCTGTAGAGGAGCAAACATTTTGTACATTTTGTGCATTTGCATTTTTTTTTAATTTTGCACAGTTTTCTATATTTTTGGCCCTTCTGTAGAGGCGCAAACATTTTGTAAATTAGATGCATTTTCAATTTTATTCTTTTTTGTAAAATTTTGCGCCCTTTTCTATATTTTGCGACGATCTAAAGAGGCGCAAACATTTTGTAAACTTCGTGCATTTGCATTTTTTTTTTTTTTTGAAAAGTTTGCGCCCTTCTCTAGAGGCGCTAAAAATCTTTTTTGCGCCTTTCTCTATATTTCGCGCACTTCTGTAGCGGCGCAAACATTTTGTTAATTACGCTCATTTGTAATTTTATTTTTTTTTGTATTGAAAATTTTGCGCCTTTCACTATTTTTTGCGCCCTAGAGGCGCAAAAATTTTGTAAATTTGGCGCATTTTCAAATTTTTTTTTTTTTGAAAATTTTGCAAATTAGGCGCATTTGCAATTTTATGCTTTTATGAAAAGTTTGCGTCTTTTTCCATAATTTTCGCCCTTCTTTAGAGACGCAAAGTTTTTTAAATTAGGTGCATTTGCAATTTATTCTTATTGAAAATTTGTCGATCTTATGTACATTAGCCGCATTTGCCATTTTATGCTTTTTGAAAATTTTGCGCTTTTTTCTATTTTCTGCGCCCTTTTGTAGAGACGCAAAAATTTTCTAAATTAGGTGCATTTGCAATTTTATTTATTTTTGAAAATTTTGCGCCCTTATGTAGAGGCGCAAAAATTTTGTAAATTAGGCGCATTCGCAATGTTATGCCTTTTCAATATTTTGCGCCTTTCTGCATATTTAGCGCCCTTCTGTACATGCTCAACGATTTTGTAAATTAGGTGCATTTGCAATGTTATGCTTTTTTGAAAATTTTGCTCCTTTTTCTATATATTTTGCGACCTTCTGTAGACGCGCAAAATTTTGTAAATTAGGTACATTTGCAATTTTATTCTTTTTTGAAAACTTTGAGCCTTTCTCTATATTTTCCGCCCTTCTCTAGAGGCGCAAAAATTTTGTAAATTAGGTGCATTTGCAATTTTATTCTTTTTTGAAAATTTTGCGCTTTTTTATAAAATAGGAGCAAAGATTTTGTAAATTAGGTGCATTTGCAATTTTATGCTTTTTTGAACATTTTGCGCCTTTCTCTATATTTTGCGACCTTCTGTAGAGGAGCAAAAATTTTGTAAATTAGGCGCATTTGCAATTTTATGCTTTTTTGAACATTTTGCGCCTTTCTCTATATTTTGCGACCTTCTGTAGACGCGCAAAATTTTGTAAATTAGGTGCATTTGCCGTTTTATGCTTTTTTAAAATTTTTTCGCCTTTCTCTATATTTCACGCCTTTCTGTAGATGCGCAAAGATTTTGTAAATTAGGTGCATTTGCAATTTTATGCTTCTTTAAAAATTTTGCACCTTTGTCCATATTTTGCGCCCATCTTTAAAGGGCAAAGATTTTGTAAATTAGGTGCATTTGCAATTTTATTCTTTTTTGAAAACTTTGCGACTTTCTCTATATTTTGCGCCCTTCTGTAGATGCGAAAAGATTTTGTAAATTAGGTGCATTTGCAATTTTATGCTTTTTTGAAAATTTTGCGCCTTTCTCTATATTTTGCGCCCTTCTGTAGTGGTGCAAACATTTTGTAAATTATTCGCATTTGAAATTTTATGCTTTTATGACAATGTTGCGCCACTTTCTATATTTTGCGCATTTCTGTAGAGGAGCAAACATTTTGTAAATTTGGTGCATTTGTATTTTTTTTTTTTAATTTTGCACCCTTTTCTATATTTTGTAAATTAGGTGCATTTGCAATTTTTTTTCTTTTTTGAAAATTTTGCGCCCTTCTTTGGAGGCGCAAAATGTTGTAAATTAGGTACATTTGCAATTTTATTCTTTTTTTAAAATTTAGAGCCTTTCTCTATATTTTCCGCTCTTCTCTAGAGGCGTAAAAATTTTGTAAATTAGGTGCATTTGCAATTTTATTCTTTTTTAAAAATGTTGTGCCTTTCTCTATATTTTCCCCCCTTCTGTAGATGCGCAAAAATTTTGTAAATTAGGTGCATTTGCAATTTTTTCCTTTTTTGAAAATTTTGCGTCTTTCTGTATATTTTACGGCGCAAAAATTTTGTAAATTATGCGCATTTGCAATTTTATGCTTTTTGAAAATTTTGCGCCCTTATGTAGAGGCGCAAAAATTTTGTAAATTAGGCGCATTTGCAATTTTATGCCTTTTGAATATTTTGCGCCCTTCTGTACATGCTCAACGATTTTGTAAATTAGGTGCATTTGCAATGTTATGCTTTTTTGAAAATTTTGCTCCTTTCTCTATATATTTTGCGACCTTCTGTAGAGGCGCAAAATTTTGTAAATTAGGTACATTTGCAATTTTATTCTTTTTTGAAAATTTTGAGCCTTTCTCTATATTTTCCGCCCTTCTGTAGATGCGCAAAAATTTTGTAAATTAGGTGCATTTGCAATTTTTTTCTTTTTTGAAAATTTTGCGTCTTTCTGTATATTTTACGGCGCTTTAATTTTGTAAATTAGGTGCATTTGCAATTTTATTCTTTTTTGAAAATTTTGCGTCTTTTTGTATATTTTACGGCGCTTTAATTTTGTAAATTAGGTGCATTTGCAATTTTATTCTTTTTTGAAAATTTTGCGCTTTTTTATAAAATAGGAGCAAAGATTTTGTAAATTAAGTGCATTTGCAATTTTATGCTTTTTTGAACATTTTGCGCCTTTCTCTATATTTTGCGACCTTCTGTAGAGGAGCAAAAATTTTGTAAATTTGGCGCATTTGTAATTTTATGCTTTTTTGAACATTTTGTGCCTTTCTCTATATTTTGCGACCTTCTGTAGAGGAGCAAAAATTTTGTAAATTAGGCGCATTTGCAATTTTATGCTTTTTTAAAAATGTTGCACATTTGTCAATATTTTGCGCACTTCTTTAAAGGGCAAAGATTTTTTAAATTAGGTGCATTTGCCGTTTTATGCTTTTTTAAAAAATTTTCGCCTTTCTCTATATTTCACGCCTTTCTGTAGATGCGCTTCTGTAGAAGCGCAACAATTTTATAAATTAGGTACATTTGCAATTTAATTTTTTTTTTTTTTTAATTTTGCGCCTTTTTCTATATTTTGCGACCTTCTCTAGAGGCGCAAAAATTTTGAAAATTAAGTACATTTGCAATTTTATCCTTTTTTGAAAATTTTGAGACTTTCTCCGTATTTTTCGCACTTCTGTAGATGCGTTAAAATTTTGTAAATTAGGCGCCTTTCACAATATTTTCCGACCTTCTGTAGAGCCGAAAAATTTTATAAATTAAGTGCATTTGCAATTTATTCTTTTTAAAATTTTATCTATATTTTGTAAATTATGTGCATTTGGAATTTTGCGCCCTTCTCTAGAGGCGCAAAAATTTTGTAAATAATGCGTATTTACAATTTTATGCATTTTTGAAAATATTGCAACCTTTTTCATATTTTGCGCCCTTCTGTAGAGCCGCAAACATTTTGTAAATTTGGTGCATTTGCAATTTTCTTTTTTTTTTTGAAAATTTTGCGCCCTTTTCTAGATTTTTCAACCTTTTGTAGAGGCGCATAAATTTTGTAAATTAGGCGCATTTGCAATTCTACACTTTTTTGAAAATTTTGCGCCTTTCACTATATTTTGCGCCTTTCTGTAGTGATGCAAACATTTTGTAAATTAGGCGCATTTACAATTTTATGCATTTTTGAAAATATTGCACCCTTTTCCATATTTTGCGCCCTTCTGTAGAGCCGCAAACATTTTGTAAATTTGGTGCATTTGCAATTTTCTTTTTTTTTTTTTGAAATTTTTGCGCCCTTTTCTAGATTTTTCTAGATTTTTATTCTTTTTCGAAAATTTTGCCCCCTTTTCTATATTTTGCTCCTATCTGTTGCGCCCTTTTGTAAATGAGGTGCATTTGCAATTTTATTCTTTTTTGAAAACTTTTCACCCTTTTCTATATATTGTGCCCTTCTGCAGAGGCGCAAACAGTTCGTAAATTTGGTGCATTTGCAATTTGTTTTTTTTTTTTTTTGAAAATTTTGCACCCTTTTATATATTTTGCGCCCTTCTGTAGAGGCGTATACATTTTGTAAATTAGGCGCATTTGCAATTTTATTCTTTTTCGAAAATTTTGCCCCCTTTTCTATATTTTGCTCCTTTCTGTTGCGCCCTTTTGTAAATGAGGTGCATTTGCAATTTATTCTTTTTAAAATTTTGTCTATATTTTGTAAACTTCGTGCATTTGCAATTTTATTTTTTTTTGAAAAGTTTGCGCCCTTCTCTAGAGGCGCTAAAAATCTTTTTTGCGCCTTTCTCTATATTTCGCGCACTTCTGTAGCGGCGCAAACATTTTGTTAATTATGCTCATTTGTAATTTTTTTTTTTTTTGTATTGAAAATTTTGCGCCCTAGAGGCGCAAAAATTTTGTAAATTTGGCGCATTTGCAAATTTTTTTTTTTTTTTGAAAATTTTGCAAATTAGGCGCATTTGCAATTTTATGCTTTTATGAAAAGTTTGCGTCTTTTTCCATAATTTTCGCCCATCTTTAGAGAAGCAAATTTTTTTAAATTAGGTGCATTTGCAATTTATTCTTATTGAAAATTTGTCGATCTTATGTACATTAGGCGCATTTGCAATTTTATGCTTTTTGAAAATTTTACGCTTTTTTCTATTTTTTGCGCCCTTTTGTAGAGACGCAAAAATTTTCTAAATTAGGTGCATTTGCAATTTTATTTATTTTTGAAAATTTTGCGCCCTTATGTAGAGGCGCAAAAATTTTGTAAATTAGGCGCATTCGCAATGTTATGCCTTTTCAATATTTTGCGCCTTTCTGCATATTTAGCGCCCTTCTGTACATGCTCAACGATTTTGTAAATTAGGTGCATTTGCAATGTTATGCTTTTTTGAAAATTTTGCTCCTTTTTCTATATATTTTGCGACCTTCTGTAGACGCGCAAAATTTTGTAAATTAGGTACATTTGCAATTTTATTCTTTTTTGAAAACTTTGAGCCTTTCTCTATATTTTCCGCCCTTCTCTAGAGGCGCAAAAATTTTGTAAATTAGGTGCATTTGCAATTTTATTCTTTTTTGAAAATTTTGCGCTTTTTTATAAAATAGGAGCAAAGATTTTGTAAATTAGGTGCATTTGCAATTTTATGCTTTTTTGAACATTTTGCGCCTTTCTCTATATTTTGCGACCTTCTGTAGAGGAGCAAAAATTTTGTAAATTAGGCGCATTTGCAATTTTATGCTTTTTTGAACATTTTGCGCCTTTCTCTATATTTTGCGACCTTCTGTAGACGCGCAAAATTTTGTAAATTAGGTGCATTTGCCGTTTTATGCTTTTTTAAAAATTTTTCGCCTTTCTCTATATTTCACGCCTTTCTGTAGATGCGCAAAGATTTTGTAAATTAGGCGCATTTGCAATTTTATGCTTCTTTAAAAATGTTGCACCTTTGTCCATATTTTGCGCCCATCTTTAAAGGGCAAAGATTTTGTAAATTAGGTGCATTTGCAATTTTATTCTTTTTTGAAAACTTTGCGACTTTCTCTATATTTTGCGCCCTTCTGTAGATGCATTGCAATTTTATTCTTTTTTAAAAATGTTGTGCCTTTCTCTATATTTTCCCCCCTTCTGTAGATGCGCAAAAATTTTGTAAATTAGGTGCATTTGCAATTTTTTCCTTTTTTGAAAATTTTGAGTCTTTCTGTATATTTTACGGCGCAAAAATTTTGTAAATTATGCGCATTTGCAATTTTATTCTTTTTGAAAATTTTGCGCCCTTATGTAGAGGCGCAAAAATTTTGTAAATTAGGCGCATTTGCAATTTTATGCCTTTTGAATATTTTGCGCCTTTCTGCATATTTTGCGCCCTTCTGTACATGCTCAACGATTTTGTAAATTAGGTGCATTTGCAATGTTATGCTTTTTTGAAAATTTTGCTCCTTTCTCTATATATTTTGCGACCTTCTGTAGAGCCGAAAAATTTTATAAATTAAGTGCATTTGCAATTTATTCTTTTTAAAATTTTATCTATATTTTGTAAATTATGTGCATTTGGAATTTTGCGCCCTTCTCTAGAGGCGCAAAAATTTTGTAAATAATGCGTATTTACAATTTTATGCATTTTTGAAAATATTGCAACCTTTTTCATATTTTGCGCCCTTCTGTAGAGCCGCAAACATTTTGTAAATTTGGTGCATTTGCAATTTTCTTTTTTTTTTTTGAAAATTTTGCGCCCTTTTCTAGATTTTTCAACCTTTTGTAGAGGCGCATACATTTTGTAAATTAGGCGCATTTGCAATTCTACACTTTTTTGAAAATTTTGCGCCTTTCACTATATTTTGCGCCTTTCTGTAGTGATGCAAACATTTTGTAAATTAGGCGCATTTACAATTTTATGCATTTTTGAAAATATTGCACCCTTTTCCATATTTTGCGCCCTTCTGTAGAGCCGCAAACATTTTGTAAATTTGGTGCATTTGCAATTTTCTTTTTTTTTTTTGAAATTTTTGCGCCCTTTTCTAGATTTTTCCCCCTTTTGTAGAGGCGTATACATTTTGTAAATTATGCGCATTTGCAATTTTATTCTTTTTCGAAAATTTTGCCCCCTTTTCTATATTTTGCTCCTTTCTGTTGCGCCCTTTTGTAAATGAGGTGCATTTGCAATTTTATTCTTTTTTGAAAACTTTTCACCCTTTTCTATATATTGTGCCCTTCTGCAGAGGCGCAAACAGTTTGTAAATGAGGTGCATTTGCAATTTATTCTTTTTAAAATTTTGTCTATATTTTGTAAATTATGTGCATTTGGAATTTTGCGCCCTTCTCTAGAGGCGCAAAAATTTTGTAAATAAGGCTTATTTACAATTTTATGCATTTTTGAAAATATTGCACCCTTTTCCATATTTTGCGCCCTTCTGTAGAGCCGCAAACATTTTGTAAATTTGGTGCATTTGCAATTTTCTTTTTTTTTTTTGAAAATTTTGCGCCCTTTTCTAGATTTTTCAACCTTTTGTAGAGGCGCATACATTTTGTAAATTAGGCGCATTTGCAATTCTACACTTTTTTGAAAATTTTGCGGCTTTCACTATATTTTGCGCCTTTCTGTAGTGATGCAAACATTTTGTAAATTAGGCGCATTTACAATTTTATGCATTTTTGAAAATATTGCACCCTTTTCCATATTTTGCGCCCTTCTGTAGAGCCGCAAACATTTTGTAAATTTGGTGCATTTGCAATTTTCTTTTTTTTTTTTGAAATTTTTGCGCCCTTTTCTAGATTTTTCTAGATTTTTATTCTTTTTCGAAAATTTTGCCCCCTTTCTATATTTTGCTCCTTTCTGTTGCGCCCTTTTGTAAATGAGGTGCATTTGCAATTTTATTCTTTTTTGAAAACTTTTCACCCTTTTCTATATATTGTGCCCTTCTGCAGAGGCGCAAACAGTTTGTAAATTTGGTGCATTTGCAATTTGTTTTTTTTTTTTTTTGAAAATGTTGCACCCTTTTATATATTTTGCGCCCTTCTGTAGAGGCGTATACATTTTGTAAATTAGCCGCATTTGCAATTTTATTCTTTTTCGAAAATTTTGCCCCCTTTTCTATATTTTGCTCCTTTCTGTTGCGCCCTTTTGTAAATGAGGTGCATTTGCAATTTATTCTTTTTAAAATTTTGTCTATATTTTGTAAACTTCGTGCATTTGCAATTTTATTTTTTTTTGAAAAGTTTGCGCCCTTCTCTAGAGGCGCTAAAAATCTTTTTTGCGCCTTTCTCTATATTTCGCGCACTTCTGTAGCGCGCAAACATTTTGTTAATTATGCTCATTTGTAATTTTATTTTTTTTTTGTATTGAAAATTTTGCGCCTTTCTCTATTTTTTGCGCCCTAGAGGCGCAAAAATTTTGTAAATTTGGCGCATTTGCAAATTTTTTTTTTTTTTTGAAAATTTTGCAAATTAGGCGCATTTGCAATTTTATGCTTTTATGAAAAGTTTGCGTCTTTTTCCATAATTTTCGCCCTTCTTTAGAGACGCAAAGTTTTTTAAATTAGGTGCATTTGCAATTTAGTCTTATTGAAAATTTGTCGATCTTATGTACATTAGGCGCATTTGCAATTTTATGCTTTTTGAAAATTTTGCGCTTTTTTCTATTTTTTGCGCCCTTTTGTAGAGACGTAAAAATTTTCTAAATTAGGTGCATTTGCAATTTTATTTATTTTTGAAAATTTTGCGCCCTTATGTAGAGGCGCAAAAATTTTGTAAATTAGGCGCATTCGCAATGTTATGCCTTTTCAATATTTTGCGCCTTTCTGCATATTTAGCGCCCTTCTGTACATGCTCAACGATTTTGTGAATTAGGTACATTTGCAATTTTATTCTTTTTTGAAAACTTTGAGCCTTTCTCTTTATTTTCCGCCCTTCTCTAGAGGCGCAAAAATTTTGTAAATTAGGTGCATTTGCAATTTTATTCTTTTTTGAAAATTTTGCGCTTTTTTATAAAATAGGTGCAAAGATTTTGTAAATTAGGTGCATTTGCAATTTTATGCTTTTTTGAACATTTTGCGCCTTTCTCTATATTTTGCGACCTTCTGTAGAGGAGCAAAAATTTTGTAAATTAGGCGCATTTGCAATTTTATGCTTTTTTGAACATTTTGCGCCTTTCTCTATATTTTGCGACCTTCTGTAGACGCGCAAAATTTTGTAAATTAGGTGCATTTGCCGCTTTATGCTTTTTTAAAAAATTTTCGCCTTTCTCTATATTTCACGCCTTTCTGTAGATGCGCAAAGATTTTGTAAATTAGGTGCATTTGCAATTTTATGCTTTTTTGAACATTTTGCGCCTTTCTCTATATTTTGCGACCTTCTGTAGAGGAGCAAAAATTTTGTAAATTAGGCGCATTTGCAATTTTATGCTTTTTTGAACATTTTGCGCCTTTCTCTATATTTTGCGACCTTCTGTAGACGCGCAAAATTTTGTAAATTAGGTGCATTTGCCGCTTTATGCTTTTTTAAAAAATGTTCGCCTTTCTCTATATTTCACGCCTTTCTGTAGATGCGCAAAGATTTTGTAAATTAGGTGCATTTGCAATTTTATTCTTTTTTGAAAATTTTGCGCTTTTTTATAAAATAGGTGCAAAGATTTTGTAAATTAGGTGCATTTGCAATTTTATGCTTTTTTGAACATTTTGCGCCTTTCTCTATATTTTGCGACCTTCTGTAGACGCGCAAAATTTTGTAAATTAGGTGCATTTGCCGCTTTATTCTTTTTTGAAAACTTTGCGACTTTCTCTATATTTTGCGCCCTTCTGTAGATGCGCAAAAATTTTGTAAATTAGGTGCATTTGCAATTTTTTCCTTTTTTGAAAATTTTGCGTCTTTCTGTATATTTTACGGCGCAAAAATTTTGTAAATTATGCGCATTTGCAATTTTATGCTTTTATGACAATGTTGCGCCACTTTCTATATTTTGCGCATTTCTGTAGAGGAGCAAACATTTTGTAAATTTGGTGCATTTGTATTTTTTTTTTAATTTTGCACCCTTTTCTATATTTTTGGCCCTTCTGTAGAGGCGCAAACATTTTGTAAATTAGATGCATTTCCAATTTTATTCTTTTTTTAAAATTTTGCGCCCTTTTCTATATTTTGCGACCTTCTAAAGAGGCGCAAACATTTTGTAAACTTCGTGCATTTGCAATTTTATTCTTTTTTTGAAAATTTTGCGCCCTTCTGTAGAGGCGCAAAATTTTTTAAATTAGGTACATTTGCAATTTTATTCTTTTTTAAAAATTTTGAGCCTTTCTCTATATTTTCCGCTCTTCTCTAGAGGCGTAAAAATTTTGTAAATTAGGTGCATTTGCAATTTTATGCATTTTTGAAAATATTGCACCCTTTTCCATATTTTGCGCCCTTCTGTAGAGCCGCAAACATTTTGTAAATTTGGTGCATTTGCAATTTTCTTTTTTTTTTTTTGAAATTTTTGCGCCCTTTTCTAGATTTTTCCCCCTTTTGTAGAGGCGTATACATTTTGTAAATTATGCGCATTTGCAATTTTATTCTTTTTCGAAAATTTTGAGTCTTTCTGTATATTTTACGGCGCAAAAATTTTGTAAATTATGCGCATTTGCAATTTTATTCTTTTTGAAAATTTTGCGCCCTTATGTAGAGGCGCAAAAATTTTGTAAATTAGGCGCATTTGCAATTTTATGCCTTTTGAATATTTTGCGCCTTTCTGCATATTTTGCGCCCTTCTGTACATGCTCAACGATTTTGTAAATTAGGTGCATTTGCAATGTTATGCTTTTTTGAAAATTTTGCTCCTTTCTCTATATATTTTGCGACCTTCTGTAGAGCCGAAAAATTTTATAAATTAAGTGCATTTGCAATTTATTCTTTTTAAAATTTTATCTATATTTTGTAAATTATGTGCATTTGGAATTTTGCGCCCTTCTCTAGAGGCGCAAAAATTTTGTAAATAATGCGTATTTACAATTTTATGCATTTTTGAAAATATTGCAACCTTTTTCATATTTTGCGCCCTTCTGTAGAGCCGCAAACATTTTGTAAATTTGGTGCATTTGCAATTTTCTTTTTTTTTTTTGAAAATTTTGCGCCCTTTTCTAGATTTTTCAACCTTTTGTAGAGGCGCATACATTTTGTAAATTAGGCGCATTTGCAATTCTACACTTTTTTGAAAATTTTGCGCCTTTCACTATATTTTGCGCCTTTCTGTAGTGATGCAAACATTTTGTAAATTAGGCGCATTTACAATTTTATGCATTTTTGAAAATATTGCACCCTTTTCCATATTTTGCGCCCTTCTGTAGAGCCGCAAACATTTTGTAAATTTGGTGCATTTGCAATTTTCTTTTTTTTTTTTTGAAATTTTTGCGCCCTTTTCTAGATTTTTCCCCCTTTTGTAGAGGCGTATACATTTTGTAAATTATGCGCATTTGCAATTTTATTCTTTTTCGAAAATTTTGCCCCCTTTTCTATATTTTGCTCCTTTCTGTTGCGCCCTTTTGTAAATGAGGTGCATTTGCAATTTTATTCTTTTTTGAAAACTTTTCACCCTTTTCTATATATTGTGCCCTTCTGCAGAGGCGCAAACAGTTTGTAAATGAGGTGCATTTGCAATTTATTCTTTTTAAAATTTTGTCTATATTTTGTAAATTATGTGCATTTGGAATTTTGCGCCCTTCTCTAGAGGCGCAAAAATTTTGTAAATAAGGCTTATTTACAATTTTATGCATTTTTGAAAATATTGCACCCTTTTCCATATTTTGCGCCCTTCTGTAGAGCCGCAAACATTTTGTAAATTTGGTGCATTTGCAATTTTCTTTTTTTTTTTTGAAAATTTTGCGCCCTTTTCTAGATTTTTCAACCTTTTGTAGAGGCGCATACATTTTGTAAATTAGGCGCATTTGCAATTCTACACTTTTTTGAAAATTTTGCGGCTTTCACTATATTTTGCGCCTTTCTGTAGTGATGCAAACATTTTGTAAATTAGGCGCATTTACAATTTTATGCATTTTTGAAAATATTGCACCCTTTTCCATATTTTGCGCCCTTCTGTAGAGCCGCAAACATTTTGTAAATTTGGTGCATTTGCAATTTTCTTTTTTTTTTTTGAAATTTTTGCGCCCTTTTCTAGATTTTTCTAGATTTTTATTCTTTTTCGAAAATTTTGCCCCCTTTCTATATTTTGCTCCTTTCTGTTGCGCCCTTTTGTAAATGAGGTGCATTTGCAATTTTATTCTTTTTTGAAAACTTTTCACCCTTTTCTATATATTGTGCCCTTCTGCAGAGGCGCAAACAGTTTGTAAATTTGGTGCATTTGCAATTTGTTTTTTTTTTTTTTTGAAAATGTTGCACCCTTTTATATATTTTGCGCCCTTCTGTAGAGGCGTATACATTTTGTAAATTAGCCGCATTTGCAATTTTATTCTTTTTCGAAAATTTTGCCCCCTTTTCTATATTTTGCTCCTTTCTGTTGCGCCCTTTTGTAAATGAGGTGCATTTGCAATTTATTCTTTTTAAAATTTTGTCTATATTTTGTAAACTTCGTGCATTTGCAATTTTATTTTTTTTTGAAAAGTTTGCGCCCTTCTCTAGAGGCGCTAAAAATCTTTTTTGCGCCTTTCTCTATATTTCGCGCACTTCTGTAGCGCGCAAACATTTTGTTAATTATGCTCATTTGTAATTTTATTTTTTTTTTGTATTGAAAATTTTGCGCCTTTCTCTATTTTTTGCGCCCTAGAGGCGCAAAAATTTTGTAAATTTGGCGCATTTGCAAATTTTTTTTTTTTTTTGAAAATTTTGCAAATTAGGCGCATTTGCAATTTTATGCTTTTATGAAAAGTTTGCGTCTTTTTCCATAATTTTCGCCCTTCTTTAGAGACGCAAAGTTTTTTAAATTAGGTGCATTTGCAATTTAGTCTTATTGAAAATTTGTCGATCTTATGTACATTAGGCGCATTTGCAATTTTATGCTTTTTGAAAATTTTGCGCTTTTTTCTATTTTTTGCGCCCTTTTGTAGAGACGTAAAAATTTTCTAAATTAGGTGCATTTGCAATTTTATTTATTTTTGAAAATTTTGCGCCCTTATGTAGAGGCGCAAAAATTTTGTAAATTAGGCGCATTCGCAATGTTATGCCTTTTCAATATTTTGCGCCTTTCTGCATATTTAGCGCCCTTCTGTACATGCTCAACGATTTTGTGAATTAGGTACATTTGCAATTTTATTCTTTTTTGAAAACTTTGAGCCTTTCTCTTTATTTTCCGCCCTTCTCTAGAGGCGCAAAAATTTTGTAAATTAGGTGCATTTGCAATTTTATTCTTTTTTGAAAATTTTGCGCTTTTTTATAAAATAGGTGCAAAGATTTTGTAAATTAGGTGCATTTGCAATTTTTTGCTTTTTTGAACATTTTGCGCCTTTCTCTATATTTTGCGACCTTCTGTAGAGGAGCAAAAATTTTGTAAATTAGGCGCATTTGCAATTTTATGCTTTTTTGAACATTTTGCGCCTTTCTCTATATTTTGCGACCTTCTGTAGACGCGCAAAATTTTGTAAATTAGGTGCATTTGCCGCTTTATGCTTTTTTAAAAAATTTTCGCCTTTCTCTATATTTCACGCCTTTCTGTAGATGCGCAAAGATTTTGTAAATTAGGTGCATTTGCAATTTTATGCTTTTTTGAACATTTTGCGCCTTTCTCTATATTTTGCGACCTTCTGTAGAGGAGCAAAAATTTTGTAAATTAGGCGCATTTGCAATTTTATGCTTTTTTGAACATTTTGCGCCTTTCTCTATATTTTGCGACCTTCTGTAGACGCGCAAAATTTTGTAAATTAGGTGCATTTGCCGCTTTATGCTTTTTTAAAAAATGTTCGCCTTTCTCTATATTTCACGCCTTTCTGTAGATGCGCAAAGATTTTGTAAATTAGGTGCATTTGCAATTTTATTCTTTTTTGAAAATTTTGCGCTTTTTTATAAAATAGGTGCAAAGATTTTGTAAATTAGGTGCATTTGCAATTTTATGCTTTTTTGAACATTTTGCGCCTTTCTCTATATTTTGCGACCTTCTGTAGACGCGCAAAATTTTGTAAATTAGGTGCATTTGCCGCTTTATTCTTTTTTGAAAACTTTGCGACTTTCTCTATATTTTGCGCCCTTCTGTAGATGCGCAAAAATTTTGTAAATTAGGTGCATTTGCAATTTTTTCCTTTTTTGAAAATTTTGCGTCTTTCTGTATATTTTACGGCGCAAAAATTTTGTAAATTATGCGCATTTGCAATTTTATGCTTTTATGACAATGTTGCGCCACTTTCTATATTTTGCGCATTTCTGTAGAGGAGCAAACATTTTGTAAATTTGGTGCATTTGTATTTTTTTTTTAATTTTGCACCCTTTTCTATATTTTTGGCCCTTCTGTAGAGGCGCAAACATTTTGTAAATTAGATGCATTTCCAATTTTATTCTTTTTTTAAAATTTTGCGCCCTTTTCTATATTTTGCGACCTTCTAAAGAGGCGCAAACATTTTGTAAACTTCGTGCATTTGCAATTTTATTCTTTTTTTGAAAATTTTGCGCACTTCTGTAGAGGCGCAAAATTTTTTAAATTAGGTACATTTGCAATTTTATTCTTTTTTAAAAATTTTGAGCCTTTCTCTATATTTTCCGCTCTTCTCTAGAGGCGTAAAAATTTTGTAAATTAGGTGCATTTGCAATTTTATTCTTTTTTAAAAATGTTGTGCCTTTCTCTATATTTTCCCCCCTTCTGTAGATGCGCAAAAATTTTGTAAATTAGGTGCATTTGCAATTTTTTCCTTTTTTGAAAATTTTGCGTCTTTCTGTATATTTTACGGCGCAAAAATTTTGTAAATTATGCGCATTTGCAATTTTATGCTTTTTGAAAATTTTGCGCCCTTATGTAGAGGCGCAAAAATTTTGTAAATTAGGCGCATTTGCAATTTTATGCATTTTGAATATTTTGCGCCTTTCTGCATATTTTGCGCCCTTCTGTACATGCTTAACGATTTTGTAAATTAGGCGCATTTGCAATTTTATTCTTTTTTGAAAATTTTGCGTCTTTCTGTATATTTTACGGCGCAAAAATTTTGTAAATTAGGTGCATTTGCAATTTTATTCTTTTTTGAAAATTTTGCGTCTTTCTGTATATTTTACGGCGCTTTAATTTTGTAAATTAGGTGCATTTTCAATTTTATTCTTTTTTGAAAATTTTGCGTCTTTCTGTATATTTTACGGCGCTTTAATTTTGTAAATTAGGTGCATTTGCAATTTTATTCTTTTTTGAAAATTTTGCGTCTTTCTGTATATTTTACGGCGCTTTAATTTTGTAAATTAGGTGCATTTGCAATTTTATTCTTTTTTGAAAATTTTGCGTCTTTCTGTATATTTTACGGCGCTTTAATTTTGTAAATTAGGTGCATTTGCAATTTTATTCTTTTTTGAAAATTTTGCGCTTTTTTATAAAATAGGAGCAAAGATTTTGTAAATTAGGTGCATTTGCAATTTTATGCTTTTTTGAACATTTTGCGTCTTTCTGTATATTTTACGGCGCTTTAATTTTGTAAATTAGGTGCATTTGCAATTTTTTCCTTTTTTGAAAATTTTGCGTCTTTCTGTATATTTTACGGCGCTTTAATTTTGTAAATTAGGTGCATTTGCAATTTTATTCTTTTTTGAAAATTTTGCGTCTTTCTGTATATTTTACGGCGCTTTAATTTTGTAAATTAGGTGCATTTGCAATTTTATTCTTTTTTGAAAATTTTGTGCTTTTTTATAAAATAGGAGCAAAGATTTTGTAAATTAGGTGCATTTGCAATTTTATGCTTTTTTGAACATTTTGCGCCTTTCTCTATATTTTGCGACCTTCTGTAGAGGAGCAAAAATTTTGTAAATTAGGCGCATTTGCAATTTTATGCTTTTTTAAAAATGTTGCACATTTGTCAATATTTTGCGCACTTCTTTAAAGGGCAAAGATTTTTTAAATTAGGTGCATTTGCCGTTTTATGCTTTTTTAAAAAATTTTCGCCTTTCTCTATATTTCACGCCTTTCTGTAGATGCGCTTCTGTAGAAGCGCAACAATTTTATAAATTAGGTACATTTGCAATTTTATCCTTTTTTTTTTTTTTGAAATTTTTGCGCCTTTTTCTATATTTTGCGACCTTCTCTAGAGGCGCAAAAATTTTGAAAATTAAGTACATTTGCAATTTTATCCTTTTTTGAAAATTTTGCGACTTTCTCCGTATTTTTCGCACTTCTGTAGATGCGTTAAAATTTTGTAAATTAGGCGCCTTTCACAATATTTTCCGACCTTCTGTAGAGCCGAAAAATTTTATAAATTAAGTGCATTTGCAATTTATTCTTTTTAAAATTTTATCTATATTTTGTAAATTATGTGCATTTGGAATTTTGCGCCCTTCTCTAGAGGCGCAAAAATTTTGTAAATAATGCGTATTTACAATTTTATGCATTTTTGAAAATATTGCAACCTTTTTCATATTTTGCGCCCTTCTGTAGAGCCGCAAACATTTTGTAAATTTGGTGCATTTGCAATTTTCTTTTTTTTTTTTGAAAATTTTGCGCCCTTTTCTAGATTTTTCAACCTTTTGTAGAGGCGCATACATTTTGTAAATTAGGCGCATTTGCAATTCTACACTTTTTTGAAAATTTTGCGCCTTTCACTATATTTTGCGCCTTTCTGTAGTGATGCAAACATTTTGTAAATTAGGCGCATTTACAATTTTATGCATTTTTGAAAATATTGCACCCTTTTCCATATTTTGCGCCCTTCTGTAGAGCCGCAAACATTTTGTAAATTTGGTGCATTTGCAATTTTCTTTTTTTTTTTGAAATTTTTGCGCCCTTTTCTAGATTTTTCCCCCTTTTGTAGAGGCGTATACATTTTGTAAATTAGGCGCATTTGCAATTTTATTCTTTTTCGAAAATTTTGCCCCCTTTTCTATATTTTGCTCCTTTCTGTTGCGACCTTTTGTAAATGAGGTGCATTTGCAATTTTATTCTTTTTTGAAAACTTTTCACCCTTTTCTATATATTGTGCCCTTCTGCAGAGGCGCAAACAGTTTGTAAATTTGGTGCATTTGCAATTTGTTTTTTTTTTTTTGAAAATTTTGCACCCTTTTATATATTTTGCGCCCTTCTGTAGAGGCGTATACATTTTGTAAATTAGGCGCATTTGCAATTTTATTCTTTTTCGAAAATTTTGCCCCCTTTTCTATATTTTGCTCCTTTCTGTTGCGCTCTTTTGTAAATGAGGTGCATTCGCAATTTATTCTTTTTAAAATTTTGTCTATATTTTGTAAATTATGTGCATTTGGAATTTTGCGCCCTTCTGTAGAGGCGCAAAAATTTTGTAAATGAGGTGCATTTGCAATTTTATTCTTTTTCGAAAAGTTTGCGCCTTTTTCTATATTTGGCGCCCTTCTGTAGATGCTCATAGATTTTGAAAATAAGGTGCATTTGCAAATTTATGCTCTTTTGAAAAATTTTGCGTCTTTTTCCATAATTTTCGCTCTTAGAGGTGCAAAAATTTTGTAAATTAGGTGCATTTGCAATTTATTCTTTTTTTAAAATTGTTCGCCCTTATTTAGAGGCTCAAAAATTTTGTAAATTAGGTGCATTTGCAATTTTATACTTTTTTGAATATTTTGCGCATTTTCAATTTTATGCTCTTTTGAACATTTTGATCCTTTTTATATATTTGGTGCCCTTCTGTAGATGCTCATAGATTTTGTAAATTAGGTGCATTTGCAATTTTATACTTTTTTGAAAATTTTGCGCTTTTTTATAAATTTTGCGCCCTTTTGTATGTTGCGCCTTCTGTAGAGGCGCAACATTTTGTAAATCTGGTGCATTTGCAAATTTATTCTTTTTTGAAAATTTTGCAAATTAGGTGCATTTGCAATTTTACATTTTTATACCCTACACCTATGAGGTACAGGGTATATTAACTTTGTGCATATATTGTAACGCCCCTTAGGAGGCGTGTTGCAATTTTATTCTTTTTTGAAAATTTTGCGACTTTATTCATATTTTGCGCGCTTCTTTAGGTGAGCAAAGATTTTGTAAATTAGGTGCACTTGCAATTTTATGCTTTTTTGAAAATGTTGCCTTTCTCTATATTTTGCGACCTTCTGTAGAAGCGCAACCATTTTATAAATTAGGTTCATTTGCAATTTAATTTTTTTTTTTGAAAATTTTGCGCCCTTATGTAGAGGCGCAAAAATTTTGTACATTAGGCGCATTTGCAATTTTATGTCTTTTGAATATTTTGCGCCCTTCTGTACATGCTCAACGATTTTGTAAATTAGGTGCATTTGCAATGTTATGCTTTTTTGAAAATTTTGCTCCTTTCTCTATATATTTTGCGACCTTCTGTAGAGGCGCAAAATTTTGTAAATTAGGTACATTTGCAATTTTATTCTTTTTTGAAAATTTTGAGCCTTTCTCTATATTTTCCGCCCTTCTGTAGATGCGCAAAAATTTTGTAAATTAGGTGCATTTGCAATTTTTTTCTTTTTTGAAAATTTTGCGTCTTTCTGTATATTTTACGGCGCTTTAATTTTGTAAATTAGGTGCATTTGCAATTTTATTCTTTTTTAAAAATTTTGCGTCTTTCTGTATATTTTACGGCGCTTTAATTTTGTAAATTAGGTGCTTTGCAATTTTATTTTTTTTTGAAAATTTTGCAAATTAGGTGCAAATTAGGTGCATTTGCCGTATTATGCTTTTTTAAAAAATTTTCGCCTTTCTCTATATTTCACGCCTTTCTGTAGATGCGCTTCTGTAGAAGCGCAACAATTTTATAAATTAGGTACATTTGCATTTTAATTTTTTTTTTTTGAAAATTTTGCGCCTTTTTCTATATTTTGCGACCTTCTCTAGAGGCGCAAAAATTTTGAAAATTAAGTACATTTGCAATTTTATCCTTTTTTGAAAATTTTGCGACTTTCTCCGTATTTTTCGCACTTCTGTAGATGCGTTAAAATTTTGTAAATTAGGCGCCTTTCACAATATTTTCCGACCTTCTGTAGAGCCGAAAAATTTTATAAATTAAGTGCATTTGCAATTTATTCTTTTTAAAATTTTATCTATATTTTGTAAATTATGTGCATTTGGAATTTTGCGCCCTTCTCTAGAGGCGCAAAAATTTTGTAAATAATGCGTATTTACAATTTTATGCATTTTTGAAAATATTGCAACCTTTTTCATATTTTGCGCCCTTCTGTAGAGCCGCAAACATTTTGTAAATTTGGTGCATTTGCAATTTTCTTTTTTTTTTTTGAAAATTTTGCGCCCTTTTCTAGATTTTTCAACCTTTTGTAGAGGCGCATACATTTTGTAAATTAGGCGCATTTGCAATTCTACACTTTTTTGAAAATTTTGCGCCTTTCACACTATTTTGCGCCTTTCTGTAGTGATGCAAACATTTTGTAAATTAGGCGCATTTACAATTTTATGCATTTTTGAAAATATTGCACCCTTTTCCATATTTTGCGCCCTTCTGTAGAGCCGCAAACATTTTGTAAATTTGGTGCATTTGCAATTTTCTTTTTTTTTTTTGAAATTTTTGCGCCCTTTTCTAGATTTTTCCCCCTTTTGTAGAGGCGTATACATTTTGTAAATTAGGCGCATTTGCAATTTTATTCTTTTTCGAAAATTTTGCCCCCTTTTCTATATTTTGCTCCTTTCTGTTGCGCCCTTTTGTAAATGAGGTGCATTTGCAATTTTATTCTTTTTTGAAAACTTTTCACCCTTTTCTATATATTGTGCCCTTCTGCAGAGGCGCAAACAGTTTGTAAATTTGGTGCATTTGCAATTTTTTTTTTTTTTTTGAAAATTTTGCACCCTTCTGTAGAGGCGCCACATTTTGCAAATTTGGTGCATTTGCAATTTTATTCTTTTTCGAAAAGTTTGCGCCTTTTTCTATATTTGGCGCCCTTCTGTAGATGCTCATAGATTTTGAAAATAAGGTGCATTTGCAAATTTATGCTCTTTTGAAAAGTTTTGCGTCTTTTTCCATAATTTTCGCTCTTAGAGGTGCAAAAATTTTGTAAATTAGGTGCATTTGCAATTTATTCTTTTTTTTAAATTGTTCGCCCTTATTTAGAGGCTCAAAAATTTTGTAAATTAGGTGCATTTGCAATTTTATACTTTTTTGAATATTTTGCGCATTTTCAATTTTATGCTCTTTTGAACATTTTGATCCTTTTTATATATTTGGTGCCCTTCTGTAGATGCTCATAGATTTTGTAAATTAGGTGCATTTGCAATTTTATACTTTTTTGAAAATTTTGCGCTTTTTTATAAATTTTGCGCCCTTTTGTATGTTGCGCCTTCTGTAGAGGCGCAACATTTTGTAAATCTGGTGCATTTGCAAATTTATTCTTTTTTGAAAATTTTGCAAATTAGGCGCATTTGCAATTTTACATTTTTATACCCTACACCTGTGAGGTACAGGGTATATTAACTTTGTGCATATATTGTAACGCACCTTAGGAGGCGTGTCCGGTATGGAAAAAAGTATACATATTCTTGATCAGCATCACTACCAGAGTCCGTTTAGCCATGTCCGTCTTGTCTGTCCATACAAGTCACTTTTATATAACTCTTTCGGAACTAATATCTCGAAAAGTATTCAAGGTATAGTTATAAAATTTAAACCGGGCGTGATCCGCCCTTTTTTTTTCATTATTTCCCGGGTTTTCATAGTGGAAATTTGATCCGTAAATTATTAAAATCAAATCTATGAAATATTAGCCTTTCAAAATTTTAAATATAGGCGTGGTCCGCCCAATTATATTTTTCAATTTTTTTTTTTTAGTTTTTTATACTTTATATAAATTTTTTAAATTATAGGGAAATAAGACGTAAATTTCTGATATATGAATAATATTCTGAGGGTTAATATCCCCACCAAAAGTCTACACCTTAACATTTTGTAAATGTAGAGGCGCAAACATTTTGTAAATTAGATGAATTTGCAATTTTATTCTTTTTTGAAAATTTTGAGCTCTTTTCTATATTTTGCGCCCTTCTGGAGAGACGCGAACATTTTGTAAATTATGTACATTTGCAATTTTATTCTTTTTTGAAAATGTTGCGCCTTTCTCTATATTTTGCGCCCTTCTCTAGAGGCGCAAAAATTTTGTAAATTTGGTGCATTTGCAATTTTATTCTTTTTTGAAAACTTTGCGACTTTCTCTATATTATGCGCCCTTCTGTAGATGCGCAAATATTTTTTAAATTAAAAAAAGAATAAAATTGTACCAAATTTACAAAATTTTTGCGCCTCTAGAGAAGGGCGCAAAAGATAGAGAAAGACGCAAATTTTCAAAAGGCGTATCTGCTATTTTATGCTTTTTTCCATATTTTGCTCCCTTCTTTTTTTAAAATTTTGTCTATATTTTTTAAATTATGAGCATTTGGAATTTTGCGCCTTTCTTTATATTTTGTGCCCTTGTTGTATGTTAAAAGTCCTTCTACTAGGACTTTAACTTGATCCTATTTATACTTACTGAGTCCTTTTTACTTTCTTTATATTATTTAAAACAACCGGGTCTTTTTTACTTCAAGACACTATATTTCGCTTTAAAAGTTGGTTACACTTATACTTAACACTTATTTGTAGACAGTTCAGCTTATCGAAAACAATTGATTCTTAGTCTATACTTAACTTCTACTTAACACCTCGTATTCTTGTAATTTCACAATAAATTGAGTAATTTCACCATGCTAAAATAACTTAGTCAGCGTATTTATAATTTCACAATAAATTGAGTACTTTCATCATTCTAAAATAACTAAGTCAGCGTTTATCTGAGTGACCTATTTAACGTGGGCGTGTATACCTGTGCTATGTTAAGCTGTGTGCGCCAAGACAATTAAATGCTGTTTGTGTTTAACATGCATAATGCTTAACCCTAAAAGTATGCCATAAAGAAAAATGTACTGGTTATGTTATGTTGTGGATCATAAGCACGCTGTAAGTTCCACGATTATGATACACAACAGTGGATCATATGTAAGCTGTGAACTCTACGATTATGATACACAACATACCTCCCCCCTTATTGAAAGAAAAAAAATATTATTATTAAGAAGAATAATAGTTTTTTTTCTTTTGTATAATTTTAATTATTTTTGAAGACAAAATTATTATTAAAAAGAATAATAGTTTTTTCTTTTTACATTGTTTTATGTGGTATAAATTACGTTAAGTTCTATTAGTTATGAAGTTATGATCTTTACTTATATAATATATAATGGATATTTGTAAATTAAGGGTTGTAATTTCCAGTTATATATAATAAAAACCTGGTCCCGATGTTTTCGTTGCTGACTGCTGCTGTTCTGCGGTAGTAGTCCGATGCGTTGTTGTTGTTTCTGACGTATTGGCTTCTATTTCATGTGACTTCGTTCGTTGACTTGCTATGGGTGTTGTGGTGTTTGGTTTCTGCATTGTTGATTTCCGCAATGAACCGATTTTTTCGAGTGGGGATTTCTTGCTGGGAAATGTATTTGACACCATTTCAAGGTTTTCCTTAGCCGCTTCTACATCTATTGTTGCGGTTTTCGTTATTTCATTTTGACGGTTAAGTAATTCTTTGAGTTCCTGGTTATCAGTTAATTGTAGTAATATTTCGTCGAAATCACGATGCCCATCTCTTAATGCTGATCTTATTTTGTTGTGATCTGACACCAAGATCGGTAACGATGTTTGTAATATATTTGAATATGGTAATGATGACCAATTGCCTTGTAAATTTTCTATTATAACCGTATGTTCTTCCTTCTTGTATGTTATATTCCTAATGCTTTGATGTGTAAACTCGTATGGCAGTATCATTTCTTTGTTGTGTAAGTTGCAAGCTTCATTTATGGACATCCAACCCAGGCCGGATAGTGTCAATGTGGCTATATTTGACCCACAAACTGCTTCGAAAAAGGCTGGTGTATTGAATTTATACAACCATGTGTTTGGTGTCTATAGTTTAACTACTAGGCCAGAACTCCTTGTGATTGCAACATGTTCACAGGTATCTTTAATATCTGTTATGTGTTGAATCAGCGCGACTTCACATAGTGTGTTGCTAGTTGTTAGTATGGGTTCTGGACGTTTGCATAGTGTAATTTCTTTGTCCGTATGTTGGCTAACCAAAATGCATTTGCTGTGATCTTTATTCGTTAGACCTATGTATTTGCTCCGGTCTTCTGCTTCTGATATGTAGTCATATGTTGTTTTAACCAATGCATCCCATTCTTCATTAATATTTGTGGGTATTGGGTAAATTCTATATAATGTGAACAACAAATCATCTTGATGACTATTATTAGGCCGTTTGTGTCTGGGAAAACTCGTACTGTTGATGCACGGTGCATTTCGAATGATTTTTGTATGAACCACTTCGCCTTTCCTCTTAACGTGAGGCTAGTCAGCATTTCATCTAACTCGCTCTGGTCTATAATTGTCGGGTGTAATCGTCCCTTGTATAGATCATCTATGATTGCCATTTCCATCAGCTGTTGTCCTTGAATTTCGATTAGGTTTGCATTAATTGTAGATTGAATTTCCAAGGTATCCATCATGAATAGTAAATGACTAACTTGTTGGTTTATTTTTTCATTTATGTATTTTTGTGTTCTTATTGTTATGTTTAACACATTTTGCAGATTTTCGACTTCCTTCAAGGAATTCAGTAAGGGTTCTGCTATCTTGTTACAATTTGATGAAATCACCGTAATTTGTCTTTTCATAATTTCGTATGTTTTATGTTCATAATCTTCAATGTCATTGAGATGTTTATAGATAGTCTCTCTTTCTTTATCAGTCCAAAAGCCCAGTTGAGTCCTTCGCCAATGAAATTGAGTAATCTCTTTTGTCGGTTACTCTTTATTGTGCGCTTAATTATTTCTTCATTTTTCTGTAGTGTGGCTATTATTGCCGTGGTTTCCCGTGTTGCTGCTATACATGATCTTTTTATGCTGGGTCCGGTGCTCATTTGTTTGCACATTGTGTTTGCCGTGATTATGTATTTGTTTGTCAGCTCCAGGAAATCGTTCAGTTGTAGCGGTTTAAACTTGGCTACTATCGTCCATTCATCATTGTAGAACAAAGCATCAGTTGTCTTCTCAAAGAATAATCTTGTATCATTAATTGATGTCTGTGTGATGTTGACTGCTTCCTTGGCTGCCAACATCAGGACCAGTGTGACAATTCTAAAGTTTTGCTCTTTATTTCATATTGTAAAAAGACGAAATTCCATTTTTTTTTTACATATATAAATGGAATCCTTAATAATTTTATGTAGTTTTCTTTCTCATTTTACCCCTTAATACATATTGTTAAGGCGTTGGCCATAATTATACTTTAAATATTTATAGTAGTTAATATATGTGTTAACATGTACTAAATGAATTATTTTAGAAACATACATTTAAATATGTTTCTGTATTGTTGTAATACAAAATGTTGTATATACAATCCCAGTAGTACATGGTTAAATGCTAGTCATATTCAACAATACTTAGCTATTTACTCATGCACTAACTAATATTTTAGAAATAAGCGCGCGCGACCTCTTCGCATTACATAAATGTATTTGCTATATTAAGTTGTTAAATATTTAGTTTTGTACATCTCAATTGTACTTATTTATTTTCATTACCGTGTAATGATGAATGTAAAACGTTTGTTAGTTTGTTAGTTTGCTATATTAATGCATATCTGCATTAATATATTTAGTTTCATGAATGAAAATTGTGTTAATGATAAAAAATATTAGGCAGTTTTGTCGCTGCACTACCGCATCTCGTTTCAGTTCCAGAACGTTAGTGGCTTCTACCTGTAAAGTGCTGAAGTGCATTTAATCGGTTGGCATATGAATATGTTCAAGCCTTCTATATTAATATGAGCTGGGAGCATTGCGCTCTATGCACAATGAACATGTATGTTTAAAATGCCATTGAGGTAGGTACTGACCTATCGCAATTTTAATGACAACGTAATTTTTATACCTTGCAAATTCGTACCTCAAATAATAACTTGATTTTGTTATTTGTTTATATTCAATGCTAGTCATCTTCAATTAATACATAGCTATTTTCTCTGCGATTTGTATTTTGGCAATATTACATTAAATTTTTTGGATTTTATAAATTATTTAAAATTAATTTATTTAATATCTATATTTAAAAAAAATTATAGTTTTTCTCTTTTCTTTTCTTTTGTAGTTTCAAATTCGTTAGTACACGAAGCAATACCAGTCATTCTCAATATGTAATACTTAGCTATTCTGTCCTGCACTAACTATTTGACGTTAACTAATGATGTTAAAAATTATTGGTTCTTTATGCAGACAGTGTTTATTTAATTCTACAGTGTTTATTTAAACTATACTGTTGTATGCTTTTAACAAATTATTATGAAATTTTTTCGCTTTACCCTTGATACAAATCTCAGTCGTTACAGGGCTTTTTATTGAAAGAACCTCATAGGGTCCCACCCAAACTGGTGAAAATTTATTTTTCCTATTTTGATTTTTTAGTAAAATTTTATCGCCTACTTTGAATGTTATTGGGTGTAATGAGCTATCATAGCTTTGCTTAGATTTTTCTTTGGCTCTGGCTTGATTCTGTCGTACGATTTCGTGTGTGCGTTGAATTTGGTATTTTAATAGCTTGTTGCTATCATCGGTATTATATACTGGTGAGCATTTGCGTTTTAGATTGGTTGGCATTTCAAAATCGTAACCGTATAAAGTACGAAAAGGCGTTTGCCCCGTGGACATATGCATTGTATTATTGTGTACATGCATTGCTGTATTTAACCACTGGTCCCAGTTTGATCCATCCTCTTTCGCAAAACTTCGTAAATACTCTGCTAATGGTCGGTGGCTTTGTTCCAAAGAGCCGTTGCCTGTGGATGATATGGCGTAATATGTAACTTTTTAATTCCTAACAATTTACACGTGTCCGAAAATAATTTTGAAATAAAATTCGAACCATTGTCGGTTATCAATACTTTTGGTATGTTATGTCTTGTAATAATTTCGTCGTAAAATGCTTTTGCTACAGTGCTTGCTTCTGCGTCTGGGATAGCTACGCAGCACATATATTTTGAAAAATCATCTTGAAAAGTTAATATATATTTATTTCCAGATATAGTTTCCGGTAAAATACCAACAAGACCCATGTATACTTTATCGAATGGTCGTACAGGCGTATCAGTTAAAACCATTGGCATTTTAGTAAGCCTAGAACTTTTATTTACTTGGCATTTTTGACAATTCTAAACGTAATCTTTTATTTGTATCTGCATACCTTTCCACTTAAATTGTTTTCTGATTCTAAAATATGTTTTCACTGCGCCCTGGTGACCTCCTAATGCTGAGTCATGAAAGTCTTTTATAACAGTTTTAATTTCCTCTGGGTCAGTTAATAGTAGACTTGAGTTTAATTCGTTCTTGGTGTCTGTTGTTATTTCATCCAGTACTGGCGTGCTCACTTGTTTTTTGGTTTTTGAAATTTGATTATCTAATTTATTCTGTGTGGTCTTAGACCGTGTTTGGACCGCAGTAATATCTGGTTCTGGATGTGGAATTCTACTTAAAGCATCTGCGTTCAAATTCTGTTTACCTGGTTTGTAAGATATTTCGTAATCATATTCTGATAATTTATGCCTGAAACGGGCTAACCTTGATGTCTGATCTTTAAGATTTGCTGTGCTACGTAATGGTTGATGATCTGTATAAATTTGAAAATGTCGGCCTAGAAGATAAGCTCTAAAATTTTTCGTTGCCCAGACTATAGCTAAAAATTCCTTTTCAATGGTGGAGTAATTTTTTTCTGCTCCATTTAATGCCCTACTAGCAAATGCTATTGGTCGGTCGCTCCCTACTTTGCCTTGTGACAGTACCGCACCTATTGCTTCGTTACTTGCATGTGTTGTAAGTAAAAAAGGTTTTGTAAAATCTGGATATGCGAGAATGGGTGGTGAAATTATTGATTCTTTTAATTTAATAAATGAACTTTGACAATCGTCTGTCCAAGTGAATTTAACATCTTTTCTAAGTAATTTATTTGTTGATAATGATAATTTTGCCATATTGCTTATAAATTTTCTGTAATAATTAATTAATCCCAAAAACGCTTGCACTTCTTTTTTATTTCTCGGCACCGGAATATTTTTTACGCATTCAACCTTAGAAGGATCTGGCAGGGCACCTAGCTCCGTACATTTATGTCCTAAATAGACAACTTCGCGACGCAAAAACTGACATTTTTCTGTATTTAATTTTAGATTGTGTTCCCTTAATTTCTGCAATACTCTACTCAGCCTAAGCTCATGTTCAGCTAAATTTTTTCCGTACACCACTATATCATCAAGATAAACAAAGCAATCTATACCCTGTAAACCTGTTAATATGTGGTTCATTATTCTTTGGAAGGTAGCTGGTGCACCTGTTAAGCCAAATGGCATTCTGTTAAATTCGAAATGACCCAGTCCTGTACTAAAAGCTGTTTTTTCCTTATCCCCTTCTTCAACTAGTACCTGATGATAACCACTTGCCAAGTCTAAAGTTGAAAAATAGCGACTGTGAACTAATTGGTCTAATATTTCGTCGATTCGAGGAATCGGAAATACTTGTTTTATTGTCACGTCATGTTTAAGCGCTGGCGTGTATGTTAATTCATCGCCGTCTAAATGAAAAACATCATTATACGAAACACACATATTTTGTAAAGATGTGATTTCGTCTTCATCAATTTTCATTTCTTCTAATAATTTATTAATTCTGTTTGTAATGTTTACTGAATTTATGCTATTTATTGTAGAATTATTGGTATCCGATTCTTTATACTGATTAAAATTCGAAAATTTTAGTTTAAAAGTACTGTCTATTATAATTTCTGTTTCCGTAGCATTTAAAACTGAAACATAAACTCTATTTTTGCTAACATTTGATATGCTTTCGCCCAAATATACTCCTGGAAAAATTTCTTGTTTATGTATTAACACTATTGGAATTTTTGTTTTTAAACGTAATGATACTATCTTTGCGGTTCTCGCTTGAATTTTAATTTGTTGATTGTAAAAAATATTTTGTATTTCTGTCTGCGATTTCATTGGTACTTTTATAATATGGTTTTTATGTTTATCAAAGAATGTTATTGTTTGGTCTATCGCATTTATTACAGATCGATTCCATAAATTGTCACGTCCGATTATTCCATCAGCTGGTACACCTTGTTTAAGTGACACTACATGTAGCAATAAACTTAAGCGCCCTATGTTCCTATGGTGGACTTTGGTGGAACCTAATGTTCTAACACACCCACCAAAAGCTCCTTTTAAATCCTTTTGTATATTTTCGTTAAAGTCTGGCAAATTTGTCATTGCATTTTCTTTTACTATACTGGCATCAGCTCCTGAGTCTACCAGTAAAATAAGTCTTCCATTTTTAGCTGCCTCGCAAGGTACTTCAATGAAAACGTCACTTACATTAGATAAACCCAAGCTATCCCCATGCCCACTGCATATTATGCGATCACCTTCTTCTTCCTCATATTTTAATTCATTGGTCTCCTCTGTTCTATGGAAATGCAATGGAGTAGTAAATTTGATCACAGTCTCCTCCGACGTCTTATCTACAATTCCTAACTCTTTCTGTCTTATATTACTATTATTATTCGCACATATCCAATTAGATTCGTGACCATAAGTTCCACATTCGTAGCAGAAAGGCGTATTTTTTCTAATAATACATTCATCCCTAGTATGCCCCAATTTACTACAAAATGAACATGTTGGAACACTTCTTTTATAGTTGCTTTCATTATTTATTTGTTGCAATTTATTTTCCGATATAACGCTTGACTGTGTTTTTTTCATATAATTATATTCATCCTCTTCCGATATTGGACTTCGCTGCATAACAGCCTGTACATTTAAAGCTTCTTCTAACAATGCATCTAATGTTTCTGACTTACTACCCAACAATACAACCTTTATAGTTGGATCCTTCACCCCTACTTTAAATGAGATCAACACTGAGCTCTGTAATTTTAATCTGAATACTTCATCCTCACTTATCTTTTTACTGTATTTTTTACTTGCAATTTCCAAAGCCATGGATTGCAACTCATCTAATCGTCTACCAAACATTCTCAAACTCTCGTTACTATTTTGATAAGCCTTTTTAATCACTTCTAGTACTAATTCTAAAGAAATTTCATTTAAGTACGTATTTTTTAACAACTCGTATAATTCATCTATTTTTTGAAACTGTTTTGTCCTTACTAATTTATAGGCATCTCCCTCCAAACGTAACTTAACGCATTTAATAAATTCCTCATTATCTGATTCCTTAATTTTAAGCTTAGCTGTTTCACAAAATTCAATAAATTTATATAATTCTGTTTCTAATAATGGAGATTCTGCCCCAGAAAAGTAAGGAACAACGTAATGAACGCGTTTCAATACATTTTCAGTACCCATTATTAGTGTTTCTTATTTTTCCATTTACTTAATCAATAATTAGCTATACCTTTCTTAAATAAATTATTTATTTTGTTTTTACTAGTTTCATATTAAATCAACTTTTAACCATTATTTCATTTATCTATTAAATTTTTTACTACCTTATTTATCACATTTTATGTTTCATTATTTAACTTTTTTAATCTATATTTCAAAATCATATCAACATATTATTTATGAATCCTAAATTAACTTATTTGTTCAATTTTTTTTTTTTTTTTTTTTAATTTTCCAGTTTTGTTCTTTAATTAATTTCGCGACATTATAAAAACATTGCTGTATCAAAATTCTTATTTTATTCAATTTATTTAAATTTACAAATTTATTAATCATTATTATTAAATGTCCAAACTAATTTATAATGTTTCACAATTACTTTAAAAATGTTCTTCAATATATCAATTAATCAATTTAATAAAAAAAAATTAGTTTACTTATTTAATTTCCTGATTTATAAAGTTTTATAATTTATGTAATTCATTTCACAATTTTATTTCACAGTTTTATTAAAAGTTTATTTTATTCCACAATTTATTTCAAAATTTTCAATTGTTCTTTATTTTATTTTTACAAATGTCAATTTTCATAATTCCATTATTTTTTGCTTATTAAAATTCTCAAATATTTCTTTTGTTCTATATCACAAATTCATAATTTTTTTTTTTTTACCGCACATATTTTTTGTTTCCACTATTTTTCACAATACTTACAAATACAAAAAATATTTTCCATGATCCAAAATAGTTATTTCTTCCAATATTAATCTCCATCCAGTCCTTCTCGTCCCTTGGGAGTTGATGCATGGTCCGAAAACCGGCTGAGCCAAAATGTTGTATGTTAAAAGTCCTTCTACTAGGACTTTAACTTGATCCTATTTATACTTACTGAGTCCTTTTTACTTTCTTTATATTATTTAAAACAACCGGGTCTTTTTTACTTCAAGACACTATATTTCGCTTTAAAAGTTGGTTACACTTATACTTAACACTTATTTGTAGACAGTTCAGCTTATCGAAAACAATTGATTCTTAGTCTATACTTAACTTCTACTTAACACCTCGTATTCTTGTAATTTCACAATAAATTGAGTAATTTCACCATGCTAAAATAACTTAGTCAGCGTATTTATAATTTCACAATAAATTGAGTACTTTCATCATTCTAAAATAACTAAGTCAGCGTTTATCTGAGTGACCTATTTAACGTGGGCGTGTATACCTGTGCTATGTTAAGCTGTGTGCGCCAAGACAATTAAATGCTGTTTGTGTTTAACATGCATAATGCTTAACCCTAAAAGTATGCCATAAAGAAAAATGTACTGGTTATGTTATGTTGTGGATCATAAGCACGCTGTAAGTTCCACGATTATGATACACAACAGTGGATCATATGTAAGCTGTGAACTCTACGATTATGATACACAACACCCTTCTGTAGAGGCGCAACCATTTCGTAAATAAGACGTATTTACAATTTTATGCATTTTTGAAAATATTGCACCCTTTTCCATCTTTTGCGCCCTTCTGTAGAGCCGCAAACATTTTGTAAATTTGGTGCATTTGCAATTTTCTTTATTTTTTTGAAAATTTTGCGCCCTTTTCTAGATTTTTCCCCCTTTTGTAGAGGCGTATACATTTTGTAAATTAGGCGCATTTGCAAATTTTACACTTTTTTGAAAATTTTGCGCCTTTCTGTAGTGGTGCAAACATTTTGTGAATTAGGCGCATTTGTAATTTTATTCTTTTTCGAAAATTTTGCGCCCTTTTCTATATTTTGCTCCTTTCTGTTGCGCCCTTTTGTAAATTAGGTGCATTTGTAATTTTATTCTTTTTTGAAAATTTTGCACCCTTTTCTATATATTGTGCCCTTCTGCAGAGGCGCAAACAGTTTGTAAATTTGGTGCATTTGCAATTTTCTTTTTTTTTTTTTGAAAATTTTGCACCCTTTTCTATATTTTGCACCGTTCTGCAGGGGCGCAAACATTCTTTTTTGAAAATTTTGCGCTCTTCTGTAGAGGAGCAAACATTTTGCAAAAATGTCATCGGTTCTTTTTTTCGTCGAAGTAATTTCATATAGGAATCACTTTGATCATTAATAGACGGGAATGCACTTATTAAAGAGTTTTTGAACAAAGACCACGAGCACTCTTGTTAGTGTTGCGAACCATGAACATGCAGCTTCTTTTAAGCGTAAAGCTGCGTAAAATAACGTGTTCTGGTCATCCCATTTAAATATGGCTTTTACTTTTTAAACACTCGCATACCATTGTCGCGCCGAAATGGAATGGGGAACTGAGGGGTTAAATATTGGAATTCATTTTTTACATTTTTCGACTCCGCACAAGAGCGAGTTTCCTACATTCACCGACTGTATTTTTCAATGTGGCAAGGAAGCAACAGATGCTTCATGCTCGCTATTTGTACTTTCACCATTATTTTCGGTTTGCGTTATTAATTCAAGCGCTTTTTCAGCTAACAATTGTTCTCGAGCCAATAACTCACTTTCCCTTTGCGCGAGGGAACGCTCGATTTCCGAAACAATTGATCCTGTATTATTCTCAATTTCACCATTCGCGAAATTCATTTTCAGCAACTTCGTATTATTATTTTTTTTAAGTAAATGTAATATCAACTGAATATAATTTTTTTTTTATTCGAAAATAAAATTCAACGCCACCTTCGATATTTTCACTTGCTTCACAAGACAGCAACTCTACGCCTTTTTCACATTCATACAAATTTCACAAACTTTTTTTTTTTGTTTCTCTTTTTTAAATTTTATTGATTATAACAATTTATTGTTAAATCGCTTTCATTAGTTAATAATATTTAGAATGCTCAATTTTTGAAACAAGGTCATTTACCCCACTTCTGATTTTTTTATAAGATTTATGTGTAGGTACGCTCAAATCAATAACGACCGTGTCGACGAGTGAACTAGTAGCAAAAGCTACTATGTTGTCAAAACATAAATCGGGACGGAGTTTTTCTCGAACAAGTACTAAAATCTTACATTCTTTTTTGTAAAATTTTGCGCCCTTTTATATATTTTTCCCCCTTCTGTAGAGTCGCAAACATTTTATTCTTTTTTGAATGTTTTGCAAACATTTTGTAAATTAGGCTCAATTCACATTTTACTATATTTTGCGCCATTATGTAGAGGTGCAAAAATTTTGTAAATTAGACGCATTTGCAATTTTATTATTTTTTTGTAAAATTTTGCACCCTTTTTTATATTTTGCGCACTTCTGTAGAGGCGCAAACATTTTGTAAATTAGGTGCATTTGCAATTTTATTCATTATTGAAAGTTTTGCAAATTAGGCGCATTTGCAATTTTACACTTTTTTGAAAATTTTCAGTCTTTCTTTATATTTTGCGCACTTCTATAGAGGCGCAACCATTTTGTAAATAAGGTGTATTTACAATTTTATGCATTTTTGAAAATATTGCACCCTTTTCCATATTTTGCACCCTTCTGTAGAGGCGCAACATTTTGTAAATCTGGTGCATTTGCAATTTTATTCTTTTTTTAAAATTTTGCAAGTTAGGCGCATTTGCAATTTTACATTTTTTTTTAATTTTTGCGCCTTTATCTATATTTTGCGCCCTTCTGTAGAGGCGCAAACATTTTGTAAATTAGGCTCATTTGCAATTTTATTCTTTTTTGAAAAGTTTGCGCCTTTTTCTATATTTGGCTCCCTTTTGTAGAGGCGTATACATTTTGTAAATTAGGCGCATTTGCAATTTTATTCTTTTTCGAAAATTTTGCCCCCTTTTCTATATTTTGCTCCTTTCTGTTGCGCCCTTTTGTAAATGAGGTGCATTTGCAATTTTATTCTTTTTTGAATACTTTTCTATATATTGTGCCCTTCTGCAGAGGCGCAAACAGTTTGTAAATTTGGTGCATTTGCAATTTTTTTTTTTTTTTTGAAAATTTTGCACCCTTTTATATATTTTGCGCCCTTCTGTAGAGGCGACACATTTTGTAAATTTGATGCATTTGCAATTTTATTCTTTTTCGAAAAGTTTGCGCCTTTTTCTATATTTGGCGCCCTTCTGTAGATACTCATAGATTTTGAAAATAAGGTGCATTTGCAAATTTATGCTCTTTTGAAAAGTTTTGCGTCTTTTTCCATAATTTTCGCTCTTAGAGGTGCAAAAATTTTGTAAATTAGGTGCATTTGCAATTTATTCTTTTTTTAAAATTGTTCGCCCTTATTTAGAGGCTCAAAAATTTTGTAAATTAGGTGCATTTGCAATTTTATACTTTTTTGAATATTTTGCGCATTTTCAATTTTATGCTCTTTTGAACATTTTGATCCTTTTTCTATATTTGGTGCCCTTCTGCAGATGCTCATAGATTTTGTAAATTAGGTGCATTTGCAATTTTATGCTTTTTTGAAAATTTTGCGTCTTTTTCCAAAATTTTTTAAATTAGGTGCATTTGCAATTTTATATTTTTTTAAAAATTTTGCGCTTTTTTATAAATTTTGCGCCCTTTTGTATGTTGCGCCTTCTGTAGAGGCGCAACATTTTGTAAATCTGGTGCATTTGCAATTTTATTCTTTTTTGAAAATTTTGCAAATTAGGCGCATTTGCAATTTTACATTTTTATACCCTACACCTATGAGGTACAGGGTATATTAACTTTGTGCATATATTGTAACGCCCCTTAGGAGGCGTGTTGCAATTTTATTCTTTTTTGAAAATTTTGCGACTTTATCCATATTTTGCGCGCTTCTTTAGGTGAGCAAAGATTTTGTAAATTAGGTGCACTTGCAATTTTATGCTTTTTTGAAAATGTTGCCTTTCTCTATATTTTGCGACCTTCTGTAGAAGCGCAACCATTTTATAAATTAGGTGCATTTGCAATTTTTTTTTGTTTGAACATTTTTCACCCTTTTGTAGAGGCGCATACATTTTGTAAATTAGGAGCATTTGCAATTCTACACTTTTTTGAAAATTTTGCGCCTTTCACTATATTTTGCGCCTTTCTGTAGTGGTGCAAACATTTTGTAAATTAGGCGCATTTGCAATTTTATTCTTTTTCGAAAATTTTGCACCCTTTTCTACATTTTGCACCCTTCTGTAGAGGCGCAACATTTTGTAAATCTGGTGCATTTGCAATTTTATTCTTTTTTGAAAAGTTTGCGCCTTTTTCTATATTTGGCGCCCTTCTGTAGATGCTCATAGATTTTGTAAATAAGGTGCATTTGCAAATTTATGCTCTTTTGAAAAGTTTTGCGTCTTTTTCCATAATTTTCGCTCTTAGAGGTGCAAAAATTTTGTAAATTAGGCGCATTTGCAATTTTATACTTTTTTGAAAATTTTGAGCCTTTCTCCATATTTTGCGCACTTCTGTAGAGGCGCAAACATTTTGTAAATTATTCGCATTTGCAATTTTATTCTTTTTTGAATATTTAGCGCCCTTTTCTATATTTTTCGGAGCAAACATTTTGTAAATTTAGTGCATTTGCTCCTTCTGTAGAGGCGCAAACATTTTGTAAATTAGGTGAATTTGCAATTTTATTCTTTATTAAAAATTTTGCGCTCTTTTCTATATTTTGCGCCCTTCTGGAGAGACGCGAACATTTTTAAATTATTTGCATTTAGAATTTTGCACCTTTCTTTATATTTTGTGCCCTTCTGTAGAGGCGCAACCATTTTGTAAATAAGGTGTATTTACAATTTTATGCATTTTTGAAAATATTGCACCCTTTTCCATATTTTGCACCCTTCTGTAGAGGCGCAACATTTTGTAAATCTGGTGCATTTGCAATTTTATTCTTTTTTGAAAATTTTGCAAGTTAGGCGCATTTGCAATTTTACATTTTTTTTTAATTTTTGCGCCTTTCTCTATATTTTGCGCCTTTTTCTATATTTGGCGCCCTTCTGTAGATGCTCATAGATTTTGTAAATAAGGTGTATTTGCAAATTTATGCTCTTTTGAAAAGTTTTGCGTCTTTTTCCATATTTTTCGCTCTTAGAGGTGCAAAAAAAAATTTTGTAAATTAGGCGCATTTGCAATTTTATACTTTTTTGAAAATTTTGAGCCTTTCTCCATATTTTGCGCACTTCTGTAGAGGCGCAAACATTTTGTAAATTATTCGCATTTGCAATTTTATTCTTTTTTGAATATTTAGCGCCCTTATCTATATTTTTCGGAGCAAACATTTTGTAAATTAGGTGAATTTGCAATTTTATTCTTTATTGAAAATTTTGCGCTCTTTTCTATATTTTGCGCCCTTCTGGAGAGACGCGAACATTTTTTAAATTATGTACATTTGCAATTTTATTCTTTTTTGAAAATTTTGCGCCTTTCTCTATATTTTGCGCCCTTCTCTAGAGGCGCAAACATTTTGTAAATTAGGTGCATTTGCAATTTTATACTTTTTTGAAAATTTTGCGCATTTTCAATTTTATGCTCTTTTGAACATTTTGATCCTTTTTCTATATTTGGTGCCCTTCTGTAGATGCTCATAGATTTTGTAAATTAGGTGCATTTGCAATTTTATGCTTTTTTGAAAATTTTGCGTCTTTTTCCAAAATTTTGTAAATTAGGTGCATTTGCAATTTTATACTTTTTTGAAAATTTTGCGCCCTTTTGTATGTTGCGCCTTCTGTAGAGGCGCAACATTTTGTAAATCTGGTGCATTTGCAAATTTATTCTTGATCAGCATCACTACCCGACTCCGTTTAGCCATGTCCGTCTGTCTGTCCGTCTTGCTGCCCGAATACAGAATAACTTGAGAAATACTGATCAGAATGCGATGAAATTTCGTCTCAATATATTTTAGCTAAAAGAAGGAACTGTGTTTGAAAATGAGCCAAATCCGTCAACGGACACGCCTACCTCCCATACAAGTCACTTTTATATAACTCTTTCGGAACTAATAACTCGAAAAGTATTCAAGGTATAGTTATAAAATTTAAAACGTATTGTTAGAATTCACCTAAAAATATGTGGTCCAAAATGGGCGTGATCCGCCCACTTTTTTTTCATTATTTCCCGGGTTTTCATAGTGGAAATTTGATCCGTAAATTATTAAAATCAAATCTATGAAATATTAGCCTTTCAAAATTTTAAATATAGGCGTGGTCCGCCCAATTATATTTTTCAATTTTTTTTTTTAGTTTTTTATACTTTATATAAAAAAAAAACAAAATTTTTGCGCCTCTAGAGAAGGGCGCAAAAGATAGAGAAAGACGCAAATTTTCAAAAGGCGTATCTGCTATTTTATGCTTTTTCCATATTTCCAAATTTTGTCTATATTTTTTAAATTATGAGCATTTGGAATTTTGCGCCTTTCTTTATATTTTGTGCCCTTCTGTAGAGGCGTAACCATTTCGTAAATAAGGCGTATTTACAATTTTATGCATTTTTGAAAATATTGCACCCTTTTCCATCTTTTGCGCCCTTCTGTAGAGCCGCAAACATTTTGTAAATTAGGCGTATTTGCAAATTTTACACTTTTTTGAAAATTTTGCGCCTTTCTGTAGTGGTGCAAACATTTTGTGAATTAGGCGCATTTGTAATTTTATTCTTTTTCGAAAATTTTGCGCCCTCTTCTATATTTTGCGCTCTTCTGTAGAGGAGCAAACATTTTGCAAAAATGTCATCGGTTCTTTTTTTGCGTCGAAGTAATTTCATATAGGAATCACTTTGATCATTAATAGACGGGAATGCACTGATTAAAGAGTTTTTGAACAAAGACCACGAGCACTCTTGTTCATTTAGTGTTGCGAACCATGAACATGCAGCTTCTTTTAAGCGTAGAGCTGCGTAAAATAACGTGGTCTGGTCATCCCATTTAAATATGGCTTTTACTTTTTAAACACTCGCAATCCATTGTCGTGCCGAAATGGAATGGGGAACTGAGGGGTTAAATATTGGAATTCATTTTTTACATTCTTCGACTCTGCACAAGAGCGAGTTTCCTACATTCACCGACTGTATTTTTCAATGTGGCAAGGAAGCAACAGATGCTTCATGCTCGCTATTTGTACTTTCACCATTATTTTCGATTTGCGTTATTAATTCAAGCGCTTTTTCAGCTAACAATTGTTCTCGAGCCAATAACTCACTTTCCCTTTGCGCGAGGGAACGCTCGATTTCCGAAACAATTGATCCTGTATTATTCTCAATTTCACCATTCGCGAAATTCATTTTCAGCAACTTCGTATTATTATTTTTTTTAAGTAAATGTAATATCAACTGAATATAATTTTTTTTTTATTCGAAAATAAAATTCAACGCCACCTTCGATATTTTCACTTGCTTAACAAGACAGCAACTCTACGTCTTTTTCACATTCATAAAAATTTCACAACCTTTTTTTTTTTGTTTCTCTTTTTTAAATTTTATTGATTATAACAATTTATTGTTAAATCGCTTTCATTAGTTAATAATATTTAGAATGCTCAATTTTTGAAACAAGGTCATTTACCCCACTTCTGATTTTTTTATAAGATTTATGTGTAGGTACGCTCAAATCAACAACGACCGTGTCGACGAGTGAACTAGTAGCAAAAGCTACTATGATGTCAAAACATAAATCGAGACGGAGTTTTTCTCGAACAAGTACTAATATCTTACATTCTTTTTTGTAAAATTTTGCGCCCTTTTATATATTTTTCCCCCTTCTCTAGAGTCGCAAACATTTTATTCTTTTTTGAATGTTTTGCAAACATTTTGTAAATTAGGCTCAATTCACATTTTACTATATTTTGCGCCATTATGTAGAGGTGCAAAAATTTTGTAAATTAGACGCATTTGCAATTTTATTATTTTTTTGTAAAATTTTGCACCCTTTTTTATATTTTGCGCACTTCTGTAGAGGCGCAAACATTTTGTAAATTAGGTGCATTTGCAATTTTATTCATTTTTGAAAGCTTTGCAAATTAAGCGCAATTGCAATTTTACACTTTTTTGAAAATTTTCAGTCTTTCTTTATATTTTGCGCACTTCTATAGAGGCGCAAACATTTTGTAAATTAGGCGCATTTCACATTTCACTATGGGCCCTATTATGATTAGCGAAGCGAATGGTTTTGGCGAAGCGAACGTCCAAAAAGCTATTACGGTTACATTCGCCAGACTTCATTCGCCAAAAAACGGGAAAAGTTAAGCGAACGTAAAAAAACATGCAACACTCAACCGATTTTCATTCGCTTCAAGTGTCAAAATCAAGCGAATCAACAGTTCATGTGACGAATCGGCGAACGTATCTTTATCTATTGTTTTTCAGTTTTTCTTTTGATTTTTAATTTTTTTTTCTTTTGTGCTTTTGTTTATTAGGCTTTTTCTGATTTTCAATTTATCTTATCCTTTAGTTTTTATAGAAGGATGTCTATAATTTTGAGTTTTTTGTGACCTAACAATAAACGTAAAAAAAAAACAATTTTTTTCACACTTTTTATTTTGATTTTAAACTTAACACTAATAAAAGAAATGTCTGGAACTGCTCCGACTGCTGCTGAGGATGCAGCTTGGTTCATCGCGCGAAGTTATTTGTGCCACAGAGGAGGACAGACCACCATCACTGTAACTTATTGTAGTCTTCCTGCTCGTCGTCGCTCCAGCTTTCTGCACACCGCATTGGCTTCAGTTTAACACGCTCTTCTTTGATTGCTTTGGGCCCATCGTTTTTTTGGAACATTTTTATTATTTTTCTAAACAAGTATATTCACATCAGCTGTTTTGAAACTCTAGGGTTTCTTTAAATTAAAATAAAAGAAGTATTGCTCCAAATAATAAAACTACTTTTTTTAATAAAAAGTATTTATTTTTATGTAAAAATAATTCCAATATTAACATTAAAAAACATATTTTACTGTACATTTTAACTAATTTGAATTGTTCCGAAGTTTATTTGGATACTTTTTAATCTTTTATAGACAAAAAATAACAAAAAACCGAAAAAGTATTATTGTTCTGAATCGAGTTAACGTTTTTAAACCATAAATAATATTAAATGGTTTTTGAATAAAAAAAAAATAGATATTAAGATAAAATAGTATCTGTTCTAAAAAAAAGGCAGTACGCAACATGATACTATTTTTTTTCAACTCTGAAATGATAATTCTATCCGTCAATGTTGTAAGTGTTGCTCACTTTTAAAACCATAAAAATTAGTACATTCGCCAAATTGCGTTCGCTTCGCCAAAGCGTTCGCTTCGCCAAGTACATTCGCTTCGCTAATCATAATAGGCCCCTATATTTTGCGCCATTATGTAAAGGTGCAAACATTTTGTAAATTAGACGCATTTGCAATTTTATTCTTTTTTTGTAAAAAGTGGCACCCTTTTCTATATTTTGCGCCCTTCTGTAGAGGTGCAAACATTTTGTAAATTAGACGCATTTGCAATTTAAATCTTTTTTGAAAATGTTGCGCCCTTTTCTATATTTTGCGCATTTCTGTAGAGGAGCAAAAATTTTGTAAATTTGGTGCATTTTCCTTTGTTTTTTTTTTTAATTTTGCACCCTTTTCTATATTTTTGGCCCTTCTGTAGAGGCGCAAACATTTTGTAAATTAGATGCATTTTCAATTTTATTCTTTACAATATTTTGAGCCCTTCTGTAGAGGCGCTTACATTATGTAAATTTGGTGCATTTGCAATTTAAATCTTTTTTGAAAATGTTGCGCCCTTTTCTATATTTTGCGCATTTCTGTAGAGGAGCAAAAATTTTCTAAATTAGGTGCATTTGCAATTTTATTTATTTTTGAAAATTTTGCGCCCTTATGTAGAGGCGTAAAAATTGTGTAAAGTAGGTACATTTGCAATTTTATTCTTTTTTGAAAATTTTGATCCTTTCTCTATATCGCTGTTATGTAGAGGCGCAAAAATTTTGTAAACAGGAGCATTTTCTTTTTTTTTTTTTTGAAAATTTTGCGCCTTTTTCCATATATAACGAACTTCTTTAGAGTCGCAAAAATGTTGTAAATTAGGTTTATTTGCAATTTTATTCTTTTTTGAAAATTTTGCGCTGTTATGTAGAGGCGCAAACATTTTGTAAATTATGCGCATTGCAATTTTATGCTTTTTTGAAAATTTTGCGTCTTTTTCCAAAAATTTCGCCCTTCTTTAGAGGCGCAAAAATTTTGTAAATTAGGTGCATTTTGAAAATTTTGAGCCCTTATGTAGAGGCGCAAAAATTTTGTAAATTAGGCGCATTTGCAATTTTATGCTTGTTTTGAAAACTTTGCGCATTTTTATAAAATAGGAGTAAAAATTTTGTAAATTAGGCGCATTTGCAATTTTATTTATTTTTTGAAAATTTTGAGCCCTTATGTAGAGGCTCACAAATTTTGAAAATTAGGTGCATCTGCAATTTTATTCTTTTTTGAAAATTTGGCGCTTTTTATAAAATAGGAGCAAAGATTTTGTAAATTAGGTGCATTTGCAATTTTATGCTTTTTTGAACATTTTGCGCCTTTCTCTATATTTTGCGACTTTCTGTAGAGGAGCAAAAATTTTGTAAATTAGGCGCATTTGCAATTTTATACTTTTATGAACATTTTGTGCCTTTCTCTATATTTTGCGACCTTCTGTAGAGGAGCAAAAATTTTGTAAATTAGGCGCATTTGCAATTTTATGCTTTTTTAAAAATGTTGCACATTTGTCCATATTATGCGCACTTCTTTAAAGGGCAAAAAATTTGTAAATTAGGTACATTTGCCGTTTTATGCTTTTTTTAAAATTTTTCGCCTTTCTCTATATTTTACGCCTTTCTGTAGATGCGCAAAGATTTTGTAAATTAGGCGCATTTGCAATTTTATTCTTTTTTGAATATTTAGCGCCCTTTTCTATATTTTTCGGAGCAAACATTTTGTAAATTTAGTGCATTTGCTCCTTCTGTAGAGGCGCAAACATTTTGTAAATTAGGTGAATTTGCAATTTTATTCTTTTTTGAAAATGTTGCGCTCTTTTCTATATTTTGCGCCCTTCTGGAGAGACGCGAACATTTTTTTAAATTATGTGCATTTGCAATTTTATTCTTTTTTGAAAATTTTGCGTCTTTCTGTATATTTTACGCCCTTCTGTAGAGGCGCAAAAATTTTGTAAATTAGGTGCATTTGCAATTTTATTCATTTTTGAAAATTTTGCGCCCTTAGGTAGAGGCGCACCTTCTGGAGAGTAGCAAACATTTTGTAAATTAGGTGCATATGCAATTTTATTTTTTTTTGAAATTTTGCGCTTTTATATAAATTTTGCGTCCTTTGGTAGAAGCGCAAAAATTTTGTAAATTAGGCGCATTTGCAATTTTACATTTTTTTTAAATTTTGCGCCTTTCTCTATATTTTGCGCCCTTCTGTAGTGGTGCAAAAATTTTGTAAATTAAGTGCATTTGCAATTAATTCTAAAATTTTGTAAATTAGGCGCCCTTCTGTAGTGGTGCAAACATTTTGTAAATTATGCGCATTTGCAGTGTTATGCTTTTATGAAATTTTGCGTCTTTTTCCATAATTTTCGCCCTTCTTTAGAGGAGCAAAAATTTTGTAAATTAAGTGCATTTGCAATTAATTCTTTTTTGAAAATTTTTCGCTCTTATAAATTTTGAAAATTAGGTGCATTTGCAATTTAATTTTTTTTTTGAAAATTTTGCGCCTTTTTCTATATTTTACGACCTTCTCTAGAGGCGCAAAAATTTTGTAAATTAAGTACATTTGCAATTTTATTCTTTTTTGAAAATTTTGCGACTTTCTCTGTATTTTCGCACTTCTGTAGATGCGTAAAAATTTTGTAAATTAGGCGCCTTTCTCAATATTTTGCGACCTTCTGTAGAGCCGAAAAATTTTATAAATTAAGTGTATTTGCAATTTATTCTTTTTTTTAAATTTTGTCTATATTTTGTAAATTATGTGCTTTTGGAATTTTGCGCCCTTCTGTAGAGGCGCAAAAATTTTGAAAATAAGGCGTATTTACAATTTTATGCATTTTTGAAAATATTGCAGCCTTTTTCATATTTTGCGCCATTTATAAAATAGGAGCAAAGATTTTGTAAATTAGGTGCATTTGCAATTTTATGCTTTTTCGAACATTTTGCGCCTTTCTCTATATTTTGCGACTTTCTGTAGATGAGCAAAAATTTTGTAAATTAGGCGCATTAGCAATTTTATACTTTTTTGAACATTTTGTGCCTTTCTCTATATCTCTTCTGTAGAGTAGCAAACATTTGCGCATTTGCAATTTTATGCTTTTTTAAAAGTGTTGCACATTTGTCCATATTTTGCGCACTTCTTTAAAGGGCAAAGATTTTGTAAATTAGGTGCATTTGCCGTTTTATGCTTTTTTAAAAATTTTTCGCCTTTCTCTATATTTTACGCCTTTCTGTAGATGCGCAAAGATTTTGTAAATTAGGCGCATTTGCAATTTTATGATTTTTTGAACATTTTGCGCTTTTTTAAATTTTGCTCCCTTTTGTAGAGACGCAAAAATTTTCTAAATTAGGTGCATTTGCAATTGAATTTATTTTTTGAAAATTTAGCAGCCTTATGTAGAGGTGCATTTGCAATTTAATTTATTTTTTGAAAATTTGGCGCCCTTAAGTAGTGGCGCAAACATTTTGTAAATTAGGCGCATTTGAAATTTTATGCTTTTATGACAATTTTGCGACTTTTTCCATATTTTGCGCCCTTCTTTAGAGGAGCAAAGATATTGTAAATTAGGTGCATTTGCAATTTAATTCTTTTTTGAAAATTTTGCTCTGTTATGAAGAGGCGCAAAAATTTTGTAAATTATGCGCATTTGCAATTTTATGCTTTTTTGAAAATTTTGCAATTTTATGCTTTTTTGAACATTTTACGGCTTTTTCTATATTTGTCGGCCTTCTGTAGATGGTCATAGATTTTGTAAATTAGGTGCATTTGTAAATTTAAGCTTTTTTGAAAATTTTGCGTCTTTTTCCATAATTTTCGCTCTTTTTTAGAGGCGCACAAATTTTGTAAATAATGTGCATTTGCAATTTTATACTTTTTTGAAAATTTTGAGCCTTTCTCCATATTTTGCGCACTTGGGTAGAGGCGCAAACATTTTGTAAATTGTGCGCATTTGCAATTTTATTCTTTTTTGAATATTTAGCGCCCTTTTCTATATTTTTCGGAGCAAACATTTTGTAAATTTAGTTCATGTGCTCCTTCTGTAGAGGCGCAAACATTATATTTTACGCCCTTCTGTAGAGGCGCACCTTCTGGAGAGTAGCAAACATTTTGTAAATTAGGTGCATATGCAATTTTATTCTTTTTTGAAAATTTTGCGCTTTTATATAAATTTTGCGCCCTTTGGTAGAAGCGCAAAAATTTTGTAAATTAGGCGCATTTGCAATTTTAAACTTTTTTTTTAAATTGTGTGCCTTTCTCTATATTTTGCGCCCTTCTGTAGTGGTGCAAACATTTTGTAAATTATGTGTATTTTGCGTCTTTTGCGTCTTTTTCCATAATTTTCGCCCTTCTTTAGAGGAGCAAAAATTTTGTAAATTAAGTGCATTTGCAATTAATTCTTTTTTGAAAAATTTTCGCCCTTATAAATTTTGAAAATTAGGTGCATTTGCAATTTTATCCTTTTTTGAAAATTTTGCGCTTTTTTATAAAATAGGGGCAAAGATTTTGTAAATTATGTGCATTTGCAGTTTTATGCTTTTTGAAAATTTTGCGCCTTTCTCTATATTTTACGCCCTTCGGTAGACGCGCTAAAATTTTGTAAATAAGGCGCCCTTCTGTAGTGGTGCAAACATTTTGTAAATTATGCGCATTTGCAGTGTTATGCTTTTATGAAATTTTGCGTCTTTTTCCATTATTTTCGCCCTTCTTTAGAGGAGCAAAAATTTTGTAAATTAAGTGCATTTGCAATTAATTGTTTTTTGAAAATTTTTCGCCCTTATAAATTTTGAAAATTAGGTGCATTTGCAATTTAATTTTTTTTTTTTAATATTTTGCGACCTTCTCTAAAGGCGCAAAAATTTTGTAAATTAAGTTTGCAATTTTATTCTTTTTTGAAAATTTTGCGACTTTCTCTGTATTTTCGCACTTCTCTAGATGCGTAAAAATTTTGTAAATTAGGCGCCTTTCTCAATATTTTGCGACCTTCTGTAGAGCCAAAAATTTTATAAATTAAGTGTATTTGCAATTTATTCTTTTTTTTTTAAATTTTGTCTATATTTTGTAAATTATGTGCATTTGGAATTTTGCGCCCTTCTGTAGAGGCGCAAAAATTTTGTAAATAAGGCGTATTTACAATTTTATGCATTTTTGAAAATATTGCAGCCTTTTTCATATTTTGCGCCCTTTATAAAATAGGAGCAAAGATTTTGTAAATTAGGCGCATTTGCAATTTTATGCTTTTTTGAACATTTTGCGCTTTTTTAAATTTTGCTCCCTTTTGTAGAGACGCAAAAATTTTCTAAATTAGGTGCATTTGCAATTTAATTTATTTTTTGAAAATTTAGCAGCCTTATGTAGAGGTGCATTTGCAATTTAATTTATTTTTTGAAAATTTGGCGCCCTTAAGTAGTGGCGCAAGCATTTTGTAAATTAGGCGCATTTGAAATTTTAGCTTTTATGACAATTTTGCGACTTTTTCCATATTTTGCGCCCTTCTTTAGAGGAGCAAAGATATTGTAAATTAGGCAATTTAATTCTTTTTTGAAAATTTTACGCTTTTATGAAGAGGCGCAAAAATTTTGTAAATTATGCGCATTTGCAATTTTATGCTTTTTTGAAAATTTTGCAATTTTATGCTTTTTTGAACATTTTACGGCTTTTTCTATATTTGTCGACCTTCTGTAGATGGTCATAGATTTTGTAAATCAGGTGCATTTGCAAATTTAAGCTTATTGAAAATTTTGCGTCTTTTTCCATAATTTTCGCTCTTTTTTAGAGGCGCACAAATTTTGTAAATAATGTGCATTTGCAATTTTATACTTTTTTGAAAATTTTGAGCCTTTCTCCATATTTTGCGCACTTCGGTAGAGGCGCAAACATTTTGTAAATTGTGCGCATTTGCAATTTTATTCTTTTTTGAATATTTAGCGCCCTTTTCTATATTTTTCGGAGCAAACATTTTGTAAATTTAGTTCATTTGCTCCTTCTGTAGAGGCGAAAACATTATATTTTACGCCCTTCTGTAGAGGCGCAAAAATTTTGTAAATTAGGTGCATTTGCTATTTTATTCTTTTTTGAAAATTTTGCGCCCTTAGGTAGAGGCGCACCTTCTGGAGAGTAGCAAACATTTTGTAAATTAGGTGCATATGCAATTTTATTCTTTTTTGAAAATTTTGCGCTTTTATATAAATTTTGCGCCCTTTGGTAGAAGCGCAAAAATTTTGTAAATTAGGCGCATTTGCAATTTTAAACTTTTTTTTAAATTTTGCGCCTTTCACTATATTTTGCGTCTTTCTGTAGTGGTGCAAACATTTTGTAAATTAGGCTCATTTGCAATTTTATTCTTTTTCGAAAATTTTGCACCCTTTTCTATATTTTGCTCCTTTCTGTTGCGCCCTTTTGTAAATTAGGTGCATTTGAAATTTTATTCTTTTTTGAACACTTTGCACCCTTTTCTATATATTGTGCCCTTCTGCAGAGGCGCAAACAGTTTGTAAATTTGGTGCATTTGCTATTTTTTTTTTTTTTTTTTTGAAAATTAACAAAGTATTATTGATATAGCCAGACACTAAGTTTATATGGAAACACAAATTCATGTGTTTTAAAGGCAATACCTTCAAAACAACTCAGACTACCATTGGGTATCATGAGTATACAAAAAGAAAAATATTAATCAAAAAAGCTATGAAGCTTTTGATTTTTACTTTAAGAATTATTTTCAAAAATTTAATATTTTATCTATTTGGAATAAACATACAAGATTTGGCTCTAGTAGCTCCATGAAAATATTTTTACTGATGAAACAGTTTGATATTATTAATATATAATAATAATAATACGGAAGTAAATATCAGTAGTATGATATGACTTCAATACCTTTTGAGGAAATATAAAGGTATCATTATTCCAAAAAAATCAATTCCTATATAATTCTGTAATTTATTTGTAATCAATATAAATATATTCCCAGCTTGTATTAATGATATGTAAATTACATAAATATTAATAGGCTGAGGATATATAATAATCCATTATTTCAAAATTACAGAATTCTACTTAAACTAATTCTGGTATGAAATGTGGTCCTACGTAATTCAGTTATGAGTTCGTATGTATATCTGTTGCAAACCTTTTTCCATAAATAACTCTCTATACTATTCTTTAGAATACATATCAAATCATACGTTTATAAGGTATCATGCCTTTCCCCATACCGGTGGTCAAAAAACAATATCGGAAATCATTTATAGCCTACCACACCAAAGGTCATTTCAACAACATTCAATATATATTCATTAGAAACCTAAAAAGGCGCTTGAAGTAAAAATTATAATCATCAATCAAATACTAATGATCGATTTTCTTGAAACCTTTCCGTGATTCCTTAGAATCTTATTCGTACCACTTTACCACCTTTATATAATTTCTCATACATACATATATATACATAAAAATATGTATATATATATATATATAACAAGAATGATAAAAGGGTGGTATTTATATTATGGTTTGTTAATAAGTCATTATTTTACAGCCGATTCCTTGAAAAAACAATGCACACAAAAAAACTTTAACATACACACTAATTTCCTACTGACATTTTCAAAAATATATTCCAGTATTCAAAAAATAGCTGGTAATCCTCTTTTTTTAAAAAATATATAAATATATATTTCAGTATTCAAAAATAGCTGGCAATCCTCTTTTTTTACTGACATTTTCCAAAAGAATATTTCAATATTCAGAAATACCTGGCATTTTTTGAAAAACGGGCACAACACAAACTATCCTATTGAATTTTTTCAAAGACCTTCTCGTCAATGAGAACAAAACTATTAGTATTCCAAAGTAGCTGGCAATCCTATTTTTTAGAAGGTAGCTGGCAATCCTAATTTTTTAAAAATACATATTAATTTCCTACTGATATTTTCCAAAAAAATTCCCATATTCAGAAATAGTTGGTAATAGTTAGCAGAAATAGGCTGGCAATCTTGTTTTTTTAAAAAACAAACAAAAACACAAATTACTTGGCAGTCTTAATTCTTTAAAAAAACACACAAATTTATTTTTTTTAAAAATACAAGCAGAACACAAATTACCTTGTTGACTTTTTTTACTGGAACAATCAAGAAATAACACCCCAAAACACTTTTAACACTATTTTTTTTAAACTATTTTTTTTAAAAAATTAACCGTTTATTAAAAACTTTTTAAACATTTAAAAAAACGCACATATTTTTTGTGAACTTATCGCAACTACAGAAAAAACCTTTTCTTCAATAAAAATAAAAATAAAAACTATTAGTAAAAACACATGATACACATTAAGCATACTATGTTGTTTTCTATTTTTCTCAAGCTTTAATCATACAGTAATAATAAGATATTTATTTCTTTCAAAAAGTATTACAGTAATTTACTTATAAACTCATGACAGGTACTCAATTTGTATTATACTCATCCTAATGTACTCATGAATTACTATAAAAGTACTCAAATTATATTATACTCATTATAATGTACTCATGAGCTCATATCAAATACTCAAAATCATAACTTAACAATTCGAGAACATCCTTGTTTTTTCACCACTCTCACCACATCCTTACGTATAGTACACATTTAAGAATGACATATCATGTAATAAATGAAAAAACGTATACTGCAACAAGTGGTCATTTACAACAAATGGTAATTTGACATTTACGAATATGCATATAAAAGGAATACGCAATCTGACAAGAAACCACAACAAATTAGTGTCATCCTGCAAAATTTATTGTTTCACTCGAGTTTTTTTCATTTATCCCACAAACAATGGCATTCAGCCCACAAACAATGGCATTTAGTGTTCGTAAAAAACATTCTGCATTAAAATATGGAATTATGTGAGTTCTAAAAAATAAAGTAAAAGCGCATCCTAATGATATAATCGGTCAAATGTTTTCAACACAAAAACCCTAGAAAAATAAAATTTCCAAAATGGTCAAAAAAGGGTTTGTAAAGTATCTACGTAACAATTCCTTGAAGGAAAAGAAAGTTGAAACATATCTATGCAGCAATTTTTTTGTTAATAAATGCAACAAGTGAACCATGTGGGTGGGTGTTCTAATATTTATGCGGCAATTTTTTTGTTGTTGTTTTGTTGTTAATAAATGCAACAAGTGATCCATGTGGGTGGGTGTTCTAATATTTATGCGGCAATTTTTTGTTAATAAATGCAACAAGTGAACCATGTGGGTGGGTGTTCTAATATTATGGTAACAAAAATAATGTTTAATTAGGTCTACCTAGATCTTAGCAGATATCTTAAATTAATTTGTGGATATAGATGAGTTTTCCAAAAAAACCTATGAGTATATAACAGCATATATATGAATGTATCCACATCATGGATCCGGTATAAAGAAATTATAGCAAAAATACAAGGCAATTTTTGCTTGTTAAGTGCGGTAAATGAAACCAGCAAGTGTCCAAGTGGGACAAGTGGGTGCATCTTTTTTTGTAATAAAAGGTGTTTGTTGGCAAACAAATTTTTTATATATAATTCAAGATTAATATCAAAATTTTTAAATTCTCCTAAAAATTCTTTCAAAAAATTAGGGTACTTCGGCACATATATCCAAAATTATAAAATATTTTCGGTTCAAGATTAATAGAAAATTTGAAGATCAATATCAAAATTTTAAAATCTTTTATAATTCTTTTTTTAAAAAACCTAGGGCACTGCGGCACCCATATCTATAATATTATATCCTATAATCTTTTTTTAAAAATATAAAATATTTTCGATTCAAGATTAATAATAAAATTTTGAATCTAGGGGATTGCGGTACATATCTCATCGTCACATTTGTCTGTCAACCTGTATGCCACCTGGCACTTCACGCGGAGTCCCAAAATATTGCTTACAACGAGGATGTATCAGTTCAAAACGAAGGCGTAAGCCGTAAGTGATATTTCTATTTTTATAAACATAAATTTACTATATTGTTTTTTTATTATTATTATTGTTTTATCTAAAAAACAACCCATAAAATATACATTGAATCAAATGAATAATTTTAGCGATTTATTTTGCAAAATCCCATATCCAAAACATGGGACTATCAGGTTTCTTATATGAATTAAATCAAGTGGCAGTATTGTCTATTTCCATATGTTCAACAGCCAAAGGCTATTTTTTACTAAAGTAGGCTATTCTAACCCGAAAAAAATTCAAAAAATAGCTTCGCTAAGCAACATATTCTCACCAATACAACAGAAATAAGAAAAAACACACACATACTCTCATATATAACCACTAGGCATATCAAAAAGAGTGTATGGTATATGTGTGTAGCTGTGTAAAAGCAAACCCTATATAGCTAGGTGTTTCCGGCTTCTTCCATACAGTATCATTGACATTGTGACTTTAAAACGTTATTGGCGTGCAAAAAAATGAAATAAAAGAACACAAACTATTTATTACAAACTCATAAAAATTACAAATTAGTGATAATTTGCGCAAAAAGAAATATAACACCCATTTATACTACATACAAAAACTAAGGTAAATTATAAACCAATGAACTTGCCAATTTGTTCAGCCTATTGGAATGTGTGCAACATATTAACTAGCCTCATACTAAGATAGTTATTTAAAAATCTTAAGCAATTAGATATTGATTAAGATATTGAGGATATGTTGCAACCATTACCTATAGCTGAAAGCTTAAGGCAAAAAGAAAGATACGGAACTGTACGTGTGTGTGCTAACTTGGTTAGTCCTTATTAAAAATCCAGTGTCATGAGTCCCTTGTTTGATTTTTTTAAAAAAGTGTGCTAAAAAAATGATTGTCTAAATCCATAAACAAATTAAGCAAAATTAAATCTATCGATATTTATTTAGTACAGTTGCGGTTATTAAGTATAGACGCCACGCTCAAGTGGTTCTTTAAGTCTTGCCATAAAAACCATTTACCGGTCACCATTTTTATAGCTAAGGCTGTTCGTTATATCCTAATAAAAACCCATTATTTAACAATATGTTCAGTTTCTCATATCCACCACCACATTGAATATGGTGAGCAATAGTAAAAATGGGATATAATATAATGTATCCATCGACTCTTCGAATGACCGAGGAATGTAATTGAGATTGTGAAAAACCATCTAGTTTGTACATCAACCACAGTATTAATAATAATAGAAATACTGGTTTGTGACAAATGGTTGTAATTGACAAAAAAACTATGCACTATTCAATAAGGAATATTATTCATAAACCAATTTGAGTTAGAAAATATAAAAAGTAAATAAAATAAAATTGCAAACTAGAATAGCATTGAAAAAAATATAGTTAACATAATATTGGTAATGAGTATAACCAGAATTGTCTTGAAAAAATATTTTTTCACAAATTAACTATAATTTGACTAACAAATTTTGTCAAACCATGATACTTTCATTCATAATGGATATAAACCAGAATAACCTCGAAGAAATATTTTATTATCACAAATAATCTATAATTTTGCTAACAATTTTCATGAACGTTAAACAATCATTCGTAACCAGCGACTTTTCCCAATCAAACAAAAACCCATGAATACTTGTAATCCTATAAAAATAAGGGCTCAGTTCAATTTTCCACACACACTACTTATCCCTCTTAAATTCCATCATGGAAACTCTGATTAATAACAAATCTCAACAGAATAATTGGTTAATAATGGATGCATTTCTATCCGATGATGATGAATATATACTCAACGCAGTAATACCATTGAAGTATGATTGCGATGGTGGCGGTATAACTGTTCAACAGCGATGAGGATACTGTTGAGAATCCTCGACTTTTGCAACCTCACGAGATTAAGCAAGAGCCTACAAAGTATTATTGATATAGCCAGACACTAAGTTTATATGGAAACACAAATTCATGTGTTTTAAAGGCAATACCTTCAATAAAACTCAGACTACCATTGGGTATCATGAGTATACAAAAAGAAAAATATTAATCAAAAAAGCTATGAAGCTTTTGATTTTTACTTTAAGAATTATTTTCAAAAATTTAATATTTTATCTATTTGGAATAAACATACAAGATTTGGCTCTAGTAGCTCCATGAAAATATTTTTACTGATGAAACAGTTTGATATTATTAATATATAATAATAATAATACGGAAGTAAATATCAGTAGTATGATATGACTTCAATACCTTTTGAGGAAAAATAAAGGTATCATTATTCCAAAAAAATCAATTCCTATATAATTCTGTAATTTATTTGTAATCAATATAAATATATTCCCAGCTTGTATTAATGATATGTAAATTACATAAATATTAATAGGCTGAGGATTTATAATAATCCATTATTTCAAAATTACAGAATTCTACTTAAACTAATTCTGGTATGAAATGTGGTCCTACGTAATTCAGTTATGAGTTCGTATGTATATCTGTTGCAAACCTTTTTCCATAAATAACTCTCTATACTATTCTTTAGAATACATATCAAATCATACGTTTATAAGGTAACATGCCTTTCCTCATACCGGTGGTCAAAATACAATATCGGAAATCATTTATAGCCTACCACATCCAAAGGTCATTTCAACAACATTCAATATATATTCATTAGAAACCTAAAAGGCGCTTGAAGTAAAAATTATTTCATTGGCGAGAAAAACCTTTAAGAGAGACAATTAATTAATAATAAAGACACCTAAGGTAAAAAAATATATATATATGCAAAACAACGACACTGAGAATAGAACTCTAAACTCGTCTCGTATTCACTATGTTTTTTTAAAAAATTATAATAAAATGTCTATAATAAATTTAAGTATGTATAACCGTGTAGGTTTATATACATCTTTAATATTCAATTATACTAAAGACGGGCTTCCCAAGAAACGTTTTTCGTCCGATGCCACTGGACTCATCAGTTGGGATTCTTTTTTTTTTTAAATATTGTAAATTCAGAAATAATTTAGAATTAATTAGGATCAAATTATATTTATTACCATAAATTACTGTACATATAAAACATTATCACTAGAATCATAATCAATCAAATACTTATGATCGATTTTCTTGAAACATTTTCATGATTCCTTAGAATCTTATTCGTACCACTTTACCACCTTTATATAATTTCTCATACATACATATATATACATAAAAATATGTATATATATATATAACAAGAATGATAAAAGGGTGGTATTTATATTATGGTTTGTTAATAAGTCATTATTTTACAGCCGATTCCTTGAAAAAACAATGCACACAAAAAAACTTTAATATTCAAAATTATTCAAAATTATTGGTACTCCAAAAATACACACTAATTTCCTACTGACATTTTCAAAAATATATTCCAGTATTCAAAAAATAGCTGGTAATCCTCTTTTTTTAAAAAATATATAAATATATATTTCAGTATTCAAAAATAGCTGGCAATCCTCTTTTTTACTGACATTTTCCAAAAGAATATTTCAATATTCAGAAATACCTGGCATTCTTATTTTTTTGAAAAACGGGCACAACACAAACTATCCTATTGAATTTTTTCAAAGACCTTCTCGTCAATGAGAACAAAACTATTAGTATTCCAAAGTAGCTGGCAATCCTATTTTTTAGAAGGTAGCTGGCAATCCTATTTTTTTAAAAAATTAATTTCCTACTGATATTTTCCAAAAAAATTCCCATATTCAGAAATAGTTGGTAAACTTATCATTTTTTTAAAAAATATATAGCTGGCAATCTTGTTGTTTTAAAAAACAAACAAAAACACAAATTACTTGGCAGTATTAATTCTTTAAAAAAACACACAAATTTATTTTTTTAAAAAATACTAGCAGAACACAAATTACCTTGTTGACTTTTTTTACTGGAACAATCAAGAAATAACACCCCAAAACACTTTTAACACTATTTTTTTAAAAAATTAACCGTTTATTAAAAACTTTTTAAACATTTAAAAAAACGCACATAATTTTTGTGAACTTATCGCAACTACAGAAAAAACCTTTTCTTCAATAAAAAAAAAAATAAAAACTATTAGTAAAAACACATGATACACATTAAGCATACTATGTTGTTTTCTATTTTTCTCAAGCTTTAATCATACAGTAATAATAAGATATTTATTTCTTTCAAAAAGTATTACAGTAATTTACTTATAAACTCATGACAGGTACTCAATTTGTATTATACTCATCCTAATGTACTCATGAATTACTATAAAAGTACTCAAATAATATTATACTCATTATAATGTACTCATGAGCTCATATCAAATACTCAAAATCATAACTGAACAATTCGAGAACATCCCTATTTTTTCACCACTCCCACCACATCCTTACGTATAGTACACATTTAAGAATGACATATCATGTAATAAATGAAAAAACGTATACTGCAACAAGTAGTCATTTACAACAAATGGTAATTTGACACTTACGAATATGCATATAAAAGGAATACGCAATCTGACAAGAAACCACAACAAATTAGTGTCATCCTGCAAAATTTATTGTTTCACTCGAGTTTTTTTCATTTATCCCACAAACAATGGCATTCAGCCCACAAACAATGGCATTTAGTGTTCGTAAAAAACATTCTGCATTAAAATATGGAATTATGTGAGTTCTAAAAAATAAAGTAAAAGCGCATCCTAATGATATAATCGGTCAAATGTTTTCAACACAAAAACCCTAGAAAAATAAAATTTCCAAAATGGTCAAAAAAGGGTTTGTAAAGTATCTACGTAACAATTCCTTGAAGGAAAAGAAAGTTGAAACATATCTATGCAGCAATTTTTTTTTGTTAATAAATGCAACAAGTGAACCATGTGGGTGGGTGATCTAATATTTATGCGGCAATTTTTTTGTTGTTGTTTTGTTGTTAATAAATGCAACAAGTGAACCATGTGGGTGGGTGTTCTAATATTTATGCGGCAATTTTTTGTTAATAAATGCAACAAGTGAACCATGTGGGTGGGTGTTCTAATATTATGGTAACAAAAATAATGTTTAATTAGGTCTACCTAGATCTTAGCAGATATCTTAAATTAATTTGTGGATATAGATGAGTTTTCCAAAAAAACCTATGAGTATATAACAGCATATATATGAATGTATCCACATCATGGATCCGGTATAAAGAAATTATAGCAAAAATACAAGGCAATTTTTGCTTGTTAAGTGCGGTAAATGAAACCAGCAAGTGTCCAAGTGGGACAAGTGGGTGCCTCTTTTTTTGTAATAAAAGGTGTTTGTTGGCAAACAAATTTTTTATATATAATTCAAGATTAATATCAAAATTTTTAAATTCTCCTAAAAATTCTTTCAAAAAATTAGGGTACTTCGGCACATATATCCAAAATTATAAAATATTTTCGGTTCAAGATTAATAGAAAATTTGAAGATCAATATCAAAATTTTAAAATCTTTTATAATTCTTTTTTTAAAAAACCTAGGGCACTGCGGCACCCATATCTATAATATTATATCCTATAATCTTTTTTTAAAAATATAAAATATTTTCGATTCAAGATTAATAATAAAATTTTGAATCTAGGGGATTGCGGTACATATCTCATCGTCACATTTGTCTGTCAACCTGTATGCCACCTGGCACTTCACGCGGAGTCCCAAAATATTGCTTACAACGAGGATGTATCAGTTCAAAACGAAGGCGTAAGCCGTAAGTGATATTTCTATTTTTATAAACATAAATTTACTATATTGTTTTTTTTATTATTATTATTGTTTTATCTAAAAAACAACCCATGAACCATACATTGAATCAAATGAATAATTTTAGCGATTTATTTTGTAAAATCCCATATCCAAAACATGGGACTATCAGGTTTCTTATATGAATTAAATCAAGTGGCAGTATTGTCTATTTCCATATGTTCAACAGCCAAAGGCTATTTTTTACTAAAGTAGGCTATTCTAACCCGAAAAAATTCAAAAAATAGCTTCGCTAAGCAACATATTCTCACCAATACAACAGAAATAAGAAAAAACACACACATACTCTCATATATAACCACTAGGCATATCAAAAAGAGTGTATGGTATATGTGTGTAGCTGTGTAAAAGCAAACCCTATATAGCTAGGAGTTTCCGGCTTCTTCCATACAGTATCATTGAGTTTGTGACTTTAAAACGTTATTGGCGTGCAAAAAAATGAAATAAAAGAACACAAACTATTTATTACAAACTCATAAAAATTACAAATTAGTGATAATTTGCGCAAAAAGAAATATAACACCCATTTATATTACATACAAAAACTAAGGTAAATATAAACTAATGAACTTGCCAATTTGTTCAGCCTATTGGAATGTGTGCAACATATTAACTAGCCTCATACTAAGATAGTTATTTAAAAATCTTAAGCAATTAGATATTGATTAAGATATTGAGGATATGTTGCAACCATTACCTATAGCTGAAAGCTTAAGGCAACAAGAAAGATACGGAACTGTACGTGTGTGTGCTAACTTGGCTAGTCCTTATTAAAAATCCAGTGTCATGAGTCCCTTGTGTGATTTTTTTAAAAAAGTGTGCTAAAAAAACGATTGTGTCTAAATCCATAAACAAATTAAGCAAAATTAAATCTATCTATATTTATTTAGTACAGTTGCGGTTATTAAGTATAGACGCCACGCTCAAGTGGTTCTTTAAGTCTTGCCATAAAAACCATTTACCGGTCACCATTTCTATAGCTAAGGCTGTTTCTCATATCCACCACCACATTGAATATGGTGAGCAATAGTAAAAATGGGATATAATATAATGTATCCATCGACTCTTCGAATGACCGAGGAATGTAATTGAGATTGTGAAAAACCATCTAGTTTGTACATCAACCACAGTATTAATAATAATAGAAATACTGGTTTGTGACAAATGGTTGTAATTGACAAAAAAACTATGCACTATTCAATATAGAATATTATTCATTATAAATAAAATAAAATTGCAAACTAGAATAGCATTGAAAAAAATATAGTTAACATAATATTGGTAATGAGTATAACCAAAATTGTCTTGAAAAAATATTTTTTCACAAATTAACTATAATTTGACTAACAAATTTTGTCAAACCATGATACTTTCATTCATAATGGATATAAGCCAGAAGAACCTCGAAGAAATATTTTATTATCACAAATAATCTATAATTTTGCTAACAATTTTCATGAACGTTAAACAATCATTCGTAACCAGCGACTTTTCCCAATCAAACAAAAACCCATGAATACTTGTAATCCTATAAAAATAAGGGCTCAGTTCAATTTTCCACACACACTACTTATCCCTCTTAAATTCCATCATGGAAACTCTGATTAATAACAAATCTCAACAGAATAATTGGTTAATAATGGATGCATTTCTATCCGATGATGATGAATATATACTCAACGCAGTAATACCATTGAAGTATGATTGCGATGGTGGCGGTATAACTGTTCAACAGCGATGAGGATACTGTTGAGAATCCTCGACTTTTGCAACCTCACGAGATTAAGCAAGAGCCTTTAGAGGTGTCGGATGTATCGGATGTGGACACGCGTTCCCCATTCATTGATGATCATCGTCAAGTTTCTGAAATATCTACCTGCTGTTCATTATCTCCTAAGCGACGACGATTATCATCACATTTGAATTCTGATACAGACGATTCACCTGTGGTTTTCGGGAATATTGTGCAAGATAATGAGGTGATTTGCTTTAGTACTTTTATGGTTAACAGTAGTGTATACAATTATAGAAATAGAAACCATCTAATATAAGACAGTTCCCTATACATTAACAACCTTTACCAATACTTTTAATATTACAAATTATAACCATAAACGCTATAGGGTGTACAACATGACAATGTTCGCCGTAAACTTTTTATAGAATCGGTGGTTATAAACAAGAGCGAAGCTGTAGCTATACCTATGATTCAAACAGCGGTTGAAATTCCAACCAAAAAGGATTCTAGCGTTTCTGGGATGGGCGACTATGTCGAAATTGCGGATGAGCAAGTTTCAAATGAAAATGGTTCGGTTATTGAAGTCTCCTCAGACACTGAGGTAGGCTCTGTTGCAACAGTGGTGCATCAGTCGCCAATTCTAGCACAAGGGCTGGCGACATTAACTGAAATAGCAGACTCAAGTGGCAATAAGGAGAGATACTTTGTAAAAGATTAAAATCAAATCAAAAATTATTATCATTATCCTACAAACCTTTAGACAACAGTAGCTGTATCTACTCCAGCGAATCTTATGGATTATCTGGTTGGGTTTTTAAATATTCATAAGTAACGAATTTTTCTATTTATTAAAAAAGCTAGTAAAGATCTATTTGTTAAAAAAGATAGTAATAAATCAATAATAAAAAATCTGGTTAGATTTATCAACAACCATACCAAAATCTAATTCAATCTTATTTACTGTCTTATTTTCGGAAAACCCCATATTAAAAAAAAAAAACATTTAAAAATTAGTGAGATCGATATATAATTGATATATGATCAATATATGGTTGATATATGGTTTCAATGCCACTAAAAAATTCTTTTAAGAAATTCCCAAAAAATTCCCCAAGAAATTTTTTAAAAAATTATTATTAAAAATTATCAAAAACTTTTTAAAAATTCTCTAAACATTTTTAAAAATTTTTTTAAAAAAAATTATCAAAAACTTTTTTAAAAAATTTAAAAAAATTATTATTAAAAAATTATCAAAAACTTTTTTAAAAAATCTTTAAAAAATCTTCAAAAAAATCTTTAAAAAATCTTCCTTAACCAAGATGTTTCTTTGGGGTCATGTCAATTTAAGGTCATTTTTAGCTACATTTTCCTGTTTAAATTATTTTATATTAGTATATAACAAATACTTATGTACCACCAATAGGCACGGGTTCCCACACATCATTCCGTTTCTCGTACTCGTATGGGTTTGCGTAATCGTCCATACATGCGTTCTCGCAATCGATCGAATACATGGGCAACCTCATGGGACTCAAGGTGTCCAATACGAGCACTATCACAGCCATCTCTTTTGATTAATACCTCACCTGATCCGTCGTTTACAATGAGTCGACGATGGTCACAACCAATACATAGTTTTCAATATCCTATCATGTGGGATCAATCGCAACGTACCGCATACGATCAATGGGTATCTGAGTGGAATAATATTCCAGCACCATCTCATCTTGGGTATTGGAATTTAGCAAATGCTAGTAATCAGCAATGGATGTCCGAATGGAATCAACATTTGATTCCTAATAGTAATTATTATCAAAATTGGCACAATGTGGCAACTCCACCTATGCCTCCACAACCGGTGTCTGGTAATGATCAACCAGTTTCCACTCAGATTCAGGCTGGGCAGTTGAACTCCAACCCAGGGGTTAGCAAGAGTTCGGACCAATCGGTAACATATACTAGAACATTTTTTTTAATTCCTTTAAAAAGTAGTTTTAGATTTAATAATAATCAGAAGCGTACCACATATGAAAAAATGTGATGTTAGAATTTAAGGTATTATTAACAGAAAAGTTATTTTATTAAAAACCAGTTCTTTAAAGGACCACTTATAAAATTACAAAGAAACACAAACAGACTTATAACACATCTCATAAAGAGGTATAACATACGTGCACACAAGCAAATACATACATTTATGTATATTCATAACTATGAGTAGGAATTGATTAACTAGATTAATTATTGATCAATTAAAAAATAGATAGAAATTTAAATTTAAGGAAACCCAAGGACTATATACATACGATCTAATTCAGTCGACATTATTTTTTATATTCCAACATTAAAAAGATAATATCAATAAAGGAACTACAAAAGGAATCCATTCCCGTTAATGTGATAATAGAGAATCAGCAATATCGATCATCTGAAGACAATGATGACTGTATTGTGGGTTCACCACTTAATCAAAAGACTATGGAGGATGTACTTAAAAATGTCAATCCTCAAAATTTGGCTGACGTTACCATTATTGATATAACTCAAGAAGAGAGTATTCCAAGTCCAGCAAATAAATCTGGGGTTCCCAGTGAAGAAATGGGCTCTATATTAAATGATCTGATTATTAATGATAACGAATCTAATCAAATAATCAACACTAACAACAACGAAACAAGTCCTGTGATTAACACCAATATTGATCTAAGAAGCACATCAATAAACATAAATAATGGGATTGTTAATGATATACATGATGGGATTATCAATGATATATCAAGTTATATGACTGTTGCTAAATCAACTCTGCGCAATGAGCCATCAACTATGCCAGATTTTATGGATTCTACCGGGGTTCAATTACCTGTTACTCCCTCTATAGTACCCTTGCAAATTCCTGGTGGTTTCGTAAATTTAACTACTCTAGAAATCTCAAAAAATTTGTCTACCCTGTTGAGTTGGGGTCCAAATTTTGTCCCACCTCATACTCCCACTTTACTAGATACTTTGAATTATGTGAATTATATAGGGAATTCGATGCTTTTTAATAATTTTGACCCAGACATATTATTTAGGGAATTAGTCGCTGTATATTATAACCGTCTCAACCAGGTATTAATATCTAAAAATGATACTAGTAATGATCTCATGACACGATGTGTTCTAAAAATGTTGCGTGAAGCTAAAGAATTTTTCCGTAAAAATCCCACTATTTGTATTGTACAAGCAGACAAAGGAAAAAGTACTACTATAATGTATAAAACTGATTACCGACAAAAAACGAATGAGTGGATCAATGGTTGTCTTCGTGTAGGTACTTATTTAGAAATAGGCGATGATTTTTCTCCAATCCTACTACAAATAAAAAACGATTCAAATATCTACGTAGTCAATTAATTCGGCATTTCAATACTTCTCAATCAGTTCCCTATCCTTTTAAAATTTATAAACTATTATTAAGTTTTAATGATACAAACGATAAACTAGTTAAACTCCCCTATCTATATGGTACTGTAAAATATCATAAAGATGGCCAACCATGTCGACCAATATGTGGAACTATTCCCTGGTATAGTTATCCATTACAAAAAATTATTTCGAACGTTCGGGGGTATCTTGTACAGTATGTTATTACCCAACAATGTGGTAAATATTGATAATGTGGTTTATGAGGTTCATGATATATTATTATGTTCACAATATAAATTTGTAAAATACGATATAAAGGACATGTATACAAACATGAACATATCTGATATATACGATTGTATATCGAGGATGACTACCACACCATGGTTTCAGAAACACTGTCCAATTCCTCCTAATTTATTATTACAATGTATGAGATTCTCAATGGATCAGGCAAATTATTTCACCTACAATTCCCTCATATATAAACAAGTACGGGGGTTACCACAAGGAGCGTGTGATTCCAGACTGTTAGCTACAATATTATTGGATTATTTCATTCAATTACACTCAATTGAGTTATTTGAACAAAACCAGTTAGTATTTTGGAAAAAATATATGGACGATTTCTTATTATATTTGCCTAGCACCCAAATAGATAGTTTTAAAACATCTTTTGAGCATTTAACATCTTTACAATTGACTATAGATAGAGAGGAGGATTGTGATTCAGGTCTGAATAAGACGATATCGTTTTTAGATATTTTAATTTACATATTTCCTCATAAAATATATACAAGTATGTATACAAAACCCACCGCATCATATCGGCTACATCATTATTTATGTAATTATAAATTTTCTACTAAGGAGAACACAATTATTAGTTATGTCAAAAAAATTTTACAAAGATCTAATAACCGATTCTTAGTTGGAGACTTAGAATTCCTACGTGAACGAATTTATTACAATAGTTATCCAGATATATTGATAAACAAATTATATCACAAAACTATAGAACTAGAAATAGAAAACATCAATAAGATGTTAAAAACCTGTTTCCCAAAACCTAAATATGGTGACAAACCTATACGTCATGTTGAACGTACAACCATTGATTTAGAATTGCGGCGATCTATATTATATAGGTATATTAGAAAAGAAGTAATATATAATCCACCTAAAGTGCAGGAGGTGTCTCAAGGACGATCACATGGTTATCAACGGGTCAGACCACCTATTTATTTTGTATGCGACACCTTTACGACAATTATACAGAAAATATTCCATGATTATCATCTAGGACAACCCTCATTTAATAGAGCTCCAAGTCTTTTTCAAGTATTACATATGTCTCTGTCGGATCCAGATCCTATTTCTACTCCTATAAACCAAACTTCTATCTATATAGTAGGTTGCGAAACTTGCAATATGCAATTTTTAATATCAGGTACTGGGACGCCTGTAGATCTTTTAAATCTGGTAATATCTGATGTGAGCACAGCACTATACGCACATTGCAAAAAGAATGCAGATCATATCATACATAATAATTTGATGAGATTACCAACTAATCGACACCTACCAGTGAATCAACAACTAATGATTTTTAAAGGGATATATACTGCCTTGGGTTTGCAGTGTGAAAACGTAGATCAATTATCTCAGATACCAAAGTATATGTTAACCAGCTTAAACAATTCAATCAGAGCCTTGGTTGCTGCCAAACGTTTCACTACACAAAGTAATGATTATCTGTTTCTGTAGAATTTTCCTCTATATATTTTTTAAAGACAATATAAGCATATAACTGCAATTATATATATTTAAACAAAAGTTCTTATTAATTTTAAGACACAGGAAAAAACAGTAATGTGTAGAAAGTATCTATTATATTTGGGCTGAAGAAATTCCCTATAAAACAGTAAATTATAGAAAATCTCTATTGTATTTGTTGTATTTGGGCTGAAAAAATTCCTTAGAAAACGCTCAATGTAGTCTAGACATGTATGAGTAGACAATTAATATTGCCATAATCATTATTAATAAGACTAATTATTACTTATTTCCTACAGATATAGGTCTGCCTCGAATAATTAGTAAGGGTTGTCAACCGCCTTAATACATCGCTACTTGTTGAGAACGAAAAAATTGTTGTTTGGTAATATATAAAAAAATTCTACTAACTATATATAACAATTAACACAAATCCTTTCCTTATTCCTAACCTACAGCCTATTATTGATATAGCCAGACACTAAGTTTATATGGAAACACAAATTCATGTGTTTTAAAGGCAATACCTTCAAAAAAACTCAGACTACCATTGGGTATCATGAGTATACAAAAAGAAAAATATTAATCAAAAAAGCTATGAAGCATTTGATTTTTACTTTAAGAATTATTTTCAAAACTTTAATATTTTATCTATTTGGAATTAGGCTCTAGTAGCTCCATGAAAATATTTTTACTGATGAAACAGTTTGATATTATTAATATATAATAATAATAATACGGAAGTAAATATCAGTAGTATGATATGACTTCAATACCTTTTGAGGAAAAATAAAGGTATCATTATTCCAAAAAAATCAATTCCTATATAATTCTGTAATTTATTTGTAATCAATATAAATATATTCCCAGCTTGTATTAATGATATGTAAATGTTATTATTTAGGGAATTAGTCGCTGTATATTATAACCGTCTCAACCAGGTATTAATATCTAAAAAAGATACTAGTAATGATCTCATGACACGATGTGTTCTAAAAATGTTGCGTGAAGCTAAAGAATTTTTCCGTAAAAATCCCACTATTTGTATTGTACAAGCAGACAAAGGAAAAAGTACTACTATAATGTATAAAACTGATTACCGACAAAAAACGAATGACTGGAGCAATGGTTGTCTTCGTGTAGGTACTTATTTAGAAATAGGCGATGATTTTTCTCCAATCCTACTACAAATAAAAAACGATTCAAATATCTACGTAGTCAATTAATTCGGCATTTCAATACTTCTCAATCAGTTCCCTATCCTTTTAAAATTTATAAACTATTATTAAGTTTTAATGATACAAACGATAAACTAGTTAAACTCCCCTATCTATATGGTACTGTAAAATATCATAAAGATGGCCAACCATGTCGACCAATATGTGGAACTATTCCCTGGTATAGTTATCCATTACAAAAAATTATTTCGAACGTTCGGGGGTATCTTGTACAGTATGTTATTACCCAACAATGTGGTAAATATTGATAATGTGGTTTATGAGGTTCATGATATATTATTATGTTCACAATATAAATTTGTAAAATACGATATAAAGGACATGTATACAAACATGAACATATCTGATATATACGATTGTATATCGAGGATGACTACCACACCATGGTTTCAGAAACACTGTCCAATTCCTCCTAATTTATTATTACAATGTATGAGATTCTCAATGGATCAGGCAAATTATTTCACCTACAATTCCCTCATATATAAACAAGTACGGGGGTTACCACAAGGAGCGTGTGATTCCAGACTGTTAGCTACAATATTATTGGATTATTTTATTCAATTACACTCAATTGAGTTATTTGAACAAAACCAGTTAGTATTTTGGAAAAAATATATGGACGATTTCTTATTATATTTGCCTAGCACCCAAATAGATAGTTTTAAAACATCTTTTGAGCATTTAACATCTTTACAATTGACTATAGATAGAGAGGAGGATTGTGATTCAGGTCTGAATAAGACGATATCGTTTTTAGATATTTTAATTTCCATATTTCCTCATAAAATATATACAAGTATGTATACAAAACCCACCGCATCATATCGGCTACATCATTATTTATGTAATTATAAATTTTCTACTAAGGAGAACACAATTATTAGTTATGTCAAAAAAATTTTACAAAGATCTAATAACCGATTCTTAGTTGGAGACTTAGAATTCCTACGTGAACGAATTTATTACAATAGTTATCCAGATATATTGATAAACAAATTATATCACAAAACTATAGAACTAGAAATAGAAAACATCAATAAGATGTTAAAAACCTGTTTCCCAAAACCTAAATATGGTGACAAACCTATACGTCATGTTGAACGTACAACCATTGATTTAGAATTGCGGCGATCTATATTATATAGGTATATTAGAAAAGAAGTAATATATAATCCACCTAAAGTGCAGGAGGTGTCTCAAGGACGATCACATGGTTATCAACGGGTCAGACCACCTATTTATTTTGTATGCGACACCTTTACGACAATTATACAGAAAATATTCCATGATTATCATCTAGGACAACCCTCATTTAATAGAGCTCCAAGTCTTTTTCAAGTATTACATATGTCTCTGTCGGATCCAGATCCTATTTCTACTCCTATAAACCAAACTTCTATCTATATAGTAGGTTGCGAAACTTGCAATATGCAATTTTTAATATCAGGTACTGGGACGCCTGTAGATCTTTTAAATCTGGTAATATCTGATGTGAGCACAGCACTATACGCACATTGCAAAAAGAATGCAGATCATATCATACATAATAATTTGATGAGATTACCAACTAATCGACACCTACCAGTGAATCAACAACTAATGATTTTTAAAGGGATATATACTGCCTTGGGTTTGCAGTGTGAAAACGTAGATCAATTATCTCAGATACCAAAGTATATGTTAACCAGCTTAAACAATTCAATCAGAGCCTTGGTTGCTGCCAAACGTTTCACTACACAAAGTAATGATTATCTGTTTCTGTAGAATTTTCCTCTATATATTTTTTAAAGACAATATAAGCATATAACTGCAATTATATATATTTAAACAAAAGTTCTTATTAATTTTAAGACACAGGAAAAAACAGTAATGTGTAGAAAGTATCTATTATATTTGGGCTGAAGAAATTCCCTATAAAACAGTAAATTATAGAAAATCTCTATTGTATTTGTTGTATTTGGGCTGAAAAAATTCCTTAGAAAACGCTCAATGTAGTCTAGACATGTATGAGTAGACAATTAATATTGCCATAATCATTATTAATAAGACTAATTATTACTTATTTCCTACAGATATAGGTCTGCCTCGAATAATTAGTAAGGGTTGTCAACCGCCTTAATACATCGCTACTTGTTGAGAACGAAAAAATTGTTGTTTGGTAATATATAAAAAAATTCTACTAACTATATATAACAATTAACACAAATCCTTTCCTTATTCCTAACCTACAGCCTATTATTGATATAGCCAGACACTAAGTTTATATGGAAACACAAATTCATGTGTTTTAAAGGCAATACCTTCAAAAAAACTCAGACTACCATTGGGTATCATGAGTATACAAAAAGAAAAATATTAATCAAAAAAGCTATGAAGCATTTGATTTTTACTTTAAGAATTATTTTCAAAACTTTAATATTTTATCTATTTGGAATTAGGCTCTAGTAGCTCCATGAAAATATTTTTACTGATGAAACAGTTTGATATTATTAATATATAATAATAATAATACGGAAGTAAATATCAGTAGTATGATATGACTTCAATACCTTTTGAGGAAAAATAAAGGTATCATTATTCCAAAAAAATCAATTCCTATATAATTCTGTAATTTATTTGTAATCAATATAAATATATTCCCAGCTTGTATTAATGATATGTAAATTACATAAATATTAATAGGCTGAGGATATATAATAATCCATTATTTCAAAATTACAGAATTCTACTTAAACTAATTCTGGTATGAAATGTGGTCCTACGTAATTCAGTTATGAGTTCGTATGTATATCTGTTGCAAACCATTTTCCATAAATAACTTTCTATACTATTCTTTAGAATACATATCAAATCATACGTTTATAAGGTATCATGCCTTTCCCCATACCGGTGGTCAAAAAACAATATCGGAAATCATTTATAGCCTACCACATCCAAAGGTCATTTCAACAACATTCAATATATATTCATTAGAAACCTAAAAGGCGCTTGAAGTAAAATTTATTTCATTGGCGAGAAAAACCTTTAAGAGAGACAATTAATTAATAATAAAGACACCTAAGGTAAAAAATATATATATATGCAAAACAACGACACTGAGAATAGAACTCTAAACTCGTCTCGTATTCACCATGTTTTTTTAAAAAATTATAATAAAATTTCTATAATAAATTTAAGTATGTGTAACCGTGTAGGTTTATATACATCTTTAATATTCAATTATACTAAAGACGGGCTTCCCAAGAAACGTTTTTCGTCCGATGCCACTGGACTCATCAGTTGGGATTCTTTTTTTTTTTAAATATATGTAAATTTAGAAATAATTTAGAATTAATTAGGATCAAATTATATTTATTAACATAAATTACTGTACATATAAAACATTATCACTAGAATCATAATCAATCAAATACTTATGATCGATTTTCTTGAAACATTTCCGTGATTCCTTAGAATCTTATTCGTACCACTTTACCACCTTTATATAATTTCTCATACATACATATATATACATAAAAATATGTATATATATATATAACAAGAATGATAAAAGGGACGTATTTATATTATGGTTTGTTAATAAGTCATTATTTTACAGCCGATTCCTTGAAAAAACAATGAACACAAAAAAACTTTAATATCATGTAATTAATGAAAAAACGTATACTGCAACAAGTAGTCATTTACAACAAATGGTAATTTGACACTTACGAATATGCATATAAAAGGAATACGCAATCTGACAAGAAACCACAACAAATTAGTGTCATCCTGCAAAATTTATTGTTTCACTCGAGTTTTTTTCATTTATCCCACAAACAATGGCATTCAGCCCACAAACAACGGCATTTAGTGTTCGTAAAAAACATTCTGCATTAAAATATGGAATTATGTGAGTTCTAAAAAATAAAGTAAAAGCGCATCCTAATGATATAATCGGTCAAATGTTTTCAACACAAAAACCCTAGAAAAATAAAATTTCCAAAATGGTCAAAAAAGGGTTTGTAAAGTATCTACGTAACAATTCCTTGAAGGAAAAGAAAGTTGAAACATATCTATGCAGCAATTTTTTTTTGTTAATAAATGCAACAAGTGAACCATGTGGGTGGGTGATCTAATATTTATGCGGCAATTTTTTTGTTGTTGTTTTGTTGTTAATAAATGCAACAAGTGAACCATGTGGGTGGGTGTTCTAATATTATGGTAACAAAAATAATGTTTAATTAGGTCTACCTAGATCTTAGCAGATATCTTAAATTAATTTGTGGATATAGATGAGTTTTCCAAAAAAACCTATGAGTATATAACAGCATATATATGAATGTATCCACATCATGGATCCGGTATAAAGAAATTATAGCAAAAATACAAGGCAATTTTTGCTTGTTAAGTGCGGTAAATGAAACCAGCAAGTGTCCAAGTGGGTGCCTCTTTTTTTTGTAATAAAAGGTGTTTGTTGGCAAACAAATTTTTTATATATAATTCAAGATTAATATCAAAATTTTTAAATTCTCCTAAAAATTCTTTCAAAAAATTAGGGTACTTCGGCACATATATCCAAAATTATAAAATATTTTCGGTTCAAGATTAATAGAAAATTTGAAGATCAATATCAAAATTTTAAAATCTTTTATAATTCTTTTTTTAAAAAACCTAGGGCACTGCGGCACCCATATCTATAATATTATATCCTATAATCTTTTTTTTAAAATATAAAATATTTTCGATTCAAGAATAATAATAAAATTTTGAATCTAGGGGATTGCGGTACATATCTCATCGTCACATTTGTCTGTCAACCTGTATGCCACCTGGCACTTCACGCGGAGTCCCAAAATATTGCTTACAACGAGGATGTATCAGTTCAAAAAGAAGGCGTAAGCCGTAAGTGATATTTCTATTTTTATAAACATAAATTTACTATATTGTTTTTTTTATTATTATTATTGTTTTATCTAAAAAAACAACCCATAAACCATACATTGAATCAAATGAATAATTTTAGCGATTTATTTTGTAAAATCCCATATCCAAAACATGGGACTATCAGGTTTCTTATATGAATTAAATCAAGTGGCAGTATTGTCTATTTCCATATGTTCAACAGCCAAAGGCTATTTTTTACTAAAGTAGGCTATTCTAACCCGAAAAAATTCAAAAAATAGCTTCGCTAAGCAACATATTCTCACCAATACAACAGAAATAAGAAAAAACACACACATACTCTCATATATAACCACTAGGCATATCAAAAAGAGTGTATGGTATATGTGTGTAGCTGTGTAAAAGCAAACCCTATATAGCTAGGAGTTTCCGGCTTCTTCCATACAGTATCATTGAGTTTGTGACTTTAAAACGTTATTGGCGTGCAAAAAAATGAAATAAAAGAACACAAACTATTTATTACAAACTCATAAAAATTACAAATTAGTGATAATTTGCGCAAAAAGAAATATAACACCCATTTATATTACATACAAAAACTAATGAACTAATGAACTTGCCAATTTGTTCAGCCTATTGGAATGTGTGCAACATATTAACTAGCCTCATACTAAGATAGTTATTTAAAAATCTTAAGCAATTAGATATTGATTAAGATATTGAGGATATGTTGCAACCATTACCTATAGCTGAAAGCTTAAGGCAACAAGAAAGATACGGAACTGTACGTGTGTGTGCTAACTTGGCTAGTCCTTATTAAAAATCCAGTGTCATGAGTCCCTTGTGTGATTTTTTTAAAAAAGTGTGCTAAAAAAACGATTGTGTCTAAATCCATAAACAAATTAAGCAAAATTAAATCTATCTATATTTATTTAGTACAGTTGCGGTTATTAAGTATAGACGCCACGCTCAAGTGGTTCTTTAAGTCTTGCCATAAAAACCATTTACCGGTCACCATTTCTATAGCTAAGGCTGTTTCTCATATCCACCACCACATTGAATATGGTGAGCAATAGTAAAAATGGGATATAATATAATGTATCCATCGACTCTTCGAATGACCGAGGAATGTAATTGAGATTGTGAAAAACCATCTAGTTTGTACATCAACCACAGTATTAATAATAATAGAAATACTGGTTTGTGACAAATGGTTGTAATTGACAAAAAAACTATGCACTATTCAATATAGAATATTATTCATTATAAATAAAATAAAATTGCAAACTAGAATAGCATTGAAAAAAATATAGTTAACATAATATTGGTAATGAGTATAACCAAAATTGTCTTGAAAAAATATTTTTTCACAAATTAACTATAATTTGACTAACAAATTTTGTCAAACCATGATACTTTCATTCATAATGGATATAAGCCAGAATAACCTCGAAGAAATATTTTATTATCACAAATAATCTATAATTTTGCTAACAATTTTCATGAACGTTAAACAATCATTCGTAACCAGCGACTTTTCCCAATCAAACAAAAACCCATGAATACTTGTAATCCTATAAAAATAAGGGCTCAGTTCAATTTTCCACACACACTACTTATCCCTCTTAAATTCCATCATGGAAACTCTGATTAATAACAAATCTCAACAGAATAATTGGTTAATAATGGATGCATTTCTATCCGATGATGATGAATATATACTCAACGCAGTAATACCATTGAAGTATGATTGCGATGGTGGCGGTATAACTGTTCATACGCCTGTCCCTATACTCAACAGCGATGAGGATACTGTTGAGAATCCTCGACTTTTGCAACCTCACGAGATTAACCAAGAGCCTTTAGAGGTGTCGGATGTATCGGATGTTGACACGCGTTCCCCATTCATTTATGATCATCGTCAAGTTTCTGAAATATCTACCTGCTGTTCATTATCTCCTAAGCGACGACGATTATCATCACATTTGAATTCTGATACAGACGATTCACCTGTGGTTTTCGGGAATATTGTGCAAGATAATGAGGTGATTTGCTTTAGTACTTTTATGGTTAACAGTAGTGTATACAATTATAGAAATAGAATCGATCTAATATAAGACAGTTTCCTATACATTAACAACCTTTACCAATACTTTTAATATTACAAATTATAACCATAAACGCTATAGGGTGTACAACATGTCAATGTTCGCCGTAAACTTTTTATAGAATCGGTGGTTAAAAACACGAGCGAAGCTGTAGCTATACCTATGATTGAAACAGCGGTTGAAATTGCAACCAAAAAGGATTCTAGCGTTTCTGGGATGGGCGACATAGTTGAAATTGCGGATGAGCAAGTTTCAAATGAAAATGGTTCGGTTATTGAAGTCTCCTCAGACACTGAGGTAGGCTCTGTTGCAACAGTGGTGCATCAGTCGCCAATTCTAGCACAAGGGCTAGCGACATTAACTGAAATAGCAGACTCAAGTGGCAATAAGGTGAGATACTTTGTAAAAGATTAAAATCAAATCAAAAATTATTATCATTATCCTACAAACCTTTAGACAACAGTAGCTGTATCTACTCCAGCGAATCTTATGGATTATCTGGTTGGGTTTTTAAATATTCATAAGTAACGAATTTTTCTATTTATTAAAAAAGCTAGTAAAGATCTATTTGTTAAAAAAGATAGTAATAAATCAATAATAAAAAATCTGGTTAGATTTATCAACAACCATACCAAAATCTAATTCAATCTTATTTACTGTCTTATTTTCGGAAAACCCCATATTTAAAAAAAAAAAACATTTAAAAAATTAGTGAGATCGATATATAATTGATATATGATCAATATATGGTTGATATATGGTTTCTTTGCCACTAAAAAATTCTTTTAAGAAATTCCCAAAAAAATCCCCAAGAAATTTTTTAAAAAATTATTATTAAAAATTGTCAAAAACTTTTTAAAAATTCTCTAAACATTTTTAAAATTTTTTTTAAAAAAATTTATCAAAAACTTTTTTAAAAAATTTAAAAAAATTATTATTAAAAAATTATCAAAAACTTTTTTAAAAAATCTTTAAAAAATATTCAAAAAAATCTTTAAAAAATCTTCCTTAACCAAGAGGTTTCTTTGGGGTCATGTCAATTTAAGGTCATTTTTAGCTACATTTTCCTGTTTAAATTATTTTATATTAGTATTTGGCAATATAACAAATACTTATGTACCACCAATAGGCACGGGTTCCCACACATCATTCCGTTTCTCGTACTCGTATGGGTTTGCGTAATCGTCCATACATGCGATCTCGCAATCGATCGAATACATGGGCAACCTCATGGGACTCAAGGTGTCCAATACGAGCACTATCACAGCCATCTCTTTTGATTAATACCTCACAGCCTGATCTGTCGTTTACAATGAGTCGACGATGGTCACAACCAATACCTAGTTTTCAATATCCTATCATGTGGGATCAATCGCAACGTACCGCATACGATCAATGGGTATCTGAGTGGAATAATATTCCAGCACCATCTCATCTTGGGTATTGGAATTTAGCAAATGCTAGTAATCAGCAATGGATATCCGAATGGAATCAACATTTGATTCCTAATAGTAATTATTATCAAAATTGGCACAATGTGGCAACTCCACCTATGCCTCCACAACCGGTGTCTGGTAATGATCAACCAGTTTCCACTCAGATTCAGGCTGGGCAGTTGAACTCCAACCCAGGGGTTAGCAAGAGTTCGGACCAATCGGTAACATATACTAGAACATTTTTTTTAATTCCTTTAAAAAGTAGTTTTAGATCTAATAATAATCAGAAGCGTACCACATATGAAAAAATGTGATGTTAGAATTTAAGGTATTATTAACAGAAAATTTATTTTATTAAAAACCAGTTCTTTAAAGGACCACTTATAAAATTACAAAGAAACACAAACAGACTTATAACACATCTCATAAAGAGGTATAACATACGTGCACACAAGCAAATACATACATTTATGTATATTCATAACTATGAGTAGGAATTGATTAACTAGATTAATTATTGATCAATTAAAAAATAGATAGAAACTTAAATTTAAGGAAACCCAAGATTTATATACATACGATCTAATTCAGTCGACATTATTTTTTATATTCCAACATTAAAAAGATAATATCAATAAAGGAACTACAAAAGGAATCCATTCCCGTTAATGTGATAATAGAGAATCAGCAATATCGATCATCTGAAGACAATGATGACTGTATTGTGGGTTCACCACTTAATCAAAAGACTATGGAGGATGTACTTAAAAATGTCAATCCTCAAAATTTGGCTGACGTTACCATTATTGATATAACTCAAGAAGAGAGTATTCCAAGTCCAGCAAATAAATCTGGGGTTCCCAGTGAAGAAATGGGCTCTATATTAAATGATCTGATTATTAATGATAACGAATCTAATCAAATAATCAACACTAACAACAACGAACCAAGTCCTGTGATTAACACCAATATTGATCTAATAAGCACATCAATAAACATAAATAATGGGATTGTTAATGATATACATGATGGGATTATCAATGATATATCAAGTTATATGACTGTTGCTAAATCAACTCTGCGCAATGAGCCATCAACTATGCCAGATTTTATGGATTCTACCGGGGTTCAATTACCTGTTACTCCCTCTATAGTACCCTTGCAAATTCCTGGTGGTTTCGTAAATTTAACTACTCTAGAAATCTCAAAAAATTTGTCTACCCTGTTGAGTTGGGGTCCCATCCTCATACTCCCACTTTACTAGATACTTTGAATTATGTGAATTATATAGGGAATTCGATGCTTTTTAATAATTTTGACCCAGACATATTATTTAGGGAATTAGTCGCTGTATATTATAACCGTCTCAACCAGGTATTAATATCTAAAAAAGATACTAGTAATGATCTCATGACACGATGTGTTCTAAAAATGTTGCGTGAAGCTAAAGAATTTTTCCGTAAAAATCCCACTATTTGTATTGTACAAGCAGACAAAGGAAAAAGTACTACTATAATGTATAAAACTGATTACCGACAAAAAACGAATGACTGGATCAATGGTTGTCTTCGTGTAGGTACTTATTTAGAAATAGGCGATGATTTTTCTCCAATCCTACTACAAATAAAAAACGATTCAAATATCTACGTAGTCAATTAATTCGGCATTTCAATACTTCTCAATCAGTTCCCTATCCTTTTAAAATTTATAAACTATTATTAAGTTTTAATGATACAAACAATAAACTAGTTAAACTCCCCTATCTATATGGTACTGTAAAATATCATAAAGATGGCCAACCATGTCGACCAATATGTGGAACTATTCCCTGGTATAGTTATCCATTACAAAAAATTATTTCGAACGTTCGGGGGTATCTTGTACAGTATGTTATTACCCAACAATGTGGTAAATATTGATAATGTGGTTTATGAGGTTCATGATATATTATTATGTTCACAATATAAATTTGTAAAATACGATATAAAGGACATGTATACAAACATGAACATATCTGATATATACGATTGTATATCGAGGATGACTACCACACCATGGTTTCAGAAACACTGTCCAATTCCTCCTAATTTATTATTACAATGTATGAGATTCTCAATGGATCAGGCAAATTATTTCACCTACAATTCCCTCATATATAAACAAGTACGGGGGTTACCACAAGGAGCGTGTGATTCCAGACTGTTAGCTACAATATTATTGGATTATTTCATTCAATTACACTCAATTGAGTTATTTGAACAAAACCAGTTAGTATTTTGGAAAAAATATATGGACGATTTCTTATTATATTTGCCTAGCACCCAAATAGATAGTTTTAAAACATCTTTTGAGCATTTAACATCTTTACAATTGACTATAGATAGAGAGGAGGATTGTGATTCAGGTCTGAATAAGACGATATCGTTTTTAGATATTTTAATTTACATATTTCCTCATAAAATATATACAAGTATGTATACAAAACCCACCGCATCATATCGGCTACATCATTATTTATGTAATTATAAATTTTCTACTAAGGAGAACACAATTATTAGTTATGTCAAAAAAATTTTACAAAGATCTAATAACCGATTCTTAGTTGGAGACTTAGAATTCCTACGTGAACGAATTTATTACAATAGTTATCCAGATATATTGATAAACAAATTATATCACAAAACTGTAGAACTAGAAATAGAAAACATCAATAAGATGTTAAAAACCTGTTTCCCAAAACCTAAATATGGTGACAAACCTATACGTCATGTTGAACGTACAACCATTGATTTAGAATTGCGGCGATCTATATTATATAGGTATATTAGAAAAGAAGTAAGATATAATCCACCTAAAGTGCAGGAGGTGTCTCAAGGACGATCACATGGTTATCAACGGGTCAGACCACCTATTTATTTTGTATGCGACACCTTTACGACAATTATACAGAAAATATTCCATGATTATCATCTAGGACAACCCTCATTTAATAGAGCTCCAAGTCTTTTTCAAGTATTACATATGTCTCTGTCGGATCCAGATCCTATTTCTACTCCTATAAACCAAACTTCTATCTATATAGTAGGTTGCGAAACTTGCAATATGCAATTTTTAATATCAGGTACTGGGACGCCTGTAGATCTTTTAAATCTGGTAATATCTGATGTGAGCACAGCACTATACGCACATTGCAAAAAGAATGCAGATCATATCATACATAATAATTTGATGAGATTACCAACTAATCGACACCTACCAGTGAATCAACAACTAATGATTTTTAAAGGGATATATACTGCCTTGGGTTTGCAGTGTGAAAACGTAGATCAATTATCTCAGATACCAAAGTATATGTTAACCAGCTTAAACAATTCAATCAGAGCCTTGGTTGCTGCCAAACGTTTCACTACACAAAGTAATGATTATCTGTTTCTGTAGAATTTTCCTCTATATATTTTTTAAAGACAATATAAGCATATAACTGCAATTATATATATTTAAACAAAAGTTCTTATTAATTTTAAGACACAGGAAAAAACAGTAAATTGTAGAAAGTATCTATTATATTTGGGCTGAAGAAATTCCCTATAAAACAGTAAATTATAGAAAATCTCTATTGTATTTGTTGTATTTGGGCTGGAAAAATTCCTTAGAAAACGCTCAATGTAGTCTAGACATGTATGAGTAGACAATTAATATTGCCATAATCATTATTAATAAGACTAATTATTACTTATTTCCTACAGATATAGGTCTGCCTCGAATAATTAGTAAGGGTTGTCAACCGCCTTAATACATCGCTACTTGTTGAGAACGAAAAAATTGTTGTTTGGTAATATATAAAAAAATTCTACTAACTATATATAACAATTAACACAAATCCTTTCCTTATTCCTAACCTACAGCCTATTATTGATATAGCCAGACACTAAGTTTATATGGAAACACAAATTCATGTGTTTTAAAGGCAATACCTTCAAAAAAACTCAGACTACCATTGGGTATCATGAGTATACAAAAAGAAAAATATTAATCAAAAAAGCTATGAAGCTTTTGATTTTTACTTTAAGAATTATTTTCAAAACTTTAATATTTTATCTATTTGGAATTAGGCTCTAGTAGCTCCATGAAAATATTTTTACTGATGAAACAGTTTGATATTATTAATATATAATAATAATAATACGGAAGTAAATATCAGTAGTATGATATGACTTCAATACCTTTTGAGGAAAAATAAAGGTATCATTATTCCAAAAAAATCAATTCCTATATAATTCTGTAATTTATTTGTAATCAATATAAATATATTCCCAGCTTGTATTAATGATATGTAAATTACATAAATATTAATAGGCTGAGGATATATAATAATCCATTATTTCAAAATTACAGAATTCTACTTAAACTAATTCTGGTATGAAATGTGGTCCTACGTAATTCAGTTATGAGTTCGTATGTATATCTGTTGCAAACCATTTTCCATAAATAACTTTCTATACTATTCTTTAGAATACATATCAAATCATACGTTTATAAGGTATCATGCCTTTCCCCATACCGGTGGTCAAAAAACAATATCGGAAATCATTTATAGCCTACCACATCCAAAGGTCATTTCAACAACATTCAATATATATTCATTAGAAACCTAAAAGGCGCTTGAAGTAAAAATTATTTCATTGGCGAGAAAAACCTTTAAGAGAGACAATTAATTAATAATAAAGACACCTAAGGTAAAAAAATATATATATATGCAAAACAACGACACTGAGAATAGAACTCTAAACTCGTCTCGTATTCACCATGTTTTTTTAAAAAATTATAATAAAATTTCTATAATAAATTTAAGTATGTGTAACCGTGTAGGTTTATATACATCTTTAATATTCAATTATACTAAAGACGGGCTTCCCAAGAAACGTTTTTCGTCCGATGCCACTGGACTCATCAGTTGGGATTCTTTTTTTTTTTTAATATATGTAAATTTAGAAATAATTTAGAATTAATTAGGATCAAATTATATTTATTAACATAAATTACTGTACATATAAAACATTATCATTAGAATCATAATCAATCAAATACTTATGATCGATTGTCTTGAAACATTTCCGTGATTCCTTAGAATCTTATTCGTACCACTTTACCACCTTTATATAATTTCTCATACATACATATATATACATAAAAATATGTATATATATATATAACAAGAATGATAAAAGGGACGTATTTATATTATGGTTTGTTAATAAGTCATTATTTTACAGCCGATTCCTTGAAAAAACAATGCACACAAAAAAACTTTAATATTCAAAATTATTGGTACTCCAAAAATACACACTAATTTCCTACTGACATTTTCAAAAATATATTCCAGTATTCAAAAAATAGCTGGTAATCCTCTTTTTTTAAAAAATATATAAATATATATTTCAGTATTCAAAAATAGCTGGCAATCCTCTTTTTTACTGACATTTTCCAAAAGAATATTTCAATATTCAGAAATACCTGGCATTCTTATTTTTTTGAAAAACGGGCACAACACAAACTATCCTATTGAATTTTTTCAAAGACCTTCTCGACAATGAAAACAAAACTATTAGTATTCCAAAGTAGCTGGCAATCCTATTTTTTAGAAGGTAGCTGGCAATCCTATTTTTTTAAAAAATACATATTAATTTCCTACTGATATTTTCCAAGAAAATTCCCATATTCAGAAATAGTTGGTAAACTTATCATTTTTTTAAAAAATATATGGATGGCAATCTTGTTTTTTTAAAAAACAAACAAAAACACAAATTACTTGGCAGTCTTAATTCTTTAAAAAAACACACAATTTTTTTTTTTTTAAATACAAGCAGAACACAAATTAACTTGTTAACTTTTTTTACTGGAACAATCAAGAAATAACACCCCAAAACACTTTTAACACTATTTTTTTAAAAAATTAACCGTTTATTAAAAACTTTTTAAACATTTAAAAAAACGCACATAATTTTTGTGAACTTATCGCAACTACAGAAAAAACCTTTTCTTCAATAAAAATAAAAACTATTAGTAAAAACACATGATACACATTAAGCATACTATGTTGTTTTCTATTTTTCTCAAGCTTTAATCATACAGGAATAATAAGATATTTATTTCTTTCAAAAAGTATTACAGTAAATTACTTATAAACTCATGACAGGTACTCAATTTGTATTATACTCATCCTAATGTACTCATGAATAACTATAAAAGTACTCAAATTATATTATACTCATTATAATGTACTCATGAGCTCATATCAAATACTCAAAATCATAACTTAACAATTCGAGAACATCCCTGTTTTTTCACCACATCCTTACGTATAGTACACATTTAAGAATGACATATCATGTAATAAATGAAAAAACGTATACTGCAACAAGTAGTCATTTACAACAAATGGTAATTTGACACTTACGAATATGCATATAAAAGGAATACGCAATCTGACAAGAAACCACAACAAATTAGTGCCATCTTGCAAAATTTATTGTTTCACTCGAGTTTTTTTCATTTATCCCACAAACAATGGCATTCAGCCCACAAACAATGGCATTTAGTGTTCGTAAAAAACATTCTGCATTAAAATATGGAATTATGTGAGTTCTAAAAAATAAAGTAAAAGCGCATCCTAATGATATAATCGGTCAAATGTTTTCAACACAAAAACCCTAGAAAAATAAAATTTCCAAAATGGTCAAAAAAGGGTTTGTAAAGTATCTACGTAACAATTCCTTGAAGGAGAAGAAAGTTGAAACATATCTATGCAGCAATTTTTTTGTTAATAAATGCAACAAGTGAACCATGTGGGTGGGTGATCTAATATTTATGCGGCAATTTTTTTGTTGTTGTTTTGTTGTTAATAAATGCAACAAGTGAACCATGTGGGTGGGTGTTCTAATATTTATGCGGCAATTTTTTGTTAATAAATGCAACAAGTGAACCATGTGGGTGGGTGTTCTAATATTATGGTAACAAAAATAATGTTTAATTAGGTCTACCTAGATCTTAGCAGATATCTTAAATTAATTTGTGGATATAGATGAGTTTTCCAAAAAAACCTATGAGTATATAACAGCATATATATGAATGTATCCACATCATGGATCCGGTATAAAGAAATTATAGCAAAAATACAAGGCAATTTTTGCTTGTTAAGTGCGGTAAATGAAACCAGCAAGTGTCCAAGTGGGTGCCTCTTTTTTTTGTAATAAAAGGTGTTTGTTGGCAAACAAATTTTTTATATACAATTCAAGATTAATATCAAAATTTTTAAATTCTCCTAAAAATTCTTTCAAAAAATTAGGGTACTTCGGCACATATATCCAAAATTATAAAATATTTTCGGTTCAAGATTAATAGAAAATTTGAAGATCAATATCAAAATTTTAAAATCTTTTATAATTCTTTTTTTAAAAAACCTAGGGCACTGCGGCACCCATATCTATAATATTATATCCTATAATCTTTTTTTTTAAATATAAAATATTTTCGATTCAAGAATAATAATAAAATTTTGAATCTAGGGGATTGCGGTACATATCTCATCGTCACATTTGTCTGTCAACCTGTATGCCACCTGGCACTTCACGCGGAGTCCCAAAATATTGCTTACAACGAGGATGTATCAGTTCAAAAAGAAGGCGTAAGCCGTAAGTGATGTTTCTATTTTTATAAACATAAATTTACTATATTGTTTTTTTCATTATTATTATTATTGTTTTATCTAAAAAAAACAACCCATAAACCATACATTGAATCAAATGAATAATTTTAGCGATTTATTTTGTAAAATCCCATATCCAAAACATGGGACTATCAGGTTTCTTATATGAATTAAATCAAGTGGCAGTATTGTCTATGTCCATATGTTCAACAGCCAAAGGCTATTTTTTACTAAAGTAGGCTATTCTAACCCGAAAAAAATTCAAAAAATAGCTTCGCTAAGCAACATATTCTCACGAATACAACAGAAATAAGAAAAAACACACACATACTCTCATACATAACCACTAGGCATATCAAAAAGAGTGTATGGTATATGTGTGTAGCTGTGTAAAAGTAAACCCTATATAGCTAGGTGTTTCCGGCTTCTTCCATACAGTATCATTGAGTTTGTGACTTTAAAACGTTATTGGCGTGCAAAAAAATGAAATAAAAGAACACAAACTATTTATTACAAACTCATATGTATAAATATGTATAAATATATAAATTACAAATTAGTGATAATTTGCGCAAAAAGAAATATAACACCCATTTATACTACATACAAAAACTAAGGTAAATTATAAACCAATGAACTTGCCAATTTGTTCAGCCTATTGGAATGTGTGCAACATATTAACTAGCCTCATACTAAGTTAGTTATTTAAAAATTAAATAGCTGTTCGTTATATCCTAATAAAAACCCATTATTTAACAATATGTTCAGTTTCTCATATCCGCCACCACATTGAATATGGTGAGCAATATTAAAAATGGGATATAATATAATGTATCCATCGACTCTTCGAATGACCGAGGAATGTAATTGAGATTGTGAAAAACCATCTAGTTTGTACATAAACCACAGTATTAATAATAATAGAAATACTGGTTTGTGACAAATGGTTGTAATTGACAAAAAAACTATGCACTATTCAATATAGAATATTATTCATAAACCAATTTGAGTTAGAAAATATAAAAAGTAAATAAAATAAAATTGCAAACTAGAATAGTATTGAAAAAAATATAGTTAACATAATATTGGTAATGAGTATAACCAGAATTGTCTTGAAAAATTATTTTTTCACAAATTAACTATAATTTGACTAACAAATTTTGTCAAACCATGATACTTTCATTCATAATGGATATAAACCAGAATAACCTCGAAGAAATATTTTATTATCACAAATAATCTATAATTTTGCTAACAATTTTCATGAACGTTAAACAATCATTCGTAACCAGCGACTTTTCCCAATCAAACAAAAACCCATGAATACTTGTAATCCTATAAAAATAAGGGCTCAGTTCAATTTTCCACACACACTACTTATCCCTCTTGAATTCCATCATGGAAACTCTGATTAATAACAAATCTCAACAGAATAATTGGTTAATAATGGATGCTTTTCTATCCGATGATGATGAATATATACTCAACGCAGTAATACCATTGAAGTATGATTGCGATGGTGGCGGTATAACTGTTCATACGCCTGTCCCTATACTCAACAGCGATGAGGATACTTTTGAGAATCCTCGACTTTTGCAACCTCACGAGATTAACCAAGAGCCTTTAGAGGTCTCGGATGTATCGGATGTGGACACGCGTTGTGGATTTATGATCATCGTCAAGTTTCTGAAATATCTACCTGCTGTTCATTATCTCCTAAGCGACGACGATTATCATCACATTTGAATTCTGATACAGACGATTCACCTGTGGTTTTCGGGAATATTGTGCAAGATAATGAGGTGATTTGCTTTAGTACTTTTATGGTTAACAGTAGTGTATACAATTATAGAAATAGAAACCATCTAATATAAGACAGTTTCCTATACATTAACAACCTTTACCAATACTTTTAATATTACAAATTATAACCATAAACGCTATAGGGTGTACAACATGTCAATGTTCGCCGTAAACTTTTTATAGAATCGGTGGTTTAAAACACGAGCGAAGCTGTAGCTATACCTATGATTGAAACAGCGGTTGAAATTGCAACCAAAAAGGATTCTAGCGTTTCTGGGATGGGCGACATAGCTGAAATTGCGGATGAGCAAGTTTCAAATGAAAATGGTTCGGTTATTGAAGTCTCCTCAGACACTGAGGTAGGCTCTGTTGCAACAGTGGTGCATCAGTCGCCAATTCTAGCACAAGGGCTAGCGACATTAACTGAAATAGCAGACTCAAGTGGCAATAAGGTGAGATACTTTGTAAAAGATTAAAATCAAATCAAAAATTATTATCATTATCCTACAAACCTTTAGACAACAGTAGCTGTCTCTACTCCAGCGAATCTTATGGATTATCTGGTTGGGTTTTTAAATATTCATAAGTAACGAATTTTTCTATTTATTAAAAAAGCTAGTAAAGATCTATTTGTTAAAAAAGATAGTAATAAATTAATAATAAAAAATCTGGTTAGATTTATCAACAACTATACCAATATCTAATTCAATCTTATTTACTGTCTTATTTTCGGAAAACCCCATATTTTTAAAAAAAAACATTTAAAAAATTAGTGAGATCGATATATAATTGATATATGATCAATATATGGTTGATTCTTTTAAGAAATTCCCAAAAAATTCCCCAAGAAATTTTTTAAAAAATTATTATTAAAAATTATCAAAAACTTTTTAAAAATTCTCTAAACATTTTTAAAAATTTTTTTAAAAAAAATTATCAAAAACTTTTTTAAAAAATTTAAAAAAATTATTATTAAAAAATTATCAAAAACTTTTTTAAAAAATCTTTAAAAAATCTTCAAAAAAATCTTTAAACCAAGATGTTTCTTTGGGGTCATGTCAATTTAAGGTCATTTTTAGCTACATTTTCCTGTTTAAATTATTTTATATTAGTATATAACAAATACTTATGTACCACCAATAGGCACGGGTTCCCACACATCATTCCGTTTCTCGTACTCGTATGGGTTTGCGTAATCGTCCATACATGCGATCTCGCAATCGATCGAATACATGGGCAACCTCATGGGACTCAAGGTGTCCAATACGAGCACTATCACAGCCATCTCTTTTGATTAATACCTCACAGCCTGATCCGTCGTTTACAATGAGTCGACGATGGTCACAACCAATACCTAGTTTTCAATATCCTATCATGTGGGATCAATCGCAACGTACCGCATACGATCAATGGGTATCTGAGTGGAATAATATTCCAGCACCGTCTCATCTTGGGTATTGGAATTTAGCAAATGCTAGTAATCAGCAATGGATGTCCGAATGGAATCAACATTTGATTCCTAATAGTAATTATTATCAAAATTGGCACAATGTGGCAACTCCACCTATGCCTCCACAACCGGTGTCTGGTAATGATCAACCAGTTTCCACTCAGATTCAGGCTGGGCAGTTGAACTCCAACCCAGGGGTTAGCAAGAGTTCGGACCAATCGGTAACATATACTAGAACATTTTTTTAATTCCTTTAAAAAGTAGTTTTAGATCAATTAATTATTGATCAATTAAAAAATAGATAGAAACTTAAATTTAAGGAAACCCAAGATCTATATACATACGATCTAATTCAGTCGACATTATTTTTTATATTCCAACATTAAAAAGATAATATCAATAAAGGAACTACAAAAGGAATCCATTCCCGTTAATGTGTTAATAGAGAATCAGCAATATCGATCATCTGAAGACAATGATGACTGTATTGTGGGTTCACCACTTAATCAAAAGACTATGGAGGATGTACTTAAAAATGTCAATCCTCAAAATTTGGCTGACGTTACCATTATTGATATAACTCAAGAAGAGAGTATTCCAAGTCCAGCAAATAAATCTGGGGTTCCCAGTGAAGAAATGGACTCTATATTAAATGATTTGATTATTAATGATAACGAATCTAATTAAATAATCAACACTAACAACAACGAAACAAGTCCTGTGATTAACACCAATATTGATCTAAGAAGCACATCAATAAACATAAATAATGGGATTGTTAATGATATACATGATGGGATTTATCATTGATATATCAAGTTATATGACTGTTGCTAAATCAACTCTGCGTAATGAGCCATCAACTATGCCAGATTTTATGGATTCTACCGGGGTTCAATTACCTGTTACTCCCTCTATAGTACCCTTGCAAATTCCTGGTGGTTTCGTAAATTTAACTACTCTAGAAATCTCAAAAAATTTGTCTACCCTGTTGAGTTGGTGTCCAAATTTTGTCCCACCTCATACTCCCACTTTGAATTATGTGAATTATATAGGGAATTCGATGCTTTTTAATCATTTTGACCCAGACATATTATTTAGGGAATTAGTCGCTGTATATTATAACCGTCTCAACCAGGTATTAATATCTAAAAAAGATACTAGTAATGATCTCATGACACGATGTGTTCTAAAAATGTTGCGTGACACTAAAGAATTTTTCCGTAAAAATCCCACTATTTGTATTGTACAAGCAGTCAAAGGAAAAAGTACTACTATAATGTATAAAACTGATTACCGACAAAAAATGAATGACTGGATCAATGGTTGTCTTCGTGTAGGTACATATTTAGAAATAGGCGATGATTTTTCTCCAATCCTACTACAAATAAAAAAACGATTCAAATATCTACGTAGTCAATTAATTCGGCATTTCAATACTTCTCAATCAGTTCCCTATCCTTTTAAAATTTATAAACTATTATTAAGTTTTAATAATACAAACGATAAACTAGTTAAACTCCCCTATCTATATGGTACTGTAAAATATCATAAAGATGGCCAACCATGTCGACCAATATGTGGAACTATTCCCTGGTATAGTTATCCATTACAAAAAATTATTTCGAACGTTCGGGGGTATCTTGTACAGTTATTACCCAACAATGTGGTAAATATTGATAATGTGGTTTATGAGGTTCATGATATATTATTATGTTCACAATATGAATTTGTAAAATACGATATAAAGGACATGTATACAAACATGAACATATCTGATATAAACGATTGTATATCGAGGATGACTACCAAACCATGGTTTCAGAAACACTGTCCAATTCCTCCTAATTTATTATTACAATGTATGAGATTCTCAATGGATCAGGCAAATTATTTCACCTACAATTCCCTCATATATAAACAAGTACGGGGGTTACCACAAGGAGCGTGTGATTCCGGACTGTTAGCTACAATATTATTGGATTATTTTATTCAATTACACTCAATTGAGTTATTTGAACAAAACCAGGTAGTATTTTGGAAAAAATATATGGACGATTTCCTATTATATTTGCCTAGCACCCAAATAGATAGTTTTAAAACATCTTTTGAGCATTTAACATCTTTACAATTGACTATAGATAGAGAGGAGGATTGTGATTCAGGTCTGAATAAGACGATATCTTTTTTAGATATTTTAATTTCCATATTTCCTCATAAAATATATACAAGTATGTATACAAAACCCACCGCTTCATATCGGCTACATCATTATTTATGTAATTATAAATTTTCTACTAAGGAGAACACAATTATTAGTTATGTCAAAAAAATTTTACAAAGATCTAATAACCGATTCTTAGTTGGAGACTTAGAATTCCTACGTGAACGAATTTATTACAATAGTTATCCAGATATATTGAAAAACAAATTATATCACAAAACTATAGAACTAGAAATAGAAAACATCAATAAGATGTTAAAAACCTGTTTCCCAAAACCTAAATATGGTGACAAACCTATACATCATGTTGAACGTACAACCATTGATTTAGAATTGCGGCGAAATATATTATATAGGTATATTAGAAAAGAAGTAATATATAATCCACCTAAAGTGCAGGAGGTGTCTCAAGGACGATCACATGGTTATCAACGGGTCAGACCACCTATTTATTTTGTATGCGACATCTTTACGACAATTATACAGAAAATATTCCATGATTATCATCTGGGACAACCCTCATTTAATAGAGCTCCAAGTCTTTTTCAAGTATTACATATGTCTCTGTCGGATCCAGATCCTATTTCTACTCCTATAAACCAAACTTCTATCTATATAGTAGGTTGCGAAACTTGCAATATGCAATTTTTAATATCAGGTACTGGGACGCCTGTAGATCTTTTAAATCTGGTAATATCTGATGTGAGCACAGCACTATACGCACATTGCAAAAAGAATGCAGATCATATCATACATAATAATTTGATAAGATTACCAACTAATCGACACCTACCAGTGAATCAACAACTAATGATTTTTAAAGGGATATATACTGCCTTGGGTTTGCAGTGTGAAAACGTAGATCAATTATCTCAGATACCAAAGTATATGTTAACCAGCTTAAACAATTCAATCAGAGCCTTGGTTGCTGCCAAACGTTTCACTACACAAAGTAATGATTATCTGTTTCTGTAGAATTTTCCTCTATATATTTTTTAAAGACAATATAAGCATATAACTGCAATTATATATATTTAAACAAAAGTTCTTATTAATTTTAAGACACAGGAAAAAACAGTAATGTGTAGAAAGTATCTATTATATTTGGGCTGAAGAAATTCCCTATAAAACAGTAAATTATAGAAAATCTCTATTGTATTTGTTGTATTTGGGCTGAAAAAATTCCTTAGAAAACGCTCAATGTAGTCTAGACTTGTATGAGTAGACAATTAATATTGCCATAATCATTATTAATAAGACTAATTATTACTTATTTCCTACAGATATAGGTCTGCCTCGAATAATTAGTAAGGGTTGTCAACCGCCTTAATACATCGCTACTTGTTGAGAACGAAAAAATTGTTGTTTGGTAATATATAAAAAAATTCTACTAACTATATATAACAATTAACACAAATCCTTTCCTTATTCCTAACCTACAGCCTCGTAAAGTCTCTTTGATCGCGTAATTTATGTTGTTGTTTTCTGGGTGTGGCGCGCTTGTAATCTATTAATCACTATGGATCCACCAACATCGAAAAAGCAAGAACCCCAATGCACGATATAATCGACTTGATACGCATACTAAACATGATTTGGGACAATTAATACTTGTAATATATCTTAAAACTAATTTTTCATACGGAGGGATTATGGGTGTTATTATCGGGTTTTAATTACACTTAATTGTTTTACTTAATCTATTTAAAATCATTAAAATCATTAAAACGAATCAACGAATCTATTGTTAGTTTTTTCACAACTTCAAACATTATTCATGTATTGTAATCTGTCGCACTTAATTAACCGAGTTTATTATTATAATTAAATTTAAATTGTACTTAATTAACCGAGTTTATTAAATTTAAATTGTACTTAATTAACCGAGTTTATTATTATAATTAAATTGTACTTAATTAACCGAGTTTATTATTATAATTAAAATTAAATTGTGATTAATTAATCAAGTTTATTATTATAGTTAAAAATTAAAGATTAGAGATTGAAACTGTTAACTCAAGGATTGAACTTTTTTAAAAATTATTAAAAATTGAAACTGTTAACTCAAGAATTGAATTTTTTATTTAAAACATTATTATTGGGACCAAGGTCGCGTTCTATACAATACACAATGCCAAGAAAAATAATCTTGGATCTATGTAAAGATAGCTATAATTAAAACTTATCTCAAACAATAAGTTATCAAAAATCTAATACGGTATTTTAATATTGATTTCAAGTAAATGTAACTCATTGTTAAGCAACCTAGTTACATTTACATGAAATGTCCTAAATTCCAACATTCATTCCCTTATTTCTAGTAATTAACAATAAACTAAAAAATATATATAAAAAAATAAATATATATATAAAAAAATAAAAATAAAAAATAAAAATACAAAATAGAAAATATAAAATTATTAAAAAAATAAAACATAAAATTATTAAAAAATAATAAAATATAAAATTATCACAAAATTATAAATACGTTATTTACATATGTTATTTACAGAATTGCAACAAAAAACCTTTTTGAAGCACTAAATATTACTAAAAAAGCATTTAGCTTACATCATACTATAAGCATTATGCTTATTATTACAATAAATTAATTATTTCTCTAAAAATACTACAAATAATAAAACCATTTTATATTGTTGGAATTAGGCCTAGCGATGATTCAGATATGAACATAGGCTTGCATCTGCAAATTTTAGTTACCTAATCATTCCATATATCGCACGATCAGACTTTGTGATAATAAACAATGGCATAATAAAGGGGCATAAGAATATATAAAGACAGATAATGAATACATTTTTTTACATTTTTATCCCTCTGAAAGTGTACCACTATACTTGGTACCGTGTTTCCACCCCATAACACCTTTTTTTGGATCTATGACCACTTAGATCTATAAAAGATGGCTAGCCTACCTAAGCAATTTGGCCATATAAAATTGTAAGATTTACAAAGTATTATTGATATAGCCAGACACTAAGTTTATATGGAAACACAAATTCATGTGTTTTAAAGGCTATACCTTCAAAAAAACTCAGACTACCATTGGGATCATGAGTATACAAAAAGAAAAATATTAATCAAAAAAGCTATGAAGCTTTTGATTTTTACTTTAAGAATTATTTTCAAAAATTTAATATTTTATCTATTTGGAATAAACATACAAGATTTGGCTCTAGTAGCTCCATGAAAATATTTTTACTGATGAAACAGTTTGATATTATTAATATATAATAATAATAATACGGAAGTAAATATCAGTAGTATGATATGACTTCAATACCTTTTGAGGAAAAATAAAGGTATCATTATTCCAAAAAAATCAATTATTATATAATTCTGTAATTTATTTGTAATCAATATAAATATATTCCCAGCTTGTATTAATGATATGTAAATTACATAAATATTAATAGGCTGAGGATATATAATAATCCATTATTTCAAAATTACAGAATTCTACTTAAACTAATTCTGGTATGAAATGTGGTCCTACGTAATTCAGTTATGAGTTCGTATGTATATCTGTTGCAAACCTTTTTCCATAAATAACTCTCTATACTATTCTTTAGAATACATATCAAATAATACGTTTATAAGGTATCATGCCTTTCCCCATACCGGTGGTCAAAAAACAATATCGGAAATCATTTATAGCCTACCACATCCAAAGGTCATTTCAACAACATTCAATATATATTCAATATATATTCATTACAAAACTAAAAGGCTCCTTGAAGTAAAAATTATTTCATTGGCGAGAAAAACCTTTAAGAGAGACAATTAATTAATAATAAAGACACCTAAGGTAAAAAAATATATATATATATACATATGCAAAACAACGACACTGAGAATAGAACTCTAAACTCGTCTCGTATTCACCATGTTTTTTTTTAAAAATTATTATAAAATTTCTATAATAAATTTAAGTATGTGTAACCGTGTAGGTTTATATAAATCTTTAATATTCAATTATACTAAAGACGGGCTTCCCAAGAAACGTTTTTCGTCCGATGCCACTGGACTTTTTTTTTTTAAATATATGTAAATTTAGAAATAATTTAGAATTAATTAGGATCAAATTATATTTATTAACATAAATTACTGTACATTTAAAACATTATCACTAGAATCATAATCAATCAAATACTTATGATCGATTTTCTTGAAACATTTCCGTGATTCCTTAGAATCTTATTCGTACCACTTTACCACCTTTATATAATTTCTCATACATACATATATACATAAAAATATGTATATATATATATATATATATATATATATATATATATATATATATATATATATATATATATATATATATATAACAAGAATGATAAAAGGGTGGTATTTATATTATGGTTTGTTAATAAGTCATTATTTTACAGCCGATTCCTTGAAAAAACAATGCACACAAAAAAACTTTAATATTCAAAATTATTCAAAATTATTGGTACTCCAAAAATACACACTAATTTCCTACTGACATTTTCAAAAATATATTCCAGTATTCAAAAAATAGCTGGTAATCCTCTTTTTTTTTTAAATAAATATATATTTCAGTATTCAAAAATAGCTGGCAATCCTCTTTTTTACTGACATTTTCCAAAAGAATATTTCAATATTCAGAAATAGCTGGCATTATTATTTTTTTGAAAAACGGGAACAACACAAACTATCCTATTGAATTTTTTCAAAGACCTTCTCGTCAATGAGAACAAAACCATTAGTATTCCAAAGTAGCTGGCAATCCTATTTTTTAGAAGGTAGCTGGCAATCCTATTTTAAAAAAAAAATACATATTAATTTCCTACTGATATTTTCCAAAAAAATTCCCATATTCAGAAATAGTTGGTAAACTTATCATTTTTTTAAAAAATATATGGCTGGCAATCTTGTTTTTTTAAAAAAACAAACAAAAACACAAATTACTTGGCAGTCTTAATTCTTTAAAAAAACACACAAATTTATTTTTTTAAAAAATACAAGCAGAACACAAATTACCTTGTTGACTTTTTTTACTGGAACAATCAAGAAATAACACCCCAAAACACTTTTAACACTATTTTTTTAAAAAATTAACCGTTTATTAAAAACTTTTTAAACATTTAAAAAAACGCACATAATTTTTGTGAACTTATCGCAACTACAGAAAAAACCTTTTCTTCAGTAAAAATAAAAATAAAAACTATTAGTAAAAACACATGATACACATTAAGCATACTATGTTGTTTTCTATTTTTCTCAAGCTTTAATCATACAGTAATAATAAGATATTTATTTCTTTCAAAAAGTATTACAGTAATTTACTTATAAACTCATGACAGGTACTCAATTTGTATTATACTCATCCTAATGTACTCATGAATTACTATAAAAGTACTCAAATTATATTATACTCATTATAATGTACTCATGAGCTCATATCAAATACTCAAAATCATAACTTAACAATTCGAGAACATCCCTGTTTTTTCACCACTCCCACCACATCCTTACGTATAGTACACATTTAAGAATGACATATCATGTAATAAATGAAAAAACGTATACTGGAACAAGTAGTCATTTACAACAAATGGTAATTTGACACTTACGAATATGCATATAAAAGGAATACGCAATCTGACAAGAAACCACAACAAATTAGTGTCATCCTGCAAAATTTATTGTTTCACTCGAGTTTTTTTTCATTTATCCCACAAACAATGGCATTCAGCCCACAAACAATGGCATTTAGTGTTCGTAAAAAACATTTTGCATTAAAATATGGAATTATGTGAGTTCTAAAAAATAAAGTAAAAGCGCATCCTAATGATATAATCGGTCAAATGTTTTCAACACAAAAACCCTAGAAAAATAAAATTTCCAAAATGGTCAAAAAAGGGTTTGTAAAGTATCTACGTAACAATTCCTTGAAGGAAAAGAAAGTTGAAACATATCTATGCAGCAATTTTTTTTTGTTAATAAATGCAACAAGTGAACCATGTGGGTGGGTGATCTAATATTTATGCGTCAATTTTTTTGTTGTTGTTTTGTTGTTAATAAATGCAACAAGTGAACCATGTGGGTGGGTGTTCTAATATTTATGCGGCAATTTTTTGTTAATAAATGCAACAAGTGAACCATGTGGGTGGGTGTTCTAATATTATGGTAACAAAAATAATGTTTAATTAGGTCTACCTAGATCTTAGCAGATATCTTAAATTAATTTGTGGATATAGATGAGTTTTCCAAAAAAACCTATGAGTATATAACAGCATATATATGAATGTATCCACATCATGGATCCGGTATAAAGAAATTATAGCAAAAATACAAGGCAATTTTTGCTTGTTAAGTGCGGTAAATGAAACCAGCAAGTGTCCAAGTGGGACAAGTGGGTGTCTCTTTTTTTGTAATAAAAGGTGTTTGTTGGCAAACAAATTTTTTATATATAATTCAAGATTAATATAAAGTTTTTAAATTCTCCTAAAAATTCTTTCAAAAAATTAGGGTACTTCGGCACATATATCCAAAATTATAAAATATTTTCGGTTCAAGATTAATAGAAAATTTGAAGATCAATATCAAAATTTTAAAATCTTTTATAATTATTTTTTTAAAAAACCTAGGGCACTGCGGCACCCATATCTATAATATTATATCCTATAATCTTTTTTTTTAAATATAAAATATTTTCGATTCAAGATCGTCACATTTGTCTGTCAACCTGTATGCCACCTGGCACTTCACGCGGAGTCCCAAAATATTGCTTACAACGAGGATGTATCAGTTCAAAAAGAAGGCGTAAGCCGTAAGTGATATTTCTATTTTTATAAACATAAATTTACTATATTGTTTTTTTCATTATTATTATTATTATTATTGTTTTATCTAAACAAACAACCCATAAACCATACATTGAATGAAATGAATAATTTTAGCGATTTATTTTGTAAAATCCCATATCCAAAACATGGGACTATCAGGTTTCTTATATGAATTAAATCAAGTGGCAGTATTGTCTATGTCCATATGTTCAACAGCCAAAGGCTATTTTTTACTAAAGTAGGCTATTCTAACCCGAAATTCAAAAAATAGCTTCGCTAAGCAACATATTCTCACCAATACAACAGAAATAAGAAAAAACACACACATACTCTCATACATAACCACTAGGCATATCAAAAAGAGTGTATGGTATATGTGTGTAGCTGTGTAAAAGTAAACCCTATATAGCTAGATGTTTCCGGCTTCTTCCATACAGTATCATTGAGTTTGTGACTTTAAAACGTTATTGGCGTGCAAAAAAATGAAATAAAAGAACACAAACTATTTATTACAAACTCATAAAAATTACAAATTAGTGATAATTTGCGCAAAAAGAAATATAACACCCATTTATACTACATACAAAAACTAAGGTAAATTATAAACCAATGAACTTGCCAATTTGTTCAGCCTATTGGAATGTGTGCAACATATTAACTAGCCTCATACTAAGATAGTTATTTAAAAATTAAATAGCTGTTCGTTATATCCTAATAAAAACCCATTATTTAACAATATGTTCAGTTTCTCATATCCACCACCACATTGAATATGGTGAGCAATATTAAAAATGGGATATAATATAATGTATCCATCGACTCTTCGAATGACCGAGGAATGTAATTGAGATTGTGAAAAACCATCTAGTTTGTACATCAACCACAGTATTAATAATAATAGAAATACTGGTTTGTGACAAATGGTTGTAATTGACAAAAAAACTATGCACTATTCAATATAGAATATTATTCATAAACCAATTTGAGTTAGAAAATATAAAAAGTAAATAAAATAAAATTGCAAACTAGAATAGCATTGAAAAAAATATAGTTAACATAATATTGGTAATGAATATAACCAGAATTGTCTTGAAAAAATATTTTTTCACAAATTAACTATAATTTGACTAACAAATTTTGTCAAACCATGATACTTTCATTCATAATGGATATAAACCAGAATAACCTCGAAGAAATATTTTATTATCACAAATAATCTATAATTTTGCTAACAATTTTCATGAACGTTAAACAATCATTCGTAACCAGCGACTTTTCCCAATCAAACAAAGACCCATGAATACTTGTAATCCTATAAAAATAAGGGCTCAGTTCAATTTTCCACACACACTACTTATCCCTCTTAAATTCCATCATGGAAACTCTGATTAATAACAAATCTCAACAGAATAATTGGTTAATAATGGATGCATTTCTATCCGATGATGATGAATATATACTCAACGCAGTAATACCATTGAAGTATGATTACGATGGTGGCGGTATAACTGTTCATACGCCTGTCCCTATACTCAACAGCGATGAGAATACTGTTGAGAATCCTCGACTTTTGCAACCTCACGAGATTAACCAAGAGCCTTTAGAGGTCTCGGATGTATCGGATGTGGACACGCGTTCCCCATTCATTTATGATCATCGTCAAGTTTCTGAAATACCTACCTGCTGTTCATTATCTCCTAAGCGACGACGATTATCATCACATTTGAATTCTGATACAGACGATTCACCTGTGGTTTTCGGGAATATTGTGCAAGATAATGAGGTGATTTGCTTTAGTACTTTTATGGTTAACAGTAGTGTATACAATTATAGAAATAGAAACCATCTAATATAAGACAGTTTCCTATACATTAACAACCTTTACCAATACTTTTAATATTACAAATTATAACCATAAACGCTATAGGGTGTACAACATGTCAATGTTCGCCGTAAACTTTTTATAGAATCGGTGGTTAAAAACACGAGCGAAGCTGTAGCTATACCTATGATTGAAACAGCGGTTGAAATTGCAACCAAAAAGGATTCTAGCGTTTCTGGGATGAGCGACATAGTTGAAATTGCGGATGAGCAAGTTTCAAATGAAAATGGTTCGGTTATTGAAGTCTCCTCAGACACTGTGGTAGGCTCTGTTGCAACAGTGGTGCATCAGTCGCCAATTCTAGCACAAGGGCTAGCGACATTAACTGAAATAGCAGACTCAAGTGGCAATAAGGTGAGATACTTTGTAAAAGATTAAAATCAAATCAAAAATTATTATCATTATCCTACAAACCTTTAGACAACAGTAGCTGTCTCTACTCCAGCGAATCTTATGGATTATCTGGTTGGGTTTTTAAATATTCATAAGTAACGAATTTTTCTATTTATTAAAAAAGCTAGTAAAGATCTATTTGTTAAAAAAGATAGTAATAAATCAATAATAAAAAATCTGGTTAGATTTACCAACAACCATACCAAAATCTAATTTAATCTTATTTACTGTCTTATTTTCGGAAAACCCCATATTTTTTTAAAAAAACATTTAAAAAATTAGTGAGATCGATATATAATTGATATATGATCAATATATGGTTGATATATGGTTTCTATGCCACTAAAAAATTCTTTTAAGAAATTCCCAAAAAATTCCCCAAGAAATTTTTTAAAAAATTATTATTAAAAATTATCAAAAACTTTTTAAAAATTCTCTAATCATTTTTAAGTTTTTTTTTTAAAAAATTTATCAAAAACTTTTTAAAAAATTTAAAAAAATTATTATTAAAAAATTATCAAAAACTTTTTTAAAAAATCTTTAAAAAATCTTCAAAAAAATCTTTAAAAAACCTTCCTTAACCAAGATGTTTCTTTGGGGTCATGTCAATTTAAGGTCATTTTTAGCTACATTTTCCTGTTTAAATTATTTTATATTAGTATATAACAAATACTTATGTACCACCAATAGGCACGGGATCCCACACATCATTCCGTTTCTCGTACTCGTATGGGTTTGCGTAATCGTCCATACATGCGATCTCGCAATCGATCGAATACATGGGCAACCTCATGGGACTCAAGGTGTCCAATACGAGCACTATCACAGCCATCTCTTTTGATTAATACCTCACAGCCTGATCCGTCGTTTACAATGAGTCGAGGATGGTCACAACCAATACCTAGTTTTCAATATCCTATCATGTGGGATCAATCACAACGTACCGCATACGATCAATGGGTATCTGAGTGGAATAATATTCCAGCACCATCTCATCTTGGGTATTGGAATTTAGCAAATGCTAGTAATCAGCAATGGATGTCCGAATGGAATCAACATTTGATTCCTAATAGTAATTATTATCAAAATTGGCACAATGTGGCAACTCCACCTATGCCTCCACAACCGGTGTCTGGTAATGATCAACCAGTTTCCACTCAGATTCAGGCTGGGCAGTTGAACTCCAAGCCAGGGGTTAGCAAGAGTTCGGACCAATCGGTAACATATACTAGAACATTTTTTTAATTCCTTTAAAAAGTAGTTTTAGATCAATTAATTATTGATCAATTAAAAAATAGATAGAAACTTAAATTTAAGGAAACCCAAGATCTATATACATACGATCTAATTCAGTCGACATTATTTTTTATATTCCAACATTAAAAAGATAATATCAATAAAGGAACTACAAAAGGAATCCATTCCCGTTAATGTGATAATAGAGAATCAGCAATATCGATCATCTGAAGACAATGATGACTGTATTGTGGGTTCACCACTTAATCAAAAGACTATGGAGGATGTACTTAAAAATGTCAATCCTCAAAATTTGGCTGACGTTACCATTATTGATATAACTCAAGAAGAGAGTATTCCAAGTCCAGCAAATAAATCTGGGGTTCCCAGTGAAGAAATGGACTCTATATTAAATGATTTGATTATTAATGATAACGAATCTAATTAAATAATCAACACTAACAACAACGAAACAAGTCCTGTGATTAACACCAATATTGATCTAAGAAGCACATCAATAAACATAAATAATGGGATTGTTAATGATATACATGATGGGATTTATCATTGATATATCAAGTTATATGACTGTTCCTAAATCAACTCTGCGTAATGAGCCATCAACTATGCCAGATTTTATGGATTCTACCGGGGTTCAATTACCTGTTACTCCCTCTATAGTACCCTTGCAAATTCCTGGTGGTTTCGTAAATTTAACTACTCTAGAAATCTCAAAAATGTGTCTACCCTGTTGAGTTGGGGTCCAAATTTTGTCCCACCTCATACTCCCACTTTGAATTATGTGAATTATATAGGGAATTCGATGCTTTTTAATAATTTTGACCCAGACATATTATTTAGGGAATTAGTCGCTGTATATTAAAACCGTCTCAACCAGGTATTAATATCTAAAAAAGATACTAGTAATGATCTCATGACACGATGTGTTCTAAAAATGTTGCGTGACGCTAAAGAATTTTTCCGTAAAAATCCCACTATTTGTATTGTACAAGCAGTCAAAGGAAAAAGTACTACTATAATGTATAAAACTGATTACCGACAAAAAATGAATGACTGGATCAATGGTTGTCTTCGTGTAGGTACTTATTTAGAAATAGGCGATGATTTTTCTCCAATCCTACTACAAATAAAAAAACGATTCAAATATCTACGTAGTCAATTAATTCGGCATTTCAATACTTCTCAATCAGTTCCCTATCCTTTTAAAATTTATAAACTATTATTAAGTTTTAATAATACAAACGATAAACTAGTTAAACTCCCCTATCTATATGGTACTGTAAAATATCATAAAGATGGCCAACCATGTCGACCAATATGTGGAACTATTCCCTGGTATAGTTATCCATTACAAAAAATTATTTCGAACGTTCTGAGGAGTATCTTGTCCAGTATGTTATTACCCAACAATGTGGTAAATATTGATAATGTGGTTTATGAGGTTCATGATATATTATTATGTTCACAATATGAATTTGTAAAATACGATATAAAGGACATGTATACAAACATGAACATATCTGATACATACGATTGTATATCGAGGATGACTACCACACCATGGATTCAGAAACACTGTCCAATTCCTCCTAATTTATTATTACAATGTATGAGATTCTCAATGGATCAGGCAAATTATTTCACCTACAATTCCCTCATATATAAACAAGTACGGGGGTTACCACAAGGAGCGTGTGATTCCGGACTGTTAGCTACAATATTATTGGATTATTTTATTCAATTACACTCAATTGAGTTATTTGAACAAAACCAGGTAGTATTTTGGAAAAAATATATGGACGATTTCCTATTATATTTGCCTAGCACCCAAATAGATAGTTTTAAAACATCTTTTGAGCATTTAACATCTTTACAATTGACTATAGATAGAGAGGAGGATTGTGATTCAGGTCTGAATAAGACGATATCTTTTTTAGATATTTTAATTTCCATATTTCCTCATAAAATATATACAAGTATGTATACAAAACCCACCGCTTCATATGGGCTACATCATTATTTATGTAATTATAAATTTTCTACTAAGGAGAACACAATTATTAGTTATGTCAAAAAAATTTTACAAAGATCTAATAACCGATTCTTAGTTGGAGACTTAGAATTCCTACGTGAACGAATTTATTACAATAGTTATCCAGATATATTGACAAACAAATTATATCACAAAAATATAGAACTAGAAATAAAAAACATCAATAAGATGTTAAATCCTGTTTCCCAAAACCTAAATATGGTGACAAACCTATACATCATGTTGAACGTACAACCATTGATTTAGAATTGCGGCGATCTATATTATATAGGTATATTAGAAAAGAAGTAATATATAATCCACCTAAAGTGCAGGAGGTGTCTCAAGGACGATCACATGGTTATCAACGGGTCAGACCACCTATTTATTTTGTATGCGACACCTTTACGACAATTATACAGAAAATATTCCATGATTATCATCTAGGACAACCCTCATTTAATAGAGCTCCAAGTCTTTTTCAAGTATTACATATGTCTCTGTCGGATCCAGATCCTATTTCTACTCCTATAAACCAAACTTCTATCTATATAGTAGGTTGCGAAACTTGCAATATGCAATTTTTAATATCAGGTACTGGGACGCCTGTAGATCTTTTAAATCTGGTAATATCTGATGTGAGCACAGCACTATACGCACATTGCAAAAAGAATGCAGATCATATCATACATAATAATTTGATGAGATTACCAACTAATCGACACCTACCAGTGAATCAACAACTAATGATTTTTAAAGGGATACATACTGCCTTGGGATTGCAGTGTGAAAACGTAGATCAATTATCTCAGATACCAAAGTATATGTTAACCAGCTTAAACAATTCAATCAGAGCCTTGGTTGCTGCCAAACGTTTCACTACACAAAGTAATGATTATCTGTTTCTGTAGAATTTTCCTCTATATATTTTTTAAAGACAATATAAGCATATAACTGCAATTATATTTATTTAAACAAAAGTTCTTATTAATTTTAAGACACAGGAAAAAACAGTAAATTGTAGAAAGTATCTATTATATTTGGGCTGAAGAAATTCCCTATAAAACAGTAAATTATAGAAAATCTCTATTGTATTTGTTGTATTTGGGCTGAAAAAATTCCTTAGAAAACGCTCAATGTAGTCTAGACTTGTATGAGTAGACAATTAATATTGCCATAATCATTATTAATAAGACTAATTATTACTTATTTCCTACAGATATAGGTCTGCCTCGAATAATTAGTAAGGGTTGTCAACCGCCTTAATACATCGCTACTTGTTGAGAACGAAAAAATTGTTGTTTGGTAATATATAAAAAAATACTACTAACTATATATAACAATTAACACAAATCCTTTCCTTATTCCTAACCTACAGCCTCGTAAAGTCTCTTTGATCGCGTAATTTATGTTGTTGTTTTCTGGGTGTGGCGCGCTTGTAATCTATTAATCACTATGGATCCACCAACATCGAAAAAGCAAGAACCCCAATGCACGATATAATCGACTTGATACGCATACTAAACATGATTTGGGACAATTAATACTTGTAATATATCTTAAAACTAATTTTTCATACGGAGGGATTATGGGTGTTATTATCGAGTTTTAATTACACTTAATTGTTTTACTTAATCTATTTAAAATCATTAAAATCATTAAAACGAATCAGGCAATTGCATTATTAACCGATCTATTGTTAGTTTTTTCACAACTTAAAACATTATTCATGTATTGTAATCTGTCGCACTTAATTAACCGAGTTTATTATTATAATTAAATTTAAATTGTACTTAATTAACCGAGTTTATTAAATTTAAATTGTACTTAATTAACCGAGTTTATTATTATAATTAAATTGTACTTAATTAACCGAGTTTATTATTATAATTAAAATTAAATTGTGATTAATTAATCAAGTTTATTATTATAGTTAAAAATTAAAGATTAGAGATTGAAACTGTTAACTCAAGGATTGAACTTTTTTAAAAATTATTAAAAATTGAAACTGTTAACTCAAGAATTGAATTTTTTATTTAAAACATTATTATTGGGACCAAGGTCGCGTTCTATACAATACACAATGCCAAGAAAAATAATCTTGGATCTATGTAAAGATAGCTATAATTAAAACTTATCTCAAACAATAAGTTATCAAAAATCTAATACGGTATTTTAATATTGATTTCAAGTAAATGTAACTCATTGTTAAGCAACCTAGTTACATTTACATGAAATGTCCTAAATTCCAACATTCATTCCCTTATTTCTAGTAAATAACAATAAACTAAAAAATATATATAAAAAAATAAAATTATATATAAAAAAATAAAAATAAAAAATAAAAATACAAAATAGAAAATATAAAATTATTAAAAAAATAAAATATAAAATTATCACAAAATTATAAATACGTTATTTACATATGTTATTTACAGAATTGCAACAAAAAACCTTTTTCAAGCACTAAATATTACTAAAAAAGCATTTAGCTTACATCATACTATAAGCATTATGCTTATTATTACAATAAATTAATTATTTCTCTAAAAATACTACAAATAATAAAACCATTTTATATTGTTGGAATTAGGCCTAGCGATGATTCAGATATGAACATAGGCTTGCATCTGCAAATTTTAGTTACCTAATCATTCCATATATCGCACGATCAGACTTTGTGATAATAAACAATGGCATAATAAAGGGGCATAAGAATATATAAAGACAGATAATGAATACATTTTTTTACATTTTTATCCCTCTGAAAGTGTACCACTATACTTGGTACCGTGTTTCCACCCCATAACACCTTTTTTTGGATCTATGACCACTTAGATCTATAAAAGATGGCTAGCCTACCTAAGCAATTTGGCCATATAAAATTGTAAGATTTACAAAGTATTATAGCTCCATGAAAATATTTTTACTGATGAAACAGTTTGATATTATTAATATATAATAATAATAATACGGAAGTAAATATCAGTAGTATGATATGACTTCAATACCTTTTGAGGAAAAATAAAGGTATCATTATTCCAAAAAAAACAATTCCTATATAATTCTGTAATTTATTTGTAATCAATATAAATATATTCCCAGCTTGTATTAATGATATGTAAATTACATAAATATTAATAGGCTGAGGATATATAATAATCCATTATTTCAAAATTACAGAATTCTACTTAAACTAATTCTGGTATGAAATGTGGTCCTACGTAATTCAGTTATGAGTTCGTATGTATATCTGTTGCAAACCTTTTTCCATAAATAACTCTCTATACTATTATTTAGAATACATATCAAATCATACGTTTATAAGGTATCATGCCTTTCCCCATACCGGTGGTCAAAAAACAATATCGGAAATCATTTATAGCCTACCACATCCAAAGGTCATTTCAACAACATTCAATATATATTCAATATATATTCATTACAAAACTAAAAGGCGCTTGAAGTAAAAATTATTTCATTGGCGAGAAAAACCTTTAAGAGAGACAATTAATTAATAATAAAGACACCTAAGGTAAAAAAAAAATATATATATATATATGCAAAACAACGACACTGAGAATAGAACTCTAAACTCGTCTCGTATTCACCATGTTTTTTTTTTAAAATTATAATAAAATTTCTATAATAAATTTAAGTATGTGTAACCGTGTAGGTTTATATAAATCTTTAATATTCAATTATACTAAAGACGCCACTGGACTCATCAGTTGGGATTCTTTTTTTTTTAAATATATGTAAATTTAGAAATAATTTAGAATTAATTAGGATCAAATTATATTTATTAACATAAATTACTGTACATATAAAACATTATCACTAGAATCATAATCAATCAAATACTTATGATCGATTTTCTTGAAACATTTCCGTGATTCCTTAGAATCTTATTCGTACCACTTTACCACCTTTATATAATTTCTCATACATACATATATATACATAAAAATATGTATATATATATAAACCAAGAATGATAAAAGGGTGGTATTTATATTATGGTTTGTTAATAAGTCATTATTTTACAGCCGATTCCTTGAAAAAACAATGCACACAAAAAAACTTTAATATTCAAAATTATTCAAAATTATTGGTACTCCAAAAATACACACTAACTGACATTTTCAAAAATATATTCCAGTATTCAAAAAATAGCTGCTGATATTTTCCAAAAAAAATCCCATATTCAGAAATAGTTGGTAAACTTATCATATATAGCTGGCCATCTTGTTTTTTTAAAAAACAAACAAAAACACAAATTACTTGGCAGTCTTAATTCTTTAAAAAAACACACAAATTTATTTTTTTAAAAAATACAAGCAGAACACAAATTACCTTGTTGACTTTTTTTACTGGAACAATCAAGAAATAACACCCCAAAACACTTTTAACACTATTTTTTTAAAAAATTAACCGTTTATTAAAAACTTTTTAAACACTTAAAAAAACGCACATAATTTTTGTGAACTTATCGCAACTACAGAAAAAACCTTTTCTTCAATAAAAATAAAAACTATTAGTAAAAACACATGATACACATTAAGCATACTATGTTGTTTTCTATTTTTATCAAGCTTTAATCATACAGTAATAATAAGATATTTATTTCTTTCAAAAAGTATTACAGTAATTTACTTATAAACTCATGACAGGTACTCAATTTGTATTATACTCATCCTAATGTACTCATGAATTACTATAAAAGTACTCTAATTATATTATACTCATTATAATGTACTCATGAGCTCATATCAAATACTCAAAATCATAACTTAACAATTCGAGAACATCCCTGTTTTTTCACCACTCCCACCACATCCTTACGTATAGTACACATTTAAGAATGACATATCATGTAATAAATGAAAAAACGTATACTGCAACAAGTAGTCATTTACAACAAATGGTAATTTGACACTTACGAATATGCATATAAAAGGAATACGCAATCTGACAAGAAACTACAACAAATTAGTGTCATCCTGCAAAATTTATTGTTTCACTCGAGTTTTTTTCATTTATCCCACAAACAATGGCATTCAGCCCACAAACAATGGCATTTAGTGTTCGTAAAAAACATTTTGCATTAAAATATGGAATTATGTGAGTTCTAAAAAATAAAGTAAAAGCGCATCCTAATGATATAATCGGTCAAATGTTTTCAACACAAAAACCCTAGAAAAATAAAATTTCCAAAATGGTCAAAAAAGGGTTTGTAAAGTATCTACGTAACAATTCCTTGAAGGAGAAGAAAGTTGAAACATATCTATGCAGCAATTTTTTTGTTAATAAATGCAACAAGTGAACCATGTGGGTGGGTGATCTAATATTTATGCGGCAATTTTTTTGCTGTTGTTTTGTTGTTAATAAATGCAACAAGTGAACCATGTGGGTGGGTGTTCTAATATTTATGCGGCAATTTTTTGTTAATAAATGCAACAAGTGAACCATGTGGGTGGGTGTTCTAATATTAGGTAACAAAAATAATGTTTAATTAGGTCTACCTAGATCTTAGCAGATATCTTAAATTAATTTGTGGATATAGATGAGTTTTCCAAAAAAACCTATGAGTATATAACAGCATATATATGAATGTATCCACATCATGGATCCGGTATAAAGAAATTATAGCAAAAATACAAGGCAATTTTTGCTTGTTAAGTGCGGTAAATGAAACCAGCAAGTGTCCAAGTGGGACAAGTGGGTGCCTCTTTTTTTGTAATAAAAGGTGTTTGTTGGCAAACAAATTTTTTATATATAATTCAAGATTAATATCAAAATTTTTAAATTCTCCTAAAAATTCTTTCAAAAAATTAGGGTACTTCGGCACATATATCCAAAATTATAAAATATTTTCGGTTCAAGATTAATAGAAAATTTGAAGATCAATATCAAAATTTTAAAATCTTTTATAATTCTTTTTTTAAAAAACCTAGGGCACTGCGGCACCCATATCTATAATATTATATCCTATAATCTTTTTTTTTTAAATATAAAATATTTTCGATTCAAGATTAATAATAAAATTTTGAATCTAGGGGATTGCGGTACATATCTCATCGTCACATTTGTCTGTCAACCTGTATGCCACCTGGCACTTCACGGGGAGTCCCAAAATATTGCTTACAACGAGGATTTATCAGTTCAAAAAGAAGGCGTAAGCCGTAAGTGATATTTCTATTTTTATAAACATACATTTACTATATTGTTTTTTTATTATTATTATTGTTTTATCTAAAAAAACAACCCATAAACCATACATTGAATCAAATGAATAATTTTAGCGATTTATTTTGTAAAATCCCATATCCAAAACATGGGACTATCAGGTTTCTTATATGAATTAAATCAAGTGGCAGTATTGTCTATTTCCATATGTTCAACAGCCAAAGGCTATTTTTTTACTAAAGTAGGCTATTCTAACCCGAAAAAAATTCAAAAAATAGCTTCGCTAAGCAACATATTCTCACCAATACAACAGAAATAAGAAAAAACACACACATACTCTCATATATAACCACTAGGCATATCAAAAAGAGTGTGTAGTAATCCATACAAGTAAAACACATGTTTCAAATTTAATAAAAAAATAAAAATATAAAAAAACTAATTTGTAAACACTTTCAAAAAAATTTTCAAAAATTAAATTATTCTAATTTTGGTGTTCAGCATTTAACGAACATTGTTTTATTAAATTAAAGTCGTAAACCATTACTTTAAACTGGTGACCCTCAGTGAAAATGCATAGAACACCACCAGGAACACCATCTTCGGACGCTCCGGTCCAGAACGCCTCAGAATTGGTAAGCGCAAATTCCATTTCCAAATTTGTCCATTCTGGACAAAAAATCCGAAAGTTTGGTTCCTGCAAATAGAATCTATTTTCTCCATCGCTCGAATCAGCGCTGATGAAACTAAATTTCGTCATCTTGTCGCAAATGTAGATGCTAACACGTTGGACTTGGTAAGCGATATTCTGGAAACGGCTCCAGCAGGAAACAGATATGAAACACTTAAAACTCGCATCATATCCATGTTTTCGGAATCCGATGAGCGCAAGCTCAAGCGATTACTGAGCGGTCAAGTTCTGGGAGATCAACAGCCATCGCACTTCTTGCGAACGATGCAGAACCTCGGAAGTGGACAAGTTGGAGACAACGTCATTAAAAGTCTTTTCCTTGAGCAGCTTCCCGACAACGTCCGTGCAATTCTTGCGATCAGTGAACACCAGGATATCAACAAGCTCGCAGAACAAGCTGACAAAGTCATGGACATGGCACGTCCTGCCAACATCTCCAGCGTTGCAAATACGCCAGATTCCTTACCATTCGATCGCTTGTCTCAACAAATCGAAGCACTCGAAAAACGGTTCGAGAATATGAATCATGGCAGAAACGTGCAGCGTAATCGCAGTTCATCGCGCAGAGATTCCAGAGCTAGGAACGCAAACCCAAATTACTGTTGGTACCACAAGCGCTTTGGTGACAAAGCCACCAAATGCACTTCGCCATTCTGGATAAAAAATCCGAAAGTTTGGTTCCTGCAAATATAATCTATTTTCTCCATCGCTCGAATCAGCGCTGATGAAACTAAATTTCGTCATCTTGTCGCAAATGTAGATGCTAACACGTTGGACTTGGTAAGCGATATTCTGGAAACGGCTCCAGCAGGAAACAGATATGAAACACTTAAAACTCGCATCATATCCATGTTTTCGGAATCCGATGAGCGCAAGCTCAAGCGATTACTGAGCGGTCAAGTTCTGGGAGATCAACAGCCATCGCACTTCTTGCGAACGATGCAGAACCTCGGAAGTGGACAAGTTGGAGACAACGTCATTAAAAGTCTTTTCCTTGAGCAGCTTCCCGACAACGTCCGTGCAATCAGTGAACAGCAGGATATCAACAAGCTCGCAGAACAAGCTGACAAAGTCATGGACATGGCACGTCCTGCCAACATCTCCAGCGTTGCAAATACGCCAGATTCCTTACCATTCGATCGCTTGTCTCAACAAATCGAAGCACTCGAAAAACGGTTCGAGAATATGAATCGTGGCAGAAATGTGTAGCGTAATCGCAGTTCATGGCGCAGAGATTCCAGAGCTAGGAACGCAAACCCAAATTACTGTTGGTACCACAAGCGCTTTGGTGACAAAGCCACCAAATGCACTTCGCCATGCAGCTATCCAAAAAATTAATGAGCTTTTCGGACCCTGCGGCCTCCGAAATAGCTGATAACACATCAGGCCGCCTCTTCATCAAGGACAAGACAACAAGAAAAACTTTTTTGATTGACACTGGTGCTGACATCTCGGTTATACCAAGGGATGTATACGTGAGCAATTCATCTCACTCTTCAGTACATTTGTTCGCAGCTAACGGTACGTCCATAAAAACGTTTGGCGCAAAGATTCTTCAACTCGATCTTGGTCTGCGGAAAGCATTTTCTTGGCTGTTCATCATATTAGAGGTCACAAAATGCATCATCGGTTCAGATTTCGTAAAACATTTTCATCTACTTCCCGACCTCAAGAACAGAAGACTCGTCGATGGATCTACGCTTCTGTCAGTACCTGCAACAATCTCAAGAGAACCATCCCTCGGCATAACAACAATTGTCAAGAATCAAAGCATTTACCAGAAACTTCTAGAAGAATTCCCGGAAATTCATAATCTCTCAATGTCGCTCACCAACAACAAGAACGGTGTATTCCATCACATCGAAACATCAGGACCTCCAGTTCGCGCAAAGGTAAGACCTCTTGATAACAAACGTCTTATTATCGCCAAAAAAGAATTCAAATTCATGCTGGACAATGCAATTATTCGTCCATCGAAAAGCATGTGGTAAAACACTTTACACATGGCTCCTAAAAAGAACGGAGATTGGCGACCCTGTGGGGATTACCGATTTTTAAACAATATTACTGTTCCCGATCGGTACCCCATCCCATTCATCACAGACTATGTGCATTGCCTACATGGTCGAAAGTTTTTTTCGAAGCTAGACCTCATTAGAGCTTATCATCAGATCGACATGCATCCTGATGATATCCAGAAGACTGCTATCATTACGCCATTTGGCTTATTTGAATTTCTCAAAATCGCAATGCAGCGCAAAGCTTTCAACGTTTGATGGATGAGATCTGTCGCGACTTGGACTTCGTTTTCACGTATATTGACGATGTATTGATTGCGTCATATACTGAAGAACAGCATATTCAACATTTAAGGGCAATTTTTGAACGCTTTCGAAAATTTGGCATCATGATTAATCCTGCAAAATGTGAATTTGGATCCCCTGAAATTGATTTTCTTGGATTTCACATAACCTCTCTTGGTAGCACGCCGACGGCCTCAAAAGTTCAATCAATAATAGATTTTCCACAGCCCAAAACAATTTTGGAGCTTCGCCGATTCACGTGCATGCTTAATTTCTATCGTCGATTTCTACCGCACGCTGCTCATGATCAAGCTCTATTAAATGATTACTTCAAAGGCGCGGTAAAGAAAGATAAGCGTCCGGTTATATGGACAGAAGCCGCAACCGAATCATTTAAAAGATGCAAAAAACAAATTGCAAATGCTGCACTTCTAGCACATCCCGTGAAAGATGCAGATCTTCATCTCAAAGTTGACGCTTCAGACTTTGCTATCGGTGCTGTGGTAGAACAACAAATTGGTGAAAGTTGGCAACCACTCTCTTTCTTCTCACGAAAACTGAGTCCTGCAGAATGCAAATATAGCACGTATGACCGCGAACTACTTGCTGCTTATAGTGCTGTAAAACATTTTCGGCATATCCTAGAAGGACGAGATTTTACATTGCTAACGGATCATAAACCCTTAACGTACGCCTTTCACCAAAATCCGAACAAACTCGATTATATCGGTCAGTTTACTACGAAGCTCGTGCACATATCCGGAATTAACAATACTGTTGCAGACGCTTTATCACGGATTGACGAAATATCTAATTTAAATTATGCGAAGCTCTCGGAAGAACAAAAGGAAGATGAAGAACTTGCAAATTTTCTTAATAGCGATACCGGACTCAAGCTGAAACTCGTACAACTTCCCGGATCCAACATTCAAACTTACTGCGACGTATCACAAGGTAAAACAAGACCCTTTCTTACAACCAGCTTCCGTAGATCCGCCTTTGACAAGCTTCATAATCTTGCGCATCCTGGCATAAGATCTACGAGAAAATTAGTTGCAGATCGTTTTGTATAGCCCGCGTTAAATAAGGATTGCAAGATGTGGACGAAATTCTGTCAAGCCTGTCAAAAATCAAAAATTACTAGGCATACGAAATCGCCTCTTGGTAATTTTCCAGTAACGTCGAACCGATTTTGTGAAGTTCATGTCGATATCGTTGGACCATTACCGCCGTCCTAAAGATATTCATATCTGTTGACAATAATAGACAGATTCTCAAGATGGCCAGAGGCAATTCCTATTCGTGACATCACCGCTGAGACAGTTAGCCGAACTTTCTTCGAAGGTTGGATATCAAGGTTTGGATGTCCCAACAAAATCATTTGTGACCGTGGACGGCAATTCACGTCTAAACTCTTCCACGACTTGTCTGAATTTCTTGGCGTAAAATGTCAACATACCACATCATACCATCCTCAAGCGAATGGTATGGTTGAAAGACTTCACAGGACCTTAAAAGCTTCGTTGATTTGCAGAGCAAATGCGCAATGGACAAAATCTTTGTCATCAGTGTTGCTTGGTTTGAGGACCGCGTATAAGGACGACATTGAAGCATCTGCTGCAGAAGTACTGTACGGCGAAAATCTCCATCTGCCTGGTGAATTTTTTATTCAAAAAACTTCCGATCGTCTTAATGCAACAGACTTCGTAAGTGCTTTGAAAGACACAATGCAACAAATTCAACCGAAAACTGCATTACCACATGGTAATCCGCATGGATTCATTTCAAAGGATCTTCTACATTCAAAATCGGTTTGGGTACGTCAAGATGCAGTAACAAAACCTCTTCAACCTAAATATACTGGTCCATATGAAGTTGTGAAGAGATCCGACAAATATTTTATTTTAAAGATGAACAACAAAGATGACAGTGTTTCGATTGATCGATTAAAACCAGCATTCATCGAATCAAGCAGGAACAATCATCATCATCTCTACAGTTGACTCAAAGTTCAACTCAAAATTCAAAAACCCCAAAAAGCGTCACGTTCCGCTAGGAAGGGGGTACTGTAGTAATCCATACAAGTAAAACACTTGTTTCAAATTTTATAAAAAAATAAAAAATATAAAAAAACTAATTTGTAAACACTTTCAAAAAAATTTTCAAAAATAAAATTATTCTAATTTTGGTGTTCAGCATTTAACGAACATTGTTTTATTAAACTAAAGTCGTAAACCATTACTTTAAAAGTGTATGGTATATGTGTGTAGCTGTGTAAAAGCAAACCCTATATAGCTAGGTGTTTCCGGCTTCTTCCATACAGTATCATTGAGTTTGTGACTTTAAAACGTTATTGGCGTGCAAAAAAATGAAATAAAAGAACACAAACTATTTATTCCAAACTCATAAAAATTACAAATTAGTGATAATTTGCGCAAAAAGAAATATAACACCCATTTATATTATATACAAAAACTAAGGTAAATTATAAACCAATGAACTTGCCAATTTGTTCAGCCTATTGGAATGTGTGCAACATATTAACTAGCCTCATACTAAGATAGTTATCTTATGCAATTAGATATTGATTAAGATATTGAGGATATGTTGCAACCATTACCTATAGCTGAAAGCTTAAGGCAACAAGAAAGATACGGAACTGTACGTGTGTGTGCTAACTTGGCTAGTCCTTATTAAAAATCCAGTGTCATGAGTCCCTTGTGTGATTTTTTTAAAAAAGTGTGCTAAAAAAACGATTGTGTCTAAATCCATAAACAAATTAAGCAAAATTAAATCTATCTATATTTATTTAGTACAGTTGCGGTTATTAAGTATAGACGCCACGCTCAAGTGGTTCTTTAAGTCTTGCCATAAAAACCATTTACCGGTCACCATTTCTATAGCTAAGGCTGTTTCTCATATCCACCACCACATTGAATATGGTGAGCAATAGTAAAAATGGGATATAATATAATGTATCCATCGACTCTTCGAATGACCGAGGAATGTAATTGAGATTGTGAAAAACCATCTAGTTTGTACATCAACCACAGTATTAATAATAATAGAAATACTGGTTTGTGACAAATGGTTGTAATTGACAAAAAAACTATGCACTATTCAATAAGGAATATTATTCATAAACCAATTTGAGTTAGAAAATATAAAAAGTAAATAAAATAAAATTGCAAACTAGAATAGCATTGAAAAAAATATAGTTAACATAATATTGGTAATGAGTATAACCAGAATTGTCTTGAAAAAATATTTTTTCACAAATTAACTATAATTTGACTAACAAATTTTGTCAAACCATGATACTTTCATTCATAATGGATATAAACCAGAATAACCTCGAAGAAATATTTTATTATCACAAATAATCTATAATTTTGCTAACAATTTTCATGAACGTTAAACAATCATTCGTAACCAGCGACTTTTCCCAATCAAACAAAAACCCATGAATACTTGTAATCCTATAAAAATAAGGGCTCAGTTCAATTTTCCACACACACTACTTATCCCTCTTAAATTCCATCATGGAAACTCTGATTAATAACAAATCTCAACAGAATAATTGGTTAATAATGGATGCATTTCTATCCGATGATGATGAATATATACTCAACGCAGTAATACCATTGAAGTATGATTGCGATGGTGGCGGTATAACTGTTCATACGCCTGTCCCTATACTCAACAGCGATGAGGATACTGTTGAGAATCCTCGACTTTTGCAACCTCACGAGATTAAGCAAGAGCCTTTAGAGGTGTCGGATGTGGACACGCGTTCCCCATTCATTGATGATCATCGTCAAGTTTCTGAAATATCTACCTGCTGTTCATTATCTCCTAAGCGACGACGATTATCATCACATTTGAATTCTGATACAGACGATTCACCTGTGGTTTTCGGGAATATTGTGCAAGATAATGAGGTGATTTGCTTTAGTACTTTTATGGTTAACAGTAGTGTATACAATTATAGAAATAGAAACCATCTAATATAAGACAGTTTCCTATACATTAACAACCTTTACCAATACTTTTAATATTACAAATTATAACCATAAACGCTATAGGGTGTACAACATGTCAATGTTCGCCGTAAACTTTTTATAGAATCGGTGGTTAGAAACACGAGCGAAGCAGTAGCTATACCTATGATTGAAACAGCGGTTGAAATTGCAACCAAAAAGGATTCTAGCGTTTCTGGGATGGGCGACATAGTTGAAATTGCGGATGAGCAAGTTTCAAATGAAAATGGTTCGGTTATTGAAGTCTCCTCAGACATTGAGGCAGGCTCTGTTGCAACAGTGGTGCATCAGTCGCCAATTCTAGCACAAGGGCTAGCGACATTAACTGAAATAGCAGACTCAAGTGGCAATAAGGTGAGATACTTTGTAAAAGATTAAAATCAAATCAAAAATTATTATCATTATCCTACAAACCTTTAGACAACAGTAGCTGTCTCTACTCCAGCGAATCTTATGGATTATCTGGTTGGGTTTTTAAATATTCATAAGTAACGAATTTTTCTATTTATTAAAAAAGCTAGTAAAGATCTATTTGTTAAAAAAGATAGTAATAAATCAATAATAAAAAATCTGGTTAGATTTACCAACAACCATACCAAAATCTAATTTAATCTTATTTACTGTCTTATTTTCGGAAAACCCCATATTTTTTTAAAAAAACATTTAAAAAATTAGTGAGATCGATATATAATTGATATATGATCAATATATGGTTGATATATGGTTTCTATGCCACTAAAAAATTCTTTTAAGAAATTCCCAAAAAATTCCCCAAGAAATTTTTTAAAAAATTATTATTAAAAATTATCAAAAACTTTTTAAAAATTCGCTAAACATTTTTAAAATTTTTTTTTAAAAATTTATCAAAAACTTTTCTAAAAAATTTAAAAAAATTATTATTAAAAAATTATCAAAAACTTTTTTAAAAAATCTTTAAAAAATCTTCCTTAACCAAGATGTTTCTTTGGGGTCATGTCAATTTAAGGTCATTTTTAGCTACATTTTCCTGTTTAAATTATTTTATATTAGTATGTGGCAATATAACAAATACTTATGTACCACCAATAGGCACGGGTTCCCACACATAATTACGTTTCTCGTACTCGTATGGGTTTGCGTAATCGTCCATACATGCGATCTCGCAATCGATCGAATACATGGGCAACCTCATGGGACTCAAGGTGTCCAATACGAGCACTATCACAGCCATCTCTTTTGATTAATACCTCACCTGATCCGTCGTTTACAATGAGTCGACGATGGTCACAACCAATACATAGTTTTCAATATCCTATCATGTGGGATCAATCGCAACGTACCGCATACGATCAATGGGTATCTGAGTGGAATAATATTCCAGCACCATCTCATCTTGGGTATTGGAATTTAGCAAATGCTAGTAATCAGCAATGGATGTCCGAATGGAATCAACATTTGATTCCTAATAGTAATTATTATCAAAATTGGCACAATGTGGCAACTCCACCTATGCCTCCACAACCGGTGTCTGGTAATGATCAACCAGTTTCCACTCAGATTCAGGCTAGGCAGTTGAACTCCAATCCAGGGGTTAGCAAGAGTTCGGACCAATCGGGAACATATACTAGAAAATTTTTTTAATTCCTTTAAAAAGTAGTTTTAGATCTAATAATAATCAGAAGCGTACCACATATGAAAAAATGTGATGTTAGAATTTAAGGTATTATTAACAGAAAATTTATTTTATTAAAAACCAGTTCTTTAAAGGACCACTTATAAAATTACAAAGAAACACAAACAGACTTATAACACATCTCATAAAGAGGTATAACATACGTGCACACAAGCAAATACATACATTTATGTATATTCATAACTATGAGTAGGAATTGATTAACTAGATTAATTACTGATCAATTAAAAAATAGATAGAAACTTAAATTTAAGGAAACCCAAGATCTATATACATACGATCTAATTCAGTCGACATTATTTTTATACCCTACACTAAGAGTGAAAGGGTATATTCAGTTTGGTACGCCGTTTGTAACACCCAGAAGAAAGCATCTCCGGTATGGAAAAGTATATATATTCTTGATCAGCATGACCTCCTGAGTCGATTTAGCGATGTCCGTCTGTCCGTCTGTCTGTCTGTCTGTCTGTCTGTTGAAATCCCTAAGGCTTTTAAAATTGAAGAGCTAGATAAATGAAACTTATAACTTAGATTACTAATATACCTACGCTGTATGGCGAGATCGGTCCATTGTGACCTATGATCCGACCACTTATGTTTAAATACCTCATGTAAAATGTACATATAAAGATCAATTTTTATGTATACGTGCTTAGGTAAACTTTTTTGGTCAAATATATATTGATATCATGCTCAAATACATGATAATAATGTTTTCCGGCGAAAAGACTTGTGGTTCACAAAAAAAAAAATCGAAATTCGGTACACCTACCCATTTGTAAATATGGGTATCAAATGAATGGAAATTCTTCAGCGATTGAATGTTTGTAGTTTTTTTCAGGATTCGTATACCCTGGTGACCTATATATCACTTTGAATGGTAACCACACATATGTGTAGGGTATTTATAGTCGGCTTAGACCGACTATAATTTTGATAATCCTAACTATCATAATTACACCTACTTTAAAATTTCCCATGTGATCTAACCTTCCCAACTGGTTTATATTCCAACATTAAAAAGATAATATCAATAAAGGAACTACAAAAGGAATCCATTCCCGTTAATGTGTTAATAGAGAATCAGCAATATCGATCATCTGAAGACAATGATGATTGTATTGTGGGTTAACCACTTAATCAAAAGACTATAGAGGATGTACCTTAAAATGTCAATCCTCAAAATTTAGCTGACGTTACCATTATTGATATAACTCAATAAGAGAGTATTCCAAGTCCAGCAAATAAATCTGGGGTTCCCAGTGAAGAAATGGACTCTATATTAAATGATCTGATTATTAATGATAACGAATCTAATCAAATAATCAACACTAACAACAACGAAACAAGTCCAGTGATTAACACCAATATTGATCTAAGAAGCACATCAATAAACATAAATAATGGGATTGTTAATGATATACATGATGGGATTATCAATGCTATATCAAGTTATATGACTGTTGCTAAATCAACTCTGCGCAATGAGCCATCAACTATGCCAGATTTTATGGATTCTAGCGGGGTTCAATTACCTGTTACTCCCTCTATAGTACCCTTGCAAATTCATGGTGGTTTCGTAAATTAAACTACTCTAGAAATCTCAAAAAATGTGTCTACCCTGTTGAGTTGGGGTCCAAATTTTGTCCCACCTCATACTCCCACTTTACTTTGATATTGTGTGAATTATATAGGGAATTCGATGCTTTTTAATAATTTTGACCCAGACATATTATTTAGGGAATTAGTCGCTGTATATTATAACCGTCTCAACCAGGTATTAATATCTAAAAAAGATACTAGTAATGATCTCATGACACGATGTGTTCTAAAAATGTTGCGTGACGCTAAAGAATTTTTCCGTAAAAATCCCACTATTTGTATTGTACAAGCAGTCAAAGGAAAAAGTACTACTATAATGTATAAAACTGATTACCGACAAAAAATGAATGACTGGATCAGTGGTTGTCTTCGTGTAGGTACTTATTTAGAAATAGGCGAAGATTTTTCTCCAATCCTACTACAAATAAAAAAAACGATTCAAATATCTACGTAGTCAATTAATTCGGCATTTCAATACTTCTCAATCAGTTCCCTATCCTTTTAAAATTTATAAACTATTATTAAGTTTTAATGATACAAACGATAAACTAGTTAAACTCCCCTATCTATATGGTACTGTAAAATATCATAAAGATGGCCAACCATGTCGACCAATATGTGGAACTATTCCCTGGTATAGTTATCCATTACAAAAAATTATTTCGAACGTTCTGAGGGGTATCTTGTCCAGTATGTTATTACCCAACAATGTGGTAAATATTGATAATGTGGTTTATGAGGTTCATGATATATTATTATGTTCACAATATGAATTTGTAAAATACGATATAAAGGACATGTATACAAACATGAACATATCTGATATATACGATTGTATATCGAGGATGACTACCACACCATGGTTTCAGAAACAATGTCCAATTCCTCCTAATTTATTATTACAATGTATGAGATTCTCAATGGATCAGGCAAATTATTTCACCTACAATTCCCTCATATATAAACAAGTACGGGGGTTACCACAAGGAGCGTGTGATTCCGGACTGTTAGCTACAATATTATTGGATTATTTTATTCAATTACACTCAATTGAGTTATTTGAACAAAACCAGGTAGTATTTTGGACGATTTCCTATTATATTTGCCTAGCACCCAAATAGATAGTTTTAAAACATCTTTTGAGCATTTAACATCTTTACAATTGACTATAGATAGAGAGGAGGATTGTGATTCAGGTCTGAATAAGACGATATCTTTTTTAGATATTTTAATTTCCATATTTCCTCATAAAATATATACAAGTATGTATACAAAACCCACCGCTTCATATCGGCTACATCATTATTTATGTAATTATAAATTTTCTACTAAGGAGAACACAATTATTAGTTATGTCAAAAAAATTTTACAAAGATCTAATAACCGATTCTTAGTTGGAGACTTAGAATTCCTACGTGAACGAATTTATTACAATAGTTATCCAGATATATTGACAAACAAATTATATCACAAAACTATAGAACTAGAAATAGAAAACATCAATAAGATGTTAAAAACCTGTTTCCCAAAACCTAAATATGGTGACAAACCTATACGTCATGTTGAACGTAGAACCATTGATTTAGAATTGCGGCGATCTATATTATATAGGTATATTAGAAAAGAAGTAATATATAATCCACCTAAAGTGCAGGAGGTGTCTCAAGGACGATCACATGGTTATCAACGGGTCAGACCACCTATTTATTTTGTATGCGACACCTTTACGACAATTATACAGAAAATATTCCATGATTATCATCTAGGACAACCCTCATTTAATAGAGCTCCAAGTCTTTTTCAAGTATTACATATGTCTCTGTCGGATCCAGATCCTATTTCTACTCCTATAAACCAAACTTCTATCTATATAGTAGGTTGCGAAACTTGCAATATGCAATTTTTAATATCAGGTACTGGGACGCCTGTAGATCTTTTAAATCTGGTAATATCTGATGTGAGCACAGCACTATACGCACATTGCAAAAAGAATGCAGATCATATCATACATAATAATTTGATGAGATTACCAACTAATCGACACCTACCAGTGAATCAACAACTAATGATTTTTAAAGGGATATATACTGCTTTGGGTTTGCAGTGTGAAAACGTAGATCAATTATCTCAGATACCAAAGTATATGTTAACCAGCTTAAACAATTCAATCAGAGCCTTGGTTGCTGCCAAACGTTTCACTACACAAAGTAATGATTATCTGTTTCTGTAGAATTTTCCTCTATATATTTTTTAAAGACAATATAAGCATATAACTGCAATTATATTTATTTAAACAAAAGTTCTTATTAATTTTAAGACACAGGAAAAAAACAGTAAATTGTAGAAAGTATCTATTATATTTGGGCTGAAGAAATTCCCTATAAAACAGTAAATTATAGAAAATCTCTATTGTATTTGTTGTATTTGGGCTGAAAAAATTCCTTAGAAAACGCTCAATGTAGTCTAGACTTGTATGAGTAGACAATTAATATTGCCATAATCATTATTAATAAGACTAATTATTACTTATTTCCTACAGATATAGGTCTGCCTCGAATAATTAGTAAGGGTTGTCAACCGCCTTAATACATCGCTACTTGTTGAGAACGAAAAAATTGTTGTTTGGTAATATATAAAAAAATTCTACTAACTATATATAACAATTAACACAAATCCTTTCCTTATTCCTAACCTACAGCCTCGTAAAGTCTCTTTGATCGCGTAATTTATGTTGTTGTTTTCCGGCGCGCTTGTAATCTATTAATCACTATGGATCCACCAACATCGAAAAAGCAAGAACCCCAATACACGATATAATCGACTTGATACGCATACTAAACATGATTTGGGACAATTAATACTTGTAATATATCTTAAAACTAATTTTTCATACGGAGGGATTATGGGTGTTATTATCGGGTTTTAATTACACTTAATTGTTTTACTTAATCTATTTAAAATCATTAAAATCATTAAAACGAATCAGGCAATTGCATTATAAACCGATCTATTGTTAGTTTTTTCACAACTTAAAACATTATTCATGTATTGTAATCTGTCGCACTTAATTAACCGAGTTTATTATTATAATTAAATTTAAATTGTACTTAATTAACCGAGTTTATTAAATTTAAATTGTACTTAATTAACCGAGTTTATTATTATAATTAAATTGTACTTAATTAACCGAGTTTATTATTATAATTAAAATTAAATTGTGATTAATTAATCAAGTTTATTATTATAGTTAAAAATTAAAGATTAGAGATTGAAACTGTTAACTCAAGGATTGAACTTTTTTAAAAATTATTAAAAATTGAAACTGTTAACTCAAGAATTGAATTTTTTATTTAAAACATTATTATTGGGACCAAGGTCGCGTTCTATACAATACACAATGCCAAGAAAAATAATCTTGGATCTATGTAAAGATAGCTATAATTAAAACTTATCTCAAACAATAAGTTATCAAAAATCTAATATGGTATTTTAATATTGATTTCAAGTAAATGTAACTCATTGTTAAGCAACCTAGTTACATTTACATGAAATGTCCTAAATTCCAACATTCATTCCCTTATTTCTAGTAAATAACAATAAACTAAAAAATATATATAAAAAAATAAAATTATATATAAAAAAATAAAAATAAAATTACAAAATAGAAAATATAAAATTATTAAAAAAATAAAATATAAAATTATTAAAAAATAATAAAATATAAAATTATCACAAAATTATAAATACGTTATTTACATATGTTATTTACAGAATTGCAACAAAAAACCTTTTTCAAGCACTAAATATTACTAAAAAAGCATTTAGCTTACATCATACTATAAGCATTATGCTTATTATTACAATAAATTAATTATTTCTCTAAAAATACTACAAATAATAAAACCATTTTATATTGTTGGAATTAGGCCTAGCGATGATACAGATATGAACATAGGCTTGCATCTGCAAATTTTAGTTACCTAATCATTCCATATATCGCACGATCAGACTTTGTGATAATAAACAATGGCATAATAAAGAGGCATAAGAATATATAAAGACAGATAATGAATACATTTTTTTACATTTTTATCCCTCTGAAAGAGTACCACTATACTTGGTACCGTGTTTCCACCCCATAACACCTTTTTTTGGATCTATGACCACTTAGATCTATAAAAGATGGCTAGCCTACCTAAGCAATTTGCCCATATAAAATTTTAAGATTTACAAAGTATTATTGATATAGCCAGACACTAAGTTTATATGGAAACACAAATTCATGTGTTTTAAAGGCAATACCTTCAAAAAAACTCAGACTAGCATTGGGTATCATGAGTATACAAAAAGAAAAATATTAATCAAAATAGCTATGAAGCTTTTGATTTTTACTTTAAGAATTATTTTCAAAAATTTAATATTTTATCTATTTGGAATAAACATACAAGATTTGGCTCTAGTAGCTCCATGAAAATATTTTTACTGATGAAACAGTTTGATATTATTAATATATAATAATAATAATACGGAAGTAAATATCAGTAGTATGATATGACTTCAATACCTTTTGAGCAAAAATAAAGGTATCATTATTCCAAAAAAATCAATTCCTATATAATTCTGTAATTTATTTGTAATCAATATAAATACATTCCCAGCATGTATTAATGATATGTAAATTACATAAATATTAATAGGCTGAGGATATATAATAATCCATTATTTCAAAATTACAGAATTCTACTTAAACTAATTCTGGTATGAAATGTGGTCCTACGTAATTCAGTTATGAGTTCGTATGTATATCTGTTGCAAACCTTTTTCCATAAATAACTCTCTATACTATTCTTTAGAATACATATCAAATCATACGTTTATAAGGTATCATGCCTTTCCCCATACCGGTGGTCAAAAAACAATATCGGAAATCATTTATAGCCTACCACATCCAAAGGTCATTTCAACAACATTCAATATATATTCAATATATATTCATTAGAAACCTAAAAGGCGCTTGAAGTAAAAATTATTTCATTGGCGAGAAAAACCTTTAAGAGTGACAATTAATTAATAATAAAGACACCTAAGGTAAAAAAATATATATATATATGCAAAACAACGACACTGAGAATAGAACTCTAAACTCGTCTCGTATTCACCATGTTTTTTAAAAAAATTATAATAAAATTATAAAAAAATTTCTATAATAAATTTAAGTATGTGTAACCGTGTAGGTTTATATACATCTTTAATATTCAATTATACTAAAGACGGGCTTCCCAAGAAACGTTTTTCGTCCGATGCCACTGGACTCATCAGTTGGGATTCTTTTTTTTTTTAAATATATGTAAATTTAGAAATAATTTAGAATTAATTAGGATCAAATTATATTTATTAACATAAATTACTGTACATATAAAACATTATCACTAGAATCATAATCAATCAAATACTTATGATCGATTTTCTTGAAACATTTCCGTGATTCCTTAGAATCTTATTCGTACCACTTTACCACCTTTATATAATTTCTCATACATATATATACATAAAAATATGTATATATATATATATATATATATATATATATATATATATATATATATATATATATATATATATATATATATATATATATATATAACAAGAATGATAAAAGGTTGGTATTTATATTATGGTTTGTTAATAAGTCATTATTTTACAGCCGATTCCTTGAAAAAACAATGCACACAAAAAACTTTAATATTCAAAATTATTCAAAATTATTGGTACTCCAAAAATACACACTAATTTCCTACTGACATTTTCAAAAATATATTCCAGTATTCAAAAAATAGCTGGTAATCCTCTTTTTTTAAAAAATATATAAATATATATTTCAGTATTCAAAAATAGCTGGCAATCCTCTTTTTTACTGACATTTTCCAAAAGAATATTTCAATATTCAGAAATACCTGGCATTCTTATTTTTTTTGAAAAACGGGCACAATACAAACTATCCTATTGAATTTTTTCAAAGACCTTCTCGTCAATGAGAACAAAACTATTAGTATTCCAAAGTAGCTGGCAATCCTATTTTTTAGAAGGTAGCTGGCAATCCTATTTTTTTAAAAAATACATATTAATTTCCTACTGATATTTTCCAAAAAAATTCCCATATTCAGAAATAGTTGGTAAACTTATCATTTTTTTAAAAAATATATAGCTGGTAATCTTGTTTTTTAAAAAAACAAACAAAAACACAAATTACTTAGCAGTCTTAATTCTTTAAAAAAACAAACAAATTTAATTTTTTAAAAAATACAAGCAGAACACAAATTACCTTGTTGACTTTTTTTACTGGAACAATCAAGAAATAACACCCCAAAACACTTTTAACACTATTTTTTTAAAAAATTAACCGTTTATTAAAAACTTTTTAAACATTTAAAAAAACGCACATAATTTTTGTGAACTTATCGCAACTACAGAAAAAACCTTTTCTTCAATAAAAATAAAAACTATTAGTAAAAACACATGATACACATTAAGCATACTATGTTGTTTTCTATTTTTATCAAGCTTTAATCATACAGTAATAATAAGATATTTATTTCTTTCAAAAAGTATTACAGTAATTTACTTATAAACTCATGACAGGTACTCAATTTGTATTATACTCATCCTAATGTACTCATGAATTACTATAAAAGTACTCAAATTATATTATACTCATTATAATGTACTCATGAGCTCATATCAAATACTCAAAATCATAACTTAACAATTCGAGAACATCCCTGTTTTTTCACCACTCCCACCACATCCTTACGTATAGTACACATTTAAGAATGACATATCAGGTAATAAATGAAAAAACGTATACTGCAACAAGTAGTCATTTACAACAAATGGTAATTTGACACTTACGAATATGCATATAAAAGGAATACGCAATCTGACAAAAAAACCACAACAAATTAGTGTCATCCTGCAAAATTTATTGTTTCACTCGAGTTTTTTTCATTTATCCCACAAACAATGGCATTCAGCCCACAAACAATGGCATTTAGTGTTCGTAAAAAACATTCTGCATTAAAATATGGAATTATGTGAGTTCTAAAAAATAAAGTAAAAGCGCATCCTAATGATATAATCGGTCAAATGTTTTCAACACAAAAACCCTAGAAAAATAAAATTTCCAAAATGGTCAAAAAAGGGTTTGTAAAGTATCTACGTAACAATTCCTTGAAGGAAAAGAAAGTTGAAACATATCTATGCAGCAATTTTTTTGTTAATAAATGCAACAAGTGAACCATGTGGGTGGGTGATCTAATATTTATGCGGCAATTTTTTTGATGTTGTTTTGTTGTTAATAAATGCAACAAGTGAACCATGTGGGTGGGTGTTCTAATATTTATGCGGCAATTTTTGTTAATAAATGCAACAAGTGAACCATGTGGTAACAAAAATAATGTTTAATTAGGTCTACCTAGATCTTAGCAGATATCTTAAATTAATTTGTGGATATAGATGAGTTTTCCAAAATAACCTATGAGTATATAACAGCATATATATGAATGTATCCACATCATGGATCCGGTATAAAGAAATTATAGCAAAAATACAAGGCAATTTTTGCTTGTTAAGTGTGGTAAATGAAACCAGCAAGTATCCAAGTGGGACAAGTGGGTGCCTCTTTTTTTGTAATAAAAGGTGTTTGTTGGCAAACAAATTTTTTATATATAATTCAAGATTAATATCAAAATTTTTTAAATTCTCCTAAAAATTCTTTCAAAAAATTAGGGTACTTCGGCACATATATCCAAAATTATAAAATATTTTCGGTTCAAGATTAATAGAAAATTTGAAGATCAATATCAAAATTTTAAAATCTTTTATAATTCTTTTTTTAAAAAACCTAGGGCACTGCGGCACCCATATCTATAATATTATATCCTATAATCTTTTTTTAAAAATATAAAATATTTTCGATTCAAGATTAATAATAAAATTTTGAATCTAGGGGATTGCGGTACATATCTCATCGTCACATTTGTCTGTCAACCTGTATGCCACCTGGCACTTCACGCGGAGTCCCAAAATATTGCTTACAACGAGGATGTATCAGTTCAAAAAGAAGGCGTAAGCCGTAAGTGATATTTCTATTTTTATAAACATAAATTTACTATATTGTTTTTTTATTATTATTATTATTATTGTTTTATCTAAAAAAACAACCCATAAACCATACATTGAATCAAATGAATAATTTTAGCGATTTATTTTGTAAAATCCCATATCCAAAACATGGGACTATCAGGTTTCTTATATGAATTAAATCAAGTGGCAGTATTGTCTATTTCCATATGTTCAACAGCCAAAGGCTATTTTTGTACTAAAGTAGGCTATTCTAACCCGAAAAAAATTCAAAAAATAGCTTCGCTAAGCAACATATTCTCACCAATACAACAGAAATAAGAAAAAACACACACATACTCTCATATATAACCACTAGGCATATCAAAAAGAGTGTATGGTATATGTGTGTAGCTGTGTAAAAGCAAACCCTATATAGCTAGGTGTTTCCGGCTTCTTCCATACAGTATCATTGAGTTTGTGACTTTAAAACGTTATTGGCGTGCAAAAAAATTAAATAAAAGAACACAAACTATTTATTACAAACTCATAAAAATTACAAATTAGTGATAATTTGCGCAAAAAGAAATATAACACCCATTTATACTACATACAAAAACTAAGGTAAATTATAAACCAATGAACTTGCCAATTTGTTCAGCCTATTGGAATGTGTGCAACATATTAACTAGCCTCATACTAAGATAGTTATTTAAAAATCTTATGCAATTAGATATTGATTAAGATATTGAGGATATGTTGCACCCATTACCTATAGCTGAAAGCTTAAGGCAACAAGAAAGATACGGAACTGTACGTGTGTGTGCTAACTTGGCTAGTCCTTATTAAAAATCCAGTGTCATGAGTCCCTTGTGTGATTTTTTTAAAAAAGTGTGCTAAAAAAATGATTGTGTCTAAATCCATAAACAAATTAAGCAAAATTAAATCTATCGATATTTATTTAGTACAGTTGCGGTTATTAAGTATAGACGCCACGCTCAAGAGGTTCTTTAAGTCTTGCCATAAAAACCATTTACCGGTCACCATTTTTATAGCTAAGGCTGTTCGTTATATCCTAATAAAAACCCATTATTTAACAATATGTTCAGTTTCTCATATCCACCACCACATTGAATATGGTGAGCAATAGTAAAAATGGGATATAATATAATGTATCCATCGACTCTTCGAATGACCGAGGAATGTAATTGAGATTGTGAAAAACTATCTAGTTTGTACATCAACCACAGTATTAATAATAATAGAAATACTGGTTTGTGACAAATGGTTGTAATTGACAAAAAAACTATGCACTATTCAATAGAGAATATTATTCATAAACCAATTTGAGTTAGAAAATATAAAAAGTAAATAAAATAAAATTGCAAACTAGAATAGCATTGAAAAAATATAGTTAACATAATATTGGTAATGAGTATAACCAGAATTGTCTTGAAAAAATATTTTTTCACAAATTAACTATAATTTGACTAACAAATTTTGTCAAACCATGATACTTTCATTCATAATGGATATAAACCAGAATAACCTCGAAGAAATATTTTATTATCACAAATAATCTATAATTTTGCTAACAATTTTCATGAACGTTAAACAATCATTCGTAACCAGCGACTTTTCCCAATCAAACAAAAACCCATGAATACTTGTAATCCTATAAAAATAAGGGCTCAGTTCAATTTTCCACACACACTACTTATCCCTCTTAAATTCCATCATGGAAACTCTGATTAATAACAAATCTCAACAGAATAATTGGTTAATAATGGATGCATTTCTATCCGATGATGATGAATATATACTCAACGCAGTAATACCATTGAAGTATGATTGCGATGGTGGCGGTATAACTGTTCTTACGCCTGTCCATATACTCAACAGCGATGAGGATACTGTTGAGAATCCTCGACTTTTGCAACCTCACGAGATTAAGCAAGAGCCTTTAGAGGTGTCGGATGTATCGGATGTGGACACGCGTTCCCCATTCATTGATGATCATCGTCAAGTTTCTGAAATATCTACCTGCTGTTAATTATCTCCTAAGCGACGACGATTATCATCACATTTGAATTCTGATACAGACGATTCACCTGTGGTTTTCGGGAATATTGTGCAAGATAATGAGGTGATTTGCTTTAGTACTTTTATGGTTAACAGTAGTGTATACAATTATAGAAATAGAAACCATCTAATATAAGACAGTTTCCTATACATTAACAATCTTTACCAATACTTTTAATATTACAAATTATAACCATAAACGCTATAGGGTGTACAACATGTCAATGTTCGCCGTAAACTTTTTATAGAATCGGTGGTTAAAAACACGGGCGAAGCTGTAGCTATACCTATGATTGAAACAGCGGTTGAAATTGCAACCATAAAGGATTCTAGCGTTTCTGGGATGGGCGACATAGTTGAAATTGCGGATGAGCAAGTTTCAAATGAAAATGGTTCGGTTATTGAAGTCTCCTCAGACACTGAGGTAGGCTCTGTTGCAACAGTGGTGCATCAGTCGCCAATTCTAGCACAAGGGCTAGCGACATTAACTGAAATAGCAGACTCAAGTGGCAATAAGGTGAGATACTTTGTAAAAGATTAAAATCAAATCAAAAATTATTATCATTATCCTACAAACCTTTAGACAACAGTAGCTGTCTCTACTCCAGCGAATCTTATGGATTATCTGGTTGGGTTTTGAAATATTCATAAGTAACGAATTTTTCTATTTATTAAAAAAGCTAGTAAAGATCTATTTGTTAAAGAAGATAGTAATAAATCAATAATAAAAAATCTGGTTAGATTTATCAACAACCATACCAAAATCTAATTCAATCTTATTTACTGTCTTATTTTCGGAAAACCCCATATTAAAAAAAAAAAAACATTTAAAAAATTAGTGAGATCGATATATAATTGATATATGATCAATATATGGTTGATATATGGTTTCTATGCCACTAAAAAATTCTTTTAAGAAATTCCAAAAAATTCCCCAAGAAATTTTTTAAAAAATTATTATTAAAAATTATCAAAAACTTTTTAAAAATTCTCTAAACATTTTTAAAATTTTTTTTAAAAAAATTTATCAAAAACTTTTTTAAAAAATTATTATTAAAAAATTATCAAAAACTTTTTTAAAAAATCTTCAAAAAAATCTTCCCTAACCAAGATGTTTCTTTGGGGTCATGTCAATTTAAGGTCATTTTTAGCTACATTTTCCTGTTTAAATTATTTTATATTATTATATGGCAATATAACAAATACTTATGTACCACCAATAGGCACGGGTTCCCACACATCATTCCGTTTCTCGTACTCGTATGGGTTTGCGTAATCGTCCATACATGCGATCTCGCAATCGATCGAATACATGGGCATCCTCATGGGACTCAAGGTGTCCAATACGAGCACTATCACAGCCATCTCTTTTGATTAGTACCTCACAGCCTGATCCGTCGTTTACAATGAATCGACGATGGTCAGAACCAATACCTAGTTTTCAATATCCTATCATGTGGGATCAATCGCAACGTACCGCATACGATCAATGGGTATCTGAGTGGAATAATATTCCAGCACCATCTCATCTTGGGTATTGGAATTTAGCAAATGCTAGTAATCAGCAATGGATGTCCGAATGGAATCAACATTTGATTCCTAATAGTAATTATTATCAAAATTGGCACAATGTGGCAACTCCACCTATGCCTCCACAACCGGTGTCTGGTAATGATCAACCAGTTTCCACTCAGATTCAGGCTGGGCAGTTGAACTCCAACCCATTGGTTAGCAAGAGTCGGACCAATCGGTAACATATACTAGAAAATTTTTTTAATTCCTTTAAAAAGTAGTTTTAGATCTAATAATAATCAGAAGCGTACCACATATGAAAAAATGTGATGTTAGAATTTAAGGTATTATTAACAGAAAATTTATTTTATTAAAAACCAGTTCTTTAAAGGACCACTTATAAAATTACAAAGAAACACAAACAGACTTATAACACATCTCATAAAGAGGTATAACATACGTGCACACAAGCAAATACATACATTTATGTATATTCATAACTATGAGTAGGAATTGATTAACTAGATTAATTATTGATCAATTAAAAAATAGATAGAAACTTAAATTTAAGGAAACCCAAGATCTATATACATACGATCTAATTCAGTCGACATTATTTTTTATATTCCAACATTAAAAAGATAATATCAATAAAGGAACTACAAAAGGAATCCATTCCCGTTAATGTGATAATAGAGAATCAGCAATATCGATCATCTGAAGACAATGATGACTGTATTGTGGGTTCACCACTTAATCAAAAGACTATGGAGGATGTAATTAAAAATGTCAATTCTCAAAATTTGGCTGACGTTACCATTATTGATATAACTCAAGAAGAGAGTATTCCAAGTCCAGCAAATAAATCTGGGGTTCCCAGTGAAGAAATGGACTGTATATTAAATGATCTGATTATTAATGATAACGAATCTAATCAAATAATCAACACTAACAACAACGAAACAAGTCCTGTGATTAACACCAATAATGATATACATGATGGGATTATCAATGATATATCAAGTTATATGACTGTTGCTAAATCAACTCTGCGCAATGAGCCATCAACTATGCCAGATTTTATGGATTCTACCGGGGTTCAATTACCTGTTACTCCCTCTATAGTACCCTTGCAAATTCCTGGTGGTTTCGTAAATTTAACTACTCTAGAAATCTCAAAAAATGTGTCTACCCTGTTGAGTTGGGGTCCAAATTTTGTCCCACCTCATACTCCCACTTTACTAGATACTTTGAATTATGTGAATTATATAGGGAATTCGATGCTTTTTAATAATTTTGACCCAGACATATTATTTAGGGAATTAGTCGCTGTATATTATAACCGTCTGTTGCGTGACGCTAAAGAATTTTTCCGTAAAAATCCCACTATTTGTATTGTACAAGCAGACAAAGGAAAAAGTACTACTATAATGTATAAAACTGATTACCGACAAAAAATGAATGACTGGATCAGTGGTTGTCTTCGTGTAGGTACTTATTTAGAAATAGGCGATGATTTTTCTCCAATCCTACTACAAATAAAAAAACGATTCAAATATCTACGTAGTCAATTAATTCGGCATTTCAATACTTCTCAATCAGTTCCCCATCCTTTTAAAATTTATAAACTATTATTAAGTTTTAATGATACAAACGATAAACTAGTTGAACTCCCCTATCTATATGGTACTGTAAAATATCAAAAAGATGGCCAACCATGTCGACCAATATGTGGAACTATTCCCTGGTATAGTTATCCATTACAAAAAATTATTTCGAACGTTCTGAGGGGTATCTTGTCCAGTATGTTATTACCCAACAATGTGGTAAATATTGATAATGTGGTTTATGAGGTTCATGATATATTATTATGTTCACAATATGAATTTGTAAAATACGATATAAAGGACATGTATACAAACATGAACATATCTGATATATACGATTGTATATCGAGGATGACTACCACACCATGGTTTCAGAAACACTGTCCAATTCCTCCTAATTTATTATTACAATGTATGAGATTCTCAATGGATCAGGCAAATTATTTCACCTACAATTCCCTCATATATAAACAAGTACGGGGGTTACCACAAGGAGCGTGTGATTCCGGACTGTTAGCTACAATATTATTGGATTATTTTATTCAATTACACTCAATTGAGTTATTTGAACAAAACCAGGTAGTATTTTGGAAAAAATATATGGACGATTTCCTATTATATTTGCCTAGCACCCAAATAGATAGTTTTAAAACATCTTTTGAGCATTTAACATCTTTACAATTGACTATAGATAGAGAGGAGGATTGTGATTCAGGTCTGAATAAGACGATATCTTTTTTAGATATTTTAATTTCCATATTTCCTCATAAAATATATACAAGTATGTATACAAAACCCACCGCTTCATATCGGCTACATCATTATTTATGTAATTATAAATTTTCTACTAAGGAGAACACAATTATTAGTTATGTCAAAAATATTTTACAAAGATCTAATAACCGATTCTTAGTTGGAGACTTAGAATTCCTACGTGAACGAATTTATTACAATAGTTATCCAGATATATTGATAAACAAATTATATCACAAAACTATAGAACTAGAAATAGAAAACATCAATAAGATGTTAAAAACCTGTTTCCCAAAACCTAAATATGGTGACCAACCTATACATCATGTTGAACGTACAACCATTGATTTAGAATTGCGGCGATCTATATTATATAGGTATATTAAAAAAGAAGTAATATATAATCCACCTAATGTGCAGGAGGTGTCTCAAGGACGATCACATGGTTATCAACGGGTCAGACCATCTATTTATTTTGTATGCGACACCTTTACGACAATTATACAGAAAATATTCCATGATTATCATCTAGGACAACCCTCATTTAATAGAGCTCCAAGTCTTTTTCAAGTATTACATATGTCTCTGTCGGATCCAGATCCTATTTCTACTCCTATAAACCAAACTTCTATCTATATAGTAGGTTGCGAAACTTGCAATATGCAATTTTTAATATCAGGTACTGGGACGCCAGTAGATCTTTTAAATCTGGTAATATCTGATGTGAGCACAGCACTATACGCACATTGCAAAAAGAATGCAGATCATATCATACATAATAATTTGATGAGATTACCAACTAATCGACACCTACCAGTGAATCAACAACTAATGATTTTTAAAGGAATATATACTGCCTTGTGTTTGCAGTGTGAAAACGTAGATCAATTATCTCAGATACCAAAGTATATGTTAACCAGCTTAAACAATTCAATCAGAGCCTTGGTTGCTGTCAAACGTTTCACTACACAAAGTAATGATTATCTGTTTCTGTAGAATTTTCCTCTATATATTTTTTAAAGACAATATAAGCATATAACTGCAATTATATTTATTTAAACAAAAGTTCTTATTAATTTTAAGACACAGGAAAAAACAGTAAATTGTAGAAAGTATCTATTATATTTGGGCTGAAGAAATTCCCTATAAAACAGTAAATTATAGAAAATCTCTATTGTATTTGTTGTATTTGGGCTGAAAAAATTCCTTAGAAAACGCTCAATGTAGTCTAGACTTGTATGAGTAGACAATTAATATTGCCATAATCATTATTAATAAGACTAATTATTACTTATTTCCTACAGATATAGGTCTGCCTCGAATAATTAGTAAGGGTTGTCAACCGCCTTAATACATCGCTACTTGTTGAGAACGAAAAAATTGTTGTTTGGTAATATATAAAAAAATTCTACTAACTATATATAACAATTAACACAAATCCTTTCCTTATTCCTAACCTACAGCCTCGTAAAGTCTCTTTGATCGCGTAATTTATGTTGTTGTTTGCCGGGTGTGGCGCGCTTGTAATCTATTAATCACTATGGATCCACCAACATCGAAAAAGCAAGAACCCCAATGCACGATATAATCGACTTGATACGCATACTAAACATGATTTGGGACAATTAATACTTGAAATATATCTTAAAACTAATTTCTTATACGGAGGGATTTTGGGTGTTATTATCGGGTTTTAATTACACTTAATTGTTTTACTTAATCTATTTAAAATCATTAAAACGAATCAGGCAATTGCATTATTAACCGATCTATTGTTAGTTTTTTCACAACTTAAAACATTATTCATGTATTGTAATCTGTCGCACTTAATTAACCGAGTTTATTATTATAATTAAATTTAAATTGTACTTAATTAACCGAGTTTATTAAATTTAAATTGTACTTAATTAACCGAGTTTATTATTATAATTAAATTGTACTTAATTAACCGAGTTTATTATTATAATTAAAATTAAATTGTGATTAATTAATCAAGTTTATTATTATAGTTAAAAACGAGTTGGGAAAGTTAGGTCACATGGGTAAGTTCGGTCACATGGGGCGGATTTTTATAGTCGGTCGGGCCCGACTATGGAATACCCTACACCTTTGGTGGAGATATTAATGAGGAATATTTAATTGTATACCTTAATTTTAAATTTTTAATTATGCTGAACCTCCCCACCCTCAGAATATTATTCATATATCAGAAATTTACGTCTAATATCCCCATATATTAAAAAATTTATAAAAAGTATAAAAAACTTAAAAAATATATTTGGGCGGACCACGCCTCTATTTAAAATTTTGAAAGGCTAATATTTCATAGATTTGATTTTAATAATTTACGGATCAAATATCCACTATGAAAACCCGGGAAATAATGAAAATAAAAAAGTGGGCGGATCATGCCCATTTTTGGACCACATATTTTTAGGTGAATTATAACAATACGTTTTAAATTTTAAAACTATACCTTGAATACTTTTCGAGTTATTAGTTCCGAAAGAGTTATATAAAAGTGACTTGTATGGGAGGTGGGCGTGTCCGTTGACCGATTTGGCTCATTTTCAAACTCAGTTCCTACTTTTGGCTAAAATATATTGAGACGAAATTTCATCGTATTCTGATCAGTATTTCTCAAGTTATTCTGTATTCGGACAGCAAGACAGCAAGACGGACAGACAGACAGACAAACAGACGGACATGGCTAAACGGACTCGGGTAGTGATGCTGATCAAGAATATATATACTTTTCCATACCGGACACGCCTCCTAAGGGGCGTTACAATATATGCACAAAGTTAATATACCCTGTACCTCATAGGTGTAGGGTATAATTAAAGATTAGAGATTGAAACTGTTAACTCAAGGATTGAACTTTTTAAAAAATTATTAAAAATTGAAACTGTTAACTCAAGAATTGAATTTTTTATTTAAAACATTATTATTGGGACCAAGGTCGCGTTCTATACAATACACAATGCCAAGAAAAATAATCTTGGATCTATGTAAAGATAGCTATAATTAAAACTTATCTCAAACAATAAGTTATCAAAAATCTAATACGGTATTTTAATATTGATTTCAAGTAAATGTAACTCATTGTTAAGCAACCTAGTTACATTTACATGAAATGTCCTAAATTCCAACATTCATTCCCTTATTTCTAGTAAATAACAATAAACTAAAAAATATATATAAAAAAATAAAATTATATTTAAAAAAATAAAAAATAAAAATACAAAATATAAAATTATTAAAAAAATAAAATATAAAATTATTAAAAAATAATAAAATATAAAATTATCACAAAATTATAAATACGTTATTTACATATGTTATTTACAGAATTGCAACAAAAAACCTTTTTCAAGCACTAAATATTACTAAAAAAGCATTTAGCTTACATCATACTATAAGCATTATGCTTATTATTACAATAAATTAATTATTTCTCTAAAAATACTACAAATAATAAAACCATTTTATATTGTTGGAATTAGGCCTAGCGATGATACAGATATGAACATTGGCTTGCATCTGCAAATTTTAGTTACCTAATCATTCCATATATCGCACGATCAGACTTTGTGATAATAAACAATGGCATAATAAAGGGGCATAAGAATATATAAAGACAGATAATGAATACATTTTTTTACATTTTTATCCCTCTGAAAGAGTACCACTATACTTGGTACCGTGTTTCCACCCCATAACACCTTTTTTTGGATCTATGACCACTTAGATCTATAAAAGATGGCTAGCCTACCTAAGCAATTTGGCCATATAAAATTGTGAGATTTACAAAGTATTATTGATATAGCCAGACACAAAGTTTATATGGAAACACAAATTCATGTGTTTTAAAGGCAATACCTTCAAAAAAACTCAGTATCATGAGTATACAAAAAGTAAAATATTAATCAAAAAAGCTATGAAGCTTTTGATTTTTACTTTAAGAATTATTTTCAAAAATTTAATATTTTATCTATTTGGAATAAACATACAAGATTTGGCTCTAGTAGCTCCATGAAAATATTTTTACTGATGAAACAGTTTGATATTATTAATATATAATAATAATAATACGGAAGTAAATATCAGTAGTATGATATAACTTCAATACCTTTTGAGGAAAAATAAAGGTATCATTATTCCAAAAAAATCAATTCCTATATAATTCTGTAATTTATTTGTAATCAATATAAATATATTCCCAGCTTGTATTAATGATATGTAAATTACATAAATATTAATAGGCTGAGGATATATAATAATCCATTATTTCAAAATTACAGAATTCTACTTAAACTAATTCTGGTATGAAATGTGGTCCTACGTAATTCAGTTATGAGTTCGTATGTATATCTGTTGCAAACCTTTTTCCATAAATAACTCTCTATACTATTCTTTAGAATACATATCAAATCATACGTTTATAAGGTATCATGCCTTTCCCCATACCGGTGGTCAAAAAACAATATCGGAAATCACATCCACCACATCCAAAGGTAATTTCAACAACATTCAATATATATTCAATATATATTCATTAGAAACCTAAAATTCGCTTGAAGTAAAAATTATTTCATTGGCGAGAAAAACCTTTAAGAGAGACAATTAATTAATAATAAAGACACCTAAGGTAAAAAAATATATATATATATACATATGCAAAACAACGACACTGAGAATAGAACTCTAAACTCGTCTCGTATTCACCATGTTTTTTAAAAAAATTATAATAAAATTATAAAAAAATTTCTATAATAAATTTAAGTATGTGTAACCGTGTAGGTTTATATACATCTTTAATATTCAATTATACTAAAGACGGGCTTCCCAAGAAACGTTTTTCGTCCGATGCCACTGGACTCATCAGTTGGGATTCTTTTTTTTTTTAAATATACGTAAATTTAGAAATAATTTAGAATTAATTAGGATCAAATTATATTTATTAACATAAATTACTGTACATATAAAACATTATCACTAGAATCATAATCAATCAAATACTTATGATCGATTTTCTTGAAACATTTCCGTGATTCCTTAGAATCTTATTCGTACCACTTTACCACCTTTATATAATTTCTCATACATACATATATATACATAAAAATATGTATATATATATATATATATATATATATATATATATATATATATATATATATATATATATATATATATATATATAACAAGAATGATAAAAGGGTGGTATTTATATTATGGTTTGTTAATAAGTCATTATTTTACAGCCGATTCCTTGAAAAAACAATGCACACAGAAAAACTTTAATATTCAAAATTATTGGTACTCCAAAAATACACACTAATTTCCTACTGACATTTTCAAAAATATATTCCAGTATACAAAAAATAGCTGGTAATCCTCTTTTTTTAAAAAATATATAAATATATATTTCAGTATTCAAAAATAGCTGGCAATCCTCTTTTTTACTGACATTTTCCAAAAGAATATTTCAATATTCAGAAATACCTGGCATTCTTATTTTTTTTTTTTGAAAAACGGGCACAACACAAACTATCCTATTGAATTTTTTCAAAGACCTTCTCCTCAATGAGAACAAAACTATTAGTATTCCAAAGTAGCTGGCAATCCTATTTTTTAGAAGGTAGCTGGCAATCGTATTTTTTTAAAAAATACATATTAATTTCCTACTGATATTTTCCAAAAAAATTCCCATATTCAGAAATAGTTGGTAAACTTATCATTTTTTTAAAAAATATATAGCTGGCAATCTTGTTTTTTTAAAAAAACAAACAAAAACACAAATTACTTGGCAGTCTTAATTCTTTAAAAAAAACACACAAATTTATTTTTTTAAAAAATACAAGCAGAACACAAATTACCTTGTTGACTTTTTTTACTGGAACAATCAAGAAATAACACCCCAAAACACTTTTAACACTATTTTTTTAAAAAATTAACCGTTTATTAAAAACTTTTTAAACATTTAAAAAAACGCACATAATTTTTGTGAACTTATCGCAACTACAGAAAAAACCATTTCTTCAATAAAAATAAAAACTATTAGTAAAAACAAATGATACACATTAAGCATACTATGTTGTTTTCTGACAAGAAACCACAACAAATTAATGTCATCCTGCAAAATTTATTGTTTCACTCGAGTGTTTTTCATTTATCCCACAAACAATGGCATTCAGCCCACAAACAATGGCATTTAGTGTTCGTAAAAAAACATTCTGCATTAAAATATGGAATTATGTGAGTTCTAAAAAATAAAGTAAAAGCGCATCCTAATGATATAATCGGTCAAATGTTTTCAACACAAAAACCCTAGAAAAATAAAATTTCCAAAATGGTCAAAAAAGGGTTTGTAAAGTATCTACGTAACAATTCCTTGAAGGAAAAGAAAGTTGAAACATATCTATGCAGCAATTTTTTTGTTAATAAATGCAACAAGTGAACCATGTGGGTGGGTGATCTAATATTTATGCGGCAATTTTTTTGTTGTTGTTTTGTTGTTAATAAATGCAACAAGTGAACCATGTGGGTGGGTGTTCTAATATTTATGCGGCAATTTTTTGTTAATACATGCAACAAGTGAACCATGTGGGTGGGTGTTCTAATATTATGGTAACAAAAATAATGTTTAATTAGGTCTACCTAGATCTTAGCAGATATCTTAAATTAATTTGTGGATATAGATGAGTTTTCCAAAAAAACCTATGAGTATATAACAGCATATATATGAATGTATCCACATCATGGATCCGGTATAAAGAAATTATAGCAAAAATACAAGGCAATTTTTGCTTGTTAAGTGCGGTAAATGAAACCAGCAAGTGTCCAAGTGGGACAAGTGGGTGCCTCTTTTTTTGTAATAAAAGGTGTTTGTTGGCAAACAAATTTTTACAAAGTATTATTGATATTGCCAGACACTTAGTTTATATGGAAACACAAATTCATGTGTTTTAAAGGCAATACCTTCAAAAAATCTCAGACTACCATTGGGTATCATGAGTATACAAAAAGAAAAATATTAATCAAAAAAGCTATGAAGCTTTTGATTTTTACTTTAAGAATTATTTTCAAAAATTTAATATTTTATCTATTTGGAATAAACATACAAGATTTGGCTCTAGTAGCTCCATGAAAATATTTTTACTGATGAAACAGTTTGATATTATTAATATATAATAATAATACGGAAGTAAATATCAGTAGTATGATATGACTTCAATACCTTTTGAGGAAAAATAAAGGTATCATTATTCCAAAAAAATCAATTCCTATATAATTCTGAAATTTATTTGTAATCAATATAAATATATTCCCAGCTTGTATTAATGATATGTAAATTACATAAATATTAATAGGCTGAGGATATATAATAATCCATTATTTCAAAATTACAGAATTCTACATAAACTAATTCTGGTATGAAATGTGGTCCTACGTAATTCAGTTATGAGTTCGTATGTATATCTGTTGCAAACCTTTTTCCATAAATAACTATCTATACTATTCTTTAGAATACATATCAAATCATACGTTTATAAGGTATCATGCCTTTCCCCATACCGGTGGTCAAAAAACAATATCGGAAATCATTTATAGCCTACCACATCCAAAGGTCATTTCAACAACATTCAATATATATTCATTAGAAACCTAAAAGGCGCTTGAAGTAAAAATTATTTCATTGGCGAGAAAAACCTTTAAGAGAGACAATTAATTAATAATAAAGACACCTAAGGTAAAAAAATATATATATATGCAAAACAACGACACTGAGAATAGAACTCTAAACTCGTCTCGTATTCACCATGTTTTTTTTTTAAATTATAATAAAATTATAATAAAATTTCTATAATAAATTTAAGTATGTGTAACCGTGTAGGTTTATATACATCTTTAATATTCAATTATACTAAAGACGGGCTTCCCAAGAAACGTTTTTCGTCCGATGCCACTGGACTCATCAGTTGGGATTCTTTTTTTTTTTTAAATATATGTAAATTTAGTATTTATTTATTTATTTAGTATTAATTTAGAATTAATTAGGATCAAATTATATTTATTAACATAAATTACTGTACATATAAAACATTATCACTAGAATCATAATCAATCAAATACTTATGATCGATTTTCTTGAAACATTTCCGTGATTCCTTAGAATCTTATTCGTACCACTTTACCACCTTTATATAATTTCTCATACATACATATATATACATAAAAATATGTATATATATATATATATATATATATATATATATATATATATATATATATATATATATATATAACAAGAATGATAAAAGGGTGGTATTTATATTATGGTTTGTTAAAAAGTCATTATTTTACAGCCGATTCCTTGAAAAAACAATGCACACAAAAAAACTTTAATATTCAAAATTATTGGTACTCCAAAAATACACACTAATTTCCTACTGACATTTTCAAAAATATATTCCAGTATTCAAAAAATAGCTGGTAATCCTCTTTTTTTAAAAAATATATAAATATATATTTCAGTATTCAAAAATAGCTGGCAATCCTCTTTTTTACTGACATTTTCCAAAAGAATATTTCAATATTCAGAAATACCTGGCATTCTTATTTTTTTGGAAAAACGGGCACAACACAAACTATCCTATTGAATTTTTTCAAAGACCTTCTCGTCAATGAGAACAAAACTATTAGTATTCCAAAGTAGCTGGCAATCCTATTTTTTAGAAGGTAGCTGGCAATCCTATTTTTTTAAAAAATACATATTAATTTCCTACTGATATTTTCCAAAAAAATTCCCATATTCAGAAATAATTGGTAAACTTATCATTTTTTTAAAAAATATATAGCTGGCAATCTTGTTTTTTTAAAAAAACAAACAAAAACACAAATTACTTGGCAGTCTTAATTCTTTAAAAAAAACACACAAATTTATTTTTTAAAAAAATACAAGCAGAACACAAATTACCTTGTTGACTTTTTTTACTGGAACAATCAAGAAATAACACCCCAAAACACTTTTAACACTATTTTTTTAAAAAATTAACCGTTTATTAAAAACTTTTTAAACATTTAAAAAAACGCACATAATTTTTGTGAACTTATCGCAACTACAGAAAAAACCTTTTCTTCAATAAAAAAAAAAATAAAAACTATTAGTAAAAACACATGATACACATTAAGCATACTATGTTGTTTTCTATTTTTCTCAAGCTTTAATCATACAGTAATAATAAGATATTTATTTCTTTCAAAAAGTATTACAGTAATTTACTTATAAACTCATGACAGGTACTCAATTTGTATTATACTCATCCTAATGTACTCATGAATTACTATAAAAGTACTCAAATTATATTATACTCATTATAATGTACTCATGAGCTCATATCAAATACTCAAAATCATAACTTAACAATTCGAGAACATCCCTGTTTTTTCACCACTCCCACCACATCCTTACGTATAGTACACATTTAAGAATGACATATCATGTAATAAATGAAAAAACGTATACTGCAACAAGTAGTCATTTACAACAAATGGTAATTTGACACTTACGAATATGCATATAAAAGGAATACGCAATCTGACAAGAAACCACAACAAATTAGTGTCATCCTGCAAAATTTATTGTTTCACTCGAGTTTTTTTCATTTATCCCACAAACAATGGCATTCAGCCCACAAACAATGGCATTTAGTGTTCGTAAAAAACATTCTGCATTAAAATATGGAATTATGTGAGTTCTAAAAAATAAAGTAAAAGCGCATCCTAATGATATAATCGGTCAAATGTTTTCAACACAAAAACCCTAGAAAAATAAAATTTCCAAAATGGTCAAAAAAGGGTTTGTAAAGTATCTACGTAACAATTCCTTAAAGGAAAAGAAAGTTGAAACATATCTATGCAGCAATTTTTTTGTTAATAAATGCAACAAGTGAACCATGTGGGTGGGTGATCTAATATTTATGCGGCAATTTTTTTGTTGTTGTTTTGTTGTTAATAAATGCAACAAGTGAACCATGTGGGTGGGTGTTCTAATATTTATGCGGCAATTTTTTGTTAATAAATGCAACAAGTGAACCATGTGGGTGGGTGTTCTAATATTATGGTAACAAAAATAATGTTTAATTAGGTCTACCTAGATCTTAGCAGATATCTTAAATTAATTTGTGGATATAGATGAGTTTTCCAAAAAAACCTATGAGTATATAACAGCATATATATGAATGTATCCACATCATGGATCCGGTATAAAGAAATTATAGCAAAAATACAAGGCAATTTTTGCTTGTTAAGTGCGGTAAATGAAACCAGCAAGTGTCCAAGTGGGACAAGTGGGTGCCTCTTTTTTTGTAATAAAAGGTGTTTGTTGGCAAACAAATTTTTTATATATAATTCAAGATTAATATCAAAATTTTTAAATTCTCCTAAAAATTCTTTCAAAAAATTAGGGTACTTCGGCACATATATCCAAAATTATAAAATATTTTCGGTTCAAGATTAATAGAAAATTTGAAGATCAATATCAACATTTTAAAATCTTTTATAATTCTTTTTTTAAAAAACCTAGGGCACTGCGGCACCCATATCTATAATATTATATACTATAATCTTTTTTTAAAAATATAAAATATTTTCGATTCAAGATTAATAATAAAATTTTGAATCTAGGGGATTGCGGTACATATCTCATCGTCACATTTGTCTGTCAATCTGTATGCCACCTGGCACTTCACGCGGAGTCCCAAAATATTGCTTACAACGAGGATGTATCAGTTCAAAAAGAATGTGTAAGCCGTAAGTGATATTTCTATTTTTATAAACATAAATTTACTATATTGTTTTTTTATTATTATTATTGTTTTATCTAAAAAACAACCCATAAACCATACATTGAATCAAATGAATAATTTTAGCGATTTATTTTGTAAAATCCCATATCCAAAACATGGGACTATCAGGTTTCTTATATGAATTAAATCAAGTGGCAGTATTGTCTATTTCCATATGTTCAACAGCCAAAGGCTATTTTTTACTAAAGTAGGCTATTCTAAACCGAAAAAAATAGCTTCGCTAAGCTATATATTCTCACCAATACAACAGAAATAAGAAAAAACACACACATACTCTCATATATAACCACTAGGCATATCAAAAAGAGTGTATGGTATATGTGTGTAGCTGTTTAAAAGCAAACCCTATATAGCTAGGTGTTTCCGGCTTCTTCCATACAGTATCATTGAGTTTGTGACTTTAAAACGTTATTGGCGTGCAAAAAAATTAAATAAAAGAACACAAACTATTTATTACAAACTCATAAAAATTACAAATTAGTGATAATTTGCGCAAAAAGAAATATAACACCCATTTATACTACATACAAAAACTAAGGTAAATTATAAACCAATGAACTTGCCAATTTGTTCAGCCTATTGGAATGTGTGCAACATATTAACTAGCCTCATACTAAGATAGTTATTTAAAAATCTTATGCAATTAGATATTGATTAAGATATTGAGGATATGTTGCACCCATTACCTATAGCTGAAAGCTTAAGGCAACAAGAAAGATACGGAACTGTACGTGTGTGTGCTAACTTGGCTAGTCCTTATTAAAAATCCAGTGTCATGAGTCCCTTGTGTGATTTTTTTAAAAAAGTGTGCTAAAAAAATGATTGTGTCTAAATCCATAAACAAATTAAGCAAAATTAAATCTATCGATATTTATTTAGTACAGTTGCGGTTATTAAGTATAGACGCCACGCTCAAGAGGTTCTTTAAGTCTTGCCATAAAAACCATTTACCGGTCACCATTTTTATAGCTAAGGCTGTTCGTTATATCCTAATAAAAACCCATTATTTAACAATATGTTCAGTTTCTCATATCCACCACCACATTGAATATGGTGAGCAATAGTAAAAATGGGATATAATATAATGTATCCATCGACTCTTCGAATGACCGAGGAATGTAATTGAGATTGTGAAAAACTATCTAGTTTGTACATCAACCACAGTATTAATAATAATAGAAATACTGGTTTGTGACAAATGGTTGTAATTGACAAAAAAACTATGCACTATTCAATAGAGAATATTATTCATAAACCAATTTGAGTTAGAAAATATAAAAAGTAAATAAAATAAAATTGCAAACTAGAATAGCATTGAAAAAATATAGTTAACATAATATTGGTAATGAGTATAACCAGAATTGTCTTGAAAAAATATTTTTTCACAAATTAACTATAATTTGACTAACAAATTTTGTCAAACCATGATACTTTCATTCATAATGGATATAAACCAGAATAACCTCGAAGAAATATTTTATTATCACAAATAATCTATAATTTTGCTAATAATTTTCATGAACGTTAAACAATCATTCGTAACCAGCGACTTTTCCCAATCAAACAAAAACCCATGCATACTTGTAATCCTATAAAAATAAGGGCTCAGTTCAATTTTCCACACACACTACTTATCCCTCTTAAATTCCATCATGGAAACTCTGATTAATAACAAATCTCAACAGAATAATTGGTTAATAATGGATGTATTTCTATCCGATGATGATGAATATATACTCAACGCAGTAATACCATTGAAGTATGATTGCGATGGTGGCGGTATAACTGTTCATACGCCTGTCCCTATACTCAACAGCGATGAGGATACTGTTGAGAATCCTCGACTTTTGCAACCTCACGAGATTAAGCAAGAGCCTTTAGAGGTGTCGGATGTGGACACGCGTTCCCCATTCATTGATGATCATCGTCAAGTTTCTGAAATATCTACCTGCTGTTCATTATCTCCTAAGCGACGACGATTATCATCACATTTGAATTCTGATACAGACGATTCACCTGTGGTTTTCGGGAATATTGTGCAAGATAATGAGGTGATTTGCTTTAGTACTTTTATGGTTAACAGTAGTGTATACAATTATAGAAATAGAAACCATCTAATATAAGACAGTTTCCTATACATTAACAACCTTTACCAATACTTTTAATATTACAAATTATAACCATAAACGCTATAGGGTGTACAACATGTCAATGTTCGCCGTAAACTTTTTATAGAATCGGTGGTTAAAAACACGAGCGAAGCTGTAGCTATACCTATGATTGAAACAGCGGTTGAAATTGCAACCAAAAAGGATTCTAGCGTTTCTGGGATGGGCGACATAGTTGAAATTGCGGATGAGCAAGTTTCAAATGAAAATGGTTCGGTTATTGAAGTCTCCTCAGACACTGGGGTAGGCGCTGTTGCAACAGAGGTGCATCAGTCGCCAATTCTAGCACAAGGGCTGGCGACATTAACTGAAATAGCAGACTCAAGTGGCAATAAGGTGAGATACTTTGTAAAAGATTAAAATCAAATCAAAAATTATTATCATTATCCTACAAACCTTTAGACAACAGTAACTGTCTCTACTCCAGCGAATCTTATGGATTATCTGGTTGGGTTTTTAAATATTCATAAGTAACGAATTTTTCTATTTATTAAAAAAGCTAGTAAAGATCTATTTGATTAAAAAAATAGTAATAAATCAATAATAAAAAATCTGGTTAGATTTATCAACAACCATACCAAAATCTAATTCAATCTTATTTACTGTCTTATTTTCGGAAAACCCCATATTTTTTTAAAAAACATTTAAAAAATTAGTGAGATCGATATATAATTGATATATGATCAATATATGGTTGATATATGGTTTCTATGCCACTAAAAAATTCTTTTAAGAAATTCCCAAAAAATTTACCAAGAAATTTTTTAAAAAATTATTTTAAAAATTATCAAAAACTTTTTAAAAATTCTCTAAACATTTTTAAAATTTTTTTTAAAAAAATTTATCAAAAACTTTTTTAAAAAATCTTTAAAAAATCTTCAAAAAAATCTTTAAACCAAGATGTTTCTTGGGGTCATGTCAATTTAAGGTCATTTTTAGCTACATTTTCCTGTTTAAATTATTTTATATTAGTATATGGCAATATAACAAATACTTATGTACCACCAATAGGCACGGGTTCCCACACATCATTCCGTTTCTCGTACTCGTATGGGTTTGCGTAATCGTCCATACATGCGATCTCGCAATCGATCGAATACATGGGCAACCTCATGGGACTCAAGGTGTCCAATACGAGCACTATCACAGCCATCTCTTTTGATTAATACCTCACAGCCTGATCCGTCGTTTACAATGAGTCGACGATGGTCACAACCAATACCTAGTTTTCAATATCCTATCATGTGGGATCAATCGCAACGTACCGCATGCGATCAATGGGTATCTGAGTGGAATAATATTCCAGCACCATCTCATCTTGGGTATTGGAATTTAGCAAATGCTAGTAATCAGCAATGGATGTCCGAATGGAATCAACATTTGATTCCTAATAGTAATTATTATCAAAATTGGCACAATGTGGCAACTCCACCTATGCCTCCACAACCGGTGTCTGGTAATGATCAACCAGTTTCCACTCAGATTCAGGCTGGGCAGTTGAACTTCAACCCAGGGGTTAGCAAGAGTTCGGACCAATCGGTAACATATACTAGAAAAATTTTTTAATTCCTTTAAAAAGTAGTTTTAGATCTAATAATAATCAGAAGCGTACCACATATAAAAAAATGTGATGTTAGAATTTAAGGTATTATTAACAGAAAATTTATTTTTTTAAAAACCAGTTCTTTAAAGGACCACTTATAAAATTACAAAGAAACACAAACAGACTTATAACACATCTCATAAAGAGGTATAACATACGTGCACACAAGCAAATACATACATTTATGTATATTCATAACTATGAGTAGGAATTGATTAACTAGATTAATTATTGATCAATTAAAAAATAGATAGAAACTTAAATTTAAGGAAACCCAAGAGCTATATACATACGATCTAATTCAGTCGACATTATTTTTTATATTCCAACATTAAAAAGATAATATCAATAAAGGAACTACAAAAGGAATCCATTCCCGTTAATGTGATAATAGAGAATCAGCAATATCGATCATCTGAAGACAATGATGACTGTATTGTGGGTTCACCACTTAATCAAAAGACTATGGAGGATGTACTTAAAAATGTCAATCCTCAAAATTTGGCTGACGTTACCATTATTGATATAACTCAAGAAGAGAGTATTCCAAGTCCAGCAAATAAATCTGGGGTTCCCAGTGAAGAAATGGACTCTATATTAAATGATCTGATTATTAATGATAACGAATCTAATCAAATAATCAACACTAACAACAACGAAACAAGTCCTGTGATTAACACCAATATAGATCTAAGAAGCACATCAATAAACATAAATAATGGGATTGTTAATGATATACATGATGGGATTATCAATGATATATCAAGTTATATGACTGTTGCTAAATCAACTCTGCGCAATGAGCCATCATCAACTATGCCAGATTTTATGGATTCTACCGGGGTTCAATTACCTGTTACTCCCTCTATAGTACCCTTGCAAATTCCTGGTGGTTTCGTAAATTTACCTACTCTAGAAATCTCAAAAAATGTGTTTACCCTGTTGAGTTGGGGTCCAAATTTTGTCCCACCTCATACTCCCACTTTACTAGATACTTAGAATTATGTGAATTATATAGGGAATTCGATGCTTCTTAATAATTTTGACCCAGACATATTATTTAGGGAATTAGTCGCTGTATATTATAACCGTCTCAACCAGGTATTAATATCTAAAAAAGATACTAGTAATGATCTCATGACACGATGTGTTCTAAAAATGTTGCGTGACGCTAAAGAATTTTTCCGTAAAAATCCCACTATTTGTATTGTACAAGCAGACAAAGGAAAAAGTACTACTATAATGTATAAAACTTATTACCGACAAAAAATGAATGACTGGATCAATGGTTGCCTTCGTGTAGGTACTTATTTAGAAATAGGCGATGATTTTTCTCCAATCCTACTACAAATAAAAAAACGATTCAAATATCTACGTAGTCAATTAATTCGGCATTTCAATAATTCTCAATCAGTTCCCTATCCTTTTAAAATTTATAAACTATTATTAAGTTTTAATGATACAAACGATAAACTAGTTAAACTCCCCTATCTATATGGTACTGTAAAATATCATAAAGATGGCCAACCATGTCGACAAATATGTGGAACTATTCCCTGGTATAGTTATCCATTACAAAAAATTATTTCGAACGTTGTTATTACCCAACAATGTGGTAAATATTGATAATGTGGTTTATGAGGTTCATGATATATTATTATGTTCACAATATGAATTTGTAAAATACGATATAAAGGACATGTATACAAACATGAACATATCTGATATATACGATTGTATATCGAGGATGACTACCACACCATGGTTTCAGAAACACTGTCCAATTCCTCCTAATTTATTATTACAATGTATGAGATTCTCAATGGATCAGGCAAATTATTTCACCTACAATTCCCTCATATATAAACAAGTACGGGGGTTACCACAAGGAGCGTGTGATTCCGGACTGTTAGCTACAATATTATTGGATTATTTTATTCAATTACACTCAATTGAGTTATTTGAACAAAACCAGGTAGTATTTTGGAAAAAATATATGGACGAATTCCTATTATATTTGCCTAGCACCCAAATAGATAGTTTTAAAACATCTTTTGAGCATTTAACATCTTTACAATTGACTATAGATAGAGAGGAGGATTGTGATTCAGGTCTGAATAAGACGATATCTTTTTTAGATATTTTAATTTCCATATTTCCTCATAAAATATATACAAGTATGTATACAAAACCCACCGCTTCATATCGGCTACATCATTATTTATGTAATTATAAATTTTCTACTAAGGAGAACACAATTATTAGTTATGTCAAAAATATTTTACAAAGATCTAATAACCGATTCTTAGTTGGAGACTTAGAATTCCTACGTGAACGAATTTATTACAATAGTTATCCAGATATATTGATAAACAAATTATATCACAAAACTATAGAACTAGAAATAGAAAACATCAATAAGATATTAAAAACCTGTTTCCCAAAACCTAAACCTAGTACTTTTATGGTTAACAGTAGTGTATACAATTATAGAAATATAAACCATCTAATATAAGACAGTTTCCTATACATTAACAACCTTTACCAATACTTTTAATATTACAAATTATAACCATAAACGCTATAGGGTGTACAACATGTCAATGTTCGCCGTAAACTTTTTATAGAATCGGTGGTTAAAAACACGAGCGAAGCTGTAGCTATACCTATGATTGAAACAGCGGTTGAAATTGCAACCAAAAAGGATTCTAGCGTTTCTGGGATGGGCGACATAGTTGAAATTGCGGATGAGCAAGTTTCAAATGAAAATGGTTCGGTTATTGAAGTCTCCTCAGACACTGGGGTAGGCTCTGTTGCAACAGAGGTGCATCAGTCGCCAATTCTAGCACAAGGGCTGGCGACATTAACTGAAATAGCAGACTCAAGTGGCAATAAGGAGAGATACTTTGTAAAAGATTAAAATCAAATCAAAAATTATTATCATTATCCTACAAACCTTTAGACAACCGCAACTGTCTCTACTCCAGCGAATCTTATGGATTATCTGGTTGGGTTTTTAAATATTCATAAGTAACGAATTTTTCTATTTATTAAAAAAGCTAGTAAAGATCTATTTGTTTAAAAAGATAGTAATAAATCAATAATAAAAAATCTGGTTAGATTTATCAACAACCATACCAAAATCTAATTCAATCTTATTATCGATATATAATTGATATATGATCAATATATGGTTGATATATGGTTTCTATGACACTAAAAAATTCTTTTAAGAAATTCCCAAAAAATTCCCCAAGAAATTTTTTAAAAAATTATTTTAAAAATTATCAAAAACTTTTTAAAAATTCTCTAAACATTTTTAAAATTTTTTTTAAAAAAATTTACAAAAACTTCTTTAAAAAATTTAAAAAAATTATTATTAAAAAATTATCAAAAACTTTTTTAAAAAATCTTTAAAAAATCTTCAAAAAAATCTTTAAAAAATCTTCCTTAACCAAGATGTTTCTTGGGGTCATGTCAATTTAAGGTCATTTTTAGCTACATTTTCCTGTTTAAATTATTTTATATTAGTATATGGCAATATAACAAATACTTATGTACCACCAATAGGCACGGGTTCCCACACATCATTCCGTTTCTCGTACTCGTATGGGTTTGCGTAATCATCCATACATGCGATCTCGCAATCGATCGAATACATGGGCAACCTCATGGGACTCAAGGTGTCCAATACGAGCACTATCACAGCCATCTCTTTTGATTAATACCTCACAGCCTGATCCGTCGTTTACAATGAGTCGACGATGGTCACAACCAATACCTAGTTTTCAATATCCTATCATGTGGGATCAATCGCAACGTACCGCATACGATCAATGGGTATCTGAGTGGAATAATATTCCAGCACCATCTCATCTTGGGTATTGGAATTTAGCAAATGCTAGTAATCAGCAATGGATGTCCGAATGGAATCAACATTTGATTCCTAATAGTAATTATTATCAAAATTGGCACAATGTGGCAACTCCACCTATGCCTCCACAACCGGTGTCTGGTAATGATCAACCAGTTTCCACTCAGATTCAGGCTAGGCAGTTGAACTTCAACCCAGGGGTTAGCAAGAGTTCGGACCAATCGGTAACATATACTAGAAAATTTTTTTAATTCCTTTAAAAAGTAGTTTTAGATCTAATAATACTCAGAAGCGTACCACATATAAAAAAATGTGATGTTAGAATTTAAGGTATTATTAACAGAAAATTTATTTTATTAAAAACCAGTTCTTTAAAGGACCACTTATAAAATTACAAAGAAACACAAACAGACTTATAACACATCCCATAAAGAGGTATAACATACGTGCACACAAGCAAATACATACATTTATGTATATTCATAACTATGAGTAGGAATTGATTAACTAGATTAATTATTGATCAATTAAAAAATAGATAGAAACTTAAATTTAAGGAAACCCAAGAGCTATATACATACGATCTAATTCAGTCGACATTATTTTTTATATTCCAACATTAAAAAGATAATATCAATAAAGGAACTACAAAAGGAATCCATTCCCGTTAATGTGATAATAGAGAATCAGCAATATCGATCATCTGAAGACAATGATGACTGTATTGTGGGTTCACCACTTAATCAAAAGATGGAAGGATGTACTTAAAAATGTCAATCCTCAAAATTTGGCTGACGTTACCATTATTGATATAACTCAAGAAGAGAGTATTCCAAGTCCAGCAAATAAATCTGGGGTTCCCAGTGAAGAAATGGACTCTATATTAAATGATCTGATTATTAATGATAACGAATCTAATCAAATAATCAACACTAACAACAACGAAACAAGTCCTGTGATTAACACCAATATAGATCTAAGAAGCACATCAATAAACATAAATAATGGGATTGTTAATGATATACATGATGGGATTATCAATGATATATCAAGTTATATGACTGTTGCTAAATCAACTCTGCGCAATGAGCCATCAACTATGCCAGATTTTATGGATTCTACCGGGGTTCAATTACCTGTTACTCCCTCTATAGTACCCTTGCAAATTCCTGGTGGTTTCGTAAATTTAACTACTCTAGAAATCTCAAAAAATGTGTTTACCCTGTTGAGTTGGGGTCCAAATTTTGTCCCACCTCATACTCCCACTTTACTAGATACTTAGAATTATGTGAATTATATAGGGAATTCGATGCTTCTTAATAATTTTGACCCAGACATATTATTTAGGGAATTAGTCGCTGTATATTATAACCGTCTCAACCAGGTATTAATATCTAAAAAAGATACTAGTAATGATCTCATGACACGATGTGTTCTAAAAATGTTGCGTGACGCTAAAGAATTTTTCCGTAAAAATCCCACTATTTGTATTGTACAAACAGACAAAGGAAAAAGTACTACTATAATGTATAAAACTTATTACCGACAAAAAATGAATGACTGGATCAATGGTTGCCTTCGTGTAGGTACTTATTTAGAAATAGGCGATGATTTTTCTCCAATCCTACTACAAATAAAAAAACGATTCAAATATCTACGTAGTCAATTAATTCGGCATTTCAATAATTCTCAATCAGTTCCCTATCCTTTTAAAATTTATAAACTATTATTAAGTTTTAATGATACAAACGATAAACTAGTTAAACTCCCCTATCTATATGGTACTGTAAAATATCATAAAGATGGCCAACCATGTCGACCAATATGTGGAACTATTCCCTGGTATAGTTATCCATTACAAAAAATTATTGCGAACGTTGTTATTACCCAACAATGTGGTAATTATTGATAATGTGGTTTATGAGGTTCATGATATATTATTATGTTCACAATATGAATTTGTAAAATACGATATAAAGGACATGTATACAAACATGAACATATCTGATATATACGATTGTATATCGAGGATGACTACCACACCATGGTTTCAGAAACACTGTCCAATTCCTCCTAATTTATTATTACAATGTATGAGATTCTCAATGGATCAGGCAAATTATTTCACCTACAATTCCCTCATATATAAACAAGTACGGGGGTTACCACAAGGAGCGTGTGATTCCGGACTGTTAGCTACAATATTATTGGATTATTTTATTCAATTACACTCAATTGAGTTATTTGAACAAAACCAGGTAGTATTTTGGAAAATATATATGGACGATTTCCTATTATATTTGCCTAGCACCCAAATAGATAGTTTTAAAACATCTTTTGAGCACTTAACATCTTTACAATTGACTATAGATAGAGAGGAGGATTGTGATTCAGGTCTGAATAAGACGATATCTTTTTTAGATATTTTAATTTCCATATTTCCTCATAAAATATATACAAGTATGTATACAAAACCCACCGCTTCATATCGGCTACATCATTATTTATGTAATTATAAATTTTCTACTAAGGAGAACACAATTATTAGTTATGTCAAAAAATGTTTAAAAAGATCTAATAACCGATTCTTAGTTGGAGACTTAGAATTCCTACATGAACGAATTTATTACAATAGTTATCCAGATATATTGATAAACAAATTATATCACAAAACTATAGAACTAGAAATAGAAAACATCAATAAGATATTAAAAACCTGTTTCCCAAAACCTAAATATGGTGACAAACCTATACATCATGTTGAACGTACAACCATTGATTTAGAATTGCGGCGATCTATATTATATAGGTATATTAGAACAGAAGTAATATATAATCCACCTAAAGTGCAGGAGGTGTCTCAAGGACGATCACATGGTTATCAACGGGTCAGACCACCTATTTATTTTGTATGCGACACCTTTACGACAATTATACAGAAAATATTCCATGATTATCATCTAGGACAACCCTCATTTAATAGAGCTCCAAGTCTTTTTCAAGTATTACATATGTCTCTGTCGGATCCAGATCCTATTTCTACTCCTATAAACCAAACTTCTATCTATATAGTAGGTTGCGAAACTTGCAATATGCAATTTTTAATATCAGGTACTGGGACGCCTGTAGATCTTTTAAATCTGGTAATATCTGATGTGAGCACAGCACTATACGCACATTGCAAAAAGAATGCAGATTATATCATACATAATAATTTGATTAGATTACCAACTAATCGACACCTACCAGTGAATCAACAACTAATGATTTTTAAAGGGATATATACTGCCTTGGGTTTGCAGTGTGAAAACGTAGATCAATTATCTCAGATACCAAAGTATATGTTAACCAGCTTAAACAATTCAATCAGAGCCTTGGTTGCTGCCAAACGTTTCACTACACAAAGTAATGATTATCTGTTTCTGTAGAATTTTCCTCTATATATTTTTTAAAGACAATATAAGCATATAACTGCAATTATATTTATTTAAACAAAAGTTCTTATTAATTTTAAGACACAGGAAAAAACAGTAAATTGTAGAAAGTATCTATTATATTTGGGCTGAAGAAATTCCCTATAAAACAGTAAATTATAGAAAATCTCTATTGTATTTGTTGTATTTGGGCTGAAAAAATTCCTTAGAAAACGCTCAATGTAGTCTAGACTTGTATGAGTAGACAATTAATATTGCCATAATCATTATTAATAAGACTAATTATTACTTATTTCCTACAGATATAGGTCTGCCTCGAATAATTAGTAAGGGTTGTCAACCGCCTTAATACATCGCTACTTGTTGAGAACGAAAAAATTGTTGTTTGGTAATATATAAAAAAATTCTACTAACTATATATAACAATTAACACAAATCCTTTCCTCATTCCTAATCTACAGCCTCGTAAAGTCTCTTTGATCGCGTAATTTATGTTGTTGTTTGCCGGGTGTGGCGCGCTTGTAATCTATTAATCACTATGGATCCACCAACATTGAAAAAGCAAGAACCCCAATGCACGATATAATCGACTTGATACGCATACTAAACATGATTTGGGACAATTAATACTTGTAATATATCTTAAAACTAATTTTTTATACGGAGGGATTTACAAAGTATTATTGATATAGCCAGACACTAAGTTTATATGGAAACACAAATTCATGTGTTTTAAAGGCAATACCTTCAAAAAAACTCAGACTACCATTGGGTATCATGAGTATACAAAAAGAAAAATATTAATCAAAAAAGCTATGAAGCTTTTGATGTTTACTTTAAGAATTATTTTCAAAAATTTAATATTTTATCTATTTGGAATAAACATACAAGATTTGGCTCTAGTAGCTCCATGAAAATATTTTTACTGAAGAAACAGTTTGATATTATTAATATATAATAATAGTAATGCGGAAGTTAATATCAGTAGTATGATATGACTTCAATACCTTTTGAGGAAAAATAAAGGTATCATTATTCCAAAAAAATCAATTCCTATATAATATTGTAATTTATTTGTGGGTGGGTTTTGTATACATACTTGTATATATTTTATGAGGAAATATGGAAATTAAAATATCTAAAAAAGATATCGTCTTATTCAGACCTGAATCACAATCCTCCTCTCTATCTATAGTCAATTGTAAAGATGTTAAGTGCTCAAAAGATGTTTTAAAACTATCTATTTGGGTGCTAGGCAAATATAATAGGAAATCGTCCAAAATACTACCTGGTTTTGTTCAAATAACTCAATTGAGTGTAATTGAATAAAATAATCCAATAATATTGTAGCTAACAGTCCGGAATCACACGCTCCTTGTGGTAACCCCCGTACTTGTTTATATATGAGGGAATTGTAGGTGAAATAATTTGCCTGATCCATTGAGAATCTCATACATTGTAATAATAAATTAGGAGGAATTGGACAGTGTTTCTGAAACCATGGTGTGGTAGTCATCCTCGATATACAATCGTATATATCAGATATGTTCATGTTTGTATACATGTCCTTTATATCGTATTTTACAAATTCATATTGTGAACATAATAATATATCATGAACCTCATAAACCACATTATCAATATTTACCACATTGTTGGGTAATAACATACTGGACAAGATACCCCTCAGAACGTTCGAAATAATTTTTTGTAATGGATAACTATACCAGGGAATAGTTCCACATATTGGTCGACATGGTTGGCCATCTTTATGATATTTTACAGTACCATATAGATAGGGGAGTTTAACTAGTTTATCGTTTGTATCATTAAAACTTAATAATAGTTTATAAATTTTAAAAGGATAGGGAACTGATTGAGAAGTATTGAAATGCCGAATTAATTGACTACGTAGATATTTGAATCGTTTTTTTTATTTGTAGTAGGATTGGAGAAAAATCTTCGCCTATTTCTAAATAAGTACCTACACGAAGACAACCACTGATCCAGTCATTCATTTTTTGTCGGTAATCAGTTTTATACATTATAGTAGTACTTTTTCCTTTGTCTGCTTGTACAATACAAATAGTGGGATTTTTACGGAAAAATTCTTTAGCGTCACGCAACATTTTTAGAACACATCGTGTCATGAGATCATTACTAGTATCTTTTTTAGATATTAATACCTGGTTGAGACGGTTATAATATACAGCGACTAATTCCCTAAATAATATGTCTGGGTCAAAATTATTAAAAAGCATCGAATTCCCTATATAATTCACATAATTCAAAGTATCTAGTAAAGTGGGAGTATGAGGTGGGACAAAATTTGGACCCCAACTCAACAGGGTAGACACATTTTTTGAGATTTCTAGAGTAGTTAAATTTACGAAACCACCAGGAATTTGCAAGGGTACTATAGAGGGAGTAACAGGTAATTGAACCCCGGTAGAATCCATAAAATCTGGCATAGTTGATGGCTCATTGCCCAGAGTTGATTTAGCAACAGTCATATAACTTGATATATCATTGATAATCCCATCATGTATATCATTAACAATCCCATTATTTATGTTTATTGATGTGCTTCTTAGATCAATATTAGTGTTAATCACAGGACTTGTTTCGTTGTTGTTAGTGTTGATTATTTGATTAGATTCGTTATCATTAATAATCAGATCATTTAATATAGAGTCCATTTCTTCACTGGGAACCCCAGATTTATTTGCTGGACTTGGAATACTCTCTTCTTGAGTTATATCAATAATGGTAACGTCAGCCAAATTTTGAGGATTGACATTTTTAAGAACATCCTCCATAGTCTTTTGATTAAGTGGTGAACCCACAATACAGTCATCATTGTCTTCAGATGATCGATATTGCTGATTCTCTATTATCACATTAACGGGAATGGATTCCTTTTGTAGTTCCTTTATTGATATTATCTTTTTAATGTTGGAATATAAAAAATAATGTCGACTGAATTAGATCGTATGTATATAGATCTTGGGTTTCCTTAAATTTAAGTTTCTATCTATTTTTTAATTGATCAATAATTAATCTTGTTAATCAATTCCTACTCATAGTTATGAATATACATAAATGTATGTATTTGCTTGTGTGCACGTATGTTATACCTCTTTATGAGATGTGTTATAAGTCTGCTTGTGTTTCTTTGTAATTTTATAAGTGGTCCTTTAAAGAACTGGTTTTTTATAAAATAAATTTTCTGTTAATAATACCTTAAATTCTAACATCACATTTTTTCATATGTGGTACGCTTCTGATTATTATTAGATCTAAAACTACTTTTTAAAGGAATTAAAAAAATGTTCTAGTATATGTTACCGATTGGTCCGAACTCTTGCTAACCCCTGGGTTGGAGTTCAACTGCCCAGCCTGAATCTGAGTGGAAACTGGTTGATCATTACCAGACACCGGTTGTGGAGGCATAGGTGGAGTTGCCACATTGTGCCAATTTTGATAATAATTACTATTAGGAATCAAATGTTGATTCCATTCGGACATCCATTGCTGATTACTAGCATTTGCTAAATTCCAATACCCAAGATGAGATGGTGCTGGAATATTATTCCACTCAGATACCCATTGATCGTATGCGGTACGTTGCGATTGATCCCACATGATAGGATATTGAAAACTAGGTATTGGTTGTGACCATTTTTTAAAGATTTTTTTGAATATTTTTTAAAGATTTTTTAAAAAAGTTTTTGATAATTTTTTAATAATAATTTTTTTAAATTTTTTAAAAAAGTTTTTGATAAATTTTTTTAAAAATGTTTAGAGAATTTTTAAAAAGTTTTTGACAATTTTTAATAATAATTTTTTAAAAAATTTCTTGGGGATTTTTTTGGGAATTTCTTAAAAGAATTTTTTAGTGGCAAAGAAACCATATATCAACCATATATTGATCATATATCAATTATATATCGATCTCACTAATTTTTTAAATGTTTTTTTTTTAAATATGGGGTTTTCCGAAAATAAGACAGTAAATAAGATTGAATTAGATTTTGGTATGGTTGTTGATAAATCTAACCAGATTTTTTATTATTTATTTATTACTATCTTTTTTAACAAATAGATTTTTCCTAGCTTCAGATAATCTATAAGATTCGCTGGAGTAGAGACAGCTACTGTTGTCTAAAGGTTTGTAGGATAATGATAATAATTTTTGATTTGATTTTAATCTTTTACAAAGTATCTCACCTTATTGCCACTTGAGTCTGCTATTTCAGTTAATGTCGCTAGCCGTTGTGCTAGAATTGGCGACTGATGCACCACTGTTGCAACAGAGCCTACCTCAGTGTCTGAGGAGACTTCAATAACCGAACCATTTTCATTTGAAACTTGCTCATCCGCAATTTCGACATAGTCGCCCATCCCAGAAACGCTAGAATCCTTTTTGGTTGGAATTTCAACCGCTGTTTGAATCATAGGTATAGCTACAGCTTCGCTCGTGTTTTTAACCACCGATTCTATAAAAAGTTTACGGCGAACATTGACATGTTGTACACCCTATAGCGTTTATGGTTATAATTTGTAATATTAAAAGTATTGGTAAAGGTTGTTAATGTATAGGGAACTGTCTTATATTAGATGGTTTCTATTTCTATAATTGTATACACTACTGTTAACCATAAAAGTACTAAAGCAAATCACCTCATTATCTTGCACAATATTCCCGAAAACAACAGGTGAATCGTCTGTATCAGAATTCAAATGTGATGATAATCGTCGTCGCTTAGGAGATAATGAACAGCAGGTAGATATTTCGGAAACTTGACGATGATCATCAATGAATGGGGAACGCGTGTCCACATCCGATACATCCGACACCTCTAAAGGCTCTTGCTTAATCTCGTGAGGTTGCAAAAGTCGAGGATTCTCAACAGTATCCTCATCGCTGTTGAGTATAGGGACAGGCGTATGAACAGTTATACCGCCACCATCGCAATCATACTTCAATGGTATTACTGCGTTGAGTATATATTCATCATCATCGGATAGAAATGCATCCATTATTAACCAATTATTCTGTTGAGATTTGTTATTAATCAGAGTTTCCATGATGGAATTTAAGAGGGATAAGTAGTGTGTGTGAAAAATTGAACTGAGCCCTTATTTTTATAGGATTACAAGTATTCATGGGTTTTTGTTTGATTGGGAAAAGTCGCTGGTTACGAATTATTGTTTAACGTTCATGAAAATTGTTAGCAATTATAGATTATTTGTGATAATAAAATATTTCTTCGAGGTTATTCTGGTTTATATCCATTATGAATGAAAGTATCATGGTTTGACAAAATTTGTTAGTCAAATTATAGTTAATTTGTGAAAAATATTTTTTCAAGACAATTCTCATTACCAATATTATGTTAACTATATTTTTTTCAATGCTATTCTAGTTTGCAATTTTATTTTATTTACTTTTTATATTTTCTAACTCAAATTGGTTTATGAATAATATTCTATATTGAATAGTGCATAGTTTTTTTGTCAATTACAACCATTTGTCACATACCAGTATTTCTATTATTATTAATACTGTGGTTGATGTACAAACTAGATGGTCTTTCACAATCTCAATTACATTCCTCGGTCATTCGAAGAGTCGATGGATACATTATATTATATCCCATTTTTACTATTGCTCACCATATTCAATGTGGTGGTGGATATGAGAAACTGAACATATTGTTAAATAATGGGTTTTTATTAGGATATAACGAACAGCCTTAGCTATAAAAATGGTGACCGGTAAATGGTTTTTATGGCAATACTTAAAGAACCACTTGAGCGTGGCGTCTATACTTAATAACCGCAACTGTACTAAATAGATATCGATAGATTTAATTTTGCTTAATTTGTTTATGGATTTAGACACAATCATTTTTTTAGCACACTTTTTTAAAAAAATCACACAAGGGACTCATGACACTGGATTTTTAATAAGGACTAGCCAAGTTAGCACACACACGTACAGTTCCGTATCTTTCTTGTTGCCTTAAGCTTTCAGCTATAGGTAATGGGTGCAACATATCCTCAATATCTTAATCAATATCTAATTGCATAAGATTTTTAAATAACTATCTTAGTATGAGGCTAGTTAATATGTTGCACACATTCCAATAGGCTGAACAAATTGGTAAGTTCATTGGTTTATAATTTACCTTAGTTTTTGTATGTAGTATAAATGGGTGTTTCTTTTTGCGCAAATTATCACTAATTTGTAATTTTTATGAGTTTGTAATAAATAGTTTGTGTTCTTTTATTTAATTTTTTTGCACGCCAATAACGTTTTAAAGTCACAAACTCAATGATACTGTATGGAAGAAGCCGGAAACACCTAGCTATACAGGGTTTGCTTTTACACAGCTACACACATATACCATACACTCTTTTTGATATGCCTAGTGGTTATATATGAGAGTATGTGTGTGTTTTTATACCCTACACTAAGAGTGAAAGGGTATATTCAGTTTGGTACGCCGTTTGTGACACCCAGAAGGAAGCATCTCCGGTATGGAAAAGTATATATATTCTTGATCAGCATGACCTCCTGAGTCGATTTAGCGATGTCCGTCTGTCCGTCTGTCTGTCCGTCTGTCTGTCTGTTGAAATCCCTAAGACTTTTAAAATTGAAGAGCTAGATAAATGAAACTTATAACTTAGATTACTAATATACCTACGCTGTATGTGCGAAAAAATTGGCGAGATCGGTACATTGTGACCTATGATCCGACCACTTATGTTCAAATACCTCATATAAAATTTACATATACAGATCAATTTTACTGTATACGTGCTTAGGTAAACTTTTTTGGTCAAATATATATTGACATCATGCTCAAATACATGATAATAATGTTTTCCGGCGAAAAGACTTGTGGTTCACAAAAAAAGAAATCGAAATTCGGTACACCTACCCATATGTAAATATGGGTATCAAATGAATGGAAATTCTTCAGCGATTGAATGTTTGTAGTTATTTTCAGGATTCGTATACCCTGGTGACCTATATATCACTTTGAATGGTATTTATTTATTTATAGTCGGCTTAGACCGACTATAATTTTGATAATCCTAACTATCATAATTACACCTACTTTAAAATTTCCCATGTGATCTAACCTTCCCAACTGGTTTCTTATTTCTGTTGTATTGGTGAGAATATGTTGCTTAGCGAAGCTATTTTTTGAATTTTTGTCGGGTTAGAATAGCCTACTTTAGTAAAAAATAGCCTTTGGCTGTTGAACATATGGAAATAGACAATACTGCCACTTGATTTAATTCATATAAGAAACCTGACAGTCCCATGTTTTGGATATGGGATTTTACAAAATAAATCGCTAAAATTATTCATTTGTTTCAATGTATGGTTTATGGGTTGTTTTTTAGATAAAACAATAATAATAATAATAATAATAAAAAAAACAATATAGTAAATTTATGTTTATAAAAATAGAAATATCACTTACGGCTTACGCCTCCTTTTGAACTGATACATCCTCGTTGTAAGCAATATTTTGGGACTCCGCGTGAAGTGCCAGGTGACATACAGGTTGACAGACAAATGTGACGATGAGATATGTACCGCAATCCCCTAGATTCAAAATTTTATTATTAATCTTGAATCGAAAATATTTTATATTTCTAAAAAAAGATTATAGGATATAATATTATAGATATGGGTGCCGCAGTGCCCTAGGTTTTTTAAAAAAAGAATTATACAAGATTTTAAAATTTTGATATTGATCTTCAAATTTTCTATTAATCTTGAACCGAAAATATTTTATAATTTTGGATATATGTGCCGAAGTACCCTAATTTTTTGAAAGAATTTTTAGGAGAATTTAAAAATTTTGATATTAATCTTGAATTATATATAAAAAATTTGTTTGCCAACAAACACCTTTTATTACAAAAAAAGAGGCACCCACTTGTCCCACTTGGACACTCGCACTTAACAAGCAAAAATTGCCTTGTATTTTTGCTATAATTTCTTTATACCGGATCCATGATGTGGATACATTCATATATATGCTGTTATATACTCATAGGTTTTTTTGGAAAACTCATCTATATCCACAAATTAATTTAAGATATCTGCTAAGATCTAGGTAGACCTAATTAAACATTATTTTTGTTAATATAATATTAGAACACCCACCCACATGGTTCACTTGTTGCATTTATTAACAAAAAATTGCCGCATAAATATTAGAACACCCACCCACATGGTTCACTTGTTGCATTTATTAACAAAAAAATTGCTGCATAGATATGTTTCAACTTTCTTTTCCTTCAAGGAATTGTTACGTAGATACTTTACAAACCCTTTTTTGACCATTTTGGAAATTTTATTTTTCTAGGGTTTTTGTGTTGAAAACATTTGACCGATTATATCATTAGGATGCGCCTTTACTTTATTTTTTAGAACTCACATAATTCCATATTTTAATGCAGAATGTTTTTTACGAACACTAAATGCCATTGTTTGTGGGATAAATGAAAAAAACTCGAGTGAAACAATAAATTTTGCAGGATGACACTAATTTGTTGTGATTTCTTGTCAGATTGCGTATTCCTTTTATATGCATATTCGTAAGTGTCAAATTACCATTTGTTGTAAATGACTACTTGTTGCAGTATACCTTTTTTCATTTATTACATGATATGTCATTCTTAAATGTGTACTATACGTAAGGATGTGGTGGGAGTGGTGAAAAAACAGGGATGTTCTCGAATTGTTAAGTTATGATTTTGAGTATTTGATATGAGCTCATGAGTACATTATAATGAGTATAATATAATTTGAGTACTAATTCATGAGTAGTAATTCATGAGTACATTAGGATGAGTATAATACAAATTGAGTACCTGTCATGAGTTTATAAGTAAATTACTGTAATACTTTTTGAAAGAAATAAATATCTTATTATTACTGTATGATTAAAGCTTGAGAAAAATAGAAAACAACATAGTATGCTTAATGTGTATCATGTGTTTTTACTAATAGTTTTTATTTTTATTGAAGAAAAGGTTTTTTCTGTTGTTGCGATAAGTTCACAAAAATTATGTGCGTTTTTTTAAATGTTTAAAAAGTTTTTAATAAACGGTTAATTTTTTAAAAAAATAGTGTTAAAAGTGTTTTGGGGTGTTATTTCTTGATTGTTCCAGTAAAAAAAGTCAACAAGGTAATTTGTGTTCTGCTTGTATTTTTTAAAAAAATAAATTTGTGTGTTTTTTTAAAGAATTAAGACTGCCAAGTAATTTGTGTTTTTGTTTGTTTTTTGAAAAAACAAGATTGCCAGCTATATATTTTTTAAAAAAATGTTAAGTTTACCAACTATTTCTGAATATGGGAATTTTTTTGGAAAATATCAGTAGGAAATTAATATGTATTTTTTAAAAAAATAGGATTGCCAGCTACCTTCTAAAAAATAGGATTGCCAGCTACTTTGGAATACTAATAGTTTTGTTCTCATTGACGAGAAGGTCTTTGAAAAAATTCAATAGGATAGTTTGTATTGTGCCCGTTTTTCAAAAAAAATAAGAATGCCAGGTATTTCTGAATATTGAAATATTCTTTTGGAAAATGTCAGTAAAAAAGAGGATTGCCAGCTATTTTTGAATACTGAAATATATATTTATATATTTTTTAAAAAAAGAGGATTACCAGCTATTTTTTGAATACTGGAATATATTTTTGAAAATGTCAGTAGGAAATTAGTGTGTATTTTTGGAGTACCAATAATTTTGAATATTAAAGTTTTTTTGTGTGCATTGTAACAAACCATAATATAAATACCACCCTTTTATCATTCTTGTTATATATACATATACATATTTTTATGTATATATATGTATGTATGAGAAATTATATAAAGGTGGTAAAGTGATACGAATAAGATTCTAAGGAATCACGGAAATGTTTCAAGAAAATCGATCATAAGTATTTGATTGATTATGATTCTAGTGATAATGTTTTATATGTACAGTAATTTATGTTAATAAATATAATTTGATCCTAATTAATTCTAAATTATTTCTACATTTACATATATTTAAAAAAAAAAAAGAATCACAACTGATGAGTCCAGTGGCATCGGACGAAAAACGTTTCTTGGGAAGCCCGTCTTTAGTATAATTGAATATTAAAGATGTATATAAACCTACACGGTTACACATACTTAAATTTATTATAGAAATTTTATTATAATTTAAAAAAAAAACATGGTGAATACGAGACGAGTTTAGAGTTCTATTCTCAGTGTCGTTGTTTTGCATATATATATATTTTTTTCTCGCCAATGAAATAATTTTTACTTCAAGCGCCTTTTAGGTTTCTAATGAATATAAATTGAATGTTGTTGAAATGACCTTTGGATGTGGTAGGCTATAAATGATTTCCGATATTGTTTTTTGACCACCGGTATGGGGAAAGGCATGATACCTTATAAACGTATGATTTGATATGTATTCTAAAGAATAGTATAGAGAGTTATTTATGGAAAAAGGTTTGCAACAGATATACATACGAACTCATAACTGAATTACGTAGGACCACATTTCATACCAGAATTAGTTTAAGTAGAATTCTGTAATTTTGAAATAATGGATTATTATATATCCTCAGCCTATTAATATTTATGTAATTTACATATCATTAATACAAGCTGGGAATATATTTATATTGATTACAAATAAATTTCAGAATTATATAGGAATTGATTTTTTTGGAATAATGATACCTTTATTTTTCCTCAAAAGGTATTGAAGTCATATCATACTACTGATATTTACTTCCGTATTATTATTATTATATATTAATAATATCAAACTGTTTCATCAGTAAAAATATTTTCATGGAGCTACTAGTGCCAAATCTTGTATGTTTATTCCAAATAGATAAAATATTAAATTTTTGAAAATAATTCTTAAAGTAAAAATCAGCTTTTTTGATTAATATTTTTCTTTTTGTATACTCATGATACCCAATGGTAGTCTGAGTTTTTTTGAAGGTATTGTCTTTAAAACACATGAATTTGTTTCCATATAAACTTAGTGTCTGGCTATATCAATAATATTTTGTAAATCTTACAATTTTATGTGGCCAAATTGCTTAGGTAGGCTAGCCATCTTTTATAGATCTAAGTGGTCATAGATCCAAAAAAAGGTGTTATGGGGTGGAAACACGGTACCAAGTATAGTGGTATTCTTTCAGAGGGATAAAAATGTAAAAAAATGTATTCATTATCTGTCTTTATATATTCTTATGCCCCTTTATTATGCCATTGTTTATTATCAAAAAGTCTGATCGTGCGATATATGGAATGATTAGGTAACTAAAATTTGCAGATGCAAGCCAATGTTCATATCTGTATCATCGCTAGGCCTAATTCCAACAATATAAAATGGTTTTATTATTTGTAGTATTTTTAGAGAAATAATTAATTTATTGTAATAATAAGCATAATGCTTATAGTATGATGTAAGCTAAATGCTTTTTTAGTAATATTTAGTGCTTGAAAAAGGTTTTTTGTTGCAATTCTGTAAATAACATATGTAAATAACGTATTTATAATTTTGTGATAATTTTATATTTTATTATTTTTTAATAATTTTATATTTTATTTTTTTAATAATTTTATATTTTCTATTTTGTATTTTTATTTTTTATTTTTATTTTTTTATATATAATTTTATTTTTTTATATATATTTTTTAGTTTATTGTTATTTACTAGAAATAAGGGAATGAATGTTGGAATTTAGGACATTTTACCGTATTAGATTTTTGATAACTTATTGTTTGAGATAAGTTTTAATTATAGCTATCTTTACATAGATCCAAGATTATTTTTCTTGGCATTGTGTATTGTATAGAACGCGACCTTGGTCCCAATAATAATGTTTTAAATAAAAAATTCAATCCTTGAGTTAACAGTTTCAATCTCTAATCTTTAATTTTTAACTATAATAATAAACTTGATTAATTTATCACAATTTAATTTTAATTATAATAATAAACTCGGTTAATTAAGTACAATTTAATTATAATAATAAACTCGGTTAATTAAGTACAATTTAAATTTAATAAACTCGGTTAATTAAGTACAATTTAAATTTAATTATAATAATAAACTCGGTTAATTAAGTGCGACAGATTACAATACATGAATAATGTTTTAAGTTGTGAAAAAACTAACAATAGATCGGTTAATAATGCAATTGCCTGATTCGTTTTAATGATTTTAAATAGATTAAGTAAAACAATTAAGTGTAATTAAAACCCGATAATAACACCCAAAATCCCTCCGTATAAAAAATTAGTTTTAAGATATATTACAAGTATTAATTGTCCCAAATCATGTTTAGTATGCGTATAAAGTCGATTATATCGTGCATTGGGGTTCTTGCTTTTTCGATGTTGGTGGATCCATAGTGATTAATAGATTACAAGCGCGCCACACCCGGCAAACAACAACATAAATTACGCGATCAAAGAGACTTTACGAGGCTGTAGGTTAGGAATAAGGAAAGGATTTGTGTTAATTGTTATATATAGTTAGTAGAATTTTTTTATATATTACCAAACAACAATTTTTTCGTTCTCAACAAGTAGCGATGTATTAAGGCGGTTGACAACCCTTACTAATAATTCGAGGCAGACCTATATCTGTAGGAAATAAGTAATAATTAGTCTTATTAATAATGATTATGGCAATATTAATTGTCTACTCATACTTAATTACGTGTAAAAAAGTCGCGTTCGGGCTTATCGCGGACTTAATGTTAATCGTTTAGATTGTATCATGCGACGCTATCACACAATTTTAATGTTTGAAAATTGAAATAAAATTAATAATTAACACATGTTTCTAAGGCAGAAAACACACTTAGAACAAAGTACCTTTTATTTATCAAATATTTTTAATATGGCATATTTTCGCATTTAACGCCTGATGGCAAAGGAATGTACGATTTTTTTTATTAATAAATAATCCTTCGTTATATGACATTTTTATAATACAATTTATAACTTGTTAGTAAATTTCATTCAAAACTAATATCATATTAGTCATATTTTGCAAAAAGTCATGTTTTAACTCTTTACGTAAATTCTAAGAATGCTCGCAATGACTGTCCTTGCAAGTACACGTAAAATATGGAAACGGTAGGTGGAAACGATTACGTATTTACGATACACACACACACACACACATATATATATATATATATATATATATATATATATATAAATATGTATCAGTAAATACGTAATCGTTTCCACCTACGTTCACAATTTGAAAATTGCATTTCGTTATTGATTGAAAAATATTTTATTTCAAATTCTAAAACATGTGTTTATGTGCAGACAATTTTAAAACGGGTTTATAATATTGCAGTGGATTGGACTTTGTGTATTTTTTTTACAAAATACTCAAAGATTACACAATGAATATATATATAATTTTAACTTTTATATTGGGGCCAAATTTTAGATTTTTGGGATCTTCTGAAAAGATTTTCAAAAACACATAACCATTTCTTTGGCGCACGACGATGTTATTTTTTAGAAAGTATAGATATCTAGAAAATACATACTCTCTGATCCAACGCTTGGGGTATCTTAGGTCACAAAATTAAGAGGAACAATGATACAAACAAAAACACAATTTTTAACAGCATCGAAAATCCCTGGTATAATATTCCAAAAAAATAATTTGAATATTTAATAGATTCCTTACCTCGTAGATGTGCTGCAATCTTATAAAATTATGGTTATGGTGTTTTTTATTAATAAATATTTATGTTTTTGTACAACAATTTGAGTTGCTTTAGTTTTGGCCACCTAAAATTTGAGATATTTTAATCAAGGCTTCATAAGAATTTTTTTACGAATGTATTGCATTGTATTATGTGTTATATTTGTAAATAAATAATTTACTATATTAAATAAAATGTTTATTCTATTATCTTTTATTGTTTTATTAATGATAATGTAATTTAATGAGTTTTGTTGATTTAGTTTTGACCACCAGTGTATATATATATATTATATATTATATATATATATTATATATTATATATATATATATATATATATATATATATATATAAATCGTAAATATTTCCAATTTGATATAGCTTCTCTAAATCAACATCTACCTCAAGTCTATCTAATCACATTAAAAAGATACACAAAATCGACTTTGTGTCGAAAACTAGAGATAAAGCAAAACGAAACACAATGGCGGCTCTTTCTGGATTTGCAAATGCACGACTGATCGTGCAATGGTGTTGCAGAGACCTAAAGCCATTTAATATGATCGAGCAAGAGGGAATTTTGGATTACATGCAGCACGTAAAGCCGGGTTTTCAAACCCATTCGCTAATACCGTATCAATTAAAATGTATTTAAACGATTGCTCAGAACATGTGGCAATAGTTCTTGATATGTGGACAGACGCATTCAAGCGTATCAGTTACATAAACATTAGAGCCCACGTATGCAAAGAATTTGAGGCGGTTTGTATTACACTAAAGACGGGTAATTTTCCACATCCGCCGGAACCCATGGGTATAATTTTGGTCGTCTTTGGTGTTTTCAGAAGAGTTATTGGGCCTTTCGGCAAATTTTCATTAACAAATGGCCGAAGAATCGACAATAAATTGCGCAATTCTGTGTGGGTAATGCTATTTTCAATTTAAACAATCTTTTACAAAGTTGGGTCAATAGAATAACTTGATTCGACACAATTTATAATTGGATGGTCTATATTAGCATTTAAATTTGAATTGGGCAAGTTGTTATTTATGGATTCATTGTGTATGTCCAACGGCTTATTTATATTTAAAGAAACTTCAGAGATTTCTTCATAAATGCGAACTTTTTGGGTTAAATGTTGTCTCATAAGCCTTCTTTTAAGCGATTTCTTTTTTATACCCCACTTCAATTCAAATTTAGACATTCTATTAAATATAAATAATATTCTGTAACTATATAAAATATTCATTGTATAAATATTATTTTGTTGTTTAGTTATGAGAAAATAAATCTTACACTAAAAAAACATAATGTTTAGGATAGTGTTGCACCAACTTTTTCGCAAATACCATCTTTGGTTTTCTTAGTGTATGCAGAATAGGTTGGTCTAAACAACACATTGGAAATAGTTATGCTCATACCCGTTCAAATTTTGCTCTATGGACTAAATATTAGTTATCAGAAAATTAGTTGTCAGCCATCCCAAGTTTATATTGGTTTCACCATATAGGCTTGAGGTCACTGAATTTTTCAACTCAAGACATTGTTCAGCGCAATGTCTTCATCACATCAAAACAAAAGATTATTAAATCAATGATAGGTGATTTTTCAACCAGTGTCATATAAATGCCTTGTATTGGATGTTGGCGTGTATATATATGTATATGTATATATATATATATATATATATATATATATATATATATATATATATATATATAAATATATAAATATATATATATATATATATATATATATATATATATATATATATATATATATATATATATATGTATATATATAGGTTGTTGATCCTAAGGATGAAAAATCGTTGAAAAACTGAATATCTTAAAAATGAGTGTTTTTTACCTGTTAAAATGTGTTCGGAGGCGTATATGAATTTCGCTCGGGCGTATATCGAAGGTGAATGCTTAAAAGAGTTACGTTCGGGCGTATTGCGAAAGCAAATAACTGCTGGGCGCGCACTCAGTTGCAGGTTGTTGATCCTAAGGATGAGAAATAGTTAAAATACTAAATAGCTAAAAATTAAGGTTTCTTACCTGTAAATATACGTAAATTTCGCTCGCAGCGCACTCAGTAACGTTCGGGCGTGTAAAAAAGTCGCGTTCGGGCTTATCGCGGACTTAATGTTAATCGTTTAGATTGTATCATGCGACGCTATCACACAATTTTAATGTTTGAAAATTGAAATAAAATTAATAATTAACACATTTTTCTAAGGCAGAAAACACACTTAGAACAAAGTACCTTTTATTTATCCAATATTTTTAATATGGCATATTTTCGCATTTAACGCCTGATGGCAAAGGAATGTACGATTTTTTTTATTAATAAATAATCCTTCGTTATATGACATTTTTATTATACAATTTATAACTTGTTAGTAAATTTCATTCAAAACTAATATCATATTAGTCATATTTTGCAAAAAGTCATGTTTTATATATATATATATATATATATATATATATATATATATATATATATGTATATATATATATATATATATATATATATATATATATATATATATATATAAATATAAATATATGTGTGTATCAGTAAATACGTAATCGTTTCCACCTACGTTCACAATTTGAAAATTGCATTTCGTTATTGATTGAAAAATATTTTATTTAAAATTCTAAAACATGTGTTTATGTGCAGACAATTTTAAAACGGGTTTATAATATTGCAGTGGATTGGACTTTGTGTATTTTTTTTACAAAATACTCAAAGATTACACAATGAATATATATATAATTTTAACTTTTATATTGGGGCCAAATTTTAGATTTTTGGGATCTTCTGAAAAGATTTTCAAAAACACATAACCATTTCGTTGGCGCACGACGATGTTATTTTTTAGAAAGTATAGATATCTAGAAAATACATACTCTCTGATCCAACGCTTGGGGTATCTTAGGTCACAAAATTAAGAGGAACAATGATACAAACAAAAACACAATTTTTAACAGCATCCAAAATCCCTGGTATAATATTCCAAAAAAACAATTTGAATATTTAATAGATTCCTTACCTCGTAGATGTGCTGCAATCTTATAAAATTATGGTTATGGTGTCTTTTATTAGTAAATATTTATGTTTTTGTACAACAATTTGAGTTGCTTTAGTTTTGGCCACCTAAAATTTGAGATATTTTAATCAAGGCTTTATAAGAATTTTTTTAAGAATGTATTGCATTGTATTATGTGTTATATTTGTAAACAAATAATTTACTATATTAAATAAAATAAAATGTTAATTCTATTATCTTTTATTGTTTTATTAATGATAATGTAATTTAATGAGTTTGGTTGATTTAGTTTTGACCACCAGTGTATATATATATTATATATATATATATATATATATATATATATATATATATATATATATATATATATATCGTAAATATTTCCAATTTGATATAGCTTCTCTAAATCAACATCTACCTCAAGTCTATCTAATCACATTAAAAAGATACACAAAATCGACTTTGCAATGGTGTTGCAGAGACCTAAAGCCATTTAATATGATCGAGCAAGAGGGAATTTTGGATTACATGCAGCACGTAAAGCCGGGTTTTCAAACCCATTCGCTAATACCGTATCAAATGCGGCATTAGATGACGTGTATACAATGTACAAAAACATAATTAAAATGTATTTAAACGATTGCTCAGAACATGTGGCAATAGTTCTTGATATGTGGACAGACGCATTCAAGCGTATCAGTTACATAAACATTAGAGCCCACGTATGCAAAGAATTTGATTCGGTTTGTATTACACTAAAGACGGGTAATTTTCCACATCCGCCGGAACCCATGGGTATAATTTTGGCCGTCTTTGGTGTTTTCAGAAGAGTTATTGGGCCATTCGGCTAATTTTCATTAACAAATGGCCGAAGAATCGACAATAAATTTCGCAATTCTGTGTGGGTAATGCTATTTTCAATTTAAACAATCGGATTCATTGTGTATGTCCAACGGCTTATTTATATTTAAAGAAACTTCAGAGATTTCTTCATAAATGCGAACTTTTTGGGTTAAATGTTGTCTCATAAGCCTTCTTTTAAGCGATTTCTTTTTTATACCCCACGTCAATTCAAATTTAGACATTCTATTAAATATAAATAATATTCTGTAACTATATAAAATATTCATTCTATAAATATTATTTTGTTGTTTAGTTATGAGAAAATAAATCTTACACTAAAAAAACATAATGTTTAGGATAGTGTTGCACCAACTTTTTCGCAAATACCATCTTTGGTTTTCTTAGTGTATGCAGAATAGGTTGGTCTAAACAACACAAATTGGAAATAGTTATGCTCATACCCGTTCAAATTTTGCTCTATGGGCTAAATATTAGTTATCAGAAAATTAGTTGTCAGCCATCCCAAGTTTATATTGGTTTCACCATATAGGCTTGAGGTCACTGAATTTTTCAACTCAAGACATTGTTCAGCACAATGTCTTCATCACATCAAAACAAAAGATTATTAAATCAATGATAGGTGATTCTTCAAACAGTGTCATATAAATGCCTTGTATTGGATGTTGGCGTATATATATATGTATATATATATATATATATATATATATATATATATATATATATATATATATATATATATATATATATATATATATATATATATATATATATAGGTTGTTGATCCTAAGGATGAAAAATCGTTGAAAAACTGAATATCTTAAAAATGAGTGTTTTTTACCTGTTAAAATGTGTTCGGCGGCGTATAAGAATTTCGCTCGGGCGTATATCGAAGGTGAATGCGTAGAAGAGTTACGTTCGGTCGTATCGCGAAAGCAAATAACTGCTCGGCGTGCACTCAGTTGCAGGTTGTTGATCCTAAGGATGAAAAAATCGTTGAAAAACTGAATATCTAAAAAATGAGGGTTTTTTACCAGTTAAAATGTTTTCGGGGGCGTATAAGAATTTCGCTCGGGCGTATACAGAAAGTGAATGCGTAAAAGAGTTACGTTCGGGCGTATTGCGAAAGCAAATAACTGCTGGGCGCGCACTCAGTTGCAGGTTGTTGATCCTAAGGATGAGAAATAGTTAAAATACTAAATAGCTAAAAATTAAGGTTTCTTACCTGTAAATATACGTAAATTTCGCTCGCAGCGCACTCAGTAACGTTCGGGCGTGTAAAAAAGTCGCGTTCGGGCTTATCGCGGACTTAATGTTAATCGTTTAGATTGTATCATGCGACGCTATCACACAATTTTAATGTTTGAAAATTGAAATAAAATTAATAATTAACACATTTTTCTAAGGCAGAAAACACACTTAGAACAAAGTACCTTTTATTTATCAAATATTTTTAATATGGCATATTTTCGCATTTAACGCCTGATGGCAAAGGAATGTACGATTTTTTTTATTAATAAATAATCCTTCGTTATATGACATTTTTATTATACAATTTATAACTTGTTAGTAAATTTCATTCAAAACTAATATCATATTAGTCATATTTTGCAAAAAGTCATGTTTTAACTCTTTACGTAAATTCGAAGAATGCTCGCAATGACTGTCCTTGCAAGTACACGTAAAATATGGAAACGGTAGGTGGAAACGATTACGTATTTACGATACACACACATATATATATATATATATATATATATATATATATATATATATATCTATATATATATATATATATATATATATATGTGTATCAGTAAATACGTAATCGTTTCCACCTACGTTCACAATTTGAAAATTGCATTTCGTTATTGATTGAAAAATATTTTATTTAAAATTCTAAAACATGTGTTTATGTGCAGACAATTTTAAAACGGGTTTATAATATCGCAGTGGATTGGACTTTGTGTATTTTTTTTACAAAATACTCAAAGATTACACAATGAATATATATAAAATTTTAACTTTTATATTCGGGCCAAATTTTAGATTTTTGGGATCTTCTGAAAAGATTTTCAAAAACACATAACCATTTCTTTGGCGCACGACGATGTTATTTTTTAGAAAGTATAGATATCTAGAGAATACATACTCTCTGATCCAACGCTTGGGGTATCTTAGATCACAAAATTAAGAGGAACAATGATACAAACAAAAACACAATTTTTAACAGCATCCAAAATCCCTGGTATAATATTCCAAAAAAACAATTTGAATATTTAATAGATTCCTTACCTCGTAGATGTGCTGCAATCTTATAAAATTATGGTTATGGTGTTTTTTATTAATAAATATTTATGTTTTTGTACAACAATTTGAGTTGCTTTAGTTTTGGCCATCTAAAATTTGAGATATTTTAATCAAGGCTTTATAAGAAATTTTTTACGAATGTATTGCATTGTATTATGTGTTATATTTGTAAATAAATAATTTACTATATTAAATAAAAAAAAATGTTTATTCTATTATCTTTTATTGATTTATTAATGATAATGTAATTTAATGAGTTTGGTTGATTTAGTTTTGACCACCAGTGTATATATATATTATATATATATATATATATATATATATATATATATATATATATATATATATATATATATATATATATATATATATATATACATATATATATATAAATCGTAAATATTTCCAATTTGATATAGCTTCTCTAAATCAACATCTACCTCAAGTCTATCTAATCACATTAAAAAGATACACAAAATCGACTTTGTGTCGAAAACTAGAGATAAAACAAAACGAAACACAATGGCGGCTCTTTCTGGAAACTCAGCGATTTTGCAAAATGCGTCTACCCAAAAATTTGCAAATGCACGACTGATCGTGCAATGGTGTTGCAGAGACCTAAAGCCATTTAATATGATCGAGCAAGAGGGAATTTTGGATTACATGCAGCACGTAAAGCCTGGTTTTCAAACCCATTCGCTAATACCGTATCAAATGCGGCATTAGATGACGTGTATACAATGTACGAAAACATAATTAAAATGTATTTAAACGATTGCTCAGAACATGTGGCAATAGTTCTTGATATGTGGACAGACGCATTCAAGCGTATCAGTTACATAAACATTAGAGCCCACGTATGCAAAGAATTTGAGGCGGTTTGTATTACACTAATGACGGGTAATTTTCCACATCCGCCGGAACCCATGGGTATAATTTTGGTCGTCTTTGGTGTTTTCAGAAGAGTTATTGGGCCTTTCGGCAAATTTTCATTAACAAATGGCCGAAGAATCGACAATAAATTGCGCAATTCTGTGTGGGTAATGCTATTTTCAATTTAAACAATCTTTTACAAAGTTGGGTCAATAGAATAACTTGATTCGACACAATTTATAATTGGATGGTCTATATTAGCATTTAAATTTGAATTGGGCAAGTTGTTATTTATGGATTCATTGTGTATGTCCAACGGCTTATTTATATTTAAAGAAACTTCAGATATTTCTTCATAAATGCGAACTTTTTGGGTTAAATGTTGTCTCATAAGCCTTCTTTTAAGCGATTTCTTTTTTATACCCCACGTCAATTCAAATTTAGACATTCTATTAAATATAAATAATATTCTGTAACTATATAAAATATTCATTCTATAAATATTATTTATTTGTTTAGTTATGAGAAAATAAATCTTACACTAAAATAACATAATGTTTAGGATAGTGTTGCACCAACTTTTTCGCAAATACCATCTTTGGTTTTCTTAGTGTATGCTGAATAGGTTGGTCTAAACAACACAAATTGGAAATAGTTATGCTCATACCCGTTCAAATTTTGCTCTATGGACTAAATATTAGTTATCAGAAAAATAGTTGTCAGCCATCCCAAATTTATATTGGTTTCACCATATAGGCTTGAGGTCACTGAATTTTTCAACTCAAGACATTGTTCAGCACAATGTCTTCATCACATCGAAACAAAAGATTATTAAATCAATGATAGGTGATTTTTCAAACAGTGTCATATAAATGCCTTGTATTGGATGTTGGCGTGTATATATATGTATATATATATATATATAGGATGAAAAAATCGTTGAAAAACTGAATATCTGAAAAATGAGGGTTTTTTACCAGTTAAAATGTTTTCGGGGGCGTATAAGAATTTCGCTCGGGCGTATACATAAGGTGAATGCGTAAAAGGGTTACGTTCGGGCGTATTGCGAAAGCAAATAACTGCTGGGCGCGCACTCAGTTGCAGGTTGTTGATTCTAAGAATGAGAAATAGTTAAAATACTAAATAGCTAAAAATTAAGGTTTCTTACCTGTAAATATACGTAAATTTCGCTCGCAGCGCACTCAGTAACGTTCGGGCGTGTAAAAAAGTCGCGTTCGGGCTTATCGCGGACTTAATGTTAATCGTTTAGATTGTATCATGCGACGCTATCACACAATTTTAATGTTTGAAAATTGAAATAAAATTAATAATTAACACATTTTTCTAAGGCAGAAAACACACTTAGAACAAAGTACCTTTTATTTATCAAATATTTTTAATATGGCATATTTTCGCATTTAACGCCTGATGGCAAAGTAATGTACGATTTTTTTTATTAATAAATAATCCTTCGTTATATGACATTTTTATTATACAATTTATAACTTGTTAGTAAATTTCATTCAAAACTAATATCATATTAGTCATATTTTGCAAAAAGTCATGTTTTAACTCTTTACGTAAATTCTAAGAATGCTCGCAATGACTGTCCTTGCAAGTACACGTAAAATATGGAAACGGTAGGTGGAAACGATTACGTATTTACGATACACACACACACACACACATATATATATATATATATATATATATATATATATATATATATATATATATATATATATATATATATATATATATATATATGTATCAGTAAATACGTAATCGTTTCCACCTACGTTCACAATTTGAAAATTGCATTTCGTTATTGATTGAAAAATATTTTATTTAACATTCTAAAACATGTGTTTATGTGCAGACAATTTTACAACGGGTTTATAATATTGCAGTGGATTGGACTTTGTGTATTTTTTTTACAAAATACTCAAAGATTACACAATGAATATATATATAATTTTAACTTTTATATTGGGGCCAAATTTTAGATTTTTGGGATCTTCTGAAAAGATTTTCAAAAACACATAACCATTTCTTTGGCGCACGACGATGTTATTTTTTAGAAAGTATAGATATCTAGAAAATACATACTCTCTGATCCAACGCTTGGGGTATCTTAGATCACAAAATTAAGAGGAACAATGATACAAACAAAAACACAATTTTTAACAGCATCCAAAATCCCTGGTATAATATTCCAAAAAAAACAATTTGAATATTTAATAGATTCCTTACCTCGTAGATGTGCTGCAATCTTATAAAATTATGGTTATGGTGTTTTTTATTAATAAATATTTATGTTTTTGTACAACAATTTGAGTTGCTTTAGTTTTGGTCATCTAAAATTTGAGATATTTTAATCAAGGCTTTATAAGAAATTTTTTACGAATGTATTGCATTGTATTATGTGTTATATTTGTAAATAAATAATTTACTATATTAAATAAAATAAAATGTTTATTCTATTATCTTTTATTGTTTTATTAATGATAATGTAATTTAATGAGTTTGGTTGATTTAGTTTTGACCACCAGTGTATATATATATATTATATATATATGTATATATATATATATATATATATATATATATATATATATATAAATCGTAAATATTTCCAATTTGATATAGCTTCTCTAAATCAACATCTACCTCAAGTCTATCTAATCACATTAAAAAGATTTCTGGAAACGCAGCGATTTTGCAAAATGCGTCTACCCAAAAATTTGCAAATGCACGACTGATCGTGCAATGGTGTTGCAGAGACCTAAAGCCATTTAATATGATCGAGCAAGGGGGAATTTTGGATTACATGCAGCACGTAAAGCCGGGTTTTCAAACCCATTCGCTAATACCGTATCAATTAAAATGTATTTAAACGATTGCTCAGAACATGTGGCAATAGTTCTTGATATGTGGACAGACGCATTCAAGCGTATCAGTTACATAAACATTAGAGCCCTCGTATGCAAAGAATTTGAGGCGGTTTGTATTACACTAAAGACGGGTAATTTTCCACATCCGCCGGAACCCATGGGTATAATTTTGGTCGTCTTTGGTGTTTTCAGAAGAGTTATTGGGTCTTTCGGCAAATTTTCATTAACAAATGGCCGAAGAATCGACAATAAATTGCGCAATTCTGTGTGGGTAATGCTATTTTCAATTTAAACAATCTTTGACAAAGTTGGGTCAATAGAAGAACTTGATTAGACACAATTTATAATTGGATGGTCTATATTAGCATTTAAATTTGAATTGGGCAAGTTGTTATTTATGGATTCATTGTGTATGTCCAACGGCTTATTTATATTTAAAGAAACTTCAGATATTTCTTCATAAATGCGAACTTTTTGGGTTAAATGTTGTCTCATAAGCCTTCTTTTAAGCGATTTCTTTTTTATACCCCACGTCAATTCAAATTTAGACATTCTATTAAATATAAATAATATTCTGTAACTATATAAAATATTCATTCTATAAATATTATTTTGTTGTTTAGTTATGAGAAAATAAATCTTACACTAAAAAAACATAATGTTTAGGATAGTGTTGCACCAACTTTTTCGCAAATACCATCTTTGGTTTTCTTAGTGTATGCAGAATAGGTTGGTCTAAACAACACAAATTGGAAATAGTTATGCTCATACCCGTTCAAATTTTGCTCTATGGACTAAATATTAGTTATCAGAAAATTAGTTGTCAGCCATCCCAAGTTTATATTAGTTTCACCATATAGGCTTGAGGTCACTGAATTTTTCAACTCAAGACATTGTTCAGCACAATGTCTTCATCACATCAAAACAAAAGATTATTAAATCAATGATAGGTGATTTTTCAAACAGTGTCATATAAATGCCTTGTATTGGATGTTGGCGTGTATATATATGTATATATATATATATATATATATATATATATATTTTATTTAACATTCTAAAACATGTGTTTATGTGCAGACAATTTTAAAACGGGTTTATAATATTGCAGTGGATTGGACTTTGTGTATTTTTTTTACAAAATACTCAAAGATTACACAATGAATATATATATAATTTTAACTTTTATATTGGGGCCAAATTTTAGATTTTTGGGATCTTCTGAAAAGATTTTCAAAACACATAACCATTTCTTTGGCGCACGACGATGTTATTTTTTAGAAAGTATAGATATCTAGAAAATACATACTCTCTGATCCAACGCTTGGGGTATCTTAGGTCACAAAATTAAGAGGAACAATGATACAAACAAAAACACAATTTTTAACAGCATCCAAAATCCCTGGTATAATATTCCAAAAAAACAATTTGAATATTTAATAGATTCCTTACCTCGTAGATGTGCTGCAATCTTATAAAATTACGGTTATGGTGTCTTTTATTAATAAATATTTATGTTTTTGTACAACAATTTGAGTTGCTTTAGTTTTGGCCACCTAAAATTTGAGATATTTTAATCAAGGCTTTATAAGAAATTTTTTACGAATGTATTGCATTGTATTATGTGTTATATTTGTAAATAAATAATTTACTATATTAAATAAAATAAAATGTTAATTCTATTATCTTTTATTGTTTTATTAATGATAATGTAATTTAATGAGTTTGGTTGATTTAGTTTTGACCACCAGTGTATATATATATATATATATTATATATATATGTATATATATATATATATATATATATATATATATATATATAAATCGTAAATATTTCCAATTTGATATAGCTTCTCTAAATCAACATCTACCTCAAGTCTATCTAATCACATTAAAAAGATTTCTGGAAACGCAGCGATTTTGCAAAATGCGTCTACCCAAAAATTTGCAAATGCACGACTGATCGTGCAATGGTGTTGCAGAGACCTAAAGCCATTTAATATGATCGAGCAAGAGGGAATTTTGGATTACATGCAGCACGTAAAGCCGGGTTTTCAAACCCATTCGCTAATACCGTATCAATTAAAATGTATTTAAACGATTGCTCAGAACATGTGGCAATAGTTCTTGATATGTGGACAGACGCATTCAAGCGTATCAGTTACATAAACATTAGAGCCCTCGTATGCAAAGAATTTGAGGCGGTTTGTATTACACTAAAGACGGGTAATTTTCCACATCCGCCGGAACCCATGGGTATAATTTTGGTCGTCTTTGGTGTTTTCAGAAGAGTTATTGGGTCTTTCGGCAAATTTTCATTAACAAATGGCCGAAGAATCGACAATAAATTGCGCAATTCTGTGTGGGTAATGCTATTTTCAATTTAAACAATCTTTGACAAAGTTGGGTCAATAGAAGAACTTGATTAGACACAATTTATAATTGGATGGTCTATATTAGCATTTAAATTTGAATTGGGCAAGTTGTTATTTATGGATTCATTGTGTATGTCCAACGGCTTATTTATATTTAAAGAAACTTCAGATATTTCTTCATAAATGCGAACTTTTTGGGTTAAATGTTGTCTCATAAGCCTTCTTTTAAGCGATTTCTTTTTTATACCCCACGTCAATTCAAATTTAGACATTCTATTAAATATAAATAATATTCTGTAACTATATAAAATATTCATTCTATAAATATTATTTTGTTGTTTAGTTATGAGAAAATAAATCTTACACTAAAAAAACATAATGTTTAGGATAGTGTTGCACCAACTTTTTCGCAAATACCATCTTTGGTTTTCTTAGTGTATGCAGAATAGGTTGGTCTAAACAACACAAATTGGAAATAGTTATGCTCATACCCGTTCAAATTTTGCTCTATGGACTAAATATTAGTTATCAGAAAATTAGTTGTCAGCCATCCCAAGTTTATATTAGTTTCACCATATAGGCTTGAGGTCACTGAATTTTTCAACTCAAGACATTGTTCAGCACAATGTCTTCATCACATCAAAACAAAAGATTATTAAATCAATGATAGGTGATTTTTCAAACAGTGTCATATAAATGCCTTGTATTGGATGTTGGCGTGTATATATATGTTATATATATATATATATATATATATATATATATATATTTTATTTAACATTCTAAAACATGTGTTTATGTGCAGACAATTTTAAAACGGGTTTATAATATTGCAGTGGATTGGACTTTGTGTATTTTTTTTACAAAATACTCAAAGATTACACAATGAATATATATATAATTTTAACTTTTATATTGGGGCCAAATTTTAGATTTTTGGGATCTTCTGAAAAGATTTTCAAAACACATAACCATTTCTTTGGCGCACGACGATGTTATTTTTTAGAAAGTATAGATATCTAGAAAATACATACTCTCTGATCCAACGCTTGGGGTATCTTAGGTCACAAAATTAAGAGGAACAATGATACAAACAAAAACACAATTTTTAACAGCATCCAAAATCCCTGGTATAATATTCCAAAAAAACAATTTGAATATTTAATAGATTCCTTACCTCGTAGATGTGCTGCAATCTTATAAAATTACGGTTATGGTGTCTTTTATTAATAAATATTTATGTTTTTGTACAACAATTTGAGTTGCTTTAGTTTTGGCCACCTAAAATTTGAGATATTTTAATCAAGGCTTTATAAGAAATTTTTTACGAATGTATTGCATTGTATTATGTGTTATATTTGTAAATAAATAATTTACTATATTAAATAAAATAAAATGTTAATTCTATTATCTTTTATTGTTTTATTAATGATAATGTAATTTAATGAGTTTGGTTGATTTAGTTTTGACCACCAGTGTATATATATATATATATATATATTATATATATATGTATATATATATATATATATATATATATATATATATATATATATATATATATATATATAAATCGTAAATATTTCCAATTTGATATAGCTTCTCTAAATCAACATCTACCTCAAGTCTATCTAATCACATTAAAAAGATTTCTGGAAACGCAGCGATTTTGCAAAATGCGTCTACCCAAAAATTTGCAAATGCACGACTGATCGTGCAATGGTGTTGCAGAGACCTAAAGCCATTTAATATGATCGAGCAAGAGGGAATTTTGGATTACATGCAGCACGTAAAGCCGGGTTTTCAAACCCATTCGCTAATACCGTATCAATTAAAATGTATTTAAACGATTGCTCAGAACATGTGGCAATAGTTCTTGATATGTGGACAGACGCATTCAAGCGTATCAGTTACATAAACATTAGAGCCCTCGTATGCAAAGAATTTGAGGCGGTTTGTATTACACTAAAGACGGGTAATTTTCCACATCCGCCGGAACCCATGGGTATAATTTTGGTCGTCTTTGGTGTTTTCAGAAGAGTTATTGGGCCTTTCGGCAAATTTTCATTAACAAATGGCCGAAGAATCGACAATAAATTGCGCAATTCTGTGTGGGTAATGCTATTTTCAATTTAAACAATCTTTTACAAAGTTGGGTCAATAGAAGAACTTGATTCGACACAATTTATAATTGGATGGTCTATATTAGCATTTAAATTTGAATTGGGCAAGTTGTTATTTATGGATTCATTGTGTATGTCCAACGGCTTATTTATATTTAAAGAAACTTCAGAGATTTCTTCATAAATGCGAACTTTTTGGGTTAAATGTTGTCTCATAAGCCTTCTTTTAAGCGATTTCTTTTTTATACCCCACGGCAATTTAAATTTAGACATTCTATTAAATATAAATAATATTCTGTAACTATATAAAATATTCATTCTATAAATATTATTTTGTTGTTTAGTTATGAGAAAATAAATCTTACACTAAAAAAACATAATGTTTAGGATAGTGTTGCACCAACTTTTTCGCAAATACCATCTTTGGTTTTCTTAGTGTATGCAGAATAGGTTGGTCTAAACAACACAAATTGGAAATAGTTATGCTCATACCCGTTCAAATTTTGCTCTATGGACTAAATATTAGTTATCAGAAAATTAGTTGTCAGCCATCCCAAGTTTATATTGGTTTCACCATATAGGCTTGAGGTCACTGAATTTTTCAACTCAAGACATTGTTCAGCACAATGTCTTCATCACATCAAAACAAAAGATTATTAAATCAATGATAGGTGATTTTTCAACCAGTGTCATATAAATGCCTTGTATTGGATGTTGGCGTGTATATATATATATATATATATATATATATATATATATATATATATATATATATATAGGTTGTTGATTCTAAGGATGAAAAATCGTTGAAAAACTGAATATCTTAAAAATGAGGGTTTTTTACCTGTTAAAATGTGTTCGGGGGCGTATAAGAATTTCGCTCGGGCGTATAAAGAAAGTGAATGCGTAAAAGAGTTACGTTCGGGCGTATTGCGAAAGCAAATAACTGCTGGGCGCGCACTCAGTTGCAGGTTGTTGATCCTAAGGATGAGAAATAGTTAAAATACTAAATAGCTAAAAATTAAGGTTTCTTACCTGTAAATATACGTAAATTTCGCTCGCAGCGCACTCAGTAACGTTCGGTCGTGTAAAAAAGTCGTGTTCGGGCTTATCGCGGACTTAATGTTAATCGTTTAGATTGTATCATGCGACGCTATCACACAATTTTAATGTTTGAAAATTGAAATAAAATTAATAATTAACACATTTTTCTAAGGCAGAAAACACACTTAGAACAAAGTACCTTTTATTTATCAAATATTTTTAATATGGCATATTTTCGCATTTAACGCCTGATGGCAAAGGAATGTACGATTTTTTTTTATTAATAAATAATCCTTCGTTATATGACATTTTTATTATACAATTTATAACTTGTTAGTAAATTTCATTCAAAACTAATATCATATTAGTCATATTTTGCAAAAAGTCATGTTTTAACTCTTTACGTAAATTCTAAGAATGCTCGCAATGACTGTCCTTGCAAGTACACGTAAAATATGGAAACGGTAGGTGGAAACGATTACGTATTTACGATACACACACACACACACACATATATATATATATATATATATATATATATATATATATATATATATATATATATATATATATATATATATATATATATGTGTGTATCAGTAAATACGTAATCGTTTCCACCTACGTTCACAATTTGAAAATTGCATTTCGTTATTGATTGAAAAATATTTTATTTAAAATTCTAAAATTCTGGATTGGACTTTGTGTATTTTTTTTACAAAATACTCAAAGATTACACAATGAATATATATATAATTTTAACTTTTATATTGATGCCAAATTTTAGATTTTTGGGATCTTCTGAAAAGATTTTCAAAAACACATAACCATATCTAGAAAATACATACTCTCTGATCCAACGCTTGGGGTATCTTAGATCACAAAATTAAGAGGAACAATGATACAAACAAAAACACAATTTTTAACAGCATCCAAAATCCCTGGTATAATATTCCAAAAAAACAATTTGAATATTTAATAGATTCCTTACCTCGTAGATGTGCTGCAATCTTATAAAATTATGGTTATGGTGTTTTTTATTAATAAATATTTATGTTTTAGTACAACAATTTGAGTTGCTTTAGTTTTGGCCACCTAAAATTTGAGATATTTTAATCAAGGCTTTATAAGAAATTTTTTACGAATGTATTGCATTGTATTATGTGTTATATTTGTAAATAAATAATTTACTATATTAAATAAAATAAAATGTTTATTCTATTATCTTTTATTGTTTTATTAATGATAATGTAATTTAATGAGTTTGGTTGATTTAGTTTTGACCACCAGTGTATATATATATTATATATATTATATATATTATATATATATATAAATCGTAAATATTTCCAATTTGATATAGCTTCTCTAAATCAACATCTACCTCAAGTCTATCTAATCACATTAAAAAGATACACAAAATCGACTTTGTGTCGAAAACTAGAGATAAAGCAAAACGAAACACAATGGCGGCTCTTTCTGGAAACGCAGCGATTTTGCAAAATGCGTCTACCCAAAAATTTGCAAATGCACGACTGATCGTGCAATGGTGTTGCAGAGACCTAAAGCCATTTAATATGATCGAGCAAGAGGGAATTTTGGATTACATGCAGCACGTAATGCCGGGTTTTCAAACCCATTCGCTAATACCGTATCAATTAAAATGTATTTAAACGATTGCTCAGAACATGTGGCAATAGTTCTTGATATGTGGACAGACGCATTCAAGCGTATCAGTTACATAAACATTAGAGCCCACGTATGCAAAGAATTTGAGGCGGTTTGTATTACACTAAAGACGGGTAATTTTCCACATCCGCCGGAACCCATGGGTATAATTTTGGTCGTCTTTGGTGTTTTCAGAAGAGTTATTGGGTCTTTCGGCAAATTTTCATTAACAAATGGCCGAAGAATCGACAATAAATTGCGCAATTCTGTGTGGGTAATGCTATTTTCAATTTAAACAATCTTTGACAAAGTTGGGTCAATAGAAGAACTTGATTAGACACAATTTATAATTGGATGGTCTATATTAGCATTTAAATTTGAATTGGGCAAGTTGTTATTTATGGATTCATTGTGTATGTCCAACGGCTTATTTATATTTAAAGAAACTTCAGATATTTCTTCATAAATGCGAACTTTTTGGGTTAAATGTTGTCTCATAAGCCTTCTTTTAAGCGATTTCTTTTTTATACCCCACGTCAATTCAAATTTAGACATTCTATTAAATATAAATAATATTCTGTAACTATATAAAATATTCATTCTATAAATATTATTTTGTTGTTTAGTTATGAGAAAATAAATCTTACACTAAAAAAACATAATGTTTAGGATAGTGTTGCACCAACTTTTTCGCAAATACCATCTTTGGTTTTCTTAGTGTATGCTGAATAGGTTGGTCTAAACAACACAAATTGGAAATAGTTATGCTCATACCCGTTCAAATTTTGTTCTATGGACTAAATATTAGTTATCAGAAAATTAGTTGTCAGCCATCCCAAGTTTAAATTGGTTTCACCATATAGGCTTGAGGTCACTGAATTTTTCAACTCAAGACATTGTTCAGCACAATGTCTTCATCACATCAAAACAAAAGATTATTAAATCAATGAAAGGTGATTTTTCAACCAGTGTCATATAAATGCCTTGTATTGGATGTTGGCGTGTATATATATGTATATATATATATATATATATATATATATATATATATATATATATATATATATATATATAGGTTGTTGATCTTAAGGATGAAAAAATCGTTGAAAAACTGAATATCTAAAAAATGAGGCTTTTTTACCAGTTATAATGTTTTCGGGGGCGTATAAGAATTTCGCTCGGGCGTATACAGAAAGTGAATGCGTAAAAGAGTTACGTTCGGGCGTATTGCGAAAGCAAATAACTGCTGGGCGCGCACTCAGTTGCAGGTTGTTGATCCTAAGGATGAGAAATAGTTAAAATACTAAATAGCTAAAAATTAAGGTTTCTTACCTGTAAATATACGTAAATTTCGCTCGCAGCGCACTCAGTAACGTTCGGGCGTGTAAAAAAGTCGCGTTCGGGCTTATCGCGGACTTAATGTTAATCGTTTAGATTGTATCATGCGACGCTATCACCCAATTTTAGTGTTTGAAAATTGAAGTAAATTTAATAATTAACACATTTTTCTAAGGCAGAAAACACACTTAGAACAAAGTACCTTTTATTTATCAAATATTTTAATATGGCATATTTTCGCATTTAACACATATATATATATATATATATATATATATATATATATATATATATATATATATATATATATATATATATATATATATATATAAATATATATATGTATCAGTAAATACGTAATCGTTTCCAACTACGTTCACAATTTGAAAATTGCATTTCATTATTGATTGAAAAATATTTTATTTAAAATTCTAAAACATGTGTTTATGTGCAGACAATTTTAAAACGGGTTTATAATATTGCAGTGGATTGGACTTTGTGTATTTTTGTACAAAATACTCAAAGATTACACAATGAATATATATATAATTTTAACTTTTATATTGGGGCCAAATTTTAGATTTTTGGGATCTTCTGAAAAGATTTTCAAAAACACATAACCATTTCTTTGGCGCACGACGATGTTATTTTTTAGAAAGTATAGATATCTAGAAAATACATACTCTCTGATCCAACGCTTGGGGTATCTTAGGTCACAAAATTAAGAGGAACAATGATACAAACAAAAACACAATTTTTAACAGCATCCAAAATCCCTGGTATAATATTCCAAAAAAACAATTTGAATATTTAATAGATTCCTTACCTCGTAGATGTGCTGCAATCTTATAAAATTATGGTTATGGTGTTTTTTATTAATAAATATTTATGTTTTTGTACAACAATTTGAGTTGCTTTAGTTTTGGCCACCTAAAATTTGAGATATTTTAATCAAGGCTTTATAAGAAATTTTTTACGAATTGTATTATGAGTTATATTTGTAAATAAATAATTTACTATATTAAATAAAATAAAATGTTTATTCTATTATCTTTTATTGTTTTATTAATGATAATGTAATTTAATGAGTTTGGTTGATTTAGTTTTGACCACCAGTGTATATATATATTATATATATTATATATATATATATATATATATATATATATATATATATATATATATATATATATATATATATATAAATCGTAAATATTTCCAATTTGATATAGCTTCTCTAAATCAACATCTACCTCAAGTCTATCTAATCACATTAAAAAGATACACAAAATCGACTTTGTGTCGAAAACTAGAGATAAAGCAAAACGAAACACAATGGCGGCTCTTTCTGGAAACGCAGCGATTTTGCAAAATGCGTCTACCCAAAAATTTGCAAATGCACGACTGATCGTGCAATGGTGTTGCAGAGACCTAAAGCCATTTAATATGATCGAGCAAGAGGGAATTTTGGATTACATGCAGCACGTAAAGCCGGGTTTTCAAACCCATTCGCTAATACCGTATCAATTAAAATGTATTTAAACGATTGCTCAGAACATGTGGCAATAGTTCTTGATATGTGGACAGACGCATTCAAGCGTATCAGTTACATAAACATTAGAGCCCACGTATGCAAAGAATTTGAGGCGGTTTGTATTACACTAAAGACGGGTAATTTTCCACATCCGCCGGACCCATGGGTATAATTTTGGTCGTCTTTGGTGTTTTCAGAAGAGTTATTGGGCCTTTCGGCAAATTTTCATTAACAAATGGCCGAAGAATCGACAATAAATTGCGCAATTCTGTGTGGGTAATGCTATTTTCAATTTAAACAATCTTTTACAAAGTTGGGTCAATAGAAGAACTTGATTCGACACAATTTTTAATTGGATGGTCTATATTAGCATTTAAATTTGAATTGGGCAAGTTGTTATTTATGGATTCATTGTGTATGTCCAACGGCTTATTTATATTTAAAGAAACTTCAGATATTTCTTCATAAATGCGAACTTTTTGGGTTAAATGTTGTCTCATAAGCCTTCTTTTAAGCGATTTCTTTTTTATACCCCACGTCAATTCAAATTTAGACATTCTATTAAATATAAATAATATTCTGTAACTATATAAAATATTCATTCTATAAATATTATTTTGTTGTTTAGTTATGAGAAAATAAATCTTACACTAAAAAAACATAATGTTTAGGATAGTGTTGCACCAACTTTTTCGCAAATACCATATTTGGTTTTCTTAGTGTATGCAGAATAGGTTGGTCTAAACAACACAAATTGGAAATAGTTATGCTCATACCCGTTCAAATTTTGCTCTATGGACTAAATATTAGTTATCAGAAAATTAGTTGTCAGCCATCCCAAGTTTATATTGGTTTCACCATATAGGCTTGAGGTCACTGAATTTTTCAACTCAAGACATTGTTCAGCACAATGTCTTCATCACATCAAAATAACAGATTATTAAATCAATGATAGGTGATTTTTCAACCAGTGTCATATAAATGCCTTGTATTGGATGTTGGCGTGTATATATATGTATATATATATATATATATATATATATATATATATATATATATATATATATATATATAGGTTGTTGATCCTAAGGATGAAAAATCGTTGAAAAACTGAATATCTTAAAAATGAGGGTTTTTACCTGTTAAAATGTGTTCGGGGGTGTATATGAATTTCGCTCGGGCGTATATCGAAGGTGAATGCGTAGAAGAGTTACGTTCGGGCGTATCGCGAAAGCAAATAACTGCTGGGCGCGCACTCAGTTGCAGGTTGTTGATCCTAAGGAGGAAAAAATCGTTGAAAAACTGAATATCTAAAAAATGAGTTTGAGGGTTTTTTACCAGTTAAAATGTTTTCGGGGGCGTATAAGAATTTCGCTCGGGCGTATACAGAAGGTGAATGCGTAAAAGAGTTACGTTCGGGCGTATTGCGAAAGCAAATAACTGCTGGGCGAGCACTCAGTTCAAGGTTGTTGATCCTAAGGATGAGAAATATTTAAAATACTAAATAGCAAAAATTAAGGTTTCTTACCTCTAAATATACGTAAATTTCGCTCGCAGCGCACTCAGTAACGTTCGGGCGTGTAAAAAAGTCGCGTTCGGGCTTATCGCGGACTTAATGTTAATCGTTTAGATTGTATCATGCGACGCTATCACACAATTTTAATGTTTGAAAATTGAAATAAAATTAATAATTAACACATTTTTCTAAGGCAGCAAACACACTTAGAACAAAGTACCTTTTATTTATCAAATATTTTTAATATGGCATATTTTCGCATTTAACGCCTGATGGCAAAGGAATGTACGATTTTTTTTTATTAATAAATAATCCTTCGTTATATGACATTTTTATTAAACAATTTATAACTTGTTAGTAAATTTCATTCAAAACTAATATCATATTAGTCATATTTTGCAAAAAGTCATGTTTTAACTCTTTACGTAAATTCTAAGAATGCTCGCAATGACTGTCCTTGCAAGTACACGTAAAATATGGAAACGGTAGGTGGAAACGATTACGTATTTACGATACACACACACACACACACACATATATATATATATATATATATATATATATATATATATATATATATAAATATATATAAATATATATATGAATCAGTAAATACGTAATCGTTTCCAACTACGTTCACAATTTGAAAATTGCATTTCATTATTGATTGAAAAATATTTTATTTAAAATTCTAAAACATGTGTTTATGTGCAGACAATTTTAAAACGGGTTTATAATATTGCAGTGGATTGGACTTTGTGTATTTTTTTTACAAAATACTCAAAGATTACACAATAAATATATATATAATTTTAACTTTTATATTGGTGCCAAATTTTAGATTTTTGGGATCTTCTGAAAAGATTTTCAAAAACACATAACCATTTCTTTGGCGCACGACGATGTTATTTTTTAGAAAGTATAGATATCTAGAAAATACATACTCTCTGATCCAACGCTTGGGGTATCTTAGGTCACAAAATTAAGAGGAACAATGATACAAACAAAAACACAATTTTTAACAGCATCCAAAATCCCTGGTATAATATTCCAAAAAAACAATTTGAATATTTAATAGATTCCTTACCTCGTAGATGTGCTGCAATCTTATAAAATTATGGTTATGGTGTTTTTTATTAATAAATATTTATGTTTTTGTACAACAATTTGAGTTGCTTTAGTTTTGGCCACCTAAAATTTGAGATATTTTAATCAAGGCTTTATAAGAAATTTTTTACGAATTGTATTATGTGTTATATTTGTAAATAAATAATTTACTATATTAAATAAAATAAAATGTTTATTCTATTATCTTTTATTGTTTTATTAATGATAATGTAATTTAATGAGTTTGGTTGATTTAGTTTTGACCACCAGTGTATATATATATTATATATATTATATATATATATATATATATATATATATATATATATATATATATATATATATATATATATATATAAATCGTAAATATTTCCAATTTGATATAGCTTCTCTAAATCAACATCTACCTCAAGTCTATCTAATCACATTAAAAAGATACACAAAATCGACTCGAAAACTAGAGATAAAGCAAAACGAAACACAATGGCGGCTCTTTCTGGAAACTCAGCGATTTTGCAAAATGCGTCTACCCAAAAATTTGCAAATGCACGACTGATCGTGCAATGCTGTTGCAGAGACCTAAAGCCATTTAATATGATCGAGCAAGAGGGAATTTTGGATTACATGCAGCACGTAAAGCCGGGTTTTCAAACCCATTCGCTAATACCGTATCAATTAAAATGTATTTAAACGATTGCTCAGAACATGTGGCAATAGTTCTTGATATGTGGACAGACGCATTCAAGCGTATCAGTTACATAAACATTAGAGCCCACGTATGCAAAGAATTTGAGGCGGTTTGTATTACACTAAAGACGGGTAATTTTCCACATCCGCCGGACCCATGGGTATAATTTTGGTCGTCTTTGGTGTTTTCAGAAGAGTTATTGGGCCTTTCGGCAAATTTTCATTAACAAATGGCCGAAGAATCGACAATAAATTGCGCAATTCTGTGTGGGTAATGCTATTTTCAATTTAAACAATCTTTTACAAAGTTGGGTCAATAGAAGAACTTGATTCGACACAATTTTTAATTGGATGGTCTATATTAGCATTTAAATTTGAATTGGGCAAGTTGTTATTTATGGATTCATTGTGTATGTCCAACGGCTTATTTATATTTAAAGAAACTTCAGATATTTCTTCATAAATGCGAACTTTTTGGGTTAAATGTTGTCTCATAAGCCTTCTTTTAAGCGATTTCTTTTTTATACCCCACGTCAATTCAAATTTAGACATTCTATTAAATATAAATAATATTCTGTAACTATATAAAATATTCATTCTATAAATATTATTTTGTTGTTTAGTTATGAGAAAATAAATCTTACACTAAAAAAACATAATGTTTAGGATAGTGTTGCACCAACTTTTTCGCAAATACCATATTTGGTTTTCTTAGTGTATGCAGAATAGGTTGGTCTAAACAACACAAATTGGAAATAGTTATGCTCATACCCGTTCAAATTTTGCTCTATGGACTAAATATTAGTTATCAGAAAATTAGTTGTCAGCCATCCCAAGTTTATATTGGTTTCACCATATAGGCTTGAGGTCACTGAATTTTTCAACTCAAGACATTGTTCAGCACAATGTCTTCATCACATCAAAATAACAGATTATTAAATCAATGATAGGTGATTTTTCAACCAGTGTCATATAAATGCCTTGTATTGGATGTTGGCGTGTATATATATGTATATATATATATATATATATATATATATATATATATATATATATATATATATATAGGTTGTTGATCCTAAGGATGAAAAATCGTTGAAAAACTGAATATCTTAAAAATGAGGGTTTTTACCTGTTAAAATGTGTTCGGGGGTGTATATGAATTTCGCTCGGGCGTATATCGAAGGTGAATGCGTAGAAGAGTTACGTTCGGGCGTATCGCGAAAGCAAATAACTGCTGGGCGAGCACTCAGTTCAAGGTTGTTGATCCTAAGGATGAGAAATATTTAAAATACTAAATAGCAAAAATTAAGGTTTCTTACCTCTAAATATACGTAAATTTCGCTCGCAGCGCACTCAGTAACGTTCGGGCGTGTAAAAAAGTCGCGTTCGGGCTTATCGCGGACTTAATGTTAATCGTTTAGATTGTATCATGCGACGCTATCACACAATTTTAATGTTTGAAAATTGAAATAAAATTAATAATTAACACATTTTTCTAAGGCAGCAAACACACTTAGAACAAAGTACCTTTTATTTATCAAATATTTTTAATATGGCATATTTTCGCATTTAACGCCTGATGGCAAAGGAATGTACGATTTTTTTTTATTAATAAATAATCCTTCGTTATATGACATTTTTATTAAACAATTTATAACTTGTTAGTAAATTTCATTCAAAACTAATATCATATTAGTCATATTTTGCAAAAAGTCATGTTTTAACTCTTTACGTAAATTCTAAGAATGCTCGCAATGACTGTCCTTGCAAGTACACGTAAAATATGGAAACGGTAGGTGGAAACGATTACGTATTTACGATACACACACACACACACACACATATATATATATATATATATATATATATATATATATATATATATATATATATATAAATATATATAAATATATATATGAATCAGTAAATACGTAATCGTTTCCAACTACGTTCACAATTTGAAAATTGCATTTCATTATTGATTGAAAAATATTTTATTTAAAATTCTAAAACATGTGTTTATGTGCAGACAATTTTAAAACGGGTTTATAATATTGCAGTGGATTGGACTTTGTGTATTTTTTTTACAAAATACTCAAAGATTACACAATAAATATATATATAATTTTAACTTTTATATTGGTGCCAAATTTTAGATTTTTGGGATCTTCTGAAAAGATTTTCAAAAACACATAACCATTTCTTTGGCGCACGACGATGTTATTTTTTAGAAAGTATAGATATCTAGAAAATACATACTCTCTGATCCAACGCTTGGGGTATCTTAGGTCACAAAATTAAGAGGAACAATGATACAAACAAAAACACAATTTTTAACAGCATCCAAAATCCCTGGTATAATATTCCAAAAAAACAATTTGAATATTTAATAGATTCCTTACCTCGTAGATGTGCTGCAATCTTATAAAATTATGGTTATGGTGTTTTTTATTAATAAATATTTATGTTTTTGTACAACAATTTGAGTTGCTTTAGTTTTGGCCACCTAAAATTTGAGATATTTTAATCAAGGCTTTATAAGAAATTTTTTACGAATTGTATTATGTGTTATATTTGTAAATAAATAATTTACTATATTAAATAAAATAAAATGTTTATTCTATTATCTTTTATTGTTTTATTAATGATAATGTAATTTAATGAGTTTGGTTGATTTAGTTTTGACCACCAGTGTATATATATATTATATATATTATATATATATATATATATATATATATATATATATATATATATATATATATATATATATATATATATATATATAAATCGTAAATATTTCCAATTTGATATAGCTTCTCTAAATCAACATCTACCTCAAGTCTATCTAATCACATTAAAAAGATACACAAAATCGACTCGAAAACTAGAGATAAAGCAAAACGAAACACAATGGCGGCTCTTTCTGGAAACTCAGCGATTTTGCAAAATGCGTCTACCCAAAAATTTGCAAATGCACGACTGATCGTGCAATGCTGTTGCAGAGACCTAAAGCCATTTAATATGATCGAGCAAGAGGGAATTTTGGATTACATGCAGCACGTAAAGCCGGGGTTTCAAACCCATTCGCTAATACCGTATCAAATGCGGCATTAGATGACGTGTATACAATGTACGAAAACATAATTAAAATGTATTTAAACGATTGCTCAGAACATGTGGCAATAGTTCTTGATATGTGGACAGACGCATTCAAGCGTATCAGTTACATAAACATTAGAGCCCACGTATGCAAAGAATTTGAGGCGGTTTGTATTACACTAAAGACGGGTAATTTTCCACATCCGTCGGAACCCATGGGTATAATTTTGGTCGTCTTTGGTGTTTTCAGAAGAGTTATTGGGTCTTTCGGCAAATTTTCATTAACAAATGGCCGAAGAATCGACAATAAATTGCGCAATTCTGTGTGGGTAATGCTATTTTCAATTTAAACAATCTTTGACAAAGTTGGGTCAATAGAAGAACTTGATTCGACACAATTTATAATTGGATGGTCTATATTAGCATTTAAATTTGAATTGGGCAAGTTGTTATTTATGGATTCATTGTGTATGTCCAACGGCTTATTTATATTTAAAGAAACTTCAGATATTTCTTCATAAATGCGAACTTTTTGGGTTAAATGTTGTCTCATAAGCCTTCTTTTAAGCGATTTCTTTTTTATACCCCACGTCAATTCAAATTTAGACATTCTATTAAATATAAATAATATTCTGTAACTATATAAAATATTCATTCTATAAATATTATTTTGTTTTTTAGTTATGAGAAAATAAATCTTACACTAAAAAAACATAATGTTTAGGATAGTGTTGCACCAACTTTTTCGCAAATACCATCTTTGGTTTTCTTAGTGTATGCAGAATAGGTTGGTCTAAACAACACAAATTGGAAATAGTTATGCTCATACCCGTTCAAATTTTGCTCTATGGACTAAATATTAGTTATCAGAAAATTAGTTGTCAGCCATCCCAAGTTTATATTGGTTTCACCATATAGGCTTGAGGTCACTGAATTTTTCAACTCAAGACATTGTTCAGCACAATGTCTTCATCACATCAAAATAACAGATTATTAAATCAATCATAGGTGATTTTTCAACCAGTGTCATATAAATGCCTTGTATTGGATGTTGGCGTGTATATATATATATAGGTTGTTGATCCTAAGCAGGAAAAAATCGTTGAAAAACTGAATATCTAAAAAAATGAGGGTTTTTTACCAGTTAAAATGTTTTCGGGGGCGTATAAGAATTAAGTTTCTTAACTGTAAATATACGTAAATTTCGCTCGCAGCGCACTCAGTAACGTTCGGGCGTGTAAAAAAGTCGCGTTCGGGCTTATCGCGGACTTAATGTTAATCCTTTAGATTGTATCATGCGACGCTATCACACAATTTTAATGTTTGAAAATTGAAATAAAATTAATAATTAACACATTTTTCTAAGGCAGAAAACACACTTAGAACAAAGTACCTTTTATTTATCAAATATTTTTAATATGGCATATTTTCGCATTTAACGCCTGATGGCAAAGGAATGTACGATTTTTTTTTTATTAATAAATAATCCTTCGTTATATGACATTTTTATTATACAATTTATAACTTGTTAGTAAATTTCATTCAAAACTAATATCATATTAGTCATATTTTGCAAAAAGTCATGTTTTAACTCTTTACGTAAATTCGAAGAATGCTCGCAATGACTGTCCTTGCAAGTACACGTAAAATATGGAAACGGTAGGTGGAAACGATTACGTATTTACGATACACACACACACACATATATATACATATATATATATATATATATATATATATATATATATATATATATATATATATATATATATATATATATGTATCAGTAAATCGTTTCCACCTACGTTCACAATTTGAAAATTGCATTTCGTTATTGATTGAAAAATATTTTATTTAAAATTCTAAAACATGTGTTTATGTGCAGACAATTTTAAAACGGGTTTATAATATTGCAGTGGATTGGACTTTGTGTATTTTTTTTACAAAATACTCAAAGATTACACAATGAATATATATATATATAATTTTAACTTTTATATTGGGGCCAAATTTTAGATTTTTGGGATCTTCTGAAAAGATTTTCAAAAACACATAACCATTTCTTTGGCGCACGACGATGTTATTTTTTAGAAATTATAGATATCTAGAAAATACATACTCTCTGATCCAACGCTTGGGGTATCTTAGATCACAAAATTAAGAGGAACAATGATACAAACAAAAACACAATTTTTAACAGCATCCAAAATCCCTGGTATAATATTCCAAAAAAACAATTTGAATATTTAATAGATTCCTTACCTCGTAGATGTGCTGCAATCTTATAAAATTATGGTTATGGTGTTTTTTATTAATAAATATTTATGTTTTTGTACAACAATTTGAGTTGCTTTAGTTTTGGCCACCTAAAATTTGAGATATTTTAATCAAGGCTTTAAAAGAAATTTTTTACGAATGTATTGCATTGTATTATGTGTTATATTTGTAAATAAATAATTTACTATATTAAATAAAATAAAATGTTTATTCTATTATCTTTTATTGTTTTATTAATGATAATGTAATTTAATGAGTTTGGTTGATTTAGTTTTGACCACCAGTGTATATATATTATATTTTATATATATATATATATATATATATATATGTATATATATATATATATATATATATATATATATATATATATATATATATATAAATCGTAAATATTTCAAATTTGATATTGCTTCTCTAAATCAACATCTACCTCAAGTCTATCTAATCACATTAAAAAGATACACAAAATCGACTAGAGATAAAGAAAAACGAAACACAATGGCGGCTCTTTCTGGAAACGCAGCGATTTTGCAAAATGCGTCTACCCAAAAATTTGCAAATGCACGACTGATCGTGCAATGCTGTTGCAGAGACCTAAAGCCATTTAATATGATCGAGCAAGAGGGAATTTTGGATTACATGCAGCACGTAAAGCCGGGTTTTCAAACCCATTCGCTAATACCGTATCAATTAAAATGTATTTAAACGATTGCTCAGAACATGTGGCAATAGTTCTTGATATGTGGACAGACGCATTCAAGCGTATCAGTTACATAAACATTAGAGCCCACGTATGCAAAGAATTTGAGGCGGTTTGTATTACACTAAAGACGGGTAATTTTCCACATCCGCCGGAACCCATGGGTATAATTTTGGTCGTCTTTGGTGTTTTCAGAAGAGTTATTGGGCCTTTCGGCAAATTTTCATTAACAAATGGCCGAAGAATCGACAATAAATTGCGCAATTCTGTGTGGGTAATGCTATTTTCAATTTAAACCATCTTTTACAAAGTTGGGCCAATAGAAGAACTTGATTCGACACAATTTATAATTGGATGGTTTATATTAGCATTTAAATTTGAATTGGGCAAGTTGTTATTTATGGATTCATTGTGTATGTCCAACGGCTTATTTATATTTAAAGAAACTTCAGATATTTCTTCATAAATGCGAACTTTTTGGGTTAAATGTTGTCTCATAAGCCTTCTTTTAAGCGATTTCTTTTTTATACCCCACGTCAATTCAAATTTAGACATTCTATTAAATATAAATAATATTCTGTAACTATATAAAATATTCATTCTATAAATATTATTTTGTTGTTTAGTTATGAGAAAATAAATCTTACACTAAAAAAACATAATGTTTAGGATAGTGTTGCACCAACTTTTTCGCAAATACCATCTTTGGTTTTCTTAGTGTATGCAGAATATGTTGGTCTAAACAACACAAATTGGAAAAAGTTATGCTCATACCCGTTCAAATTTTGCTCTATGGACTAAATATTAGTTATCAGAAAATTAGTTGTCAGCCATCCCAAGTTTATATTGGTTTCACCATATAGGCTTGAGGTCACTGAATTTTTCAACTCAAGACATTTTTCAGCACAATGTCTTCATCACATCAAAACAACAGATTATTAAATCAATGATAGGTGATTTTTCAACCAGTGTCATATAAATGCCTTGTATTGGATGTTGGCGTGTATATATATATATATATAGGTTGTTGATCCTAAGGAGGAAAAAATCGTTGAAAAACTGAATATCTAAAAAAATGAGGGTTTTTTACCAGTTAAAATGTTTTCGGGGGCGTATAAGAATTAAGGTTTCTTACCTGTAAATATACGTAAATTTCGCTCGCAGCGCACTCAGTAACGTTCGGGCGTGTAAAAAAGTCGCGTTCGGGCTTATCGCGGACTTAATGTTAATCGTTTAGATTGTATCATGCGACGCTATCACACAATTTTAATGTTTGAAAATTGAAATAAAATTAATAATTAACACATTTTTCTAAGGCAGAAAACACACTTAGAACAAAGTACCTTTTATTTATCAAATATTTTTAATATGGCATATTTTCGCATTTAACGCCTGATGGCAAAGGAATGTACGATTTTTTTTTATTAATAAATAATCCTTCGTTATATGACATTTTTATTATACAATTTATAACTTGTTAGTAAATTTCATTCAAAACTAATATCATATTAGTCATATTTTGAAAAAAGTCATGTTTTAACTCTTTACGTAAATTCGAAGAATGCTCGCAATGACTGTCCTTGCAAGTACACGTAAAATATGGAAACGGTAGGTGGAAACGATTACGTATTTACGATACACACACACACACATATATATATATATATATATATATATATATATATATATATATATATATATATATATATATATATATATATGTATCAGTAAATACGTAATCGTTTCCACCTACGTTCACAATTTGAAAATTGCATTTCGTTATTGATTGAAAAATATTTTATTTAAAATTCTAAAACATGTGTTTATGTGCAGACAATTTTAAAACGGGTTTATAATATTGCAGTGGATTGGACTTTGTGTATTTTTTTTACAAAATACTCAAAGATTACACAATGAATATATATATATAATTTTAACTTTTATATTGGGGCCAAATTTTAGATTTTTGGGATCTTCTGAAAAGATTTTCAAAAACACATAACCATTTCTTTGGCGCACGACGATGTTATTTTTTAGAAAGTATAGATATCTAGAAAATACATACTCTCTGATCCAACGCTTGGGGTATCTTAGATCACAAAATTAAGAGGAACAATGATACAAACAAAAACACAATTTTTAACAGCATCCAAAATCCCTGATATAATATTCCAAAAAAACAATTTGAATATTTAATAGATTCCTTACCTCGTAGATGTGCTGCAATCTTATAAAATTATGATTATGGTGTTTTTTATTAATAAATATTTATGTTTTTGTACAACAATTTGAGTTGCTTTAGTTTTGGCCACCTAAAATTTGAGATATTTTAATCAAGGCTTTAAAAGAAATTTTTTACGAATGTATTGCATTGTATTATGTGTTATATTTGTAAATAAATAATTTACTATATTAAATAAAATAAAATGTTTATTCTATTATCTTTTATTGTTTTATTAATGATAATGTAATTTAATGAGTTTGGTTGATTTAGTTTTGACCACCAGTGTATATATATATATATTATATTTTATATATATATATATATATAATATATATATATATATATATATATATATATATATATATATATATATATATATATATGCTGTTGCAGAGACCTAAAGCCATTTAATATGATCGAGCAAGAGGGAATTTTGGATTACATGCAGCACGTAAAGCCGGGGTTTCAAACCCATTCGCTAATACCGTATCAAATGCGGCATTAGATGACGTGTATACAATGTACGAAAACATAATTAAAATGTATTTAAACGATTGCTCAGAACATGTGGCAATAGTTCTTGATATGTGGACAGACGCATTCAAGCGTATCAGTTACATAAACATTAGAGCCCACGTATGCAAAGAATTTGAGGCGGTTTGTATTACACTAAAGACGGGTAATTTTCCACATCCGTCGGAACCCATGGGTATAATTTTGGTCGTCTTTGGTGTTTTCAGAAGAGTTATTGGGTCTTTCGGCAAATTTTCATTAACAAATGGCCGAAGAATCGACAATAAATTGCGCAATTCTGTGTGGGTAATGCTATTTTCAATTTAAACAATCTTTGACAAAGTTGGGTCAATAGAAGAACTTGATTCGACACAATTTATAATTGGATGGTCTATATTAGCATTTAAATTTGAATTGGGCAAGTTGTTATTTATGGATTCATTGTGTATGTCCAACGGCTTATTTATATTTAAAGAAACTTCAGATATTTCTTCATAAATGCGAACTTTTTGGGTTAAATGTTGTCTCATAAGCCTTCTTTTAAGCGATTTCTTTTTTATACCCCACGTCAATTCAAATTTAGACATTCTATTAAATATAAATAATATTCTGTAACTATATAAAATATTCATTCTATAAATATTATTTTGTTTTTTAGTTATGAGAAAATAAATCTTACACTAAAAAAACATAATGTTTAGGATAGTGTTGCACCAACTTTTTCGCAAATACCATCTTTGGTTTTCTTAGTGTATGCAGAATAGGTTGGTCTAAACAACACAAATTGGAAATAGTTATGCTCATACCCGTTCAAATTTTGCTCTATGGACTAAATATTAGTTATCAGAAAATTAGTTGTCAGCCATCCCAAGTTTATATTGGTTTCACCATATAGGCTTGAGGTCACTGAATTTTTCAACTCAAGACATTGTTCAGCACAATGTCTTCATCACATCAAAATAACAGATTATTAAATCAATCATAGGTGATTTTTCAACCAGTGTCATATAAATGCCTTGTATTGGATGTTGGCGTGTATATATATATATAGGTTGTTGATCCTAAGCAGGAAAAAATCGTTGAAAAACTGAATATCTAAAAAAATGAGGGTTTTTTACCAGTTAAAATGTTTTCGGGGGCGTATAAGAATTAAGTTTCTTAACTGTAAATATACGTAAATTTCGCTCGCAGCGCACTCAGTAACGTTCGGGCGTGTAAAAAAGTCGCGTTCGGGCTTATCGCGGACTTAATGTTAATCCTTTAGATTGTATCATGCGACGCTATCACACAATTTTAATGTTTGAAAATTGAAATAAAATTAATAATTAACACATTTTTCTAAGGCAGAAAACACACTTAGAACAAAGTACCTTTTATTTATCAAATATTTTTAATATGGCATATTTTCGCATTTAACGCCTGATGGCAAAGGAATGTACGATTTTTTTTTTATTAATAAATAATCCTTCGTTATATGACATTTTTATTATACAATTTATAACTTGTTAGTAAATTTCATTCAAAACTAATATCATATTAGTCATATTTTGCAAAAAGTCATGTTTTAACTCTTTACGTAAATTCGAAGAATGCTCGCAATGACTGTCCTTGCAAGTACACGTAAAATATGGAAACGGTAGGTGGAAACGATTACGTATTTACGATACACACACACACACATATATATACATATATATATATATATATATATATATATATATATATATATATATATATATATATGTATCAGTAAATCGTTTCCACCTACGTTCACAATTTGAAAATTGCATTTCGTTATTGATTGAAAAATATTTTATTTAAAATTCTAAAACATGTGTTTATGTGCAGACAATTTTAAAACGGGTTTATAATATTGCAGTGGATTGGACTTTGTGTATTTTTTTTACAAAATACTCAAAGATTACACAATGAATATATATATATATATATAATTTTAACTTTTATATTGGGGCCAAATTTTAGATTTTTGGGATCTTCTGAAAAGATTTTCAAAAACACATAACCATTTCTTTGGCGCACGACGATGTTATTTTTTAGAAATTATAGATATCTAGAAAATACATACTCTCTGATCCAACGCTTGGGGTATCTTAGATCACAAAATTAAGAGGAACAATGATACAAACAAAAACACAATTTTTAACAGCATCCAAAATCCCTGGTATAATATTCCAAAAAAACAATTTGAATATTTAATAGATTCCTTACCTCGTAGATGTGCTGCAATCTTATAAAATTATGGTTATGGTGTTTTTTATTAATAAATATTTATGTTTTTGTACAACAATTTGAGTTGCTTTAGTTTTGGCCACCTAAAATTTGAGATATTTTAATCAAGGCTTTAAAAGAAATTTTTTACGAATGTATTGCATTGTATTATGTGTTATATTTGTAAATAAATAATTTACTATATTAAATAAAATAAAATGTTTATTCTATTATCTTTTATTGTTTTATTAATGATAATGTAATTTAATGAGTTTGGTTGATTTAGTTTTGACCACCAGTGTATATATATATTATATTTTATATATATATATATATATATATATATATATATATATATATATATATATGTATATATATATATATATATATATATATATATATATATATATAAATCGTAAATATTTCAAATTTGATATTGCTTCTCTAAATCAACATCTACCTCAAGTCTATCTAATCACATTAAAAAGATACACAAAATCGACTAGAGATAAAGAAAAACGAAACACAATGGCGGCTCTTTCTGGAAACGCAGCGATTTTGCAAAATGCGTCTACCCAAAAATTTGCAAATGCACGACTGATCGTGCAATGCTGTTGCAGAGACCTAAAGCCATTTAATATGATCGAGCAAGAGGGAATTTTGGATTACATGCAGCACGTAAAGCCGGGTTTTCAAACCCATTCGCTAATACCGTATCAATTAAAATGTATTTAAACGATTGCTCAGAACATGTGGCAATAGTTCTTGATATGTGGACAGACGCATTCAAGCGTATCAGTTACATAAACATTAGAGCCCACGTATGCAAAGAATTTGAGGCGGTTTGTATTACACTAAAGACGGGTAATTTTCCACATCCGCCGGAACCCATGGGTATAATTTTGGTCGTCTTTGGTGTTTTCAGAAGAGTTATTGGGCCTTTCGGCAAATTTTCATTAACAAATGGCCGAAGAATCGACAATAAATTGCGCAATTCTGTGTGGGTAATGCTATTTTCAATTTAAACCATCTTTTACAAAGTTGGGCCAATAGAAGAACTTGATTCGACACAATTTATAATTGGATGGTTTATATTAGCATTTAAATTTGAATTGGGCAAGTTGTTATTTATGGATTCATTGTGTATGTCCAACGGCTTATTTATATTTAAAGAAACTTCAGATATTTCTTCATAAATGCGAACTTTTTGGGTTAAATGTTGTCTCATAAGCCTTCTTTTAAGCGATTTCTTTTTTATACCCCACGTCAATTCAAATTTAGACATTCTATTAAATATAAATAATATTCTGTAACTATATAAAATATTCATTCTATAAATATTATTTTGTTGTTTAGTTATGAGAAAATAAATCTTACACTAAAAAAACATAATGTTTAGGATAGTGTTGCACCAACTTTTTCGCAAATACCATCTTTGGTTTTCTTAGTGTATGCAGAATATGTTGGTCTAAACAACACAAATTGGAAAAAGTTATGCTCATACCCGTTCAAATTTTGCTCTATGGACTAAATATTAGTTATCAGAAAATTAGTTGTCAGCCATCCCAAGTTTATATTGGTTTCACCATATAGGCTTGAGGTCACTGAATTTTTCAACTCAAGACATTTTTCAGCACAATGTCTTCATCACATCAAAACAACAGATTATTAAATCAATGATAGGTGATTTTTCAACCAGTGTCATATAAATGCCTTGTATTGGATGTTGGCGTGTATATATATATATATATAGGTTGTTGATCCTAAGGAGGAAAAAATCGTTGAAAAACTGAATATCTAAAAAAATGAGGGTTTTTTACCAGTTAAAATGTTTTCGGGGGCGTATAAGAATTAAGGTTTCTTACCTGTAAATATACGTAAATTTCGCTCGCAGCGCACTCAGTAACGTTCGGGCGTGTAAAAAAGTCGCGTTCGGGCTTATCGCGGACTTAATGTTAATCGTTTAGATTGTATCATGCGACGCTATCACACAATTTTAATGTTTGAAAATTGAAATAAAATTAATAATTAACACATTTTTCTAAGGCAGAAAACACACTTAGAACAAAGTACCTTTTATTTATCAAATATTTTTAATATGGCATATTTTCGCATTTAACGCCTGATGGCAAAGGAATGTACGATTTTTTTTTATTAATAAATAATCCTTCGTTATATGACATTTTTATTATACAATTTATAACTTGTTAGTAAATTTCATTCAAAACTAATATCATATTAGTCATATTTTGAAAAAAGTCATGTTTTAACTCTTTACGTAAATTCGAAGAATGCTCGCAATGACTGTCCTTGCAAGTACACGTAAAATATGGAAACGGTAGGTGGAAACGATTACGTATTTACGATACACACACACACACATATATATATATATATATATATATATATATATATATATATATATATATATATATATATATATATATATATATATATATATATGTATCAGTAAATACGTAATCGTTTCCACCTACGTTCACAATTTGAAAATTGCATTTCGTTATTGATTGAAAAATATTTTATTTAAAATTCTAAAACATGTGTTTATGTGCAGACAATTTTAAAACGGGTTTATAATATTGCAGTGGATTGGACTTTGTGTATTTTTTTTACAAAATACTCAAAGATTACACAATGAATATATATATATAATTTTAACTTTTATATTGGGGCCAAATTTTAGATTTTTGGGATCTTCTGAAAAGATTTTCAAAAACACATAACCATTTCTTTGGCGCACGACGATGTTATTTTTTAGAAAGTATAGATATCTAGAAAATACATACTCTCTGATCCAACGCTTGGGGTATCTTAGATCACAAAATTAAGAGGAACAATGATACAAACAAAAACACAATTTTTAACAGCATCCAAAATCCCTGATATAATATTCCAAAAAAACAATTTGAATATTTAATAGATTCCTTACCTCGTAGATGTGCTGCAATCTTATAAAATTATGATTATGGTGTTTTTTATTAATAAATATTTATGTTTTTGTACAACAATTTGAGTTGCTTTAGTTTTGGCCACCTAAAATTTGAGATATTTTAATCAAGGCTTTAAAAGAAATTTTTTACGAATGTATTGCATTGTATTATGTGTTATATTTGTAAATAAATAATTTACTATATTAAATAAAATAAAATGTTTATTCTATTATCTTTTATTGTTTTATTAATGATAATGTAATTTAATGAGTTTGGTTGATTTAGTTTTGACCACCAGTGTATATATATATATATTATATTTTATATATATATATATATATAATATATATATATATATATATATATATATATATATATATATATATATATATATATATATATATGTATATATATATATAAATCGTAAATATTTCAAATTTGATATTGCTTCTCTAAATCAACATCTACCTCAAGTCTATCTAATCACATTAAAAAGATACACAAAATCGACTAGAGATAAAGAAAAACGAAACACAATGGCGGCTCTTTCTGGAAACGCAGCGATTTTGCAAAATGCGTCTACCCAAAAATTTGCAAATGCACGACTGATCGTGCAATGGTGTTGCAGAGACCTAAAGCCATTTAATATGATCGAGCAAGAGGGAATTTTGGATTACATGCAGCACGTAAAGCCGGGTTTTCAAACCCATTCGCTAATACCGTATCAATTAAAATGTATTTAAACGATTGCTCAGAACATGTGGCAATAGTTCTTGATATGTGGACAGACGCATTCAAGCGTATCAGTTACATAAACATTAGAGCCCACGTATGCAAAGAATTTGAGGCGGTTTGTATTACACTAAAGACGGGTAATTTTCCACATCCGCCGGAACCCATGGGTATAATTTTGGTCGTCTTTGGTGTTTTCAGAAGAGTTATTGGGCCTTTCGGCAAATTTTCATTAACAAATGGCCGAAGAATCGACAATAAATTGCGCAATTCTGTGTGTGTAATGCTATTTTCAATTTAAACAATCTTTTACAAAGTTGGGTCAATAGAAGAACTTGATTCGACACAATTTATAATTGGATGGTCTATATTAGCATTTAAATTAGAATTGGGCAAGTTGTTATTTATGGATTCATTGTGTATGTCCAACGGCTTATTTATATTTAAAGAAACTTCAGAGATTTCTTCATAAATGCGAACTTTTTGGGTTAAATGTTGTCTCATAAGCCTTCTTTTAAGCGATTTCTTTTTTATACCCCACGTCAATTCAAATTTAGACATTCTATTAAATATAAATAATATTCTGTAACTATATAAAATATTCATTCTATAAATATTATTTTGTTGTTTAGTTATGAGAAAATAAATCTTACACTAAAAAAACATAATGTTTAGGATAGTGTTGCACCAACTTTTTCGCAAATACCATCTTTGGTTTTCTTAGTGTATGCAGAATAGGTTGGTCTAAACAACACAAATTGGAAATAGTTATGCTCATACCCGTTCAAATTTTGCTCTATGGACTAAATATTAGTTATCAGAAAATTGGCAAAGGAATGTACGATTTTTTTTTATTAATAAATAATCCTTCGTTATATGACATTTTTATTATACAATTTATAACTTGTTAGTAAATTTCATTCAAAACTAATATCATATTAGTCATATTTTGCAAAAAGTCATGTTTTAACTCTTTACGTAAATTCTAAGAATGCTCGCAATGACTGTCCTTGCAAGTACACGTAAAATATGGAAACGGTAGGTGGAAACGATTACGTATTTACGATACACACACACATATATATATATATATATATATATATATATATATATATATATATATATATATATATATATATATATATATAAATATATATATATATATATGTGTATCAGTAAATACGTTATCGTTTCCACCTACGTTCACAATTTGAAAATTGCATTTCGTTATTGATTGAAAAATATTTTATTTAAAATTCTAAAACATGTGTTTATGTGCAGACAATTATAAAACGGGTTTATAATATTGCAGTGGATTGGACTTTGTGTATTTTTTTTACAAAATACTCAAAGATTACACAATGAATATATATATAATTTTAACTTTTATATTGGGGCCAAATTTTAGATTTTTGGGATCTTCTGAAAAGATTTTCAAAAACACATAACCATTTCTTTGGCGCACGACGATGTTATTTTTTAGAAAGTATAGATATCTAGAAAATACATACTCTCTGATCCAACGCTTGGGGTATCTTAGATCACAAAATTAAGAGGAACAATGATACAAACAAAAACACAATTTTTAACAGCATCCAAAATCCCTGGTATAATATATAAAAACAATTTGAATATTTAATAGATTCCTTACCTCGTAGATGTGCTGCAATCTTATAAAATTATGGTTATGGTGTTTTTTATTAATAAATATTTATATTTTTGTACAACAATTTGAGTTGCTTTAGTTTTGGCCACCTAAAATTTGAGATATTCTAATGAAGGCTTTAAAAGAAATTTTTTACGAATGTATTGCATTGTATTATGTGTTATATTTGTAAATAAATAATTTACTATATTAAATAAAATAAAATGTTTATTCTATTATCTTTTATTGTTTTATTAATGATAATGTAATTTAATGAGTTTGGTTGATTTAGTTTTGACCACCAGTGTATATATATATTATATATTATATATATATATATATATATATATATATATATATATATATATATATATATATATATATATATATATATATATATATATATATATATGTATATGTATATATATATATAAATCGTAAATATTTCAAATTTGATATTGCTTCTCTAAATCAACATCTACCTCAAGTCTATCTAATCACATTAAAAAGATACACAAAATCGACTAGAGATAAAGCAAAACGAAACACAATGGCGGCTCTTTCTGGAAACGCAGCGATTTTGCAAAATGCGTCTACCCAAAAATTTGCAAATGCACTACTGATCGTGCAATGGTGTTGCAGAGACCTAAAGCCATTTAATATGATCGAGCAAGAGGGAATTTTGGATTACATGCAGCACGTAAAGCCGGGTTTTCAAACCCATTCGCTAATACCGTATCAATTAAAATGTATTTAAACGATTGCTCAGAACATGTGGCAATAGTTCTTGATATGTGGACAGACGCATTCAAGCGTATCAGTTACATAAACATTAGAGCCCACGTATGCAAAGAATTTGAGGCGGTTTGTATTACACTAAAGACGGGTAATTTTCCACATCCGCCGGAACCCATGGGTATAATTTTGGTCGTCTTTGGTGTTTTCAGAAGAGTTATTGGGCCTTTCGGCAAATTTTCATTAACAAATGCCCGAAGAATCGACAATAAATTGCGCAATTCTGTGTGGGTAATGCTATTTTCAATTTAAACAATCTTTTACAAAGTTGGGTCAATAGAAGAACTTGATTCACACAATTTATAATTGGATGGTCTATATTAGCATTTAAATTTGAATTGGGCAAGTTGTTATTTATGGATTCATTGTGTATGTCCAACGGCTTATTTATATTTAAAGAAACTTCAGAGATTTCTTCATAAATGCGAACTTTTTGGGTTAAATGTTGTCTCATAAGCCTTCTTTTAAGCGATTTCTTTTTTGTACCCCACGTCAATTCAAATTTAGACATTCTATTAAATATAAATAATATTCTGTAACTATATAAAATATTCATTCTATAAATATTATTTTGTTGTTTAGTTATGAGAAAATAAATCTTACACTAAAAAAACATAATGTTTAGGATAGTGTTGCACCAACTTTTTCGCAAATACCATCTTTGGTTTTCTTAGTGTATGCAGAATAGGTTGGTCTAAACAACACAAATTGGAAATAGTTATGCTCATACCCGTTCAAATTTTGCTCTATGGACTAAATATTAGTTATCAGAAAATTAGTTGTCAGCCATCCCAAGTTTATATTGGTTTCACCATATAGGCTTGAGGTCACTGAATTTTTCAACTCAAGACATTGTTCAGCACAATGTCTTCATCACATCAAAACAACAGATTGTTAAATCAATGATAGGTGATTTTTCAACCAGTGTCATATAAATGCCTTGTATTGGATGTTGGCGTGTATATATATATATAGGTTGTTGATCCTAAGGAGGAAAAAATCGTTGAAAAACTGAATATCTAAAAAAATGAGGGTTTTTTACCAGTTAAAATATTTTCGGGGGCGTATAAGAATTAAGGTTTCTTACCTGTAAATATACGTAAATTTCGCTCGCAGCGCACTCAGTAACGTTCGGGCGTGTAAAAAAGTCGCGTTCGGGCTTATCGCGGACTTAATGTTAATCGTTTAGATTGTATCATGCGACGCTATCACACAATTTTAATGTTTGAAAATTGAAATAAAATTAATAATTAACACATTTTTCTAAGGCAGAAAACACACTTAGAACAAAGTACCTTTTATTTATCAAATATTTTTAATATGGCATATTTTCGCATTTAACGCCTGATGGCATAGGAATGTACGATTTTTTTTTATTAATAAATAATCCTTCGTTATATAACATTTTTATTATACAATTTATAACTTGTTAGTAAATTTCATTCAAAACTAATATCATATTAGTCATATTTTGCAAAAAGTCATGTTTTAACTCTTTACGTTAATTCGAAGAATGCTCGCAATGACTGTCCTTGCAAGTACACGTAAAATATGGAAACGGTAGGTGGAAACGATTACGTATTTACGATACACACACACACACATATATATATATATATATATATATATATATATATATATATATATATATATATATATGTGTGTATCAGTAAATACGTAATCGTTTCCACCTACGTTCACAATTTGAAAATTGCATTTCATTATTAATTGAAAAATATTTTATTTAAAATTCTAAAACATGTGTTTATGTGCAGACAATTTTAAAACGGGTTTATAATATTGCAGTGGATTGGACTTTATGTATTTTTTTTACAAAATACTCAAAGATTACACAATGAATATATATATGTAATTTTAACTTTTATATTGGGGCCAAATTTTAGATTTTTGGGATCTTCTGAAAAGATTTTCAAAAACACATAACCATTTCTTTGGCGCACGACGATGTTATTTTTTAGAAATTATAGATATCTAGAAAATACATACTCTCTGATCCAACGCTTGGGGTATCTTAGATCACAAAATTAAGAGGAACAATGATACAAACAAAAACACAATTTTTAACAGCATCCAAAATCCCTGGTATAATATTCCAAAAAAACAATTTGAATATTTAATAGATTCCTTACCTCGTAGATGTGCTGCAATCTTATAAAATTATGGTTATGGTGTTTTTTATTAATAAATATTTATGTTTTTGTACAACAATTTGAGTTGCTTTAGTTTTGGCCACCTAAAATTTGAGATATTTTAATCAAGGCTTTAAAAGAAATTTTTTACGAATGTATTGCATTGTATTATGTGTTATATTTGTAAAAAAATAATTTACTATATTAAATAAAATAAAATGTTTATTCTATTATCTTTTATTGTTTTATTAATGATAATGTAATTTAATGAGTTTGGTTGATTTAGTTTTGACCACCAATGTATATATATATTATATATTATATATATATATATATATATATATATATATATATATATATATATATATATATGTATATGTATATATATATATAAATCGTAAATATTTCAAATTTGATATTGCTTCTCTAAATCAACATCTACCTCAAGTCTATCTAATCACATTAAAAAGATACACAAAATCGACTAGAGATAAAGCAAAACGAAACACAATGGCGGCTCTTTCTGGAAACGCAGCGATTTTGCAAAATGCGTCTACCCAAAAATTTGCAAATGCACTACTGATCGTGCAATGGTGTTGCAGAGACCTAAAGCCATTTAATATGATCGAGCAAGAGGGAATTTTGGATTACATACAGCACGTAAAGCCGGGTTTTCAAACCCATTCGCTAATACCGTATCAATTAAAATGTATTTAAACGATTGCTCAGAACATGTGGCAATAGTTCTTGATATGTGGACAGACGCATTCAAGCGTATCAGTTACATAAACATTAGAGCCCACGTATGCAAAGAATTTGAGGCGGTTTGTATTACACTAAAGACGGGTAATTTTCCACATCCGCCGGAACCCATGGGTATAATTTTGGTCGTCTTTGGTGTTTTCAGAAGAGTTATTGGGCCTTTCGGCAAATTTTCATTAACAAATGGCCGAAGAATCGACAATAAATTGCGCAATTCTGTGTGGGTAATGCTATTTTCAATTTAAACAATCTTTTACAAAGTTGGGTCAATAGAAGAACTTGATTCACACAATTTATAATTGGATGGTCTATATTAGCATTTAAATTTGAATTGGGCAAGTTGTTATTTATGGATTCATTGTGTATGTCCAACGGCTTATTTATATTTAAAGAAACTTCAGAGATTTCTTCATAAATGCGAACTTTTTGGGTTAAATGTTGTCTCATAAGCCTTCTTTTAAGCGATTTCTTTTTTATACCCCACGTCAATTCAAATTTAGACATTCTATTAAATATAAATAATATTCTGTAACTATATAAAATATTCATTCTATAAATATTATTTTGTTGTTTAGTTATGAGAAAATAAATCTTACACTAAAAAAACATAATGTTTAGGATAGTGTTGCACCAACTTTTTCGCAAATACCATCTTTGGTTTTCTTAGTGTATGCAGAATAGGTTGGTCTAAACAACACAAATTGGAAATAGTTATGCTCATACCCGTTCAAATTTTGCTCTATGGACTAAATATTAGTTATCAGAAAATTAGTTGTCAGCCATCCCAAGTTTATATTGGTTTCACCATATAGGCTTGAGGTCACTGAATTTTTCAACTCAAGACATTGTTCAGCACAATGTCTTCATCACATCAAAACAACAGATTATTAAATCAATGATAGGTGATTTTTCAACCAGTGTCATATAAATGCCTTGTATTGGATGTTGGCGTGTATATATATATATATATATATATATATATATATATATATATATATATATATATATATATATATATATAGGTTGTTGATCCTAAGCAGGAAAAAATCGTTGAAAAACTGAATATCTAAAAAAATGAGGGTTTTTTACCAGTTAAAATATTTTCGGGGGCGTATAAGAATTAAGGTTTCTTACCTGTAAATATACGTAAATTTCGCTCGCAGCGCACTCAGTAACGTTCGGGCGTGTAAAAAAGTCGCGTTCGGGCTTATCGCGGACTTAATGTTAATCGTTTAGATTGTATCATGCGACGCTATCACACAATTTTAATGTTTGAAAATTGAAATAAAATTAATAATTAACACATTTTTCTAAGGCAGAAAACACACTTAGAACAAAGTACCTTTTATTTATCAAATATTTTTAATATGGCATATTTTCGCATTTAACGCCTGATGGCAAAGGAATGTACGATTTTTTTTTTATTAATAAATAATCCTTCGTTATATGACATTTTTATTATACAATTTATAACTTGTTAGTAAATTTCATTCAAAACTAATTTTTAGTCATATTTTGCAAAAAGTCATGTTTTAACTCTTTACGTTAATTCGAAGAATGCTCGCAATGACTGTCCTTGCAAGTACACGTAAAATATGGAAACGGTAGGTGGAAACGATTACGTATTTACGATACACACACACACATATATATATATATATATATATATATATATATATATATGTATATGTGTATCAGTAAATACGTAATCGTTTCCACCTACGTTCACAATTTGAAAATTGCATTTCATTATTGATTGAAAAATATTTTATTTAAAATTCTAAAACATGTGTTTATGTGCAGACAATTTTAAAACGGGTTTATAATATTGCAGTGGATTGGACTTTATGTATTTTTTTTACAAAATACTCAAAGATTACACAATGAATATATATATGTAATTTTAACTTTTATATTGGGGCCAAATTTTAGATTTTTGGGATCTTCTGAAAAGATTTTCAAAAACACATAACCATTTCTTTGGCGCACGACGATGTTATTTTTTAGAAATTATAGATATCTAGAAAATAAATACTCTCTGATCCAACGCTTGGGGTATCTTAGATCACAAAATTAAGAGGAACAATGATACAAACAAAAACACAATTTTTAACAGCATCCAAAATCCCTGGTATAATATTCCAAAAAAACAATTTGAATATTTAATAGATTCCTTACATCGTAGATGTGCTGCAATCTTATAAAATTATGGTTATGGTGTTTTTTATTAATAAATATTTATGTTTTTGTACAACAATTTGAGTTGCTTTAGTTTTGGCCACCTAAAATTTGAGATATTTTAATCAAGGCTTTAAAAGAAATTTTTTACGAATGTATTGCATTGTATTATGTGTTATATTTGTAAAAAAATAATTTACTATATTAAATAAAATAAAATGTTTATTCTATTATCTTTTATTGTTTTATTAATGATAATGTAATTTAATGAGTTTGGTTGATTTAGTTTTGACCACCAGTGTATATATATATTATATATTATATATTATATATTATATATATATATATATATATATATATATATATATATATATATATATATATATATATGTATGTATTTTCAAACCCATTCGCTAATACCGTATCAATTAAAATGTATTTAAACGATTGCTCAGAATATGTGGCAATAGTTCTTGATATGTGGACAGACGCATTCAAGCGTATCAGTTACATAAACATTAGAGCCCACGTATGCAAAGAATTTGAGGCGGTTTGTATTATACTAAAGACGGGTAATTTTCCACATCCGCCGGAACCCATGGGTATAATTTTGGTCGTCTTTGGTGTTTTCAGAAGAGTTATTGGGCCTTTCGGCAAATTTTCATTAACAAATGGCCGAAGAATCGACAATAAATTGCGCAATTCTGTGTGGGTAATGCTATTTTCAATTTAAACAATCTTTTACAAAGTTGGGTCAATAGAAGAACTTGATTCGACACAATTTATAATTGGATGGTCTATATTAGCATTTAAATTTGAATTGGGCAAGTTGTTATTTATGGATTCATTGTGTATGTCCAACGGCTTATTTATATTTAAAGAAACTTAAGAGATTTCTTCATAAATGCGAACTTTTTGGGTTAAATGTTGTCTCATAAGCCTTCTTTTAAGCGATTTCTTTTTTATACCCCACTTCAATTCAAATTTAGACATTCTATTAAATATAAATAATATTCTGTAACTATATAAAATATTCATTCTATAAATATTATTTTGTTGTTTAGTTATGAGAAAATAAATCTTACACTAAAAAAACATAATGTTTAGGATAGTGTTGCACCAACTTTTTCGCAAATACCATCTTTGGTTTTCTTAGTGTATGCAGAATAGGTTGGTCTAAACAACACAAATTGGAAATAGTTATGCTCATACCCGTTCAAATTTTGCTCTATGGACTAAATATTAGTTATCAGAAAATTAGTTGTCAGCCATCCCAAGTTTATATTGGTTTCACCATATAGGCTTGAGGTCACTGAATTTTTCAACTCAAGACATTGTTCAGCACAATGTCTTCATCACATCAAAACAACAGTTTATTAAATCAATGATAGGTGATTTTTCAACCAGTGTCATATAAATGCCTTGTATTGGCTGTTGGCGTGTATATATATATATATAGGTTGTTGATCCTAAGGAGGAAAAAATCGTTGAAAAACTGAATATCTAAAAAAATTAAGGTGTTTTACCAGTTAAAATGTTTTCGGGGGCGTATAAGAATTAAAGTTTCTTACCTGTAAATATACGTAAATTTCGCTCGCAGCGCACTCAGTAACGTTCGGGCGTGTAAAAAAGTCGCGTTCGGGCTTATCGCGGACTTAATGTTAATGGTTTAGATTGTATCATGCGACGCTATCACACAATTTTAATGTTTGAAAATTGAAATAAAATTAATAATTAACACATTTTTCTAAGGCAGAAAACACACTTAGAACAAAGTACCTTTTATTTATCAAATATTTTTAATATGGCATATTTTCGCATTTAACGCCTGATGGCAAAGGAATGTACGATTTTTTTTTTATTAATAAATAATCCTTCGTTATATAACATTTTTATTATACAATTTATAACTTGTTAGTAAATTTCATTCAAAACTAATATCATATTAGTCATATTTTGCAAAAAGTCATGTTTTAACTCTTTACGTTAATTCGAAGAATGCTCGCAATGACTGTCCTTGCAAGTACACGTAAAATATGGAAACGGTAGGTGGAAACGATTACGTATTTACGATACACACACACACACATATATATATATATATATATATATATATATATATATATATATATATATATGTGTGTATCAGTAAATACGTAATCGTTTCCACCTACGTTCACAATTTGAAAATTGCATTTCATTATTGATTGAAAAATATTTTATTTAAAATTCTAAAACATGTGTTTATGTGCAGACAATTTTAAAACGGGTTTATAATATTGCAGTGGATTGGACTTTATGTATTTTTTTTACAAAATACTCAAAGATTACACAATGAATATATATATGTAATTTTAACTTTTATATTGGGGCCAAATTTTAGATTTTTGGGATCTTCTGAAAAGATTTTCAAAAACACATAACCATTTCTTTGGCGCACGACGATGTTATTTTTTAGAAATTATAGATATCTAGAAAATACATACTCTCTGATCCAACGCTTGGGGTATCTTAGATCACAAAATTAAGAGGAACAATGATACAAACAAAAACACAATTTTTAACAGCATCCAAAATCCCTGGTATAATATTCCAAAAAAACAATTTGAATATTTAATAGATTCCTTACCTCGTAGATGTGCTGCAATCTTATAAAATTATGGTTATGGTGTTTTTTATTAATAAATATTTATGTTTTTGTACAACAATTTGAGTTGCTTTAGTTTTGGCCACCTAAAATTTGAGATATTTTAATCAAGGCTTTAAAAGAAATTTTTTACGAATGTATTGCATTGTATTATGTGTTATATTTGTAAAAAAATAATTTACTATATTAAATAAAATAAAATGTTTATTCTATTATCTTTTATTGTTTTATTAATGATAATGTAATTTAATGAGTTTGGTTGATTTAGTTTTGACCACCAATGTATATATATATTATATATTATATATATATATATATATATATATATATATATATATATATATATATATATGTATGTATTTTCAAACCCATTCGCTAATACCGTATCAATTAAAATGTATTTAAACGATTGCTCAGAATATGTGGCAATAGTTCTTGATATGTGGACAGACGCATTCAAGCGTATCAGTTACATAAACATTAGAGCCCACGTATGCAAAGAATTTGAGGCGGTTTGTATTATACTAAAGACGGGTAATTTTCCACATCCGCCGGAACCCATGGGTATAATTTTGGTCGTCTTTGGTGTTTTCAGAAGAGTTATTGGGCCTTTCGGCAAATTTTCATTAACAAATGGCCGAAGAATCGACAATAAATTGCGCAATTCTGTGTGGGTAATGCTATTTTCAATTTAAACAATCTTTTACAAAGTTGGGTCAATAGAAGAACTTGATTCGACACAATTTATAATTGGATGGTCTATATTAGCATTTAAATTTGAATTGGGCAAGTTGTTATTTATGGATTCATTGTGTATGTCCAACGGCTTATTTATATTTAAAGAAACTTAAGAGATTTCTTCATAAATGCGAACTTTTTGGGTTAAATGTTGTCTCATAAGCCTTCTTTTAAGCGATTTCTTTTTTATACCCCACTTCAATTCAAATTTAGACATTCTATTAAATATAAATAATATTCTGTAACTATATAAAATATTCATTCTATAAATATTATTTTGTTGTTTAGTTATGAGAAAATAAATCTTACACTAAAAAAACATAATGTTTAGGATAGTGTTGCACCAACTTTTTCGCAAATACCATCTTTGGTTTTCTTAGTGTATGCAGAATAGGTTGGTCTAAACAACACAAATTGGAAATAGTTATGCTCATACCCGTTCAAATTTTGCTCTATGGACTAAATATTAGTTATCAGAAAATTAGTTGTCAGCCATCCCAAGTTTATATTGGTTTCACCATATAGGCTTGAGGTCACTGAATTTTTCAACTCAAGACATTGTTCAGCACAATGTCTTCATCACATCAAAACAACAGTTTATTAAATCAATGATAGGTGATTTTTCAACCAGTGTCATATAAATGCCTTGTATTGGCTGTTGGCGTGTATATATATATATATAGGTTGTTGATCCTAAGGAGGAAAAAATCGTTGAAAAACTGAATATCTAAAAAAATTAAGGTGTTTTACCAGTTAAAATGTTTTCGGGGGCGTATAAGAATTAAAGTTTCTTACCTGTAAATATACGTAAATTTCGCTCGCAGCGCACTCAGTAACGTTCGGGCGTGTAAAAAAGTCGCGTTCGGGCTTATCGCGGACTTAATGTTAATGGTTTAGATTGTATCATGCGACGCTATCACACAATTTTAATGTTTGAAAATTGAAATAAAATTAATAATTAACACATTTTTCTAAGGCAGAAAACACACTTAGAACAAAGTACCTTTTATTTATCAAATATTTTTAATATGGCATATTTTCGCATTTAACGCCTGATGGCAAAGGAATGTACGATTTTTTTTTTATTAATAAATAATCCTTCGTTATATAACATTTTTATTATACAATTTATAACTTGTTAGTAAATTTCATTCAAAACTAATATCATATTAGTCATATTTTGCAAAAAGTCATGTTTTAACTCTTTACGTTAATTCGAAGAATGCTCGCAATGACTGTCCTTGCAAGTACACGTAAAATATGGAAACGGTAGGTGGAAACGATTACGTATTTACGATACACACACACACACATATATATATATATATATATATATATATATATATATATATATATATATATATATATATATATATGTGTATCAGTAAATACGTAATCGTTTCCACCTACGTTCACAATTTGAAAATTGCATTTCATTATTGATTGAAAAATATTTTATTTAAAATTCTAAAACATGTGTTTATGTGCAGACAATTTTAAAACGGGTTTATAATATTGCAGTGGATTGGACTTTATGTATTTTTTTTACAAAATACTCAAAGATTACACAATGAATATATATATGTAATTTTAACTTTTATATTGGGGCCAAATTTTAGATTTTTGGGATCTTCTGAAAAGATTTTCAAAAACACATAACCATTTCTTTGGCGCACGACGATGTTATTTTTTAGAAATTATAGATATCTAGAAAATACATACTCTCTGATCCAACGCTTGGGGTATCTTAGATCACAAAATTAAGAGGAACAATGATACAAACAAAAACACAATTTTTAACAGCATCCAAAATCCCTGGTATAATATTCCAAAAAAACAATTTGAATATTTAATAGATTCCTTACCTCGTAGATGTGCTGCAATCTTATAAAATTATGGTTATGGTGTTTTTTATTAATAAATATTTATGTTTTTGTACAACAATTTGAGTTGCTTTAGTTTTGGCCACCTAAAATTTGAGATATTTTAATCAAGGCTTTAAAAGAAATTTTTTACGAATGTATTGCATTGTATTATGTGTTATATTTGTAAAAAAATAATTTACTATATTAAATAAAATAAAATGTTTATTCTATTATCTTTTATTGTTTTATTAATGATAATGTAATTTAATGAGTTTGGTTGATTTAGTTTTGACCACCAATGTATATATATATTATATATTATATATATATATATATATATATATATATATATATATATATATATATATATATATATATATATATATATATATATATATATGTATATGTATATATATATATAAATCGTAAATATTTCAAATTTGATATTGCTTCTCTAAATCAACATCTACCTCAAGTCTATCTAATCACATTAAAAAGATACACAAAATCGACTAGAGATAAAGCAAAACGAAACACAATGGCGGCTCTTTCTGGAAACGCAGCGATTTTGCAAAATGCGTCTACCCAAAAATTTGCAAATGCACTACTGATCGTGCAATGGTGTTGCAGAGACCTAAAGCCATTTAATATGATCGAGCAAGAGGGAATTTTGGATTACATACAGCACGTAAAGCCGGGTTTTCAAACCCATTCGCTAATACCGTATCAATTAAAATGTATTTAAACGATTGCTCAGAACATGTGGCAATAGTTCTTGATATGTGGACAGACGCATTCAAGCGTATCAGTTACATAAACATTAGAGCCCACGTATGCAAAGAATTTGAGGCGGTTTGTATTACACTAAAGACGGGTAATTTTCCACATCCGCCGGAACCCATGGGTATAATTTTGGTCGTCTTTGGTGTTTTCAGAAGAGTTATTGGGCCTTTCGGCAAATTTTCATTAACAAATGGCCGAAGAATCGACAATAAATTGCGCAATTCTGTGTGGGTAATGCTATTTTCAATTTAAACAATCTTTTACAAAGTTGGGTCAATAGAAGAACTTGATTCACACAATTTATAATTGGATGGTCTATATTAGCATTTAAATTTGAATTGGGCAAGTTGTTATTTATGGATTCATTGTGTATGTCCAACGGCTTATTTATATTTAAAGAAACTTCAGAGATTTCTTCATAAATGCGAACTTTTTGGGTTAAATGTTGTCTCATAAGCCTTCTTTTAAGCGATTTCTTTTTTATACCCCACGTCAATTCAAATTTAGACATTCTATTAAATATAAATAATATTCTGTAACTATATAAAATATTCATTCTATAAATATTATTTTGTTGTTTAGTTATGAGAAAATAAATCTTACACTAAAAAAACATAATGTTTAGGATAGTGTTGCACCAACTTTTTCGCAAATACCATCTTTGGTTTTCTTAGTGTATGCAGAATAGGTTGGTCTAAACAACACAAATTGGAAATAGTTATGCTCATACCCGTTCAAATTTTGCTCTATGGACTAAATATTAGTTATCAGAAAATTAGTTGTCAGCCATCCCAAGTTTATATTGGTTTCACCATATAGGCTTGAGGTCACTGAATTTTTCAACTCAAGACATTGTTCAGCACAATGTCTTCATCACATCAAAACAACAGATTATTAAATCAATGATAGGTGATTTTTCAACCAGTGTCATATAAATGCCTTGTATTGGATGTTGGCGTGTATATATATATATATATATATATATATATATATATATATATATATATAGGTTGTTGATCCTAAGCAGGAAAAAATCGTTGAAAAACTGAATATCTAAAAAAATGAGGGTTTTTTACCAGTTAAAATATTTTCGGGGGCGTATAAGAATTAAGGTTTCTTACCTGTAAATATACGTAAATTTCGCTCGCAGCGCACTCAGTAACGTTCGGGCGTGTAAAAAAGTCGCGTTCGGGCTTATCGCGGACTTAATGTTAATCGTTTAGATTGTATCATGCGACGCTATCACACAATTTTAATGTTTGAAAATTGAAATAAAATTAATAATTAACACATTTTTCTAAGGCAGAAAACACACTTAGAACAAAGTACCTTTTATTTATCAAATATTTTTAATATGGCATATTTTCGCATTTAACGCCTGATGGCAAAGGAATGTACGATTTTTTTTTTATTAATAAATAATCCTTCGTTATATGACATTTTTATTATACAATTTATAACTTGTTAGTAAATTTCATTCAAAACTAATTTTTAGTCATATTTTGCAAAAAGTCATGTTTTAACTCTTTACGTTAATTCGAAGAATGCTCGCAATGACTGTCCTTGCAAGTACACGTAAAATATGGAAACGGTAGGTGGAAACGATTACGTATTTACGATACACACACACACATATATATATATATATATATATATATATATGTATATGTGTATCAGTAAATACGTAATCGTTTCCACCTACGTTCACAATTTGAAAATTACATTTCATTATTGATTGAAAAATATTTTATTTAAAATTCTAAAACATGTGTTTATGTGCAGACAATTTTAAAACGGGTTTATAATATTGCAGTGGATTGGACTTTATGTATTTTTTTTACAAAATACTCAAAGATTACACAATGAATATATATATGTAATTTTAACTTTTATATTGGGGCCAAATTTTAGATTTTTGGGATCTTCTGAAAAGATTTTCAAAAACACATAACCATTTCTTTGGCGCACGACGATGTTATTTTTTAGAAATTATAGATATCTAGAAAATAAATACTCTCTGATCCAACGCTTGGGGTATCTTAGATCACAAAATTAAGAGGAACAATGATACAAACAAAAACACAATTTTTAACAGCATCCAAAATCCCTGGTATAATATTCCAAAAAAACAATTTGAATATTTAATAGATTCCTTACATCGTAGATGTGCTGCAATCTTATAAAATTATGGTTATGGTGTTTTTTATTAATAAATATTTATGTTTTTGTACAACAATTTGAGTTGCTTTAGTTTTGGCCACCTAAAATTTGAGATATTTTAATCAAGGCTTTAAAAGAAATTTTTTACGAATGTATTGCATTGTATTATGTGTTATATTTGTAAAAAAATAATTTACTATATTAAATAAAATAAAATGTTTATTCTATTATCTTTTATTGTTTTATTAATGATAATGTAATTTAATGAGTTTGGTTGATTTAGTTTTGACCACCAGTGTATATATATATTATATATTATATATTATATATTATATATATATATATATATATATATATATATATATATATATATATATATATATATATATATATATGTATGTATTTTCAAACCCATTCGCTAATACCGTATCAATTAAAATGTATTTAAACGATTGCTCAGAATATGTGGCAATAGTTCTTGATATGTGGACAGACGCATTCAAGCGTATCAGTTACATAAACATTAGAGCCCACGTATGCAAAGAATTTGAGGCGGTTTGTATTATACTAAAGACGGGTAATTTTCCACATCCGCCGGAACCCATGGGTATAATTTTGGTCGTCTTTGGTGTTTTCAGAAGAGTTATTGGGCCTTTCGGCAAATTTTCATTAACAAATGGCCGAAGAATCGACAATAAATTGCGCAATTCTGTGTGGGTAATGCTATTTTCAATTTAAACAATCTTTTACAAAGTTGGGTCAATAGAAGAACTTGATTCGACACAATTTATAATTGGATGGTCTATATTAGCATTTAAATTTGAATTGGGCAAGTTGTTATTTATGGATTCATTGTGTATGTCCAACGGCTTATTTATATTTAAAGAAACTTAAGAGATTTCTTCATAAATGCGAACTTTTTGGGTTAAATGTTGTCTCATAAGCCTTCTTTTAAGCGATTTCTTTTTTATACCCCACTTCAATTCAAATTTAGACATTCTATTAAATATAAATAATATTCTGTAACTATATAAAATATTCATTCTATAAATATTATTTTGTTGTTTAGTTATGAGAAAATAAATCTTACACTAAAAAAACATAATGTTTAGGATAGTGTTGCACCAACTTTTTCGCAAATACCATCTTTGGTTTTCTTAGTGTATGCAGAATAGGTTGGTCTAAACAACACAAATTGGAAATAGTTATGCTCATACCCGTTCAAATTTTGCTCTATGGACTAAATATTAGTTATCAGAAAATTAGTTGTCAGCCATCCCAAGTTTATATTGGTTTCACCATATAGGCTTGAGGTCACTGAATTTTTCAACTCAAGACATTGTTCAGCACAATGTCTTCATCACATCAAAACAACAGTTTATTAAATCAATGATAGGTGATTTTTCAACCAGTGTCATATAAATGCCTTGTATTGGCTGTTGGCGTGTATATATATATATATAGGTTGTTGATCCTAAGGAGGAAAAAATCGTTGAAAAACTGAATATCTAAAAAAATTAAGGTGTTTTACCAGTTAAAATGTTTTCGGGGGCGTATAAGAATTAAAGTTTCTTACCTGTAAATATACGTAAATTTCGCTCGCAGCGCACTCAGTAACGTTTGGGCGTGTAAAAAAGTCGCGTTCGGGCTTATCGCGGTCTTAATGTTAATCGTTTAGATTGTATCATGCGACGCTATCACACAATTTTAATGTTTGAAAATTGAAATAAAATTAATAATTAACACATTTTTCTAAGGCAGAAAACACACTTAGAACAAAGTACCTTTTATTTATCAAATATTTTTAATATTGCATATTTTCGCATTTAACGCCTGATGGCAAAGGAATGTACGATTTTTTTTATTAATAAATAATCCTTCGTTATATGACATTTTTATTATACAATTTATAACTTGTTAGTAAATTTTATTCAAAACTAATATCATATTAGTCATATTTTGCAAAAAGTCATGTTTTAACTCTTTACGTAAATTCGAAGAATGCTCGCAATGACTGTCCTTGCAAGTACACGTAAAATATGGAAACGGTAGGTGGAAACGATTACGTATTTACGATACACACACACACACACACACACATATATATATATATATATATATATATATATATATATATATATATATATATATATATATATATATATATATATGTGTATCAGTAAATACGTAATCGTTTCCACCTACGTTCACAATTTGAAAATTGCATTTCGTTATTGATTGAAAAATATTTTATTTAAAATTCTAAAACATGTGTTTATGTGCAGACAATTTTAAAACGGGTTTATAATATTGCAGTGGATTGGACTTTGTGTATTTTTTTTACAAAATACTCAAAGATTACACAATGAATATATATATATAATTTTAACTTTTATATTGGGGCCAAATTTTAGATTTTTGGGATCTTCTGAAAAGATTTTCAAAAACACATAACCATTTCTTTGGCGCACGACGATGTTATTTTTTAGAAATTATAGATATCTAGAAAATACATACTCTCTGATCCAACGCTTGGGGTATCTTAGATCACAAAATTAAGAGGAACAATGATACAAACAAAAACACAATTTTTAACAGCATCCAAAATCCCTGATATAATATTCCAAAAAAACAATTTGAATATTTAATAGATTCCTTACCTCGTAGATGTGCTGCAATCTTATGAAATTATGGTTATGGTGTTTTTTATTAATAAATATTTATGTTTTTGTACAACAATTTGAGTTGCTTTAGTTTTGGCCACCTAAAATTTGAGATATTTTAATCAAGGCTTTAAAAGAAATTTTTTACGAATGTATTGCATTGTATTATGTGTTATATTTGTAAATAAATAATTTACTATATTAAATAAAATAAAATGTTTATTCTATTATCTTTTATTGTTTTATTAATGATAATGTAATTTAATGAGTTTGGTTGATTTAGTTTTGACCAACAGTGTATATATATATTATATATTATATATATATTTCCAATTTGATATTGCTTCTCTAAATCAACATCTACCTCAAGTCTATCTAATCACATTAAAAAAATACACAAAATCGACTTTGTGTCGAAAACTAGAGATAAAGCAAAACGAAACACAATGGCGGCTCTTTCTGGAAACGCAGCGATTTTGCAAAATGCGTCTACCCAAAAATTAGCAAATGCACGACTGATCGTGCAATGGTGTTGCAGAGACCTAAAGCCATTTAATATGATCGAGCAAGAGGGAATTTTGAATTACATGCAGCACGTAAAGCCGGGTTTTCAAACCCATTCGCTAATACCGTATCAAATGCGGCATTAGATGACGTGTATACAATGTACGAAAACATAATTAAAATGTATTTAAACGATTGCTCAGAACATGTGGCAATAGTTCTTGATATGTGGACAGACGCATTCAAGCGTATCAGTCCACGTATGCAAAGAATTTGAGGCGGTTTGTATTACACTAAAGACGGGTAATTTTCCACATCCGCCGGAACCCATGGGTATAATTCGTCTTTGGTGTTTTCAGAAGAGTTATTGGGCCTTTCGGCAAATTTTCATTAACAAATGGCCGAAGAATCGACAATAAATTGCGCAATTCTGTGTGGGTAATGCTATTTTCAATTTAAACAATCTTTTACAAAGTTGGGTCAATAGAAGAACTTGATTCAACACAATTTATAATTGGATGGTCTATATTAGCATTTAAATTTGAATTGGGCACGTTGTTATTCAGAGATTTCTTCATAAATGCGAACTTTTTGGGTTAAATGTTGTCTCATAAGCCTTCTTTTAAGCGATTTCTTTTTTATACCCCACGTCAATTCAAATTTAGACATTCTATTAAATATAAATAATATTCTGTAACTATATAAAATATTATTTTGTTGTTTAGTTATGAGAAAATAAATCTTACACTAAAAAAACATAATGTTTAGGATAGTGTTGCACCAACTTTTTCGCAAATACCATCTTTGGTTTTCTTAGTGTATGCAGAATATGTTGGTCTAAACAACACAAATTGGAAATAGTTATGCTCATACCCGTTCAAATTTTGCTCTATGGACTAAATATTAGTTATCAGAAAATTAGTTGTCAGCCATCCCAAGTTTATATTGGTTTCACCATATAGGCAGGCTTGAGGTCACTGAATTTTTCAACTCAAGACATTGTTCAGCACAATGTCTTCATCACATCAAAACAACAGTTTATTAAATCAATGATAGGTGATTTTTCAACCAGTGTCATATAAATGCCTTGTATTGGATGTTGGCGTGTATATATATATATATAGGTTGTTGATCCTAAGGAGGAAAAAATCGTTGAAAAACTGAATATCTAAAAAAATTAAGGTGTTTTACCAGTTAAAATGTTTTCGGGGGCGTATAAGAATTAAAGTTTCTTACCTGTAAATATACGTAAATTTCGCTCCCAGCGCACTCAGTAACGTTCGGGCGTGTAAAAAAGTCGCGTTCGGGCTTATCGCGGACTTAATGTTAATCGTTTAGATTGTATCATGCGACGCTATCACACAATTTTAATGTTTGAAAATTGAAATAAAATTAATAATTAACACATTTTTCTAAGGCAGAAAACACACTTAGAACAAAGTACCTTTTATTTATCAAATATTTTTAATATTGCATATTTTCGCATTTAACGCCTGATGGCAAAGGAATGTACGATTTTTTTTATTAATAAATAATCCTTCGTTATATGACATTTTTATTATACAATTTATAACTTGTTAGTAAATTTTATTCAAAACTAATAACATATTAGTCATATTTTGCAAAAAGTCATGTTTTAACTCTTTACGTAAATTCGAAGAATGCTCGCAATGACTGTCCTTGCAAGTACACGTAAAATATGGAAACGGTAGGTGGAAACGATTACGTATTTACGATACACACACACACACATATATATATATATATATATATATATATATATATATATATATATATATATATATATATGTATCAGTAAATACGTAATCGTTTCCACCTACGTTCACAATTTGAAAATTGTATTTCGTTATTGATTGAAAAATATTTTATTTAAAATTCTAAAACATGTGTTTATGTGCAGACAATTTTAAAACGGGTTTATAATATTGCAGTGGATTGGACTTTGAGTATTTTTTTTACAAAATACTCAAAGATTACACAATGAATATATATATATAATTTTAACTTTTATATTGGGGCCAAATTTTAGATTTTTGGGATCTTCTGAAAAGATTTTCAAAAACACATAACCATTTCTTTGGCGCACGACGATGTTATTTTTTAGAAATTATAGATATCTAGAAAATACATACTCTCTGATCCAACGCTTGGGGTATCTTAGATCACAAAATTAAGAGGAACAATGATACAAACAAAAACACAATTTTTAACAGCATCCAAAATCCCTGATATAATATTCCAAAAAAACAATTTGAATATTTAATAGATTCCTTACCTCGTAGATGTGCTGCAATCTTATGAAATTATGGTTATGGTGTTTTTTATTAATAAATATTTATGTTTTTGTACAACAATTTGAGTTGCTTTAGTTTTGGCCACCTAAAATTTGAGATATTTTAATCAAGGCTTTAAAAGAAATTTTTTACGAATGTATTGCATTGTATTATGTGTTATATTTGTAAATAAATAATTTACTATATTAAATAAAATAAAATGTTTATTCTATTATCTTTTATTGTTTTATTAATGATAATGTAATTTAATGAGTTTGGTTGATTTAGTTTTGACCAACAGTGTATATATATATTATATAATATATATATATTTCCAATTTGATATTGCTTCTCTAAATCAACATCTACCTCAAGTCTATCTAATCACATTAAAAAAATACACAAAATCGACTTTGTGTCGAAAACTAGAGATAAAGCAAAACGAAACACAATGGCGGCTCTTTCTGGAAACGCAGCGATTTTGCAAAATGCGTCTACCCAAAAATTTGCAAATGCACGACTGATCGTGCAATGGTGTTGCAGAGACCTAAAGCCATTTAATATGATCGAGCAAGAGGGAATTTTGAATTACATGCAGCACGTAAAGCCGGGTTTTCAAACCCATTCGCTAATACCGTATCAAATGCGGCATTAGATGACGTGTATACAATGTACGAAAACATAATTAAAATGTATTTAAACGATTGCTCAGAACATGTGGCAATAGTTCTTGATATGTGGACAGACGCATTCAAGCGTATCAGTCCACGTATGCAAAGAATTTGAGGCGGTTTGTATTACACTAAAGACGGGTAATTTTCCACATCCGCCGGAACCCATGGGTATAATTTTGGTCGTCTTTGGTGTTTTCAGAAGAGTTATTGGGCCTTTCGGCAAATTTTCATTAACAAATGGCCGAAGAATCGACAATAAATTGCGCAATTCTGTGTGGGTAATGCTATTTTCAATTTAAACAATCTTTTACAAAGTTGGGTCAATAGAAGAACTTGATTCAACACAATTTATAATTGGATGGTCTATATTAGCAATTAAATTTGAATTGGGCAAGTTGTTATTCAGAGATTTCTTCATAAATGCGAACTTTTTGGGTTAAATGTTGTCTCATAAGCCTTCTTTTAAGCGATTTCTTTTTTATACCCCACGTCAATTCAAATTTAGACATTCTATTAAATATAAATAATATTCTGTAACTATATAAAATATTCATTCTATAAATATTATTTTGTTGTTTAGTTATGAGAAAATAAATCTTACACTAAAAAAACATAATGTTTAGGATAGTGTTGCACCAACTTTTTCGCAAATACCATCTTTGGTTTTCTTAGTGTATGCAGAATAGGTTGGTCTAAACAACACAAATTGGAAATAGTTATGCTCATACCCGTTCAAATTTTGCTCTATGGACTAAATATTAGTTATCAGAAAATTAGTTGTCAGCCATCCCAAGTTTATATTGGTTTCACCATATAGGCTTGAGGTCACTGAATTTTTCAACTCAAGACATTGTTCAGCACAATGTCTTCATCACATCAAAACAAAAGATTATTAAATCAATGATAGGTGATTTTTCAACCAGTGTTATATAAATGCCTTATATATATATATATATATATATATATATATATATATATATATATATATATATAGGTTGTTGATCATAAGGATGAAAAATCGTTGAAAAACTGAATATCTTAAAAATGAGGGTTTTTACCTGTTAAAATGTGTTCGGGGGCGTATATGAATTTCGCTCGGGCGTATATCGAAGGTGAATGCGTAGAAGAGTTACGTTCAGGCGTATCGCGAAAGCAAATAACTGCTCGGCGCGCACTCAGTTGCAGGTTGTTGATCCTAAGGAGGAAAAAATCGTTGAAAACCTGAATATCTAATGAGGGTTTTTTACCAGTTAAAATGTTTTCGGGGGCGTATAAGAATTTCGCTCGGGCGTATACAGAAGGTGAATGCGTAAAAGAGTTACGTTCGGGCGTATTGCGAAAGCAAATAACTGCTGGGCGCGCACTCAGTTGCAGGTTGTTGATCCTAAGGATGAGAAATATTTAAAATACTAAATAGCTAAAAATTAAGGTTTCTTACCTCTAAATATACGTAAATTTCGCTCGCAGCGCACTCAGTAACGTTCGGGCGTGTAAAAAAGTCGCGTTCGGGCTTATCTCGGACTTAATGTTAATCGTTTAGATTGTATCATGCGACGCTATCACACAATTTTAATGTTTGAAAATTGAAATAAAATTAATAATTAACACATTTTTCTAAGGCAGCAAACACACTTAGAACAAAGTACCTTTTATTTATCAAATATTTTTAATATGGCATATTTTCGCATTTAACGCCTAATGGCAAAGGAATGTACGATTTTTTTTATTAATAAATAATCCTTCGCTATATGACATTTTTATTATACAATTTATAACTTGTTAGTAAATTTCATTCAAAACTAATATCATATTAGTCATATTTTGCAAAAAGTCATGTTTTAACTCTTTACGTAAATTCTAAGAATGCTCGCAATGACTGGCCTTGCAAGTACACGTAAAATATGGAAACGGTAGGTGGAAACGATTACGTATTTACGACACACACACACATATATATATATATATATATATATATATATATATATATATATATATATATATATATATATATATATATATATATATATATATATATATATTATATATATAAATATATATATATATATAAATATATATATATATATATATGTGTGTATCAGTAAATACGTAATCGTTTCCACCTACGTTCACAATTTGAAAATTGCATTTCGTTATTGATTGAAAAATATTTTATTTAAAATTCTAAAACATGTGTTTATGTGCAGACAATTTTAAAACGGGTTTATAATATTGCAGTGGATTGGACTTTGTGTATTTTTTTTTACAAAATACTCAAGGATTACACAATGAATATATATATAATTTTAACTTTTATGTTGGGGCCAAATTTTAGATTTTTGGGATCTTCTGAAAAGATTTTCAAAAACACATAACCATTTCTTTGGCGCACGACGATGTTATTTTTTAGAAAGTATAGATATCTAGAAAATACATACTCTCTGATCCAACGCTTGGGGTATCTTAGGTCACAAAATTAAGAGGAACAATGATACAAACAAAAACACAATTTTTAACAGCATCCAAAATCCCTGGTATAATATTCCAAAAAAACAATTTGAATATTTAATAGATTCCTTACCTCGTAGATGTGCTGCAATCTTATAAAATTATGGTTATGGTGTTTTTTTATTAATAAATATTTATGTTTTTGTACAACAATTTGAGTTGCTTTAGTTTTGGCCACCTAAATTTTGAGATATTTTAATCAAGTCTTTATAAGAATTTTTTTACGAATGTATTGCATTGTATAATGTGTTATATTTGTAAATAAATAATTTACTATATTAAATAAAATAAAATGTTTATTCTATTATCTTTTATTGTTTTATTAATGATAATGTAATTTAATGAGTTTGGTTGCTTTAGTTTTGACCACCAGTGTATATATATTATATATATATATATATATATATATATATATATATATATATATATATATATATATATAAATCGTTAATATTTCCAATTTGATATTGCTTCTCTAAATCAACATCTACCTCAAGTCTATCTAATCACATTAAAAAGATACACAAAATCGACTTTGTGTCGAAAACTAGAGATAAAGCAAAACGAAACACAATGGCGGCTCTTTCTGGAAACGCAGCGATTTTGCAAAATGCGTCTACCCAAAAATTTGCAAATGCACGACTGATCGTGCAATGGTGTTGCAGAGACCTAAAGCCATTTAATATGATCGAGCAAGAGGGAATTTTGGATTACATGCAGCACGTAAAGCCGGGTTTTCAAACCCATTCGCTAATACCGTATCAATTAAAATGTATTTAAACGATTGCTCAGAACATGTGGCAATAGTTCTTGATATGTGGACAGACGCATTCAAGCGTATCAGTTACATAAACATTAGAGCCCACGTATGCAAAGAATTTGAGGCGGTTTGTATTACACTAAAGACGGGTAATTTTCCACATCCGCCGGAACCCATGGGTATAATTTTGGTCGTCTTTGGTGTTATCAGAAGAGTTATTGGGCCTTTCGGCAAATTTTCATTAACAAATGGCCGAAGAATCGACAATAAATTTCGCAATTCTGTGTGGGTAATGCTATTTTCAATTTAAACAATCTTTTACAAAGTTGGGTCAATAGAAGAACTTGATTCGACACAATTTATAATTGGATGGTCTATATTAGCATTTAAATTTGAATTGGGCAAGTTGTTATTTATGGATTCATTGTGTATGTCCAACGGCTTATTTATATTTAAAGAAACTTCAGAGATTTCTTCATAAATGCGAACTTTTTGGGTTAAATGTTGTCTCATAAGCCTTCTTTTAAGCGATTTCTTTTTTATACCCCACGTCAATTCAAATTTAGACATTCTATTAAATATAAATAATATTCTGTAACTATATAAAATATTCATTCTATAAATATTATTTTGTTGTTTAGTTATGAGAAAATAAATCTTACACTAAAAAAACATAATGTTTAGGATAGTGTTGCACCAACTTTTTCGCAAATACCATCTTTGGTTTTCTTAGTGTATGCAGAATAGGTTGGTCTAAACAACACAAATTGGAAATAGTTTATATTGGTTTCACCATATAGGCTTGAGGTCACTGAATTTTTTTTTTTTTATTTTTATATATATATATATATATATATATATATATATATATATATATATAGGTTGTTGATCCTAATAATGAAAAATCGTTGAAAAACTGAATATCTTAAAAATAAGGGTTTTTTACCTGTTAAAATGTGTTCGGGGGCGTATAAGAATTTCGATCGGGCGTATATCGAAGGTGAATGCGTAGAAGAGTTACGTTCGGGCGTATCGCGAAAGCAAAAAACTGCTCGGCGTGCACTCAGTTGCAGGTTGTTGATCCTAAGGATGAAAAAATCGTTGAAAAACTGAATATCTACAAAATGAGGGTTTTTTACCAGTTAAAATGTTTTCGGGGGCGTATAAGAATTTCGCTCGGGCGTATACAGAAGGTGAATGCGTAAAAGAGTTACGTTCGGGCGTATTGCGAAAGCAAATAACTGCTGGGCGCGCACTCAGTTGCAGGTTGTTGATCCGAAGGATGAGAAATAGATAAAATATTAATAACTAAAAATTAAGGTTTCTTACCTGTAAATATACGAAAATTTCGCTCGCAGCGCACTCAGTAACGTTCGGGCGTGTAAAAAAGTCGCGTTCGGGCGTGTAAAAAAGTCGCGTTCGGGCTTATCGCGGACTTAATGTTAATCGTTTAGATTGTATCATGCGACGCTATCACACAATTTTAATGTTTGAAAATTGAAATAAAATTAATAATTAACACATTTTTCTAAGGCAGAAAACACACTTAGAACAAAGTACCTTTTATTTATCAAATATTTTTAATATGGCATATTTTCACATTTAACGCCTGATGGAAAAGGAATATACGATTTTTTTTATTAATAAATAATCCTTCGTTATATGACATTTTTATTATACAATATATAACTTGTTAGTAAATTTCATTCAAAACTAATATCATATTAGTCATATTTTGCAAAAAGTCATGTTTTAACTCTTTACGTAAATTCGAAGAATGCTCGCAATGACTGTCCTTGCAAGTACACGTAAAATATGGAAACGGTAGGTGGAAACGATTACGTATTTACGATACACACACACACACACACATATATATATATATATATATATATATATATATATATATATATATATATATATATATATATATATATATATATATATATATATATATATGTATCAGTAAATACGTAATCGTTTCCACCTACGTTCACAATTTGAAAATTGCATTTCGTTATTTATTGAAAAATATTTTATTTAAAATTCTAAAACATGTGTTTATGTGCAGACAATTTTAAAACGGGTTTATAATATTGCAATGGATTGGACTTTGTGTATTTTTTTTACAAAATACTCAAAGATTACACAATGAATATATATATAATTTTAACTTTTATATTGGGGCCAAATTTTAGATTTTTGGAATCTTCTGAAAAGATTTTCAAAAACACATAACCATTTCTTTGGCGCACGACGATGTTATTTTTTAGAAAGTATAGATATCTAGAAAATACATACTCTCTGATCCAACGCTTGGGGTATCTTAGATCACAAAATTAAGAGGAACAATGATACAAACAAAAACACAATTTTTAACAGCATTCTAAATCCCTGGTATAATATTCCAAAAAAACAATTTGAATATTTAATAGATTCCTTACCTCGTAGATGTGCTGCAATCTTATAAAATTATGGTTATGGTGTTTTTTATTAATAAAAATTTATGTTTTTGTACAACAATTTGAGTTGCTTTAGTTTTGGCCACCTAAAATTTGAGAGATTTTAATCAAGGCTTTATAAGAAATTTTTTACGAATGAATTGAATTGCATTATGTGTTATATTTGTAAATAAATAATTTACTATATTAAATAAAATAAAATGTTTATTCTATTATCTTTTATTGTTTTATTAATGATAATGTAATTTAATGAGTTTGGTTGCTTTAGTTTTGACCACCAGTGTATATATATTATATATATATATATATATATATATATATATATATATATAAATCGTTAATATTTCCAATTTGATATAGCTTCTCTAAATCAACATCTACCTCAAGTCTATCTAATCACATTAAAAAGATACACAAAATCGACTTTGTGTCGAAAACTAAAGATAAAGCAAAACGAAACACAATGGCGGCTCTTTCTGGAAACGCAGCGATTTTGCAAAATGCGTCTACCCAAAAATTTGCAAATGCACGACTGATCATGCAATGGTGTTGCAGAGACCTAAAGCCATTTAATATGATCGAGCAAGAGGAAAATTTGGATTACATGCAGCACGTAAAGCCGGGTTTTCAAAACCCATTCGCTAATACCGTATCAAATGCGGCATTAGATGACAATGTACGAAAACATAATTAAAATGTATTTAAACGATTGCTCAGAACATGTGGCAATAGTTCTTGATATGTGGACAGACGCATTCAAGAGTATCAGTTACATAAACATTAGAGCCCACGTAGGCAATGAATTTGAGGCGGTTTGTATTACACTAAAGACGGGTAATTTTCCACATCCGCCGGAACCCATGGGTATAATTTTGGTCGTCTTTGGTGTTTTCAGAAGAGTTATTGGGTCTTTCGGCTAATTTTCATTAACAAATGGCCGAAGAATCGACAATAAATTGCGCAATGCTGTAATGCTATTTTCAATTTAAACAATCTTTTACAAAGTTGGGTCAATAGAAGAACTTGATTCGACACAATTTATAATTGGATGGTCTATATTAGCATTTAAATTTGAATTGGGCAAGATGTTATTTATGGATTCATTGTGTATGTCCAACGGCTTATTTATATTTAAAGAAACTTCAGAGATTTCTTCATAAATGCGAACTTTTTGGGTTAAATGTTGTCTCATAAGCCTTCTTTTAAGCGATTTCTTTTTTATACCCCACGTCAATTCAAATTTAGACATTCTATTAAATATAAATAATATTCTGTAACTATATAAAATATTCATTCTATAAATAATATTTTTTTTAGTTATGAGAAAATAAATCTTACACTAAAAAAACATAATGTTTAGGATAGTGTTGCACCAACTTTTTCGCAAATACCATCTTTGGTTTTCTTAGTGTATGCAGAATAGGTTGGTCTAAACAACACAAATTGGAAATAGTAATGCTCATACCCGTTCAAATTTTGCTCTATGGACTAAATATTAGTTATCAGAAAATTAGTTGTCAGCCATCCCAAGTTTATATTGGTTTCACCATATAGGCTTGAGGTCACTGAATTTTTCAACTCAAGACATTGTTCAGCACAATGTCTTCATCACATCAATACAAAAGATTATTAAATCAATGATAGGTGATTTTTCAACCAGTGTCATATAAATGCCTTGTATTGGATGTTGGCGTGTATATATATGTATATATATATATATATATATATATATATATATATATATATATATATATATATATATATATATATATATATATATATAGGTTGTTGATCCTAAGGATGAAAAATCGTTGAAAAACTGAATATCTTAAAAATGAGGGTTTTTTACCTGTTAAAATGTGTTCGGGGGCGAATATGAATTTCGCTCGGGCGTATATCGATGGTGAATGCGTAGAAGAGTTACGTTCTGGCGTATCGCGAAAGCAAATAACTGCTCGGCGCGCACTCAGTTGCAGGTTGTTGATCCTAAGGAGGAAAAAATCGTTGAAAAACTGAATATCTAAAAAAATGAGGGTTTTTTACCAGTTAAAATGTTTTCGGGGGCGTATAAGAATTTCGCTCGGGCGTATACAGAAGGTGAATGCGTAAAAGAGTTACGTTCGGGCGTATTGCGAAAGCAAATAACTGCTGGGCGCGCACTCAGTTGCAGGTTGTTGATCCTAAGGATGAGAAATATTTAAAATACTAAATAGCTAAAAATTAAGGTTTCTTACCTCTAAATATACGTAAATTTCGCTCGCAGCGCACTCAGTAACGTTCGGGCGTGTAAAAAAGTCGCGTTCGGGCTTATCGCGGACTTAATGTTAATCGTTTAGATTGTATCATGCGACGCTATCACACAATTTTAATGTTTGAAAATTTAAATAAAATTAATAATTAACACATTTTTCTAAGGCAGAAAACATACTTAGAACAAAGTACCTTTTATTTATCAAATATTTTTAATATGGCATATTTTCGCATTTAACGCCTGATGGCAAAGGAATGTACGATTTTTTTTTATTAATAAATAATCCTTCGTTATATGACATTTTTATTATACAATTTATAACTTGTTAGTAAATTTCATTCAAAACTAATATCATATTAGTCATATTTTGCAAAAAGTCATGTTTTAACTCTTTACGTAAATTCGAAGAATGCTCGCAATGACTGCCCTTGCAAGTACACGTAAAATATGGAAACGGTAGGTGGAAACGATTACGTACTTACGATACACACACACACACACACACACACACATATATATATATATATATATATATATATATATATATATATATATATATATATATATATATATATATATGTGTGTGTGTATCAGTAAATACGTAATCGTTTCCACCTACGTTCACAATTTGAAAATTGCATTTCGTTATTTATTGAAAAATATTTTATTTAAAATTCTAAAACATGTGTTTATGTGCAGACAATTTTAAAACGGGTTTATAATATTGCAGTGGATTGGACTTTGTGTATTTTTTTTACAAAATACTCAAAGATTACACAATGAATATATATATATAATTTTAACTTTTATATTGGGGCCAAATTTTAGATTTTTGGAATCTTCTGAAAAGATTTTCAAAAACACATAACCATTTCTTTGGCGCACGACGATGTTATTTTTTAGAAAGTATAGATATCTAGAAAATACATACTCTCTGATCCAACGCTTCGGGTATCTTAGATCACAAAATTAAGAGGAACAATGATACAAACAAAAACACAATTTTTAACAGCATCCAAAATCCCTGGTATAATATTCCAAAAAAACAATTTGAATATTTAATAGATTCCTTACCTCGTAGATGTGCTGCAATCTTATAAAATTATGGTTATGGTGTTTTTTATTAATAAAAATTTATGTTTTTGTACAACAATTTGAGTTGCTTTAGTTTTGGCCACCTAAAATTTGGGAGATTTTAATCAAGGCTTTATAAGAAATTTTTTTCGAAGGAATTGCATTGCATTATGTGTTATATTTGTAAATAAATAATTTACTATATTAAATAAAATAAAATGTTTATTCTATTATCTTTTATTGTTTTATTAATGATAATGTAATTTAATGAGTTTGGTTGCTTTAGTTTTGACCACCAGTGTATATATATATATTATATATTATATATATATATATATATATATATATATATATATATATATATATATATATATATATATATAAATATATTCATATATATATATATATATATATATATATATATATATATATATATATATAAATCGTTAATATTTCCAATTTGATATAGCTTCTCTAAATCAACATCTACCTCAAGTCTATCTAATCACATTAAAAAGATACACAAAATCGACTTTGTGTCGAAAACTAAAGATAAAGCAAAACGAAACACAATGGCGGCTCTTTCTGGAAACGCAGCGATTTTGCAAAATGCGTCTACCCAAAAAATTGCAAATGCACGACTGATCATGCAATGGTGTTGCAGAGACCTAAAGCCATTTAATATGATCGAGCAAGAGGGAATTTTGGATTACATGCAGCACGTAATGCCGGGTTTTCAAACCCATTCGCTAATACCGTATCAAATGCGGCATTAGATGACGTGTATACAATGTACGAAAACATAATTAAAATGTATTTAAACGATTGCTCAGAACATGTGGCAATAGTTCTTGATATGTGGACAGACGCATTCAAGAGTATCAGTTACATAAACATTAGAGCCCACGTAGGCAATGAATTTGAGGCGGTTTGTATTACACTAAAGACGGGTAATTTTCCACATCCGCCGAAACCCATGGGTATAATTTTGGTCGTCTTTGGTGTTTTCAGAAGAGTTATTGGGTCTTTCGGCTAATTTTCATTAACAAATGGCCGAAGAATCGACAATAAATTGCGCAATGCTGTGTGGGTAATGCTATTTTCAATTTAAACAATCTTTTACAAAGTTGGGTCTATAGAAGAACTTGATTCGACACAATTTATAATTGGATGGTCTATATTAGCATTTAAATTTGAATTGGGCAAGATGTTATTTATGGATTCATTGTGTATGTCCAACGGCTTATTTATATTTAAAGAAACTTCAGAGATTTCTTCATAAATGCGAACTTTTTGGGTTAAATGTTGTCTCATAAGCCTTCTTTTAAGCGATTTCTTTTTTATACCCCACGTCAATTCAAATTTAGACATTCTATTAAATATAAAAAATATTCTGTAACTATATAAAATATTCATTCTATAAATAATATTTTTTTTAGTTATGAGAAAATAAATCTTACACTAAAAAAACATAATGTTTAGGATAGTGTTGCAACAACTTTTTCGCAAATACCATCTTTGGTTTTCTTAGTGTATGCAGAATAGGTTGGTCTAAACAACACAAATTGGAAATAGTTATGCTCATACCCGTTCAAATTTTGCTCTATGGACTAAATATTAGTTATCAGAAAATTAGTTGTCAGCCATCCCAAGTTTATATTGGTTTCACCATATAGGCTTGAGGTCACTGAATTTTTCAACTCAAGACATTGTTCAGCACAATGTTTTCATCACATCAAAACAAAAGATTATTAAATCAATCATCTTAAAAATAAGGGTTTTTTACCTGTTAAAATGTGTTCGGGGGCGTATAAGAATTTCGCTCGGGCGTATATCGAAGGTGAATGCGTAGAAGAGTTACGTTCGGGCGTATCGCGAAAGCAAATAACTGCTCGGCGTGCACTCAGTTGCAGGTTGTTGATCCTAAGGATGAAAAAATTGTTGAAAAACTGAATATCTAAAAAATGAGGGTTTTTACCAGTTAAAATGCTTTCGGGGGCGTATAAGAATTTCGCTCGGGCGTATACAGAAGGTGAATGCGTAAAAGAGTTACGTTCGGGCGTATTGCGAAAGCAAATAACTGCTGGGCGCGCACTCAGTTGCAGGTTGTTGATCCTAAGGATGAGAAATATTTAAAATACTAAATAGCTAAAAATTAAGGTTTCGTACCTCTAAATATACGTAAATTTCGCTCGCAGCGCACTCAGTAACGTTCGGGCGTGTAAAAAAGTCGCGTTCGGGCTTATCGCGGACTTAATGTTAATCGTTTAGATTGTATCATGCGACGCTATCACACAATTTTAATGTTTGAAAATTGAAATAAAATTAATAATTAACACATTTTTCTAAGGCAGAAAACACACTTAGAACAAAGTACCTTTTATTTATCAAATATTTTTAATATGGCATATTTTCGCATTTAACGCCTGATGGCAAAGGAATGTACGATTTTTTTTATTAATAAATAATCCTTCGTTATATGACATTTTTATTATACAATTTATAACTTGTTAGTAAATTTCATTCAAAACTAATATCATATTAGTCATATTTTGCAAAAAGTCATGTTTTAACTCTTTACGTAAATTCGAATAATGCTCGCAATGACTGTCCTTGCAAGTACACGTAAAATATGGAAACGGTAGGTGGAAACGATTACGTATTTACGATACACACACATATATATATATATATATATATATATATATATATGTGTATCAGTAAATACGTAATCGTTTCCACCTACGTTCACAATTTGAAAATTGCATTTCGTTATTTATTGAAAAATATTTTATTTAAAATTCTAAAACATGTGTTTATGTGCAGACAATTTTAAAACGGGTTTATAATATTGCAGTGGATTGGACTTTAACTTTTATATTGGGGCCAAATTTTAGATTTTTGGAATCTTCTGAAAAGATTTTCAAAAACACATAACCATTTCTTTGGCGCACGACGATGTTATTTTTTAGAAAGTATAGATATCTAGAAAATACATACTCTCTGATCCAACGCTTGGGGTATCTTAGATAACAAAATTAAGAGGAACAATGATACAAACAAAAACACAATTTTTAACAGCATCCAAAATCCCTGGTATAATATTCCAAAAAAACAATTTGAATATTTAATAGATTCCTTACCTCGTAGATGTGCTGCAATCTTATAAAATTATGGTTATGGTGTTTTTTATTAATAAATATTTATGTTTTTGTACAACAATTTGAGTTGCTTTAGTTTTGGCCACCTAAAATTTGAGATATTTTAATCAAGGCTTTAAAAGAATTTTTTTATATTTGTAAATAAATAATTTACTATATTAAATAAAATAAAATGTTTATTCTATTATCTTTTATTGTTTTATTAATGATAATGTAATTTAATGAGTTGGTTGATTTAGTTTTAACCACCAGTGTATATATATATTATATATTATATATATATATATATATATATATATAAATCGTAAATATTTCCAATTTGATCTCTAATCACATTAAAAAGATACACAAAATCGACTTTGTGTCGAAAACTAGAGATAAAGCAAAACGAAACACAATGGCGGCTCTTTCTGGAAACGCAGCGATTTTGCAAAATGCGTCTACCCAAAAATTTGCAAATGCACGACTGATCATGCAATGGTGTTGCAGAGACCTAAAGCCATTTAAAATGATCGAGCAAGAGGAAATTTTGGATTACATGCAGCACGTAAAGCCGGGTTTTCAAAACCCATTCGCTAATACCGTATCAAATGCGGCATTAGATGACGTGTATACAATGTACGAAAACATAATTAAAATGTATTTAAACGATTGCTCAGAACATGTGGCAATAGTTCTTGATATGTGGACAGACGCATTCAAGAGTATCAGTTACATAAACATTAGAGCCCACGTAGGCAATGAATTTGAGGCGGTTTGTATTACACTAAAGACGGGTAATTTTCCACATCCGCCGGAACCCATGGGTATAATTTTGGTCGTCTTTGGTGTTTTCAGAAGAGTTATTGGGTCTTTCGGCTAATTTTCATTAACAAATGGCCGAAGAATCGACAATAAATTTCGCAATGCTGTGTGGGTAATGCTATTTTCAATTTAAACAATCTTTTACAAAGTTGGGTCAATAGAAGAACTTAATTCGACACAATTTATAATTGGATGGTCTATATTAGCATTTAAATTTGAATTGGGCAAGTTGTTATTTATGGATTCATTGTGTATGTCCAACGGCTTATTTATATTTAAAGAAACTTCAGAGATTTCTTCATAAATGCGAACTTTTTGGGTTAAATGTTGTCTCATAAGCCTTCTTTAAGCGATTTCTTTTTTATACCCCACGTCAATTCAAATTTAGACATTCTATTAAATATAAAAAATATTCTGTAACTATATAAAATATTCATTCTATAAATAATATTTTTTTTAGTTATGAGAAAATAAATCTTACACTAAAAAAACATAATGTTTAGGATAGTGTTGCAACAACTTTTTCGCAAATACCATCTTTGGTTTTCTTAGTGTATGCAGAATAGGTTGGTCTAAACAACACAAATTGGAAATAGTTATGTTCATACCCGTTCAAATTTTGCTCTATGGACTAAATATTAGTTATCAGAAAATTAGTTGTCAGCCATCCCAAGTTTATATTGGTTTCACCATATAGGCTTGAGGTCACTGAATTTTTCAACTCAAGACATTGTTCAGCACAATGTTTTCATCACATCAAAACAAAAGATTATTAAATCAATCATCTTAAAAATAAGGGTTTTTTACCTGTTAAAATGTGTTCGGGGGCGTATAAGAATTTCGCTCGGGCGTATATCGAAGGTGAATGCGTAGAAGAGTTACGTTCGGGCGTATCGCGAAAGCAAATAACTGCTCGGCGTGCACTCAGTTGCAGGTTGTTGATCCTAAGGATGAAAAAATTGTTGAAAAACTGAATATCTAAAAAATGAGGGTTTTTACCAGTTAAAATGCTTTCGGGGGCGTATAAGAATTTCGCTCGGGCGTATACAGAAGGTGAATGCGTAAAAGAGTTACGTTCGGGCGTATTGCGAAAGCAAATAACTGCTGGGCGCGCACTCAGTTGCAGGTTGTTGATCCTAAGGATGAGAAATATTTAAAATACTAAATAGCTAAAAATTAAGGTTTCTTACCTCTAAATATACGTAAATTTCGCTCGCAGCGCACTCAGTAACGTTCGGGCGTGTAAAAAAGTCGCGTTCGGGCTTATCGCGGACTTAATGTTAATCGTTTAGATTGTATCATGCGACGCTATCACACAATTTTAATGTTTGAAAATTGAAATAAAATTAATAATTAACACATTTTTCTAAGGCAGAAAACACACTTAGAACAAAGTACCTTTTATTTATCAAATATTTTTAATATGGCATATTTTCGCATTTAACGCCTGATGGCAAAGGAATGTACGATTTTTTTTATTAATAAATAATCCTTCGTTATATGACATTTTTATTATACAATTTATAACTTGTTAGTAAATTTCATTCAAAACTAATATCATATTAGTCATATTTCGCAAAAAGTCATGTTTTAACTCTTTACGTAAATTCGAAGAATGCTCGCAATGACTGTCCTTGCAAGTACACGTAAAATATGGAAACGGTAGGTGGAAACGATTACGTATTTACGATACACACACATATATATATATATATATATATATATATATATATATATATATATATATATATATATATATATATATATATATGTGTATCAGTAAATACGTAATCGTTTCCACCTACGTTCACAATTTGAAAATTGCATTTCGTTATTTATTGAAAAATATTTTATTTAAAATTCTAAAACATGTGTTTATGTGCAGACAATTTTAAAACGGGTTTATAATATTGCAGTGGATTGGACTTTAACTTTTATATTGGGGCCAAATTTTAGATTTTTGGAATCTTCTGAAAAGATTTTCAAAAACACATAACCATTTCTTTGGCGCACGACGATGTTATTTTTTAGAAAGTATAGATATCTAGAAAATACATACTCTCTGATCCAACGCTTGGGGTATCTTAGATAACAAAATTAAGAGGAACAATGATACAAACAAAAACACAATTTTTAACAGCATCCAAAATCCCTGGTATAATATTCCAAAAAAACAATTTGAATATTTAATAGATTCCTTACCTCGTAGATGTGCTGCAATCTTATAAAATTATGGTTATGGTGTTTTTTATTAATAAATATTTATGTTTTTGTACAACAATTTGAGTTGCTTTAGTTTTGGCCACCTAAAATTTGAGATATTTTAATCAAGGCTTTAAAAGAATTTTTTTACGAATTGTATTATGTGTTATATTTGTATATAAATAATTTACTATATTAAATAAAATAAAATGTTTATTCTATTATCTTTTATTGTTTTATTAATGATAATGTAATTTAATGAGTTTGGTTGATTTAGTTTTGACCACCAGTGTATATATATATTATATATTATATATATATATATATATATATATATATAAATCGTAAATATTTCCAATTTGATATTGCTTCTCTAAATCAACATCTACCTCAAGTCTATCTAATCACATTAAAAAGATACACAAAATCGACTTTGTGTCGAAAACTAGAGATAAAGCAAAACGAAACACAATGGCGGCTCTTTCTGGAAACGCAGCGATTTTGCAAAATGCGTCTACCCAAAAATTTGCAAATGCACGACTGATCATGCAATGGTGTTGCAGAGACCTAAAGCCATTTAAAATGATCGAGCAAGAGGAAATTTTGGATTACATGCAGCACGTAAAGCCGGGTTTTCAAAACCCATTCGCTAATACCGTATCAAATGCGGCATTAGATGACGTGTATACAATGTACGAAAACATAATTAAAATGTATTTAAACGATTGCTCAGAACATGTGGCAATAGTTCTTGATATGTGGACAGACGCATTCAAGAGTATCAGTTACATAAACATTAGAGCCCACGTAGGCAATGAATTTGAGGCGGTTTGTATTACACTAAAGACGGGTAATTTTCCACATCCGCCGGAACCCATGGGTATAATTTTGGTCGTCTTTGGTGTTTTCAGAAGAGTTATTGGGTCTTTCGGCTAATTTTCATTAACAAATGGCCGAAGAATCGACAATAAATTGCGCAATGCTGTGTGGGTAATGCTATTTTCAATTTAAACAATCTTTTACAAAGTTGGGTCAATAGAAGAACTTAATTCGACACAATTTATAATTGGATGGTCTATATTAGCATTTAAATTTGAATTGGGCAAGATGTTATTTATGGATTCATTGTGTATGTCCAACGGCTTATTTATATTTAAAGAAACTTCAGAGATTTCTTCATAAATGCGAACTTTTTGGGTTAAATGTTGTCTCATAAGCCTTCTTTTAAGCGATTTCTTTTTTATACCCCACGTCAATTCAAATTTAGACATTCTATTAAATATAAATAATATTCTGTAACTATATAAAATATTCATTCTATAAATAATATTTTGTTTAGTTATGAGAAAATAAATCTTACACTAAAAAAACATAATGTTTAGGATAGTGTTGCACCAACTTTTTCGCAAATACCATCTTTGGTTTTCTTAGTGTATGCAGAATAGGTTGGTCTAAACAACACAAATTGGAAATAGTTATGCTCATACCCGTTCAAATTTTGCTCTATGGACTAAATATTAGTTATCAGAAAATTAGTTGTCATATATATAGGCTTGAGGTCACTGAATTTTTCAACTCAAGACATTGTTCAGAACAATATCTTCATCACATCAAAACAAAGGATTATTAAATCAATGATAGGTGATTTTTCAACCAGTGTCATATAAATGCCTAAAAATGTGTGTTTTTTACCTGTTAAAATGTTTTCGGGGGCGTATAAGAATTTCGCTCGGGCGTATACAGAAGGTGAATGTGTAAAAGAGTTACGTTCGGGCGTATTGCGAAAGCAAATAACTGCTGGGCGCGCACTCAGTTGAAGGTTGTTGATCCTAAGGATGAAAAAATCGTTGAAAAACTGAATATCTAAAAAATGAGGGTTTTTTACCAGTTAAAATGCTTTCGGGGGCGTATAAGAATTTCGCTCGGGCGTATACAGAAGGTGAATGCGAAAAGAGTTACGTTCGAGCGTATTGCGAAAACAAATAACTGCTGGGCGCGCACTCAGTTGCAGGTTGTTGATCCGAAGGATGAGAAATAGTTAAAATACTAAATAACTAAAAATTAAGGTTTCTTACCTGTAAATATACGTAAATTTCGCTCGCAGCGCACTCAGTAACGTTCGGGCGTGTAAAAAAGTCGCGTTCGGGCTTATCGCGGACTTAATGTTAATCGTTTATATTGTATCATGCGACGCTATCACACAATTTTAATGTTTGAAAATTGAAATAAAATTAATAATTAACACATTTTTCTAAGGCAGAAAACACACTTAGAACAAAGTACCTTTTATTTAGCAAATATTTTTAATATGGCATAGTTTTGCATTTAACGCCTGATGGCAAAGGAATTAACGATTTTTTTTATTAATAAATAATCCTTCGTTATATGACATTTTTATTATACAATTTATAACTTGTTAGTAAATTTCATTCAAAACTAATATCATATTAGTCATATTTTGCAAAAAGTCATGTTTTAACTCTTTACGTAAATTCTAAGAATGCTCGCAATGACTGTCCTTGCAACTACACGTAAAATATGGAAACGGTAGGTGGAAACGATTACGTATTTACGATACACACACACACACACACACATATATATATATATATATATATATATCTATATATATATATATATATATATGTATATATATATATATATATATATATATATATATATATATATATATATATATATATATATATATATATAAATATATATATATATATGTATCAGTAAATACGTAATCGTTTCCACCTACGTTCACAATTTGAAAATTGCATTTCGTTATTGATTGAAAAATATTTTATTTAAAATTCTAAAACATGTGTTTATGTGCAGACAATTTTAAAACGGGTTTATAATATTGCAGTGGATTGGACTTTGTGTATTTTTTTTACAAAATACTCAAAGATTACACAATGAATATATATATAATTTTAACTTTTATATTGGGGCCAAATTTTAGATTTTTGGGATCTTCTGAAAAGATTTTCAAAAACACATAACCATTTCTTTGGCGCACGACGATGTTATTTTTTAGAAAGTATAGATATCTAGAAAATACATACTCTCTGATCCAACGCTTGGGGTATCTTAGATAACAAAATTAAGAGGAACAATGATACAAACAAAAACACAATTTTTAACAGCATCCAAAATCCCTGGTATAATATTCCAAAAAAACAATTTGAATATTTAATAGATTCCTTACCTCGTAGATGTGCTGCAATCTTATAAAATTATGGTTATGGTGTTTTTTATTAATAAATATTTATGTTTTTGTACAACAATTTGAGTTGCTTTAGTTTTGGCCACCTAAAATTTGAGATATTTTAATCAAGGCTTTAAAAGAAATTTTTTACGAATGTATTGCATTGTATTATGTGTTATATTTGTAAATAAATAATTTACTATATTAAATAAAATAAAATGTTTATTCTATTATCTTTTATTGTTTTATTAATGATAATGTAATTTAATGAGTTTGGTTGATTTAGTTTTGACCACCAGTGTATATATATATTATATATTATATATATAGATATATATATATATATATATATATATATATATATATATATATATATATATATATATAATCGTAAATATTTCCAATTTGATATTGCTTCTCTAAATCAACATCTACCTCAAGTCTATCTAATCACATTAAAAAGATACACAAAATCGACTTTGTGTCGAAAACTAGAGATAAAGCAAAACGAAACACAATGGCGGCTCTTTCTGGAAACGCAGCGATTTTGCAAAATGCGTCTACCCAAAAATTTGCAAATGCACGACTGATCATGCAATGGTGTTGCAGAGACCTAAAGCCATTTAATATGATCGAGCAAGAGGAAATTTTGGATTACATGCAGCACGTAAAGCCGGGTTTTCAAAACCCATTCGCTAATACCGTATCAAATGCGGCATTAGATGACGTGTATACAATGTACGAAAACATAATTAAAATGTATTTAAACGATTGCTCAGAACATGTGGCAATAGTTCTTGATATGTGGACAGACGCATTCAAGAGTATCAGTTACATAAACATTAGAGCCCACGTAGGCAATGAATTTGAGGCGGTTTGTATTACACTAAAGACGGGTAATTTTCCACATCCGCCGGAACCCATGGGTATAATTTTGGTCGTCTTTGGTGTTTTCAGAAGAGTTATTGGGTCTTTCGGCTAATTTTCATTAACAAATGGCCGAAGAATCGACAATAAATTGCGCAATGCTGTGTGGGTAATGCTATTTTCAATTTAAACAATCTTTTATAAAGTTGGGTCAATAGAAGAACTTGATTCGACACAATTTATAATTGGATGGTTAAATTTGAATTGGGCAAGATGTTATTTATGGATTCATTGTGTATGTCCAACGGCTTATTTATATTTAAAGAAACTTCAGAGATTTCTTCATAAATGCGAACTTTTTGGGTTAAATGTTGTCTCATAAGCCTTCTTTTAAGCGATTTCTTTTTTATACCCCACGTCAATTCAAATTTAGACATTCTATTAAATATAAATAATATTCTGTAACTATATAAAATATTCATTCTATAAATAATATTTTGTTTAGTTATGAGAAAATAAATCTTACACTAAAAAAACATAATGTTTAGGATAGTGTTGCACCAACTTTTTCGCAAATACCATCTTTGGTTTTCTTAGTGTATGCAGAATAGGTTGGTCTAAACAACACAAATTGGAAATAGTTATGCTCATACCCGTTCAAATTTTGCTCTATGGACTAAATATTAGTTATCAGAAAATTAGTTGTCAGCCATCCCAAGTTTATATTGGTTTCACCATATAGGCTTGAGGTCACTGAATTTTTCAACTCAAGACATTGTTCAGAACAATATCTTCATCACATCAAAACAAAGGATTATTAAATCAATGATAGGTGATTTTTCAACCAGTGTCATATAAATGCCTTGTATTGGATGTTGGCGTGTATATATATGTACCTATATATATATATATATATATATATATATATATATATATATATATATATATATATATATATATATATATATATATATATGTATATATATATATATATATATATATATATATATATATATATATAGGTTGTTGATCCTAAGGATGAAAAATCGTTGAAAAACTGAATATCTTAAAAATGTGTGTTTTTTACCTGTTAAAATGTTTTCGGGGGCGTATAAGAATTTCGCTCTGGCGTATATCGAAGGTGAATGTGTAAAAGAGTTACGTTCGGGCGTATTGCGAAAGCAAATAACTGCTGGGCGCGCACTCAGTTGAAGGTTGTTGATCCTAAGGATGAAAAAATCGTTGAAAAACTGAATATCTAAAAAATGAGGGTTTTTTACCAGTTAAAATGCTTTCGGGGGCGTATAAGAATTTCGCTCGGGCGTATACAGAAGGTGAATGCGAAAAGAGTTACGTTCGAGCGTATTGCGAAAGCAAATAACTGCTGGGCGCGCACTCAGTTGCAGGTTGTTGATCCGAAGGATGAGAAATAGTTAAAATACTAAATAACTAAAAATTAAGGTTTCTTACCTGTAAATATACAAGGAATGTATAAGGAATGTACGATTTTTTTTTATTAATAAATAATCCTTCGTTATATGACATTTTTATTATACAATTTATAACTTGTTAGTAAATTTCATTCAAAACTAATATCATATTAGTCATATTTTGCAAAAAGTCATGTTTTAACTCTTTACGTAAATTCGAAGAATGCTCGCAATGACTGTCCTTGCAAGTACACGTAAAATATGGAAACGGTAGGTGGAAACGATTACGTATTTACGATACACACACACACACATATATATATATATATATATATATATATATATATATATATATATATATATATATATATATATGTATCAGTAAATACGTAATCGTTTCCACCTACGTTCACAATTTGAAAATTGCATTTCGTTATTGATTGAAAAATATTTTATTTAAAATTCTAAAACATGTGTTTATGTGCAGACAATTTTAAAACGGGTTTATAATATTGCAGTGGATTGGACTTTGTGTATTTTTTTTACAAAATACTCAAAGATTACACAATGAATATATATATATATATAATTTTAACTTTTATATTGGGGCCAAATTTTAGATTTTTGGGATCTTCTGAAAAGATTTTCAAAAACACATAACCATTTCTTTGGCGCACGACGATGTTATTTTTTAGAAAGTATAGATATCTAGAAAATACATACTCTCTGATCCAACGCTTGGGGTATCTTAGATCACAAAATTAAGAGGAACAATGATACAAACAAAAACACAATTTTTAACAGCATCCAAAATCCCTGGTATAATATTCCAAAAAAACAATTTGAATATTTAATAGATTCCTTACCTCGTAGATGTGCTGCAATCTTATAAAATTATGGTTATGGTGTTTTTTATTAATTAATATTTATGTTTTTGTACAACAATTTGAGTTGCTTTAGTTTTGGCCACCTAAAATTTGAGATATTTTAATCAAGGCTTTAAAAGAATTTTTTTACGAATGTATTGCATTGTATTATGTGTTATATTTGTAAATAAATAATTTACTATATTAAATTAAATAAAATGTTTATTAAATTACCTTTTATTGTTTTATTAATGATAATGTAATTTAATGAGTTTGGTTGATTTAGTTTTGACCACCAGTGTATATATATATTATATATTATATATATATATATATATATATATATATATATATATATATATATATATATATATATATATATATATATATATATATATATAAATCGTAAATATTTCCAATTTGATATTGCTTCTCTAAATCAACATCTACCTCAAGTCTATCTAATCACATTAAAAAGATACACAAAATCGACTTTGTGTCGAAAACTAGAGATAAAGCAAAACGAAACACAATGGCGGCTCTTTCTGGAAACGCAGCGATTTTGCAAAATGCGTCTACCCAAAAATTTGCAAATGCACGACTGATCATGCAATGGTGTTGCAGAGACCTAAAGCCATTTAATATGATCGAGCAAGAGGAAATTTTGGATTACATGCAGCACGTAAAGCCGGGTTTTCAAAACCCATTCGCTAATACCGTATCAAATGCTGCATTAGATGACGTGTATACAATGTACGAAAACATAATTAAAATGTATTTAAACGATTGCTCAGAACATGTGGCAATAGTTCTTGATATGTGGACAGACGCATTCAAGAGTATCAGTTACATAAACATTAGAGCCCACGTAGGCAATGAATTTGAGGCGGTTTGTATTACAGACGGGTAATTTTCCACATCCGCCGGAACCCATGGGTATAATTTTGGTCGTCTTTGGTGTTTTCAGAAGAGTTATTGGGTCTTTCGGCTAATTTTCATTAACAAATGGCCGAAGAATCGACAATAAATTGCGCAATGCTGTGTGGGTAATGCTATTTTCAATTTAAACAATCTTTTACAAAGTTGGGTCAATAGAAGAACTTGATTCGACACAATTTATAATTGGATGGTCTATATTAGCATTTAAATTTGAATTGGGCAAGATGTTATTTATGGATTCATTGTGTATGTCTAACGGCTTATTTATATTTAAAGAAACTTCAGAGATTTCTTCATAAATGCGAACTTTTTGGGTTAAATGTTGTCTCATAAGCCTTCTTTTAAGCGATTTCTTTTTTATACCCCACGTCAATTCAAATTTAGACATTCTATTAAATATAAATAATATTCTGTAACTATATAAAATATTCATTCTATAAATAATATTTTGTTTAGTTATAAGAAAATAAATCTTACACTAAAAAAACATAATGTTTAGGATAGTGTTGCACCAACTTTTTTTCAAATACCATCTTTGGTTTTCTTAGTGTATGCAGAATAGGTTGGTCTAAACAACACAAATTGGAAATAGTTATGCTCATACCCGTTCAAATTTTGCTCTATGGACTAAATATTAGTTATCAGAAAATTAGTTGTCAGCCATCCCAAGTTTATATTGGTTTCACCATATAGGCTTGAGGTCACTGAATTTTTCAACTCAAGACATTGTTCAGAACAATATCTTCATCACATCAAAACAACAGATTATTAAATCAATGATAGGTGATTTTTCAACCAGTGTCATATAAATGCCTTGTATTGGATGTTGGCGTGTATATATATGTATATATATATATATATATATATATATATATATATATATATATATATATATATGTATATATATATATATATATATATATATAGGTTGTTGATCCTAAGGATGAAAAATCGTTGAAAAACTGAATATCTTAAAAATGTGTGTTTTTTACCTGTTAAAATGTTTTCGGGGGCGTATAAGAATTTCGCTCGGGCGTATACAGAAGGTGAATGTGTAAAAGAGTTACGTTCGGGCGTATTGCGAAGCAAATAACTGCTGGGCGCGCACTCAGTTGAAGGTTGTTGATCCTAAGGACGTGAAATAGTTAAAATACTAAATAGCTAAAAATTAAGGTTTCTTACCTGTAAATATACGTAAATTTCGCTCGCAGCGCACTCAGTAACGTTCGGGCGTGTAAAAAAGTCGCGTTCGGGCTTATCGCGGACTTAATGTTAATCGTTTATATTGTATCATGCGACGCTATCACACAATTTTAATGTTTGAAAATTGAAATAAAATTAATAATTAACACATTTTTCTAAGGCAGAAAACACACTTAGAACAAAGTACCTTTTATTTATCAAATATTTTTAATATGGCATATTTTCGCATTTAACGCCTGATGGCAAAGGAATGTACGATTTTTTTTATTAATAAATAATCCTTCGTTATATGACATTTTTATTATACAATTTATAACATGTTAGTAAATTTCATTCAAAACTAATATCATATTAGTCATATTTTGCAAAAAGTCATGTTTTAACTCTTTACGTAAATTCTAAGAATGCTCGCAATGACTGTCCTTGCAAGTACACGTAAAATATGGAAACGGTAGGTGGAAACGATTACGTATTTACGATACACACACATATATATATATATATATATATATATATATATATATTTATATATATTGTAACGTGACCGGTTCGTTGGGTTCAGAGCTGGGATATCCTCCAGTAGTCCAGTAGTCCGCGCGTCACAAAATTTATTATTGTGCAGGGAAACCCTCATAGAAATGATCACAGCGACACAAGTCTTTAATTTATGCGATATACATCGTGTTTATTGTGAGTTAGTATTATATTAATTAAGTATTTAATTATTTATGCAAAATTCCCCCGTGCGTTGTCTCTGCGTACTGTTAACGGGCCGCTTCTAAATTTTATACATATAATCTTAACCAGACTTACTCCAGGCCGCCTTGCTGGAACTGCGCTTATCCTTGGTCCTTAACCAGGACGGGAAACTGAACCTCCGGTCACGGTACAACGCTCCTACGGATCTCGCCTGCAGAAGGCGTTGTAACCGATCGGTCTTGTCGGGGTCGAAGTCGGGAACAGAGAGAGCGAATTAACGCTGTACAGCGCCTTTTAAAGGCCTGCGATTGGTGACTTGTTGCCTCGATTGTTGATTTGTTGACCGATCGTTGGTGACTTGTTGCCCGCCGCTCTTGTAGTTTCGTCCATCCGTGTGAGCTTTCTCGCTCACCAGTGAGAGTGTGATAGTGACGCTTTTGTCGCTTCGCTCACTGGTGAGTATGAGTTAGTCAAACACTCGTTGCCTTCTTCGCTTCACCAGCGAAAGCTTTGCTCACTGATGGGTATTGGTGGCTTTCGTGCCACGTGCCTGTGCCTCGCTTATGTCGACGGCTTTGATTACCACGCCGATTCTTATTCAACGTCAAAGCGTAAATGTGTGGTTACCATTTGCCCCCCAAATGGTACCGTCACACTCCCTCCCTACTTCGGGGTGATGAGAGTGGAAGTCGTATGATGCTCACGACGTCCGAGTAGTTGATGCGGATCCGCCACCGATAGGCGCCGTGAAAATGAATACATGACACCCGCTTGTGGGCTGGCCTGTCTCGCCTTAGTCGGTGCACCGCTGCCATCACCTCTGGGGGAACCTCGTCGAGTCTCTCCGATGATGGTGCGCTCTCTGGGGGGTTGTCCTCGTTTGCCCCCGCCGTTGGAGCATTTGGGCTGTCCATACTGTTATGGTGGATGCTCATCTGGCTCTTGTGGCTGCTCTTACTGTGGTGGGTACTGCTGCTACCTCCACTACCGCTACCTCTGCTACTGCCGCTACTACTGCCGCTACTACTGCCGCTGCTACTGCCACTGCTACTTCCGCTACTACTGCTACTTTCGCTACTGCCGCTGCTGCTAGTACTGCTGCTACGCACTCCTTTCGTGCGGCTGCTGTGCGCCACGGTGTGGTCCGAGTTGCAGTGCTCGCTATCGAATGTGGTGACGTTGGTTCGGCCGCCTGCCGCGTCACTGGTTCTGCTATCACTGCTTCGTTCACCACCGGCCACTGCTTCAGTAGCTGGATCTCGGGAAGCGTCATATGTCGCGCTGCTTCTGCCGTCGTTATGCGTGGGGCCCTCCGTGTCGCCCCTGGCTGACCACTCTGCGTAGTAATCACCGCCGTCCGCGGTGTGGTGCTGGTTGTTGCGTTGTCCTGGGCAGCTGCTACAGCCGTCCGCTGTGCACTCTGCCAATCTCCTGCTCTCTGTGGGGCGCTGATATTCGCGCCAGCCACCTCTGACCGCGGCATTATTGCTATGCCCGCGCCTCTTTGATTCTTCGCCTGCACAGCCGTCCGCTGTGAGACGCTCGTGGTCGCTTCGTCTGCGGCTGCTACAGCCGTCCGCTGTGCAGTCTGCGTGTTCGTCGCTGGTGGTGGGGCGCTGATTGACACGCCCGCCACCTCTTGGTGCGTCTGTGTCGTCACCTCTTCGCAGCGTCGCTGTTGCGCTTGTGCGTCGCCTTGCTTTGCGGCGTCCAAAACCTCCTCAATCTGGGTGCCTACAGCCGTCCGCTGCGCACTCCGCCAGACATCCTCCACTTTGGAGCGCTGGTTTCCCAGCCTACGGCCTCTTGGCTCGTTTTCATTGCCACATCGTGGCTTTGCTGCTGCGTCTGTGTAGCCACTTGCTGTGCGACGCCAGTCGCCTCTGTCGTTGTCGCAGGCGCGACCCTCTGTCGCGTCATTACTGCCTCTGTTGCTGTTGCAACCATCTGCTGCGTTGGGGCTTTCACTGCCCTTTGTGCCGGACGTCTTGAAAGATCCGGCCATGCGATGCCTATCGCCGTTCCCGCTTCCCGGGCCAACTGGCGAATTTGCTTAGCCACGTTCTCTCGTTTGGTAGCGCCTTCTTTCCCCGAAAACCAATTCGCCCTGTTGATAGGCGGAACCAAGTTGATCAAGGGGTCTCGTCGCAATGACTCCACATTGCGTAACAGATATACGCCGCAGTCCGTCAAGTTCGGCTGTTGTGGTACTCTCACCTCGTAACATGGCTGTTCTCCTCGGTGAACTCATGCCCGGTCGCGCCACATTTCCTTGAGACCTCCGTCAAGAACCTACGCACCTTTGTAGCAGCGTGTTTGTGCGATTACATGGCCAGGTTCTCGTTGATTGGCACCAACAGCAGATCCTGTTAGAAAGGATCCATCTTTCTGGTCCACGTCTTCGCGCATGCTGGTGTAAAAGAACGTGTCATACGCATACATTCTCCTGCCCGGAACTACGTCTTCGGTGTTTCGTAGTGCCCACTGCACCCCGAAATTCACGATCGTATCGTTCACGAATCGCCCTGCCGCTAAGAATCGGTAGTCGCCGATGGTCACCGCTACACCGCGCCCCATCGGCGGGTAGGCGAACAAATGCCGGGTATCACCATCACGTTCCATGACTGCTGACAATTCTGGTATCACCTGCTGTCGCTCCCGCACTCCGGCAATCATTGCGGCACCTGCTGCCGTGTTCCGGATGCTCTGCGTTGTTGGTGCGATTGGGGCGCCTGCGTTTGCCCTTGCAACTGCGGTGCTAGTTGCCTTCGTTGCCGTCACGGCGCTTGTCGTCGCCGTCTCCTCCGCCGCCAGAAATGCTGGGAAGGCTCTCGTTTGCTGGAGACTATCCAACAACTTCTGCCGATAATGCGCTGCACTTTCAGCCAATTTATTTGGATCACAATTGTCCATCGTAATTTAAATCAAAATGTTTGTTTAATTGTTCGGTGTGATTTACTGAAATCTTTACTTTTAATTTTCTCGGTTCGCGGCGCACATGTGTCGTTGTTGACAATCGCGTAACTAATGACGCCGATGAGTCATGCTTGTTTCGTATTAGGCCCCCTTGGGCGTAGATTTTGATTATTGGTTTTAGGCCCCCTTGGGCGTAGATTTTGATTATTGGTTTTAAGCCCCCTTGGGCGTATATTTAAACGATAATTACTAATATTTACCGGGCGACATGATGGCGTTTTAGTGTGCATTTTAGGCTCCTCGGAGCGTAGATTTTTACGATTTCTATCAGCGCGTTCCACGTGTCTCTGTCGCGAGCGGTCGTCGCGCGCGTTTCCCTTCATCGATCTGACGTCCTTTACTTGCCCGCAAGCTTCCCTTGACGTCGTACAATTCACCTGTTGCACCTGCGCTTTGTTTCCGTTGTGGCCCTGATCTCCACTGAAGTTTCCATCGCGGAAAGGGTTCCTGTGGGCCGTGACCGTTGTGCGAAATGGATTCTTTAATCTCGCTGTCGCCTGGTGATCAACTACGTTGCTCTGGTGATTGTTGTTTGACCGCTTCTCATTCTGCTGCCTCGGTGGCGTCCTTGCCGCTGCTGCTGTTTCGTCCGGCGTCGCGTCTGCTTGATGAAACTGTTTTATTTCACTAAGATGAGCTGTCCTTGTCCTCGACTGGCCCAATCTCTTGACCACGGCTATCACCGGTGACTCGTACGTGAGTACCCTGTATGGTCCGTCAAACTTCGGTGCCAGTTTCGCTGCGAAACCGTCCACCACCTTGGATAGATGATGCTGCTTGATGAGCACCAGATCACCTACTGCTGGTTTCCAAGATCTCCGCCTCAAATAGTAGTGGCGCGCCTGATCTTGTGCCGCCTTGGCCAGCTGTCGCCTTACAACTCCAAATACCTCGCGCAGCTCCATGGCCCGCTCGTCGGGAGTCTGCGTCTCCACGCCTGTTCCCACGGTGACTTCATCGTAAAGGGCCTTGGGAAGCCGCGGCTCCCGCCCTTGCGTTAAATATGCCGGGCTGTAACCCGTAGTTTCTGAAATACTAGAATTTATAGCCAACGAAATTTCAGCTAACTGTTCGTCCCATTGGTTCTGCTGATGTCCTGACAACTGTGCGATGATGGTTTTTAACGTCCTGTTGGCTCTTTCGGTCGGGTTCTCCTGAGGTGTGTATGGCGCCGTGAATTGGTGCTTCACGCCCATAATCTGAAGAAAGCGCTGAAACGAGTTACTCGTAAACTGCGCCCCGTTGTCCGTGATGAGTACCTTGGGGACGCCATATTGTCAGCATTTTCCCTGCCGGCTTTTGTTGCGACACCTTGAATTTCTGACATGACTCGCATATCGCCGTATGGTTCGAGTCATGCCTGGCCAGAAATATCGCCTTGATACGCGAGCGATCGTCTTACGGACACCCATGTGCCCTGCGGTGGCGTCGTCATGGTTCTCGCGCATCACCTGAGCGCGGCGTGGTGTCGGAACGCACAGCTTCCATGCTGCGCCGTCGCTGTCACTTGTGTGTTGTGGTATGTGCCTGTATAGATTCCCATCCTCAATGGTGTAATCTGCAAATTTCTCCGGTTGCTCTCTAACTTCCATTATTCGTCTGTCTGTCCATGCACAGCGTCCTTCGGCTGATGCCTCTTCTCCGGTCTTCATTAGCGTCTCCAGCGGCTGCCTGGATAACGCGTCAGCCACGACATTCAGCTTTCCTTTCCGGTACTGAATGTCAAAGGTGTGCTGTTGTAATTCTAACGCCCAGCGCGCTATCCGCCCTGATGGGCTCTCAATGGAATTCAACTACTTGAGAGACAAGTGGTCTGTTATGACCAGGAACCTGTAGCCTTCCAGATAGGGTCGCATCTTTCTGATTCCCCACACTATTGCCAAGCACTCCTTTTCCGTCGGCGAGTAATTCTCCTCTGCCTTATTTAGCCTGCGGCTTGCGTATGCTATTACGCGTTCCTTATCGTCGATCTCTTGCGTCAGCACTGCTCCCAGCCCATAGTTGCTAGCGTCGGTCTGCAACGTGAACTTTTTCGTAAAGTCAGGGCAGCCTAGCACCGGAGCCTCGGTCAGCATGCTCTTCAACTTATCAAACGCCTTCTGCTGCTCCTCCGACCAGCTGAAGTGCTTTCCCTTTTTCAACAATTTTGTCAAAGGTTGCACCACATCCGAAAACTCGTGTACGAATCTCCGGTACCATGAGGCAATGCCTAGACACTGGCGTACCTTTCGAACATTCGTTGGTGGTCGTAACTCACGTATTGCGGCAATCTTATCCGGGTCTGTGTGAATACCTTGGTCACTCACCATATGGCCAAGATATTTGATTTCACGTTTGAAGAAATCGCATTTTTCCTTATTGAGCTGCAACTTGGCTCGCCTCAGTCTCCTGAAAACTTCCTTCAAATTTGCCATGTGCTCCTCCAGCGTGGATCCCGTGACAATAATGTCATCCAGGTAGGCGAACGCGTGCGGCTCCATGTCTGGTCGTATGACACGATCTAATGCGCGCTGAAACGTCGCTGGCGCTGAGTGCAATCCAAATGGCATCACTCGCCATTGATACAGCCCTCGTCCAGGCACTGTAAACGCGGTATACTCCTTGCTGCTTTTCTCCATTGGAATCTGCCAATAACCGTTCTTCAGATCCAAACTGCTGATATATTTTGCATTCCTGAAGCGGTCCAAAATATGATGGATCCGTGGCAGTGGATAGGCATCAGGCACTGAATGTGCATTCAGCTGCCTGTAATCGATAAATAGCCGCCATTGTCCCGTCTTCTTCTTCACCAAGACTATAGGCGCGCTATGTGGGCTCCTTGATGGCTCTATACGTCCTTTTGCGATGAGTGCGTCCACTTCCTCATTGATGACCGCCTGCATCGCTGGGTTTTTGGGGAAATAGCGTTGCTTGATGGGGCAATCATCCTTCATAACTATTTTGTGGGTGGTGATGTCCGTAGTCCCTCCATTGTTCACAAATTTTTCCAGCTCCTCCTGTAAAAATTGTTCGATCATCTCCCGTTCGCTCCGTGTGTCGGGTCGCACCACTGTGCAAACTGGCGACTGGTCGGGCTGCCGCGCTGTCTCCCTCAGCGTGACGCTCTGCCCACCACAACTCAATGTGGCGCCTGCTTGCTGCAAAAAGTCCATCCCCAGGATGATGTGGTCGACCACGGTGGGTAACACCAACAGTGTCAAGGGACACTCCTTGTTGCCTAGCCTGCCCATCACTCGAATCTCCCCTCTTATGTGTCTGGTGGCATCCGTACTTCTATAGTTGAATGGTGTGCGGATCATTCTCGCGCAGAACTCGCTTACAAAGCTGCGCGTCGCGCCTGTGTCCACCGTTGCGATTGCCAATTCATCGTTGATGGCAATCGTCGCCACGATGCGGGTTGCCTCCTGTTTCAATACGTCGGTGGGGTACGGGGTGAGATCGTAGGGACCGCCAGCCCTCGCTACTGGCGACTCCCTCGGCCATTTCCCGAACATCGTCTGCAAAAATCAGAAGCACGCACGCCCCTGCGCCCGCATTCCCAGCAAAACGTGACCGCGTCATTGCGGCAACCTGCTTGATAATGGCCGTCGCGCCCACATCGCCTACATGCCGTCCTCGGATTAATCTACATCCTGCTGACATCGTTCCCTCGTTGATTAGGCTTCTCTCTCGGTGGTGTCGCGCGATCGCTCTTGTCTGCGTCGCTCAACCGCCTATCACTTTCTTCTCGTGGCCGCGCCGTGTGCTGTGGCTGCGTCTGACCGTTCCCTCGAATCACATCGTAGTCGTCCGCCAAGTCTACCAGTTCGGTTATCGTCGGGGCGCCGAATATAGAGTTGGTACTCCTGACGACAATTCTTGAATATCCGCTCCATCTGCGCCTTCTCCTCGTAGTGCGTATGTCGCATCATATCGCGCATACTAATCACAAAATCTTTAAATGCCTCTCGCGGTCGCTGTGTCCGCTTACGTATGGCGTCATCTAGATCCTCGAAGAACCGGGGCGGCAGGAAAAACCGTAGAAATCCCTGTTTGTAGTCGCTCCACTGGTGCCATGGTGCATAATTGGTCCGGTGCCATACTAGTGCCCTTCCCAGCAGAAGTTCCTGTATCGCGTATGGAATGCAGTCGGGGTCGACGTTATGGACCCGCGTTAACTGCTCCACGCGCTCTATAAATACCAGCGGGTCACTGGTGGCATTAAACTTTATTGGCCACTTCCTGATGCGGTCCATTGCGGCCTCAGGTGTCACAGACGCACCTGTACGAGCTGCCGATGAGGAATGGGTTGCCACCGCATCTGCAAGTGTTGGCCTGCTCTGTCTGTCCGATGATCGATACCCCGGTGTATCGTTACTGTTGAGCGGTGCCATATGCGCCTGTTGCTGTTGTGCCATATGCGCCATATGCGTTTGTTGCTCCTGCGCCATTTGCGCCTGATGTGTATGCTGCGCCCCTTGCGTCTGCTGCGCCCCTTGCGCCTGTTGTGCCTGCAGCGCCATTTGCTGCACCATTTGTTACGCCATTTGCTGCGCCATTTACATAATTCTTGTCTGCTCCTGTTGCTGAGCCGCTTGCGCAATTTACGATTGCTCCTGTTGTGCCTGTTGCGCCTGCTGCGCCATTGGCGTAATTCCTGTTACGCTTGTTTGGGTTGTGTACCGCATCGGTTGCGTGCCAGCCGTTGAAAAAATGCACGGTGACGTAGTTCGCACTGACATCAACGGCCTGGTGCTGAAGGTGGGTAGCGTCCACACCTGCTCACCTGTAGTAAAAATTTTAAATTTTGACTCACCAGGGTGTAGCGTTCCGTCCGTCGTTGGCATCGTGTTTGTGGTTTGTGGGACGAATGGTAGATTGAAGAGCTCTTGAAACCCGGTGTCACTTGCTACCGGCAATGGCTAAGCCCCTTTGGCGTGTCTCAGCTTCAATTTTCCTAGGCGCTCCAGCTCCTCAGCTGTGCGCTTGTCGTCATTTACGTAAGCGGAAAAATTCCTACGCAGTTCTTCGACGGTACCGCTCCCGTCGAAACCGAACTCTGCGGCATACTTGGTGAGGTCCTCCCGGCGGAGACCGTATACCCAGGTTACTTTTACCATGGCGATTATCTTTTATGATATATCTTTTTTTTTCACACTAGCCTTCGTGTCACCGACTTGTTCGTTTCACAGACTTTTCGTTTTACTGATCCTTGTCCGTTTCACCGACTTTGTTATCTTTCGTTTCACCGACGCTTCGTCTCACCGCGCTTTTGTTTTATATGTTCAGTGCGTTCCTTTAATTATTTTACTAGCGCTCTCTTTTTTTTTCTTCTTTTTTTTCCCACCGTGTATTAGTTCTTTTTATTTCACTTTAGTTTCTTTATGCCGCACTCGGCCCCGTGTATGTATTTGTTTCTATGCTTATTTTAACTCGCGCCTTTTGGGTTTTATTATTACCGAAGATTTATTGACAACGTTCACTTTCCTTATTTTTTTTTCCTTAACTCACTCGCGACGCAGTGTGTATTCTATGTTTTGTTCACAATTCTTTTTGTTTTGCACTAAGGGTCCCTGCTCGGGCGCCATGTAACGTGACCGGTTCTCCGGGTTCAGAGCTGGGATATCCTCAGCGGGCTCCAGTAGTCCGCACGTCACAAAATTTATTATTGTGCAGGGAAACCCTCATAGAAATGAACACACCGACACAAGTCTTTAATTTATGCGATATACATCGCGTTTATTGTGAGTTAGTATTATATTAATTAAGTATTTAATTATTTATGCAAAATTCCCCCGTGCGTTGTCTCTGCGTACTGTTGACGGGCCGCTGCTGCATACGGGCCTCTGCTGCATCCGGTCCCTCGCCGCTTCTAAATTTTATACATATAATCTTAACCAGACTTACTCCAGGCCGCCTTGCTGGAACTGCGCTTATCCTTGGTCCTTAACCAGGACGGGAAACTGAACCTCCGGTCACGGTACAACGCTCCTACGGATCTCGCCTGCAGAAAGCGTTGTAACCGATCGGTCTTGTCGGGGTCGAAGTCGGGAACAGAGAGAGCGAATTAACGCTGTACAGCGCCTTTTAAAGGCCTGCGATTAGTGACTTGTTGCCTCGATTGTTGATTTGTTGACCGATCGTTGGTGACTTGTTGCCCGCCGCTCTTGTAGTTTCGTCCATCCGTGTGAGCTTTCTCGCTCACCAATGAGAGTGTGATAGTGACGCTTTTGTCGCTTCGCTCACTGGTGAGTATGTGTTAGTCAAACACTCGTTGCCTTCTTCGCTTCACCAGCGAAAGCTTTACTCACTGATGGGTATTGGTGGCTTTCGTGCCACGTGCCTCACGCCGATTCTTATACAACGCCGTAAAGCAGCGTAAATGTGTGGTTACCATTTGCCCCCCAAATAGTACCGTCACAATATATATATATATATATATATATATATATATATATATATATATATATATATAATATATATATATATATATATATATATATATATATATATATATATATATATATATATATATATATATATATATGTATATATATGTGTATCAGTAAATACGTAATCGTTTCCACCTACGTTCACAATTTGAAAATTGCATTTCGTTATTGTTTGAAAAATATTTTATTTAAAATTCTAAAACATGTGTTTATGTGCAGACAATTTTAAAACGGGTTTATAATATTGCAGTGGATTGGACTTTGTGTATTTTTTTTACAAAATACCCAAAGATTACACAATGAATATATATATAATTTTAACTTTTATATTGGGGCCAAATTTTAGATTTTTGTGATCTTCTGAAAAGATTTTCAAAAACACATAACCATTTCTTTGGCGCACGACGATGTTATTTTTTGAAAGTATAGATATCTAGAAAATACATACTCTCTGATCCAACGCTTGGGGTATCTTAGATCACAAAATTAAGAGGAACAATGATACAAACAAAAACACAATTTTTAACAGCATCCAAAATCCCTGGTATAATATTCCAAAAAAACAATTTTAATATTTAATAGATTCCTTACCTCGTAGATGTGCTGCAATCTTATAAAATTATGGTTATGGTGTTTTTTATTAATAAATATTTATGTTTTTGTACAACAATTTGAGTTGCTTTAGTTTTGTTCACCTAAAATTTGAGATATTTTAATCAAGGCTTTATAAGAAATTTTTTACGAATGAATTGCATAGCATTATGTGTTATATTTGTAAATAAATAATTTACTATATACTATATATACTATACTATATATAAAATAAAATGTTTATTCTATTATCTTTTATTGTTTTATTAATGATAATGTAATTTGAGTTTGGTTGTTTTAGTTTTGACCACCAGTGTATGTATATATTATATATATATATATATATATATATATATATATATATATATATATATATATATATATATATATATATATATATATATATATATATATATATATATAAATCGTAAATATTTCCAATTTGATATAGCTTCTCTAAATCAACATCTACCTCAAGTCTATCTAATCACATTAAGAAGATACACAAAATCGACTTTGTGTCGAAAACGAAACACAATGGCGGCTCTTTGTGGAAACGCAGCGATTTTGCAAAATGCGTCTACCCAAAAATTTGCAAATGCACGACTGATCGTGCAATGGTGTTGCAGAGACCTAAAGCCATTTAATATGATCGAGCAAGAGGGAATTTTGGATTACATGCAGGACGTAAAGCCGGGTTTTCAAAACCCATTCGCTAATACCGTATCAAATGCGGCATTAGATGACGTGTATACAATGTACGAAAACATAATTAAAATGTATTTAAACGATTGCTTAGAACATGTGGCAATAGTTCTTGATATGTGGACAGACGCATTCAAGAGTATCAGTTACATAAACATTAGAGCCCACGTAGGCAATGAATTTGAGGCGGTTTGTATTACACTAAAGACGGGTAATTTTCCACATCCGCCGGAACCCATGGGTATAATTTTGGTCGTCTTTGGTGTTTTCAGAAGAGTTATTGGGTCTTTCGGCTAATTTTCATTAACAAATGGCCGAAGAATCGACAATAAATTGCGCAATGCTGTGTGGGTAATGCTATTTTCAATTTAAACAATCTTTTACAAAGTTGGGTCAATAGAAGAACTTGATTCGACACAATTTATAATTGGATGGTCTATATTAGCATTTAAATTTGAATTGGGCAAGATGTTATTTATGGATACATTGTGTATGTCCAACGGCTTATTTATATTTAAAGAAACTTCAGAGATTTCTTCATAAATGTGAACTTTTTGGGTTAAATGTTGTCTCATAAGCCTTCTTTTAAGCGATTTCTTTTTTATACCCCACGTCAATTCAAATTTAGACATACTATTAAATATAATTAATATTCTGTAACTATATAAAATATTCATTCTATAAATAATATTTTGTTTAGTTATGAGAAAATAAATCTTACACTAAAAAAACATAATGTTTAGGATAGTGTTGCACCAACTTTTTCGCAAATACCATCTTTGGTTTTCTTAGTGTATGCAGAATAGGTTGGTCTAAACAACACAAATTGGAAATAGTTATGCTCATACCCGTTCAAATTTTGCTCTATGGACTAAATATTAGTTATCAGAAAATTAGTTGTCAGCCATCCCAAGTTTATATTGGTTTCACCATATAGGCTTGAGGTCACTGAATTTTTCAACTCAAGACATTGTTCAGCACAATGTCTTCATCACATCAAAACAAAAGATTATTAAATCAATGATAGGTGATTTTTCAACCAGTGTCATATAAATGCCTTGTATTGGATGTTTGCGTGTATATATATGTATATATATATATATATATATATATATATATATATATATATATATATATATATATATATATATATATATATATATATATATATATATATATATATATATATATATATATATATATATATATATATATATATATATATATATATATATATAGGTTGTTGATCCTAAGGATGAAAAATCGTTGAAAAACTGAATATCTTAAAAATGAGGGTTTTTTACCTGTTAAAATGTGTTCGGGGGCGAATATGAATTTCGCTCGGGCGTATATCGAAGGTGAATGCGTAGAAGAGTTACGTTCGGGCGTATCGCGAAAGCAAATAACTGCTCGGCGCGCACTCAGTTGCAGGTTGTTGATCCTAAGGATGAAAAAATCGTTGAAAAACTGAATATCTAAGAAATGAGGGTTTTTTACCTGTTAAAATGTGTTCGGGGGCGTATAAGAATTTCGCTAGGGCGTATACAGAAGGTAAATGCGTAAAAGAGTTACGTTCGGGCGTATTGCGAAAGCAAATAACTGCTGGGCGCGCACTCAGTTGCAGGTTGTTGATCCTAAGGATGAGAAATAGTTAAAATAGTAAATAGCTAAAAATTAAGGTTTCTTACCTGTAAATATACGTAAATTTCGCTCGCAGCGCACTCAGTAACGTTCGGGCGTGTAAAAAAGTCGCGTTCGGGCTTATCGCGGACTTAATGTTAATCGTTTAGATTGTATCATGCGACGCTATCACACAATTTTAATGTTTGAAAATTGAAATAAAATTATTAATTGACACATTTTTCTAAGGCAGAAAACACACTTATTTAGCAAATATTTTTTTTAGTAAATATTTTTAATATGGCATATTTTCGCATTTAACGCCTGATGGCAAAGGAATGTACGATTTTTTTTTATTAATAAATACTCCTTCGTTATATGACATTTTTATTATACAATTTATAACTTGTTAGTACATTTCATTCAAAACTAATATCATATTAGTCATATTTTGCAAAAAGGCATGTTTTAACTATTTACGTAAATTCTAAGAGTGCTCGCAATGACTGTCCTTGCAAGTACACGTAAAATATGGAAACGGTAGGTGGAAACGATTACTTATTTACGATACACATATATATATATATATGTGTGTGTCAGTAAATACGTAATCGTTTCCACATACGTTCACAATTTGAAAATTGCATTTCGTTGTTTCAAAAAATTTGTTATTGTGTGAAAAATATTTTATTTAAAATTCTAAAACATGTGTTTATGTGCAGACAATTTTAAAACGGGTTTATAATATTGCAGTGGATTGGACTTTGTATATTTTTTTTACAAAATACTCAAAAGATTACACAATGAATATATATATATAATTTAAACTCTTATATTGGGGCCAAATTTTAGATTTTTGGGATCTTCTGAAAAGATTTTCAAAAACACATGACCATTTCTTTGGCGCACGACGATGTTATTTTTTAGAAAGTATAGATATCTAGAAAATACATACTCTCTGATCCAACGCTTGGGATATCTTAGATCACAAAATTAAGAGGAACAATGATACAAACAAAAACACAATTTTTAACAGCATCCAAAATCCCTGGTATAATATTCCAAAAAAAAAATTTGAATATTTAATAGATTCCTTACCTCGTAGATGTGCTGCAATCTTATAAAATTATGGTTATGGTGTTTTTTATTAATAAATATTTATGTTTTTGTACAACAATTTGAGTTGCTTTAGTTTTGGCCACCTAAAATTTGAGATATTTTAATTAAGGCTTTAAAAGAAATTTTTTACGAATGTATTGCATTGTATTATGTGTTATATTTGTAAATAAATAATTTACTATATTAAATAAAATAAAATGTTTATTCTATTATCTTTTATTGTTTTAATAATGATAATGTAATTTAATGAGTTCGGTGCTTTAGTTTTGACCACCAGTGTATATATATATTATATATTATATATATATATATATATATATATATATATATATATATATATATATATATATATATATATATATATATATATATAAATCGCAAATATTTCCAATTTGATATAGCTTCTCTAAATCAACATCTACCTCAAGTCTATCTAATCACATTAAAAAGATACACAAAATCGACTTTGTGTCGAAAACGAAACACAAATGCGTCTACCCAAAAAATTGCAAATGTACGACTGATCGTGCAATGGTGTTGCAGAGACCTAAAGCCATTGATTGATTGATTGAAGGAGGGGGGAAAAACCCCTCTGTGCATCGCACAGAGTACACCTAGGCCATAAAGTAGGCCCGTTGTGACCCCTCGGAACATGAGTCGTCTGTAATATGTTGTAGCTGTTATGCTACTCTTTTTTTTTAATGTGGGATAAAAAATAGAGCCACTGCACTCAGATAGGGTTATATCCATTGTGCTGTGACCCAGTTCCCTGGTTTTTAATGATACTTCTTAGATTCATTATTGAATCTAAGAAGGCTATTGTGTGATAGAGAGTGAAGCTGATCCTCTCTCATCACGTCTGTGCCAAAGATCTGCCTTCTAATTCTAGAAAATGCTGGACAGTCACAGAGATAGTGCTCTGTGGTGCCAGTTTCTTCGTAGCAGGCAGAACATAAGGCGCTTTCGGCCAGGCCGATTGCGTTCATGTGTTTTTCACATGCGTTGTGTCCCGTTAGTTTTCTGCACTCCTTTCTACTTAAGGAAAGTAGAAACGAGGCCGATCTTTTGGTTATCGTCCGTGTCATGAGCTTGGAGAATCTGCATTTCGTCTCATTCAGCCTCCTGCTCTTGTGTGCGGAGGCGACCCAAGAGCTGATGACGAATTTTCCCGTAGATGCAGGTAGTCCAAGCACAGGTTCTGGTCCAAATGGATTATCCTCAGATCCAGCACGTGCTAGTTCGTCAGATGTTTCATTGCCCGAAACTCCTTTATGGCCCGGCACCCAAATCAGTTTCAGTGTATTGTATTTACCAACACAATTGAGACGTGATCTGCATTGACGTACAATTTTGGATGTGATGACCTGGTTGTTCAAAGCCATAAGAGCAGCCTGACTATCGCTGCAAACTGATATAGCCCTGTTCTGCCATCTATTATCCGCAATGTAGTCCATAGCCATAAGTATAGCATAGACTTCGGCTTGAAATACCGAGGCATTGTCGCCTAAGGCGAAGTGAAGTCTGCGGTCATCCGGTTCCACAAACACTCCAGCACCAGATCCCTGATCGGTTCTGGAGCCGTCTGTGAAAATGCGATGTGACCCTCTACCTGGCTCACAGTCAGGCGTTAGCCAGTCTTGAATGTCAGGTTGGCAGACCTCAAAATTTCGTCTTGGTAATATTTCTGTTATCATTGCATCAGAGGGCATCTCCAGTAGACAGGTGTCTAATAGAGTGTCAAGTGCAATGTCAGAGATATTCCAGGGAACATTAAACCAGAAACCACCTCGTTTTAGTCTCCAGCAGCCTTTCAAGGCTTCGCCTCTGATGAAGATGTCAAGTGGTGGTAGGTTTAAGATTGCATTCAGTGCTGGACCAGGTGTAGTGGGAAAGGCACCCGTAACACCCAGACACACGGTTCTCTGAATCTTGGCAAGACTAGTTGTCACGCATTTTCGCGACAGCTTGTTCCACAATAAGGTTTTGCTCGGCGATAGTCCCCATGTCTTCCCAAAAATTGCTCTGCATTGCCAGAAGGCATTCAATGCTCGCGAAATTTTATTTTCAACATGTTTTGTCCAAAGTAGTTTACTATCTAGAGTTAAGCCCAGATATTTTACGTCGTTAGACAGAGGAATAGTGACACCCTTAAGTACTGGTAGAGATAATCCTGTCATTATTATTTTCCTAGTGAAGAGAACAATCCCTGTTTTGTGAGGGTTGACGGAAAGTCCGTTTGCAGTACACCAGCTGTCAATTCGGTTCAACGAGTTTTGTGTTTTAACACAGACCTCATTGAGGGAAAAGCCTGTGGCAAGAATGGCAACATCATCTGCATAGGCCTGGGAATAGACACCTGGTCCATCGAGATCGTTGACTAGAGAGTCAACCAGCATACACCAGAGCAGGGGGGAGAGAACGCCTCCTTGAGGACAACATCTATTCACCCCTGCCATAATATACTGACCGCACTCCGACTCCGAAGTGATGGTCCTAAACATTAGCATTGACCTTAGCCATTTGACCAATGTTTCATCTATTCCATGCCTTCTAGCTGCGTCACACATTCCATCAAAAGTCGCATTATCAAAAGCACCCTCGATGTCAACAAATATGCCCATCACGTACATCTTCCTCTGAAAAGCATGCTCGATCCGGCCAACCAGATGTTGCAATGCTGTTTCACAGGATTTTCCACGTTGATAGGCATGTTGTCTTGATGATAGTGGGTACCTTGACAGCGATATTTTTCTGATGTGCAGCTCAACTAGTCTTTCTAGACACTTTAGTATGAAGGACATCATACTAATGGGTCTGAAGCTCTTGGCTATGGAATAGTCTTCTCTTCCAACTTTAGGAATGAAGGCTACTTTAACTAAACGCCAGGATGTCGGAATGTATGCCCATGCGAGACTTGCTCTAAAGATCTTCTTTAGGCATGGTAGCAATTGGGTTATACCTTCCTGTAGCATGACTGGGTAGATGCCATCCGGTCCAGGTGACTTGAAGCCATCAAAAGAGGCCACTGCGTATTGGATAGCTTCATCGTATACAACCAATCTGGTAACCTGCCAGTCATGTTTTGTTACATTAGAGTTGTTATTGCAGTCCCCAGTGCTGGGATTACAAAGTGGCCCTATGTGGATTTGATTTCCCGGAAAGTGAGTCTCAACTAGGACACTGAGTGCCTCTGTCTTAGACTCAGTATACGAGCCATCAGGTCTCCGCAGTCAGTCCAGTCGAGCAGTTCGGTCTCTTTTAAGAAACTTGACCAATCTGCTAGTCTCACTGCTGGATTCGATGCTACTGCAGAAGTCTTTATAGGAAACACTTTTCGATTTACGAATTCGTTTCTTATACTCTTTCTGCATAGCTCGATAAAGAAACCAGTCAGAGTCTAAGTTGCTCCTTAGGGCCCTATTTAGAAGCTTTCTGGAATCCTTGCGCAAGGTTTCAAGACATGCGTTCCACCAAGGAACGGGAGGTCTAGATAACGTTTTTCGTACCGGACATGTTCGTACAAAACTAGAATTTATGACATCGTTCATAACTTGAACGGACGTCTCAATACTTTCTTTGGTACGAATTCTGACAGGAATATTGAGGGAATTCTCAAGTTCATGTCTGAAGCGTGCCCAGTTCGTTTTTCTAGGGTTTATTACCGTCATAGAGGGCAGCACCTCTCGGTCAGTATGAAACTCGATATACCTGTGGTCCGATAAAGAATCTTCTTTAAGAACCTTCCAGTTAAAGATTGACTCTCCCAGTCTACAGTTAGACAAAGTAAGGTCAATCACTTCCTGTCTTCTAGCAGTCACAAACGTGGGTTTATTACCAGTGTTGTGAATGTTCAGATTGGAGGTCATGATGAAGTCAAGGAGTCTGGTACCTCGCGCGTTGCATTTACTGCTGCCCCACACAGTGTGTTGAGCATTAGCGTCACAGCAAAGAATAAGGCCGGTCTCCTTAAGATCACAGTACTCTATGAGCTCAACAATTGCCTTTGGCGGAGGAGGCAGTAGTGAGTCATAGGGGAAGTAGCCTGAGGCGACAATCAGATGTTTCCATCCACTATCGCTTTCATAGCTCACTTTTGCTGCCACCAGGTCTTGCCCACAGAATTGGGTTAACTTGGTGACAGCAAAGTGTTTCGATACTATAAGACAGCTTCTAGGCCTTGTGGCTTGCTCATTGTATAGTATGGTTTCACCACGTAGTTCACTAAGACCACAGATGCGTTTGTTATACACCCATGGTTCTTGAATAGCTGTGCTACTCAGTGGAGTTTAGAAATTCCGTTGATTTGACAAATTTTCTTAGTACTTTCCAGTCCAAGCTTCCCAGTTGTTTCAATGATGAAATAAGCGGAGCTCCGAAGTGGATGAATCTAAGTCTGGCAAAATCCGCACAGTGACACAAGTAGTGTTCAAGCGTCTCTGCCTCTTCCTCACAGGCCTTGCAGAAGTAAGAGTCGACTCTTCCCAATTTGAAAAGATGACCTCTTAGCTCATTATGGCCCGTGAGGATGCCTGTGTATTGTTTTAACTCCTTTTTATTAAGCGTTAGAATTTTGTTTGTTTTGGATTTGTTCGGGGGGCCCCATAGCCATTTAGTTGCTTGGCCTTCGCTCGATTCTTTCCATGATTTTTTGTGAAGTCGATAAGCCCATGAGCTCATCTCGTTTTTTAGAAATTGGAAAGGTCTGCCGGTTATGACTGAGATTGTGTCCATTTCTGATCCATTTCTCGCCAATTCGTCGGCTATTTCGTTCCCCTCAATGTTACAGTGTCCTGGGACCCAGATAATGTCCACAGTGTTAACAAGTAAGAGATCAGCAAGGGCCTCTTTACATTGTAGAACCACTCTGGATTTCACCTTGTCCGTGGATAAAGCTCTAATGGCAGCTTGGCTGTCAGAGAAAATTTTAATGCACTTGTCTACACAGTGAGTGCTTTGTATAAATTTAGCCCCTTCTGTTATAGCCACTACTTCCGACTGAAAGACGGTGTTGTGGTCATGCAGACGAAGGCTTTCTTTTGCAGAGAAGGCTTCACAGAAAAAGCCTGTTCCAGTGTGACCGTTTAGTTTTGATCCGTCAGTGTAGAGGTGGATCCCCGGATTGCTAGACAATACTTATCCGTTGTCCCATTCCTCCCTAGTCGGGAAAGCGAACTTTGCGGCGGTATGATTGGTTTCCTCCAGGATGCGGTCGCAGTTCCAATTACCTGTAGAAACAGTATTAGGAATTGAGTTAATTATGGATTGGTGATTGGTTAATGTCTCAGAATTGAGCCATCCCCCAAGGATGTTTAGTCGAGCCGCTGCGACCGCGGCCTCATATTTAACTTGAATTTGTATTGGGCGTATGTTTAGAATAGTCTCAGCTTTGGTCGAAGTGGTAGACATCGCACCTGAAATGCCGAGACAACACGCCCGTTGCACTTTCTCGAGAGGTTTGATGTTACATTTTCGTCCCAAAGCTGTCCACCATACAAGTGACGCATATGTGAGTATTGGTCGTACAACGCTGGTGAAAATCCAGTGGGTCATCTTTGGTCGCAGTCCCCATGTAGGACCAATACATCTTCTGCAGGTTGCCCAAACCCTAACGGCTTTTGTGGCTCTGCTAGCTATTTGTGCCTAGCAGACAGCATGTAAACCAGCCTCGGTTAGTCTTCTTAGGAGACTGTTTATGGTGACGACCCAGAGTAGCGGTGAGAGAATACCACCCTGTGGGGTACCGCGAAACACCCTTCCCCTTAGGGTAATATTGCCCTGCTGACAAGTGATGGATCTGTTGCACAACATATGACGTACCCAGTGTAAAATAGCCGGGTCTACGTCAAAGGAGGCAAGGGACGAGATCAGTGTGAACGTTATTAAAAGCACCCTAAACATCTATGAAGGCTGCTAGAGTGAGTCCTTTTAGATCCATAGACCTTTCAATTTTGTTAACTACCTCGTGTAAGGCAGTTTCAACGGATCGCCCCTTTATGTATGCATGTTGCTTAAACTTCAGCTGCTCATAAGGGATTTTTTCCTTAACCATGGTGTCGCATATGCGTTCCATTGTTTTCAGTAGGAAGGACATTAGACTTATAGGTCTATATGCCTTAGGGGTTGAGTAGGTTTCTTTACCCGGCTTAGGTATGAAAACTTCTCTTGATTCTTGCCATATGAGGGGGGTATAGCTCTGATTAAGGCATGCCTCATAAAGCCTGGATAGACGAACGTCCAGGAGATCCACTGCCCGTTGTAGTAGGGCTGGGAAAACTCCATCTTGCCCTGGGGCTTTATATGGCTGGAAGCTATGAATTGCCTTCCCCACCATATCGGTGGTGATGGCTAAGTTGTGGGAGTATTGAGAAGTTTCCCATAGCCTCGTCTCATCTGAGTTGACGAAACAGTTTGGGAAGTGCTCCTCCATTAGGATCTTTAAAGACTCCTCAGAGTTACCTGCTCTAACCCCCTGCCTGTCTATCATGAGTTCCGGTTGGGAGTGGGTTTTCGAGAGGAATTTCTTAATTCTTGCGGTTTTTGTAACACAATCAACTTGTGCACAGAAGAGTCGCCATGACCCTCTTTTTGCGGAGCGCATATTCTTTTTGTATACACTGAGTTTTTGGTAGTAGAGATCCCAATGCTCTGTAGTATTTAATCTTTTAACTTTATTGAAAAGTCTCCGAGTATCCGTTCTTAGGTTTTTCAAAGCCCCTGTCATCCAGGGTTTTTCCTTGAAAGACTCTCGGGAGCGAAGAGGGCAAGCCTCTTCGAATGCTCGTATAAGGCTATTTGTTATGGTTTTGACCTCCCCGTCAATGTTATATATAGAACTTAAAGGGGGTGCGGGAGATACGTCTAACGCATTTTTTAAAAGTCTTCTGAATAGAGCCCACTTAGTTTTCGATTTGGTGCGAAATATTGGTAGGGGTATGTTAGGAATAGATAGTTTAAAACAGACGTATCTATGATCCGAGAAGGAATGTCTGCTAGAGACATGTCAGTCTTGGACCATGTCAAGTATGTTTTTAGAGCAAAAAGTTGTGTCAAGTACTTCACTTATGATTCTAGTGATGAAGGTGGCAGAGCAACCAACGTTTAGGGTAAGAAGATCATACGCATTAATAAATTCAAATAGGGCATGTCCCCGAGCATTACAGTCGGAGCTTACCCATGTTGTATGGTGAGAATTGGCATCTGTACAAGTTATTAATTTCTTACCTTTTTCGGCAGCAAACCTTGTAATCCTCAGCAGTTCCTCGGAGGGTGGAGGTTCCTGGGAGTCATGCCGGAGTTATACTGAAGACAGCATGAGGCCACCGCTCCCGTTAAAAATTGTGGTGGCGTCTGAGGAAGACAGTTCTGTGTAGAAAGAAAAGTTAAAATCCTTTATATAGATAATACAGGTCCTAGGGCGGCCTGCATAGAGTGTATAAAATATTTGGTATCGCGAGTCACCCCAACTAGCAACCCTGTCATTTACAGTCCAGGGTTCCTGGATCAGTGCGATGTGCGTCTTACCTTCTTCCATTCTCTCCATAAGCGCAGCCGTCGCCAGTCGACTCCTATGGAGGTTGATCTGCGTAAGCAGAATCATTGGGCGAGTAGCTCGTCCTCCTGAGAGGGCGTAAGGGTATCATCAGAAAATTCTGATAGGCCCTCGTCCTCTCCTCCGCTCGTCCCTTCTTCTTTGGTCGGGTAGACCTGAACCCCCATACTGCCCGCGGCCTCGACCTTATCCTTACTATCCTCCACGACCGGGCTGGGAAGATTGCCCTTGGATTGCTGTTTCCCGGATTGGGCTCCAGCTCCGACAGGTTTTCCGCCCAGCTTATTGGTCACGGATGACGTAAGGAAGAAGGCACGACCCCCAGACTTCTCCAGTGTCGTGATGGAGTTCTGGTCAATGCCCACAACGATGAGGTTTCCATCGGTCATCTCATCCCTGTGGAACACCTCCCAAAGTTCCACGCTCAGCCCACGGTTCTGCCTCGCCAGAATCCTAAGGATATCACACGTGGGGCGCTTCGCCCCGTTTGCTCTGACGAAGAAGGTTGCCTTACGCAGAACGGGTATGTCGCTCATAGCCACAAGCCGTAGCTTAGCGTCTGCCTATGGCTCAGGCAACCTTTCCACCAGATCGCGCAGGGTGTCGACACAGTCCAAAGACACCACGGTGATCCTGTAGACTCCGCGGACAAATCTGCAGTATTCCAGATGGATTTCGGGGGTGCTGTCAGAAGACTCGATAATCGAGTTCGCAAGTGCGTCATTCCACACTTCCTCCAGCAGCCCCCTTTTATCCTCAGCAAACTTTCCACAGGGCTGGCTTTCATCGATGATGGCAAACTTGCGTTTGTCATCAATCGATTCCCGTGCCACCCCCGCATACGTTTTGCCGTCCGCCTTTGACCTCTTCGCCGTAGATTCCCCATCGCGACCCTGTCTTTTTGTTGCGCGGGCCCCTGCATTTCGCAGTACAGGCCGAAACGCTACGTTGGACGAGCACGACGGGATGTCATCGCTGGGAAGAGACCCCTTGATTTTAGACACGTTTGTCTTGTTTTTCTTCGCCAATCCAACCTGGGTCACCTCCTCAGGAGAGCGAAGTCTCTTGCCCGGTCCTTGTGAACCAAGTGTAGCGGCTGGCTTAAACTGAGGGTCCCTGTTGTCAGCGGTTTGTTGACTGTCCGGGGAGGGGGTCCCAGTGATGTGAGAGGCAGCTCTCTGGCGTTGCTTGGCTTTTAATCGCCTAGCCGCACCAGAGAGTCGCCTTTTCCCATCCGGGTTCCTCTCTCCATGACCATCTGGAGTTGCGGAAGGACGCACGACTACCGTCCTGTCCGAACTCTGGGAGGAGTTCATAACTCCAACCCTCTCTCCACCTGCTGAATTAACATCGCAGGCCACCACTGGCGCCCTGCCAGCCGAGCTGAGTCGGCCTGTCCTGCTGGGAGGGCATACGCCTGGCTGCATGGCGACAGCTGCAGACGCCGGGGCAGATATCCCTACCCCTGGGTCCGTAGACCCGGTATCTTGTTCCGTGAACGACACCATAATTTGGTTTTAACGACCCCACAAGTCGAAGTGTTTCCAGACCCTTCGGTTGTATGTGTTTAACGACCCTTCGGTCGCACAAAAAGGCCGCCCCACAGGGAACAAACGCCAATAAGTGTTTAGAGACCCTACGGTCGGAAGAGGAGGCCGCCCCACAGGGAACAGACGCCTACCTTTTAGGGATGTAACCGTCTTAGTCTGGCCACTCGTCCAAGGACCTGTCCGGGCTACCTGCCAGTATGCCCCTTGGAGTCAATGCGGCGAACACAAGCCCTCTCACTCGCTCCTGAAGGGAGCTTCGGCAAAGTGCGGGTACTTCGAGATATGATCGAGCAAGAGATAATTTTGGATTACATGCAGTACGTAAAGCCGGGTTTTCAAAACCAATTCGCTAATACCGTATCAAATGCGGCATTAGATGACGTGTATACAATGTACGAAAACATAATTAAAATGTATTTAAACGATTGCTCAGAATATGTGGCAATAGTTCTTGATATGTGGACAGACGCATTCAAGCGTATCAGTTACATAAACATTAGAGCCCACGTAGGCAAAGAATTTGAGGCGATTTGGATTACACTATGGTCTATATTATGATGGTCTATATTAGCATTTAAATTTGAATTGGGCAAGATGTTATTTATGGATTCATTGTGTATGTCCAACGGCTTATTTATATTTAAAGAAACTTCAGAGATTTCTTCATAAATGCGAACTTTTTGGGTTAAATGTTGTCTCATAAGCCTTTTTTAAGCGATTTCTTTTTTATACCCCACGTCAATTCAAATTTAGACATTCTATTAAATATAAATAATATTCTGTAACTATATAAAATATTCATTCGATAAATAATATTATGTTGTTTAGTTATGAGAAAATAAATCTTACACTAAAAAAACATAATGTTTAGGATAGTGTTGCACCAACTTTTTCGCAAATACCATCTTTGGTTTTCTTAGTGTATGCAGAATAGGTTGGTCTAAACAACACAAATTGGAAATAGTTATGCTCATACCCGTTCAAATTTTGCTATATGGACTAAATATTAGTTATCAGAAAATTAGTTGTCAGCCATCCCAAGTTTATATTGGTTTCACCATATAGGCTTGAGGTCACTGAATTTTTCAACTCAAGACATTGTTCAGAACAATGTCTTCATCACATCAAAACAAAAGATTATTAAATCAATGATAGGTGATTTTTCAACCAGTGTCATATAAATGCCTTGTATTGGATGTTGGCGTGTATATATATGTATATATATGTATATATATATATATATATATATATATATATATATATATATATATATATATATATATATATATATATATATATAGGTTGTTGATCCTAAGGATGAAAAATCGTTGAAAAACTGAATATCTTAAAAATGAGGGTTTTTTACCTGTTAAAATGTGTTCGGGGGCGTATAAGAATTTCGCTCAAGCGTATATCGAAGATGAATGCGTAGAAGAGTTACGTTCGGGCGTATCGCGAAAGCAAATAACTGCTCGGCGCGCACTCAGTTGCAGGTTGTTGATCCTAAGGATGAACAAATCGTTGAAAAACTGAATTGTTGTGAATCAGAAACGTTTTTTTAGACTTATTTAAGAAAGCCTGCACATAACCAGTATTCACATAAAGTTCAAATCTAAAAGCACAATAACAGATGCATGTTAACTTAACATAACGTCTACGACGTAACTGGAACAAGTACATACAGTTCATGAGTGCATACTTTCAGGAGATAAAATTAAGTCTACTTAAAAGCAACGAAAAATACATTGGTTGCAATTTGATCCGAGACTCGCGCTAGCAAGAGTTCCGTCTTTTTAAAAGCAATAACAAAAGCATTGGTTGTAATTTAAGTTAAGAATAACGCCAGCATGGGAACCAATTAAGAATTTAGCACATTGGAATTTTCTCAGTTAATGATTTCACAATATTAGTAAATATCTGATGAGGGGTTCATGAGGTTTTTAGTAGTACGTAGATTTAAGAATATGCTTGCTTGCATTTATGAGTTGTGTTTTAAGAAATAAATATAAGCAAGGGGTTCGTGAGTCGCACGATACCGAGGTGATGAGAAGAGGTTAAGTTTAGTTTTTAAGCATTATGATTTTAACTGCCTTAAAGTGCAGACGTGTTTTCAGTTTAAACTCAATCTTGTAAAAATGCTTAAAAATAATTTATAAAAGTATAGAGCAAGTCTAAAATATCCTTGCGTTTTTATTTAATAATAATTGTTAGGAAAGAATTGTGGACTTCGAGGGAATATTGTCACTGACGGTTTCATTAATAAAGGCAAGTACAAAAGGACCCCTGGAGCCCGCAGCATTTTGGCGGAGCCAGTTTTTCAAGAATCTACAAAAAGGACTGAAGGACGAATTTGAAGGAGAATTAAAAAAAAAATAAATGAAGAAACACAGAAGTGGAAAACAAGGTATAATTAAATATTGAATAAATTTTAGTGAGTTTGAGTGAAAGCAGTAAATAAATGGTGAAATTAAATTATAGAAAGAATGAAATTAAACAAATTTAAAAATTTTATTTGATAATTTTAAGGATTATATGGCGACTTTGAGGAATTGGAAGTAGCATATAGAAATATATTAGGACAACTTGGCAGATTTACTGAGAAATAGTGGAATCGAATTAGTACAGAAGTTAACAATAAAGAAACTTTAGAATTAATAAAAAATAAAGTCAGTTCCACACGGGTATACTCAGAAGTCGAAAGAGTTGACGTAGTTTTTAAACAATTAGTATACTTCTTGGAGCATAAAAGTGCTCATAAAATAAAAGAATTAAAAGATTGGAAAGGGGAATTTACTGCATTAAATAAAAAATTAAACGATATTGTAAAAGAACGGCAGGAGTTGTTAGATCAGGCTAGTGGAATAGAGGAAGAAAACGAAAAATTAAGAACTTTGCTGAAAAATAAAGATATTTCGGACAAATCAATTGAACGAGCACTGAGCCAACAGCCCAGACTAGAATTCGAAACATTAGAAGAAGCAAATAATAAAGTAAGGGAATTAGATTCGAAAATCAGATTTTTAGAATCGGAAGTTAAGCTAGCCCACGAAACATCATTATATCATAAGGAGGCATTACAGATTGAAGGAAAATTTGATAAAATAACAGCACCAGAAACAACATTAGAAATGTCGTTAGATACTGTATCCAATTACGTAGGAAGTGTAGTTCCATTTTTTATGAGATCGGAATCACCGTCCGTTAAAACTGAACTTTATAGATTCATGGACGCTTGTGCGTTAGCAAGTCTAAAAATTACAGAAGAAAACAAAGAAGAATTCATTAGCTGTGTCAAACTGCATCTTCTTGGTGACGCTTATGATCTAGTCCGCACAAGAAAGTTCAATGAATTAGAGGAGTTATTTGACGTTCTAAGAAATACATATTTAAAAATGACTACGTTAGATTCGGTTCAGGATAGTATTAGAAAAGCATATCAGACGGATGGTCTGAGAACATTTGCAAGAAGATTAGAAAGATTATGGGCAAACGCTAATGAAATAGCAGATTCAAGGTACAAAAATAAAAATCTTCATACAGATGTTTTTAATACGGAACTAGTAAACTCAGTTCTGACAGCATTCAAGGTAGGTGTAAAAGATCCGACAATAAAGGTTCTATTATTAAGTAGCAAAGCAGAAAACTTGAATGATTTATTAGATGAAGCATTAAATGCCCAGATAACAATTCAAGGGGGTCCGAGATTCCCCGAGGATGTGTACAGTTTCGAACAACGATCTGTAACCAGTCCAACGAATAGTATTCAAAACAATCATTTTCAAACTACCCCACTAAATCACGAAATATCAACCCAAAATAAAACAGAAGGATCAAAAATACTACCAACATGCTCTTTTTGGCAGAAAAAAGGACATACACGAGACGAATGTATTACGCGGAAAAACATACCGCTTTGTATAGAGTGTGAAAAATATGGGCACGAATCTAGTTGGAGGTGTGCTTCCATTAGATTAGAAGCTCAAAATAAGGAAGGGTTTGGACGTACACAAAACCATCCAGTCGTTAATAGGGAATTTTTAAACAACAATTTGCAAGCAGGACATAACACTACGTACCGTACCAATAATAATAATAATAGAAATAATAACAATAGAAATGGGAATACCCCTAGAAATAATTTAAAATGTGATTGGTGTCGTAGACTTGGTCATGTAGAAACTGATTTTATCTGGCGAGGGAGAATAATGATCAAAACAAGGGAAACTACCAGGGGCCCAGCCAAGGCCAGTAAGCTGGGGACCCATTAAAAATAGCAAAATTAGGTCAAAAAGGGTAGAAATAGTAAATCATAAGGCTGTGATCACATTAACTACCCAAACTCCTAAAAATAAGAGAAAACCGGTGGAGGAAAATATTGCAAATCAAACGTCTGAAGTGACCGTTGATGGGGCTTTTGGTGGATGCGTAAGGACTTTAGGCCCGACCAATGTACAACACAGTAATATAAAGTGGTTACATTTAATAATGCATGTAGTATCTCTTGAACAAGGAATACCAGCAGACGGAATAATAGGACGGGATAACATATGGAATAGATCCGTAATAAACGCAATTAATAAGACCATAACATTCTATGATAAATGAAAGAATCACACTATCCGATTACCAATGAAAACGCGAGCCGACATAGAAAATATTTATTACAATCATGAAATAAAAATCATGCCGTAATAGTAGAAATTACACTAAAAACAAAAATTCCAATTGTATTAATACATAAACAAGAAATTTATCCTGGAGTATATTTGGGAGAAAGCTTATCGAATGTTAACAAAAATAAAGTTTATGTCGCAGTATTAAATGTTACAGAAAAAGACATAATAATAGACAACAATTTTAAACCGAAATTTTCAAATTTTAATCAGTATAGGGAATCAGATACAACAATTCTACAATAAATACTATAAATTCAGTGAATACAAAAAATAGGATTAATAGATTATTAGAAAAAATTAACATCGATGAATCTTTAAATAAGGAGGAAATCACATCATTACAAAATCTTTGTATTTCTTACCACGATGTTTTTCACTTAGAAGGTGACGAACTGTCATACACGCTGATACTTAAACACGACATAACAACACAATGGAATCAACCACCAATTAACCAAAAGCAATACAAACTTCCACACACATAGAGAGGAAATTAATAGACAGGTTAACAAAATGTTAGATGCTGGCATTATATCGCCAAGCATATCACCCTGGAATTTACCATTACTATTGGTACCGAAGAGGAGCGACAAAGACGGTAACAAAAAATGGAGACTTGTCATAGATTTCCGTTAATTAAATGACTTAACCGTAAAACAGGTATTTCCTATTCCGCGAATAGATCAAATATTAGATCAATTAGGTCACAGTCGGTATTTTTCAACTTTAGATTTAGCAAGTGGCTATCATCAGGTCTTAGTAGAAGAAGGTGATAAAGAAAAAACAGCCTTCAGTACAGAAATTGGACATTTTGAATTCAATAGGATGCCTTTCGGTTTAACAGGGGCACCAGCAACTTTCCAGAGAATAATGAATCACATCTTTACAGGGTTACAGCGTATCGATTGTTTTGTATATCTTGATGATATAGTTGTGTATGGGAAAAATATAAGCGAACATGAACACAAATAAGTAAAGTATTACAGAAACTAAGAGACCATAATTTAAAATTGAATACGGAAAAATGTCAGTTTTTAAGTCGTGAAGTTGTATATTTAGGGCATAAATGTTCAGAACTTGGTGCGCTGCCAGACCCCGCTAAGGTCGAATGCGTAAAAAATATTCCAGTGCCAAGAAACAGAAAAGAAGTACAAGCATTCTTGGGATTAATTAATTATTACAGGAAGTTCATAAGCAATATGGCAAGGTTAGCTTTACCAATTAATAATTTACTTAAAAAGGACGTTAAATTTAAATGGACGGACGATTGTCAAAATTCATTCACTAAATTGAAAGAATCAATAATTTCACCTCCAATATTAGCATATCCGGATTTTACAAAAACTTTTTTACTAACAACAGACGCAAGTAGTGAAGCAGTAGGTGCAGTCCAATCTCAAGGTGAAGTAGGAAGCGACCGAGTAGAACTTTAAATGGAGCAGAAAAACGATATTCTACCATTGAAAAGGAATTTTTAGCAATTGTTTGGGCAACAAAGAATTTTAGAGCATACCTATTAGGGTGACCATTCAAAATTTTTACAGATCATCAGCCTCTAAAAGGTATTGCAAATTTTCGTTTCCGATACAAATTATCGGAATATGATTTTGAAATAATGTACAAACCTGGCAAAAAGAATTTAAATGCGGATGCTTTAAGCAGAATTCCATATATAGAACCAGATATTACAGCCGTACAAACACGATCCAAAACTACACCAAAGCAAATCACAAAAATAAAACCACAAACCAGTACACCAGTCGTAGATGAAACAATAATAGATACAAATAATGAAACGAATTCAGCTCAAATATTAACTGATCCAGATGAAATTAAAACCGTGATGAAAGATTTTCATGATTCAGCACTATGAGGCCATCAGGGCACACTTAAAACATACTTTAGGATTAAAAAACAATTTAAATGGAGGGGAATGCAGAAACAAATAAAATAATATGTTAGAAACTGTCCTAAATGCCAAATGAACAAAAGTTCAAAGTTAACAAAAATGCCAATGGTTTTGACAGATACGCCAACACGTCCATTGGATAAGGTTTATATGGACTTGGTAGGAATTTTACCTGAAACAGTGTCAGGAAATAAATATATTTTAACTTTTCAAGACGATTTTTCAAAATACATGTGCTGCGTAGCTATCCCAGACGCGGAAGCAAGCACAGTAGCGAAAGCTTTTTACGAGGAAATTATCACGCGTTATAATATTCCGAAAATTTTAATTACAGATAATGGTTCAAATTTTGTGTAAAAATTATTTTCAGACACGTGCAAGTTATTAAACATTAAAAAAATGCATATAACACCTTATCACCCGCAGGCGAATGGCTCGTTAGAACGAAGTCACAGACCTTTAGCGGAGTATTTGAGATGTTTGCAAAAGAGGATGGGTCCAACTGGGACCAATGGTTGAATTCGGCAATGCATGTGCACAATAACACAGTGCATATGTTAACAGGGCAAACGCCTTGTCGTACTTTATACGGATTTGAATTTGACATGCCAACCAACCTAAAACGAAAATGTTCACCAATTTATAACAGTGAAGATTACAATAAGGTATTAAAATACCAAATACAGCGTACACATGAGATAGTCAGACAAAATCAAGAAAAAACTAAGGAAAGATCTAAACGAAGTTACGATAATACATTAAATACGGTAGTTTTTAAGGAAGGAGATAAAGTTTTATTAAAAAACCAGAATAGAAAAAACAAATTTTCACCAATCTGGGTAGGTCCCTATGAAGTCCTTTCGATAATAAGTCCTGTGACAACAGTGATCTGTATCAAGGAAAAAGGAAAAAATTCCATAATAACTTATTAAAAGCATATAACTCTTAAGTTATACACAATCGAACGAACAAAAACAAAGAAATTAATAACTGAACCAACAGTTCATAATGATCATTAACCGCAATGCATAATATTGTAAACAACGTAAATAAAGCACGCATAAATATTTTTTTTTTTAGAAAATATGTTTTAAAAATCTAAATTAGTGCATGAGGAAATAGCTATGTATTAATTTTAGAAGATGACTAGCATTAGATCATGTATTAAATGAGAAAGGAATAAAGTATAAAGAAGATTATATTAGATACTTCATAAACAAGAATTCAGTACGAATTTGCCAAAGCAATAAAATATACATTTTCACTATAATTGAGATAGGTCAGTACTTCAGTTTCATTGTCAAGATCATTTTCAATGGAAACAGGCAACAGAAAGATCAATGCACTTGAAGTACAGATAGGTGTTAGCGTAGCACACACTAAAGTGGAGCACATATAGAAGTGAGGAGCTAATGTTATAAGCGATAAAATGCAATTCAGCGTTTTGCATCTAGGAACAATTAACTAATGTACCGAAAATGAAACGAGATACTTTAATGCAGCGTAAAAATTTGAGCAATAATGGAATGATAAGAAAAAAATACAATACACAATCTAACAAAATTAACAATCGTTTTAAATGTGATCATTACACGGTAATGAAAATATATATGTACCTATTGAATGTACAAAAGTAGTTATGCATAAATCGCTCGCGCTTACCATTATTGAAAATTGTCAATAATGATTAAATTCACAAATTAGTGCATGAATAAATAGATAATTATTTTTGAATGGAATTAGCAGTGATTCATGTGCTAATGAAATTATAAATAAAATAATGTCTATATATTAAGAAAAAAATTAAAGATTTTACAATTAAAGATTTACAGTAAAATGTTCGATATAAATATACAAATAAATTATAACATTTTAATACTATGATGTAAGGTAATATAAACAAACATTATGAATACTGAAAGTAAAAATGATGTTAAATATAAATTATTTATAAAGTTATAGTAAACATTACAAAGTAATAAGTATTTTTAAAAATAATCCTGGCTCTGGAAATGCATTTCAACCACGACAAAGAAATAAAACATGCACGAAGAAGAACTAGCAATCCACCAAACAATAAAATTCGACGCAGAAGACACTAAGTTTAAATTTTAATTCTCAAAGAAGATCGTTTGATTTTGTTGGGTAAAGGTCTGAAATGGTAATATTATGTAATGAAGTACAAGAGAAGAATGATAAAGAAACATGTGAGAGTCATGGCGCGGACAACAACAATTGTACATCAATAACATGTTTAATTAAAAGAAAGGAGCTCACTATAAACATGAATGTGGAAGTTCGACAAATCAGCAAAGTTGTGACTATTCTACCATAAAGAAGCAACAACATTTTACATCTTTACGTGCATATAATTAAAAGATAACAATTTTATCACTCAAGGAACAAGCTAATATTTTGTAAATAAATTGAAGGAGCTATTCCATATACACTTATTCAGCTGTCAATGCTAACCTTATAGAAATAGAAATTTGACACATTAACAAAGTTATCATAATTGTACTAAATCAACAACGTTTCACACATTATGCTGACAATTTCTTCAACAAAAGAACATAATTTCTTAAAAAAGAAGACGAAAATTAAAAACACTAAGAACTTCAAATATTCAAATATTTTTACAACAAGTGAAATATAAAAGAACAACATCAAACAACAACATGTACGTATAATTAAAGATGATTTCTGAAGATGACAATTTCGCTACAAGAACTCTTAAAACATTTAAAGAAGACAAATTCGTATTAATATCCAGAAATATAAAATTACAAAACTACCAATTTTAGTATCTGCTCTCAACAAAATACGATTCAATTTGACTAAAAAAACAACGCAACATAGAAGACATCAAATTTAACAATGCTAAGAAAATCAAGATGAAAGATGAGAATAAATGATGATAACAATGCTTTTCGAACAGTGGCAGAAACAAATAAAATGCAGCCAGCCAACCTATATACGTAAATAGAGAGTAACAGAACTATTGATCACAGCAGTTTATGTTTTAAATTGATAGAAAACACAATTATATATTTTTTTTTGTATAATTAATTTAATAGACTAGAAATAAGTAATGAAAAACTTGAAGAAACATTAAAATATGAAAACTATATATATAAACAATAACTAAAGATATACTCAATAAAAATTAAATGAATTATTTTCAATAAATATCGCAAAAAATTTAAAAGAAAACAAATCGTTGCACAACTTAAAGCATTTAATGACTTAGATGAAGAAACAAGAAAAACAACAGAGCAACACGAAACGCAGCGATTGCAAAGCGGTAACTTGATCAACTACTGTTTTGTCAATTGCAACGTTCAGTGACTTGTAATGTTATACATTTTTATTTTTAACGTTACATAAAGTATATAAATATCACTAAAACTTCGAACAAAAATTAAGTCTACTTAAAAGCAACGAAAAATACATTGGTTGTAATTTGATCCGAGACTCGCGCTAGCAAGTGTGCCGTCTTTTTTAAAGCAACAACAAAAGCATTAGTTGTAATTTAAGTCAAGAATAACGCCAGCATGGGAACCAATTAAGAATTTAGCACATTGGAATTTTCTCAGTTAATGATTTCACAATATTAGTAAATATCTGATGTGGGGTTCATTAGGTTTTTAGTAGTACGTAGATTTAAGAATATGCTTGCTTGCATTTATGAGTTGTGTTTTAAGAAATAAGTATAAGCAAGGGGTTCGTGAGTCGTACGATACCGAGGTGATGAGAAGAGGTTAAGTTTAGTTTTTAAACATTATGATTTTAACTGCCTTAGAGTGCAGACGTGTTTTCAGTTTAAACTCAAGCTTGTAAAAATACTTAAAAATAATTAATAAAAGTATAAAGCAAGTCTAAAATATCCTTGCGTTTTTATTTCATAATAATTGTTAGGAAAGAATTGTGGACTTCGAGGAAATATTGTCACTGACGGTTTCATTAATAAAGGCAACAGAATATCTAAAAAATGAGGGTTTTTTACCTGTTAAAATGTGTTCGGGGGCGTATAAGAATTTCGCTCGGGCGTGTACAGATGGTGAATGCGTAAAAGATTTACTTTCGGGCGTATTGCGAAAGCAAATAACTGCTGGGCGCGCACTCAGTTGCAGGTTGTTGATCCTAAGGATGAGAAATAGTTAAAATACTAAATAGCTAAAAATTAAGGTTTCTTACCTGTAAATATACGTAAATTTCGCTCGCAGCGCACTCAGTAACGTTCGGGCGTGTAAAAAAGTCGCTTTCGGGCTTATCGCGGACTTAATGTTAATCGTTTAGATTGTATCATGCGACGCTATCACACAATTTTAATGTTTGAAAATTGAAATAAAATTAATAATTAACACATTTTTCTAAGGCAGAAAACACACTTAGAACAAAGTACCTTTTATTTAGCAAATATTTTTAATATGGCATATTTTCGCATTTAACGCCTGATGGCAAAGGAATGTACGATTTTTTTTATTAATAAATAATCCTTCGTTATATGACATTTTTATTATACAATTTATAACTTGTTAGTAAATTTCATTCAAAACTAATATATTAGTCATATTTTGCAAAAAGGCATGTTTTAACTCTTTACGTATAATCTAAGAGTGCTCGCAATGACTGTCCTTGCAAGTACACGTAAAATATGGAAACGGTAGGTGGAAACGATTACGTATTTACGATACACACACACACATATATATATATATAGATATATATATATATATATATATATATATATATATATATATCTATATATATTGTTTGACAAATATTTTATTTAAAATTCTAAAACATGTGCAGACAATTTTAAAACGGGTTTATAATATTGCAGTGGATTGGACTTTGTGTATTTTTTTTACAAAATACTCAAAGATTACACAATGAATATATATATAATTTTAAGTTTTATATTGGTGCCAAATTTTAGATTTTTTGGATCTTCTGAAAAGATTTTCAAAAACACATAACCATTTCTTTGGCGCACGACGATGTTATTTTTTAGAAAGTATAGATATCTAGAAAATACATACTCTCTGATCCAACGCTTGGGGTGGCTTAGATCACAAGATTAAGAGGAACAATGATACAAACAAAACCACATTTTTTAACAGCATCCAAAATCCCTGGTATAATATTCCAAAAGAACAATTTGAGTATTTGATAGATTCCTTACCTCGTAGATGTGCGTAGATTATAAAATTATGGTTATGGTGTTGTTTATTAATAAATATTTATGTTTTTGTACAACAATTCGAGTTGCTTTAGTTTTGGCCATCTAAAATTTGAGGTATTTTAATCAAGGCTTTATAAGAAATTTTTTACGAATGAATTGCATTGTATTATGTGTTATATTTGTAAATAAATAATTTACTATATTAAATAAAATAAAACGTTTATTCTATTATCTTTTATTGTTTTATTAATGATAATGTAATTTAATGAGTTTGGTTGATTTAGTTTTGACCACCAGTGTATATATATATTATATATAGCTTCTCTAAATCAACATCTACCTCAAGTCTATCTAATCACATTAAAAAGATACACAAAATCGACTTTGTGTCGAAAACTAAAGATAAAGCAAAACGAAACACAATGGCGGCTCTTTCTGGAAACGCAGCGATTTTGAAAAATGCGTCTACCCAAAAATTTGCAAATGCACGACTGATCGTGCAATGGTGTTGCAGAGACCTAAAGCCATTTAATATGATCGAGCAAGAGGGAATTTTGGATTACATGCAGCACGTAAAGCCGGGTTTTCAAACCCATTCGCTAATACCTATATATATATATATATATATATATATAATTATATATATAATTATATATATATATATATATATATATATATATATTGTTACGAAAATTCAGTCTACGGAAAACTGTTCTACGAGTTCGAATAGCTGGATTGTGTACAAAATAAAAACACTCTTATGTTTGGTTTAATTATAACAATTAACTTTATTAATTCACTTTAATAAACAACTTTACTAATAACAAATTCTAACAACTACTGCATGTCCACAATTTAACTTGACATTTATCACACGAGATGCACTCGACCACTTTACAATCACTACTGAAGTCCAGTGCCTCAGATGCGCGGCCTTATATACTGCAGGCATCAGTTCGACACGTTTCGACAAGCTTCGACTTGTTTCGAGAACCTTCTAGTCGTTTCGTGAATGACGCATGCTATTGGCATCTCATTCGCACTCCTGTGTTTTAACCTGCTGATCTTCCATCTCTTTCTCGCACATTGCTCAGTACGCTGAATGATCTTCCGTCTCTTTCTAACACATTGCTTAGTGCGCTGAATTGTCTTGCGTCTCATTTATTATTGTTGAATGCTTGCACAGTGGGGCAAATTACCTCTTTTCGTAACACTGCCCTCCACCTAAATCTGTTCGTCCCGAACAGATGTTAATCCTCTCTCTCTATATACGTCACCAACCTTTCTAAATGTACAACTTTCATCTTTCGTCTGACGCCTGTAGTATTCTGAATCCGATACACAATGTCATTTATCCTTTTAATTATCCTGTACGGTCCTTCCGGGTGTGTTTGTAGTTTTGGATTTATCAAATTCACTCGTGGCGGGCTACAAAGCATAACCAGATCTCTTTCCTTAATCCCGTCAGAGTTTGCTCTCAAGTCGTATCTGGACTTTATCATACTACTTGGAATTTGTATCCTCTGCCTTAAGGACTGATGCAACTCGTCTCGGTCTTCATTTTTGCGATGTCGGGGTCCTTCTTTTGATCATTTCGTATTTGCTCTAGAGTCCATTGATCATCTGCCATGACATTTAACGAACGAATGTAAATTATGTTCGTCCTTTCTTCTTCCGTCGAGCATTCTCTGGATTCCATTTTACACACTCGTGCCGACACAGTGCCCGAATTTCCAAGATGGCAACTGGTGTTATTCGGACTATCCTCAGATCTCTTTTCTGGTCTGTATCTCTTTGATGGTTGCACATTTACACATTTTCGTTTTTCACGACAGTCGCGTGCCATATGCCCATATTTTCCGCAATTGTAGCATTTACCTTTCAATTGTGTGTTTCCGTTGGCAACATAATGTTCGGATTTAACGCAGGCTTTGGAGGCTCTACTTACTCCTTGACATACATTTTTTCTCTCCTCATCTTGTACACGTGTCTCCGTCGCTGGTCGGCACAATGTAGACGCTATATACTGCGTAAGCGCTGTGGGGACCGTTTCCATAAATGTCACCTTTGGGTTAGTCATTGTTGCTCGTTTTGTCTCAGGATCCCGTATGCCATAAACGAATGCATTTATCTTGCACATTTCCAAGAAATCACAGGCTGAATCGGAATACGCCAAATGTGCAAGTCTCTCAACATCCGCAGCATATTCCTGCAACGATTCGCAATTATTTTGCCTTCGGAACTTCAGCTGTATTCTGTAAATAGGTGCCATGTGGTCACTGCCGTATTTTCGTTGCCATGCACCCATGACCGCTGAATAACTGTTTATGTCACTTTTTGGAACTGTCAGCAAAACTTCGGCTGCTCCTTCTTTCAGTGCCACAATAAGCGCTGCTACTATGTCTTCATTGTTCCATCGATTACTTAAAAACGTGGTCTCAAATTGCAGCTTGAAAATGTTGAACTCTGTAGTTCCATCATAAATCGGTGACTTTAGTCTCGTACCACTAACAAAATGCTGTGTGGGTCCATTTAACTGCAATATATCGAAGTCCTTTTGAATTTTCTGTAGCTTTTTGTCGATTCCATGATATTTCTCATCAACGTTATTTTCCAATCTTTGAATCTTATCGTGAACGCTCACTTCCATGTCATTTAAATGTGCCTCAAGCTCCTTTACTTTTTCATGGAGTGTATTAGAAACTTCCAGAAGTTACTTCAAATGTTCCTGCATCTTTTCCTCCATTATTATTTGATGTTTGTTGGAATTCTCTAGAAGCTCTGCTTTGAGCTGATTGAAATTTTCTTAAAATTGTTTTGAATTTTCTTGAAGCTTCTGTTCCATTTTGTTGGCATTTTCTTGAAGCTGTTTGGAATTTTCTAGAGCCATTATCTGAAACTGTTGCTGCATAGCTCCGATCAACTGGCTCATATCAAAAACTTGGGTCTGTACTTTCTGCTCTGTGTCCAGATTTTTCGATGACGATGCTGCAGTTTCAATTTCAAATTCGTGCTCCGCGAGAAGAATGCCTTGGGCCTCCAATTCTTCTATTAGGCGCTTCTGCAGCTCTACTTTCGTACCAGCAGTTGAAAGATTACGAATCGACAGCTCCTTCTTTAGCTCGTCGACTTTAAGTTCATCGAATTTAACCATTTTGTATCACAATTCCACTTCTGACACGAATGTTACGAAAATTCAGTCTACGGAAAATTGTTCTACGAGTTCGAATCGCTGGATTGTGTACAAAATAAAAATGCTCTTATGTTTGGTTTAATTATAACCATTAACTTTATTAATTCACTTTAATAAACAACTTTACTAATAACAAATTCTAACAACTGCTGCATGTCCACAATTTAACTTGACATTTATCACACGAGATGCACTCGACCACTTTACAATCACTACTGAAGTCCAGTGCCTCAGATGCGCGGCCTTATATACTGCAGGCATCAGTTCGACACGTTTCGACAAGCTTCGACTTGTCTACTACTCGTTTCGTGAATAACGCATGCTATTGGCATCTCATTCGCACTCCTGTGTTTATTATTGTTGAATGCTTGCACAGTGGGGCAAATTACCTCTTTTCGTAAATATATATATATATATATATATATATATATATATATATATATATATATATATATATAGGTTGTTGATCCTAAGGAGGAAAAATCGTTAAAAAACTGAATATCTTAAAAATGAGGGTTTTTTACCTGTTAAAATGTGTTCGGGGGCATATAAGAATTTCGCTCGGGCGTATATCGAAGGTGAATGCGTAGAAAAGTTACGTTCGGGCGTATCGCGAAAGCAAATAACTGCTCGGCGCGCACTCAGTTGCAGGTTGTTGATCCTAAGGATGAAAAAACGTTGAAAAACTTAATATCTAAAGAATGAGGGTTTTTTACCTGTTAAAATGTGTTCGGGGGCGTATAAGAATTTCGCTCGGGCGTATACAGAAGGTGAATGCGTAAAAGAGTTACATTCGGGCGTATTGCGAAAGCAAATAACTGCTGGGCGCGCACTCAGTAGCAGGTTGTTGATCCTAAGGATGAGAAATAGTTAAAATACTAACTAGCTAAAAATTTAGGTTTCTTACCTGTAAATATACGTAAATTTCGCTCGCAGCGCACTCAGTAACGTTCGGGCGTGTAAAAAAGTCGCGTTCGGGTTTATCGCGGACTTAATGTTAATCGTTTAGATTGTATCATGCGACGCTATCACACAATTTTAATGTTTGAAAATTGAAATAAAATTATTAATTGACACATTTTTCTAAGGCAGAAAACACACTTAGAACAAAGTACCTTTTATTTAGCAAATATCTTTAATATGGCATATTTTCGCCTGATGGCTATATATATATATATATATATATATATATATATATATATATGTGTTTATCAGTAAATACGAAAACGTTTCCACCTACGTTCACAATTTGAAAATTGCATTTCGTTGTTTCAAAAAATTTGTTATTGTTTGAAAAATATTTTATTTAAAATTCTAAAACATGTGTTTATGTGCAGACAATTTTAAAACGGGTTTATAATATTGCAGTGGATTGGACTTTGTGTATTTTTTTACAAAATACTCAAAGATTACACAATGAATATATATATATAATTTTAACTTTTATATTGGGGCCAAATTTTAGATTTTTGGGATCTTCTGAAAAGATTTTCAAAAACACATGACCATTTCTTTGGCGCACGACGATGTTATTTTTTAGAAAGTATAGATATCTAGAAAATACATACTCTCTGATCCAACGCTTGCTGTATCTTAGATCACAAAATTAAGAGGAACAATGATACAAACAAAAACACAATTTTTAGCAGCATCCAAAATCCCTGGTATAATATTCCAAAAGAACAATTTGAATATTTAATAGATTCCTTACCTCGTAGATGTGCTGCAATCTTATAAAATTATGATTATGGTGTTGTTTATTAATAAATATTTATGTTTTTGTACAACAATTTGAGTTGCTTTAGTTTTGGTCACCTAAAATTTGAGATATTTTAATCAAGGCTTTATAAGAAATTTTTTACGAATGAATTGCATTGTATTATATTAAATATTAAATAAAATAAAATGTTTATTCTATTATCTTTTATTGTTTTATTAATGATAATGTAATTTAATGAGTTTGGTTGCTTTAGTTTGGACCACCAGTGTATATATATATTATATATTATATATTATATATATATATATATATATATATATATATATATATATATATATATATATATATATATATATATATATATATATATATATAATCGAAAATATTTCCAATTTGATATAGCTTCAAGTCTATCTAATCACATTAAAAAGATACACAAAGTCGACTTTGTGTCGAAAACTAAAGATAAAGCAAAACGAAACACAATGGCGGCTCTTTCTGGAAACGCAGCGATTTTGCAAAATGCGTCTACCCAAAAATTTGCAAATGCACGACTGATCGTGCAATGGTGTTGCAGAGACCTAAAGCCATTCAAATGCCGTATCAAATGCGGTCTATATTAGCATTTAAATTTGAATTGTGCAAGATGTTATTTATGGATTCATTGTGTATGTCCAATGGCTTATTTATATTTAAAGAAACTTTAGAGATTTCTTCATAAATGCGAACTTTTTGGGTTAAATGTTGTCTCATAAGCCTTCTTTTAAGCGATTTCTTTTTTATACCCCACGTCAATTCAAATATAGACATTCTATTAAATATAAATAATATTCTGTAACTATATAAAATATTCATTCTATAAATATTATTTTGTTGTTTAGTTATGAGAAAATAAATCTTACACTAAAAAAACATAATGTTTAGGATAGTGTTGGACCAACTTTTTCGCAAATACCATCTTTGGTTTTCCTAGTGTATGCAGAATAGGTTGGTCTAAACAACACAAATTGGAAATAGTTATGCTCATACCCGTTCAAATTTTGCTCTATGGACTAAATATTAGTTATCAGAAAATTAGTTGTCAGCCATCCCAAGTTTATATTGGTTTCACCATATAGGCTTGAGGTCACTGAATTTTTCAACTCAAGACATTGTTCAGAACAATGTCTTCATCACATCAAAACAAAAGATTATTAAATCAATGATAGGTGATTTTTCAACCAGTGTCATATAAATGCCTTGTATTGGATGTACAGACGTGGTCTCAAATTGCAGCTTGAAAATGTTGAGCTCTGTAGTTCCATCATAAATCGGTGACTTTAGTCTCGTACCACTAACAAAATGCTGTGTGGGTCCATTTAACTGCAATATATCGAAGTCCTTTTGAATTTTCTGTAGCTTTTTGTCGATTCCATGATATTTCTCATCAACGTTATTTTCCAATCTTTGAATCTTATCGTCAATGCTCACTTCCATGTCATTTACATGTGCCTCAAGCACCTTTACTTTTTCATGGAGTGTATTAGAAACTTCCAGAAGTTGCTTCAAATGTTCCTGCATCTTTTCCTCCATTATTATTTGATGTTTGTTGGAATTCTCTAGAAGCTCTGCTTTGAGCTGATTGGAATTTTCTTAAAATTGTTTTGAATTTTCTTGAAGCTTCTGTTCCATTTTGTTGGCATTTTCTTGAAGCTGTTTGGAATTTTCTAGAGCCATTATCTGAAACTGTTGCTGCATAGCTCCGATCAACTGGCTCATATCAAAAACTTGGGTTTGTACTTTCTCCTCTGTGTCCAGATTTTTCGATGACGATGCTGCAGTTTCAATTTCAAATTCGTGCTCCGCGACAAGAATGCCTTGGGCCTCCAATTCTATTAGGAGCTTCTGCAGCTCTACTTTCGTACCAGCAGTTGCAAGATTACGAATCGACAGCTCCTTCTTTAGCTGGTGGACTTTAAGTTCATCGAATTTAACCATTTTGTATCACAATTCCACTTCTGACACGAATGTTACGAAAATTCAGTCTACGGAAAACTGTTCTACGAGTTCGAATCGCTGGATTGTGTACAAAATAAAAACACTCTTATGTTTGGTTCAATTATAACTATTAATATTATTAATTCACTTTAATAAACAACTTTACTAATAACAAATTCTAACAACTGCTGCATGTCCACAATTTAACTTGACATTTATCACACGAGATGCACTCGACCACTTTACAATCACTACTGAAGTCCAGTGCCTCAGATGCGCGGCCTTATATACTGCAGGCATCAGTTCGACACGTTTCGACAAGCTTCGACTTGTTTCGAGAACCTTCCACTCGTTTCGTGAATAACGCATGCTATTGGCATCTCATTCGCACCCCTGTGTTTTAACCTGCTGATCTTCCACCTCTTTCTCGCACATTGCTCAGTACGCTGAATGATCTTCCGTCTCTTTCTAACACATTGCTTAGTGCGCTGAATTGTCTTGCGTCTCATTTATTATTGTTGAATGCTTGCACAGTGGGGCAAATGAGCTCTTTTCGTAAATATATATATATATATATATATATATATATATATATATATATATATATATATATATATATATATATATATATATATATATATATATAAATATATATATATATATATATATATATTTATATATATATATATATATGTATATATATATATATATATATATATATATATATATATATATATATATATATATATATATATACATATAAGAATTACGTTCGGGCGTATCGCGAAAGCAAATAACTGCTCGGCGCGCACTCAGTTGCAGGTTGTTGTTCCTAAGGATGAAAAATCGTTGAAAAACTGAATGAGGGTTTTTTACCTGTTAAAATGTGTTCGGGGGCGTATAAGAATTTCGCTCGGGCGTAATAGCTAAAATTTACTAAATAGCTAAAAATTAAGGTTTCTTACCTGTAAATATACGTAAATTTCGCTCGCAGCGCACTCAGTAACGTTCGGGCGTGTAAAAAAGTCGCGTTCGGGCTTATCGCGGACTTAATGTTAATCGTTTAGATTGTATCATGCGACGCTTTCACACAATTTTAATGTTTGAAATTTGAAATAAAATTATTTGACACATTTTTCTAAGGCAGAAAACACACTTATATATATATATATATATATATATATATATATATATATATATATATATACATATACATATATATATATAAATATATATATATATATATATATTGTAACGACGAAAATCGGCGGTGATCATTATTCTATATTTATATTATTGAAGTTACTATGCAAAATTGTATTTCAAATTAATTAAATATTTCATTTAATTTAAATAATGTTAAATAATATTTTAAGCCAGTCATTATTAGTACTAAGATTATTAATTAATTAACTTGAGGTGTCAACCCATCAATTTATTACATTTTTCACTATGCTAAAAGTAGTAGGTGCAAATTGCAACACTACCATTTCGAACAGTGTATGTTTGAACCAGCTGTTCAATGTTCGAAAATGACATAGAGAGGTTACAAGTAAACGACAGCAACAGCACTCGATCAGTTCGTCTTAGGTCTACGACCAAGACGGTTCACCAGCTCTGCAGAGTTGTTGGTCTACGATCAGAACAATTTAAATTAAATATCAGCGGTGGATACAACTCAATGTAAGTAATATTTTGAGTATTTAAATTTTAGTAGAGAAATAGCTGTGCCGCTGTCAGAACCACGTCCGAAAGCTGTCGCAGAGAAGCAGCATAGGTATTAGTGAAGTCAGAGTAGCTGCGTCGCTGTCAGGACTACGTCTGACCGCTGTCGCAGAGAAGCAGCATAGGTTTAGTCCGATCGCTGTCGCAGAGAAGTAGCATAGGTTTAGTGAAGCCAGGCAGAGTAGTTGCTCCGCTGTCAGGACTACGTCCGATCGTTGTCGCATAGTTAGAAGCACCGAAGGAATATAGGTTCACCAGATTTCACGTAGCACGTACTCGTAAAAGGGGTATAACTTCGCGCACTCGGTATTTTATTAAAACAAAGCATTGTTAAGATATAAATTTAATTAATACTAAAATAAATAAATTACTTGAAAAATAAAACATAAAGTGTTGTTGTAGACCTGCGAATATAAATTTTTGCAACGAACCATGGACGCGACGAGTGATACCACGGCATAGGCCGGAAAGGTTCGTTACAATATATATATATATATATATATATATATATATATATATATATATATATATATATATATATATATATATATATATATATATACATATAAGCACAACTTGCATATATGTAGATTTTTTGAAATTGGTTTTTCGGCGCAAAACAAATCTCCGAAGTAACTCCAGACCAAAGATCTTGTAGCTGTTTTGTTCACTAATTTTATGGAATATTTGCTATGCAGCTCATCTATTTTCCTTAATAGATCCTGATAAAAATCGACATCATCCACACTTTCACCACGATTTGTGTCAAAATCAAAAGATTCCTCATCGGCTGCAACAGCAGGAGCACCAGACGAAACATGATCAAGAGCAGACGACGTAAAGTATTGGTCAATCCTGCTGTTGTTTGCCTTCTTTTAAGTTATTAGTTTAATTCGCTTTTATATTATTTTAATTTCCAATTCACTTTAGCACTTAAAAATGTATTCAAAATTATAAGTATTAATGTATTAAAAATATTGGCGTAAAGCTGTTCCAAATATTTTATTGTAGTCAAGGTATTTCTCACGGGATTACGAATTAATACACTTTTAGTAATATTTGAATCAGGAAACAAAAAAAAAGGAAATTATGAAAATGGTTATTTCAAAAATATTCTTATTTTATCTGAATAATATTCTTAAAAGAAAGGTATTATTCTCACGAAAGATCTAAATATATATATATATGTATATATATATATATATATATATATATATATATATAAATATATATGTATATATATATATATATATATATATATATATATATATATATATATATATATATATATATCGAATATATGTACCGAATTTCGATTTTTTTTTTTTTGGAACCACAAGTCGTTTCGTCGGAAACCATTATTTTTATGTATTTGAGCATGAGTCAATATATATTTGTAGTAAATTGAACACCTGTCGGCAGTCAATGTCAAATCTATGAGACTAAAATATGTATTGCCTATGAAAAACACTCACTTTGCCCTTCGGATTCCGCATTAAACTGTAGGTGCCACCACTTTGAGTACAAATATAACACACACACTACTCATATTACATTTGGATTAATTACTATCATATCTCACAAACGATGAAAAATTACCAAAAACATATTTTTAAAACTGATAACACATACGATGAAAAACAGCATATAGTCAATCTTCTTTTTTTAAATCATAAGTACTTTTTTTTTTTGAAAAAGGAATATTTTATTTATTCAACAGTCAACCCTTTTTATTTTTTTTTTGTTCAGACAACATTGTTTTGAATATTTGACAATAACACAAAATAAACAAAAGAAGCAAAGCAATCTAGGGTTTAATTATGAACAAGTGGTAAAAAACATAAATATTAGATTTGTTGTGTAAAGAAAAACTATTTTTTGGCCGATTTCTTTACAATCGTTTTCGACATCAATTTGTGACAGTCTTAAATTGCTGCAGCTTACAATGTTGACCTTTGCAGAGTTTATAGGAGTTTTGAACAAGTTGTCAAAAAGAAGCACTACGTTTCCTTTTATTATTGGTCTGTTTCCCGAATGTTTATACTTTTAACTCTGAATTCTGCCACAGCGTAGAAATTGTTTGGTGATTTTGTTGTTAATAAAATTTATTAGTACAAATGTTTAAATATCCCTCATTGATATTTACAAAAGTAAAATTTTCTACACTATATAAATTTGATTTTTGAAAATACATAGTTATCTCTATCTGTCTGCTGTAAATTTTTTTGTAAGAAGTTTTCAAATCTAAGCTGCGTTTAGCAATGAAAATTGAATGTCAGCATAGTTTTGTCGTACAATTTTGGTATTTCGTCGACAAACTCCCTTATCATACAATTGTCCATGTTTTGCTTTGATGCTGTTGTAAGTAACCTAATAGCTATACTTAGCTTTAAGTAATGAGTATAGTACGAAAATTGACCGGTGTGAAGCAGACATTGCCGGAATTCGGTAGCCGTCGACATGTTGACTTCATCTAGGGTTCTCGGTTTTCGACAAAACTATTTTGGAATCTGATTTTTTACTCTTATTAAATTGAATTCTAATATCTCAATTTTTGTTTTTTGATTTTTTTTTTAGTCAAAACGTAAATAAGGATTTCACCACTTCCAAACATAGTACGTGTATGTATCCATTGGAAATTGGTCTACTACATGCAAAGGCAATTTTTTAAATGCAAATTTTGTTTATAGTGATGGTTCGGATGTAGTCTTCTCCTAATTCAATCGTTGGAGCGGCCGTTTACACTTTTTACCTTATAAATTATTCTGTGTTCAAATCTTTGTCCTTTTTGGACGCATTTGGGGAAACCGTGGTAAACAGTATGACCATTCATTCCACGGACATATGAGCGAGCCGGCACATCACAAATGAATGCTCTCAATTTTACGGTACAATGCTTATGGTCAACAGTAATTCCAATTGAAAGCAATGTATTCAATTCAACGACAAATGCATTTAAAAAATCGTCGTAATCTTTTGGCTTTGATGTCCCATCATATGCACCGGCTAACAGTACAGTGTTCGTGCCATGAATGTTCATTAATATTGGCCATAATTGGCGTTTTGAACTTTTGGCTAGAGGGAGTCCATCTATATTAAAATTTAATGCAATTTCATCACTATCATATTTAAAGTTACAAAGATAGTTGAGGATGCTTTTTTTCACTCCGTAATGCAAATAACTTCACCCATCTCGACTATTTGCGCAATTCGTAGAGTTTGTCGCCGAGTCTCTTGGAAATCCTTTTACACCATCTTCGGTTGATATGGCAAATAATGCATTCATTGCATTATTTTTTTTAATTTGGTATATTGTTTTACACAATCAATTTTAAATAAATATACTTAGTTATTTTCTTCATATTTAAAGTATTCTTATTACATTCACAGTTTTTTACGCTGTTAAATAGCCTTTTTGAGAAAAATTATGTATATAACTTCTATTTTTAAGTATTTTTTATGTAAAATATACAAATATTTTAAACTTTTATATATTTTAACATATTTGACAGATAGGGTATATTTTAAAAGTTAGTAATTTTGATCGTTAGTTTAGACTATGCCCTGAGTAACCATATAATATTTTGTTATATATATATAGAGTTTTTTTGAGAGTTAGTTTGGAGTTAAAACTGTCAATAAAAAGGGTGTGCCGAACGCACAAGTGATGGAGCATCTTTTTGTCGTAATACTTCAAATTGACATCTATAAACTGAAAATTTTTAATTAAAACAAAGTCTTTGATAAATAATAAATCATAAAATATGTTTCCTCATATAATAGTGATTATGCAGCAAGCAAAAATGTTGTTTGGCGACTCTTCCGACGAAGAAGATCAAGTTATAGAAAAAATATGGAGAGTTTTAGGTTTGTCTTCATTTGTTACTAATAATATTAAACATATTATGTTACATATTTATACTTTAGATCCGTGGCAGATAGATTTGGACTGAGCATGTCAACGTGCTGGGCGGTTTTATTTCGCACGTGCTATTTATTCCTTAACGCTTACGCAAAATTTAAAATAATAAGTTGGCCTTCTAGTGCGAGACAGGTAGAAAGCAGCAATATATTCTCGAGAAATGGCTTCATAGGTAATAATTTCTCAGATACACTATGCGCCACTTGAATAAGGCCATTTTTTTAAAGTTTAATAATGGCTCATATCTCGTCCTATTCATAATGCATCAAAACTTATTGTACACCCAAGCCTCAGCCTCAACTGATTTTCATTTGTAGTGAACAATAGTATGAAGCGTAACCAACTATTAGTTGAAGCAACTGCAACATTGATTGGAGAAACAAGCTTTTTCCCCATTTTCAATTTTTTTATTTCTATTGCTACGGCAACTGAATTCAAAATGAGACCTAACCAATGTTTACTTGACTTAACATATAATTATATAACATTAAGTTTTAGCAACCAATATTTATTTGATTCAACTGCAAAATCAGTTGTCTTGCTTTACATTTTTCACTCGTTTTGTTTTGTGCTGCGGACAGCGCGTGCCACGTGTAAAACAAAATTTGGATTTGTTTTAAGGCTTTATCGTTGTTACTGTTCGGTTTTTCATGCTCAAATATACTTTCTTCAACAAGATACATACTATTCTACAGAGTTCTTGCTATTTTATTTCTATATGTTGTATATCTATATGCAGCCCTAGCGCTCCAACGTGTTGCATACACGAAGTCAGCAGCAAAACGAATCGTCGGAAATGTTCGATCTCAGGAACGCTGTTGTGACGCTGATTTCGTCTTTGCAACATGTTGGAGCGCTAGGGCAAGGTAAACTGGCCGATTTCTTAAAATTAAATTGGCTACCACGACTAAACAAATTGGTTGTGTCAATTTTATTCATTAGTTGTGTGAACTGATACGCGGTGTTGCAACAACTGAATCAGTCGAATGTTGACAGAACTAAGTAAATCGGTTGGCAAAAAAAGACGGTTGCCCCAACTGATTCGTTCTTTGGGTGTATGCTGCTCGATAAATTTCTTAATAACGCGCCTGACCCAATATCAGAAATACATATGAATTATGAAATTACTTTAATTAAAAAAAACCTATAAAAATACAGTTAAATATTATTCTATTTGAATAAGGCCAGTTAAAATTATTGATGAAATAACGCAGTATACCGTAGATTTTCGAAAACTTTAGTACATCTATTTTAAAAGTGGCTATTTTTATTTTAAAAACATTTTAAAGAGTACCTCAATCAAAATATTTAATCAAGGATACTTAAATCCTGGCTTTATTAATTTAAAAAAAAATAGTATTATTTGTCATCAGCTTAACTAATATTGTTAATTGACCATTAACAAGCATACTTCTTAGGCGTTTAACATACCGCAGAAAGGTTTTTTTAATTAAAAAAGTTAAATTTTTATATCTCTGGTTTATATTATCCTTATTATTATCCATGATGTACATACCGGTTTAATTTTATGTTGGACATCGGTGTAATTAATCAAACATTTTTTTAACTATTGAATTACATTAATTGCATTCAAATACGACGGATTTGGGTATTTCTAAATTTGTTCAAAGCCACATTTAAGTCTGTACTATTTCGACAAGAGATTATGAAATATAGATGGTCATCTGCGTAATGTGACCTTATTTTTTAATATATAAAAAAACAAATAATATTTTTGATCGAAGATTAAATTTGACCAGTGTTAATGTCAAATACGTACGGCGGGGGTGAAAGGTTTTTAAAGCCAAAAATATTGTCAATACGAAGGCATTTTATTGTCTGCAGTGAGCTAGCAGAGAAGTTATAAAATCCAGAAGGAATCAAGAAGTATACGGAGTGATGTACAGCTAAACTGAAAAATACTTCATTTTAAGAAAAACGTGTGACTTAGTTGTCAAAAAAGTAACTAAGTAGAAATAGTTTTGAATTCAGTTATTAATTTCTTAGGTATCAAAAAAAGTAGAATTATTCTTGAATTCAGTTATTATTAATTACTTAGGTATCAAAAATTTTGTTGCTGTTTTCCCTGGTGTGAAATATCTTGATATCACAATAATAACTGTTGACATTGTAACGAACCTTTTTCTTCTCTAGCCGGGGTATATCTCGCCGGTGTCCAGGGTTCGTGTACAAACAATGAGTTAATGTTTTATTATTTTTTTATTTACTTTTATTTTTACTTGACATTTAACATATTTTCTTAAACTTATCTATTAAATTTCGGAGGAGTATTTATAATCCGTTGTTGTTCTCGCGAAAGGCAGTTTTGGAGCGTGTACCCGTCGATGGTCACTGTACGTTCTGTTAATTGAGTGAGATGCGCTGCATCTACTCACTATCGGTCATTGCTTAGCACCCGTCACAGAGAGGTTAGTGTATTGCACCTTGCTCTCACCGCCCACTGTACGCTCTGTCTGCTAACCGTCACGTAGAGTTCAGTGTATTGCACCTTGCTCTCACCGCCCACTGTACGGTCTGTTAATTGAGTGAAATGCGATGCATCTACTCGCTGTCGGTCACTGTTATCAACCATCACAGAGAGGTCAGTGTATAGCACCTTGCTCTCGTCGCTCACTGTACGTTCTGTTAATTGAGTGAGATGCGCTGCATCTACTCACTATCGGTCACTGTTTAGCACCCGTCACAGAGAGGTCAGTGTATTGCACCTTGCTCTCACCGCCCACTGTACGCTCTGTCTGCTAACCGTCACGTAGAGTTCAGTGTATTGCACCTTGCTCTCACCGCCCACTGTACGCTCTGTCTGCTAACCGTCACGGAGAGTTCAGTGTATAGCACCTTGCTCTCACCGCCCACTGTACGGTCTGTTAATTGAGTGAAATGCGCAGCATCTACTCGCTGTCGGTCACTGTTTAGCACCCGTCACAGAGAGGTCAGTGTATTGCACCTTGCTCTCATCGCCTACTGTACGGTCTGTCTTAGGAGTGAAATGCACTGCATCTACTCCCCGTTGGTTACTGTCGTGGTATAATTATATTTCACAAGTAACTTACGACCGACTGCTGTGGCTGCTAATTGTTGACTGCACTCCGGACTACGGCTGGTTCGCTTAAACTGTGCGCGCACGACTGACTGACTGCTTGTTTTGCGGCGCTCTTTTTATAGGCGATCGTTGTGAGCTTTCAACGAAAGCTCTATTTAACTTGACGAAGTGTATCAGCTGTTGGTGCTGTCGGTCACTGTTATCACCATCACAGAGAGGTCAGTGTATAGCACCTTGCTCTCGTCGCTCACTGTACGTTCTGTTAATTGAGTGAGATGCGCTGCATCTACTCACTATCGGTCACTGTTTAGCACCCGTCACAGAGAGGTCAGTGTATTGCACCTTGCTCTCACCGCCCACTGTACGCTCTGTCTGCTAACCGTCACGTAGAGTTCAGTGTATTGCACCTTGCTCTCACCGCCCACTGTACGCTCTGTCTGCTAACCGTCACGGAGAGTTCAGTGTATAGCACCTTGCTCTCACCGCCCACTGTACGGTCTGTTAATTGAGTGAAATGCGCAGCATCTACTCGCTGTCGGTCACTGTTTAGCACCCGTCACAGAGAGGTCAGTGTATTGCACCTTGCTCTCATCGCCTACTGTACGGTCTGTCTTAGGAGTGAAATGCACTGCATCTACTCCCCGTTGGTTACTGTCGTGGTATAATTATATTTCACAAGTAACTTACGACCGACTGCTGTGGCTGCTAATTGTTGACTGCACTCCGGACTACGGCTGGTTCGCTTAAACTGTGCGCGCACGACTGACTGACTGCTTGTTTTGCGGCGCTCTTTTTATAGGCGATCGTTGTGAGCTTTCAACGAAAGCTCTATTTAACTTGACGAAGTGTATCAGCTGTTGGTGCTTGCCAACAGTCGTTCAGTTGCAGGGTTGCATTTTTAATAATAGTATTACTAGTACTTATTTACTACTTAAGGTTTTAAGTGTAAATTAATTACTTTTATTTATTATTTAGTAATTGTACATGTTAAAGATGTGGGCGGAAATGAGGCACGATTTCCGTCCTCACAACATACACCATTTGGAAAATTTACCTTCTATGGAGGGTCCAATTGGTCCAATACCGCCCACATTCCGTGAGACCGTTTAGAATGGTTAAATATAACGCTGACCAAAATTTCATTAAATTAGCGATCCTAGTTGCTGATATAATGTGTTTTTAATTTTTTGGTTATATGGGAGGTGCCACGACCAGTCCACCAATCTCACCGAGATATAGCCTATACTCTGCCCAGATCCAACATACATATTGTGTTTAAATTTTATTCAATTCGATTCAGCCGTTTTAACGCCTATTCGGAACATACAGATATACATACATACTTACACAACTATATAGTAGATTTATTTTATTTCAGGGATAATTGTACGCAGGAGAAGCTGGATCAATACATGATTATACTCTGTACAAAAGATCTTGTCTATACTCTGAAGTAAGAAATCATAGCATTATTTTCCATAATAATAATTATATAATCGGTGATTTAGCTTATAAGAAAGATATAAATTTTTTAGTGGGATTCAAAAATACAGGGAATGTAACCCCTGCACAAAAAAATATAACTACATTTTTAACAATACTAGAGTTAAAATTGAAAATGCGTACGCTTTGTTAAAGGGAAGATTTAGAAGACTTAAGCTCTTAGAAACTGTTCGACTAGAGTTAATATCAATGCTAATTATATATGCATGCATTCTGCACAATGTATGCATATTAAACAGTGATCTATTGGAAGAAATAGTAAATAAAGAAGAAGAATTAATTGAAATAATAAACGCAAATCCGTATAATATCATGGACATAGAATTAGACGAAGAAATTGATTTAGGACATGCAAAAAGAAACGTCATAATGAATGCTCTACCAAATATAATAACAAGGTAATTTATTCACTAAATTATTAATTTAATTTATGAATTGTTCAAAATTTTCATTACAAGCGCATGTTCATGCATGTCCATGAAATTGTGCAGATTTTCGGTTAATACTTCAATTAATACTTCTATATTTACTATTTCTACCAATATATCACTATTTAATTGCTCTCACCGCCCACATTGTAAAGAATGCATGCCGATATAATTAGCATTGATAGTAAAACTAGTCAAACTGTTTCTAAGAGCTTAAGTCTTCTAAATAATTATAATTAAATCGGTAGCTCAGTGGTTAAGTGCGTTTGACTGCGAGCCGAAAGGTCCCCGGTTCAAGCCTGGATTGGGGCTAACAACATATTTTCATAGAAACATTTTTCTATACCGCGCTACCTCTCGTCAGTAAATGGCAAACCTACGAGAGTAAAACCATTGCCTATGAAAAGCTCTCACCCGCCGTTCGGATTCGCAATAAACTTATATTATATTTGTACACTTTGAGTACAAATATAATACGCACAGCTCAAAATGGTGAGAGAGCTCGGCCGAAGTTCTATACAGGACTATTATTATATTATAATTAATTTGTATCCATTTTATAAGCTAATAGCCCTATTCTGCTATGCGTCACAAACTCAACTAACAAAAAAATTAGCAACAATTGATATTTGTAACAATACATCATCTGAGAATTTGTTTGGCTCAAACGCCATTTATGAGTGAATGGAGCCGTTATCCGTTTTTCAGTATCTTGTATCAAAACTGAGATATTCAGCATCGACTTTGTTCCAAATCTCAAATCGGCTCCTATTTTAACGGAATTTTCAATTCTTCTTTATTGTTTTTCTCGAAATCGACTCAGTGGAGTTTGAGCCACACAAATTCTTAGTTGACGAATAGTCATTAATAACAATTGTCATTACTCGCTAGAATAGGGCTATAAATCGTCTATTATACGAATATTATTATAGCAAACATTGCTATGATTTCTTACTTCACAGACTAGATCGATTCAGCTTCTTTTGTATGTGCATCAGTAAATTGCATTCGGTTATACCATCGTAGGTTCAAATTTATAATTAACTATTTTAAACAAAAACGTAATGCATTTAATTTCAAATTATTTTAAGAATTTCGTTCTTTTAGAAAAAATAAATTAATAATATCGTAATAAGTACATTATAAATATATGTGTTTTTATAAACAAATTCCAAAATACGATAAATCTTAAAAATACTATCTAATTATTTAATTGTAAAATATTGTTCTTAAGATTATATTATATATAAATTAGTAATTACCTATTTTTGCCATAATTTATTTATTTACCTATAATTACTGACAAAAAAATTATCCGCGATCTAAGTATGATTTTTCAATGGACGTTAAGATTGTAATCACGACCTTATACTCAATTTTATCAGATTGCCTCAATTTTAAGAAGTACCTATTATTAATTGCAGAACATCTATTATTTTTGATAATCAAATAAATGCTATGATACCTTCTATTTTGTTTTTCAAATCACTCTTTAAGTATTGAAATTAAAGTCAAATCTATCACTAATTCTATATTATTAACATTTGGTAGGTGATCTAAATAACTCTATTGTAGATATATTGTAGAATACTGAGGCAAGCCTATTGAAAGTTATACATTTATGCAAAGCTCAATTCTACTGGTTTAAGGTTTTGTAGAAATTGTTATGAATAATCCATGGACAAAAAGTTTATATAATTAAAGATTTATTATAATGATTACATTTATTTTTTAATAAAAATTTTACATAAATGTGATTACATATAAGAAAATTATGTAGAAATAGAAATAGAATTATGAAATAGAACAAAAACAGTAAATGAAAAACATAACCAATTTACATTTAAAGAAATTGAAAAAAATGGACAGTACACGCTCTAATGCAGTGTGGGATTGTTGTAAGTCAACATAGTGTGTTTTGGTAATCCACTATACGTTGATATTATAAACGTATCGTGACCTACTTCCACGATGACTACCTTATGCAGTTATCGTGAAGTTGATGTAAGGTGTGATGTAGGGCTTACGTATCAAAGTTCAGTATTGGCAAAGCTGGGTCAAACCAGCGGTAGCGTGATTGGCTAGAGTGGAATTTGCGCACGGCGCTCTGCCGGAACATGTTAGATTTGAAACATTTTTTTTTTTTTTTTTAATGTGGGATAAAAAATAGAGCCACAGCACTCAGACAGGGTTATATCCATTGTGCTGTGACCCAGTTCCCTGGTTTTTAATGATACTTCTTAGATTCATTATTGAATCTAAGAAGGCTATTGTGTGATAGAGAGTGAAGCTTATCATCTCTCATCAAGTCTGTGCCAAAGATCTGCCTTCTTATTCTAGAAAATGCTGGACAGTCACAGAGATAGTGCTCTGTGGTGCCAGTTTCTTCATAGCAGGCAGAACATAAGGCGCTTTCGGCCAGGCCGATTGCGTTCATGTGTTTTTCACATGTTGTGTCCCGTTAGAAGTCCCGTCAGTTTTCTGCACTCCTTTCTACTTAAGGAAAGTAGAAACGAGGCCGATCTTTTGGTTATCGTCGGTGTCATGAGCTTGGAGAATCTGCATTTCGTCTTATTCAGCCATCTGCTCTTGTGTGCGGAGGCGACCCAAGAGCTGATGACGAATTTCCCCGTAGATGCAGGTAGTCCAAGCACAGGTTCTGGTCCAAATGGATTATCCTCAGATCCAGCACGTGCTAGTTCGTCAGATGTTTCATTGCCCGAAACTCCTTTATGGCCCGGCACCCAAATCAGTTTCAGTGTATTGTATTTACCAACACAATTGAGACGTGATCTGCATTGACGTACAATTTTGGATGTGATGACCTGGTTGTTCAAAGCCATAAGAGCAGCCTGACTATCGCTGCAAACTGATATAGCCCTGTTCTGCCATCTATTATCCGCAATGTAGTCCATAGCCATAAGTATAGCATAGACTTCGGCTTGAAATACCGAGGCATTGTCGCCTAAGGCGAAGTGGAGTCTGCGGTCATCCGGATCCACAAACACTCCAGCACCAGATCCCTGATCGGTTCTGGAGCCGTCTGTGAAAATGCGGTGTGACCCTCTACCTGGCTCACAGTCAGGCGTTAGCCAGTCTTGAATGTCAGGTTGGCAGACCTCAAAATTTCGTCTTGGTAATATTTCTGTTATCATTGCATCAGAGGGCATCTCCAGTAGACAGGTGTCTAATGGAGTGTCAAGTGCAATATCAGAGATATTCCAGGGAACATTAAACCAGAAACCACCTCGTTTTAGTCTCCAGCAGCCTTTCATGGCTTCGCCTCTGATGAAGATGTCAAGTGGTGGTAGGTTTAAGATTGCATTCAGTGCTGGACCAGGTGTAGTGGGAAAGGCACCCGTAACACCCAGACACACAGTTCTCTGAATCTTGGCAAGACTAGTTGTCACGCATTTTCGCGACAGCTTGTTCCACCAGACTACCGATGCATATGATATCATCGGTCTTATCATTGCCGTGTAAATCCATAAGGTTTTGCTCGGCGATAGTCCCCATGTCTTCCCAAAAATTCCTCTGCATTGCCAGAAGGCAATCAATGCTCGCGAAATTTTATTTTCAATATGTTTTGTCCAAAGTAGTTTACTATCTAGAGTTAAGCCCAGATATTTTACTTCGTTAGACAGAGGAATAGTGACACCCTTAAGTACTGGTAGAGATAATCCTGTCATTATTCTTTTCCTAGTGAAGAGAACAATCCCTGTTTTGTGAGGGTTGACGGAAAGTCCGTTTGCAGTACACCAGCTGTCAATTCGGTTCAACGAGTTTTGTGTTTTAACACAGACCTCATTGAGGGAAAAGCCTGTGGCAAGAATGGCAACATCATCTGCATAGGCCTGGGAATAGACACCTGGTCCATCAAGATCGTTGCCTAGAGAGTCAACCAGCATACACCAGAGCAGGGGGGCGAGAACGCCTCCTTGAGGACAACCTCTATTCACCCCTGCCATAATATACTGACCGCACTCCGCCTCCGAAGTGATGGTCCAAAACATTAGCATTGACCTTAGCCATTTGACCAATGTTTCATCTATTCCATGCCTTCTAGCTGCGTCACACATTCCATCAAAAGTCGCATTATCAAAAGCACCCTCGATGTCAACAAATATGCCCATCACGTACATCTTCCTCTGAAAAGCATGCTCGATCCGGCCAACCAGATGTTGCAATGCTGTTTCACAGGATTTTCCACGTTGATAGGCATGTTGTCTTGATGATAGTGGGTACCTTGACAGCGATGTTTTTCTGATGTGCAGCTCAACTAGTCTTTCTAGACACTTTAGTATGAAGGACATCATACTAATGGGTCTGAAGCTCTTGGCTATGGAATAGTCTACTCTTCCAACTTTAGGAATGAAGGCTACTTTAACTAAACGCCAGGATGTCGGAATGTATGCCCATGCGAGACTTGCTCTAAAGATCTTCTTTAGGCATGGTAGCAATTGGGTTATACCTTCCTGTAGCATGACTGGGTAGATGCCATCCGGTCCAGGTGACTTGAAGCCATCAAAAGAGGCCACTGCGTATTGGATAGCTTCATCGTATATAACCAATCTGGCAACCTGCCAGTCATGTTTTGTCACATTAGAGTTGTTATTGCAGTCCCCAGTGCTGGGATTACAAAGTGGCCCTATGTCTCAACTAGGACACTGAGTGCCTCTGTCTTAGACTCAGTATACGAGCCATCAGGTCTCCGCAGTGAGTCCAGTCGAGCAGTTCGGTCTCTTTTAAGAAACTTGACCAATCTGCTAGTCTCACTGCAGGATTCGATGCTACTGCAGAAGTCTTTATAGGAAACACTTTTCGATTTACGAATTCGTTTCTTATACTCTTTCTGCTTAGCTCGATAAAGAAACCAGTCAGAGTCTAAGTTGCTCCTTAGGGCCCTATTTAGAAGCTTTCTGGAATCCTTGCGCAAGGTTTCAAGACAAGCGTTCCACCAAGGATAACGTTTTTCGTACCGGACATGTTCGTACAAAACTAGAATTTATGACATCGTTCATAACTTGAACGGACGTCTCAATACTTTCTTTGGTACGAATTCTGACAGGAATATTGAGGGAATTCTCAAGTTCATGTCTGAAGCGTGCCCAGTTCGTTTTTCTGGGGTTTCTTACCGTCATAGAGGGCAGCACCTCTCGGTCAGTATGAAACTCGATATACCTGTGGTCCGATAAAGAATCTTCTTTAAGAACCTTCCAGTTAAAGATTGACTCTCTCAGTCTACAGTTAGACAAAGTAAGGTCAATCACTTCCTGTCTTCTAGCAGTCACAAAAGTGGGTTTATTACCAGTGTTGTGAATGTTCAGATTGGAGGTCATGATGAAGTCAAGGAGTCTGGTACCTCGCGCGTTGCATTTACTGCTGCCCCACACAGTGTGTTGAGCATTAGCGTCACAGCAAAGAATAAGGCCGGTCTCCTTAAGATCACAGTACTCTATGAGCTCAACAATTGCCTTTGGCAAACATACCTCCATATAATAGTTTAAGTTAGATTTTAAGTCAGTTGTTAGTTGTGAGTTATAGTTATAAGTTGGACGTTGAAGACTTGTTACTTAATAATGTTAATATTAAAATAGAACTTTAGTTTAAATAAAAGTATGCCTTAGAAGAAAAGACTTGTTTAAATTATTTTGATTAATAGAAACAGAACTACAACGTTGGACATTTGGGTAGGATATCATGGGTAAGTATAAAAGGAAAGTTGCGACATTTGGCTACACGCCAAGACAACCGGCATTTAGTTACAACATTTGGCGCAGCCGGTTTTCGAACCGAACATCAACTCTCAAGGGACGAGAAGGACTGGATGGAGATTAATATTAGAAGAAATAACTATTTTGGATCAGGGAAAATATTTTTGTATTTGTGAGTATTGTGAAAAATAGTGGAAAAAATGTGATCGGTATAAAATAAAAATTTGTGAATTTGTGATATAAAACAAAAGAAATATTTGAGAATTCTAATAAGCTAAACAATCATAGAATTATGAAAATTTACATTTGAAAACAGAAAAACATTTTGAATTAGTTGTCGAATAAAATAAACTTTTAATAAAACTGTGATAATGGGTATTGAAAATGTATTGAAACGCGTTAATTACGTTGTTCCTTACTTTTCTGGGGCGGAATCTCCGTTATTAGAAACAGAATTATATAAATTTATTGAAACAGCAAAGCTTAAAATTAAAGAATCAGATAGTGAGGAATTTATTAAATGCGTTAGGTTACGTTTGGAGGGAGGTTACGTAAAAAGGCTTATCAAAATAGTGAAGAGAGTTTGAGAGCATTCGGAAGACGATTAGATGAGTTGCAATGCATGGCTTTCGATATTGCAAGTAAAAAATACAGTAAAAAGATTAGATTCAGTACAAGAAGAGATTAAAAAGGCTTATCAAAATAGTGAAGAGAGTTTGAGAGCATTTGGAAGACGATTAGATGAGTTGCAAGGCATGGCTTTCGATATTGCAAGTAAAAAATACAGTAAAAAGTAAAGATGACAAATTCAGATTGGAATTACAGAGCTCAGTGTTGATCTCTTTTGAAGTAGGGGTGAAGGATTCAACGATAAAAGTTGTACTGTTGGGTAGTAAGTCAGCAACATTAGATACATTGTTGGAAGAAGCTTTAAATGTACAGGCTGTTATGCAGCGAAGTCCAAGGTTTTTTTTATAATGTGGGATAAAAAATAGAGCCACAGCACTCAGACAGGGTTATATCCATTGTGCTGTCACCCAGTTCCCCGGTTTTTAATGATACTTCTTAGATTCATTATTGAATCTAAGAAGGCTATTGTGTGATAAAAAGTGAAGCTGATCCTCTCTCATCACGTCTGTGCCAAAGATCTGCCTTGTAATTCTAGAAAAGGCGTTAGCCAGTCTTGAATGTCAGGTTGGCAGACATCAAAATTTCGTCTTGGTAATATTTCTGTTATCATTGCATCAGAGGGCATCTCCAGTCGACAGGTGTCTAATAGTGTGTCACACGGTTCTCTGAATCTAGGCAAGACTAGTTGTCACGCTTGTTCCACCAGACTACCGATGCATATGATATCATCGGTCTTATCATTGCCGTGTAAATCAATAAGGTTTTGCTCGGCAATAGTACCCATATCTTCCCAAAAATTCCTCTGCATTGCCAGAAGGCATTAAATGCTCGCGAAATTTTATTTTCAACATGTTTTGTCCAAAGTAGTTTACTATCTAGAGTTAAGCCCAGTTATTTTACTTCGTTAGACAGAGGAACAGTGACACCCTTAAGTATTGGTAGAGATAATCCTGTCATTATTCTTTTCCTAGTGAAGAGAACAATCCCATCAACCATATAATAAATACTCCCGCGAATATACGAATAAACTATAAAACAGACACGGAAAAATGCGCGCATATTTATAGACACATCATCACAAAACATAAACAAAAACTTAGTAATTAAGTGACACTCAGTGATAGTGGACGTACGTTACTCAATGTAAGAAAGTTTTGTTCAATGTATTCTGTCTTATTAAAAATTGTTAAGCGTAATTACGGTGATATACTTATTGTCTAAATTGTTATAATTTCAGTGTAATTTCCTGAAGACGAATACCGACGGTACTCGAAATATCAAAACAACAAAATAAATGTTTTAATAAAACAAAAAAGGGTTTTATTTTCAAAACAAAACTGGACCTAGAGCCTGAATAAATAACAAAATTTATAATAATTAAGATCGATAAAAATTAAAATATATGCAAAGTAAAATAATAAATTACTAAGCAAAAGAATAGTCAACAAAAATAAATTAAAATATCGCAAAATATTTCCAAGTAAAAGTAAACAAATCGCTTCAAAAAATTAAGCATAATGTCTAAAATGTATAATTAAAAATAGCAACAGAACAACACAAAACGCAGCAAGTGCAAAGCGGTAACCTGATCAACTACTGTTTTGTCAACTGCAACGTTCTGTGCATTGTAACTGTTGTTTAGTAATTAGGTTGTTAACCTTCACATACTTTAATTTTCAAATAATATAGTATGTTGATGTCCATTTAAATAAAATTTATGAACAAGAAAAAATTATTATTAAGTTTATTTACTTATAAGTATATATATATATAGAAATATATATATATATATATATATATATATATATATATATATATACATATATATATATATATACATATATATATATATATATATATATATATATATATATATATATATATATATATATATATATATATATATATATTTCTATATATATATATACTTATAAGTAAATATATATATATATATATATATATATATATATATATATATCTATAAAAATATATATTTTTATTATATATATATACATATACATATATATATATATATATTTGCTTCATATCTTAATATGTTTTTATTATTGGTCATTGAAGTTTAACTTTAATTTTTCAGTTTTCTATCGCACCCCCTTAGCAAACTCTAAAAACATGATTTTTGTTGTTTTGCACCAAAGCATCCAAAAACAGACTTTTATAATTCTGAAAAAATGAATATAAATTCTTGACATTGAACTAAGATCATTCCACTTTGATTTGGAGTGGTAACAATTTTTTTTCTGATTTTTTTCTTAACTTTGAAAATCCTGTTTTTTTTTAGTCTAGAATTCGCCATAATTTTGGCTTGGTTTGAGAAACACACATCAATAAAAACTGGTATAGACTCATATGTCTTAAGTACAAAACGTGTTAAAATTAATGGGAGGTTTTTATAGAAAACAAGAAGTATTTTATTGAAATTTTGTCCAACATCATATTTTTTGTGCTATTTGTTTACAAGACTTATTTGTTTATAAAAAATATTTGTTTACAAGACTTGTTCGTTTACAAGACTAGGATCAATTTTCTCTAAACTAGCCGAATTATACAGAACGGGAATGGTTCATTTTAATGTATTTGTCTCATTAACAGTTCCGTTTTAACCGGAATCGGAACCGTTACTAAAAGCTAAAAAATTTATACTCAGGTAAAATCAGTCGTGCTCTCTTATGGCGGTTCGTTGTTACGTTTATGGTTATAATCCCTGGGTTAGATCATTAGAATTTTACCAATGCATTTAATTGAAAATTTGGATTTAGTACAAATTTAAAAAAAAATTATAATTTTTGATTTATTAACGATTATATTTAAGTTGAGAATTTAGTTTTTATATTATATCCCATGACTCGGTTATTAGTAATATTTGTTTTAAGTATTACTATTAATTTACACGACTTTCAAAGGATTTTTTACAATGTTATGAAGACTACTCAAAATTAAGCCAATGAATATAACATCTAAAATTTTCTATAATATATGTATAATATGTGTTTGCAGGATGAAAAAATCCCAAAATCCCCCTGACACAGTGTTCAAATTTAGAGCTAAATTTCAAAATTTTAATCAATACTGTTGTAAGTCAACATAGTGTGTTTTGGTAAGTCACTATACGTTGATATTAAAAACGTATCGTGACCTACTTCCGCGATGACTACCTCATTCAGTTATCGTGAAGTTGGTGTAAGGTGTAATGCAGGGCATACGTATCAGAGTTCAGCAAGCAAATGTACTAGCAACAGTATTGGCGAGTTGGGGCAAACCAGCGTTGGCATGATTGGTAAAGTGAAATTTGCGCACGGCACTCTGCCGGAACATGTTAAATTAGAAACATATCTCCATGTAATAGTTTAAGTTAGATTTTAAGTCAGTTGTTAGTTGTGAGTTAGAGTTAAATGTTGGACGTTGAAGACGTGTTACTTAATAATGTTGATATTAAAATAGAACTTTAGTTTAAATAAAAGTTTGTCTTAGAAGAAAAGACTTGTTTAAATCATTTTGATTAATAGAAACAGAACTACAACATGAGATCTAAAGTCCTGAGAAGGGTAGAATGTTTTAAGTTCGCTTAAATGCGCATTGCGGGTTCTTGTTTCACCGGGTCGTTTTAATTGTACAATAACCGGCGTAGTAAATCCAACGACCGTATACCGTCCATCATATTTTGGGGCCAGTTTAGCTGCAAAACTGTCGGCTGCTTTTGACAACGGATGCTGTCGAACCAGCACCTGTTGGCCAATCGACGGTCGCCAAGGACGTCTACGCAAATTTTAATGACGTACTTGGTTCTGAGCGGCTCGTGTCATGTTCGTGCGTACTATCTTGAATATCTCCTGCAGCTGCTTCACACGTTCATCAGGTTCTCGCGGCTCCGTTCCTGTGGTAACTCCATCATAAAGTGTACTAGGTAATCGATGCTCGCGACCCAGTGTGAGATAAGCTGGACTGTATCCAGTAGTCTCCGATGTGCTCGTGTTGATAGCCAATGATATGTCTGGAAGATTGTCGTCCCAATTCGTTTGTTGATTTTTGCACATCTGTGCATTCATCGTCTTCACTGTCCTGTTTGCCCTTTCAGTAGGGTTCTCCTGAGGTGTGTATGGCGCAGTAAACTGGTGACGAACGCCAATACTGTCGAAGTAGCGTTTTATGATCCTACTGGTGAACTGGGTGCCGTTGTCACTGAAGATAACCTTGGGTATCCTGTACCTGTAGAGAATTCGGTCGCGGAAGGCCTTCACGAAACCTGTTGTGAATTAGTTCACACATTTTTCTTTTCTTTATGGTTCTTCACTATTCATTCAATTTTGGATGTTGCTGTACACATGAGCGCATCATGTTTTTCATATCATGTTGAACTCATGTTGTACAGCAACATGTTCATAGCATTGTCCCAACGCTTCACGTTGGCAACAATGATAATAATTTGGCAAAGCGCTATAGCTTTACTTAGACCACACCACTTTCAAATTAGCATGCACAGTTAAAAGAGGCTTGCAAACAATTTTCCATTGCATAATTTTGGCTCTATGTTAAAATAAGCAAAGCAGCGGTTCTCCAACAATTATACTATTTCGCAATTAGTGTCAGCCAAACACTGCAAGTCGGACTTTTTTCAAAAGTCACGTACACCAAAATTGAGTGAAAGTGAAAACTCACTAGAACATAGTGAAAATAGAATTTAAGAAAGGCTTGCAAAGAAGGTATTGTTAATACCTTTTGTTGCAATTTAAAAGATTGTAGTTTAACCAACCTCAAGTTAAACTACAATCTTCGAGTGCCTCAAGAATCCGAGTTAGCATTTCCCCTGCTGGCGGTAGCTGGCTAACCTTGTAGCGCTGACTTGATTGGCAGCTACGTACGTATCTGCTTAAGTCTCTGAACATCCCGGGACAATAATAGCGATTGGTTACTCTGGAGATTGTTTTGCTAATGCCTAAGTGGCCGGCGCTGGGGCTATTATGGTTTTTTCTCAATACCCGCTCTCGTTGAGATGTCGCGACGCATAGCTTCCAGGGTGCGCAGTCTTCGTCGCCCACATCTCTGGGAAGATGTCTGTAGAGCTGCATATCGATGATCGCGTAATTCGGGAACTTCTACGGGTGATCTTGAATCTCTTTATGCTTCCTGCTTATCCATGCACATTGCTTAGCTGCAGCTTCCTGGACCGTAGCGCGATGGTTATGTTCATGGGGCTGCCTGGAGAGAGCGTCCGCAACGACATTCAACTTCCTTTTTCTATATTGGACTGAAAAGTTAAATTGCTGGAGCTTTAGTGCACAACGTGCCACACGTCCTGAAGGACTCTCTATAGAGTTGAGCCACTTCAGGGAAAGGTTATTACGATAAATTTATGTCTACCCTTTTCAGAAAACCTCCTGCAGATTCTATTGATGTTCTGCCCGTGACCATGATGTCATCCAGATAAGCGAAGGCGAACGGCTCCAGTTCAGGACCGATGACTGTAGTGCTGTAATGTACTGTGCACTGTACGGGCTGTGTGATGGTTCAGTACACCCTTTGCTAAATAATTTGTTGATTTCCTCGTCGACAATAGCCAGCATGGCTGTATTACGCGGGAAATATCTCTGCTTTATGGGCCGGTCGTCGGCCATGATGATTTTATGTTCGGTGATGTTGGTCACTCCTTGAAGTCCTGCAAATTTTTGTAATTCATTAGTGAGTAACTTGTTGATTCTCTGCTTCTCGTCGTAACACGTGCTCGGTGGTTGCTCGACAAATTGTACTTCCCTGCGGTTTTGACTGCTTGCGTATCGTTACTGTATCTCCTCTGCAACTGAACGTGGCACCGGTGGTCATCAAAAAATCCATCCCTAGAAGCACGTCCTCTGTTGCCTCTGGCATCACCAGGAATCGAAAATGACAGGTGCTTTTTCCTCTCCTGGTTGGTCGAGATACTTGTCTGCTAATATGACTTCTGCGTTGGCTGTAGTTAGGGAACACCTGTTGAACGAAACGCATGAAGACATCAATACAATTTCTACAAAATCTGTAGTAATGCCAAACTTCATACAACGCAGGAGGTAAAAACTATTTTTAAAGTCACAAATAAAATACCACTAGAGGTAGACAAAAGCATCACTAAACATATTTAAACATTTCAAATAAAACTACTTAATTTATTAATAACACAAAACACTAAAATAAAACACAACAGAATTAAAAGAAATTACAACAACTATAAGAACATATGTAAACGAAGAAGAATTATTGCTTCTGTTTGACAGCTAGAAAAATTTACGAAAAATTACATTAACTAGACGCACAAAAATCACTCAACTTAAAAATATAACAAATTAAAAGAACTGCAAAGAAAAGAATTAAACATAAAGAAAACACCGACAAGTTCATAAACCAAACTGACGCAGTAATACCCACCGACATTGAGTGGCTGTTGTAGTTGGGACCAATGCACGCGTTGCCAACAACACAAAAACAATGTCCACTATCTAAGTGCATAGCATAAGGTGAAGACTGCATACAGACAATAGAAAGAGGAAATAGCAAGAACAAAATTCACTATTCTACTTGACGGACACATAAACAAGATGAGAATAGACGACGGGACAGGTTCATGCTAGATACAGTGCAGGGGACAAAATTATTCCTTAAGTAAAATAAAAATATTATATTAAATGCTGACAAAGGAAATGTTACTGTCGCAATGAATAAGACAAAGTATGCGAATTATGCTAAGGGACATTTCAACATATAAATTAATTAAACGGGACCCTACATTTACTTTAAAACAAAAAAACAACGAACTAGTGGAAACATTTACGCATAAAATTATAACTATATACTTATGACGATGAGAAGATTATATCATTTGACGTGGTTTCCCTATTTCCAAGCATACCAGTTGACTTTGCCCTAAAAGTAATTGACAAAAAATGGACGATGATAGAGAACTACACTAGTATGACAAAAGGCCTATTTATGAAAATATTAAAATTTTGCATCAAGGACAATAGATATTTTAAATATAATGATTTGATATACACACAAAAAAGAGGAATGCCAATGGGATCACTATGCGGGTTATAGCGGATATAATTATAGAGGAACTACTAGATAACTCAATCGATGCACTGGAGGCAAAACCGAGATTAATGACTTAATACGTAGATTACCTGTTCGCAATTATAAAAATTGACAAAATAGATGAGACACTTACCATTTTAAACAAATTCCACAGAAATATAAAATTTACGAAAGAAGGAGAACATAATAGAAGATTTGCATATATGCATACAGTGGTTATACGAAACTAGAACAAATTAATTATTGACTGGTACCAAAAATCGATGGTCTGGGGATGATTAATAAAACTTTACTCCTAACACCATAAAAGAATAATTTGCAACAGAGCCAATAAGTTTATAAGAAGAGTTTTAATCATCAGTGACAAAAAATTTCACCATGACAATACAAAAAAATCAGGACTATATAGTCCAATATATATATATATATATATATATATATATATATATATATATATATATATATATATATATATATATATGTGTGAATATTTCACTGTATAATGCTTTCATTAACAAAAAAACTCAGAGTGGGTATATCCAGAATAAATCCATAATAATGCAAAATGTTTGAAATTATGTAAATTGAAATTTTAACATCGATTTTAACCATGAAGGACTCAAAATAAATTGTGGGCTGGTACTTTTTAAAAAATTCAAGTAAGATAATTAAACAATATTTCATTAGAATCAAAAATATTGGCAATCCGTTTACGTTTTCTATACTTTTATCATCTTCCAATATATGGTTTAAAAAAAAATATTAAGTGTAATAACCTAATGTTATGTTCACCGCTCGATTTCTATATGATCTCCCTAAATCGGAGATATGTTGGTTTCAGAAAAGTTTTGTATTAGTATTGGGTATTTATAAAAAAAAATACACGGTGAGAAAATATTCATAACTCTTAAAATATTCATTCAAATAAAACACCCTATATTTTGTATAATAAAACTAATATTTCAAATTCAGTACATGATTTCGGTGCGATGGCCTCTGAAATCATATATATCGAATATAGTTTTCTTATACAATTAGCGATATATATAGATCATATATATCGAATATAGTATATGTTTCTTTATACAGTTATCTTTCTATATAAAAAAATCGATGAGGTTTTTTCTTAGTCTCGGAAAATCGATTTCAATGTGAGTACCTTTGAAAAATACGTGTTTTTATGATTTTACACCGGTTTTATATAGGATTTCACCTAAATTTGAAGTGGACCGACTCCAAAAATAGCTTCTAATGCCTTTGCTATACAATTAAAATATTTTAGGTAGAGAAAATTTAGTATTGCAACGCAATCTGCATTGAATTTTTATGGCCATTTAAAGTGTACTGAAAGTCAGTTAATTCGTTAATAATGTATAGTTTTTGGTATTTTAAATGCATTTATGATCATTTAATTGCATAAATAATTAAATTTATCAATAAAACAATGATATTTTGTACTTTTAGGCAAAAAAAAAAATAACAACACTTACTTCATTTCCAGTTTATCCTTTTGATATCACTTTTTATTTCATTTCTTTTTATTAATATTGTTCAACTTATGAACTGGTTTCTTAAATTTAATTAACAACTGACTTAAAAACTAAATAACTAAAGCTTATATGCTAATACTTAAACTAAGTTTCAATGCTACTTTTCCATTGTCTTCTGCTGCTTCTGCTTGAAACATAATTTTGGCCAATCACAGTGTGTTTTGCTGCTTTTGCCCAGAAGCATCATTTTAACCAATCACAAGTTCCATAAAGAATTAAATTCAAAGTCATTGAATTGAAGTCATCTTTGTTTACAAACAAATTGCACCACGTGCTTATTTTCTTCAAGCTAGCAACTTGACGCTGCTGCGAATTTGGTTTATAGTTACAATTGCTGACTAAGTAATGTAACGAACTACCTGGCGGCCAAAGGCTGGGGTAACCTCAGCGGCGGTCCAGGGGTAGGTCGACAAATTATTTATTTGTGTCAGGGGTACCTTGCAAGATAAACTCAACTCGTAGCCTAATCAGTTCAGTGAAAACACCCACGTTTTTAATTTCAATAGTTGGGTTTAAGGGATTAATAGTTCTTAAACTAACAAATAATAATATTGGTGATGATAATAAATGAAATAAGCGGGTCCCTGCCGGAAATATTCTGCCGGCGCTGAACCCTCGGGTTACGATGTTCTGGCTGGTTTCTTCGGTCTACGCTATTTTCTGCGCAACCGTCTGCTTATTGGGCGCGTGTCGCTGTAGGTTGCGTCACGGCGTATCGGTACCGCCAGTAGTCCCTCCTCTGTCCCCGGCTCCTTTGCCGGCTCACTTGTTGCTTCTCCTCGGGCGGTCACTACTAGGTAGTTCGGTCAATGACTCGGGTCTCTGCCGATCTTCGTTGGTTGTCGTCACTCGCCGACTCGTTTGTTGATACTGTGACTCGTTCGTATCGTCGGTCCTCGTACGTCTTCGGCCTGTGGTCGCTGCTCGTTCGCTGCTACTACTATGACTTGTTCGTGCCGTCCGCAACTTGTTCGCTATTACTGCTATGACTCGTTCGTGTCGTCCGCAACTCGTTCGCTGTTGCTGCTGTAACTCGTTCGTGTCGTATATCTTCGACTCGTGGCCGCTGCTACTGCTATGCCTCGTTCGTGTCGTCGGCAACTCGTTCACTCTTTCGGCTAAGACCCGTTCGTGTCGTCGGCGACTCGTTCACCGCTGCTGATATGACTCGTTCGGACCGTCGGCAACGCGTTCGCTGTTGCTGCTGTGACTCGTTCGTGCTGTCGGCTATTCGGGTGGCTTCGACTCGGGTCCCTTCGGTTCGTGGACTCTGCTCGTTGACCACTATTGCGACTCATTCGTGTCGTTAATAACTCGGGTGTGTTCGGCTCGTAGCCGCTCCTCGTTGACTGCTACTGCGATTCGTTCGCGCGGTCGGTAACTCGGGTGTCTTCGGCTCGTTGACTGCTACTGCGACTCTTTCTCGCGGTCGGTAACTCGGGTGTCTTCGGCTCGTGGCCGCTGCTCGTTGACTGCTACTGCGACTCGTTCGCGCGATCGGTAACTCGGGTGTCTTCGGCTCGTGGCCGCTGCTCGTTGACGGCTACTGCGTCTCGTTCGTTGGATTGGTAACTCGGATGCCTTCGGCTCGTGGCCGTTGTTCGTGGGATTACTCGTTGTAGCGTTATGCTTAATTCGCTGGCGTAACGCGCAACTCACTTCGGGTGCTCCGCTAGCACTCGACAGGTTATATGAATTACAAAATGGCGACTTACCACGAGGTGCTTGCTACTGATGCGATGAGTTCGTGTCGCTGGTGTTTCGGGTGTTTTCGGTTTCTTCGTCCCGGCTCACTGGCTTTACTTGTTGTCTCGTCGTGCGCAACTCGCTGGTTCTGCGTGTGACTGACGCTTCGCGGGCGCTCCACTGGCGCTCGTTGGTTTTGGCAAAAATGGCGACTTACCTCGAGGTGCGTGCTTTTGATTTTTGCGCACCCTCGTCTGTCCGAGATTCCTCTTGTTAAATTTCCCGTTGCTTTGTTGGTTGTTCGCCTGCGTTTAACAATACTTATTACGACACGTCTCGATGTAGCTTTGCTTCCGGATATCGTGCTTTGGTCTCGGTGGTGCAGAGTGTCGACCCAAGTGGAAAGCGTTTACATATCTCCACTTGTCCGTCAATCGTTGCCAAAGAATTCAACCTGAGCGTTGAAACAAATGACACTCCTCTAAACCGATTACTTGTCTATTAGAGTATCACTTGCCACGTACCTGTCGAATCCCTTTCCTTGGTATAGCAGGCTTTTCCTCCCAGGAAGAGCTTACTGTACCAAAACCACAGCGGAGATCCAACTCCACTTTCCTTGACGATGTCTACCCAAGAACTGACTTCAACTTCGTTCGTCGGCTTGCTTCGAACCGTCGGCTTTTCCCCATGTTCATGCGTGACACTAGTTGTCTCTTACTTGCCTTCGTTGTCGCCTCGATCACTCGTTTTCGCAATTCACCACGCCGCCATTCCATCGTTGCTATAATTTATCGGCTGTTCCCTAGCGAGTGTTGCCCACTGGCCGGTGTTTGTTCTGGCCGATGTTGTATCTGCGCTAAATGTGTGGGACAAATTTACCACAAAATTTGTCCGTCAAACCTCCCCCTTACTTCGGCGGGGCTCGCGGCGGCAACACGGTGATGGTTATCGCCCCGCTTCGTGCCACTCGGACCCGGTACGTCTTTCCCGCAACGGTGTGGGCGAAGTTCCGTTGGACGTTTGGCCTCTTATCCACGGCGTGCTTGATGGCTCATTCCACCAGTTCCACGGGGTACTGGTTCAGCTTCCCATAGATCATTTCAATGCCGCGATTTCCCATTACCTTGGGCCTTGTCTGAGTTCCGTCAGTAGCTGGATTCGAAAGGATCTCTGGCTCCCCTCCATCTCCGCGTATTGCTGTGGATTCATTATATTTTTTTTCTTGGCCGTGTGTTGCTCGAAAGAAAAATAAAAAAAAATTTAAAATAAAACGATAAGGAAATTTGCACAATGCAACTTGTTTGCTAATTCACGATTGACTGATTCGTTGTTACAATCTGTGCCGTTGCCTTCACGCATGTCGGTAAACGATTAGTCGATCGTTGCGTTCTCGTCGTTTATCGTCGTATTCCCTTCGTGTTCGTGCCAAACTTTTCGGCCGACCGCCATGAGCCGACCGCATTCGTAATTTTCCCCAGCTTTTGCTCGGGCCGATGTGTTTCGCGAAGGAGACTACGCGCATTCAAATATTTAATCGTTACTTTTGCGCGATCAATGCCCCGCGCGACCGTAGCGCATACCTTGGGCTTGGTGCGTTTGTGTTGTAGGTGGCGCAGGGAAACAGTCGACGGGGTGCCTTGCGGAACGGATTATTTGCTTCCGCACTTAAATTCATAGCCGGTGCCTCTTGTAGGCCGGCTGTCACTGTGGCTGGCACGCTGGCGAGTTCTGTGTTGCTCCGGAAAATAGAGGTCAAACTGCGCTTTGTCCGCGATCCCTTCTTGCTAACCCTCAGCGTTCGCTACCTCAGCGGGTTGCTTGTTAATGGTAGGTTGCAGATCCGCCGCTGTCCCTGAGGTTTGTGAAAAGGTTTGATTTCTCCCGCATGCGCGGTCCGGGTACGGCCTTGGCCCACCGGCTGAATGACGACTATCACTGGCGACGCGAAGTTCATAATCCTATATGGCCCGTCATATCGCGGGGCTAACTTTGCCGCAAAATTATCTACTGCTTTAGAAAGGTGATGTTGCTTCACCAGGACCATGTCGCCGACCGTCGGCTTCCAGGAGCGCCGCCGCAAGTTATAATGTCGCGACTGGTCTTGGGTCGCTCGGGCCAGGTTGCGACGGACGATGTCAAACACTTCCCGTAGTTGAGTCGCTCGTTCGTCTGGCGATGGGGGGCGAACACCTGGTCCCAACGTCTCCTCGTCGTACAAGGCCTTCGGCAACAGGGGTTCCCGGCACTGAGTGAGATAAGCCGGACTGTAATGAGTCGTGTCCGACGGACTGGAGTTAATCGCCAGCGAGACCTCCGGCAAGTGTTCGTCCCAACGCTGTTCTTGTGGTCCGGTTATCTGTGCGATGATCGTCTTCAGTGTGCGATTAGCCCGCTCCGTCGGGTTCTCCTGCGGCGTATATGGTGCGGTGAATTGTTGGCGAATCCCCATGTCTAGCAAGAACTTCCTAAATGCGCGACTAGTAAATTGAGCCCCATTATCCGTTATCAGCACTCGCGGGACGCCGTATCTCCCTATGATGCGCTCTCGTTGTGCTCGCTGGACACTCTCGCTCGTTGCCCGCCGCAGTGGCACCATCTCTGTCCACTTCGAAAATTTGTCGAAAAACACAAGTAGCATGGTGTTTCCGTGTTTAGACCGGGGAAGGGGTCCCACGAAATCGGCGCATAGCCATGACCAGGGTTCCTCCGCAATCTGGGTAAGCATTTGGCCAGCGGGTCTCTCCTGGCTAGGCTTAAACTTCTGGCAAGACTCGCAGTTTCGCACATGTGCCCGTATGGTGCGGGCCATACCTGGCCAAAAATACCGATTAGAGATTCTAGCGAGGGTCTTTCGTGCCCCATGTGACCGGCGGTAGCGTCATCATGATTCTCGTGGAGCACCCGTTGCCTCTGTCCGCTTGGTACACACAAGAGCCTCCGCAGCACCAACCGATCATCCTGCGATCGACTGCCTCGCCCTGTTTTGGTTGCACGATCCGGTGTTGTTCCTCCTGAACCTGTGGTGGTCCTCTCTTCCGGGCGTCCAGCATTTTCTGGATGACGTCGAAGTCATTTTCCAGCTGTATTAATTCGTCCAACGTAGCGAATTCCCAGCGCTTGACGTATAACTGGTAGTCCTGCCGGCAGTTCTTATAAATCCGCTCCAGGTGCTGCGCACGCATGTAGTGGGCGTGTCGCATCAAGTTTTGGACCGCGAGCGTATAGTCTTAAATGACTCTCCGGGACGTTGTATCCTCTGTCGAATATCGTCCTCCATGTCTTCCAGGTATCTGGGTGGCAAGAAGAATCTCAGAAAATCCGACTTAAACGCGTCCCATCCGCTCCATCGGATATGATTATTGCGGAACCAGGTGAAAACCCTATCCACCAGTAGTTGGGTCATGGCGTGCGGCAACCAATCCTTACTCACGTCGTATGCGTCAGCCAGTTCCTCGATCCGATCTACGAACGCCACTGGGTCGCGTCCTCCGTCGAATAAAACTGCCCATTTTCTCACGCGGTCCATGGCGACAGCGTACGTGGCGTATTCGCCCCTGGATGTTGTTTCCACGTTCCTTGGGGATGCGTTGCTCGCTCCCGCAGTGGTAAATGAAGCAATACTCGGGCGTGCAGCTAACACCGCGTCCGGATTTTTGATGGAGGTGAGAGCCTGGTGATCTGTTTTTGTTTGTGTTGGTGTGGTCTGGTCATCATCCACGTTAGGAATGGGCTCAGCGTTCTCGGTCCCGTTGGTGGCGATAGGGACCACGAGTGATAATGGACGGGCACCTAGTGTGTTTTAGTTCCAGCTTAGTGAGGCGCTCTCGGACTGCGCTCGTGTGGCCTTCTTCTGCCACGAGGCTACCTAGGCTCCTTCGCAACTCCTCCACCGTGCCGGACTCTGACAACCCAAATTCTACGGCATACGCAACCAAGTCCTCCTTGTTCAAGTCATAAATCCAGGTCAGCTTTTCCATTCTGCGAGTCGTCCAATTTCCACTGAACCCTAAGCTACGTTGAGTTGTTTGTGACTATTATTTTGTTTTATTTTCACCTCAAGGTCCCGTCTGCTTATTGGGCGCGAGCCGCTGTAGGTTGCGTCACGGCGTATCGGTACCGCCCGTAGTCCCTCATCTGTCCCCTGCTCCTTTGCCGGCTCACTTGTTGCTCGGGCGGTCACTACTAGGTAGTTCGGTCAATGACTCGGGTCTCTTTGGCTCGCAGCCGATCTTCGTTGGTTGTCGTCACTCGCCGACTCGTTTGTTGATACTGCGACTCGTTCGTATCGTCGGCCCTCGTACGTCTTCGGCCTGTGGTCGCTGCTCGTTCGCTGCTACTACTATGACTTAGTCGTGCCGTCCGCAACTCGTTCGCTATTACTGCTGTAACTCGTTCGTGTCATATATCTTCGACTCGTGGCCGCTGCTACTGCTATGACTCGTTCATGTCATCGGCAACTCGTTCACTCTTCACCGCTGCTGATATGACTCTTTCGGACCGTCGGCAACGCGTTCGCTGTTGCTGCTGTGACTCGTTCTTGCTGTCGGCTATTCGGGTGGCTTCGACTCGGGTCCCTTCGGTTCGTGGCCTCTGCTCGTTGACCACTATTGCGACTCGTTGATTACTCGTTGTAGCGTTATGCTTAACTCGCTGGCGTGACGCGCAACTGGTGCTCACTGCGGGTACTCCGCTAGCACTCGTCAGGTTATATGAATTACAAAATGGCGACTTACCACGAGGTGCTTGCTACTGATGCGATGAGTTCGTGTCGCTGGTGTTTCGGGTGTTTTCGGTTTCTTCGTCCCGGCTCACTGGCATTACTCGTTGTCTCGTCGTGCGCAACTCGCTGGTTGACGGACACATAAATAAGATGAGAATAGACGACGGGACAGGTTCATGCTAGATACAGTGCAGGCGACAAAATTATTCCTTAAGCAAAATAAAAATATTATATTAAATGCTGACAAAGGAAATGTAACTGTCGCAATGAATAAGACAAAGTATGAAAAAAGTATGCGAATTATGCTAAGGGACATTTCAACATATACATTAATTAAACGGGACCCTGGAAACATTTACGCATAAAATTATAACGATATACTTATGACGATGAGAAGATTATATCATTTGACGTGGTTTCCCTATTTCCAAGCATACCAGTTGACTTTGCCCTAAAAGTAATTGACAAAAAATGGACGATGATAGAGAACTACACTAGTATGACAAAAGACCTCTTTATGAAAATATTAAAATTTTGCATCAAGGACAATAGATATTTTAAATATAATGATTTGATATACACACAAAAAAGAGGAATGCCAATGGGATCACTATGCCGGTTATAGCGGATATAATTATAGATAACTCAATCGATGCACTGGAGACAAAACCAAGATTAATGACTAAATGCGTAGATTACCTCTTCGCAATTATAACCAGTTGGGAAGGTTAGATCACATGGGAAATTTTAAAGTAGGTGTAATTATGATAGTTAGGATTATCAAAATTATAATCGGTCTAAGCCGACTATAAATACCCTACACATATGTGTGGTTACCATTCAAAGTGATATATAGGTCACCAGGGTATACGAATCCTGAAAAAAACTACAAACATTCAATCGCTGAAGAATTTCCATTCATTTGATACCCATATTTACAAATGGGTAGGTGTACCGAATTTGGATTTTTTTTTTGTGAACCACAAGTCTTTTCGCCGGAAAACATTATTATCATGTATTTGAGCATGATGTCAATATATATTTGACCAACAAAGTTTACCTAAGCACGTATACATAAAAATTGATCTTTATATGTACATTTTATATGAGGTATTTGAACATAAGTGGTCGGATCATAGGTCACAATGGACCGATCTCGCCAATTTTTTCGCACATACAGCGTAGGTATATTAGTAATCTAAGTTATAAGTTTCATTTATCTAGCTCTTCAATTTTAAAAGCCTTAGGGATTTCAACAGACAGACAGACAGACAGACAGACAGACGGACAGACAGACGGACAGACAGACGGACATCGCTAAATCGACTCAGGAGGTCATGCTGATCAAGAATATATATACTTTTCCATACCGGAGATGCTTTCTTCTGGGTGTTACAAACGGCGTACCAAACTGAATATACCCTTTCACTCTTAGTGTAGGGTATAAAAATTGACAAAATAGATGAGACACTTACCATTTTAAACAAATTCCACAGAAATATAAAATTTACGAAAGAAGAAGAACATAGTGGTTATACGAAACCAGAACAAACTAGTTATTGACTGGTACCGGGACGATTAATTAAACTTTACTCCTAACACCCTAAAAGAATAATTTGCAACACAGCCAATAATTTTATAAGGAGAGTTTTAAACATCAGCGACAAAAAATTTCACCATGACAATACAAAAAAATCAGGACTATATTGTCCAATATAATATATATATATATATATATATATATATATATATATATATATATATATATATATATATATATATATATATATATGTGAATATTTCACTGTGAATATTTCACTGTATAATGCTTTCATTAACAAAAAAACTCAGAGTGGGTATATCCAGAATAAATCCATAATAATGCAAAATGTTTGAAATTATGTAAATTGAAATTTTAACATCGATTTTAACCATGAAGGACTCAAAATAAATTGTGGGCTGGTACTTTTTAAAAAATTCAAGTAAGATAATTAAACAATATTTCATTAGAATCAAAAGGACTATATTGTCCAATATAATATATATATATATATATATATATATATATATATATATATATATATATATGTGAATATTTCACTGTGAATATTTCACTGTATAATGCTTTCATTAACAAAAAAACTCAGAGTGGGTATATCCAGAATAAATCCATAATAATGCAAAATGTTTGAAATTATGTAAATTGAAATTTTAACATCGATTTTAACCATGAAGGACTCAAAATAAATTGTGGGCTGGTACTTTTTAAAAAATTCAAGTAAGATAATTAAACAATATTTCATTAGAATCAAAAATATTGGCAATCCGTTTACGTTTTCTATACTTTTATCATCTTCCAATATATGGTTTAAAAAAAAATATTAAGTGTAATAACCTAATGTTATGTTCACCGCTCGATTTCTATATGATCTCCCTAAATCGGAGATATGTTGGTTTCAGAAAAGTTTTGTATTAGTATTGGGTATTTATAAAAAAAAATACACGGTGAGAAAATATTCATAACTCTTAAAATATTCATTCAATAAAACACCCTATATTTTGTATAATAAAACTAATATTTCAAATTCAGTACATGATTTCGGTGCGATGGCCTCTGAAATCATATATATCGAATATAGTTTTCTTATACAATTAGCGATATATATAGATCATATATATCGAATATAGTATATGTTTCTTTATACAGTTAGCTTTCTATATAAAAAAAATCGATGAGGTTTTTTCTTAGTCTCGGAAAATCGATTTCAATGTGAGTACCTTGAGAAAAATACGTGTTTTTATGATTTTACACCGGTTTTATATAGGATTTCACCTAAATTTGAAGTGGACCGACTCCAAAAATAGCTTCTAATGCCTTTGCTATACAATTAAAATATTTTAGGTAGAGAAAATTTAGTATTGCAACGCAATCTGCATTGAATTTTTATGGCCATTTAAAGTGTACTGAAAGTCAGTTAATTCGTTAATAATGTATAGTTTTTGGTATTTTAAATGCATTTATGATCATTTAATTGCATAAATAATTAAATTTATCAATAAAACAATGATATTTTGTACTTTTAGGCAAAAAAAAAAAAAATAACAACACTTACTTCATTTCCAGTTTATCCTTTTGATATCACTTTTTATTTCATTTCTTTTTATTAATATTGTTCAACTTATGAACTGGTTTCTTAAATTTAATTAACAACTGACTTAAAAACTAAATAACTAAAGCTTATATGCTAATACTTAAACTAAGTTTCAATGCTACTTTTCCATTGTCTTTTGCTGCTTCTGCTTGAAACATAATTTTGGCCAATCACAGTGTGTTTTGCTGCTTTTGCCCAGAAGCATCATTTTAACCAATCACAAGTTCCATAAAGAATTAAATTCAAAGTCATTGAATTGAAGTCATCTTTGTTTACAAACAAATTGCACCACGTGCTTATTTTCTTCAAGCTAGCAACTTGACGCTGCTGCGAATTTGGTTTATAGTTACAATTGCTGACTAAGTAATGTAACGAACTACCTGGCGGCCAAAGGCTGGGGTAACCTCAGCGGCGGTCCAGGGGTAGGTCGACAAATTATTTATTTGTGTCAGGGGTACCTTGCAAGATAAACTCAACTCGTAGCCTAATCAGTTCAGTGAAAACACCCACGTTTTTAATTTCAATAGTTGGGTTTAAGGGATTAATAGTTCTTAAACTAACAAATAATAATATTAGTGATGATAATAAATGAAATAAGCGGGTCCCCGCCGGAAATATTCTGCCGGCGCTGAACCCTCGGGTTACGATGTTCTGGCTGGTTTCTTCGGTCTACGCTATTTTCTGCGCAACCGTCTGCTTATTGGGCGCGTGTCGCTGTAGGTTGCGTCACGGCGTATCGGTACCGCCAGTAGTCCCTCCTCTGTCCCCGGCTCCTTTGCCGGCTCACTTGTTGCTTCTCCTCGGGCGGTCACTACTAGGTAGTTCGGTCAATGACTCGGGTCTCTGCCGATCTTCGTTGGTTGTCGTCACTCGCCGACTCGTTTGTTGATACTGTGACTCGTTCGTATCGTCGGTCCTCGTACGTCTTCGGCCTGTGGTCGCTGCTCGTTCGCTGCTACTACTATGACTTGTTCGTGCCATCCGCAACTCGTTCGCTATTACTGCTATGACTCGTTCGTGTCGTCCGCAACTCGTTCGCTGTTGCTGCTGTAACTCGTTCGTGTCGTATATCTTCGACTCGTGGCCGCTGCTACTGCTATGCCTCGTTCGTGTCGTCGGCTATAATTTATCGGCTGTTCCCTAGCGAGTGTTGCCCACTGGCCGGTGTTTGTTCTGGCCGATGTTGTATCTGCGCTAAATGTGTGGGACAAATTTACCACAAAATTTGTCCGTCAAACCTCCCCCTTACTTCGGCGGGGCTCGCGGCGGCAACACGGTGATGGTTATCGCCCCGCTTCGTGCCACTCGGACCCGGTACGTCTTTCCCGCAACGGTGTGGGCGAAGTTCCGTTGGACGTTTGGCCTCTTATCCACGGCGTGCTTGATGGCTCATTCCACCAGTTCCACGGGGTACTGATTCAGCTTCCCATAGATCATTTCAATGCCGCGATTTCCCATTACCTTGGCCCTTGTCTGAGTTCCGTCAGTAGCTGGATTCGAAAGGATCTCTGGCTCCCCTCCATCTCCGCGTATTGCTGTGGATTCATTATATTTTTTTTCTTAGCCGTGTGTTGCTCGAAAGAAAAATAAAAAAAAATTTAAAATAAAACGATAAGGAAATTTGCACAATGCAACTTGTTTGCTAATTCACGATTGACTGATTCGTTGTTACAATCTGTGCCGTTGCCTTCACGCATGTCGGTAAACGATTAGTCGATCGTTGCGTTCTCGTCGTTTATCGTCGTATTCCCTTCGTGTTCGTGCCAAACTTTTCGGCCGACCGCCATGAGCCGACCGCATTCGTAACTTTCCCCAGCTTTTGCTCGGGCCGATGTGTTTCGCGAAGGAGACTACGCGCATTCAAATATTTAATCGTTACTTTTGCGCGATCAATGCCCCGCGCGACCGTAGCGCATACCTTGGGCTTGGTGCGTTTGTGTTGTAGGTGGCGCAGGGAAACAGTCGACGGGGTGCCTTGCGGAACGGATTATTTGCTTCCGCACTTAAATTCATAGCCGGTGCCTCTTGTAGGCCGGCTGTCACTGTGCTGGCACGCTGGCGAGTTCTGTGTTGCTCCGGAAAATAGAGGTCAAACTGCGCTTTGTCCGCGATCCCTTCTTGGCTTTGCTCACCACTACTCCTGCTGGTTAACCCTCAGCGTTCGCTACCTCAGCGGGTTGCTTGTTAATGGTAGGTTGCAGATCCGCCGCTGTCCCTGAGGTTTGTGAAAAGGTTTGATTTCTCCCACATGCGCGGTCCGGGTACGGCCTTGGCCCACCGGCTGAATGACGACTATCACTGGCGACGCGAAGTTCATAATCCTATATGGCCCGTCATATCGCGGGGCTAACTTTGCCGCAAAATTATCTACTGCTTTAGAAAGGTGATGTTACTTCACCAGGACCATGTCGCCGACCGTCGGCTTCCAGGAGCGCCGCCGCAAGTTATAATGTCGCGACTGGTCTTTTGCCGCTCGGGCCAGGTTGCGACGAACGATGTCAAACACTTCCCGTAGTTGAGTCGCTCGTTCGTCTGGCGATGGGGGGCGAACACCTGGTCCCAACGTCTCCTCGTCGTACAAGGCCTTCGGCAACCGGGGTTCCCGGCACTGAGTGAGATAAGCCGGACTGTAATGAGTCGTGTCCGACGGACTTGAGTTAATCGCCAGCGAGATCTCCGGCAAGTGTTCGTCCCAACGCTGTTCTTGTGGTCCGGTTATCTGTGCGATGATCGTCTTCAGTGTGCGATTAGCCCGCTCCGTCGGGTTCTCCTGCGGCGTATATGTTGCGGTGAATTGTTGGCGAATCCCCATGTCTAGCAAGAACTTCCTAAATGCGCGACTAGTAAATTGAGCCCCATTATCCGTTATCAGCACTCGCGGGACGCCGTATCTCCCTATGATGCGCTCTCGTAGTGCTCGCTGGACACTCTCGCTCGTTGCCCGCCGCAGTGGCACCATCTCTGTCCACTTCGAAAATTTGTCGAAAAACACAAGTAGCATGGTGTTTCCGTGTTTAGACCGGGGAAGGGGTCCCACGAAATCGGCGCATAGCCATGACCAGGGTTCCTCCGCAATCTGGGTAAGCATTTGGCCAGCGGGTCTCTCCTGGCTAGGCTTAAACTTCTAGCAAGACAGGCAGTTTCGCACATGTGCCCGTATGGTGCGGGCCATACCTGGCCAAAAATACCGATTAGAGATTCTAGCGAGGGTCTTTCGTGCCCCATGTGACCGGCGGTAGCGTCATCATGATTCTCGTGGAGCACCCGTTGCCTCTGTCCGCTTGGTACACACAAGCGCCTCCGCAGCACCAACAGATCATCCTGCGATCGACTGCCTCGCCCTGTTTTGGTTGCACGATCCGGTGTTGTTCCTCCTGAACCTGTGGTGGTCCTCTCTTCCGGGCGTCCAGCATTTTCTGGATGACGTCGAAGTCATTTGCCAGCTGTATTAATTCGTCCAACGTAGCGAATTCCCAGCGCTTGACGTATAACTGGTACTCCTGCCGGCAGTTCTTATAAATCCGCTCCAGGTGCTGCGCACGCGTGTAGTGGGCGTGTCGCATCAAGTTTTGGACCGCGAGCGTATAGTCTTAAATGACTCTCCGGGACGTTGTATCCTCTGTCGAATATCGTCCTCCATGTCTTCCAGGTATCTGGGTGGCAAGAAGAATCTCAGAAAATCCGACTTAAACGCGTCCCATCCGCTCCATCGGATATGATTATTGCGGAACCAGGTGAAAACCCTATCCACCAGTAGTTGGGTCATGGCGTGCGGCAACCAATCCTTACTCACTGGTGATAATGGACGGGCACCTAGTGTGTTTTAGTTCCAGCTTAGTGAGGCGCTCTCGGACTGCGCTCGTGTGGCCTTCTTCTGCCACGAGGCTACCTAGGCTCCTTCGCAACTCCTTCACCGTGCCGGACTCTGACAACCCAAATTCTACGGCATACACAACCAAGTCCTCCTTGTTCAAGTCATAAATCCAGGTCAGCTTTTCCATTCTGCGAGTCGTCCAATTTCCACTGAACCCTAAGCTACGTTGAGTTGTTTGTGACTATTATTTTGTTTTATTTTCACCTCAAGGTCCCGTCTGCTTATAGGGCGCGAGCCGCTGTAGGTTGCGTCACGGCGTATCGGTACCGCCCGTAGTCCCTCATCTGTCCCCTGCTCCTTTGCCGGCTCACTTGTTGCTTCTCCTCGGGCGGTCACTACTAGGTAGTTCGGTCAATGACTCGGGTCTCTGCCGATCTTCGTTGGTTGTCGTCACTCGCCGACTCATTTGTTGATACTGCGACTCGTTCGTATCGTCGGCCCTCGTACGTCTTCGGCCTGTGGTCGCTGCTCGTTCGCAGCTATTACTATGACTCGTTCGTGCCGTCCGCAACTCGTTCGCTATTACTGCTGTAACTCGTTCGTGTCATATATCTTCGACTCGTGGCCGCTGCTACTGCTTCGTTCATGTCATCGGCAACTCGTTCACTCTTTCGGATAAGACCCGTTCGTGTCGTCGGCGACTCGTTCACCGCTGCTGATATGACTCGTTCGGACCGTCGGCAACGCGTTCGCTGTTGCTGCTGTGACTCGTTCGTGCTATTCGGGTGGCTTCGACTCGGGTCCCTTCGGATCGTGGCCTCTGCTCGTTGACCACTACTGCGACTCGATCGTGTCGTAGATAGTTAGGGTGTCTTCGGCTCGTAGCCGCTCCTCGTTGACTGCTACTACGACTCGTTTGCGCGGTTGGTAACTCGAGTGTCTTCGGCTCGTTGCCACTGCTCGTTGACTGCTACTGCGACTCGTTCGCGCGATTGGTAACTCGGGTGCCTTAGGCTCGTGGCCGCTGTTCGTGGGATTACTCGTTGTAGCGTTATGCTTAACTCACTGGCGTGACGCGCAACTGGTGCTCACTGGGGTGCTCCGCTAGCACTCGTCAGGTTATATGAATTACAAAATGGCGACTTACCACGAGGTGCTTGCTACTGATGCGATGAGTTCGTGTCGCTGGTGTTTCGGGTGTTTTCGGTTTCTTCGTCCCGGCTCACTGGCTTTACTTGTTGTCTCGTCGTGCGGAACTCGCTGGTTCTGCGTGTGACTGACGCTTCGCGGGCGCTCCACTGGCGCTCGTTGGTTTTGGCAAAAATGGCGACTTACCTCGAGGTGCGTGCTTTTGATTTTTGCGCACCCTCGTCTGTCCGAGATTCCTCTTGTTAAATTTCCCGTTGCTTAGTTGATTGTTCGCCTGCGTTTAACAATACTTATTACGACACGTCTCGATGTAGCTTTGCTTCCGGATATCGTCTTTGGTCTCGGTGGTGCAGCGTGTCGACCCAAGTGGAAAGCGTTTACATATCTCCACTTGTCCGACAATCGTTGCCAAAGAATTCAACCTGATCGTGGAAACAAATGACACTCCTCTAAACCGATTACTTGTCTATTAGAGTATCACTTGCCACGTACCTGTCGAATCCCTTTCCTTGGTATAGCAGACTTTTCCTCCCAGGAAGAACTTACTGTACCAAAACCACAGCGGAGATCCAACTCCACTTTCCTTGACGACGGCTACCCAAGAACTGACTTCAACTTCGTCAACGGCTTGCTTCGAACCGTCGGCTTTTCCCCATGTTCATGCGTGACACTAGTTGTCTCTTTCTTGCCTTCGTTGTCGCCTCGATCACTCGTTTTCGCAATTCACCACGCCGCCATTCCATCGTTGCTATAATTTATCGGCTGTTCCCTCGCCAGTGTTGCCCACTGACCGGTGTTTGTTCTGGCCGGTGTTGTATCTGCGCTAAATGTGTGGGACAAATTTACCACAAAATTTGTCCGTCACAGTAAATTGTCATTCACTTTGTCTTTTAACAACAATAAGAATACATTTAATATGTTTTTAACATTTAGCAGCAGCAAATACCCACTACGAAAATATCAATGAACTGCCACGATATGAGTGACTGTGATAATGTTGACTCTCAACATTCCTCCCTCCTTACAATTTTTTTTTTTAGACTTACAACAGTCTTATACTAATATCTCATACCAACACTTTACACTACTTTACAATACAAGAATACTACCGATACTTAATACATACATAACATAATCTGCTCTGCAATCACCTTGTCTATGTATTTCAGCTGTTGTTCTCAAGATATCGTGATCGGTCTCCGTTGGTTTAATGGCGGGCTCTGCTGTAAACATAACTCTCGTCACTATTGGCATGGGTTAATCGATCTTCATATGTGGTAGCGATACTGGTTCTTCAAGTCCCAAATATGCTTGTGCTTGTCTTCTTTCTTTCGGACTGCTGTTCGCACCTTCTTATTTGTTAGTGAAGCCGTCATCGATCTCACAGACTCCTGACACCGTCTAACTTGCTTCCAACAATACATTGCGATGTCGCCTTAGCTTCGATGTGTAAATTTAATATGTTCTTTAAGAATCACTCTGATTCGTACTTCATCTTCAGTTCCACTGTTAATTCGCTCAGCACCGCTTGACCCAAAACGTCCAGGTGCAACATGTATGCTCAGATTCATGATAGATAATTTTCTGGTCTGCTGTTTCTGGAGCTTTTTCAGGTTTGTATTCACAATCTTCTTTATTTCACACTATGATAGCGAAATCAATTGATACCATCTTCTTATGTGATTGTGTCCTATTTCTGGTGAGTTCCTCAAATGTATCGTTCAGTCCAACACGCAACCCCTCTATCTCTTTAATGGTTGCTTGCAACGTTCTGGACAACATGTCGTAATTACTGGCCATCACCGTTACTTGTTGCTCTATCATATGTTTTACGCATATCGTAGGCTTTCCACAACCGTTCGTTTGTTGTGCATGTTCCCTGTGCCCTTAACACGAAGTCATCTGTTAACTACAATAGTTCGCTTGAGTCAGTTACAACAAATTTCGTGATTACTGTTCACACCGCCCTGTAGATCCCTATACCTGTTTTCCGATCGAACATGAGTGGATGCTGCTTCAACACTGTCTGTCTGCGATTTGAATCTATCTGAACCCTTACAATATGTAGGATTAGCCATATTATAATTATAACTATATCTAATCACTGTCACAAGTTTTAATATACAATGAGGATTCGTAGCTATATTTTTTTTTAAATCTAATCATTTTGATGTATTGTTGTATGTTATAAAGTCCTTCTACTAGGACTTTAGGTTGATCCTATTTATACATACTGAGTCCTTTTTACTTTCTTTATATTATTTAAAACAACCGGGTCTTTTTTACTTTAAGACACTTTATTTCGCTTTAAAAGTTGGTTACACTTATACTTAACATTTATTTGTAGACACTTCAGCTTATCCGAAACAATTGAATTCTTAGTCTATACTTAACTTCTACATAACACCTCGTATTCTTATAATTTCACAATAAATTGAGTAATTTCATCATGCTAATATAACTTAGTCAGCCTATTTATAATTTCACAATAAATTGAGTACTTTCATCATTCTCAAATAACTAAATCAGCATTTATTGGTGTGATCTGAGTGACCTATTTAACGTGGGCGTGTATACCTGTGCTATGTTAAGCGGTGTGCGCCAAGACAATTAAATGCTGTTTGTGTTTAACATGCATAATGCTTAACCCTGTTAACGCTGTAAGTTCCACGATTATGATACACAACAGTGGATCATATGTAAGCTGTGAACTCTACGATTATGATACATAACAGTATTCATCATTACAATCACTCACATATTTAAGTGTCTATAAAACATAATTATATCCATATAATAACATCGTTAAATATCTATCAAAATTATTATTCATATATTACCTTATATAATATTGTATTTTAAAATTTTATAAAATATGCTGTAGTATATACAAAACATGTGTTTAGAAAAAAAACCATTCTCTCATATTACGAAGATTGACATTATATTATAGTTTGTGTTAATATTTTGCAATATAAGCTGTGGTATGTAAATAACACATGTGTCATATAACATATTTTTTTAAGTTTACATTTTTATCTTTTGATATCTATTAAACTAATTTGCATAATAAATACGTATATTGATGGTTTTGTTCCATAAAAATTTTTCCAGAAGAAATAAATATATATATATATATGTATATATTTATTTATTCATAATTCTAACAGAATATATTTTATCTGAATAACATTTTCTACAAGTAAAACATCTTCCATTTTTTTTTTGTTTTAAACTATTTGTTTATTTTGAAACTGTTTATTTTAAAAAAGCTCATTCGACATATTTGATTTTTTTTTCTATCGCAAACTCTAGCGAAACTTAACTTAAGTTTTCGCTCGAGTTCACCTAATACGATTCGTAATACACGTATGCAATTGATCAAGTTGCATACTAGTATTCGTCGTATTTAGTGAAATGCTTAAAAACAATTTGCTGCTGTTCTTTTCAAACTATTTAATAAATAGCTTAAGATTGGCTTACGGATGTCGACTATTTTTGAGGAGTACATCGAATCCCTGCATAAAATGTAATTTTTTTCTCATTTGTTTCTATCCTTAATGCAATTATATTATTTAATAATTTATATCTTTTAACTATATTTTTAACTTCAATTTCTACATTTTTCCTTTTTTTTCTCCTTCTATTCAACATAAAATTATAATTTTTTGCATAGGCTAGTAAATTACCCGAACTAATACTTAGCGGCTTTAATAAAATAAATTTCAATATAACACTTGGAGCATTTGCTAGCTCTTAAAAAATTGTGTATGCATTTTCTCGTAGTAATAATACTTATATACTTTAATAATATTTTTCTAATCCATTAATTCAATCATATTTTTATATATATATTTTGGAGCATATTCTAGCTCAAAAACTTATTTTTTTTCGTAGTATTCATATATTTTTATAATAATATTTCTAATCTCTTACTTCAATCATAATTTTCATATATACCATTTTGAGAATTTTCTAGCTCTAAAAAACCACTTGTCATTTATTTGCTCGTCAGCAATTAATATAAATTAATAATTCCTCATTTATTCAAAATTCAATTCATAAAATTCTATTTTTCATTATATTTTAATTTAAAAACCATTTGAACATAAGTGGTCGATTCTCAGGTCAATGCCAATATACCCTCTCAATCTTAGAGTAGGGTATAAAAACAGCCTTTCGCGCGTATTTGATCATTTTTTCCCATCGTGCGACACTGCAACAGTTCGTTGGAAAACAGTGATAATGCATTCACCGCTGCAGCAGCCTCGATGGTGAGCATATTGTTGTTAGGTCAGATAATGTATTTTTTGTTTGTTTTTCTTTTTTATTATAGTGTCAGTAACAAGGATCTGATCTGGACCTCTAAGAAAAAATTAAATAAAAATAAAATATAAAATAAATATAAAATATAAATATAAAAATAAAATATATTTTTAGCTTTTCAACAAACTATAAATAATCAAAATCGGATAAAAAATACAGAAGCAGTGATTATTTTGATAGGCATCCTTCGTTTTTTATTTTCATAAGTCACGCCTAGCTTGCAACACTTTGAACTAAAAAGTTCGATTCCCATCTATTTTGAATATAGCCTGAAACACTTTGAACTCAAAAGTTCGATTCCCATTTATTTTGAATAATTTTTTGACATCCCTTGTTATTACAACCCCGACGTTTTCCAGATCCACTTCTTCCATGTCCAGCACTTCTAATAAGCGTTTTATTAGTTCGTTTTTGTTGCCTGTAGTCGTTCGCGTAGCATCTCCTTGAGTTGTTCAACTTTTAGCTCTGATAATTTAACCATTTTTATTTTTTTATTAAAATATATATTTTTTCACTTATGACTTTTCTTTAACGGTATTTTTCGATTTAGTTGCTTCCTTTTTATCACAGCGTGTTCGTTTGCTTCTATGCGTTTTTTCGTTGACTTATATCGTTTCTCTTTTTCTTCGTTTCGTTTTTTGCGTTTATTCTTTTTACTTGTTATAATTTTTTACACAGAGGTTGTTGCTTTCGTTTGTTAACCCGTTACCATTTATTGCGTTTGCATATTTTTTTTCGTTGATTCGTTTTTTTTATACATTTTATGTCTTCGTTGTCACATTGTTGTTGTTGTTTCACGCGTTAGAAACTTCTCGAACTTCGACGCCATTAAAATAGACGAAGGTTATTAAAAATTTTATAATTTTCATCAATCCAACTTCTGAGCTGAAAGCTATGTAACTTTCATTAAAACGCAGATTTAATATGTCATTAAATTGAATATATAAACGAATATATATATATTGAAAAAGAAAAAGTTAAACGTTTTATAAATTAATGTGCCATGTCAGGCCGAACGTCCCACGTCTTGCTTGCACGATTACTACACGAAGACTGACGTATAAGAAAAACGAAATGTGTTGTGTGCAGATGTTGTGTGTGTAGTTCTGTCGCTCACACTCGGCCAATCCTGATTATTTGATGCTTCCACACATCGCGACCTCGGGAGGTTGAGTACGATCATCTTCATCTTTGCTGCTGTTCTCGGCTACTGGAGGCAATGCGCACCAAGGCGTTAAATCGTCTGACGCGTAAACAAAAACGTTGTGTTTACGTTGTAAATCTGGCAATCCCTCGACGACGTTTCGATACTTGTCAAGCTTCTTCGTGATGGTAAACGTGGTTCCAATTTTTCGGTACTGGCATTTTCGACAAGAACTAAATCCCCGACATTGAAGGTTTTCGGAATTGCGTCGTAACGTCTTGCGGCTTTTCCTCGATGAGCGTCGATTTTTCTGTATCCCGTTCATGACTCAAGTTAGCGTCCAATTGGCTGTCTTTAATTTTAGGTTCTTTTGCGTTTTCGAGAGTATTGACGTTACAAGAAACTTTGCCCACGATCGCATTCGTATTTCCACAATTTTGCGGTTCACCCTTGCCATGTACTTTGTTACAATCGATGCAACGTCGACGACGCTGTGGCTTTGTGCACTTGCTCGATATGTGTCCTTCCTCGGAACAATTAAAACAAATTATCGACTTTGATTTATTGTTATCGTTATTTTCGTTGTTATATTTCGGTAGACTTCTATATACGTCAAACATTTCATTGCGATATATGTTTGCATTTTGTAAATAATCCACGATTACATCTCGCATATGCTTCATATTGATAAAACGTGTAGCGGCGATAGCCATTTAAAGCTCACGATGCTTCAAACCCTCGCGCATATATTTACTTATGGCCAATTCGCTCAAGCCATACCGTCGACCCAACGCACTCATTCGGAAGCAATAATCGACAATACGTTCATTGTAAAATGCACGTCAGCTTCGTCTTGAACATAGCTGAATTCATCAGTCAATGCTTTTGAAAATTCGCACCAACTCGAATACAACAATTGCGACGCGTCGAGCCATAAACGCGCAGCACCTTTTAACCGTCTGTACACGTCGAGAAGTAATTACACAATCACAAATTATAGTTTTATACTTTTCAAAATAGTTTATTTGCACTTTATACGCCTTAGCGTGGTTACCACGCCGAACGCGACACAAACTGTAAATATAAATGGCCGAGATAACGGGATTTCTCCCATACAACCCTACTTGACTGCGCCGAACACACAACCGATCGGTTTGAGTTATAAATGGCGAGTGTCAGTCATCTTTTTCCACATTAGAGTTGTTATTGCAGTCCCCAGTGCTGGGATTACAAAGTGGCCCTATGTGGATTTGATTTCCCGGAAATTGAGTCTCAACTAGGACACTGAGTGCCTCTGTCTTAGACTCAGTATATGAGCCATCAGGTCTCTGCAGTGAGTCCAGTCAAGCAGTTCGGTCTCTTTTAAGAAACTTGACCAATCGGCTAGTCTCACTCCAGCATTCGATGCTACTGCAGAAGTCTTTATAAGAAACAGTTTTCGATTTACGAATTTGTTTCTTATACTCTTTCTGCTTAGCTCTATAAGGAAACCAGTCAGAGTCTAAATTGCTCCTTAGGGTCCTATTTAGAAGCTTTCTGGAATGCTTGCGCAAGGTTTCAAGACAAGCGATCCACCAAGGAACGAGAGGTCTAGATAACGTTTTTCGTACCGGACATGTTCGTACAAAACTAGAATTTATGACATCGTTCATAACTTGAACGGACGTCTCAATACATTCTTTGGTACGAATTCTGACAGGAATATTGAGAGAATTCTCAAGTTCATGTCTGAAGCGTGCCCATTTCGTTTTTCTAGGGTTTCTTACCGTCATAGAGGGCAGCACCTCTCGGTCAGTATGACGCTCGATATACCTGTGGTCCAATAAAGAATCTTCTTAAAGAACCTTCCAGTTAAAGATTGACTCTCAGTCTACAGTTAGACAAAGTGAAGTCAATCACTTCCTGTCTTCTAGCAGTCAGAAACGTAAGTTTATTACCAGTGTTGTGAATGTTTAGATTGGAGGTCATGATGAAGTCAAGGAGTCTGGGACCTCGTCCGTTGCATTTACTGCTGTCCCACACAGTGTGTTGAGCATTAGCGTCACAGCAAAGAATAAGGCCGGTCTTCTCAAGATCACAGTACTCTATGAGCTCAACAATTGCCATTGGCGGAGGAGGCAGTAGTGAGTCATAGGGGAAGTAGCCTGAGGCGACAATCGCTTTCATAGCTCGCTTTGGCTGCCACCAGGTCTTGCCCACAGAATTGGGTTAACTTGGTGACAGCAAAGTGTTTAGATACTATAAGACAGCTTCTAGGCCATGCGGCTTGCTCATCGTATAGTATGGTTTAACCACGTAGTTCACTAAGACCACAGATGCGTTTATTATACACCCATGGTTCTTGAATAGCTGTGATGTCAGGTAATGTATGCAACATGGAGAACCGCTTATCTAGTAAAGCGGTAGCAGCTTTAGAATGTTGCAGATTGATCTGAGTAAATATCATGGCAATATAATTGACTCGTTTCTCATCATGTGCCTATATATTTGGAATTGATTCTGAATTTGATCCGTCCAAAGAATAAGTTTAGATGGCTGTCGTACTTAGACATCTAACGACTTCTGGTCTAAGCCAACAACCGGTGTTGAACCCTCCTTGTCCTCCGGACCTCGCTCTGGTTTATGGCAGGGTTGGTTGCGTGGATTGAGGCCACACGCAGCCAGAACCAGAGGGATCTGGCAGGGCACCTAGCTCCGTACATTTATGTCCTAAATAGACAACTTCGCGACGCAAAAACTGACATTTTTCTGTATTTCATTTTAGATTGTGTTCCCTTAATTTCAGCAATACTCTACTCAGCCTAAGCTCATGTTCAGCTAATTTTTTTTCGTACACCACTATATCATCAAGATAAACAAAGCAATCTATATCCTGTAAACCTGTTAATATGTGGTTCATTATTCTTTGGAAGGTAGCTGGTGCACCTGTTAAGCCAAATGGCATTCTGTTAAATTCGAAATGACCCAGTCCTGTACTAAAAGCTGTTTTTCCTTATCCCCTTCTTCAACTAGTACCTGATGATAACCACTTGCCAAGTCTAAAGTTGAAAAATAGCGACTGTGACCTAATGGTCTAATATTTCGTCGATTCGAGGAATCGGAAATACTTGTTTTATTGTCACGTCGTTCAATTTACGGAAATCTATTACTAGCCTCCACTTTTTGTTACCGTCCTTGCCGCTCTTTTTAGAACCCAACAACATCGGTGAATTCCAGGGTGATATTCTTGGCGATGTAATGCCGTCATCCAACATTTTATTAACCTGTCTGTTGATTTCATCTCTATGAGTGTGTGGCAATTTGTATTGCTTTTGTTTTATCGGTGGCTGGTTCCACTGTGTTGCTATTTCATGTTTAAGCGCTGGCGTGTATGTTAATTCATCGCCGTCTAAATGAAAAACATCATGATACGAAATACACATATTTTGTAAAGATGTGATTTCGTCTTTATTTAAAGTCTCGTCAATTTTCATTTCTTCTAATAATTTATTAATTCTGTTTGTAATGTTTTTTGTGAATTTATGCTATTTATTGTAGAATTATTGGTATCCGATTCTTTATACTGATTAAAATTCGAAAATTTTGGTTTAAAAGTACTGTCTATTATAATTTCTGTTTCCGTAGCATTTAAAACTGAAACATAAACTCTATTTTTGCTAACATTCGATATGCTTTCGCCCAAATATACTCCTGGAAAAATTTCTTGTTTATGTATTAACACTATTGGAATTTTTGTTTTTAAACGTAATGATACTATCTTTGCGGTTCTCGCTTGAATTTTAATTTGTTGATTGTAAAAAATATTTTGTATTTCTGTTTGCGATTTTATTTGTACTTTTATAATATGGTTTTTATGTTTATCAAAGAATGTTATTGTTTTGTCTATCGCATTTATTACAGATCGATTCCATAAATTGTCACGTCCGATTATTCCATCAGCTGGTAGACCTTGTTTAAGTGACACTACATGTAGCATTAAACTTAAGCGCCCTATGTTCCTATGTTGGACTTTGGTGGAAACTAATGATCCTTTTAAATCCTTTTGTATATTTTCGTTAAAGTCTGGCAAATTGGTCATTGCATTTTCTTTTACTATACTGGCATCAGCTCCTGAGTCTACCAGTAAAATAAGTCTTTCATTTTTAGCTGCCTCTCAAGGTACTTCAATGAAAACGTCACTTACATTAGATAAACCCAAGCTACCTCCATACCCACTGCATATTATGCGATCACCTTCTTCTTCCTTTAATTCATATTTTAATTCATTGGTCTCATCTGTTCTATGGAAATGCAATGGAGTAGTAAATTTGATCACAGTCTCCTCCGACGTCTGATCTACAATTCCTAACTCTTTCTATCCTATATTACTATTATTATTCGCACATCTCCAATTAGATTCGTGACCATAAGTTCCACATTCGTAGCAGAAAGGCGTATTTTTTCTAACAAAACATTCATCCCTAGTATGCCCCAATTTACTACAAAATGAACATGTTGGAACACTTCTTTTATAGTTGCTTTCATTATTTATTTGTTGCAATTTATTTTCCGATATAACGCTTGACTGTGTTTTTTCCATATAATTATATTCGTCCTCTTCCGATATTGGACTTCGCTGCATAACAGCCTGTACATTTAAAGCTTCTTCCAACAATGCATCTAATTTTTCTGACTTACTACCAACAATACAACCTTTATAGTTGGATCCTTCACCCCTACTTTAAAAGAGATCAACACTGAGCTCTGTAATTCTAATCTGAATACTTCATCCTCACTTATCTTTTTACTGTATTTTTTACTTGCAATTTCCAAAGCCATGGATTGCAACTCATCTAATCGTCTACCAAACATTCTCAAACTCTCGTTACTATTTTGATAAGCCTTTTTAATCTCTTCTAGTACTAATTCTAAAGAAATTTCATTTAAGTACGTATTTTTTAACAACTCGTATAATTCTACTATTTTTTGAAACTGTTTTGTCCTTACTAATTTATAGGCATCTCCCTCCATACGTAACCTAACGCATTTAATAAATTCCTCATTATCTGATTCCTTAATTTTAAGGTTAGCTGTTCCACAACATTCAATAAATTTATATAATTCTGTTTCTAATAATGGAGATTGTGCCCCAGAAAAGTAAGGAACAACGTAATGAACGCGTTTCAATACATTTTCAGTACCCATTATTAGTGTTTCTTATTTTTCCATTTACTTAATCATATAATTAACTATGCCTTTCTTAATTAAATTAATTATTTTGTTTTTACTAGATTCATATTAAATCAACTTTTAACCATTATTTAATTTATCTATTAAATTTTTTACTACCTTATTTATCACATTTTTATGTTTCATTATTTAAACTTTTTTTAATGTTTCCTTAGCCGCTTCTACATCTATTGTTGCTATTGGTGATTTATATGTATTAAATTCATCGGCTTTTATTGTTGCTTTATTTTTAATTGTCCAGTAGTAATGTATGTATAATACATATGCTGCTATTATTATTATTAATATCAGCATTAATATGCCGTAAGACATACCGGTTTTCGTTATTTCATTTTTACGATTAAGTAATTCTTTGCGTTCCTGGTTATCAGTTAATTGTAGTAATATTTCGTCGAAATCACGATGCCCATCTCTTAATGGTGCTCTTATTTTGCTGTGATCTGACACCAAGATCGGTACCAATGTTTGTGATATATTTGAATATGATAATGATGACGGTTATGATAGAAAATTTACAAGGCAAGTTGCAGCCTTGTAAATTTTCTATCATAAACGTATGTTCTTCCTTCTTGTATGTTATATTCCTAATGCTTTGATGTGTAAACTCGTATGGCAGTATCATTTCTTTGTTGTGTATGTTGCAAGCTTCATTAATGGGCATCCAATCCAGGCCGGATAGTGTCAATGTGGCTATATTTGACCCACAAACTGGTTCGAAGAAGGCTGGTGTATTGAATTTATACAACCATGTGTTTGGTGTCCATAGTTTAACTACTAGGCCAGAACTCCTTGTGATTGCAACATGTTCACAGGTATCTTTAAGATCTGTTCTGTGTTGAATTAGAGCGACTTCACATAGTGTGTTGCAAGTTGTTAGCATGGTTCCTGGACGTTTGCATAGTGTTATTTATTTGTCCGTATGTTGGCTAACCAAAATGCATTTGCTGTGATCTTCATTCGTTAGACCTATTTGTATTTGCTCCGATCTTCTGCTTCTGATATGTAGTCATATGTTGTTTTAACCAATGCATCCCATTCTTCATTAATATTTGTGGGTATTGGGTAAATTCTATATAATGTGAACAACAAATCATCAGGTAGTGGTGTCTTGATGACTATTATTAGCCCGTCTGTGTCTGGGAAAACTCGTACTGTTGATGCACGGTGCATGTCGAATGATTTTTGTATGAACCACTTCGCCTTTCCTCTTAATGCGAGGCTAGTCAGCATTTCATCTAACTCGCTCTGGTCTATAATTGTCGGGTGTAATCGTCCCTTGTAAAGATCATCTATGATTGCCATTTCCATCAGCTGTTGTCCTTGAATTTCGATTAGGTTTGCATTAATTGTAGATTGAATTTCCAAGGTACCCATCATGAATAGTGAATAACTAACTTCTTGGTTTATTTTTTCATTTATGTATTTTTGTGTTCTTATTGTTATGTTTAACACATTTTGCAGATTTTCGACTTCCTTCATGGAATTCAGTAAGGGCTCTGCTATATTGTTATAATTTGATGAAATCACCGTAATTTCTCTTTTCATAATTTCGTATGTTTTATGTTCATTATCTTCAATATCATTGAGATGTTTATATATAGTCTCTCTTTCTTTATTGTCCATCAGTCCAAAAGCCCAGTTGAGTCCTTCGCCTATGAAATTGAGTGATCTCTTTTGTCGGTTACTCTTTATTGTGCGCTTAATTATTTCTTCATTTTTCTGTAGTGTGGCTATTATTGCCGTGGTCTCCCGTGTTGCTGCTATACATGATCTTTTTATGCTGGGTCCGTTTACATTGGTGCTCATTTGTTCGCACATTGTGTTTGCCGTGATTATGTATTTGTTTGTCAGCTCCAGGAAATCTTTCAGTTGTAGCGGTTTAAACTTGGCTACTATCGTCCATTCATCATTGTAGAACAAAGCATCAGTTGTCTTCTCAAAGAATAATCTTGTATCATTAATTGATGTCTGTGTGATGTTGACTGCTTCATTGGCTGCCAGCATCAGGACCAGTGTGACAATTCTAATCATTATATTGGTTTCGCTCTTTATTGCCTATCATAAAGAAAAAAAGAAGAAATTCCATTTTTTTTTACATATTTAATGGAATCCTTGATCACATCATATAGTTTTCTTATAAATATTTCTTATTTTACCTAATTACATCCTATTAAGGCTATGGCCATAATTATACCTTAATTAGTTATAATAGTTAATTTACATATGTGTCAACATGTACTATATGAGTTTGTTTAGAAACATATATGTTTGGATATGTTTCTGCATTTTTGCAATACAAATTGTTTTATTTAGAGTCCCAGTAGTACTTACATGGTTAAATGCTAGTCATATTCAACAATACTTAGCTATTTACTCATGCACTAACTAATAATATTTTTAAGTATTAAGAAATAAGCGCGCGCGACTTCTTCGCATTACATAAATGTATTTGCTATATTAAGTTGTTAAATATTTAATTTTGTACATCTCAATTGTACTTATTTATTTTTATTACCGTGTAATGATGAATTTAAAACGTTTGTTAGTTTGTTAGTTTGCTATATTAATGCATATCTGCATTAATATATTTAGTTTCATGAATGAAAATTGTGTTAATGATAAAAAATATTAGGCAGTTTTGTCGCTGCACTACCGTATCTCGTTTCAGTTCCAGTACGTTAGTGGCTTCTGCCTGTAAAGTGCTGAAGTGCATTTAATCGGTTGGCATATGAATATATTCAAGCCTTCTATATTAATATAAGCTGGGAGCATTGCGGTCTATGCGCATTGAACTGTTTGTTTAAAATGCCATTGAGTTAGGTACTGACCTATCGCAACTTTAATGACAACGTAATTTTTATACCTGGCAAATTCGTACCTCTAATAATAATTTGATTTTGTTATTTGTTTATATTCATTGCTAGTCATCTTCAATTAATACATAGCTATTTTCTCTGCGATTTGTATTTTGGCAATATTACATTAAATTTTTTGGATTTTATAAATTATTTAAAATTAATTTATCTAATATCTACATTTAAAAAAAATTATAGTTTTTCTCTATTCTTTTCTTTTGTAGTTTCAAATTCGTTAGTACACGAAGCAATACCAGTCATTCTGAATATGTAATACTTAGCTATTCTGTCCTGCACTAACTATTTGACTTTATTTCAATGATGTTAAAAATTATTGGTTCTTGTTGCAGACAGTGTTTATTTAATTCTACAGTATTTATTTAAACTATACTGTTGTATGCTTTAAACAAATTATTATAAAATTTTTTCGCTTTACCCTTGATACAAATCTCAGTCGTTACAGGGCTTTTTATTGAAAGAACCTCATAGGGTCCCACCCAAACTGGTGAAAATTTATTTTTCCTATTTTGATTTTTTAGTAAAATTTTATCGCCTACTTTAAATGTTATTGGGTGTAATGAGCTATCATAGCTTTGCTTAGATTTTTCTTTGGCTCTGGCTTGATTTTGTCATACGATTTCGTGTGTGCGTTGAATTTGGTATTTTAATAGCTTGTTGCTATCATCGGTATTATATACTGGTGAGCATTTGCGTTTTAGATTGGTTGGCATTTCAAAATCGTAACCGTAGAAAGTACGGAAAGGCGTTTGACCGGTGGACATATGCATTGTATTATTGTGTACATGCATTGCGGTATTTAACCATTGGTCCCAGTTTGACCCATCCTCTTTCGCAAAGCTTCGTAAATACTCTGCTAATGGTCGAAGGCTTCTATCCAAAGAGCCGTTGGCCTGTGGATGATATGGCGTAATATGTTACTTTTTAATTCCTAACAATTTACACGTGTCCGAAAAATAATTTTGAAACAAAATTCGAACCATCAATACTTTTGGTATGTTATGTCGTGTAATAATTTCGTCGTAAAATGCTTTTGCTACAGTGCTTGCTTCTGCGTCTGGGAAAGCTATGCAGCACATATATTTTGAAAAATCATCTTGAAAAGTTAATATATATTTTTTTCCAGATATAGTTTCCGGTAAAATACCTACAAGATCCATGTATACTTTATCGAATGGTCGTACAGGCGTATCAGTTAAAACCATTGGCATTTTAGTAAGCCTAGAACTTTTATTTACTTGGCATTTTTGACAATTTTTAACGTAATCTTTTATTTGTTTCTGCATACCTTTCCACTTAAATTGTTTTATGATTCTAAAATATGTTTTCACTGCGCCCTGGTGACCCCCTAATGCTGAGTCATAAAAGTTTTTATAACAGTTTTAATTTCCTCTGGGTCAGTTAATAGTAGACTTGAGTTTAATTCGTTCTTGGTGTCTGTTGTTATTTCATCCAGTACTGACGTGCTCACTTGTTTTTTGAAATTTGATTATCTAATTTATTCTGTGTGGTCTTAGACCGTGTTTGGACCGCAGTAATATCTGGTTCTGGATGTGGAATTCTACTTAAAGCATCTGCGTTCAAATTATGTTTACCTGGTTTGTAAGATATTTCGTAATCATATTCTGATAATTTATGCCTGAAACGGGCTAACCTTGATGTCTGATCTTTGAGATTTGCTGTGCTACGTAATGATTGATGATCTGTATAAATTTGAAAATGTCGGCCTAGAAGATAAGCTCTAAAATTTTTCGTTGCCCAGACTATAGCTAAAAATTCCTTTTCAATGGTGGAGTAATTTTATTCTGCTCCATTTAATGCTCTACTAGCAAATGCTATTGGTCGGTCTCTCCCTACTTTGCCTTGCGATAGTACCGCGCCTATTGCTTCATTACTTGCATCCGTTGTAAGTAAAAAAGGTTTTGTAAAATCTCGATATGCGAGAATGGGTGGTGAAATTATTGATTCTTTTAATTTAATAAATGAACTTTGACAATCGTCTGTCCAAGTGAATTTAACATCTTTTCTAAGTAATGTATTAATTGGTAATGATAATTTTGCCATATTGCTTATAAATTTTCTATAATAATTAATTAATCCCAAAAACGCTTGCACTTCTTTTTTATTTCTCGGCACCGGAATATTTTTTACGCATTCAACCTTAGAGGGATCTGGCAGGGCACCTAGCTCCGTACATTTATGTCCTAAATAGACAACTTCGCGACGCAAAAACTGACATTTTTCTGTATTTCATTTTAGATTTTGTTCCCTTAATTTCACCAATACTCTACTCAGCCTAAGCTCATGTTCAGCTAATTTTTTTCCGTACACCACTATATCATCAAGATAAACAAAGCAATCTATACCCTGTAAACCTGTTAATATGTGGTTCATTATTCTTTGGAAGGTAGCTGGTGCACCTGTTAAGCCAAATGGCATTCTGTTAAATTCGAAATGACCCAGTCCTGTACTAAAAGCTGTTTTTCCTTATCCCCTTCTTCAACTAGTACCTGATGATAACCACTTGCCAAGTCTAAAGTTGAAAAATAGCGACTGTGACCTAATGGTCTAATATTTCGTCGATTCGAGGAATCGGAAATACTTGTTTTATTGTCACGTCGTTCAATTTACGGAAATCTATTACTAGCCTCCACTTTTTGTTACCGTCCTTGCCGCTCTTTTTAGAACCCAACAACATCGGTGAATTCCAGGGTGATATTCTTGGCGATGTAATGCCGTCATCCAACATTTTATTAACCTGTCTGTTGATTTCATCTCTATGAGTGTGTGGCAATTTGTATTGCTTTTGTTTTATCGGTGGCTGGTTCCACTGTGTTGCTATTTCATGTTTAAGCGCTGGCGTGTATGTTAATTCATCGCCGTCTAAATGAAAAACATCATGATACGAAATACACATATTTTGTAAAGATGTGATTTCGTCTTTATTTAAAGTCTCGTCAATTTTCATTTCTTCTAATAATTTATTAATTCTGTTTGTAATGTTTTTTGTGAATTTATGCTATTTATTGTAGAATTATTGGTATCCGATTCTTTATACTGATTAAAATTCGAAAATTTTGGTTTAAAAGTACTGTCTATTATAATTTCTGTTTCCGTAGCATTTAAAACTGAAACATAAACTCTATTTTTGCTAACATTCGATATGCTTTCGCCCAAATATACTCCTGGAAAAATTTCTTGTTTATGTATTAACACTATTGGAATTTTTGTTTTTAAACGTAATGATACTATCTTTGCGGTTCTCGCTTGAATTTTAATTTGTTGATTGTAAAAAATATTTTGTATTTCTGTTTGCGATTTTATTTGTACTTTTATAATATGGTTTTTATGTTTATCAAAGAATGTTATTGTTTTGTCTATCGCATTTATTACAGATCGATTCCATAAATTGTCACGTCCGATTATTCCATCAGCTGGTAGACCTTGTTTAAGTGACACTACATGTAGCATTAAACTTAAGCGCCCTATGTTCCTATGTTGGACTTTGGTGGAAACTAATGATCCTTTTAAATCCTTTTGTATATTTTCGTTAAAGTCTGGCAAATTGGTCATTGCATTTTCTTTTACTATACTGGCATCAGCTCCTGAGTCTACCAGTAAAATAAGTCTTTCATTTTTAGCTGCCTCTCAAGGTACTTCAATGAAAACGTCACTTACATTAGATAAACCCAAGCTACCTCCATACCCACTGCATATTATGCGATCACCTTCTTCTTCCTTTAATTCATATTTTAATTCATTGGTCTCATCTGTTCTATGGAAATGCAATGGAGTAGTAAATTTGATCACAGTCTCCTCCGACGTCTGATCTACAATTCCTAACTCTTTCTATCCTATATTACTATTATTATTCGCACATCTCCAATTAGATTCGTGACCATAAGTTCCACATTCGTAGCAGAAAGGCGTATTTTTTCTAACAAAACATTCATCCCTAGTATGCCCCAATTTACTACAAAATGAACATGTTGGAACACTTCTTTTATAGTTGCTTTCATTATTTATTTGTTGCAATTTATTTTCCGATATAACGCTTGACTGTGTTTTTTCCATATAATTATATTCGTCCTCTTCCGATATTGGACTTCGCTGCATAACAGCCTGTACATTTAAAGCTTCTTCCAACAATGCATCTAATTTTTCTGACTTACTACCAACAATACAACCTTTATAGTTGGATCCTTCACCCCTACTTTAAAAGAGATCAACACTGAGCTCTGTAATTCTAATCTGAATACTTCATCCTCACTTATCTTTTTACTGTATTTTTTACTTGCAATTTCCAAAGCCATGGATTGCAACTCATCTAATCGTCTACCAAACATTCTCAAACTCTCGTTACTATTTTGATAAGCCTTTTTAATCTCTTCTAGTACTAATTTTAAAGAAATTTCATTTAAGTACGTATTTTTTAACAACTCGTATAATTCTACTATTTTTTGAAACTGTTTTGTCCTTACTAATTTATAGGCATCTCCCTCCATACGTAACCTAACGCATTTAATAAATTCCTCATTATCTGATTCCTTAATTTTAAGGTTAGCTGTTCCACAACATTCAATAAATTTATATAATTCTGTTTCTAATAATGGAGATTGTGCCCCAGAAAAGTAAGGAACAACGTAATGAACGCGTTTCAATACATTTTCAGTACCCATTATTAGTGTTTCTTATTTTTCCATTTACTTAATCATATAATTAACTATGCCTTTCTTAATTAAATTAATTATTTTGTTTTTACTAGATTCATATTAAATCAACTTTTAACCATTATTTAATTTATCTATTAAATTTTTTACTACCTTATTTATCACATTTTTATGTTTCATTATTTAAACTTTTTTTAATGTTTCCTTAGCCGCTTCTACATCTATTGTTGCTATTGGTGATTTATATGTATTAAATTCATCGGCTTTTATTGTTGCTTTATTTTTAATTGTCCAGTAGTAATGTATGTATAATACATATGCTGCTATTATTATTATTAATATCAGCATTAATATGCCGTAAGACATACCGGTTTTCGTTATTTCATTTTTACGATTAAGTAATTCTTTGCGTTCCTGGTTATCAGTTAATTGTAGTAATATTTCGTCGAAATCACGATGCCCATCTCTTAATGGTGCTCTTATTTTGCTGTGATCTGACACCAAGATCGGTACCAATGTTTGTGATATATTTGAATATGATAATGATGACGGTTATGATAGAAAATTTACAAGGCAAGTTGCAGCCTTGTAAATTTTCTATCATAAACGTATGTTCTTCCTTCTTGTATGTTATATTCCTAATGCTTTGATGTGTAAACTCGTATGGCAGTATCATTTCTTTGTTGTGTATGTTGCAAGCTTCATTAATGGGCATCCAATCCAGGCCGGATAGTGTCAATGTGGCTATATTTGACCCACAAACTGGTTCGAAGAAGGCTGGTGTATTGAATTTATACAACCATGTGTTTGGTGTCCATAGTTTAACTACTAGGCCAGAACTCCTTGTGATTGCAACATGTTCACAGGTATCTTTAAGATCTGTTCTGTGTTGAATTAGAGCGACTTCACATAGTGTGTTGCAAGTTGTTAGCATGGTTCCTGGACGTTTGCATAGTGTTATTTATTTGTCCGTATGTTGGCTAACCAAAATGCATTTGCTGTGATCTTCATTCGTTAGACCTATTTGTATTTGCTCCGATCTTCTGCTTCTGATATGTAGTCATATGTTGTTTTAACCAATGCATCCCATTCTTCATTAATATTTGTGGGTATTGGGTAAATTCTATATAATGTGAACAACAAATCATCAGGTAGTGGTGTCTTGATGACTATTATTAGCCCGTCTGTGTCTGGGAAAACTCGTACTGTTGATGCACGGTGCATGTCGAATGATTTTTGTATGAACCACTTCGCCTTTCCTCTTAATGCGAGGCTAGTCAGCATTTCATCTAACTCGCTCTGGTCTATAATTGTCGGGTGTAATCGTCCCTTGTAAAGATCATCTATGATTGCCATTTCCATCAGCTGTTGTCCTTGAATTTCGATTAGGTTTGCATTAATTGTAGATTGAATTTCCAAGGTACCCATCATGAATAGTGAATAACTAACTTCTTGGTTTATTTTTTCATTTATGTATTTTTGTGTTCTTATTGTTATGTTTAACACATTTTGCAGATTTTCGACTTCCTTCATAGAATTCAGTAAGGACTCTGCTATATTGTTATAATTTGATGAAATCACCGTAATTTCTCTTTTCATAATTTCGTATGTTTTATGTTCATTATCTTCAATATCATTGAGATGTTTATATATAGTCTCTCTTTCTTTATTGTCCATCAGTCCAAAAGCCCAGTTGAGTCCTTCGCCTATGAAATTGAGTGATCTCTTTTGTCGGTTACTCTTTATTGTGCGCTTAATTATTTCTTCATTTTTCTGTAGTGTGGCTATTATTGCCGTGGTCTCCCGTGTTGCTGCTATACATGATCTTTTTATGCTGGGTCCGTTTACATTGGTGCTCATTTGTTCGCACATTGTGTTTGCCGTGATTATGTATTTGTTTGTCAGCTCCAGGAAATCTTTCAGTTGTAGCGGTTTAAACTTGGCTACTATCGTCCATTCATCATTGTAGAACAAAGCATCAGTTGTCTTCTCAAAGAATAATCTTGTATCATTAATTGATGTCTGTGTGATGTTGACTGCTTCATTGGCTGCCAGCATCAGGACCAGTGTGACAATTCTAATCATTATATTGGTTTCGCTCTTTATTGCCTATCATAAAGAAAAAAAGAAGAAATTCCATTTTTTTTTTACATATTTAATGGAATCCTTGATCACATCATATAGTTTTCTTATAAATATTTCTTATTTTACCTAATTACATCCTATTAAGGCTATGGCCATAATTATACCTTAATTAGTTATAATAGTTAATTTACATATGTGTCAACATGTACTATATGAGTTTGTTTAGAAACATATATGTTTGGATATGTTTCTGCATTTTTGCAATACAAATTGTTTTATTTAGAGTCCCAGTAGTACTTACATGGTTAAATGCTAGTCATATTCAACAATACTTAGCTATTTACTCATGCACTAACTAATAATATTTTTAAGTATTAAGAAATAAGCGCGCGCGACTTCTTCGCATTACATAAATGTATTTGCTATATTAAGTTGTTAAATATTTAATTTTGTACATCTCAATTGTACTTATTTATTTTTATTACCGTGTAATGATGAATTTAAAACGTTTGTTAGTTTGTTAGTTTGCTATATTAATGCATATCTGCATTAATATATTTAGTTTCATGAATGAAAATTGTGTTAATGATAAAAAATATTAGGCAGTTTTGTCGCTGCACTACCGTATCTCGTTTCAGTTCCAGTACGTTAGTGGCTTCTGCCTGTAAAGTGCTGAAGTGCATTTAATCGGTTGGCATATGAATATATTCAAGCCTTCTATATTAATATAAGCTGGGAGCATTGCGGTCTATGCGCATTGAACTGTTTGTTTAAAATGCCATTGAGTTAGGTACTGACCTATCGCAACTTTAATGACAACGTAATTTTTATACCTGGCAAATTCGTACCTCTAATAATAATTTGATTTTGTTATTTGTTTATATTCATTGCTAGTCATCTTCAATTAATACATAGCTATTTTCTCTGCGATTTGTATTTTGGCAATATTACATTAAATTTTTTGGATTTTATAAATTATTTAAAATTAATTTATCTAATATCTACATTTAAAAAAAATTATAGTTTTTCTCTATTCTTTTCTTTTGTAGTTTCAAATTCGTTAGTACACGAAGCAATACCAGTCATTCTGAATATGTAATACTTAGCTATTCTGTCCTGCACTAACTATTTGACTTTATTTCAATGATGTTAAAAATTATTGGTTCTTGTTGCAGACAGTGTTTATTTAATTCTACAGTATTTATTTAAACTATACTGTTGTATGCTTTAAACAAATTATTATAAAATTTTTTCGCTTTACCCTTGATACAAATCTCAGTCGTTACAGGGCTTTTTATTGAAAGAACCTCATAGGGTCCCACCCAAACTGGTGAAAATTTATTTTTCCTATTTTGATTTTTTAGTAAAATTTTATCGCCTACTTTAAATGTTATTGCGTGTAATGAGCTATCATAGCTTTGCTTAGATTTTTCTTTGGCTCTGGCTTGATTTTGTCATACGATTTCGTGTGTGCGTTGAATTTGGTATTTTAATAGCTTGTTGCTATCATCGGTATTATATACTGGTGAGCATTTGCGTTTTAGATTGGTTGGCATTTCAAAATCGTAACCGTAGAAAGTACGGAAAGGCGTTTGACCGGTGGACATATGCATTGTATTATTGTGTACATGCATTGCGGTATTTAACCATTGGTCCCAGTTTGACCCATCCTCTTTCGCAAAGCTTCGTAAATACTCTGCTAATGGTCGAAGGCTTCTATCCAAAGAGCCGTTGGCCTGTGGATGATATGGCGTAATATGTTACTTTTTAATTCCTAACAATTTACACGTGTCCGAAAAATAATTTTGAAACAAAATTCGAACCATCAATACTTTTGGTATGTTATGTCGTGTAATAATTTCGTCGTAAAATGCTTTTGCTACAGTGCTTGCTTCTGCGTCTGGGAAAGCTATGCAGCACATATATTTTGAAAAATCATCTTGAAAAGTTAATATATATTTTTTTCCAGATATAGTTTCCGGTAAAATACCTACAAGATCCATGTATACTTTATCGAATGGTCGTACAGGCGTATCAGTTAAAACCATTGGCATTTTAGTAAGCATTAACGTAATCTTTTATTTGTTTCTGCATACCTTTCCACTTAAATTGTTTTATGATTCTAAAATATGTTTTCACTGCGCCCTGGTGACCCCCTAATGCTGAGTCATAAAAGTTTTTATAACAGTTTTAATTTCCTCTGGGTCAGTTAATAGTAGACTTGAGTTTAATTCGTTCTTGGTGTCTGTTGTTATTTCATCCAGTACTGACGTGCTCACTTGTTTTTTGAAATTTGATTATCTAATTTATTCTGTGTGGTCTTAGACCGTGTTTGGACCGCAGTAATATCTGGTTCTGGATGTGGAATTCTACTTAAAGCATCTGCGTTCAAATTCTGTTTACCTGGTTTGTAAGATATTTCGTAATCATATTCTGATAATTTATGCCTGAAACGGGCTAACCTTGATGTCTGATCTTTGAGATTTGCTGTGCTACGTAATGATTGATGATCTGTATAAATTTGAAAATGTCGGCCTAGAAGATAAGCTCTAAAATTTTTCGTTGCCCAGACTATAGCTAAAAATTCCTTTTCAATGGTGGAGTAATTTTATTCTGCTCCATTTAATGCTCTACTAGCAAATGCTATTGGTCGGTCTCTCCCTACTTTGCCTTGCGATAGTACCGCGCCTATTGCTTCATTACTTGCATCCGTTGTAAGTAAAAAAGGTTTTGTAAAATCTCGATATGCGAGAATGGGTGGTGAAATTATTGATTCTTTTAATTTAATAAATGAACTTTGACAATCGTCTGTCCAAGTGAATTTAACATCTTTTCTAAGTAATGTATTAATTGGTAATGATAATTTTGCCATATTGCTTATAAATTTTCTATAATAATTAATTAATCCCAAAAACGCTTGCACTTCTTTTTTATTTCTCGGCACCGGAATATTTTTTACGCATTCAACCTTAGAGGGATCTGGCAGGGCACCTAGCTCCGTACATTTATGTCCTAAATAGACAACTTCGCGACGCAAAAACTGACATTTTTCTGTATTTCATTTTAGATTTTGTTCCCTTAATTTCACCAATACTCTACTCAGCCTAAGCTCATGTTCAGCTAATTTTTTTCCGTACACCACTATATCATCAAGATAAACAAAGCAATCTATACCCTGTAAACCTGTTAATATGTGGTTCATTATTCTTTGGAAGGTAGCTGGTGCACCTGTTAAGCCAAATGGCATTCTGTTAAATTCGAAATGACCCAGTCCTGTACTAAAAGCTGTTTTTCCTTATCCCCTTCTTCAACTAGTACCTGATGATAACCACTTGCCAAGTCTAAAGTTGAAAAATAGCGACTGTGACCTAATGGTCTAATATTTCGTCGATTCGAGGAATCGGAAATACTTGTTTTATTGTCACGTCGTTCAATTTACGGAAATCTATTACTAGCCTCCACTTTTTGTTACCGTCCTTGCCGCTCTTTTTAGAACCCAACAACATCGGTGAATTCCAGGGTGATATTCTTGGCGATGTAATGCCGTCATCCAACATTTTATTAACCTGTCTGTTGATTTCATCTCTATGAGTGTGTGGCAATTTGTATTGCTTTTGGTTTATCGGTGGCTGGTTCCACTGTGTTGCTATTTCATGTTTAAGCGCTGGCGTGTATGTTAATTCATCGCCGTCTAAATGAAAAACATCATGATACGAAATACACATATTTTGTAAAGATGTGATTTCGTCTTTATTTAAAGTCTCGTCAATTTTCATTTCTTCTAATAATTTATTAATTCTGTTTGTAATGTTTTTTGTGAATTTATGCTATTTATTGTAGAATTATTGGTATCCGATTCTTTATACTGATTAAAATTCGAAAATTTTGGTTTAAAAGTACTGTCTATTATAATTTCTGTTTCCGTAGCATTTAAAACTGAAACATAAACTCTATTTTTGCTAACATTCGATATGCTTTCGCCCAAATATACTCCTGAAAAAATTTCTTGTTTATGTATTAACACTATTGGAATTTTTGTTTTTAAACGTAATGATACTATCTTTGCGGTTCTCGCTTAAATTTTAATTTGTTGATTGTAAAAAATATTTTGTATTTCTGTTTGCGATTTCATTTGTACTTTTATAATATGGTTTTTATGTTTATCAAAGAATGTTATTGTTTTGTCTATCGATTTATTACAGATCAGAGATCTGCTGTAAGAGGCTCAAAAGCTGTAAAGTGCTACTCGCTAAAAAATCAACTCCAAGTATGAGTTGCGCTCGAAAATTGTGAGCCTAAGAGTGAGTTATATTCAAACAAAGCAATTAGTAGCAAACTTCTGCTTGAAAATCATGAAGCACGCATGTGTTCTTCTCTGAGAGACTGTGTACTCATGCTGCTTGCTTATAAAATCAAAAACAATTGCAATTACAGTAGATTTCTTGAGACACTTGAGCTTTTTGAGTTATTTGCAATTCGCATGAATCGTAGCTTTGCACGCTGGCGCTGGCACGACGAACGCTGCACGATAGGTACGCGTCGCGTCGTTTCAGCAATCGCTGTTTATGTTGTAGTTTTGTGTTGTAGTGTGTTGTTTATGTAGTGCAAGGGCTTATGCCGTCGCACAGTTTGTCAGGGAGTAGCAAAAGTTGGCGAAATCTTATATATGACATACACTTTAAGAAAAATTTACTATAATACCGGTTTCCTCTTATTAATGTAGTAAATTCCAACGAATGTGTAAAAATAAAATTTACACATAAAAGTATGTAAAACTAGTACTCATCTGTAGTGTCAAAATACAATTTTATGAGTGTAAAAAATACACAATAAACCCTGTATTTATTCACATAATGAGTGTTAGAAAAGCCACAACAGAACGCGACGTTTTCTATGGTTAAATATTATTAGAAAACTTTATATCATCTCAACGGGACGGATTCAGCAAATGTGAAAAAATTCTGTACACAAAATAAAAAAGTTCACAACTGTTTAACGAATGTCCGCAAACATGAATGTACATCTTGGGAGATGTCATTTCACTTGCACACAAATTAAATTCACATTCACCAATAATCCGACCCTTGCATATTTATTTTATTTAAAATATGCAAGTTTTTTTTTCTGTAGAGTATTCTAAAATGGTACAGACAAGAGCGTTCGCGTCAGCTAATGATCTTGTTGCACATATATGTGTGTGTGTTTGACGTCATTTTACACTTCATTGTGTTCATATACAAAACATTGCAGAATCTGTAAATTTGCCATTTTAAAACTGCGATTCAACTCAAAACAGTTCATTTGTGTAAAATAACATATTTTTCATGAAAAACACTTCAGATGTTTATTTTTACCGACGTATTAATGTTTTTATTATTATATTATATATTATTTTATTTTATTATATATTATTTTATTTTATTATATATTATTATTATAGTATTCTTTATATGTGAACGATTAATATATATTATAATAAATAGTGTTAATTAAAAAAACCTCAATTAATTAACTGCTTGGCACATTTGTCAATCAATTTTCAATTTTTTGTTTACTTGTCATGGTTTTGATTAACGAAATAAAAACATATAAGATTGGTAACCACCAAAACTAATAAATTTTCACAAAATACAGTATTTTTAGATAATTCTATGTAAATTTGTTTTCAACAATCATGATTGATATTTTTATCACGTTTTGTTTTACTTTGTTACACCGTCTTTCTCTCTTTCCTTCAGTGTTGCATCATTTCTCAAGTAAAATAGAGCAGAAATGTGAATTAAATAATTATTTTAGAATATAGTTGAGTTCGAGATTTTAATCACTTTAGACACAAATTTTAAATCCCAAAATCTTTTTCAAAATAATAACGAATAATATTTTTTTTTTTTGCAAGTGAAATTTGTATAAATGTTATGAAAAAAATGTATAATTATTTTAAATGATAACATTTTTATATTTTAGTAATTCAATAAACAATATAATGGGCCCGTTAAAACCAATCTGAAATAATTAAACTCTTAAATAGAGATTTAAATTGGCCGGAATTTCTTCAAAATGCAACACTTAAATCCCCGCTCTTTTCTGCGTAACAATCTACGCTCACTTCTGATCATAGAAACCCTTACCAAGCCTCGATTGTCCGCTCAGTCAGCCGCGCACATTTCAATATTTCAGTATTAGCATAAAAACAAAAATACAAACAAAAGCAAAAAAAAACAAAAATGATGCACAAGCCAGACACGAGTCATGCAACTCCTTCGGTAGAAACGATTCCGATTTGCAGTTATTAGAAGCAGTGAGTGCGAATATGAGTTGTATTTGCTATTTCAAAAGCAAATCAAATAAATGCGAGTGCATGGTTTTTTTTACGAGTGTGAATCAGTTCAAACATCAAAAAAAGTAATACATGAACGAGTAGATTTAGAAGCCAAGACACTTACTGCAGATCTCTGTTACAGATCGATTCCATAAATTGTCACGTCCGATTATTCCATCAGCTGGTACACCTTGTTTAAGTGACACTACATGTAGCATTAAACTTAAGCGCCCTATGTTCCTATGTTGGACTTTGGTGGAAACTAATGTTCTAACACACCCACCAAAAGATCCTTTTAAATCCTTTTGTATATTTTCGTTAAAGTCTGGCAAATTTGTCATTGCATTTTCTTTTACTATACTGGCATCAGCTCCTGAGTCTACCAGTAAAATAAGTTTTCCATTTTTAGCTGCCTCGCAAGGTACTTCAATGAAAACGTCACTTACATTAGATAAACCCAAGCGACCTCTATGCCCACTGCATATTATGCGATCACCTTCTTCTTCCTTTAATTCATTGGTCTCATCTGTTCTATGGAAATGCAATGGAGTAGTAAATTTGATCACAGTCTCCTCCGACGTCTGATCTACAATTCCTAACTCTTTCTGTCCTATATTACTATTATTATTCGCACATCTCCAATTAGATTCGTGACCATAAGTTCCACATTCGTAGCAGAAAGTCGTATTTTTTCTAACAATACATTCATCCCTAGTATGCCCCAATTTACTACAAAATGAACATGTTGGAACACTTCTTTTATTTGTTGCAATTTATTTTCCGATATAACGCTTGACTGTGTTTTTTCCATATAATTATATTCATCCTCTTCCGATCTTGGACTTCGCTGCATAACAGCCTCTTCCAACAATGCATCTAATTTTTCTGACTTACTACCAACAATACAACCTTTATAGTTGGATCCTTCACCCCTACTTTAAAAGAGATCAACACTGAGCTCTGTAATTCTAATCTGAATACTTCATCCTCACTTATCTTTTTACTGTATTTTTTACTTGCAATTTCCAAAGCCATGGATTGCAACTCATCTAATCGTCTACCAAACATTCTCAAACTCTCGTTACTATTTTGATAAGCCTTTTTATTAATCTCTTCTAGTACTAATTCTAAAGAAATTTCATTTAAGTACGTATTTTTTAACAACTCGTATAATTCTACTATTTTTTGAAACTGTTTTGTCCTTACTAATTTATAGGAATCTCCCTCCAAACGTAACCTAACGCATTTAATAAATTCCTCATTATCTGATATTTTAATTTTAAGGTTAACTGTTTCACAACATTCAATAAATTTATATAATTCTGTTTCTAATAATGGAGATTGTGCCCCAGAAAAGTAAGGAACAACGTAATGAACGCGTTTCAATACATTTTCAGTACCCATTATTAGTGTTTCTTATTTTTCCATTTACTTAATCATATAATTAACTATCCCTTTCTTAATTAAATTATTTATTTTGTTTTTACTAGATTCATATTAAATCAACTTTTAACCATTATTTAATTTATCTATTCAATTTTTTACTACCTTATTTATCACATTTTTATGTTTCATTATTTAAACTTTTTAATCTATATTTCAAAATCATATCAACATATTATTTATGAATCCTAAATTAACTTATTTGTTCAATTTATTTTTTTTTTAATTTTCCAGTTTTGTTCTTTAATTAATTTCGCGACATTATAAACACATTGCTGTATCAAAATTCTTATTTTATTCAATTTATTTAAATTTACAATTTTATTAATCATTATCATTAAATGTCTCAAACTATTTTATAATGTTTCACTATTACTTTAAACATGTTCTTCAATATATCAATTAATCAATTTTATAAAACATTTAGTTTACTTATTTAATTTCCTGATTTATAAAATTTTATCATTTATGTAATTCATTTCACAATTTTATTTCATATTTTTATTCCACAATTTATTTCAAAATTTTCAATTGTTCTTTATTTTATTTTTACAAATGTCAATTTTCATAATTCCATTATTTTTTGCTTATTAAAATTCTCAAATATTTCTTTTGTTTTATATCACAATTTTTTTTTTACCGCACATATTTTTTGTATCCACTATTTTTCACAATACTTACAAATACAAAAAATATTTTCCATGATCCAAAATAGTTATTTCTTCCAATATTAATCTCCATCCAGTCCTTCTCGACCCTTGGGAGTTGATGTATGGTCCGAAAACCGGCTGCGCCAAAATGGTGTATGTTAAAAGGTCCTTCTACTAGGACTTTAAGTTGATCCTATTTATACTTACTGAGTCCTTTTTACTTTCTTTATATTATTTAAAACAACCGGGTCTATTTTACTTTAAGTCACTTTATTTCGCTTTCAAAGTTGGTTACACTTATACTTAACATTTATTTGTAGACACTTCAGCTTATCCGAAACAATTGAATTCTTAGTCTATACTTAACTTCTACTTAACACCTCGTATTCTTATAATTTCAAAATGAATTGAGTTATTTCATCATGCTAAAATAACTTAGTCAGCGTATTTATAATTTCACAATAAATTGAGTACTTTCATCATTCTAAAATAACTAAGTCAGCATTTAATTTATGTGATCTGAGTGACCTATTTAACGTGGGCGTGTATACCTGTGCTATGTTAAGCGGTATGCGCCAAGACAATTAAATGCTGTTTGTGTTTAACATGCATAATGCTTAACCCTAAAAGTATGCCATAAAGAAAAATATACTGGTTATGTTATGTTGTGGATCATAAGCACGCTGTAAGTTCCACGATTATGATACACAACAGTGGATCATATGTAAGCGATTATGATACACAACATACCTCCCCCCTTATTGAAAGAAAAAAAATATTATTATTAAGAAGAATAATAGTTTTTTTTTCTTTTGTATTATTTTAATTATTTCTGAAAAGAAAATTATTATTAAAAAGAATAATAGTTTTTTCTTTTTGTATTGTTTTATGTGGTATAAATTACGTTAAGTTCTATTAGTTATGATTAGTTATGAAATTAAGGATTGTAATTACCAGTTATATATAGTAAAAACCTGGTCCCGATGTTTTCGTTGCTGACTGCTGCTGGTGTGCGGTAGTAGTTCGATGCGTTGTTGTTGTTTCTGACGTATTGGCTTCTATTTCATGTGAATTCGTTCGTTGACTTGCTATGGGTGTTGTGGTGTTTGGTTTCTGCGTTGTTGATTTCCGCAATGACCCGATTTTTTCGAGTGGCGATTTCTTGCTAGGAAATGAATTTGACACCATTTTAAGGTTTCCTTAGCCGCTTCTACATCTATTGTTGCTATTGGTGATTTATATGTATTAAATTCATCGGCTTTTATTGTTGCTTTATTTTTAATTGTCCAGTAGTAATGTATGAATAATATATATGCTGCTATTATTATTATCAATATCAGCATTAATATGCCGTAAGACATACCGGTTTTCGTTATTTCATTTTTACGATTAAGAAATTCTTTGCGTTCCTGGTTATCAGTTAATTGTAGTAATATTTCGTCGAAATCACGATGCCCATCTCTTAATGGTGCTCTTATTTTGCTGTGATCTGACACCAAGATCGGTACCAATGTTTGTGATATATTTGAATATGATAATGATGACGGTTATGATAGAAAATTTACAAGGCAAGTTGCAGCCTTGTAAATTTTCTATCATAAACGTATGTTCTTCCTTCTTGTATGTTATATTCCTAATGCTTTGATGTGTAAACTCGTATGGCAGTATCATTTCTTTGTTGTGTATGTTGCAAGCTTCATTAATGGGCATCCAATCCAGGCCGGATAGTGTCAATGTGGCTATATTTGACCCACAAACTGGTTCGAAGAAGGCTGGTGTATTGAATTTATACAACCATGTGTTTGGTGTCCATAGTTTAACTACTAGGCCAGAACTCCTTGTGATTGCAACATGTTCACAGGTATCTTTAAGATCTGTTCTGTGTTGAATTAGAGCGACTTCACATAGTGTGTTGCAAGTTGTTAGCATGGTTCCTGGACGTTTGCATAGTGTTATTTATTTGTCCGTATGTTGGCTAACCAAAATGCATTTGCTGTGATCTTCATTCGTTAGACCTATTTGTATTTGCTCCGATCTTCTGCTTCTGATATGTAGTCATATGTTGTTTTAACCAATGCATCCCATTCTTCATTAATATATGTGGGTATTGGGTAAATTCTGTATAATGTGAACAACAAATCATCAGGTAGTGGTGTCTTGATGACTATTATTAGCCCGTCTGTGTCTGGGAAAACTCGTACTGTTGATGCACGGTGCATGTCGAATGATTTTTGTATGAACCACTTCGCCTTTCCTCTTAATGCGAGGCTAGTCAGCATTTCATCTAACTCGCTCTAGTCTATAATTGTCGGGTGTAATCGTCCCTTGTAAAGATCATCTATGATTGCCATTTCCATCAGCTGTTGTCCTTGAATTTCGATTAGGTTTGCATTAATTGTAGATTGAACTTCTTGGTTTATTTTTTCATTTATGTATTTTTGTGTTCTTATTGTTATGTTTAACACATTTTGCAGATTTTCGACTTCCTTCATGGAATTCAGTAAGGGCTCTGCTATATTGTTATAATTTGATGAAATCACCGTAATTTCTCTTTTCATAATTTCGTATGTTTTATGTTCATTATCTTCAATATCATTGAGATGTTTATATATAGTCTCTCTTTCTTTATTGTCCATCAGTCCAAAAGTCCAGTTGAGTCCTTCGCCAATGAAATTGAGTGATCTCTTTTGTCGGTTACTCTTTATTGTGCGCTTAATTATTTCTTTATTTTTCTGTAGTGTGGCTATTATTGCCGTGGTCTCCCGTGTTGCTGCTATACATGATCTTTTTATGCTGGGTCCGTTTACATTGGTGCTCATTTGTTCGCACATTGTGTTTGCCGTGATTATGTATTTGTTTGTCAGCTCCAGGAAATCTTTCAGTTGTAGCGGTTTAAACTTGGCTACTATCGTCCATTCATCATTGTAGAACAAAGCATCAGTTGTCTTCTCAAAGAATAATCTTGTATCATTAATTGATGTCTGTGTGATGTTGACTGCTTCATTGGCTGCCAGCATCAGGACCAGTGTGACAATTCTAATCATTATATTGGTTTCGCTCTTTATTGCCTATCATAAAGAAAAAAAGATGAAATTCCATTTTTTTTTTTACATATTTAATGGAATCCTTGATCACATCATATAGTTTTCTTATAAATATTTCTTATTTTACCTAATTACATCCTATTAAGGCTATGGCCATAATTATACCTTAATTAGTTATAATAGTTAATTTACATATGTGTCAACATGTACTATATGAGTTTGTTTAGAAACATATATGTTTGGATATGTTTCTGCATTTTTGCAATACAAATTGTTTTATTTAGAGTCCCAGTAGTACTTACATGGTTAAATGCTTGTCATATTCAACAATACTTAGCTATTTACTCATGCACTAACTAATAATTTTTTTAGGTATTAAGAAATAAGCGCGCGCGACTTCTTAGCATTACATAAATGTATTTGCTATATTAAGTTGTTAAAGATTTTATTTTGTACATCTCAATTGTACTTATTTATTTTTATTACCGTGTAATGATGAATTTAAAACGTTTGTTAGTTTGCTATATTAATGCATATCTGCATTAATATATTTAGTTTCATGAATGAAAATTGTGTTAATGATAAAAAATATTAGGCAGTTTTGTCGCTGCACTACCGTATCTCGTTTCAGTTCCAGTACGTTAGTGGCTTCTGCCTGTAAAGTGCTGAAGTGCATTTAATCGGTTGGCATATGAATATATTCAAGCCTTCTATATTAATATGAGCTGGGAGCATTGCGGTCTATGCGCATTGAACTGTTTGTTTAAAATGCCATTGAGTTAGGTACTGACCTATCGCAATTTTAATGACAACGTAATTTTTATACCTTGCAAATTCGTACCTCAAATAATAATTTGATTTTGTTATTTGTTTATATTCATTGCTAGTCATCTTCAATTAATACATAGCTATTTTCTCTGCGATTTGTATTTTGGCAATATTACATTAAATTTTTTGGATTTTATAAATTATTTAAAATTAATTTATCTAATATCTACATTTAAAAAAAATTATAGTTTTTCTCTATTCTTTTCTTTTGTAGTTTCAAATTCGTTAGTACACGAAGCAATACCAGTCATTCTGAATATGTAATACTTAGCTATTCTGTCCTGCACTAACTATTTGACTTTATTTCAATGATGTTAAAAATTATTGGTTCTTGTTGCAGACAGTGTTTATTTAATTCTACAGTATTTATTTAAACTATACTGTTGTATGCTTTAAACAAATTATTATAAAATTTTTTCGCTTTACCCTTGATACAAATCTCAGTCGTTACAGGGCTTTTTATTGAAAGAACCTCATAGGGTCCCACCCAAACTGGTGAAAATTTATTTTTCCTATTTTGATTTTTTAGTAAAATTTTATCGCCTACTTTAAATGTTATTGGGTGTAATGAGCTATCATAGCTTTGCTTAGATTTTTCTTTGGCTCTGGCTTGATTTTGTCATACGATTTCGTGTGTGCGTTGAATTTGGTATTTTAATAGCTTGTTGCTATCATCGGTATTATATACTGGTGAGCATTTGCGTTTTAGATTGGTTGGCATTTCAAAATCGTAACCGTAGAAAGTACGGAAAGGCGTTTGACCGGTGGACATATGCATTGTATTATTGTGTACATGCATTGCGGTATTTAACCATTGGTCCCAGTTTGACCCATCCTCTTTCGCAAAGCTTCGTAAATACTCTGCTAATGGTCGAAGGCTTCTATCCAAAGAGCCGTTGGCCTGTGGATGATATGGCGTAATATGTTACTTTTTAATTCCTAACAATTTACACGTGTCCGAAAAATAATTTTGAAACAAAATTCGAACCATCAATACTTTTGGTATGTTATGTCGTGTAATAATTTCGTCGTAAAATGCTTTTGCTACAGTGCTTGCTTCTGCGTCTGGGAAAGCTATGCAGCACATATATTTTGAAAAATCATCTTGAAAAGTTAATATATATTTTTTTCCAGATATAGTTTCCGGTAAAATACCTACAAGATCCATGTATACTTTATCGAATGGTCGTATAGGCGTATCAGTTAAAACCATTGGCATTTTAGTAAGCCTAGAACTTTTATTTACTTGGCATTTTTGACAATTTTTAACGTAATCTTTTATTTGTTTCTGCATACCTTTCCACTTAAATTGTTTTATGATTCTAAAATATGTTTTCACTGCGCCCTGGTGACCCCCTAATGCTGAGTCATGAAAGTTTTTATAACAGTTTTAATTTCCTCTGGGTCAGTTAATAGTAGACTTGAGTTTAATTCGTTCTTGGTGTCTGTTGTTATTTCATCCAGTACTGACGTGCTCACTTGTTTTTTGAAATTTGATTATCTAATTTATTCTGTGTGGTCTTAGACCGTGTTTGGACCGCAGTAATATCTGGTTCTGGATGTGGAATTCTACTTAAAGCATCTGCGTTCAAATTCTGTTTACCTGGTTTGTAAGATATTTCGTAATCATATTCTGATAATTTATGCCTAAAACGGGCTAACCTTGATGTCTGATCTTTGAGATTTGCTGTGCTACGTAATGATTGATGATCTGTATAAATTTGAAAATGTCGGCCTAGAAGATAAGCTCTAAAATTTTTCGTTGCCCAGACTATAGCTAAAAATTCCTTTTCAATGGTGGAGTAATTTTATTCTGCTCCATTTAATGCTCTACTAGCAAATGCTATTGGTCGGTCTCTCCCTACTTTGCCTTGCGATAGTACCGCGCCTATTGCTTCATTACTTGCATCCGTTGTAAGTAAAAAAGGTTTTGTAAAATCTGGATATGCGAGAATGGGTGGTGAAATTATTGATTCTTTTAATTTAATAAATGAACTTTGACAATCTTCTGTCCAAGTGAATTTAACATCTTTTCTAAGTAATGTATTAATTGGTAATGATAATTTTGCCATATTGCTTATAAATTTTCTATAATAATTAATTAATCCCAAAAACGCTTGCACTTCTTTTTTATTTCTCGGCACCGGAATATTTTTTACGCATTCAACCTTAGAGGGATCTGGCAGGGCACCTAGCTCCGTACATTTATGTCCTAAATAGACAACTTCGCGACGCAAAAACTGACATTTTTCTGTATTTCATTTTAGATTTTGTTCCCTTAATTTCAGCAATACTCTACTCAGCCTAAGCTCATGTTCAGCTAATTTTTTTCCGTACACCACTATATCATCAAGATAAACAAAGCAATCTATACCCTGTAAACCTGTTAATATGTGGTTCATTATTCTTTGGAAGGTAGCTGGTGCACCTGTTAAGCCAAATGGCATTCTGTTAAATTCGAAATGACCCAGTCCTGTACTAAAAGCTGTTTTTCCTTATCCCCTTCTTCAACTAGTACCTGATGATAACCACTTGCCAAGTCTAAAGTTGAAAAATAGCGACTGTGACCTAATGGTCTAATATTTCGTCGATTCGAGGAATCGGAAATACTTGTTTTATTGTCACGTCGTTCAATTTACGGAAATCTATTACTAGCCTCCACTTTTTGTTACCGTCCTTGCCGCTCTTTTTAGAACCCAACAACATCGGTGAATTCCAGGGTGATATTCTTGGCGATGTAATGCCGTCATCCAACATTTTATTAACCTGTCTGTTGATTTCATCTCTATGAGTGTGTGGCAATTTGTATTGCTTTTGGTTTATCGGTGGCTGGTTCCACTGTGTTGCTATTTCATGTTTAAGCGCTGGCGTGTATGTTAATTCATCGCCGTCTAAATGAAAAACATCATGATACGAAATACACATATTTTGTAAAGATGTGATTTCATTTCTTCTAATAATTTATTAATTCTGTTTGTAATGTTTTTTGTGAATTTATGCTATTTATTGTAGAATTATTGGTATCCGATTCTTTATACTGATTAAAATTCGAAAATTTTGGTTTAAAAGTACTGTCTATTATAATTTCTGTTTCCGTAATATTTAAAACGGAAACATAAACTCTATTTTTGCTAACATTCGATATGCTTTCGCCCAAATATACTCCTGGAAAAATTTCTTGTTTATGTATTAACACTATTGGAATTTTTGTTTTTAAACGTAATGATACTATCTTTGCGGTTCTCGCTTGAATTTTAATTTGTTGATTGTAAAAAATATTTTGTATTTCTGTTTGCGATTTCATTTGTACTTTTATAATATGGTGTTTATGTTTATCAAAGAATGTTATTGTTTTGTCTATCGCATTTATTACAGATCGATTCCATAAATTGTCACGTCCGATTATTCCATCAGCTGGTACACCTTGTTTAAGTGACACTACATGTAGCATTAAACTTAAGCGCCCTATGTTCCTATGTTGGACTTTGTTGGAACCTAATGTTCTAACACACCCACCAAAAGCTCCTTTTAAATCCTTTTGTATATTTTCGTTAAAGTCTGGCAAATTTGTCATTGCATGGAGTAGTAAATTTGATCACAGTCTCCTCCGACGTCTGATCTACAATTCCTAACTCTTTCTGTCCTATATTACATTATTATTCGCACATCTCCAATTAGATTCGTGATCATAAGTTCCACATTCGTAGCAGAAAGGCGTATTTTTTCTAACAATACATTCATCCCTAGTATGCCCCAATTTACTACAAAATGAACATGTTGGAACACTTCTTTTATAGTTGCTTTCATTATTTATTTGTTGCAATTTATTTTACGATATAACGCTTGACTGTGTTTTTTCCATATAATTATATTCATCCTCTTCCGATCTTGGAAGAGGATGAAGCTTTACATTTAAAGCTTCTTCCAACAATGCATATAATGTTTCTGACTTACTACCCAACAATACAACCTTTATAGTTGGATCCTTCACCCCTACTTTAAAAGAGATCAACACTGAGCTCTGTAATTCTAATCTGAATATTTCATCCTCACTTATCTTTTTACTGCATTTTTTACTTGCAATTTCCAAAGCCATGGATTGCAACTCATCTAATAGTCTACCAAACATTCTCAAACTTTCGTTACTATTTTGATAAGCCTTATTAATCTCTTCTAGTACTAATTCTAAAGAAATTTCATTTAAGTACGTATTTTTTAACAACTCGTATAATTCTTCTAATTTTTGAAACTGTTTTGTCCTTACTAATTTATAGTCATCTCCCTCCAAACGTAACCTAACGCATTTAATAAATTCCTCATTATCTGATTCCTTAATTTTAAGGTTAGCTGTTTCACAACATTCAATAAATTTATATAATTCTGTTTCTAATAATGGAGATTGTGCCCCAGAAAAGTAAGGAACAACGTAATGAACGCGTTTTAATACATTTTCAGTACCCATTATTAGTGTTTCATATTTTTCCATTCACTTAATCATATAATTAACTATGCCTTTCTTACTTAAATTATTTATTTTGTTTTTACTAGTTGCATATTAAATCAACTTTTAACCATTATTTAATTTATCTATTAAATTTTTTACTACCTTATTTATCACATTTTTATGTTTCATTATTTAAACATTTTAATCTATATTTAAAAATCATATCAACATATTATTTATGAATCCTAAATTAACTTATTTGTTCAATTTATTTTTTTTTTAATTTTCCAGTTTTGTTCTTTAATTAATTTCGCGACATTATAAAAACATTGCTGTATCAAAATTCTTCTTTTATTCAATTTATTTAAATTTACAATTTTATTAATCATTATCATTAAATGTCTCAAACTATTTTATAATGTTTCACAATTACTTTAAACATGTTCTTCAATATATCAATTAATCAATTTTATAAAACATTTAGTTTACTTATTTAATTTCCTGATTTATAAAATTTTATCATTTATGTAATTCATTTCACAATTTTATTTCATAGTTTTATTAAAAGTTTGTTTTATTCCACAATTTATTTCAAAATTTTCAATTGTTCTTTATTTTATTTTTACAAATGTCAATTTTCATAATTCCATTATTTTTTGCTTATTAAAATTCTCAAATATTTCTTTTGTTTTATATCACAATTTTTTTTTTACCGCACATATTTTTTGTATCCACTATTTTTCACAATACTTACAAATACAAAAAATATTTTCCATGATACAAAATAGTTATTTCTTCCAATATTAATCTCCATTCAGTCCTTCTCGTTCCTTGGGAGTTGATGTATGGTCCGAAAACCGGCTGCGCCAAAATGTTGTATGTTAAAAGGTCCTTCTACTAGCACTTTAAGTTGATCCCATTTATACTTACTGAGTCCTTTTTACTTTCTCTATATTATTTAAAACAACCGGGTCTTTTTTACTTTAAGACATACTTAACATTTATATGTAGACACTTCAGCTCTGGTAACCCCCTAATGCTGAGTCATGAAAGTCTTTTATAACAGTTTTAATTTCCTCTGGGTCAGTTAATAGTAGTCTTGAGTTTAATTCGTTCTTGGTGTCTGTTGTTATTTCATCCAGTACTGACGTGCTCACTTGTTTTTTGAAATTTGATTATTTAATTTATTCTGTGTGGTCTTAGACCGTGTTTGGACCGCAGTAATATGTGGTTCTGGATGTGGAATTCTACTTAAAGCATCTGCGTTCAAATTCTGTTTACCTGGTTTGTAAGATATTTCGTAATCATATTCTGATAATTTATGCCTGAAACGGGCTAACCTTGATGTCTGATCTTTGAAATTTGCTGTGCTAGGTAATGGTTGATGATCTGTATAAATTTGAAAATGTCGGCCTAGAAGATAAGCTCTAAAATTTTTTTACTATATCTAAAAATTCCTTTTCAATGGTGGAGTAATTTTTTTCTGCTCCATTTAATGCTCTACTAGCAAATGATACTTTGTCTTGCGATAGTACCGCGCCTATTGCTTCATTACTTGCATCCGTTGTAAGTAAAAAAGGTTTTGTAAAATCTGGATATGCGAGAATGGGTGGTGAAATTATTGATTCTTTTAATTTAATAAATGAACTTTGACAATCGTCTGTCCAAGTGAATTTAACATCTTTTCTAAGTAATGTATTAATTGGTAATGATAATTTTGCCATATTGCTTATACATTTTCTATAATAATTAATTAATCTCAAAAACGCTTGCACTTCTTTTTTATTTCTCGGCACCGGAATATTTTTTACGCATTCAACCTTAGAGGGATCTGGCAGGGCACCTAGCTCCGTACATTTATGTCCTAAATAGACAACTTCGCGACGCAAAAACTGACATTTTTCTGTATTTCATTTTAGATTGTGTTCCCTTAATTTCAGCAATACTCTACTCAGCCTAAGCTCATGTTCAGCTAATTTTTTTCCGTACACCACTATATCATCAAGATAAACAAAGCAATCTATATCCTGTAAACCTGTTAATATGTGGTTCATTATTCTTTGGAAGGTAGCTGGTGCACATGTTAAGCCAAATGGCATTCTGTTAAATTCGAAATGACCCAGTCCTGTACTAAAAGCTGTTTTTCCTTATCCCCTTCTTCAACTAGTACCTGATGATAACCACTTGCCAAGTCTAAAGTTGAAAAATAGCGACTGTGACCTAATGGTCTAATATTTCGTCGATTCGAGGAATCGGAAATACTTGTTTTATTGTCACGTCGTTCAATTTACGGAAATCTATTACTAGCCTCCACTTTTTGTTACCGTCCTTGCCGCTCTTTTTAGAACCCAACAACATCGGTGAATTCCAGGGTGATATTCTTGGCGATGTAATGCCGTCATCCAACATTTTATTAACCTGTCTGTTGATTTCATCTCTATGAGTGTGTGGCAATTTGTATTGCTTTTGGTTTATCGGTGGCTGGTTCCACTGTGTTGCTATTTCATGTTTAAGCGCGTGCGTGTATGTTAATTCATCGCCGTCTAAATGAAAAACATCATGATACGAAATACACATATTTTGTAAAGATGTGATTTCGTCTTTATTTAAAGTCTCGTCAATTTTCATTTCTTCTAATAATTTATTAATTCTGTTTGTAATGTTTTTTGTGAATTTATGCTATTTATTGTAGAATTATTGGTATCCGATTCTTTATACTGATTAAAATTCGAAAATTTTGGTTTAAAAGTACTGCCTATTATAATTTCTGTTTCCGTAATATTTAAAACTGAAACATAAACTCTATTTTTGCTAACATTCGATATGCTTTCGCCCAAATATACTCCTGGAAAAATTTCTTGTTTATGTATTAACACTATTGGAATTTTTGTTTTTAAACGTAATGATACTATCAAATACTAAAAAATATTTTGTATTTCTGTTTGCGATTTCATTTGTACTTTTATAATATGGTTTTTATGTTTATCAAAGAATGTTATTGTTTTGTCTATCGCATTTATTACAGATCGATTCCATAAATTGTCACGTCCGATTATTCCATCAGCTGGTACACCTTGTTTAAGTGACACTACATGTAGCATTAAACTTAAGCGCCCTATGTTCCTATGTTGGACTTTGGTGGAACCTAATGTTCTAACACACCCACCAAAAGCTCCTTTTAAATCCTTTTGTATATTTTCGTTAAAGTCTGGCAAATTTGTCATTGCATGGAGTAGTAAATTTGATCACAGTCTCCTCCGACGTCTGATCTACAATTCCTAACTCTTTCTGTCCTATATTACATTATTATTCGCACATCTCCAATTAGATTCGTGATCATAAGTTCCACATTCGTAGCAGAAAGGCGTATTTTTTCTAACAATACATTCATCCCTAGTATGCCCCAATTTACTACAAAATGAACATGTTGGAACACTTCTTTTATAGTTGCTTTCATTATTTATTTGTTGCAATTTATTTTACGATATAACGCTTGACTGTGTTTTTTCCATATAATTATATTCATCCTCTTCCGATCTTGGAAGAGGATGAAGCTTTACATTTAAAGCTTCTTCCAACAATGCATATAATGTTTCTGACTTACTACCCAACAATACAACCTTTATAGTTGGATCCTTCACCCCTACTTTAAAAGAGATCAACACTGAGCTCTGTAATTCTAATCTGAATACTTCATCCTCACTTATCTTTTTACTGCATTTTTTACTTGCAATTTCCAAAGCCATGGATTGCAACTCATCTAATAGTCTACCAAACATTCTCAAACTTTCGTTACTATTTTGATAAGCCTTATTAATCTCTTCTAGTACTAATTCTAAAGAAATTTCATTTAAGTACGTATTTTTTAACAACTCGTATAATTCTTCTAATTTTTGAAACTGTTTTGTCCTTACTAATTTATAGTCATCTCCCTCCAAACGTAACCTAACGCATTTAATAAATTCCTCATTATCTGATTCCTTAATTTTAAGGTTAGCTGTTTCACAACATTCAATAAATTTATATAATTCTGTTTCTAATAATGGAGATTGTGCCCCAGAAAAGTAAGGAACAACGTAATGAACGCGTTTTAATACATTTTCAGTACCCATTATTAGTGTTTCATATTTTTCCATTCACTTAATCATATAATTAACTATGCCTTTCTTACTTAAATTATTTATTTTGTTTTTACTAGTTGCATATTAAATCAACTTTTAACCATTATTTAATTTATCTATTAAATTTTTTACTACCTTATTTATCACATTTTTATGTTTCATTATTTAAACATTTTAATCTATATTTAAAAATCATATCAACATATTATTTATGAATCCTAAATTAACTTATTTGTTCAATTTATTTTTTTTTTAATTTTCCAGTTTTGTTCTTTAATTAATTTCGCGACATTATAAAAACATTGCTGTATCAAAATTCTTCTTTTATTCAATTTATTTAAATTTACAATTTTATTAATCATTATCATTAAATGTCTCAAACTATTTTATAATGTTTCACAATTACTTTAAACATGTTCTTCAATATATCAATTAATCAATTTTATAAAACATTTAGTTTACTTATTTAATTTCCTGATTTATAAAATTTTATCATTTATGTAATTCATTTCACAATTTTATTTCATAGTTTTATTAAAAGTTTGTTTTATTCCACAATTTATTTCAAAATTTTCAATTGTTCTTTATTTTATTTTTACAAATGTCAATTTTCATAATTCCATTATTTTTTGCTTATTAAAATTCTCAAATATTTCTTTTGTTTTATATCACAATTTTTTTTTTACCGCACATATTTTTTGTATCCACTATTTTTCACAATACTTACAAATACAAAAAATATTTTCCATGATACAAAATAGTTATTTCTTCCAATATTAATCTCCATTCAGTCCTTCTCGTTCCTTGGGAGTTGATGTATGGTCCGAAAACCGGCTGCGCCAAAATGTTGTATGTTAAAAGGTCCTTCTACTAGGACTTTAAGTTGATCCTATTTATACTTACTGAGTCCTTTTTACTTTCTTTATATTATTTAAAACAACCGGGTCTTTTTTACTTTAAGACACTTTATTTCGCTTTAAAAGTTGGTTACACTTATACTTAACATTTATATGTAGACACTTCAGCTCTGGTAACCCCCTAATGCTGAGTCATGGAAGTCGTTTATAACAGTTTTAATTTCCTCTGGGTCAGTTAATAGTAGACTTGAGTTTAATTCGTTCTTGGTGTCTGTTGTTATTTCTTCCAGTACTGACGTGCTCACTTGTTTTTTGAAATTTGATTATCTAATTTATTCTGTGTGGTCTTAGACCGTGTTTGGACCGCAGTAATATCTGGTTCTGGATGTGTAATTCTACTTAAAGCATCTGCGTTCAAATTCTGTTTACCTAGTTTGTAAGATATTTCGTAATCATATTCTGATAATTTATGCCTGAAACGGGCTAACCTTGATGTCTGATCTTTGAAATTTGCTGTGCTACGTAATGGTTGATGATCTGTATAAATTTGAAAATGTCGGCCTAGAAGATAAGCTATAAAATTTTTCGTTGCCCAGACTATAGCTAAAAATTCCTTTTCAATGGTGGAGTAATTTTTTTCTGCTCCATTTAATGCTCTACTAGCAAATGATACTTTGTCTTGCGATAGTACCGCGCCTATTGCTTCATTACTTGCATCCGTTGTAAGTAAAAAAGGTTTTGTAAAATCTGGATATGCGAGAATGGGTGGTGAAATTATTGATTCTTTTAATTTAATAAATGAACTTTGACAATCGTCTGTCCAAGTGAATTTAACATCTTTTCTAAGTAATGTATTAATTGGTAATGATAATTTTGCCATATTGCTTATAAATTTTCTATAATAATTAATTAATCTCAAAAACGCTTGCACTTCTTTTTTATTTCTCGGCACCGCATTCAACCTTAGAGGGATCTGGCAGGGCACCTAGCTCCGTACATTTATGTCCTAAATAGACAACTTCGCGACGCAAAAACTGACATTTTTCTGTATTTAATTTTAGATTGTGTTCCCTTAATTTCTGCAATACTCTACTCAGCCTAAGCTCATGTTCAGCTAAATTTTGTCCGTACACCACTATATCATCAAGATAAACAAAGCAATCTATACTCTGTAAACCTGTTAATATGTGGTTCATTATTCTTTGGAAGGTTAAGCCAAATGGCATTCTGTTAAATTCGAAATGACCCAGTCCTGTACTAAAAGCTGTTTTTTCCTTATCCCCTTCTTCAACTAGTACCTGATGATAACCACTTGCCAAGTCTAAAGTTGAAAAATAGCGACTGTGTCTAATATTTCGTCGATTCGAGGAATCGGAAATACTTGTTTTATTGTCACGTCGTTCAATTTACGGAAATCTATTACTAGCCTCCACTTTTTGTTACCGTCCTTGCCGCTCTTTTTAGGAACCAACAACATCGGTGAATTCCAGGGTGATATGCTTGGCGATGTAATGCCGTCATCCAACATTTTATTAACCTGTCTGTTGATTTCATCTCTATGAGTGTGTGGCAATTTGTATTGCTTTTGGTTTATCGGTGGCTGGTTCCACTGTGTTGCTATTTCATGTTTAAGCGCTGGCGTGTATGTTAATTCATCGCCGTCTAAATGAAAAACATCAAGTTACGAAATACACATATTTTGTAAAGATGTGATTTCGTCTTTATTTAAAGTCTCATCAATTTTCATTTCTTCTAATAATTTATTAATTCTGTTTGTAATGTTTTTTGTGAATTTATGCTATTTATTGTAGAATTATTGGTATCCGATTCTTTATACTGATTAAAATTCGAAAATTTTGGTTTAAAAGTACTGTCTTTATTATAATTTCTGTTTCCGTAGCATTTAAAACTGAAACATAAACTCTATTTTTGCTAACATTCGATATGCTTTCGCCCAAATATACTCCTGGAAAAATTTCTTGTTTATGTATTAACACTATTGGAATTTTTGTTTTTATACCCTACACTAAGAGTGAAAGGGTATATTCAGTTTGGTACGCCGTTTGTAACACCCAGAAGAAAGCATCTCCGGTATGGCAAAGTATATATATTCTTGATCAGCATGACCTCCTGAGTCGATTTAGCGATGTCCGTCTGTCCGTCTGTCTGTCTGTCCGTCCGTCTGTCTGTCCGTCTGTCTGTCTGTCTGTTGAAATCCCTAAGACTTTTAAAATTGAAGAGCTAGATAAATGAAACTTATAACTTAGATTACTAATATACCTACGCTGTATGTGCGAAAAAATTGGCGAGATCGGTCCATGGTGACCTATGATCCGACCACTTATGTTCAAATACCACATATAAAATGTACATATAAAGATCAATTTTTATGTATACGTGCTTAGGTAAACTTTGTTGGTCAAATATATATTGACATCATGCTCAAATACATGATAATAATGTTTTCCGGCGAAAAGACTTGTGGTTCACAAAAAAAAAATCGAAATTCGGTACACCTACCCATTTGTAAATATGGGTATCAAATGAATGGAAATTCTTCAGCGATTGAATGTTTGTAGTTATTTTCAGGATTCGTATACCCTGGTGACCTATATATCACTTTGAATGGTAACCACACATATGTGTAGGGTATTTATAGTCGGCTTAGACCGACTATAATTTTGATAATCCTAACTATCATAATTACACCTACTTTAAAATTTCCCATGTGATCTAACCTTCCCAACTGGTTAAACGTAATGATACTATCAAATACTAAAAAATATTTTGTATTTCTGTTTGCGATTTCATTTGTACTTTTATAATATGGTTTTTATGTTTATCAAAGAATGTTATTGTTTTGTCTATCGCATTTATTACAGATCGATTTCATAATTTGTCACGTCCGATTATTCCATCAGCTGGTACACCTTGTTTAAGTGACACTACATGTAGCATTAAACTTAAGTGCCCTATGTTCCTATGTTGGACTTTGGTGGAAACTAATGATCCTTTTAAATCCTTTTGTATATTTTCGTTAAAGTCTGGCAAATTTGTCATTGCATTTTCTTTTACTATACTGGCATCAGCTCCTGAGTCTACCAGTAAAATAAGTCTTCCATTTTTAGCTGCCTCGCAAGGTACTTCAATGAAAACGTCACTTACATTAGATAAACCCAAGCGACCTCCATGCCCACTGCATATTGTGCGATCACCTTCTTCTTCCTTTAATTCATTGGTCTCATCTGTTCTATGGAAATGCAATGGAGTAGTAAATTTGATCACAGTCTCCTCCGACGTCTGATCTACAATTCCTAACTCTTTCTGTCCTATATTACTATTATTATTCGCACATCTCCAATTAGATTCGTGACCATAAGTTCCACATTTGTAGCAGAAAGGCGTATTTTTTCTAACAATACATTCATCCCTAGTATGCCCCAATTTACTACAAAATGGACATGTTGGAACACTTCTTTTATAGTTGCTTTCATTATTTATTTGTTGCAATTTATTTTCCGATTAAAATAGATATTTGTTTTATTCAAGAGACTCATCTATCAAAAAATAGTAAAGTATTCTTTAATAATTACAACTTTATTAAAGATAATATTTCACTTGGTGTTGCAATAGTTTTAAAAAAAAGTTATAAATATAATTTTATTCAATCTCTGGCTTAAAATTTCCTAGCGTATTTGTTCAACTTAATTTATTAAATAATGGAACAATTAAAAAAATTTTAGTTGGTTCCGTATATTTTCCGTGCAATTTCTCAACTAATAGTATATATGATGGTTTAGTTAAAATATTAAACTATTCAAAAAATTTTGATGGTGCTATAATTGGAGGAGACTTTAATTCTAAACATCAGTTTTGGAATGATTCCGATTGCAATTCAAACGGTAAAACTTTTTTTAATTGGTTACAAAACTTCCCATTAGCTTTCAGCAGAATTTCTGATGAAAATCCTTCGTATCTAAATGGTTCTTCACATTTGGATCATTTCTTAGTTTCAGCTCATTTAATTGATAATTTTGATCCAAATTTCAATATTTCAAGTCTATCTACTTTTTCTGATCACTTCCCTCTACATTTAAAATTGCGTTTAACCAATTCTGAATTCACATTCAATCAACCACTATATTTTACTTCTTTTAAAAATACGAACTGGAATAATTTTAAAAGTGAACTTTCTGAACATTTAATAAATATAATATAATATATATATAATACAAAATATTCTTGGCAAAAAAATTTAAAACAAATTTATCACAGAAACTTTAACAGTAAATCTGCAGAATACAACTTACTTTCAACACAAATATCTCTACTAAAAATAATTATAAAGGAGCAAGTAAAAATATATCAGGCTCAGGAATTTTCTAAAAGACTAGAATGCATTAAGCCAGGGCCTTTCGCATACAAGAAAATTTACAATATTATTGGTAAAAAGGCGGTAAATTTTGTGAAAAGATTACTGATAATAACAGTAACTGAAGATAAGGATAAAGTTAATATATTAAAACATCATTTTGAAAATATTTATCAAGAAACCATACCCAGTAGATCTGATCTTCATGAAATAGATTCATTTTTAGAAAATACATTATTATCCTATCCCTCTAGTATTCACACTTTTAATTTAAATAGTTCTTCATTATCTAATACTGACAATTTACATTTTACTAATTTTCAATCTTAAATTTACCTACTAGTTTAAATTCCAAAAAATCATCTGGTCCTGACAAAATTTCAAATTTTTTATTAAAAAAACTACCAAATATAGTATTTACATTTCTCACAATAATTTACAATAACTGCATTAATAATAAATATTTTCCAAAAAGTTGGAAAATATCTAAAATTATACCAATCAAAAAAAAAAACCAAACAATATGATGTAAATAATTTTAGACCTATTTCTCTACTTTCTAACTTAGGAAAATTAGGATTTAATCCATTTATAGTTAAAATCTTAAATGATTTTCTTAAAAATCGTAAGTTTTTTATAAACATTAACCAGGCTAACTCAGAATATGGTATTGTTCATAGTAGATTTCCTCAGGGAGCTATATTAGCGCCACATCTCTATAACATATTTATATCGGATTTTCCTCATGAGTTCAATGGATCAACACGAATTCTATATGCTGACGATACTTTAGCATATGCACATGCAGAGTCTCACATTTAAGACATATACAGAATTTTAATACCAATTGGGGAATAAAAATTAATGTATCAAAGACTGAAGCCATATGTATTAGAAATGCTTCAGGTAAGTGCCACAGAAGCACTGTTCCGGAAACAAAAATCTTCAACTCTGTATGGATGGCATTAACATTCCATTTAAAGATAGTTTTAAATATTTAGGTATTACTTTTAATAAACTCCTTAAATTTAATCAGCATGGAAAAACAGTTCTCAAAAAGGCTAATAGGGTACAAGCTATGTTTTCAAGACTTTTAAAAAATAAAAACCTAAACACTAGAACAAAATTACTTATTTACAAAGTTAGTATTTGTTCGGTGATTGTTTATGGGTTTCCCATATGGTTTACTATTTCTCCAATAGTGGCACAAAAGTTGAAAATCTTTGAACGTAAAGTTTTGAGACTTTGTGTTGATCGCAATTATGAATCCTTTACAAAAATATTTTCCAATTTTTTCATTTATGATAAGGCATTCATCAATCCATTATGTAAATATTCTTTAAATCTACTTAATAAATTTGTTCAAAAACTACAATATCACGAAAATGTGTTGGTCAACCAAATTTTTGAATCTCAGAAAAGTTTCAGCTGGTCAAACATAAATTATATGTCACCGGTGGGCATTATAAATGAAAATCTCACCATGGAGATTGATTTCACTCCACTACTACCAGATTTTTACGTAAAATCATGCACTGACGTACATAGAGGCTAATTAAAATATGTGATATATAAAACATAGTACAAATATCTTTTAAAGAAATATACCTTTGTTAAATAATCTTTTTATATTTTATCAACATCTAATTAAGTACTTGTAGCATATTGCTACTTTGTAAATAATGTAAATATTGTAAATAATGTAGAATAGTTTTTAGTTTATAGTTATATGTATATATTTTGTTTTTTTTTTTGTTTTAGTTTTAAGATTTAACTTGACAATCGTCAACCGTAATAATAAATGCCGGGAGCAAACATTTTGAATATCAATAATAAGAGATACATAATTTATCATAGATCTAAGTTAATATAAGCATGTAGCTGTTTAATTCATCATAAACTATCACAGAATAATACTACAATAGTTCTATATTTATCATTATTTTTTAAGAAAGAGATAACCAATGTAAACATTGTAATGAATTTTAAGTCTCAATAAATATTACTTTACTTTGACTGCTGTTTCTCTGCCGCTGTCGATCAAACGATGCTGTGTAACTTTGAAATTCTCAGCAAACCTTTTCAGTATGGCCATTTTCACTTGTTGCCATTAATTTCTTTTGGTAATACATCGTTCGTGCAATTTTGGCTGGATACTCAAAATTTTGGCAAATCTTGTGAAGAGAACCCCAGAAAAATTGAATATGTTTTAAATTTATACGTTTATAGTTGATTTTGTTTTTAAGTGTTTTCCCATGACAATTATATGTAAATTATAGGTCCATAGCTAGGAATTTATTATAAAATTTGTATTTTATTATATGCACAAATTTAATATATGTATGTATGTACTAAAGCTTTACTTGGACCACACCTCTTGCAATAGAATTTATAATTGCATGATTAGGGGGATAGCTACGTTAAAATAAGCATAGCAGCGTTTGCCAACAACTTTGATATTTCGCAATTGGTGTCAGCAAGTCGGACTTTCTTCAAAAGTCACGTACACCAAAATTGAGTGAAAGTGAATACTCACTAGAACATAGTGAGAATAGAATTTAAGAAAAGCTTGCAACGAAGGTTTCTTAATACCTTTCGTTGCAATTTAAAAGATTGTAGTTTAACCAACCTCAAGTGGAGGTACTAAAATAGTAAAAGTGTCTTTTCAACTCTAAAATTAATAAAACTGTCTTTTCATCTCTAAAAATAAAAAGGTGTCTTTTGATTAATTAAATTGTAAAATAAATAAATGTAAAATAAATCAACTCTAACTTTACAACATTTGGCGCAGCCGGTACGTCGGTACCAACCTCTCAAGAATCGTGAGTTGGAAGGAGGACGTAGAACGAAGGGATGAGGACAAAGGACGTAAAAAACCCAAATAGAAAATGGTGAGTTTTTAAAGTTTTGAATAAAAAAAAATCAATGAAAAATAAAATATATAAAATTAAAAAAACACTGAGATTCCAAACCACGGACCCTCCAGTGCATAATAGAAATATTAATTTAAAATAATACGGAAAGTAAATAAAAAAAAGTACTACGAAATATTACTTAAAATAAAATAATATATAATAAAAATTTGACAATAAATAAAAGAAAATACACACTGTGAATCCGAAATCCGGATCCTCCAGTGTATAATAAAATAACTCATACTATTAGTACCCAGTGATTCGTTCTGTCGTAATTACGAACTATTTCAGAACTATACGTGAGACAACTCTGATAAATGTGTGCGAGGTTGGTTCCGATTTCGAAATTAAATAGTAGTGAAATCAGACTAAAGGAAACACAGAGTTCTTTCCTATATTTCTGAACTGTGCCTGAAAGAAAAAATCTCAAAACAAAGAGAGCAAAACTGAAAATATTTTAAAATCAGCCAATCAAAATTGATAAAATATTTTGAAACCAGCCAATCAAAAACGATGTGAAGCAAATCTGATGACATATTTGTTTCTGAATGGGACAGAATATTAAAGGAAGCTCTGAAGTAAAGCTGATTCAAAAGAAACTTAATGACAATAAAAACGAAGGAATTTTTGTGTTAATAACAAATTAAATTATTTTATAACAATAAAGAACAATATTAACATATAAATGGTTATTTTAAAATGCGTACAATGTTTAAAATTATAGATTTAACTAATTAAAGTGTTTTATAATCATATGGAGCAATATTAACATTAATTAGTTAATTAAACTTGTATATGCGGAAGTTTTAACAAATTAATGAATTTTATAATTATAAAGAACAATATTTATATGCATTAGTTAATTGAACTTATAGATGCAGATGTTTTTAACAAATTAAAGTGTTTTATAATAATAAGGAACAAAATTAACATGCACTAGTTAAACAATAGTACATTAAACAATATACATTAACAAAAATTTACAATGCGAATTATGATGGGACTCCTGATGGTGCGACTGCTGATGACGATGCTACTGGTGACTGCTGATGATGATGCGACTGCTGATGGTGAGACTTCTGATGATGCGACTGCTTCTGATGGTGACGATAATGCGTCTAAGTCTATGATCCGACTGCTGATGATGATGCGGAAGCTGATGAGGTATCTGATGATAATAAGACTGCTGTTGAGATGCTGTTGATGAGAGTGATCGAGATATCTTAGTGCCCATCTGTAAGTTTTTCAGTGAAAAGTATAGCTCATAAAAAGCGTTTAAAACTCACCTTGTTAACACTCGGTTGCGCATATTCAAAATAGACTTGCGAGTCTTTAAACAAAAATCAGTGGTCACCTTCTGCCATAGCGCAATGCGACCTGCTGTAATCATCAGGGCAAACAATCTTAATAATTTGTATCTAAAAAAAATAATAGTAAATAAAATATATTTAAAGCGGGATTTGTGATAAAGTTGCGGTAATTATTCTATAAATTTATGGGTTGATTCTAGAAATGGTGTCAATTTTTTGAACTTCTTCTTGTTGGTATTAATACTTTAATTGTAATTAAATTTTTTGGTGTATCGAAAGGTGTATACTGTCAATTATTTTACTTAATTTGAAACGACATTTATGGAACCAATGCCACAAATATATAGAAGAATTGCTGAAATTGCACTGCACAAAATAACTGCACAGAGAAAAATATTTGTAGTAATATTTATTATGTGCATAATTAAAGAAATTAATCATTAATTATAAAAACTCAATTATGTTCATGATTATAATAACTACGTGCTAAATTGAACTATCAAAATGAACTATCAATTATATACAAGATTTATAAATATTTTTGGAATTCCGATTATCTTTTAACAAATAAAAACCATTTATTTTGAATATTTTTAATTATTTATGAAAAGGAAAATTTGCTGAAGTGGATAAACTAATCTAGCAGCATGTACTGATGTTGCAACGTGTAGATGCGTTTCTAAAATTAAGGGATTGACTGTTGATGTGGGGGTGATGGTTGGAGCTATGCTTTTAGTGATCGAGACTTTTCATTCATTAGATAGACAATCAAATTTGGTGCAGGCGATATTGTAGCTTCCAAAGTAGAAATTTGGGTAGGGCCATGGTCATGAACTGATCGGGTTATGACGAGGATCAAACGAGGTAACAAATCATGGGCACGATATGCTTGTAACGCAGTGCCCTGATCATGTACTCACCTCAGGCCATTATCATGCATTGATCGTTTAATTCCCCATTTCATTATTTAAAATAGTTTATATATACTGCTGCTGTTTATTATTACTCTCCACATAATTTAATGATTTTTAGTAAATGGATTTAATATTTAAAACTGCATATGATAAAATGATCATTTATCATAATAATCATAATATCATAATAAAAATATGTTCAAAATAATGTTAAGCTAATTCTGATAGTTTCCGTTTAATAAAAAATAAAAATGGTATTCTCATTATATCCCGATCATTTCCCGCTAGAAATTTCCTTATAAGAAACAACTAATGTAGCTATGATCGGGGCCATTGAGTGTTTAGATAATGGTAACACTGCTATGGCGAACATGATAAGAGCATGACAAGGCAATTATCATGTTTGCTCTATAGGGATTACCCGATAAAAATCCGATCATTTCCCGATGGTGCATCGGGCAAAATTCTAGTAGGGTTAGGATATAGGCTATTCAGAAGTATGATGATGACGCTGTTGACAATTTAATAAAGATGGGGTGGATGGATTGGGTGTGATTGGTGCAGCGACATCAGCAGCGTTCTTTGACCATACATTTGACCATGCTCTAAAATTAAAAATTATTAATATAAAGCTTTAAGAAATAAGCAAAAGAAAAACTTACGGATACCAACCAATTTTTCAGTAGTCGAGTCTGCATGAAAGTTGTGAGTAAAAATGATGCGACTACTTATGTTAAGACAGCTCTAATGATGATGAATCGGATCTGCCAGCTGCATATTTAAAAAGTTAGATTAATAAAAGATAACATATAAATAATATAAAGAAAAATTAAAACAACATAAAAAAAAGGGAAACGTTAATAGGGTATCAACAGCAACAGTGAAAAACATAACGAGAACCAAAAACAAATTGCGTAAGTGGACCAGAAATGAAAACCCATTTCACAAGCATATAATACTTACTATTACGAATTTTCGCAATATCTTGTTTTCGTTACCGGTCGTGTGCATAATTAAAAAATATCATGCATATAGCATTGAACTTGTCTTGCGTTTTAAATATATGTAGAAAACATTCTGAAAATAATAGTTCATAAAAAAAATAATAAGTACGTTTTGAAGCTCTTTAACTATTTACTTTTGAGTATTTCAGTAAATTTGAAATATATCACCGGTTCACGGGTAATGCCTTTTCGCCCCTTCCAAACAAAATCGTTGGCAGCGTTGTCTGTAAGCGTGCTGCCCCACACTCTTGTAACACATTGCATGTCACCTTTATTCATAATACTATACAAGTATTCTGTCTCCTCATTAGCCATCAATTTCATTTCAAATTCTTTAAATTCAAAAGAAGTTTGAAAAGGTTTTTCCAATATATTCACTAATTTTTTGACATCATTTCTTTCTGCACGTAGAGATTCCAGTTCTTTTTGAATTTGTATACAATGCGATGTTATATTTTTTATTCCATGCACCAAAAACTTGTTAATGTTTATCGAGATTTCCTTCGAATTAGCTGGAGGAGCTCTGGAGAAACATGTAGGCGAATCTGAACGGATGACGTGTTGAGAATGAGCCGTTGCTGCAGGAATAATGTGCACGTCATCTTTTTGCGATTGTGACGACATTACCGTAGGAGTCAAGCGAATTAATGGTGCTGGTGAGCGTATCTCGACACTATGTTGCGAATGTGACGGTGTTATCACAGGATTAATACGAAAGTCATTTTTTGATTGCGTCGGGGTTGACGCAGGAGCTATGCGCACTATTTTAGCCCATTGATGTGTAGATATGTCTTTAGAGAATTGTGCTGGTGAACATATGTCCACATTATTTTGCGAATGCGACGGTGTTATTACAGGAGTAATGCGAAAGTCACGGGACGGGGTTACCGCAGGAGCAATGCGGACTATTTAAGCCCATTTATGAGGAGCAGAATGTTGCTCCATAGACGTGGTGCTGTGGAAAGCAGGCGTTTTATCCCATGTATTGGCTTAAACTCGTGGTCTGAAATCATTTCCTCATAGTCCAAAGGCTGCGATTCGTCGATAGACATTATCTAAGCGCAATGAATTAGAGGCTTAAAGTTATATTATATTTCATACACATAAATAAAAAACTGTGTAAATAAACAAAAAAGTTAAACAATGCCATAAATTTTTAATTGAAACTCAGCTGACGTAGCTTTTAATTGTATTGAATTAAATATACGTAATAATGAGAAATCGTAAATTGAAGAAAATTTAAACAACTTTTTATGTTATATTGATAAATTTTCATTATTTCAAAACAGATGGCGCCCTTATGTTTTTGAGCAACAAACATTTTATATGTAACCAGAGATAGAGAAACGTTTTATTTCCTGCATTTATTTTATTATTTTGAGAGATTGCGAAAAAATATAAACGTGGTAGTGGCTACAATTCTTTCATATGAATAATTTTCATACCACATCCATTTTTAGTGTTCTTATGTTCAATTACAACCCCTGATTTCAGCAGAATTCAAAAATCTGTAAATAAAATAGCTGGAGGCGACATAAATTTGAAATTCAATAGAAGTTCAACATTTGCAACACGTGTAAAAAGCCATACAGCATTTTTTCATGTTCAAAATGCTAACATAAAGGCGAGACACATCATGGACGACGAGAATTTGAACTAGTCGATTCTTTGACTCGAACAAATTAACACTTCAGATCCAGAATTTATAGTGATCATCATATTACAATGGATCAATTATGTTGGAGAAGTTGGATATAGACATGGTAAAAAATCTTTCTATTGAGTACATGCATGCAGTATGCCTAGGTATGCCTGGTTTTACGACACATATTTGATAGTTCGAAGTATACACACTTTTTGAAACTGATTAGAATACTTTTATGTAAGGAGCACACAAAACAAAATTCTGATTTTGCTCAAAATTTGCTAAAATTTTTTGTGAGTGGTAGTTCTGAACTTTATGCGCAATCATTTCTCACATACAATTTTCACTCTATAACACATTTGACTCTGGAAGCAAAAATATATGATTCTTTGTAGGAAGTAAGCGCGTTGAAGTTTGAAAATAATTTGCAGGAACTAAAAACGTGCCTCAAAATGGAACAAAAGTTGCAACGCAAGTCTGCAATAGAGTTTCAGGGCGAACAAAATTGAGCAAAAAAAGCAACGTTATGCCAATTTTTAATAAAACAAACATATCCATATAAAATATGAAATTCAATAGAAGTTCAACATTTGCAACACGTGTAAAAAGCCATACAGCATTTTTTCATGTTCAAAATCCTAACATAAAGGCGAGACACATCATGGACGACGAGAATTTGAACTAGTCGATTCTTTGACTCGAACAAATTAACGCTTCAGATCCAGAATTTATAGTGATCATCATATTACAATGGATCAATTATGTTGGAGAAGTTGGATATAGACATGGTAAAAAATCTTTCTATTGAGTACATGCAAGCAGTATGCCTAGGTATGCCTGGTTTTACGACACATATTTGATAGTTCGAAGTATACACACTTTTTGAAACTGATTAGAATACTTTTATGTAAGGAGCACACAAAACAAAATTCTGATTTTGCTCAAAATTTGCTAAAATTTTTTGTGAGTGGTAGTTCTGAACTTTATGCGCAATCATTTCTCACATACAATTTTCACTCTATAACACATTTGACTCAGGAAGCAAAAATATATGATTCTTTGTAGGAAGTAAGCGCGTTAAAGTTTGAAAATAATTTGCAGGAACTAAAAAAGTGCCTCAAAATGGAACAAAAGTTGCAACGCAAGTCTGCAATAGAGTTTCAGGGCGAACAAAATTGAGCAAAAAAAGCAACGTTATTCCAATTTTTAATAAAACAAACATATCCATATAAAATATGAAATTGTCCAGTGTGGACAACTTAATATTTAAAAAAAAAAATCAAAAAACTAATACATTTTTTTCAAAATCCAATTTCCTCCAAACTTCTGAATATACAATTTTCGAATCACATTGATAAAGAAGTTATAAATAATATCATTGAACTAAATGAATAAATGATTGTATATTCATATGAAGACAGTTCTTTGTACTTCATACCTTTAATTCATTTAGGTTATAATATAAATAAAATAAATAAATATAACCTCAATGAATTAAAGGTATGAAGTAAAAAGAACTGTCTTCATATGTATATACAATCATTTTTTCATTTAGTTCAATGATATTATGTATGAATATATCATCAGACAAATCAATTTGATTCGAAAATTGTATATTCAGAAGTTTGGAGGAAATTGGATTTTGAAAAAAATGTATGAGTTTTTTGACTTTACGACTTTTTATATTTAGTTGTCCACACTCTTCAGAAAATTCGAATATTTTAAAAATATCGGTGCCTATAGCAGGGTATTTTATGGACAATTTCATATTTTTTATGGATATGTTTGTTTTATTAAAAATTGGCATAACGTTGCTTTTTTTGCTCAATTTTGTTCGCTCCGAAACTCTATTGTAGACTTGCGTTGCTACTTTTGTTCCATTTTTGAGGCATTTCTTTAGTTCCTGCAAATAATTTTCAAACTTAAACGCGCTAACTTCCTCCAAAGAGCCATATATTTTTACTTCCTGAGCCAAATGTGTTAAAGAGTGGAAATTGTATGTGAGAAATGATTGCGCATAAAGTTCAGAAGTATCACTCACAAAAGAATTTAGCAAATTTTGAGCAAAGTCAGAATTTTGTTTTGTGTGCTCCTTACACAAAAGTATTCTAATTGCCAAACTCAGTTTCAAAAAATGTGTATACTTCGAACTATCAAGTATGTCTCGTAAAACATACGGACCAGTATACAGCAAAAATTGCCGGAGTTCAGTGGCTTTCCATCTTTCGAGCTCACTGGTGTCTCTTGGCTTTCGTGCAAATGCAGAAGACGTTTGTTTGGACAACAAGTTCATTCTTCTGTTAAGCTCTTTTATTTTTGCTGCATTTAGTAGACAGTTCAAAGCACCCTTTCCTTTGTTACTCCTTGTCCAACAGAGCAACAAAGTCTTCATGACTCCTAGACATACTGCATGCATGTAGTCAATAGGAAAGTTTTTGATCATGTCTATATCCAACTTCTCCAACGTAATAGGGTCCATTGTAATATGATGATCACTATTAATTCTTGTTCATTTGTTCGAGGCAAAGAATCGACTAGTTTAAATACTCGTCGTCCATGATTTGTCTCGCCTTTTTGTTCGCATTTTGAACATGAAAAAAATCCTGTATGGCTTTTTACATGTGTTGCAAATGCTCTTGCCGGTGCATCGAAAATGAATGCTCTTAGCCGGATACTAATCTTTTTTGACTCAATTACGAGTCCATTAGTACATAGTTCTTTCAATTCCTGCACGAATTCTCTTAAATAATTATCACAATTTATAGGTTTTTCATATCCGGAATATACACCATCCAAAAAACCATCACCACTTCCAACCACATTCGCTAAAATAGGCCATATTTGGCTTTTGGAACTTTTTGCCAGCGGTAACCCATCCACATTAAAATCTATTTCTATAACTTCACTGTAATGGTAATTTTTTTGAAGGAAGTCAATTAAGCCACGATGCAAACCATAATGCACATATTCTCCGCTGTCCATATCAACAACGGGAGCTTTTATAGGAGTCTCCTTTATTGTTTTACTTGTTTTTGGAAAGTTTAAATTTGGTGCGCAGTTTCCCAAAATTTTTAGGAGCTTATTTAAAGCTCTTGAGGTTATATAATTTTAAATCGCCCATTCTGCAATTAATTCGCTTGGAGTTTTTATATTTATGGGCGACTGTTCATTATCGGAATTCTTATTTTCATCATTATCGACTTCTTCGTCATCTTCATCACTGTCATCCCAATCATCCGTATCGCTTGTATATAACCAATCTGTTTCAGTATGCTCATCATCAATTGATGAGTCGTTCCATGACATATTCATATCAAAACATCAATTGAAATAGTTGCCGGCGGGGCTTCTATGGTTAGGTTGTCAATTTCATTAATACAACTACCATCATACAGAAGTGAATGCTCTAAAATAGCATCAGCCGCAGCACGAACTGCTTTACTTCTCCTCATTTTATATATAAATTAAACCGAAGTAGAAGACGCAAAATTGCTGAAACTGATTTTACACAAATTATCAAAAATTATGAATTACAATACAAACAAAAAAATGTAATTAAAAAATTATGTATACTAAGAAAACAAGCTGTTTATGAAAGTCTTGCTGCAACTATCTGTTTAAATTTTGATATTTAGGGCTGTGATATTTCTGGAAATCGTCTTGGTTTTCTTAGTGTAGAAGTCGGTGTAATATTATTATAGGGTAGGTGCAAATTGGACTAAATTTGAACTGAATTTTATAAATTTACAGTGAACTGCAATACCTTTCGTGATATTAACAAAAAGCCGATTTAAAGTAACAAAATATTTGTTAATATACGGTCTACAACAAATATTTGTTATATTTACAAATATTTACTTAATGTAATGCAAACTCTAACACAGCAGAAAATAAAGGAATGTATCAAAGTGTCATGACGTGTCATTTTTGTAAGATTTACAAGTGAAAATAAATATTACTAATTTAAATTTTCAACACGTGATGGAATATTTTAAGTCGTAAAATTTTACGTCGAAGGCTTATTAAAAGCGATGTCGACATAAAACAAGGATACTAAATTAATTCTAAAATTGATTCCTTTTATTTCAATTACTCAAATTACTCCGCGAGTTCAAGGGAGTATCTTTTACAGGTTTTCCTTAACAATCTTCCTATTTATAAGATGAAAGACGATTTGAATACTTGGTAAATATTTTGATATTAAGGGTTGTGATAATCTGGCAAACATCTTTGTTTTCTTAGTGCATATAGGTTTGTTACTGGGTACTGTCCATTATGCAGATGGCTTCACGATGGCGTAGAAGAAGAAAAAGTGTTCCTTGAAGAGTGTGTCTCGACATTGGTACATCGAGCGTAGTTAAAATACCCATCGCAGCATATGCACAAGGAAACACTTGCCGATGTCACAAATGATGGAATTCGAGAAGCAATGCATCATAGTGAAAATGTATAATTTGTTGTGATCGGTTACAACTCGCCCAAAAAAAAAGAAATATTCACTAATTGTTTCTTTTTTATTACTTTTATTAAATCTAATTAAATTATTGAAATTAAAATTCCCATTTTATTCTGGCTTATCATCATTTTTAAATGCTCCCACAAATTTTATATAGAATTTGGGTGTCGACTACATGAAAGTCAGTCCAATAAGTCAACCATTTTGACATGAAACTACTTTTTTTGTACCTCGTCCCATAAGTGTATTTATTGTTATCTTGTGGAAAAATTCATATACCAGGCAGGTTTTCGTCAGTGAAAGGTTACATACGTTGTTACGTTACGAAATCAGCAACAAAATGCTGTAAATATATACTCTACGCTGCAAAGTGTCAGATTTTCACAATAATTATAGACAAACATTCAGGAACTATTTAATTTTATATTATACTTTGATATTATTTGAACTTTTGTACTTTTTGTAACACAATTTGTATATTCATTTATTTTACAAATGACAAAATTATTACCGATACGAACATGTTCTCTTAACAAACATCAAGACAAACTGGTAAAAAATGCATGTCACCGAGTGTCAACTTTGTATACAAGAGTCTTGCAGAGTACTTTTAATGACATTAAATTTTATTTTTTGTTTGTTTTCAAACATCAGTATGTTTAAAAGGGTACAATCAAACTTCAAACGCAAGAATACATTTATTTAAATTTAATTTAGTTTTGTTGGTCGTTTTTAAAAATCAATATGTTCAAACGATGGCAAAAGAGACATAGATAGAAAATGCTGCTTAACGTTATCAACTACGTCTGTCGATAACTTACCGAACATACGTTTATTTAAATTTAATATTATTTTCTGTTTGTTTTGAAACATATGTAGTTTTTACCAAGTAAACTGCCAAGAATTAAATTTTATGTTTTCTTTGAAACCTAATTTATGGTAAATTTGACAGATTCTGCTAGACAATATAATAATTATTACGCAAAATTAAACGTTATTACAATCTGAACAAAAATAAACTCAATTTCGATTACAAATTAATTACACTTCATTCCTAATACATGTATTGTAAATTCGTATAACTTTTTAATAACATAAAAACATTTAAAAAAAAAACTTTTCTATCCGTGTGTCTTTAAAATTTCAATATGCATGTATGGTGTTGTTCTATTTAATATGTATACAGTTAACGTTTTTAAATCTATAAAATTTGTGATTCAAAATTTAATATTGAAGCTAAAAAACTGGATCAATTAGCTTACCAAGACACTATACAAGACACACAGCGGACGCAGGACACAATGGCACACACACGCACTGATGGACGGCACCTCGAGCTGAACAGCTAAAAATCACCACGAAATCTGTAAAGAATGGTGTTGTTAATAAAAACTTCATCTATTTGAAGTTATTGACCAGTGACAATAATAATGCCACTGGCAATTTATAAAATATTAAATTTTATACAAATTAGCTTACCTGAACAAGGCGGGCGCAAGACACACGGCGGACGCAGGACACACGCACTGATGGACGGCACCTCGAGCTGAACAGCTAAAAATCACCACGAAATCTGTAAAGAATGGTGTTGTTAATAAAAACTTCATCTATTTGAAGTTATTGACCAGTGACAATAATAATGCCACTGGCAATTTATAAAATATTAAATTTAATACAAATTAGCTTACCTGAAGACACACGGCGGACGCAAGACAAATTATTGCAAATTATTCTGGACACTGCAAAAAAATGAATTATTAAATAATAATATTAATAAATATAAAATAAATTAATATTTATATATTTAATTATATTTTTTTATATAAATTAAAAATGTAAGCAATTTTTTGCTCTTACCTCGACGAATGCTGATTCTTTTTGAAAAAATGGCGCCATTTTCATTTTCGTTGAGAGATAGAAAACGAAAGCGAAAAGCGAAAAGAAAAAATCTCTCTAAATAAAATTATGTTGAAAAAAAAAAACAGTTGAACTGACACAACATGGTTGCATTTCACAGTTCAGAATACTTCGAGCTGAGCTGAGAACACACTGGGTATGTAAATTATAATTTTCATTAAATATAAAACGATAACACTATAAAATAACACAAATATATTGTTACGAAAAGAGGTAATTTGCTCCACTGTGCAAGCAATCAACAATAATAAATGAAACGCAAGACAATTCAGCGCACTAAGCCATGTGTTAGAAAGAGACGGAAGATCATTCAGCGCACTATGCAATGTGCGAGAAAGAGATGGAAGATCAGCACATTAAAACACATGAGTGCGAAGGAGATGCCAATAGCATGTGTCATTCACGAAACGAGTAGAAGGTTCTCGAAACAAGTCGAAGCTTGTCGAAACGTGTCGAACTGACGCCTGTAGTATATAAGGTCGCGCATCTGAGGCACTGTACTTCAGTTGTGATTTAATAGTGAACTAGTGCGTCTCGTGAGTGAACATTGTAAAGATAAATTGTAGTAATTCATCAGTTGATATAAGTGATTATTCTTTAAGTTGTTATTTAAATTAATAAAATTAATTAATACTAGTTGAAATAATACTAGTTAAAACCAAATATAAGTGCGTTTTTATTTTGTACACAATCCAGCGATACGAACTCATAGAACAGTTTTCCGTAGACAGAATTTTCGTAACATTGGTGTCAGAAGTGGGATTGTGATACAAAATGGTTAAATTCGAACAACTTAAAGTCGACCTGCTAAACAAAATTCTGATTTTGCTCAAAATTTGCTAAAATTTTTTGTGAGTGGTAGTTCTGAACTTTATGCGCAATCATTTCTCACATACAATTTTCACTCTATAACACATTTGACTCTGGAAGCAAAAATATATGATTCTTTGTAGGAAGTAAGCGCGTTAAAGTTTGAAAATAATTTGCAGGAACTAAAAAAGTGCCTCAAAATGGAACAAAAGTTGCAACGCAAGTCTGCAATAGAGTTTCAGGGCGAACAAAATTGAGCAAAAAAAGCAACGTTATGCCAATTTTTAATAAAACAAACATATCCATATAAAATATGAAATTGTCCAGTGTGGACAACTTAATATTTAAAAAAAAAAATCAAAAAACTAATACATTTTTTTCAAAATCCAATTTCCTCCAAACTTCTGAATATACAATTTTCGAATCACATTGATAAAGAAGTTATAAATAATATCATTGAACTAAATGAAAAAATGATTGTATATTCATATGAAGACAGTTCTTTGTACTTCATACCTTTAATTCATTTAGGTTATAATATAAATAAATAAATAAATATAACCTCAATGAATTAAAGGTATGAAGTAAAAAGAACTGTCTTCATATGTATATACAATCATTTTTTCATTTAGTTCAATGATATTATGTATGAATATATCATCAGACAAATCAATTTGATTCGAAAATTGTATATTCAGAAGTTTGGAGGAAATTGGATTTTGAAAAAAATGTATGAGTTTTTTGACTTTACGACTTTTTATATTTAGTTGTCCACACTCTTCAGAAAATTCGAATATTTTAAAAATATCGGTGCCTATAGCAAAAAATTCGTCAGGGTATTTTATGGACAATTTCATATTTTTTATGGATATGTTTGTTTTATTAAAAATTGGCATAACGTTGCTTTTTTTGCTCAATTTTGTTCGCTCCGAAACTCTATTGTAGACTTGCGTTGCTACTTTTGTTCCATTTTTGAGGCATTTCTTTAGTTCCTGCAAATAATTTTCAAACTTAAACGCGCTAACTTCCTCCAAAGAGCCATATATTTTTACTTCCTGAGCCAAATGTGTTAAAGAGTGGAAATTGTATGTGAGAAATGATTGCGCATAAAGTTCAGAAGTATCACTCACAAAAGAATTTAGCAAATTTTGAGCAAAGTCAGAATTTTGTTTTGTGTGCTCCTTACACAAAAGTATTCTAATTGCCAAACTCAGTTTCAAAAAATGTGTATACTTCGAACTATCAAGTATGTCTCGTAAAACATACGGACCAGTATACAGCAAAAATTGCCGGAGTTCAGTGGCTTTCCATCTTTCGAGCTCACTGGTGTCTCTTGGCTTTCGTGCAAATGCAGAAGACGTTTGTTTGGACAACAAGTTCATTCTTCTGTTAAGCTCTTTTATTTTTGCTGCATTTAGTAGACAGTTCAAAGCACCCTTTCCTTTGTTACTCCTTGTCCAACAGAGCAACAAAGTCTTCATGACTCCTAGACATACTGCATGCATGTAGTCAATAGGAAAGTTTTTGATCATGTCTATATCCAACTTCTCCAACATAATAGGGTCCATTGTAATATGATGATCACTATTAATTCTTGTTCATTTGTTCGAGGCAAAGAATCGACTAGTTTAAATACTCGTCGTCCATGATTTGTCTCGCCTTTTTGTTCGCATTTTGAACATGAAAAAAACCCTGTATGGCTTTTTACATGTGTTGCAAATGCTCTTGCCGGTGCATCGAAAATGAATGCTCTTAGCCGGATACTATACTTTTTTGACTCAATTACGGGTCCATTAGTACATAGTTCTTTCAATTCCTGCACGAATTCTCTTAAATAATTATCACAATTTATAGGTTTTTCATATCCGGAATATACACCGACCAAAAAACCATCACCACTTCCAACCACATTCGCTAAAATAGGCCATATTTGGCTTTTGGAACTTTTTGCCAGCGGTAACCCATCCACATTAAAATCTATTTCTATAACTTCACTGTAATGGTAATTTTTTTGAAGGAAGTCAATTAAGCCACGATGCAAACCATAATGCACATATTCTCCGCTGTCCATATCAACAACGGGAACTTTTACAGGAGTCTCCTTTATTGTTTTACTTGTTTTTGGCAAGTTTAAATTTGGTGCGCAGTTTCCCAAAATTTTTAGGAGCTTATTTAAAGCTCTTGAGGTTATATAATTTTAAATCGCCCATTCTGCAATTAATTCGCTTGGAGTTTTTATATTTATGGGCGACTGTTCATTATCGGAATTCTTATTTTCATCATTATCGACTTCTTCGTCATCTTCATCACTGTCATCCCAATCATCCGTATCGCTTGTATATAACCAATCTGTTTCAGTATGCTCATCATCAATTGATGAGTCGTTCCATGACATATTCATATCAAAACATCAATTGAAATAGTTGCCGGCGGGGCTTCTATGGTTAGGTTGTCAATTTCATTAATACAACTACCATCATACAGAAGTGAATGCTCTAAAATAGCATCAGCCGCAGCACGAACTGCTTTACTTCTCCTCATTTTATATATAAATTAAACCGAAGTAGAAGACGCAAAATTGCTGAAACTGATTTTACACAAATTATCAAAAATTATGAATTACAATACAAACAAAAAAATGTAATTAAAAAATTATGTATACTAAGAAAACAAGCTATTTATGAAAGTCTTGCTGCAACTATCTGTTTAAATTTTGATATTTAGGGCTGTGATATATCTGGAAATCGTCTTGGTTTTCTTAGTGTAGAAGTCGGTGTAATATTATTATAGGGTAGGTGCAAATTGGACTAAATTTGAACTGAATTTTATAAATTTACAGTGAACTGCAATACCTTTCGTGATATTAACAAAAAGCCGATTTAAAGTAACAAAATATTTGTTAATATACGGTCTACAACAAATATTTGTTATATTTACAAATATTTACTTAATGTAATGCAAACGCTAACACAGCAGAAAATAAAGGAATGTATCAAAGTGTCATGACGTGTCATTTTTGTAAGATTTACAAGTGAAAATAAATATTACTAATTTAAATTTTCAACACGTGATGGAATGTTTTAAGTCGTAAAATTTTACGTCGAAGGCTTATTAAAAGCGATGTCGACATAAAACAAGGATACTAAATTAATTCTAAAATTGATTCCTTTTATTTCAATTACTCAAATTACTCCGCGAGTTCAAGGGAGTATCTTTTACAGGTTTTCCTTAACAATCTTCCTATTTGTAAGATGAAAGACGATTTGAATACTTGGTAAATATTTTGATATTAAGGGTTGTGATAATCTGGCAAACATCTTTGTTTTCTTAGTGCATATAGGTTTGTTACTGGGTACTGTCCATTATGCAGATGGCTTCACGATGGCGTAGAAGAAGAAAAAGTGTTCCTTGAAGAGTGTGTCTCGACATTGGTACATCGAGCGTAGTTAAAATACCCATCGCAGCATATGCACAAGGAAACACTTGCCGATGTCACAAATGATGGAATTCGAGAAGCAATGCATCATAGTGAAAATGTATAATTTGTTGTGATCGGTTACAACTCGCCCAAAAAAAAAGAAATATTTACTAATTGTTTCTTTTTTATTACTTTTATTAAATCTAATTAAATTATTGAAATTAAAATTCCCATTTTATTCTGGCTTATCATCATTTTTAAATGCTCCCACAAATTTTATATAGAATTTGGGTGTCGACTACATGAAAGTCAGTCCAATAAGTCAACCATTTTGACATGAAACTACTTTTTTTGTACCTCGTCCCATAAGTGTATTTATTGTTATCTTGTGGAAAAATTCATATACCAGGCAGGTTTTCGTCAGTGAAAGGTTACATACGTTGTTACGTTACGAAATCAGCAACAAAATGCTGTAAATATATACTCTACGCTGCAAAGTGTCAGATTTTCACAATAATTATAGACAAACATTCAGGAACTATTTAATTTTATATTATACTTTGATATTATTTGAACTTTTGTACTTTTTGTAACACAATTTGTATATTCATTTATTTTACAAATGACAAAATTATTACCGATACGAACATGTTCTCTTAACAAACATCAAGACAAACTGGTAAAAAATGCATGTCACCGAGTGTCAACTTTGTATACAAGAGTCTTGCAGAGTACTTTTAATGACATTAAATTTTATTTTTTGTTTGTTTTCAAACATCAGTATGTTTAAAAGGGTACAATCAAACTTCAAACGCAAGAATACATTTATTTAAATTTAATTTAGTTTTGTTGGTCGTTTTTAAAAATCAATATGTTCAAACGATGGCAAAAGAGACATAGATAGAAAATGCTGCTTAACGTTATCAACTACGTCTGTCGATAACTTACCGAACATACGTTTATTTAAATTTAATATTATTTTCTGTTTGTTATGTGAAATGTATATGTAGTTTTTACCAAGTAAACTGCCAAGAATTAAAATTTTATGTTTTCGTTGAAACCTAATTTATGGTAAATTTGACAGATTCTGCTAGACAATATAATAATTATTACGCAAAATTAAACGTTATTACAATCTGAACAAAAATAAACTCAATTTCGATTACAAATTAATTACACTTCATTCCTAATACATGTATTGTAAATTCGTATAACTTTTTAATAACATAAAAACATTTTAAAAAAAAACTTTTCTATCCGTGTGTCTTTAAAATTTCAATATGCATGTATGGTGTTGTTCTATTTAATATGTTAACGTTAACGTTTTTAAATCTATAAAATTTGTGATTCAAAATTTAATATTGAAGCTAAAAAACTGAATCAATTAGCTTACCAAGACACTATACAAGACACACAGCGGACGCAGGACACAATGGCACACACACGCACTGATGGACGGCACCTCGAGCTGAACAGCTAAAAATCACCACGAAATCTGTAAAGAATGGTGTTGTTAATAAAAACTTCATCTATTTGAAGTTATTGACCAGTGACAATAATAATGCCACTGGCAATTTATAAAATATTAAATTTTATACAAATTAGCTTACCTGAACAAGGCGGGCGCAAGACACACGGCGGACGCAGGACACACGCACTGATGGACGGCACCTCGAGCTGAACAGCTAAAAATCACCACGAAATCTGTAAAGAATGGTGTTGTTAATAAAAACTTCATCTATTTGAAGTTATTGACCAGTGACAATAATAATGCCACTGGCAATTTATAAAATATTAAATTTAATACAAATTAGCTTACCTGAAGACACACGGCGGACGCAAGACAAATTATTGCAAATTATTCTGGACACTGCAAAAAAATGAATTATTAAATAATAATATTAATAAATATAAAATAAATTAATATTTATATATTTAATTATATTTTTTTATATAAATTAAAAATGTAAGCAATTTTTTGCTCTTACCTCGACGAATGCTGATTCTTTTTGAAAAAATGGCGCCATTTTCATTTTCGTTGAGAGATAGAAAACGAAAGCGAAAAGCGAAAAGAAAAAATCTCTCTAAATAAAATTATGTTGAAAAAAAAAAACAGTTGAACTGACACAACATGGTTGCATTTCACAGTTCAGAATACTTCGAGCTGAGCTGAGAACACACTGGGTATGTAAATTATAATTTTCATTAAATATAAAACGATAACACTATAAAATAACACAAATATATTGTTACGAAAAGAGGTAATTTGCTCCACTGTGCAAGCAATCAACAATAATAAATGAAACGCAAGACAATTCAGCGCACTAAGCAATGTGTTAGAAAGAGACGGAAGATCATTCAGCGCACTATGCAATGTGCGAGAAAGAGATGGAAGATCAGCACATTAAAGCACATGAGTGCGAAGGAGATGCCAATAGCATGCGTCATTTACGAAACGAGTAGAAGGTTCTCGAAACAAGTCGAAGCTTGTCGAAACGTGTCGAACTGACGCCTGTAGTATATAAGGCCGCGCATCTGAGGCACTGTACCTTAGTTGTGATTTAATAGTGAACTAGTGCGTCTCGTGAGTGAACATTGTAAAGATAAATTGTAGTAATTCATCAGTTGATATAAGTGATTATTCTTTAAGTTGTTATTTAAATTAATAAAATTAATTAATACTAGTTGAAATAATACTAGTTAAAACCAAATATAAGTGCGTTTTTATTTTGTACACAATCCAGCGATACGAACTCATAGAACAGTTTTCCGTAGACTGAATTTTCGTAACATTGGTGTCAGAAGTGGGATTGTGATACAAAATGGTTAAATTCGAACAACTTAAAGTCGACCAGCTAAACAAAATTCTGATTTTGCTCAAAATTTGCTAAAATTTTTTGTGAGTGGTAGTTCTGAACTTTATGCGCAATCATTTCTCACATACAATTTTCACTCTATAACACATTTGACTCTGGAAGCAAAAATATATGATTCTTTGTAGGAAGTTAGCGCGTTAAAGTTTGAAAATAATTTGCAGGAACTAAAAAAGTGCCTCAAAATGGAACAAAAGTTGCAACGCAAGTCTGCAATAGAGTTTCAGGGCGAACAAAATTGAGCAAAAAAAGCAACGTTATGCCAATTTTTAATAAAACAAACATATCCATATAAAATATGAAATTGTCCAGTGTGGACAACTTAATATTTAAAAAAAAAAAATCAAAAAACTAATACATTTTTTTCAAAATCCAATTTCCTCCAAACTTCTGAATATACAATTTTCGAATCACATTGATAAAGAAGTTATAAATAATATCATTGAACTAAATGAAAAAATGATTGTATATTCATATGAAGACAGTTCTTTGTACTTCATACCTTTAATTCATTTAGGTTATAATATAAATAAATAAATAAATATAACCTCAATGAATTAAAGGTATGAAGTAAAAAGAACTGTCTTCATATGTATATACAATCATTTTTTCATTTAGTTCAATGATATTATGTATGAATATATCATCAGACAAATCAATTTGATTCGAAAATTGTATATTCAGAAGTTTGGAGGAAATTGGATTTTGAAAAAAATGTATGAGTTTTTTGACTTTACGACTTTTTATATTTAGTTGTCCACACTCTTCAGAAAATTCGAATATTTTAAAAATATCGGTGCCTATAGCAAAAAATTCGTCAGGGTATTTTATGGACAATTTCATATTTTTTATGGATATGTTTGTTTTATTAAAAATTGGCATAACGTTGCTTTTTTTGCTCAATTTTGTTCGCTCCGAAACTCTATTGTAGACTTGCGTTGCTACTTTTGTTCCATTTTTGAGGCATTTCTTTAGTTCCTGCAAATAATTTTCAAACTTAAACGCGCTAACTTCCTCCAAAGAGCCATATATTTTTACTTCCTGAGCCAAATGTGTTAAAGAGTGGAAATTGTATGTGAGAAATGATTGCGCATAAAGTTCAGAAGTATCACTCACAAAAGAATTTAGCAAATTTTGAGCAAAGTCAGAATTTTGTTTTGTGTGCTCCTTACACAAAAGTATTCTAATTGCCAAACTCAGTTTCAAAAAATGTGTATACTTCGAACTATCAAGTATGTCTCGTAAAACATACGGACCAGTATACAGCAAAAATTGCCGGAGTTCAGTGGCTTTCCATCTTTCGAGCTCACTGGTGTCTCTTGGCTTTCGTGCAAATGCAGAAGACGTTTGTTTGGACAACAAGTTCATTCTTCTGTTAAGCTCTTTTATTTTTGCTGCATTTAGTAGACAGTTCAAAGCACCCTTTCCTTTGTTACTCCTTGTCCAACAGAGCAACAAAGTCTTCATGACTCCTAGACATACTGCATGCATGTAGTCAATAGGAAAGTTTTTGATCATGTCTATATCCAACTTCTCCAACATAATAGGGTCCATTGTAATATGATGATCACTATTAATTCTTGTTCATTTGTTCGAGGCAAAGAATCGACTAGTTTAAATACTCGTCGTCCATGATTTGTCTCGCCTTTTTGTTCGCATTTTGAACATGAAAAAAACCCTGTATGGCTTTTTACATGTGTTGCAAATGCTCTTGCCGGTGCATCGAAAATGAATGCTCTTAGCCGGATACTATACTTTTTTGACTCAATTACGGGTCCATTAGTACATAGTTCTTTCAATTCCTGCACGAATTCTCTTAAATAATTATCACAATTTATAGGTTTTTCATATCCGGAATATACACCGACCAAAAAACCATCACCACTTCCAACCACATTCGCTAAAATAGGCCATATTTGGCTTTTGGAACTTTTTGCCAGCGGTAACCCATCCACATTAAAATCTATTTCTATAACTTCACTGTAATGGTAATTTTTTTGAAGGAAGTCAATTAAGCCACGATGCAAACCATAATGCACATATTCTCCGCTGTCCATATCAACAACGGGAACTTTTACAGGAGTCTCCTTTATTGTTTTACTTGTTTTTGGCAAGTTTAAATTTGGTGCGCAGTTTCCCAAAATTTTTAGGAGCTTATTTAAAGCTCTTGAGGTTATATAATTTTAAATCGCCCATTCTGCAATTAATTCGCTTGGAGTTTTTATATTTATGGGCGACTGTTCATTATCGGAATTCTTATTTTCATCATTATCGACTTCTTCGTCATCTTCATCACTGTCATCCCAATCATCCGTATCGCTTGTATATAACCAATCTGTTTCAGTATGCTCATCATCAATTGATGAGTCGTTCCATGACATATTCATATCAAAACATCAATTGAAATAGTTGCCGGCGGGGCTTCTATGGTTAGGTTGTCAATTTCATTAATACAACTACCATCATACAGAAGTGAATGCTCTAAAATAGCATCAGCCGCAGCATGAACTGCTTTACTTCTCCTCATTTTATATATAAATTAAACCGAAGTAGAAGACGCAAAATTGCTGAAACTGATTTTACACAAATTATCAAAAATTATGAATTACAATACAAACAAAAAAATGTAATTAAACCAGTTGGGAAGGTTAGATCACATGGGAAATTTTAAAGTAGGTGTAATTATGATAGTTAGGATTATCAAAATTATAGTCGGTCTAAGCCGACTATAAATACCCTACACATATGTGTGGTTACCATTCAAAGTGATATATAGGTCACCAGGGTATACGAATCCTGAAAATAACTACAAACATTCAATCGCTGAAGAATTTCCATTCATTTGATACCCATATTTACAAATGGGTAGGTGTACCGAATTTCGATTTTTTTTTTGTGAACCACAAGTCTTTTCGCCGGAAAACATTATTATCATGTATTTGAGCATGATGTCAATATATATTAGACCAACAAAGTTTACCTAAGCACGTATACATAAAAATTGATCTTTATATGTACATTTTATATGTGGTATTTGAACATAAGTGGTCGGATCATAGGTCACCATGGACCGATCTCGCCAATTTTTTCGCACATACAGCGTAGGTATATTAGTAATCTAAGTTATAAGTTTCATTTATCTAGCTCTTCAATTTTAAAAGTCTTAGGGATTTCAACAGACAGACAGACAGACGGACAGACAGACGGACAGACAGACAGACAGACGGACAGACAGACGGACATCGCTAAATCGACTCAGGAGGTCATGCTGATCAAGAATATATATACTTTTCCATACCGGAGATGCTTTCTTCTGGGTGTTACAAACGGCGTACCAAACTGAATATACCCTTTCACTCTTAGTGTAGGGTATAAAAAGTGTTCCTTGAAGAGTGTGTCTCGACATTGGTACATCGAGCGTAGTTAAAATACCCATCGCAGCATATGCACAAGGAAACACTTGCCGATGTCACAAATGATGGAATTCGAGAAGCAATGCATCATAGTGAAAATGTATAATTTGTTGTGATCGGTTACAACTCGCCCAAAAAAAAAAGAAATATTTACTAATTGTTTCTTTTTTATTACTTTTATTAAATCTAATTAAATTATTGAAATTAAAATTCCCATTTTATTCTGGCTTATCATCATTTTTAAATGCTCCCACAAATTTTATATAGAATTTGGGTGTCGACTACATGAAAGTCAGTTAAATAAGTCAACCATTTTGACATGAAACTACTTTTTTTGTACCTCGTCCCATAAGTGTATTTATTGTTATCTTGTGGAAAAATTCATATACCAGGCAGGTTTTCGTCAGTGAAAGGTTACATACGTTGTTACGTTACGAAATCAGCAACAAAATGCTGTAAATATATACTCTACGCTGCAAAGTGTCAGATTTTCACAATAATTATAGACAAACATTCAGGAACTATTTAATTTTATATTATACTTTGATATTATTTGAACTTTTGTACTTTTTGTAACACAATTTGTATATTCATTTATTTTACAAATGACAAAATTATTACCGATACGAACATGTTCTCTTAACAAACATCAAGACAAACTGGTAAAAAATGCATGTCACCGAGTGTCAACTTTGTATACAAGAGTCTTGCAGAGTACTTTTAATGACATTAAATTTTATTTTTTGTTTGTTTTCAAACATCAGTATGTTTAAAAGGGTACAATCAAACTTCAAACGCAAGAATACATTTATTTAAATTTAATTTAGTTTTGTTGGTCGTTTTTAAAAATCAATATGTTCAAACGATGGCAAAAGAGACATAGATAGAAAATGCTGCTTAACGTTATCAACTACGTCTGTCCATAACTTACCGAACATACGTTTATTTAAATTTAATATTATTTTCTGTTTGTTTTGAAATATATGTAGTTTTTACCAAGTAAACTGCCAAGAATTAAAATTTTATGTTTTCTTTGAAACATAATTTATGGTAAATTTGACAGATTCTGCTAGACAATATAATAATTATTACGCAAAATTAAACGTTATTACAATCTGAACAAAAATAAACTCAATTTCGATTACAAATTAATTACACTTCATTCCTAATACATGTATTGTAAATTCGTATAACTTTTTAATAACATAAAAACATTTTTAAAAAAAACTTTTCTATCCGTGTGTCTTTAAAATTTCAATATGCATGTATGGTGTTGTTCTATTTAATATGTTAACGTTAACGTTTTTAAATCTATAAAATTTGTGATTCAAAATTTAATATTGAAGCTAAAAAACTGAATCAATTAGCTTACCAAGACACTATACAAGACACACAGCGGACGCAGGACACAATGGCACACACACGCACTGATGGACGGCACCTCGAGCTGAACAGCTAAAAATCACCACGAAATCTGTAAAGAATGGTGTTGTTAATAAAAACTTCATCTATTTGAAGTTATTGACCAGTGACAATAATAATGCCACTGGCAATTTATAAAATATTAAATTTTATACAAATTAGCTTACCTGAACAAGGCGGGCGCAAGACACACGGCGGACGCAGGACACACGCACTGATGGACGGCACCTCGAGCTGAACAGCTAAAAATCACCACGAAATCTGTAAAGAATGGTGTTGTTAATAAAAACTTCATCTATTTGAAGTTATTGACCAGTGACAATAATAATGCCACTGGCAATTTATAAAATATTAAATTTAATACAAATTAGCTTACCTGAAGACACACGGCGAACGCAAGACAAATTATTGCAAATTATTCTGGACACTGCAAAAAATGAATTATTAAATAATAATATTAATAAATATAAAATAAATTAATATTTATATATTTAATTATATTTTTTTATATAAATTAAAAATGTAAGCAATTTTTTGCTCTTACCTCGACGAATGCTGATTCTTTTTGAAAAAATGGCGCCATTTTCATGTTCGTTGAGAGATAGAAAACGAAAGCGAAAAGCGAAAAGAAAAAATCTCTCTAAATAAAATTATGTTGAAAAAAAAAAACAGTTGAACTGACACAACATGGTTGCATTTCACAGTTCAGAATACTTCGAGCTGAGCTGAGAACACACTGGGTATGTAAATTATAATTTTCATTAAATATAAAACGATAACACTATAAAATAACACAAATATATTGTTACGAAAAGAGGTAATTTGCTCCACTGTGCAAGCAATCAACAATAATAAATGAAACGCATAACAATTCAGCGCACTAAGCAATGTGTTAGAAAGAGACGGAAGATCATTCAGCGCACTATGCAATGTGCGAGAAAGAGATGGAAGATCAGCACATTAAAGCACATGAGTGCGAAGGAGATGCCAATAGCATGCGTCATTTACGAAACGAGTAGAAGGTTCTCGAAACAAGTCGAAGCTTGTCGAAACGTGTCGAACTGACGCCTGTAGTATATAAGGCCGCGCATCTGAGGCACTGTACCTTAGTTGTGATTTAATAGTGAACTAGTGCGTCTCGTGAGTGAACATTGTAAAGATAAATTGTAGTAATTCATCAGTTGATATAAGTGATTATTCTTTAAGTTGTTATTTAAATTAATAAAATTAATTAATACTAGTTGAAATAATACTAGTTAAAACCAAATATAAGTGCGTTTTTATTTTGTACACAATCCAGCGATACGAACTCATAGAACAGTTTTCCGTAGACTGAATTTTCGTAACATTGGTGTCAGAAGTGGGATTGTGATACAAAATGGTTAAATTCGAACAACTTAAAGTCGACCAGCTAAACAAAATTCTGATTTTGCTCAAAATTTGCTAAAATTTTTTGTGAGTGGTAGTTCTGAACTTTATGCGCAATCATTTCTCACATACAATTTTCACTCTATAACACATTTGACTCTGGAAGCAAAAATATATGATTCTTTGTAGGAAGTTAGCGCGTTAAAGTTTGAAAATAATTTGCAGGAACTAAAAAAGTGCCTCAAAATGGAACAAAAGTTGCAACGCAAGTCTGCAATAGAGTTTCAGGGCGAACAAAATTGAGCAAAAAAAGCAACGTTATGCCAATTTTTAATAAAACAAACATATCCATATAAAATATGAAATTGTCCAGTGTGGACAACTTAATATTTAAAAAAAAAAAATCAAAAAACTATTACATTTTTTTCAAAATCCAATTTCCTCCAAACTTCTGAATATACAATTTTCGAATCACATTGATAAAGAAGTTATAAATAATATCATTGAACTAAATGAAAAAATGATTGTATATTCATATGAAGACAGTTCTTTGTACTTCATACCTTTAATTCATTTAGGTTATAATATAAATAAAATAAATAAATATAACCTCAATGAATTAAAGGTATGAAGTAAAAAGAACTGTCTTCATATGTATATACAATCATTTTTTCATTTAGTTCAATGATATTATTTATAACTTCTTTATCAATGTGATTCGAAAATTGTATATTCAGAAGTTTGGAGGAAATTGGATTTTGAAAAAAATGTAATAGTTTTTTGATTTTTTTTTTTTAAATATTAAGTTGTCCACACTGGACAATTTCATTTCATTTGGACAACAAGTTCATTCTTCTGTTAAGCTCTTTTATTTTTGCTGCATTTAGTAGACAGTTCAAAGCACCCTTTCCTTTGTTACTCCTTGTCCAACAGAGCAACAAAGTCTTCATGACTCCTAGACATACTGCATGCATGTAGTCAATAGGAAAGTTTTTGATCATGTCTATATCCAACTTCTCCAACATAATAGGGTCCATTGTAATATGATGATCACTATTAATTCTTGTTCATTTGTTCGAGGCAAAGAATCGACTAGTTTAAATACTCGTCGTCCATGATTTGTCTCGCCTTTTTGTTCGCATTTTGAACATGAAAAAAACCCCGTATGGCTTTTTACATGTGTTGCAAATGCTCTTGCCGGTGCATCGAAAATGAATGCTCTTAGCCGGATACTATACTTTTTTGACTCAATTACGGGTCCATTAGTACATAGTTCTTTCAATTCCTGCACGAATTCTCTTAAATAATTATCACAATTTATAGGTTTTTCATATCCGGAATATACACCGACCAAAAAACCATCACCACTTCCAACCACATTCGCTAAAATAGGCCATATTTGGCTTTTGGAACTTTTTGCCAGCGGTAACCCATCCACATTAAAATCTATTTCTATAACTTCACTGTAATGGTAATTTTTTTGAAGGAAGTCAATTAAGCCACGATGCAAACCATAATGCACATATTCTCCGCTGTCCATATCAACAACGGGAACTTTTACAGGAGTCTCCTTTATTGTTTTACTTGTTTTTGGCAAGTTTAAATTTGGTGCGCAGTTTCCCAAAATTTTTAGGAGCTTATTTAAAGCTCTTGAGGTTATATAATTTTAAATCGCCCATTCTGCAATTAATTCGCTTGGAGTTTTTATATTTATGGGCGACTGTTCATTATCGGAATTCTTATTTTCATCATTATCGACTTCTTCGTCATCTTCATCACTGTCATCCCAATCATCCGTATCGCTTGTATATAACCAATCTGTTTCAGTATGCTCATCATCAATTGATGAGTCGTTCCATGACATATTCATATCAAAACATCAATTGAAATAGTTGCCGGCGGGGCTTCTATGGTTAGGTTGTCAATTTCATTAATACAACTACCATCATACAGAAGTGAATGCTCTAAAATAGCATCAGCCGCAGCATGAACTGCTTTACTTCTCCTCATTTTATATATAAATTAAACCGAAGTAGAAGACGCAAAATTGCTGAAACTGATTTTACACAAATTATCAAAAATTATGAATTACAATACAAACAAAAAAATGTAATTAAACCAGTTGGGAAGGTTAGATCACATGGGAAATTTTAAAGTAGGTGTAATTATGATAGTTAGGATTATCAAAATTATAGTCGGTCTAAGCCGACTATAAATACCCTACACATATGTGTGGTTACCATTCAAAGTGATATATAGGTCACCAGGGTATACGAATCCTGAAAATAACTACAAACATTCAATCGCTGAAGAATTTCCATTCATTTGATACCCATATTTACAAATGGGTAGGTGTACCGAATTTCGATTTTTTTTTTGTGAACCACAAGTCTTTTCGCCGGAAAACATTATTATCATGTATTTGAGCATGATGTCAATATATATTAGACCAACAAAGTTTACCTAAGCACGTATACATAAAAATTGATCTTTATATGTACATTTTATATGTGGTATTTGAACATAAGTGGTCGGATCATAGGTCACCATGGACCGATCTCGCCAATTTTTTCGCACATACAGCGTAGGTATATTAGTAATCTAAGTTATAAGTTTCATTTATCTAGCTCTTCAATTTTAAAAGTCTTAGGGATTTCAACAGACAGACAGACAGACGGACAGACAGACGGACAGACAGACAGACGGACAGACAGACGGACATCGCTAAATCGACTCAGGAGGTCATGCTGATCAAGAATATATATACTTTTCCATACCGGAGATGCTTTCTTCTGGGTGTTACAAACGGCGTACCAAACTGAATATACCCTTTCACTCTTAGTGTAGGGTATAAAAAGTGTTCCTTGAAGAGTGTGTCTCGACATTGGTACATCGAGCGTAGTTAAAATACCCATCGCAGCATATGCACAAGGAAACACTTGCCGATGTCACAAATGATGGAATTCGAGAAGCAATGCATCATAGTGAAAATGTATAATTTGTTGTGATCGGTTACAACTCGCCCAAAAAAAAAAGAAATATTTACTAATTGTTTCTTTTTTATTACTTTTATTAAATCTAATTAAATTATTGAAATTAAAATTCCCATTTTATTCTGGCTTATCATCATTTTTAAATGCTCCCACAAATTTTATATAGAATTTGGGTGTCGACTACATGAAAGTCAGTTAAATAAGTCAACCATTTTGACATGAAACTACTTTTTTTGTACCTCGTCCCATAAGTGTATTTATTGTTATCTTGTGGAAAAATTCATATACCAGGCAGGTTTTCGTCAGTGAAAGGTTACATACGTTGTTACGTTACGAAATCAGCAACAAAATGCTGTAAATATATACTCTACGCTGCAAAGTGTCAGATTTTCACAATAATTATAGACAAACATTCAGGAACTATTTAATTTTATATTATACTTTGATATTATTTGAACTTTTGTACTTTTTGTAACACAATTTGTATATTCATTTATTTTACAAATGACAAAATTATTACCGATACGAACATGTTCTCTTAACAAACATCAAGACAAACTGGTAAAAAATGCATGTCACCGAGTGTCAACTTTGTATACAAGAGTCTTGCAGAGTACTTTTAATGACATTAAATTTTATTTTTTGTTTGTTTTCAAACATCAGTATGTTTAAAAGGGTACAATCAAACTTCAAACGCAAGAATACATTTATTTAAATTTAATTTAGTTTTGTTGGTCGTTTTTAAAAATCAATATGTTCAAACGATGGCAAAAGAGACATAGATAGAAAATGCTGCTTAACGTTATCAACTACGTCTGTCCATAACTTACCGAACATACGTTTATTTAAATTTAATATTATTTTCTGTTTGTTTTGAAATATATGTAGTTTTTACCAAGTAAACTGCCAAGAATTAAAATTTTATGTTTTCTTTGAAACATAATTTATGGTAAATTTGACAGATTCTGCTAGACAATATAATAATTATTACGCAAAATTAAACGTTATTACAATCTGAACAAAAATAAACTCAATTTCGATTACAAATTAATTACACTTCATTCCTAATACATGTATTGTAAATTCGTATAACTTTTTAATAACATAAAAACATTTTTAAAAAAAACTTTTCTATCCGTGTGTCTTTAAAATTTCAATATGCATGTATGGTGTTGTTCTATTTAATATGTTAACGTTAACGTTTTTAAATCTATAAAATTTGTGATTCAAAATTTAATATTGAAGCTAAAAAACTGAATCAATTAGCTTACCAAGACACTATACAAGACACACAGCGGACGCAGGACACAATGGCACACACACGCACTGATGGACGGCACCTCGAGCTGAACAGCTAAAAATCACCACGAAATCTGTAAAGAATGGTGTTGTTAATAAAAACTTCATCTATTTGAAGTTATTGACCAGTGACAATAATAATGCCACTGGCAATTTATAAAATATTAAATTTTATACAAATTAGCTTACCTGAACAAGGCGGGCGCAAGACACACGGCGGACGCAGGACACACGCACTGATGGACGGCACCTCGAGCTGAACAGCTAAAAATCACCACGAAATCTGTAAAGAATGGTGTTGTTAATAAAAACTTCATCTATTTGAAGTTATTGACCAGTGACAATAATAATGCCACTGGCAATTTATAAAATATTAAATTTAATACAAATTAGCTTACCTGAAGACACACGGCGAACGCAAGACAAATTATTGCAAATTATTCTGGACACTGCAAAAAATGAATTATTAAATAATAATATTAATAAATATAAAATAAATTAATATTTATATATTTAATTATATTTTTTTATATAAATTAAAAATGTAAGCAATTTTTTGCTCTTACCTCGACGAATGCTGATTCTTTTTGAAAAAATGGCGCCATTTTCATGTTCGTTGAGAGATAGAAAACGAAAGCGAAAAGCGAAAAGAAAAAATCTCTCTAAATAAAATTATGTTGAAAAAAAAAAACAGTTGAACTGACACAACATGGTTGCATTTCACAGTTCAGAATACTTCGAGCTGAGCTGAGAACACACTGGGTATGTAAATTATAATTTTCATTAAATATAAAACGATAACACTATAAAATAACACAAATATATTGTTACGAAAAGAGGTAATTTGCTCCACTGTGCAAGCAATCAACAATAATAAATGAAACGCATAACAATTCAGCGCACTAAGCAATGTGTTAGAAAGAGACGGAAGATCATTCAGCGCACTATGCAATGTGCGAGAAAGAGATGGAAGATCAGCACATTAAAGCACATGTGTGCGAAGGAGATGCCAATAGCATGCGTCATTTACGAAACGAGTAGAAGGTTCTCGAAACAAGTCGAAGCTTGTCGAAACGTGTCGAACTGACGCCTGTAGTATATAAGGCCGCGCATCTGAGGCACTGTACCTTAGTTGTGATTTAATAGTGAACTAGTGCGTCTCGTGAGTGAACATTGTAAAGATAAATTGTAGTAATTCATCAGTTGATATAAGTGATTATTCTTTAAGTTGTTATTTAAATTAATAAAATTAATTAATACTAGTTGAAATAATACTAGTTAAAACCAAATATAAGTGCGTTTTTATTTTGTACACAATCCAGCGATACGAACTCATAGAACAGTTTTCCGTAGACTGAATTTTCGTAACATTGGTGTCAGAAGTGGGATTGTGATACAAAATGGTTAAATTCGAACAACTTAAAGTCGACCAGCTAAACAAAATTCTGATTTTGCTCAAAATTTGCTAAAATTTTTTGTGAGTGGTAGTTCTGAACTTTATGCGCAATCATTTCTCACATACAATTTTCACTCTATAACACATTTGACTCTGGAAGCAAAAATATATGATTCTTTGTAGGAAGTTAGCGCGTTAAAGTTTGAAAATAATTTGCAGGAACTAAAAAAGTGCCTCAAAATGGAACAAAAGTTGCAACGCAAGTCTGCAATAGAGTTTCAGGGCGAACAAAATTGAGCAAAAAAAGCAACGTTATGCCAATTTTTAATAAAACAAACATATCCATATAAAATATGAAATTGTCCAGTGTGGACAACTTAATATTTAAAAAAAAAAAATCAAAAAACTATTACATTTTTTTCAAAATCCAATTTCCTCCAAACTTCTGAATATACAATTTTCGAATCACATTGATAAAGAAGTTATAAATAATATCATTGAACTAAATGAAAAAATGATTGTATATTCATATGAAGACAGTTCTTTGTACTTCATACCTTTAATTCATTTAGGTTATAATATAAATAAAATAAATAAATATAACCTCAATGAATTAAAGGTATGAAGTAAAAAGAACTGTCTTCATATGTATATACAATCATTTTTTCATTTAGTTCAATGATATTATTTATAACTTCTTTATCAATGTGATTCGAAAATTGTATATTCAGAAGTTTGGAGGAAATTGGATTTTGAAAAAAATGTAATGGTTTTTTGATTTTTTTTTTTTAAATATTAAGTTGTCCACACTGGACAATTTCATTTCATTTGGACAACAAGTTCATTCTTCTGTTAAGCTCTTTTATTTTTGCTGCATTTAGTAGACAGTTCAAAGCACCCTTTCCTTTGTTACTCCTTGTCCAACAGAGCAACAAAGTCTTCATGACTCCTAGACATACTGCATGCATGTAGTCAATAGGAAAGTTTTTGATCATGTCTATATCCAACTTCTCCAACATAATAGGGTCCATTGTAATATGATGATCACTATTAATTCTTGTTCATTTGTTCGAGGCAAAGAATCGACTAGTTTAAATACTCGTCGTCCATGATTTGTCTCGCCTTTTTGTTCGCATTTTGAACATGAAAAAAACCCCGTATGGCTTTTTACATGTGTTGCAAATGCTCTTGCCGGTGCATCGAAAATGAATGCTCTTAGCCGGATACTATACTTTTTTGACTCAATTACGAGTCCATTAGTACATAGTTCTTTCAATTCCTGCACGAATTCTCTTAAATAATTATCACAATTTATAGGTTTTTCATATCCGGAATATACACCGACCAAAAAACCATCACCACTTCCAACCACATTCGCTAAAATAGGCCATATTTGGCTTTTGGAACTTTTTGCCAGCGGTAACCCATCCACATTAAAATCTATTTCTATAACTTCACTGTAATGGTAATTTTTTTGAAGGAAGTCAATTAAGCCACGATGCAAACCATAATGCACATATTCTCCGCTGTCCATATCAACAACGGGAGCTTTTACAGGAGTCTCCTTTATTGTTTTACTTGTTTTTGGCAAGTTTAAATTTGGTGCGCAGTTTCCCAAAATTTTTAGGAGCTTATTTAAAGCTCTTGAGGTTATATAATTTTAAATCGCCCATTCTGCAATTAATTCGCTTGGAGTTTTTATATTTATGGGCGACTGTTCATTATCGGAATTCTTATTTTCATCATTATCGACTTCTTCGTCATCTTCATCACTGTCATCCCAATCATCCGTATCGCTTGTATATAACCAATCTGTTTCAGTATGCTCATCATCAATTGATGAGTCGTTCCATGACATATTCATATCAAAACATCAATTGAAATAGTTGCCGGCGGGGCTTCTATGGTTAGGTTGTCAATTTCATTAATACAACTACCATCATACAGAAGTGAATGCTCTAAAATAGCATCAGCCGCAGCACGAACTGCTTTACTTCTCCTCATTTTATATATAAATTAAACCGAAGTAGAAGACGCAAAATTGCTGAAACTGATTTTACACAAATTATCAAAAATTATGAATTACAATACAAACAAAAAAATGTAATTAAAAAATTATGTATATTAAGAAAACAAGCTGTTTATGAAAGTCTTGCTGCAACTATCTGTTTAAATTTTGATATTTAGGGCTGTGATATTTCTGGAAATCGTCTTGGTTTTCTTAGTGTAGAAGTCGGTGTAATATTATTATAGGGTAGGTGCAAATTGGACTAAATTTGAACTGAATTTTATAAATTTACAGTGAACTGCAATACCTTTCGTGATATTAACAAAAAGCCGATTTAAAGTAACAACATATTTGTTAATATACGGTCTACAACAAATATTTGTTATATTTACAAATATTTACTTAATGTAATGCAAACTCTAACACAGCAGAAAATAAAGGAATGTATCAAAGTGTCATGACGTGTCATTTTTGTAAGATTTACAAGTGAAAATAAATATTACTAATTTAAATTTTCAACACGTGATGGAATATTTTAAGTCGTAAAATTTTACGTCGAAGGCTTATTAAAAGCGATGTCGACATAAAACAAGGATACTAAATTAATTCTAAAATGGATTCCTTTTATTTCAATTACTCAAATTACTCCGCGAGTTCAAGGGAGTATCTTTTACAGGTTTTCCTTAACAATCTTCCTATTTATAAGATGAAAGACGATTTGAATACTTGGTAAATATTTTGATATTAAGGGTTGTGATAATCTGGCAAACATCTTTGTTTTCTTAGTGCATATAGGTTTGTTACTGGGTACTGTCCATTATGCAGATGGCTTCACGATGGCGTAGAAGAAGAAAAAGTGTTCCTTGAAGAGTGTGTCTCGACATTGGTACATCGAGCGTAGTTAAAATACCCATCGCAGCATATGCACAAGGAAACACTTGCCGATGTCACAAATGATGGAATTCGAGAAGCAATGCATCATAGTGAAAATGTATAATTTGTTGTGATCGGTTACAACTCGCCCAAAAAAAAAAGAAATATTTACTAATTGTTTCTTTTTTATTACTTTTATTAAATCTAATTAAATTATTGAAATTAAAATTCCCATTTTATTCTGGCTTATCATCATTTTTAAATGCTCCCACAAATTTTATATAGAATTTGGGTGTCGACTACATGAAAGTCAGTCCAATAAGTCAACCATTTTGACATGAAACTACTTTTTTTGTACCTCGTCCCATATATAGAATTTGGGTGTCGACTACATGAAAGTCAGTCCAATAAGTCAACCATTTTGACATGAAACTACTTTTTTTGTACCTCGTCCCATAAGTGTATTTATTGTTATCTTGTGGAAAAATTCATATACCAGGCAGGTTTTCGTCAGTGAAAGGTTACATACGTTGTTACGTTACGAAATCAGCAACAAAATGCTGTAAATATATACTCTACGCTGCAAAGTGTCAGATTTTCACAATAATTATAGACAAACATTCAGGAACTATTTAATTTTATATTATACTTTGATATTATTTGAACTTTTGTACTTTTTGTAACACAATTTGTATATTCATTTATTTTACAAATGACAAAATTATTACCGATACGAACATGTTATCTTAACAAACATCAAGACAAACTGGTAAAAAATGCATGTCACCGAGTGTCAACTTTGTATACAAGAGTCTTGCAGAGTACTTTTAATGACATTAAATTTTATTTTTTGTTTGTTTTCAAACATCAGTATGTTTAAAAGGGTACAATCAAACTTCAAACGCAAGAATACATTTATTTAAATTTAATTTAGTTTTGTTGGTCGTTTTTAAAAATCAATATGTTCAAACGATGGCAAAAGAGACATAGATAGAAAATGCTGCTTAACGTTATCAACTACGTCTGTCGATAACTTACCGAACATACGTTTATTTAAATTTAATATTATTTTCTGTTTGTTTTGAAATATATGTAGTTTTTACCAAGTAAACTGCCAAGAATTAAAATTTTATGTTTTCTTTGAAACATAATTTATGGTAAATTTGACAGATTCTGCTAGACAATATAATAATTATTACGCAAAATTAAACGTTATTACAATCTGAACAAAAATAAACTCAATTTCGATTACAAATTAATTACACTTCATTCCTAATACATGTATTGTAAATTCGTATAACTTTTTAATAACATAAAAACATTTAAAAAAAAACTTTTCTATCCGTGTGTCTTTAAAATTTCAATATGCATGTATGGTGTTGTTCTATTTAATATGTATACAGTTAACGTTTTTAAATCTATAAAATTTGTGATTCAAAATTTAATATTGAAGCTAAAAAACTGAATCAATTAGCTTACCAAGACACTATACAAGACACACAGCGGACGCAGGACACAATGGCACACACACGCACTGATGGACGGCACCTCGAGCTGAACAGCTAAAAATCACCACGAAATCTGTAAAGAATGGTGTTGTTAATAAAAACTTCATCTATTTGAAGTTATTGACCAGTGACAATAATAATGCCACTGGCAATTTATAAAATATTAAATTTTATACAAATTAGCTTACCTGAACAAGGCGGGCGCAAGACACACGGCGGACGCAGGACAAATTATTGCAAATTATTCTGGACACTGCAAAAAAATGAATTATTAAATAATAATATTAATAAATATAAAATAAATTAATATTTATATATTTAATTATATTTTTTTATATAAATTAAAAATGTAAGCAATTTTTTGCTCTTACCTCGACGAATGCTGATTCTTTTTGAAAAAATGGCGCCATTTTCATTTTCGTTGAGAGATAGAAAACGAAAGCGAAAAGCGAAAAGAAAAAATCTCTCTAAATAAAATTATGTTGAAAAAAAAACAGTTGAACTGACACAACATGGTTGCATTTCACAGTTCAGAATACTTCGAGCTGAGCTGAGAACACACTGGGTATGTAAATTATAATTTTCATTAAATATAAAACGATAACACTATAAAATAACACAAATATATTGTTACGAAAAGAGGTAATTTGCTCCACTGTGCAAGCAATCAACAATAATAAATGAAACGCAAGACAATTCAGCGCACTAAGCAATGTGTTAGAAAGAGACGGAAGATCATTCAGCGCACTATGCAATGTGCGAGAAAGAGATGGAAGATCAGCACATTAAAACACATGAGTGCGAAGGAGATGCCAATAGCATGCGTCATTCACGAAACGAGTAGAAGGTTCTCGAAACAAGTCGAAGCTTGTCGAAACGTGTCGAACTGACGCCTGTAGTATATAAGGCCGCGCATCTGAGGCACTGTACTTCAGTTGTGATTTAATAGTGAACTAGTGCGTCTCGTGAGTGAACATTGTAAAGATAAATTGTAGTAATTCATCAGTTGATATAAGTGATTATTCTTTAAGTTGTTATTTAAATTAATAAAATTAATTAATACTAGTTGAAATAATACTAGTTAAAACCAAATATAAGTGCGTTTTTATTTTGTACACAATCCAGCGATACGAACTCATAGAACAGTTTTCCGTAGACTGAATTTTCGCAACATTGGTGTCAGAAGTGGGATTGTGATACAAAATGGTTAAATTCGAACAACTTAAAGTCGACCAGCTAAAGAAGGAGCTGGCGATTCATAATCTTCCAACTGTAGGTACGAAAATAGAGCTACAAAAGCGCAGAGCACGAGTTTGAAATGGAAGCTGCAACAGCGTCATCGAAAAGTGTGGACACGGAGCAAAAAGTACAGTCGCAAAGTTTGATATGAGCCAGTTGCTCGGAGCAATACAACAACAGCTTCAAGAAAATTCCAACAAATTAGATCAAAAATTTCTAGAAAATTAAAACAATTTCAAGAAAATGCCAACAAAATGGAACAGAAACTTGTAGAAAATTCCAACAAAATGGAACAGAAACTTGTAGAAAATTCCAACAAAATGGAACAGAAACTTGTAGAAAATTTTAACAAAATGGAACAGAAACTTGTAGAAAATTCCAACAAAATGGAACAGAAACTTCAAGAAAATTCAAATCAGCTCAAATTAGACATGAAGCACGAACTTGTAGAAAATGCTAACAAAATAGAACAGAAACTTCAGAAAAATTCTGAACAGCTTCAAGAACATTCTAAGCAGCTTCTGGAAGTTTCTAATACACTACATGGCAAAGTAAATGAACTTGAAGCGCATATAAATGATGTTGATGATAAAATCAAAGATTGGAAAATGGTATAGACAAAGAAATCCAGGAAATAAAAAAAGATTTGCACGTGTTGCAGATAAATGGACCTACACAGCATGTTGTTAGTGGTACGAGGCTAAAATCGCCGATTTACGATGGAACCACAGCGTTCAACATTTTCAAGCTGCAATTTGAGACCACGGCTGTAAGTAATCGTTGGAACAATGAAGACAGCGTAGCCGCACTTATCGTGGCACTAAAAGGAGGTGCAGCCGAAGTATTGCAGACAGTTCCAGAAACCGATAGAAACTGTTACACAACGGTTATGTCTGCACTGCAACGAAAATACGGCAGTGATCACATGAAGCAAATCTACAGAATGGAACTAAAGTGCCGAATGCAAAGAAATAGTGAAACATTACAGGCGTATGCAGCGGACGTCGAGAGGCTTGCGCATTTGTCGTATGCAGATTCAACGAGTGATTTCATAGAAAAGTGCAAGATCAAAGCCTTCGTTGACGGTATACGTGATCCGGAAACAAGACGTGCCACAGTGACAATGCCGAAAGTGACATTTACGGAAACTGTAACCACAGCGCTAACACACGAGACAACTGGGCGTTGTGCCGCCCAGCGCCAAAGGTCCGTAAACTAGATGTGGAGAATGAAGACCTACTTCAGGTAATTTGCCAAGCGTTAAAAAGTGGAGCTAATCCAGATTACACTGCTGTCAACCGAGATACCCAATTTAAAGGTAAATGCTACAACTGTGATACATATGGGCATATGGCACGCGATTGTCGTAAAAAACGCAAGCGCTCAATGAATCCATTTGCAAATGAACCCCGACATGAAGAAACCCAGGATCATGTCCAAAATAGCGAAAATTTCAATCAAGCTTTAAACTAAAACGAGTCAGATCTGCGAGGCACGATCTGACACTCATAACCGATTGCCCCAGAATCTCCATTTCGCAAATTGCTCGAAAGTCGAATAGTTTAACTGTCAAGGGGCTAATTGATTATGTAGCATATGAGGTAACGTTGGATACAGGAGCTTCACACTCAATTATAAGAAGTAACCTTGTTAGGGACGAAATAGAGCCGCTTATCGAAATAAGATTGCAAACAGCGACAGGTGAAGAGGCTCGAATCAGAGGAAAAATTACCAAGGAAATCACTATTGGCACTACGACAGTTAAGCATGATTTTATAGTGGCGGAAATAGTAGACGAAATAATACTTGGCATGGACTTCATGATAAGGAACGGTTTCACACTAGATCTAACAAGAAAAATTTTGAGTTATGCTAACACGGAGATCCAACTAAACATTGATTGTGACCAGAGCCCGAGAATTAAACAAGTTATTGCTGATTAAAATAGAAAAATACCACCTAATTCAGAAGCAATTGTTTGTGCGAAATTAAATGGAGATTGTGGAATAAGCAAGTTGTGGGTTATAGAAGCGAGTGATGAGCAAATGAGCAGAAGTAATATTGTTGTCGGAAGAACATTAGTAGAAGCGACAAAAGACAAAGTTGTTCCAATAAGAGTTCTCAACATGTAAAACTCGTCCAAATTAATTAAAAAGGGAACAGTGATAGGCCAGTGTCAAGAGGCATCAGCGATTATAAATTGTGAGTCAAATCCATCAAGGGACTACGGCACATCGCAAATAAACAAACAATCTACTCACAGGTTTATAAATGAGTGGACGAAGGATTTAGGTGGCAAAGAAAAGAGTCAAGTGCAACAGCTAATTGACAAATATCGGTGTATATTTGCTGAAAAGGGCCAAAAGGATGGCAGAACTGCCATTGTAAAACATCGAATAGACACTGGTGATTCTAACCCAATTCGTCAAGCACCAAGAAGGGTACCACTTGCTAAAAGAGACGAAGTATCACATTTGGTTGAAGAAATGCACACAAATGGCGTGGTGGAACCATCTGAGAGACCATGGAGTTCACCAGTAGTGTTGGTGAAAAAGAAGGACGGTAGTACTCGGTTCTGCGTTGATTACCGAAAACTTAATGATGTCACCAAGAAAGATAGTTATCCACTGCCCAGAATCGATGACACCTTGGATACACTATCTAATGCTAAGTGGTTTTCAACGTTGGACTTGCAAACCGGTTACTGGCAAGTAGAAATCGATAAGAAAGATCGAGAGAAGACCGCATTCAGTACTGGAGATGGACTATAGCAATTTTTTGTAATGCCATTTGGACAATGCAATTCCCCAGCAACATTCGAGCGGTTAATGGAGCACGTATTAAAAGGTTTACACTGGAAAACATGCCTAGTATACCTTGATGACATAATTGTTATGGGCAAGGATTTCAACGAACATCTAAGAAATCTAGAGGAAGTATTCCTTCGATTGAAAAATGCGAGTCTACAACTTAGCCCAAAGAAATGCTCTCTTTTCAAGAAAGAAGTCAAGTATCTGGGCCATCGAGTTACCACGGAAGGAGTGCATACCGATGAAAATAAAATAGTTGCAGTGAAAGAGTGGCCCAGACCGCAAAACCTACATGACCTACGAAGTTTCTTGGGGCTATGTACATACTACAGGCGATTTGTTCCAGGTTTTGCCAATGTTGCTAGCAGTCTTCACGAGTTGACAAGAAAGAACCGCGCATTTCAATGGAGCGATGATCAAGAAAGGGCATTTTTGAAATTAAAAGATCTACTGTTCTCAGCACCAATTCTTGCGTATCCAATTCCAGGTGAGAAATTTATACTTGATACGGATGCAAGTGGATACGGAATAGGCGGAGTTCTCTCTCAAGTGATCAATGGGCAAGAAAAAGTGATCGCATACTACAGTAAAACATTGTCCAAGCCCGAGCGAAATTACTGTGTCACCAGGAGGGAGCTTCTTGCTGTAATTGAAAGTGTGAAAAATGTCCATAAGTATCTATACGGACAACAGTTTCACTTAAGAACCGATCACGCAGCACTACGATGGTTACTTCAGTTCAAAGATCCGGAAGGTCAAATTGCGCGTTGGATAGAGCGATTGCAGAGCTACGATTTCTCAATCGAACATCGTAAATAGAAATGCAGATGCTCTGTCACGGCGTCCTTGTAAACTTGAATGCAGACATTGTTCAAGAGCGGAAGGAAAAGAAAACATAATTGATATTCGTTTGCTAAATGTTTTGCCCGATGAAAAATGGACTCCGGAACAAATTCAAATTGATCAAAAGAATGATCCCGACCTCACAAAAATCATGATGTTCAAGGAACAACAAAGAAAACCATCATGGGAAGATATAGCTGCCGACAGTGCTATAACTAAAGCTTACTGGGCACAGTGGCAGAGCTTAAAGCTTATATCGTGTATGGGAAAATGAAGATGGCACATCCGCTCGAAGTTTAATTGTTGTTCCCAAGTCAAAAATAAAAGAGATATTAGCGGAATACCATGGTGGATCTAGTGGTGGTCATTTGGGCATTAATAAAACGGTCGAGAAGGTAAAGAAACGTTTTTATTGGATTGGATGCCAAGAGTCTCGGTAGGATGCATCAGTACAACGTGGGAGCACCATTCGAGCGTATTGCCATGGATGTCGCCGGGCCGTTTCCAATCAGTGATGCGGGTAATAAGTATGTCCTTGTCGACATTGACTACTTCAGCAAGTGGCCTGAAGTCTATCCCATGCCGAATCAAGAAGCCACAACAGTTGCGGATGCATTAGTTAACAACTGGGTAAGCCGTTTTGGAGTACCGTTGGAATTGCATTCAGACCAAGGAAGAAATTTTGAGTCTGCAGTTTTTAAGGAAATATGTAAAGTCCTCATCATACACAAAACACGAACAACGCCTTTGCACCCGCAATCAGACGGCATGGTGGAGAGATTCAATCGGACTTTGGAAGAGTATCTCAGAAAAGTGGTTGATAAAAATCAAAAAGATTGGGATACACACATACCACTATTTCTAATGGCTTATCGAACGGCGGTTCATGATACCACAGCAGCTTCACCATCTAAAGTTGTTTTTGGAATAGACTTAAGATTACCTGCGGATTTAAAGTTTGGTGCGAGTCCTTCAGCTGGAATACACAATTATGTTTTCAGAAAAAGTGAAGAAATGAACGATGTGCATCAGTTTGTAAGACAGCGTACACAATTTGCGAGTGATAAGATGAAGGCCAGATACGACTTGCGCACAAATTCAGAGAGATTTACGGAAGGACAACTTGTTTTGCTCTATAACCCACAAAGGAAGAAAGGCTTATAACCTAAGCTACAAACACACTGGGAAGGACCATACAAGATAATTAAAAGAATTAACGATGTCGTGTATCGGATTCAGAATAATGCGGGCGTTAGGAGAAAAATGATAGTGGTACATTTAGAAAGGTTGGCGCCGTATAGAGAGAGAGAGGATTAACATCTGTTCGGGACGAACAGATTTAGGTGGAGGGCAGTGTTACGAAAAGAGGTAATTTGCTCCACTGTGCAAGCAATCAACAATAATAAATGAGACGCAAGACAATTCAGCGCACTAAGCAATGTGTTAGAAAGAGACGGAAGATCATTCAGCGCACTATGCAATGTGCGAGAAAGAGATGGAAGATCAGCACATTAAAACACATGAGTGCGAAGGAGATGCCAATAGCATGCGTCATTCACGAAACGAGTAGAAGGTTCTCGGAACAAGTCGAAGCTTGTCGAAACGTGTCGAACTGACGCCTGCAGTATATAGCCGCGCATCTGAGGCACTGTACTTCAGTTGTGATTTAATAGTGAACTAGTGCGTCTCGTGAGTGAACATTGTAAAGATAAATTGTAGTAATTCATCAGTTGATATAAGTGATCATTCTTTAAGTTGTTATTTAAATTAATAAAATTAATTAATACTAGTTGAAATAATACTAGTTAAAACCAAATATAAGTGCGTTTTTATTTTGTACACAATCCAGCGATACGAACTCGTAGAACAGTTTTCCGTAGACTGAATTTTCGTAACAATATATATTCAAAACGTATCAGTTTTGCGCAACACTGAATGCTGGTGATAAAAAAAAATAAATTTGTATATCAAATTAAATGGAAATTAAAATGCGATCAAAAAATCAGTATATAATAATTTATGAAATTATAATTTACAAAATAATTTAAAAATTATTAAATCAAAAATACAATATAAAATATTTAAAAACAAAATATGAAACATTAATTATTTTTTAAAATGTAAACATTTTTATAAAAAAATGTCATAAGTAAATGTAAACAAAGGACAAATATACCACGAAACAAATTAAGAAATAGTAAATTACACTGTCGACAATCATGGAAAATATTTTGGAAAATATTTTGAAACTCGTACGTTATTTGGTTGCCTGCTTTTCTGGAACGGATTCACCATTATTAAAAACAGAAATTTACAGATTTATTGAAGGTTGTAAAGTTGCGAAGCTTGGAAATCAAGATTCAGAGAATAATGTATTTATTAAATGCGTTAGGTTACGATTGAATGGGGATGCTTATGACTAAGGTCAAGAAATTTCGAAAAAATAGAAGATTTATATGATTTGCTAAAAAATACATACTTAGAAGTAGTTTCCATAGATTCAGTACTACAAAAGATTAGACAAACATATCAAAATAGTGGAGAGTAGTTGAGGGCATTTGCCAGACGGTTATATGGATTACAATTTATAGCATTGGAGATCGCTAGTAAAAAGTACAGAAAAAACATAGGTATTGATGACGTGTTCAGATTAAAGTGTTGTTGGATTCAGTTCTGACTTCTTTCAAAATTAGAGTTCGGGATCCAACAATAAAAATTATAATGTTTGGTAGCAAGTCAAACACATTAGATGCATTGTTAGATGAAGCTCTAAATGTGGAAGCTCTTATGCAGCGAGAACCATGGTCGAAATAGGTCAATTATAATTTTAAGGAAGAAACTTTTTCAAAAAGCAATGAGCAAAGCAAAACGTTAGCAGATGAATTTGGACAAGTAATTAATAATGATGATATAAATTCCGAAATAGGGATAACATATCCAATATGTTCCTTTTGTAAAAAATCATGACATAGGGAAGATTGCTGGAATGGGTAAATATGCCTTTCTGCAAATAGTGTCACGAATCTAATTGGAAATGTGGAAATAATAAAATGAAAAATATGAATACACCTGCAAATTATACACAACAAGGTGATAATAATAATCAAATGAAAAATAAAACAAGTAATATGAAAGTTCATGGTATAATAGAAAAGGGCATACAATAACTAATTGTTATGCGGAAGAAAATATAGAATCAGCTACAGGTAATATAGTTAGGCCGGAAGTTGTAGAAGTTTGTAGTATAACACTAAAAAAAAGCGAAATACAGAGTATAAGTAATCAAGAAAATAAAGAACAAAAAGTGAAGATACATATTAATGAAGATAGAAATCAACAAAAACACATAATGAACTAAATATTAAAACACAACTTGACGCGAAAAATGAACAAAATATAGGAATTAAGGAAATTAAAAATAAACAAATTATAAAGAAACCGAAGTTAAAAATATTAAAATCAAGAATAATAAAATCAAAAGTAAATCGAATAAAAAGAAAGTTGTAATTAAGGGCCCTGAAAATTTGGAAATTGTAGATCAAACGTCTGGTAAGACTGTGAATACATTCCGTACAGGGGCGAGTATAATTTGCAATGAATTAATTTCAATATTTCTTTTTATTATTAGCGCTATGTGCGTTTTATCGTCAGAAATGTATAATAAATTCACGATCTGTAAAATTAAATTGTCTTCAATTGCTAATAATTTTAAGAGTAAATTTATGTCGAGGAAAATGGAATTAGCTTCACAATTAGTAAAATATTTAACCGTAAAATATTTAACCGGCATGGAGAGTGTTTCAAGATATCCGATACGAGTGATGTGTTCATTGAAGTACCTTGCGAAGCAGAAAAAATGGTAAACTTACTCTGTTAGTGAATTCTGGAGCTGAGGCCAGTCTGATTAAAGAAAATAGGATGGCACATTTGCCGAATTTTAATAAAAATATTCAGAAAGATCTGAGTGGTGCTTTTGGTGGATGCTTTAGAACCTTAGGTTCCACTAAGATTCAGCACACAAACATAGAAAACCTGAGTGTAACGCTTGTTGTGTATCATAATCGTAGAGTTCACAGCTTACATATGATCCACTGTTGTGTATCATAATCGTGGAACTTACAGCGTGCTTATGATCCACAACATAACATAACCAGTATATTTTTCTTTATGGCATACTTTTATGGTTAAGCATTATGCATGTTAAACACAAACAGCATTTAATTGCCTTGGCGCACACCGCTTAACATAGCACAGGTATACACGCCCACGTTAAATAGGTCACTCAGATCACACAAATAAATGCTGACTTAGTTATTTTAGAATGATGAAAGTACTCAATTTATTGTGAAATTATAAATACGCTGACTAAGTTATTTTAGCATGATGAAATTACTCAATTTATTGTGAAATTATAAGAATACGAGGTGTTATTTAGAAGTTAAGTATAGACTAAGAATCAATTGTTTCCGATAAGCTGAAGTGTCTACTAATAAATGTTAAGTGAAACCAACTTTTAAATCGAAATAAAGTGTCTTAAAGTAAAAAAAGACCCGGTTGTTTTAAATTATAAAAATAAGTAAAAAGGACTCAGTAAGTAAAAAAGGGCCAAGGAAGATAAAGTCAAAAAAGGACTTAGTGAGTATAAAAGGAGGAAGTTAAAGTCCTAGTGGAAGGACATTAAATTACAACACGTTATGTCACTTGAACAAGGGGCTTCAGCAGATGGAATAGCCGGCGTGACAATCTCTGAAACAGATCTATAATAAATGCGTTAAATAAAAAAATTACATTTTTTGATGAAGACAAAAATCATTTTGTTAAATTTCCATTAAAATCATTGCAAGACAGAGAAAATATTAATTTTAATCAACAAATCCAAAACAGCCATGGTTGTATCACTGCCGTTAAGAACAAGAATTCCTATAGTTTTGTTGCACAAACAGGAAATTCAACCAAGAGTATATTTGGGAGATAGTTTAACAAACGTTAGAAGAAATAGAGTATATGCATCAATGTTAAATGCCACCGATAAGGAGGTGACCATTGATAGCAATTTGAAGCCACAATTTTCAAATTTTAACAAATATAAAGAAACAACAAAGGCGAGTTCTACAATAAATACAATAAACTCGGTTAATATAAAAAATAGAATTGATAGATTATTAGGGAATGTAAAGATCGACGAATCATTGAATAAAGAAGAAGTTGCATCTTTGCAAAATATTTGCTTGTCATATCATGACGTTTTTCATTTGGAAGGGAATGAATTAACATTCACTCAGATATTAAAACATAAAATACTCACACAATGGAACCAGCCACCAATAAATCAGAAACAGTATAAACTGCATAGAAATGATATTAATAGACAAGTATCAAAGATGTTAGACGATGGAATTATTTCACCAAGCATGTCGCCTTGGAATTATTGGTACCTAAAAAGGGCGATAAAGATGGCAATAAGAAATGGAGACTGGTTATAGACGAATAGATGAGATTTTAGACCAGTTAGGTCATAGTCGGTATTTTTCAACACTAGATTTAGCAAGTGGTTACCATCAGGTTCTAGTTGAAGATAGTGACAAAGAAAAAACTGCTTTCAGTACAGGGGTTGGTCATTTCGAATTTAACAGAATGCCATTTGGTCTAAGGATAATGAACCACATACTAACAGGTTTACAGGGTATTGACAGTTTCGTTTATTTAGATGACATAGTGGTTTATGGAAATAATTTAGCAGAACACGAGCATAGGCTATGCAAGGTTTTGCAAAAGCTGAGAGAACATAACTTGAATTTAAATACAGAAAAATGTCAGTTTTTGCGGCGCGAGGTTATATATTTAGGACACAAGTGTTCTGAGTTAGGTGCCCTAACAGATCCACCCAAAGTAGAGTGTGTAAAGAATATTCCAGTTTCGAAAAATATGAAGGAAGTTCAAGCATTTTTAGGCTTAATTAATTATTACAGAAAATTTATAGGAGGTATGGCGAAACTGTCATTACCAATAATCTGTTTCCTTAAAAAGGACGCTAAGTTCATATGGAACGACAATTGTCAGAATTCGTTTTTAAACCTAAAGAGGCAATTCTGTCACCACCCATACTAGCGTATCCGGATTTTAACGAACCCTTTTTGCTCACGACAGACGCCAGTAATGAAGCATTTGGCGCGGTTATTTCGCAAGGTAAAGTTGGAAGCGACCGTCCGATCGCGTTTGCCAGTAGGTCTCTTAACGATGCGGAAACACGCTACTCTACTATGGAGAAAGAATTTTTGGCAATTGTATGGGCAACAAAAAATTTTAGAGCATATCTTTTGGGAAGACCATTTAAAATTTACTTAAAAGATCATGTCTTGCGCTTTTCCGACACAAATTATCGGAATATGATTTCGAAATTCATTACAAACCGGGAAAAAGTAATTTAAACGCTGATGCGCTTAGCCGCATACCGAATAATACTGAAAAGGTAGTTGTAGTACAAACACGTTCAAAAACCATGAACAGAGACAACGAAGACGATAAGAAAGAAACAGTCAGAATGCGATCCTGACGATTTGATAACAAAGGAAAATTACAATATAATAATTCTAACTGAACCCCGGGACAGAGAGACGGTAATTAAGGATTTTCACGATTCGCCGTTAGGTGGTCAACAAGGTGGCGTAAAAATATTTTTAAGAATTCGGCAACAGTACCGATGGAAGGGTAAGCAGAAGCAAATAAAGGATTATGTGAAAAATTGTTCAAAATGCCAGATAAACAAGAGTTCAAGGCTGACGAAGATGTCAATGGTTCTAACTGATACGCCAGTCGGCGTTAGGAAAAATCGCCCAATGAAAAATCGCCCAAAAATAAAAATGAAAAATCGCCCAAATGAAATTTGGCCGAAAAAAAATGAAAAATTACCCAAAAAGCAAAAACGAAATTAGACCCAAAAAAAATGAAAAACTGCCCAAAAAAAAATGAAAAATGGCCCAAAAACTGAAAACGACATATCGCCTCAAAATCGTCACACCGCTTAAAACCAAAAAAAAAACTAACGTTGCGTAGCCGGTGGTAGGATTGGTAATTGATGTGATCCGTGAGAAGCGGCCAAAGGCCGCCCACTTAGCTGATACTGCATGCAGAACTACTTACGTTGCGTGCAGGTACTCCTAAGTGGGAGCATCTGCTTGCTCATTTTTTTCGTTTTTTTTTACCCAAATGTAACAAAATTCAAAATGTTAAAATTTTACACAACATAAATATTTAATACTAGCTGGACCCGTGCACAGCTGCGCCCGTGCTAAGTTTTTGTAATTGCAAAAATATATCGTTTATAAAGTGTTGTGTGTCCACGCCTCTTTTTCCCTTTTTAGTGCAAGCCTCGTCACTATTTTTCCCGCTCACATTCTATTTTACTATTAAACATTTTAAAATGATATTTCGTTTCGATTTGTACAACTCTGCTCTTAGTAAGTCAGAAGTTACCATTTTTAGTTATATGGGAAGTGCCACGCCCCATTGTCCCATTCCGTCAACATTCTAAGTGACTTACAAACTTTTTTTTCGATTTTTATAACTCTGCTCTTAGTAATTAAAGAGTTATAGAAATTTTAAAGTTTTGGTTATATGAGAGATGCCACGCCCCGTTGTGCAATCCCACCCATATTCTACGTTACGATTGGAGTTTTAAATATGAACATTTGTTTTCATTATTATAACTCAACTCTTAACATGTCAGGAGGTTTAGTAATTTTAAAGTTTTGGTTATATGGGACGTGCCACGCCCTTTAATCCAGTTCCGCTCACATTCTACGTGACGATTGGAGTTTGTAATATAAACCTTAGTTTCGATTTATATAACTCTAATCTTAGTAAGTCAGAAGTTACAACATTTTTATAGTTTTAATCATATGGAAAGGGACACGCCCTTTTGTCCAATTCCGCCCACATTTGTAAAAAAGGTAAAGAACTTCAATATACCTCACTGAGCCAAATTTCATGACGGTGCTTGTCTTAATTACACCGATATTTTGAATTAAAAGTTCAATTTTGCCACGCCCATTTGTGTACCTTAGGAAGCGACACATACGTGTCGCACATACGTCATGTGCGACACGTATGTAGTGCGCACATACGTCATGAGATGAACATCCTGCCCAAATTTCATAGTCCTAGGGTCAAATTTAGATATTTTCGATTTTTCGGGTTTTTCCGACTTTTCTTTTTTCCTAAACCACTCTTGCATTGACACGGACAAAATACAAAAGGAATTAGGCAAATCCGTCTGTTCGTTCTCTCGTGATGCTCTGGCACACACAGGACATTTCATTTTTATATATATAGATTGACCCAAAATAAAAAGATTTACCGATTTATGTTGAATATTTATTTTTTTAAATTTATAGAAATAGTTGTAAAGTGTCGCTTACTATTGCTCTGCAATATGGACAATAAAATTCAGTTGAACCATCGGCCAAATATTTGGCTTGTAGTTTTAAAACGCATTCATTACAAAATTTTAAATGTTTGCACGGCAATAACGCAGTATTAGTCGGTGAAACTAAACAAATAATGCATTTTGCACTTTTGTTATCGTCGGTCCCTTCTTCTTCTTCAGGTTGACTTTCTTCCTCTTCATTTTCAGAATCCTGCTCTGTTTCATCTGCAAAAATGTCTTCGTATGGTTCCCAGTCAGTACATATACTGTTTTTTGGAAAAACCATCCTGTTTAAGAACATCATTGCCGTAATGGTTCCGGCTTCCAAAGCCTCGCTGGCTTCTAAAATTAGACGCGCCTTTTCTGCGTACTGCCGCCGTACATTTTTCGCACCAAACGTGCCACCGCTCTCAATCAAAAGCTTCATTGCTCTGCTTTTAGTGTATTCCTCTTCCCGAAGAACAGCTATAAATTTAAAAAAATGTCCTCGTTTGGGTATCTGACGTCCCAATACACCATTGTAGGCCTCTATTGCAGATGTTGATCTAGTTGTCAATTTAAATACCGAAAAGTTGTCCGGCTTTATCTGTAAGATATGGAAAATGTTATTAACGATTTAATTGTTTGATTTTTTTTTAAATGTTACCTTTTTGATCCAATGTTTTTCGAAGTATTCAATAAAACCTCCAAAGGTGTTGTTGTCATCAAACGAAGTAATCTCTTCTTGTAAGCCATAAAAAGTAACCTGGATAGATTTTGGTGGCAGCAGTGGCAGTGACAATATCTTATGGTAAACCATAGAAGCTTTTTTGTTCACTCTGATTAACTCGGATAGCGGTTTATATTTTGTGTCAATGTTGCGCCTTATTGCCTGGCAAAAATGAAACCAGCACCCATAGTGTTTTGAATTTGGAAATATATGTTTAAGGGAATTTTGTAATGCCACTTCAAAATCAGTCATGAAACTCTTCGCTTCGAGATTAAATATATTATTATTTATATAATTGAATAAATGGTCGTAACATTTTTTTGTTCGTTTATCCATTAAAATAAACATGAATGGAAATATCTGTAAAGTAAATATATTGATTCGAATATTTTATGTGGAAAAGATGTTTAATGTATAATTTTCTTCCCCTCAATTAATCAAGCAACGCCCAAACGCATAACGCCCAAAGTGAAAATGTAATAAAGCCGGCGTACGGTCTTATCGCCCAAACGAATAAAGCCAAAATCAAAAAACGACATATCGCCTAAAAATCGTCACTCCGCTTAAAAACAAAAAAAAAACTAACGTTGCGTAGCCGGTGGTAGGATTGGTGTATGATGTGATCCCTGAGAAGCGGCCAAATGCCGCCCACTTAACTGATCCTGCATGCAGAACAACTTACGTTGCGTAGCCGGTGGTTGGATTGGTTCATTGTGTATTGTTTTTGTTAAATGCAACATTTATTTTATTGCATTTGGGCGATATGACATTTTTGTTTTCCGGTTTTGGGCGATGTGTGATGCTTGGGCGATATGCCATTTCTTGATACGGGCTCTTTGCGTTTCTGCGATAAGACCGCACGCCTCAAGCAACACCTTTCGGAATAAAGTTATTAATATATGTAGTTCATTACCTTTTGATCGAAATAATCAACATGAATGATTAAAAGTTGTTTGAAGCAACCCTGTGGTACTATTTTGAAAGTACCATCTATTAAGTACTTCCTTTGATCCGGCAGCATATATTCCTCCACCAACTTAGCTATGTGTTCAGAAAAAAAAATGCAATAGGAGAACTCATTTTCTTGTATGCACGCCTTGTAGAAATGGTACGGCTCGTCATCATGTTTTGTCACGCCATAAGTTGTCCATATAGTCTCCAAATTAAATGACTCTACAACTTCGAGTGGTGTCTGTGGTGACCGTACAAATACTTTTTCGGTTAAATACTGTAGACCACGTTGCATTTTTGTGTAGTTCAAATTTTTTGTTGCATCTTGATATCTTTATTAAAGGATTAAGATGTATCATACCACAAATAATTAAATTAAAGAAATAATGAATCTTACTTTGAACTTGCACGAATGCAACTCATAGCTTTAGTTTGGCCGATTGCACCAGCGTTTTCTATGCAATCTTTTTTAATAGCCGCAACTGCTTTCAACTCAGCATATAATTCCTGTTGAGTTGGGTGGTTATGGTCAATCAGTTTTTTAGGCTTGATCACCGTGTTATCCTCCAACAGCATTTCCACGCGTGCATCACAGTTATCGATGTAGCATATATAATATTTTTTTTTTGCTGTTGAACTTTTTATTTTATATAATTGCATTTCTGCATTTATATAAATTAAATTCGTGTTCACTTTTTTTCCGGTAACGAACTCGAATTCTAAATTATCCATCGTTTACAAAGGCTTCGCTAGATTTCACTTTTTATAGCACAACGTGTGTTTCGGCTACACGAAAAATCATCAATGAAAAATATAGAAAGCAAACAAAAAAGCTAAACAATTGAATACAATATTTTTCATAACAAGTAAACAACAAGTAATATAAATTATTGAACAACTAACTAAGTGGGCCGCTTTGGCCGCTTCTCAGGGATCACATCATACACCAATCCAACCACCGGCTACGCAAAACAAATGATAACACGGTGATCAAGCCTAAAAAACTGATTGGAAACAGGAATTATATGCTGAGTTGAAAGCAGTTGCGGCTATAAAAAAAGATTGCATAGAAAACGCTGGTGCAATCGGCCAAACTAAAGCTATGAGTTGCATTCGTGCAGCAGGTAATCCTAAGTGGGAGCAGCTGCATGCTCATTTGTTTTGCGTTTATTATTGGGAGATTTTTCCTACAGCTCAACAATTTTGGGTCATTTTTCATATATTGCTTTTGGGCGATTTTTCATAATGAAAAATAACCCAATTTACAAAAATGAAATATCGCCCAAAAAAAACGAAAAATCGCCTAAAAATTTTGGGCGATTTTTCATATGAAAAATCACCCAAATTTGTATGAAAAATTTTTGGGCGATTTTTCATTTTTATTTTTGGGCGATTTTTCATTGGGCGATTTTTCCTATAGCCACGCCAGTCATACCCTTTAACAAAGTGTACATAGACCTGGTTGGTATTCTGCCTGAAACCATTTCAGGGAATAAATACATCTTAACGTTTCAGGACGATTTTTCTAAATTTATGTGCTGTGTGGCTATACCCGATGCGGAAGCCAACACCGTAGCAAAAGCATTCTTCAACGAAATAGTTACACGCCACAATCTACCCAAAGTATTGGTAACAGACAGTGGATCGAACTTCGTTTCCAAACTATTTTCGGATACATGTAAATTGTTAGGAATTAAAAAATTACATATAACACCCTACCATCCACAGGCTAATGGGTCATTGGAACGAAGTCATCGTCCACTAGCTGAAAATTTACGTAGTTTTGCAAAAGAGGATGGGTCAAACTGGGACCAATGGTTAAATTCTGCAATGCATGTTCATAATAACACGGTGCATACGTCGACGGGTCAAACACCATTCCGTACGTTGTACGGGTTAGACTTCGACATGCCTACGAATTTGAAGAGTAAATGGTCACCTTTATATAACGCAGAAGACTACAATAAGGTACTAAAGTACCAAATACAGCGATCACACGAGATCGTCAGGCAAAATCAATGTAGGGCCAAGGAGGTGTCGAAAAAACAATACGACAAGAACCTTAACCCTATACAATTCAAAGCACACGACATGGTTTTAATGAAAAACAAAACTAGGAAGAATAAGTTTTCTCCAATTTGGAAGGGACCCTACAGTGTCGTAGAGTGAAGTGGGCCAGTTACCACGACGATATTGATCAAAACCAAAGATAAGAAAATTCACAATAATTTGTTAAAGGCATATCACAAATAGTGTATGCCTTTAAAACTAAAATTATTATAATATTACCCTAAAATAAAACCCATAAAAGTAACAATATAAAACCAATTAGCTATGCGTTGACAATTAAACTCGTAGAGTGCAATGTTATGAAAACATTATGCAACATATATAAAAAAAATAAATCTAACCATAAGATATAGAGTAATCATTAAATAAAACATTAAATAACTCGTCCTTTAGAGGAAAAAATAGCGTCACTGCTTTTATGGGAGACGGACGTGTCGTGTCGTCCCCCAGTATTTAAACGTTTTCCGTCCGTCGTTTTATATGTTTAAAAATGTGCCGCCAAACTTAACAACATCAACCAACCAAACAAATAACAAATATAACTAAATAACAATAACTACATTCGTCGTGGACAATAAAAAACATTATTAAAAATAATAAAAATAAATTACGCAAAACAAATAATTAAAAATCACAACAACAATAATAGAGCAGAACCGGTTTTCGCTGCCTGTGACTTGCTGCACTCTGCACTCGCCGTTTTTTTTTCATTGCAATTGCCAGCGCAAAGGGCCTTTCTATGCTCTCTGCTGCAATTGCTCAGGTTTGTTGATTGTTTTCCGTCCCTCCCCCATCCTACTCCGCGCTAACTGCGTGCATAGTTGAGACAGCAAGAGTGCGTAACGAAGACGGTGGCCAAGGCATAACACTGACCACTGTTTAGCTTACGCTCTCATCTGTTCGTCTCAGCTGTGCCCGCTATTAGTATGTTTGTATGTTTTAAATTCACCCAGTAGCGAAAATGTCTCAAAACTTTCGTATAGATTTTTGCAACGTTCGTGGACTGAGGTCGAATTTTTTCTCTGTGTATGCACATGTGTCTGTCTATAGGCCACATATAATGGCATTAGGTGAAACCCAGGTTAGTGAGGGTGCAGATCCGCTGGATTTTCAGATACCAGGGTACCACCTACTGCCATTATTCCCTGCCCATAGGGATCTCGCCATTTTTATTCGAAGTGACGTTGCGTACCAGCACCAGCAGCAACATAGTGTTTCGGACAATGAATTTAATTCTATGTGGATTAAATTCAAAATCTTGCAACACATCATGCACTTGTGTTTTATTTATAGGAGTCCGAATCTAGATAGGGTTTCTACCTGTAACAAGTTAGATGCACTATCAGATTCGATCTCAAATATTTTGGCAGTTTCCAGGCAGTGAAATTGTTGTTGCTGGTGACTTTAATGTGCACAACGCCACTTGGTTGAGCCACTCGGGTCTATCAACACAGGAGGGTTGTTATGTTGAGCTGTTTGCCGAGTGCAATCAACTCACGCAACAGGTGAAGGAGCCGACGTACCTCCCACGCGTCGGCGGGCAGAGCCAAAAAGTCCTAGACCTTTTTCTGACTTCGCATCATGAAAAATATGATGTAAAAGTCCTTGCACCTCTTGGTAATTCCGACCACTGTATTGTTTCCGCTGCATTTTCGTATTCTAGTTTACACGTCTCTTCGATTAAAGCCCCGAAGAGAACTGTATGGCTTTACGAAAAAGCAAATTGGGTTGCGTTAAATGATTTTTTTCGCAACTTTAATTGGAAATTGTGTTTCGCAGATAGAGACATAAATGCCGCGGCCTTAATGGTACAAAATATTATTTAATTGGGTATGCGGTCCTTCATACCTTCTAAAAAGATTAGCATTAAACCCAAGGACCACTCTTGGTTTAATGAGACTTGCAGGATTGCAGTCAGGTCGAAAGAGGAAGCCTTTCAGAATTGGCGTTCTAATAAGAATGCTGATACTGAAAGACTTCGCATACAGGCTAGGAATCGCTGTAATGCCGTGATCGCACGTGAAAAGTTTCTACACGAACAAAACGCGCGCAAAAAGATCCTTCTCTACCATAGAGGTAGTAAAAATTTCTGGTCATTTGTTAAAAGGGTGAAGAATCAGACGACATCGTCTACTCCAACCCTTGTTATGAATGGCCAGATCTTCACTGACCCGGTTGATAAAGCTAATCTCTTGGCTGAATTATTTGCAAATAATTCAACGCTCCCAGATAGCAATCAACCACTGCCCGTCGTTGAATTTGTTTCTTCTGCAATGCCGGAGATACATTTTCGAACTCGGGCAGTTAAAAAGGTTTTAGCAAATCTCAATATTAACAAAGCCTCCGGGCCTGATGGCATATCTGCCCATGTGTTGAAGAAGTGTGCGTCAACGCTGGCTTGTCCATTGCGTAACCTTTTCAACATCTCCTACACGACAGGAGTTTTTCCATCTTGTTGGAAGGTTGCCAATGTCCAGCCAGTTCCGAAAAAGGGTGAGGCTACGAACCCTGCTAATTACCGACCCATTGCAATATGCTCTGCGCTATCCAAGGTAATGGAAAGCGTAATAAACTTCCACCTTGTGAACTATCTGGAGCGAAACGAATTACTTAGTGACCGGCAATATGGTTTCCGTAGGACCAGGTCCACCGGTGACTTGATGGCGGTCCTCTCCGAAAAGTGGAATAATTGTATTCATCTTTTCGGGGAGAGTAAGGTGGTTGCTCTTGATATTTCCAAGGCTTTTGATCGAGTGTGGCATGAAGCCCTGGTATCAAAACTTATTGCATATGGTGTCGGTAATTCTTTTACTCGATGGATATCGAGTTTTCTCCAGGGTCGTTCAATACGAGTTGCGATGGATGGTGTTTTCTCAGAACAACATTCCAGGGTTCTGTCCTATCCCCGTCCCTATTTCTGGTTTTTATCAATGACCTTCTGTCATCGACCCAGAACCCAATCCATTCCTTTGCAGATGACAGTAACATTTGTCACTCATATTCATTCAACAAGCGCCCAAACTCTTTGGAGATTGAGAGTAAAAGGCGCACAATGAATGATACACTCAATAATGACCTTAAAACAATCTCCGAGTGGGGTCTTGCAAATAGAGTTGATTTTAATGCTAGCAAGACCCAATGTTGTCTGTTATCTCACAAAAGAATGGATTCACCCCTCCCTCCCCTCCATATGGACTCTGTGGATATTGCGCAGTCAGCTGCTCTTGGCGTTCTGGGTATATCAATTCAATGTGACCTCCGTTGGAGTGATCACATATTTGATGTGTCGAAAGAAGCGGCCAAGTGCCTCGGTTTTTTGAAACGGTGTAAGACATACTTCACTCCCGCTGACTTGCGCATTGTCTACACCACCTATATTCGGCCTAAGATGGAATACAATTCGCACATATGGGCAGGGGCTTCAAAATCTTCTTTGGAGTTCCTGGATCGAATCCAACAACGTGCAATATATTTAATAGGGGATGAAAATATTTCATCCTCTATTGGTTCTCTTGAGCACCGAAGGACCGTAGGGTGTGTAAGCCTGTTTTATAGGTATTACAATGGTAAGTGTTCGAGGGAAATACATGGCCTGATTCCACCAGGTCGTGTATTCTCTCGTTCTACTCGGGCATCGAACCAAGCCCACCCCTTCGTAGTTCACTCGGTTCTCAACAGAACCACGCATTACTAAGATAATTCGTTCTTCAGTCGCACGATACGTTTGTGGAACAATCTCCCTGCCACTGTTTTTCCCGACATTTTTAATATTGGGAAAATTAAAGCAAACATCCACCGACACTACTCCATCTTTCCTCCTCCCTTTAACCTATAATCCTTTCTTACGATCAACACTGTGCATTGCAGGAATAGGGGGCATCCCCTGAGCGTTGGTTAATTTGTAAAAAAAAAAAAAAAAAAAAAGCGTTAATAGCTGACATATAAATGCAGATCTTGCAGGTTTTTTTTGATACCATAAATAATGCAAATAAATATAATTCAATTTTACCGTCATGCCAGTAGGAAGTTTCATAATGTGACTTATATAAGTACACAAAAATAATGAAATATTAAACATGTTTAGAAAATAAATCGTAACTCTAATTATATTTATTTACATGCAGAGAAATTATAGGTACTTTTGTATATTAATATAATTCAATGTGAATAAGTTTGAATATAACAAATAAATTTTAAATGAATTTGAAGAACTTACTTATAATAATTTAAATTTCTTAAAGAAGAATAAAAATATCAGTTAGTATTAAAATTAAAAAAAAGAGATATATAAATATTTAGTACAGTTAAAATTAAAAAAAAGGAACGAAAAAAATATATATTAGTAGAATAAATTAAATGTAAAAAAAACAAGTAATAAATAAAAGCAAAAATTTTAAAATTTAAAAAAAAGCGATTTATACATTCAATTATTTAGTGTAGTTGAAATAATAAAAAAGTTTTAATAATTGAATTGAAAAAATAAAAGAAGAAACGTATTAGTAAAATAAATAAAATATATAAATAGGTATTAAATATTATTTTTTTTTTTTAAAAAGGAATTTTTAAATTTTAAAGAAAAAAAAGAGAACAATAATAATAAGAAGAGATAAAAAAAGAAAACAAAAAAAAAATATATATGAAAAAAAAAATAATAAACAAGTAAAAAAATTGGGGAATAAAATTAAAAAAAAGGGATAAAAATTTTTATTAAAAAGAAAAAAAAGAAGACAAAAAAAATATTAATTTTAACAATTAAATTTTTAAAGAATAAAAAAAAAGAAATAAAAAATATATATATATATGAAAAAAAGGGAACTAAAGTTAAAAAAAAAAAATTTAATTAAAGAGAAAAAAAAGGAGGTATGAAAATTTTAATTAAAGAGAAGAAAAAAAAGGAAGTAAAAGAAATATTGAGAAAAAATATATATATTAATAACAGATATTTACTATATATTTTTGTTTTAAAGAAAAGTAAGTTAAACACTTACAAACAACATTTAATTTCAATGTTATTGCATACATAAACAACTATACTTTACATGACACTAAATTTAGATAAACTAGTACGACACTAAATAGTAATAGTTCAAATAATGTACCATACTTTATTTCAAGTAATTTAAATATCTTAAGATCAATCTTTTTCTTGTGACGAATGTACATAAACCATTATATAATACAAAAATTATTATGTTTATATAAGTTAGTACCACACCACACATTTGGAAGAGTTTAAAAACAAAATTAAATTACTTGTTTGTAAAATATTCATATAAATTTAAAATATCCGAGAGCACAAAAATTGTTATTTAGAATGACCAACAGCGCTGGATACTCAGAAGACGCATAGATAATCGTTGTGGTATTGGGGCTTTAATAGGGACATGTGGAAGGAGCTCTGGGTGTTATCAACAAGAAGAAGAAGTGAAGCAGAGGTCCAGCAGATTCAAATAAGGAAAGAAAAACGAAGAAATGAAGCAGAGTGGCAGCATATTTGAAGACGTAGAATGATGCACTAGGAGCAAACTTGTTGTTATACCAAGCAAAAGTAGATTGCAGTGATTGAATTTTAATCATAAAACTACAACTGCCAGAAACAAGATGCAGAAAACAATATTCAACATTGCACTTGAAAATGTATATAAAAAGTCAAATTATTATGTCTTCCATCGCACATAGAGAAGAAGCGATGCAATATCGATTTTCTGATATCAACAATTCAGAAATCTATAATATTCTAAATAAAACGACATGAGCACCAAGATGTTCCACAAAGAAGTAGTGAAGCAGATGCCCAGCGGTTTTCTGATAACAACAATTCAGGAATCTATAAGCTACATAAAGTGACATGAGCACCAAGATGTTTTCAAAATGTTTGACAAGATCGCAGAACGAATCGTCAATCAAATCAACATGACCAAAGCTCTCTTGAACGACTAAGAGTCCAGCGTATCAACATGACGACGTCTACTGGAGATAGCACCAAAAGAAAATTCCACAAGAACCTTTGAAGCCCAACAGATAAATCACACTACAAACAACGAAACATTGAAGATGAATAAGGCAAGTCCGAAACAACACGCAGAAGAGCAAGAGGAGAAATCTGGTCCAACAGTAGGGCATACAAAAGTCACTCATGTAATAATTTACACCTCTCTAACCCAAATATAAAATCAATATATTCATTTTAAAATACCAACAAACACACACACACTCAATACACGTATAAGTAAAATAATTTGAACAAGTTTATCAATATACATATATATATATATATATATATATATATATATATATATATATATATATATATATATATATATATATATATGTATATATATATATATATATCTATATAATAATTATCATCCAATTACAAGTATTAAATCGTTAGATTATCATTATAAGTTTGAACAAATATTACACAAGTATAAAACGAAAGATATTAAAAAATAATATACAAAACACAAAAAAAATATATATATATACAAAAAAAAAAAAAAAAAAAAAAAAACAAATAATAACAATATATAAAAACAAGAAGAAAAAAAAAATATATATATATATATATTCTTTTTTTTAATATATTTCGTTTTATACTTGTGTAATATTTGTTCATACTTATAATGATAATCTAACCGATTTAATACTTGTATTTGGATTATAATTATTATATATATATATATTTTTATATATATATATATATATATATATATATATATGTATATATATATATATATATATATATATATATATATATATATATATATATATATATATATATATATATATACTTATATTATTGAAACCATTTAATTATTCAAACCTATTTTTATAGATAACTTAAGATAAAATAACGTATTATATATATTATCACCATATTAAAATAAACATATTATCATTATTAATCTTAATATTAACTCTAAGAAAACATAATTTCTATATATTCAAGAATATATTTAAGACATTTTTTAAAAAATTATCATTAATCCTAATATTAATAATAATTTTTTTTCCCTAAGGGGGGAGGAATGTTGTGAATTAGCGAATACATTCTTTTCTTTATGGTTCTTCACTATTCATTCAGTTTTGGATGTTGCTGTACATATGTTGAGCGCATCATGTTTTTATATCATGTTGTACTCATGTTGTACAGCAACATGTTCATAGCATTGTCCCAACGCTTCACGTTGGCAACAATGATAATAATTTGGCAAAGCGCTAAGCTTTGCGTAGAACACACCTCTTTCAAGTTAGCTGCCACAGTTAACAAAAGCTTGCGATAATTCGGCAAAGCGCTAAAACTTTACTTAGACCACACCTCTTGCAATAGAATTTATAATTGCATGTTTAGGGGGATAGTTACGTTAAAATAAGCATAGCAGCGTTTGCCAACAACTTTGATATTTCGCAATTGGTGTCAGCCAAAAACTGCAAGTCGGACTTTCGTCAAAAGTCACGTACACCAAAATTGAGTGAAAGTGAAAACTCACTAGAATATAGCTAGAATAGAATTTAAGAAAAGCTTGCAACGAAGGTATTGTTAATACCTTTCGTTGCAATTTAAAAGATTGTAGTTTCACCAACCTAAAATAGTGAAAGTTCAACTCTAAAATTAATAAAAGAGTCTTTTCAACTCTAAAAATAGAAAGGTGTGTTTTGATTAATTAAATTGTAAAATAAATAAATTTAAAATAAATCAACTCTAACTTTACAACTCTTATTTTACTACAAAATAAGACACATGTCACACTTTATTTTTATACCCTACACTAAGAGTGAAAGGGTATATTCAGTTTGGTACGCCGTTTGTAACACCCAGAAGGAAGCATCTCTGGTATGGAAAAGTATATATATTCTTGATCAGCATGACCTCCTGAGTCGATTTAGCGATGTCCGTCTGTCCGTCTGTCTGTCTGTCCGTCTGTCTGTCCGTCTGTCTGTCTGTCTGTTGAAATCCCTAAGACTTTTAAAATTGAAGAGCTAGATAAATGAAACTTATAACTTAGATTACTAATATACCTACGCTGTATGTGCGAAAAAATTGGCGAGATCGGTCCATGGTGACCTATGATCCGACCACTTATGTTCAAATACCACATATAAAATGTACATATAAAGATCAATTTTTATGTATACGTGCTTAGGTAAACTTTGTTGGTCAAATATATATTGACATCATGCTCAAATACATGATAATAATGTTTTCCGGCGAAAAGACTTGTGGTTCACAAAAAAAAAAATCGAAATTCGGTACACCTACCCATTTGTAAATATGGGTATCAAATGAATGGAAATTCTTCAGCGATTGAATGTTTGTAGTTATTTTCAGGACTCGTATACCCTGGTGACCTATATATCACTTTGAATGGTAACCACACATATGTGTAGGGTATTTATAGTCGGCTTAGACCGACTATAATTTTGATAATCCTAACTATCATAATTACACCTACTTTAAAATTTTCCATGTGATCTAACCTTCCCAACTGGTTTATATATATATATATGTATTTTTAATTAAGACACAATTTTAGGTTGCAAACAATTTTTAGTTGCAAACTTGAGCGAAGCTGTGCTTGAAAAGGCCGAACAGCACAAATCAGTGATGCAAACTAGTGGGGAATTCCCAAACTTCTGGGGAATTTTATTGTTCGTGGGTAATCGGGGAATGGTCCACTTTTGCGGGGAATTTCAAATTAGTATCTGTTATATTTTCTGCATTTTTAAGTATTATAAAATAGGAGCATATTCCAATTTTTACTTGAATTTCATATGAAAATTTTAAAACAAACGTTTTTATTAAGATTCGATATCCAAGTGAAATAAATAATTTATGAAAAGAATTTAAACAGCAAACTTTGACTTCAACGCTTCCAATTCGTTATTAAAATTATAAATTCAAAATCGTTTGTTTAAAAATTTAAGTATAATTGGATTGAATAGAAAACTGGAACACACCGCTATATTCCAATCATGCCAAAGATCATAATTTGGCTTCTAATAAACCCAATCTATTAAATGCAATTTTAAATCTAATTAAATTACTTTAACTTTTTTCGAAGATATGTGATATTATGTTTTTAAATAAAGGATCAATTTTTACTTAATGTAAGACCTGCAAATTTGACATGCCCATAATAGTTGAAAAAATATTATTTTCAGTATTTTAAAGATTGCGATTATTGGGAATTTAAAATTTTTAAACTTAAAATATCAATATAATAAAAACAAATCGAAAATAATATATATTTACAATTGCACATTTGTTTATACAGGTCTTTAAATGTTTAAATTTATTTTTCAAAATAGTTTGCTCCTATTCATAATATTTTTATCTGCATAAATTGCCCATTAGTACTATTTTAACCAAGTTTATGATAAATTTTTTCAATGACATTATAGTCAATATTTCACATATATTTAAAATTTCATATTAACTGAGTACTAATTATATATCTGTCTGTAAAGTTTAAAGAAATTCGGACATTTTAATTTGGAACTATAGACTTTTGAAATAGTTATTTAAGCTAAGTTTAAACTTTCACTGAAAAACTGGACCTTAATTACAAAAAAAAATATAACACCACTTGGTAATAAGAAAAAGAAGTTCTCAATTTATAATGGCTGATAAATGTCATTCAAAAAATAGAGAAATCAAGAAATAAAAAAAAAAACATTAAATGAATAACATATTGCGTCAAAATAACAACTCGTCACTACAAAAAAAACTCGACTGCTCACCCGCATTGCCAACCAGTGTTACCAAAGCAGCCATTTTATGGCTAGATTAAGCTATTTTTGGAATTTTTTTTGCCATTAAATTCTGAAAATACTATTATCCGGAAATTTAGAAACTTTTTTATTTTAGCCATTTCTGTATAGTATTTTTATTTGCATATGGCGAATATTTAAAAATACACAATTCATACTTAGTTAATTACTTAATTAAATCTTATTTAAAATATTAAAAATATATAAATATAATATTAAAATATATATAACTTAACAAATATTGAAAAAAAGATTGGTTTAGAGTATGCAAAAGTACAAAGAGGTAAAAAATCGCTTTTAAAATGTATTTTTATGGGTATTAAAATCTATTAATGAAAGAAACTCTGTTTCACACTAATTCGACAAAAGGACTGAATATTTTCAGTAAAATAAACTGTGTCCTTTTTCAAAGATAATATATTATAAAATTAGTAGTTTAAAATGCCCTTTTTTTAAATAAAAATGTTTTTACTGAAAAGGTCAACATTTTTAGGTTTCGGAATGGATCCCGAATAGATGATATTTGCATTAAAGTGGTTAACATATGAATATTAAAGTACTTCAGGAAACTTAAATGGGACTTTTTAAGCGCCCAATCCGCAAAATTATTCGAAAAATGAGATCGAAGAGTTTCTAATGTGGTGTTCTGTATTAAATAAAATAAAATTTAGCCATTTTTTGAGAAATTTGAGCCATATTTGGCCGTTGGGTAATGACAATACTGTTGCCAACACCAAAGTGAGTAAGAGAGAGTAAACATGTCATTAAGTGAGAATTATATGGTTGTAAATAATAAATGACTATATTATGATCGGTCAATATCATGGTATGATTGGTATTGATCATATTTTGTTCGTGGCAGTCTTTATTGTAATCATAACATGGTTCTTATCAATCATATTTTGGTTTTTAAAAAATACAATGATATAATAAATTGTCTACTATAATATGATTTTAGCGATCTTATTATTGTTGAAATAAAATATATATATATATATATATATATATATATATATATATATATATATATATATATATAAATATAAATATATATATGTTTTTTTAACTTAAATTTTTAATTGGTATATGGAATTCCAAAAAAAAAAAAAATGTCTCAATTGAAATAAAGTATGACAACAAATAATCAAATCTTTACTGAAAAATAGAAGTATAGATGTCGCTGCATATTTTTAGAGACTTGTATTTAATATTAATAATTTTTGTTTTAACAACATTTCCGCTGCTACAAGCGCCACTACAATAGTAAACCATGTCGAACGTACCGCAGCTGATCTGGATTTACGGAGATCTATATTATATAGATATATCCGGAAGGAGGTGGTATATAATCAGCCTGAAATAAAAGAAGTGTCTAGAAATTAACCCAGAGTTTAGCAACGAATCAGGCCACCCATCTATTACGTGTGCGATACTTTTACAACAGTCATACAACATTTTTTTCTCGATTATCACTTGGGGCATCCTCTTTTAACAAGGCAGCTATTTCAAAGTATTGCATATCGGCAATTCTACGTCAGACCGGGCGCTTTTCGACAAAAACTGACTTTATGAGTTCCGATCTTTTTGAAATTGTACAGACATGTTCTGTGCTGAAAAATATTCGACACGTATTTTTTTTTGGAGATTGAAAATTTTTGAAAATTTTCGTCGATATTTAAGAATTAGTTAAACTGTTGCATGTGAACTATAAGTTCAATATTAAACAATTTGGTCTCATTTGAAAGTAAATATATTGCTCTTTCTAAAGGTTTACTCGTTACATCTAATGCAAAAATAATAAAATAAAGCCGACTATAAATACCCTACACATATGTGTGGCTCAGAGATATAGGTTTCCCTCGAATTATTGGTAAGGGTTGTCAACCGCCGTAATCCGTCGCTGACATTTAAAAGAAAACATTTTTTTTTTGTAATATATAACTTTCTACTAACAAGCATATTCCCCCACGTGGTGGTTACTTTAAGTTACAATGACTAAATAAGGCTAAGCTGACGGAAACTTTTTAAAGTTTCTGGTAGGGTAACCCTTGTCAGACAGGATTGTGATGAGTATTGAACTAAATACTACCAAAGTCTTTTCGTGGGGTGGCAGACTCTAAAGAAATCCCACTCCACCGCGATGGGTCAACATAAAAATCTAACTTCTGCAGGTGGTACCTACAAAAGTGGCAATCCACCCGCTTCTGCGTCTGAGGAAAGGATTCTGGAGGCCTCAATTCACGCAACCAAACTTGGTACGAAGAATCTTTCTGTTCCTGTAGCAGGGGGTTCATCGTGCCCCTCCATCTCCCAAATTAATTGACAGCTAGGAATCTAGAGGAGGATAACGACAACGCAGTGGTTTCCATACCAGTAGAAGAAAGTGTCAGTTCGGCTATGCCTACGACTAATCCTCCACTGTATGACTGCTCGACAGTGTTGTTTCCTCTCAGGGCTCCTTTCTGTCACGTATTTGGAAACATGGGTCAATCGAATGAAAGTGGTGTCTTACCAGCATCTAATCCTAGAGAGACCGACGCACAACTGGAAGCTAAACTTCCATTGGAGAGCGAACCCGGATCTCTGAATACAGAGTTCAGGTTGTCCGATGCCCAGATGAGTAGGAAAAGGAAGAATAAAGAGATCGCAAATAGGCAGAAAAAGCTAAAGGCGATGCTGGAGCTTTCTATTCCCCAGCTAAACGCGATAGATCGGTGGTGGTTACTCCGACTGAAGCCAGACCATCCGCTGCTGCTGTGGTGGCTGCCAATGCACCTTAGAAGCGCAATGGCAAGAAGTTTAAAACCTTCACTGCTACTGCGAAACCCCGTAACTCCTAGAACTCGACAGTTTCCAGTGATATTGCTTTCACAAGCAGGAGCACTGGCGCTTCATGATCCGGATCGGCTGCGGATGAACTGCCTTCAACATCCACTGGCATAAATAGGCAAGCAGTATCATATCGTGATGCTGCTCTTCCGGTTGCGATTATTGGCAAATTGGGGAAAGAGCAAAAGATGAATGATGCAGGAGTAAAACAGTCAGCTACGGCGGTGTCAGTGCAAACGCAAAAAGCTATGAGACGAGTGATGGCATCATGAAGAGGCTATGCTCGTCTCAAGCCAATTTCGATTGGATTGCCACAGATGTTGCTAAGATCCACCCTCTGGGCCAAGCGCGCTTCGCTGTTTTCAGCGGAGACGAACCCAAACGAAGGCGAGCAATATGCTGGATACCTGGTCCTATCAGGAAAACAGCGGAAGTGCTTGCCTGCCTACCTGCTCAGAACAAGGGCATCGAAACGATCGGATGGACAATGTTTAGCCATAAATCAGAGCGAGGTCCGGAGGACAAGGAGGGCTCAACTCTGGTTGTTGGCTTAGACCAGAAGTTACAACAGTCATCTAAACCTATTATTTGGACGAATCAATTCCAAATATATAGGCACATTATGAGAAACGAGTTAATTATCCTGCCATGTTATTTACTCAGATCAATCTGCAACATTCTAAAGCTGCTACCTCTTTACTAGGTAAGCGGCTCTCCATGTTGCAAACATTACCTCACATCACAACAATTCAAGATCCATGGGTGTATAACAAACGCATCTGTGGTCTTAGTGAACTACGTGGTGAAACCATACTATACGATGAGCAAGCCGTAAGACCTAGAATCTGTCTTATAGTATCGAAACACTTTGCTGTCATCAAGTTAACCTATTTTTGTGGGTTAACCCACCTCGTGGCAGCCAAAGTGAGCTATGAAAGCGATAGTGGATGGAAACATTTTATTGTCGCCTCATGCCACTACCCCTATGACTCACTACTGCCTCCTCCGCCAAAGGCAATTGTTGAGCTCATAGAGTACTGCGATCTTAAGGAGACTCTTTGCTGTGACGCTAATGCTCAACACACTGTGTGGGGCAGCAGTAAATGCAATGCACGAGGTACCAGACTCTTTGACTGCATCATGACCTCCAATCTGAACATTCACAACACTGGTAATAAACCCACGTTTGTGACTGCTAGAAGACAGGAAGTGATTGACCTTACTTTGTCTAACTGTAGACTGAGAGAGTCAATTTTAAACTGGAAGGTTCTTAAAGAACATTATTTATCGGACCACAGGTGTCATACGGACCGAGAGGTGCTGCCCTCTATGACGGTAAGAAACACTTGCAAAACGAACTGGGAAGCTTCAGACATGAACTTGAGAATTCCCACAATATTCCTGTCAGAATTCGTACCAAAGAAAGTATTGAGACGTCCGTTCAAGTTATGAACGATGTCATAAATTCCAGTTTTGTAAGAACATGTCCGGGACGAAAAACATTATCTAGACTTCCTGTTCCTTGGTGGAACGCTTGTCTTGAAACCTTGCGCAAGGATTCAAGAAAGCTTCTAAATAGGGCCCTAAGGAGCAAATTAGACTCTGACTGGTTTCTTTATCGAGCTAAGCAGAAAGAGTATATGAAACGAATTCGTAAATCGAAAAGTGTTTCCTATAAAGACTTCTGCAGTAGCATCGAATCCTGCAGTGAGACTAGCCTATTGGTCAAGTTTCTTAAAATAGACCGAACTGCCCGAGTGGACTCACTACGGAGATCTGATGGCTCGTATACTGAGTCTAAGACAGAGGCACTCAGTGTCCTAGTTGAGACTTACTATTCGGGAAATCAAATCCACATAGGGCCACTTTGTAATCCCAGCACTGGGGACTGCAATAACAATTCTAATGTGACAAAAGATGACGATGATGCTATCCAATACGTAGTGGCCTCTTTTGATGGCTTCAAGTCACCTGCGCTGGATGGCATCTACCCAGTCATGCTACAGGAAGGTATAACCCAATTTTTACCATGGCTAAAGAAGATATTTAGAGCAGGCCTCGCATGAGCATTCATTCCGACATCCTGTCATTTAGTTAAAGTAGCCTTCATTTCTAAAGTTGGAAGAGTAGACTATTTCACAGCCAAGAGCTTCAGACCCTTAGTATGATGTCCTATGATGAAACAATGGTCAAATGGCTAAGGTCAATGCTAATGTTTAGGACCATCAATTCTGAGGCGGAGTGCGGTCAGTATATTATGGCAGGGGTGAATAGAGGTTGTCCTAAAAAGAGGCGTTCTCTCCCCCCTGCTCTAGTATATGCTGGTTAACTCTCTGCTCAACGATCTTAATGGACCAGGTGTCAATTCCCAGGCCTATGCAGAAGATGTTGTTATTCTTGCCACAGGCTTTTACCTCAATGAGGTATGTGTTAAAACACAAAACTCATTGAACCGAATTGACAGCTGGTGTACTGCAAACGGACTTTCCGTCTACCCTCACAAAAGAGAGATATTTTTCTGTCTAACGAAGTAAAATATCTGTGCTTAACTCTAGATAGTAAACTACTTTGGACAAAACATGTTGAAAATAAAATTTCGCAAACATTGAATGCTTTCTGGCAATGTAGACGAATTTTTGGGAAGACATGGGGACTATCGCCGAGCAAAACCTTATGGATTTACACGGCAATGATAAGACCGATGATATCATATGCATCATTAGACACCTCTCTACGAGAGATGCCCTCTGATGCAATGATAACAGAAATATTACCAAGACGAAATTTTGAGGTTTGTTAACCTGACATTCAAGACTGGCTAACGCCTGATTGTGAGCCAGGTAGAGGGTCACACGGTATTTTCACCGACGGCTCCAGAACCGATCAGGGATCTGGTGAACATCCCGGTCATCACTTCCAATATTGTACGTCAATGCAGATCACATCTCAATTGTGTTGGTAAATAGAATACACTGAAACTGATTTGGGTGCCGGGCCATAAAGGAGTTTCGGGCATTAAAAATCTGACGAACTAGCACGTGCTGGATCTGAGGATAACCTATTTGGACGAGAACCTGTGCTTGGACTACCTGCATCTACGGGAAAATTCGCCATCAGCTTTTGGGTCGCCTCCGCACACAAGAGCAGATGGCTGAATGAGGCGAAATGCAGATTCTCCAAGCTCATGACACCGACGATAACCAAAAGATCGGCCTCGTTTCTACTTTCCTACTTTCCTTAAGTGCAGAAAACTGACGGGACTTCTGACGGGACACAACGCATGTGAAAAACACATGAACGCAATCGACCTGGCCGAAAGCGCCTTATGTTCTGCTTTCTACGAAGAAACTGGTACCACAGAGCACTATCCCTGTGACTGTCCAGAATTTTCTAGAATTAGAAGGCAGATCTCTGGCACAGACGTGATGAGAGAGGATCAGCTTCACTTTTTATCACACAATAGCGTTCTTAGATTCAATAATGAATTTAAGAAGTATCAGGGGACTGGGTCAAAGCACAATGGATATAACCCGGCAGAAGTTATTAGACGACGATATTATTTCACCAAGCACGTCGCCTTGGAATTCACCACTGTTGTTGGTGCCTAAAAAGAGTGGCAAGGACGGACAGAAAAAAATGAGACTGGTAATAGATTTCAGAAAATTGAACGACGCAATTATTAATGCGTTATTTCTAATATTAACTTATATCGTTTTTTGCAATAGTATGCATTTCATTTTAACGTGATCTACATTACATGTTATGATCATCTTTATTTAATTGTGTATAACCTCAAAGTTATATGTTTTTAATAAGTGGTAATGAGATTGTTTTCCTTTTCCTTTGATAGATTTACATTTACAATTTACATGTATCTGAAAAAAGTTTTGAGACGAAATTTGAACCATTGTCGGTAACTAATACTTTTGGAATATTTATGCGCGTAATGATTTCGTCGTAAAATCAGAGAGTAAGTATACATAGTAAAGAGATGTCATCCGAGTTGGTTGCAGTTCGATTGTAGCAAGTAAACATGAGTAAAATGGTTTTTGGATGTTAAAATTCGTCAAATGTAGACCAAATATATACAAATTTTTTATCTCCCTAATATTGTTAATAGCTGTTTTATTAATATTTATATTTTTTCTGCCTTAATTCGACGATTTTAACATAAGAAAAACCATTTTTCTCATGTTTACTTGCTACAATCGGGCCATCGAACTGCAACCAACTCGGATGACATCTCTTTACTATGTATACTCTCTGGTAAAATGCTTTCGCTACAGTGCTTCCTTCTGCGTCAGATATATCTACGCAACACATATTTTTTGGAAAATCATCTTGAAAAGTTAATATATATTTATTCCCAGAGATATTTTCTGGTAAAATTCCTACAAGATCCATGTATACTTTATCAAATGGTCTCACTGGCGTATCAGTTAGGACCATTGGCATTTTAGTAAGCCTAGAACTTTTATTTACTTGGCATTTTGAACAATTTTTAACGTAATTTACACTTTACACTTAAATTGTCTTCTAATTCTAAAATATATTTTTACTGCGCCCGGATGGCCTCCTAATGTGGAATCATGTAAATCTTTTAGTACCTTTTTAATCTCTTCCGGGTCAGTTAATAAGTGTGCAGAATTTTTTTCGTTATTTGCATCTGTAATTGTTTCATCTAAGACCGGTGTACTAATTTGGGGCTGTGTTTTTGTAATTTGTTGATCTAATTTATTTTTTGTAGTTTTAGAACGTGTTTGTACTGCTGTAATATCAGGTTGTATATATGGTATTCTGCTTAAAGCATCCGCGTTCAAATTCTTTTTACCTGGTTTGTAAATTATTTCAAAATCGTATTCTGACAATTTATGTCGGAAACGCGCAAGGCGGCTGATGATCTGTAAAAATTTTGAATGGTCGCCCTAATAGGTATGTACTAAAATTCTTGGTTGCCCAAACAATAGCTAAAAATTCTTTTTCAATGGTTTTCAATATTTTAATCCCAAAAATGCTTGTACTTCTTTTCTATTTCTTGGCACCGGAATATTTTTTACGCCTTCGACCTTAGAGGGGTCGAAGGCGTTCGGAACTAAGCGCACCTAGTTCCGAACATTTATGTCCTAAATTTACAACTTCGCGACGCAAAAACTGACAATTTTCAGTATTTAATTTTAAATTATGTTCCCTTAATTTATGAAATACTTTACTTAATCTATGCTTATGTTCGCTAAATTTTTTCCATATACAACTATATCATCGAGATACACAAAACAATCGATACCCTGTAAACCTGTTAATATGTGGTTCATTATTCTTTGAAAAATATCTGGTGCACCTGTTAAACCAAATGGCATTCTATTAAATTCAAAATGTCCAAGTCCCGTACTGAAAGCAGTTTTTTCTTTATCTCTTTCATCTACTAAGACCTGATGATAACCACTTGCTAAATCTAAAGTTCAACAATATCTACTATGCCCTAGCTGATCTAATATCTCGTCTATACGAGGAACCGGAAATACTTGTTTTATTGTTACTTCATTTAGTTTAAGAAAATCTATTACTAGTCTCCGTTTCTTGTTACCGTCCTTATCGCTCTTTTTTGGTACTAACAATAATGGTGAATTCCAAGGTGAGGTTCTCGGAGATATAATGCCATCATCTAACATTTTTACTACTTGTCTATTAATTTCTTTCCTATATGTATGTGGAAGTTTATATTGTTTCTGATTAATTGGTGGTTGGTTCCACTGTGTGGTTATTTCATGTTTATGCGCTGGCGTGTATGTTAATTCATCGCCATCTAAGTGAAAAACGTCATGATAAGAACTACACAAATTTTGTAAAGATGTAATTTCGTCATTATTCAAAGTTTCGTCAATTTTAATTTCCCTTAATAATCTTAATTCTATTTGTTATATTTACTGAATTTACGCTATTCATTGTAAAATTTTTGGTATCCGATTTTTTAAATTAAAATTCGAAATGTTGGTTTAAATTTTTTGCGTATTAGAATTTCTTTTCTGTAGCATTTTGAAACATAAACTCTATTTTTGCTAACATTTGATAGGCTTTCGCCTAAATATACACCTGGAGAAATTTCTTGTTTATGTATTAATACGATTGGAATTTTTGTTTTTAGAGGTAATGATACTATTTTCGCAGTTCTCGCTTGAATTTTAATGTGTTGATTGTAAAAATGTTTTGCTCTCTGTGTTTTCATTGGTAGTTTATAAAATAATTTTTATCTGTATCAAAAAACGTTATTGTTTTGTCTGTCACATTTATTATAGATCGATTCCATAAATTGTCACGTCCGATTATTCCGTCTGCTGGTACTCCTTGTTCAAGTGAGACAACGTTTAGTATTAAACTTAAACACCATACGATCCCACATTAGGAAAATTTTTGTAAAGCCTGGAAAATTTATCATCGCACTTTCTTTTACTAAACTGGCATCGGCTCCTGAGTCTACTAATAAAAGAAGTCTTCCATTTTTAGCTGCCTCGCAAGGACTTCAATGAAAACACCACTTATATTGGATAAATTCGAACAATCTCCATTCCAATTGTATTTAATGCAATTTTCTTTTGCATTAAGTTCATATTTTAATTCATTGTTCTTGAAAGTTTAATTTAGTAGTAAATTTGACCACAGTCTCTTTCGACGCATGATCTCCAATTTCTAACTCCTTTGGCCCTATATTACTTTTTATTTGGGGTCCCCTGAGCCCCTCTTAGCTTCCCTGATTTTGATTACTATTTCTGACTGATTCAAATTTTGTTTTCACATAACACTTATCTATTTTATGCCCTTTTCTATCACACCAGAAGCATTTTATATTACTTGTATTATTTTCTATGTTTTTACTATCAGTATTACCTAACTGTGTTTTACAATCTTTCATATTACTATAGTAACATTTCCAATTAGCTTCATGGCCATAAATTCCACAATCGTAGCAGATAGGCTCATTTTTCCTACTAATACAATAGTCCCTAGTATGTCCTAATTTCATACAGAATGAACATGTCGGAATATTCCTTTCATAGGTTAATTTATCATTATTTTCTGAATTCTCTCTTTGCTTTCTGCCTCAACATTATATTCGTACTCATTTAACTTTGGTTTTAGCTGATAATAACTTCAACATTTAATGCTTCTTCCAATAATGCATCTAATGTGTCTGACTTACTACTTAACAATACAACTTTTATTGTTGGATCCTTCACTCCTACTTTAAGAGAGATCAATATTACCTTCTGTAATTCCAATCGTCATCATTACCTATCTTTTTACGGTATTTCTTACTTGCAATTTCTAATGCCATGGGTTGCAACTCGAATCGTCTTCCAAACTCTCTCAAACTTTCTTTGCTATTTTGATAATGTTTTTAATCTTTTCTAGTACTGAATCTAAAGAGATATCATTTAAGTATGTATTTTTTAGCAACTCGTATAATTCTTCAACCTAACGCATTTAATAAATTCCTCATAATCTGATTCTTCAATTTTAAGCTTTTCTGTTTCACAGCCTTCAATAAAAGTAAGGAACAACGTAATGTACGCGTTTAAATACATTTTCTGTGTCCATTTTGCAAGACGATTATTTATCTGATAATTATTGAATTATTGAGAAAAGGTTAAGCTTAGTAGTTGATTTCATTTTTCTATTAAATACATTACTACTTTATTTAGCTCATTTTTATTTAGAATTTTTTTTTAAAATTTTTAAATTATTTTCTAAAAACATCTCATCATTTTATAACTGAATACTTTTTTTTTTTGTAATTAAATTTTGTTCTAATTTTTTTTTAATTCTTTAATTTTGTTATTTAATTAATTTCACAACGCTTTAAAAATATTACTCTATCAAAATTCTCAAATTATTCAACATTTTACTTTCACAGTTTTATTTAAAGTTAAGACGCACTCTTTTTTGGTTGTTGACACAAGGAACTTCGTTTTGTGCTCCTTCACCGCTAGACCCATTCGACGCGACTCTTTCTCCAATCTGGAGAATGCTGACTGCTTGTGTGCTCCTGCCAATGATCAATATCGTCGGCATATGCGAGCATCATGACACTTTTTGAGGATAGTGCCGCTTTGACGGAGTTCGGCAGCTCGAACTATTTTCTCCATCAATAAGTTAAAAAAGTCACACGATAGGGAGTCACCCTGTCTGAAACCTCGTTCGGAATGAAGTGGCTCTCACTGAGCAACGTGTGCTGCGCAGGGTCATCCTGCAAAGCCTAATAAGTTTCGCAGGTATACCGAACTCAGACATTGCGGCGTATAATCGTTCCCTTATCGGGGTGTCGAAAGCGGCTTTATAGTCGATCAATAGGTGGTAGGTTTCGATCTGTTTTTCTAGGGTCTTTTCCTGGATTAGGCGCAATGTGAAAATCTGGTCTATAGTGGACTTTCCAGGTCTGAAGCCGCACTGATAAGGTCCAATCAGTTTGTTAAGGTCCAATTCAGGGTTTCACATAATACGCTCGAAAGAACATTGTATGCGATATTGAGTAGGCTGATCCCACGGTAGTTGGCGCAGAGAGTGGGATCCCCTTTCTTAAGGATTGGGCAGAGTACACTGAGGTTCCAGTCACTTGGCATGCTCATCCGACCATATTCTGCTTACGAGCTCGAAGGCAGGCCATCAGCATCTGCGGCTTTGTTGTTTTTCAGCCGAGAAATGGCTTTTCTGACCTCGGGTGGCGGTATCTCAACGTAGTCATCAAGTACTGGGGTTGCCGGGTTTACTTCTCAATCGGTGGAATTGCTGGCATCATCACCGGTCAGCAGTTTAGAGAAGTGATCCCTCCATATTTTCAGTGTGCTCTGGATATCTGTCACTAGATTCCCGTTCTCATCTTTACTGGAAGAGGCTCCGGATTTTGAACCTCCGGGTAGGCGTCTTATTTTCTCGATGAATTTTCGAGCCTCATTCCTGTCCCCATGCATCTCAATCTCCTCACACTCACGTCTTTCTGCCTCGCTTTTTTTACGCCTGAAAAGACGTCTCTCTTCCTTCTTTTTGTATCGCTCCTTCGCAGCTCGCGTAGCTACTGACTGCAGCCTCTTTCTCTGCAGTGGTCGCGCGACACTCTTGGTCATCCCACTGATTACTCAGGGGGCGTTGGAATCCAAGCATCTCTTCGGCAGCCGTACGCATAGAGCAGGAGATATGGTTCCACTGCGCGCTTATATCATCGAGAGGAGGAGTGCTTTGTCTAAGCAGGTGTGAGAGTCGAGTAGAAAGGGCTTGCGTTGTCTGTTGTGATTGCTGCTTTCCGACGTCTAGCTTTCTCTGCGTTTGGTTCCGTACGTTCTTCGCAGCGCTTAAGCGTGTGCAGACCTTGGCTGCTACAATGTAATAATCCAAGTCCATATTGGCACCTCGGATAGTGCGTACGTCCATCACGCTTGAAGCGTGCAAATAAGGCAGATATGGAAATATTTAGCGTTGATGCGGATTGTTGCCAGCCTTTCGTCCACGGGCGTGAACCAAGAGACAAGGTGGCGGAGTCTCTTGCCGACCACAAATTCACATCCACATTCGTGTCTCTCAGCTGTAGTAGATATCACAGGACGCTTGTTTCGAACAGCCCTGTCCCGTCCATCTTATATTTTTCGAGGACATCTGCCAGCTGGATAGAGGCAAATTCCCTATAAAGGGTCCGGACATTCCAGGTGCATATCCGTAAATCATGGTCCTTAAAACGTTTGCGTGGGTCGTCATCGTTGTAATCGGTCGTTATCCGAGGCTTCTTTTTTGTTTTCATTGAACGCATTGGATTTTCCGTTTTTTACGAACCCTCACTGTGAGGGAGATGTTCGCCACTCACTTTAGCCGACTTCTACACAGAGCGCCGTTTCCAGGGACTTCCACGAGGAGGACTTCCACCGAAGTTTAGGAGTCACCATTTGACAATTTGCCAATTCTGGTGACTAGTGAGTTGACTTGAGACGACACCGACAAGGATTGCGCTGGCTTTGCCATGTTGAAGCACTCAGACATGTTGCTTTGTGATAATCGCCCCATGTTGTTGGCATTAAGCCTAGCAATAATACAAATATGAACATAGGCTTGCATCAGCAATTTTTATATACCTAATTATTCCATATATCGCACAATCAGACTTTATTTCATAAAAAAATGGCTTTAAAAAGGGGCATACACATATACAAATGAATAACGAATACACTTTACCCCATCTGAAGAAGTACCACTACTCCTGGTGCCGTGATACCACCGGATAACACATTTTTACATGGGTTTATGACCACTTAAACCCATCAAAGCCTACCTATGCAATTTTGGGCATAATAAAAATGTAAGATTTACCAGTATATAGCCAGGTATTAAGTTAATATAGGTTATCACAAATTTATGTGTTGTGAAGGCGAAACCTTCAAAAAGTCTCAAGCTTACCAGCAGGTAGCATTCATGTCAATAGAAATTAATCAAAAAAAGTTTTAAATCTCATGATTATTAGTTATTAAAATGATTTTAATATATGTTTATTTTTGGAATAAAACTACAGATCTTGGCTATAATTGCTCAATGAATTTTCTTCTATTACTAATAAAACAGTTTGAATTTTATTTAGCGTATTCACAGTTCCATTATAGGTACGACATTGTACAAATACGATAGTGATTACCTTTTTTAAGTTGGTTGACATTCAAAATGTTTACAAAATATTTAGCTGTCAAATAAATGCAGCTGATTTTATAGTTAAAAATAATAAAATTTTATTGAATATGCCGCGAATTTTTTGATGCTCATAAAAAACGATCCAATATTTGGGAATCGAAACAGTGTGCCTCAGTGCCCGTGGAACTTCAGTTAAAATTTAATTTATTTACACTATACACAAAATAAACTATATTTATATATAAGGGATACATATTTTTTAATTCATATGAAAAATAACAAATAATTATTATTGCTTGCATGTAAATAGCTGTATTGCATTCCTCTCTTTCATTTCAAGTTCATTTATAGCAATACGCTTTTTCATTTTAATTTCTAATAACTTTAATTTTTATTGATTTTTTAATTCGTTTTCTTTTAGTTCGATCTCTTTCAGCTGTTTTTCCTTTTCAAAATGTAACTTCTGCAGTCGCATTATCATTTTAATTTCTTTAATTTCAATTTCTTTTTTTTTTAAGTAATTCTTTATCAATTCTTTGCGTTTCTACGATCAATTTCTCTCTCTTCAGTTTTACAAATGCTAAATGGGTATCCAATATATCGGTTACTTCTGTTCGCGAATATATTCCGACTGTTGTGAATTAGCGCATACATTTTTCTTTTCTTTATGGTTCTTCACTATTCATTCAGTTTTGGATGTTGCTGTACATATGTTGCTGTACATATGTTGCTGCATCATGTTTTTATATCATGTTGTACTCATGTTCTACAGCAACATGTTCATAGCATTGTCCCAACGCTTCAAGTTGGCAACAATGATAATAATTTGCCAAGCGCTAAAGCTATGCTTACACCACACCTCTTTCAGGTTAGCTTGCACAGTTAACAGAAGCTATCAATAATTTGGCAAAGCGCTAAAGATTTACTTAGACCACACCTTCCATTGCATAATTTTGGGTCTATGTTAAAATAAGCAAAGCAGCGATTGCCAACAATTCTGATATTTCGCAATTGGTGTCAGGCAAAAACTGCAGTCGGACTTTCTTCAAAAGTCACGTACACCAAAATTGAGTGAATGTGAAAACTCACTAGAACATAGTGAGAATAGAATTTAAGAAAAGCTTGCAACGAGGGTATTGTTAATACCTTTCGTTGCAATTTAAAAGATTGTAGTTTAACCAACCTCAAGTGGAGGTACTAAAATAGTAAAAGTGTCTTTTCAACTCTAAAAAAAAGTGTCTTTTGATTAATTAAATTGTAAAATAAATAAATAAATCAACTCTAATAAAATGGTGTGTTTGAAATTTTTTTTTTTTTAAGATATAAAAATAGAATAGGATAGTTTTCATTTTTTTTATGAGTAGTGTTTTAAAAGTTTAAAAAAAAGAAGAGGCACTATTTTACAACGGAATATAGTTAAATATAAATTTATTTTTAAAATTTAAATGAATATTGTTAATATTCAATAGAATCAATTAACATTCAATGAACAATAAATAAAATAACACGGAGATTCTGAACTACGGACCGTCCAGTGTATAACAGGTGAAAAATAAAGATTTTAAAAAACTTTCTATATCATATTAAGAAAGATTAGTTGACGTGTTGAGAAAACGTTTAAACGATTATTGTTTAAAACGTACAGCAGAGTTGGAAGAAACAGGTAAATAGAAGAGGAAAACATAAAATTAAGAAATTTATTGAAAGAAAAGAATATTTCTGAGGAATCAATAATTCTGTCAGACGCCAGGCAAGGGAGGAGTACGCGACGTTGGAGGAAGCGAAGAACAAAATACAGGAGTTGAACGCGCGTATTAGATATTTGAACGTGGAGGTTAAGACAGCGCACGAGACATCCTTATACCACAAGGATACCATAGAAAGTGACGACATCACAACACAGGGCAACATGGGATTAGGCGAAGTCACGAAATTCGTTAAAAATGCGGTGCCAGATTTTGCAGGTGCAGACTCATCATCGCTGAGGACGGATCTTCACCGTTTTATTGAAGGATGTGAAGTGATGAGGGCAGAACTGAAGCCTGAACAAATGAAGGAATTTATTAAAGGCGTAAGGGTTCGTTTAAAGGGAGATGCTTTTGACTTAGCAAGTTCAAAGGAGTTTGACACAATAGATGATCTGTTAAGGAATACGTACTTGGAATGTAGGTCAGTAGATGCCATTCAATATGACATTAGAAAGGCATTTTAGTATCCGGGGGAAAGTATTAGATCTTTCTCAAGGCGTTTGGTTAACCTGCAGTCGGCAGCATTAATCACGATTAAATGTAAATATAATGATACGAAAGACAACGTGTTCGTTAATGAATTAAATAATTTAGGTAAAAGCTCATTTATGTTAGGACTTCGGGATTACACTTTGCGAATGCTCATGTTGAGCAGTAAGCAAACAACACTGGAGAAATTGGTAGCAGAGGCATTGGACCATGCGACGATACAAAGAGAGTCAGCAGAGTTAACGGGCATAGACAAGTTTGGAGTCCATTTCAATGAGCTCTCATCGACCTTCATGCCAAATAATCGTAATGCATCAGGTGGCCAAGGCAATGAAAAAAAGGAGACGGAAGAGAAACACAAAATATAGGTATGAAGCAGCCTACATCTACATGTCCTTTTTGCAAGAAGAACGGTCATCTGAGGGAGGAATGTCATGCACGGAGAAACACTCCGTATTGCAGTGACTGTCGTACTTATGAACAGTATGCAGATCGCTCGGGTCGGAATGTTCTTCCAGGACATACTGCTCCCCAAGGAAGTCAGGTAAATGGTCAAGCTGGGATCCAGAACCAAGGCGGGGGTGCACCAGGATTGAGATGCGATTGGTGCCATAGAGGGGGACACGTCGAGGGGGATTGTCGTGTTAAACGCGATACACAAGTTTTTCAAGGAAATAATGGTAATGGGAATTTTGCAAACAGGCCTGCTAAATATTGCACTGGGTTCAGAAAGGACGGACATGTTATTATGAGTTGTTATGCCAAACGCAAATATGACGCATGAAACAATAATAGCAGTCCACAGGGAAACTACCAGGGTCCCAGTCAAGGCCACTAAACTGGGGACCCTTAGCAAATAGTGTAGTAAGGCCAGTAGTTGTAGAAGTTCCAAAGAGGACACTACAACAAAATAAAACAGCGAATATTATTAACGCAGAAAATGAAGAACAAAAAGTAAAAATACATATTAATGAAGATAGAAATCTTCCAACAAAAACATATAACGAACTAAATAATAATAATACACAACTTGACGCGAATAATGAACAGAACAAAGGAATTAAGGAAATTAAAAATAAACAAATTATAAAGAAAGCAAATAAAGAAAAGAAAGTAAAACCAATTGAATCGGAAGTTAAAAATATTAAAATCAAGAATAATAAAATCAAAAGTAACTCAAATAGAAAGGAAGTCGTAATTAACTGCCCTGAAAATCTGGGAATTGTAGATCAAACGTCTGGCAAGACTGTGGATACATTCCGTACAGGGTCGAGTATAATTTGTAATGAAGGAATTTCAATATTTCTTTTTATTATTAGCACTATGTGCGTTTTATCGTCAGAAATGTATAATAAATTCACGATCTGTAAAATTAAATTGTCTTCAATTGCTAATAATTTTAAGAGTAATTTTATGTCGAGGAAAATGAAATTAGCTTCACAATTAGGCATGCATCGTAAAATATTTAACCGGCATGGGGAGTGTTTCAAAATATCCGATACGAGTGATGTGTTCATTGAAGTACCTTGCGAGGCAGCAAAAAATGGAAAACTTACTTTGTTAGTGGATTCTGGAGCTGAGACCAGCCTGATTAAAGAAAATAGGATGGCACATTTGCCGAATTTTAATAAAAGCATTCGGAAAAATCTGATTGGTGCATTTGGTGGATGCGTTAGAACCTTAGGCTCCACTAAGATTCAGCACACAAACATAGAAAACCTGAGTTTAACGCTACACGTTGAGTCACTTGAACAAGGGGTACCAGCAGATGGAATAGTCGGGCGTGACAATCTCTGAAACAGATCTATAATAAATGCGTTAAATAAAAAAATTACATTTTTTGATGAAGACAAAAATCATCTTGTTAAATTTCCATTAAAATCATTGCAAGACAGAGAAAATATTAATTTTAATCAACAAATCAGGGTACCGCCCAGAACAGCCATGGTTGTATCACTGCCGTTAAAAACAAGAATTCCTATAGTTTTGTTGCACAAACAGGAAATTGAGCCAGGAGTATATTTGGGAGAGAGTTTAACAAACGTTAGAAAAAATAGAGTTTTTGCATCAGTTTTAAATGCCACCGATAAGGAGGTAACCATTGATAGCAATTTCAAACCAGAATTTTCAAATTTTAACAAATATAAAGAAGCAACAAAGACGAGTTCTACTATAAATACAATAAACTCGGTTAATATAAAAAATAGAATTGATAGATTATTAGGGAATGTAAAGATCGATGAATCATTAAATGAAGAAGAAGTTGCATCTTTGCAAAATATTTGCTTGTCATATCATGACGTTTTTCATTTGGAAGGGATGAATTAACATTCACTCCGATATTAAAACATGAAATACCCACACAATGGAATCAGCCACTATTAAAGCTATTTTGCTTTTTAAATAAATTCAACTATATTTTAGATTTTTTAACGATTTTTTCAAATCAATATATTTTTTGAAGTGAGTATAAAAAACTAGATATATTGTTTTATAAGTTTATAAATTATTAAAAGTAGAATAATTTTTATAACAAGTAGAAATGTAAAGTAGAAAAGCAATTAAAGTCGTGCAGCGACATTCTCCCGCGGGTGACAACATGTGTTGTCACTGGTCTTCAGAGGATGTAATTGATGAACAATCTTCTTGTACTCTCCGTATTGTGTCTTTACAATAGCTGACCTCGGAATACCATCAGAGCCAATATTAAGATGTTTTATTATACCTATTGGCCAATGATATCTTGGAAACTGTGTTGAACTGATTACTACGATGTCACCAACTTGAAGTCCAGCAGTTTTTTCAGTCCATTTGGTTCTCAGAGTTATAGTTGGTAGATATTCTTTCAACCATCGATTCCAAAACTGATCTACTAGAAATTGCGTAGTTCTCCATTGCCTTTGAAATTTATTTTGTGTGGTGTAAAACTCTCCAACTGGTAAATGCGAAATATTTTTCCCAATAAGTATATCGTTCGGTGTAATACTTGTTTTTGTATCTCCATCATTTATGTATGTTAGTGGTCTGCTGTTAACAATAAACTCTGCTTCTGCAAATATCGTATGCAACATCTCATCTTTGACAATTGCCCCCTTTAATATATTTTCAATTGTCCTTTTAAAACAACCAATCATGCGCTCCCACGAGCCTCCCATATGAGGTGCATATGGAGGGATAAATTTCCATTCAATGTTGATATTTGTTAAATGCTCTTGAACACGTTCATTTGACAAATCTTGCATAGCCTGTGATAGTTCTTTACTTGCAGATCGAAAATGCTTCCCATTATCTGTCCATATAATTTTTACGTTACCTCTTCTTGATAAAAATCGACGAATTGCCAGTAAACAGGAGTCAGTAGTCAACGTGTGTGCAATTTCTACATGAATAGCTCTTGTTGATAAACATGTGAATAAGCAGCCGTACCTCTTTTCAGTTCTTCTTCCAACTTTTACCATAAATGGTCCAAAATAATCTATCCCTACTGCAGTGAATGCTTTTTGATACACCAATAATCGATCTGCGGGTAAATTACCCATCAGTGGAATAACTGCTTTGCTTTTTAAACGATTGCATTTAAAACATTTATTTAAAACTGATTTTACAGTATTTCGAATTTTTGGCATCCAGTATTTTTTACGAAGATCGTTGATAACTGCTTCCAGACCTTGATGATTAAATTTCTTGTGATAATGCAATATTAAAAGACTAACAAACGGATGCTTTCCATCGATGCATATTGGATCTTCTATTTCTAAATAAATGGATTGATGAGTGGGTATACGATCTTGAATTCTTAGAAGACCGTTTGAATCAATATACAGCGGATGTTTACATAATCGACCATCTTTATTTGGCTTAGACATCAAAATATTTGAAAAATCCTTAGGAAAGCAAGTTTTCTGCACAATATCAATCCAAGCATACAGACTTAATTCTAAATCATTCGGATTTAAAATATCTTTTTCGATATTTTCTTTTTTGCAGGCTTTAACAAATTTTAAAATCCATGCTGTAATTCGCAATACTTTCAAATATGTAAAATTCCATTTCATTGAAAATATATGCGTTTCTCTTAACGATATAACATTGACTATATCTGAATTAAAAATATTATTTGGTTGATCTGGAATTGTTATATTTAAATTTTGTAAAAATAATGGTCCATTAAACCAATTAAAATTCTGCGAAAGTGGATCCTTTAAGATTCCGCGCGTACATAGATCCGCAATATTGTCATCTGTTGATATCCAATTCCATTCGTTTACATCTGAATTTTCACTTATTTCTAAGACGCGATTGGAAACAAATGATGGCAGTCTATTATTTTGTTTTATCCAACTTATAACAGTAGTTGAATCTGACCAAAAGTAAGATTTTGTAATTGTTAGTCCAATATGAGTTTTAACAGTTGAGTAAAGACGAACACCAAGAACAGCAGCCATTAACTCTAACTTTGGAATCGTTAGTGATTTGATTGGTGCTACTCTAGCTTTTGCAGCTACGATAACAGTTTCCGTTTTTCCAGCGAAGTACGTTTTTAAGTAAATAACTGCTGCATATGCTGATTCGCTAGCGTCACAAAAGGTGTGGAGATCAACTTTATCCGGATGTAATAACAATTTAGAGTACCAACGATTAAATTCTACTAAATGGATGTCGTTTACATATTTCGAAAATGTTATCCATTCTTGAAAACTACGCTCAGTTATGAAATCATCCCATCCTATGCCACTTTTCCAAATTTCTTGCATTATCATTTTGCCTTTTATAGTTATGGGCGATAGAAGACCAGTAGGATCGAAAATTGACATGACAGCTTTCAGAATCTGACGCTTAGTCGGTTTCGTGATACAATTAAATATATTTTCGTACTCAGATAAAAAGTGCATGTTGAAAGTAAGCTTGTCAGAATGAGCATTCCATTTTAACCCCAAAACAGATTGATTTTGGTTTTTATCATTTATGTCGTATATATAATTTTCCGAAACTAAATTTTGAGGTACGCTTTTTAAAATCTTTGAACTATTTGATAACAAATTTCTCAACTCAAATCCTCCAGCAGCTTGAATTTTAATGACTTCGTTGACTAATTGAATGGACTCTTCTTCATTATTTCGCCCATATATAAAGTCGTCAACATAATGGAAATCTTTGATGGCCTTTACCGCATCAGGATAAGTACCAATAAATCTATCTGCATTATAGTTTTTTACATATTGCGATAAAAACGGCGACGAAGTGATGCCAAACAGCATTGCTTGCATCCTGAATATTGAAGGTTCAAGTGAAGTTTTGTCTACGTTCCATAAAAAGCACTGTGCAAAGGAATCATTGTACTCAATCCGCACCTGATTGAACATTTCCCTTACATCAGCAGTAAAAGCATATTTATAGATTCTAAAATGTATTATAGTCCCCAGTAATGATGTTAGTAAATCTGGTCCTGAGTAAAGATAGTCATTAAGGCATGATTTGTTAATCTTTGCTGCGGCGTCAAAGACTACTCTAACTTTGCCAGGTTTTTTTGGATTAATGACAGCGAAATGAGGAAGAAACCAAACTTTTTTTCCTTCAAGTTCAGCCTTGTCGACGGGTACTGCATACTCTTTATCAAATAGTTTTTTTTATTTCAAGATCGTATGCGAAATCTAGATTTTCTTTACGGAGTTTTCTTTCTAAGCAGGTTAGAAGCCAACCAGTAAGTATCAAGAAATTCCTCCTCTGCATTTTTCCATGGTAGCTTTACTTCGAATCGAATTCCATTATATGTCAAACTATTTTCTACTTGTCTTAAACAATCTTTATCTGAATTAGATATAGTATTTATATTCTTCGAACAGACCCCAAAACTTACTAGTCCAAAATGTCCATTTACTAAATCGTGTAAATCTCTGTCGCAAGTATTGCAAATGGAAGCAGTGATATTTTTAATGTTTTTATTAATATTTGTACACCCATGAATAGTCCAACCCAAATTAGTTTTAGACAGGATTAAAGAATCTGGATTGGGATGAATGCATTGTAATGTTACAATGAGTTTTGCATTGTTCTGACCAATAAGAATTTTTGGACTACTCCAGTTCATGTTCTTTAAATCTACGTTTGAAATATAGGGGTACTTTTGTAATAACAATTGGAATCTACCGATTGGCCTGGCAAGCCAAGATTATGAACAGTTCTAATATTGTTTAGGTTAAATTTCTTTGCTTGATCCATTGTACCGGATACATCAAGGGAAACAATTCTTGAATCTGATTCATACCTGTTTATATCTCCAGTCCAGTTTATGCATAAGGGTTCGACTGGACCATCGATGCCAAGTTCCTTTGCTATACTTGAATCCATCAACGAAACATTGCTACCCTCATCAATAAACGCAGTAGTGATCAGATATCCTTTAGGACCCCATAATTTAACAGGTAACATTTTAAGGAGAACAAACTGTGCTCCGTTATTTGGATCGACGATATTTCTTGTTACGGCATTCAGAACTTTATGTAGCATTTCATGATGAAAACGATTGCAGTTGTTGATGTTACACATTTTCCTCTCAGTGCATGGCGTTGTATGTTTTTTAAGACAACAAAAACAAAGTTTGTACTGTTTTGCGTAGGTCCATCTCTGAGTAACAGAGCTAGAAATAAACTTTGGACACTTTGAAAGAATGTGGTTTTCATTTCTACATAAGGGACATTTCAAATTCATAGTGTATGTTGGTTTTGGTTTTATATTTGTATTTACATTATTAACATTATTTGTATTTGTATTAAAATAATTTGATTTTGAGTTATTAAAGTCGTTAGAATTTACAGGTCCAATTCTAAAAAATATATCTGCGAGATTTCTTACCCATTCCTTAAATGTATTTATATTTTGACTGTCATCAACAGAATCCTTACTCAATAGATAGGTGCCCCATTGAACGACTAGGTGTTGAGGTAGTTTAGACACAAGGATTTTTATGAGCTCATTTTCGCGTCGATATTTGGCCTCAATGTTGTTTATAGCACTGATGACATTTCTAACGCTGATTTCAAAATCTTGAAATGATTGCCAGTCGTTGAAATTTTGTATTTGGTTGGCTTTGTTTAAAATTTCCTGTGCCATTTCTTCGCTTCTTCCGTATACGCTTGATAAAATGTCAATAATCTCATTTGGATTACGGGATGTGATTAGTAACATTTCAACATATTTTCTAGCATTACCTTTTAATGAATTGTTGAGTCTAAGTATGTTCTCATCATCAGTAAAACAGCACAAAGTGGTTGACAAGTTGAACTCTGCTAAAAAAGCGGGCCATTCGAACTTACATGATCCATCGAAGTTTCTTAGAGAGTTGCCGATACTTTGTCTTGAGAGCATTTTCTTTATATCCGCTGATAAATTCGTCTCAACTGGTGGCTCTTCACATATTGAAGCTGATGGAACTTGATATTGCTGATATACTACTTGAGGGACTTGCACAGATACAGGAAGTTCCGGAAATTCTTTCGGGTTCAATGTAGTTTTCTTGAGTTCAATTAACGCATGGTTTTTCTTGATTTTAATCTCTAATATTTTAATTTTATTAAGATTTTCTGGTTCTAAAATTTGAACTTCTTCGAGGTCATATTGTAGCTCGACCAAAATTTTCTTGTGTTCAAATATTTCTTTGTCGGTGTTATTTTCCAAATTGCAAGATGTAACCATTGTGCTCGAGCTTTGGGTGAGAAGTGGTGCGGCATTCGATGAAAGAAGTGGAGTGTCAACTGATGCATTTTGTACAACAGTTTCCCCACTGCACCGCTGATCACTTTGGTGAATTGATAATTCTTCGTCAATTAATTCAATACATTCAGCTGCTCTTATGGAGAAGAAGACATCTAACAAATCTTCGACTGGAGTATCGCTAGCTGCATTAGATCAAACGAAATTTTGAAGAAGATCCACAATTTCAGATGAAGTGATTTCGCGTTTGATCTGCTCTAACCTTTTTGCATACTTCTCGCTATTTTTGCAGAATGGAAATCCTTTAAATTGTAATATATTTCTTTTTACGTCGTTTTCACGTGCCTTTGTTCCGAAGAGAACATAATGCAAATTTTGCAGTGCATTGGCGTCGTTATTTGCGATAAAATCTTTTATGGAAATTGCGATTGACATTTTTGCGATATTGCGTTGTCTTTTATCCACAGATACTGTCGTATATATTCAACGGCTCGAAGGACCAAAATATTAAAGCTATTTTGCTTTTTAAATAAATTCAACTATATTTTAGATTTTTTAACGATTTTTTCAAATCAATATATTTTTTGAAGTGAGTATAAAAAACTAGATATATTGTTTTATAAGTTTATAAATTATTAAAAGTAGAATAATTTTTATAACAAGTAGAAATGTAAAGTAGAAAAGCAATTAAAGTCGTGCAGCGACATCCACCAATAAATCAGAAACAGTATAAACTTCTTCATATGCATAGAAATGAGATTAATAGACAAGTAATTAAGATGTTAGACGATTGAATTATTTCACCAAGCATGTCGCCTTGGAATTCAACTTTATTATTGGTACCTAAAAAGGGCGATAAAGATGGAAATAAGAAATGGAGACTGGTTGTAGATTTCCGAAAATTAAACGACGTCACCATAAAACAGGTATTTGCTATACCACTAATAGATGAGATTTTAGACCAGTTAGGTCATAGTCGGTATTTTTCAACACTAGGTTTAGCCAGTGGTTACCATCAGGTTCTAGTTGAAGATAGTGACAAAGAAAAAACTGATTTCAGTACAGGTCTTCGTCATTTCGAATTTAACATCGAATTTAACATTCGGCCATTCGGTTTAACGGAGGCACTTGCCACTTTTCAAAGGATAATGAACCACATACTAACAGGTTTACAGGGTATTGACTGTTTTGTTTATTTAGATGACATAGTTGTTTATGGAAATAATTTAGCCGAACACGAGCATATGCTATGCGCGGTTTTGCAAAAGCTGAGAGAACATAATTTGAAATTAAATACAGAGAAATGTCAGTTTTTGCGACGCGGGGTTATATATTTAGGATATAAGTGTTCTGAGTTACGTGCCCTACCAGACCCAGCCAAAGGCGAGTGTGTAAAAAATATTGCAGTTCTGAAAAATAAAAAAGGAAGTTCAAGCATTTTTAAGCTTAATTAATTATTACAGAAAATTCATAGGAGGTATGGCGAAACTGTCATTACCAATAATCTGTTTCCTTAAAAAGGACGCTAAGTTCATAAGGAACGACAATTGTCAGAATTCGTTTTTAAAACTTAAGGAGGCAATTATGTCACCACCATACTAGCGTATCCGGATTTTAACGAACCCTTTTTGCTCACGACAGACGCCAGCAACGAAGCAATTGGTGCGGTTCTTTCGCAAGGTGAAGTTGGAAGCGACCGTCCGATCGCGTTTGCCAGCAGGTCTCTTAACGATGCGGAAACACGCTACTCTACTATAGAGAAAGAATTTTTGGCAATTGTATGGGCAACAACAAATTTTAGGGCATATCTTTTGGGAAGACCATTTAAGGAAGACGATAAGAAAGAGTCAGAATGCGATTCTGACGATTCGTTAACAAAGGAAAATGACAATGTAATAATTATAACTGAACCTCGGGACATAGAGACGGTAATTAAAGATTTTCACGATTCACCGTTAGGTGGTCACCCAGGTGGAGTAAAAACATTTTTAAGAATTCGACAACAGAACAGTACCGAAGGGTATGCAAAAGCAAATAAAGGATTATGTGAAAAATTTTTCAAAATGCCAGATAAACAAGAGTTCAAGGCTGACGAAGATGCCAATGGTTCTAACTGATACGCCAGTCAGACCCTTTGACAAAGTGTACATGGACCTGGTGGTTATTCTGCCTGAAACCATTTCAGGGAATAAATACATCTTAACGTTTCAGGACGATTTTTCTAAATTTATGTGCTGTGTGGCTATACCCGATGCGGAAGCCAAGTCCAAACTATTTTCGGATACATGTAAATTGTTAGGAATTAAAAAATTACATATAACACTATACCATCCACAGGCTAATGGGTCACTGGAACGAAGTCATCGTCCTCAAGCTAAATATTTACTTAGTTTTGCTAAAGAGGATGGGTCAAACTGGAACATATAGAAAAAATAAATCTAACCATAATATAAAGAGTCATCATTAAATAAAACATTAAATAACTCGTCATTTAGAGGAAGAAATAAATATAAATAGTTTAGGAAAACAGTAAGTAACAAACAAAAGAAAAAATATAATAATATAAAAATATAAAAATAAAAAACCTTGGATATATTTAAAACAATAATTTAGTAATAAAAAAAATAAAAAAAAAATATGTATATATATATATATATATATATATATATATATATATATGTATATATATATATAACTATTTTAAGAAAAGAACTTATAATTTTAAAGTTAGTTAATCATTAATCAATTAAGAACATAAATAAATTAATCACATGCAACCAATTGCATTAATTTAAAATTAAATCAATGTTAGTCATAAAATTGTCGAATTCAATACAGATAATGCAAAACCAACAATTGCAATGAAAAGGGTCATTCCCCCAAGTGTTTCATGCTGAAGCACATATGCAATTTGTACGAACGTATGTATATAATACACTAAGCAAGCGTTAATAGCTGACATATAAATGCAGAACTTGCAGTTTTTTTTTTTGATACCATAAACAATGCAAATAAATATAATTCAATTTCACCGTCATGCCAGTAGAAAGTTTCATATAACGTGACTTATATAAGTACACAAAAATATTATAATAAAATATTAAACATGTTTAGAACATAACAACTCTAACTATAACAACTCTAATTATATTTATTTACTTGCAGAGAAATTATAGGTACTTTTGTATATTAATATACTTCTATTTGAATAAGTTTGATTATAACAAATAAATTTTAAATGAATTGGAAGAACTTACTTATAATAATTTAAATTACTTAAAGAAGAACAAAGAAATCAGTTAATGTTCAAATTTAAAAAAAAAGAGAGATATATAAATATTTAGTACAGTTAAATTTTAAATATTTAATTTTTAACAAATATTAAAAATAAAACAAAAACAAAAAATTTAAAATTTAAAAAAAAATAGGGATTTATGCATTAAAATATTTAGTGCAGTTAAAATTTAAGAAATTTAATATTTGAATTGAAAAAAAAGAGGAAACATTAGTAAAATAAATAAAATGGAGAAAATATATATATTGGTATTAAATATTATTTTTTTTTTTTTAAAAAGGAATTTTTAAATTTTAAAGAAAAAAAGAATGAAAAATAAAATATAATATAACGAGAAAAATAATATAAACATGAAAAAAAAAAATGGGGAATTAAAATTTTAAAAAAAGAGGGATACACATTTTTATTAAAAAGAAAAAAAAGAAGAATAAAAAATAATAATATTAACTTTAAAATTTTTTAGAGAAAAAACAAAAAGAGATAAAAAAAATATATGTGAAAAAAATAATATTTATGAAACAAATTTTAATTAAAGAGAAGAAAAATAAAATACTATTAACTATTTAATTTTTAAATAAAATAAAGAGATAAAAAAATATATATAAAAAAATATATGAAAAAAAAGGAGAACTAAAATTTAAAAAAAAGGTATAAAAATGTTTATTAAAGAGAAAAAAAAGATATTCTTCTTGTAAGAAGCGAAGAAAAAAAAATATAAAAAAGATAAGAAAAAAAATATATAAATAAGGGATATTAACTATTATTTTTTTTGAATGAAGAAAAAAAAAATATGAAATAAGGGAATTAAAATTAAAGAAAAAGGAAAAAAAAATAATTTTTATCTAACATTTTATTTTTAAAAAAGAGATATACAAATTTGTATTCGAAATTAAATAAATTTTTAAAAAAACAAAATTTAATCAGATTAAAAAAAATTATATCTATATATATAAAAATGAAATGTCCTGTGTGTGCCAGATTCTTTTTGTATATTGTTCGTGTCAATGCAAGAGTGGTTTAGGAAAAAAGAAAAGTTGGAAAAACCACAAGGAAAAGTCGGAAAATCGAAAAAAATCTAAATTTGATCCTAGGAACCTGAACTCCCACATAATCATAACTTTAAAAATGCTCCTATGACCACATATGAGTTATAAAAAGGGATCAAAGGTTCTTGTGGGACTGTAAAAAGAGGCTTGGCACCTTCAATATAATCAAAACATTAAAAATGCTATAACTTCTGACATGCTAAGAGTAGAGTTATAAAAATCCAAACAAATGTACATATTTAAAACTCCGATATCGGATTGTTCAAAATGCCAGATAAACAAGAGTTCAAGGCTGACGAAGATGCCAATGGTTCTAACTGATACGCCAGTCAGACCCTTTGACTTCCCTCTACGTGGTCGTAGAGGGAAGTGGGCCAGTGACCACGACGATATTGATCAAAAACAAAGATAAGCAAATTCATAATAATTTGTTAAAGGCATATCACAAATAGTGTATGCCGTTAAAACTAAAAATATTATAATATTACCCTAGGTTAGAACCCATAAAATTAACAATTTAAAACCAATTAGCTATGCATTGACAATTAAACTCGTAGATTGCAATGTTATGAAAACATTATGCAACATATAGAAAAAATAAATCTAACCATAATATAAAGAGTAATCATTAAATAAAACATTAAATAACTCGTCATTTAGAGGAAGAAATAAATATAAATAGTTTAGGAAAACAGTAAGTAACAAACAAAAGAAAAAATATAATAATATAAAAATAAAAAACCTTGGATATATTTAAAACAATAATTTAGTAATAAAAAAATAAAAATATATATAATATATATATATATATATATATATATATATATATATATATATATATATATATATATATATATATATATATATATATATAACTATTTTAAGAAAAGAACTTATAAGTTTTGATACCATAAACAATGCAAATAAATATAATTCAATTTTACCGTCATGCCAGTAGGAAGTTTCATATAACGTGACTTATATAAGTACACAAAAATATTATAATAAAATATTAAAGATGTTTAGAACATAAATCGCAACTCTAATTATATTTATTTACTTGCAGAGAAATTATAGGTACTTTTGTATATTAATATACTTCTATTTGAATAAGTTTGAATATAACAAATAAATTTTAAATGATTTGGAAGAAAATACTTATAATAATTTAAATTACTTAAAGAAGAACAAAAATATCAGTTAATGTTCAAATTTAAAAAAAAGAGAGATATATAAATATTTAGTACAGTTAAAATTTAAATATTTAATTTTTAACAAATATTAAAAATAAAACAAAAACAAAAAATTTAAAATTTAAAAAAAATAGGGATTTATGCATTAAAATATATAGTGCAGTTAAAATTTAATATTTGAATCGAAAAAAAAGAGGAAACATTAGTAAAATAAATATATATTATTTTTTTTTTTAAAAAGGAATTTTTAAATTTAAAAAAAAAAACAATCAAAAATAAAATATAATAAGACGAGAAAAAAAATATAAACATGAAAAAAAAATGGGGAATTAAAATTTAAAAAAAAGAGGGATACACATTTTTATTAAAAAGAGTAAAAAATAATAATATTAACTTTAAAATTTTTTAGAGAAGAAACAAAAAGAGATAAAAAAAATATATGTGAAAAAAATAATATTTATGAAACAAATTTTAATTAAAGAGAAGAAAAATAAAATACTATTAACTATTTAATTTTTAAAGAAAATAAGGAGATAAAAAAATATATATGAACAAAATATATATGAAAAAAAAGGAGAACTAAAATTTAAAAAAAAAGGTATAAAAATGTTTATTAAAGAGAAAAAAAAAGATATTCTTCTTGTAAGAAGAGAAGAAAAAAAAAATATAAAAAATTGATAAGAAAAAAAATATATAAATAAGGGATATTAACTATTATTTTTTTTTAATGAAGAACAAAAAAAAAGAGAAAAAAAATATGAAAAAAAGGGAATTAAAATTAAAGAAAAAGGAAAAAAAATAATTTTTATCTAACATTTTATTTTTAAAAAAGAGATATACAAATTTGTATTCGAAATTAAATAAATTAAAAAAAAAAAACAAAATTTAATCAGATTAAAAAAAAATATATCTATATATATAAAAATGAAATGTCCTGTGTGTGCCAGAGCATCACGGGAGAACAATCCAACTGATTTTCCTGATTCTTTTTGTATTTTGTTCGTGTCAATGCAAGAGTGGTTTAGGAAAAAAGAAAAGTTGGAAAAACCACAAGGAAAAGTCGGAAAATCGAAAAAAATCTAAATTTGATCCTAGGAACCTGAACTCACACATAATCATAACTTCACAAGGTTCTTGTGGGACTGTAAAAAGGGGCGTGGCACCTTCAATATAATCAAAACATTAAAAATGCTATAACTTCTGACATGCTAAGAGTAGAGTTATAAAAATCCAAACAAATGTACATATTTAAAACTCCGATATCGGATTGTTCAAAATGCCAGATAAACAAGAGTTCAAGGCTGACGAAGATGCCAATGGTTCTAACTGATACGCCAGTCAGACCCTTTGACAAAGTGTACATGGACCTGGTGGTTATTCTGCCTGAAACCATTTCAGGGAATAAATACATCTTAACGTTTCAGGACGATTTTTCTAAATTTATGTGCTGTGTGGCTATACCCGATGCGGAAGCCAAGTCCAAACTATTTTCGGATACATGTAAATTGTTAGGAATTAAAAAATTACATTTAACACTGTACCATCCACAGGCTATTGGGTCACTGGAACGAAGTCATCGTCCTTAAGCTGAATATTTACTTAGTGTTGCTAAAGAGGATGGGTCAAACTGGGACCAATGGCTAAATTCTGCAATGCATGTTCATAATAACACGGTGCATACGTCGACGGGTCAAACACCACTCCGTACGTTGTACGGGTTTGACTTCGACATGCCTACGAATTTAAAGCGTAACTGTTCACCTTTATATAACGCAAAAGATTACAATAAGGTACTAAAGTATCAAATACAGCGATCACACGAGATCGTCAGGCAAAATCAATGTAGGCCCAAGGAGGTGTCGAAAAAACAATACGACAAGAACCTCAACCCTATACAATTCAAACCACACGACATGGTTTTAATGAAAAACCAAACTAGGAAGAATAAGTTCTCTCCAATTTGGAAGGGACCCTACGTGGTCGTAGAGGGAAGTGGGCCAGTGACCACGACGATATTGATCAAAAACAAAGATAAGCAAATTCATAATAATTTGTTAAAGGCATATCACAAATAGTGTATGCCGTTAAAACTAAAAATATTATAATATTACCCTAGGTTAGAACCCATAAAATTAACAATTTAAAACCAATTAGCTATGCATTGACAATTAAACTCGTAGATTGCAATGTTATGAAAACATTATGCAACATATAGAAAAAATAAATCTAACCATAATATAAAGAGTAATCATTAAATAAAACATTAAATAACTCGTCATTTAGAGGAAGAAATAAATATAAATAGTTTAGGAAAACAGTAAGTAACAAACAAAAGAAAAAATATAATAATATAAAAATAAAAAACCTTGGATATATTTAAAACAATAATTTAGTAATAAAAAAATAAATATATATATATATATAATATATATATATATATATATATATATATATATATATATATATATATATATATATATATATATATAATATATATAACTACTTTAAGAAAAGAACTTATAAGTTTCAAGTTAGTTAATCATTAATCAATTAAGAACAGAAATAAATTAATCACATGCAACCAATTGCATTAATTAAAAATTTAATCAATGTTAGTCATAAAATTGTCGATTTCAATACAGATAATGCAAAACCAACAATTGCATTGAAAAGGGTCATTCCCCCAAGTGTTTCATGCTGAAGCACATATGCAATTTGTACGAACGTATGTATATCATACACTAAGCAAGCGTTAATAGCTGACATATGCAGTTTTTTTTTTTTTTTTGATACCATAAACAATGCAAATAAATATAATTCAATTTTACCGTCATGCCAGTAGGAAGTTTCATATAACGTGACTTATATAAGTACACAAAAATATTATAATAAAATATTAAACATGTTTAGAACATAAATCGCAACTCTAATTATATTTATTTACTTGCAGAGAAAGTATAGGTACTTTTGTATATTAATATACTTCTATTTGAATAAGTTTGAATATAACAAATAAATTTTAAATGATTTGGAAGAACTTACTTATAATAATTTAAATTACTTAAAGAAGAACAAAAATATCAGTTAATGTTCAAATTTAAAAAAAAGAGAGATATATAAATATTTAGTACAGTTAAAATTTAAATATTTAATTTTTAACAAATATTAAAAATAAAACAAAAACAAAAAATTTAAAATTTAAAAAAAATAGGGATTTATGCATTAAAATATATAGTGCAGTTAAAATTTAATATTTGAATCGAAAAAAAAGAGGAAACATTAGTAAAATAAATAAATATTATTTTTTTTTTTAAAAAGGAATTTTTAAATTAAAAAAAAAAAAAGAATGAAAAATAAAATATAATAAGACGAGAAAAAAAATATAAACATGAAAAAAAAATGGGGAATTAAAATTAAAAAAAAAGAGGGATACACATTTTTATTAAAAAGAGTAAAAAATAATAATATTAACTTTAAAATTTTTTAGAGAAGAAACAAAAAGAGATAAAAAAAATATATGTGAAAAAAATAATATTTATGAACAAATTTTAATTAAAGAGAAGAAAAATAAAATACTATTAACTATTTAATTTTTAAAGAAAATAAAGAGATAAAAAAATATATATGAACAAAAAATATATGAAAAAAATGGAGAACTAAAATTTAAAAAAAAGGTATAAAAATGTTTATTAAAGAGAAAAAAAAGATATTCTTCTTTGAAGAAGAGAAGAAAAAAAAAATATAAAAAATTGATAAGAAAAAAAATATATAAATAACTATTATTTTTTTTTAATGAAGAACAAAAAAAAAGAGAAAAAAATATGAAAAAAAGGGAATTAAAATTAAAGAAAAAGGAAAAAAAATAATTTTATCTAACATTTTATTTTTAAAAAAGAGATATACAAATTTGTATTCGAAATTAAATAAATTTAAAAAAAAACAAAATTTAATCAGATTAAAAAAAAAATATATCTATATATATAAAAATGAAATGTCCTGTGTGTGCCAGAGCATCACGGGAGAACAATCCAACTGATTTTCCTGATTCTTTTTGTATTTTGTTCGTGTCAATGCAAGAGTGGTTTAGGAAAAAAGAAAAGTTGGAAAAACCACAAGGAAAAGTCGGAAAATCGAAAAAAATCTAAATTTGATCCTAGGAACCTGAACTCCCACATAATCATAACTTCACAAGGTTCTTGTGGGACTGTAAAAAGGGGCGTGGCACCTTCAATATAATCAAAACATTAAAAATGCTATAACTTCTGACATGCTAAGAGTAGAGTTATAAAAATCCAAACAAATTTACATATTTAAAACTCCGATCTCGGATCTGGAATCCGTTTTCTTCTATATACTGAATTAGTCATATGGGCAAGATAATGAAACGGCCTAAGTGCCTGATCAAAACTGTTTTGAATGTGTTCTTTATAAGAGGACAACTCTTTAGAACCTAATAGATTCAATCACCGCTATAAAAATTGGCTTCAATTAAAAAAACAAAAATCCTGGATTTTTTAAAGTGGATTTTTAAACATTTTAAGTCACATGGAATGTGAGAGGGATTGGAAAAAGGGGCATGCCACTACGTTAAATGTGGGCGGTAAAATAGCGACGTAGACATACACTAAAAAGGGAAAAGGGCGCATAAATGTATCCACAGTTTTAAACTATGTCGTTTTGCAATTACAAAAACTTAGCACGGGCGAGCTGTGCACGGGTCCAGCTACATATATAATTAATTCAACAATTTTTGAGAAGATTGAAAATAATAAATATATGTATATACAATATATTCTATATACATATATAATTATATAAAAAAAAAATTATATGAAATAACAAAAAAAAAAAAATTATATGAAATATATTTTTTTTTAATTTTGCACATTGAAGGCGGATTGAATCCGCCGCATTGAGTCCCTCCGCATATAAGACGACGATCTTAGCCAATGTTCTAAGGATGGAAGGATATGCAAAAGCAAATAAAGGATTATGTGAAAATTTGTTCAAAATGCCAGATAAACAAGAGTTCAAGGCTGACGAAGATGCCAATGGTTCTAACTGATACGCCAGTCAGACCCTTTGACAAAGTGTACATGGACCTGGTGGTTATTCTGCCTGAAACCATTTCAGGGAATAAATACATCTTAAGGTTTCAGGACGATTTTTCTAAATTTATGTGCTGTGTGGCTATACCCGATGCGGAAGCCAAGTCCAAACTATTTTCGGATACATGTAAATTGTTAGGAATTAAAAAATTACATATAACACTGTACCATCCACAGGCTAATGGGTCACTGGAACGAAGCCATCGTCCTCAAGCTGAATATTTACTTAGTGTTGCTAAAGAGGATGGGTCAAACTGGGACCAATGGCTAAATTCTGCAATGCATGTTCATAATAACACGGTGCATACGTCGACGGGTCAAACACCACTCCGTACGTTGTACGGGTTTGACTTCGACATGCCTACGAATTTAAAGCGTAACTGTTCACCTTTATATAACGCAAAAGATTACAATAATTAGTAAAATAAATAAATATTATTTTTTTTTTTTAAAAAGGAATTTTTAAATTTAAAAAAAAAAAGAATGAAAAATAAAATATAATAAGACGAGAAAAAAAATATAAACATGAAAAAAAATGGGGAATTAAAATTTAAAAAAAAGAGGGATACACATTTTTATTAAAAAGAGTAAAAAATAATAATATTAACTTTAAAATTTTTTAGAGAAGAAACAAAAAGAGATAAAAAAAATATATGTTAAAAAAAATAATATTTATGAAACAAATTTTAATTAAAGAGAAGAAAAATAAAATACTATTAACTATTTAATTTTTAAAGAAAATAAAGAGATAAAAAAATATATATGAACAAAAATTATATGAAAAAAATGGAGAACTAAAATTTAAAAAAAAGGTATAAAAATGTTTATTAAAGAGAAAAAAAAGATATTCTTCTTGTAAGAAGAGAAAAAAAAAAATATAAAAAATTGATAAGAAAAAAAATATATAAATAAGGGATATTAACTATTATTTTTTTTTAATGAAGAACAAAAAAAAAGAGAAAAAAAAGATGAAAAAAAAGGGAATTAAAATTAAAGAAAAAGGAAAAAAAAATAATTTTTATCTAACATTTTATTTTTAAAAAAGAGATATACAAATTTGTATTCGAAATTAAATAAATTAAAAAAAAAAACAAAAGTTAATCAGATTAAAAAAAAAATATATCTATATAAAAATGAAATGTCCAGTGTGTGCCAGAGCATCACGGGAGAACAATCCAACTGATTTTCCTGATTCTTTTTGTATTTTGTTCGTGTCAATGCAAGAGTGGTTTAGGAAAAAAGAAAAGTTGGAAAAACCACAAGGAAAAGTCGGAAAATCGAAAAAAATCTAAATTTGATCCTAGGAACCTGAACTCCCACATAATCATAACTTCACAAGGTTCTTGTGGGACTGTAAAAAGGGGCGTGGCACCTTCAATATAATCAAAACATTAAAAATGCTATAACTTCTGACATGCTAAGAGTAGAGTTATAAAAATCCAAACAAATGTACATATTTAAAACTCCGATATCGGATTGTTCAAAATGCCAGATAAACAAGAGTTCAAGGCTGACGAAGATGCGAATGGTTCTAACTGATACGCCAGTCAGACCCTTTGACAAAGTGTACATGGACCTGGTGGTTATTCTGCCTGAAACCATTTCAGGGAATAAATACATCTTAACGTTTCAGGACGATTTTTCTAAATTTATGTGCTGTGTGGCTATACCCGATGCGGAAGCCAAGTCCAAACTATTTTCGGATACATGTAAATTGTTAGGAATTAAAAAATTACATATAACACTGTACCATCCACAGGCTAATGGGTCACTGGAACGAAGTCATCGTCCTCAAGCTGAATATTTACTTAGTGTTGCTAAAGAGGATGGGTCAAACTGGGACCAATGGCTAAATTCTGCAATGCATGTTCATAATAACACGGTGCATACGTCGACGGGTCAAACACCACTCCGTACGTTGTACGGGTTTGACTTCGACATGCCTACGAATTTAAAGCGTAACTGTTCACCTTTATATAACGCAAAAGATTACAATAAGGCGATCACACGAGATCGTCAGGCAAAATCAATGTAGGCCCAAGGAGGTGTCGAAAAAACAATACGACAAGAACCTCAACCCTATACAATTCAAACCACACGAAACCAAACTAGGAAGAATAATTTCTCTCCAATTTGGAAGGGACCCTACGTGGTCGTAGAGGGAAGTGGGCCAGTGACCACGACGATATTGATCAAAAACAAAGATAAGCAAATTCATAATAATTTGTTAAAGGCATATCACAAATAGTATATGCCGTTAAAACTAAAATGTTTTATGTTTATGTTTTAACCCTATTACCCTAGGTTAGAACCCATAAAATTAACAATTTAAAACCAATTAGCTATGCATTGACAATTAAACTCGTAGATTGCAATGTTATGAAAACATTATGCAACATATAGAAAAAATAAATCTAACCATAATATAAAGAGTAATCATTAAATAAAACATTAAATAACTCGTCATTTAGAGGAAGAAATAAATATAAATAGTTTAGGAAAACAGTAAGTAACAAACAAAAGAAAAAATATAATAATATAAAAATAAAAATCCTTGGATATATTTAAAACAATAATTTAGTAATAAAAAAAAAAAATTAAAGTTAGTTAATCATTAATCAATTAAGAACAGAAATAAATTAATCACATGCAACCAATTGCATTCATTTAAAATTAAATCAATGTTAGTCATAAAATTGTCGAATTAAATACAGATAATGCAAAACCAACAATTGCATTGAAAAGGGTCATTCCCCCAAGTGTTTCATGCTGAAGCACATATGCAATTTGTACGAACGTATGTATATCATACACTAAGCAAGCGTTAATAGCTGACATATAAATGCAGATCTTGCTGTTTTTTTTTTTTTGAAGTAGGAAGTTTCATATAACGTGACTTATATAAGTACACAAAAATATTATAATAAAATATTAAACATGTTTAGAACATAAATCGCAACTCTAATTATATTTATTTACTTGCAGAGAAATTATAGGTACTTTTGTATATTAATATACTTCTATTTGAATAAGTTTGAATATAACAAATAAATTTTAAATGATTTGGAAGAACTTACTTATAATAATTTAAATTACTTAAAGAAGAACAAAAATATCAGTTAATGTTCAAATTTAAAAAAAAGAGAGATATATAAATATTTAGTACAGTTAAAATTTAAATATTAAAAATAAAACAAAAACAAAAAATTTAAAATTTTTAAAAAAATAGGGATTTATGCATTAAAATATTTAGTGCAGTTAAAATTTAATATTTGAATCGAAAAAAAAAGAGGAAACATTATTAAAATAAATAAATATTATTTTATTTTTTAAAAAGGAATTTTTAAATTAAAAAAAAAAAGAATGAAAAATAAAATATAATAAGACGAGAAAAAAAATATAAACATGAAAAAAAAATGGGGAATTAAAATTTAAAAAAAAGAGGGATACACATTTTTATTAAAAAGAGTAAAAAATAATAATATTAACTTTAAAATTTTTTAGAGAAGAAACAAAAAGAGATAAAAAAAATATATGTGAAAAAAATAATATTTATGAAACAAATTTTAATTAAAGAGAAGAAAAATAAAATACTATTAACTATTTAATTTTTAAAGAAAATAAAGAGATAAAAAAATATATATGAACAAAAAATATATGAAAAAAATGGAGAACTAAAATTTAAAAAAAAGGTATAAAAATGTTTATTAAAGAGAAAAAAAAGATATTCTTCTTGTAAGAAGAGAAAAAAAAAAAATATAAAAAATTGATAAGAAAAAAAATATATAAATAAGGGATATTAACTATTATTTTTTTTTAATGAAGAACAAAAAAAAAGAGAAAAAAAATATGAAAAAAAGGGAATTAAAATTAAAGAAAAAGGAAAAAAAATAATTTTTATCTAACATTTTATTTTTAAAAAAGAGATATACAAATTTGTATTCGAAATTAAATAAATTAAAAAAAAAAACAAAAGTTAATCAGATAAAAAAAAAAATATATCTATATAAAAATGAAATGTCCAGTGTGTGCCAGAGCATCACGGGAGAACAATCCAACTGATTTTCCTGATTCTTTTTGTATTTTGTTCGTGTCAATGCAAGAGTGGTTTAGGAAAAAAGAAAAGTTGGAAAAACCACAAGGAAAAGTCGGAAAATCGAAAAAAATCTAAATTTGATCCTAGGAACCTGAACTCCCACATAATCATAACTTCACAAGGTTCTTGTGGGACTGTAAAAAGGGGCGTGGCACCTTCAATATAATCAAAACATTAAAAATGCTATAACTTCTGACATGCTAAGAGTAGAGTTATAAAAATCCAAACAAATGTACATATTTAAAACTCCGATATCGGATTGTTCAAAATGCCAGATAAACAAGAGTTCAAGGCTGACGAAGATGCGAATGGTTCTAACTGATACGCCAGTCGGACCCTTTGACAAAGTGTACATGGACCTGGTGGTTATTCTGCCTGAAACCATTTCAAGGAATAAATACATCTTAACGTTTCAGGACGATTTTTCTAAATTTATGTGCTGTGTGGCTATACCCGATGCGGAAGCCAAGTCCAAACTATTTTCGGATACATGTAAATTGTTAGGAATTAAAAAAATACATATAACACTGTACCATCCACAGGCTAATGGGTCACTGGAACGAAGTCATCGTCCTCAAGCTGAATATTTACTTAGTGTTGCTAAAGAGGATGGGTCAAACTGGGACCAATGGCTAAATTCTGCAATGCATGTTCATAATAACACGGTGCATACGTCGACGGGTCAAACACCACTCCGTACGTTGTACGGGTTTGACTTCGACATGCCTACGAATTTAAAGCGTAACTGTTCACCTTTATATAGCGCAAAAGATTACAATAAGGTACTAAAGTATCAAATACAGCGATCACACGAGATCGTCAGGCAAAATCAATGTAGGCCCAAGGAGGTGTCGAAAAAACAATACGACAAGAACCTCAACCCTATACAATTCAAACCACACGAAACCAAACTAGGAAGAATAATTTCTCTCCAATTTGGAAGGGACCCTACGTGGTCGTAGAGGGAAGTGGGCCAGTGACCACGACGATATTGATCAAAAACAAAGATAAGCTAATTCATAATAATTTGTTAAAGGCATATCACAAATAGTGTATGCCGTTAAAACTAAAAATATTATAATATTACCCTAGGTTAGAACCCATAAAATTAACAATTTAAAACCAATTAGCTATGCATTAATTGTCAAACTCGTAGATTGCAATGTTATGAAAACATTATGCAACATATAGAAAATATAAATCTAACCATAATATAAAGAGTAATCATTAAATAAAACATTAAATAACTCGTCATTTAGAGGAAGAAATAAATATAAATAGTTTAGGAAAACAGTAAGTAACAAACAAAAGAAAAAATATAATAATATAAAAATAAAAAACCTTGGATATATTTAAAACAATAATTTAGTAATAAAAAAATTAAAAAAAAATATGTATATATATATATATATATATATATATATATATATATATATATATATATATATATATATATATAACTATTTTAAGAAAAGAACTTATAATTTTAAAGTTAGTTAATCATTAATCAATTAAGAACATAAATAAATTAATCACATGCAACCAATTGCATTAATTTAAAATTAAATCAATGTTAGTCATAAAATTGTCGAATTCAATACAGATAATGCAAAACCAACAATTGCAATGAAAAGGGTCATTCCCCCAAGTGTTTCATGCTGAAGCACATATGCAATTTGTACGAACGTATGTATATCATACACTAAGCAAGCGTTAATAGCTGACATATGCAGTTTTTTTTTTTTTTTTTGATACCATAAACAATGCAAATAAATATAATTCAATTTTACCGTCATGCCAGTAGGAAGTTTCATATAACGTGACTTATATAAGTACACAAAAATAATAAAATAAAATATTAAACATGTTTAGAACATAAATCGCAACTCTAATTATATTTATATACTTGCAGAGAAATTATAGGTACTTTTGTATATTAATATACTTCTATTTGAATAAGTTTGAATATAACAAATAAATTTTAAATGATTTGGAAAAACTTACTTATAATAATTTAAATTACTTAAAGAAGAACAAAAATATCAGTTAATGTTCAAATTTAAAAAAAAGAGAGATATATAAATATTTAGTACAGTTAAAATTTAAATATTTAATTTTTAACAAATATTAAAAATAAACAAAAACAAAAAATTTAAAATTTAAAAAAAAATAGGGATTTATGCATTAAAATATTTAGTGCAGTTAAAATTTAATATTTGAATCGAAAAAAAAGAGGAAACATTAGTAAAATAAATAAATATTATTTTTTTTTTTAAAAAGGAATTTTTAAATTTAAAAAAAAAAAGAATGAAAAATAAAATATAATAAGACGAGAAAAAAAATATAAACATGAAAAAAAATGGGGAATTAAAATTTAAAAAAAAGAGGGATACACATTTTTATTAAAAAGAGTAAAAAATAATAATATTAACTTTAAAATTTTTTAGAGAAGAAACAAAAAGAGATAAAAAAAATATATGTTAAAAAAAATAATATTTATGAAACAAATTTTAATTAAAGAGAAGAAAAATAAAATACTATTAACTATTTAATTTTTAAAGAAAATAAAGAGATAAAAAAATATATATGAACAAAAAATATATGAAAAAAATGGAGAACTAAAATTGATAAAAAAGGTATAAAAATGTTTATTAAAGAGAAAAAAAAGATATTCTTCTTGTAAGAAGAGAAAAAAAAAAATATAAAAAATTGATAAGAAAAAAAATATATAAATAAGGGATATTAACTATTATTTTTTTTTAATGAAGAACAAAAAAAAAGTGAAAAAAAAGATGAAAAAAAGGGAATTAAAATTAAAGAAAAAGGAAAAAAAATAATTTTTATCTAACATTTTATTTTTAAAAAAGAGATATACAAATTTGTATTCGAAATTAAATAAATTAAAAAAAAAACAAAAGTTAATCAGATTAAAAAAAAAATATATCTATATAAAAATGAAATGTCCAGTGTGTGCCAGAGCATCACGGGAGAACAATCCAACTGATTTTCCTGATTCTTTTTGTATTTTGTTCGTGTCAATGCAAGAGTGGTTTAGGAAAAAAGAAAAGTTGGAAAAACCACAAGGAAAAGTCGGAAAATCGAAAAAAATCTAAATTTGATCCTAGGAACCTGAACTCCCACATAATCATAACTTCACAAGGTTCTTGTGGGACTGTAAAAAGGGGCGTGGCACCTTCAATATAATCAAAACATTAAAAATGCTATAACTTCTGACATGCTAAGAGTAGAGTTATAAAAATCCAAACAAATGTACATATTTAAAACTCCGATATCGGATTGTTCAAAATGCCAGATAAACAAGAGTTCAAGGCTGACGAAGATGCGAATGGTTCTAACTGATACGCCAGTCAGACCCTTTGACAAAGTGTACATGGACCTGGTGGTTATTCTGCCTGAAACCATTTCAGGGAATAAATACATCTTAACGTTTCAGGACGATTTTTCTAAATTTATGTGCTGTGTGGCTATACCCGATGCGGAAGCCAAGTCCAAACTATTTTCGGATACATGTAAATTGTTAGAAATTAAAAAATTACATATAACACTGTACCATCCACAGGCTAATGGGTCACTGGAACGAAGTCATCGTCCTCAAGCTGAATATTTACTTAGTGTTGCTAAAGAGGATGGGTCAAACTGGGACCAATGGCTAAATTCTGCAATGCATGTTCATAATAACACGGTGCATACGTCGACGGGTCAAACACCACTCCGTACGTTGTACGGGTTTGACTTCGACATGCCTACGAATTTAAAGCGTAACTGTTCACCTTTATATAACGCAAAAGATTACAATAAGGTACTAAAGTATCAAATACAGCGATCACACGAGATCGTCAGGCAAAATCAATGTAGGCCCAAGGAGGTGTCGAAAAAACAATACGACAAGAACCTCAACCCTATACAATTCAAACCACACGAAACCAAACTAGGAAGAATAATTTCTCTCCAATTTGGAAGGGACCCTACGTGGTCGTAGAGGGAAGTGGGCCAGTGACCACGACGATATTGATCAAAAACAAAGATAAGCAAATTCATAATAATTTGTTAAAGGCATATCACAAATAGTGTATGCCGTTAAAACTAAAATGTTTTATGTTTATGTTTTAACCCTATTACCCTAGGTTAGAACCCATAAAATTAACAATTTAAAACCAATTAGCTATGCATTGACAATTAAACTCGTAGATTGCAATGTTATGAAAACATTATGCAACATATAGAAAAAATAAATCTAACCATAATATAAAGAGTAATCATTAAATAAAACATTAAATAACTCGTCATTTAGAGGAAGAAATAAATATAAATAGTTTAGGAAAACAGTAAGTAACAAACAAAAGAAAAAATATAATAATATAAAAATAAAAATCCTTGGATATATTTAAAACAATAATTTAGTAATAAAAAAAAAAAATTAAAGTTAGTTAATCATTAATCAATTAAGAACATAAATAAATTAATCACATGCAACCAATTGCATTCATTTAAAATTAAATCAATGTTAGTCATAAAATTGTCGAATTAAATACAGATAATGCAAAACCAACAATTGCATTGAAAAGGGTCATTCCCCCAAGTGTTTCATGCTGAAGCACATATGCAATTTGTACGAACGTATGTATATCATACACTAAGCAAGCGTTAATAGCTGACATATGCAGTTTTTTTTTTTTTTTGATACCATAAACAATGCAAATAAATATAATTCAATTTTACCGTCATGCCAGTAGGAAGTTTCATATAACGTGACTTATATAAGTACACAAAAATAATAAAATAAAATATTAAACATGTTTAGAACATAAATCGCAACTCTAATTATATTTATATACTTGCAGAGAAATTATAGGTACTTTTGTATATTAATATACTTCTATTTGAATAATTTTGAATATAACAAATAAATTTTAAATGATTTGGAAAAAACTTACTTATAATAATTTAAATTACTTAAAGAAGAACAAAAATATCAGTTAATGTTCAAATTAAAAAAAAGAGAGATATATAAATATTTAGTACAGTTAAAATTTAAATATTTAATTTTTAACAAATATTAAAAATAAACAAAAACAAAAAATTTAAAATTTAAAAAAAAATAGGGATTTATGCATTAAAATATTTAGTGCAGTTAAAATTTAATATTTGAATCGAAAAAAAAGAGGAAACATTAGTAAAATAAATAAATATTATTTTTTTTTTTAAAAAGGAATTTTTAAATTTAAAAAAAAAAAGAATGAAAAATAAAATATAATAAGACGAGAAAAAAAATATAAACATGAAAAAAAATGGGGAATTAAAATTTAAAAAAAAGAGGGATACACATTTTTATTAAAAAGAGTAAAAAATAATAATATTAACTTTAAAATTTTTTAGAGAAGAAACAAAAAGAGATAAAAAAAATATATGTTAAAAAAAATAATATTTATGAAACAAATTTTAATTAAAGAGAAGAAAAATAAAATACTATTAACTATTTAATTTTTAAAGAAAATAAAGAGATAAAAAAATATATATGAACAAAAAATATATGAAAAAAATGGAGAACTAAAATTGAAAAAAAAGGTATAAAAATGTTTATTAAAGAGAAAAAAAAGATATTCTTCTTGTAAGAAGAGAAAAAAAAAAATATAAAAAATTGATAAGAAAAAAAATATATAAATAAGGGATATTAACTATTATTTTTTTTTAATGAAGAACAAAAAAAAAGTGAAAAAAAAGATGAAAAAAAGGGAATTAAAATTAAAGAAAAAGGAAAAAAAATAATTTTTATCTAACATTTTATTTTTAAAAAAGAGATATACAAATTTGTATTCGAAATTAAATAAATTAAAAAAAAAACAAAAGTTAATCAGATTAAAAAAAAAATATATCTATATAAAAATGAAATGTCCAGTGTGTGCCAGAGCATCACGGGAGAACAATCCAACTGATTTTCCTGATTCTTTTTGTATTTTGTTCGTGTCAATGCAAGAGTGGTTTAGGAAAAAAGAAAAGTTGGAAAAACCACAAGGAAAAGTCGGAAAATCGAAAAAAATCTAAATTTGATCCTAGGAACCTGAACTCCCACATAATCATAACTTCACAAGGTTCTTGTGGGACTGTAAAAAGGGGCGTGGCACCTTCAATATAATCAAAACATTAAAAATGCTATAACTTCTGACATGCTAAGAGTAGAGTTATAAAAATCCAAACAAATGTACATATTTAAAACTCCGATATCGGATTGTTCAAAATGCCAGATAAACAAGAGTTCAAGGCTGACGAAGATGCGAATGGTTCTAACTGATACGCCAGTCAGACCCTTTGACAAAGTGTACATGGACCTGGTGGTTATTCTGCCTGAAACCATTTCAGGGAATAAATACATCTTAACGTTTCAGGACGATTTTTCTAAATTTATGTGCTGTGTGGCTATACCCGATGCGGAAGCCAAGTCCAAACTATTTTCGGATACATGTAAATTGTTAGAAATTAAAAAATTACATATAACACTGTACCATCCACAGGCTAATGGGTCACTGGAACGAAGTCATCGTCCTCAAGCTGAATATTTACTTAGTGTTGCTAAAGAGGATGGGTCAAACTGGGACCAATGGCTAAATTCTGCAATGCATGTTCATAATAACACGGTGCATACGTCGACGGGTCAAACACCACTCCGTACGTTGTACGGGTTTGACTTCGACATGCCTACGAATTTAAAGCGTAACTGTTCACCTTTATATAACGCAAAAGATTACAATAAGGTACTAAAGTATCAAATACAGCGATCACACGAGATCGTCAGGCAAAATCAATGTAGGCCCAAGGAGGTGTCGAAAAAACAATACGACAAGAACCTCAACCCTATACAATTCAAACCACACGAAACCAAACTAGGAAGAATAATTTCTCTCCAATTTGGAAGGGACCCTACGTGGTCGTAGAGGGAAGTGGGCCAGTGACCACGACGATATTGATCAAAAACAAAGATAAGCAAATTCATAATAATTTGTTAAAGGCATATCACAAATAGTGTATGCCGTTAAAACTAAAATGTTTTATGTTTATGTTTTAACCCTATTACCCTAGGTTAGAACCCATAAAATTAACAATTTAAAACCAATTAGCTATGCATTGACAATTAAACTCGTAGATTGCAATGTTATGAAAACATTATGCAACATATAGAAAAAATAAATCTAACCATAATATAAAGAGTAATCATTAAATAAAACATTAAATAACTCGTCATTTAGAGGAAGAAATAAATATAAATAGTTTAGGAAAACAGTAAGTAACAAACAAAAGAAAAAATATAATAATATAAAAATAAAAATCCTTGGATATATTTAAAACAATAATTTAGTAATAAAAAAAAAAAATTAAAGTTAGTTAATCATTAATCAATTAAGAACATAAATAAATTAATCACATGCAACCAATTGCATTCATTTAAAATTAAATCAATGTTAGTCATAAAATTGTCGAATTAAATACAGATAATGCAAAACCAACAATTGCATTGAAAAGGGTCATTCCCCCAAGTGTTTCATGCTGAAGCACATATGCAATTTGTACGAACGTATGTATATCATACACTAAGCAAGCGTTAATAGCTGACATATAAATGCAGATCTTGCTGTTTTTTTTTTTTTTGAAGTAGGAAGTTTCATATAACGTGACTTATATAAGTACACAAAAATATTATAATAAAATATTAAACATGTTTAGAACATAAATCGCAACTCTAATTATATTTATTTACTTGCAGAGAAATTATAGGTACTTTTGTATATTAATATACTTCTATTTGAATAAGTTTGAATATAACAAATAAATTTTAAATGATTTGGAAGAACTTACTTATAATAATTTAAATTACTTAAAGAAGAACAAAAATATCAGTTAATGTTCAAATTTAAAAAAAAGAGAGATATATAAATATTTAGTACAGTTAAAATTTAAATATTTAATTTTTAACAAATATTAAAAATAAAACAAAAACAAAAAATTTAAAATTTTAAAAAAAATAGGGATTTATGCATTAAAATATTTAGTGCAGTTAAAATTTAATATTTGAATCGAAAAAAAAAAGAGGAAACATTATTAAAATAAATAAATATTATTTTATTTTTTAAAAAGGAATTTTTAAATTAAAAAAAAAAAGAATGAAAAATAAAATATAATAAGACGAGAAAAAAAATATAAACATGAAAAAAAAAATGGGGAATTAAAATTTAAAAAAAAAGAGGGATACACATTTTTATTAAAAAGAGTAAAAAATAATAATATTAACTTTAAAATTTTTTAGAGAAGAAACAAAAAGAGATAAAAAAAATATATGTGAAAAAAATAATATTTATGAAACAAATTTTAATTAAAGAGAAGAAAAATAAAATACTATTAACTATTTAATTTTTAAAGAAAATAAAGAGATAAAAAAATATATATGAACAAAAAATATATGAAAAAAATGGAGAACTAAAATTTAAAAAAAAGGTATAAAAATGTTTATTAAAGAGAAAAAAAAGATATTCTTCTTGTAAGAAGAGAAAAAAAAAAAAATATAAAAAATTGATAAGAAAAAAAATATATAAATAAGGGATATTAACTATTATTTTTTTTTAATGAAGAACAAAAAAAAAGAGAAAAAAAATATGAAAAAAAGGGAATTAAAATTAAAGAAAAAGGAAAAAAAATAATTTTTATCTAACATTTTATTTTTAAAAAAGAGATATACAAATTTGTATTCGAAATTAAATAAATTAAAAAAAAAAACAAAAGTTAATCAGATTAAAAAAAAATATATCTATATAAAAATGAAATGTCCAGTGTGTGCCAGAGCATCACGGGAGAACAATCCAACTGATTTTCCTGATTCTTTTTGTATTTTGTTCGTGTCAATGCAAGAGTGGTTTAGGAAAAAAGAAAAGTTGGAAAAACCACAAGGAAAAGTCGGAAAATCGAAAAAAATCTAAATTTGATCCTAGGAACCTGAACTCCCACATAATCATAACTTCACAAGGTTCTTGTGGGACTGTAAAAAGGGGCGTGGCACCTTCAATATAATCAAAACATTAAAAATGCTATAACTTCTGACATGCTAAGAGTAGAGTTATAAAAATCCAAACAAATGTACATATTTAAAACTCCGATATCGGATTGTTCAAAATGCCAGATAAACAAGAGTTCAAGGCTGACGAAGATGCGAATGGTTCTAACTGATACGCCAGTCAGACCCTTTGACAAAGTGTACATGGACCTGGTGGTTATTCTGCCTGAAACCATTTCAGGGAATAAATACATCTTAACGTTTCAGGACGATTTTTCTAAATTTATGTGCTGTGTGGCTATACCCGATGCGGAAGCCAAGTCCAAACTATTTTCGGATACATGTAAATTGTTAGGAATTAAAAAATTACATATAACACTGTACCATCCACAGGCTAATGGGTCACTGGAACGAAGTCATCGTCCTCAAGCTGAATATTTACTTAGTGTTGCTAAAGAGGATGGGTCAAACTGGGACCAATGGCTAAATTCTGCAATGCATGTTCATAATAACACGGTGCATACGTCGACGGGTCAAACACCACTCCGTACGTTGTACGGGCTTGACTTCGACATGCCTACGAATTTAAAGCGTAACTGTTCACCTTTATATAACGCAAAAGATTACAATAAGGTACTAAAGTATCAAATACAGCGATCACACGAGATCGTCAGGCAAAATCAATGTAGGCCCAAGGAGGTGTCGAAAAAACAATACGACAAGAACCTCGACCCTATACAATTCAAACCACACGGCATGGTTTTAATGAAAAACCAAACTAGGAAGAATAAGTTCTCTCCAATTTGGAAGGGACCCTACGTGGTCGTAGAGGGAAGTGGGCCAGTGACCACGACGATATTGATCAAAAACAAAGATAAGCAAATTCATAATAATTTGTTAAAGGCATATCAGAAATAGTGTATGCCGTTAAAACTAAAAATATTATAATAATACCCTAGGTTAGAACCCATAAAATTAACAATTTAAAACCAATTAGCTATGCATTGACAATTAAATGTTAAATGCTATGCAATGTTATGAATACATTATGCAACATATAGAAAAAATAAATCTAACCATAATATAAAGAGTAATCATTAAATAAAACATTAAATAACTCGTCATTTAGAGGAAGAAATAAATATAAATAGTTTAGGAAAACAGTAAGTAACAAACAAAAGAAAAAATATAATAATATAAAAATAAAAGACCTTGGATATATTTAAAACAATAATTTAGTAATAAAAAAATAAAAATATATATATATAATATATATATATAATATATATATAACTATTTTAAGAAAAGAACTTATAAGTTTAAAGTTAGTTAATCATTAATCAATTAAGAACAGAAATAAATTAATCACATGCACCATTTGCATTAATTTAAAATTAAATCAATGTTAGTCATAAAATTGTCGAATTCAATACAGATAATGCAAAACCAACAATTGCAATGAAAAGGGTCATTCCCCCAAGTGTTTCATGCTGAAGCACATATGCAATTTGTACGAACGTATGTATATCATACACTAAGCAAGCGTTAATAGCTGACATATAAATGCAGATCTTGCAGTTTTTTTTTTTTTTTTGATACCATAAACAATGCAAATAAATATAATTCAATTTTACCGTCATGCCAGTAGGAAGTTTCATATAACGTGACTTATATAAGTACACAAAAATAATAAAATAAAATATTAAACATGTTTAGAACATAAATCGCAACTCTAATTATATTTATATACTTGCAGAGAAATTATAGGTACTTTTGTATATTAATATACTTCTATTTGAATAAGTTTGAATATAACAAATAAATTTTAAATGATTTGGAAAAACTTACTTATAATAATTTAAATTACTTAAAGAAGAACAAAAATATCAGTTAATGTTCAAATTTAAAAAAAGAGAGATATATAAATATTTAGTACAGTTAAAATTTAAATATTTAATTTTTAACAAATATTAAAAATAAAACAAAAACAAAAAATTTAAAATTAAAAAAAAAATAGGGATTTATGCATTAAAATATTTAGTGCAGTTAAAATTTAATATTTGAATCGAAAAAAAAGAGGAAACATTAGTAAAATAAATATATATTATTTTTTTTTTTTAAAAAGGAATTTTTAAATTTAAAAAAAAAGAATGAAAAATAAAATATAATAAGACGAGAAAAAAAATATAAACATGAAAAAAAATGGGGAATTAAAATTTAAAAAAAAGAGGGATACACATTTTTATTAAAAAGAGTAAAAAATAATAATATTAACTTTAAAATTTTTTAGAGAAGAAACAAAAAGAGATAAAAAAAATATATGTTAAAAAAAATAATATTTATGAAACAAATTTTAATTAAAGAGAAGAAAAATAAAATACTATTAACTATTTAATTTTTAAAGAAAATAAAGAGATAAAAAAATATATATGAACAAAAAATATATGAAAAAAATGGAGAACTAAAATTTAAAAAAAAGGTATAAAAATGTTTATTAAAGAGAAAAAAAAGATATTCTTCTTGTAAGAAGAGAAAAAAAAAAAAATATAAAAAATTGATAAGAAAAAAAATATATAAATAAGGGATATTAACTATTATTTTTTTTTAATGAAGAACAAAAAAAAAGAGAAAAAAAAGATGAAAAAAAGGGAATTAAAATTAAAGAAAAAGGAAAAAAAATAATTTTTATCTAACATTTTATTTTTAAAAAAGAGATATACAAATTTGTATTCGAAATTAAATAAATTAAAAAAAAAAACAAAAGTTAATCAGATTAAAAAAAAAAAATATATCTATATAAAAATGAAATGTCCAGTGTGTGCCAGAGCATCACGGGAGAACAATCCAACTGATTTTCCTGATTCTTTTTGTATTTTGTTCGTGTCAATGCAAGAGTGGTTTAGGAAAAAAGAAAAGTTGGAAAAACCACAAGGAAAAGTCGGAAAATCGAAAAAAATCTAAATTTGATCCTAGGAACCTGAACTCCCACATAATCATAACTTCACAAGGTTCTTGTGGGACTGTAAAAAGGGGCGTGGCACCTTCAATATAATCAAAACATTAAAAATGCTATAACTTCTGACATGCTAAGAGTAGAGTTATAAAAATCCAAACAAATGTACATATTTAAAACTCCGATATCGGATTGTTCAAAATGCCAGATAAACAAGAGTTCAAGGCTGACGAAGATGCGAATGGTTCTAACTGATACGCCAGTCAGACCCTTTGACAAAGTGTACATGGACCTGGTGGTTATTCTGCCTGAAACCATTTCAGGGAATAAATACATCTTAACGTTTCAGGACGATTTTTCTAAATTTATGTGCTGTGTGGCTATACCCGATGCGGAAGCCAAGTCCAAACTATTTTCGGATACATGTAAATTGTTAGGAATTAAAAAATTACATATAACACTGTACCATCCACAGGCTAATGGGTCACTGGAACGAAGTCATCGCCCTCAAGCTGAATATTTACTTAGTGTTGCTAAAGAGGATGGGTCAAACTGGGACCAATGGCTAAATTCTGCAATGCATGTTCATAATAACACGGTGCATACGTCGACGGGTCAAACACCACTCCGTACGTTGTACGGGTTTGACTTCGACATGCCTACGAATTTAAAGCGTAACTGTTCACCTTTATATAACACAAAAGATTACAATAAGGTACTAAAGTATCAAATACAGCGATCACACGAGATCGTCAGGCAAAATCAATGTAGGCCCAAGGAGGTGTCGAAAAAACAATACGACAAGAACCTCAACCCTATACAATTCAAACCACACGGCATGGTTTTAATGAAAAACCAAACTAGGAAGAATAAGTTCTCTCCAATTTGGAAGGGACCCTACGTGGTCGTAGAGGGAAGTGGGCCAGTGACCACGACGATATTGATCAAAAACAAAGATAAGCAAATTCATAATAATTTGTTAAAGGCATATCAGAAATAGTGTATGCCGTTAAAACTAAAAATATTATAATAATACCCTAGGTTAGAACCCATAAAATTAACAATTTAAAACCAATTAGCTATGCATTGACAATTAAATGTTAAATGCTATGCAATGTTATGAAAACATTATGCAACATATAGAAAAAATAAATCTAACCATAATATAAAGAGTAATCATTAAATAAAACATTAAATAACTCGTCATTTAGAGGAAGAAATAAATATAAATAGTTTAGGAAAACAGTAAGTAACAAACAAAAGAAAAAATATAATAATATAAAAATAAAAGACCTTGGATATATTTAAAACAATAATTTAGTAATAAAAAAATAAAAATATATATATATAATATATATATATAATATATATATAACTATTTTAAGAAAAGAACTTATAAGTTTAAAGTTAGTTAATCATTAATCAATTAAGAACAGAAATAAATTAATCACATGCACCATTTGCATTAATTTAAAATTAAATCAATGTTAGTCATAAAATTGTCGAATTCAATACAGATAATGCAAAACCAACAATTGCATTGAAAAGGGTCATTCCCCCAAGTGTTTCATGCTGAAGCACATATGCAATTTGTACGAACGTATGTATATCATACACTAAGCAAGCGTTAATAGCTGACATATAAATGCAGATCTTGCAGTTTTTTTTTTGATACCATAAACAATGCAAATAAATATAATTCAATTTTACCGTCATGCCAGTAGGAAGTTTCATATAACGTGACTTATATAAGTACACAAAAATATTATAATAAAATATTAAACATGTTTAGAACATAAATAGCAACTCTAATTATATTTATTTACTTGCAGAGAAATTATAGGTACTTTTGTATATTAATATACTTCTATTTGAATAAGTTTGAATATAACAAATAAATTTTAAATGATTTGGAAGAACTTACTTATAATAATTTAAATTACTTAAAGAAGAACAAAAATATCAGTTAATGTTCAAATTTAAAAAAAGTGAGATATATAAATATTTAGTACAGTTAAAATTTAAATATTTAATTTTTAACAAATATTAAAAATAAAACAAAAACAAAAAATTTAAAATTAAAAAAAAAGGGATTTTTGCATTAAAATATTTAGTACAGTTAAAATTAAAAAAAAAATTTAATATTTAATTTAAAAATTTAAAAATTTTAAAAAAAGAGGAAACATTAGTAAATTAAATAAAATGGAGAAAATATATATATATTGGTATTAAATATTATTTTTTTTTTTAAAAGGAATTTTTAAATTTAAAAAAAAAAGAATGAAAAATAAAATATAATAAGACGAGAAAAAAAATATAAACATGAAAAAAAAATGGGGAATTAAAATTTAAAAAAAAGAGGGATACACATTTTTATTAAAAAGAAAAAAAAAAGAAGAATAAAAAATAATAATATTAACTTTAAAATTTTTTAGAGAAAAAACAAAAAGAGATAAAAAAATATATGTGAAAAAAATAATATATATGAAACAAATTTTAATTAAAGAGAAGAAAAAAAAAATACTATTAACTATTTAATTTTTAAAGAAAATAAAGCGATAAAAAATATATATGAACAAAAAATATATGAAAAAAAGGAAAACTAAAATTTAAAAAAAAGGTATAAAAATGTTTATTAAACAGAAAGAAAAGAAGAATATAAGAAGAGAAGAAATAAATATATAAAAAAGATAAGAAAAAAAATATATAAATAACGGATATTAACTATTATTTTTTTTCAATGAATAAAAAAATTGAAAAAATAAATAAGGGTAATTACATTTAAAAAAAAAAAAAAATTATTTTAATTTTTATCTAACATTTTATTTTATATTAAACTTTTAAAAGAGATATACAAATTTGTATTGGAAATTAAATAAATTTTTAAACTAAATTAACACAGTTAAAAAAAAATATGTATATATAATAAATTCAACAATTCTTGCGAAAATTTAAAATAATGTATATACAATGTACAATACATTCTATGTACATATATATTTATAAAAAAAAGTTATATGAAATAAAAAAATTATATGAAATATTTTTTTTTTAATTTTGCGCATTGCAGGGGTATTGAGTCCGCCGCATTGAGTCCCTCCGCATATAAGACGACTATCTTAGCCATTGTTCTAAGGACATAATACACTAAAACTAGTGCTAGACTAAATAAATGTGTTTCAAATAAGTTAAACACTTGCAAACAACATTTAATTTCAATGTTATTACATACATAAACAACTATATATTACATGACAGTAAGTTTAGATACACTAATACCACACTAAATAGTAATAGTTCAAATAATGTACCATACTTTAATTCAAGTAATTTAAATATCTTAAGATCAATCACTTTCTTGTGACGAATGTACATAAACCATTATATAATTTACGAAAATTATATTAAGTTTATATAAGTTAGTACCACACCACACATTTGGAAGAGTTTAAAAACAAAATTAAATTACTTGTTTGTAAAATCTTCATGTAAATTTAAAATATTCGAGTGCACAAAAAATGTTATTTAGAATGACCAAGTGCGCTGGATACTCAGAAGACGCATAGATAATCGTTGGAGTCTTGGGACTTTAATGGGGACATGTGGAAGGAGCTCTGGGTGGGCAGATTCAAATAAAGTAAAGAAAAACGAAGAAATGAAGCAGAGTGGCAGCATATTTGAAGACGTAGAAAGATGCACTAGGAGCAAACTTGTTGTTATACCAAGCACAAGTAGATTGCAGTGATTGAATTTTAATCATAAAACTACAACTGCCAGAAACAAGATGCAGAAAACAATATTCAACATTGATCTTGAAAATGTATATAAAAAATCAAATTATTATGTCTTCCATCGCACATAGAGAAGAAGCGATGCAGTAACGATTTTCTGATATCAACAATTAAGAAATCTATAAGCTACATAATGTGACATGAGCACCAAGATGTTTTCAAAATGTTTGACAAGATCGTAGAAAAGAACACTCATCTCGAACGAATCGTCTACCAAGTCAACGAGACCAAAACTCTCTTGACCGACTAAGAGTCCAGCGTTTCAACATGACGACGTCTACTGGAGATAACACCATTAGCAAATTACACAAGAACCATCGAAGCCCAACAGATCCAACACACTACATACAACGAAACATTGAAGATGAACAAGGCAAATCCGACCCAACACACAGAAGAGCAAGAGGAGAAATCTGGTCCAACAGTAGGGCATACAAAAGTCACTCATGTAATTATTTACACCTCTCTAACCCAAATATAAAATCAATATATTCATTTTAAAATACCACCAAACACACACAAACTCAATACACATGCAAAACACGTATAAGTAAAATAATTAGAACAAGTTTTTCTATATACATATTGTTACGAAAATTCAGTCTACGGAAAACTGTTCTACGAGTTCGTATCGCTGGATTGTGTACACATTAAAAACACTCTTATGTTTGGTTTAAATTATAACAATTAACTTTATTAATTCACTATAATAAACAACTTTACTAATAACAAATTCTAACAACTGCTGCATGACCACAATTTAACTTGACATTTATCACACGAGATGCACTCGACCACTTTACAATGACTACTGAAGTGCTGTACCTCAGATGCGGCTCCCTTATATACTGCATGCATCAGTTCGACAAGCTTCGACTCGTTTCGAGAACCTTCTACTCGTTTCGAGAATGCCCTATGCTATTGTCATCTCATTCGCACTCATGTGTTGTAATGTGCAGATCTTCCATCTCTTTCTCGCATATTGCTCATTACGCTGAATGATCTTCCGTTTCTTTTTAACACATTGCTTAGTGCGCTGAATTGTCTTGCGACTCATTCATTATTGTGGGGCAAATTACATCTTTTCGTAACACTGCCCTCCACCTAAATCTGTTCGTCCCGAACAGATGTTAATCCTCGCTCTCTATATATGGCACCAACCTTTCTAAATGTACTACGTTCATTTTTCGTTTGATGCCTGTAGTATTCTGAATCCGATACAGAATGTCATTTATCCTTTTAATAATCCTGTACGGTCCTTCCCGGTGTGTTTGTAGTTTTGGATTTATCAAATTCACTCGTGGCGGGCTACAAAGCATAACCAGATCTCCTTCCTTAAACCTGTCAGAGTTTGATCTCAAGTCGTATCTGGACTTTATCATACTACTTGGAATTTGTATCCTCTGCCTTAAGGACTGATGCAACTCGTCTCGGTCTTCACTTTTTCTCTTACGCAAAACAATTTTTGGAATCGGCTTTTGCCCATCCATTGCAGTACGTTCGCAATGTGCTCCTACGTTGTATTAATTTATCTTACCGCAACTTCTGACTGGTTTTCTTTTTGCGGATACACATTGCTTACATCTGTGAATACAATAGGCGACTGACTTCTGATATCCGACCCAATAGAAACGTTTTCTGACTTCTTCAACCGTTTTATTAATGCTCAAGTGACATCCATTGGATCCACAATGGCATTCCAGTACTATCTCTTTTATTTTTGATTTGGGAACAACAATTAAATTTCGTGCAGTTCTGCCATTTTCAGTTTCCCAAACACGGTACAAACAACCATTTTATAGCTTCAGGCTTTGCAACTGCGCCCAATAAGTCCTGCTTATTGGATGCTAACTCTTTGCATAATGGCTTTCTTTGTTGTACCTTGAACGTCCTAATTTTTGCGATGTCGGGGTCCTTCATTTAATCATTTCGTATTAGCTCTAGAGTCCATTGATCATCTGTCATGACATTTAACGAACGAATGTGAATTATGTTCGTCTTTTCTTCTTCCGTCGAGCATTCTCTGGATTCCATTTTACACACTCGTGCCGACACAGTGCCGAATTTCCAAGATGGCAACTGGTGTTATTCGGACTATCCTCAGATATCTTTTCTGGTCTGTATCCCTTAGGTAGTTGCCCAATTACACATTTACGTCTTTCACGACAGTCGCGTGCCATATGCCCATATTTTCGCAATTGTAGCATTTACCTTTCAATTGCGTGTTTCCGTTGGCAGCATAATTGTCGGATTTAACACAGGCTTTGGACGCTCTACTTTCTCCTTGACATAAAATTTCTCTCTCCTCATCTAGAACACGTTTTTCCATCGCTGGTCGGCACAATGTAGACGCTATCTCCTGCGTAGGCGCTGTGGTGACCGTTTCCATAAATGTCACCTTCGGATGGTCATTGTGGCACGTCTTGTTTCCGGATCACGTATGCCGTCAACGAAGGCTTCGATCTTGCACTTTTCTATGAAATCACTCGTTGAATCTGCATTCGATAAATGCAATTTTTCATCATTTCTTTGCATTCGGCACTTTAGTTCCATTCTGTAGATTTGCTTCATGTGATCAGTGTCGTATTTTCGTTGCAGTGCAGACATAACCGCTAAATAACTGTTTCGATCACTTTCTCGAACTGTCTGCAATACTTCTGTATCCAGATTTTTCGATGACGGGGCGGCAGCTTCGACTTCAAAATCGTGCTCTGCGAGATTAATGCCCTGTGACTATAATTCTTCCATTAGACGCTTTTATAGCTCTACTTTTGTACCAGCAGTTGCCAGATCACGAATCGAAAGCTCCTTCTTTAGCTGGTCGACTTTAAATTGATCAAATTTAACCATTTTGTAACACACTCCCACTTCTGACACCAATGTTACGAAAATTCCGTCTACGGAAAACTGTTCTACTCGTATCGCTGGATTGTGTACAAAATAAAAACGCTCTTATGTTTGGTTTAAATTATAACAATTAACTTTATTAATTCACTTTAATAAACAGCTTTACTAATAACAAATTCTAACAACTGCTGCATGTCTACAATTTAACTTGACATTATCACACGAGATACACTCGACCACTTTACAATCACTACTGAAGTGCTGTACCTCAGATGCGGCTTCCTTATATACTGCATGCATCAGTTCGACACGTTTCGACATGCTTCGACTTGTTTCGAGAACCTTCTACTCGTTTCGTGAATGACTCATGCTATTGGCATCTCATTCGCACTCATGTGCAGATCTTCCATCTCTTTCTCGCACATTGCTGTGGTTCGAACCTTTCCCCGTGTCAAACTCCAAGCAATTGGAATTTGACTTTCTTCCAAAAATTTCCGGTAATATATTTCAGCAGAGTAAGTAATATTTTTAAAAACAACAACGATATTTAAGTTAATTTGCCATCGCGCTGGCTGGTTGACTAAGGAAAATTCTTTTTAAAAATCCATTTCGAATAAAATGGCCACGTATTTTAGGGCCCTGGCGAAGCGAATGAACGAATAAAGTTTCACAACTTCCATTCGCCACACGAATTAAATTCAGGAAAATGAACTTTACGTTCGCTATAGTTTACTTTTTTCTGGCGAATGGAGGCTGTGATAGCTTTTCAACGTTCGCTTCGCCAGTCATGATAGAGCCCTTAAATAAATGAAGTAAAATAAATGAAGTAAAAAGTTGTTTGGAATATATATACATTTATACTCTTCACACATAATTTTCCAGAAGACAGCGAATCTTCACTTTCGCTGCTAAAATTCATTTTATTTCACTAATTTAACTTATGCTACAATTTCAGTTTTATGCGCGACATTTATGATGAAACTTCACAAAATATGACACTTCACAATACGACACCATTAAAGCCGCCAATCACAATTTTGATGTCGTATCGGGGGCAGCTCTCATATGTCTCTTTGGTTTCATCGTCCTTCCCATTCGTCGTGCACACAAATAAGACTGGTATTGAAGTATTTAGCCTTGATGCGAATTGTTACCAGTCGTTCGTTCACGGGTATGAACCTAGAGTCTCTTGCCGACACAAATCCATAACCAAATTCATGCCACTCCGCATGGCAGCTGTAGTAAATGTCACAGGATGCCTGTTTTGAGTAGCCCTGTCCTGTCCATCGCATTTCTAGGATTGCGGTTGTAGTGGTACAATCAACTTTATTATTTTTTACTTATAATTTAAAAATATTTTTGTACACATTACCTAATTTTAAAATATAAAAAATTTTGTAAACTTTGATTAGAGATAAAAATTTTGTTTAACTGATAACATCAAAATATAAAATCAATTTTTCTAAAAATATAAGTTTTTTCTTTTGCTTATAAATGGTTGGAGCAATTATTCTTCAACACTCAGCTTGGTGACCGTAAACCGTCAGAGTTTTTCAGGGACATGAAGTCCTTGACAGGGTCTTATTCGATCGTCGTTAACGCATTACTTTTCAAATTATGGCAACAAAAGTTACAACATCAAATTCAAATACATTTGAAGTCTTGTAGTGATATAAGTGTCGATGAGAAAGTTCATCTCTCATTTTTCAAATCACTAGTAAACCCCAATACAATGCAGACATTTCAAGTATTATTCCGAATTCTATGGAGCAGTGTATTCAAAATTTGGCACAACTAACTGCAAAATTTGAACAAGCTTACGCTGGACATTTCGGAAAGAAAATAAAATCAAGATCGCGCGAACGGTGTCGTTCCATTCAAAGAAGGTTTTCAAAAAGGAGTTATTCGAATAGCCGCGATAAAATATGTTGGTACTACAAAAAATTGAATAAAAAAACATTAAAATGTATTAAACCATTTAATATTGATAATAAATGTAATAGTAACAATAATTTGCCTGATAATTTAAATTGAAACGTCCCATTATGAGGGTGGCGGATGATGGAAACAATGTTAAACCCTCTCGCTGCCTTTTTGTTTTTGATAAAAATAACAAATTAAATTTCCTCATTGATACTGGTGCAGTAGTTTTAGTTGTACCATCTTCCAAATTCAAATCGTTCAAGAAAAATTCAGATATTCATTTAACAGCTGCAAACAGATTATCAATAGAAACTTTCGGCTCAAAACTCGCGTTTGGAGTTACCTTTTCTTTTAGCCAACATTTCTACACCAATATTGGAGCTAATTTTTTTAGAAAAGTTTGGTATAATTGTTGATATAAAAAATAAAGAAATAACTGATATTACCACCAAATTAAAAACTCATGGCACTTCTGGTTTTTGTGATATTTATTCATTAAGATTTCCTCTTAAAAAAAATAAATACACATTTCTTCTCAAAGAGTTTCCTTAACTCACATCTGAACCTGATTACTCTAAACCTACGAAGCACAATACTGTTCATAAGATTGAGACCAAAGGTGTTTTACCTTTTACCAAACCACGTCGTCTCGATCCAATGAAACTTAAGATTGCCAAAACTGTGTTCGAATGTCTGGTAAAGGTTGGAATTTGCAGACCTTCCAAGTCTTCTATTGTGTCTGCTCTTCATTTGGTTCCTAAACAGAAAGCCAATGATTGGCGACCATGCGGCGAAGACTTAACTGCATAACCATACCAGATCGCTATCCACTTCCTCACATACACGACTTTAGTGTTGCGTTAAAAAACAAAACAATTTTTTCCAAGATAGATCTCTTTCGTGCTTACCACCAGATCCCGATGGCAGAAGAAGATGTTCACAAAACTGCAATCACTACTCCGTTTGGAATATTTGAGTTTTAACGCATGCCTTTCGGTTTGCGAAACAGCGCACAAACCTGCCAGCGTTTTATCAACGAAGTGTTTTTTGGATTAGATTTTGTGTTCGCTTACGTTGATGATATTGTGATTGCAAGTAATGATGAAATTGAACACTTTGAGCATTTAAAATTAATATTTACACGTCTTCAAGAATATGGCATTAACATCGAACTCAGTAAGTGTAGGTTAGGGGAACCGTCATTAGATTTCCTAAGTTATAACATATCTTCTAATGGAATACAGCCCTTTCAAGAGCGAGTAGATTTGATCACAAATTTTGGGAAACCGTCTTCCATAAACAAACTTCAGAAGTTTCTCGGCATGATAAATTATTATCATCGTTATATTCCTATGTTAGCTGTGGAACTTAGTTCTCTATAAGACATTATAACATTAGCAAACAAAAGCAAAACTAAAATATTAAATTGGACAGATGAGTCAACTACATCATTAGAAAACGTTCGATCTCTTTTTTGCTAAAAACACACTTCTGACACATTTCAACAAGGAAGCGCATTTATCACTAGCGGTTGATACATCGAACGTTGCTGTTGGTGCAGTTTTACAACAGTCCACTAATGATTTTTGGAAAACTCTTGCTTATTTTTCTAAAAACATCACATCTTCAGAAAATAAGTACTCTACCTAAGTACGATAGAGAAACTAGGAATTTGTCGTGCCGTCAAACACTTTAAACATTTTTTGGAAGGCAGAAATTTCACCATATACACTGACCATAAACTTTTAACTTTCGTTCTAAATTCAAAAAACAGACAGATCACCCAGGCAAACACGACACTTAGAGTACATTGCTCAGTTCTCAAATGACATTCAATACATTTCAGGAAAGAAAAATTTGGTTGCTGACACTTTCAAGAACTCCAGAAGTCGATGGTATTGGCACACAAGACATTAACTTTCATACACTATACAAAGAACAGCAATCTGATAAAACACTGTTGTGAATTAGCGCATACATTTTTCTTTTCTTTATGGTTCTTCACTATTCATTCAGTTTTGGATGTTGCTGTACATATGTTGAGCGCATCATGTTTTTATATCATGTTGTACAGCAACATGTTCATAGCATTGTCCCAACGTTTCACGTTGGCAACAATAATAATAATTTGGCAAAGCGCTAAAGCTTTGCTTAGACCACACCTCTTTCAAGTTAGCTTGCGTAGTTAACAGAAGCTGGCAATAATTTGGCAAAGCGCTAAAGCTTGACTTAGACCATACCTCTTTCAAGAGGCTGGCAATACAATTTTTCATTGCATAATTTTGGGTCTATGTTAAAATAATCAAAACAGCGATTGCCAACAATTCCGATATTTCGCAATTGGTGTCAGCCAAAAACTGCAAGTCGGACTTTCTTCAAAAGTCACGTACACCAAAATTGAGTGAATGTGAAAACTCACTAGAACATAGTGAGAATAGAATTTAAGAAAAGCTTGCAACGAAGATATTGTTAATACCTTTCGTTGCAATTTAAAAGATTGTAGTTTAACCAACCTCAAGTGGAGGTACTAAAATAGTAAAAATGTCTTTTCAACTCTAAAATTGTGTTTTTTGATTAATTAAATTGTAAAATAAATAAACTCTAACTTTACAACTTTAACTTTACAACATTTGGCGCAGCCGGTATGTCGGTACCAACCTCTGAAGGACCGAGAGTGTGAAGGAGGACGTAGCACGAAGGGAGGAGGACAAAGGACGTAAAAAACACAAATAGAAAATGGTGAGTTTTTGAAGTTTTAAATAAAAAATATTTACACATTCTAACTATTTAAAAAAAAAAATCAATGAAAAATAAAATATATAAAATTAAATACACACTGAGATTCCAATCCACGGACCCTCCAGTGTATAATAGAAATATTAATATAAAATAATATGGAAAGTAAAAAAAAGTACTACGAAATATTACTTAAAATAAAATAATATATAATAAAAATATGACAATAAATAAAAGAAAATACACACTGCGAATCCGAACTCCGGATCCTCCAGTGTATAATAAAATAATTCATACTATTAGTATGTAAATTATAATTTTCATTAAATATAAAACGATAACACTATAAAATCAAACAAATATTTATATTCAAAACCTATCAGTTTTTCGCAGCACTGAGTGCTGGTGATAAAAATAATAAATTTGTATATCAAATTAAATGGAAATTAAAATGCGATCAAAAAATCAGTATATAATAATTTATGAAATTATAATTTACAAAATAATTTATAAATTATTAAATCAAAAATACAATATAAAATATTTAAAAACAAAATATGAAACATTAATTACTTTTCAAAATTTAAAAATTTATATAAAAAAATGTCATAAGTAAATGTAAACAATGGACAAATATACCACGAAACAAATTAAGAAATAGTAAATTACACTGTCGACAATCACAATGGGTACGGAACATATTTTGAAACTCGTACGTTATTTGGTTCCCTGCTTTTCTGGAACGGATTCACCATTATTAAAAACAGAAATTTACAGATTTATTGAAGGTTGTAAAGCTGCGATGCATGGAAATCAAGATTCAGAGAATAATGTATTTATTAAATGCGTTAGGTTACTATTGAATGGGGATGCTTATGACTTAGTAAGGTCAAGAAATTTCGAAAAAATAGAAGATTTATACGATTTGCTAAAAAATACATACTTAGAAGTAGTTTCCATAGATTCAGTACTACAAATGATTAGACAAACATATCAAAATAGTGGAGAAAAGTTGAGGGCATTTGCCAGACGGTTATATGGATTACAATTTATGGCATTGGAGATCGCTAGTAAAAAGTACAGAAAAGAAAAGAAATAGGTATTGATGACGTGTTCAGATTAGAGTTGTTGGATTCAGTTCTGACTTCTTTCAAAATTGGAGTTCGGGATCCAACAATAAAAATTATAATGTTTGCAAGCAAGTCAAACACATTAGATGCATTAATAGATGAAGCTCTAAATGTGGAAGCTCTTATGCAGCGAGAACCATGGTCGAAACAGGGCAATTATAATTTTAAGGAAGAAACTTATTCAAAAAGCAATGAGCCAAGCAAAACGTTAGCAGATGTATTTTGACAAGTAATTAATAATGATGATATAAATTCCGAAATAGGGAGAACATTTCCAATATGTTCCTTTTTTAAAAAATCAGGACATAGGGAAGATTGCTGGAATGGGAAAAATATGCCTTTCTGCAAAGAGTGTCACGAATGGACACGAATCTAATTGGAAATGTGGAAATAATAAAATGAAAAATATGAATACACCTGCAAATTATACACAACAAGGTGATAATAATAATCAAATGAAAAATAATGCAAGTAATATGAAATGCTCATGGTATAATAGAAAAGGGCATACAATAACTAATTGTTATGCGGAAGAAAATATAGAATCATCTACAGGTAATATAGTTAGGCCGGAAGTTGTAGAAGTTTGTAGTATAACACTACAAAAAAGCGAAATAGAGAGTATAAGTAATCAAGAAAATAAAGAACAAAAAATGAAGATATAAATGAAGATAGAAATCTTCCAACAAAAACATATAATGAACTAAATAATAAAACACAACTTTACGCGAAAAATGAACAAAATATAGGAATTAAGGAAATTAAAAATAAACAAATTATAAAGAAAGCAAAAGTAATGAAGTGAAGTAAAGAAAGTAAAACCAATAAAATCCGAAGTTAAAAATATTAAAATCAAGAATAATAAAATCAAAAGTAAATCGAATAAAAAGAAAGTTGTAATTAAGGGCCCTGAAAATTTGGGAATTGTAGATCAAACGTCTGGTAAGACTGTGAATACATTCCGTACAGGGGCAAGTATAATTTGCAATGAAGTAATTTCAATATTTCTTTTTATTATTGGCGCACATAGTTTTATCGTCAGAAATGTATAATAAATTCACGATTTGTAAAATTAAATTGTCTTCAGTTGCTAATAATTTTAAGAGTAAATTTATGTCGAGAAAAATAAAATTAACCTCTCAATTAGGCACGCATCGTAAAATATTTAACCGGCATGGAGAGTGTTTCAAGATATCCGATACGAGTGATGTGTTCATTGAAGTACCTTGCGAGGCAGAAAAAAATGGAAAATTTATTTTGTTAGTGGATTCTGGAGCTGAGGCCAGCCTGATTAAAGAAAATAGGATGGTACATTTGCCGAATTTTAATAAAAATATTCAGAAAGATCTGAGTGGTGCTTTTGGTGGATATGTTAGAACCTTAGGCTCCACTACATAGAAAACCACTACATAGAAAACCTCAGCACACAAACATAGAAAACCTGAGTTTAACGCTACACGTTGTGTCACTTGAACAAGGGGCACCAGCAGATGGAATAGTCGGGCGTGACAATGTCTGGAACAGATCTATAATAAATGCGTTAAATAAAAAACTTACATTTTTTGATGAAGACAAAAATAACCTAGTTTTATTGTACAAACATGAAATTCAGCCAGGAGTATATTTGGGAGTAAGTTTAACAAACGATAGAAGAAGTAGAGTATATGTATCAATTTTAAATGCCACCGATAAGGAGGTAAGGAGGTAACTATTGATAGCAATTTCAAGCCACAATTTTCAAATTTTAACAAATATAAAGAAGCAACAAAGGCGAGTTCTACAATAAATACAATAAACTCGGTTAATATAAAAAATAGAATTGATAGATTATTAGGGAATGTAAAGATCGATGAATTATTAAATAAAGAAGAAGTTGCATCTTTGCAAAATATTTGCTTGTCGAATCATGACGTTTTTCATTTGGAAAGGGATGAATTAATATTCACTCCGATATTAAAACATGAAATACCCACACAATGGAATCAGCCACCAATAAATCAGAAACAGTATAAACTTCCTCATATGCATAGAAATGAGATTAATAGACAAGTCATTAAGACGTTAGACGATGGAATTATTTTAGACCAGTTAGGTCATAGTCGGTATTTTTCAACACTAGATTTAGCAAGAGGTTACCATCAGGTTCAGGTTCGTTTATTTAGATGACATAGTGGTTTATGGAAATAATTTAGCAGAACACGAGCATATGCTATGCGCGGTTTTGCAAAAGCTGAGAGAACATAATTTGAAATTAAATACAGAAAAATGTCAGTTTTTGCGACGCGAAGTTATATATTTAGGACACAAGTGTTCTGAGTTAGGTGCCCTACCAGACCCAGCCAAAGTAGAGTGTTTAAAAAATATTCCAGTTCCGAAAAATAGGAAGGAAGTTCAAGCATTTTTAGGCTTAATTACTTATTACAGAAAATTTATAAGAGGTATGGCGAAACTGTCAATAAAAATAAACTGTTTGCTTAAAAAGGACGCTAAGTTCATATGGAATGACAATTGTCAGAATTCGTTTTTAAAACTTAAGGAGGCAATTATGTCACCACCATACTAGCGTATCCGGATTTTAACGAACCCTTTTTGCTCACGACAGACGCCAGCAACGAAGCAATTGGTGCGGTTCTTTCGCAAGGTGAAGTTGGAAGCGACCGTCCGATCGCGTTTGCCAATAGGTCTCTTAATGATGCGGACACACGCTATTCTACTATAGAGAAAGAATTTTTGGCAATTGTATGGGCAACAACAAATTTTAGGGCATTTCTTTTGGAAAGACCATTTAAGGGCCCTATTATGATTAGCGAAGCGAATGGTTTTGGCGAAGCGAACGTCCAAAAAGCTATTACGGTTACATTCGCCAGACTTCATTCGCCAAAAAACGGGAAAAGTTAAGCGAACGTAAAAAAACATGCAACACTCAACCGATTTTCATTCGCTTCAAGTGTCAAAATCAAGAGAATCAACAGTACATGTGACGAATCGGCGAACGTATCTTTATGTATTGTTTTTCAGTTTTTCTTTTGATTTTTAATTTTTTTTCTTTTGTGCTTTTGTTTATTAGGCTTTTTCTGATTTTCAATTTATCTTATCCTTTAGTTTTTATAGAAGGATGTCTATAATTTTGAGTTTTTTGTGACCTAACTAATAAACGTAAAAAAAAAGAAATTTTTTCACACTTTTTATTTTGATTTTAAACTTAACACTAATAAAAGAAATGTCTGGAACTGCTCCAACTGCTGCTGAGGATGCAGCTTGGTTCATCGCGCGAAGTTATTTGTGCCACAGATGAATGCTTCGGAGGACAGACTACCATCACTGTAACTTATTGAAGTCTTCCTCCTCGTCGTCGCTCCAGCTTTCTGCACACCGCATTGGCTTCTGTTTAACACGCTCTTCTTTGATTGCTTTGGGCCCATCGTTTTTTGGAACATTTTTATTATTTTTCTAAACAAGTATATTCACATCAGCTGTTTTGAAACTCTAGGGTTTCTTTAAATTAAAATAAAAGAAGTATTGCTCCAAATAAAAAAACTACTTTTTTTAATAAAAAGTATTTATTTTTATGTAAAAATAATTCCAATATTAACATTTAAAAACATATTTTACTGTACATTTTAACTAATTTGAATTGTTCCGAAGTTTATTTGGATACTTTTTAATCTTTTATAGACAAAAAATAACAAAAAACCGAAAAAGTATTATTGTTCTGAATCGAGTTAACGTTTTTTAAACCATAAATAATATTAAATGGTTTTTTAATAATAAAAAAATAGATATTAAGATAAAATAGTATCTGTTCTAAAAAAAAGGCAGTACTAAAAGTACGCAACATGATACTATTTTTTTCAACTCTGAAATGGTAATTCTATCCGTCAATGTTGTAAGTGTTGCTCACTTTTAAAACCATAAAAATTAGTACATTCGTCAGTTCATTCGCCAAATTGCGTTCGCTTCGCCATAGCATTCGCTTCGCCAAGAACATTCGCTTCGCTAATCATAATAGGCCCCTAAAATTTATACAGATCATCAGCCCCTAAAGGGTATAGCAAACTTAAAAGATGAGACATCACGTCTTGCGCGTTTCCGACACAAATGATATGATTTCATTATGAATTCATTATAAACCGGGATAAAGTAATTTAAACGCGTATGCGCTTAGCCGCATACCGAATAATACTAAAAAAGTAGTTGTAGTACAAACACGTTCGAAAACCATGAAAAGAGACAAGGAAGACGATAAGAAACAGTCAGAATGCGATCCTGACGATTCGATAACATAGGAAAATGACAATATAATAATTATAACTAAACCTCGGGACATAGAGACGGTAATTAAATATTTTCACGATTCACCGTTAGGTAGTCACCAAGGGGGCGTAAAAACATTTTTAAGAAATCGGCAACAGTACCGATGGAAGGGTATGTAGAAGCAATTTGGAAGGGACCCTACGATGTCGTAGAGGGAAGTGGGCAAGTGACCACGACGATATTGATCAAAAACAAAGATAAGAAACTTCACAGTAATTTGTTAAAGGCATATCACAAAAAACTAAAAATATTATAATATTACCCTAAAATAAAACCCATGAAGGTTAAAATATAAAACCAATTAACATTATGTTGGATAAAATAAATCTAACCATAAGATAAAAAGTAATCATTTAATAAAACATTACATACTTCGTCATTTGGAGGAAAAGATAAATATAAATAGTTTAGGAAAACAGTAAGTAAAAAACATGGCCGGCCTCAGCAGTCCAGAGGTAGCGCGCTGGACGTGCATTCTGAAGGTATCGGGTTTCGAATCCCTGCTTGGGCGTGGGCGCTCGTGGTGATATTAACCACAAAATTGTAGGGAATAGATTTCACAGTACAATGGACATAGTCTGTCTGAGTGCTGTGGATCTTAGTAGATATTCAAAAAAAAAAAAACAAAAGGAAAAAACAAAGGAAATCTTATAGTAATAAAAAAAGAGAGATAGAACATATTAAAAATAATAATTTAGTAATAAGAAATACAAATATATATATATATATATATATATATATATATATATAGATATATATATATATATATATATATATATATATATATATATAAATATATATATATATATCTATATATATATATTGTTACGAAAAGAGGTAATTTGCTCCACTGTGCAAGCAATCAACAATAATAAATGAGACGCAAGACAATTCAGCGCACTAAGCAATGTGTTAGAAAGAGACGGAAGATCATTCAGCGCACTATACAATGTGCGAGAAAGAGATGGAAGATCAGCACATTAAAACACATGAGTGCGAATAAGATGCCAATAGCATGCGTCATTCACGTCGAACTGATGCCTGCAGTATATAAGGCCGCGCATCTGAGGCACTGTACAACAGTTGTGATTTAATAGTGAACTAGTGCGTCTCGTGAGTGAACATTGTAAAGATTGTAGTAATTCAGCAGTTGATATAAGTGATTATTCTTTAAGTTGTTATTTAAATTAATAAAGCTAATTAATACTAGTTGAAATAATACTAGTTAAAACCAAATATAAGTGCGTTTTTATTTTGTACACAATCCAGCGATACGAACTCGTAGAACAGTTTTCCGTAGACTGAATTTTCGTAACATTGGTGTCAGAAGTGGTTAAATTCGATCAACTTAAAGTCGACCAGCTAAAGAAGGAGCTGTCGATTCGTAATCTTGCAACTGCTGGTACGAAAGTAGAGCTGCAGAAGCGCCTAATGGAAGAATTGGAGGCCCAAGGCATTCTTCTCGCGGAGCACGAATTTGAAATTGAAACTGCTGCATCGTCATCGAAAAATCTGAACACAGAGGAGAAAGTACAGACCCAAGTTTTTGATATGAGCCAGTTGATCGGAGCTATGCAGCAACAGTTTCAGATAATGGCTCAAGAAAATGCCAACAAAATGGAACAGAAGCTTCAAGAAAATTCAAAACAATTTCAAGAAAATGCCAACAAAATGGAACAAAAGCTTCAAGAAAATTCAAAACAATTTCAAGAAAATTCCAATCAGCTCAAAGCAGAGCTTCTAGAGAATTTCAACAAACATCAAATAATAATGGAGGAAAAGATGCAGGAACATTCGAAGCAACTTCTGGATGTTTCTAATACACTCCATGAAAAAGTAAAGGTGCTTGAGGCACATGTAAATGACATGGAAGTGAGCGTTGACGATAAGATTCAAAGATTGGAAAATAACGTTGATGAGAAATATCATGGAATCGACAAAAAGCTACAGAAAATTCAAAAGGACTTCGATATATTGCAGTTAAATGGACCCACACATCATTTTGTTAGTGGTCCGAGACTAAAGTCACCGATTTACGATGGAACTACAGCGTTCAACATTTTCAAGCTGCAATTTGAGACCACGGCTGTAAGTAATCGGTGGAACAATGAGGACAGCGTAGCCGCACTTATCGTGGCGCTAAAAGGAGGCGCAGCCGAAGTATTGCAGACAGTTCCAGAAAGCGATAGAAACAGTTACACAGCGGTTATGTCTGAACTGCAACGAAAATACGGCAGTGATCACATGAAGCAAATCTACAGAATGGCACTAAAGGGCCGAATGCAAAGAAATGGTGAAACATTGCAAGCGTATGCAGCAGACGTCGAGAGGCTTTCGCATTTGTCGTATTCAGATTCAGCAAGTAATTTCATAGAAAAGTGCAAAATCGAAGCGTTTGTTGATGGCATACGCGATCAGGAGACAAAACGTGCAACAGTGAATGCGCCCAAGGTAACATTTACGGAAACGGTTACCATCGCTCTAACACAAGAGACAGCAAATGCGTTGTGCCGATCGGCTCCAAAGGCGCGTAGAATTGATGTGGAGAACGATGATTTATTTCAAGTAGTGTGCCAAGCAGTTAAAGCAGGCGTTAAAACCGAACACACATCAGCCAACAAAGACACCCAATTCAAAGGTAAATGTTACAACTGTGATACATATGGGCATATGGCACGTAACTGTCGTAAAAAACGCAAGCGCTCAATAAATCAATCTGCAGATGAACCCAGACATGAAGAAAGACAGGATCATGTCCAAAATAGCGTAAATTTCAATCAAGCTTTAAACTAAAACGAGTCAGATCTGCGGGGCACGATCTGACTCCCATAACCGATTACCCCAGAATCTCCATTTCACAAATTGCTCGAAAGCCAAATAGCTTAACTGTCGAAGGAGTCATTGATTGTATAGCATATATGGTAACATTGGATACGGGAGCTTCACACTCTATAATAAGAAGTAACCTTATTAAGGACGTAGTAGAGCCACTTATAGGAATAAGATTGCAAACAGCTACAGGCGAAGAGGCCCCTATCAGAGGAAAGATTACCAAGGAAATCACGATTGGTTAAGCATGATTTTATAGTTGCGGAAATAGTAGACGAAAACAAGGAACGAAAAAAAAATATTAGTAGAATAAATAAAATGTAAAAAAAAACAGGTAATAAAGAATTTAATATTAAAAAAAGCGATTTATGCATTAAAATATTTCGTGAAGTTAAAATTAAAAAAAAAAGTTTTAATAATTGAATCGAAAAAAAGGAAACATATTAGTAAAATAAATAAAATTGTGAAAATATGTATTAAATATTATTTTTTTTTTAAAAGAATTTTTAAATTTTAAAGAAAAAAAAAGTAACCTTATTAAGGACGTAGTAGAGCCACTTATAGGAATAAGATTGCAAACAGCTACAGGCGAAGAGGCCCCTATCAGAGGAAAGATTACCAAGGAAATCACGATTGGTTAAGCATGATTTTATAGTTGCGGAAATAGTAGACGAAAACAAGGAACGAAAAAAAAATATTAGTAGAATAAATAAAATGTAAAAAAAAACAGGTAATAAAGAATTTAATATTAAAAAAAGCGATTTATGCATTAAAATATTTCGTGAAGTTAAAATTAAAAAAAAAAGTTTTAATAATTGAATCGAAAAAAAGGAAACATATTAGTAAAATAAATAAAATTGTGAAAATATGTATTAAATATTATTTTTTTTTTAAAAGAATTTTTAAATTTTAAAGAAAAAAAAAGTGAAAAAAAATATAATAAGAAGAGATGAAAAAAAAAAGAAAAATATGAAAAAAAATAATAAACAAGAAAAAAATTGGGGAATTAAAATTTAAAAAAAAAAGTGGAATACAAATTTTTATAAAAAAAAGAGATGAAAAAAAAGAAGAAGACAAAAAAAATAATATTATCAAATAAATTTTTAAAAAATAAATAAAAAAAAATATATATATATGAAAAAAAGGGAACTAAAATTAAAAAAAAAGAAAATTTTAATTAAAGAGAAAAAAAAAAGAAGGTATGAAAATTTTAATTAAAGAGAAGAAAAAAAAGGAAGAAAAGAAAAAAAAGAAGAAGAAAAAAATGTAGAGAAAAAAAATAAGAGAAACAAATATATAAATAACAGATATTAACTATTAATTTTTTTTCCATAAGGGGGGAGGAATGTTGTGAATTAGCGCATACATTTTTCTTTTCTTTATGGTTATTCACTATTCATTCAGTTTTGGATGCTGCTGTACATATTTTGGGCGCATCATGTTTTTATATCAAGTTGTACAGCAACATCCAAAAATGAATGAATAGTGAAGAACCATAAAGAAAAGAAAAATGTATGCGCTAATTCACAACAACAGCATTCCTGCGTAGTACGAGGGGACCGCAGGTACAGACTAATGGCACTATACTTGTTAGAGCGAACAACGTCAGTTGGATTATGCCTCAACGCATCAACGCCTTTAAGGTCGTATCCGTGCTGGACTGCAATAATAAACCAGTTGGGAAGGTTAGATCACATGGGAAATTTTAAAGTAGGTGTAATTATGATAGTTAGGATTATCAAAATTATAGTCGGTCTAAGCCGACTATAAATACCCTACACATATGTGTGGTTACCATTCAAAGTGATATATAGGTCACCAGGGTATACGAATCCTGAAAATAACTACAAACATTCAATCGCTGAAGAATTTCCATTCATTTGATACCCATATTTACAAATGGGTAGGTGTACCGAATTTCGATTTTTTTTTTGTGAACCACAAGTCTTTTCGCCGGAAAACATTATTATCATGTATTTGAGCATGATGTCAATATATATTTGACCAACAAAGTTTACCTAAGCACGTATACATAAAAATTGATCTTTATATGTACATTTTATATGTGGTATTTGAACATAAGTGGTCGGATCATAGGTCACCATGGACCGATCTCGCCAATTTTTTCGCACATACAGCGTAGGTATATTAGTAATCTAAGTTATAAGTTTCATTTATCTAGCTCTTCAATTTTAAAAGTCTTAGGGATTTCAACAGACAGACAGACAGACGGACAGACAGACGGACAGACAGACAGACGGACAGACGGACATCGCTAAATCGACTCAGGAGGTCATGCTGATCAAGAATATATATACTTTGCCATACCGGAGATGCTTTCTTCTGGGTGTTACAAACGGCGTACCAAACTGAATATACCCTTTCACTCTTAGTGTAGGGTATAAAAAGGGGCAAATTGCATTGTGGCTTCTAAACCATTTAAAGTTTATTTTCATTTAGAAACGAGAATGCATGTGATACTAATGTTATTTTTAAGATAGCAAACTCAGGAGGATTAAATATCACGTGGGTACAATGACAATGCGTAGAATCAATTGTAAACGAGCTGCCATACTGCGATCCACTGAAGCTTATCCTTTTATAAAAATATAATAATACAATGATGATTATTTTCACATATTATATTTTCACATATTATATTTTCACATATTATATTTTCACATATTATATTTTATATACACACAATTAATAAAAAATATAAATATATATACAAATAAAACTAAAAAAGAAATATAAATATATAATATATATTTATGTCGGCTCTTCCTATTAAAATTAGCCATATATTGTAATGTTTTGTATATATTGTAAAGATGAAACAAAAAAATCAAATACAAAATAAACTCACCACAATCAAATTCAACACACTTAAGTTCACCACACTAAAATTTACAACACTCACCACACTAAAACTCACCACACCAAAACTCACAACACCTAAACTCACCAAACCGAATCTCACCACACTAAAACTTTTACTGGGATAAACTGTACAGGGAAGAATTCTACGGGGAAGCACAGTCTGAGAAAAGTTGTTTTAGCGGAAAATTAGTTTAGTTTCGGTTACTACATTTATAAAACCAATAAAAAAAGTCCAAAGCGAAGCACTGGGTTTTGCACGAGTCGTGTACCGGTCCAGCTAGTATGTATATATATATATATATATATATATATATATATATATATATATATATATATTTATAATATCTTTAATATCTTAAATAATTTCACATATTTTTTATAATGCTGTACATATCAAAATATAAAAAATACATGAACATTTTTTTTTACTCTATGACGCATATAGTGATTTATGAGCATTTTATATTTGAGTACAGGGACATGAATGCTTTATATTAACGTGACCACCCATCATGTAGACGTAATATCACGATGCTATTCGCACCAGACCGTATTAATTGGACGATCCCACGCCGCCAACTTTGTACCCCATTGGGGTACCCAATTGGGTTCCAATTCTAAGTTATGCGTATGAAACATAACTTACCTCTTGGTGAGGGGTCGAGGCTATCTACTCCTCTGCTTTACCCGCGTAACTTTGGGCAACAACCACAACCACCACGATACTCCCAGAGGGGCCAACCGCAATCAGGATAAGTATCAAGGGACTCCTGCTACCTTTGGTACCAGATTAAAGACTCCGGTCAGACTTCGTAGTATGAATACTACTACCAGTTGAGTTACATACAACTCAGGAACTGGTTGCCCTCAATGCCGCTAATATTTCAACAATAAATTATACAGTTATTTATCACCTACTGCATCACCTACTCTTTCGTCTTCTGAACAGTTCACAGGCAAAGCTATTAAACTCTTCGACCAACTCTCTAGTTGAAGGCAAATCTCCAAGTGCAATGACTCCGTCTGAAAACAGTCCAGTTGGACCACGACGAATGTCATCGTAGAGCGTACAATCATAAATAAGATGATTGACGTCTTCTACACACCCACAATCACACAATTCAGTGTGATACAATGTCCGAGTGGAATCAAAAATCCCTGACTAAGGGAAAATCCAAAGTCTGGACGTTTTTTCACATACGTGACATTAGAAATGAACTCATATGTTATCCTACCAGTAGTATGTTTGCGCCGGTTCTGGCTCAAAGGGGCTCCATGGAGCCATAAGGAGCCATGAGGAGCATTTTTTAACAGAGGTGTTGTTATTGTTTTCAATGGGGATCATTTTTTAAAAGAGGTCTTGTTAGTGTATTTCAGTTGAGATCATTTTTTTTATCAAAACCGTTCTAATTGTTTTCATATGGAGTATTTTTTAAGATATGTGGATCAAATTTTATGAAAAGCGTTCTAAATTTTTTCATACGGAGTATTTTTAACATGGTTGGATAATATTTTATCGAAAGCGTTCTAATTATTTTCAGAGGGAGTATTTTTTAACATGATACAGTAGTACGTTTGCGCCGGTTCTGGCTCAAAGGGGCTCCATGGAGCCATAAGGCGCCATGAGGAACATTTTTTAACAGAGATGTTGTTATTGTTTTCAATAGGGATCACTTTTTAACAGAGTAGTTGTTAGTGTATTTCAGTTCGGATAATTTTTTAACAGAGGTGTTGTTATTGTTTTCAATAGGGATCATTTTGTAACAGAGAAGTTGTTAGAATAATTTCAGGTGTATTATATGTATACTATATACATTATAATGGAATGGAGCAATTGGGATGACATTTTAACATATGTTGTTAATGTTGATACATACATATATATTATATGTATGTTATGAAGGCATGCAGCCGTAAAGAGTAAATTTGCAACTCATATTGTTGTTGGGATAATTATTTCGGAGTAAGCATTTTTAATGGCAATATTTATAAACGTAGATATATGTACGTAATAATTTTGTTGTTGTATATGTTATAGAAACAATTAAAATTTCAGTTTTATGCTTGATGATTTATTTTGCATGATCATCAAGAGAGTTGAGGAACAAAGGGTTCAATTTAAAACTTTGTTGAGGAACGGAGATTGTAATTTAAAACATGGCTATATGAATGAATGTTGTTATTAGACATATATTTTTTTGGTGGGTAATTTTTTTGTTGTAAACAGGTAAATGCACTTCTGCATTAATGCATTGACACATATTTAATTCAAGGTGAATTTTACTATAATGGATATTGTAGTATATTTTTATTTTACAAAGTTATTTTACAAAGTTTAATTATATATATATAAGACTCCATTAGGATCATTTTTATTTAAATTTGCATGGAGCAATAATGCTCCATTGGGATCAATTTTTACACAACATACTATAAGTTTTAATGATTGAACATGTTAAAACATGTTTAATTTTATTTAGTTTTTTCTTGAGTCAAATTTTATATACTCTCTTTAAAATTTTAATTGAGTATATTTATACTAATGGAATTATCTTTTTAACTCATTTTAAAGAGATATTAATAAGCAACGCTACTTCGACGTCGCAATGAAACAATATATTTATTTAAAATTAAAATATTTTTTTTTTTATTTAGAGCCAACTGCTCGCTATGATGATTCTATTTGAATGATTATAAAAATATTTTTCGTTATACAAAATATTTTTGATAGAAACAATTTATAAAAGGCTAACATAATTTAAATTTGTACATGAGCATACAGTTATTTCAAAACAAGTTATAACAATTAATAATTATAATAAACGACTTGTTACATTCTCCCTCTATGCTACAAAATCGTCCCGATAACGTAGCATATACCGTGATTTGCAGTACTCCTCCCCCTCTGCTACACAAATCGTCCCGATGCTGAAGCAGTACTATCAGTATTCAAAATTCTCGGTCGTCCTTGTTTTTTCAATGGATATCTTGGTTGCTGGATATGACCTCTAAACAATGTTAATGTTGATGCGTGATATGTTCCCAAAGGTACTTTAGGATTATGGATTGTTGCAATAACGTAGCAGGAAGACCCTTTCTTTTTAATTATATCATAAGGATCATCTCGACGGAGTACAAACTTTGATGATAAGCCCTGCAATTTTTTACTTTGCAAAGGTGTAGCTACCAAAACACGTTCTCCAATATTGTACCTAATATGAGGTCTTCTTTTTATATCAGCGTACGCTTTATTTTTGTCTTGAACCTTTTCCTGAATTTCTTGTGCAAGTAAAAATGTATATGCGAGGCTTAAAAGATGCGGCGTTATTTGTGGTATAAAATTCTCTGATAACACTATGGCTTTGAAATCGTGATTTACTTCCGTAGGTGTTCTCAATTCACGACCAAAAGTTATATAAGCTGCTGTTTGACCAGTGCTATCACACTTCGCCGTATTCATTGCAAAACGAATAGCAGGTAGTTTCGAATCCCAGTTGGTATGATTTTTCCCAACATAAATTGATAATTGTGTTTTCAAATCCCTGTTCTTTCTTTCGACTGGATTAGATTCCGGATGATAAACTGGCGTAAATTTTTGTTCAATATCTAAACAATATGTAAGTTTTTGCATTAGAGCTGATACGAATTGACATCCATTATCTGTATGCATACGTCTTGGTACTCCATATCTTAATATTATTTCGTTTAATAGAATTAGTGCACAGGTTTCTGCATTGCCATCCTTAAATGCAAAAATTTCTATCCACCGACTACACAAATCTTCACAAATCAATATCCACTGATGACCATCTCTTGTTCTCGGCAAAGGACCAAATAAATCAACAGCTATAATTTCAAATCGTTTATTACTACATACAGTTTATAATAATCCGACTGGTTTTAAATTTGATGGTTTATATCTTTTGCATTCTATACAATGTTTGACATAATTAGTAATTTCCGTACGCATACCAAACCAGTAATAATGAACTTTTATACGATTTATAGTTTTATCAATGCCGTAATGTCCAGCCGTCAGAGCATCATGGTAATTATAAAGAATCAAACTTCTCATCGCTTTTGGTACTACTAACTGCCCATTCTCAGAGTCCTCTTCGGAACAAAAACGATAAAGGAGTACTTCAACAATCATAAATCCTCTATCAATATATCTTGCCAAATTCTCATCATTGTTTTCGAACGAATCAATGATTTTCTTAACATCTAATTGAGATTTTCTGAAACTCTCTGCTCCTTGTCTTGGGAAATCTATTTCGATCGCCATACATTCGCAAGTGTTTTGATTATGTTGTGAATTTCGACAAGGTGGACGAGAAAGCATATCTGCAACAACATTTTGTCGACCGGGAACGTAATCAATTTGTAAATTATTTGACTGTAGTTGAAGAGTCCATCTTGCTAGGCGTCCTGTTTGTGATTTTATGCTAAATAGCCATTTTAAAGGTTGGTGATCAGTTAATACTGTAATTTGTGATCCTTCAATATAACCGCGAAACTTTTGAAGTGCCCAGACAACCGCTAAAGCTTCTCTTTCAGAAGTAGAATAATTTATTTCTGAAGTAGAATAATTTATTTCTGCAGGTAGTAGCAAACGACTTGCATACTCAATTGGACGTTCTTTCTCCTTCTCCCCCCGAAGTAAAACTGCCCCAATAGCATATTTACTTGCATCCGCAAATGGTTTATTTTCATCGACTTGTTGTAGTATAGGTGTTGATGTTAACAATTTCTTCAGTTTATTAAATGATGACTCTTCTAATATGGTCCACTTCCATGCCACATTTTTCTTAGTCAAGTGAGACAAAGGTTTGGAAATGTCAGCAAAATCTTGAATAAATCTTCGGTACCAAGAGCACGTTTGTAAAAACGACAATACCTCTTTGAGACTTTTTGGTGCGGCGCGTTCTATAATTGCACTTGTTTTTTTTGGATCAATCTTAACACCATCAGACGTTAGGATATGCCACAAATAATTTACTTCTGAACAACAGAAATTGCATTTTTGTCTATTCAAGTGAATACAAAATTTTCGTAATCTTTCAAACGTCATTTTTAGATCATTCATATGGTTAGTAAAGGTATTTGAGCATATTTATCAATTAATCGTTGAAAAGTTGCGGGAGCATTTTTTAAGCCAAAAGGCATTCGATTGAAAACAAATATTCCAAAAGGTGTTGTAAATGCTGTTTTCAGCGCGACAATCTATATGGAGTTGATGAAATCGGAATATGATTTCCTCCAGTGTCAATGTGGTGTTCGACCAATGGAACAGGAACAGATATATCACCAAAAAGATCTTTGTTCTTTTCAAGGATATTGATTAAATTGTTCTTTTCTTCAATGCCTAAATTAGTACCTTCAATTGTCTCAAATCTATCTCGATCGAATTTAAATACATTGAATAATAAGAATCATATTTATTATATTTTAATTTTTTTAAAGGTGGAAATAAATTATGACATACAGACGTATGTCATAATTTATCAAAATTTTTCGGAAGTACATCCTTAAATATATTGTCAACCATGGTTGCAGAATAATTTTCACAAAAATCGGTATCCAAAGTAGATCCAGTATATTCATTTTCACGCTTGAACCAAGAAACGAACTTTTCGATTGATTTCTCGTGCTTTGACTGTTCCGGCGAATGGATATTTGTTTGCAATATTTCCGTGATGTTATGCTGCGGGCTTCTCATTTTAAATTCAAAAATTTTCCTGGGTTCATCCTTGAAGAACCATGTTCGCTGCGCTAAATCTAAAACAATGCCGGACTGTTCCATGAAATCTATACCCACAATGTCCGATTATTTTCTGCATTCGGTAAGCATATAAATGTTACTCTTTTGAATCTTTTTCCGATAATTACATCCAGATTAATTTTCTGTACTACTTGTTTTCGAGGAATGCCGTCTGCGAGTATAACTTCAGAAAAAACTTTTTGAAATTCCTGCCCTTTCTCTTGCATTTTTTTGAACAACTTGTAACCGGCAGTACTTGTTCTTGCGGCTGTGTCGAAGTATGCCTCACCATTGAGACCTTGAATGCATATATCAACTGTCGGCACATTTCTGCCAACAAGCGTGGTTTGGATTAAATTGAAATCAATTTGTTCAGGAACTGTATTTGTTGTTTTATTTGCACAGAAAGGACACTTCGAACGATAGTATCCTTCGGCACCGCAGCCATAACAATTGATGTTTGGATTTTGATTTTTTAGATGTCCTTTGCGTTCCATTTCCAACTTTCTATAACAGTTTTCTGTTGTGTGATTTTTTTTTCCTGCAATAGGTACAGCGTTTGTTCCTGTTAACTTCACGTTCTGCAACTCGAATATTCACTCGCTCGATTCTCACCAATAACTGAGAATAGATCATGTTTAGCATGATTATTTCTGATAAGTTGTCAGACAGTTGTGCGAACAAACACCGTTTCCTGCATATGAACTTATCGGTTGGTTTTAAAATTTTTTTGTTTGTCTTGATGGATTTCAGCATATATTCGCCAATCGGGCTGTGGTGGTGCGAATGCCTTCTTTAACAAGTCTATGGCTTGATCGAACGTTCTTGCTTCATCTTTCACGCCTTGCCACCATGTTGACGCGTACCCTTCTAATACAAGTGGAAGGCTCACCAATGCATGGGAATCTTTGATGTTCTCTGCTTCTTTGTATACCTGGATGGTGGCGATGAACTTTTCTAACGTTTTGCTAACTGGCCTATTCGCTTGCATACCAGCCAAAAGTGAATTAAACTGGCTCCCGGACATCGTTATCATCGAATTGGAATGAACTGGTAATGAACTCGAATTGTTCTCACTGTTTGATGCAATATCGATGTTTGATGCACTGCCGGCAATTGTACAGTCATCGATATTCGGTCTTCCTCTGCTATTTATGGAAACTGCTTCTTTTGCCGCGCTGCTAGTTGATGGAATGTCGTCAATTGTGGGACTCCCGTTGACTGCCGAAATGCTGCTATTCATCGATCCATAGTCGTTTTGAAACGACACGCACTGTGTTTAATTGCGCGTCTTGCGTGGAGTTCTGTGCATTTCGATTTGCACTTTAGATTGGTGTACTGCTGGAACTGCCGGTTTACTCCTTTACCTCGAAAAGCGTGTGCTTGCTGGAACAGCTTCCGTATGTCTCGAGTTAGAACTGCGTTGCGTTGTATTCGTTTGTGAGCCACAAGAGTCAAAATTGTCTACAACGGCTATACAAACTCTGCGATACTGCTAGTCAATCGTTACTATTTTGTATGCCACAAGAGCCGTTGTCGTCTTCAAGGGCTTTACAATGTTCACGATGATTCAATCACCAGTCTTCCTGATTCTGCTTCATTATTCGCTTCTTGCTTACCACCAGAGCCAACTGCTTGCTTTGATGATTATATTTGAATGATTATAAAAATATTTATCGTTATACAAAATATTTTTGATAGAAACAATTTATAAAAGGCTAACATAATTTAAATTTGTACATGAGCATACAGTTATTTTAAAACAAGTAATAACAATTAATAATTATAATAAACGATTCGTTACAATATCCATTTTATATAAATGGATTGAAATCTGAATTAAAGTTATTTATCGTCTACATTACAATTTGATAGGAAAAGAAAACTATTATGGAAGTTATAAAAGTAAAAAAGTTTTTAAAAGGATTTAATAATATTTTATTTGACGATCGTAAAAAACAGTTTATTAAGTTTATCCCTTATTGTAAGCATTACCAGTATATGGAAAAAATATTAACTATTCAAGGAGTACATTATAAGAGCTGTCCATGGGCCACAGATGACTTAACGGAGGGACCAGATACATGTGGTTGTTATTATTATGACAAGGAATGCAAAGACATTGATAAGCTAATAAAATTATATTATAGAATAAAATATACAAACTAATTGTTTATTATTAATAATGTTTTTATTATACTATATTCAATGAATTTGTAAAAAATTTAAATAATAGAAATAAAAAGACAAATTTATCAATTATTTTCATTAAATTGTTTTATTTATTTTTTATTATAGGAAACTTAAAAATACTTTTTAAATAATATACAGCTAAAATATCATTAATATATAAATTATATATAACAAAATAATTAAAGAACTTATTAAAAGAAATATTTGTACTTCTTAAATGTATAAATATACAGCAATAAACACCGCATAACATTGAAATTTCACTTTGTAATCGGAAATTGCTTTTAATAAATGTGGGTGCATTGGTTTGAATACAATTTATAAATGGTTTAATAGGTGAACTCCCTGCAGAACAAAAATATTCAGCCGGCCCATTTCGAGGAAAATATATTACAATCCAATGTGATCCTGGTTTAAATGATGAATCCATATTCACAATATAAAATGCTGGCTTTTTTATTCGATTTCTAGGTAGCTGATTTGATGCAAAAACTCCCCTTTAAAATTTTTCTTAGTTGCTAAATTTTTATATAAAATATTTTCTATATTACTTGTATTTATAATGATTGTAATACAGTACGATTTTAATCAATTTCCAAAACACTATCAAACTCACAATATGCCAAACACGTAATTGCTTCAGAAAGTGCTTCACTGAAACGACCTTCAATTCGTATTGTACCTTAATTTATTAAGTTTCCACAGTGTGAGTTATTGTTATGATCTGGTGTTAATTCAAATGCATGTAAGAAATATCCGTTATCAAATAATTCTTTAGTTATTTGATGTCCCTTATCAAAGTAATGTATGCCAGTACCTTTAAATAAGGTTTGATATCCCCTTGTACTTATACGCCGGCCTCAGCAGTCCAGAGGTAGCGCGCTGGACTTGCATTCTGAAGGTCTCGGGTTCGAATCCCGGCTTGGGCATGGGCGCTCGTGGTGAAATTAACCACAAATCGTAGGGAATAGATTTCACAGTACAATGGATATAATCTGTCTGAGTGCTGTGGATCTTAGTAGATATTCCAAAAAAAAAAAAAAAAAAAAAAAAAAAAAAAAGTTCATGTTTATAATCAAATTCAATCGGCTATGCTGGTACTTGTACTCCATTTACAACTTGTACATTTACAACTGTACTCCATTTACAAATCTTTGTAAATTGAAATGGCGAAAGTTATACGGATTTTCCGAACGATCACCAGTATATGCTTTATTAGTTACCATACCAAATATTAAGAAATTTGGAAGTTGTCCAATTTAACATTATCTAACAGTAGAGAATGATTGCCGGGGTGAATGGTGAATGTCTTGAGTTTAACTTTTTTATATGGATAAATAGCATTTCTACTTTGTAAAACATTATGATGTGCCATTAAAATATTACTATTAATGGTAAGATGATTAATGTATAAGTTAGCTTCATGAATTTTAATACATGACTCTCCAGGTTTTGAATCTTCTAGTATATGAAAAGAAGGTTTCTCCATATTAAGCGTTACTTTAATATCCACATTATTAAGAAGATATTTAGATTGATTAAATATATCTGCATGAAGTTTTCCAATCAATTCGTCTAGCTAAACCTGGATTTTCATTCTCAACTATTGAATTAATTTTTTTATATCTAATGACCATCCGCATGATTCAAGATGTGTAGATTTAGCATCATTTCCATAGTTTAATAATGTTTCAATATAAGATCTATAGTGATAATTATTGTGGTGTTCATTATATTCATTATTTATATTATTTAAACACTTTAACTTTAATTGTTCTACTGTACAATTTGTAAATCATTATTTTTAAAATAATCAATTTTCTATTGTTTTTAATTTCAAAAAATATTTTTAATTTTTCACTTCATTTTAAAAATTGAATAAAGATAGTTTTGATTTATAAAAATTATTCTTTTTATTACATCAAACCTACATTGGTGACCCCGACGTGATTTAGAAATATCGCAATACACAAGATCCGTGGCATTCGGCAGCTGAATCTGCCTCAAATTGAGATTTGAGTTGGATGAAAGTATATTTTGCAGTTCTTCATCTGTTTGTTGCGCAAGTGAAAGTTGACTATAGTCAATTGCAGAAATTTCAGTAACTCTAGAAAGAGTATCAGCCACTATATTTTCTCGACCAGCGATGTGACGAATGTCCGTTGTGAATTGTCCAACAAAATCTAGATGTCTCCACTGACGAGGACTGGCCTTCTCCGGATTCTGATTAAATGCAAAACAGAGAGGTTTATGGTCAGTGTAGAGAGTGAATTGACGTCCTTCTAACATATGGCGAAAATGACGAATTGACTGATAAGCAGCCAATAGTTCTCTATCGTAGGCACTATATTTCATTTCAGTGGAACTTAGCTTCTTTGAAAAGAACGCTAAGGGTTGCCAAATACCGCTGACATTCTGTTCTACAACTCCACCTGTGGCATAATTTGATGCATCGACTTTAAGTGCTAATTGTGCGTTTGTTGCAGGATGTGACATTAGAGTTGAATTGGCAAGTTGAAATTTACATTTATTATATGCTTCTTCTGCTTCCTGAGTCCAATTGACAGGTCGTTTATCCTTTTTAGTGGCTCCTTTTAAATATTCATTTAACAAAGCTTGCGTTTGAGCTGCATTCGGTATGAATCTGCGGTAAAAATTGGTCATTGCGAGAAATTGCCTTAACTCTTGAATAGTTTTTGGCTTGGGAAAATTTTTAATAATTTTAACTTTTTCATCTGTTGGCCTTAATCCGTCTTTACTAATTTTAAAACCAAGAAAGTTAACTTCGCTTTGTCCAAAATTGCATTTTACTTGATTTAGTATGATTCCATGGTCTTTAAAACGTTGGAAAACTAAACGTAAATGATGTAGATGCTCTTCCAGAGTTTTCGACGCAATAAGTGCATCGTCCAAGTAACAAAAAACAAAATCAAGACCTCGCAAAACAGTATCCATTAACCTTTGGAAACTTTGGGCCGCATTCCGCAAACCAAATGGCATTTTAATATATTCGTATAGCCCAAATGGTGTTATGACGGCGGTTTTACCAATATCATCGGGGAAAATATCAACCTGATGATATGCTCTCACCATATCTAATGTTGAGAAAACAGTGCATCCATTAAGACCAAGATTGCAGTCTGTTATGAATGGAATATTATACCTATCGGGTATAGTTTTCTTATTGAGATTCCTATAATCTCCACAACATCGCCACTCACCGTTTTTTTTAGGCACCATATGCAATGCACTTGACCACTCAGACTTTGAAGGACGAATAATACCAACTTCTAACATGTATTCAAAATCCTTTTTCGCCGCAGCGAGTTTATTTGCATCTAGTCTACGACATTTTGTATGACAAGGTGGGCCATTAGTCTCTATGTGATGGAAAACTGTATGTTGTGGTAATTTCTGCAGAATATTAGATACTCTGTAAATGTCAGGGAACTCCAAAAGAACTTTTGTAAATGGGGAATCGTTTTTAAGAATTGCCGTAATTCCTAGTGATGGTTCTTGAGTCAGTTGTGCTTTGGAACATATTAATGTTTTACCATCGACAAGAACTTTATTCTTTAAATCAGGAAGTAAATGATAATGTGTAAGTAGATCAGCACCAATTATCGATTTATCAACATCAGCTATTACAAATCTCCAGTTGAGATTACGACGAAATCCAAAATTTAAAGAAAGAACGACTGTTCCAAAAGTTTGAATATTAGTGCCGTTTGCAGCAAACAGATTTACGGGAACATTGGAGTCATCCGTTGCGAGAAAATGTTGTCGTTTGAAGGTTTTCGGCAAGACAGAAATATCGGCACCAGTATCGATTAAAAAAGTGCGTTTTGAACAACGATCGCGAATGAATAGACGGCAGGAATTTAAATTTAGATTTTCGGACGCCGCGACTTCCGAAAAAGCACTTAGTTTTTTGAGTATGTGCATGGAGAAAGACATTTAACAGCCTTGTCTTTGAAATTATTATGATACCAACACCATTCTTTTTTAACGTCGCGACTTTTTGATCGATGACGACTATTATTTCGAAAGCGATTAGCTCGGTTTTCTGATCGATTAGGTGATCTAGCTTGAAAATTTTGAAAGCGTTTTTCAAGTGCGTCAATTTTAGCTAAGATTGCTGTGAAGGGTGTGGGATCAGAAATAACGGAGATAGCAGGAGAAATTTGTTCAAGTATTTTATCTGCTTGTTCAGCAATATCATCGAGACTTCCTTTGTTACCGATGAGAATGGCGCGGACGTTTTCCGGCATTTGTTCAAGAAATAATGCTTTAAGAACGGTTTCACTCACCTGACCACAACCCGAATTGCGCATAAATTGCAAATAATGAGTTGGTTTTTGGTCACCTATGGAATTTCCATTTAATAGGCGTCGCAATTTCTTCTCTTCCGATTCTGCAAACGCTGCGATGAGCTTCTTCTTAAGAGCTTCGTATTTGCATCCTTCTGACGGTGGTGCTAAAATAATGTCACCCACGAACTCCAGCGTTGTTGGATCCAAATTGCACAGAATATGGTCAAACTTAGTGTCACCACGAGTGATCCTGTTAATTTTGAAGATGGCTTCCACTTGTGTAAACCACAGCCTAGGATTACCCTTCCAAAAAGATGGAATTTTACAGACTGCTGCAGTTGCAATTTGTTGGGTTGGTTGTTGCAAATTAGTTAATAGTGGAGTCGTTGCATCCTCTTGATTCTGTTGAACAATTGCTTGCGATCCATGTGCAGGTGAATGTTCTAGCGGCATTTTTGCGTTAATCAAGTGGTGTTCATTATATTCATTATTTATATTATTTAAACACTTTAACTTTAATTGTTCTACTGTACAATTTGTAAATCATTATTTTTAAAATAATCAATTTTCTATTGTTTTTAATTTCAAAAAATATTTTTAATTTTTCACTTCATTTTAAAAATTGAATAAAGATAGTTTTGATTTATAAAAATTATTCTTTTTATTACATCAAACCTACATTATTATCAGATTGCGATACATTTCTATTATTTAAATGAACACTACAGCTCCGAAATAATGAATGAAGTAAATTGTTTATGACTCCTCCACTTCCATTAATTTCCACAATCAATCGTAAATAAACACAACTTAGATCACGATATGTTTCACCATTTCCGAGTGAAAGAAATTCTATTGTAGTAGAGTTGTCAATTGTTGCTATTGTACTATATGATACCTCCTCTGTTTTAATTATGCTAGTTTGTACAGGTGGTGACTCAAAAAGATCTAATTCACTTTTCATACATTCAATAAATCCTGCCATCATAAATAAATTAACAGTTGCCAAATATATCAGTAAACTTCCTTCTTCTAGAACGTTTAGTTTTCATATGATCTTTTTTCTTTAGTCGTTTGAATTTTATACGTCTTCCATTCCCATCTTGTATATTTCTAATTTTGCTAATAACTTTTTCTTTTAAATTTCGAACAGCCTTTTTACCCTGTTCAGTTAATATAGTTTTTATAGGTTTAGTACCTAATTCTTCCAAAACTGATTTTCCAATTTCGAGTGAATGGTTTTTTAAAGCATTTAATCCAGTTTTCATTAGAGGTTTTAGATGTGTATACAAGGCCGAAAAAAATGAACCAATTCCACGACCATATTGAACAATTCTAGGAGAATGGTATATATCTCCTATATTATCCAAATTTGATCCGGATTGATTAAGATAGTACTCAGAATAAATCTTGTCCATGGTTTACATATAAATGATATCAGTACAACTTATGAAGCTTCTTTTATATTACGAAAATGTAACGTGCAATAAACGGGGGATTCATTCGATATAATATTTATTTTCTTTCCTTCATCATCTCGTATCATTATAGAAATATTATTTATATTTGAAGATTCCAATGGATAATATTCAATATTTTTAAAGTGAATATAATTTATTTCATTTAAACATGGAAATATTTTTAAGCATTTTATTTTTTGATCGCCTACATATCTGGGTTATTAAGTAATTTTAAACTTTTATCTTTTTTGTTATCGATATTCAACTCTTCTTTATTTTTTTATTACAACTGTCTCAGGATTAGAATTGACATTGAGTTGATTTTCTGCAATTTGTGGTTTTTCTTCTCTATTCGTGATAGCTTGATTTATTTTGTCCATGAAATTTAAATATGTGATAGGGATAGTATTTATTTTTTTATCTACTTTTAGATCACTATTTACATTTTTGATATTACTTTTATTTAACTTTAAAGTTGATTTCAAAATATCCCTTTTATTCAAATTTCGAGATACTTCAAATGTAGATGGGTTATTAACAAGTTGAAATGAAATTTCTGTTAAACCCAGTTTTCATTTAAAATCAAAGATTGTTTTAATAAATTTGTAAATGTAGATTTAGTATTTTCATAGATATTTGCGGAATTATTACTTAATAAAGTAACATAAAAACTGGAATCACCCATCTTTTATTTTCAAATGTTTTAATAGGAATGCTAGGTTTTTATTAAAAATCACTTTATTTATATAAATATTTGAACAACATAATTATAATAAATTAAATATAGTTTAATTAGTTAATAAATCGTTTTTATTGATTCATGAATTATGTTCACTTCCAAAACCGAACCATTTGACATATACCATATCCTTTTTTCTTTTTTAACTAGATAAGTATTTGATGTTTCTGTTTTAAGTAATTCTTCTTTATAAAATCATCCTTTTATTAATTCTCCTTGATAATCAATTAATTGATATGTAATTGGATTTGTGATCTTTATTTATTTTGAATACCTCATTGGACCAATTGGATTCATATGCTTTATAGAAAGTGCCTTTATATTTACTAATTCGAACATCATCTCCAATTTTTAATTTGCTCATCTTAAATGTTTTATTATGATTGTAAACTGCATTTAAAAGCATTTGTTGATTAGATTTATTGACATTTTTTGGAGACATTTTAATACTACGATGATATTTATTATTATATATATTTATATTTTTTGTAATCAATTCTAACCATTTATAAGTACCTTGAAGACTAAAGTCTTTCCACATTAAATTTTTAAAAGTTCTATTAAACCTTTCAATTATTGAAGCCTTCATATTGGAAAATGTATGATAATGGTTTATTTCAAATCGATTCATTAATTTTTTAAAATGTGAATTGAAAAATTCTTTACCCTGATCAGATTGAATATTATTTGGAATTTTATTCTTATTTTTTTCCAGAATATTTTGCATAGCTAAGGTTACATCGATTCCACTTTTGGTTTTAACAGGAATTGCATATGCGTATTTAGAAAAACATCAGTTAGTAAATATTTATATCCTTTATTAATCTTTGCAAAAGGTATCATTTCTACAAGATCAATTTGCCAAGTATCTGAAATACCCTTTTGTATAAACCTACGCCGTTTAAAATTTCTTCTTGCTTGTAACAATATTCTTCAATAAAGAATATTGTTATTGCTTTGTTTCAATTCAAAATGACGTACAAACTGAAACGATTGAAGGAGAACAAATATATTCTATATGTTCTTAAAAATGCGAAACCTAAATTGCGAAATGCAATTCTAAAAAATGCGGATGATAATCTTATAAAAGCTATTAATGAAATTGCATTTAATATTTTACATAAAAATCATAATGTAAAAAAAAACGATCTAGTAAAGTTAAAATCATATACAAATGTCATTAGAAAACTTTGCTGCTCAAAAACTGTTTTACGATCAAAGAGAAAACATCTAATCCAACGAGGAGGATTTATTCCAATTTTGATTTCATCTGTTTTAAGCGGTGTTATAGGAAAAATTTTAGATAATGTCTAATATTTTATCCAAGCTTGTATTATTAAACCCTTCTACATATGAACGCTATTCTAAAGATATATCAGATTCAAATTTTTTAAAACGAAAACTTCTTCCGATATATGCCTCTCATACACTTAAAGATATAAATAAATGGTATGAAATAAAACAAGAACTAGCAAAATATTTGATTTCCAAACAAGAAATAAATATGACAAAAGAGAATAAATCGGTAAAGTCATATAAATCATTAAGGGATAAGGATACTCAAACAAAATGGATATTTAACCAGTTGGGAAGGTTATATCACATGGGAAATTTTAAAGTAGGTGTAATTATGATAGTTGGGATTATCAAAATTATAGTCGGTCTAAGCCGACTATAAATACCCTACACATATGTGTGGTTACCATTCAAAGTGATATATAGGTCACCAAGGTATACGAATCCTGAAAATAACTACAAACATTCAATCGCTGAAGAATTTCCATTCATTTGATACCCATATTTACAAATGGGTAGGTGTACCGAATTTCGATTTTTTTTTTTGTGAAACACAAGTCTTTTCGCCGGAAAACATTATTATCATATATTTGAGCATGATATCAATATATATTTGACCAAAAAAGTTTACCTAAGCACGTATACATAAAAATTGATCTTTATATGTACATTTTATATGTGGTATTTGAACATAAGTGGTCGGATCATAGGTCACAATAGACCGATCTCGCCAATTTGTTCGCACATACAGCGTAATCTAAGTAATCTAAGTTATAAGTTTCATTTATCTAGCTCTTCAATTTTAAAAGTAGTAGGGATTTCAACAGACAGACAGACGGACGCTAAATCGACTTTCCATACCGGAGATGCTTCCTTCTGGGTGTTATAAACGGCGTACCAAACTGAATAATATACCCTTTCACTCTTAGTGTAGGGTATAAAAACGATAAAGAAACCCAAACAAAAGATATTGGAAAAAGAGATTTTGCTTCACAGGCTGACTTCAATGCTGATGAACATATATTTAGCAATATTATCGAACATGAAGAAAATTCTATGGATGTGGATACAACAATTAATAAAATAAATCATACCTCTGCAAGTTCTGCAGCTAAACGTTTAAAAAACTTTTCCAATCATGGATCACCTAAAGTACGAATTTTGTCAAGTGATGGAAGTAAAATTACACCGAAAACTAAGCAAACTATGTTACCATATCAATACTCACCTCGCCTTACTCGTCAAAGAAATAAAACATTACAAAATGATTATGATGATGTTAATTGGTATAATATTAAATAAAAAATATCTATGTTCATAAAAATATCTAAATCAGTATTTAAAGCTTTAATATAATTAATTTTATAATACCCCCAAGAAAGTGTGTTTATACCATCATCTAGTATATACCGCTTGTCATCTATAAAATTAAGTGCTAATTTATTTACACATTATATACACAAATATGGGCTTTAGATCTAATTATATACATTTCTCTCATTATAACTTTTTTATTGTAAAGACATGTTTTATAATCATGAATAGTAAATGTTTTACTAACTGATTTTTTAACACCTTTTGCTTTTGATATTGGTGTACCATCTTCAATAGTAAAAAAGTATGTCTTAGGTTTAAGACATACTATTTCTTTCATTATTTTACCATTATTTTCGTCTTTCATCAAACCCACTACTTTACAATTATTTTGATTATAACCAAATATATTAGGATACTCATAACTAGAAGTGTCAAAAATATAATTTGATGGATCAGTTTTTTGAACATCTTCATAAATGTCTTTATAGAAATCAATGGTATTAACTTCAATTACAAGCGAGTCTGTATCCGTATATACTAAACGAATATTTGAATTAAATTTGTTTTTTAAGTAGTTATAATAAAAATCATACATTTTTAATTTTGATAGATCTAATACACAAAACCCTGTATATATTGGTTTATTTAGCTTTACTCTGAGCTGTTTGGATTCAATTATCACCATATTTTCATCTATAATGGTTTGGCTATGAAAATCTGGACTTGCTATTAAAGCACTTGCTCCTTTTACTTTTCCTAAATTCTCCCAGTTACATGAAATTTTGACATTCTTTCTTTTTTCCCATATACTGCGTTATTCATAAGTTTATAAAAATTGTTTTCAAATTCATTATTAGCTTTTGATCTCATAACAGTATTCAGATCGATATATTTTTTAAGCCAACAGCTTTGTTGAAACTCTAATACTCTGTGAACTTTTAATAAAATTAGGCCCTGTTTCAGACATTCTTGAAGCATCATATAATGGATTTTATATTGAGTCTTATGAGTTAAATCTGCAATTAATTTCGGTACTTTAGATTTAGAAGAAGCAGGTGATACTTTTCTTTTTGGACAAAATTGGAAATCATTATGCATATCATGTATATTCTCAGGATAACTTAAGTCTACTTCGAAAATTAATCCTTTATCAGAACTCATTGATAATGATTTAATTTTTTCTGGTGTAAATGTTTTAATATCTTTTTCATCCAAAAATTTAAAATCTTTATATGGTAATGGTTGTGACATTGCATGACCATATAAATTATTTGCATCGAAATACATTAAATATTTTGATTTTTGTCTAGGATTAAATTCATTCATAAATTTATTATTGGCTTTAACATGTCGAACTGAACATTGAGTTAGACCTCCTCGAATGCCATCCTGTATAAATGTATACTTATCTATATCTGTTAATAGTTCTGACTCAATACCAGTAATTTTAAGCATAGTAAAATAATGGCATGGATCTAATTCATAAATTTGAATGCAAATTTTACTAAAAATTTCGAAAATATCTGCTAATAGTACAACGTCACAATTTAAATATATTATTAAATAATCTTTCAAACTTTGACATGAAAATTTATTCCAAACTTGTTGTGCAAGCATATAATCCTCCTCTGTACATTCCTCATTATTTAGTGTATTAAAGAACTTATCCCTTGGGGGTAATGCAGACTCATTCAATTTCTGAAAACTATCCAAATAATTATACGGAAACACACCCTTTCGAAATAATAATCTATGTGAATTATTTGAAAAGATTTTTTTTTGTTATATATATTGAATCTTCATTTACAGCCAGATATTGTATCTCGATGTGACTGAGTCCTCTCACATGTGAGTACTCTCACATCGTCTGAAAAGTTGTATTTCATATCTTCACGCATTCCGCCCGTTGGCTCTTACGTTGACTTTGTTCCCTCTTACGTTCTATGAAACAGCTGTAAACATCCAAACATGTAGCGTTACCAACAATCAAACTTGATCCAAAATAAATAAAAATTTAGTCGAAATTACCAAATTATTGAATCTGGCATTACTAAAATCTATATTATTTTAGCAAATACGCAAACCATTCATAATTTTGCGATGATTTGGGTTTGGAAAATAGAAAAACATAGATTTTCAGTAAACAAAAAACAGCTGTACTGAGAAAAATGTCAAATATTTGTTTGTGTGATTTACTTCATTTTTGCATTTTTTTTTTTAATTTGCTTTGTAAACTTATATTTTGGATGAAAAGAAATGTGTAGTGTATTCAAAAATTGTTCTGCATCCTTTTTAGGTGCAATAAGTGCTTTTTTATTGTGAAAATTTTAGAAAACGGAGCCAAAAAAGCTGCCGTCTAATTTGACACAATATTCGTGCGGTTGAGTTTTATGAAATACAAATCATTTCTTTACGTCGGCGGAAACCGTGTGACGTCAGACGTTTTGGGCTTTACAAAATACAAAAAGTCAGCCACACGGGCTTGCGTGACTACTTTCGTCAATTATCGAGATACAATATCTGGCTGTTAATGTCTTTACTAATTTGTCCAAGCTACTTGGTAGAAATCTGAATGAGTCTACAAACCTTATTTTAAAATTATGATCATCATTTAATTTAATTGTTTTGGTTATTGATATAAAAACCTCTTTATTTAGATGAATTATATCAATATCACCTTCAAAATAAATGTAAATCATATTTGGATTAGTTATGAGTAAATACAGGAAAATATTTAGTTGCTTTTGCTTTTAAATTACAATCTATATATGCAGCACCTAAATATTTTCCTGTATAATGACAATGTCTTATTTTTGAACTAATATTATTATCTAAACTATTTTTACATATTATATATATCTTACATTCTATAAACGTTATCTTGTCCATCTCCTTCATCTCGATGGGTCAAATATTCGCAATTGTATTCCAATACAATTGTTTGATTTTAGTTAGTAGCGTCTCTATTAAAACTTTGGAGCAATCACTTTCTACAATGAATGAACAGTAAACACGTATAGTATACATTTGATTATTCTCAGTTTATATTTTCCTATATATGTTTTCATTTCATCAAACTTGTCATCATAGGCAACTTTCATATACCATGAAAAAGCACAAGGTACATGTTCCTGTACTGTATTGGTGAAGGAATTTAAAGGATCTGGCGTACATCCTGCTAACGGTACTAGCAATGATTCGAAATCCAGATAGAAAGTATATGGAACTTGTAGTGTTTTTTCAAAACCATTAAATTTAATTTTGTTGTCGTCTTCCATAGGTAAGTAAGTTATTTTCTGTTTACATTATGATTTATGCTTTTCTAAAGATGCTTCGGAATTAAATTGAAGTATGCAATTCTTACATACAAATAATTTATGATTTCTTTTACGTAACTGACTAATAAGACGACTTATGTCTCTAATCCATACGTAATGAGTACTTGTCTCGTTTTCACAAAATAGAATATTATATGTATTGGTTGTTCATTTTTTGTCTTATATACTGGTCCCTGTATTTCATATTTATTTATATTAACTTCATTATACATAAATATGTTTATGCTAATTGAGTTTTCTAGTTCGAATATTTTTGTATTATTCACTTTGTGAGGGAATTCTATTCCAGTAAAATTAATACAATGTCCATCAATATTTATAATATCACCAGTAATATCCTCTATTCCATAAGATTGTATTCGAGATGGATTTTTGATATTTGAATACATAAGAGCTGATATAATTGCCCATTTAAAGCAGTAAATGTCATTATTATGAACATTAAAACAAGATTTTTTATTTTGTATGCATTGAGGAAGTTTAAAATAGTTCAGTCCTCTTAATGGCATGTACTGATTGATGTTAACTTCAATTTTATTAATTTTTGTTAGAGACCAACCACTATCTCTTTCTTGAAATTGATCCATTTTTTGTATTATTACATCCTTCATATCTAAAATAGCCGTACTGATGTCACTCTCTGATATTAATGTAAACTGCTTAGTTATATGGGACATAACTAATATTTTAAATTCATCATCTCCATTTTCAGGTTTAACCGAAAGAATATATTCTCCGGAGACTTCGACATTAAATTTTATTGATTTTTTTGATAATAATTCACGTTTTAGTAAAGCTATTAGTTGTGGTTCTATTTTTCTCAAGTAATCTTTTATATTTAACTCGCCTTCGTCACCATTATACAAAATATTATTGCATACATTTTGTTTGAATGCATTTTTTATAAGCTTGAAACCATCTTTATCATCCTTCTCAGCGGATTTCTTATGTAAATTTGTTCTTATATGAGCTTTCCATAAAGATTTATGAACGAAACAATTGCAGTATATACAATTAATTGTTTCTTTGCTAGTTGATGCTCCATCATTATCCATTACCGGTTCCACCTGTAGTTTTGTCTTCTTGATATACAGCTCCTGATCATGTTTCGATAAATGAACTTTTAAATTGTATTCCCTTGAGAATGTTTTATTACATTTTTTACATGTAAAGTTTTTATTGTCATGTACATTTAGGATGTGCCTTTTTAAATTATATAACTTCCCGTAGGACTTTTTAAACATTTCACACACGAACATTTTAAAATATGTTTTTGGATACGTTGGATTGAAGTGATAGATAAACACTAAATATAGCTATTTAACTTCAAATCAACATTACCTACCATCAATATTTTTACTAACTTATTAAAATTTTATTTTTTTTGCATGGTAGGGATATCTCAAATTCCTTAGTAAAATATAGAAAACGGAGTTGTTATAAAATGTACAAAAATTATGAAATCGTATTCTGAATTTTATTGACTTCCGGTGTATTCCACTAGATATACTTTAAATTTTGCTGAATTCAAATTTATATTTTCAGTTAAACATATATCATATTACATAATTTGATGTATAAAGGTGTTCTATACAATGGATATACTAATAAATTTTAATCGTTTTCACACTTTTAATATATAAACATTAAAATATGGAGTGTGAATTTTGTCCACATTTAAAATTCTCGACTGGAAACAATCTGAAGCGGCATATCCTGCGAAAACATAATTTTTCGTATAAAAAGGCAAAAACTTATAATTGTAAGTAAATAACTAAATATATTTTTTAAAATTATTTTATATTAATAATAAAGATTTTATTAACAGTAAATCCTCAAATTGATATACTAGAAGTCGTAACACTCCCGCCAGTAAATTTGATAGATGTTGGAATTAGGGAAGGGTTGTTAGATGATGGACTAGATCATTTATTTCTTAACTTAGACGATCCGAGGATGTTAAATGCGAATCGCCATTATTGTAATTTAATGGACGATGATGATAATAAAATTTTATTAAACGCTCTACTGAGTTTTAAGCAGATAATGCAAACATAAGTTTTATTAATTATTTGTTATATTGTTTCAAATCGTTTTAAGAATAAATAAATAAAAGAATATGTATACATTTAAATATTTTATTTAAAAATGAATATATTTAAAAGTAAGTATATAGATACGTTTTTATTCATAACGTAAATCGAATAGAGCCATCCCCATTAAATCAGATTGTTGTCCTCTAAAAATAATAGACCACTTCTTCTCATTTATATTATATAAATATGAATCATCGGTTTCAACTTTTCTAGAAATTCTTGCTGGTAGATAAAACCATCTATTGTCTGTTAGATGTAAAATTAATTTTGTTCCATTAATTGTGTTTTTCCATTCAAATTTAGAAATCCTGAATTCCTGATCAATGGGCAAGTCATCTACTCTAATGTATGTTTTTTTTTTGCTAAACTAATAATTTCAGCGAAATCCTTAGAATAAAAATATATATATATATATATAAATTAATAAATACAAAAATTAAAAAAAAAAATCGTACCATATTTTTGTTCCCATGAAATTGTAATGTAGACGATAAATAACTTTAATTCAAATTTCGATCCATTTATATATAATGGATATCTCTTTAAAATGAGTTAAAAAGATAATTCCATTAGTATAAATATACTCAATTAAAATTTTAAAGAGAGTATATAAAATTTGACTCAAGAAAAAACTAAATAAAATTAAACATGTTTTAACATGTTCAATCTTTAAAACTTATTGTATGTTGTTTAAAAATTGATCCCAATGGAGCATTATTGCTCCATGCTAATTTAAATAAAAATGATCCCAATGGAGTCTTATGGCCCATTCATTCATATAAGCAAATAGTCTTATGGCCCATTCATTCATATAAGCAAATAGTCTTATGGCCCATTCATTTATATAAGCAAATTAAACTTTTGTAAAATAACTTTGTAAAATAAAAATATACTACAATATCCATTATAGTAAAATTCGCCTTGAATTAAATATGTGTCAATGCATTAATGCAGAAGTGCATTTACCTGTTTACAACAAAAAAATTACCCACCAAAAAATATGTGTCTAATAACAACATTCATTCATATAGCCATGTTTTAAATTACAATCTTCGTTCCTCAACAAAGTTTTAAATTGAACCCTTTGTTTCTCAACTCTCTTGATGATCATGCAAAATAAATCATCAAGCATAAAACTGAAATTTTAATTGCTTCTATAACATATACAACAACAAAATTATTACGTACATATATCTACGTTTATAAATATTGCCATTAAAAATGCTTACTCCGAAATAATTATCCCAACAACAATATGAGTTGCAAATTTACTCTTTACGATGGTTCAAATATTCGCAATTGTATTCCAATACAATTGTTTGATTTTAGTTAGTAGCGTCTCTATTAAAACTTTGGAGCAATCACTTCCTACAATGAATGAACAGTAAACACGTATAGTATACATTTGATTATTCTCAGTTTTTATTTTCCTATATATGTTTTCATTTCATCAAACTTTTCATCATAGGCTACTTTCATATACCATGAAAAAGCACAAGGTACATGTTCCTGTACTGTATTGGTGAAGGAATTTAAAGGATCTGGCGTACATCCTGCTAACGGTACTAGCAATGATTCGAAATCCAGATAGAAAGTATATGGAACTTGTAGTGTTTTTTCAAAACCATTAAATTTAATTTTGTTGTCGTCTTCCATAGGTAAGTAAGTAAGTTATTTTCTGTTTACATTATGATTTATGCTTTTCTAAAGATGCTTCGGAATTAAATTGAAGTATGCAATTATTACATACAAATAATTTATGATTTCTTTTACGTGACTGACTAATAAGACGACTTATGTCTCTAATCCATACGTAATGAGTACTTGTCTCGTTTTCACAAAATAGAATATTAATATGTATTGGTTGTTCATTTTTTGTCTTATATACTGGTCCCAGTATTTCATATTTATTTATATTAACTTCATTATACATAAATATGTTTATGCTAATTGAGTTTTCTAGTTCGAATATTTTTGTATTATTCACTTTGTGAGGGAATTCTATTCCAGTAAAATTAATACAATGTCCATCAATATTTATAATATCACCAGTAATATCCTCTATTCCATAAGATTGTATTCGAGATGGATTTTTGATATTTGAATACATAAGAGCTGATATAATTGCCCATTTAAAGCAGTAAATGTCATTATTATGAACATTAAAACAAGATTTTTTATGTTGTATGCATTGAGGAAGTTCAAAATAGTTCAGTCCTCTTAATGGCATGTACTGATTGATGTTAACTTCAATTTTATTAATTTTTGTTAGAGACCAACCACTATCTCTTTCTTGAAATTCATCCATTTTTTGTATTATTACATCCTTCATATCTAAAATAGCCGTACTGATGTCACTCTCTGATATTAATGTAAACTGCTTAGTTATATGGGACATAACTGATATTTTAAATTCATCATCTCCATTTTCAGGTTTAACCGAAAGAATATATTCTCCGGAGACTTCGACATTAAATTTGATTGATTTTTTTGATAATAATTCACGTTTTAGTAAAGCTATTAGTTGTGGTTATATTTTTCTCAAGTAATCTTTTATATTTAACTCGCCTTCGTCACCATTATACAAAATATTATTGCATACATTTTGTTTGAATGCATTTTTTATAAGCTTGAAACCATCTTTATCATCCTTCTCAGCGGATTTCTTATGTAAATTTGTTCTTATATGAGCTTTCCATAAAGATTTATGAACGAAACAATTGCAGAATATACAATTAATTGTTTCTTTGCTAGTTGATGCTCCATCATTATCCATTACCGGTTCCACCTGTAGTTTTGTCTTCTTGATATACAGCTCCTGATCATGTTTCGATAAATGAACTTTTAAATTGTATTCCCTTGAGAATGTTTTATTACATTTTTTACATGTAAAGTTTTTATTGTCATGTACATTTAGGATGTGCCTTTTTAAATTATATAACTTCCCGTAGGACTTTTTAAACATTTCACACACGAACATTTTAAAATATGTTTTTGGATACGTTGGATTGAAGTGATAGATAAACACTAAATATTGCTATTTAACTTCAAATCAACATTACCTACCATCAATATTTTTACTAACTTATTAAAATTTTATTTTTTTTGCATGGTAGGGATATCTCAAATTCCTTAGTAAAATATAGAAAACGGAGTTGTTATAAAATGTACAAAAATTATGAAATCGTATTCTGAATTTTATTGACTTCCGGTGTATTCCACTAGATATACTTTAAATTTTGCTGAATTCAAATTTATATTTTCAGTTAAACATATATCATATTACATAATTTGATGTATAAAGGTGTTCTATACAATGGATATACTAATAAATTTTAATCGTTTTCACACTTTTAATATATAAACATTAAAATATGGAGTGTGAATTTTGTCCACATTTAAAATTCTCGACTGGAAACAATCTGAAGCGGCATATCCTGCGAAAACATAATTTTTCGTATAAAAAGGCAAAAACTTATAATTGTAAGTAAATAACTAAATATATTTTTTAAAATTATTTTATATTAATAATAAAAATTTTATTAACAGTAAATCCTCAAATTGATATACTAGAAGTCGTAACACTCCCGCCAGTAAATTTGATAGATGTTGGAATTAGGGAAGGGTTGTTAGATGATGGACTAGATCATTTATTTCTTAACTTAGACGATCCGAGGATGTTAAATGTGAATCGCCATTATTGTAATTTAATGGACGATGATGATAATAAAATTTTATTAAACGCTCTACTGAGTTTTAAGCAGATAATGCAAACATAAGTTTTATTAATTATTTGTTATATTGTTTCAAATCGTTTTAAGAATAAATAAATAAAAGAATATGTATACATTTAAATATTTTATTTAAAAATGAATATATTTAAAAGTAAGTATATAGATACGTTTTTATTCATAACGTAAATCGAAGAGAGCCATCCCCATTAAATCAGATTGTTGTCCTCTAAAAATAATAGACCACTTCTTCTCATTTATATTATATAAATATGAATCATCGGTTTCAACTTTTCTAGAAATTCTTGCTGGTAGATAAAACCATCTATTGTCTGTTAGATGTAAAATTAATTTTGTTCCATTAATTGTGTTTTTCCATTCAAATTTAGAAATCCTGAATTCCTGATCAATGGGCAAGTCATCTACTCTAATGTATGTTTTTTTTTGCTAAACTAATAATTTCAGCGAAATCCTTAGAATAAAAATATATATATATATAAATTAATAAATACAAAAATTAAAAAAAAAATCGTACCATATTTTTGTTCCCATGAAATTGTAATGTAGACGATAAATAACTTTAATTCAAATTTCGATCCATTTATATATAATGGATATCTCTTTAAAATGAGTTAAAAAGATAATTCCATTAGTATAAATATACTCAATTAAAATTTTAAAGAGAGTATATAAAATTTGACTCAAGAAAAAAGTAAATAAAATTAAACATGTTTTAACATGTTCAATCTTTAAAACTTATAGTATGTTGTTTAAAAATTGATCCCAATGGAGCATTATTGCTCCATGCTAATTTAAATAAAAATGATCCCAATGGAGTCTTATGGCCCATTCATTCATATAAGCAAATAGTCTTATGGCCCATTCATTCATATAAGCAAATAGTCTTATGGCCCATTCATTCATATAAGCAAATTAAACTTTTGTAAAATAACTTTGTAAAATAAAAATATACTACAATATCCATTATAGTAAAATTCGCCTTGAATTAAATATGTGTCAATGCATTAATGCAGAAGTGCATTTACCTGTTTACAACAAAAAAATTACCCACCAAAAAATATGTGTCTAATAACAACATTCATTCATATAGCCATGTTTTAAATTACAATCTTCGTTCCTCAACAAAGTTTTAAATTGAACCCTTTGTTCCTCAACTCTCTTGATGATCATGCAAAATAAATCATCAAGCATAAAACTGAAATTTTAATTGCTTCTATAACATATACAACAACAAAATTATTACGTACATATATCTACGTTTATAAATATTGCCATTAAAAATGCTTACTCCGAAATAATTATCCCAACAACAATATGAGTTGCAAATTTACTCTTTACGGCTGCAACAACAATATGAGTTGCAAATTTACTCTTTACGGCTGCATGCCTTCATAACATACATATAATATATATGTATGTATCAACATTAACAACATATGTTAAAATGTCATCCCAATTGCTCCATGCCATTATAATGTATATAGTATACATATAATACACCTGAAATTATTCTAACAACTACTCTGTTACAAAATGATCCCTATTGAAAACAATAACAACACCTCTATTAAACAATTATCCGAACTGAAATACACTAACAACTACTCTGTTAAAAAATGATCCCTATTGAAAACAATAACAACATCTCTGTTAAAATATGCTCCTCATGGCGCCTTATGGCTTAATGGAGCCCTTTTGAGCCAGAACCGGCGCAAACGTACTACTGTATCATGTTAAAAAATACTCCCTATGAAAACAATAAGAACGCTTTCGATAAAATATTATCCAACCATGTTAAAAAATACTCCGTATGAAAATAATTAGAACGCTTTTGATAAAATATGATCCACACATCTTAAAAAATACTCCATATGAAAACAATTAGAACGGTTTTGATAAAAAAATGATCTCAACTGAAATACACTAACAAGACCTCTGTTAAAAAATGATCCCTATTGAAAACAATAACAACACCTCTGTTAAAAAATGCTCCTCATGGCTCCATGGAGCCCCTTTGAGCCAGAACCGGCGCAAACATACTACTCCTACCCCAACTACTCGTTTGCCACCTAACCTGCCAAATAAACTGAACTACTCCTCTAAATGTTGTTTGCGCTCGCATGCATTCATTCCCAGAAATCGTGGTTCAATGTCCCACTCATTCGGCAGCAATGAAGGCATTGCAAGCCCCCTCCTAAGTCTAAAAGTAATACTACACGTATTACTTCTAAATCTGGTGGAGCCACACCTAACAATACTTGTAGGGCAACCGTAGATACCATACGACAAACTGGCAAACAAAATAGCAACATAACTCGTTGACAGGATAATATCTTACGATATCCTACTGCTGACAAGACAGTTTTTTAACATACCGCTGCACTATAAGTTGCGCAAGCAACAAATAGTCCTCTGTATATGGTACGAACAGCTCGCCTGCTTAGGCCCCAGTCAGATCTGAGAATGCACTTGCCCAGTAGCTCCTAACAATCTTTCCCTAATTTGAGTATAATGAGGAATTAACCTCATTCGTTCAGCCATATTCAATCCCAAGTATTTGACTTTTGTCACATACTTGAGAAAAATACCATTAGCCTGGATACTTGGAGTCCGACAAATTGCCTTTTAGCAACGTTGTCACCGTCTTTTCTATTTCAACAGCAACACCTACTCTCTCACCCCAACCACACACTAATTTCATGGCTGCATTCGCTTTCCTTTCAATTTCTATCCTACAACTATGATAAACAAGTCATCAGCATAAGCACAAATCTCATAGGTAGGATCAAATTGTCATAGCAGAGTATCCATGTTTCGGACAATTGTCCAAACAAATTGAAAGGTCCAAAATGCTTTAAATGCAACGAGTATGGCCACAAGTCCAACATCTCCGGTAAGACGAATGAGCGAGAAAAATCTAAGACCAGTGTGCATGTTCCTGAATGTAAATCGTCATACAAGACTGTTTCCATTAACGGCGTTGAAATGGAAGCGTTAATAGACAGTGGAAGTCAGATAACAACAATTCGTGAAGATGCGTTTTGGGCAAAACGATTTGAAAAATATTCAAAAACGGAGATGACTGTGTGCGCCGTTGGAACATCTTATACAAAAGCAGTCGGCGTATTCGATGTTAAGGTGGTATCAGATGAATGTGAGCTGATGGGACAATGTCATGTCCTGCCAAACGAATGTGTGAGTATCGATTTGATTATTGGCATGAACTTGACGAATCAAGCAGTTGTTAGTTTTTCACAAGAAGGCGTTCAGAACAACAAATACAGATGAAGTGTCAATTGAAATAGCAAAACAATCAAACTGGTTGCTTATTTCTAATGAAGAAAATGTTCTACCAGATTTTGGACATATTCAAGATAAATCAAAACGAGCTGAGATTAAGAAAACCGTGAGCGAATATAATCCACAGCCGGTCAAAAAGTCTCCGGTGAGTCTTAAAATAATTCTTTCTGATATCATTCCGATAGCACAGCGTTCTCGTCGGTTACCGCAAGTCGAGAAAGTCCAGGTAGAAAATCAGATTAATACGTGGTTTGAAGACGGAATCAGACGACCGAGCATATCTGAATATGCAAGTCCAATTGTGCTCGTAAACAAGAAAGACGGAATTAAGCGAATGTGTGTCGATTATCGGCAATTGAACTAAAAAATTATTTAAGACAAATATCCGATGCCAATAATAGAAGAGCAGATGGATATGCTGCAAAATAGTAAAATTTTTAGCACTCTCGATTTGGCAAACGGGGTTTTTCACGTGGAAGTTGAAGAAGAAAGCCGCAAGTATACGTAATTTTTCACTCCACCTGGCCAGTACGAGTTTCTCAAGGTGCCGTTTGGATTGTGTACCAACAACACAATATTTAACTCCTTGTTGCTTCAAGGCATTGTGCTGATTTATATGGACGATTTGATTATTGTAACAGACGATGAAGAAGAGGCAGTTCGACGCTTGAAAATTGTTCTAATCGTCGCAGAAGAGTACAACCTTAATATAAAGTGGAAGAAGTGTCACTTGCTGCAGACAAAAATCAACTTTTTGGGCTACGAAATCGAAGGCGGTCGAATTAAGCCATCACCGTTGAAAACAAAAGACGTTCGAAATTTTCCAGAGCCAAAAACTGAAAAGCAGGTGCAACGATTTCTTGGTTTGGCAGGATATTTTCGTAAGATCATTAAAGACTTCGCTTTAGTGGTACGACCATTAAGTGACCTACTACGCAAGAATGTTCCTTTCAAATTTGGAGAAGAGCGTTGTATAGCAATGTAGGTGTTTTGAAACTTTTGTTTGTTCCCACATTTTAGGAGAAAAGAAAATATTTTTTTCTCTCATGTAATCGAATGTGGGTAACATATTAAAAAAAATATAATAGTTAAAACATATGCATGACACAACATAAACATGTAAAAAATGCAATGAACAATAAATGGTATACCTGGTATTTAAATAATATTAAAAAGAAATTATTACAAATATTACAAGGGGTTTTTACAACGTATGTTTTTTGAAAACATCAGTTCGTTCCCACGTTTTAGGAGAAATGATTATTTTTTCTCATGTAATCGAATGGTTAAAAATTTTTGTTATTATAAATGTTTGTTATAAAGAAATTAACTAATAAAAAAAAAATAGAAAATTGGAAAACTTGTATTATAAATAAGTTTATTGTGGACTATAATTATTTAATATAAATGTGAATTAATACAATGGGTATAATAATTATATTCAAAAGTTTTATGTTGTGTAATATTTATGAAAGAATGGAATGATCATATAATAGATAATATAAGAGGTTTTAAAAAATATAATTAGTGTGTAGTGTGAAAGCAGCACTGGTGCCACGATTTTTTATTTTTAAAATTTTTGCGGATGAACGTTTATTGTTTTCGTTGTGGTGAAATATTTAAATATTCAGATGTATTAAAAATTTAAATTAGTGTGTGGTGTGATATTTGAGGTACCTAACAATACATAAAATATGCATGCGGTATGAAATATTGGTCTAAATGTGCAGGGTCTTACTTATGAAAAATGTTTTGGTGTGTATATTTTTTCATGCCGCACAAACAAATTTATCCGGTATGAAATATTGGTGTACCGAAACTTCAGACATTAACACCTCCTCAACTGCAGACTTATCACCAGATCAATGAGCACCTGTTAATGCTGGCTTCTTAAACACCAAATCATTAGCATCGCTCGGCGAGCTGTTCGTACCATATACAGTGGACTATTTGTTGCTTGCGCGACTTATGGTGCAGCGGTATGTTATAATACTGTCTTGTCAGCAGTAGGATATCGTAAGATATTATCCTGTCAACGAGTTATGTTGCTATCTTGTTTGTCGTACGGTATCTACGGTTGCCCTACAAGTATAGTTAGGTGTGGCTCCACCAGATTTAGAAGTAATACGTAGTAGTATTAATTTTAGACTTAGGAAGGGGCTTGCAATGCCTTCATTGCTGCCGAATGAGTGAGACATTGGACCACGATTTCTGGGCATGAATGCATGCGAGCGCAAACAACATTTAGAGGAGGTAGTTGAGTCTATTTGGCAGGTTAGGTGGCAAACGAGTAGTAAAGGTAGGATAACATATGAGTTCATTTCTAATGTCACGTATGTGAAAAAACGTCCAGACTTTGGATTTTCCCTTTGTCTGGGTTTTTTGATTCCACTCAGTCATTGTATCACACTGAATTGTGAGATTGTGGGTGTGTAGAAGACGTCAATCATCTGATTTATGATTGCACGCTCTACGGTGACATTTGTCGTGGTCCAACTGGACTGTTTTCAGACGTAGTCATTGCACTTGGAGATTTGCTCTCAACTACAGAGGTGGTCGAAATGTTTAGTGACTTGGAAAATAGCCTTCATTCACACACTTTTCTTACAAAGCCCCAGGTATTCAGGTATAACTCTCCAAATGGATTTAAATATTTCTCCAGTCATACCATCCATACCTGAAGACTTCCTCGATCTCACTAGAGAAATGCTGTACGCTACCTCATCCGCCCTTAACAAGGGCGGAGAATCAACAGCCTCCAAAGAAGACTGTGAATCAAAGAAGAAACTTAATAACGCACTAACACTGTCTCTCCAATCACACAAAGTAGTATCCCCAACGCGAATACCACACACATCCACATTACCCTACATAATTTATATACCCTACCCCAAGGATCATCCTTGTTTTCCCTAACAAAATCTCTCTATTCATTCTCTTTCACACTCACAAGCATCTTTTTATACTCATTCAAACCTTGCCTATAAATTATCTGAAGCTGGTCCACATTCACAGCAGTGGTCCTCCTAGCGCTTTGGAATGACTTCCGAAGTATACGAACAGACCTCCGCTTCTCATTCAAATCATTCGTCCACCATTTAACCTTCCTTCGATTTACCTGACGGCATCTCTCCAGAAGGTTATCATTCACACAATCAACCCATTCACTCAGTTTGATGATCTGCTCATCTACACTCAGACCCCTAAAAGTCACATCTAAGTACATCACTCACACCTCTAGGCCCATCAAATGAAAAAAACTTACAAGGTTCATTCATAAAATACAAAGAATTAAACAAAAACCATTCACTCAACAACACCCCCCCTGGACAACTTTGCTATCTAAACGAATGTCTAGATATCTTGCTGAACCATAAGGGAGATGTTGCATTCGCATCCATACCAAAAATAAGCGGAATATTGCCCACAAGAGGTAGCACCGTACTCAAATACTCCAAATATGGCTACAAAGGTTGACTAAACATACAATACACACTCACCAAAAATATTTTACCAAACACACCCTCAACACACACATCCCATTCACTAACACTCACAACCATACATTCAACAGTCACATCATTCACAATAACAGCAGAATTTGCTCTGAGGTCAGGAAAAACCCGCATATTTGCAAGTAACCCTCTAACACGACCATTCGTTTCGTAAGGTTCCTGAACTAGAGCAAATCCGCTGTTGCATTCACACATGATCTCGCCTAATTCACTCATTACAGAATAAGCGCCAATTGAGCTATTGAGCTGGACTACTTTCAAATTCATTCTAGTGTCTGGCATCAGAACGAGCAATAATCTCACAATACACAGGGCACGCAGTAGACAACATCAAATGCCCCGATGGATACCCTTTCCATAAGCAATTACGACAACTCACTGAATGGATGCATTGAACCACCTTATGCCCCGATTGCCCGCATTTATGCATTGAGCCACCTTATGCCCCGATTGCCCTCACCGACGACAGACACCCTTTTTCAAGCGACTTTCACTCACTCTATGAGAAAAACTTAGACAGCGAAAACAACCAACAACAACATTATACGGTCTAACATTTAAGTTAAACCATTTAATCTATACCTTGCCATAACTCAAGTTTAAATCAAGAGCAACTGGCGCACCCTCCAAAACTATATTTACAAAACCACCTTTCCACTCTTTCCATGCTGGAGTGACAATTCTCACACTGTCTTTAAAGGTATCTAAGGACATGGCATCTTTTAGATTGAAATCATAAAGATCTTCAAGAAGTTCGTTCGGCGAAATTTTAGTATCAACCTTTTGGGTGACAACACGCATGCCCTTCTTATTATTAATTGATACATCTAATCCGCACTCACCAAACTTAGGATTCTTGCTAATTACCTCCCACTCAGCCATGGAAGGTGTACGGAAAATACCACAACCGCCACGGATCGCTAAAACCGCATGCACACGCACACCAAGGGTTAGAGCCACCTCCTTAACAACCTTTTCTAATACATCCTCAGGAGACGCAACCGCTTTGTTACTGCGGACAACCAAGCTTCATGTTTTTACAGGCTTCTTTAACGAGGGCACAGGCCCAGAAGGGACAGGCGTAACAGAAGCAGACGGAAAAGCCACTACTCCCTTATCCTCCATTCAAACAGCACCTTTCGAAACATTCTTAAGTTTCATTAGGCGGCCATTCAGTACACCTATGTCTAGCATACAAACAAATAAAAGTTTCTCGGAAGAACCAACTTGTTCCATGACAGTGTCGGACACTGCGCGATCCCCCCAATTAAAGTTCAACACATTACGAAGGCTATCAGTTATATATTTCATTTTTTCAACAGATGACTCACACGTACTTACATGCACACTAGCAGCACACTTCGCAATCCATTCGCCTTTTCCTGGACCTACTAAGGTCTCACCAGACCCGGATAGATCAGCATCATCAGCATGCGACATTCCACTGGATAACTCTCCTTAGCAACAACAGTCTTCCTCTTCCGCTGCTTCTTCGAAACAACAGGTTTCTTAAAAGTCTTCAACAAATTTTCCACCAAAACATCAGATTTGACTCCAGTTTTAACCATATCAAACTTACTCATTTTTCGGCTACACCCTCTTCAAAGCCACCGGAGCCAGAAAGGTCACTCGACCTATCGCTCCTCTGTTGTGAATTAGCGCATACATTTTTCATTTCTTTATGGTTCTTCACTATTCATTCAGTTTTGGATGTTTCTGTACATATGTTGTTTTTATATCATGTTGTACTCATGTTGTACAGCAACAAGTTCATAGCACTGTCCCAACGCTTCACGTTGGCAACAATGATAATAATTTGACAAGAGCTAAAGCTTTGCTTAGACCACACCTCTTTCAGGTTAGCTGCTTGCACAGTTAACAGAAGCTGGCAATAATTTGGCAAAGCGCTAAAGCTTTCCTTAGACCACACCTCTTTCAAGAGGCTTGCAATACAATTTTCCATTGCATAATTTTGGATCTATGTTAAAATAAGCAAAGCAGCCATTGCCAACAATTCTGATATTTCGTAATTGGTGTCAGCCAAAAACTGCAAGTCGGCCTTTCTTTAAAAGTCACGTACACCAAAATTGAGTGAAAGTGAAAACTCACTAGAACATAGTGAGAAAAGAATTCTAGAAAAGCTTGCAACGAAGGTATTGTTAATACCTTTCGTTGTAATTTAAAAGATTGTAGTTTAGTGAGCCTCCAGTGGAGGTAGTAAATTTAAAAAATATTTAAAAATAGAATAGGATAGTTTTAATTTTTTTTATGAGTAGTGTTTTAGAAGTTTCAAAAAAAAGAAGAGGGATTATTTTACAACAAAATATAGTTAAATATAAATTTATTTTTAAAATTTAAATGAATATTGTTAATATTCACTAGAATCAATTAACATTCAATGAACAATAAATAAATAAAATAACACTTAGATTCCGAACTACGGACCCTCCAGTGTATAACAATTGAAAAATAAAGATTTTAAAAACTTTCTTTTAATTTAAAAAGAAAAATTAACATTTCCAAATAAATAAATCGAAATAACACTGAGATTCCAAACTACGGACCCTCCAGTGTATAACAAATAAAAACTAAATGATTTGATTAAATTTTAAAGAGTGTGAACACACACTCATTGCTGTTATGATTTTAAAAATTAACAAAAAATTTATAATAAAAAACATTGTATGTTAAATTTTTTTTACAATCTTGAGTAACCGAATATACACATAATTTTTTTTTATTTGGAAAAATAAAATTATTTTTATTTTTCCAATGTTATAGAAAACAGATTTTATTAAAAGATAAATATAACGTTTTAAATTGATCAAAAATATTTAATGGCAGATGATAATGAATTAAATGTGTATATTCAAAAGCAATCTAGCTAATTGGACAGATTTGTTGAAAAATTATGGTCGTAATTTGTACCAACAATACTAAATAGTACAGCATTATTAAAGATAATATATCTAGAATTCTTTATTTATCTAAATTAGACGAGGTAGATAAGATAGTAGAAGAGTTATTAAATTTCTGATATTTAAAAACTAAATCGGTTTTAGCAGAAAACGGTGAATTAGAAAGATTAGTTGACTTGTTGAGAAAACGATTATTGTTTAAACATAAAATTAAGAAAAAAGACGCCGGGCAAGGGAGGAGTACGCGACGTAGGAGGAAGGCAACAAAAAAATACAGGAGTTGAACGCGCGTATTAATTATTTGAACGAGGAGGTTAAGACAGCGCACGAGACATCCTTATACCACAAGGATACCATACAAAGTGACGACATCACAACACAGGATAATAAAATCAAAAGTAAATAAAATTAAAAGAAAGTCGTAATTAACTGCCCTGAAAATCTGGGAATTGTAGATCAATCGTCTGGCAAGACTGTGGATACATTTTATTGTCATGTTGTAAGTCAACGTAGTGTATTTTGGTAATTCACTATACGTTGATATTATAAACGTGTCGTGACCTACTTACGCGATGACTACTTCATGCAGTTATCGTTACGTTGCAGTAAAGTGCAACGTAGGACATATGTGTCATAGTCAAGCAAGCCTAGCAACAGTATGAGCGAAGCTGGGCCAAACCAGCAGCAGCATGATTGACTAAGGGCTTTTTCCCTTACGGAAGCAAATAGTGAGTGGAATTTGCGCACGGCACTCTGCCGGTACATGTAGATTTGAAACATGCCTTCTTACAATAGTTAAGTTAAATTTTAAGTGAGTTGTGAAATAGAGTTTAGAGGTGTAAGAAGCCAAAAATATTGAGCTAAAAAGTGTTGAAATAAAGTCTAAGTTTAAATTAAAAGAATTCAAATATAAAATTATTTATTGGGAAATAAATAAAGTACTAAAGTAGGAATAAGTATAATTCAACGTTGGAGATACTAACATTTTGGCGCAGCCGGTTACCAAGAACCAGAAAGAAGAAAAGAAGGAAGGAAGAGACATTTTTTTTTTCTTTGTTTAAGTAAAGGAAGTTACAAAGGAATTTTAAGTGAGTATTTCTGAAAATTATAGAAGTTGTAGTAGAAATAGACCGAATTTAGAAACATTTTTTTTGTCACTCAAAATAATATTCATTTGTCATAATTCATTTTTATTGAATAAATTTAAATTTAAACAAAAATTAAATAAATTTGGAATACTCGGAACATTCATAATAATATTTTAATGGTAAATTTAAATAAAAATAAAATAAATTTTACATTCAGTTAAAAATAAAGTAAAATTTAAAATAGTTAGAACATTCAAAAATAAACACTTTAATTGAAAATTCATTTTTTTTTACATTAAAAAAAAAATTTAAATTTAAAATATTAAGAACATTCAATTAAAAATAAAGAAAATTTAAAATAATTAGAACATTTAAAATAACATTGGAAATTTTTAGAATATTTTTAATATTTCTCTAAATAACATGGTCATATTCATTTAAAATTTAACATTTTAATGAACGATTTTGGAATTATAGAATTAAATTTTTTTTTTTTTAACATTGGGAAACCAGGTGAACTGAGGAGAGTTCTAGGGGTTAAATAATATATATATATATTTTTTTTTTTGAACGTTATATGGCGGAATTGGAACAGTCACAGTTAGCTTATAGGAATATATTAGGGCAATTGGACAGGTTTACGCAGAAATTGTGGACTCAAATCAGCCTCGAAGTAAAAAAAAAAAAAAATTAATAAAAAATAAAGTAAATAGTACAAAGGTCTTTTCCGAAGTAGAAAGAGTAGATGTCGTGTTCGAAGAACTAATATATTTCTTGGAACACAAGAGTGAAAATAAAATAAAGGAGATAGAAAACTGGAAAGGCCAGTTTGCAGCGTTAACGAAAAAAATAAACGATAAATTAGCAGAAAAACAGGAGTTGTTAGATTACGCCTGCGGTTTAGAGTCGGAAAACGAGGAATTAAGAGCTTTGTTAAAAGAAAAAGATATTTCTGATGACTCAGTAGCTAGAGTACTGCATCAACAACCTAGATTAGAATTTGAATCAGTCGAAGAGGCAACTAACCAAGTAAGAGAATTAGACTCAAAGATCAGATTTTTAGAGGAGGAGGTAAAATTAGCACAAGAAACTTCGTTATACCATAAAGAAGCTTTAAGAATAGAAGAAAATTTAGAAAACATAACAACAGATAGAACAATAATTAAAATGCCTACAGACGATATTTAGAAATGCGTACGAAATCTGGTCCCGGTGTTCAAGGGCGAAGATTCACCGTACCTAAAAACGGAGCTTCTTAGATTTATAGACGGTTGTAAGGCAGCGAACCTTAATATAAGTGAAGAAAATCAGGAAGAATTGATGATATGCGTTAAACTGCGTCTTGATGGAGATGCATATGAATTAGTGAGGACTCCGAAAATCGATGATTTAGAATCATTATTTGAATTGCTTAAAAACACATATTTAAAGGTAGCTACATTAGATTCCGTACAATACAACATAAGACAAGCATATCAAGGTGGAGGGGAAAGTTTGAGGGCATTTGCAAGACGTTTAGAAGTATTGCAGTCAAACGCAAACGACATAGCCGATACAATGTACAAAAAGAAGAACCTGCCAACGACCGTTTTTAACACAGAACTAGTAAATTCAGTGCTCACAGCATTTAAAGTAGGAGTGAGTGACCCGACTGTTAAGATACTACCATGATACAAATATTTACAGGTACGATCACTCTGACATTAGGCAAGTTTTTTTGACAAATTTTGAAATATTTTGTTTTGATTCAAATTCAAATTTTCAAAAATTGAAATTTATATTTATAGAAAATATGAAAAATATTTTTCAGATTTTGTTTTGATTATAAAAATTTTTGTGAACATTTTTTAGTTATCTCAATGCATACCTTGATAATTATTTTTCATTTCTATAGAATTTTATGTGAGATTTTTTTTAATTGCCGATTTTGTTTTGATTTTAAAACTAAACTTCAAAAAACTTGCCTAGTGTCACTAAAGTAAACATTGGAAAAAAATGAGAGAGTGATCGTACCTGTAAATATTTGTATCATGGATACTACTGTTGAGTAGCAGGGCGGATAATTTAAATGATTTATTAGATGAAGCATTAAGGGCAGAGGCTACAATACAGAGGGGGCCGAAACTACCGAAGGAACTGTATAGTTTGGAAAAAATACCGAATGGAACTTCGTATAGTAAAAATAATCAAGAAAATGATATTAGAATTTTAAGACAAGATAGGGGTAAAAATCAAAAAAATAGAAATAATGGGTATACAGGGGGTGCCATAAAAAAAGGGCTAGTCTGTTTTTTTTGCACTAGACCAGAACACACAAGGGATGACTGTTATATCCACCATATACACCATTTTGCAGAGAATGCGAGAAGTACGGACATGAATCGAGTTGGCGATGCGGATTAAATAGATTGGAAGGGTGCCAGGAGCAACAACAAAATCAGCAATACAAAGGACTTCTAAATAACGGTTACCAACAGCCGCACCAACAAAATCAGCAATACAAAGAACTTCTAAATAACGGTTACCAACAGCCGCAAAATCGTAAGCAACAATACCAAGGCTTTCCGGACAACGTATATTAAAGTCAACAGAAACCAAATCAGCCATATCAAAGGGTAGTGGAGGTTTTCGCAATCATGGAAATAGCAGTAATAATTAAAATAATAATACTGATTATGGTAATGAAAATAATGGAAATAATAATCCTTTTAGAAATAACCACAGTAGTAACGATAAGCCTAATAGGCCTTACAGAAGTAATAGAGCATGTTATGGGTGCGGTCATCTTGGCCATATGATAGCGGATTGCCACGCTAAGCAACATTTTGGGCCAAACGGTAGTAACAATCACAATAAGGGAAACTACCAGGGGCCCAGTCAAGGCCAGTAAGCTGGGGTCCCGTTAACATTAGTAAAGTTAGGTCAAAGGTAGAAATAGTGGATCAAACGCAAAGGGAGCCGTGATCACATTTGCTACCAAAGTTGCGAATAACAGCCAAAAAACCGTGAGCGAAAATATTGTTCATCAAACGTCGGGAGTGACCGTTGATACATATGTTGAGCCACCGTGTTTGGTCTGTAAGGAGAAGGTGAAGGGAGAAAAAATGGGCGAAAATATTGTTCATCAAACGTCGGGACTGACAGTTGATACATATGTTGAGCCACCTTGTTTGGTTTGTAATACAGTAGCAAGTATAATAATTCATTTCATACATTTTATAAGTATTGTGAACAAAATAAAAAAACTAGCAGGATATGAAAAATATGAGGGAACATTTGGAGAGGAAGTAGTAAAAGTAGGGTAGAGAGTAAACAACTTATTATCAAGAATATCAAAAAGTTTTGAGAATTTCGTGTAGAATATAGTAAGAAGATTAGATGTAATATGTGTGGGTTTAGTAAAAGAGGGAACCGTATAATATGCAGTAGGCAGGGTGATTGTTTCAAACTACCTAATGTAAGTGATGTTTTCATCGAAGTACCTTGTGAGGATGCTAAAAATGGAAAACTCATATTACTGGTAGATTCGGTAGCAGATGCTAGTATAGTAAAGGAGGGGGCGATGACAAGATTTTTGATAAAAATACTCAGAAGGACTTTAGTGGTGCCTTTGGGGGATGCGTAAGGACATTAGGGACAATAAACATTCAGCACAGTAGTATAGAGTGGTTCTGTTTAAAGATGCATGTAGTGGCAATTGAGCAAGGAATACCCGCTGATGGTATAATAGGACGGGATAATATATGGAATAGGTCCATAATAAATGCTATAGATAAGAGTTTAATATTTTATGATAAAGATAAAAACAATACTATACAATTACCTATGAGAAAATGGACAGATATGGAAAATATTTTTTTAAATCAGGAATTAAAAATAGAACCTAGAACCGCAAAGATAGTATCATTACGTTTAAAAACCAAAATTCCGATCGTATTAATACATAAACAAGAAATTTGTCCAGGAGTATATTTGGGCGAAAGCATATCGAATGTCAGCAAAAATAGAGTTTATGTCTTAGTTTTAAATGCTACAGAGAAGGAAATTATAATAGACAGTAGTTTTAAACCAAAATTTTCAAATTTTAATCAGTAGAAAGAATCGGATACAAATAATTCTACAATAAACAGCATAAATTCAGTAAACATTACAAACAGAATTAACAGATTATTAGAGAAAATGAAAATTGATGAGACTTTAAATAAAGACGAAATTACATCTTTACAAAATCTGTGTATTTCTTATCATGATGTTTTTCATTAAGATGGCGATGAATTAACATACACGTCAGCGCTTAAACATGAAATAATTACACAGTGGAACCAACCGCCAATTAATCAGAAACAATATAAGCTACCCCAAACACATAGGGAAGAAATTAATAGACAGGTAGGAAAAATGTTAGATAACGGCATTACATCGCCGAGTATCTCACCTTGGAATTCACCATTATTGCTGGTACCAAAAAAGAGCGGTAAGGAAGGTAGCAAGAAATGGAGATTAGTAATAGATTTTCGTAAACTAAATGATGTAACAGTTAAACAAGTATTTCCGATTCCCCGGATAGGCGAGATATTAGATCAGTTAGGACATAGTAGATATTTTTCAACTTTAGACTTAGAAAGCGGTTATCATCAGGTATTAGTAGAAGAAAGAGATAAAGAAAAAACGGCTTTTAGTACAGGACTGGGTCATTTCGAATTTAACTGAATGCCATTTGGCTTAACAGGTGCACCAGCTACCTTCCAAAGAATAATGAACCACATATTAACAGGTTTACAGGGTATTGATTGCTTTGTTTATCTTGATGATATAGTGGTGTACGGAAAGAATTTAGCTGAACATGAGCTTAGAATGAGTAGAGTATTGCAGAAATTAAGGGAACACAATTTAAAATTAAATACAGAAAAATGTCAGTTTTTACGCCGCGAAGTTGTCTATTTAGGACATAAATGTTCGGAACTAGGTGCTCTGCCAGACCCCTCGAAGGTTGAATGCGTGAAAAATATTTCGGTACCAAGAAATAAAAATGAAGTACAAGCGTTTTTGGGATTAATTAATTATTACAGAAAATTTATAAAGAATATGGCAAAATTATCATCACCAATTAATAAGTTACTTAGAAAGGATGTTAAATTCACTTGGACCGACGATTGTCAAAATTCATTTATTAAACTAAAAGAATCAATAATTTCACCACCCATTCTCGCATATCCACATTTTACAAAACCTTTTTTACTTACAACGGATGCCAGTAACGAAGCAATAGGTGCGGTACTGTCACAAGGCAAAGTAGGAAGCGACCGACCAATAGCATTTGCTAGTAGGGCATTAAATGGAGCAGAAAACAATTACTCCACCATTGAAAAGGAATTTTTAGCTATAGTCTGGGCAACGAAAAATTTTAGAGCTTATTTTCTAGGTCGACATTTTCAAATTTATACAGATCATCAACCATTACGTAGCACAGCAAATCTCAAACATCAAGGTTAGCCCGTTTCAGACATAAATTATCAGAATATGATTACGAAATATCTTACAAACCAGGTAAACAGAATTTGAACGCAGATGCTTTAAGTAGAATTCCACATCCAGAACCAGATATTACTGCGGTGCAAACACGGTCTAAGACCACACAGAATAAATTAGATAATCAAATTTCAAAAACCAAACAACAAGTGAGCACGCCAGTACTGGATGAAATAACAACAGACACCAAGAACGAATTAAACTCAAGTCTACTATTAACTGACCCAGAGGAAATTAAAACTGTTATAAAAGACTTTCATGACTCAGCATTAGGGGGTCACCAGGGCGCAGTGAAAACATATTTTAGAACCAGAAAACAATTTAAGTGGAAAGGTATGCAGAAACAAATAAAAGATTACGTTAAGAATTGTCAAAAATGCCAAGTAAATAAAAGTTCTAGGCTTACTAAAATGCCAATGGTTTTAACTGATACGCCTGTACGACCATTCGATAAAGTATACATGGATCTTGTAGGTATTTTACCGGAAACTATAACTAGAAATAAATATATATTAACTTTTCAAGATGATTTTTCAAAATACATGTGCTGCGTTGCCATACCTGATGCGGAGGCAAATACAGTAGCAAAAGCATTTTACGACGAAATCATTACACGTCATAATATACCGAAGGTATTAGTAACGGACAATGGTTCCAATTTTGTCTCAAAACTGTTTTCAGATACTTGTAAATTGTTAGGAATGAAAACATTACATATTACACCATATCATCCACAAGCTAATGGGTCTTTGGAAAGAAGCCATCGACCGTTAGCAGAATATTTAAGGAGTTTTGCAAAAGAAGATGGGTCGAACTGGGACCAATGGTTAAATCCAGCAATGCATGTGCACAATAACACAGTACATATGTCCACGGGGCAAACACCTTTCTGTACTTTATACGGGTACGAATTTGAAATGCCAACAAATCTTAAGCGAAAATGTTCATCAGTATATAATACCGACGATTACAACAAGTTATTAAAATTTCAAATTCAACGCACACACGACATCGTGAGAGAGAATCAAGAAAAAGCAAAAGAAAAATCTAAACAAATCTATAATAGCACATTACACCCAAAAATATTTAGCGTAGGTTATAAAATATTGTTAAAAAATCAGAACAGAAAGAATAAATTTTCACCCATTTGGGTAGGACCGTACGAAGTACTTTCGATAGTAAGTCCTGTAACGACGATGATTTCTATCAAAGGAAAAAAATTCCATAACAATTTATTAAAAGCATATAATTTTGAAGCAAACATAATAAAATAAATAACGTAACAACCAGTTCGTAATTATCATAACACATAATTTAGATCATGTTAAAAGCATAATATTGCAAATAAGGGTGAAGAGCAACAAAAAAAAAAATAAAAAAAGGGGCAATGTACGCGTAAATAAGAGTTTAGGGAATAAATAAAATAAATATATAGGAATTTAATATTAATGAAATAAATTAGTGCATAAGGAAAAAGTTATGTATTAATTTCTAACACAGTTTAAATAAAGAAAATAGATAAGGGAGTAAGGTAATTTAACAAATTATATTAGATGAGTGTGAAAATATCACAAGTTAATGATAAAAAAAAAAAATAAAACTAATTAACTAAAATAAATGTTGAATTGTCACTACAATTAATATAGGTCAGTCAAAGGCATTGACTCATACGATAGGAACCACTGCTCGCTGTTAATGCACTACAAATGAAATGAGATACGTTAATGCATTAAATAAAATATGAAAAATCGTAATAAATGGCTAGATGGCGCGAGACGGCGTGGAGTAAAGGGAATGTGCAAAGTAGCAAGAATTGGTTTAAAAAAAAAAAAAAAAAAAAAATATATATATATATATATATATATATATATATATATATGTATTAAAGAATAATTGCTTACCAAAGTTGTTGCGGAATAGGGGGTAAAATATGATTAATAAATAAAACGAAAAATAATAATTAAAGATAATGAAACAAAATAGAATTATATGGGATTTAAAAAAAAGGGGAGTAAAAAAAATGTAATGAAATCGTGAAATTAACACTCACCACGGCTTGACTTACGCTCTCATTTTTTTGTTTCAACAGGAGTGTTGTTATGTTGAGCTTTTTGCCGAGTGCAACCAACTCACTCAAATGGTGAAGGAGCCGACGTATATTCCACGCGTCGGCGGGCAAAGCCCAAAAGTCCTAGACCTTTTTCTGACTTCACATCATGAAAAATATGATGTAAAAGTCCATTCAGACTTGGCGTTCTAACAAGAATGCTGATACTGAAAGACTTCGTATACAGGCTAGGAATCGCTGTAATGCCGTGATCTCGCGCAAAAAGTTTCTTCACGAACAAAACGCGCGCAAAAAGGTCCTACTCTATCACAGGGATAGTAAAAATTTCTGGTCATTTGTAAAAAGGGTGAAGATCAGACGACATCGTCTACTCCAACTCTTAGTATGAATGGCCAGACCTTCACTGACCCGGTTGATAAAGTTAATCTCTTGGCAGAATTATTTGCAAATAATTCAACGCTCCCAGATAGTAATCAACCACTGCCTGTCGTCGATTTTGTTTCTTCTGCAATGCCGGAGATACATTTTCGAACTCGGGCAGTTAAAAAGGTTTTAGAAAACCTCAACATTAACAAAGCCCCTGGGCCAGATGGCATATCTGCCCATGTGTTGAAGAAGTGCGCGTCAACGCTGGCTTGTCCGTTGCGTAACCTTTTCAACATCTCCTACACGACAGGAGTTTTTCCATCTTGTTGGAAGGTTGTCAATGTCCAGCCAGTTCCGAAAAAGGGCGAGGCCACGAACCCTGCCAATTACCGACCCATTGCAATATGCTCTGCACTCTCCAAGGTAATGGAGAGCGTAATTAACTTCCACTTTGTGAACTATCTTGAGCACAACGAATTGCTCAGTGACCGACAATACGGTCATACTCGTTCAAAAAGCGCCCAACCTCTTTGGAGATTGAGAGTAAAAGACGTACTATGAATGACACACTCAATAATGACCTTAAAACCATCTCCGATTGGGGTCTTGCAAATAGAGTTGATTTTAATGCACGCAAGACCCAATGTTGTCTGTTATCTCACAAAAGAATGGATTCAACCCTACCTCCCCTTAATATGGGTGCTGTGGATATTGCAGAGTCAGCTACTCTTGACGTTCTGGGCATATCAATTCAATGTGATCTCCGTTGGAATGATCACGTATTTGACGTGTCGAAAGAGGCGGCCAAGTGCCTCGGTTTTTAAAAACGGTGTAAGACATACTTCACTCCAGCTGACTTGCGCACTGTCTACACCACCTATATTCGGCCTAAGATGGAATACAATTCGCACATATGGGCAGGGGCTTCAAAATCTTCTTTGGAGTTCCTGGATCGAATCCAACAGCGTGCAATATATTTAATAGGGGATGAAAATATTTCATCCTCTATTGGTTCTCTTGAGCACCGAAGGACCGTAGGGTGTGTAAGCCTGTTCTATTGGTATTACAATGGTAAGTGTTCGAGGGAAATACATGGCCTGATTCCACCAGGTCGTGTGTCCTCTCGTTCTACTCGGGCATCGAACCAAGCCCACCCCTTCGTAGTTCACTCGGCTCTCAATAGAACCACGCATTACCGAGAGAATTCGTTCTTCAGTCGCACGATACGTTTGAGGAACAATCTCCCTGCGTCTGTTTTTCCCGACATTTTTGATATTGGCAAGTTCAAAACAAACATTCACCGACACTACTCCATCTTTCCACCCTCCATTTAACCTATCATCCCTTCTTACGATCAACACTGTGCATTGCATGAATAGGGGGCATCCCCTGAGCATTGGTTAATTTGTAAAAAAAAAAAAAAAAATAGGATAAAAGCTTTTAATATGAAGAAATAAAAATGATCTAAAGAAACAATGGCATAGGCAGATTGGATAATAAAATACAATTATATATAAACTCTATAAAAGGTAAAAGCAAATAAATCGCGGTCGAATAAAAAGAACAAAAAAATATAATATACATATATATATTTGCATAATTAAGTAATATAAAACGCGTTACTAAATGCAGAATTTGCAAATTTCTGTTGTTATTTTGCAATTTTTCTGTTTTTATTTATTTAAAAAGCAAGAAATACAAGAAAGAAATACAAATAAAAAAAAAGAACAAAAATCGACCATGAAAATTATATAAATTTTTATATCAAGCGATTGGTGTTAAAACAAAAGAAAAAGTAGAAATCGACGATGAAAATAACCAGTTTGTTTTCCAAATAATAACAACGGATAGATGTAAATTATTTTTTTTGTATGGGTATTTTATTTCTTTTAATCTTGGTTTTAATATAATTTTTCACATCATTTTTACATCATTTTCAAATAAATTTCACATATTTTAGGGGGTGAAGGCACCCAAGTACATGACCACCCGTGGGACGAACAGCGTCCCGATCAGCGCGCCGGCTTCCTTCTCTAAACGCACGATTTCGCGGCAAATTAAGAGAAATACCTCAAATGTTGGATCATCCTTGTAATATTCGATGAGGCGATGCAGGCGTGTATCAACGCCTTCATCCCACAAATTCGCCCTGAGCGTTGTCAAATATGCCTCGAAATATTTTAGTTGATTGCTATTCCAGATGATCATAACCTGGCGGTCGCTCATCCTACCTCGAACATACTCGATGTTGTCGTCACTGAAGTCAATATCATCAAAATTTGTGAGAATGTCTGAAAAGAACCAAAACAAAAAAAAAACAAAAATTAATTAATTTAAAAAAAATATATATATATATTTAATAGAAATGAGTAATTTAAAAATCTAAATAAATGTTACTAACTGTGCTCGTCTGAATGCTCGATGACTAATCCTTGTTGTCGTAACGCGTCTAGATCGCGAATTGTTAAAGGATGCTGCCTCACGGCAGGAGGTTGCTGCCTTCAGGCAGCCCGGAGCTCATCCTGCTCCTTGCGCAGTTTCTCGCGCCTGTCCTCCTGTAGGCCCTGGGCCGCAGTAGGGTTAAAAACATTTGATGAAGAACATATAACCAAGAAATATATATAATATATATATATATAAATATATAAATAAAAATAAATTCAATTTTTACTTACGGAACATGATTAAAATTGAAGTTGTCGTCCATAGAAGACAGGTATGAACATTTTTTAAAATAAATAAATAAATAAATAAATAAATAAATACAAAAAAATAAAAAATCGCGAATTTGACTCCGCATTTCGACCGAAGATAGCCAGCGACGTTTTTGTAAAATACTGAATTTGGATACTTTATAAGTACTGAGGACAGTTCGTTAACTCACGACACATTGTTTAAATGAGGTTCTACGGTGAGTGTACGACTATATCAAATTTAAGTTTGGACAAAATAGATATTAAATATAAAGTTGAGATTAAACGATTAAATTTGGATAAAGAAACGATAGGTTTTTATACCCTACACTAAGAGTGAAAGGGAATATTCAGTTTGGTACGCCGTTTGTAACACCCAGAAGGAAGCATCTCCGGTATGGAAAAGTATATATATTCTTGATCAGCATGACCTCCTGAGTCGATTTAGCGATGTCCATCTGTCTGTCCGTCTGTCTGTATGTTTAAATCCCTACTACTTTTAAAATTGAAGAGCTAGATAAATGAAACTTATAACTTAGATTACTAATATACCTACGCTGTACGTGCGAAAAAATTGCGAGATCGGTCCATTGTGACCTATGATCCGACCACTTATGTTCAAATACCTCATATAAAATGTACATATAAAGACCAATTTTAATGTATACATGCTTAGGTAAACTTTTTTGGTCAAATATATATTGATATCATGCTCAAATACATGATAATAATGTTTTCCGGCGAAAAGACTTGTGGTTCACAAAAAAAAAATCGAAATTCGGTACACCTACCCATTTGTAAATATGGGTATCAAATGAATGGAAATTCTTCAGCGATTGAATGTTTGTAGTTATTTTCAGGATTCGTACACCCTGGTGACCTATATATCACTTTGAATGGTAACCACACATATGTGTAGGGTATTTATAGTCGGCTTAGACCGACTATAATTTTGATAATCCTAACTATCATAATTACACCTACTTTAAAATTTCCCATGTGATCTAACCTTCCCAACTGGTTGAATTTTAAAGTAAAAAAAAGAAGATAAAAAATTTGAACCAGGTGGAAATTAAAATGTAAGTGTATGGAATAATTTTATGTAGTATGCTAAGGTGGGAAAGGTAGATTAACTTAGGAAGTGTAAATAATTATATATATAATAGATATGTATAATTATTTTTGTTTTAGGGACATTATGAATAAGATCCTTATGCTGGTCCTGGTGTTGGCAGCAGCTGAAGCAGTCAACATCACGCAGACGCCGATGAACGAGACAACAATATTTTTTGAGAAAACTACTGAGGCATTATTTTATAGTGACGAATGGACAGTGATATCTAAGTTCATACCACTGCAGTTGACGAATTTTCTGGATCTAACGAAAAAATATATGGAAGCAGCCATTGAAATGTGCCGGAAAGTGAGTTCATGTGTACCAGGAATGAATTTCGGAAGAACGTGTGAAGCGGCAATGCAAGAAACATCGTCGATAATGAGGACATTACAGAAAAATGAGGGTGCTATTAAAAGAACAATTCAAAAGAATCGCCAAAAGAGGTCGCTAAATTTCGTAGGTGAGGGCTTTAACTGGGCTTTCGGCGTAATGGACAACAGTGATCGAGAAAAGATATACAAACTAATTTAATGGAGATTCAGGGACAACAATCAATAGAAATGGCAATAATTGACGATCTCTACAAGGGGGATCTGCATCCTACGATAATAGACCGAAAGGAACTAGACGCAATGTTGGCCCGTCTCAAATTAAGGGGCAAAGCGAATTGGTTTATTCAACAGACTTTTGATATGCATCATTTGTCAAAGGTACGAGTTTTTCCGGACGGGGATAGTCTTATGTTCATAATTAAGACACCACTGCCGGATGATGTGTTATTTGCGTTGTGCAGGATTTATCCGATCCCCATTAACATCAATGAGGAATGGGACTCGCTGGTTAAGACAAAGTATGACTACATAGCGGAAGCGGAAGATCGGAGTAGATTCATAGGATTAACGCACGAGTATCATTTAAGATGTGTTACAGCGAACCAAGAGATGGACAAGGAGATAACGCTATGTAGACGTCCGGGAACGATTATGACGAGCAGCAATGTACTTTGTGAGGTCACGTTAATGCAACAAAGGACAGATATAGTGAATACCTGTGGACATGTAGCTATTAGGAAGAGTTCAGGGTTGGTAGTGAAACTATGGGCTTCAAACTCCTGGTTGTTCAGGTTTGACACGCCAGAGGTTTTCGAAGCGATGTGCGGAACAAACACGGCTACACTGACGCTAGCAGGGATGGGGTGGATGTCAGTGAATGAGGCCTTCCACTTGCACAACAGAGAATTAATATTGCCTTATGAATCTGCACCAAGAATGTTCAGGAATGTAACCTATAAAAAAGAGGAGCACACCTTGTATATCGAAAATATAAAGGGGGATTGGGGAGCGTTACGCACAGAAAATGCGTCAGTCACACTTTTTTGAAGATCTGAAAGCGGAAATGAGTCAGTAGCAGGAGCGGCTAGAATGGCTAAAGCATCAGCACGAGATGAAGACTATAGGAGCATCGTACGGCGTGGTAGTGTTGGTATTAATCTTCGTGGTATTAGCGTATTTTTGGTACCTTCGAGTAGAATCATCGAGAAAGCTAAAATTAACAGAGTCACTGAAGGATAGGGAGACAGTAGCAACAGTAAATGCCATCAGTAGCGTAAAAATTGAGGAGAACGAGTTAGCGGAGCGTATTGCATTTAGGCCAACTACAAGTCAACGAGCTGAAGTTGTTAAACAGAAACATGAGGACGAAGAGCAGAGTCGAAAGCCAACCATAACGACATTGGGACCAGCTTATGGAATGATTTAGGGGTATGAGGGATTCAAGAAGAAAATTCAATATATATTATAAATTAGAATTAATAATATGAGGGATTGAAAAACAAAAGAGGGATTTAAAAACAAAAAAAAATATAAGTATATATAAGAATAAAAAGGTGTGGAAAAAAAATTACGTATTTTAGTTAAAATATCGCCGAATATGCCTAAGTTCAAGTAAACACTTCATTGCACAAAATAAAGCATAATTGCTCGCACATATAAATAAGAATAACAACAGAATAACACAAAACAAAGCAATTACAAAGCGGTAACCTGAGAAGCTACTGTTTTGCAACTGCAATGTTCTGTGCATTATAAACAATGTTCGGTGGTGGGGTCATTTTAAAATAGAATATGATAAATTGTAATATTTTTACCATATATATTTTTTTCAAGATAATATTCAGACATATTGATAAGACTTGTTAAGTAAACTGATAAGAGTATAATTTTTAGGCAATATCAATTATGTAAAAGAAAAAACTATTATTCATTTTACTAATAATTTTTTCTTAAAATAAGGGTGGAAGTATGTTGTAAGTCAACATAGTGTGTTTTGGTAAGTCACTATACGTTGATATTATAAACGTATCGTGACCTACTTACGCGATGACTACTTCATGCAGTTATCGTTACGTTGCAGTAAAGTGCAACGTAGGACATATGTGTCATAGTCAAGCAAGCCAATGAACTAGCAACAGTATGAGCGAAGCTGGGTCAAACCAGCAGCAGCATGATTGGCTAAGGGCTTTTTTCCTTACGGAAGCAAATAGTGAGTGGAATTTGCGCACGGCACTCTGACGCAACATGTAGATTTGAAACATGCCTTCTTACAATAGTTAAGTTAAATTTTAAGTGAGTTGTGAAATAGAGTTTAGAGGTGTAAGAAGCCAAAAATATTGAGCTAAAAAGTGTTGAAATAAAGTCTAAGTTTAAATTAAAAGAATTCATTATAAAATTATTTATTGGGAAATAATTAAAGTACTAAAGTAGGAGTAAGTATAATTCAACGTTGGAGATACTAACAGTCAGAAATGTATAATAAATTCACGATTTGTAAAATTAAATTGTCTTGAATTGCTAATAATTTTAAGAGAAAATTTATGTCGAAAAAAATATAATTAACTTCACAATTACGCATGCATCGTGAAATATTTAACCGGCATGGAGAGTGGATTCTGGAGCTGAGGCCAGCCTGATTAATGAAAATAGGATGGCACATTTACTGAATTTTAATAAAAAATATTCAAAAAGATCTGAGTGGTGCTTTTGGTGAATGCGTTAGAACCTTAGGCTCCACTAAGATTCAGCACACAAACATAGAAAACCTGAGTTTAACGCTACACGTTGTGTCATTTGAACAAGGGGTACCAGCAGATGGAATAGTCGGGCATGACAATATCTGGAACAGATCTATAATAAATGCGTTAAATAAAAAAATTACATTTTTTGATGAAGACAAAAATCACCTTGTTAAATTTCCATTAAAATCATTGCAAGACAGGCTTGATTAATTATTACAGAAAATTTATAGGAGGTATGGCGAAACTGTCATTACCAATAAACTGTTTGCTTAAGAAGGACGCTAAGTTCATATGGAATGATAATTGTCAGTATTCGTTTTTAAAACTTAAGGAGGCAATTATGTCACCACCCATACTAGCGTATCCGGATTTTAATGAACCATTTTTGCTCACGACAGACGCCAGTAACGAAGCAATTGGCGTGGTTCTTTCGCAAAGGGAAGTTGGAAGCGACCGTTCGATCGCGTTTGCCAGTAGGTCTCTTAACGATGCGGAAACACGCTACTCTACTATAGAGAAAGAATTTTTGGCAATTGTATGGGCAACAAAAAATTTTAGGGCATATCTTGTGGGAAGACCAATTAAAATTTATACAGATCATCAGCCCCTAAAGGGTATACCAAACTTAAAAGATCACACATCACGTCTTTTTTATAATAATAATTCTAACTGGTTTTAATATAATTTTTCACATCATTTTTAGATCATTTTCAAATAAATTTCACATATTTTAGGGGGTGAAGGCACCCAAGTACATGACCACCCGCGGGACGAACAGCGTCCCGATCAGCGCGCCTTCTCTAAATGCACGATTTCGCGGCAAATTAAGAGAAATACCTCAAATGTTGGATCATCCTTGTAATATTCGATGAGGCGATGCAGGCGTGTATGAACGCCTTCATCCCACAAATTCGCCCTGAGCGTTGTCAAATATGCCTCGAAATATTTTAGTTGATTGCTATTCCAGATGATCATAACCTGGCGGTCGCTCTTCCTACCTCGAACATACTCGATGTTGTCGTCACTGAAGTCAATATCATCAAAATTTGTGAGAATGTCTGAAAAGAACCAAAACAAAACCAGTTGGGAAGGTTAGATCACATGGGAAATTTTAAAGTAGGTGTAATTATGATAGTTAGGATTATCTAAATTATAGTCGGTCTAAGCCGACTATAAATACCCTACACATATGTGTGGTTACCATTCAAAGTGATATATAGGTCACCAGGGTATACGAATCCTGAAAATAACTACAAACATTCAATCGCTGAAGAATTTCCATTCATTTGATACCCATATTTACAAATGGGTAGGTGTACCGAATTTCGATTTTTTTTTTTTGTGAACCACAAGTCTTTTCGCCGGAAAACATTATTATCATGTATTTGAGCATGATATCAATATATATTTGACCAAAAAAGTTTACCTAAGCACGTATACATAAAAATTGATCTTTATATGTACATTTTATATGAGGTATTTGAACATAAGTGGTCGGATCATAGGTCACAATGGACCGATCTCGCCAATTTTTTCGCACATACAGCGTAGGTATATTAGTAATCTAAGTTATAAGTTTCATTTATCTAGCTCTTCAATTTTAAAAGTCTTAGGGATTTCAACAGACAGACGGACAGACAGACGGACAGACAGACAGACAGACGGACAGACAGACGGACAGACGGACATCGCTAAATCGACTCAGGAGGTCATGGTGATCAAGAATATATATACTTTTCCATACCGGAGATGCTTCCTTCTTGGTGTTACAAACGGCGTACCAAACTGAATATACCCTTTCACTGTTAGTGTAGGGTATAAAAAAACAAAAATTAATTAATTTAAAAAAAAATATATACATATAATATTTAATAGAAATGAGTAATTTAAAAATCTAAATAAATGTTACTAACTGTGCTCGTCTGAATGCTCGATGACTAATCCTTGTTGCCGTAACGCGTCTAGATCGCGAATTGTTAAAGGATGCTGCCTCACGGCAGGAGGTTGCTGCCTTCAGGCAGCCCGGAGATCATCCTGCTCCTTGCGCAGTTTCTCGCGCCTGTCCTCCTGTAGGCCCTGGGCCGCAGTAGGGTTAAAAACATTTGATGAAGAACATATAACCAAAAAATATATATAAATATTATTATATATAACTATATAAATAAAAATAAATTCAATAAACTCACGACACATTGTTTAAATGAGGTTATACGGTGAGTGTACGACTATAGCAAATTTAAGTTTGGACAAAATAGATATTAAATATAAAGTTGAGATTAAACGATTAAATTTGGATAAAGAAACGTTAGGTTTTTGAATTTTAAAGTAAAAAAAGAAGATACAAATTTTGAACCAGGTGGACATTAAAATGTAAGTGTATGAAAAATTTGTATATATATATATTTAATAGAAATGAGTAATTTAAAAATCTAAATAAATGTTACTAACTGTGCTCGTCTGAATGCTCGATGACTAATCCTTGTTGTCGTAACGCGTCTAGATCGCGAATTGTTAAAGGATGCTGCCTCACGGCAGGAGGTTGCTGCCTTCAGGCATCCCGGAGATCATCCTGCTCCTTGCGCAGTTTCTCGCGCCTGTCCTCCTGTAGGCCCTGGGCCGCAGTAGGGTTAAAAACATTTGATGAAGAACATATAACCAAGAAATATATATATATATATAACTTTATAAATAAAAATAAATTCAATTTTTACTTATGGAACATGATTAAAATTGAAGTTGTCGTCCATAGAAGACAGGTATGAACATTTTTTAAAATAAATAAATAAATAAATAAATACAAAAAAATAAAAAATCGCGAATTTGACTCCGCATTTCGACCGAAGATAGCCAGCGCCGTTTTTGTAAAATACTGAATTTGGATACTTTATAAGTACTGAGGACAGTTCGTTAACTCACGACACATTGTTTAAATGAGGTTATACGGTGAGTGTACGACTATAGCAAATTTAAGTTTGGACAAAATAGATATTAAATATAAAGTTGAGATTAAACGATTAAATTTGGATAAAGAAACGTTAGGTTTTTAAATTTTAAGTAAAAAAAGAAGATACAAATTTTGAACCAGGCGGACATTAAAATGTAAGTGTATGGAATAATTTTATGTAGTATGCTAAGGTGGGAAAGGTAGATTAACTTAGGAAGTGTAAATAATTATATATATAATAGATATGTATTATTATTTTTGTTTTAGGGACATTATGAATAAGATCCTTATGCTGGTCCTGGTGTTGGCAGCAGCTGAAGCAGTCAACATCACGCAGACGCCGATGAACGAGACAACAATATTTTTTTCTTAAAATAAGGGTGGAGGTATGTTGTAATACAACATAGTGTGTTTTGGTAAGTCACTATACGTTGATATTATAAACGTATCGTGACCTACTTACGCGATGACTACTTCATGCAGTTATCGTTACGTTGCAGTAAAGTGCAACGTAGGACATATGTGTCATAGTCAAGCAAGCCAATGAACTAGCAACAGTATGAGCGAAGCTGGGTCAAACCAGCAGCAGCATGATTGGCTAAGGGCTTTTTCCCTTACGGAAGCAAATAGTGAGTGGAATTTGCGCACGGCACTCTGCCGGAACATGTAGATTTGAAACATGCCTTCTTACAATAGTTAAGTTAAATTTTAAGTGAGTTGTGAAATAGAGTTTAGAGGTGTAAGAAGCCAAAAATATTGAGCTAAAAAGTGTTGAAATAAAGTCTAAGTTTAAATTAAAAGAATTCATTATAAAATTATTTATTGGGAAATAATTAAAGTACTAAAGTAGGAGTAAGTATAATTCAACGTTGGAGATACTAACAGTCAGAAATGTATAATAAATTCACGATTTGTAAAATTAAATTGTCTTGAATTGCTAATAATTTTAAGAGTAAATTTATGTCGAGAAAAATATAATTAACTTCACAATTAGGCATGCATCGTGAAATATTTAACCGGCATGGAGAGTGGATTCTGGAGCTGAGGCCAGCCTGATTAAAGAAAATAGGATGGCACATTTACTGAATTTTAATAAAAAATATTCAAAAAGATCTGAGTGGTGCTTTTGGTGGATGCGTTAGAACCTTAGGCTCCACTAAGATTCAGCACACAAACATAGAAAACCTGAGATCTATAATAAATGCGTTAAATAAAAAAATTACATTTTTTGATGAAGACAAAAATCACCTTGTTAAATTTCCATTAAAATCATTGCAAGACATGCTTGATATAATTATTACAGAAAATTTATAGGAGGTATGGCGAAACTGTCATTACCAATAAACTGTTTGCTTAAAAAGGACGCTAAGTTCATATGGAATGATAATTGTCAGAATTCGTTTTTAAAACTTAAGGAGGCAATTATGTCACCACCCATACTAGCGTATCCGGATTTTAATGAACCATTTTTGCTCACGACAGACGCCAGTAACGAAGCAATTGGCGTGGTTCTTTCGCAAAGGGAAGTTGGAAGCGACCGTTCGATCGCGTTTGCCAGTAGGTCTCTTAACGATGCGGAAACACGCTACTCTACTATAGAGAAAGAATTTTTGGCAATTGTATGGGCAACAAAAAATGGGAAGACCATTTAAAATTTATACAGATTATCAGCCCCTAAAGGGTATATAATAATAATAGTTTGGCGCTACAGTCCTGTACAGAACTTCGGCTGAGCTCTCTCACCTTTTTGAGCTGTGCGTGTTATATTTGTACTCAAAGTGGTGGGACCTACAGTTTATTGCCGAATCCGAACGGCGGGTGAGAGCTTTTCATAGGCAATGGTTTTACTCTCGTAGGTTTGCCATTTACTGACGAGAGGTAGCGCGGTATAGAAAAATGTTTCTATGAAAAGATGTTGTTAGCCCCAGTCCAGGCTTGAACCGGGAACCTTTCGACTCGCAGTCCAACGCACTAACCACTGAGCTACCGCGGCTACAAGGGTATACCAAACTTGCGCGTTTCCGACACAAATTATCGGAATATGATTTCGAAATTCATTATAAACCGGGAAAAAGTAATTTAAACGCTGATGCGCTTAGCCGTATACCGAATAATACTGAAAAGGTAGTTGTAGTACAAACACTTTCAAATACCATGAAAAGAGACAAGGAAGACGATGAGAAACAGTCGGAATGCGATCCTGACGATTTGGTAACAAAGGAAAATGACATTATAATAATTCTAACTGAACCTCGGGACATAGAGACGGTAATTAAAGATTTTCACGATTCACCGTTAGGTGGTCACCAAGGGGGCGTAAAAACATTTTTAAGAATTTTGCAACAGTACCGATGGAAGGGTATGCAGAAGCAAATAAAGGATTATGTGAAAAATTGTTCAAAATGTCAGGTAAACTAGAGTTCAAGGCTGACCAAGATGCCAATGGTTCTAACTGATACGCCAATCAAACCCTTTGACAAAGTGTACATGGACTTGGTGGGTATTCTGCCTGAAACCATTTCAGGGAATAAATACATCCTAACGTTTCAAGGGGATTTTTCTAAATTTATGTGCTGTGTGGCTATACCCTTTGCGGAAGCCAAGACCGTAGCAAAATCATTCTTCAACGAAATAGTTACACGCCACAATATACCCAAAGTATTTGTAACAGACAATGGATGGAACTTCGTTGGAAGTTGGATGGGTCAAACTGGGACCAATGGTTACATTCTGCAATGCATGTTCATAATAACACGGTGCATACGTCGACGGGTCAAACACCATTCCGTACGTTGTTCGGGTTTGACTTCGACATGCCAGCGCTCACAGGAGATCGTCAGGAAAAATCAATGTAGGGCCGAAGAAGTGTCGAAAAAACAATACGACAAGAACCTGAACCCTATACAATTAAAACCACACGACATGGTTTTAATGAAAAACCAAACTAGGAAGAATAAGTTCTCTCCAATTTGGAAGGGACCCTACAGTGTCGTAGAGTGAAGTGGGCCAGTGACCACGACGATATTGATCAAAAACAAAGATAAGAAAATTCACAATAATTTGTTAAAGGCATATCACAAATAGTGTATGCCGTCAAAACTAAAAATATTATAATATTACCCTGGGTTATAACCCATAAAAGTAACAATATAAAACCAATTAGCTATACGTTGACAATTAAACTCGTAGATTGCAAAGTTATGGAAACAATTTGGAACATATAGAAAAAATAAATCTAACCATAAGATATAGAGTAATAATTAAATAAAACAGTAAATAACTCGTCATTTAGAGGAAGAAATAAATATAAATAGTTTAGGAAAACAGTAATTAACAAACAACAAAAAATAAAAAAAATTATAATAAACCAGTTGGGAAGGTTAGATCACATGGAAAATTTTAAAGTAGGTGTAATTATGATAGTTAGGATTATCAAAATTATAGTCGGTCTAAGCCGACTATAAATACCCTACACATATGTGTGGTTACCATTCAAAGTGATATATAGGTCACCAGGGTGTACGAATCCTGAAAATAACTATAAACATTCAATCGCTGAAGAATTTCCATTCATTTGATACACATATTTACAAATGGGTAGGTGTACCGAACTTCTATTTTTTTTTTTGTGAACCACCAGTCTTTTCGCCGGAAAACATTATTATCATGTATTTGAGCATGATATCAATGTATATTTGACCAAAAGAGTTTACCTTAGCACGTGTACATAAAAATTGATCTTTATATGTACATTTTATATGAGGTATTTGAACATAAGTGGTCGGATCATAGGTCACAATGGACCGATCTCGCCATACAGCGTAGGTATATGAGTAATCTAAGTTATAAGTTTCATTTATCTAGCTCTTCAATTTTAAAAGTAGTAGGGATTTCAACAGACAGACAGACGGACAGACAGACAGACGGACAGACAGACGGACATCGCTAAATCGACTCAGGAGGTCATGCTGATCAAGAATATATATACTTTTCCATACCGGAGATGCTTCCTTCTGGGTGTTACAAACGGCGTACCAAACTGAATATACCCTTTCACTCCTAGTGTAGGGTATAAAAACAATAATTTATTAATAAAAAATATATATATTTAACTATTTTACGAAAAGAACTAAATTTTTAAAGTTAGTTAATCATCAATTGAGAAAAAAAAAATTAAGCAAAGGTAACAAATTGCCTTCATATAAAATTAAATGAAATGCGGATAACGCAAACCAACAATTGTCTTACTGACCTACATTAATAGCGCAAGCCATCAAACCTTGATAATGGTGATTTACCCAAGTAAAAAATTAATCCAAGAAAAAAAAGAAGAAAATAATAATAATATTAACTATTAACTTAACTTATATTTTAAAGAAGAAAAAATATATATATGAAAAAAAGGAGAAAATTTTAATTAAAGAGAAAAAAAGAAGAAGAAAAAAACATTGAGAAAGAGAAAACAAGAGATAAGAGAAAAAAAATATATAAATAACAGATGTTAACTATTATTTTTTTTTAAGAAAAAATAATGAAAAAAATAAGGGGAATTAAAATATAAAAAAAAATTAATTAATTTATTTCAGGGGTTGGGAACGGAACGAACGAAAAGCAAAAGTTCCGAGCGCAAACGTTTCAATCTGAACTTTTGCTCAAAAGTTCCGGCTCAAAAGTTCCGCTCGGAACTTTTGCATACAAAAAACGTTTGAATCGTTCCGACAAAGAACGTTCCGATGAAGAACGATTGATTCGTTCCATTTAAAAGTTCCAATGTGTATGGATTCAGATCTAGGTGTCTCGTTGGAACTTTTTTTTGGGTGAATCGCTTCCTGTGGGCCTAGATACGCATCCAGGTGCGTCAGTGGAACTTTTTCGGGTGAATCGCTTCCTGTAGGCCTAGATACGGATCCTGGTGCGTCATTGGAACTTTTTTTGGTGAATCTGTTCCTGAGGGCCTAGATACGCATCCTGGTGCGTCATTGGAACCTTTTTGGGTGAATCTGTTCCAGTGGGCCTAGATACGCATCCTGGTGCGTCATTGGAACTTTTTAGATTGAATCGCTTCCTGTGGTCCTAGATACGGATCCTGGTGCGTCATTGGAACTTTTTTGGGTGAATCGCTTCCTGTGGGCCTAGATACGGATCGTGGTGCGTCATTGGAACTTTTTTGGGTGAATTTCTTCCTGTGGGCCTAGATACGCATCCAGGTGCGCCATTGGAACTTTTTTTAGGTTAATCTGTTCTGTTGGGCCAGATACCTATCCTGGTGTTCAATGGTCAAAATTAGTTCCAATGACGCACCAGGATGCGTATCTAGCCCCACAGGAACAGATTCACCCAAAAAGTTCCAATGACGCACCAGGATGCTTATCTAGGCCCACAGGAAGCGATTCACCCTAAAAAGTTCCAATGACGCACCAGGATCCGAATCTAGGCCCACAGGAAAAGATTCACTCAAAAAAGTTCCAATGACGCATTTGGATCCGTATCTAAGCCCACAGGAACCGATTCACCCTAAAAAGTTCCAATGACGCACCAGGATGCGTATCTAGGCCCACAGGAAGAGATTCAACCAAAAAAGTTTCAATGACGCACCAGGATCCGTATCTAGACCCACAGGAAGCGATTCACACTAAAAAGTTCCAATGACGCACCAGGATCCGTATCTAGGCCCACAGGAACAGATTCACCCAAAAAAGTTCCAATGACGGACCAGTATGCGTGCATATGGCGATAGGAACGATTCAAACGTTTTTTGTATGCAAAAGTTCCGATCGGAACTTTTGAGCCGGAACTTTTGAGCAAAAGTTCCGACTGAAACGTTTGCGCTCGGAACTTTTGCTTTTCGTTCGTTCCGGAACGGAACAATATCGGAACGATTGCCAAACGTTCTTTTTATAGTTCCGGTTTCTACCCCTGATTTATTTTAATTTGTATCTAACATTTTATTTTATATTAAACTTTTAAAAAGAGATATACAAATTTGTATTGAAAATTTAATAAATTTTTAAAGCTAAATTTAATCAAATTAAAAATATATATATATATATATATATATATATATATATATATATATATTGTTACGAATATTCAGTCTACGGAAAACTGTTCTACGAGTTCGTATCGCTGGATTGTGTATAAAATAAAAACACTCTTATGTTTGGTTTAAATTATAACAATTAACTTTATTAATTCACTTTAATAAACAACTTTACTAATAACAAATTCTAACATCTGCTGCATGTCTCCAATTTATATTGACATTGATCACACGAGATGCACTCGACCACTTTCCAAGTACTACTGAAGTTCTGTAGCTCAATTGCGGCTCCCTTATATAACTTCATGCAGCAGTTCGACACGTTTCGACAAGCTTCGACTTGTTTCGAGAACCTAAAATAAAAACACTCTTATGTTTGGTTTAAATTATAACAATTAACTTTATTAATTCACTTTAATAAACAACTTTACTAATAACAAATTCTAACATCTGCTGCATGTCTCCAATTTATATTGACATTGATCACACGAGATGCACTCGACCACTTTCCAAGTACTACTGAAGTTCTGTAGCTCAATTGCGGCTCCCTTATATAACTTCATGCAGCAGTTCGACACGTTTCGACAAGCTTCGACTTGTTTCGAGAACCTTCTACTCGTTTCGTGAATGACGCATGCTATTGGCATCACATTCGCACTCATGTGTTTTAATGTGAAGATCTTTCATCTCTTTCTCGCACATTGCTTAGTACGCTGAATGATCTTCCCTCTCTTTCTAACACATTGCTTAGTGCGCTGAATTGTCTTGCGTCTCATTTATTATGGTTGATTGCTTGCACAGTGGGGCAAATTACCTCTTTTCGTAACACTGCCCTCCACCTAAATCTGTCCGTCCCGAACAGATGTTAATCCCCTCTCTCTCTATATACGGTACCAACCTTAACAATTAACTTTATTAATTCACTTTAATAAACAACTTTACTAATAACAAATTCTAACATCTGCTGCATGTCTCCAATTTAAATTGACATTGATCACACGAGATGCACTCGACCACTTTCCAAGTACTACTGAATTTCAGTACCTCAGTTGCTTATATACTTCATGCAGCAGTTGGACACGTTTCAACAAGCTTCGTCTTGTTTCGAGAACCTTCTACTCGTTTCGTGAATGACGCATGCTATTGCACCCAGAAAAAAATTCGCTTAGATACCATTAAAATTGGTCAATGGGACAATAATTGATTTAATAGTATACAAAAAATAAATGTTTTCATATAAACTCAATGGCAACGTCATGGTATGGTATTTTCTAGTATTTAATGGTATTTTCCGATTAAAATAATAAATTATCCTATTGACTTTTTTAATAGTAAAAAACTATTATTTATATAGTATTTTTTATTGGTTGTGGTATCTCATTCGCACTCATGTGTTTTAATGTGCAGATCTTCCATCTCTTTCTCGCACATTGCTCATTACGCTGAATGATTTTTTGTCTCTTTCTAACACATTGCTTTGTGCGCTGAATTATCTTGCATCTCATTTATTATTGTTGAATGCTTGCACAGTGGGGCAAATTACCTCTTTTCGTAACAATATACATATATAATTAATTCAACAATTTTTGAGAAGATTTAAAATAATAAATATATGTATATAAAATATATTTAATGTACAATATATTCTATATACATATATATTTATATAAAAAAAAAATAAAAAATTTATGAAATAAAAAAAGAAAATTATATGAAATATTTTTTTTTTTAATTTTGCTCATTAAGGGGGGATTGAGTCCGCCGCATTGAGTCCCTCCGCATATAAGACGACGATCTTAGCCATTGTTCTAAGGACATAATACACTAAAATTACACTAAATAACGGTGTTTCAAATAAGTTAAACACTTACAAACAACATTTAATTTCAATGTTATTACATACATAAACAACTATACATTACATGACACTAAGTTTAGATAAACTAATACCACACTAAATAGTAATAGTTTAAATAATGTACCATACAACAGCGCTGGATACTCAGAAGACGCATAGATAATCGTTGGGGTATTGGGACATTAATGAGGACAAGTGGAAGGAGCTCTGGGTGTTATCAACAAGAAGAAGACGTGAAGCAGATGTTCAGCAGATTCAAATAAAGTAGAGAAAAACGAAGAAATGAAGCAGAGTGGCAGTATATTTGAAGACGTAGAAGGATGCAGTAGGAGCAAACTTGTTGTTATACTAAGCACAAGTAGACTGCAGTGATTGAATTTTAATCATAAAAATACAACGGCCAGGAACAAGATGCAGAAAACAATATTCAACATTGATCTTGAAAATATATATATAAAATGTCAAATTATTATGTCTTCCATCGCACATAGAGAAGAAGCGATGCAGTAACGATTTTCTTATATAAGCTAGATAAAGTGAAATGAGCACCAAGATGTTTTCAAAATGTTTGACAAGATCGCAGAAAAGAACACTCATCTCGAACGAATCGTCAACCAAGTCAACGGGACCAAAACTCTCTTGACCGACTAAGAGTCCAGCGTATCAACATGACGATGTCTACTGGAGATAACACCATTAGCAAATTCCACAAGCGATACCCAACAGATAAGCACACTATATACAACGAAACATTGAAGATGAACAAGGCAAATCCGACCCAACACACAGAAGAGCAAGAATAGAAATCTGGTCCAACAGTAGGGAAAACAAATGTCACTCATGTAATTATTTACACCTCTCTAACCCTAATATAAAATCAATATATTCATTTTAAAATACCGACAAACACACACATGCAAAACAAGTATAAGTAAAATAATTAGAACAAGTTTGTCTATATACACAAATATACATATATATATATATATATATATATATATATATATATATATATATAGATATATATATATATATATATATATAAAATAACATATTATATTTTTATCACCATGTTAAAATAAACATATTATTTTATTATATTATTAATCTTAATATTAACTCTAAGAAAACATCATTTCTATATTTTCAACAATATATTTAAGACATTTTGTTAAAAATTATCTTTAATCCTAATATTAATAATATGTTTTTTTCCATAAGGGGGGAGGAATGTTGGTAATTAGCGCATACATTTTTCTTTTCTTTATGGTTCTTCACTATTCATTCAGTTTTGGATGTTTCTGTACATATGTTGAGCGCATCATGTTTTATGTTGTACAGCAACATGTTCATAGCATTGTCCCAACGCTTCACGTTGGCCACTATGATAATATTTTGGCAAGCGCTAAAGCTTTGCTTAGACCACACCTCTTTCAGGTTAGCTTGCTTCTGTTAACTGTGCAAGCTAACCTCTCAACAATATATTTAAGACATTTTGTAAAAAATTATCATTAATCCTAATATTAATAATAATTTTTTTCCATAAGGGGGGAGGAATGTTGTGAATTAGCGCATACATTTTTCTTTTCTTTATGGTTCTTCACTATTCATTCAGTTTTGGATGTTTCTGTACATATGTTGAGCGCATCATGTTTTATGTTGTACAGCAACATGTTCATAGCATTGTCCCAACGCTTCACGTTGGCAACTATGATAATAATTTGGCAAAGCGCTAAAGCTTTACTTAGACCACACCTCGTTCAAGAGGCTTGCAATACAATTTTCCATTGCATAATTTTGGGTCTATGTTAAAATAAGCAAAGCAGCGATTGCCAACAATACTGATATTTCGCAATTGGTGTCAGCCAAAAACTGCAAGTCGGACTTTCTTTAAAAGTCACGTACACCATTGAGTGAAAGTGCAAACTCACTAGAATAAAGTGAGAATAGAATTTAAGAAAAGCTTGCAACGAAGTTATTGTTAATAACTTTCGTTGCAATTTAAAAGATTCTAGTTTAGTGAGCCTCAAGTGGAGGTAGCAAATTTAATAAAAGTGTTGAAACAATAAAAAGTGTTAAAACAATAAAAAGTGTTTTTTTAATTAAATAAATATAAAATAAATTCAACACTAAAATTACAACACCTCTTCAAATTATTATTCATTAAAAATCACACACTGCTACAAAAAATTGATAAAATAAGGGAAGATCACCAAATGCTGCAATCCACAAAACACACAAAAGTTCACAGATCAATAGCTTATTAATAAATAAATCTAAAAAAAATTGTCACGACTACTCAGTTCCAAACAACTACACACTACTGAGCGTCCGGTTTGTGTCTTCACTAAATTTTCAAAAAATTGTGAAAACCGTTATTTACATTATTTACAATCACCAAAAAACGCAATCACACAAAATTGTTTACTGGGTTCACCCAATCTTACTGTTCACTGGTTTAGTACAGACAGCTACTTGAAACTGCCAATCTGAACTAACAAAAAACCGAGTTGCAGTCAAACTGCACCGATTTATTCAGGTATTGACACAAGGGTCAAAGAAATGTACTTTATAATTGTTTATTACCAGAAATACCAAAGTTGTACTGCCATACTGCGATCCACTGAAGCTTATCCTTTGCTTGTTGATTCGAAATTTTCTCTCGTTCATCATTATTTTTTAAAAATACTAGCTCGACCCGTACACGACTCGTGCAAATATTTTGTGAATGCAAGGATATGGAGCAATTTTATTAATATAAAGAACATTTTTATTATTTATATCAGGGACCCGTGCTTCGCTGTGGACTTTTTTTTATTGGTTTTATAAATGTAGTAACCAAAACCAAACTAATTCTCCGCTAAAACAACTTTTCTCAGTCAGTGCTTCCCGGACAATTCTTTCCCGTAGATTTCATCCCTGTAGAGTTTTTCCCAGTTAAAGTTTTAGTGTGGTTAGTTTTAGTCTGGTGAGATTCGGTGTGGTGAGTTTTTAATGTGTTGAGTTTTAGTGTGGTGAATTTTGGTGTGGTGAGTTTCAATGTGGTGAGTTTTAATGTGGTGAGTTTTAGTGTGGTGAATTTGAGTGTGGTGTGTTTTTTATTGTGTTGAGTTTTAGTGTGGTGAATTTGAGTGTGGTAAATTTTCGTGTGGTGAGTATTAGTGTGCTGAACTTAAGTGTGGTGAATTTGAGTGTGGTGAATTTTAGTGTGGTTCATTTTGTTTTATATCCTTTTTATTTATCTGTTGTTTTTGAGTTATTGCTTAAGTTTTGCGCTTTTACTTTTGTGTTTGTTTTTTTTTTTTTTAAATTTTTGTATTTTTATACCCTACACCTATGAGGTACAGGGTATATTAACTTTGTGCATATATTGTAACGCCCCTTAGGAGGCGTGTCCGGTATGGAAAAGTATATATATTCTTGATCAGCATCACTACCCGAGTCCGTTTAGCCATGTCCGTCTGTCTGTCTGTCCGTCTTGCTGTCTTGCTGTCTTTCTGTCCGAATACAGAATAACTTGAGAAATACTGATCAGAATGCGATGAAATTTCGTCTCAATATATTTTAGCCAAAAGTAGGAACTGAGTTTGAAAATGAGCGAAATCGGTCAACGGACACGCCCACCTCCCATACAAGTCACTTTTATATAACTCTTTCGAAACTAATAACTCGAAAAGTATTCAAGTTATAGTTATAAAATTTAAAAGGTATTGTTAGAATTCACCTAAAAATATGTGGTCCAAAAATGGGAGTGATCCGCCCACTTTTTTTTTTCATTATTTCCCGGGTTTTCATAGTGGAAATTTGATCCGAAAATTATTAAAATCTATGAAATATTAGCCTTTCAAAATTTTAAATATAGGCGTGGTCCGCCCAATTATATGTTTTTGTTTTTTTTTATTAGTTTCTTATACTTTTATATACATTTTTTAATTTATGGGGATATAAGACGTAAATTTCTGATATGTGAATAATATTCTGAGGGTGGGGAGGTTCTGCATACTTAATTAAAATCTTTAAAATTAAGGTATGCAATTAAATATCCCACATTAATATCCCCACCAAAGGTGTAGGGTATTCCATAGTCGGGCCCGACCGACTATAAAAATCCATCCCATGTGACCGCACTTACCCATGTGACCTAACTTTCCCAACTCGTTTTTTTTGTATTTGAGTTTTTTGTTTCATCTTCTTAGCTTGTGTATATACCGAGTTATGTCGTTTTAAAAGTTTTGGTTGTATGTGAAGTGCCTCGCCCTTTTGACCAATCCCGCCCATATAATGCCTATGACACATCCAGACTCCATAGTATCATGGTGCGAAATTTCAGTTAAATTGGTTCAGCGGTTTAGAACAAACAGACAGACATACAGACTGACAGACGGACCATGAGTTTTATATATATAGATAATAGTACAATATGATGATTATTTACACATATTATATTTTACATACATACAATTAAAAACATATATAAATATATATAAAAATAAAAAAGAAATATGTATATAATATATATTTATGTCGCCATATATTGTATTGTTTTATTCGTCATGTACAATATATTTATTTAATAATTATAAACATTTAACTCTTTATAATATTGATTAAAAAAATAATAATAATAATGGAAAACTCTATTCACAAATAAAATGTAAAATATAATATACATTTGAAAACAATTTTACTTTGTAAATATATAATAATAATTATATAAACTTTAACCTTTATATAAACTTAACTTTTAATAATAATAATAAAAAAACAACTTTTATTCATAAATAAAATGTTAATATATATAATATTTTAAAACAATTTTACATTTGGAACAACATATAAAAATAAACCTATAAATATATCTCTATATATATATATATTTAGATATATATATAAATATATATATATATATATATATATATATATATATATGTAGGGAATATAGTAATTACTATCACATATGCTTTTACTTATGTTCAACTTCTATGTTTACTATTTATGATATTTGTTAACTATACTTGTTATTTAAACCAATGTACGTTTTGATTTTAAAAGATAATTGTTTTTTCAGATTACAAATTTTGTTGAAAATTACGGCATTCGAAAAATACTTTTAAATAAAGAAGATCGTTTTTCATAATTCTGTGTATTAAAATATTGCAATTGGGGGCTCAACCGAAGCACGATGGAAAGGCGCTTAGAACTAAAAGATGTGGACTGAATGACGATTAACCAGTTAAGGCGTGAACTGGAACGGCGCAATGAGAGCATAACTGGGTCAAGAATGGCGTTAAAATTGAAACTGTTGACGTTAGTTCAACAAGACAATGGCGAGGATGAAAACTATCAGGAAAATGGTGTGGAAGATGATTTGGAATATGAAGATGCTGAAGCAGAATGCGTTGTGCAATCGACGGCAAGGAGAACTCACACAGGAACGAATTGTATAGAGTATAATGAACCGCAACGCGAAGACGAGCCGCTAAGCACTATCAGAGGACTGTCGTTTAAGGATGTAGAGGAATCCCTAAATACGTTCAGCGGAGACGGCAAACTTCCTATTGAGGTTTGGTTGAGGCGACTCGAAGAGTTGATTACCGTTACACGTTGGTCAGATGCTGAGCTGCTGGTATACACCAAGAAAATGCTACGAGGTGCTGCTAAAACGTATGTAAATATGCAAATTGGTATCAACTGTTATCAAGATTTAAAGCGAACAATGATACAAGAGTTTAAAGTTCAAGTAAATAGCAAGAACGTCCACGATGAATTGCGTCAAAGGAAGAAGAAAACTGATGAATCATGGCGGGAGTATATGTATGCGATGCAGGAATTGGCGGCACAAATCGATCTGGAAGTTGACGCTACAATATCTTATATTGTAGACGGTATTGAAGACAGAAGTCAAGAGAAACTTATTCTTCATGGAGCAGAGTCATTCGACGAATTAAAAAGGAAGTTCATTGAATACGAGCGCATACGCAAGCCTTCGACATCAAACATGAGTCAAAGTAAGTACACCGCCAGTTTTATAAAATGCTTCTCCTGTGGTGCGGTTGGTCATGAAGCTAAGAATTGTCCAAAAGCAGATATTGGACCTAAATGTAATCAATTCGGTCACATATCAAGGTCTTGTCCGTCAATTGTTAAAATAAATGTTAATTTTGATACCAATATTGCTCATACTTATGCAGTCATCGACGGCCTTGTCATCAAAGCTCTGATTGATACAGGTAGCGCATATTCATTAATAAGATCTGACGTATACGAACAATTAGGAGAACCGTCTTTGAACCCAACAACAAAGATATTCCAAGGTTAAGGTTGTAGAATTTCGAATCCGCGAGGAGTATTTTATCAGAAAATTAAGATTCGTGAAGAAGAATACAATACCACATTATATGTAATGAATTTTAAAGATATCAACGAGAAGGTTATTTTGGGGCTGGATTTTATGTCCGAATGCGAGGTCTTTATAACAGCAGAAGGCATTAAAATAAAGAAACTAAATTCAAAACCGAATATTGAGAAAGAAGATAGCATTCTCATAGATCAACATTCTAATGAAAATTTATATAAAGATGTAGTAACGAATTTTAAAAAAATTAATATTGTGGAAGATGAAATAGACATCGAGGCTAAATTCGTAAATGAGATACAAACTCTCATAGATTCATATTCATCAAATAAACTCAAAGATTCTCCAATTAATACCTGCATTGTACTGACTGACTTAACTCCTGTATATCAAAAACCAAGAAAACTTGCCCCTTTAGAACAAAATGTGGTTAAAGAGCAAATAGAAGAATGGCTGCGAGATGGTATTATATCGCCCTGTCAATCGGAATTTAGTAGTCCTGTTGTTGTTGTCCGCAAGAAGGATGGTCGCTACCGATTATGTGTAGACTATAGAAAATTAAATAAAGTAGTCATAAAAGATCGATTCCCTATGCAGCGTATAGATGACCAATTGGAAAAATTATCAGGGGCTAAGGTTTATTCGACGTTGGATCTCAAAAATGGATTTTTTCACGTATCAGTTGACGAAGAAAGCAAGAAGTTTACTGCATTTTCATGTTCACAAGGTGAATTTCTTTTCAATTATACCCCATTTGGATTATGCACTTCACCGGCAAGTTTTAATAATAATAATAATAATCGAGTTTTAGCTAATACAGCTAGCTTGCACTTTCAAAGCATAAATGCTTGAAAAAATTTACCCACTAATAGTAGTTGGGCTCGTAACAAACTCATGCAGTTGTTAAAATATCTACAATATTATTTTTGTTATTAAAGCTTCAATCTACATTTGAGTTGACTTTTTGACAGATTAACATTATAATGTCTGCAATTATTAACTATATTACACATACGGTTAAAAGGTGATGATACAACATAATTTGTTCTACTAAATGGAAGATAGAATAATGTATGTATTACCATTTCTACTACTTCTACGATTTTGGTTAAAAGTTATATATCGTAGAAGCTCTGGTGAATCCAATTTACCAGTAATGAGTTGATGTATATAGATTACATCAGCATTTTTTCTGCGATCTTCAAGTGATTTCAAGTTTAATAGCTTCAGCCGATCCTCGTATGGTGGAAGATTGTAATTATCAACCCAATTTAAACCATTGAGAGCGAATCGTACAAAGTTTTTTTGTATACGTTCGATACGATCAGTGTGCACTTTATAAAAAGGAGACCATACTTGACTTGCATATTCTAGATGACAACGTACTAGAGTATTATATAGAGTTAATGTAGTCAAAGGACTATTAAATTCTTTAGCCCAGCGCTTGATAAAACCAAGCAATGAAGAGGCTTTTTTACATATATGTTCAATATGAAGTTTGAACAATAAAGTGGGATCAACAAACAGACCTAGATCCTTTACTATATGTACTCGACTAACATTTTCCTCTTTTAACATATAGTTGTACTCTATATTGTTTCTCTTTCGAGAAAATATCATAGACTGACACTTATCTGGATTAAGTACCAAATGGTTCTTAAAACACCAAATCTCAAAAAAATTTAAATCTGTCTGCAGTAATTTAGCGTCCTTCTCATCCTTGATAGCCTTATATATTTTCATGTCATCGGCATAAATTAATAGATTGGAGTACTTTATATTGTATATGACATCATTAATCGCCAATATAAATAAAAGAGGTCCAAGATGGCTACCCTGAGGTACCCCGGATGTTGCAATAGAAGGTGAAGATAAAACTTTTCTGAAACGTATTTGATATGACCGATCAGATAAATAAGATTGTATCCATTTCACAAAGAATTCTGGAAAACCAAGTATCTTTAATTTGAACAAAAATAAATTGTGAGGAAGTTTGTCGAAAGCTTTACTGAAGTCAGTATATATGCAATCAACTTGATTTCCTGACTCGATTTCGTCAGTTGTGAATGAGGTGAAATCCAGTAGGTTTGATACCGTGGATCTACCGGTAACAAATCCATGCTGACGTGTTGTAATTACATGTTTACAATGAATTTTTACATGATCATACACAATGCGTTCAAACAATTTCGGGATAGATGAGAGTTTAGCAATTGGTCTATAATTGGTAACATCGTTTTCTTAGGGTCTGATAATATTTTAAGCTTCATTTTTTCAACATAATCAGAATAAAGTGAAGCTGATATACTTTTAAATTCCAGAAACATGATAGTGTATGTTTCTAGGTCATTGACTATTGACATATCTATTCCATGCTCTATTCCTAGAATTACGTAAATTCTTTAATTCTTTGGTGTACCATGGATACGATGATTGCTTAGAAAATTTCAGACTGTAAGGTACCGATAGTGCAATACAAGAAAATAGTTCGAAGTAAAAGAAATTTATGGAACAATCGAGTTGATTATTGTCAATATAGTTTGATAAAAAATCACGTTTTGCAAATAACAATTCATTTATTTTAGCATAATCTGCTTTAGAAAAATTAAATTCATATACTTTATCTGAAGAGCGAGAATTAATTATATTATCTCTATCAGATTGGTAATAAATTGTTAAAGGTGGATGATAATTATCAATGCCTGTTAGAGCATGAATGGACCGTTTAACAACCGAATTATTACTGTCAGTAGTAAAAACCAGGTCAAGTTGTCTATCTAGACAGTTAGTAATACAACTTACTTGTTGTAAGTCAGAAGAGATAGTGTCTACAAAAATTTGTTCTTGTCGGGTTTTAGAGTTAGATGCACAATAATATGTATCATCGTCAGATCTATCTATTTTAAATCAGGTAGATTAAAATCTCCAATCATTAAAATATCGTCAGAACTATTAAGTAAATCTAGTACAAAATCAACTGACTTCGATAAAGTCTCAAAGGCTTCAACATTACTTTTAGGAGGAATATATGCATTTAAGATATATACACAGGAATTGTGTAATACAATCTTTACACAAATAAGCTCTAATGTAAAAGCAACAGGTATTTCTACTAAGGAACTTATAAAAGTATTCTTGACTGCAATTAAAACACCACCACCGACTGGAGAATTTTCACACTCAAACCGATCTTTTCTAAAGATATTGAAACTATTATCAAATATTTCAATACTTAAATAGCTATTATTTAACCAAGTCTCAGTTAATGCTATGAGATCATATTCAAAAGTTTGAGTAGATAAAAAAATATCTCGAGTCTTTGAGCGCAACCCCTTACGTTTTGATAGTAAAGGGTGATTCGCTCTAGTTTTTTGAATTTTGGTGTGCAGTTGGTTTGTTGACTTTTTTTTGTTTGAATTCGGAAACAAAAATATTGTCTGCCCAAAGATTTGAGAGAATAACATCCGCAGCATATTCTGTAGCGATTGATACAGTGAATGATGCATAAGATGGCCTGTTACCAATTTTCTTACATGGAATGTAGGTGTCAGCAGGTACTAGATTATTTGTTTTTAAAAAGCTGATTATATTGTCAGTAGTCGTGTCAGGCATTAATCTAGAAATAAAAATTCTTTTTAATTTAGGTATTGCCTTCAATCCATAATTTTCATTATTAATATTGATAATATTATTAGTGATTACTGCTACTAGTAAAGGCGCTGCATTAGGTGGTTGAGGGGGATAGAAGTTTTATGTGAAATGCGCTTTGCCCGAGGAGGGTTTAGTGAGTTATTACTATTAACTCGTTTGCGCTCTTTGACCACTTTTTTGGGTGGAGGAACAATATCAGATGAGGCAGAATCGTCGATAATTGCTGTATGATTATCAATACAATCCGCCAAATGCTCAGTATCACTTGCATGTGCCAATGAATTAAATTCATTTAATGAATTTAAAATTTCTATATAATTGATGTTTAAAGTATTTAGCCTATCTCCAAAGTTTTTAATTTTAACAAAAAAAACTGATGGAGAGAGAGGTCTGCAAGTAGGACAATACCATTGCAAACCTGAGTGCACTGAACTTAAAAATTCTGTACACGCCATAGAAATATTGGCACATGGAGCATGATAAAGCTGTCCGCAGGGACCGGAACAAGAAAACATAGAATTTAATATGTTTTGACTCTTGCACTTATCCCTCAAAGAACAGGCAGCAAAATTTTCTACTGATAAGAATTCCATTTATTATAACTTTTGAAAATAACAAAAGTACAAAATTAAAAAAATTTATAAATTTTAAAAATTTAGTGCCGAATAAAAAAATTGGATCACTCAAGGGTTAAATGCTTACAGCTGTTACAAATTAAAATACGCACTAACAACACAATAGAAAAACAACGTAAACAAATATCGCACAAAGAAGAATAGAAAATCACAGATAACAATGACAATGTATGCCGCAGTAATATTACACAGAAATAGACAAATATATTACTTAAATTGATTTAAATATAAATGTATTATAACAAATATTTAATATTTTATAAAAACAACGACACTTAACGACAAGAAACAGAACTTTGACGAAAACTCACTATAAGTATATTAAATATTCAATAAATACACTATTTAAATCACAGAAATCACTACATGCACTTGTAACAACGACCTGCACTGACAAAGAGACAAAGTCAACTGATGAAAGATTTATTAATGCGATATTTGAAGATTTAATTAGAGATGGTACTGTCATTACATATGTCGATGATTTGATAATACCCGGTACCAGCTTTGATAATGCGTTGAACCGCCTGAAGATTGTTTTACATAGGGCTTCTGAATATGGGCTGCAAATTTCCTGGAAAAAATGCCAATTTTTGAAAACTAAAGTGGAGTATTTAGGTTTTGTAGTTGAAGATTCAAAAATCTATCCCTCTCCCGAAAAAACAAAAGCGGTTCTCAAGTTTTCGATACCGAGCAACACAAAACAATTACCAAGTTTTTTGGGTCTAACAGGATATTTTAGAAATTTGTAAGGAATTATGCTTCCACCGTCTCACCATTAACCAAACTTTTAAGAAAAGATGCTATATTTTCATTTGATGACGAACAAATTAAAGTATTTGAATTTTTGAAGAAAGCTATTACTTCAGAATCCGTATTAAAAATATATAACCCTGATGCAATTACGGAGATACATTGTGACGCTAGTAAAAACGGCCTTGGAGCCATCCTTTTCCAAAAGGAATACAATGAAGCAGATATGTTTCCAATCTATTTCTGGAGTAAAACGTCGACTGACGCCGAAAAAAACTATCATTCCTACGAATTGGAGGTCTTAGTGATAGTTTCAGCTCTTAAAAAATTATCTTAAAAAATTATCTTTTAGGATTGAAATTCAAAATTGTAACTGATTGTGCAGCATTTCACAGAACAGTAAACAAACCTGATATTCCTCCTAGGGTTAAACGGTGGACTTTATATTTAGAAGAATTTGATTATGCCATCGAACATAGGAGTGGTGAAAAACTTAAATACGTCGATTGTCTCAGTAGATACCCAGTTATGATTATTCACGAAACAATGACAGCCTTAATTATGCAGGAGCAAGAACACGATGATCACTTAAAAGCGCTAAAGGAAATACTTGCTAACCGGCAAGAATTTGAAGGTTATTTTCTATCGAACAATGTTATTTATAAACAAGTAAATGGACGAAATTTGATAGCTTGTCCAAACTCTTTACAAAAAGATGTTATAAGAAAATTTCATGAAAAAGGACATTTTGGAATACAAAAATTATATGAACTAATTTTAAGGGAATATTATATACAACATTTAAAAGAGAAAGTCGAAATATGCGTTAATAGCTGCGAGCAGTGTTTGATGATGAATCGAAAATTTGGTAAAATGGAAGGAAAATTAAATCCAATTGATAAGGGCGATAAACCCTTGGAAACTTTCCACATTGACCATATTGGACCGATGACGGAAACATCAAAAAACTATAAACATATATTCGTTATTATAGATTCATTTTCTAAATTTACATGGCTTTTTCCGACGAAAACCCTTGGTGTTGACGAAGTCATAAAGAAGCTGGAGCTGGTTGCAGATATTTTTGGATATCCTTCAAGGGTTATATCTGATGAAGGTGGAGCATTCATGGCAAATGATTTTGAAAACTTTTGCAAAAAAAATCAAATTAATCATATAAGTATAACAACCGGAGTACCTAGGGGTAATGGGCAAGTAGAAAGAGCAAATCAAGTTATTTTAAGTGTTCTGTCAAAACTTTGTATAGAGGAGCCTTCAAAATGGTTTAAATATGTAACAAGAGTCCAACGCTGTATTAATTCTACAATCCACAAATCTATTTGTTCAACTCCACATGAAGTGTTTGAGACTACCTGATGATCAAAGGATTATTGAAACTCTTCAAAATGAAATGTTAACCAGTTTTGATAATGGACGCGAAACACTTCGACAATCGGTACGAGCAAGTATTGAAAAAGCCCATTGCGAACAAAAAGCTCATTATGATCGCAGAACCCGTGAAGCTAGATTCTATAAACTTGGAGAAGTTGTCGCTATTAAACGTTCTCAATTTGGATCGTATATGAAACTCAAGTCTAAGTTTATTGGGCCATATGTTATCGTGAAGGTGAAACCTAATAATCGGTATGATGTGGAAAAAGTAGGTCCAGTTGATGGACCAAACAAAACCTCAACTTCAGCAGACAACATGAAACCATGGAAGATATCGGGGGCCGATAAATAATCAGGAATGGACGAATGTAGGGAATATAGTAATTACTATCACATATTCTTTTACTCATGTTCAACTTCTATGTTTACTGTTTATGATACTTGTTATTTAAACCAATGTTCGTTTTGATTTTAAATGATAATTGTTTTTTCAGATTTCAAATTTTGTTGAAAATTACGGCATTCGAAAAATACTTTTAAATAAAGAAGATCGTTTTTCATAATTCTGTGTATTAAAATATTACATATATATATATATATATATATATATATATATATATATATATATATATATATATATATATATATATATATATATATATAATAAATATAATAAAGTGAATTGTTTTTAAAAATATTGCAAAATATAAAATTTTTGCAACGATTCCTGGCACGACGAGTGATACCTCGGCACCGGCCAGAGCAGGGACACAGCACAATAACAATACTAAAAAAAAAAAAAATACTAAAATGAGTAGCACTAAGTGGGTGAATTCGTTACAAAAGAAAGATTTAGACGCATACACCAACGAGTTTGGTTTAGACTCAAGCGGGACAGTTGATAAGTTAAAACAGAGGAGGAACACAAGCCTGAGCGATTAGAACGATCGTAGAGGAACATCGTAGAGGAACATCCCCGGCGCCGAAACTACCGGAGGCCAATCAGACGTCGACGTGGAATCTGGAACCGCCACCTTTAAGGTGCCCAGCGTCAGAAACCAGCTATGCCGCAGCTACCCATACTTCACCACCGCCGCAGAAATCAACTACGAGCGAGCAAGACAGTGGCACCGTTGGTACCAACAATCCACCAAAACCAGAAGTGACAACGATAACCTAGCAAACCGGATCTTCAGTTGCTGCCAGCAACTCACCACCGCCGAATACATCTAGCGAACGAGCCAGCAAGGCACCGCCACGGATGACATCACCCATTCAACAAGTTGACTGCACTACCGAGACAAGCCCCTCATGCCCACCACCAGGCGTTAAGATGACTTCCGGCAACGTGCGCTTGACAGGTAAGTCTCCCCTCTATTTACCTACCGGACCAGTGCAGAACATGGCACAACCCCACCAGGTTATCACTGAGCAGGTGCTTAAATGGTCCATAAAATACGATGGAGGCAAGGAATCTCTCGATTTTCTAGAGAGGGTAGAGGAACTGGCTGAGGCTTTCAGTGTAGACATAGATCAACTCCCTCGTGCGATGCCCCAGCTGTTAAAAGGAAAAGCCCTTACCTGGTTCCGAAATAACAATCGCCGTTGTACAACTTGGGAAACATTTAAAACTGATTTTATAAACTTTTTTTACCACTACGCTCCTTCAAGACTACGTACTCGCCTTACAGACCATGATGCGCTACGCGGCTTTCACGGCTTAAGAAGAGATTGAGCGAATTTACAGAAATTCACACCCGGATAACCAGTGGTACATCCAACGCCGCGACTTTACCACACTCCCCGATGGCGGAAGAATTCGAGAACATCCGTAGGCAAGAGTCACCACCAAGCCGTAACAATCAACAATACGCACAACTCTTTCCCAGCACCACAACACAACAGCGCAGAGAACCACTGCGTAGCAATGCCTTGCAACCGAGACGATACCAGCACCGTACGGTCGTACAGCTGCCTCCCGCCAACATCAATCCACGAACGGCATGTTATACTTGCGGACAAGATGGACACACCTCGTGGGCATGCAGGAATCCCAGGAGATTATTTTGCTGGGTTAGCGGACTCGAAAGCGTCAGGACCGTCGACTGCTGCCGAAGACGCGCGGGAAACGAAAGCGAGGACCGCCCGAATCGAGGGCAGGCGAGCCCTCCCGACAGCGATTCTCGATATTAGTAAAATACTAACATCACGATGAGAGTAACATCTTTGCCACCCTAGCGTTGGGTGGTGAATTGACTCCCGCCACCATTGACACAGGAGCCACCAGGAGTTTCGTGAGCGGTCATTTCGTTCACCAACTGGAGCCAAGGTGTACCCACAGCCATGTCAACGTAAAAGTTACTCTGGCAGAAAGCTCAGTAAAACGTTTGGATCAAGCAGTAGAGACTACGGTACATTTCGGAAACCATCAATGCCAGTTCATTTTTCTGGTAATGTCAGACGCGACGGAAACGTACTCCTAGGAATAGACTTCCTCATATCCATCGGCGCAACATTAAGATGCGGAGGAGAGACCCTTGTTCTCCATCAACCAAAAGTCAAACACGACGCATGTAGAGTAGCCACGGATATCGTTTAGACGATGGTCTTAATGAGCCAAAGACGATAGAACTTTATGACTATCGTTTCGACGACGATCGTTTTTAAGTTACGTGATTAAAGCCCAGGATGTTTGCTATGGGTCTGTTGTAAATCGTCTAAACGATATCGTCAATCCCGCTATGCAGGCGATTGTCAACGAAGAGATTGACAAACTTCTCACCAAAGGATGCATCGAGCCGTCCCACAGCCCGTACTGCGCACCTATTGTGCTGGTACGGAAGAAGACTGGACCATTGAGATTATGCGTGGACTATAGGCAGCTCAACAGCAGGTCCGTCCCAGACGCATATCCTCTGCCACGAATCACACATTTCCTAGACCGACTTCGAAATGCCAAATATGTGAGTAGCTTGGATCTCAAAGACGGCTACTGGCAAATTCCAATGGCCGCTGAAAGTAGGATGTTCACCGCATTCACAGTTCCAGTGGCGCGTACTGCCGTTTGGTTTACATTCCGTGCTGGCACCGTTCCAGCGCGCGCTCTAAGGAGTCATCGGCCCGGAACTGGAGCCATACGCCTTTGCGTATCTTGATGACATTGTAGTCACCGGGGCTACATTCGACGAACACCTCTGCAAACTTCGGGAAGTATTCAGACGACTTTGAGCAGCAAATCTACGAATTAATCCGGAAAAATGTAAATTTTTCCAAACTGAGATCAAGTATTTAGGGCATGTTGTCAGCAGTGATGGAATCGATACCGACCCTGACAAGGTCCAGCTCAATTGCCAGGGCGCTTATTCTGTAATGAGTGAATTAGGCGCGATCATGTGTGAATGCAACAGCGGAATTGCTCTAATTCAGGAACCCTACGCAACGAATAGTTGTGTTAGAGGGTTACCTGCACATATGCGGGTCTTTCCTGAGCTCAGAGCGAATTCTGCTGTTATTGTAAATGATGTGAATGTTGAATGTATGGTTGTGAGTGTTAGTGAATGGGGTGTGTGTGTTGAGGGTGTTTTTGGAAAAATATTTTTGGTGAGTGTGTATTGTATGGTTGGTCAACGTTGGGAGCCAAACTTAGAGTATTTGAATACGGTGCTACGTCTTGTGGGCAATATTCCGCTTATTCTTGGTATGGATGCGAATGCAACATCTCCCTTATGGTTCAGCAAGATATCTAGACAGTCGTTTAGATATCAAAGTTGTTCAAAGGTGGTGTTGTTGAGTGAATAGTTTTTGTTTAATTCTTTGTATGCTATGAATGAACCTAGTGAGTTTTTTACATTTGATGGGCCTAGAAGTGTGAGGGTTATAGATGTGACTTTTATGTATTGGGTAGCAATTAATGCATTTACCTGTAGTTGGAGTGTTTGTCATGGATGTAGTGCAAGTGATCATAACTTGATTAAAGTTGTGATTACTTGCGAACGTGTAGTGAATGAGTGTGTGAATGTGAAGCGATGGCGTACTAATGGTGTGAATTGGGTATGGTGAGTGTATGCTTGAAGCAGCTTTGAGTGCGCCAATAACTGTGTTTAGAGGTCTGCGTGTAGATGAGCAGATCATCAAACTGAGTGAATATTTTGATAGTGTGAATGATAACCTTCTCGAGATGCCCTCGGGTAAATCGAAGGAAGGTTAAATGGTGGACGGATGATTTGAATGAGAAGCGGAGGTCTGTTCGTGTACTTCGGAAGTCATTCCAAAGAGCTAGGAGGACCAATTCTGTGAATGTGGACCAGCTTAAGATTATTTATAGGCAAGGTTTGAATGAGTATAAAGAGATGCTTGTGAGTGTGAAAGAGAATGAATAGAGAGATTTTGTTAGAGAAAACAAGGATGATCCTTGGGGTAGGGTATAAAAATGTGGATGTGTGTGGTATTCGCGTTGGGGATACCACTTTGTGTGATTGGAGAGACAGTTTAGTCTCTCCAATTAGTTAAGTTCCTTCTTTCCAAGGGCGGTTGATTTACAGTCTTCTTTAGAGGCTGTTGATTCTCTGCCCTTGTTAAGGGCGGAAGAGATAGCGTACAGCATTTCTCTAGTAAAATCGAGAAAGTCTCCCGGTATGGATGGAATGACTGGAGAAATGTTTAAATCCATTAGGAGAGTTATACCTGAATACCTGGGGCTTTGTATGAAAAGTGTGTGAATGAAGGCTACTTTCCATCTGAATGGAAGTGTGCTGGGGACATAGATCTTTTGAAGTCCCCTGAAAGGAACAGGAACAATCCTCGATCCTATCGGGGCATCAGTTTGCTTCCTGTACTTGGAAAAGTATTGGAGAGAATTATGGTGGAACGGTTTCAGGAGCAGAGATCGAAAAAAACACTAACGTACTGTACCTTACTGTACTGTTCTTTGATACGAACACTACGAAAACACAAACCTAACATGAAAAACACCTTCCTTCTTAGCGTTTGTGTTTGCGAACACTAACTAATACGTTACGAATATAACGCAACGAAAACATAACAGTATACAACTTTGCTTAGTTTACTAGGAACACAAACTCTATCTCGAAGTAAGTGTTTGTGTATTTTTAGCGTTATTTTAGTGTTCTTTTTAGTGTTCTTGTAGAGTTTTTAGTGTTTTTTTAGTGTTTTTTTTAGTGTTCTTTTAGTGTTTTTTAGTGGTTTTTTTAAAATTATTAAAAAAAAGGAAGGGTTTCTGTACCAGAGGTTTTGTGACACCTCCACCAAGTGATCGAAGTGGATTAGGCCCCGCCCTTCTTAAAGTGGGCGGAAATCGTTTATTTGAACCAACTTTTTTTTATACCTGAAATCGATAGAAGAGGTCGAGAAATGGATGTAGCCACTCCAAGTGGGCGGAAATCGTCTTTTTGTGTCGTTCGTCGTTGTAAAGTTTGTGTTCGTCGTGTGTTTTGTTTCAATTGAGTTCTGTGTGTTTTGGTTAGTTTCGCTTAACCTCTGTTTCGTTTCAAGTTACTGCCTGAACAAAATACGGGCGGCGAGCGAAAAATGAGAGGGCGAATATTACAATAAATTTGGCTTTCGGCGACCGACGCTGGAATAGTAAATGTTCTAATATTTTTTATAATTCTAAGAGAATTGAGAATCGTTGCCAACTATTACTAAGATTTTTGATTTATTTCTTATATTTTGTTTGCGAAATTTTTTAATTTCACACTTAATATTATTATATATTCTATTTGTATTTCTAATATATTTTCTAAATTTCAAATATTAAAAAAAGTCAATCAGCCCAAGCAAGTTTCTTGATGAACGGAAGGTCGTCGGATTGTTTTTCTTCCAACGGAAAATAAAAGTTAATCAAGTTTTCCGATGAACTGGAAACATTTATAAAACAACGCATCATTTTTTTATTATGCAACTATTTGGACATTTATCTGCAATCAATTACTAAAATATAAAATTTAATGTTTTCACATAAATCGAATTCCGCGATAAAAAAAAGTTGGTACAAAAAGGCGATTTCCACCCACTCCACGTGTGCGTCGCCAGCCACCCAGAGGGGTTGGCCATTCCCACCATTCATTTCTCGACCTCCTCTATCGAATTCCACGATAAAAAAAAGTTGGTACAAAAAGGCGGTTTCCGACCACTTGGAGTGGGCGTGGCCTACCCCTCTGGGTGGCTAAATTAATTTCTCGACCTCCTATATCGATTTCAGGTATAAAAAAAGTTGGTACAAAAAAACGATTTCGGCCCACTTTAAAAGGGCGGGACCTAATCCACTTCGATTACTTGGTGGAGGCGCCACAAAACCTCTAGTACAGAAACCCATTTTTTAAAATAAAACAAAAATAAACTCTAAAAAGAAACACTAAAAAAACTCTAAAAAACACTAAAAAAAAAAACAAAAAAAACTCTAAAAGAACCCTAAAAAGAACACTAAAATAACGCTAAAAACAACACTAATGAACCTCGTGTATACTGTTTTCGGTTTGTGTTCTATGAAAAAACACTATAAATTTAAAAGGATTATGTGTACGCATCGGAATTCGTTATCGTTGTGTTCTATTCTTTCTGTTAGTGTTCGTTTTGTAGCGTTAGAGTTTGTGTTCACAAACACAAACGCTACCCTACAAGATAGTGTTTGTGTTCTCTTGACGTACGGTACGTGTAGCGTACAGTTTTTTTTTCAATCTCTGTTCAGGAGGATATGACTGAACAATTATCAGATAGGCTATTTGGATTTAGGAATAGATGTAGTGTTGAGAGTGCTTGGATGAAAGTTAAAAACTGTGTGAGTGAAATGCATGAGAAGTATGTTTTGGGTTTGTTTATTGATTTTAAGGGTGCTTTTGATTATCTTAGCTGGTCATGTGTGATTAGGAAACTGCATGCGGTTGGCGCCATGACCATAGTGAGTAATTGGGGTGAGAGTGTGGGTGGAAGTGTGGCAATGGAGAAGACAGTGTCAATACTACTGAAAGGTAGATTGGCGAATAGTCGTCCACCATATGTGTGTGTAAATGGAGTTAGCCTCAAATATGCGACCCATGTCAAATATTTGGGGCTTACTGTAAGGGAGCGTTTGAGCTTTATACCTCATTTCGCTAGAATGAAAGAGAAGCTGTCGTGTGTTGTGGGTCAGTAACGTCGTGTGCTTAGGAATGATTGGGGCGTGCTGTTCGCAACATATACAATGGATTATTTGTTGCCTGTGTAACCTTTGGTTCATCGGTATAGTGTGATACGGGTATGACTGCTTTAGGACGTCAAATCATTTTGTCTGTGCAGCGTGTGTGTTAGTTGGCCTGTATGCCAGTGTGTCATCTCTACAGGTTTTGCTGGGAGTTCCCCCTCATGATCTGGAAGTGATGCTTCGTAGTATTGCTTTTAGAATTAGGAGGGGCTTTCCGTTGCTACAGAATGATTGGGTTTATGGTATGAATGTTATGAATATGTGTGTTAAGGCTCGTAGGGATTTTTTGAATGAATGTGGCAAAGGAGGTGGGCTGATTGTTATAAGGGTAGGACGACATACAGGTTCATTGAGAATTTCCAGTTTGTAGATAACCGGCCAGACTTTGGTCTTTGTCTTGGGTTCTTGCTGACTGGACAAGATTCCCTCAATGGATATCTTTTTCGTCGTACCCTGAGTGAATCTGAAATGTGTACATGTGGTGGTGTGGAGGCCGCTTTTCATGTGTTGTGTGATTGTCCATTGTATGATGATTTGCGTGTTGTTTTGAATGAATCTGCTGTAAATGGTGTTATTGATTTTATAAGTATGCTCTCTTCTACAGAGAAAGTTTCCAAACTCAATCGGTTTTCTTCCGACGTTTTCGCCAGGCGTCGTGGTGGTTGAGCTGTTCTACTAGATGTGTGTGTGAATGTTGTGTGAGCTGTTGTGTGTCACCAGTTCCGAACTTTTATGGAAGTTCTACTGGTGTCCATATACACAATTTTAAATTGGTACCTCTGGGAATAGTATGTTGATTTAGATCGCTGGAGGATCAGTGATGTAATTTACAACCAGGTATTCTCAGGGGGGTGCTGACCACACATTGTTTCGGTCCGGTGTTGAGAGCACCGTGAGGTCAGGCCAACGCGGCGGTACTCACGTTAATCGACCTCTAAATTTCCTTGTCCCTATGTTCAACAGAACTTTTGAAATTCGTATGATTTGTTTTTTTCTTTTGAACTCTAGTCTAGTGCTAATAGCATCGTGAGATTGCGTCTACATGTCGGGCGCTCACGTAAATATAAAGCATTCATGTCCATATACTCAAATATAAAAATGCTCATAAATCCGTATATATATAATTCCTTTAATTATTTCACATATTTTTTATAATGCTGTACATGTCAAAATACAAAATATATACAGGATTTCTGTACGTAGTGAAATTAGTTTGATGTTAGTGAAGAATGCGGTTGAAAAAATATTCATGCGAAATAAAATATTGGTGTACCGTGTTGTGAATTAGCGAATACATTTTTCTTTTCTTTATGGTTCTTCACTATTCATTCAGTTTTGGATGTTTTTGTACATATGTTGGGCGCATCATGTTTTTATATTATGTTGTACTCATGTTGTACAGCAACATGTTCATAGCATTGTCCCAACGCTTCACGTTGGCAACAATGATAATAATTTGGCAAAGCGCTAAAGCTTTACCACACCTCTTTCAGGTTAGCTTGCACAGTTAACAGAAGCTGGCAATAATTTGGCAAAGCGCTAAAGCTTTACTTAGACCACACCGCGTTCAAGAGGCTTGCAATACAATTTTCCATTGCATAATTTTAAGTCTATGTTAAAATAAGTGAAGCAGCGATTGCCAACAATTCTGATATTTCGCAATTGGTGTCAGCCAAAAACTGCAAGTCGGACTTTCTTCAAAAGTCACGTACACCAAAATTGAAAACTCACTAGAACATAGTGAGAATAGAATTTAAGAAAAGCTTGCAACGAAGGTATTGTTAATACCTTTCGTTGCATTTTGAAGATTGTAGTTTAACCAACCTCAAGTGGAGGTAGTGCACATAATAAAAATGTTTTTTTCTAAAAATAAAAAGTGTTCATAATAAATAAGTATAATGAAAATTATTCAACCATCTAGAATATACAGCATTTGGCGTAGCCGGTCGTCGGTACCAACCTCTCAAGGACAGAGAGATAGGAAGGAAGGACCCTAAAATAAAATAGTAAGTGTTTGAAAATTTTATTTTTTATTTAAAAGATATAAAAATAGAATAGGATAGTTTTCATTTTTTTATGAGTAGTGTTTTAGAAGTTTAAAAAAAAGAAGAGGGACTATTTTACATCAGAATATAGTTAAACAGAATATAATAAATACAATAAACTCGGTTAATATAAAAAATAGAATTGATAGATTATTAGGGAATGTAAAGATCGATGAATCATTAAATGAAGGATAAGTTGCATCTTTGCAAAATATTTGCTTGTCATATCATGATGGTTTTCATTTGGAAGGGGATGAATTAACATTCACTCCGATATTAAAACATGAAATACCCACACAATGGAATCAGCCACCAATAAATCAGAAACAGTATAAACTTCCTCATATGCATTGAAATGAGATTAATCTTTGAGTACAGGTCTTGGTCATTTCGAATTTAACAGAATGACGTTCGGTTTAACGGGGGCACCTGCCACTTTCAAAGGATAATGAAGCACATACTAACAGGTTTACAGGGTATTGACTGTTTCGTTTATTTAGATGACATAGTGGTTTATGGTAATAATATAGAAGAACACGAGCATAGGCCATGCAAAGTTTTGCAAAAGCTGAGAGAATATAATTTGAAACTAAATACAGAAAATGTCAGTTTTTGCGACGCGATGTTATATATTTAGGACATAAATGTTCTGAGTTAGGTGCCCTACCAGACCCAGCCAAAGTAGAGTGTGTAACAAATATTCCAGTTCCGAAAAATATGTAGGAAGTTCAAGCATTTTTTGGCTTGATTAATTATTACAGAAAATTTATAGGAGGTATGGCGAAACTGTCATTACCAATAAACTGTTTGCTTAAAAAGGACGCTAAGTTCATATGGAATGACAATTGTCAGAATTCGTTTTTAAAACTTAAAGAGGCAATTATGTCACCACCCATACTAGCGTATCCGGATTTTAACGAACCCTTTTTGCTCACGACAGACGCAAGGTGAAGTTGGAAACGATCGTATGTTCACGTTTGCCAGTAGGTCTTTAACGATGCGGAAACACGCTACTCTACTATAGAGAAAGATTTTTTGGCAATTGTATGGGCAACAAAAAATTTTAGGGCATATCTTTTGGGAAGACCATTTAAAATTTATACAGATCATCAGCCCCTAATGGGTATAGCAAACTTAAAAGATCAGACATCACGTCTTGCGCGTTTCCGACACAAATTATCGGAATATGATTTCGAAATTCATTATAAACCGGGAAAAAGTAATTTAAACACGGATGCGCTTAGCCGCATACCGAATAATACTGAAAAAGTAGTTGTAAAACAAACACGTTCGAAAACCATGAAAAGAGACAAGGAAGACGATAAGAAACAATCAGAATGCGATCCTGACGATTTGATAACAAAGGAAAATGACAATATAATAATTCTAGCTGAACCTCGGGACATAGAGACGGCAATTAAAGATTTTCACAATTCACCGTTAGGTGGTCACCAAGGGGGCATAAAAACATTTTTAAGAATTCGGCGACAGTACCGATGGAAGGGTATGCAGAAGCAAATAAAGGATTATGTGAAAAATTGTTCAAAATGCCAGATAAACAAGAGTTCAAGGCTGACCAAGATGCCAATGGTCCTAACTGATACGCCAGTCAGACCCTTTGACAATGTGTACATGGACCTGGTGGGTATTCTGCCTGAAACCATTTCAGGGAATAAATACATGTTAACGTTTCAGGGCGATTTTTCAAAATGTATGTGCTGTGTGGCTATACCCGGAAGCCAACACCCGGAAGACAACACCGTAGCCAAAGCATTCTTCAACGAAATAGTTACACGCCACAATATACCCAAAGTATTGGTAACAGACTATGGATCGAACTTCGTTTCCAAACTATTTTCGGAAACATGTAAATTATTAGGAATGAAAAAATTACATATAACACCCTACCATCCACAGGCTAATGGGTCATTGGAACGAAGTCATCGTCCACTAGCTGAATATTTACGTAGTTTTGCTAAAGAGGATGGGTCAAACTGGGAACAATGGCTAAATTCTGCAATGCATGTTCATAAAAACACGGTACATACGTCGACGGGTCAAAAACCATTCCGTACGTTGTATGGGTTTGACTTCGACATGCCTACGAATTTAAAGCGTAACTGTTCACCTTTATATAACGCAAAAGACTACAATAAGGTACTAAAGTATCAAATACAGCGTTCACACGAGATCGTCAGGCAAAATCAATGTAGGCCCAAGGAGGTGTCGACATAAAGATGGGTCAACATAAAGATTTAACTACTTCAGGTGGTACCCACAATAGTGGTAATCCACCCGCTGCGGCGGCTGAGGCAAGGATTCTGGAGGCCTCAATCCACGCAACGAACCCTGGTACGATGAACCTCTCTGCTCCTGTAGCAGGGGGTTCATCGTGCCCCTCCATCTCCCAAATTTATGAAACAGCTAGGAATCTAGAGGAGGATAACGACAACGCAGCGGTTCCCATACAAGTAGAGGAAAGTGTCGGTTCGGCTATGCCTACGACTAATCCTCCACTGTATGGCTGCTCTACAGTGTTGTTTCCTCTCAATGGAAACATGGGTCGATCGAAGGAAAGTGGTGTCTTACCAGCATCTAATTCTAGAGAGACCGACGCCCAACTGGAAGCTAAACTTCCATTGGAGGCCGGACCCGGATCTCTGAATACAGAGATCAGGTTGTCCGATGCCCAGGTAGGAGAAGGAAGAATAAAGCGAAAGATCGCAAAGAGGCTGAAAAGGCTAAAGGCGACGTTGGAGCTTTCTCTTCCCCAGCTACCACAGCAAAACGCGATAGATCGGTGGAGGTTACTCTGACTGAAGCCGGACCATCCGCTGCTGCTGTTGTGGCTGCCAATGCACCTGAGAAGCGCAATGGCAAGAAGTTTAAAACCTTCACTGCTACTGCGAAACCCCGTAACTCCCAGAACTCGACAGTTTCCAGTGGTATTGCTTCAACAAGCAAGAGCACTGGTGCTTCATGTTCCGGATCGGCTGCGGATGAACTGCCTTCAACATCCACTGGCAGAGGTAGGCTAGCAGTATCATATCGTGATGCTGCTCGCAAAGCTCTTCCGGTTGCGATTATTGGCAAATTGGGGAAAGAGCAAAAGATAAATGATGCAGAAGTAAAACACTGCATCGATCATCTTTGGCGGCTAGTCAGCACCGGCGGTGTCAGTGCAAACGCAAAAGGCTATGAGACGAGTGATGGCATCATGAAGGTGCTATGCTCGTCTCAAGCCAATTTCGATTGGATTGCCACAGCCGTTGCTAAAATCCCCTCCTTGGGCAAATCGCGCTTCGCTGTTTTCAGCGGAGACGAACCCAAACGCAGGCGAACAATATGCTGGATACCTGGTTCTATCAGGAAAACAGCGGAAGTGTTTGCCTGTCTACGTGCTCAGAACCAGGGCATCGAAACGAACGGATGGAAAATCTATAGCCATAAACCAGAGCGAGGTCCGGAGGACAAGGAGGGCTCAACCCTGGTTGTTGGCTTAGACCAGAAGTCGTTAGATGTCATGCTATCTAAGTACGACAACCATCTAAACTTATTCTTTGGACGGATCAAATTCCGAATCAATTCCAAATGAATAGGCATATGATGAGAAACGAGTTAATTATCCTATCCTGTCATGATATTTACTCAGATAAATCTGCAACATTCTAAAGCTGCTACCGCTTTACTAGGTAAGCGGCTCTCCATGTTGCATACATTACCTCACATCACAGCTATTCAAGAACCATGGGTGTATAACAAACGCATCTGTGGTCTTAGTGAACTACGTGGTGAAACTATACTATACGATGAGCAAGCCGCAAGGCCTAGAAGCTGTCTTATAGTATCGAAACACTTTGCTGTCACCAAGTTAACCCAATTCTGTGGGCAAGACCTGGTGGCAGCAAAAGTGAGCTATGAAAGCGATAGTGGATGGAAACATTTGATTGTCGCCTCAGGCTACTTCCCCTATGACTCAATACTGCCTCCTCCGCCAAAGGCAATTGTTGAGCTCATAGAGTACTGTGATCTTAAGGAGACCGGCCTTATTCTTTGCTGTGACGCTAATGCTCAACACACTGTGTGGGGCAGCAGTAAATGCAACGCGCGAGGTACCAGACTCCTTGACTTCATCATGACCTCCAATCTGAACATTCACAACACTGGTAATAAACCCACTTTTGTGACTGCTAGAAGACAGGAAGTGATTGACCTTACTTTGTCTAACTGTAGACTGGGAGAGTCAATCTTTAACTGGAAGGTTCTTAAAGAAGATTCTTTATCGGACCACAGGTATATCGAGTTTCATATTGACCGAGAGGTGCTGCCCTCTATGACGGTAAGAAACCCTAGAAAAATGAACTGGGCACGCTTCAGACATGAACTTGAGGATTCCCTCAATATTCCTGTCAGAATTCGTACCAAAGAAAGTATTGAGACGTCCGTTCAAGTTATGAACGATGTCATAAATTCTAGTTTTGTACGAACATGTCCGGTACGAAAAACGTTATCTAGACCTCCCGTTCCTTGGTGGAACGCTTGTCTTGAAACCTTGCGCAAGGATTCCAGAAAGCTACTAAATAGGGCCCTAAGGAGCAACTTAGACTCTGACTGGTTTCTTTATCGAGCTAAGCAGAAAGAGTATAAGAAACGAATTCGTAACTCGAAAAGTGTTTCCTATAAAGACTTCTGCAGTAGCATCGAATCCTGTAGTGAGACTAGCAGATTGGTCAAGTTTCTTAAAAGAGACCGAACTGCTCGACTGGACTCACTGCGGAGACCTGATGGCTCGTATACTGAGTCTAAGACAGAGGCACTCAGTGTCCTAGTTGAGACTCACTTTCCGGGAAATCAAATCCACATAGGGCCACTTTGTAATCCCAGCACTGGGGACTGCAATAACAACTCTAATGTGACAAAACATGACTGGCAGGTTGCCAGATTGGTTGTATACGATGAAGCTATCCAATACGCAGTGGCCTCTTTTGATGGCTTCAAGTCACCTGGACCGGATGGCATCTACCCAGTCATGCTACAGGAAGGTATAACCAAATTGCTACCATGCCTAAAGAAGATCTTTAGAGCAAGTCTCGCATGGTCATACATTGCGACATCCTGGCGTTTAGTTAAAGTAGCCTTCATTCCTAAAGTTGGAAGAGAAGACTATTCCATAGCCAAGTGCTTCAGACCCATTAGTATGATGTCCTTCATACTAAAGTGTCTAGAAAGACTAGTTGAGCTGCACATCAGAAAAACATCGCTGTCAAGGTACCCACTATCATCAAGACAACATGCCTACGAACGTGGAAAATCCTGTGAAACAGCATTGCAACATCTGGTTGGCCGGATCGAGCATGCTTTTCAGAGGAAGATGTACGTGATGGGCATATTTGTTGACATCGAGGGTGCTTTTGATAATGCGACTTTTGATGGAATGTGTGACGCAGCTAGAAGGCATGGAAATGGTCAAATGGCTAAGGTCAATGCTAATGTTTAGGACCATCACTTCTGAGGCGGAGTGCGGTCAGTATATTATGGCAGGGGTGAATAGAGGTTGTCCTCAAGGAGGCGTTCTCTCCCCCCTGCTCTGGTGTATGCTGGTTGACTCTCTAGTCAACGATCTCGATGGCCCAGGTGTCTATTCCCAGGCCTATGCAGATGATGTTGCCATTCTTGCCACAGGCTTTTCCCTCAATGAGGTCTGTGTTAAAACACAAAACTCGTTGAACCGAATTGACAGCTGGTGTACTGCAAACGGACTTTCCGTCAACCCTCACAAAACAAGGATTGTTCTCTTCACTAGGAAAAGAATAATGACAGGATTATCTCTACCAGTACTTAAGGGTGTCACTATTCCTCTGTCTAACGAAGTAAAATATCTGGGGTTAACTCTAGATAGGAAACTACTTTGGACAAAACATGTTGAAAATAAAATTTCGCGAGCATTGAATGCCTTCTGGCAATGCAGAGGAATTTTTGGGAAGACATGGGGACTATCGCCGAGCAAAACCTTATGGATTTACACGGCAATGATAAGACCGATGATATCATATGCATCGGTAGTCTGGTGGAACAAGCTGTCGCGAAAATGCGTGACAACTAGTCTTGCCAAGATTCAGAGAACCGTGTGTCTGGGTGTTACGGGTGCCTTTCCCACTACACCTGGTCCAGCACTGAATGCAATCTTAAACCTACCACCACTTGACATCTTCATCAGAGGCGAAGCCATGAAAGGCTGCTGGAGACTAAAACGAGGAGGTTTCTGGTTCAATGTTCCCTGGAATATATCTGACATTGCACTTGACACTCCATTAGACACCTGTCTACTGGAGATGCCCTCTGATGCAATGATAACAGAAATATTACCAAGACGAAATTTTGAGGTCTGCCAACCTGACATTCAAGACTGGCTAACGCCTGACTGTGAGCCAGGTAGAGGGTCACACCGCATTTTCACAGACGGCTCCAGAACCGATCAGGGATCTGGTGCTGGAGTGTTTGTGGAACCGGATGACCGTAGACTTCACTTCGCCTTAGGCGACAATGCCTCGGTATTTCAAGCCGAAGTCTATGCTATACTTATGGCTATGGACTACATTGCGGATAATAGATGGCAGAACAGTGCTATATCAGTTTGCAGCGATAGTCAGGCTGATCTTATGGCTTTGAACAACCAGGTCATCACATCCAAAATTGTACGTCAATGCAGATCACGTCTCAATTGTGTTGGTAAATACAATACACTGAAACTGATTTGGGTGCCGGGCCATAAAGGAGTTTCGGGCAATGAAACATCTGACGAACTAGCACGTGCTGGATCTGAGGATAATCCATTTGGACCAGAACCTGTGCTTGGACTACCTGCATCTACGGGAAAATTCGTCATCAGCTCTTGGGTCGCCTCCGCACACAAGAGCAGATGGCTGAATAAGACGAAATGCAGATTCTCCAAGTTCATGACACCGACGATAACCAAAAGATCGGCCTCGTTTCTACTTTCCTTAAGTAGAAAGGAGTGCAGAAAACTGACGGGACTTCTAACGGGACACAACGCATGTGAAAAACACATGAACGCAATCGACCTGGCCGAAAGCGCCTTATGTTCTGCCTGCTACGAAGAAACTGGCACCACAGAGCACTATCTCTGTGACTGTCCAGCATTTTCTAGAATTAGAAGGCAGATCTTTGGCACAGACGTGATCAGAGAGGATCAGCTTCACTCTCTATCACACAATAGCCTTCTTAGATTCAATAATGAATCTAAGAAGTATCATTAAAAACCAGGGAACTGGGTCACAGCACAATGGATATAACCCTGTCTGAGTGCAGTGGCTCTATTTTTTATCCCACATTAATAAAAAAAAGGAGGTGTCGAAAAAACAATACGACAAGAACCTCAACCCTATACAATTCAAACCACACGACATGGTTTTAATGAAAAACCAAACTAGGAAGAATAAGTTCTCTCCAATTTGGAAGGGACCCTACGTGGTCGTAGAGGGAAGTGGGCCAGTGACCACGACGATATTGATCAAAAACAAAGATAAGCAAATTCATAATAATTTGTTAAAGGCATATCACAAATAGTATATGCCGTTAAAACTAAAAATATTACCCTAGGTTAGAACCCATAAAATTAACAATTTAAAACCAATTAGCTATGCATTGACAATTAAACTCGTAGATTGCAATGTTATGAAAACATTATGCAACATATAGAAAAAATAAATCTAACCATAATATATAGAGTAATCATTAAATAAAACATTAAATAACTCGTCATTTAGAGGAAGAAATAAATATAAATAGTTTAGGAAAAAGTAAGTAACAAACAAAAGAAAAAATATAATAATATAAAAAACCTTGGATATATTTAAAACAATAATTTAGTAATAAAAAAATAAAAAAAAAAAATATATATATATATATTATATATATATCTATATATATATATATATATATATATATATATATATATATATATATATATATATATATATATATATATATATATATATATATCTATTTTAAGAAAAGAACTTATAATTTTAAAGTTAGTTAATCATTAATCAATTAAGAACAGAAATAAATTAATCACATGCAACCAATTGCATTAATTTAAAATTAAATCAATGTTAGTCATAAAATTGTCGAATTCAATACAGATAATGCAAAACCAACAATTGCAATGAAAAGGGTCATTCCCCCAAGTGTTTCATGCTGAAGCACATATGCAATTTGTACGAACGTATGTATATCATACACTAAGCAAGCGTTAATAGCTGACATATAAATGCAGATCTTGCAGTTTTTTTTTTTGATACCATAAACAATGCAAATAAATATAATTCAATTTTACCGTCATGCCAGTAGGAAGTTTCATAAAACGTAAGTTATATAAGTACACAAAAATAATATAATAAAATATTAAACATGTTTAGAACATAAATCGCAACTCTATTATATTTATTTACTTGCAGATAAATTATAGGTACTTTTGTATATTAATATACTTCTATTTGAATAAGTTTGAATATAACAAATAAATTTTAAATGAATTGGAAGAACTTACTTATAATAACTTAAATTACTTAAAGAAGAACAAAAATATCAGTTAATGTTCAAATTAAAAAAAAAGAGAGATATATAAATATTTAGTACAGTTAAAAATTAAATATTTAATTTTTAACAAATATTAAAAATAAAACAAAAACAAAAAATTTAAAATTAAAAAAAAAATAGGGATTTATGCATTAAAATATTTAGTGCAGTTAAAATTTAATATTTGAATCGAAAAAAAAGAGGAAACATTAGTAAAATAAATAAATATTATTTTTTTTAAAAAAGGAATTTTTAAATTAAAAAAAAAAAAAGAATGAAAAATATAATAAGACGAGAAAAAAAATATAAACATGAAAAAAAAATGGGGAATTAAAATTTAAAAAAAAGAGGGATACACATTTTTATTAAAAAGAGTAAAAAATAATAATATTAACTTTAAAATTTTTTAGAGAAGAAACAAAAAGAGATAAAAAAAATATATGTGAAAAAAATAATATTTATGAAACAAATTTTAATTAAAGGGAAGAAAAAAAAATACTATTAACTATTTAATTTTTAAAGAAAATAAAGAGATAAAAAAATATATATGAACAAAAAATATATGAAAAAAAAGGAGAACTAAAATTTAAAAAAAAAGTATAAAAATGTTTATTAAAGAGAAAAAAAAAGATATTCTTCTTGTAAGAAGAGAAGAAAAAAAAATATAAAAAATTGATAAGAAAAAAAATATATAAATAAGGGATATTAACTATTATTTTTTTTTAATGAAGAACAAAAAAAAGAGAAAATAAATATGAAAAAAAGGGAATTAAAATTAAAGAAAAAGGAAAAAAAATAATTTTTATCTAACATTTTATTTTTAAAAAAGAGATATACAAATTTGTATTCGTAATTAAATAAATTAAAAAAAAAAACAAAATTTAATCAGATTAAAAAAAATATATATCTATATATATAAAAATGAAATGTCCTGTGTGTGCCAGAGCATCACGGGAGAACAATCCAACTGATTTTCCTGATTCTTTTTGTATTTTGTTCGTGTCAATGCAAGAGTGGTTTAGGAAAAAAGTAAAGTAGAAAAACCACAAGGAAAAGTCGGAAAATCGAAAAAAATCTAAATTTGATCCTAGGAACCTGAACTCCCACATAATCATAACTTTAAAAATGCTCCTATGACCACATATGAGTTATAAAAAGGGAAACAAAGGTTCTTGTGGGACTGTAAAAAGGGGCGTGGCACCTTCAATATAATCAAAACATTAAAAATGCTATAACTTCTGACATGCTAAGAGTAGAGTTATAAAAATCCAAACAAATGTACATATTTAAAACTCCGATCTCGGATCTGGAATCCAATTTTTGAGTAGATTGAAAATAATATATATATGTATATACAATATATTTAATGTACAATATATTCTATATACATATATAATTATATAAAAAAAAAATTATATGAAATAAGACGATCTTACGACGATCTTAGCCAATGTTCTAAGGATGGAAGGGTATGCAAAAGCCAATAAAGGATTATGTGAAAAATTGTTCAAAATGCCAGATAAACAAGAGTTCAAGGCTGACGAAGATGCCAATGGTTCTAACTGATACGCCAGTCAGACCCTTTGACAAAGTGTACATGGACCTGGTGGTTATTCTGCCTGAAACCATTTCAGGGAATAAATACATCTTAACGTTTCAGGACGATTTTTCTAAATTTATGTGCTGAATTTATTTCCGCTAAATCCCGGACACGAGAGTTATCCTTGTGTTTTTTTTTTATTTTATGAAAAAAAAAATTTTTTGTTTAACTCGTAAATAGCTAATAGTTCTATTGTCTAAGTAATACAATAATACAAGACCCATTTTTTTTATATACACCTCAGTTAACGCAAGCGTATCATTTATATATGAACTGTGCAATTGTGTTATGTTCCTATAATCATCGAGTAATGGAGTTATCATATCACTGGTTGTTGATAACAGGTCAATGTAAATATATTTCCTATTTCAATTGTTTTATTTTCTTGGGCTTGTGATACAAGACACTTATTACTTAAAAACAATGTTATTAAAAGTAAACAGTAGAAAAAGAAAACTCTTATTTTTTTTTCTGTCTTTAAAAAATTAATAATTCTTTTTTTTTAATATTTCAGCATAATAAGCTTTTATAATTCATTAGCCTACTCTTGATTTTGCATACCTTTGAATACGTGAATCCTCGACAGGTGCCTTCAACTCGCTCTTCTTGATAATTAGGTCGTTTACGCGCAAACACATTTGCATCTCTTTCCACTAAAAACTGCGTTCTTTGAACTAGATGTGTTTTCTCGTTGGTGTTTGTGTGAGGTCGCTGATGCATATGATAAGTCCATTGTTGTTGTTGTTATTCAAAGCTATAGCTGAGGATTATTATAATCATCATAATTTAATGAAATAAAAACTAAAAAGTTTGAATTTTTTACATTAGAGAAATTTAAATTTATTAAAATACAAAAAATCACCAAATAGTAAAAGAGATAAAAAAATACCCAAATTCATATTTAAAAAAAAAAAGAACATTAACACATTAAAGTCTAATCTGCTACTGCTGCCATCACCAAATATATATACGCTTCATATCAAAAGTATTTGTTGTTTCGTCATCCGGGGAATCAAATTCTGGAATTAAAAGAAAAGATAGAAATAGTATTAGAACCATAGTACAATAATTACCATTTAAAATACTAACTTATTATAAGCCTATCGAAAACTTACCGTTAATCCTTTAATAATTCCCATAAGACCGGGTCCGGTGCGGGGCAGCGGAAACCTCTACACATGCAGAAATTGTTTATATTTCGCATAGTCGCCAGGTCCACCCTCGCCATGTGACGGGTAAACCCGTTCCTGAGAGACCATATTACGAACCGTAATAAGTCTCACAGCTCGTCGGCCTCCCAACAACCTTCCTCAAATACATTGAGGAAGGCCAGTACGAGACCAACGAAGGGTCCATCTGTCCTGAGAGCGGGATACGGCCATGCGTTTAAAGTGGTTGGCTAAACGGTCTCTTGTCGTCGTACCTCGCACCGGTAAATGGGTTGTGGCAAGTAATTAGACCTCCACGAGCTGTAATCCCGCACCAGAGTGCTTGCAGCACTATCGTCTTCAGCCGGGGGATTTGTTTGATCAATTCCCACGGATTGGCACAGCGCAAAAAGATATTGTTTAAATGCCACTACCCACGAGAACATAATTCCGGTTACCGGGAACCAAACCATTTTTATTATTTTATTTAGTACAATTTTTTTTATTTAAAAACAAAGAGAAATTATTTACTCTGATTTTGTTTGTTTTTAATTTGGTTTAAATGCCACTGTCTTTAATTAAAGGTTTAATTTTGTTTAAATGCCACTGTCTTTAATTTAAGGTTTAATTTGGTTTAAATGGCACTGTCTTTAATTTAAGGTTTAATTTGGTTTAAATGCCACTGTCTTTAATTTAGGGTTTAATTTTGTTTAAATGCCCCTGTCTTTAATTTAAGGTTTAATTTGGGTTAAAAGCCACTGTCTTTAATTTAAGATTTAATTTTGTTTAAATGCCACTGTCTTTAATTTAGGGTTTTATTTATTAAAGATGAAATGAAATTGAATATGCACTTAATGTCTGAACGAGTTAATTTACAATAAAATCAGGTAACTAATTATCCAGCTAACCATTATAGCGGAATAATATGCCATGCGAAGCATACATTAAAGAAAATGACCAACATACCGCACAAGCAACGAGCGATATGCTTCAATAATACATGCAACGAATAAGTAATGGCATCAACGGTGGTATAGGAGCAACCAACGATGGCGAGAACCGAAAATGCGCACCCTGATGTAGGGGTTGAAAGCATAGGTTTGCTGACTATGACGGGAAAAATTACACGGAATTTTGAAAGCATAGTTCATCGGATTTTAACACAGAATTTTTGTCTACATCGTACGCAGATATGTTGTAACAAATGACATACACTGAGAAAAATTATAGTAGGGATATTTGAATATTTTTTTTTGTTGTAATTAATTATTCGGAAGATACGAAGTAATAGGAAAATTCCATTCCAACAATTAGCGGAAATCCAGTAGATTAAGTGGACAGCGCTAGGGGTACAAGCATTTGATCATAGATAGTTTAGATAAATACAGAGAATTAAAACGGAAAAGTAAAGCTAATTTAAGATTTAATATGATAGAGTATATTATGGTTTTATACATATATATATTTCATATCAGGGATACATAAATACTTATACATATACAGGTTACACTGATCGTTTTCAACCTCTTTATCGACCAAGGTAATAGTAGACAAACTAAGTGACACCCCACTATTCTTTGATTACATTGCTAAAACTGTATTTTATAAGGATGAGTGGACCATTGCTACAAAATTCCGATAAATTTCGGTGATATTCTTTTTATGACTAGGAAATTTAGTGCGACGGATACCTGTAGAAAACTCAGTTTACTCGTCAACAAAACTGACTTTATCAAAGCATGCCTATCACCCTTTCAGGAAACGGATGCCATAATGGAAACTCTCCAGGGAAACGAGGATATTATATTATTTTCAATAACAGGAGATCTCGAAGATCGCTCCACTTCGTAGGGGATATAATGCAGTGGGCGTTTGGAGTAATGAACGAAAAGGATTCCGAGACTATTTACGTCCACCTCAATGATATAGATACGCGTTATAGTAAAACTTATGACTTTCTAAAGAATCAAGTTACGGTAATGGCTAGTAATTGCAATAAACTATCGAAACCAGTAATGACAGCGTTAAAAGAGATAGAGTTACTTCAGGGGTCATTAAACGAAGACTTAGATAAACAGGGGAACTGGAATTCGAATACCATTATCCACATTTCGGAGCTTGAATTCACAGTAAGAATTTTGGAACTACAAGGAGCAATTAATTCAAACCTGATAAGGATTCAAGGGCAACAGATAAAGGAAATTTCTATAATAGACGATCTGTACAAGGGGAATCTTCTTCCAGCCATACTAGATCAAAAAACGGTTGAAACGTTGATGGGCGAAAGTGCGGTGCCAGATAAATACCGGTGGTTCCTTTGGAAGAATTTCAATATTCATCAAACGACAATGACTATTTTCGACTATATAGCGGAATCTATAAGCCGTGCAAAAATAATAGGATTACATACTGAGGAATTTAGAAATTGCAAGTAACTGAGTGGACGGGCGCAGAACGAGCAATTACTTTGTAAACATCATGGAAAGGTCTTTACCAAGGACAGTCATAAGTGTGAAGTTGACCTATTGCAACACAGTCCAGGGGAATCACCAGAGTGTGTTTAAGTGGCGGTGCCTGCAAGTAAAGGTTTGATTATAAAAACTGAGGTATCGAATAGATGGCTGTTCAAGTTTCGTGAAGAAATGGTTATCACTCTCGCGTTGATTGTATATACCATATACATACGATATAAACGGAAATTATCCAGGTCACTAACAGCAGACTCAATAAATCTGGGTGAGTTAAGGGTGGACCTGACACGGGAGCTTACAGAGGAAGCAGAACCAATATCAAGTAAAGACAAAACAAGGCCTGCATCGGAATTACCATATGGTCCGTCGGTAGGAAAAGTATACGTGAGTGAACATTTAATAATCCATTTTATTCATATGGGAAGCAAAGGGCATTCTCAATATACATATAAAAAAAACAAAAAATAAAAAAGGGAGATAACAATATTAACTATTGAATTAAAAAAAAAAAAACAAAAAAAAATATATGTATATATACATTTTTTGTACCGCATGTCTATATATTGCGGTACAACATTTAGATGCGGTTGTTGTATATTCTAGATGGTTGAATAATTTCCTTTATACTTATTTATTATGAACACTTTTTATTTTTAGACAAAACACTTTTATTATGTGCACTACTTCCACTTGAGGTTGGTTAAACTACAATCTTTTAAATTGCAACGAAAGGTATTAACAATACCTTCGTTGCAAGCTTTTCTTAAATTCTATTCTCACTATGTTCTAGTGAGTTTTCACTTTCACTCAATTTTGGTGTACGTGACTTTTGAAGAAAGTCCGACTTGCAGTTTTTGGCTGACACCAATTGCGAAATATCAGAATTGTTGGCAATCGCTGCTTCACTTTTTTAACATAGACCCAAAATTATGCAATGCAAATTGTATTGCATGTCTCTTGAACGAGATGTGGTCTAAGTAAAGCTTTAGCGCTTTGCCAAATTATTGCCAGCTTCTGTTAACTGTGCAAGCTAACCTGAAAGAGGTGTGTTCTATGCAAAGCTTAGCGCTTTGCCAAATTATTATCATTGTTGCCAACGTGAAGCGTTGGGACAATGCTGTGAACATGTTGCTGTACAACATGATATAAAAACATGATGCGCTCAACATATCCAAACATCCAAAACTGAATGAATAGTAAAGAACCATAAAGAAATGAAAAATGTATGCGCTAATTCACAACATTCCTCCCCCTTATGGAAAAAAAATTATTATTAATGTTAGGATTAATGATAATTTTTTACAAAATGTCTTAAATATATTGCTGAAAATATAGAAATGATGTTTTCTTAGAGTTAATATTAAGATTAATAATATAATAAAATAATATGCTTATTTTAAAAAGGTGATAATAAATATAGTTATTTTTTTTTTGTTTAATTTTTTTTTATTATTTTTTTTTTAGATTTCTTCTTTTTTTATATTTTTTGTTGTTCAATTTATTTTACTTATACGTGTATTGAGTGTGTGTGTTTGTTGGTATTTTAAAATGAATATATTGATTTTATATTTGGGTTAGAGAGGTGTAAATAATTACATGAGTGACTTTTGTATGCCCTACTGTTGGACCAGATTTCTCCTCTTGCTTTTCTGTGTGTTGGGTCGGAGTTGCCTTGTTCCTCTTCAATGTTTCGTTGTATGTAGTGTGTTGGATCTGTTGGACTTCGATGGTTCTTGAGGAATTTGCTAATGGTGTTATCTCCAGTAGACGTCGTCATGTTGATACGCTGGATTCTTAGTCGTTAAAGAGAGATTTGTTCCCGTTGACTTGGTTGACTTCGAGATGAGTGTTCTTTTCTGCTATCTTGTCCAACATTTTGAAAACATCTTACTGCTCATGTCACTTTATGTAGCTTATAGATTTCTGAATTGTTGATATCAGAAAATCGTTACTGCATCGCTTCTTCTCTATGTGCGATGGAAGACATAATAATTTGATTTTTTATATACATTTTCAAGATCAATGTTGAATACTGTTTTCTGCATCTTGTTTCTGGCAGTTGTAGTTTTATGATTAAAATTCAATCACTGCAATCTACTTGTGCTTGGTATAACAATAAGTTTGCGTCCTTCTACGTCTTGAAATATGCTGCCAGTCTGCTTCATTTCTTCGTTTTTTTTTTACTTTATTTGAATCTGCTGGACCTCTGCTTCGCTTCTTCATCTTATTGATAACACCCAGAGCTCCTTCCACATGTCCCCACTGAAGTCCCAAGATCCCAACGAGTATCTATGCGTCTTCTAAGTATCCAGCGCTGTTGGTCATTCTAAATAACAATTTTTTGTGCACTCGGATATTTTAAATTTACACGAAGATTTTACAAACAAGTAATTTAATTTTGTTTTTAAACTATTCCAAATATATGGTGTCACACTACTGGTGTGGTAATAATTTATGTAATCTTAATATAATTTTCGTATAATATATAATTGTTCATGTAACATTGCGTGTGCTAAATGATTGATTTAAAAATACTTAAATTACTTGAAATATAGTGTGCACATTATTTGAAGTATTACTATTTAGTGAAGTACTAGCTTTTATTAACAAAGTGTAATTTTAGTATAATGTATTTTGCCCAATGTATAAAAAAAATTATAATTTTTTTTTCTTTTTTTTTTTATAAACATATATGTACATAGAATATATTGTACATTAAATATATTGTATATACATATAAATTAATTATATTAATTATGAATTAATTATATATATGTGTATATATATATATATATATATATATATATATATATATATATATATATATATATATATATATATATATATATATTTAATGTTAAATAAAAATTAAAATAATTTTTTTTTTCTCTTAATACCCCCCTTTTCTTTTTTTTTTCTTCAATTAATATTTAATACCGTTTATTTTTTTTCTGAATATATAAATATTTTTTAATTTTACCCTTTTTACTTATTTTTTTTCCTATATATATATATATATATATATATATATATATATATATATATATATATATCTATATATATATATATATATATATATGTATATATATATTTATATATATATATATATATATATATATATATATATATATATATATATATATATATATATAACATTTATGTGCGGTGCACCAGAATTTTATACCACTTGTATATTTTTTTGTACCGCATTTATTACAAAATCCTCCGGTATATTTTTTAAATGCGGTGCGCCAATATCCTTTAGAAAGGGGATCCCACTATCTGCGCCAACTACTGTGGGATCAGCCTACTAAATATCGCATACAAGGTTCTATTGAGCGTATTGTGTGAAAGACTGAAGCCCATCGTCAACAGACTGATTGGACCTTATCAGTGCGGATTCAGACCTGGAAAGTCCACCATTGACCAGATTTTCACATTGCGCCTAATCCAGGAAAAGCCCTAGAAAACCAGATCAACACCTACCACATATTAGTTGATTATAAAGCCACTCTGATAAGGAAACGATTATACGCCGCAATGTCTGAGTTCGGTATACCTGCGAAACTTATTAGGCTTTGCAGGATGACCCTGACCAACACACGTTGCTCAGTGAGAATAGGAAAAGACCTCTCCGAGCCATTTCATACCGAACGAGGTTTCAGACAGGGGACTCCCTCTCCTGTGACTTTTTAACTTATTGGTGGAGAAAATAGTACGAGCTGCCGAACTCTGTCAAAGCGGCACTATCCCTAACAAAAGTGTCATGCTGCTCGCATATGCCGACGATATTGATATCATTGGCAGAAGCAGTAGAGCACTCTCTCGCCGTACAAAAATAACGCTCTACAATTCACTCATCATGACCGTCCAACTTTATGGTGCAGAAACATGGACGCTGGTCTCCCCAATGCGAGAGTACTGGGAGCGTTCGAGAGAAAGATTCTCCATAAAATCTTTGACCCTTTCTGCTTTGCTAACGAGTATCGAATCAGGCTATACCATGAGCTGTATGAGTTATTCAAGCGCATCAAGATCCAGCGGCTTCGCTGGCTAGGTCATGTCGAACGAATGGATGAATCCAAACTCGAAGTTTGACAGCGTTGAAGAGGGCGTACAAATCTGCAAGTTGAGGACAACCTGGCAACGCTTGGTATTTCTAACTGGTGTCAGCGCGCGCAAAGCAGAGCCGACTGGCGCGGTTCATCTCAACGACCAAAACCGACCCACGAATATAAGGGCCATTTAAGTAAGTAAGGTACACCAATATGTTATACCGCATGTACATTTTTTTCTCTATGACGCATATATATGGATTTAAGAGCATTTTATATTTGAGTATAGGGCATGAATGCTTTAAATTTACGTGAGCGCCCGACATGTAGACGCAATCTCTCGATGCTACCAGCAGCAGACCAGAATTCAAAATAAAAAAACAAAAAAATTGATACGAATTTCAAAAGTTCTGGTGAACATAGGGACATGAATGCGTTATATTAATACCCGTCACCCGCCGTAATATCAACATGCTTTAGCACCAGACCGTGTTAATGCGACGATCCCACGCCCCCAACTGAATACCCCATTGGGGTACCCAATTGGGTACCAATTATAAGTTAAGTTCATACGCTTAACTTACCTCTTGGTGAGGGGTCGAGGCTATCTACTCCTCTGCCATTCAATGCGTCATGGCACCCGGTTCAGAAAACCGCAACTCCACGCCAAGCCAAAAAGCTTTACCCGCGTAACTTTGGGCAACAACCACAACGATAATCCCCGAGGGGTGAACCGCAAGCAGGAGGAGTATCAAGGCTAGCCTTGATACTCAGGGACTCCTGCTACCCGTGCTACCAGATTAAAGACTCCGGTCAGACTTCGTAGTATGAATACTACTACCAGTTGATTTACATACAACTCAGGGACTGGTTGTCCTCAATCCAACTAATTTTTCAACAATAAATTATATAGTTATTTATCGTCTACTGCGTCGTCTTCTGAACAGTTCACAGGCAAAGTCATTAAACTTTTCGACCAACTCTCTAGTTGAAAGCAAATCTCCAAGTGCAATGACTCTGAAAACAGTCCAGTTGGACAACGACGAATGTCATCGTAGAGTGTACAATCATAAATAAGATGATTGACGTCTTCTACACACCCACAATCAAACTATTCAGTATGATACAATGTCCGAGTGGATAAATATTTATTCATTGACCCATGCGCTGTAAGCAAAAATCCCAGACTAAGAATAACCAAAGTCTGGAAGATTTTTCACATACGTGACATTAGAAATGAACTCATATGTTATCCTACCCTTACTACTCGTTTGCCACATAACCTGCCAAATAGACTCATCTACATCCTCTAAATGTTGTTTGCGCACGCATGCATTCATGCCCAGAAATCTTTTTCCAATTTCCCACTCATTCCGCAGCAATGAAGGCATTGCAAGCCACCTCCTAAGTCTAAAATTAATACTTAATCTAGTGGAGGCACACCTAACACTATTTGTAGGGCATCCGTAGATACCGTACGACAAACTGGTAAACAAGATAGCAACATAACTCGTTGACAAGATAATATCTTAAGATATCCTACTGCTGACAATTGTTTTGACACATTTTTCTTTTCTTTATGGTTCTTCACTATTCATTCAGTTTTGGATGTTGCTGTACACATGTTGAGCGCATCATGTTTTTCATATCATGTTGAACTCATGTTGTACAGCAGCATGTTCATAGCATTGTCCCAACGCTTCACGTTGGCAACAATGATAATAATTTGGCAAAGCGCTAAAGCTTTACCACACCTCTTTCAGGTTAGCTTGCACAGTTAACAGAAGCTGGCAATAATTTGACAAAGCGCTAAAGCTTTACTTAGACCACACCTCTTTCAAGAGACTTGCAATACAATTTTCCATTGCATAATTTTGGGTCTATGTTAAAATAAGCAAAGCAGCGTTTGCCAACAATTCTGATATTTCGCAATTGGTGTCAGCCAAAAACTGCAAGTCGGACTTTCTTCAAAAGTCACGTACACCAAAATTGAGTGAAAGTGAATGAGTACGATCCCACTTCTGAATTGTAGCTATTACTTTTAAAGTGTTTATTTAATGTTTATATTAAATACAATGTTTAATCTTAAACATAAGCGACTTGACGGTGGAACGCGTTTAATGCGACTGTACTGTTGCCGCTGTCTACGATAGGTATTTTACATATATGTTATCTGACATTTATCTGCCAGTGTTCCATAATATAACTATTTTAGGAGCAGAACTTATAATTTTAAAGTTAGAAAAATTGAAAAAAAAAAAAAAAAATTAAGCAAAGGCAACAAATTGCCTTCATATAAAATTAAATGAAAATTCGTCATAAAATTGTCGTATTCAATGCAGATAACGCAAACCAACAATTGCATTACTGACCTATATTTAATAGCGAAAGCTAACCTTAAAAATGGTCAGTACACCCAAATAGAAAATAAATCTCATCTTTAATTATATTTATTTACATGCAGACATAATAGGTACTTTTGTATATTAATATAATTCAATTTGAATAAGTTTAAATATAACAAATAAATTTTAAATGAATTTGTAGAACTTACTTATAATAATTTAAATTACTTAAAGAAGAGGAAAAATATCATTTAGTATTCAAATTACAAAAATGAGAGATATATATCTAGTACAGTTAAAAAAAAGGAAAACAAATATATTAGTAGAATAAATAAAATGAAAAAAAACAGGTAAAAAATATTAAATTTTTAACAAATATGAAAAAAACAAAAAATTTAAAATTAAATAAAGCGATTTATGCATTAAAATATTTAGTGCAGTTAAAATTTAAAAATAAGTTTTAATAATTGAATTGATAAAAAGAAATGTAGAAGACGTCAATCATATTATTAAAATAAATAAAATGGAGAAATTATAGATATATAGGTATTATATATAATTTTTTTTAAAAGAATTTTTAAAATTTTAATTAAAGAGAAGAAAAAAAAGAAGAAAATAAGAAATATTATTAATGTTATTTATTAATTAAAGTAAAAAGTAGAATGTAATTATCTTAACGAATACGCGTTAGGAACGTCTAACCACGTTTCGTGGTACGACAACAACTGGCGATTGGCTTTGACGAAGCAAAGCACTTCGTGCGCTGCTTACGCCACGTCGCTTACAAATGTAAACTGTGAAATAAATTAAAATTCAAATGTAAACAATTTTTTAATTTAAATATTCGAAAATGTTTCACGTGATATTTCCGCACAAAAGTGATTTACGCGACGTGCATTGTGTTAATATATAGTGAGTTGGGTAAAACCAATTAAAATTCCAAATACATCAGACTGATTTCCAAAAGAATGTCGCAGAAAATCGAACCGCAACAAAAATCAGTTGATATATTTGCATTTCAAAGTGAAGATATAGTGCAATTCAATAAAGTGCATAACTAAAAACTAGTAAAAAACACATATTTTTAAGTATTAACTCCTTTGTCATCTGTTTTTTATGTGGTGACAAATCTCATAACAATTGTCATTGTTTTTAGTGTAACTTTGCGGCTAAAATACCATTTCGTGACAATTGTCACTCACCTCATTTTAGTCATTGCTCGTTAGAATAGGGCTATTAAAAAGAAAATATATAATAAATTCAACAATATTTGAGAAAATTTAAAATAATATATACAATATATTCAATGTACAATATATTCTATGTACGTATATATTTATAAAAAAAAAATTATATGAAATAATGTTTTTAATTTTTGCGCAATGAAGGGGGATTGAGTTCGCCGCATTGAGTCCCTCCGCATATAAGACGACGATGTTAGTCAGTTAGCCATTGGGCTAAATACATAATTACACTAAGTTAATAAAAGTTAGTACTACACTAATTAGGAATATTTTAAATAATAAACCACACTATATTTCAAATAGTAGATAATATATATATATGTATATATATATATATATATATATATATATATATATATATATATATATATATATATATATATATATATATATATATATATATATATATATATATATATATAATAAACGCCATAGATAAGAAGTTAGTATTTTATATACTATACAACTACCCATGAGGACACGGGCCGCGGTAGCTCAGTGGTTAGTGCGTTGGACTGCGAGCCGAAAGGTCCCCGGTTCAAGCCAGGACTGGGGCTAACAACATCTTTTCATAGAAACATTTTTCTATACCGCGCTACCTCTCGGCAATAAATGGCAAACCTACAAGAGTAAAACATTGGCTATGAAAAGCTCCCACCCGGCCATTTGGATACGACATTAAACTGCAGGTCCCACCACTTTGAGTACAAATATGACGCACATCTCAAAAGGTGATAGAACTCGGCTTAGGTTCTTCAAATCTGTTGCGTCAAACTATGATAACTTTTTGCACAACAAAATTTAAAGACCGCTTCTAAATTTATATTTTTATTTGTATATTCAGTGGCACAGATGGTTAATGAGTTGAGCTACGAACCAAAAGGTCTCTGGTTCGACTACGACCAGCGACTGCAACATCAACAAAAAAGACAATGTTTTGCTATACCAGACCTCTCGCAGACAATGGAAAACCTCATAGACTAAAAACACCGCCTATTAAAATATAAATAATAATAGTTTGGCACTACAGCTCTATAAGAACTTAGGCCGAGCTCTCTCACCATTTTGAGCTGTGCGTGTTATATTTCTACTCAAAGTGGTGGGACCTACAGTTTATTGCCGAATCCGAACGCCGGGTGAGAGCTTTTCATAGGCAATTTTTACTCTCGTAGGTTTGCCACTTAAGGCAGAGGTAGCGCGGTATAAACAAATGTTTCTATGAAAAAATGTTGTTAGCCCCAGTCCAGGCTTGAACAAGGGACCTTTCGGCTCGCAGTCCAACACACTAACCACTGAGCTACCGCGGCTTCATTAAAATATCTCACCCCACCAGATTTGGCATTAAACTGTAGATCCCATTAAGCTTTAGGACATTATTTTTACTTTCTTCCAAATAAAATATGATAGGTATAATATTATTTAAATCCTGCTCCACTTGTTACCAAAACCCCTGATTTTTTTTGCTTATATATCATATAAATCCTATAACAATATCATGTCCAATTTTTTTTGGTCGGTAATTTCGATCTGGTACACGAAAATTTGAAGGGTTTGCTAGAAAATCAATAAACACTGTGTAACAATAAACTTTTGTTTATTGTTACACCAATAATAAAACTTAAATTTTTTAAACTTCAATATACTCAAGAATTTTCTGTCGGAATATTTATGCGTAAATCAAGAAAAAATTTCCTATAAAATGAAATTCATGATATGAAACTGTTTCCAGTGAATTATTTCGGGGGAAAATTTGTTCATGATTGGGATGATTATTCTTAATATTAAAAATAATATTTTTTTAACAAAAGCGGGGAAGGAATGTTGTGAATTAGTTCACACATTTTTCTTTTCTTTATGGTTCTTCACTGCTCATACAGTTTTGGATGTTGCTGTACACTTGTTCAGGGCCGTGCGCAGTATTTGCTCTTGGGGGGGGTTTAGCTAACTTCATAATAAAGAGGATAGATAGATAGATTTCTGTTTGACCATACTCATGAACATATGTCATTATTTCAGAAAATCAGTATCTAACGAGGCCTAAACTAGGTAAGATATCGGGTGTACGATCTTCTTATAACGGGTTATTAGGTAATGGTTGGGCCTTTTTCCATAGCTTTGTCCGACGGTCCGAACAAATTGGTTTAATCGTAATAAAAACAGTATTCCATTGATGAAAATACGTATAACTTTTTTGACAATTAAACATATACAAAACTAGCAATATATTTAAAAAAGCTTTGAAAAATATTCTAAATTTATATAATTTGAGAAAATATTAAATAAAACCAATTGATTTCATTTGAAATTTGTACATACATTTCATGAACATATTTTTATAATATTGGTAAAGTAATTCGAACAGAAAAGCGCCGTAGTCGAAAATTTGTCCATTGTTTTGTGAAAAATTATTTATTCAACTTCAAAATTCAAATTTTATATACCAATTTAACATATATTTCTATTTTTTTTGTTGGTAAAAAAACATTTTTTTTTATAAATAAGGGTGTTTTTGAAATATAAAAACAAATAAATTCCAATTTAAACAGAACTATTTCAGAATTTGATGAAATTTGGAAGTATGGTAAAAAACCTAAAATTAAGATATTTGTTAAATTTAGCTGCCCAGATGGTGTGTGTGTGAATTTAGCATATCACTTTCCAGAAGATCAACAAAAAAGGTGAGTTCTCTTCGCATACAGGTGAGTTCCATAGTTCCTCATACTTTTTTTCAATAGTTCCGCCAATTTTAGCTAAAAAAGTGTGTATTTTATGTGGCTAAAACGGTCGGAGGGTTACTGCTGGAAATATTACAATTCGGTTTCAGGAGACCATCTCTTAAATAGTAAATCAGGTCGAAAATAAGGATTATTGAATCGTAAATTTGCGGCGAAAGTAAAGTGTTGGATCTAAGCCCAACAATCAATAAGAGATGTGTTAAAAAAATATAATAAAATTATATTTATTATAAAAGTAAAGATGAGATTTAAACTGAGATAATTTAAAGTTCCAAATAAAATCGGAGAAAAGGATTAAAAATCCAAATAAACGAGCGAGCTGCTGAAACCCGTATAGAACAATATTATATAATTTGTTCAAAATAATGTAATCCTCCAAACTGCCTGAGCTAGGTCCAGATTTAATATTTTTGGCTTATATAAAATCCATTCATCGAAAAATATTGAAATATTGTTAAACTGAAATAAAATAAGCGATAGTTGGATTAGCGTTATCAAAAATGTTAGAAGAAATGGTGTCCAACGGCTGATGGTAGTTGGAAGACTAAAATACGGAAATTCGTCTTAACTCATTCAGAAATATAATTCTTTAACTATTTTTAAAAATTGTGGATTATTATTCTCGAATGTGATATATTTTTTTACAGTGTTAACTTTTTAAGTTTAAAAGAAAATGTATAAATAATTTCGTTTACACCCTTCACTTTGTAGCTGAGATCTCTTTTAGTATGGATATAAAAGCGTTTTTACAAATTCAAATCATTTAAAGGTTTTTGAAATGTTGCTATTAGATATTTTAAAAATTAATTCAAATTTATTTAAATTTACACCCATTTTCATATTTATACTCTATGATGTCTCAGCCATGAACTACTTTCAGCTTTTTTCAAACGTTCGACCAAAAATTTCTAAAATAAAAAGTTGAAAAATAATTGTTTAAAAAAATAAATTATTTGTATTGTATTGTTTAAAAAAATGAGATTGTAAGAAAATTCCAATAATTTTTAGTTCGAAAAAAATGTTTCTTCGACAAAAATAACATAAAAAATGTTTCCAAACAAAAGTTTTTCAACAAAAGAAAAAAAAAATTTGAAAAAAATAATTTTAAGCAATGAAAATTTTTGTAAAGAAAGTATACATTTTTTAAACTATATATTTTTAAATATAGTATAACATAAAGTATATAGTATAATGAGTATAGCATTTTTTAATTCACAATATTTTTTAACATCAATAAAATTTTATTAGTATAAGAATGAGTATAGATAAAGTCAGTTCACAAATGAGATTTAACTTTATCACTTTTTTGCTCTGATCTTCTTTTATTATTTTTTGTTTATAGAAAATATCCCAATAGGAAATAGCATCATTACGTAGTCGATTACTGCCTAATTATTACCGAATCGTAATGCGTCGGAATCTCAATACTGATTTCTGTTTACTTTTACACACACATGGCCTAGGGCAAGTATGCATGCACTGTAGATTACGAAGTAATGCCCATTACACACTGCATCCAAAGTAAAAAGGAACCGAATGGTACCTCATGTTCATATAGATTACTATTTAGAAGTATCGTAATAAGGGGTGAACCATACATCATTACTTCGTAACCAAACAGTCTCAAGGGGTACTTCCATTTCAGCATTACTTTTCACGCAATCGTAATGAACATTGGTCGCTTTATTCATTACTTTGTAGGTAGAAGTAATGAGGGGTGATCCATTTGTGCATTACTTTGTACGCAGTGGCAATGAGGGGTGGTTCCATTTGTACATTTCTTTGTACGCAGTGGTAATGAGGGGTGGTTACATTTGTGCATTACTTAGTACGCAGTGGTAATTAGGGGTGGTTCCATTTGTACATTACTTTGTACGCAGTGGTAATGAGGGGTGGTTCCATTTGTACATTACTTTGTACGCAGTGGTAATGAGGGGTGGTTACATTTGTACATTACTTTGTACGCAGTGGTAATGAGGGGTGGTTCCATTTGTACATTACTTTGTACGCAGTGGTAATGAGGGGTGGTTACATTTGTACATTACGTTGTACGCAGTGGTAATGAGGGGTGGTTCCATTTGTACATTACTTTGTACGCAGTGGTAATGAGGGGTGGTTACATTTGTGCATTACTTAGTACGCAGTGGTAATGAGGGGTGGTTCCATTTGTACATTACTTTAGACGCAGTGGTAATGAGGGGTGGTTCCATTTGTACATTACTTTGTACGCAGTGGTAATGAGGGGTGGTTACATTTGTACATTACTTTGTACGCAGTGGTAATGAGGGGTGGTTCCATTTGTACATTACTTTGTACGCAGTGGTAATGAGGGGTGGTTACATTTGTACATTACTTTGTACGCAGTGGTAATGAGGGGTGGTTCCATTGGTACATTACTTTGTACGCAGTGGTAATGAGGGGTGGTTACATTTGTGCATTACTTAGTACGCAGTGGTAATGAGGGGTGGTTCCATTTGTACATTACTTTGTACGCAGTGGTAATGAGGGGTGGTTCCATTTGTACATTACTTTGTACGCAGTGGTAATGAGGGGTGGTTACATTTGTACATTACTTTGTACGCAGTGGTAATGAGGGGTGGTTCCATTTGTACATTACTTTGTACGCAGTGGTAATGAGGGGTGGTTACATTTGTACATTACTTTGTACGCAGTGGTAATGCACTATTTTTTTATTCAATCCTTACAAAAAAATAATAATCAATAAGTAATTGTATACGTTTTTTTTAATTAATAAGAATATAATAAAATGAAACAATGTAATAAAATGTAACAATGTAATAAAATGTAATATTTTTTTAATTTGTCTTGGCTTTTTTCCGTTATTCACAAACTTTTTTGAAATGTCTCGATTTGTAATTTCTGAAGCAATGCCTCAATTCTTTGATATAGTCTTCCTCAGTGAATCCATCTATCTTGACAGCATCTAAATAAATACAGCCTCCAGGTGTTATTAAACTTTTTATAATCGTCACCTGCAAAAAAGTAATGAGTAATTAGAGGCAAAAATATAAAATATAAGGAATATTTAACTTTGGTTAAATATTCCTTATAGTCTGAACATAGTTTCCTAATAATAAAAAATAGAATTTCCTTACAATTATTTTTTCTTTTAAGGAAATTCTTATATATATATATATATATATATATATATATATATATATATATATATATATACATATATTTATATTACCGTATATTTCAACAAGTTTCAGTTCCAACGCTGCCTGGTTTGCTAAAACTTTATTAATTTTATCCTCAAGTGAAACAACTCTTTTTTCCAGGGAGGATTGATCTAAAAGATTATATTAATTAATATAAATAAAGTAGTTTCTGCATTATTATAATTACCGTTTACATTGAAAACTCTTGGAAAAATTCCCGTAAATTGATTATCTGCCATTATTCTATTAATTAAAATTATTTTAATCTGATTTAAGTATATATGTATATAATAATTATCATTAATGGAAGTCAGACGTATGACATAATGGAATTAGTAATACTTTCTGCTTTGAAGGTAAACATACGTATTTAAAAATTAATGATTTTATTGGAAATATTTCTTCACATTCAACGTTGACTACGGAAGCTAGAAATATATTTAAATCCGATCCTGAACTTAAAGGAGCGTCAAAAAAAATTCGAAGATTTTGAAACCTTTTTCCGACTACAAATCCCTCACCATTGACTTCAATTATATTTGAAATTATAAATGGGATACACGGCGACACACAGCAAACATTATCAGGTTTTTTTGGAGTTAATGTGTATTCATCGGATATATAATATGTTATAATACCATTTTTCGTTTTCTTAAAGCCTTTGAATTTGTTTTCAAAAACTTTATATGTAGAAAATTTGTTAACCAATTGCTCCAAAATTTTAAACGGTTTTTTAACCTTTTTTTTAATTTTTTGCAAAAAATGTTCAAATTTATATGCCGAAAAATCTTGAATGTATCCAATTTCACGAACATATTGCGTAATATGTAGCAAGTTGTGTACATTATAAGTTAAATTTTTTTCCAAATACAAAAGGGGAAAATATTTTACAAAATATTGAAACAAATTTTCTGCTACATCAATATTAACTAAATAATTTCTTAAAAGTAATCGATAAGCGCAATGAAATAATAATATGTGATAATAGTAATCATCTTTTAAAACATCTTTAACGACTAATATAGATGTATATAAAATAAATTGCCTAAATTCAACGGCTTTCCACCTTGACAAATCTTCTAAACATCTTGGTTTTCTAACAAACTCACAAGGAATAAATGATCGCAATGCCAATAAATTTAATGAAATTTGGTTATATGCTTCAGATGTTAGCTTAAAATGCACTGTTTCTTTTTTTACTAAACAATTTAAGAGTTTTCTACACACGCCTAAATTTAGAAGATGCATCGGATCGAGAGGAAATTGAGTGACCATTCTAATGCCTAGTTCTTCCAATTTAGTTTTTGTTTGCCGAAAATAATCTTTATGATGAGAACTACAGAGTCTATTACTAAAATCTAAATCTGTCCTTAGAACGCCGGCAGAAGCACAATATGTAGTAACATTATCCACTCGAACCCCAACCTGTGTGCATTTTGTACAGCCGTTGAACGAATTGTGACCAACGACGCCACACAAAAATGAACGGGCAGGTGCATCACAAATAAACACTTTAATTTGGAATTTAATGTTAAAATTTTCAATATTAAATCCTTCTGTGCTAAGTTTAAACACTTCTTGAATAAAATCCTGAAGGTATACGTCGACATTTAATGGTTTTTGTACGCCCAAATATGATCCAATTAAAAACACATTTGACTCCTTTATATTATAAAAATGTCCAAGAATTGGCCATAGTCCCATCCGAGAACTTTTAGATAATGGAAGACCATCAATGCCGACATCTAAATGCAATTCAGTATAATTTTTTATAACTGATTTTAATGAGTTCAAATATGGTATTATACCAACGTGAAAATAGTGTCCAGGTGTAACAGGTCTTGTAATAATTTTACAGCTGTCATTAACTAAAGTCTTTAAAGATATTGGAACGTCTAAATGTTCAGACTTTAATATTTTTAATAAGTCTTCGCAACAGACCCTCGAAGGATTATGTTTTCTATACCATTCAATAATTGTATTGACGGATTCTGAAAGTTTAAGGTATTATCAAACACTTCGGGCGGATCGGTTGCAATTGATGGCCATTCTACCGTAGTCGAATCGGTGGGTTCAGAAGATTCAGTATTATTTATCTCAGGCGGAGTACAGTAAGACCGATACCGTGGGCATCTTTCTCTAAAAGATAACCACCTTAAATGTCTTTTCAAAAACCCTTCCATTAATGTCCAAGTATTTTTAAAATTAATTCAATACTTACTATTGGAAAACAGCTGCTTTTAATAATAGTTGCGCGTTCACTATAAATGAAATATTCGAAGTTTATGTATATATTTTTTATTTTATTAATTGGAAAATCAATTCACATTTGAAAAATATAAAAAATGAACAAGTACCTGTTCCATTTACAGATTACTTCGTAAGTGGAATATAGAACTAGTCATGATTGTAAATGACTGGTACATTACAAATGAACTAATACGAAATTTGTAGACAATGTATTGAAAAAAACATTGGTTACTGTTCGAACTAGTCGATTTTACTCTAAACATTTTGATCAATTTTTTATTCTAACATATTGTTTAAACCACTTTTGATATGAGCGTGTGATATTATAAAATTATAATTTACATTCATATACATTTTTAGGCTTTAATTTAATTAAATATTTTTTTTTAATGCTCCTCAAAACTCCCCGTGCGCACGGCCCTGCACATGTTGAGCGCATCATGTTTACATATCATGTTGTACAGCAACATGTTCATAGCATTGTCCCAACGCTTCACGTTGGCAACAATGATAATAATTTGGCAAAGCGCTAAAGCTTTGCTTAGACCACCCCTCTATCAAGTTAGCTTGCACAGTTAACAGAGGCTTGCAATATATTTATCATTGCATGATTAGGGGGCTATGTTAATATAAGTAGAGCAGCTATGGGGCTCTTACTGTGCTAAAAATAATCTACTATTTTTGTTTTAAGTATTCTGTTTTTACATATTTTGTATTGTCAAAATTAATTAAAATTATTTTATTCGCTTTAATTAATTCAAATATAAAAGTTCAATAACACAGTGTCCGCACCCATTTTGCCACCAGAAATGAAAGTTACATATTCTTATGGATTTTGACATTCTAAGAATAATGGCGTTCTCAGTTTTTTCCCTACACGTCCAGTTTCAAGGATATTTGATAAAAACGAAAAACCAGGTTTTGAGAATTCTATTGGTTGATAAGCGTTGATTATAATGTCAGACTCATTTTTATTTTATTCAAAACGTGCATAACAGAACACATTATAACTTAGCAAATCTCATAGATTATAATCCTGTTTTATTCAAAAAAATCGTAAACGTCAAAATTGGGCATACGAATAAAAAAAAGTGAAAAGTTTTAGAAAATAAAATAAAAATTATTATGCATAATAAATTCGTAGAAATATTCTTAATTCGTATTTTTTTACTCTTTTACAATATTATTGTGGTAAGGGAGATAGTTGGGTCAAATTTATCAATTCATTGATCCTCTTGATACCAGATATAAATTCTAATTCATAATAATATTTTACAAATACGGAAACCCATAACCGGTATCTAAAGGTCCAATGAATTGATAAATTTGACCCAACTGTCTCCCTTACCACAATAATATTGTAAAGGAGTAAAAAAAAACGTACGAGTTACTAATATTTCTACGAAATTATTATGGTTAATTGTTTTTAAAAATAACTTTTATTTTTTTTTTTTTGTATGGCCAATTTTGACGTTTACGTTTTTTTTTTTTTGAATAAAACAGAATTGAAATATTTCAGATTTGCTAACTTATAATGTAAAGCACAAGAATGGTGTACAACTGGGAATTGAGAAACAAATGCTCAAAAATGGGTATTTTTTTAACCCAAAAATGAGTCCTTTTTGCATCATATCTCAGGTCCTGTTAAAGGAATTTTGAAAATTGATATGTACATATAATTTGTGTTCTGTTATGCATGTTTTGAATAAAATAAAAATTAGTCTGACATTATAATCAACGCTTACCAACCAATAGTATCCTCAAAAACGTGGTTTTTTGTTTATCTCAAATATCCTTGAAACTGTAAGTGTAGGGAAAAAACTGAAAACGCCATTGTTCTTAGAATGTCCAAATCCATAAGAATATGCAACTTTTATTTCTGGTGTCGAAAATTGTTGTCAAATGTGCGCACAGTGTCATTTTCTAAAAATTATATTTTGTTTGATTAATTGACATAGGTGACTCCGACGGCAAGTAAAAAAATAGACATGCCGAATAAGAGGATCTGCTGCTACTACGAGCACCACCGACTCCGCCGTTTCATCGAACGCAAATACCGCTGCTCCTAATGCGCCAGTTCCTTCAGCAGCACTTAGATTACCACACTTCTGGAAGGAAAATCCAGCTTTATGGTTTGCGCAAGTCGAAGCAGAATTTTGAATTGCACAGCGTCGTAGCGGAGAGAATGAAATTCTTCATCGTCATCGCGGCATTAGATACCGAAATGTTATCACAGGTTAGTGACATCGTCTTAAATCCACCGGTAAATGTATATATGCAGCTCAAACGTCGTCTTATTGAGCATTTTTCGGTGTCTGAGGAAAAACGTATCAGACAACTGCTCAGGAATCTGGACATTGGAGACAAAAAGCCCAGTGCGCTTCTCAGGGAAATGCGTAATCTCGCAAATGACGGCATCATAGACGATTTTTTGCGCACTATGTGGAGGCAACGACTTCCGGCACAAACACAAGTATTTCTTCCAACGTCTACAGAATCGCTTGAAAATATTGCAAAGATGGCCGATAAGATTGGTGATATTTCGACAGCTTCTACCAGCATTGCAACAATCACCTCATCGTGTATTTTTAACGAAATGCAAAAGCAAATTGAACAACAGTGCAGCAACTACAAACAAGGCGTTCAAGAAGTCAATCGAATGGACGTTCCCGAGCACGCTCAAATTCATACTCCATTTGCTACTATCATCGTCGCTTTGGCAATAGTAGTATGGATTCGCCGGTTCTGGCCCCACTGGGCTCCATGGAGCACATTGTTGTTTGTGTAAATGAATTTTTAACAGAGATGTTGTTATTGTTTTCAATAGGGATAATTTTTTAACATAGTTGTTGTTATTGTAATTCAATAGGGATCATTTTTTAACATAGTTGCTGTTAGTGTAATTCAATAGGGATCATTTTTTAACATAGTTGTTGTTGGTATAGATCAATAGGGATCATTTTTTAACAGAGTTGTTGGTAGTGTAGATCATTGGAGATCATATTTTAACAGTATAGTTGTTATTGTTTTTTCAATGGGGATCATATTTTAACAGAATATTTGTTATTGTTTTCATGGGAAGTATTTTTAACAGATGTATATTATATGTATACTATATATTTTATAATGGCATGGAGCCAGTGGGATGACTTTTTAACATAATTTGTTAATGTTGATACATACATATATATTATATGCATGTTATGAAGGCATGCAGCCGTAAAGAGTAAATGTTGTTGTTGGGATAATTATATCGGAGTAAGCATTTTTTGTGAATGAGAATATTTACAAACGTATTCATGTTGTTGTTGTAAAATATTATAGTTGCAATTAGATTTCAGTTAACGTAGTTATAATGTATACTATAGTTATACTTGTTTGTTTTATTTTTGCATGATCATCAAGAGAGTTGAGGAGCAAAGGGTTCAATTTGAAACTTTGTTGAGGAACGGTGATTGTAATTTAAAACTTCGATATATGAATGAATATTATTATTAGATGCTTATTTTTTTTGTGGTTAATTTTTTTTGTTGTAAACAGGTTAAGACACTTCTGTATTAATGCATTGACATATATTTAATTCAAGGCCAATTTTACTATAAGGGTTATTGTACTGGATTTTATTCTACAAAGTCATGGTCGTTTAATTTGGTTATATGAGTGAATGGAGCCATAAGGTTCCATTGGGATCATTTTTTAAATCATTTTCTATACTATAAGTTTAAAAGATTGAGCATGTTAGAACATGTATATTTTTTATAGAGTTTTTTGTCTTGAGATTTATTTAATTTACTCTCTTTAAAATTTTAATTGAGTATATTTATACTAATGGAATTCACTTTTTAACTCATTTTAAAGAGATATCCATTATATATAAATGGATCGAAATTTGAATTAAATTTATTCATCGTCTGCATTACAATTTGATAGGAACAACAAAATATGGTAATTTTGTTTTTTTTTTAATTTTGTTTGTATTTATTAATTTATGTATTTATATTATTTAAAGGATTTCGCTGAAATTATTAGTTTAGCAAAAGGAAACCTCTCTACATACATTAGAGTAGATGACTTGCCCATTGATCAGGAATTCAGGATTTCTAAATTTGAATGGAAAAACACAATTAATGGAACAAAATTAATTGTACATCTAACAGACAACAGATGGTTTTATCTACCAGCAAGAATTTCTAGAAAAGTTGAAACCGATGATCCATATTTATATAATATAAATGAGAAAAAGTGGTCTATTATTTTTCAAGGACGACAATCAGAAGTAATGGGGATGGCTCTATTCGATTTACGTTATGAATAAAAAAAAAAAAGTATCAATATACTTACTTTTAAAAATATTCATTTTAAATAAAATATTTAAATATATACATATTGTTTTATTTATTTATTTTAAAACGATTTGAAACAATATAACAAATAATTTATAAAACTTATATTTGCATTATCTGCTCAAAACTCAGTAGAGCGTTTAATAAAATATTATCATCATCATCGTCCATTAAATTACAATAATGTTGATCCGCATTTAACATCCTCGGATCGTCTAAGTTAAGAAATAGATGGTCTAGTCCATCATCTAATAATCCTTCCCTAATTCCAACATCTATCAAATTTACTGGCGGGAGTGTTACGACTTCTAGTATTTCAATTTGAGGATTTACTGTTAATAAAATTTTTATTATTAATATAAAATAACTTTAAAAAATATATTTAGTTATTTACTTACAAGTATAAGTTTTTGCCTTTTTATATGAAAAATTATGTTTTCGCAGGATATGCCGCTTAAGGTTGTTTCTAGTCGAGAATTTTAAATGCGGGCAAAATTCACACTCCATTTTTTAATGTTGATATATTAAAAGTATGAAAACGAGTAAAATTTATTATTATATCCATTGTATAGAACACCTTTATATATCAAAGCATGTAATATGATATATATTAAACTGAACATAAAAATTTGAATTCAGCAAAATTTAATGTATAAGTAGTGAAATACACCGGAAGTCAGTAACACATCTTTATTGCAACACTGCACTTTTTTTATGTTCAATAATTCCTGTAAAATTTGAAGTTGAAGTTTTTTAATATTCAAAATAATAATTTAAGTTAGTGTTCGTTTGTTTGCAACTTCGAGAACTTCTATAAAAATTAAAAAATGTTTATCTGTGCATTATGTTCAAAGTCCTTCGCGAAAAACTATAATTTAAAGAGACATGTATCGACAATACATTAAATTACAAAGTTTAGCTGCTTAAAGTGTAGTAAATCTTTTAGCAGACCAAATAATTTAAAACATCATTCCTGTCAACATTTTCAAGAGGAAATTCCTTCAAAACAAGGAAAATATGAGGATTTGCTGAATAATGAATATGAAATCGCATCAACATCATCATCGGTGAGCCGTTACTGTGAGAACTTTAATGTTACAGTTCACAAATCCCTATGGAGAGGCCATTTAAGATCAACAGCGCATAAGAGAACATCAGAGATTGCAGATATAGATGGATTTAAATTGGTACGAAAAGCATTTAAAAATAAAATATGTGATTACATATTACCTAATGATGATGAAAGTCTAATAAATCCACATGAATATTTCGGTCAAATAAGAAATAAAATTAAAAATTTACTGGAAAGAGAATTAAATAAGAAAATATCTTTAAAATTGAATGCGGAGATCTCTGCTGACTATATACGTCCTTCAAAACATTCTGTCGAAGATGATGATGAATTTAAACTAAGCACTTTTTCACATATAACAAAACCACTAACAATATTAACCAAAGATAATATTGAAGATGTAATGTTAAATATTGAAGAATTGTTAATAAATAAAATGGAGAACTTTCAAGAACGGGATAGTGGATGGGCTTTGATAAAAATCAATAAAATTGAGCTTAATATAAGTGAATATAGCCCCTTAAATAGATTATCATATCAGAAATTGCCAGCATACATAGAAAAAAGAAAGGCATGTATTAATATACAAAACAGTGATATTTTCTGCTTTAAGTGGGCTATTATTGCTGCAATAGTTAATACAAAAATAAAAATAAATGATCCCTATCGCATTAATTCATATAATATTTCAGACATAAAAGCAGAGGAAATTTATGTGAATGGTATAAATTTGATATTTAGAGGATTAGACTTCCCTCATTCTATAAAGAATACAAAAATATTTGAACTAAACAACTCCATTAGCATAAATATTTTCATGTATAATGAAAAGTCAGATGGAAAATGCGAAATTTTGGGACATATTTATCACACTGAAAAAGAACAGAGTACACATATCAATTTGCTATTTTGTGACAGTGAAGAAATTACTCACTATGTCTGGATAAAAGATCTAAGTAAATTGATAAGCGGTCAGGGACGAAAAAGGGCCCACAAAATGTATATTTGTAATGGATGTATTCTACAATTTACATCTATAAAGTCTCTTGAGGCACATAAATCATCATGTAAAAAAAAAAATTACGTATTTGCCCAAGGAAAATGAGTCCACCCTAGCATTTAAAGCCTATGAAAAAACCATCCCAGTTGGATATACTTTTTATATGGATTTTGAATCGATTCTGGAACCGATTACTGGCTGTACAAATAACCCAGAAAATACGTATACAACGAATATTCAGAAGCACATACCATGCGCATTTGCTTGGTATTTGAAAGGGTCATATGATGATCGTTTCGATAAGCTACAAAACTATACAGGTGAATACAAAAGAAAAAAATAATAATTAAAAAATAATAATAAAAATAAAAAACGATATATATATAATATTTAATCTTTCGTTTATAGGTCCTGAATGTTCGAGAGTTATGATAAAATCTTTAGTTGCGAAAGCGACGCAAATATATTGGAACGTTTACTCCACAATGAAGGCAATGAAGATAACTGACCAGGAAATGCACGAGTTCCATCAATCAACAATCTGCTGTATATGTAAAAGTGATTTAAGTAATAATATTAGTATAAAAGTAAGGCACCATTGTCATTTTACCGGAAAGTATTTAGGATCTGCTCATACAGAATGTAATTTGAAAGCAAAAAGAACTAAATTCTTTCCGGTAATAACTCATTATTTATCCAAATATGATCTACATTTATTTATACAAAATTTAAACGAAGTAGAGGGAGCTATTGATATTATACCTCTTAATAAAGAGGTATTTATATCTATAACAAAAACTATAAATTTAACTAAAGATCATAGTTTTCAACTTAGATTTATAGATTCATTTAGATTTTTACCTAGCAGCCTTGAGAAATTGGTGAAAATTCTAAATGACGAGTCAATCCATATAACTAAAAAGGTTTTTAACAATAATTCGTATAAGATATTTTATAGAAAAGGTGTTTTTCCTTATGATTATTTAGATAGCTTTAATAGGTTAAAAGAAAATCAATTACCTGCTAAAGATAAGTTTTTTAATAGATTAATTAATGAAGAGTGTTCTGAAGATGACTATGCTTTTGCTCTGAATGTATGGAACATTTTAAATTGTAAATCTTTAAAAGATTATTTAGAAGTATACCTAAAGTGTGATGTTGTCTTACTTGCGGATGTTTTTGAGAATTTTACAAAAATTTGTCTAAAAATTTATGAGCTTGATCCGTGTCATCACTTCACTGCTCCTGGATTATCTTGGGATGCTATGCTCAAGATGACTAAAATTAACCTCGAACTAATTACCGATATAGAAATGTATACTTTTATTCAAGACGGTATACGTGGAGGTTTAACACAATGCTCGATTAGACATGTAAAAGCCAATAATAAATATATGCATAACTTTGATAAATCTAAATGTTCATCATATTTAATGTATTATGACGCAAATAATTTATATGGTTATGCGATGTCACAGCCATTACCTTTTAAGGAATTTAGATTTTTAGAGTCATATGAAATTACAGAGTTTACTATTGAAAAACTTAAATCTATTAATGAACATTCTTCTAAAGGATATATTTTTGAAGTAGACTTAGAATATCCTTCTTCAATTCATAATTTACATAATGATTTTCCGTTTTGTACAGAAAATAAAACACCACCTTCTTGTAATTCTAATTCTAAAAAACTTATAGCAGATCTTAATAATAAGAATATGTATAAAATACATTATAAAATGCTTCAAGAATGTATTAAAAATGGTTTAATTTTAAAAAAAGTATATAGAATTTTAGAGTTTTCTCAAAGTTGTTGGCTTAAAAAGTATATAGATCTGAATACATTAATGAGGTCTTAAGCTACCAATGAGTTTGAGAAAAAAATTTATAAATTAATGAATAATTCAGTTTATGGCAAAACTATGGAAAATGTTGAAAATAGAAGAAATGTAAACATTTGTTGCAATTGGGAGAATAATGGTAAAGTTAAAGGAGCCAGATCAATAATAGCAAATCCAGCATTCCATAGTAGAACTAATATTAATGAAAATATGATAGTAATAGAATCAAAAGTTCTTAAAGTTAAGTTAAATAAACCTATTTATACAGGATTTTGTGTATTAGATTTATCGAAATGGAAAATGTACGACTTCTATTATAATTACTTAAAAACTAAATTTAATAGTAATGTAAGATTAGCTTATACGGACACAGATTCTCTTATAGTTGAGATTAAAACAAATGATTTCTATAAAGACATTTATGAAGATGTTGAAAAAACTGATCCATCAAATTATATTTTTGACACTTCTAGTTATGAGTATCCTAAGATATATGGTTATCATCAAAATAATTGTAAAGTTGTGGGTTTGATGAAAGACGAAAATAACGGCAAAATAATGAAAGAAATAATATGTCTTAAACCCAAAACATACTTTTTTACTGTTGAAAATGATATACCAACATCAAAAGCCAAGGGTGTTAAAAAATCAGTTAGTAAAACATTTACTATTCATGGTTATAAAACATGCCTTTACAATAAGAAAGTTATAATGAGAGAAATGTATATAATAAGATCTAAAGCCCATATTTTATATACACAATGTGTAAATAAATTATCACTTAATTTTATAGATGATAAACGGTATATACTAGATGATGGTATAAACACACTTGCTTGGGGACATTACAAAATTGATTATATTAAAGCTTTAAATAATGATTTAGATATTTTTATGATTATAGATATATAGATATAAATTATATTATTTTAATTATTAGATGTATAATGTATAAAATTAATAATAAAATAAAAATTCGATTTTTATATATTTAAAAATGTTTTGTTTATTTAATATTATACCAATTAACATCATCATAATCATATTGTAATGTTTTACTTTTTTGACGAGTTAAGCGAGGTGAGTATTGATATGGTAATAGAGTTTGCTTAGTTTTCGGTGTAATTTTACTTCCATCACTTGACAAAATCCGTACTTTAGGTGATCCATGATTTGAAAAGTTTTTTAAACGTTTAGCTGCAGAACTTGCAGAGGAATGGTTTATTTTATTAATTGTTGTATCCACATCCATAGAATTTTCTTCATCTTCGTTAATATTGCTAAATATAGCCTGCGAAGCAAAATCTTTTTTTCCAATATCTTTTGTTTGAGTTTCATTATCGTTTTTAAATATCCATTTTGTTTGAGTATCTTTATCCCTTAATGATTTATACGACTTAACCGATTTATTCTCTTTCTTAATATTTATTTCTTGTTTGGTAATCAAATATTTTGCGAGTTCCTGTTTTATTCCATACCATTTATTTATATCTTAAAGTGTATGAGAGGCATATATTGGAAGAAGTTTTCGTTTTAAAAAATTTGAATCTGACATATCGTTAGAATAGCGTTCATATGTAGAAGGGTTTAATAATACAAGCTTGGATAAAATATTAGACATTATCTAAAATTTTTCCTATAACACCGCTTAAAACAGATGAAATCAAAATTGGAATAAATCCTCCTCGTTGGATTAGATGTTTTCTCTTTGATCGTAAAACAGTTTTTGAGCAGCAAAGTTTTCTAATGACATTTGTATATGATTTTAACTTTACTAGATCGTTTTTTTTTACATTATGATTTTTATGTAAAATATTAAATGCAATTTCATTAATAGCTTTTATAAGATTATCATCCGCATTTTTTAGAATTGCATTTCGCAATTTAGGTTTCGCATTTTTAAGAACATATAGAATATATTTGTTCTCCTTCAATGGTTTCAGTTTGCAGGTCATTTTGGAGTGAAACAAAGCAGTAACAATATTCTTTATTGAAAATGTTAGATCTGAATCTTAATGCGTTATGTGCTTGTTGTGTAAGATCTATTAATAAATAACCATGAGCACTCTCAGTACAAGTGTTATATACTCTAACTAATTCTTTATAATTTTCAGGATAAATTTGTCTTGCCAAGCATTGAAATTGTAGTTTATCTTTAGGATTTTTAAACATAACTATATATTTTGAATTCAATGATATATCTCTTGTATATGTCCCCTTATGAAAAATATTTTGAGTTACTAAAACAACTGATAAATTGCGGTGATGCGAACCTTTAGTAAATAGTTCACAAACTTTTTTGTTAAATGAGTCTAAAATTAAATCATCTAAAATTATTAATGTATATTCATTAGCTGAATTCTCAAAGTCATCTGGAATGCCTTCAATAAAATTGACATTATCAAGTTCCGGTAAAGAGTTTTTTTCAGCATAACAACAAATTACTTTTGTACTAGGAGAACTAATTAAATGTTTATTGTTAATAAGATTTATAATAAATGTTGATTTGCCACAACCTGATGGTCCACAAACTAACATTGTAAATGGATACACAAATTGATGAAACATGGTTCTCTATTCAATGATGAACTTCTAATAAATATAAATATTGTAAACAAGTTTTTTTTATATAAATATAAATTTTAAAAAATCAATCATTTACACTATTGGTTGAACTCACAATGAGTAAAGAAGTTCTTGTAAATGAATTGCATCGACAAGCAAGAAGAAATTTTAAACGGCGTAGGTTTATTCAAAAGGGTATTTCAGATACTTGGCAAATCGATCTTGTAGAAATGATACCTTTTGCAAAGATTAATAAAGGATATAAATATTTACTGACTGTTATAGATGTTTTTTCTAAATACGCATATGCTTTACCTGTTAAAACCAAAAGTGGGATCGATGTAACCTTAGCTATGCAAAATATTCTAGAAAAAAATAGGAAAAAAATTCCCAATAATATTCAATCTGATCAAGGTAAAGAATTTTTCAATTCTAATTTTAAAAAATTAATGAAAAATTTTGAAATAAACCATTATCATACATTTTCTAATATGAAGGCTTCAACAATTGAAAGGTTTAATAGAACTTTTAAAAATTGAATGTGGAAAGATTTTAGTCTTCAAGGGAATTATAAATGGCTGAACTTGATTACAAAAAATATCAATATATATAATAATAGATATCATCGTAGTATTAAAATGTCTCCAAAAAATGTCAATAAATCTAATCAACAAATACTTTTAAATACAGTTTACAATCATATTAAAACATTTAAGATGAGTAAATTGAAAATTGGAGATGATGTTCGAATTAGTAAATATAAAGGTACTTTCTACAAAGCATATGAATCCAATTGGTCCAATGAGGTATTCAAGATAAATAAAATAAAGATCACAAATCCAATTACTTATCAATTAATTGATTATCAAGGAGAAATAATAAAAGGTGGATTTTATGAAGAAGAATTACTTAAAACAGAAACATCAAATACGTATCTAGTTGAAAAGGTTTTAAAAAGAAAAAAGGATATGGTGTATGTCAAGTGGCTAGGTTTTGGAAGTGAACATAATTCATGGATTAACAAAAACGATTTATTAACTAAGTAAACTAAATGTAACTTATTATAATTGTTTTGTTCCAATATTAATATAAATAAAGTTATTAAAAAAAATAACTGTCATTCTTATTTAAACATTTGAAATTAAAAGATGGGAGATTCTAGTTTTTATATTACTTTATTAAGTAACAATTCCACAAATATTTATGAAAACACTAAATCTACATTTACAAATTTATTAAAAGAATCTTTGGTTTTAAATGAAAATTGGGTTGTAGGTTTAACAGAAATTTCATTTCAACTTGTTAATAACCCATCTACATTTGAAGTATCTCGAAATTTGAATAAAATGGATATTTTGAAATCAACTTTAAAGTTAAATAAAAGTAAAATCAAAAATGTAAATAGTGATCTAAAAGTAGATAAAAAAATAAATACTATCCCTATCACATATTTAAATTTCATGGACAAAATAAATCAAGCTATCACAAATAGAGAAGAAAAACCACAAATTGCAGAAAATCAACTCAATGTCAATTCTAATCCTGAGACAGTTGTAATAAAAAAAAATAAAAAAAATAAAGAAGAGTTGAATATCGATAACAAAAAAGATAAAAGTTTAAAAATAATAACTGAAAATTTAGACATTCAAGATACTATAAATGAAAACCCTGAGTTGGTTGGCGTAAAAAGCAGTATTAATAGACACTTTGGATCGGAGAATACAATATTTAAAATGTTAGATGTCATATCGAATTCTTACGAAAAATTTAATTCACATACAAATTATAAATTAAGATCTAGCGAGCTATACAACCTAGTGTTTGTGTACACAGACATTATGAAACCCAGATATGTAGGCGATCAAAAAATAAAATGTTTAAAAATATTTCCATGTTTAAATGAAATAAATTATATTCACTTTAAAAATATTGAATATTATCCATTGCAATCTTCAAATATAAATAATATTTCTATAATGATACGAGATGATGAAGGAAAGAAAATAAATATTATGTCGAATGAATTCCCCGTTTATTGCACGTTACATTTTCGTAATATAAAAGAAGCTTCATAAGTTGTACTGATATCATTTATATGTAAAGCATGGACAAGATTTATTCTGAGTACTATCTTAATCAATCCGGATCAAATTTGGATAATATAGGAGATATATACCATTCTCCTAGAATTGTTCAATATGGTCGTGGAATTGGTTCATTTTTTTCGGCCTTGTGTACACATCTAAAACCTCTAATGAAAACTAGATTAAATGCTTTAAAAAACCATTCACTCGAAATTGGAAAATCAGTTTTGGAAGAGTTAGGTACTAAACCCATAAAAACTATATTAACTGAACAGGGTAAAAAGGCTGTTCGAAATTTAAAAGAAAAAGTTATTAGCAAAATTAGAAATATACAAGATGGGAATGGAAAACGTATAAAATTCAAACGACTAAAGAAAAAAGATCATATGAAAACTAAACGTTCTAGAAGAAGGAAGTTTACAGATATATTTGGCAACTGTTAATTTATTTATGATGGCAGGATTTATTGAATGTATGAAAAGTGAATTAGATCTTTTTGAGTCACCACCTGTACAAACTAGCATAATTAAAACAGAGGAGGAATCATATAGTCCAATAGCAACAATTGACAACTCTACTACAATAGAATTTCTTTCACTCGGAAATGGTGAAACATATCGTGATCTAAGTAGTGTTTATTTACGATTAATTGTAGAAATTAATGGAAGTGGAGGAGTTATAAACAATTTACTTCATTCATTATTTCGGAGCTGTAATGTTCATTTAAATAATAGAAATGTATCGCAATCTGATAATAATTATCACTATAGATCTTATATTGAAACATTACTAAACTATAGAAATGATGCTAAATCTACACATCTTGAATCATGCGGATGGTCATTAGATATAAAAAAAATTAATTCAATAGTTGAGAATGAAAATCCAGGTTAAGCTAGACGGAAGAAAACATTTAAAAATGGAGAATGAGTTGAATTGATTGGAAAACTTCATGCAGATATATTTAATCAATCTAAATATCTTCTTAATAATGTGGATCTAAAAGTAACCCTTAATATGGAGAAACCTTCTTTTTATATACTAGAAGATTCAAAATCTGGAGAGTCATCTATTAAAATTCACGAGGCTAACTTATACATTAATCATCTTACCATTTATAGTAATATTTTAATGGCACATCATAATGTTTTACAAAGTAGAAATGCTATTTATCCATATAAAAAGTTGAAATCAAGACATTCACCATTCACCCTGGCAATCATGTTAGATAATGTTATAATTGGACAACTTCCAAATTTCTTAATATTTGGTATGGTAACTAATAAAGCATATACTGGTGATCGTTCGGAAAATCCGTATAACTTTCGCCATTTCAATTTACAAAGATTTAATTTAGTTGTAAGTGGAGTACAAGTACCAGCACAGCCGATTGAATTTGATTATAAACATGGACGTATAAGTACAAGGGGATATCAAACCTTATTTAAAGGTACTGGCATACATTACTTTGATAAGGGACATCAAATAACTAAAGAATTATTTGATAACGGATATTTCTTACTTGCATTTGATTTAACACCAGATCATAACAATAACTCACACTGCGGAAACTTAATAAATCAGGGTACAATACGAATTGAAGGTCGTTTCAGTGAAGCACTTTCTGAAGCAATTACTTGTTTAGCATATTGTGAGTTTGATAGTGTTTTGGAAATTGATAAAAATCGTACTGTATTACAATCATTATGAATACAAGTAATATAGAAAATATTTTATATAAAAATTTAGTAACTAAAAAGAATTTTAAAGGAGTTTTTGCATCAAATCAGCTACCTAGAAATCGAATAAAAAAGCCAGCATTTTATATTGTGAATATGGATTCATCATTTAAACCAGGATCACATTGGATTGTAATATATTTTCCTCGAAATGGGCCGGCTGAGTATTTTTGTTCTGCAGGGAGTTCTCCTATTAAACCATTTGTAAATTTTATTCAAAGAAATGCATCCACATTTATGAAAAGCAATTTCCGATTACAAAGTGAAATTTCAATGTTATGCGGTGTTTATTGCTGTATATTTATATATTTAAGAAGTAAAAATATGTCTTTTAAAAAGTTTTTTAATTATTTTGATATACATAATTTATATATTAATGATATTTTAGCTGTGCATTATTTTAAAAGTATTTTTAAGTTTCCTATAATAAAAAATAAATAAAACAATTTAATGTAAATAATTTATAAATTTGTTTTTTATTTCTATTATTTAAAATTTCACAAATTCATTGAATATAGTATAATAAAAACAGTTTATTAATAATATGTAATAAACAATTATTTTGGATATTTTAATCTATAATATAATTTTATTAGTTTGTCAATGTCTTTAGATTTCTTGTCATAATAATAGCAACCACATGTATCTGCTCCCTCCGTTAAGTCATCTGTGGCCCATGGACAGCTCTTATAATGTACTCCGTGAATAGTTAATATTTTTTCCATATACTGGTAATGCTTACAATAAGGGGCAAACTTAATAAACTGTTTTTTATGATCGTCTAATAAAATATTATGAAATTCTTTTAAAAATTTTAATACTTTTTTAACTTCCATAATATTTTTTTGTTCCATTAAAATTGTAATGTAGACGATGAATAAATTTAATTCAAATTTCGATCCATTTATATATAATGGATATCTCTTTAAAATGAGTTAAAAAGTGAATTCCATTAGTGTAAATATACTCAATTAAAATTTTAAAGAGAGTAAATTAAATAAATCTCAAGACAAAAAACTCTATAAAAAATATACATGTTCTAACATGCTCAATCTTTTAAACTTATAGTATAGAAAATGATTTAAAAAATGATCCCAATGGAACCTTATGGCTCCATTCATTCATATAACCAAATTAAACGACCATGACTTTGTAGAATAAAATCCAGTACAATAACCCTTATAGTAAAATTGGCCTTGAATTAAATATATGTCAATGCATTAATACAGAAGTGTCTTAACCTGTTTACAACAAAAAAAAATTAACCACAAAAAAAATAAGCATCTAATAATATTCATTCATATATTGAAGTTTTAAATTACAATCACCGTTCCTCAACAAAGTTTCAAATTGAACCCTTTGCTCCTCAACTCTCTTGATGATCATGCAAAAATAAAACAAACAAGTATAACTATAGTATACATTATAACTACGTTAACTGAAATCTAATTGCAACTATAATATTTTACAACAACAACATGAATACGTTTGTAAATATTCTCATTCACAAAAAAGGCTTACTTCGATATAATTATCCCAACAACAACATTTACTCTTTACGGCTGCATGCCTTCATAACATGCATATAATATATATGTATGTATCAACATTAACAAATTATGTTAAAAAGTCATCCCACTGGCTCCATGCCATTATAAAATATATAGTATAGATATAATATACATCTGTTAAAAATACTTCCCATGAAAACAATAACAAATATTCTGTTAAAATATGATCCCCATTGAAAAAACAATAACAACTATACTGTTAAAATATGATCTCCAATGAACTACACTACCAACAACTCTGTTAAAAAATGATCCCTATTGAACTATACCAACAACAACTATGTTAAATGATCCCTATTGAATTACACTAACAGCAACTATGTTAAAAAATGATCCCTATTGAATTACACTAACAACAACTCTGTTAAAAAATGATCCCTATTGAACTATATCAACAACAACTATGTTAAAAAATGATCCCTATTGAACTATACCAACAACAACTATGTTAAAAAATGATCCCTATTGAATTACAATAACAACAACTATGTTAAAAAAGATCCCTATTGAAAACAATAACAACATCTCTGTTAAAAATTCATTTACACAAACAACAATGTGCTCCATGGAGCCCAGTGGGGCCAGAACCGGCGAATCCATACTACTGGCAATAACGCGGGAAACGCTCAGCCCGGTCATTAGAGGCGTCTAATGTCCGGTAACAGACAACAAATCGTCTTTTCATACGCGACAATCTGGTAAGCCAACATTTTCTAGTTGACACAGGTATGGCGACGCACTGATCTGCCCAACACTTGGACTTAGACGCTCGTTCATGTGGAAATTCGTTGTCTCGTTGTCGCAGATGTTTCCCACCCAATCATTGGAGCAGATTTCCTAAAGCACTTTGGCTTGCTAGTGGAATTGCAGCGCGGCCAACTTATCGACGGCGAGATAGGACTTTATTCAAAGGGACGTCTCGAAACTATATCCAGCTATAGTGAGGTAAAAACGATGGTAAGCAGTACGACCTACCATGATCTTCTCTCACGTTTTCCGAATTTAACAAACCTGTCCACTGCTACCAAGAGCGCAAAGCATAATGTCGAGCATGTCATTGAAACCAACGGAACTCCAGTATCTACTCGGCCTCGTCGTCTTCCACCGGATAAACTGGAAATTGCCAAACGCGAGTTCCAGTATATGGTTGACCAAGGACTTTGCAGACCATCAAAAAGCCAATGGTCAAGTCCACTACACATGGCACCCAAAATGAATGCACAGTGGCGTCCATGCGGAGATTATCGACGGCTGAATGCACAAACTATTCCCCACAGATACCCTATTCCGCACATCCACGATTTCACACACAACCTAGAAGGAAAATCAATATTTTCAACGATCGACCTAGTACGTGCTTATAATCAAATACCGGTGTGCCCGAAGGATGTTCCAAAGACGGCGATCATAACTCCATTCGGACTTTTCGAGTTCGAGTTTATGATATTTAGGTTATGCAACGCGGGACAAACTTTTCAGCGATTCATGCACGAGGTGTTGCGCGGAAAGGATTTTTGTTTTCCATATCTTGATGACGTCTTGATTGACTCTGAAAACGAGGAACAGCATTTTCACCACCTCGAGCAACTCTTCATGCGTCTTCAGGAGTTTGGCCTCATTGTGAATGTAGCAATATGTGTTTTTGGAAAGTCTTCCATAACGTTCCTTGGCCATCAAGTAGAAAAAGATGGCATCCGCCCGCTACCCGAAAAAGTTGCTGCCATCGTAAATTTTACTGAACCAAAAACAGTCAAAGATGTCTGTCGTTTTGTCGCAATGTGTTGTATATTAAAATTCCTTCTACTAGGACTTTAACTTCCTTGATCCTTTTTATACTTACTGAGTCCTTTTTACTTTCTTTTTATTATTTAAAACAACCGGGTCTTTTTTACTTTAAGACACTTTATTTCGCTTTAAAAGTTGGTTACACTTATACTTAACATTTATTTGTAGACACTTCAGCTTATCGGAAACAATTAATTCTTAGTCTATACTTAACTTCTACATAACATCATGCTAAAATAACTTAGTCAGCGTATTTATAATTTCACAATAAATTGAGTACTTTCATCATTCTAAAATAACTAAGTCAGCATTTATTTGTGTGATCTGAGTGACCTATTTAACGTGGGCGTGTATACCTGTGCTATGTTAATCGGTGTGCGTCAAGACAATTAAATGCTGTTTGTGTTTAACATGCACAATGCTTAACCCTAAAAGTATGCCAGAAATAAAAATATACTGGTTATGTTATGTTGTGGATCATAAGCACGCTGTAAATTCCACGATTATGATACACAACAGTGTAAGCTGTGAACTCTACGATTATGATACACAACATACCTCCCCCCTTATTGAAAGGAAAAAAATATTATTATTAAGAAGAATAATAGTTTTTTTTTTCTTTTGAATTATTTTAATTATTTCTAAAGAGAAAAATATTATTAAAAAGAATAATAGTTTTTTCTTTTTACATTGTTTTATGTGGTATAAATTACGTTAAGATCTATTAGTTATGAAGTTATGATCTTTACTTATATAATATTTAATGGATATTAGTAAATTAAGGGTTGTAATTTCCAGTTATATATAATAAAAACCTGATCCAGATGTTTTCTTTGCTGACTGCTGCTGTTCTGCGGTAGTAGTTCGATTTGTTGTTGTTGGCTTCTATTTCATGTGACTTCGTTCGTTGACTTGCTATGGGTGTTTGGTTTCTGCGTTGTTGTTTTAACCAATGCATCCCATTCTTCATTAATATTTGTGGGTATTGGGTAAATTCTATATAATGTGAACAACAAATCTTCAGGTAGTGGAGTCTTGATGACTATTATTAGGCCGTCTGTGTCTGGGAAAACTCGTACTGTTGATGCACGGTGCATTTCGAATGATTTTTGTATGAACCACTTCGCGTTTCCTCTAGTCTAGGCTAGTCAGCATTTCATCTAACTCGCTCTGGTCTATAATTGTCGGGTGTAATCGTCCCTTGTATAGATCATATATGATTGCCATTTCCATCAGCTGTTGTCCTTGAATTTCGATTAGGTTTGCGTTAATTGTAGATTGAATTTCCAAGGTACACATCATGAATAGTAAATAACTAACTTCTGGTTTATTTTTTCATTTATGTATTTTTGTGTTCTTATTGTTATGTTTAACACATTTTGCTGATTTTCGACTTCCTTCAAGGAATTCAGTAAGGGTTCTGCTATATTGTTATAATTTGATGAAATCACCGTAATTTCTCTTTTCATAATTTCGTATGTTTTATGTTCATTATCTTCAATATCATTGAGATGTTTATATATAGTCTCTCTTTCTTTATTGTCCATCAGTCCAAAAGCCCAGTTGAGTCCTTCGCCAATGAAATTGAGTGATCTCTTTTGTCGGTTACTCTTTATTGTGCGCTTAATTATTTCTTCATTTTTCTGTAGTGTGGGTATTATTGCCGTGGTCTCCCGTGTTGCTGCTATACATGATCTTTTTAGGCTGGGTCCGTTTACATTGGTGCTCATTTGTTCGCACATTGTGTTTGCCGTGATTATGTATTTGTTTGTCAGCACCAGGAAATCGTTCAGTTGTAGCGGTTTGAACTTGGCTACTATCGTCCATTCATCATTGTAGAACAAAGCATCAGTTGTCTTCTCAAAGAATAATCTTGTATCATTAATTGATGTCTGTGTGATGTTGACTGCTTCATTGGCTGCCAGCATCAGGACCAGTGTGACAATTCTAATCATTATATTGGTTTCGCTCTTTATTGCCTATCGTAAAGAAAAAGAGAAGAAATTCCATTTTTTTTATATATTTAATGGAATCCTTGATCATATCATATAGTTTTCTTATAAATATTTCTTATTTTACCTAATTACATCCTATTAAGGCTATGGCCATAATTATACCTTAATTAGTTATAATAGTTAATTTACATATGTGTCAACATGTACTATATGATTTTGTTTAGAAACATATATGTTTCTGCACTTTTGCAATACAAATTGTTTTATTTAGAGTCCCAGTAGTACTTACATGGTTAAATGCTTGTCATATTCAACAATACTTAGCTATTTACTCATGCACTAACTAATAATTTTTTTAGGTATTAAGAAATAAGCGCGCGCGACTTCTTAGCATTACATAAATGTATTTGCTATATTAAGTTGTTAAAGATTTTATTTTGTACATCTCAATTGTACTTATTTATTTTTATTACCGTGTAATGATGAATTTAAAACGTTTGTTAGTTTGCTATATTAATGCATATCTGCATTAATATATTTAGTTTCATGAATGAAAATTGTGTTAATGATAAAAAATATTAGGTAGTTTTGTCGCTGCACTACCGTATCTCGTTTCAGTTCCAGTACGTTAGTGGCTTCTGCCTGTAAAGTGCTGAAGTGCATTTAATCGGTTGGCATATGAATATATTAAAGCCTTCTATATTAATATGAGCTGGGGGCATTGCGGTCTATGCGCAATGAACTGTTTGTTTAAAATGCCATTGAGTTAGGTTCTGACATATCGCAATTTTAATGACAACGTAATTTTCATACCTTGCAAATTCGTACCTCAAATAATAATTTGATTTTGTTATTTGTTTATATTCAATGCTAGTCATCTTCAATTAATACATAGCTATTTTCTCTGCGATTTGTATTTTGGCAATATTACATTAAATTTTTTGGATTTTATAAATTATTTAAAATTAATTTATTTAATATCTACATTTTAAAAAAATATAGTTTTCTCTATTCTTTCTTTATTTTGTAGTTTCAATTCAATTTTAATATGTAATACTTAGCTATTCTGTCCTGCACTAACTATTTGACTTTATTTCAATGATGTTAAAAATTATTGGTTCTTGTTGCAGACAGTATTTATTTAATTCTACATAACTATACTGTTGTATGCTTTTAACAAATTATTGTGAAATTTTTTCCTTTTACCCTTGATACAAATCTCAGTCGTTACAGGGCTTATTATTGAAAGTACCTCGTAGGGTCCCACCCAGACTGGTGAAAATTTATTTTTCCTATTTTGATTTTTTAGTAAAATTTTATCGCCTACTTTGAATATTATTGGGTGTAATGAGCTATCATAGCTTTGCTTAGATTTTTCAGTGGCTCTGTTTTATTTTGTCGTACGATTTCGTGTGTGCGTCGAATTTGGTATTTGAATAGCTTGTTGCTATCATCGGTATTATATACTGGTGAGCATTTGCGTTTAAGATTGGTTGGCATTTCAAAATCGTAACCGTATAAAGTACGGAAAGCGTTTGACCGGTGGACATATGCATTGTATTATTCTGTACATGCATTGCGGTATTTAACCATTGGTCACAGTTTGACCCATCCTCTTTCGCAAAGCTTTCCTCTTTCCAAAGATCCGTTGGCCTGGGGATGATATGGTGTAATATGTAATTTTTTAACTCCTAACAATTTACACGTCTCCGAAAATAATTTTGAAACAAAATTCGAAACATTGTCGGTTATCAATATTTTGGAATGTTATGTCGTATAATGACTTCGTCGTAAAATGCCATTGCTACAGTGCTTGCTTCTGAGTCTGGGATAGCTACGCAGCACATATATCTTGAAAAATCATCTTGAATAGTTAATATATATTTATTTCCAGATATAGTTTCCGGTAAAATACCTACAAGATCCATACATACTTTAAAGTAATGGTTTACGACTTTAATTTAATAAAACAATGTTCGTTAAATGCTGAACACCAAAATTAGAATAATTTTATTTTTGAAAATTTTTTTGAAAGTGTTTACAAATTAGTTTTTTTATATTTTTTATTTTTTTATAAAATTTGAAACAAGTGTTTTACTTGTATGGATTACTACAGTACCCCCTTCCTAGCGGAACGTGACTCTTTTTGGGGTTTTTGAATTTTGAGTTGAACTTTGAGTCAACTGTAGAGATGATGATGATTGTTCCTGGCAACAGGCTGCGATTATGCTTAATTCGATGAATGCTGGTTTTAATCGATCAATCGAAACACTGTCATCTTTGTTGTTCATCTTTAAAATAAAATATTTGTCGGATCTCTTCACAACTTCATATGGACCAGTATATTTAGGTTGAAGAGGTTTTGTTACTGCATCTTGACGTACCCAAACCGATTTTGAATGTAGAAGATCCTTTGAAATGAATCCATGCGGATTACCATGTGGTAATGCAGTTTTCGGTTGAATTTGTTGCATTGTGTCTTTCAAAGCACTTACGAAGTCTGTTGCATTAAGACGATCGTTAGTTTTTTGAATAAAAAATTCACCAGGCAGATGGAGATTTTCGCCGTACAGTACTTCTGCAGCAGATGCTTCAATGTCGTCCTTATACGCGGTCCTCAAACCAAGCAACACTGATGACAAAGATTTTGTCCATTGCGCATTTGCTCTGCAAATCAACGAAGCTTTTAAGGTCCTGTGAAGTCTTTCAACCATACCATTCGCTTGAGGATGGTATGATGTGCTATGTTGACATTTTACGCCAAGAAATTCAGACAAGTCGTGGAAGAGTTTAGACGTGAATTGCCGTCCACGGTCACAAATGATTTTGTTGGGACATCCAAACCTTGATATCCAACCTTCGAAGAAAGTTCGGCTAACTGTCTCAGCGGTGATGTCACGAATAGGAATTGCCTCTGGCCATCTTGAGAATCTGTCTATTATTGTCAACAGATATGAATATCCTTCGGACGGCGGTAATGGTCCAACGATATCGACATGAACTTCACAAAATCGGTTCGACGTTACTGGAAAATTACCAAGAGGCGATTTCGTATGCCTAGTAATTTTTGATTTTTGACAGGCTTGACAGAATTTCGTCCACATCTTGCAATCCTTATTTATCCTTATACAAAACGATCTGCAACTAATTTTCTCGTAGATCTTATGCCAGGATGCGCAAGATTATGAAGCTTGTCAAAGGCGGATCTACGGAAGCTGGGACTTGTTTTACCTTGTGATACGTCGCAGTAAATTTGAATGTTGGATCCGGGAAGTTGTACGAGTTTCAGCTTGAGTCCGGTATCGCTATTAAGAAAATTTGCAAGTTCTTCATCTTCCTTTTGTTCTTCCGAGAGCTTCGCATAATTTAAAGTAGATATTTCGTCAATCCGTGATAAAGCGTCTGCAACAGTATTGTTAATTCCGGATATGTGCACGAGCTTCGTAGTAAACTGACCGATATAATCGAGGTGACGAAATTGACGAGGTGTGGCTTTGTTCGGATTTTGGTGAAAGGCGTACGTTAAGGGTTTATGATCCGTTAGCAATGTAAAATCTCGTCCTTCTAGGATATGTCGAAAATGTTTTACAGCACTATAAGCAGCAAGTAGTTCGCGGTCATACGTGCTATATTTGCACTCTGCAGGACTCAGTTTTCGTGAGAAGAAAGAGAGTGGTTGCCAACTTTCACCAATTTGTTGTTCTACCACAGCACCGATAGCAAAGTCTGAAGCGTCAACTTTGAGATGAAGATCTGCATCTTTCACGGGATGTGATAGAAGTGCAGCATTTGCAATTTGTTTTTTGCATCTTTTAAATGATTCGGTTGCGGCTTCTGTCCATATAACCGGACGCTTATCTTTCTTTACCGCGCCTTTTAAGTAATCATTTAATAGAGCTTGATCATGAGCAGCGTGCGGTAGAAATCGACGATAGATATTAAGCATGCACGTGAATCGGCGAAGCTCCAAAATTGTTTTGGGCTGTGGAAAATCTATTATTGATTGAACTTTTGAGGCCGTCGGCGTGCTACCAAGAGAGGTTATGTGAAATCCAAGAAAATCAATTTCAGGGGATCCAAATTCACATTTTGCAGGATTAATCATGACGCCAAATTTTCGAAAGCGTTCAAAAATTGCCCTTAAATGTTGAATATGCTGTTCTTCAGTATATGACGCAATCAATACATCGTCAATATACGTGAAAACGAAGTCCAAGTCGCGACAGATCTCATCCATCAGACTTTGAAAGCTTTACGCTGCATTGCGCAGACCAAAAAGCATTTTGAGAAATTCAAATAAGCCAAATGGCGTAATGATAGCATTCTTTTGGATATCATCAGGATGCATGTCGATCTGATGATAAGCTGTAATGAGGTCTAGCTTCGAAAAAAACTTTCGACCATGTAGGCAATGCACATAGTCTGTGATGAATGGGATGGGGTACCGATCGGGAACAGTAATATTGTTTAAAAATCGGTAATCCCTACAGGGTCGCCAATCTCCGTTCTTTTTAGGAGCCATGTGTAAAGGGTTTGACCACATGCTTTTCGATGGACGAATAATTGCATTGTCCAGCATGAATTTGAATTCTTTTTTGGCGATAATAAGACGTTTGTTATCAAGAGGTCTTACCTTTGCGCGAACTGGAGGTCCTGATGTTTCGATGTGATGGAATACACCGTTCTTGTTGTTGGTGAGCGACATTGAGAGATTATGAATTTCCGGGAATTCTTCTAGAAGTTTCTGGTAAATGCTTTGATTCTTGACAATTGTTGTTATGCCGAGGGATGGTTCTCTTGAGATTGTTGCAGGTACTGACAGAAGCGTAGATCCATCGACGAGTCTTCTGTTCTTGAGGTCGGGAAGTAGATGAAAATGTTTCAGGAAATCTGAACCGATGATGCAGTTTGTGACCTCTGCTATGATGAACAGCCAAGAAAATGCTTTCCGCAGACCAAGATCGAGTTGAAGAATCTTTGCGCCAAACGTTTTTATGGGCGTACCGTTAGCTGCGAACAAATTTACTGAAGAGTGCGATGAATTGCTCACGTATACATCCCTTGGTATAACCGAGATGTCAGCACCAGTGTCAATCAAAAAAGTTTTTCTTGTTGTCTTGTCCTTGATGAAGAGGCGGCCTGATGTGTTATCAGCTATTTCGGAGGCCGCAGGATCCGAAAAGCTCATTAATTTTTTGGATAGCTGCATGGCGAAGTGCATTTGGTGGCTTTGTCACCAAAGCGCTTGTGGTACCAACAGTAATTTGGGTTTGCGTTCCTAGCTCTGGAATCTCTGCGCGATGAACTGCGATTACGCTGCACGTTTCTGCCACGATTCATATTCTCGAACCGTTTTTCGAGTGCTTCGATTTGTTGAGACAAGCGATCGAATGGTAACGAATCTGGCGTATTTGCAACGCTGGAGATGTTGGCAGGACGTGCCATGTCCATGACTTTGTCAGCTTGTTCTGCGAGCTTGTTGATATCCTGCTGTTCACTGATCGCAAGAATTGCACGGACGTTGTCGGGAAGTTGCTCAAGGAAAAGGCTTTTAATGACGTTGTCTCCAACTTGTCCACTTCCGAGATTCTGCATCGTTCGTAAGAAGTGCGATGGCTGTTGATCTCCCAGAACTTGACCGCTCAGTAATCGCTTGAGCTTGCGCTCATCGGATTCCGAAAACATGGATATGATGCGAGTTTTAAGTGTTTCATATCTGTTTCCTGCTGGAGCCGTTTCCAGAATATCGCTTACCAAGTCCAACGTGTTAGCATCTACATTTGCGACAAGATGACGAAATTTAGTTTCGTCAGCGCTGATTCGAGCGATGGAGAAAACAGATTCTATTTGCAGAAACCAAACTATCGGATTTTTTGTCCAGAATGGAGCAAATTTCTGTACGCTTGTTGTGTACACTCCTGTTTCCGGTTGCTGCGAATTTGCGCTTACCAATTCTGAGGCGTTCTGGACCGGAGCGTCCGAAGATGGTGTTCCTGGTGGTGTTCTATGCATTTTCACTGAGGGTCACCAGTTTAAAGTTATGGTTTACGACTTTAATTTAATAAAACAATGTTCGTTAAATGCTGAACACCAAAATTAGAATAATTTTATTTTTGAAATTTTTTTTGAAAGTGTTTACAAATTAGTTTTTTTATATTTTTATAAAATTTGAAACAAGTGTTTTACTTGTATGGATTACTACAATACTTTATCCAATGGTCGTACTAGCGTATCAGTTAGAACCATTGACATTTTAGTAAGCCTAGAACTTTTATTTACTTGGCATTTTTAACAGTTCTTTACGTAATCTTTTATTTGTTTCCGCATACCTCTCCACTTAAATTGTTTTCTGATTCTAAGAAATGTTTTCACCGCACCTTGGTGACCTCCTAATGCTGAGTCGGGAAAGCAAGCGCGGATCCAGATCGCCCCCATCTCCCCCAAAAAAAAGGCGCACTTTTGAATTTTTCTAACAAATTTTCAAAAAAACACAATATGAAAAAATGCCCTTAATATTCAGAATTTTGCGCCTTTTTAAATGAGAAAGGCGAAAAATTTCCAAAAAATCATAAAATTACAAATTTTGCACCTCTACAGAAGTTCAAAATATAGAGAACGGCGCAAAATTTTCAAAAAAGCATAAAATTGCAACTGCGCCTTATTTACAAAATGTTTGCGCCTCTACAGAAGGGCGCAAAATATACAGAAAGGCGCAAAATTTTCTTAAAAGCATAAAATTGCAAATGTGCCTTATTTACAAAATGTTTGCGCCTCTCCAGAAGGGCGCAAAATATAGTAAAAGGAGCAAATTTTTCAAAAAAGCATAAAATTGCAAATGCGCCTAATTTACAAAATTTTTGCGCCTCTATAGAAGGGCGAAAAATATACAGAAAGGCGCAAAATTTTCTAAAAAGCATAAAATTGCAAATGTGCCTTATTTACAAAATGTTTGCGACTCTACAGAAGTGCTCAAATCATAGTAAAAGGCGCAAAATTTTCTAAAAAGTATAAAATTTCAAATGCGCCTTATTTACAAAATGTTTGCGTCTCTACAGAGGGGCGCAAAATATACAGAAAGGCGCAAAATTTTCTAAAAAGCATAAGAATGCAAATGTGCCTTATTTACAAAATGTTTGCGCCTCTCCAGAAGGGCGCAAAATATAGTAAAAGGCGCAAAATATAGTAAAAGGCGCAACATTTTCTAAAAAGCATAAAATTGCAAATGTGCCTAATTTACAAAATGTTTGCGACTCTACAGAAGTGCTCAAATCATAGTAAAAGGCGCAAAATTTTCTAAAAAGTATAAAATTTCAAATGCGCCTTATTTACAAAATGTTTGCGTCTCTACAGAGGGGCGCAAAATATACAGAAAGGCGCAAAATTTTCTAAAAAGCATAAGATTGCAAATGTGCCTTATTTACAAAATGTTTGCGCCTCTCCAGAAGGGCGCAAAATATAGTAAAAGGCGCAAAATTTTCTAAAAAGCATAAAATAACAAATGCGCCAAATCTACAAAAATGTTGCGCCTCTACAGAAGGGCGCAAAATATAGAGTAAGGCGCAATATTTTCAACAAAAGCATAAAATTTCAAATGCGCCTTATTTACAAAATGTTTGCGTCTCTACAGAAGGGCGCAAAATATACAGAAAGGCGCAAAATTTTCTAAAAAGAATAAAATTTAAAATGCGCCTTATTTACAAAATGTTTGCGCCACTGCAGAAGGGCGCAAAATATACAGAAAGGCGCAAAATTTTCTAAAAATAATAAAATTTCAAATGCGCCTTATTTACAAAATGTTTGCGCCACTGCAGAAGGGCGCAAAATATACAGAAAGGCGCAAAATTTTCTAAAAAGAATAAAATTTCAAATGCGCCTAATTTACAAAATTTTTGCGCCTCTATAGAAGGGCGCAAAATATACAGAAAGGCGCAAAATTTTCTAAAAAGCATAAAATTGCAAATGTTTCCGACTCTACAGAAGGGCGCAAAATATAGTAAAAGGCGCAAAATATAGTAAAAGGCGCAACATTTTCTAAAAAGCATAAAATTGCAAATGTGCCTAATTTACAAAATGTTTGCGACTCTACAGAAGTGCTCAAATCATAGAAAAAGGCGCAAAATTTTCAAAAAAACATAAAATTGCAAATGCGCCAAATCTACAAAAATGTTGCGCCTCTACAGAAGGGCGCAAAATATAGAGTAAGGCGCAATATTTTCAACAAAAGCATAAAATTACAAATGCGCTTATTTACAAAATGTTTGCGCTTCTACAGAAGGGCGCAAAATATAGAAAAAGACCAAAAATTTCAAAACATTACAAAATGAAAAAGGCTCCTAATTTATAGAATTTTTGAGCCGGTCTAAAAGATCGCAATATATAGAGAAAGTCGAAAAAATACAACCCGTTAGCGTAAAATATAGAAAAAGTCGCAAGAATAGGTAGGCCTTTTTAAAAGACCGGAAACTACAGAAAGGCGCTAAATTTTCGAACAAATAAACACAAAATGGAAAAAGCGCTTAAAATGCAGAATATTTGCTGCTTTTAAAAAGATCGCAAAATATATAAAAAGGATCCAAATTTTCAAAAAAAAATAATACAATTAATTTAAAGAGTAAATATGTGTCATATTCATTTTTGGTTTGTAAGTTATGCGCTTTTTTTAATTTTGATTGTTATTTGAATAGTTTACGCCTTTTTGAGCTTTTCTCTCTACATTGCGCCTTTGTGTAAAAATTACTAACTATTTACAGATTACTAATATTCTGTAAATTACCTTTTTAATTGTTCGCTTTTTTTTAATTTTGCGACTTATAAAAACTTTTTGACATTTTAATCTTCGTTAAAATTGCCCAAAATATCGGGTAACTTTTATTTTAAAGTTGACTTTAAATTGTCGACGAATATGCGCCATTGTATTTTGACAAAGATTCTGAAGATTACACAATTCGAGTTTTAAGTGTTTTGAGATATATATCAAAATGTCCCAAGACAAAAATTTTAGGCAATGTCGAGACAGTTTAGAAACATTTTTTCGACATATTTTAAAAAGAGATAGGCCGAGTTTGTATCACAAGCTGTCTGCCCGAACTGACCGAGCCTACAAAATTTTACAACCTGCTATACACTTCCCAAAATATTCCATTTATCTGTGTGTTGGCTGGAAATATTCCTGAAAAATGACATAAATTTTATCTCGGGGTATCAATATTAAATCGAATTTAAACATTATAGGCGCATATCCATAGACAATTTTTAGTTTTTAAAAAATATACATAAGTTTAAATACCATTTTTGAAAGTTTGATAAAAGTTCGACAATTCATAGTTTTAGATGTGTTGGTGTATTTTTCATAATTAAAAATTAAATATTCACAAAATATAGTTTTTAAGTATGTCCAGTCGGCACTGCGCTAAAAGGTTATGATTGTTTCAAATTATAATTGAAGAAGTTATTAACAAAAAAAAAAATCGATATTGAAATAAAATTTATTTGATGACTTTTAGTTCTATAACGACGATTTATAATCCGATTTTTACGTTGTTAGTATTTTTGAAATTAAAAAAAACTGTTGTAAATTAATTTAATAATTGGTGAAGTAACTATTACCTTTTGAATAAGTGGTACAAAAATCTAGGTTAAATATAAAACCTAAGATTGGTACAAATCGTACAATTGGTCGAATGTTATACTTAAAAAAAAATCAAATTAAAATAAGTGAAAATAATCATTAAAAATACATTGTGTATATCTGAGGTAGTTTTCCAACGAGATGTCGGTATTGATGACTTTTAATATAATACACAAATTGAATTTTGTTTCCAAAGGGTACTGAGATATGTACACCTTCCTAAAATCAGAGACCAAAACTAATTAATTTTTTCAAATTTATATGTAAAAAGTCATTGTAAGAAATGATGGCACTGTAAAACAAAGAGTACTATTAGATAACATTCGATGAACATTTTTAATTTGTGGTCTTATTTTTATTATAGGACTGTTAAATTTCAAACTATTTTTTAATAATTATATTTGAGAAATATATATAAAAGTTTGATTAATATTATTAAAGTCAAAAATAATTAATTTTGATAAATACTTTCAAAATTCAAATATAATTTTTATTTTAGATACATATTTATTAAAACCAAAATTAATTATTATTTTTGATATATATATGTAAAAAAAGTCTTTACTCCTACCAAAAAATCTCCAAACAAACAAACAAATTGGCTGAACTTTAGATAACCGGATGAAGTGAAATATTTTTTCTTCAAAGTATCCCCCATGTTTGGGTCCCAGACTAAATTGGGGCTCGGTCGAACTTGTGGTACCCCAGATAAATCGAAACTTTATACATGTAGGTACTGAAATGAAAGATATTGATCTCACGATTAATATGTTATTATATTCATGATCCGATAACCCCAGTAACCTCAGGACCCTTTTTAGTTTTAACAACTGAGTTCATTTTATACACGAATAATATATAGATACATGTGTGGGTACCCAAACGAAAAGAAATTTATTCAGGAGTCTATTATACACTTTTGTATTTATGTTTTAAATAATATAAAATTTAATATTTTATAAAAAAATTTCGCCTGCGGCACTTCTTCGATATTAATTGCCAACGAAATATTATAATTAACTGTTGGGCCACTTCTAGAAAATTTTAAAAAAGCGTTTCAGCGTTACCTATTCATTTCAAAATTTTCTTCGTCATTTTGATAAATAATTAAATATTTTTCTCAACAATCAGCATTTCATTTTAATTTTATTTTTTACATAATTACAAATCCTAATCGCTATGGTTATTAGATCATAAAAATAACCATATAATTACAAATGTGGCATTATTACATTTCATTTGAGTACATATATGATCAAATATGTAGATGCACCGGATATCGTTTTTTCTAGAGAACCACAGATCGACCGCACCCTATATTTTTTTTTGTTTTTTAAGCAAATAAAACGGTTGATTTAAAGAAAAAAAGTTGCTTTAAAGTACAGTTGTATAAAATATAAAAAAGGGCGCAAAACAAATTTTTGGGGCGCATTTTAGAAAAAATTGGAAAAAAGGCGCAAAAAAATCAAAGCTCCCCCCCCCAAATCATACTTCTGGATACGCCACTGCGTGAAAGTCTTTTATAACAGTTTTAATTTCCTCTGGGTCAGTTATTAGTTGACTTGAGTTTAATTCCTTATTAGTGTCTGTTGTTATTTCATCCAGTACAGGCGTGCTCACTAGTTGTTCTGTTTTTGAAATTTGATTATCTAATTTATTCTGTGTGGTCTTAAACCGCGTTGTGACTGCAGTAATATCTGGTTCTGTGGAATTCTACTTGTGTGGAATTCTACTTAATGCATCTGCGTTCAAATTCTGTTTACCTGGTTTATAAAATATTTCAAAATCATATTCTGATAATTTATGTCTGAAACGTGCTAACCTTGATGTCTGATCTTTGAGATTCGCTGTGCTACGTAATGGTTTATGATCTGTATAAATTTGAAAATGTCGGCCTAGAAGATAAGCCCAAATTTTTTTGTTGCCCAGACTATAGCTAAAAATTCTCTTTCAATGGTGGAGTAATTTTTTTCTGCTCCATTGTTAAACCAAAAGTCATTCTGTTAAACTCGAAATGACCAAGACCTGTACTAAAAGCTGTTTTTTCCTTATCCCCTTCTTCAACTAGTACCTGATGATAACCACTTGCCAAGTCTAAAGTGGAAAAATAGCGACTGTGACCTAATTGGTCTAATATTTCGTCTATTCGAGGAATCGAAAATACTTCTTTTATTGACACATCGTTTAATTTACGGAAATCTATAACTAGCCTCCACTTTTTGTTACCGTCCTTGCCGCTCTTCTTAGGAACCAGCAACATCGGTGAATTCCAGGGTGATATGCTTGGCGATATAATGCCGTCATCCAACATTTTATTAACCTGTCTGTTGATTTCATCTCTATGTGTGTGTGGCAATTTGTATTGCTTTTGATTGATTGGTGGTTGGTTCCACTGTTTTATTATTTCATGTGTAAGTACTGGCGTGTATGTTAAGTCATCGCCGTCTAAATGAAAAACATCATGATACGAAATACAAAGATTTTGTAAAGATGTAATTTTGTCTTTATTAAAGGTTCCATCAATTTTTATTTTCTCTGAATTTATGCTATTTATTGTAGACTTGTTGGTATCCGATTCCTTATACTGATTGAAATTCGAGAATTTTGGTTTAAAAGTACTGTCTATTATAAATTCTTTTTCTGTAGCATTTAATACGGACACATAAACTCTATTTTTGCTAACATTCGATATGCTTTCGCCCAAATACACTCCTGTACAAATTTCTTGTTTATGTATTAAGACGATTGGAATTTTTGTTTTTAAACGTAATGATACTATCTTTGCGGTTCTAGGTTCTACTTTTAATTCCTGATTTAGAAAAATATTTTCCATGTCTGGCCGTGTCCTCATGGGTAGGTGTATAGTATTGTTTTTATCTTTATCATAAAATATTAACTTCTTATCTATGGCATTTATTATGGACCTATTCCATATATTATCTCGTCCTATTATTCAATCAGCGGGTATTCCTCGTTCAAGTGCCACTAAATTTTCTAAAAAGCATATAATTTCAAATGCACCTTATTTACAAAATTTTTGCGCCTCTATAGAAGGGCGCAAAATATAGAGAAAGGCGCAAAATTTTCAAAAAAGCATAAAATTGCAAATGCGTCTTATTTACAAAATGTTTGCGCCTTTATAGAAGGGCGCAAAATATACAGAAAGGCGCAAAATTTTCTAAAAAGAATAAAATTTCAAATGCGCCTTATTTACAAAATGTTTGCGCCTCTGCAGAAGGGCGCAAAATATACAGAAAGGCGCAAAATTTTCTAAAAAGTATAAAATTTCAAATGCGCCTTATTTACAAAATGTTTGCGTCTCTACAGAAGGGCGCAAAATATACAGAAAGGCGCAAAATTTTCTAAAAAGCATAAAATTGCAAATGTGCCTTCTCTACAGAAGTGCTCAAATCATAGTAAAAAGCGCAAAATTTTCAAAAAAACATAAAATTGCAAATGCGCCAAATCTACAAAAATGTTGCGCCTCTACAGAAGGGCGCAAAATATAGAGAAAGGCGCAATATTTTCAACAAAAGCATAAAATTGCAAATGCGCCTTATTTACAAAATGTTTGCGCTTCTACAGAAGGGCGCAAAATATAGAAAAAGACCAAAAATTTCAAAACATTACAAAATGAAAAAGGCTTCTAATTTATAGAATTTTTGAGCCTGTCTAAAAGATCGCAATATATAGAGAAAGTCGAAAAAATACAACCCGTTAGCGTAAAATATTGAAAAAGTCGCAAAATTTTCTAAAAAGCATAAAATTGCAAATGCGCATAATAGTCAGAATAGGTAGGCCTTTTTAAAAGACCGGAAACTACAGAAAGGCGATAAATTTTCAAACAAATAAACACAAAATGGAAAAAGCGCTTAAAATGCAGAATATTTGCTGCTTTTAAAAAGATTGCAAACCATATTCAGTAGTGGGCTTCAAATCACCTGTCATCGCCCAATTAAAGAAAGACGGAGACCCCCGTATTCGAGATAAAATCCTTCGACCATTCCTTATCCCAGGACATGACGGACGACAGTACCACTTCACCACAGCTAAACTAATTGTTTTTATCTCCCTCTCCTATAGAATTATCAGACAACAATTATGATGAACGACGAAGCGACGAAGTTTAAGGAGACTAGAGACAAGTTCCGCAAGAACTTGGTGCACGAACTAAGCAGAGGGCGCCGCATGGCTCTCCTAGGCAGCGACTATGAGGAGACACCAATCGGCAAAGACGGCCGGCGTATGCGCCTACGACGACGTAGTACAGAAGCCACTGGCCTGAAGGCGAACTTTGGCCGAGCCAAAATACGAGTTCGCGAAATTGCAGCGCGCAAACGCATTTAGGGTCCTTGGGTTATGGTACAAGAACCCAACCGGCTACGATTTGTGCGGACCATCATACAGCAAATCTTTATTCCATACGAGGAACCAGGGACAGGACAAGGAGGTCAAGAAGGAGGCCAACTAATCCTGTAATATCATGGACCACGGCGGCGACCCCATCGTCATTGCCGCAAGCTCCAGTGATGAAGACGAGGTTAGTAGTGTCGACGTTAATATCGGCACATTTTACATAAGCGACGATGGCGATTCGCATAACGAGAGTGGCGTGGTTGACGCTAAATACAGGACCACCATCAAAGCCGCTACTCTCACCGACGACGTCATCCTCATCAGCGACAGCAGCAGCACCACCACCGGCAGCAGCAGCGACAGTAGCAGCGACAGTAGCAACGACAGTAGCAGCGACAGTGCTGCAAATAACGCAAGAAATGAAAACGAAGAGATCGACGACAAACATGTCGCCACCGTTAATATCGACGTCACCAACAACCCCGACGATAATCTCAGTATCACTACCCACGGCGCAGACGACGATAAAAATAAAATCGATGATAACAACAACGTCGACGTAACCAGCGGTGCTGCCACCGAAGACATCACCCACCATCCTAGCTACGAGGATATCAGTAGTGATAGTAGCAGTACAGACCACCACGCAGTCAAGGATAGTAACAACGTCGACGCCACTAATTGCACCAACATAGAAGATAAAATCAATACTGCCATCACAAACAACTGCGTCAATGAACAAGTTTCGAGTACCAAAGGAGAAGTACCCTGTGACCAAGAGATCGACGGCGACAGTGGTGACAAGAGCAGCTGCAGTGTATGGAACACTGAAGATGGAGCAAATAACAACAACAACCAACAAAATGTCCGAGACGTCGATCGTCAAGCCCGCAATTCGGGAAACACCAACGACGATAATAGCGGCGATGACAGCAACGAAGACGATCGCAATAAATGTCGGAAGCAAGGCGAAAATGACTACGACGAGACCAGTACAGAGGGCGATGATAGCGAGAGCTCGGAGACATCCAGCAGCTCTTCGAACACGAGTGAGGCCGGCATGACACGTGAAAACCCCCGGCTGGTCCCCACCGCTACGCCGTCATGTCATCCGTCAAGGGCCGAAATAGCACATGCCACGATACGGGCACAACCTTCTCAAGAGGCACCAGTCAGGAGAACACCCCAAGCTACAGTCCACGCCTCGACGACTAGGAGCTCATTATGGATTGGCGGCCTAAACATGAGTCCATATGACGAACAGACCATTGCAGAACTTCGAGACGTAATTGACCGGGCGTTTGAACGTAGAAGACCTCGAACGGTGTTTTCGTTCATAGTCGAGATACGAGGAGAGACCTTCAAAGTGAGGTTTACGCGGGCCAACACCCTACAAGTGAAGCTGTTTCGTCCCGGAAGTGGGGGGGAAATGTGAGGAAGGAAGTCGGGCCTCATTTCCTGCCACATCATGACCTGATGTACATACTTTTTTTTTATTCTTTTTATACCGAATTTCCATTTTTTTTCTTTTTATATATTTGTTAAAAATAAATAAACACCCCAAGCTACAGTCCACGCCTCGACGACTAGGAGCTCATTATGGATTGGCGGCCTAAACATGAGTCCATATGACGAACAGACCATTGCAGAACTTCGAGACGTAATTGACCGGGCGTTTGAGCGTAGAAGACCTCGAACGGTGTTTTCGTTCATAGTCGAGATACGAGGAGAGACCTTCAAAGTGAGGTTTACGCGGGCCAACACCCTACAAGTGAAGCTGTTTCGTCCCGGAAGTGGGGGGGAAATGTGAGGAAGGAAGTCGGGCCTCATTTCCTGCCACATCATGACCTGATGTACATACTTTTTTTTTATTCTTTTTATACCGAATTTCCATTTTTTTTCTTTTTATATATTTGTTAAAAATAAATAAAATACTTTTTTTTACGTTAAGATATTTGTAGTAGTAAAAATAAGTAGTAGTAGTAGTATGCAACCCTGCAAGTGAACAGCTGATTCACTTCGTCAAGTTGAATAGAGCTTTCGTTGAAAGCTCACAACGATCGCCTATAAAAAGAGCGCCGCAACACAAGCAGTCAGTCAGTCGTGCGCGCACAATTTAAGCGAACCAGTCGTAGTCCGGAGTGTAGCCAACAATTAGCAGCCACAGGAGTCGGTCGTAAGTTACTTGTGAAATATAATTATACCACGACAATAACCAACGTAGAGTAGATGCAGTGCATTTCACTCCTAAGACAGACCGTACAGTAGGCGATGAGAGCAAGATGTAATACACTGACCTCTCTGTGACGGTTGATAACAGTGACCGACAGCGAGTAGATGCAGCGCATTTCACTCAATTAACAGACCGTACAGTGGGCGGTGAGAACAAGGTGCTATATACTGAACTCTCCGTGACGGTTAGCAGACAGAGCGTACAGTGCGCGGTGAGAGCAAGGTGCAATACACTGACCTCTCTGTGACGGGTGCTAAACAGTGACCGACAGCGAGTAGATGCAGCGCATTTCACTCAATTAACAGACCGTACAGTGGGCGGTGAGAGCAAGGTGCAATACACTGAACTCTCCGTGACGGTTAGCAGACAGAGCGTACAGTGGGCGGTGAGAGCAAGGTGCAATACAGTGGGCGGTGAGAGCAAGGTGCAATACACTGACCTCTCTGTGACGGGTGCTAAACAGTGACCGATAGTGAGTAGATGCAGCGCATTTCACTCAATTAACAGAACGTACAGTGACCATCGACGGGTATACGCTCCAAAACTGCCTTTCGCGAGAACAACAACGGATTATAAATACTCCTCGGTAATTTAATATATAAGTAAGAAAAAAATGTTAAATGTCAATAAAAATAAAAGTAAAAAAATAAAAAAAAATAATAAAACACTAAATCTTTGTTAGTACACGAACCCTGGACACCGGCGAGATATACCCCGGCTAGAGAAGAAAAAGGTTCGTTACAACCACTTTTCTGAGATACTCTTCCAAAGTCCGATTGAATCTTTCCACCATGCCGTCAGATTGCGGGTGCAAAGGCGTTGTTCTTGTTTTGTGTATGTCGAGGACTTTGCATACTTCCTTTGTAACGAACTACCTGGCGGTCAAAGGCTGTGGTAACCTCAGCGGTGGTCCAGGGGTAGGTCGACAAATTATTTATTTGTGTCAGGGGTACCTTGCAAGATAAACTCAACTCGTAGCTTAGTTCAGTGAAAACACCCACGTTTTTAATTTCAATAGTTGGGTTTAATTGATTAATAGGTCTTAAACTAACAAATAATAATATTGGTGATATAATGATAATAAATGAAATAAGCGGATCCCCGCCGGAAATATTCTGCCGACGCTGAACCCTCGGGTTACGATGTTCTGGCTGGTTTCTTCGGTCTACGCTATTTTCTGCGCAACCGTCTGCTTATTGGGCGCGTGCCGCTGTTGGTTGCGTCACGGCGTATCGGTACCGCCCGTGGTCCCTCCTCTGTCTCCGGCTCCTTTGCCGGCCTACTTGTTGCTTCTCCTCGGGCGGTCACTACTAGGTAGTTCGGTCAATGACTGGGGTCTCTTCGGCTCACTGCCGATCTTCGTTGGTTGTCGTCACTCGCCGACTCGTTGGTTGCTACTGCGACTCGTTTGTATCGTCGGCCCTCGTACGTCTTCGGCCTGTGGTCGCTGCTCGTTCGATGCTACTACTAGGACTCGTTCGTGCCCTCCGCAACTCGTTCGCTATTACTGCTATGACTCGTTCGTGCCGTCGGCAACTCGTTCGCTATTACTGCTGTGACTCGTTCGGGCCGTCGGCAACGCGGTTGTCTTCGGTTCGTGGTCGCTGCTCGTTCGCTACTACTGCTATGACTCCTTCGTGTCGTCCTCAACTCGTTCGCTGTTGCTGCTGTAACTCGTTCGTGTCGGCTATTCGTATATCTGCGACTCGTGGCCGCTGCTACTGCTATCACTCGTTCGTTGTTGCTGCTGTAACTCGTTCGTGTCGTCTACTCGTATATCTTCGACTCGTGGCCGCTGCTACTGCTATAACCCATTCGTGTCGTCGTTCGCCGCTGCTGCTATGACTCGTTCGTTTCGTCGGCAACTCGTTCGCTGTTGCTGCTGCGACTCTTTCGTGCTGTCGGCTATTCGGGTGGCTTCGACTCGTGTCCCTTCGGTTCGTGGCCGCTGCTCTTTGACCACTACAGTGACTCGTTCGTGTCGTAGATAACTCGGGTGTCTTCGGCTCGTAGCCGCTCCTCGTTGACTGCTACTGCGACTCGTTTGCGCGTTTGGTAACTAGGGTGTCTTCGGCTCGTTGCCGCTGCTCGTTGACTGCTACTGCGATTCGTTCGCGCGGTCGGTAACTCGGGTGTCTTCGGCTCGTGGCCGCTGCTCGTTGACTGCTATTGCGACTCGTTCTCGCGATCGGTAACTCGGGTGTCTTCGGCTCGTTGCCGCTGCTCGTTGACTGCTACTGCGACTCGTTCGCGCGGTCGGTAACTCGGGTGTCTTCGGCTCGTGGCCGCTGCTATTGCGACTCGTTCTCGCGTTCGGTAACTCGGGTGTATTCGGCTCGTTGCCGCTGCTCGTTGACGGCTACTGCGACTCGTTCGCACGCTCGGTATCTCGGGTGTCTTCGGCTCGTGGCCGCTGCTACTGCTACTGCGTCTCGTTCGCGCGATCGGTAACTCGGGTGTCTTCGGCTCGTGGCCGCTGCTACTGCGACTCGTTCTCGCGTTCGGTAACTCGGGTGTCTTCGGCTCGTTGCCGCTGCTAGTTGACGGCTACTGCGACTCGTTCGCACGGTCGGTAACTCGGGTGTCTTCGGCTCGTGGCCGCTGCTACTGCGTCTCGTTCGCGCGATTGGTAACTCGGGTGCCTTCGGCTCGTGGCCGCTGTTCGTGGGACTACTCGTTGTAGCGTTATGCTTAACTCGCTGGTGTGACGCGCAACTGGTGCTCACTGCGGGTGCTCCGCTAGCAGCCGTCAGGTTATATGAATTACAAAATGGCGACTTACCACGAGGTGCTTGCTACTGATGCGATGAGTTCGTGTCGCTGGTGTTTCGGGTGTTTTCGGTTTCTTCGTCCCGGCTCGCTGGGTTTACTCGTTGTCTCGTCGTACGCAACTCGCTGGTTGTGCGCGTGACTGACGCTTCGCGGGCGCTCCACTGGCGCTCCACTGGCGCTCGTTGGTTTTGACAAAAATGGCGACTTACCACGAGGTGCGTGCTTTTGACTTTGCGCACCCTCGTCTGTCCGAGATTCCTCTTGTTAAATTTCCCGTTGCTTAGTTGGTTGTTCGCCTGCGTTTAACAATACTTATTACGATACGTCTCGATGTAGCTTTGCTTCCGGATATCGTGCTTTGGTCTCGGTGGTGCAGCGTGTCGACCCAAGTGGAAAGCGTTTACATATCTCCACTTGTCCGACAATCGTTGCCAAAGAATTCAACCTGAGCGTGGAAACAAATGATACTCCTCTAAACCGATTACTTGTCTATAAGAGTATCACTTGCCACGTACCTGTCGAATCCTTCTCTTTGCGATAGCAGGCTTTTCCTCCCAGGAAGAGCTTACTGTACCAAAAACCACAGCGGAGATCCAACCCAACTTTCCTTGACGACGGCTACCCAAGAACTGACTTGAACTTCGTTCGTCGGCTTACTTTGAACCGTCGGCTTTTCCCCATGTTCATGCATGACACTCGTTGTCTCTTTCTGACCTTCGTTGTCGCCTCGATCACTCGTTTTCGCAATTCACCACGCCGCCATTTCCGTCGTTTCTATAATTTATCGGCTGTCCACTCGCCAGTGTTGCCTACTGGCCGGCGTTTGTTCCCTTGTTTGTCTTGTTTCTGCGCTAAATGTGTGGGACGAATTTACCAAAAAATTTGTCCGTCACACCTGAAAAACTGTAGACTCAAAATTTCTTCCTTGATCTGAATGCAATTCTAATGGTACTCCAAAACGGCTTACCCAGTTGTTAATGCATCCGCAACTGTTGTGGCTTCTTGATTCGACATGGGATACACTTCAGGCCACTTGCTGAAGTAGTCAATGACGACAAGGACATACTTATTACCCGCGTCACTGATTGGAAACGGTCCGGCTACATCCATTGCAATACGTTCGAATGATGCTCCCACGTTGTACTGATGCATTCTGCTGCGACTTCTGACTGTTGGTCCTTTTGCTGGTACACATTGTGGGAAACTGCGAATCCAATCTGCGACTGACTCTTGGCATCCAATCCAATAAAAACGTTTCTTTACCTTCTCGACCGTTTTATTAATGCCCAAATGACCACCACTAGATCCACCATGGTATTCCGCTAATATCTCTTTTATTTTTGACTTGGGAACAACAATCAAACTTCAAGCGGATGTGCCATCTTCATTTTCCCATACACGATATAAGCAACCATCTTGTAGCTTTAAGCTCTGCCACTGTGCCCAGTAAGCTTTAGTTATGGCTCTGTCGGCAGCTTTATCGTCCCATGATGGTTTTCTTTGCTGTTCCTTGAATATCATGATTTTTGTGAGGACGGGATCACTCTTTTGATCAATTTGAATTTGTTCCGGAGTCCATTTTTCATCGGGCAAAACATTTAGCAAACGAATGTCAATTATGTTTTCTTTTCCTTCCGCTCTTGAACAATATCTGCATTCTAGTTTACATGGGCGTCGTGACAGAGCATCTGCATTTCTATTTACGATGTTCGATTGAGAAATCGTAGCTCTGCAATCGCTCTATCCAACGCGCAATTTGACCTTCCGGATCTTTGAACTGAAGTAACCATCGTAGTGCTGCGTGATCGGTTCTTAAGTGAAACTGTTGTCCGTATAGATACTTATGGAAATTTTTCACACTTTCAATTACAGCAAGAAGCTCCCTCCTGGTGACACAGTAATTTCGCTCGGGCTTGGACAATGTTTTACTGTAGTATGCGATCACTTTTTCTTGCCCATTGATCACTTGAGAGAGAACTCCGCCTATTCCGTATACACTTGCATCCGTATCAAGTATAAATTTCTCACCTGGAATTGGATACGCAAGAATTGGTGCTGAGAACAGTAGATCTTTTAATTTCAAAAATGCCCTTTCTTGATCATCGCTCCATTGAAATGCGCGCCCTTTCTTGTCAACTCGTGAAGACTGCTAGCAACATTGGCAAAACCTGGAACAAATCGCCTGTAGTATGTACATAGCCCCAAGAAACTTCGTAGGTCATGTAGGTTTTGCGGTCTGGGCCACTCTTTCACTGCAACTATTTTATCTTCATCGGTATGCACTCCTTCCGTGGTAACTCGATGGCCCAGATACTTGACTTCTTTCTTGAAAAGAGAGCATTTCTTTGGGCTAAGTTGTAGACTCGCATTTTTCAATCGAAGGAATACTTCCTCTAGATTTCTTAGATGTTCGTTGAAATCCTTGCCCATAACAATTATGTCATCAAGGTATACTAGGCATGTTTTCCAGTGTAAACCTTTTAATACGTGCTCCATTAACCGCTCGAATGTTGCTGGGGCATTGCATAGTCCAAACGGCATTACAAAAAATTGCCATAGTCCATCTCCAGTACTGAATGCGGTCTTCTCTCGATCTTTCTTATCGATTTATACTTGCCAGTAACCGCTTTGCAAGTCCAACGTGGAAAACCACTTAGCATTATATAGTGTATCCAATGTGTCATCGATTCTTGGCAATGGATAACTATCTTTCTTTGTGACATCATTAAGTTTTCGGTAGTCAACGCAGAACCGAGTACTACCGTCCTTCTTTTTCACCAATGCTACTGGTGAACTCCATGGACTCTCAGATGGTTCCACCACGCCATTTGTGTGCATTTCTTCAACCAAATGTGATACTTCGTCTCTTTTCGCAAGTGGTACCTTTCCTGGTGCTTGACGAATTGGTTTAGAATCACCAGCGTCTATTCGATGTTTTACAATGGAAGTTCTGCCATCCTTTTGGCCCTTTTCAGCAAATATACACCGATATTTGTCAATTATCTGTTGCACTTGACTCTTTTTCTTGGCAGTCAAAATCCTTCGTCCACTCATTTATAAACCTGTGAGTAGATTGTTTGTTTATTTGCGATGTGCCGTAGTCTCTTGATGGATTTGACTCACAATTTATAATCGCTGATGCCTCTTGACACTGGCATATCACAGTTCCCTTTTCAATTAATTTGGACAAGTTTTCCATGTTGAGAACTCTTATTGGAACAACTTTGTCCTTTGTCGCTTCTACTAATGTTCTTCCGACAACAATATTACTTGTGCTCATTTGCTCATCATTCGCTTTTTTATTTAATATTTAATTTCGCCCAAACAATTGCTTCTGAATTAGGTGGTATTTTTCTATTTTTATGAGCAATAACTTGTTTAATTTTCGGGCTCTGGTCACAATCAATGTTTAGTTGGATCTCCGTGTTGGCATAACTAAACATTTTTCTTGTTAAATCTAGTGTGAAACCGTTTCTTATCATGAAGTCCATGCCAAGTATTATTTCGTCTACTATTTCCACCACTATAAAATCATGCTTAACTGTCTTAGTGCCAATAGTGATTTCCTTGGTAATTTTTCCTCTGATTGGAGCCTCTTCACCTGTCGCTGTTTCTAATCTTATTCCGATAAGCAGCTCTATTTCGTCCATATATGCTACACAATCAATTAGCCCCTTGACAGTTAAACTATTCGACTTTCGAGCAATTTGTGAAATGGAGATTCTGGGGCAATCGGTTATGGGAGTCAGATCGTGCCCCGCAGAGTTTTAGTTTAAGTTTAAAGCTTGATTGAAATTTACGCTATTTTGGACATGATCCTGGGTTTCTTCATGTCGGGGTTCATTTGCAAATGCGTTTTGCGTTTTTTACGACAATCACGTGCCAAATGCCCATATGTATCACAGTTGTAACATTTACCTTTGAATTGCGTATCTTTGTTGGCTGATGTGTGTTCGGTTTTAACGCCTGCTTTAACTGCTTGGCACACTACTTGAAATAAATCATCGTTCTCCACATCAATTCTACGCGCCTTTGGAGCCGATCGGCACAACGCATTTGCTGTCTCCTGTGTTAGAGCTATGGTAACCGTTTCCGTAAATGTTACCTTAGGCGTAATCACTGTTGCACGTTTTGTCTCCTGATCGCGTATACCATCAACAAAAGCTTCAATCTTGCACTTTTCTATGAAATCACTCGTTGAATCTGCATACGACAAATGCGCAAGCCTCTCGACGTCCGCTGCATACGCCTGCAAAGTTTCGCCATTTCGTTGCATTCTGCCCTTCAGCTCCATTTGGTATATCTGTTTCATGTGATCACTGCCATATTTTCGCTGCAGTGCAGCTATAACCGCTAAATAACTGTTTCGATCACTTTCTGGAACAGTCTGCAATACTTCGGCTGCGCCTCCTTTAAGCGCCACGATAAGTGCGGCTACGCTGTCCTCATTATTCCATCGATTACTTATAGCCGTGGTCTCAAATTGCAGCTTGAAAAAAGCCTCGTACCACTAAAAACATGCTGTGTAGGTCCATTTATCTGCAACACGTGCAAATCTTTTTTTATTTCCTGAATTTCTTTGTCTATACCGTTTTCTAATCTTTGAATTTTTTCATCAATGTTCACTTCCATGTCATTTACATGCGTTTCTAGCTCCGTCACTTTGCTATGGAGTGTATTAGAAAATTCCAAAAGCTGCTTAGAATGCTCCTGCATCTGCTGCTTTATTTCAGTTTGCAGTTGATTAGAACTTTCTAGTTGCTGTTTCGAATTTTCTAGAAGTTTCTGTTCCATTTTGCTGGAATTTTCTTGAAATTTCTGTTCCATTCTGGTCGAATTTTCTTGGAGCTGTTTTGAATTTTCTAGAAGTTCTGTTTTAAGTTGATTGGAATTTTCTTAAAGCTTCTGTTCCATTTTGTTGGAATTTTCTTGAAGCTGTTGTTGTATTCCTCCGAGCAACTGGCTCATATCAAAACTTTGGGACTGTACTTTTTGCTCCGTGTCCGTGTTCGACTTTAAGTTGTTCGAATTTAACCATTTTGTAGCACAAGCCCACTTCTGACACCAATGTTACGAAAATTCAGTCTACGGAAAACTGTTCTACGAGTTCGTATCGCTGGATTGTGTACAAAATAAAAACGCACTTATATTTGGTTTTAACTAGTATTATTTCAACTAGTATTAATTAACTTTATTAATTTAAATAACAACTTAAAGAATAATCACTTATATCAACTGCTGAATTACTACAATTTATCTTGACAATGTTCACTCACGAGACGCACTAGTTCACTATTAAATCACAACTGAAGTACAGTGCCTCACATATACTGCATGCATCAGTTCGACACGTTTCAACAAGCTTCGACTTGTTTCGAGAACCTTCTACTCGTTTCGTGAATGATGCATGCTATTGACATCTCATTCGCACTCATGTGTTTCTTTCTCGCACACTGCCTCAGTGCGCTGAATGATCTTCCGTCTCTTTCTAACACATTGCTTAGTGCGCTGAATTATCTTGCGTTTCATCTATTATTGTTGATTGCTTGCACAGTGGAGCAAATTACCTCTTTTCGTAACAATATTTAAAAAAAAATTATTAGTTGGTGCATGAGTAAATAGCTAAATATTGTTGAATATGACTAGCATTTAACCGTGTACTACTGGGACTCTAAATAAAACAATTTGTTTTGAAAAAATGCAGAAACATATCCAAACATATATGTTTCTAAACAAAATCATAAAGTACATCTTGACACATATGTAAATTCAATATTATAACTAATTAAGGTATAATTATGGCCATAGCCTTAACAGGATGTATTAAGGTAAAATAAGAAATATTTATAAGAAAACTATACGATATGATCAAGGATTCCATTAAACATGTAAAGAAAAATGGAATTTCTTCTCTTTCTCTTTACGATAGGCAATAAAGAGCGAAACCAATATAATGATTAGAATTGTCACACTGGTCCTGATGCTGGCAGCCAATGAAGCAGTCAACATCACACAGACATCAATTAATGATACAAGATTATTCTTTGAGAAGACAACTGACGGCAAACACAATGTGCGAACAAATGAGCACAAATGTAAACGGACCCAGCATAAAAAGATCATGTATAGCAGCAACACGGGACACCACGGCAATAATAGCCACACTACAGAAAAATGAAGAAATAATTAAGCGCACAATAAAGAGTAACCGACAAAAGAGATCACTCAATTTCAATGGAGAAGGACTCAACTGGGCTTTTGGACTGATGGACAATAATGAAAGAGAAACTATCTATAAACACCTGAATAATATTGATGAAAATGAACGAAATTATGAAAAGACAAATTAAGGTGATTTCGTCAAATTATAACAAGATAGCAGAACCTTTATTAAATTCATTGAAGGAAGTCGAAAATCTGCAAAATGTGTTAAACATAACAATAAGAACACAAAAATATATCAATGAAAAAATAAACCAACAAATTAGTCATTTACTATTCATGATGGATACCTTGGAAATTCAATCTTCAATTAATGCAAACCTAATCGAAATTCAACGACAACAGCTATACAAGGGACGATTACATCCGACAATTATAGACCAGAGCGAGTTAGATGAAATGCTGACTAGCCTAGACTAGAGGAAACGCGAAGTGGTTCATACAAAAATCATTCGAAATGCACCGTGCATCAACAGTACGAGTTTTCCCAGACACAGACGGCCTAATAATAGTCATCAAGACTCCACTACCTGAAGATTTGTTGTTCACATTATATAGAATTTACCCAATACCCACAAATATTAATGAAGAATGGGATGCATGGTACCGCATGGTACATGCATGGTACCGATCTTGGTGTCAGATCACAGCAAAATAAGAGCACCATTAAGAGATGGGCATCGTGATTTCGACGAAATATTACTACAATTAACTGATAACCAGGAACGCAAAGAATTACTTAATCGTCAAAATGAAATAACGAAAACCGATATGTCTTACGGCATATTAATGCTGATATTAATAATAATAATAATAGCAGCATATGTATTATACATACATTACTACTCTACAATTAAAAATAAAGCAACAATAAAAGCCGATGAATTTAATACAAATAAATCACCAATAGCAACAATAGATGTAGAAGCGGCTAAGGAAAACCTTGAAATGGTGTCAAATACATTTCCCAGCAAGAAATCCCCACTCGAAAAAACCGGTTCATTGCGGAAATCAACAACGCAGAAACCAAACACCACAACACCCATAGCAAGTCAACGAACGAAGTCACATGAAATAGAAGCCAATACGTCAGAAACAACAACAACGCATTTAACTACTAGCAGCAGTCAGCAACGAAAACATCGGGACCAGGTTTTTATTATATATAACTGGAAATTACAACCCTTAATTTACTAATATCCATTAAATATTATAAATGTAAAGATCATAACTTCATAACTAATAGAACTTAACGTAATTTATACCACATAAAACAATATAAAAAGAAAAAACTATTATTCTTTTTAATAATAATTTTCTTTTCAGAAATAATTAAAATAATACAAAAGAAAAAAAACTATTATTCTTCTTAATAATAATATTTTTTTTCTTTCAATAAGGGGGGAGGTATGTTGTGTATCATAATCGTAGAGTTCACAGCTTACATATGATCCACTGTTGTGTATCATAATCGTGGAACTTACAGCGTGCTTATGATCCACAACATAACATAACCAGTATATTTTTCTTTATGGCATACTTTTAGGGTTAAGCATTATGCATGTTAAACACAAACAGCATTTAATTGTCTTGGCGCACACCGCTTAACATAGCACAGGTATACACGCCCACGTTAAATAGGTCACTCAGATCACACAAATAAATGCTGACTTAGTTATTTTAGAATGATGAAAGTACTCAATTTATTGTGAAATTATAAATACGCTGACTATGTTATTTTAGCATGATGAAATTACTCAATTTATTGTGAAATTATAAGAATACGAGGTGTTTTGTAGAAGTTAAGTATATACTAAGAATCATTTGTTTTCGATAAGCTGAACTGTCTACAAATAAGTGTTAAATATAAGTGTAACCTACTTTTAAAGCGAAATAAAGTGTCTTAAAGTAAAAAAGACCCGGTTGTTTTAAATAATATAAAGAAAGTAAAAAGGACTCAGTAAGTATAAATAGAATCAAGTTAAAGTCCTAGTGGAAGGACCTTATAACATACAACAATATAGAAAAGGGTGAATTGCAAATGCACCTAATTTACAAAAGGGCTCAACAGAAGGGAGCAAAATATAGAAAAGGGTGCAACATTTACGAAAAAGAATAAAATTGCAAATGCGCCTAATTTACAAAATGTTTGCACCACTACAGAAAGGCGCAAAATATAGAAAAGGGCGCAAAATTTTCAAAAAAGAATAAAATTGCAAAAGCACCAAATTTACAAAATGTTGCGCCTCCACAGAAGGGCGCAAAATATAGAAAAAGGTCAAAAATTAAAAAAAAAGAAAATTGCAAATGCACCAAATTTTCAAAATGTTTGCGGCTCTACAGAAGGAGCAAAATATGGAAAAGGGTGCAATATTTTCAAAAATGCATAAAATTGTAAATACGCCAAATTTACAAAATTTTTGCGCCTCTACAGAAGGGCGCAAAATATAAAAAAGACGCAAAATTCCAAATGCACATAATTTACAAAATATAGACAAAATTTAAAAAAAAGAATAAATTGCAAATGCTCTTAATTTATAAAATTTTTCGGAACTACAGAAGGTCGCAAAATATAGAGAAAGGCGCAAAATTTTCAAATGCACCTAATTTACAAAATTTGTGCGCATCTACAAAAGGGCGCAAAATACAGAGAAAGTCGCAAAATTTTCAAAAAAGAATAAAATTGCAAATGTACTTAATTTACAAAATTTTTGCGCCTCTACAGAAGGGCGCAAAATATAGAGAAAGGCGCAAAATTCTAAATGCATATAATTTACAAAATTTTCAAAAAAGAATAAATTTGCAAATGCACCTAATTTATAAAATTTTTCACCTCTACAGACGGTCGCAAAATAGAAAGAAAGAAAGAAAGAAAGAAAGAAAGAAAGGCGCAAAATTTAAAAAAAAGCATAAAATTGCAAATGCTCCTAATTTACAAAATCTTTGCGCATCTACAGAAGGCCGCAAAATACAGAGAATGTCGCAAAGTTTTCCAAAAAGAATAAAATTGCAAATGAACCTAATTTACAAAATTTTGCGCCTCTAGAGAATGGCGCAAAAGATAGACAAAGCGCAACATTTTTCAAAAAAGAATAAAATTGCAAATGTACATAATTTTCAAAATTTTTGCGCCTCTACAGAAGCTCGCAAAATATAGAAAAAGTCGCAAAATTTTCAAAAAAGCATAAAAATGCAAATGCACCTAATTTACACGTCTACAGAAGGGCGTTAAATATAGAGAAAGTCGCAAAATTTTCAAAAAAGCATAAAACTGCAAAAAAAAAAATACAAAATCTTTGCCACTCTAAAGAAGGTCGCAAAATTTTCAAAAAATAAATAAAATTGCAAATGCACCAAATTTTCAAAATTTTTGCGTCTCTACAAAAGGGCGCAAAATTTATAAAAAAGCGCAAATTTTTCAAAAAAGTATAAAATTGCAAATGCACATAATTTACAAAATTTTAGAGTCGCTAAATAAGGGCAAAAAATTTAAATAAAAAGAAAATTTGCAAATGCACCTAATTTACAAAATTTTTGCACCTCTAAAGAAAGCATAAATTTGCAAATGCACCTAATTTACAAAATCTATGAGCATCTACAGAGGGGCGCCAAATATCGAAAAAGGCGCAAAATGTTCAAAAGAGCATAAAATTGCAAATGCGCATAATTTACAAAATTTTTGCGCCTCTACAGAAGGTCGCAAAAAATAGAGAAAGGCGCAAACTTTTCAAAAAAGCATAAAATTGCAAATGCACCTAATTTACATTTTCGAAAAAGAGTAAAATTGCAAATGTACATAATTTACAAAATGTTCGCGTCTCTCCAGAAGGGCGCAAAATAAAGAAAAGAGCGCAAAATTTTCAAAAAAGAATAAAATTGCAAATTCACATTATTTACAAAATGTTTGCGCCTCTACAGAAGGAGCAAATGCACTACATTTACAAAATATAGAAAAGGGTGCAAAATATTCAAAAAAGATAAAATTGCAAATGCGCATAATTTACAAAATGTTTGCGCCTCTACAGAAGTGCGCAAAATATAGAGAAAGGCTCAAAATTTTCAAAAAAGTATAAAATTGCAAATGCGCCTAATTTACAAAATGTTTGCGCCTCTACATAAGGGCGCACAATATAGTGAAAGGCGCTAAATTTTCAAAAAAGTATAAAATTGTAAATTAACCTAATTTAAAAAATGTTTGCGCAAAATATAAAGAAAGGCGCAAAATTAAAAAAAAAATGTAAAATTGCAAATGCGCCTAATTTGCAAAATTTTCAAAAAAGAATAAAATTGCAAAAGCACCAAATTTACAAAATGTTGTGCCTCTACAGAAGGGCGCAAAATATAGAAAAGGGTGCAAAATTTCAAAAAAAAAAAAGAAAATTTCAAATGCACCAAATTTACAAACTGTTTGCGCCTCTGCAGAAGGGCACAATATATAGAAAAGGGTGCAAAATTTTCAAAAAAGAATAAAACTGCAAATTCACTTAATTTACAAAGGCGCAACAGAAGGGAGAAAAATATAGAAAAGGGCGCAACATCTTCGAAAAAGAATAAAATTGCAAATGCGCCTAATTTACAAAATGTTTGCACCACTACAGAAAATTTCAAAAAAAAAAGAAAATTGCAAATGCACCAAATTTACAAAGGGAGCAAAATATAGTGAAAGTCGCAAAATTTTCAAAAAAGTGTAGAATTGCAAATGCTCCTAATTTACAAAATGTATACGCCTCTACAAAAGGGGGAAAAATCTAGAAAAGGGCGCAAAATATTCAAAAAAAAGAAAATTGCAAATGCTCCAAATTTACAAAATGTTTGCGGCTCTACAGAAGGGCGCAAAATATGGAAAAGGGTGCAATATTTTCAAAAATGCATAAAATTGTAAATACGCTTTATTTCAAAATTTTTGTGTCTCTACAGAAGTGCGCAAAATATAAAGAAAGGCGCAAAATTTTAAATTCACATAATTTACAAAATATAGACAAAATTTAAAAAAAACAATAAATTGCAAATGTACTTAATTTATAAAATTGTTCAGCTCTACAGAAGGTCGTAAAATATAGAGAAAGGCGCAAAATTTTCAAATGCACCTAATTTACAAAATTTTTACGCATCTAGAGAAGGTTGCAAAATATAGAAAAAGGCGCAAAATTTTAAAAAAAGAATAAAATTGCAAGTGTACCTAATTAACAAAATGTTTGCGTAAAATATGGAAAAATTTCAAAAAATAAATAAAATTGCAAATGCACCTAATTTACAAAATTTTGCGTCTCTACAAAAGGGCGCAAAATTTATAAAAAAGATCAAAATTTTCAAAAAAGTATAAAATTGCAAATGCACCTAATTTACAAAATCTTTGCGTCTCTACAAAAGGGCGCAAAATTTATAAAAAAGCTCAAAATTTTCAAAAAAGTATAAAATTGCAAATGCACCTAATTTACAAAATTTTTGCACCTCTAAAGAAAGCATAAAATTGCAAATGCACCTAATTTACAAAATCTATGAGCATCTACAGAGGGGCGCCAAATATAGAAAAAGGCGCTAAATGTTCAAAAGAGCATAAAATTGCAAATGCGCATAATTTACAAAATGTTTGCGCCTCTACAGAAGGTCGCAATATATAGAGAAAGGCGCAAAATTTTCAAAAAAGCATAAAATTGCAAATGCACCTAATTTACAAAATCTTTACGCATCTAGAGAAGGGCGCAAAATATAGAGAAAGTCGCAAAGTTATCAAAAAAGAATAAAATTGCAAATGCACCTTATTTACAAAATTTTTGCGCCTCTAGAGAAGGGCGCAAAAGATAGAGAAAGGCGCAACATTTTCAAAAAAGAATAAAATTGCAAATGTACATAATTTACAAAATGTTCGCGTCTCTCCAGAAGGGCGCAAAATAAAGAAAAGTGAGCAAAATTTCCAAAAAAGAATAAAATTGCAAATTCACCTAATTTACAAAATGTTTGCGCCTCTACAGAAGGAGCAAATGCACTACATTTCCAAAATGTTTGCTCCTCTACAGAAAGGCGAAAATATAGAAAACGGCACAAAATATTCAAAAAATGCAAAGGCACCTAATTTACAAAATCTTTGCGCCTTTACAGAAGGTCGCAAAATATAGAAAAAGGCGCAAAATCTTCAAAAAGCATAAAATTGCAAATGCACATAATTTGCAATCTACAGAAGGGCGAAAAAATAGAGAAAGGCGCAAAATTCTCAAAAAAGCATAAAATTGCAAATGCACCTAATTTACAAAATGTTTGCGCCTCTACAGAAGGATCAAAATACAGAGAAAGGCGCAAAATTTTCAAAAAAGAATAAAATGGCAAATGCACCTAATTTACAAAATTTTTGGGCCTCTAGAGAAGGGCGCAAAAGATAGAGAAAGGCGCAACATTTTCAAAAAAGAATAAAATTGCAAATGTACATAATTTACAAAATGATCCCGTCTCTCCAGAAGGGCGCAAAATATAGAAAAGAGCGCAATATTTTCAAAAAAGAATAAAATTGCAGATGCACTAAATTTACAAAATGTTTGCTCCTCTACAGAAAGGCGAAAAATATAAAAAAAGGCGCAAAATATTCAAAAAAGAATAAAATTGCAAATGCGCATAATTTACAAAATGTTTGCACCTCTACAGAAGTGCGCAAAATATAGAGAAAGGCTCAAAATTTTCAAAAAAGTATAAAATTGCCAATGCGCCTAATTTACAAAATGTTTGCGCCTCTTCAGAAGGTCTCAAAATATATAAAAAGTCGCAAAATTTTCAAAAAGCATAAAATTGCAAATGCACATAATTTGCAATCTACAGAAGGGCGCAAAATATAGAGAAAGGCGCAAAATTCTCAAAAAAGCATAAAATTGCAAATGCACCTAATGTACAAAATGTTTGCGCCTCTACAGAAGGAGCAAAATACAGAGAAAGGCGCAAAATTTTCAAAAAAGAATAAAATTGCAAATGTACATAATTTTCAAATTTTTTGCGAGGCTACAAAAGGAATAAATAAAAATTTTTGCGCATCTACAGAAGGGCGCAGAATTTTGAAAAAAGCATAAAATTGCAAATGCACCTAATTTATAAAATTTTTGAGCCTCTACATAAGGTCAAAAAATTCTCAAAAAAGAATAAATTGCAAATGACCTAATTTACAAAATTTTTGCGCCTCTAAAGAAGGTCGAAAATTATGGAAAAAGGCGCAACATTTTCAAAAAAGCATAAAATTGCAAATGCACCTAATTTACAAAATTTTTGCTCCTCTAAAGAAGCTCTCAAAATATGGAAAAAATCGCAAAATTTTCAAAAAAGCATAAAATTGCAAATGCGCCTAATTTACAAAATTAAAGCGCGTCTACAGAAGGGCGTAAAATATAGAGAAAGGCGTAAAATTTTTAAAAAAGCATAAAACTGCAAAAAAAAAACTACAAAATCTTTGCCCCTCTAAAAAAGGGCTCAAAATATAGAAAAAGGCGCAAAATTTTCAAAAAATAAATAAAAATGCAAATGCGCATAATTTACAAAATTTTTGCGTCTCTACAGAAGGTAGAAAAAAATAGAGAAAGGCGCAAACTTTTCAAAAAAGCATAAAATTGCAAATGCACCTAATTTACAAAATCTTTGCGCATCTACAGAAGGGCGCAAAATATATAGAAAGTCGCAAAGTTTTCAAAAAAGAATAAAATTGCAAATGCACTTAATTTACTAGAGAAGGGCGCAAAAGATAGAGAAAGGCGCAACATTTTCGAAAAAGAGTAAAATTGCAAATGTACATAATTTACAAAATGTTCGCGTCTCTCCAGAAGGGCGCAAAATAAAGAAAAGAGCGCAAAATTTTCAAAAAAGAATAAAATTGCAAATTCACATTATTTACAAAATGTTTGCGCCTCTACAGAAGGAGCAAATGCACTACATTTACAAAATGTTTGCTCCTCTACAGAAAGTCGAAAAATATAGAAAAGGGTGCAAAATGTTCAAAAAAGATAAAATTGCAAATGCGCATAATTTACAAAATGTTTGCGCCTCTACAGAAGTGCGCAAAATATAGAGAAAGGCTCAAAATTTTCAAAAAAGTATAAAATTGCAAATGCGCCTAATTTACAAAATGTTTGCGCCTCTACATAAGGGCGCAAAATATAGTGAAAGGCGCTAAATTTTCAAAAAAGTATAAAATTGTAAATTAACCTAATTTAAAAAATGTTTGCGCAAAATATAGAGAAAGGCGCAAAATTAAAAAAAAATGTAAAATTGCAAATGCGCCTAATTTGCAAAATTTTCAAAAAAGAATAAAATTGCAAAAGCACCAAATTTACAAAATGTTGTGCCTCTACAGAAGGGCGCAAAATATAGAAAAGGGTGCAAAATTGCAAAAAAAAAAAGAAAATTTCAAATGCACCAAATTTACAAACTGTTTGCGCCTCTGCAGAAGGGCACAATATATAGAAAAGGGTGCAAAATTTTCAAAAAAGAATAAAACTGCAAATTCACTTAATTTACAAAGGCGCAACAGAAGGGAGAAAAATATAGAAAAGGGCGCAACATTTTCGAAAAAGAATAAAATTGCAAATGCGCCTAATTTACAAAATGTTTGCACCACTACAGAAAATTTCAAAAAAAAAAGAAAATTGCAAATGCACCAAATTTACAAAGGGAGCAAAATATAGTGAAAGTCGCAAAATTTTCAAAAAAGTGTAGAATTGCAAATGCTCCTAATTTACAAAATGTATACGCCTCTACAAAAGGGGGAAAAATCTAGAAAAGGGCGCAAAATATTCAAAAAAAAGAAAATTGCAAATGCTCCAAATTTACAAAATGTTTGCGGCTCTACAGAAGGGCGCAAAATATGGAAAAGGGTGCAATATTTTCAAAAATGCATAAAATTGTAAATACGCTTTATTTCAAAATTTTTGTGTCTCTACAGAAGTGCGCAAAATATAAAGAAAGGCGCAAAATTTTAAATTCACATAATTTACAAAATATAGACAAAATTTAAAAAAAACAATAAATTGCAAATGTACTTAATTTATAAAATTGTTCAGCTCTACAGAAGGTCGCACAATATAGAGAAAGGCGCAAAATTTTCAAATGCACCTAATTTACAAAATTTTTACGCATCTACAGAAGTGCGCAAAATACAGAGAAAGTCGCAAAGTTATCAAAAAAGAATAAAATTGCAAATGCACCTTATTTACAAAATTTTTGCGCCTCTAGAGAAGGGCGCAAAAGATAGAGAAAGGCGCAACATTTTCAAAAAAGAATAAAATTGCAAATGTACATAATTTACAAAATGTTCGCGTCTCTCCAGAAGGGCGCAAAATAAAGAAAAGTGAGCAAAATTTTCAAAAAAGAATAAAATTGCAAATTCACCTAATTTACAAAATGTTTGCGCCTCTACAGAAGGAGCAAATGCACTACATTTCCAAAATGTTTGCTCCTCTACAGAAAGGCGAAAATATAGAAAACGGCACAAAATATTCAAAAAATGCAAAGGCACCTAATTTACAAAATCTTTGCGCCTTTACAGAAGGTCGCAAAATATAGAAAAAGGAACAAAATCTTCAAAAAGCATAAAATTGCAAATGCACATAATTTGCAATCTACAGAAGGGCGAAAAAATAGAGAAAGGCGCAAAATTCTCAAAAAAGCATAAAATTGCAAATGCACCTAATTTACAACATTTTTGCTCCTCTAAAGAAGCTCTCAAAATATGGAAAAAATCGCAAAATTTTCAAAAAAGCATAAAATTGCAAATGCGCCTAATTTACAAAATCTTTGCGCATCTACAGAAGGGCGCAAAATATAGAGAAAGGCGCAAAATTCTCAAAAAAGCATAAAATTGCAAATGCACCTAATTTACAAAATCTTAGCGCATCTACAGAAGGGCGCAAAATATAGAGAAATCGCAAAATTTTCAAAAAAACATAAAATTGCAAATGCACCTAATTTACAAAATGTTTGCGCCGCTACAGAAGGAGCAAATGCACTAAATTTACAAAATGTTTGCTCCTCTACGGAAAGGCGAAAAATATAGAAAAAGGAGCAAAATATTCAAAAAAGAATAAAATTGCAAATGCGCATAATTTACAAAATGTTTGCGCCTCTACAGAAGTGCGCAAAATATAGAGAATGGCGCAAAATTTTCAAAAAAGAATAAAATTGCAAATGTACATAATTTTTAAAATTTTTGCGCCTCTACAGAAGGTCGCAAAATATAGAAAAAGGCGCAAAATTTTGAAAATGCATAAAATTGCAAAGGCACCTAATTTACAAAATCTTTGCGCCTCTATAGAAGGTCGCAAAATATAGAAAAAGGCGCAAAATTTTAAAAAAGCATAAAATTGCAAATGCACCTAATTTACAAAATCTTTGCGCATCTACAGAAGGTCGCAAAATTTTCAAAAAAGCATAAAATTGCAAATGCACCTAATTTACAAAATGTTTGCGCCTCTACAGAAGGAGCAAAATACAGAGAAAGGCGCAAAATTTTCAAAAAAGAATAAAATGGCAAATGCACCTAATTTACAAAATTTTTGGGCCTCTGAAGAAGGGCGCAAAAGATAGAGAAAGGCGCAACATTTTCCAAAAAGAATAAAATTGCAAATTTACATGATTTACAAAATGTTCGCGTCAATCCAGAAGGGCGCAAAATATAGAAAAGAGCGCAAAATTTTCAAAAAAGAATAAAATTGCAAATGCACCTAATTTACAAAATGTTTGCACCGCTACAGAAGGAGCAAATGCACTAAATTTACAAAATGTTTGCTCCTCTGCAGAAAGGCGAAAAATATAGAAAAAGGCGCAAAATATTCAAAAAAGAATAAAATTGCAAATGCGCATAATTTAAAAATGTTTGCGCCTCTACAGAAGTGCGAAAAATATAGAGAAAGGCTCAAAATTTTCAAAAAAGTATAAAATTGCCAATGCGCCTAATTTACAAAATGTTTGCGCCTCTACAGAAGGTCTCAAAATATATAAAAAGGCGCAAAAATTCAAAAAATAAATAAAATTGCAAATGCACCTAATTTACAAAATCTATGAGCATCTACAGAGGGGCGCCAAATATAGAAAAAGGCGCAAAATGTTCAAAAGAGCATAAAATTGCAAATGCGCATAATTTACAAAATTTTTGCGCCTCTACAGAAGGTCGCAATATATAGAGAAAGGCGCAAAATTTTCAAAAAAGCATAAAATTGCAAATGCACCTAATTTACAAAATCTTTACGCATCTAGAGAAGGGCGCAAAATATAGAGAAAGTCGCAAAGTTATCAAAAAAGAATAAAATTGCAAATGCACCTTATTTACAAAATTTTTGCGCCTCTAGAGAAGGGCGCAAAAGATAGAGAAAGGCGCAACATTTTCAAAAAAGAATAAAATTGCAAATGTACATAATTTACAAAATGTTCGCGTCTCTCCAGAAGGGCGCAAAATAAAGAAAAGTGAGCAAAATTTTCAAAAAAGAATAAAATTGCAAATTCACCTAATTTACAAAATGTTTGCGCCTCTACAGAAGGAGCAAATGCACTACATTTCCAAAATGTTTGCTCCTCTACAGAAAGGCGAAAATATAGAAAACGGCACAAAATATTCAAAAAATGCAAAGGCACCTAATTTACAAAATCTTTGCGCCTTTACAGAAGGTCGCAAAATATAGAAAAAGGCGCAAAATCTTCCAAAAGCATATAATTGCAAATGCACATAATTTGCAATCTACAGAAGGGCGCAAAATATAGAGAAAGGCGCAAAATTCTCAAAAAAGCATAAAATTGCAAATGCACCTAATTTACAAAATGTTTGCGCCTCTACAGAAGGAGCAAAATACAGAGAAAGGCGCAAAATTTTCAAAAAAGAATAAAATGGCAAATGCACCTAATTTACAAAATTTTTGGGCCTCTAGAGAAGGGCGCAAAAGATAGAGAAAGGCGCAACATTTTCAAAAAAGAATAAAATTGCAAATGTACATAATTTACAAAATGATCCCGTCTCTCCAGAAGGGCGCAAAATATAGAAAAGAGCGCAATATTTTCAAAAAAGAATAAAATTGCAGATGCACCTAATTTACAAAATGTTTGCGCCTCTACAGAAGGAGCAAATGCACTAAATTTACAAAATGTTTGCTCCTGTACAGAAAGGCGAAAAATATAAAAAAAGGCGCAAAATATTCAAAAAAGAATAAAATTGCAAATGCGCATAATTTACAAAAAAAAAATGTTTGCGCCTCTACAGAAGTGCGCAAAATATAGAGAAAGGCTCAAAATTTTCAAAAAAGTATAAAATTGCCAATGCGCCTAATTTACAAAATGTTTGCGCCTGTTCAGAAGGTCGCAAAATATATAAAAAGTCGCAAAATGTTCAAAAAGCATAAAATTGCAAATGCACATAATTTGCAATCTACAGAAGGGCGCAAAATATAGAGAAAGGCTCAAAATTCTCAAAAAAGCATAAAATTGCAAATGCACCTAATGTACAAAATGTTTGCGCCTCTACAGAAGGAGCAAAATACAGAGAAAAGCGCAAAATTTTCAAAAAAGCATAAAATTGCAAATGCACCTAATTTACAAAATGTTTGCGCCTCTACAGAAGGAGCTAAATACAGAGAAAGGCGCAAAATTTTCAAAAAAGAATAAAATTGCAAATGTACATAATTTTCAAATTTTTTGCGAGGCTACAAAAAGAATAAATACAAATTTTTGCGCATCTACAGAAGGGCGCAGAATTTTGAAAAAAGCATAAAATTGCAAATGCACCTAATTTATAAAATTTTTGAGCCTCTACATAAGGTCAAAAAATTCTCAAAAAAGAATAAATTGCAAATGACCTAATTTACAAAATTTTTGCGCCTCTAAAGAAGGTCGAAAATTATGGAAAAAGGCGCAACATTTTCAAAAAAGCATAAAATTGCAAATGCACCTAATTTACAAAATTTTTGCTCCTCTAAAGAAGCTCGCAAAATTTTCAAAAAAACATAAAATTGCAAATGCGCCTAATTTACAAAATTAAAGCGCGTCTACAGAAGGGCGTAAAATATAGAGAAAGGCGTAAAATTTTTAAAAAAGCATAAAACTGCAAAAAAAAAACTACAAAATCTTTGCCCCTCTAAAAAAGGGCTCAAAATATAGAAAAAGGCGCAAAATTTTCAAAAAATAAATAAAATTGCAAATGCACCTAATTTACAAAATTTTTGCTCCTCTAAAAAAGCTCTCAAAATATGGAAAAAGTCGCAAAATTTTCAAAAACGGATAAAATTGAAAATGCGCCTAATTTACAAAATTAAAGCGCGTCTACAGAAGGGCGCAAAAAATTGAAAAAGGCGCTAAATTTTCAAAAAGCATAAAATTGCAAATGCACCTAATTTACAAAATCTTTGCGCATCTACAGAAGGGGGCAAAATATAGAGAAAGGCGCAAAATTCTCAAAAAAGCATAAAATTGCAAATGCACCTAATTTACAAAATCTTAGCGCATCTACAGAAGGGCGCAACATATAGAGAAAGGCGCAAAATTTTCAAAAAAACATAAACTTGCTAATGCACCTAATTTACAAAATGTTTGCGCCGCTACAGAAGGAGCAAATGCACTAAATTTACAAAATGTTTGCTCCTCTACGGAAAGGCGAAAAATATAGAAAAAGGAGCAAAATATTCAAAAAAGAATAAAATTGCAAATGCGCATAATTTACAAAGTGTTTGCGCCTCTACAGAAGTGCGCAAAATATAGAGAATGGCGCAAAATTTTCAAAAAAGAATAAAATTGCAAATGTACATAATTTTTAAAATGTTTGCGCCTCTACAGAAGGTCGCAAAATATAGAAAAAGGCGCAAAATTTTGAAAAAGCATAAAATTGCAAAGGCACCTAATTTACAAAATCTTTGCGCCTCTATAGAAGGTCGCAAAATATAGAAAAAGGCGCAAAATTATAAAAAAGCATAAAATTGCAAATGCACCTAATTTACAAAATCTTTGCGCATCTACAGAAGGTCGCAAAATTTTCAAAAAAGCATAAAATTGCAAATGCACCTAATTTACAAAATGTTTGCGCCTCTACAGAAGGAGCAAAATACAGAGAAAGGCGCAAAATTTTCAAAAAAGAATAAAATGGCAAATGCACCTAATTTACAAAATTTTTGGGCCTCTGGAGAAGGGCGCAAAAGATAGAGAAAGGCGCAACATTTTCAAAAAAGAATAAAATTGCAAATTTACATGATTTACAAAATGTTCGCGTCAATCCAGAAGGGCGCAAAATATAGAAAAGAGCGCAAAATTTTCAAAAAAGAATAAAATTGCAAATGCACCTAATTTACAAAATGTTTGCACCGCTACAGAAGGAGCAAATACACTAAATTTACAAAATGTTTGCTCCTCTGCAGAAAGGCGAAAAATATAGAAAAAGGCGCAAAATATTCAAAAAAGAATAAAATTGCAAATGCGCATAAATGTACATAATTTTTAAAATTTGTGCGCCTCTACAGAAGGTCGCAAAATATAGAAAAAGGCGCAAAATTTTGAAAAAGCATAAAATTGCAAAGGCACCTAATTTACAAAATCTTTGCGCATCTACAGAAGGGGGCAAAATATAGAGAAAGGCGCAAAATTCTCAAAAAAGCATAAAATTGCAAATGCACCTAATTTACAAAATCTTAGCGCATCTACAGAAGGGCGCAACATATAGAGAAAGGCGCAAAATTTTCAAAAAAACATAAACTTGCAAATGCACCTAATTTACAAAATGTTTGCGCCGCTACAGAAGGAGCAAATGCACTAAATTTACAAAATGTTTGCTCCTCTACGGAAAGGCGAAAAATATAGAAAAAGGAGCAAAATATTCAAAAAAGAATAAAATTGCAAATGCGCATAATTTACAAAATGTTTGCGCCTCTACAGAAGTGCGCAAAATATAGAGAATGGCGCAAAATTTTCAAAAAAGAATAAAATTGCAAATGTACATAATTTTTAAAATTTTTGCGCCTCTACAGAAGGTCGCAAAATATAGAAAAAGGCGCAAAATTTTAAAAAAGCATAAAATTGCAAATGCACCTAATTTACAAAATCTTTGCGCATCTACAGAAGGTCGCAAAATTTTCAAAAAAGCATAAAATTGCAAATGCACCTAATTTACAAAATGTTTGCGCCTCTACAGAAGGAGCAAAATACAGAGAAAGGCGCAAAATTTTCAAAAAAGAATAAAATGGCAAATGCACCTAATTTACAAAATTTTTGGGCCTCTGGAGAAGGGCGCAAAAGATAGAGAAAGGCGCAACATTTTCAAAAAAGTATAAAATTGCAAATTTACATGATTTACAAAATGTTCGCGTCAATCCAGAAGGGCGCAAAATATAGAAAAGAGCGCAAAATTTTCAAAAAAGAATAAAATTGCAAATGCACCTAATTTACAAAATGTTTGCACCGCTACAGAAGGAGCAAATACACTAAATTTACAAAATGTTTGCTCCTCTGCAGAAAGGCGAAAAATATAAAAAAGGCGCAAAATATTCAAAAAAGAATAAAATTGCAAATGCGCATAAATGTACATAATTTTTAAATTTTGTGCGCCTCTACAGAAGGTCGCAAAATATAGAAAAAGGCGCAAAATTTTGAAAAAGCATAAAATTGCAAAGGCGCCTAATTTACAAAATCTTTGCGCCTCTACAGAAGGTCGCAAAATATAGAAAAAGGCGCAAAATTTTGAAAAAGCATAAAATTGCAAATGCACCTAATATAAAAAAAAATTTTGCGCATCTACAGAAGGTCGCAAAATTTTCAAAAAAGCATAAAATTGCAAATGCACCTAATTTACAAAATGTTTGCGCCTCTACAGAAGGAGCAAAATACAGAGAAAGGCGCAAAATTTTCAAAAAAGAATAAAATGGCAAATGCACCTAATTTACAAAATTTTTCGGCCTCTAGAGAAGGGCGCAAAAGATAGAGAAAGGCGCAACATTTTCAAAAAAGAATAAAATTGCAAATGTACATAATTTACAAAATGTTCGCGTCAATCCAGAAGGGCGCAAAATATAGAAAAGAGCGCAATATTTTCAAAAAAGAATAAAATTGCAAAAAGCATAAAATTGCAAATGCACCTAATTTACAAAATCTTTGCGCATCTACAGAAGGGCGCAAAATATAGAGAAAGGCGCCAAATTCTCAAAAAAGCATAAAATTGCAAATGCACCTAATTTACAAAATCTTTGCGCATCTACAGAAGGGCGCAAAAGATAGTGAAAGGCGCAAAATTTTCAAAAAAGAATAAAATTGCAAATGCACCTAATTTACAAAATGTTTGCGCTACAGAAGGAGCAAATGCACTAAATTTACAAAATGTTTGCTCCTCTACAGAAAGGCGAAAAATATAGAAAAAGGCGCAAAATATTCAAAAAAGAATAAAATTGCAAATGCGCATAATTTACAAAATGTTTGCGCCTCTACAGAAGTGCGCAAAATATAGAGAAAGGCTCAAAATTTTCAAAAAAGTATAAAATTGCCAATGCGCCTAATTTACATAATGTTTGCGCCTCTACAGAAGGTCTCTTAATATATAAAAAGGCGCAAAATTTTCAAAAAGCATAAAATTGCAAATGCACATAATTTGCAATCTACAGAAGGGCGCAAAATATAGAGAAAGGCGCAAAATATTCAAAAAAGAATAAAATTGCAAATGCACCTAATTTACAAAATGTTTGCGCCTCTACAGAAGGAGCAAAATACAGAGAAAGGCGCAAAATTTTCAAAAAAACATAAAATTGCAAATGCACCTGATTTACAAAATCTTTGCGCATCTACAGAAGGGCGCAAAAGATAGTGAAAGTCGCAAAATTTTCAATAAAGAATAAAATTGCAAATGCACCCAATTTACAAAATGTTTGCGCCGCTACAGAAGGAGCAAATGCACTAAATTTACAAAATGTTTGCTCCTCTACAGAAAGGCCAAAAATTATAGAAAAAGGCGCAAAATATTCAAAAAAGAATAAAATTGGAAATGCGCATAATTTACAAAACGTTTGCGCCTCTACAGAAGTGCGAAAAATATATAGAAGGTCGCAAAATTTTCAAAAAAGCATAAAATTGCAAATGCACCTAATTTACAAAATGTTTGCGCCTCTACAGAAGGAGCAAAATACAGAGAAAGGCGCAACATTTTCAAAAAAGAATAAAATTGCAAATGTACATAATTTACAAAAAGTTCGCGTCAATCCAGAAGGGCGCAAAATATAGAAAAGAGCGCAATATTTTCAAAAAAGAATAAAATTTCAAAAAGCATAAAATTGCAAATGCATCTAATTTACAAAATCTTTGCGCATCTACAGAAGGGCGCAAAATATAGAGAAAGGCGCAAAATTTTCAAAAAAACATAAAATTGCAAATGCACCTAATTTACAAAATCTTTGCGCATCTACAGGAAGCCGCAAAATTTTCAAAAAAGAATAAAATGGCAAATGCACCTAATTTACAAAATTTTTGGGCCTCTAGAGAAGGGCGCAAAAGATAGAGAAAGGCGCAATATTTTCAAAAAAGAATAAAATTTCAAAAAGCATAAAATTGCAAATGCATCTAATTTACAAAATCTTTGCCCCTCTAAAGAAGGGCTCAAAATATAGAAAAAGGCGCAAAATTTTTAAAAAACAAATAAAATTGCAAATGCACCTAATTTACAAAATTTTTGCTCCTCTAAAGAAGCTCTCAAAATATGGAAAAAGTCGCAAAATTTTCAAAAACGCATAAAATTGCAAATGCGCCTAATTTACAAAATTAAAGCGCGTCTACAGAAGGGCGCAAAATATTGAAAAAGGCGCCAAATTTTCAAAAAGCATAAAATTGCAAATGCACCTAATTTACAAAATCTTTGCGCATCTACAGAAGGGCGCAAAAGATAGTGAAAGGCGCAAAATTTTCAAAAAAGAATAAAATTAAAATGCACCTAATTTACAAAATGTTTGCGCCGCTACAGAAGGAGCAAATGCACTAAATTTACAAAATGTTTGCTCCTCTACAGAAAGGCGAAAAATATAGAAAAAGGCGCAAAATATTCAAAAAAGAATAAAATTGCAAATGCGCATAATTTACAAAATGTTTGCGCCTCTACAGAAGTGCGCAAAATATAGAGAATGGCGCAAAATTTTCAAAAAAGAATAAAATTGCAAATGTACATAATTTTTAAAATTTTTGCGCCTCTACAGAAGGTCGTAAAATATAGAAAAAGGCGCAAAATTTTGAAAAAGCATAAAATTGCAAAGGCACCTAATTTACAAAATCTTTGCGCCTCTACAGAAGGTCGCAAAATATAGAAAAAGGCGCAACATTTTTAAAAAGAATAAAATTACAAATGCACCTAATTTACAAAATCTTTGCGCATCTACAGAAGGTCGCAAAATTTTCAAAAAAGCATAAAATTGCAAATGCACTTAATTTACAAAATGTTTGCGCCTCTACAGAAGGAGCAAAATACAGAGAAAGGCGCAAAATTTTCAAAAAAGAATAAAATGGCAAATGCACCTAATTTACAAAATTTTTGGGCCTCTAGAGAAGGGCGCAAAAGATAGAGAAAGGCGCAATATTTTCAAAAAAGAATATGGAAAAAGTCGCAAAATTTTCAAAAAAGCATAAAATTGCAAATGCGTCTAATTTACAAAATTAAAGCGCGTCTACAGAAGGGCGTAAAATATAGAGAAAGGCGCAAAATTTTCAAAAAAGCATAAAACTGCAAAAAAAAAAACTACAAAATCTTTGCCCCTCTAAAGAAGGGCTCAAAATATAGAAAAAATAAAATTGCAAATGCACCCAATTTGCAAAATGTTTGCGCCGCTACAGAAGGAGCAAATGCACTAAATTTACAAAATGTTTGCTCCTCTACAGAAAGGCCAAAAATTATAGAAAAAGGCGCAAAATATTCAAAAAAGAATAAAATTGGAAATGCGCATAATTTACAAAATGTTTGCGCCTCTACAGAAGTGCGTAAAATATAGAGAAAGGCGTAAAATTTTCAAAAAAGCATAAAACTGCAAATGCACCTAATTTACAAAATCTTTGCGCATCTACAGAAGGGCGCAAAAGATAGTGAAAGGCGCAAAATTTTCAAAAAAGAATAAAATTGCAAATGCACCTAATTTACAAAATGTTTGCGCCTCTACAGAAGGAGCAAAATACAGAGAAAGGCGCAAAATTTTCAAAAAAGAATAAAATTGCAAATGTACATAATTTTCAAATTTTTTGCGACGCTCTACAAAAGGAATAAATAAAATTTTTTGCGCATCTACAGAAGGGCGCAGAATTTTCAAAGAAGCATATAAAATTGCAAATGCACCTAATTTATAAAATTTTTGAGCCTCTACATAAGGTCAAAAAATTCTCAAAAAAGAATAACCTAATTGACCTAATTTACAAAATTTTTGCGCCTCTAAACAAGGTCGAAATTTATGGAAAAAGGCGCAACATTTTCAAAAAAGCATAAAATTGCAAATGCACCTAATTTACAAAATTTTTGCTCCTCTAAAGAAGCTCTCAAAATATGGAAAAAGTCGCAAAATTTTCAAAAAAGCATAAAATTGCAAATGCGTCTAATTTACAAAATTAAAGCGCGTCTACAGAAGGGCGTAAAATATAGAGAAAGGCGTAAAATTTTCAAAAAAGCATAAAACTGCAAAATCTTTGCCCCTCTAAAGAAGGGCTCAAAATATAGAAAAAGGCGCAAAATTTTCAAAAAACAAATAAAATTGCAAATGCACCTAATTTACAAAATTTTTGCTCCTCTAAAGAAGCTCTCAAAATATGGAAAAAGTCGCAAAATTTTCAAAAACGCATAAAATTGCAAATGCGCCTAATTTACAAAATTAAAGCGCGTCTACAGAAGGGCGCAAAATATTGAAAAAGGCGCCAAATTTTCAAAAAGCATAAAATTGCAAATGCACCTAATTTACAAAATCTTTGCGCATCTACAGAAGGGCGCAAAAGATAGTGAAAGGCGCAAAATTTTCAAAAAAGAATAAAATTAAAATGCACCTAATTTACAAAATGTTTGCGCCGCTACAGAAGGAGCAAATGCACTAAATTTACAAAATGTTTGCTCCTCTACAGAAAGGCGAAAAATATAGAAAAAGGCGCAAAATATTCAAAAAAGAATAAAATTGCAAATGCGCATAATTTACAAAATGTTTGCGCCTCTACAGAAGTGCGCAAAATATAGAGAATGGCGCAAAATTTTCAAAAAAGAATAAAATTGCAAATGTACATAATTTTTAAAATTTTTGCGCCTCTACAGAAGGTCGTAAAATATAGAAAAAGGCGCAAAATTTTGAAAAAGCATAAAATTGCAAAGGCACCTAATTTACAAAATCTTTGCGCCTCTACAGAAGGTCGCAAAATATAGAAAAAGGCGCAACATTTTTAAAAAGAATAAAATTACAAATGCACCTAATTTACAAAATCTTTGCGCATCTACAGAAGGTCGCAAAATTTTCAAAAAAGCATAAAATTGCAAATGCACTTAATTTACAAAATGTTTGCGCCTCTACAGAAGGAGCAAAATACAGAGAAAGGCGCAAAATTTTCAAAAAAGAATGCACCTAATTTACAAAATTTTTGGGCCTCTAGAGAAGGGCGCAAAAGATAGAGAAAGGCGCAACATTTTCAAAAAAGAATATGGAAAAAGTCGCAAAATTTTCAAAAAAGCATAAAATTGCAATTGCGTCTAATTTACAAAATTAAAGCGCGTCTACAGAAGGGCGTAAAATATAGAGAAAGGCGTAAAATTTTCAAAAAAGCATAAAACTGCAAATGCACCTAATTTACAAAATCTTTGCGCATCTACAGAAGGGCGCAAAAGATAGTGAAAGGCGCAAAATTTTCAAAAAAGAATAAAATTGCAAATGCACCTAATTTACAAAATGTTTGCGCCTCTACAGAAGGAGCAAAATACAGAGAAAGGCGCAAAATTTTCAAAAAAGAATAAAATTGCAAATGTACATAATTTTCAAATTTTTTGCGACGCTCTACAAAAGGAATAAATAAAATTTTTTGCGCATCTACAGAAGGGCGCAGAATTTTCAAAGAAGCATATAAAATTGCAAATGCACCTAATTTATAAAATTTTTGAGCCTCTACATAAGGTCAAAAAATTCTCAAAAAAGAATAACCTAATTGACCTAATTTACAAAATTTTTGCGCCTCTAAACAAGGTCGAAATTTATGGAAAAAGGCGCAACATTTTCAAAAAAGCATAAAATTGCAAATGCACCTAATTTACAAAATTTTTGCTCCTCTAAAGAAGCTCTCAAAATATGGAAAAAGTCGCAAAATTTTCAAAAAAGCATAAAATTGCAAATGCGTCTAATTTACAAAATTAAAGCGCGTCTACAGAAGGGCGTAAAATATAGAGAAAGGCGTAAAATTTTCAAAAAAGCATAAAACTGCAAAATCTTTGCCCCTCTAAAGAAGGGCTCAAAATATAGAAAAAGGCGCAAAATTTTCAAAAAACAAATAAAATTGCAAATGCACCTAATTTACAAAATTTTTGCTCCTCTAAAGAAGCTCTCAAAATATGGAAAAAGTCGCAAAATTTTCAAAAACGCATAAAATTGCAAATGCGCCTAATTTACAAAATTAAAGCGCGTCTACAGAAGGGCGCAAAATATTGAAAAAGGCGCCAAATTTTCAAAAAGCATAAAATTGCAAATGCACCTAATTTACAAAATCTTTGCGCATCTACAGAAGGGCGCAAAAGATAGTGAAAGGCGCAAAATTTTCAAAAAAGAATAAAATTAAAATGCACCTAATTTACAAAATGTTTGCGCCGCTACAGAAGGAGCAAATGCACTAAATTTACAAAATGTTTGCTCCTCTACAGAAAGGCGAAAAATATAGAAAAAGGCGCAAAATATTCAAAAAAGAATAAAATTGCAAATGCGCATAATTTACAAAATGTTTGCGCCTCTACAGAAGTGCGCAAAATATAGAGAATGGCGCAAAATTTTCAAAAAAGAATAAAATTGCAAATGTACATAATTTTTAAAATTTTTGCGCCTCTACAGAAGGTCGTAAAATATAGAAAAAGGCGCAAAATTTTGAAAAAGCATAAAATTGCAAAGGCACCTAATTTACAAAATCTTTGCGCCTCTACAGAAGGTCGCAAAATATAGAAAAAGGCGCAACATTTTTAAAAAGAATAAAATTACAAATGCACCTAATTTACAAAATCTTTGCGCATCTACAGAAGGTCGCAAAATTTTCAAAAAAGCATAAAATTGCAAATGCACTTAATTTACAAAATGTTTGCGCCTCTACAGAAGGAGCAAAATACAGAGAAAGGCGCAAAATTTTCAAAAAAGAATAAAATGGCAAATGCACCTAATTTACAAAATTTTTGGGCCTCTAGAGAAGGGCGCAAAAGATAGAGAAAGGCGCAACATTTTCAAAAAAGAATATGGAAAAAGTCGCAAAATTTTCAAAAAAGCATAAAATTGCAAATGCGTCTAATTTACAAAATTAAAGCGCGTCTACAGAAGGGCGTAAAATATAGAGAAAGGCGCAAAATTTTCAAAAAAGCATAAAACTGCAAAAAAAAAAACTACAAAATCTTTGCCCCTCTAAAGAAGGGCTCAAAATATAGAAAAAATAAAATTGCAAATGCACCCAATTTGCAAAATGTTTGCGCCGCTACAGAAGGAGCAAATGCACTAAATTTACAAAATGTTTGCTCCTCTACAGAAAGGCCAAAAATTATAGAAAAAGGCGCAAAATATTCAAAAAAGAATAAAATTGGAAATGCGCATAATTTACAAAATGTTTGCGCCTCTACAGAAGTGCGCAAAATATAGAGAAGGTCGCAAAATGTTCAAAAAAGCATAAAATTGCAAATGCACCTAATTTACAAAATGTTTGCGCCTCTACAGAAGGAGCAAAATACAGAGAAAGGCGCAAAATTTTCAAAAAAGAATAAAATGGCAAATGCACCTAATTTGCAAAATTTTTGGGCCTCTAGAGAAGGGCGCAAAAGATAGAGAAAGGTGCAACATTTTCAAAAAAGAATAAAATTGCAAATGTACATAATTTACAAAAAGATTTACAAAAATTTAGAAAAGAGCGCAATATTTTCAAAAAAGAATAAAATTTCAAAAAGCATAAAATTGAAAATGCACCTAATTTACAAAATCTTTGCGCATCTACAGAAGGGCGCAAAATATAGAGAAAGGCGCAAAATTCTCAAAAAAGCATAAAATTGCAAATACACCTAATTTACAAAATCTTTGCGCATCTACAGAAGGGCGCAAAATATAGAGAAAGGCGCAAAATTTTCAAAAAAACATAAAATTGCAAATGCACCTAATTTACATAATCTTTGCGCATCTACAGAAGGAGAAAAATACAGAGAAAGGCGCAAAATTTTCAAAAAAGAATAAAATTGCAAATGTACATAATTTTCAAATTTTTTGCGACGCTCTACAAAAGGAATAAATAAAATTTTTTGCGCATCTACAGAAGGGCGCAGAATTTTCAAAGAAGCATATAAAATTGCAAATGCACCTAATTTATAAAATTTTTGAGCCTCTACATAAGGTCAAAAAATTCTCAAAAAAGAATAACCTAATTGACCTAATTTACAAAATTTTTGCGCCTCTAAACAAGGTCGAAATTTATGGAAAAAGGCGCAACATTTTCAAAAAAGCATAAAATTGCAAATGCACCTAATTTACAAAATTTTTGCTCCTCTAAAGAAGCTCTCAAAATATGGAAAAAGTCGCAAAATTTTCAAAAAAGCATAAAATTGCAATTGCGTCTAATTTACAAAATTAAAGCGCGTCTACAGAAGGGCGTAAAATATAGAGAAAGGCGTAAAATTTTCAAAAAAGCATAAAACTGCAAAATCTTTGCCCCTCTAAAGAAGGGCTCAAAATATAGAAAAAGGCGCAAAATTTTCAAAAAACAAATAAAATTGCAAATGCACCTAATTTACAAAATTTTTGCTCCTCTAAAGAAGCTCTCAAAATATGGAAAAAGTCGCAAAATTTTCAAAAACGCATAAAATTGCAAATGCGCCTAATTTACAAAATTAAAGCGCGTCTACAGAAGGGCGCAAAATATTGAAAAAGGCGCTAAATTTTCAAAAAGCATAAAATTGCAAATGCACCTAATTTACAAAATCTTTGCGCATCTACAGAAGGGCGCAAAAGATAGTGAAAGGCGCAAAATTTTCAAAAAGAATATAATTAAAATGCACCTAATTTACAAAATGTTTGCGCCGCTACAGAAGGAGCAAATGCACTAAATTTACAAAATGTTTGCTCCTCTACAGAAAGGCGAAAAATATAGAAAAAGGCGCAAAATATTCAAAAAAGAATAAAATTGCAAATGCGCATAATTTACAAAATGTTTGCGCCTCTACAGAAGTGCGCAAAATATAGAGAATGGCGCAAAATTTTCAAAAAAGAATAAAATTGCAAATGTACATAATTTTTAAAATTTTTGCGCCTCTACAGAAGGTCGCAAAATATAGAAAAAGGCGCAAAATTTTGAAAAAGCATAAAATTGCAAAGGCACCTAATTTACAAAATCTTTGCGCCTCTACAGAAGGTCGCAAAATATAGAAAAAGGCGCAACATTTTTAAAAAGAATAAAATTACAAATGCACCTAATTTACAAAATCTTTGCGCATCTATAGAAGGTCGCAAAATTTTCAAAAAAGCATAAAATTGCAAATGCACCTAATTTACAAAATGTTTGCTCCTTTACAGAAGGAGCAAAATACAGAGAAAGGCGCAAAATTTTCAAAAAAGAATAAAATGGCAAATGCACCTAATTTACAAAATTTTTGGGCCTCTAGAGAAGGGCGCAAAAGATAGAGAAAGGCGCAACATTTTCAAAAAAGAATATGGAAAAGTCGCAAAATTTTCAAAAAAGCATAAAATTGCAAATGCGTCTAATTTACAAAATTAAAGCGCGTCTACAGAAGGGCGTAAAATATAGAGAAAGGCGCAAAATTTTCAAAAAAGCATAAAACTGCAAAAAAAAAAAACTACAAAATCTTTGCCCCTCTAAAGAAGGGCTCAAAATATAGAAAAAATAAAATTGCAAATGCACCCAATTTGCAAAATGTTTGCGCCGCTACAGAAGGAGCAAATGCACTAAATTTACAAAATGTTTGCTCCTCTACAGAAAGGCCAAAAATTATAGAAAAAGGCGCAAAATATTGAAAAAAGAATAAAATTGGAAATGCGCATAATTTACAAAATGTTTGCGCCTCTACAGAAGTGCGCAAAATATAGAGAAGGTCGCAAAATGTTCAAAAAAGCATAAAATTGCAAATGCACCTAATTTACAAAATCTTTGCGCATCTACAGAAGGGCGCAAAATATAGAGAAAGGCTCAAAATTTTCAAAAAGCATATTAATGCAAATGCACCTAATTTACAAAATCTCTGCGCATCTACAGAAGGGCGCAAAATATAGAGAAAGGCGCAACATTTTTAAAAAGAATAAAATTACAAATGCACCTAATTTACAAAATCTTTGCGCATCTATAGAAGGTCGCAAAATTTTCAAAAAAGCATAAAATTGCAAATGCACCTAATTTACAAAATGTTTGCTCCTTTACAGAAGGAGCAAAATACAGAGAAAGGCGCAAAATTTTCAAAAAAGAATAAAATGGCAAATGCACCTAATTTACAAAATTTTTGGGCCTCTAGAGAAGGGCGCAAAAGATAGAGAAAGGCGCAACATTTTCAAAAAAGAATATGGAAAAAGTCGCAAAATTTTCAAAAAAGCATAAAATTGCAAATGCGTCTAATTTACAAAAATTAAAGCGCGTCTACAGAAGGGCGTAAAATATAGAGAAAGGCGCAAAATTTTCAAAAAAGCATAAAACTGCAAAAAAAAAACTACAAAATCTTTGCCCCTCTAAAGAAGGGCTCAAAATATAGAAAAAATAAAATTGCAAATGCACCCAATTTGCAAAATGTTTGCGCCGCTACAGAAGGAGCAAATGCACTAAATTTACATAATGTTTGCTCCTCTACAGAAAGGCCAAAAATTATAGAAAAAGGCGCAAAATATTCAAAAAAGAATAAAATTGGAAATGCGCATAATTTACAAAATGTTTGCGCCTCTACAGAAGTGCGCAAAATATAGAGAAGGTCGCAAAATGTTCAAAAAAGCATAAAATTGCAAATGCACCTAATTTACAAAATGTTTGCGCCTCTACAGAAGGATCAAAATACAGAGAAAGGCGCAAAATTTTCAAAAAAGAATAAAATGGCAAATGCACCTAATTTGCAAAATTTTTGGGCATCTACAGAAGGGCGCAAAAGATAGTGAAAGGCGCAAAATTTTCAAAAAAGAATAAAATTGCAAATGCACCTAATTTACAAAATGTTTGCGCCTCTACAGAAGGAGCAAAATACAGAGAAAGGCGCAAAATTTTCAAAAAAGAATAAAATTGCAAATGTACATAATTTTCAAATTTTTTGCGACGCTCTACAAAAGGAATAAATAAAATTTTTTGCGCATCTACAGAAGGGCGCAGAATTTTCAAAGAAGCATATAAAATTGCAAATGCAACTAATTTATAAAATTTTTGAGCCTCTACATAAGGTCAAAAAATTCTCAAAAAAGAATAACCTAATTGACCTAATTTACAAAATTTTTGCGCCTCTAAACAAGGTCGAAATTTATGGAAAAAGGCGCAACATTTTCAAAAAAGCATAAAATTGCAAATGCACCTAATTTACAAAATTTTTGCTCCCCTAAAGAAGCTCTCAAAATATGGAAAAAGTCGCAAAATTTTCAAAAAAGCATAAAATTGCAAATGCGTCTAATTTACAAAATTAAAGCGCGTCTACAGAAGGGCGTAAAATATAGAGAAAGGCGTAAAATTTTCAAAAAAGCATAAAACTGCAAAATCTTTGCCCCTCTAAAGAAGGGCTCAAAATATAGAAAAAGGCGCAAAATTTTCAAAAAACAAATAAAATTGCAAATGCACCTAATTTACAAAATTTTTGCTCCTCTAAAGAAGCTCTCAAAATATGGAAAAAGTCGCAAAATTTTCAAAAACGCATAAAATTGCAAATGCGCCTAATTTACAAAATTAAAGCGCGTCTACAGAAGGGCGCAAAATATTGAAAAAGGCGCTAAATTTTCAAAAAGCATAAAATTGCAAATGCACCTAATTTACAAAATCTTTGCGCATCTACAGAAGGGCGCAAAAGATAGTGAAAGGCGCAAAATTTTCAAAAAAGAATAAAATTAAAATGCACCTAATTTACAAAATGTTTGCGCCGCTACAGAAGGAGCAAATGCACTAAATTTACAAAATGTTTGCTCCTCTACAGAAAGGCGAAAAATATAGAAAAAGGCGCAAAATATTCAAAAAAGAATAAAATTGCAAATGCGCATAATTTACAAAATGTTTGCGCCTCTACAGAAGTGCGCAAAATATAGAGAATGGCGCAAAATTTTCAAAAAAGAATAAAATTGCAAATGTACATAATTTTTAAAATTTTTGCGCCTCTACAGAAGGGCGCAAAATATAGAAAAAGGCGCAACATTTTTAATAAGAATAAAATTACAAATGCACCTAATTTACAAAATCTTTGCGCCTCTACAGAAGGTCGCAAAATATAGAAAAAGGCGCAACATTTTTAATAAGAATAAAATTACAAATGCACCTAATTTACAAAATCTTTGCGCATCTACAGTGCACCTAATTTGCAAAATTTTTGGGCATCTACAGAAGGGCGCAAAAGATAGTGAAAGGCGCAAAATTTTCAAAAAAGAATAAAATTGCAAATGCACCTAATTTACAAAATGTTTGCGCCTCTACAGAAGGAGCAAAATACAGAGAAAGGCGCAAAATTTTCAAAAAAGAATAAAATTGCAAATGTACATAATTTTCAAATTTTTTGCGACGCTCTACAAAAGGAATAAATAAAATTTTTTGCGCATCTACAGAAGGGCGCAGAATTTTCAAAGAAGCATATAAAATTGCAAATGCACCTAATTTATAAAATTTTTGAGCCTCTACATAAGGTCAAAAAATTCTCAAAAAAGAATAACCTAATTGACCTAATTTACAAAATTTTTGCGCCTCTAAACAAGGTCGAAATTTATGGAAAAAGGCGCAACATTTTCAAAAAAGCATAAAATTGCAAATGCACCTAATTTACAAAATTTTTGCTCCCCTAAAGAAGCTCTCAAAATATGGAAAAAGTCGCAAAATTTTCAAAAAAGCATAAAATTGCAAATGCGTCTAATTTACAAAATTAAAGCGCGTCTACAGAAGGGCGTAAAATATAGAGAAAGGCGTAAAATTTTCAAAAAAAGCATAAAACTGCAAAATCTTTGCCCCTCTAAAGAAGGGCTCAAAATATAGAAAAAGGCGCAAAATTTTCAAAAAACAAATAAAATTGCAAATGCACCTAATTTACAAAATTTTTGCTCCTCTAAAGAAGCTCTCAAAATATGGAAAAAGTCGCAAAATTTTCAAAAACGCATAAAATTGCAAATGCGCCTAATTTACAAAATTAAAGCGCGTCTACAGAAGGGCGCAAAATATTGAAAAAGGCGCTAAATTTTCAAAAAGCATAAAATTGCAAATGCACCTAATTTACAAAATCTTTGCGCATCTACAGAAGGGCGCAAAAGATAGTGAAAGGCGCAAAATTTTCAAAAAAGAATAAAATTAAAATGCACCTAATTTACAAAATGTTTGCGCCGCTACAGAAGGAGCAAATGCACTAAATTTACAAAATGTTTGCTCCTCTACAGAAAGGCGAAAAATATAGAAAAAGGCGCAAAATATTCAAAAAAGAATAAAATTGCAAATGCGCATAATTTACAAAATGTTTGCGCCTCTACAGAAGTGCGCAAAATATAGAGAATGGCGCAAAATTTTCAAAAAAGAATAAAATTGCAAATGTACATAATTTTTAAAATTTTTGCGCCTCTACAGAAGGTCGCAAAATATAGAAAAAGGCGCAACATTTTTAATAAGAATAAAATTACAAATGCACCTAATTTACAAAATCTTTGCGCCTCTACAGAAGGTCGCAAAATATAGAAAAAGGCGCAACATTTTTAATAAGAATAAAATTACAAATGCACCTAATTTACAAAATCTTTGCGCATCTACAGAAGGTCGCAAAATTTTCAAAAAAGCATAAAATTGCAAATGCACCTAATTTACAAAATGTTTGCGCCTTTACAGAAGGAGCAAAATACAGAGAAAGGCGCAAAATTTTCAAAAAAGAATAAAATGGCAAATGCACCTAATTTACAAATTTTTGGGCCTCTAGAGAAGGGCGCAAAAGATAGAGAAAGGCGCAACATTTTCAAAAAAGAATATGGAAAAAGTCGCAAATTTTCAAAAAAGCATAAAATTGCAAATGCGTCTAATTTACAAAATTAAAGCGCGTCTACAGAAGGGCGTAAAATATAGAGAAAGGCGCAAAATTTTCAAAAAAGCATAAAACTGCAAAAAAAAAACTACAAAATCTTTGCCCCTCTAAAGAAGGGCTCAAAATATAGAAAAAATAAAATTGCAAATGCACCCAATTTGCAAAATGTTTGCGCCGCTACAGAAGGAGCAAATGCACTAAATTTACAAAATGTTTGCTCCTCTACAGAAAGGCCAAAAATTATAGAAAAAGGCGCAAAATATTCAAAAAAGAATAAAATTGGAAATGCGCATAATTTACAAAATGTTTGCGCCTCTACAGAAGTGCGCAAAATATAGAGAAGGTCGCAAAATGTTCAAAAAAGCATAAAATTGCAAATGCACCTAATTTACAAAATGTTTGCGCCTCTACAGAAGGAGCAAAATACAGAGAAAGGCGCAAAATTTTCAAAAAAGAATAAAATGGCAAATGCACCTAATTTGCAAAATTTTTGGGCCTCTAGAGAAGGGCGCAAAAGATAGAGAAAGGCGCAACATTTTCAAAAAAGAATAAAATTGCAAATGTACATAATTTACAAAAAGATTTACAAAAATTTAGAAAAGAGCGCAATATTTTCAAAAAAGAATAAAATTTCAAAAAGCATAAAATTGCAAATGCACCTAATTTACAAAATCTTTGCGCATCTACAGAAGGGCGCAAAATATAGAGAAAGGCGCAAAATTCTCAAAAAAGCATAAAATTGCAAATACACCTAATTTACAAAATCTTTGCGCATCTACAGAAGGGCGCAAAATATAGAGAAAGGCGCAAAATTTTCAAAAAAACATAAAATTGCAAATGCACCTAATTTACAAAATCTTTGCGCATCTACAGAAGGGCGCAAAAGATTAAAAAGAATAAAATTGCAAATGCACCTAATTTACAAAATGTTTGCGCCTCTACAGAAGGAGCAAAATACAGAGAAAGGCGCAAAATTTTCAAAAAAGAATAAAATTGCAAATGTACATAATTTTCAAATTTTTTGCGACGCTCTACAAAAGGAATAAATAAAATTTTTTGCGCATCTACAGAAGGGCGCAGAATTTTCAAAGAAGCATATAAAATTGCAAATGCACCTAATTTATAAAATTTTTGAGCCTCTACATAAGGTCAAAAAATTCTCAAAAAAGAATAACCTAATTGACCTAATTTACAAAATTTTTGCGCCTCTAAACAAGGTCGAAATTTATGGAAAAAGGCGCAACATTTTCAAAAAAGCATAAAATTGCAAATGCACCTAATTTACAAAATTTTTGCTCCTCTAAAGAAGCTCTCAAAATATGGAAAAAGTCGCAAAATTTTCAAAAAAGCATAAAATTGAAAATGCGTCTAATTTACAAAATTAAAGCGCGTCTACAGAAGGGCGTAAAATATAGAGAAAGGCGTAAAATTTTCAAAAAAGCATAAAACTGCAAAATCTTTGCCCCTCTAAAAAAGGGCTCAAAATATAGAAAAAGGCGCAAAATTTTCAAAAAACAAATAAAATTGCAAATGCACCTAATTTACAAAATTTTTGCTCCTCTAAAGAAGCTCTCAAAATATGGAAAAAGTCGCAAAATTTTCAAAAACGCATAAAATTGCAAATGCGCCTAATTTACAAAATTAAAGCGCGTCTACAGAAGGGCGCAAAATATTGAAAAAGACGCTAAATTTTCAAAAAGCATAAAATTGCAAATGCACCTAATTTACAAAATCTTTGCGCATCTACAGAAGGGCGCAAATATAGAGAAAGGCGCAAAATTTTCAAAAAAACATAATATTGGAAATGCACCTAATTTACAAAATCTTTGCGCATCTACAGAAGGGCGCAAAATTTTCAAAAAAGAATAAAATTAAAATGCACCTAATTTACAAAATGTTTGCGCCGCTACAGAAGGAGCAAATGCACTAAATTTACAAAATGTTTGCTCCTCTACAGAAAGGCGAAAAATATAGAAAAAGGCGCAAAATATTCAAAAAAGAATAAAATTGCAAATGCGCATAATTTACAAAATGTTTGCGCCTCTACAGAAGTGCGCAAAATATAGAGAATGGCGCAAAATTTTCAAAAAAGAATAAAATTGCAAATGTACATAATTTTTAAAATTTTTGCGCCTCTACAGAAGGTCGCAAAATATAGAAAAAGGCGCAAAATTTTGAAAAAGCATAAAATTGCAAAGGCACCTAATTTACAAAATCTTTGCGCCTCTACAGAAGGTCGCAAAATATAGAAAAAGGCGCAACATTTTTAAAAAGAATAAAATTACAAATGCACCTAATTTACAAAATCTTTGCGCCTCTACAGAAGGAGCAAAATACAGAGAAAGGCGCAAAATTTTCAAAAAAGAATAAAATGGCAAATGCACCTAATTTACAAAATTTTTGGGCCTCTAGAGAAGGGCGCAAAAGATAGAGAAAGGCGCAAAATTTTCAAAAAAGAATAAAATTGCAAATGTACATAATTTACAAAATGTTCGCGTCAATCCAGAAGGGCGCAAAATATAGAAAAAGGCGCAAAATTTTCAAAAAATAAATAAAATTGCAAATGCACCTAATTTACAAAATGTTTGGGCCTCTAGAGAAGGGCGCAAAAGATAGAGAAAGGCGCAAAATTTTCAAAAAAGAATAAAATTGCAAATGTACATAATTTACAAAATGTTAGCGTCAATCCAGAAGGGCGCAAAATATAGAAAAAGGCGCAAAATTTGCAAATGCACATAATTTACAAAATGTTTGCGCCTCTACAGAAGGAGCAAAATACAGAGAAAGACGCAAAATTTTCAAAAAAGAATAAAACGGCAAATGCACCTAATTTACAAAATTTTTGGGCCTCTAGAGAAGGGCGCAACATTTTCAAAAAAGAATAAAATTGCAAATGTACATAATTTACAAAATGTTCGCGTCAATCGAGAAGGGCGCAAAATACAGAGAAAGGCGCAAAATTTTCAAAAAAGAATAAAATGGCAAATGCACCTAATTTACAAAATTTTTGGGCCTCTAGAGAAGGGCGCAAAAGATAGAGAAAGGCGCAACATTTTCAAAAAAGAATAAAATTGCAAATGCACCTAATTTACAAAATGTTTGCGCCGCTACAGAAGGTGCAAATGCACTAAATTTACAAAATGTTTGCTCCTCTACAGAAAGGCGAAAAATATACAAAAAGGCGCAAAATATTCAAAAAGCATAAAATTGCAAATGCACATAATTTGCAATCTACAGAAGGGCGCAAAATTTTCAAAAAAGAATAAAATTAAAATGCACCTAATTTACAAAATGTTTGCGCCGCTACAGAAGGAGCAAATGCACTAAATTTACAAAATGTTTGCTCCTCTACAGAAAGGCGAAAAATATAGAAAAAGGCGCAAAATATTCAAAAAAGAATAAAATTGCAAAGGCGCATAATTTACAAAATGTTTGCGCCTCTACAGAAGTGCGCAAAATATAGAGAATGGCGCAAAATTTTCAAAAAAGAATAAAATTGCAAATGTACATAATTTTTAAAATTTTTGCGCCTCTACAGAAGGTCGCAAAATATAGAAAAAGGCGCAAAATTTTGAAAAAGCATAAAATTGCAAAGGCACCTAATTTACAAAATCTTTGCGCCTCTACAGAAGGTCGCAAAATATAGAAAAAGGCGCAACATTTTTAATAAGAATAAAATTACAAATGCACCTAATTTACAAAATCTTTGCGCATCTACAGAAGGTCGCAAAATTTTCAAAAAAGCATAAAATTGCAAATGCACCTAATTTACAAAATGTTTGCGCCTTTACAGAAGGAGCAAAATACAGAGAAAGGCGCAAAATTTTCAAAAAAGAATAAAATGGCAAATGCACCTAATTTACAAATTTTTGGGCCTCTAGAGAAGGGCGCAAAAGATAGAGAAAGGCGCAACATTTTCAAAAAAGAATATGGAAAAAGTCGCAAATTTTCAAAAAAGCATAAAATTGCAAATGCGTCTAATTTACAAAATTAAAGCGCGTCTACAGAAGGGCGTAAAATATAGAGAAAGGCGCAAAATTTTCAAAAAAGCATAAAACTGCAAAAAAAAAACTACAAAATCTTTGCCCCTCTAAAGAAGGGCTCAAAATATAGAAAAAATAAAATTGCAAATGCACCCAATTTGCAAAATGTTTGCGCCGCTACAGAAGGAGCAAATGCACTAAATTTACAAAATGTTTGCTCCTCTACAGAAAGGCCAAAAATTATAGAAAAAGGCGCAAAATATTCAAAAAAGAATAAAATTGGAAATGCGCATAATTTACAAAATGTTTGCGCCTCTACAGAAGTGCGCAAAATATAGAGAAGGTCGCAAAATGTTCAAAAAAGCATAAAATTGCAAATGCACCTAATTTACAAAATGTTTGCGCCTCTACAGAAGGAGCAAAATACAGAGAAAGGCGCAAAATTTTCAAAAAAGAATAAAATGGCAAATGCACCTAATTTGCAAAATTTTTGGGCCTCTAGAGAAGGGCGCAAAAGATAGAGAAAGGCGCAACATTTTCAAAAAAGAATAAAATTGCAAATGTACATAATTTACAAAAAGATTTACAAAAATTTAGAAAAGAGCGCAATATTTTCAAAAAAGAATAAAATTTCAAAAAGCATAAAATTGCAAATGCACCTAATTTACAAAATCTTTGCGCATCTACAGAAGGGCGCAAAATATAGAGAAAGGCGCAAAATTCTCAAAAAAGCATAAAATTGCAAATACACCTAATTTACAAAATCTTTGCGCATCTACAGAAGGGCGCAAAATATAGAGAAAGGCGCAAAATTTTCAAAAAAACATAAAATTGCAAATGCACCTAATTTACAAAATCTTTGCGCATCTACAGAAGGGCGCAAAAGATTAAAAAGAATAAAATTGCAAATGCACCTAATTTACAAAATGTTTGCGCCTCTACAGAAGGAGCAAAATACAGAGAAAGGCGCAAAATTTTCAAAAAAGAATAAAATTGCAAATGTACATAATTTTCAAATTTTTTGCGACGCTCTACAAAAGGAATAAATAAAATTTTTTGCGCATCTACAGAAGGGCGCAGAATTTTCAAAGAAGCATATAAAATTGCAAATGCACCTAATTTATAAAATTTTTGAGCCTCTACATAAGGTCAAAAAATTCTCAAAAAAGAATAACCTAATTGACCTAATTTACAAAATTTTTGCGCCTCTAAACAAGGTCGAAATTTATGAAAAAAGGCGCAACATTTTCAAAAAAGCATAAAATTGCAAATGCACCTAATTTACAAAATTTTTGCTCCTCTAAAGAAGCTCTCAAAATATGGAAAAAGTCGCAAAATTTTCAAAAACGCATAAAATTGAAAATGCGCCTAATTTACAAAATTAAAGCGCGTCTACAGAAGGGCGCAAAATATTGAAAAAGGCGCTAAATTTTCAAAAAGCATAAAATTGCAAATGCACCTAATTTACAAAATCTTTGCGCATCTACAGAAGGGCGCAAATATAGAGAAAGGCGCAAAATTTTCAAAAAAACATAATATTGGAAATGCACCTAATTTACAAAATCTTTGCGCATCTACAGAAGGGCGCAAAATTTTCAAAAAAGAATAAAATTAAAATGCACCTAATTTACAAAATGTTTGCGCCGCTACAGAAGGAGCAAATGCACTAAATTTACAAAATGTTTGCTCCTCTACAGAAAGGCGAAAAATATAGAAAAAGGCGCAAAATATTCAAAAAAGAATAAAATTGCAAATGCGCATAATTTACAAAATGTTTGCGCCTCTACAGAAGTGCGCAAAATATAGAGAATGGCGCAAAATTTTCAAAAAAGAATAAAATTGCAAATGTACATAATTTTTAAAATTTTTGCGCCTCTACAGAAGGTCGCAAAATATAGAAAAAGGCGCAAAATTTTGAAAAAGCATAAAATTGCAAAGGCACCTAATTTACAAAATCTTTGCGCCTCTACAGAAGGTCGCAAAATATAGAAAAAGGCGCAACATTTTTAAAAAGAATAAAATTACAAATGCACCTAATTTACAAAATCTTTGCGCCTCTACAGAAGGAGCAAAATACAGAGAAAGGCGCAAAATTTTCAAAAAAGAATAAAATGGCAAATGCACCTAATTTACAAAATTTTTGGGCCTCTAGAGAAGGGCGCAAAAGATAGAGAAAGGCGCAACATTTTCAAAAAAGAATAAAATTGCAAATGTACATAATTTACAAAATGTTCGCGTCAATCCAGAAGGGCGCAAAATATAGAAAAAGGCGCAAAATTTTCAAAAAATAAATAAAATTGCAAATGCACCTAATTTACAAAATGTTTGGGCCTCTAGAGAAGGGCGCAAAAGATAGAGAAAGGCGCAAAATTTTCAAAAAAGAATAAAATTGCAAATGTACATAATTTACAAAATGTTAGCGTCAATCCAGAAGGGCGCAAAATATAGAAAAAGGCGCAAAATTTGCAAATGCACATAATTTACAAAATGTTTGCGCCTCTACAGAAGGAGCAAAATACAGAGAAATACAGAGAAAGACAGAGAAGGTCGCAAAATATAGAAAAAGGCGCAAAATTTTGAAAAAGCATAAAATTGCAAAGGCACCTAATTTACAAAATCTTTGCGCCTCTACAGAAGGTCGCAAAATATAGAAAAAGGCGCAACATTTTTAATAAGAATAAAATTACAAATGCACCTAATTTACAAAATCTTTGCGCATCTACAGAAGGTCGCAAAATTTTCAAAAAAGCATAAAATTGCAAATGCACCTAATTTACAAAATGTTTGCGCCTTTACAGAAGGAGCAAAATACAGAGAAAGGCGCAAAATTTTCAAAAAAGAATAAAATGGCAAATGCACCTAATTTACAAAATTTTTGGGCCTCTAGAGAAGGGCGCAAAAGATAGAGAAAGGCGCAACATTTTCAAAAAAGAATATGGAAAAAGTCGCAAAATTTTCAAAAAAGCATAAAATTGCAAATGCGTCTAATTTACAAAATTAAAGCGCGTCTACAGAAGGGCGTAAAATATAGAGAAAGGCGCAAAATTTTCAAAAAAGCATAAAACTGCAAAAAAAAAACTACAAAATCTTTGCCCCTCTAAAGAAGGGCTCAAAATATAGAAAAAATAAAATTGCAAATGCACCCAATTTGCAAAATGTTTGCGCCGCTACAGAAGGAGCAAATGCACTAAATTTACAAAATGTTTGCTCCTCTACAGAAAGGCCAAAAATTATAGAAAAAGGCGCAAAATATTCAAAAAAGAATAAAATTGGAAATGCGCATAATTTACAAAATGTTTGCGCCTCTACAGAAGTGCGCAAAATATAGAGAAGGTCGCAAAATGTTCAAAAAAGCATAAAATTGCAAATGCACCTAATTTACAAAATGTTTGCGCCTCTACAGAAGGAGCAAAATACAGAGAAAGGCGCAAAATTTTCAAAAAAGAATAAAATGGCAAATGCACCTAATTTGCAAAATTTTTGGGCCTCTAGAGAAGGGCGCAAAAGATAGAGAAAGGCGCAACATTTTCAAAAAAGAATAAAATTGCAAATGTACATAATTTACAAAAATTTAGAAAAGAGCGCAATATTTTCAAAAAAGAATAAAATTTCAAAAAGCATAAAATTGCAAATGCACCTAATTTACAAAATCTTTGCGCATCTACAGAAGGGCGCAAAATATAGAGAAAGGCGCAAAATTCTCAAAAAAGCATAAAATTGCAAATACACCTAATTTACAAAATCTTTGCGCATCTACAGAAGGGCGCAAAATATAGAGAAAGGCGCAAAATTTTCAAAAAAACATAAAATTGCAAATGCACCTAATTTACAAAATCTTTGCGCATCTACAGAAGGGCGCAAAAGATTAAAAAGAATAAAATTGCAAATGCACCTAATTTACAAAATGTTTGCGCCTCTACAGAAGGAGCAAAATACAGAGAAAGGCGCAAAATTTTCAAAAAAGAATAAAATTGCAAATGTACATAATTTTCAAATTTTTTGCGACGCTCTACAAAAGGAATAAATAAAATTTTTTGCGCATCTACAGAAGGGCGCAGAATTTTCAAAGAAGCATATAAAATTGCAAATGCACCTAATTTATAAAATTTTTGAGCCTCTACATAAGGTCAAAAAATTCTCAAAAAAGAATAACCTAATTGACCTAATTTACAAAATTTTTGCGCCTCTAAACAAGGTCGAAATTTATGGAAAAAGGCGCAACATTTTCAAAAAAGCATAAAATTGCAAATGCACCTAATTTACAAAATTTTTGCTCCTCTAAAGAAGCTCTCAAAATATGGAAAAAGTCGCAAAATTTTCAAAAAAGCATAAAATTGAAAATGCTCCTAATTTACAAAATTAAAGCGCGTCTACAGAAGGGCGTAAAATATAGAGAAAGGCGTAAAATTTTCAAAAAAGCATAAAACTGCAAAATCTTTGCCCCTCTAAAGAAGGGCTCAAAATATAGAAAAAGGCGCAAAATTTTCAAAAAACAAATAAAATTGCAAATGCACCTAATTTACAAAATTTTTGCTCCTCTAAAGAAGCTCTCAAAATATGGAAAAAGTCGCAAAATTTTCAAAAACGCATAAAATTGCAAATGCGCCTAATTTACAAAATTAAAGCGCGTCTACAGAAGGGCGCAAAATATTGAAAAAGGCGCTAAATTTTCAAAAAGCATAAAATTGCAAATGCACCTAATTTACAAAATCTTTGCGCATCTACAGAAGGGCGCAAATATAGAGAAAGGCGCAAAATTTTCAAAAAAACATAATATTGGAAATGCACCTAATTTACAAAATCTTTGCGCATCTACAGAAGGGCGCAAAATTTTCAAAAAAGAATAAAATTAAAATGCACCTAATTTACAAAATGTTTGCGCCGCTACAGAAGGAGCAAATGCACTAAATTTACAAAATGTTTGCTCCTCTACAGAAAGGCGAAAAATATAGAAAAAGGCGCAAAATATTCAAAAAAGAATAAAATTGCAAATGCGCATAATTTACAAAATGTTTGCGCCTCTACAGAAGTGCGCAAAATATAGAGAATGGCGCAAAATTTTCAAAAAAGAATAAAATTGCAAATGTACATAATTTTTAAAATTTTTGCGCCTCTACAGAAGGTCGCAAAATATAGAAAAAGGCGCAAAATTTTGAAAAAGCATAAAATTGCAAAGGCACCTAATTTACAAAATCTTTGCGCCTCTACAGAAGGTCGCAAAATATAGAAAAAGGCGCAACATTTTTAAAAAGAATAAAATTACAAATGCACCTAATTTACAAAATCTTTGCGCCTCTACAGAAGGAGCAAAATACAGAGAAAGGCGCAAAATTTTCAAAAAAGAATAAAATGGCAAATGCACCTAATTTACAAAATTTTTGGGCCTCTAGAGAAGGGCGCAAAAGATAGAGAAAGGCGCAACATTTTCAAAAAAGAATAAAATTGCAAATGTACATAATTTACAAAATGTTCGCGTCAATCCAGAAGGGCGCAAAATATAGAAAAAGGCGCAAAATTTTCAAAAAATAAATAAAATTGCAAATGCACCTAATTTACAAAATGTTTGGGCCTCTAGAGAAGGGCGCAAAAGATAGAAAAAGGCGCAAAATTTTCAAAAAAGAATAAAATTGCAAATGTACATAATTTACAAAATGTTAGCGTCAATCCAGAAGGGCGCAAAATATAGAAAAAGGCGCAAAATTTGCAAATGCACATAATTTACAAAATGTTTGCGCCTCTACAGAAGGAGCAAAATACAGAGAAAGACGCAAAATTTTCAAAAAAGAATAAAACGGCAAATGCACCTAATTTACAAAATTTTTGGGCCTCTAGAGAAGGGCGCAACATTTTCAAAAAAGAATAAAATTGCAAATGTACATAATTTACAAAATGTTCGCGTCAATCGAGAAGGGCGCAAAATACAGAGAAAGGCGCTAAATTTTCAAAAAAGAATAAAATGGCAAATGCACCTAATTTACAAAATTTTTGGGCCTCTAGAGAAGGGCGCAAAAGATAGAGAAAGGCGCAACATTTTCAAAAAAGAATAAAATTGCAAATGCACCTAATTTACAAAATGTTTGCGCCGCTACAGAAGGTGCAAATGCACTAAATTTACAAAATGTTTGCTCCTCTACAGAAAGGCGAAAAATATACAAAAAGGCGCAAAATATTCAAAAAGCATAAAATTGCAAATGCACATAATTTGCAATCTACAGAAGGGCGCAAAATTCTCAAAAAAGCATAAAATTGCAAATGCACCTAATTTACAAAATGTTTGCGCCTCTACAGAAGGAGCAAAATACAGAGAAAGGCGCAAAATTTTCAAAAAAGCATAAAATTGCAAATGCACCTAATTTACAAAATGTTTGCACCTCTACAGAAGGAGAAAAATACAGAGAAAGGCGCAAAATTTTCAAAAAAGAATAAAATTGCAAATGTACATAACTTTCAAATTTTTTGCGACGCTACAAAAGGAATAAATAAAATTTTTTGCGCATCTACAGAAGGGCGCAGAATTTTCAAAGAAGCATAAAATTGCAAATGCATCTAATTTACAAAATTTTTTCTCCTCTAAAGAAGCTCTCAAAATATGGAAAAAGTCGCAAAATTTTCAAAAAAGCATAAAATTGCAAATGCGCCTAATTTACAAAATTAAAGCGCGTCTACAGAAGGGCGTAAAATATAGAGAAAGGTGTAAAATTTTCAAAAAAGCATAAAACTGCAAAAAAAAACTATAAAATCTTTGCCCCTCTAAAGAAGGGCTCAAAATATAGAAAAAGGCGCAAAATTTTCAAAAAACAAATAAAATTGCAAATGCACCTAATTTACAAAATTTTTGCTCCTCTAAAGAAGCTCTCAAAATATGGAAAAAGTCGCAAAATTTTTAAAAACGGATAAAATTGCAAATGCGCCTGATTTACAAAATTAAAGCGCGTCTACAGAAGGGCGCAAAATATAGAAAAAGGCGCTAAATTTTCAAAAATCATAAAATTGCAAATGCTCCTAATTTACAAAATCTTTGCGCATCTAAAGAAGGGCGCAAAATATAGAGAAAGGCAAAATTCTCAAAAAAGCATAAAATTGCAAATGCACCTAATTTACAAAATCTTTGCGCATCTACAGAAGGGCGCAAAATATAGAGAAAGGCGCCAAATATTCAAAAAAGAATAAAATTGCAAATGCACCTAATTTACAAAATGTTTGCGCGGCTACAGAAGGAGCAAATGCACTAAATTTACAAAATGTTTGCTGCTCTACAGAAAGGCGAAAAATATAGAAAAAGGCGCAAAATATTCAAAAAAGAATAAAATTGCAAATGCGCATAATTTACAAAATGTTTGCGCCTCTACAGAAGGAGCAAAATACAGAGAAAGTCCCAAAATTTTCAAAAAGGATTAAAATTGCAAATGTACCTAATTTACAAAACTTTTGCGCCTCTAAAGAATGGCGCAAAAGATAGAGAAAGGAGCAAAATTTTCAAAAAAGAATAAAATTTCAAATGCCACTAATTTATAAAATTTTTCGCCTCTACAGAAGGTCGCAAAATATTGAGAAAGGCGCTAAATTTTCAAAAAAGTATAAAATTGCAAATGCACCAAATTTACAAAATGTTTGCGGCACTACAGAAGGGGGCAAAATGTGGAAAAGGGTGCAATATTTTCAAAAATGCATAAAATTGTAAATACGCCTTATTTACAAAATTTTTGCGCCTCTACAGAAGGGCGCTAAATATAAAGAAAGGCGCAAAATTCCAAATTCACATAATTTACAAAATATAGACAAAATTAAAAAAAAGAATAAATTGCAAATGCACTTAATTTATAAAATTTTTCGGTTCTACAGAAGGTCGCAAAATATAGAGAAAGTCGCAAAATTTTCAAAGGCACCTAATTTACAAAATTTTTACGCACCTACAGAAGTGCGCAAAATACAGAGAAAGTCGCAAAATTAAAAAAAAAAAAATTAAATTGCAAGTGTACCTAATTTACAAAATGTTTGCGCCTCTGCAGAAGGGCGGCAAATATAGAGAAAGGCGCAAAATTAAAAAAAAAATGTAAAATTGCAAATGTGCCTAATTTGCAAAAGTTTCAAAAAAGATAAAAAATTGAAAATGCACCAAATTTACAAAATGTTGCGCTTCTACAGAAGGTCGCAAAATATAGAAAAAGTCGCAAAATTTAAAGAGAGAATAAAATTGCAAGTGTACCTAATTTACAAAAATTTTGCGCCTCTAGAGAAGGGCGCGAAAGATAGAGAAGGCGCAAAATTTTCAAAAAAGAATAAAATTGCAAATGTACATAATTTGCAAAATGTTCGCGTCTCTCCAAAAGGGCGCAAAATATAGAAAAGAGCGCAATATTTTCAAAAAAGAATAAAATTGCAAATGCGTCTAATTTACAAAATGTTTGCGCCTCTACATAAGAGTGCAAAATATAGAGAAAGGCGCAAAATTTCCAAAAAAAAAAATTAAAATTGCAAATGCGCCTAATTTGCAAAATTTTCAAAAAAAGAATAAAATGGCAAATGCACCAAATTTACAAAATGTTGCGCTTCTACAGAATGTCGCAAAATATAGAAAAACTCGCAAAATATAGAAAAAGTCGCAAAATTAAAAAAAAAGAATAAAATTGCAAGTATACCTAATTTATAAAATTTTTGCGCCTCTAGAGAAGGGCGCAAAAGATAGAGAAGGGCGCAAAAGATAGAGAAGGCGCAAAATTTTCAAAAAAGAATATAATTGCAAATGTACATAATTTTCAAAATTTGTCCGCATCTACAGAAGGTCGCAAAATATCGAAAAAGGCGCAAAATTTTCAAAAAGCATAAAATTGCAAATGCACCTAATTTACAAAATGTTTGCGCCTCTACAGAACGAAAAATTTACAGAGAAAGTCGCAACATTTTCAAAAAAGAATAAAATTGCAAATGCACCTGATTTACAAAATCTTTGCGCATTTTCAGAAGGCCGCAAAATACAGAGAAGGTCGCAACATTTTCAAAAAAGAATAAGATTGCAAATGAGCCTAATTTACAAAATGTTTGCGCCTCTACAGAAGGGCGGAAAATATAGAGAAAGGCACAAAATTTAAAAAAAAATGTAAAATTGCAAATGCGCCTAATTTGCAAAATTTTCAAAAAAGAATAAAATTGCAAATGTACATAATTTTCAAAATTTTTGCTCCTCTACAGAAGGTCGCAAAATATCGAAAAAGGCGCAAAATTTTCAAAAAGCATAAAATTGCAAATGCAACTAATTTACAAAATGTTTGCGCCTCTACAGAAGGAGCAATTTACAGAGAAAGTCGCAACATTTTCAAAAAAGAATAAAATTGCAAATGCACCTAATTTACAAAATCTTTGCGCATTTTCAGAAGGCCGCAAAATACAGAGAAAGTCGCAACATTTTCAAAAAAAAAAAATAAAATTGCAAATGTACCTAATTTACAAAATTTTTGCGCCTCTATAGATGGTCGCAAAATATAGAAAAAGGTGCAAAATTTTTAAAAAGCATAAAATTGCAAATGCTTCTAATTTACAAAATCTTTGCGCATCTACAGACGGGCCCAAAATATAGAGAAAGGCGCAAAATTTTCAAAAAAGCATAACATTGCAAATGCACCTAATTTACAAAATGTTTGCGCCTCTACAGAAGGAGCAAAATACAGAGAAAGGCGCAAAATTTTCAAAAAAGAATAAAATTGCAAATGTACATTTTTGCGCATCTACAGAACGTCTCAAAATATAGAAAAAGGTGCAAAATTTTCAAAAAGCATAAAATGGCAAATGCACCTAATTTACAAAATCTTTGCGCATCTACAGAATGGCGCAAAATATAGAGAAAGGCGCAAAATTTTCAAAAAAGCATAAAATTGCAAATGCACCTAATTTACAAAGTCTTTGCGCATCTACAGAACGTCTCAAAATATAGGTAAAGGCCCAAAATTTTCAAAAAGCATAAAATTGCAAATGCACATTATTCTTTGCACATATCTTTGCGCATCTACAGAAGGGCGCAAAAAATAGAGAAAGGCGCAAAATTTTCAAAAAAGCATAAAATTGCAAATGCACCTAATTTACAAAATCTTTGCGCCTTTACAGAAGGTCGCAAAATATAGAAAAAGGCGCAACATTTTTAAAAAGCATAAAATTGCAAATGCACCTAATTTACAAAATCTTTGCGCATTTTCAGAACGCCGCAAAATACAGAGAAAGTCGCAACATTTTCAAAAAAGAATAAGATTGCAAATGAACCTAATTTACAAAATGTTTGCGCCTCTACAGAAGGGCGCAAAAGATAGAGAAGGCGCAAAATTTTCAAAAAAGAATAAAATTGCAAATGTACATAATTTACAAAATGTGTGCGTCTCTCCAAAAGCGCGAAAAATATAGAAAAGAGCGCAATATTTTCAAAAAAGAATTAAATTGCAAATGCACCAAATTTACAAAATGTTGCGCTTCTACAGAAGGTCGCAAAATATAGAAAATATCGCAAAATTAAAAAAAAGAATAAAATTGCAAGTGTACCTAATTTATAAAATTTCTAGAGAAGGCCGCAAAACATAGAGAAGGCGCAAAATTTGCAAAAAAGAATAAAATTGCAAATGTACATAATTTTCAAAATTTTTGCGCATCTACAGAACGTCTCAAAATATAGAAAAAGGCGCAAAATTTTCAAAAAGCATAAAATTGCAAATGCACCTAATTAACAAAATCTTTGCGCATCTACAGAAGGGCGCAAAATATAGAGAAAGGCGCAAAATTTTCAAAAAAGCATACAATTGCAAATGCACCTAATTTACAAAATCTTTGCGCATCTACAGAAGGGCGCAAAATATAGAGAAAGGCTCAAAATTTTCAAAAAGCATATTAATGCAAATGCACCTAATTTACAAAATCTCTGCGCATCTACAGAAGGGCGCAAAATATAGAGAAAGGCGCAAAATTTTCAAAAAAGCATAAAATTGCAAATGTACCTAATTTAAAATCTTTGCGCCTCTATAGATGGTCGCAAAATATAGAAAAAGGATCAAAATTTTCAAAAAGCATAAAATTGCAAATGCACCTAATTTACAAAATCTTTGCGCATCTACAGAAGGAGCAAAATACAGAGAAAGGCGCAAAATTTTCAAAAAAGCATAACATTGCAATTGCACAGAATTTTCAAAATTTTTGCGCCTCTACAGAAGGTCGCAAAATATAGAAAAAGGCGCAAAATTTTCAAAAAAGAATAAAATGGCAAATGCACCTAATTTACAAAATTTTTGCGCCTTTAGAGAAGGGCGCAAAAGATAGAGAAAGGCGCAACATTTTCAAAAAAGAATAAAATTGCAAATGTACATAATTTTCAAAATTTTCGCGCTTCTACAGAAGGTCGCAAAATATAGAAAAAGGCGCAAAATTTTCAAAAAACATAAAATTGAAAAACGCACCTAATTTAGAAAATGTTTGCGCCTCTACAAAAGGAGCAAAATACAGAGAAAGTCGCAACATTTTCAAAAAGGATTAAAATTGCAAATGTACCTATTTTACAAAATTTTTGCGCCTCGAGAGAATGGCGCAAAAGATAGAGAAAGGCGCAAAATTGTCAAAAAAGCATAAAATTGCAAATGCACCTTATTTACAAAATCTTTGCGCATTTTCAGAAGGCCGCAAAATACAGAAAAAGTCGCAAAATTTTCAAAAAAGAATAAAATTGCAAATGCCTCTACAGAAGGTCGCAAAATATCGAAAAGGGCGCAAAATTTTCAAAATGCATAAAATTGCAAATGCACCTAATTTACAAAATGTTTGCGCCTATACAGAACGAGCAATTTACAGAAAAAGTCGCAACATTTTCAAAAAAGTATAATATTGCAAATGCACCTAATTTACAAAATCTTTGCGCATTTTCAGAAGGCCGCAAAATACAGAGAAAGTCGAAACATTTTTAAAAAATAATAAGATTGCAAATGAGCCTAATTTACAAAATGTTTGCGCCTCTACAGAAGGGCGCAAAATATAGAGAAAGGCGCAAAATTAAAAAAAAAAAAATGTAAAATTGCAAATGCGCATAATTTGCAAAATTTTCAAAAAAGAATAAAATTGCAAATGCACCAAATTTACAAAATGTTGCGCTTCTACGGAAGGTCGCAAAATATAAAGTCGCAAAATAAAAAAAAAGAATAAAATTGCAAGTGTACCTAATTTATAACATTTTTGTGCCTCTAGAGAAGGGCGCAAAAGATAGAGAAGGCGCAAAATTTTCAAAAAGCATCAAATTGCAAATGCACCTAATTTACAAAATGTTTGCGCCTCTACAGAAGGAGCAATTTACAGAGAAATTCGCAACATTTTCAAAAAAGAATAAAATTGCAAATGCTCCTAATTTACAAAATCTTTGCGCATTTTCAGATGGCCGCAAAATACAGAGAAAGTCGCAACATTTGCAAAAAAGAATAAAATTGCAAATGTACATAATTTTCAAAATTTTTGCGCATCTACAGAACGTCTCAAAATATAGAAAAAGGCGCAAAATTTTCAAAAAGCATAAAATTGAAAAATGCACCTAATTTACAAAATCTTTGCGCATCTACAGAAGGGCGCAAAATATAGAGAAAGGCTCAAAATTTTCAAAAAGCATATTAATGCAAATGCACCTAATTTACAAAATCTCTGCGCATCTACAGAAGGGCGCAAAATATAGAGAAAGGCGCAAAATTTTCAAAAAAGCATAAAATTGCAAATGTACCTAATTTAAAATCTTTGCGCCTCTATAGATGGTCGCAAAATATAGAAAAAGGATCAAAATTTTCAAAAAGCATAAAATTGCAAATGCACCTAATTTACAAAATCTTTGCGCATCTACAGAAGGAGCAAAATACAGAGAAAGGCGAAAAATTTTCAAAAAAGCATAACATTGCAATTGCACATAATTTTCAAAATTTTTGCGCCTCTACAGAAGGTCGTAAAATATAGAAAAAGGCGCAAAATTTTCAAAAAAGAATAAAATGGCAAATGCACCTAATTTACAAAATTTTTGCGCCTTTAGAGAAGGGCGCAAAAGATAAAGAAAGGCGCAACATTTTCAAAAAAGAATAAGATTGCAAATGTACATAATTTATAAAATGTTCGCGTCTCTCCAAAAGTGCGCAAAATATAGAAAAGAGCGCAATATTTTCAAAAAAGAATAAAATTGCAAATGTACATAATTTACAAAATGTCCGCGTCTCTCCAAAAGGGCGCAAAATATAGAAAAGAGCGCAATATTTTCAAAAAAGAATAAAATTGGAAATGAGCCTAATTTGCAAAATGTTTGCGCCTCTACATAAGAGCGCAAAATATAGTGAAAGGCGCTAAATTTTCAAAAAAGTATAAAATTGCAAATGAGACTAATTTACAAAATGTTTGCGCCTCTACATAAGAGCGCAAAATATAGTGAAAGGTGCTAAAATTTCAAAAAAGTATAAAATTGCAAATGAGCCTGATTTAGAAAATGTTTGCGCCTATGCAGAAGGGCACAATATATAAAAAGGGTGCAAAATTTTGAAAAAAGAATAAAATTGCAAATGCTCTTAATTTACAAAAGGGCGCAACAGAAGGGAGATAAATATAGAAAAGGGCGCAAAATTTTCGAAAAAGAATAAAATTGCAAATGTACCTAATTTCCAAAATTTTGCGCCTCTAGAGAAGGTCGCAAAATATAGAGAAAGGCTCAAAATTTTCAAAAAAGAATAAAATTGCAGATATACATAATTTTTAAAATTTTTGCGCCTCTACAGAAGGAGCAAAATACAGAGAAAGTCCCAAAATTTTCAAAAAGGATTAAAATTGCAAATGTACCTAATTTACAAAACTTTTGCGCCTCTAAAGAATGGCGCAAAAGATAGAGAAAGGAGCAAAATTTTCAAAAAAGAATAAAATTTCAAATGCCACTAATTTATAAAATTTTTCGCCTCTACAGAAGGTCGCAAAATATTGAGAAAGGCGCTAAATTTTCAAAAAAGTATAAAATTGCAAATGCACCAAATTTACAAAATGTTTGCGGCTCTACAGAAGGGGGCAAAATGTGGAAAAGGGTGCAATATTTTCAAAAATGCATAAAATTGTAAATACGCCTTATTTACAAAATTTTTGCGCCTCTACAGAAGGGCGCTAAATATAAAGAAAGGCGCAAAATTCCAAATTCACATAATTTACAAAATATAGACAAAATTAAAAAAAAGAATAAATTGCAAATGCACTTAATTTATAAAATTTTTCGGTTCTACAGAAGGTCGCAAAATATAGAGAAAGTCGCAAAATTTTCAAATGCACCTAATTTACAAAATTGTTACGCACCTACAGAAGTGCGCAAAATACAGAGAAAGTCGCAAAATTAAAAAAAAAAAAAATTAAATTGCAAGTGTACCTAATTTACAAAATGTTTGCGCCTCTGCAGAAGGGCGGCAAATATAGAGAAAGGCGCAAAATTAAAAAAAAAATGTAAAATTGCAAATGTGCCTAATTTGCAAAAGTTTGAAAAAAGATAAAAAATTGAAAATGCACCAAATTTACAAAATGTTGCGCTTCTACAGAAGGTCGCAAAATATAGAAAAAGTCGCAAAATTTAAAGAGAGAATAAAATTGCAAGTGTACCTAATTTACAAAAATTTTGCGCCTCTAGAGAAGGGCGCAAAAGATAGAGAAGGCGCAAAATTTTCAAAAAAGAATAAAATTGCAAATGTACATAATTTGCAAAATGTTCGCGTCTCTCCAAAAGGGCGCAAAATATAGAAAAGAGCGCAATATTTTCAAAAAAGAATAAAATTGCAAATGCGTCTAATTTACAAAATGTTTGCGCCTCTACATAAGAGCGCAAAATATAGAGAAAGGCGCAAAATTTCCAAAAAAAAAATTAAAATTGCAAAAGCGCCTAATTTGCAAAATTTTCAAAAAAAGAATAAAATGGCAAATGCACCAAATTTACAAAATGTTGCGCTTCTACAGAAGGTCGCAAAATATAGAAAAAGTCGCAAAATTAAAAAATAAGAATAAAATTGCAAGTATACCTAATTTATAAAATTTTTGCGCCTCTAGAGAAGGGCGCAAAAGATAGAGAAGGGCGCAAAAGATAGAGAAGGGCGCAAAAGATAGAGAAGGCGCAAAATTTTCAAAAAAGAATATAATTGCAAATGTACATAATTTTCAAAATTTGTCCGCCTCTACAGAAGGTCGCAAAATATCGAAAAAGGCGCAAAATTTTCAAAAAGCATAAAATTGCAAATGCACCTAATTTACAAAATGTTTGCGCCTCTACAGAACGAGCAATTTACAGAGAAAGTCGCAACATTTTCAAAAAAGAATAAAATTGCAAATGCACCTGATTTACAAAATCTTTGCGCCTCTACAGAAGGGCGCAAAATATAGAGAAAGGCACAAAATTTAAAAAAAAATGTAAAATTGCAAATGCGCCTAATTTGCAAAATTTTCAAAAAAGAATAAAATTGCAAATGCACCAAATTTACAAAATGTTGCGCTTCTACAGAAGGTCGCAAAATATAGAAAAAGTCGCAAAATTAAAAAAAAAGAATAAAATTGCAAGTGTACCTAATTTATAAAATTTATGCGCCTCTAGAGAAGGGCGCAAAAGATAGAGAAGGCGCAAAATTTGCAAAAAAGAATAGAATTGCAAATGTACATAATTTTCAAAATTTTTGCGCATCTACAGAACGTCTCAAAATATAGAAAAAGGCGCAAAATTTTCAAAAAGCATAAAATTGCAAATGCACCTAATTAACAAAATCTTTGCGCATCTACAGAAGGGCGCAAAATATAGAGAAAGGCGCAAAATTTTCAAAAAAGCATACAATTGCAAATGCACCTAATTTACAAAATCTTTGCGCATCTACAGAAGGGCGCAAAATATAGAGAAAGGCTCAAAATTTTCAAAAAGCATATTAATGCAAATGCACCTAATTTACAAAATCTCTGCGCATCTACAGAAGGGCGCAAAATATAGAGAAAGGCGCAAAATTTTCAAAAAAGCATAAAATTGCAAATGTACCTAATTTAAAATCTTTGCGCCTCTATAGATGGTCGCAAAATATAGAAAAAGGATCAAAATTTTCAAAAAGCATAAAATTGCAAATGCACCTAATTTACAAAATCTTTGCGCATCTACAGAAGGAGCAAAATACAGAGAAAGGCGCAAAATTTTCAAAAAAGCATAACATTGCAATTGCACATAATTTTCAAAATTTTTGCGCCTCTACAGAAGGTCGCAAAATATAGAAAAAGGCGCAAAATTTTCAAAAAAGAATAAAATGGCAAATGCACCTAATTTACAAAATTTTTGCGCCTTTAGAGAAGGGCGCAAAAGATAGAGAAAGGCGCAACATTTTCAAAAAAGAATAAAATTGCAAATGTACATAATTTTCAAAATTTTCGCGCTTCTACAGAAGGTCGCAAAATATAGAAAAAGGCGCAAAATTTTCAAAAAGCATAAAATTGCAAATGCACCTAATTTAGAAAATGTTTGCGCCTCTACAAAAGGAGCAAAATACAGAGAAAGTCGCAACATTTTCAAAAAGGATTAAAATTGCAAATGTACCTATTTTACAAAATTTTTGCGCCTCGAGAGAATGGCGCAAAAGATAGAGAAAGGCGCAAAATTGTCAAAAAAGCATAAAATTGCAAATGCACCTTATTTACAAAATCTTTGCGCATTTTCAGAAGGCCGCAAAATACAGAAAAAGTCGCAAAATTTTCAAAAAAGAATAAAATTGCAAATGCCTCTACAGAAGGTCGCAAAATATCGAAAAGGGCGCAAAATTTTCAAAATGCATAAAATTGCAAATGCACCTAATTTACAAAATGTTTGCGCCTATACAGAACGAGCAATTTACAGAAAAAGTCGCAACATTTTCAAAAAAGTATAATATTGCAAATGCACCTAATTTACAAAATCTTTGCGCATTTTCAGAAGACCGCAAAATACAGAGAAAGTCGAAACATTTTTAAAAAAGAATAAGATTGCAAATGAGCCTAATTTACAAAATGTTTGCGCCTCTACAGAAGGGCGCAAAATATAGAGAAAGGCGCAAAATTAAAAAAAAAAAAATGTAAAATTGCAAATGCGCATAATTTGCAAAATTTTCAAAAAAGAATAAAATTGCAAATGCACCAAATTTACAAAATGTTGCGCTTCTACGGAAGGTCGCAAAATATAAAGTCGCAAAATAAAAAAAAAGAATAAAATTGCAAGTGTACCTAATTTATAACATTTTTGTGCCTCTAGAGAAGGGCGCAAAAGATAGAGAAGGCGCAAAATTTTCAAAAAAGAATAAAATTGAAAATGTACATAATTTTTAAAATTTTTGCTCCTCTACAAAAAGTCGCAAAATATAGAAAAAGGCGCAAAATTTTCAAAAAGCATAAAATTGCAAATGCACCTAATTTACAAAATGTTTGCGCCTCTACAGAAGGAGCAATTTACAGAGAAATTCGCAACATTTTCAAAAAAGAATAAAATTGCAAATGCTCCTAATTTACAAAATCTTTGCGCATTTTCAGATGGCCGCAAAATACAGAGAAAGTCGCAACATTTGCAAAAAAGAATAAAATTGCAAATGTACATAATTTTCAAAATTTTTGCGCATCTACAGAACGTCTCAAAATATAGAAAAAGGCGCAAAATTTTCAAAAAGCATAAAATTGAAAAATGCACCAAATTTACAAAATCTTTGCGCATCTACAGAAGGGCGCAAAATATAGAGAAAGGCGCAAAATGTTCAAAAAAGCATACAATTGCAAATGCACCTAATTTACAAAATCTTTGCGCATCTACAGAAGGGCGCAAAATATAGAGAAAGGCTCAAAATTTTCAAAAAGCATATTAATGCAAATGCACCTAATTTACAAAATCTCTGCGCATCTACAGAAGGGCGCAAAATATAGAGAAAGGCGCAAAATTTTCAAAAAAGCATAAAATTGCAAATGTACCTAATTTAAAATCTTTGCGCCTCTATAGATGGTCGCAAAATATAGAAAAAGGATCAAAATTTTCAAAAAGCATAAAATTGCAAATGCACCTAATTTACAAAATCTTTGCGCATCTACAGAAGGAGCAAAATACAGAGAAAGGCGAAAAATTTTCAAAAAAGCATAACATTGCAATTGCACATAATTTTCAAAATTTTTGCGCCTCTACAGAAGGTCGTAAAATATAGAAAAAGGCGCAAAATTTTCAAAAAAGAATAAAATGGCAAATGCACCTAATTTACAAAATTTTTGCGCCTTTAGAGAAGGGCGCAAAAGATAGAGAAAGGCGCAACATTTTCAAAAAATAATAAGATTGCAAATGTACATAATTTATAAAATGTTCGCGTCTCTCCAAAAGTGCGCAAAATATAGAAAAGAGCGCAATATTTTCAAAAAAGAATAAAATTGCAAATGTACATAATTTACAAAATGTCCGCGTCTCTCCAAAAGGGCGCAAAATATAGAAAAGAGCGCAATATTTTCAAAAAAGAATAAAATTGGAAATGAGCCTAATTTGCAAAATGTTTGCGCCTCTACATAAGAGCGCAAAATATAGTGAAAGGCGCTAAATTTTCAAAAAAGTATAAAATTGCAAATGAGACTAATTTACAAAATGTTTGCGCCTCTACATAAGAGCGCAAAATATAGTGAAAGGTGCTAAAATTTCAAAAAAGTATAAAATTGCAAATGAGCCTGATTTAGAAAATGTTTGCGCCTATGCAGAAGGGCACAATATATAAAAAGGGTGCAAAATTTTGAAAAAAGAATAAAATTGCAAATGCTCTTAATTTACAAAAGGGCGCAACAGAAGGGAGATAAATATAGAAAAGGGCGCAAAATTTTCGAAAAAGAATAAAATTGCAAATGTACCTAATTTCCAAAATTTTGCGCCTCTAGAGAAGGTCGCAAAATATAGAGAAAGGCTCAAAATTTTCAAAAAAGAATAAAATTGCAGATATACATAATTTTTAAAATTTTTGCGCCTCTACAGAAGGAGCAAAATACAGAGAAAGTCCCAAAATTTTCAAAAAGGATTAAAATTGCAAATGTACCTAATTTACAAAACTTTTGCGCCTCTAAAGAATGGCGCAAAAGATAGAGAAAGGAGCAAAATTTTCAAAAAAGAATAAAATTTCAAATGCCACTAATTTATAAAATTTTTCGCCTCTACAGAAGGTCGCAAAATATTGAGAAAGGCGCTAAATTTTCAAAAAAGTATAAAATTGCAAATGCACCAAATTTACAAAATGTTTGCGGCTCTACAGAAGGGGGCAAAATGTGGAAAAGGGTGCAATATTTTCAAAAATGCATAAAATTGTAAATACGCCTTATTTACAAAATTTTTGCGCCTCTACAGAAGGGCGCTAAATATAAAGAAAGGCGCAAAATTCCAAATTCACATAATTTACAAAATATAGACAAAATTAAAAAAAAGAATAAATTGCAAATGCACTTAATTTATAAAATTTTTCGGTTCTACAGAAGGTCGCAAAATATAGAGAAAGTCGCAAAATTTTCAAATGCACCTAATTTACAAAATTTTTACGCACCTACAGAAGTGCGCAAAATACAGAGAAAGTCGCAAAATTAAAAAAAAAAAAATTAAATTGCAAGTGTACCTAATTTACAAAATGTTTGCGCCTCTGCAGAAGGGCGGCAAATATAGAGAAAGGCGCAAAATTAAAAAAAAAATGTAAAATTGCAAATGTGCCTAATTTGCAAAAGTTTCAAAAAAGATAAAAAATTGAAAATGCACCAAATTTACAAAATGTTGCGCTTCTACAGAAGGTCGCAAAATATAGAAAAAGTCGCAAAATTTAAAGAGAGAATAAAATTGCAAGTGTACCTAATTTACAAAAATTTTGCGCCTCTAGAGAAGGGCGCAAAAGATAGAGAAGGCGCAAAATTTTCAAAAAAGAATAAAATTGCAAATGTACATAATTTGCAAAATGTTCGCGTCTCTCCAAAAGGGCGCAAAATATAGAAAAGAGCGCAATATTTTCAAAAAAGAATAAAATTGCAAATGCGTCTAATTTACAAAATGTTTGCGCCTCTACATAAGAGCGCAAAATATAGAGAAAGGCGCAAAATTTCCAAAAAAAAAATTAAAATTGCAAAAGCGCCTAATTTGCAAAATTTTCAAAAAAAGAATAAAATGGCAAATGCACCAAATTTACAAAATGTTGCGCTTCTACAGAAGGTCGCAAAATATAGAAAAACTCGCAAAATATAGAAAAAGTCGCAAAATTAAAAAAAAGAATAAAATTGCAAGTATACCTAATTTATAAAATTTATGTGCCTCTCGAGAAGGGCGCAAAAGATAGAGAAGGGCGCTAAAGATAGAGAAGGCGCAAAATTTTCAAAAAAGAATAAAATTGCAAATGTACATAATTTTCAAAATTTTTGCTCCTCTACAGAAGGTCGCAAAATATCGAAAAAGGCGCAAAATTTTCAAAAAGCATAAAATTGCAAATGCAACTAATTTACAAAATGTTTGCGCCTCTACAGAAGGAGCAATTTACAGAGAAAGTCGCAACATTTTCAAAAAAGAATAAAATTGCAAATGCACCTAATTTACAAAATCTTTGCGCATTTTCAGAAGGCCGCAAAATACAGAGAAAGTCGCAACATTTTCAAAAAAAAAAAATAAAATTGCAAATGTACCTAATTTACAAAATTTTTGCGCCTCTATAGATGGTCGCAAAATATAGAAAAAGGTGCAAAATTTTTAAAAAGCATAAAATTGCAAATGCTTCTAATTTACAAAATCTTTGCGCATCTACAGACGGGCCCAAAATATAGAGAAATGCGCAAAATTTTCAAAAAAGCATAACATTGCAAATGCACCTAATTTACAAAATGTTTGCGCCTCTACAGAAGGAGCAAAATACAGAGAAAGGCGCAAAATTTTCAAAAAAGAATAAAATTGCAAATGTACATTTTTGCGCACCTAATTTACAAAGTCTTTGCGCATCTACAGAACGTCTCAAAATATAGGTAAAGGCCCAAAATTTTCAAAAAGCATAAAATTGCAAATGCACATTATTTACAAAATCTTTGCGCATCTACAGAAGGGCGCAAAAAATAGAGAAAGGCGCAAAATTTTCAAAAAAGCATAAAATTGCAAATGCACCTAATTTACAAAATCTTTGCGCCTTTACAGAAGGTCGCAAAATATAGAAAAAGGCGCAACATTTTTAAAAAGCATAATATTGCAAATGCACATTATTTACAAAATCTTTGCGCATCTACAGAAGGGCGCAAAAAATAGAGAAAGGCGCAAAATTTTCAAAAAAGCATAAAATTGCAAATGCACATTATTTACAAAATCTTTGCGCATCTACAGAAGGGCGCAAAAAATAGAGAAAGGCGCAAAATTTTCAAAAAAGCATAAAATTGCAAATGAACCTAATTTACAAAATGTTTGCGCCTCTACAGAAGGGCGCAAAAGATAGAGAAGGCGCAAAATTTTCAAAAAAGAATAAAATTGCAAATGTACATAATTTACAAAATGTGTGCGTCTCTCCAAAAGCGCGAAAAATATAGAAAAGAGCGCAATATTTTCAAAAAAGAATTAAATTGCAAATGCACCAAATTTACAAAATGTTGCGCTTCTACAGAAGGTCGCAAAATATAGAAAATATCGCAAAATTAAAAAAAAGAATAAAATTGCAAGTGTACCTAATTTATAAAATTTCTAGAGAAGGCCGCAAAAGATAGAGAAGGCGCAAAATTTGCAAAAAAGAATAAAATTGCAAATGTACATAATTTACAAAATGTGTGCGTCTCTCCAAAAGGGCGCAAAATATAGAAAAGAGCGCAATATTTTCAAAAAAGAATAAAATTGCAAATGCACCTAATTTACAAAATGTTTGCGCCTCTACAGAAGGAGCAATATACAGAGAAAGACGCAACATTTTCAAAAAAGAATAAAATTGTAAATGCACCTAATTTACAAAATCTTTGCGCATTTTCAGAAGGCCGCAAAATATAGAAAAAGTCGCAAAATTTAAAAAAAGAATAAAATTGCAAGTGTACCTAATTTACAAAATTTTTGCGCCTCTAGAGAAGGTCGCAAAAGATAGAGAAGGCGCAAAATTTGCAAAAAAGAATAAAATTGCAAATGTACATAATTTTCAAAATTTTTCAAAAAGCATAAAATTGCAAATGCACCTAATTAACAAAATCTTTGCGCATCTACAGAAGGAGCAAAATACAGAGAAAGGCGCAAAATTTTCAAAAAAGCATAACATTGCAATTGCACCTAATTTACAAAATCTTTGCGCATCTACAGAAGGGCGCAAAATATAGAGAAAGGCTCAAAATTTTCAAAAAGCATATTAATGCAAATGCACCTAATTTACAAAATCTCTGCGCATCTACAGAACGTCTCAAAATATAGAAAAAGGCGCAAAATTTTCAAAAAGCATAAAATTACAAATGCACCTAATTAACAAAATCTTTGCGCATCTACAGAAGGGCGCAAAATATAGAGAAAGGCGCAAAATTTTCAAAAAAGCATACAATTGCAAATGCACCTAATTTACAAAATCTTTGCGCATCTACAGAAGGGCGCAAAATATAGAGAAAGGCTCAAAATTTTCAAAAAGCATATTAATGCAAATGCACCTAATTTACAAAATCTCTGCGCATCTACAGAAGGGCGCAAAATATAGAGAAAGGCGCAAAATTTTCAAAAAAGCATAAAATTGCAAATGTACCTAATTTAAAATCTTTGCGCCTCTATAGATGGTCGCAAAATATAGAAAAAGGATCAAAATTTTCAAAAAGCATAAAATTGCAAATGCACCTAATTTACAAAATCTTTGCGTATCTACAGAAGGAGCAAAATACAGAGAAAGGCGCAAAATTTTCAAAAAAGCATAACATTGCAATTGCACATAATTTTCAAAATTTTTGCGCCTCTACAGAAGGTCGCAAAATATAGAAAAAGGCGCAAAATTTTCAAAAAAGAATAAAATGGCAAATGCACCTAATTTACAAAATTTTTGCGCCTTTAGAGAAGGGCGCAAAAGATAGAGAAAGGCGCAACATTTTCAAAAAAGAATAAAATTGCAAATGTACATAATTTTCAAAATTTTCGCGCTTCTACAGAAGGTCGCAAAATATAGAAAAAGGCGCAAAATTTTCAAAAAGCATAAAATTGCAAATGCACCTAATTTAGAAAATGTTTGCGCCTCTACAAAAGGAGCAAAATACAGAGAAAGTCGCAACATTTTCAAAAAGGATTAAAATTGCAAATGTACCTATTTTACAAAATTTTTGCGCCTCGAGAGAATGGCGCAAAAGATAGAGAAAGGCGCAAAATTGTCAAAAAAGCATAAAATTGCAAATGCACCTTATTTACAAAATCTTTGCGCATTTTCAGAAGGCCGCAAAATACAGAAAAAGTCGCAAAATTTTCAAAAAAGAATAAAATTGCAAATGCCTCTACAGAAGGTCGCAAAATATCGAAAAGGGCGCAAAATTTTCAAAATGCATAAAATTGCAAATGCACCTAATTTACAAAATGTTTGCGCCTATACAGAACGAGCAATTTACAGAAAAAGTCGCAACATTTTCAAAAAAGTATAATATTGCAAATGCACCTAATTTACAAAATCTTTGCGCATTTTCAGAAGACCGCAAAATACAGAGAAAGTCGAAACATTTTTAAAAAAGAATAAGATTGCAAATGAGCCTAATTTACAAAATGTTTGCGCCTCTACAGAAGGGCGCAAAATATAGAGAAAGGCGCAAAATTAAAAAAAAAAAAATGTAAAATTGCAAATGCGCATAATTTGCAAAATTTTCAAAAAAGAATAAAATTGCAAATGCACCAAATTTACAAAATGTTGCGCTTCTACGGAAGGTCGCAAAATATAAAGTCGCAAAATAAAAAAAAAAAATAAAATTGCAAGTGTACCTAATTTATAACATTTTTGTGCCTCTAGAGAAGGGCGCAAAAGATAGAGAAGGCGCAAAATTTTCAAAAAAGAATAAAATTGAAAATGTACATAATTTTTAAAATTTTTGCTCCTCTACAAAAAGTCGCAAAATATAGAAAAAGGCGCAAAATTTTCAAAAAGCATAAAATTGCAAATGCACCTAATTTACAAAATGTTTGCGCCTCTACAGAAGGAGCAATTTACAGAGAAATTCGCAACATTTTCAAAAAAGAATAAAATTGCAAATGCTCCTAATTTACAAAATCTTTGCGCATTTTCAGATGGCCGCAAAATACAGAGAAAGTCGCAACATTTGCAAAAAAGAATAAAATTGCAAATGTACATAATTTTCAAAATTTTTGCGCATCTACAGAACGTCTCAAAATATAGAAAAAGGCGCAAAATTTTCAAAAAGCATAAAATTGAAAAATGCACCAAATTTACAAAATCTTTGCGCATCTACAGAAGGGCGCAAAATATAGAGAAAGGCGCAAAATGTTCAAAAAAGCATACAATTGCAAATGCACCTAATTTACAAAATCTTTGCGCATCTACAGAAGGGCGCAAAATATAGAGAAAGGCTCAAAATTTTCAAAAAGCATATTAATGCAAATGCACCTAATTTACAAAATCTCTGCGCATCTACAGAAGGGCGCAAAATATAGAGAAAGGCGCAAAATTTTCAAAAAAGCATAAAATTGCAAATGTACCTAATTTAAAATCTTTGCGCCTCTATAGATGGTCGCAAAATATAGAAAAAGGATCAAAATTTTCAAAAAGCATAAAATTGCAAATGCACCTAATTTACAAAATCTTTGCGCATCTACAGAAGGAGCAAAATACAGAGAAAGGCGAAAAATTTTCAAAAAAGCATAACATTGCAATTGCACATAATTTTCAAAATTTTTGCGCCTCTACAGAAGGTCGTAAAATATAGAAAAAGGCGCAAAATTTTCAAAAAAGAATAAAATGGCAAATGCACCTAATTTACAAAATTTTTGCGCCTTTAGAGAAGGGCGCAAAAGATAGAGAAAGGCGCAACATTTTCAAAAAAGAATAAGATTGCAAATGTACATAATTTATAAAATGTTCGCGTCTCTCCAAAAGTGCGCAAAATATAGAAAAGAGCGCAATATTTTCAAAAAAGAATAAAATTGCAAATGTACATAATTTACAAAATGTCCGCGTCTCTCCAAAAGGGCGCAAAATATAGAAAAGAGCGCAATATTTTCAAAAAAGAATAAAATTGGAAATGAGCCTAATTTGCAAAATGTTTGCGCCTCTACATAAGAGCGCAAAATATAGTGAAAGGCGCTAAATTTTCAAAAAAGTATAAAATTGCAAATGAGACTAATTTACAAAATGTTTGCGCCTCTACATAAGAGCGCAAAATATAGTGAAAGGTGCTAAAATTTCAAAAAAGTATAAAATTGCAAATGAGCCTGATTTAGAAAATGTTTGCGCCTATGCAGAAGGGCACAATATATAAAAAGGGTGCAAAATTTTGAAAAAGAATAAAATTGCAAATGCTCTTAATTTACAAAAGGGCGCAACAGAAGGGAGATAAATATAGAAAAGGGCGCAAAATTTTCGAAAAAGAATAAAATTGCAAATGTACCTAATTTCCAAAATTTTGCGCCTCTAGAGAAGGTCGCAAAATATAGAGAAAGGCTCAAAATTTTCAAAAAAGAATAAAATTGCAGATATACATAATTTTTAAAATTTTTGCGCCTCTACAGAAGGAGCAAAATACAGAGAAAGTCCCAAAATTTTCAAAAAGGATTAAAATTGCAAATGTACCTAATTTACAAAACTTTTGCGCCTCTAAAGAATGGCGCAAAAGATAGAGAAAGGAGCAAAATTTTCAAAAAAGAATTAAATTTCAAATGCCACTAATTTATAAAATTTTTCGCCTCTACAGAAGGTCGCAAAATATTGAGAAAGGCGCTAAATTTTCAAAAAAGTATAAAATTGCAAATGCACCAAATTTACAAAATGTTTGCGGCTCTACAGAAGGGGGCAAAATGTGGAAAAGGGTGCAATATTTTCAAAAATGCATAAAATTGTAAATACGCCTTATTTACAAAATTTTTGCGCCTCTACAGAAGGGCGCTAAATATAAAGAAAGGCGCAAAATTCCAAATTCACATAATTTACAAAATATAGACAAAATTAAAAAAAAGAATAAATTGCAAATGCACTTAATTTATAAAATTTTTCGGTTCTACAGAAGGTCGCAAAATATAGAGAAAGTCGCAAAATTTTCAAATGCACCTAATTTACAAAATTTTTACGCACCTACAGAAGTGCGCAAAATACAGAGAAAGTCGCAAAATTAAAAAAAAAAAAATTAAATTGCAAGTGTACCTAATTTACAAAATGTTTGCGCCTCTGCAGAAGGGCGGCAAATATAGAGAAAGGCGCAAAATTAAAAAAAAAATGTAAAATTGCAAATGTGCCTAATTTGCAAAAGTTTCAAAAAAGATAAAAAATTGAAAATGCACCAAATTTACAAAATGTTGCGCTTCTACAGAAGGTTGCAAAATATAGAAAAAGTCGCAAAATTTAAAGAGAGAATAAAATTGCAAGTGTACCTAATTTACAAAAATTTTGCGCCTCTAGAGAAGGGCGCAAAAGATAGAGAAGGCGCAAAATTTCCAAAAAAGAATAAAATTGCAAATGTACATAATTTGCAAAATGTTCGCGTCTCTCCAAATGGGCGCAAAATATAGAAAAGAGCGCAATATTTTCAAAAAAGAATAAAATTGCAAATGCGTCTAATTTACAAAATGTTTGCGCCTCTACATAAGAGCGCAAAATATAGAGAAAGGCGCAAAATTTCCAAAAAAACAATTAAAATTGCAAAAGCGCCTAATTTGCAAAATTTTCAAAAAAAGAATAAAATGGCAAATGCACCAAATTTACAAAATGTTGCGCTTCTACAGAAGGTCGCAAAATATAGAAAAACTCGCAAAATATAGAAAAAGTCGCAAAATTAAAAAAAAAGAATAAAATTGCAAGTATACCTAATTTATAAAATTTATGCGCCTCTAGAGAAGGGCGCAAAAGATAGAGAAGGGCGCTAAAGATAGAGAAGGCGCAAAATTTTCAAAAAAGAATAAAATTGCAAATGTACATAATTTTCAAAATTTTTGCTCCTCTACAGAAGGTCGCAAAATATCGAAAAAGGCGCAAAATTTTCAAAAAGCATAAAATTGCAAATGCAACTAATTTACAAAATGTTTGCGCCTCTACAGAAGGAGCAATTTACAGAGGAAGTCGCAACATTTTCAAAAAAGAATAAAATTGCAAATGCACCTAATTTACAAAATCTTTGCGCATTTTCAGAAGGCCGCAAAATACAGAGAAAGTCGCAACATTTTCAAAAAAAAAAAATAAAATTGCAAATGTACCTAATTTACAAAATTTTTGCGCCTCTATAGATGGTCGCAAAATATAGAAAAAGGTGCAAAATTTTTAAAAAGCATAAAATTGCAAATGCTTCTAATTTACAAAATCTTTGCGCATCTACAGACGGGCCCAAAATATAGAGAAATGCGCAAAATTTTCAAAAAAGCATAACATTGCAAATGCACCTAATTTACAAAATGTTTGCGCCTCTACAGAAGGAGCAAAATACAGAGAAAGGCGCAAAATTTTCAAAAAAGAATAAAATTGCAAATGTACATTTTTGCGCACCTAATTTACAAAGTCTTTGCGCATCTACAGAACGTCTCAAAATATAGGTAAAGGCCCAAAATTTTCAAAAAGCATAAAATTGCAAATGCACATTATTTACAAAATCTTTGCGCATCTACAGAAGGGCGCAAAAAATAGAGAAAGGCGCAAAATTTTCAAAAAAGCATAAAATTGCAAATGCACCTAATTTACAAAATCTTTGCGCCTTTACAGAAGGTCGCAAAATATAGAAAAAGGCGCAACATTTTTAAAAAGCATAATATTGCAAATGCACCTAATTTACAAAATCTTTGCGCATTTTCAGAACGCCGCAAAATACAGAGAAAGTCGCAACATTTTCAAAAAAGAATAAGATTGCAAATGAACCTAATTTACAAAATGTTTGCGCCTCTACAGAAGGGCGCAAAAGATAGAGAAGGCGCAAAATTTTCAAAAAAGAATAAAATTGCAAATGTACATAATTTACAAAATGTGTGCGTCTCTCCAAAAGCGCGAAAAATATAGAAAAGAGCGCAATATTTTCAAAAAAGAATTAAATTGCAAATGCACCAAATTTACAAAATGTTGCGCTTCTACAGAAGGTCGCAAAATATAGAAAATATCGCAAAATTAAAAAAAAGAATAAAATTGCAAGTGTACCTAATTTATAAAATTTCTAGAGAAGGCCGCAAAAGATAGAGAAGGCGCAAAATTTGCAAAAAAGAATAAAATTGCAAATGTACATAATTTACAAAATGTGTGCGTCTCTCCAAAAGGGCGCAAAATATAGAAAAGAGCGCAATATTTTCAAAAAAGAATAAAATTGCAAATGCACCTAATTTACAAAATGTTTGCGCCTCTACAGAAGGAGCAATATACAGAGAAAGACGCAACATTTTCAAAAAAGAATAAAATTGTAAATGCACCTAATTTACAAAATCTTTGCGCATTTTCAGAAGGCCGCAAAATATAGAAAAAGTCGCAAAATTTAAAAAAAGAATAAAATTGCAAGTGTACCTAATTTACAAAATTTTTGCGCCTCTAGAGAAGGTCGCAAAAGATAGAGAAGGCGCAAAATTTGCAAAAAAGAATAAAATTGCAATTGTACATAATTTTCAAAATTTTTCAAAAAGCATAAAATTGCAAATGCACCTAATTAACAAAATCTTTGCGCATCTACAGAAGGGCGCAAAATATAGAGAAAGGCGCAAAATTTTCAAAAAAGCATACAATTGCAAATGCACCTAATTTACAAAATCTTTGCGCATCTACAGAAGGGCGCAAAATATAGAGAAAGGCTCAAAATTTTCAAAAAGCATATTAATGCAAATGCACCTAATTTACAAAATCTCTGCGCATCTACAGAAGGGCGCAAAATATAGAGAAAGGCGCAAAATTTTCAAAAAAAGCATAAAATTGCAAATGTACCTAATTTAAAATCTTTGCGCCTCTATAGATGGTCGCAAAATATAGAAAAAGGATCAAATTTTTCAAAAAGCATAAAATTGCAAATGCACCTAATTTACAAAATCTTTGCGCATCTACAGAAGGAGCAAAATACAGAGAAAGGCGCAAAATTTTCAAAAAAGCATAACATTGCAATTGCACATAATTTTCAAAATTTTTGCGCCTCTACAGAAGGTCGCAAAATATAGAAAAAGGCGCAAAATTTTCAAAAAAGAATAAAATGGCAAATGCACCTAATTTACAAAATTTTTGCGCCTTTAGAGAAGGGCGCAAAAGATAGAGAAAGGCGCAACATTTTCAAAAAAGAATAAAATTGCAAATGTACATAATTTTCAAAATTTTCGCGCTTCTACAGAAGGTCGCAAAATATAGAAAAAGGCGCAAAATTTTCAAAAAGCATAAAATTGCAAATGCACCTAATTTAGAAAATGTTTGCGCCTCTACAAAAGGAGCAAAATACAGAGAAAGTCGCAACATTTTCAAAAAGGATTAAAATTGCAAATGTACCTATTTTACAAAATTTTTGCGCCTCGAGAGAATGGCGCAAAAGATAGAGAAAGGCGCAAAATTGTCAAAAAAGCATAAAATTGCAAATGCACCTTATTTACAAAATCTTTGCGCATTTTCAGAAGGCCGCAAAATACAGAAAAAGTCGCAAAATTTTCAAAAAAGAATAAAATTGCAAATGCCTCTACAGAAGGTCGCAAAATATCGAAAAGGGCGCAAAATTTTCAAAATGCATAAAATTGCAAATGCACCTAATTTACAAAATGTTTGCGCCTATACAGAACGAGCAATTTACAGAAAAAGTCGCAACATTTTCAAAAAAGTATAATATTGCAAATGCACCTAATTTACAAAATCTTTGCGCATTTTCAGAAGGCCGCAAAATACAGAGAAAGTCGAAACATTTTTAAAAAAGAATAAGATTGCAAATGAGCCTAATTTACAAAATGTTTGCGCCTCTACAGAAGGGCGCAAAATATAGAGAAAGGCGCAAAATTAAAAAAAAAAATATGTAAAATTGCAAATGCGCATAATTTGCAAAATTTTCAAAAAAGAATAAAATTGCAAATGCACCAAATTTACAAAATGTTGCGCTTCTACGGAAGGTCGCAAAATATAAAGTCGCAAAATAAAAAAAAAGAATAAAATTGCAAGTGTACCTAATTTATAACATTTTTGTGCCTCTAGAGAAGGGCGCAAAAGATAGAGAAGGCGCAAAATTTTCAAAAAAGAATAAAATTGAAAATGTACATAATTTTTAAAATTTTTGCTCCTCTACAGAAAGTCGCAAAATATAGAAAAAGGCGCAAAATTTTCAAAAAGCATAAAATTGCAAATGCACCTAATTTACAAAATGTTTGCGCCTCTACAGAAGGAGCAATTTACAGAGAAATTCGCAACATTTTCAAAAAAGAATAAAATTGCAAATGCTCCTAATTTACAAAATCTTTGCGCATTTTCAGATGGCCGCAAAATACAGAGAAAGTCGCAACATTTGCAAAAAAGAATAAAATTGCAAATGTACATAATTTTCAAAATTTTTGCGCATCTACAGAACGTCTCAAAATATAGAAAAAGGCGCAAAATTTTCAAAAAGCATAAAATTGAAAAATGCACCAAATTTACAAAATCTTTGCGCATCTACAGAAGGGCGCAAAATATAGAGAAAGGCGCAAAATGTTCAAAAAAGCATACAATTGCAAATGCACCTAATTTACAAAATCTTTGCGCATCTACAGAAGGGCGCAAAATATAGAGAAAGGCTCAAAATTTTCAAAAAGCATATTAATGCAAATGCACCTAATTTACAAAATCTCTGCGCATCTACAGAAGGGCGCAAAATATAGAGAAAGGCGCAAAATTTTCAAAAAAGCATAAAATTGCAAATGTACCTAATTTAAAATCTTTGCGCCTCTATAGATGGTCGCAAAATATAGAAAAAGGATCAAAATTTTCAAAAAGCATAAAATTGCAAATGCACCTAATTTACAAAATCTTTGCGCATCTACAGAAGGAGCAAAATACAGAGAAAGGCGAAAAATTTTCAAAAAAGCATAACATTGCAATTTCACATAATTTTCAAAATTTTTGCGCCTCTACAGAAGGTCGCAAAATATAGAAAAAGGCGCAAAATTTTCAAAAAAGAATAAAATGGCAAATGCACCTAATTTACAAAATTTTTGCGCCTTTAGAGAAGGGCGCAAAAGATAGAGAAAGGCGCAACATTTTCAAAAAAGAATAAGATTGCAAATGTGCATAATTTATAAAATGTTCGCGTCTCTCCAAAAGTGCGCAAAATATAGAAAAGAGCGCAATATTTTCAAAAAAGAATAAAATTGCAAATGTACATAATTTACAAAATGTCCGCGTCTCTCCAAAAGGGCACAAAATATAGAAAAGAGCGCAATATTTTCAAAAAAGAATAAAATTGGAAATGAGCCTAATTTGCAAAATGTTTGCGCCTCTACATAAGAGCGCAAAATATAGTGAAAGGCGCTAAATTTTCAAAAAAGTATAAAATTGCAAATGAGACTAATTTACAAAATGTTTGCGCCTCTACATAAGAGCGCAAAATATAGTGAAAGGTGCTAAAATTTCAAAAAAGTATAAAATTGCAAATGAGCCTGATTTAGAAAATGTTTGCGCCTCTGCAGAAGGGCACAATATATAAAAAGGGTGCAAAATTTTGAAAAAAGAATAAAATTGCAAATGCTCTTAATTTACAAAAGGGCGCAACAGAAGGGAGATAAATATAGAAAAGGGCGCAAAATTTTCGAAAAAGAATAAAATTGCAAATGTACCTAATTTCCAAAATTTTGCGCCTCTAGAGAAGGTCGCAAAATATAGATAAAGGCGCTAAATTTTCAAAAATCATAAAAATGCAAATGCACCTAATTTAGAAAATGTTTGCGCCTCTACAGAAGGAGCAAAATACAGAGAAAGTTGCAAAATTTTCAAAAAGGAATAAAATTGCAAATGTACCTAATTTACAAAATTTTTGCGCCTCTAGAGAATGGCGCAAAAGATAGAGAAAGGCGCAAAATTTTCAAAAAAGAATAAAATTGCAAATGCACCTAATTTATAATATTTCGCCTCTACAGAAGGTCGCAAAATATTGAGAAAGGCGCAAAAGTTTCAAAAAAGCATAAAATTGCAAATGCACCTAATTTACAAAATCATTGCGCATTTTCAGAAGGCCGAAAAATACAGAGAAAGTCACAACATTTTCAAAAACGAATAAAATTGCAAATGCACTTTATTTATAAAATTTTTCGGTTCTACAGAAGGTCGCAAAATATAGACAAAGGCGCAAAATTTTCAAATGCACCTAATTTACAAAATTTTTACGCATCTACAGAAGTGCGCAAAATACAGAGAAAATCGCAAAATTTTCAAAAAAGAATAAAATTGCAAATGTACCTAATTTACAAAATTTTTGCGCCTCTAGAGAAGGTCGCAAAATATAGAAAAAAGCGCAAAATTTTCAAAAAAAAATTAAATTGCAAATGTACCTAATTTACAAAATGTTTACGCTTCTACAGAACGTCGCAAAATATAGAGAAAGTCGCAAAATTTTAAAGAAAGAATAAAATTGAAAGTTTACCTAATTTACAAAATTTTTGCGCCTCTAGAGAAGGTCGCAAAATATAGAAAAAGGCGCAAAATTTTCAAAAAAAAATTAAATTTCAAATGTACCTAATTTACAAAATTTTTGCGCTTCTACAGAAGGGCCAAAATATAGAGAAAGTCGCAAAATTTTAAGAAGAGAATAAAATTGCAAGTGTACCTTATTTACAAAATGTTTGCGCCTCTACAGAAGGGCGCAAAAGATAGAGAAGGCGCAAAAGATGGAGAAAGGCGCAAAATTTTCAAAAAAGAATAAAATTGCAAATGTACATAATTTTCAAAATTTTCGCGCTTCTACAGAAGGTCGCAAAATATAGAAAAAGGCGCAAAATTTTCAAAAAGCATAAAATTGCAAATGCACCTAATTTAGAAAATGTTTGCGCCTCTACAAAGGAGCAAAATACAGAAAAAGTCGCAACATTTTCAAAAAGGATTAAAATTGCAAATGTACCTATTTTACAAAATTTTTGCGCCTCGAGAGAATGGCGCAAAAGATAGAGAAAGGCGAAAAATTGTCAAAAAAGCATAAAATTGCAAATGCACCTAATTTACAAAATCTTTGCGCATTTTCAGAAGGCAGCAAAATACAGAAAAAGTCGCAAAATTTTCAAAAAAGAATAAAATTGCAAATGCCTCTACAGAAGTCGCAAAATATCGAAAAGGGCGCAAAATTTTCAAAATGCATAAAATTGCAAATGCACCTAATTTACAAAATGTTTGCGCCTATACAGAACGAGCAATTTACAGAAAAAGTCGCAACATTTTCAAAAAAGTATAATATTGCAAATGCACCTAATTTACAAAATCTTTGCGCATTTTCAGAAGGCCGCAAAATACAGAGAAAGTCGAAACATTTTTAAAAAAGAATAAGATTGCAAATGAGCCTAATTTACAAAATGTTTGCGCCTCTACAGAAGGGCGCAAAATATAGAGAAAGGCGCAAAATTAAAAAAAAAAAATGTAAAATTGCAAATGCGCATAATTTGCAAAATTTTCAAAAAAGAATAAAATTGCAAATGCACCAAATTTACAAAATGTTGCGCTTCTATGGAAGGTCGCAAAATATAAAGTCGCAAAATAAAAAAAAAGAATAAAATTGCAAGTGTACCTAATTTATAACATTTTTGTGCCTCTAGAGAAGGGCGCAAAAGATAGAGAAGGCGCAAAATTTTCAAAAAAGAATAAAATGCACCTAATTTACAAAATGTTTGCGCCTCTACAGAAGGAGCAATTTACAGAGAAATTCGCAACATTTTCAAAAAAGAATAAAATTGCAAATGCTCCTAATTTACAAAATCTTTGCGCATTTTCAGATGGCCGCAAAATACAGAGAAAGTCGCAACATTTGCAAAAAAGAATAAAATTGCAAATGTACATAATTTTCAAAATTTTTGCGCATCTACAGAACGTCTCAAAATATAGAAAAAGGCGCAAAATTTTCAAAAAACATAAAATTGAAAAATGCACCAAATTTACAAAATCTTTGCGCATCTACAGAAGGGCGCAAAATATAGAGAAAGGCGCAAAATGTTCAAAAAAGCATACAATTGCAAATGCACCTAATTTACAAAATCTTTGCGCATCTACAGAAGGGCGCAAAATATAGAGAAAGGCTCAAAATTTTCAAAAAGCATATTAATGCAAATGCACCTAATTTACAAAATCTCTGCGCATCTACAGAAGGGCGCAAAATATAGAGAAAGGCGCAAAATTTTCAAAAAAGCATAAAATTGCAAATGTACCTAATTTAAAATCTTTGCGCCTCTATATATGGTCGCAAAATATAGAAAAAAGGATCAAAATTTTCAAAAAGCATAAAATTGCAAATGCACCTAATTTACAAAATCTTTGCGCATCTACAGAAGGAGCAAAATACAGAGAAAGGCGAAAAATTTTCAAAAAAGCATAACATTGCAATTGCACATAATTTTCAAAATTTTTGCGCCTCTACAGAAGGTCGCAAAATATAGAAAAAGGCGCAAAATTTTCAAAAAAGAATAAAATGGCAAATGCACCTAATTTACAAAATTTTTGCGCCTTTAGAGAAGGGCGCAAAAGATAGAGAAAGGCGCAACATTTTCAAAAAAGAATAAGATTGCAAATGTACATAATTTATAAAATGTTCGCGTCTCTCCAAAAGTGCGCAAAATATAGAAAAGAGCGCAATATTTTCAAAAAAGAATAAAATTGCAAATGTACATAATTTACAAAATGTCCGCGTCTCTCCAAAAGGGCGCAAAATATAGAAAAGAGCGCAATATTTTCAAAAAAGAATAAAATTGGAAATGAGCCTAATTTGCAAAATGTTTGCGCCTCTACATAAGAGCGCAAAATATAGTGAAAGGCGCTAAATTTTCAAAAAAGTATAAAATTGCAAATGAGACTAATTTACAAAATGTTTGCGCCTCTACATAAGAGCGCAAAATATAGTGAAAGGTGCTAAAATTTCAAAAAAGTATAAAATTGCAAATGAGCCTGATTTAGAAAATGTTTGCGCCTCTGCAGAAGGGCACAATATATAAAAAGGGTGCAAAATTTTGAAAAAAGAATATAATTGCAAATGCTCTTAATTTACAAAAGGGCCCAACAGAAGGGAGATAAATATAGAAAAGGGCGCAAAATTTTCGAAAAAGAATAAAATTGCAAATGTACCTAATTTCCAAAATTTTGCGCCTCTAGAGAAGGTCGCAAAATATAGATAAAGGCGCTAAATTTTCAAAAACCATAAAATTGCAAATGCACTTAATTTAAAAAATGTTTGCGCCTCTACAGAAGGAGCAAAATACAGAGAAAGTCGCAAAATTTTCAAAAAGGAATAAAATTGCAAATGTACCTAATTTACAAAATTTTTGCGCCTCTAGAGAATGGCGCAAAAGATAGAGAAAGGCGCAAAATTTTCAAAAAAGAATAAAATTGCAAATGCACCTAATTTATAATATTTCGCCTCTACAGAAGGTCGCAAAATATTGAGAAAGGCGCAAAATTTTCAAAAAAGCATAAAATTGCAAATGCACCTAATTTACAAAATCATTGCGCATTTTCAGAAGGCCGAAAAATACAGAGAAAGTCACAACAGTTTCAAAAACGAATAAAATTGCAAATGCACTTTATTTATAAAATTTTTCGGTTCTACAGAAGGTCGCAAAATATAGACAAAGGCGCAAAATTTTCAAATGCACCTAATTTACAAAATTTTTACGCATCTACAGAAGTGCGCAAAATACAGAGAAAGTCGCAAAATTTTCAAAAAAGAATAAAATTGCAAATGTACCTAATTTACAAAATTTTTGCGCCTCTAGAGAAGGTCGCAAAATATAGAAAAAGGCGCAAAATTTTCAAAAAAAAATTAAATTGCAAATGTACCTAATTTACAAAATTTTTGCGCTTCTACAGAACGTCGCAAAATATAGAGAAAGTCGCAAAATTTTAAAGAAAGAATAAAATTGAAAGTTTACCTAATTTACAAAATTTTTGCGCCTCTAGAGAAGGTCGCAAAATATAGAAAAAGGCGCAAAATTTTCAAAAAAAAATTAAATCTCAAATGTACCTAATTTACAAAATTTTTGCGCTTCTACAGAAGGGCCAAAATATAGAGAAAGTCGCAAAATTTTAAGAAGAGAATAAAATTGCAAGTGTACCTTATTTACAAAATGTTTGCGCCACTACAGAAGGGCGCAAAAGATAGAGAAGGCGCAAAAGATGGAGAAAGGCGCAAAATTTTCAAAAAAGAATAAAATTGCAAATGTACATAATTTTCAAAATTTTCGCGCTTCTACAGAAGGTCGCAAAATATAGAAAAAGGCGCAAAATTTTCAAAAAGCATAAAATTGCAAATGCACCAAATTTAGAAAATGTTTGCGCCTCTACAAAAATAGCAAAATACAGAGAAAGTCGCAACATTTTCAAAAAGGATTAAAATTGCAAATGTACCTATTTTACAAAATTTTTGCGCCTCGAGAGAATGGCACAAAAGATAGAGAAAGGCGCAAAATTGTCAAAAAAGCATAAAATTGCAAATGCACCTAATTTACAAATTCTTTGCGCATTTTCAGAAGGCCGCAAAATACAGAAAAAGTCGCAAAATTTTCAAAAAAGAATAAAATTGCAAATGCCTCTACAGAAGGTCGCAAAATATCGAAAAGGGCGCAAAATTTTCAAAATGCATAAAATTGCAAATGCACCTAATTTACAAAATGTTTGCGCCTATACAGAACGAGCAATTTACAGAAAAAGTCGCAACATTTTCAAAAAAGTATAATATTGCAAATGCACCTAATTTACAAAATCTTTGCGCATTTTCAGAAGGCCGCAAAATATAGAAAAAGTCGCAAAATTTAAAAAAAGAATAAAATTGCAAGTGTACCTATCTTACAAAATTTTTGCGCCTCTAGAGAAGGTCGCAAAAGATAGAGAAGGCGCAAAATTTGCAAAAAAGAATAAAATTGCAAATGTACATAATTTTCAAAATTTTTCAAAAAGCATAAAATTGCAAATGCACTTAATTAACAAAATCTTTGCGCATCTACAGAAGGGCGCAAAATATAGAGAAAGGCGCAAAATTTTCAAAAAAGCATACAATTGCAAATGCACCTAATTTACAAAATCTTTGCGCATCTACAGAAGGGCGCAAAATATAGAGAAAGGCTCAAAATTTTCAAAAAGCATATTAATGCAAATGCACCTAATTTACAAAATCTCTGCGCATCTACAGAAGGGCGCAAAATATAGAGAAAGGCGCAAAATTTTCAAAAAAAGCATAAAATTGCAAATGTACCTAATTTAAAATCTTTGCGCCTCTATAGATGGTCGCAAAATATAGAAAAAGGATCAAAATTTTCAAAAAGCATAAAATTGCAAATGCACCTAATTTACAAAATCTTTGCGCATCTACAGAAGGAGCAAAATACAGAGAAAGGCGCAAAATTTTCAAAAAAGCATAACATTGCAATTGCACATAATTTTCAAAATTTTTGCGCCTCTACAGAAGGTCGCAAAATATAGAAAAAGGCGCAAAATTTTCAAAAAAGAATAAAATGGCAAATGCACCTAATTTACAAAATTTTTGCGCCTTTAGAGAAGGGCGCAAAAGATAGAGAAAGGCGCAACATTTTCAAAAAAGAATAAAATTGCAAATGTACATAATTTTCAAAATTTTCGCGCTTCTACAGAAGGTCGCAAAATATAGAAAAAGGCGCAAAATTTTCAAAAAGCATAAAATTGCAAATGCACCTAATTTAGAAAATGTTTGCGCCTCTACAAAAGGAGCAAAATACAGAGAAAGTCGCAACATTTTCAAAAAGGATTAAAATTGCAAATGTACCTATTTTACAAAATTTTTGCGCCTCGAGAGAATGGCGCAAAAGATAGAGAAAGGCGCAAAATTGTCAAAAAAGCATAAAATTGCAAATGCACCTTATTTACAAAATCTTTGCGCATTTTCAGAAGGCCGCAAAATACAGAAAAAGTCGCAAAATTTTCAAAAAAGAATAAAATTGCAAATGCCTCTACAGAAGGTCGCAAAATATCGAAAAGGGCGCAAAATTTTCAAAATGCATAAAATTGCAAATGCACCTAATTTACAAAATGTTTGCGCCTATACAGAACGAGCAATTTACAGAAAAAGTCGCAACATTTTCAAAAAAGTATAATATTGCAAATGCACCTAATTTACAAAATCTTTGCGCATTTTCAGAAGGCCGCAAAATACAGAGAAAGTCGAAACATTTTTAAAAAATAATAAGATTGCAAATGAGCCTAATTTACAAAATGTTTGCGCCTCTACAGAAGGGCGCAAAATATAGAGAAAGGCGCAAAATTAAAAAAAAAAAAATGTAAAATTGCAAATGCGCATAATTTGCAAAATTTTCAAAAAAGAATAAAATTGCAAATGCACCAAATTTACAAAATGTTGCGCTTCTACGGAAGGTCGCAAAATATAAAGTCGCAAAATAAAAAAAAAGAATAAAATTGCAAGTGTACCTAATTTATAACATTTTTGTGCCTCTAGAGAAGGGCGCAAAAGATAGAGAAGGCGCAAAATTTTCAAAAAAGAATAAAATTGAAAATGTACATAATTTTTAAAATTTTTGCTCCTCTACAGAAAGTCGCAAAATATAGAAAAAGGCGCAAAATTTTCAAAAAGCATAAAATTGCAAATGCACCTAATTTACAAAATGTTTGCGCCTCTACAGAAGGAGCAATTTACAGAGAAATTCGCAACATTTTCAAAAAAGAATAAAATTGCAAATGCTCCTAATTTACAAAATCTTTGCGCATTTTCAGATGGCCGCAAAATACAGAGAAAGTCGCAACATTTGCAAAAAAGAATAAAATTGCAAATGTACATAATTTTCAAAATTTTTGCGCATCTACAGAACGTCTCAAAATATAGAAAAAGGCGCAAAATTTTCAAAAAGCATAAAATTGAAAAATGCACCAAATTTACAAAATCTTTGCGCATCTACAGAAGGGCGCAAAATATAGAGAAAGGCGCAAAATGTTCAAAAAAGCATACAATTGCAAATGCACCTAATTTACAAAATCTTTGCGCATCTACAGAAGGGCGCAAAATATAGAGAAAGGCTCAAAATTTTCAAAAAGCATATTAATGCAAATGCACCTAATTTACAAAATCTCTGCGCATCTACAGAAGGGCGCAAAATATAGAGAAAGGCGCAAAATTTTCAAAAAAGCATAAAATTGCAAATGTACCTAATTTAAAATCTTTGCGCCTCTATAGATGGTCGCAAAATATAGAAAAAGGATCAAAATTTTCAAAAAGCATAAAATTACAAATGCACCTAATTTACAAAATCTTTGCGCATCTACAGAAGGAGCAAAATACAGAGAAAGGCGAAAAATTTTCAAAAAAGCATAACATTGCAATTTCACATAATTTTCAAAATTTTTGCGCCTCTACAGAAGGTCGCAAAATATAGAAAAAGGCGCAAAATTTTCAAAAAAGAATAAAATGGCAAATGCACCTAATTTACAAAATGTTTGCGCCTTTAGAGAAGGGCGCAAAAGATAGAGAAAGGCGCAACATTTTCAAAAAAGAATAAGATTGCAAATGTGCATAATTTATAAAATGTTCGCGTCTCTCCAAAAGTGCGCAAAATATAGAAAAGAGCGCAATATTTTCAAAAAAGAATAAAATTGCAAATGTACATAATTTACAAAATGTCCGCGTCTCTCCAAAAGGGCACAAAATATAGAAAAGAGCGCAATATTTTCAAAAAAGAATAAAATTGGAAATGAGCCTAATTTGCAAAATGTTTGCGCCTCTACATAAGAGCGCAAAATATAGTGAAAGGCGCTAAATTTTCAAAAAAGTATAAAATTGCAAATGAGACTAATTTACAAAATGTTTGCGCCTCTACATAAGAGCGCAAAATATAGTGAAAGGTGCTAAAATTTCAAAAAAGTATAAAATTGCAAATGAGCCTGATTTAGAAAATGTTTGCGCCTCTGCAGAAGGGCACAATATATAAAAAGGGTGCAAAATTTTGAAAAAAGAATAAAATTGCAAATGCTCTTAATTTACAAAAGGGCGCAACAGAAGGGAGATAAATATAGAAAAGGGCGCAAAATTTTCGAAAAAGAATAAAATTGCAAATGTACCTAATTTCCAAAATTTTGCGCCTCTAGAGAAGGTCGCAAAATATAGATAAAGGCGCTAAATTTTCAAAAATCATAAAAATGCAAATGCACCTAATTTAGAAAATGTTTGCGCCTCTACAGAAGGAGCAAAATACAGAGAAAGTTGCAAAATTTTCAAAAAGGAATAAAATTGCAAATGTACCTAATTTACAAAATTTTTGCGCCTCTAGAGAATGGCGCAAAAGATAGAGAAAGGCGCAAAATTTTCAAAAAAGAATAAAATTGCAAATGCACCTAATTTATAATATTTCGCCTCTACAGAAGGTCGCAAAATATTGAGAAAGGCGCAAAAGTTTCAAAAAAGCATAAAATTGCAAATGCACCTAATTTACAAAATTTTTACGCATCTACAGAAGTGCGCAAAATACAGAGAAAGTCGCAAAATTTTCAAAAAAGAATAAAATTGCAAATGTACCTAATTTACAAAATTTTTGCGCCTCTAGAGAAGGTCGCAAAATATAGAAAAAGGCGCAAAATTTTCAAAAAAAAATTAAATTACAAATGTACCTAATTTACAAAATTTTTGCGCTTCTACAGAACGTCGCAAAATATAGAGAAAGTCGCAAAATTTTAAAGAAAGAATAAAATTGAAAGTTTACCTAATTTACAAAATTTTTGCGCCTCTAGAGAAGGTCGCAAAATATAGAAAAAGGCGCAAAATTTTCAAAAAAAAATTAAATCTCAAATGTACCTAATTTACAAAATTTTTGCGCTTCTACAGAAGGGCCAAAATATAGAGAAAGTCGCAAAATTTTAAGAAGAGAATAAAATTGCAAGTGTACCTTATTTACAAAATGTTTGCGCCACTACGGAAGGGCGCAAAAGATAGAGAAGGCGCAAAAGATGGAGAAAGGCGCAAAATTTTCAAAAAAGAATAAAATTGCAAATGTACATAATTTTCAAAATTTTCGCGCTTCTACAGAAGGTCGCAAAATATAGAAAAAGGCGCAAAATTTTCAAAAAGCATAAAATTGCAAATGCACCAAATTTAGAAAATGTTTGCGCCTCTACAAAAATAGCAAAATACAGAGAAAGTCGCAACATTTTCAAAAAGGATTAAAATTGCAAATGTACCTAATTTACAAAATTTTTGCGCCTCTAGAGAATGGCGCAAAAGATAGAGAAAGGCGCAAAATTTTCAAAAAAGAATAAAATTGCAAATGCACCTAATTTATAATATTTCGCCTCTACAGAAGGTCGCAAAATATTGAGAAAGGCGCAAAAGTTTCAAAAAAGCATACAATTGCAAATGCACCTAATTTACAAAATCATTGCGCATTTTCAGAAGGCCGAAAAATACAGAGAAAGTCACAACATTTTCAAAAACGAATAAAATTGCAAATGCACTTTATTTATAAAATTTTTCGGTTCTACAGAAGGTCGCAAAATATAGACAAAGGCGCAAAATTTTCAAATGCACCTAATTTACAAAATTTTTACGCATCTACAGAAGTGCGCAAAATACAGAGAAAATCGCAAAATTTTCAAAAAAGAATAAAATTGCAAATGTACCTAATTTACAAAATTTTTGCGCCTCTAGAGAAGGTCGCAAAATATAGAAAAAAGCGCAAAATTTTCAAAAAAAAATTAAATTGCAAATGTACCTAATTTACAAAATGTTTACGCTTCTACAGAACGTCGCAAAATATAGAGAAAGTCGCAAAATTTTAAAGAAAGAATAAAATTGAAAGTTTACCTAATTTACAAAATTTTTGCGCCTCTAGAGAAGGTCGCAAAATATAGAAAAAGGCGCAAAATTTTCAAAAAAAAATTAAATTTCAAATGTACCTAATTTACAAAATTTTTGCGCTTCTACAGAAGGGCCAAAATATAGAGAAAGTCGCAAAATTTTAAGAAGAGAATAAAATTGCAAGTGTACCTTATTTACAAAATGTTTGCGCCTCTACAGAAGGGCGCAAAAGATAGAGAAGGCGCAAAAGATGGAGAAAGGCGCAAAATTTTCAAAAAAGAATAAAATTGCAAATGTACATAATTTTCAAAATTTTCGCGCTTCTACAGAAGGTCGCAAAATATAGAAAAAGGCGCAAAATTTTCAAAAAGCATAAAATTGCAAATGCACCTAATTTAGAAAATGTTTGCGCCTCTACAAAGGAGCAAAATACAGAAAAAGTCGCAACATTTTCAAAAAGGATTAAAATTGCAAATGTACCTATTTTACAAAATTTTTGCGCCTCGAGAGAATGGCGCAAAAGATAGAGAAAGGCGAAAAATTGTCAAAAAAGCATTAAATTGCAAATGCACCTAATTTACAAAATCTTTGCGCATTTTCAGAAGGCAGCAAAATACAGAAAAAGTCGCAAAATTTTCAAAAAAGAATAAAATTGCAAATGCCTCTGCAGAAGTCGCTAAATATCGAAAAGGGCGCAAAATTTTCAAAATGCATAAAATTGCAAATGCACCTAATTTACAAAATGTTTGCGCCTATACAGAACGAGCAATTTACAGAAAAAGTCGCAACATTTTCAAAAAAGTATAATATTGCAAATGCACCTAATTTACAAAATCTTTGCGCATTTTCAGAAGGCCGCAAAATACAGAGAAAGTCGAAACATTTTTAAAAAAGAATAAGATTGCAAATGAGCCTAATTTACAAAATGTTTGCGCCTCTACAGAAGGGCGCAAAATATAGAGAAAGGCGCAAAATTAAAAAAAAAAAATGTAAAATTGCAAATGCGCATAATTTGCAAAATTTTCAAAAAAGAATAAAATTGCAAATGCACCAAATTTACAAAATGTTGCGCTTCTACGGAAGGTCGCAAAATATAAAGTCGCAAAATAAAAAAAAAGAATAAAATTGCAAGTGTACCTAATTTATAACATTTTTGTGCCTCTAGAGAAGGGCGCAAAAGATAGAGAAGGCGCAAAATTTTCAAAAAAGAATAAAATGCACCTAATTTACAAAATGTTTGCGCCTCTACAGAAGGAGCAATTTACAGAGAAATTCGCAACATTTTCAAAAAAGAATAAAATTGCAAATGCTCCTAATTTACAAAATCTTTGCGCATTTTCAGATGGCCGCAAAATACAGAGAAAGTCGCAACATTTGCAAAAAAGAATAAAATTGCAAATGTACATAATTTTCAAAATTTTTGCGCATCTACAGAACGTCTCAAAATATAGAAAAAGGCGCAAAATTTTCAAAAAGCATAAAATTGAAAAATGCACCAAATTTACAAAATCTTTGCGCATCTACAGAAGGGCGCAAAATATAGAGAAAGGCGCAAAATGTTCAAAAAAGCATACAATTGCAAATGCACCTAATTTACAAAATCTTTGCGCATCTACAGAAGGGCGCAAAATATAGAGAAAGGCTCAAAATTTTCAAAAAACATATTAATGCAAATGCACCTAATTTACAAAATCTCTGCGCATCTACAGAAGGGCGCAAAATATAGAGAAAGGCGCAAAATTTTCAAAAAAGCATAAAATTGCAAATGTACCTAATTTAAAATCTTTGCGCCTCTATATATGGTCGCAAAATATAGAAAAAGGATCAAAATTTTCAAAAAGCATAAAATTGCAAATGCACCTAATTTACAAAATCTTTGCGCATCTACAGAAGGAGCAAAATACAGAGAAAGGCGAAAAATTTTCAAAAAAGCATAACATTGCAATTGCACATAATTTTCAAAATTTTTGCGCCTCTACAGAAGGTCGCAAAATATAGAAAAAGGCGCAAAATTTTCAAAAAAGAATAAAATGGCAAATGCACCTAATTTACAAAATTTTTGCGCCTTTAGAGAAGGGCGCAAAAGATAGAGAAAGGCGCAACATTTTCAAAAAAGAATAAGATTGCAAATGTACATAATTTATAAAATGTTCGCGTCTCTCCAAAAGTGCGCAAAATATAGAAAAGAGCGCAATATTTTCAAAAAAGAATAAAATTGCAAATGTACATAATTTACAAAATGTCCGCGTCTCTCCAAAAGGGCGCAAAATATAGAAAAGAGCGCAATATTTTCAAAAAAAAATAAAATTGGAAATGAGCCTAATTTGCAAAATGTTTGCGCCTCTACATAAGAGCGCAAAATATAGTGAAAGGCGCTAAATTTTCAAAAAAGTATAAAATTGCAAATGAGACTAATTTACAAAATGTTTGCGCCTCTACATAAGAGCGCAAAATATAGTGAAAGGTGCTAAAATTTCAAAAAAGTATAAAATTGCAAATGAGCCTGATTTAGAAAATGTTTGCGCCTCTGCAGAAGGGCACAATATATAAAAAGGGTGCAAAATTTTGAAAAAAGAATAATATTGCAAATGCTCTTAATTTACAAAAGGGCCCAACAGAAGGGAGATAAATATAGAAAAGGGCGCAAAAGAATAAAAAGAATAAAATTGCAAATGTACCTAATTTCCAAAATTTTGCGCCTCTAGAGAAGGTCGCAAAATATAGATAAAGGCGCTAAATTTTCAAAAACCATAAAATTGCAAATGCACTTAATTTAAAAAATGTTTGCGCCTCTACAAAAATATCAAAATACAGAGAAAGTCGCAACATTTTCAAAAAGGAATAAAATTGCAAATGTACCTAATTTACAAAATTTTTGCGCCTCTAGAGAATGGCGCAAAAGATAGAGAAAGGCGCAAAATTTTCAAAAAAGAATAAAATTGCAAATGCACCTAATTTATAATATTTCGCCTCTACAGAAGGTCGCAAAATATTGAGAAAGGCGCAAAATTTTCAAAAAAGCATAAAATTGCAAATGCACCTAATTTACAAAATCATTGCGCATTTTCAGAAGGCCGAAAAATACAGAGAAAGTCACAACAGTTTCAAAAACGAATAAAATTGCAAATGCACTTTATTTATAAAATTTTTCGGTTCTACAGAAGGTCGCAAAATATAGACAAAGGCGCAAAATTTTCAAATGCACCTAATTTACAAAATTTTTACGCATCTACAGAAGTGCGCAAAATACAGAGAAAGTCGCAAAATTTTCAAAAAAGAATAAAATTGCAAATGTACCTAATTTACAAAATTTTTGCGCCTCTAGAGAAGGTCGCAAAATATAGAAAAAGGCGCAAAATTTTCAAAAAAAAATTAAATTGCAAATGTACCTAATTTACAAAATTTTTGCGCTTCTACAGAACGTCGCAAAATATAGAGAAAGTCGCAAAATTTTAAAGAAAGAATAAAATTGAAAGTTTACCTAATTTACAAAATTTTTGCGCCTCTAGAGAAGGTCGCAAAATATAGAAAAAGGCGCAAAATTTTCAAAAAAAAATTAAATCTCAAATGTACCTAATTTACAAAATTTTTGCGCTTCTACAGAAGGGCCAAAATATAGAGAAAGTCGCAAAATTTTAAGAAGAGAATAAAATTGCAAGTGTACCTTATTTACAAAATGTTTGCGCCACTACAGAAGGGCGCAAAAGATAGAGAAAGTCGCAAAATTTTAAAGAAAGAATAAAATTGAAAGTTTACCTAATTTACAAAATTTTTGCGCCTCTAGAGAAGGTCGCAAAATATAGAAAAAGGCGCAAAATTTTCAAAAAAAAATTAAATTTCAAATGTACCTAATTTACAAAATTTTTGCGCTTCTACAGAAGGGCCAAAATATAGAGAAAGTCGCAAAATTTTAAGAAGAGAATAAAATTGCAAGTGTACCTTATTTACAAAATGTTTGCGCCTCTACAGAAGGGCGCAAAAGATAGAGAAGGCGCAAAAGATGGAGAAAGGCGCAAAATTTTCAAAAAAGAATAAAATTGCAAATGTACATAATTTTCAAAATTTTCGCGCTTCTACAGAAGGTCGCAAAATATAGAAAAAGGCGCAAAATTTTCAAAAAGCATAAAATTGCAAATGCACCTAATTTAGAAAATGTTTGCGCCTCTACAAAGGAACAAAATACAGAAAAAGTCGCAACATTTTCAAAAAGGATTAAAATTGCAAATGTACCTATTTTACAAAATTTTTGCGCCTCGAGAGAATGGCGCAAAAGATAGAGAAAGGCGAAAAATTGTCAAAAAAGCATAAAATTGCAAATGCACCTAATTTACAAAATCTTTGCGCATTTTCAGAAGGCAGCAAAATACAGAAAAAGTCGCAAAATTTTCAAAAAAGAATAAAATTGCAAATGCCTCTACAGAAGTCGCAAAATATCGAAAAGGGCGCAAAATTTTCAAAATGCATAAAATTGCAAATGCACCTAATTTACAAAATCTTTGCGCATTTTCAGAAGGCAGCAAAATACAGAAAAAGTCGCAAAATTTTCAAAAAAGAATAAAATTGCAAATGCCTCTACAGAAGTCGCAAAATATCGAAAAGGGCGCAAAATTTTCAAAATGCATAAAATTGCAAATGCACCTAATTTACAAAATGTTTGCGCTGTTTACAGAACGAGCAATTTACAGAAAAAGTCGCAACATTTTCAAAAAAGTATAATATTGCAAATGCACCTAATTTACAAAATCTTTGCGCATTTTCAGAAGGCCGCAAAATACAGAGAAAGTCGAAACATTTTTAAAAAAGAATAAGATTGCAAATGAGCCTAATTTACAAAATGTTTGCGCCTCTACAGAAGGGCGCAAAATATAGAGAAAGGCGTAAAATTAAAAAAAAAAAATGTAAAATTGCAAATGCGCATAATTTGCAAAATTTTCAAAAAAGAATAAAATTGCAAATGCACCAAATTTACAAAATGTTGCGCTTCTACGGAAGGTCGCAAAATATAAAGTCGCAAAATAAAAAAAAAGAATAAAATTGCAAGTGTACCTAATTTATAACATTTTTGTGCCTCTAGAGAAGGGCGCAAAAGATAGAGAAGGCGCAAAATTTTCAAAAAAGAATAAAATGCACCTAATTTACAAAATGTTTGCGCCTCTACAGAAGGAGCAATTTACAGAGAAATTCGCAACATTTTCAAAAAAGAATAAAATTGCAAATGCTCCTAATTTACAAAATCTTTGCGCATTTTCAGATGGCCGCAAAATACAGAGAAAGTCGCAACATTTGCAAAAAAGAATAAAATTGCAAATGTACATAATTTTCAAAATTTTTGCGCATCTACAGAACGTCTCAAAATATAGAAAAAGGCGCAAAATTTTCAAAAAGCATAAAATTGAAAAATGCACCAAATTTACAAAATCTTTGCGCATCTACAGAAGGGCGCAAAATATAGAGAAAGGCGCAAAATGTTCAAAAAAGCATACAATTGCAAATGCACCTAATTTACAAAATCTTTGCGCATCTACAGAAGGGCGCAAAATATAGAGAAAGGCTCAAAATTTTCAAAAAGCATATTAATGCAAATGCACCTAATTTACAAAATCTCTGCGCATCTACAGAAGGGCGCAAAATATAGAGAAAGGCGCAAAATTTTCAAAAAAGCATAAAATTGCAAATGTACCTAATTTAAAATCTTTGCGCCTCTATATATGGTCGCAAAATATAGAAAAAGGATCAAAATTTTCAAAAAGCATAAAATTGCAAATGCACCTAATTTACAAAATCTTTGCGCATCTACAGAAGGAGCAAAATACAGAGAAAGGCGAAAAATTTTCAAAAAAGCATAACATTGCAATTGCACATAATTTTCAAAATTTTTGCGCCTCTACAGAAGGTCGCAAAATATAGAAAAAGGCGCAAAATTTTCAAAAAAGAATAAAATGGCAAATGCACCTAATTTACAAAATTTTTGCGCCTTTAGAGAAGGGCGCAAAAGATAGAGAAAGGCGCAACATTTTCAAAAAAGAATAAGATTGCAAATGTACATAATTTATAAAAAGTTCGCGTCTCTCCAAAAGTGCGCAAAATATAGAAAAGAGCGCAATATTTTCAAAAAAGAATAAAATTGCAAATGTACATAATTTACAAAATGTCCGCGTCTCTCCAAAAGGGCGCAAAATATAGAAAAGAGCGCAATATTTTCAAAAAAGAATAAAATTGGAAATGAGCCTAATTTGCAAAATGTTTGCGCCTCTACATAAGAGCGCAAAATATAGTGAAAGGCGCTAAATTTTCAAAAAAGTATAAAATTGCAAATGAGACTAATTTACAAAATGTTTGCGCCTCTACATAAGAGCGCAAAATATAGTGAAAGGTGCTAAAATTTCAAAAAAGTATAAAATTGCAAATGAGCCTGATTTAGAAAATGTTTGCGCCTCTGCAGAAGGGCACAATATATAAAAAGGGTGCAAAATTTTGAAAAAAGAATATAATTGCAAATGCTCTTAATTTACAAAAGGGCCCAACAGAAGGGAGATAAATATAGAAAAGGGCGCAAAATTTTCGAAAAAGAATAAAATTGCAAATGTACCTAATTTCCAAAATTTTGCGCCTCTAGAGAAGGTCGCAAAATATAGATAAAGGCGCTAAATTTTCAAAAACCATAAAATTGCAAATGCACTTAATTTAAAAAATGTTTGCGCCTCTACAGAAGGAGCAAAATACAGAGAAAGTCGCAAAATTTTCAAAAAGGAATAAAATTGCAAATGTACCTAATTTACAAAATTTTTGCGCCTCTAGAGAATGGCGCAAAAGATAGAGAAAGGCGCAAAATTTTCAAAAAAGAATAAAATTGCAAATGCACCTAATTTATAATATTTCGCCTCTACAGAAGGTCGCAAAATATTGAGAAAGGCGCAAAATTTTCAAAAAAGCATAAAATTGCAAATGCACCTAATTTACAAAATCATTGCGCATTTTCAGAAGGCCGAAAAATACAGAGAAAGTCACAACAGTTTCAAAAACGAATAAAATTGCAAATGCACTTTATTTATAAAATTTTTCGGTTCTACAGAAGGTCGCAAAATATAGACAAAGGCGCAAAATTTTCAAATGCACCTAATTTACAAAATTTTTACGCATCTACAGAAGTGCGCAAAATACAGAGAAAGTCGCAAAATTTTCAAAAAAGAATAAAATTGCAAATGTACCTAATTTACAAAATTTTTGCGCCTCTAGAGAAGGTCGCAAAATATAGAAAAAGGCGCAAAATTTTCAAAAAAAAATTAAATTGCAAATGTACCTAATTTACAAAATTTTTGCGCTTCTACAGAACGTCGCAAAATATAGAGAAAGTCGCAAAATTTTAAAGAAAGAATAAAATTGAAAGTTTACCTAATTTACAAAATTTTTGCGCCTCTAGAGAAGGTCGCAAAATATAGAAAAAGGCGCAAAATTTTCAAAAAAAAATTAAATCTCAAATGTACCTAATTTACAAAATTTTTGCGCTTCTACAGAAGGGCCAAAATATAGAGAAAGTCGCAAAATTTTAAGAAGAGAATAAAATTGCAAGTGTACCTTATTTACAAAATGTTTGCGCCACTACAGAAGGGCGCAAAAGATAGAGAAGGCGCAAAAGATGGAGAAAGGCGCAAAATTTTCAAAAAAGAATAAAATTGCAAATGTACATAATTTTCAAAATTTTCGCGCTTCTACAGAAGGTCGCAAAATATAGAAAAAGGCGCAAAATTTTCAAAAAGCATAAAATTGCAAATGCACCAAATTTAGAAAATGTTTGCGCCTCTACAAAAATAGCAAAATTCAGAGAAAGTCGCAACATTTTCAAAAAGGATTAAAATTGCAAATGTACCTAATTTACAAAATTTTTGCGCCTCTAGAGAATGGCGCAAAAGATAGAGAAAGGCGCAAAATTTTCAAAAAAGAATAAAATTGCAAATGCACCTAATTTATAATATTTCGCCTCTACAGAAGGTCGCAAAATATTGAGAAAGGCGCAAAAGTTTCAAAAAAGCATAAAATTGCAAATGCACCTAATTTACAAAATCATTGCGCATTTTCAGAAGGCCGAAAAATACAGAGAAAGTCACAACATTTTCAAAAACGAATAAAATTGCAAATGCACTTTATTTATAAAATTTTTCGGTTCTACAGAAGGTCGCAAAATATAGACAAAGGCGCAAAATTTTCAAATGCACCTAATTTACAAAATTTTTACGCATCTACAGAAGTGCGCAAAATACAGAGAAAATCGCAAAATTTTCAAAAAAGAATAAAATTGCAAATGTACCTAATTTACAAAATTTTTGCGCCTCTAGAGAAGGTCGCAAAATATAGAAAAAAGCGCAAAATTTTCAAAAAAAAATTAAATTGCAAATGTACCTAATTTACAAAATGTTTACGCTTCTACAGAAGGGCCAAAATATAGAGAAAGTCGCAAAATTTTAAGAAGAGAATAAAATTGCAAGTGTACCTTATTTACAAAATGTTTGCGCCTCTACAGAAGGGCGCAAAATATAGAGAAAGTCGCAAAATTTTAAAGAAAGAATAAAATTGAAAGTTTACCTAATTTACAAAATTTTTGCGCCTCTAGAGAAGGTCGCAAAATATAGAAAAAGGCGCAAAATTTTCAAAAAAAAATTAAATTTCAAATGTACCTAATTTACAAAATTTTTGCGCTTCTACAGAAGGGCCAAAATATAGAGAAAGTCGCAAAATTTTAAGAAGAGAATAAAATTGCAAGTGTACCTTATTTACAAAATGTTTGCGCCTCTACAGAAGGGCGCAAAAGATAGAGAAGGCGCAAAAGATGGAGAAGGCGCAAAATTTTCAAAAAAGAATAAAATTGCAAATGTACATAATTTTCAAAATTTTCGCGCTTCTACAGAAGGTCGCAAAATATAGAAAAAGGCGCAAAATTTTCAAAAAGCATAAAATTGCAAATGCACCTAATTTAGAAAATGTTTGCGCCTCTACAAAGGAACAAAATACAGAAAAAGTCGCAACATTTTCAAAAAGGATTAAAATTGCAAATGTACCTATTTTACAAAATTTTTGCGCCTCGAGAGAATGGCGCAAAAGATAGAGAAAGGCGAAAAATTGTCAAAAAAGCATAAAATTGCAAATGCACCTAATTTACAAAATCTTTGCGCATTTTCAGAAGGCAGCAAAATACAGAAAAAGTCGCAAAATTTTCAAAAAAGAATAAAATTGCAAATGCCTCTACAGAAGTCGCAAAATATCGAAAAGGGCGCAAAATTTTCAAAATGCATAAAATTGCAAATGCACCTAATTTACAAAATGTTTGCGCCTATACAGAACGAGCAATTTACAGAAAAAGTCGCAACATTTTCAAAAAAGTATAATATTGCAAATGCACCTAATTTACAAAATCTTTGCGCATTTTCAGAAGGCCGCAAAATACAGAGAAAGTCGAAACATTTTTAAAAAAGAATAAGATTGCAAATGAGCCTAATTTACAAAATGTTTGCGCCTCTACAGAAGGGCGCAAAATATAGAGAAAGGCGCAAAATTAAAAAAAAAAAATGTAAAATTGCAAATGCGCATAATTTGCAAAATTTTCAAAAAAGAATAAAATTGCAAATGCACCAAATTTACAAAATGTTGCGCTTCTACGGAAGGTCGCAAAATATAAAGTCGCAAAATAAAAAAAAAAGAATAAAATTGCAAGTGTACCTAATTTATAACATTTTTGTGCCTCTAGAGAAGGGCGCAAAAGATAGAGAAGGCGCAAAATTTTCAAAAAAGAATAAAATGCACCTAATTTACAAAATGTTTGCGCCTCTACAGAAGGAGCAATTTACAGAGAAATTCGCAACATTTTCAAAAAAGAATAAAATTGCAAATGCTCCTAATTTACAAAATCTTTGCGCATTTTCAGATGGCCGCAAAATACAGAGAAAGTCGCAACATTTGCAAAAAAGAATAAAATTGCAAATGTACATAATTTTCAAAATTTTTGCGCATCTACAGAACGTCTCAAAATATAGAAAAAGGCGCAAAATTTTCAAAAAGCATAAAATTGAAAAATGCACCAAATTTACAAAATCTTTGCGCATCTACAGAAGGGCGCAAAATATAGAGAAAGGCGCAAAATGTTCAAAAAAGCATACAATTGCAAATGCACCTAATTTACAAAATCTTTGCGCATCTACAGAAGGGCGCAAAATATAGAGAAAGGCTCAAAATTTTCAAAAAGCATATTAATGCAAATGCACCTAATTTACAAAATCTCTGCGCATCTACAGAAGGGCGCAAAATATAGAGAAAGGCGCAAAATTTTCAAAAAAGCATAAAATTGCAAATGTACCTAATTTAAAATCTTTGCGCCTCTATAGATGGTCGCAAAATATAGAAAAAGGATCAAAATTTTCAAAAAGCATAAAATTGCAAATGCACCTAATTTACAAAATCTTTGCGCATCTACAGAAGGAGCAAAATACAGAGAAAGGCGAAAAATTTTCAAAAAAGCATAACATTGCAATTGCACATAATTTTCAAAATTTTTGCGCCTCTACAGAAGGTCGCAAAATATAGAAAAAGGCGCAAAATTTTCAAAAAAGAATAAAATGGCAAATGCACCTAATTTACAAAATTTTTGCGCCTTTAGAGAAGGGCGCAAAAGATAGAGAAAGGCGCAACATTTTCAAAAAAGAATAAGATTGCAAATGTACATAATTTATAAAATGTTCGCGTCTCTCCAAAAGTGCGCAAAATATAGAAAAGAGCGCAATATTTTCAAAAAAGAATAAAATTGCAAATGTACATAATTTACAAAATGTCCGCGTCTCTCCAAAAGGGCGCAAAATATAGAAAAGAGCGCAATATTTTCAAAAAAGAATAAAATTGGAAATGAGCCTAATTTGCAAAATGTTTGCGCCTCTACATAAGAGCGCAAAATATAGTGAAAGGCGCTAAATTTTCAAAAAAGTATAAAATTGCAAATGAGACTAATTTACAAAATCTTTGCGCCTCTACATAAGAGCGCAAAATATAGTGAAAGGTGCTAAAATTTCAAAAAAGTATAAAATTGCAAATGAGCCTGATTTAGAAAATGTTTGCGCCTCTGCAGAAGGGCACAATATATAAAAAGGGTGCAAAATTTTGAAAAAAGAATAAAATTGCAAATGCTCTTAATTTACAAAAGGGCCCAACAGAAGGGAGATAAATATAGAAAAGGGCGCAAAATTTTCGAAAAAGAATAAAATTGCAAATGTACCTAATTTCCAAAATTTTGCGCCTCTAGAGAAGGTCGCAAAATATAGATAAAGGCGCTAAATTTTCAAAAACCATAAAATTGCAAATGCACTTAATTTAAAAAATGTTTGCGCCTCTACAGAAGGAGCAAAATACAGAGAAAGTCGCAAAATTTTCAAAAAGGAATAAAATTGCAAATGTACCTAATTTACAAAATTTTTGCGCCTCTAGAGAATGGCGCAAAAGATAGAGAAAGGCGCAAAATTTTCAAAAAAGAATAAAATTGCAAATGCACCTAATTTATAATATTTCGCCTCTACAGAAGGTCGCAAAATATTGAGAAAGGCGCAAAATTTTCAAAAAAGCATAAAATTGCAAATGCACCTAATTTACAAAATCATTGCGCATTTTCAGAAGGCCGAAAAATACAGAGAAAGTCACAACAGTTTCAAAAACGAATAAAATTGCAAATGCACTTTATTTATAAAATTTTTCGGTTCTACAGAAGGTCGCAAAATATAGACAAAGGCGCAAAATTTTCAAATGCACCTAATTTACAAAATTTTTACGCATCTACAGAAGTGCGCAAAATACAGAGAAAGTCGCAAAATTTTCAAAAAAGAATAAAATTGCAAATGTACCTAATTTACAAAATTTTTGCGCCTCTAGAGAAGGTCGCAAAATATAGAAAAAGGCGCAAAATTTTCAAAAAAAAATTAAATTGCAAATGTACCTAATTTACAAAATTTTTGCGCTTCTACAGAACGTCGCAAAATATAGAGAAAGTCGCAAAATTTTAAAGAAAGAATAAAATTGAAAGTTTACCTAATTTACAAAATTTTTGCGCCTCTAGAGAAGGTCGCAAAATATAGAAAAAGGCGCAAAATTTTCAAAAAAAAATTAAATCTCAAATGTACCTAATTTACAAAATTTTTGCGCTTCTACAGAAGGGCCAAAATATAGAGAAAGTCGCAAAATTTTAAGAAGAGAATAAAATTGCAAGTGTACCTTATTTACAAAATGTTTGCGCCACTACAGAAGGGCGCAAAAGATAGAGAAGGCGCAAAAGATGGAGAAAGGCGCAAAATTTTCAAAAAAGAATAAAATTGCAAATGTACATAATTTTCAAAATTTTCGCGCTTCTCCAGAAGGTCGCAAAATATAGAAAAAGGCGCAAAATTTTCAAAAAGCATAAAATTGCAAATGCACCAAATTTAGAAAATGTTTGCGCCTCTACAAAAATAGCAAAATACAGAGAAAGTCGCAACATTTTCAAAAAGGATTAAAATTGCAAATGTACCTATTTTACAAAATTTTTGCGCCTCGAGAGAATGGCACAAAAGATAGAGAAAGGCGCAAAATTGTCAAAAAAGCATAAAATTGCAAATGCACCTAATTTACAAATTCTTTGCGCATTTTCAGAAGGCCGCAAAATACAGAAAAAGTCGCAAAATTTTCAAAAAAGAATAAAATTGCAAATGCCTCTACAGAAGGTCGCAAAATATCGAAAAGGGCGCAAAATTTTCAAAATGCATAAAATTGCAAATGCACCTAATTTACAAAATGTTTGCGCCTATACAGAACGAGCAATTTACAGAAAAAGTCGCAACATTTTCAAAAAAGTATAATATTGCAAATGCACCTAATTTACAAAATCTTTGCGCATTTTCAGAAGGCCGCAAAATACAGAGAAAGTCGCAACATTTTTAAAAAAGAATAAGATTGCAAATGAGCCTAATATACAAAATGTTTGCGCCTCTACAGAAGGGCGCAAAATATAGAGAAAGGCGCAAAATTAAAAAAAAAAAAATGTAAAATTGCAAATGCGCCTAATTTGCAAAATTTTCAAAAAAGAATAAAATTGCAAATACACCAAATTTACAAAATGTTGCGCTTCTACAGAAGGTCGCAAAATATAAAGTCGCAAAATTAAAAAAAAAGAATAAAATTGCAAGTGTACCTAATTTATAAAATTTTGTGCCTCTAGAGAAGGGCGCAAAAGATAGAGAAGGCGCAAAATTTTCAAAAAAGAATAAAATTGCAAATGTACATAATTTTCCAAATTTTTGCTCCTCTACAGAAAGTCGCAAAATATCGAAAAAGGCGCAAAATTTTCAAAAAGCATAAAATTGCAAATGCACCTAATTTACAAAATGTTTGCGCCTCTACAGAAGGAGCAATTTACAGAGAAAGTCGCAACATTTTCAAAAAAGAATAAAATTGCAAATGCTCCTAATTTACAAAATCTTTGCGCATTTTCAGATGGCCGCAAAATAAAGAGAAAGTCGCAACATTTGCAAAAAAAAAATAAAATTGCAAATATACCTAATTTACAAAATTTTGCGCCTCTAGAGAATGGCGCAAAATATAGAGAAAGTCGTAAAATTTTAGAAAAGCATAAAATTGCAAATGCACCTAATTTACAAAATCTTTGCGCATTTTCAGAAAGCCGCAAAATACAGAGAAAGTCGCAACATTTTCAAAAAAGCATAAAATTGAAAATGCACCTAATTTACAAAATCTTTGCGCCTCTATAGATGGTCGCAAAATATAGAAAAAGGCGCAACATTTTCAAAAAAGCATAAAATTGCAAATGAGCCTAATTTACAAAATGTTTGCGCCTCTACAGAAGGGCGCAAAATATAGAGAAAGGCGCAAAATTAAAAAAAAAATGTAAAATTGCAAATGCGCCTAATTTGCAAAATTTTCAAAAAAGAATAAAATTGCAAATGCACCAAATTTACAAAATGTTGCGCTTCTACAGAAGGTCGCAAAATATAGAAAAGGATGCAAAATTTTCAAAAAAAAAAAAAAAATTGTAAAAGCACCAAATTTACAAACTGTTTGCGCCTCTGCAGAAGGGTACAATATATAAAAAAGGGTGCAAAATTTTGAAAAAAGAATAAAATTGCAAATGCTCTTAATTTACAAAAGGGCGCAACAGAAGGGAGCAAAATATAGAAAAGGGCGCAACAGAAGGGAGCAAAATATAGAAAAGGGCGCAACATTTTTGAAAAAGAATAAAATTGCAAATGTCGCAACATTTTCAAAAAAGCATAAAATTGAAAATGCACCTAATTTACAAAATCTTTGCGCCTCTATAGATGGTCGCAAAATATAGAAAAAGGCGCAACATTTTCAAAAAAGCATAAAATTGCAAATGAGCCTAATTTACAAAATGTTTGCGCCTCTACAGAAGGGCGCAAAATATAGAGAAAGGCGCAAAATTAAAAAAAAAATGTAAAATTGCAAATGCGCCTAATTTGCAAAATTTTCAAAAAAGAATAAAATTGCAAATGCACCAAATTTACAAAATGTTGCGCTTCTACAGAAGGTCGCAAAATATAGAAAAGGATGCAAAATTTTCAAAAAAAAAAAAAAAATTGTAAAAGCACCAAATTTACAAACTGTTTGCGCCTCTGCAGAAGGGTACAATATATAAAAAAGGGTGCAAAATTTTGAAAAAAGAATAAAATTGCAAATGCTCTTAATTTACAAAAGGGCGCAACAGAAGGGAGCAAAATATAGAAAAGGGCGCAACAGAAGGGAGCAAAATATAGAAAAGGGCGCAAAATTTTTGAAAAAGAATAAAATTGCAAATGTACCTAATTTCCAAAATTTTGCGCCTCTAGAGAGGGTCGCAAAATATAGTTAAAGGCGCTAAATTTTCAAAAAGCCTAAAATTGCTAATGCACCTAATTTAGAAAATGTTTGCGCCTCTACAGAAGGAGCAAAATACAGAGAAAGTCGCAAAATTTTCAAAAAGGAATAAAATTGCAAATGTACCTAATTTACAAAATTTTTGCGCCTCTAGAGAATTGCGCAAAAGATAGAGAAAGGCGCAAAATTTTCAAAAAAGAATAAAATTGCAAATGCACCTAATTTATAATATTTCGCCTCTACAGAAGGTCGCAAAATATTGAGGATGGCGCAAAATTTTCAAAAAAGCATAAAATTGCAAATGCACCTAATTTACAAAATCATTGCGCATTTTCAGAAGGCCGAAAAATACAGAGAAAGTCACAACATTTTCAAAAACGAATAAAATTGCAAATGTACCTAATTTATAAAATTTTTCGCCTCTACAGAAGGTCGCAAAATATTGAGAAAGGCGCTAAATTTTCAAAAAAGTATAAAATTGCAAATGCACCAATTTTACAAAATGTTTGCGGCTCTACAGAAGGGCGCAAAATGTGGAAAAGGGTTGCTATATTTTCAAAAATGCATAAAATTGTAAATACGCCTTATTTACAAAATTTTTGCGCCTCTACAGAAGGGCGCAAAATACAAAGAGAGGCGCAAAAATTCCAAATTCACATAATTTACAAAATATAGACAAAATTTAAAAAAAAGAATAAATTGCAAATGCACTTTATTTATAAAATTTTTCGGTTCTACAGAAGGTCGCAAAATATAGACAAAGGCGCAAAATTTTCAAAAAAAAATTAAATTGCAAATGTACCTTCTACAGAAGGGCCAAAATATAGAGAAAGTCGCAAAATTTTCAGAAGAGAATAAAATTGCAAGTGTACCTTATTTACAAAATGTTTGCGCCTCTACAGAAGGGCGCAAAAGATAGAGAAGGCGCAAAAGATGGAGAAAGGCGCAAAATTTTCAAAAAAAAATTAAATTGCAAATGTACCTAATTTACAAAATTTTTGCGCTTCTACAAAAGGGCCAAAATATAGAGAAAGTCGCAAAATTTTCAGAAGAGAATAAACTTGCAAGTGTACCTTATTTACAAAATGTTTGCGCCTCTACAGAAGGGCGCAAAAGATAGAGAAGGCGCAAAAGATGGAGAAAGGCGCAAAATTTTCAAAAAAGAACAAAATTGCAAATGTACATAATTTTCAAAATTTTCGCGCTTCTACAGAAGGTCGCAAAATATAGAAAAAGGCGCAAAATTTTAAAAGCATAAAATTGCAAATGCACCTAATTTAGAAAATGTTTGCGCCTCTACAAAAGGAGCAAAATACAGAGAAAGTCGAAAAATTTTCAAAAAGGATTAAAATTGCAAATGTACCTATTTTACAAAATTTTTGCGCCTCGAGAGAATGGCGCAAAAGATAGAGAAAGGCGCAAAATTGTCAAAAAAGAATAAAATTGCAAATGCCACTAATTTATAAAATTTTTCGCCTCTACAGAAGGTCGCAAAATATTGAGAAATGCGCAACATTTTCAAAAAAGCATAAAATTGCAAATGCACCTAATTTACAAAATCTTTGCGCATTTTCAGAAGGCCGCAAAATACAGAAAAAGTCGCAAAATTCTCAAAAAAGAATAAAATTGCAAATGCCTCTACAGAAGGTCGCAAAATATCGAAAAAGGCGCAAAATTTTCAAAATGCATAAAATTGCAAATGCACCTAATTTACAAAATGTTTGCGCCTATACAGAACGAGCAATTTACAGAAAAAGTCGCAACATTTTCAAAAAAGTATAATATTGCAAATGCACCTAATTTACAAAATCTTTGCGCATTTTCAGAAGGCCGCAAAATACAGAGAAAGTCGCAACATTTTCAAAAAAGAACAAGATTGCAAATGAGCCTAATTTACAAAATGTTTGCGCCTCTACAGAAGGGCGCAAAATATAGAGAAAGGCGCAAAATTAAAAAAAAAAATGTAAAATTGCAAATGCGCCTAATTTGCAAAATTTTCAAAAAAGAATAAAATTGCAAATGCTCCAAATTTACAAAATGTTGCGCTTCTACAGAAGGTCGCAAAATATAAAGTCGCAAAATTAAAAGAAAAGAATAAAATTGCAAATGTACATAATTTTTAAAATTTTTGCGCCTCTACAGAAGGTCGCAAAATATAGAAAAAGGCGCAAAATTTTCAAAAAAGAATAAAATGGCAAATGCACCTAATTTACAAAATTTTTGCGCCTACAGAAGGGCGCAAAATATAGAGAAAGGCGCAAAATTAAAAAAAAAATGTAAAATTGCAAATGCGCCTAATTTGCAAAATTTTCAAAAAAGAATAAAATTGCAAATGCACCAAATTTACAAAATGTTGCGCTTCTACAGAAGGTCGCAAAATATAGAAAAGGATGCAAAATTTTCAAAAAAAAAAAAAAAATTGTAAAAGCACCAAATTTACAAACTGTTTGCGCCTCTGCAGAAGGGTACAATATATAAAAAAGGGTGCAAAATTTTGAAAAAAGAATAAAATTGCAAATGCTCTTAATTTACAAAAGGGCGCAACAGAAGGGAGCAAAATATAGAAAAGGGCGCAACAGAAGGGAGCAAAATATAGAAAAGGGCGCAAAATTTTTGAAAAAGAATAAAATTGCAAATGTACCTAATTTCCAAAATTTTGCGCCTCTAGAGAGGGTCGCAAAATATAGTTAAAGGCGCTAAATTTTCAAAAAGCCTAAAATTGCTAATGCACCTAATTTAGAAAATGTTTGCGCCTCTACAGAAGGAGCAAAATACAGAGAAAGTCGCAAAATTTTCAAAAAGGAATAAAATTGCAAATGTACCTAATTTACAAAATTTTTGCGCCTCTAGAGAATTGCGCAAAAGATAGAGAAAGGCGCAAAATTTTCAAAAAAGAATAAAATTGCAAATGCACCTAATTTATAATATTTCGCCTCTACAGAAGGTCGCAAAATATTGAGGATGGCGCAAAATTTTCAAAAAAGCATAAAATTGCAAATGCACCTAATTTACAAAATCATTGCGCATTTTCAGAAGGCCGAAAAATACAGAGAAAGTCACAACATTTTCAAAAACGAATAAAATTGCAAATGTACCTAATTTATAAAATTTTTCGCCTCTACAGAAGGTCGCAAAATATTGAGAAAGGCGCTAAATTTTCAAAAAAGTATAAAATTGCAAATGCACCAATTTTACAAAATGTTTGCGGCTCTACAGAAGGGCGCAAAATGTGGAAAAGGGTTGCTATATTTTCAAAAATGCATAAAATTGTAAATACGCCTTATTTACAAAATTTTTGCGCCTCTACAGAAGGGCGCAAAATACAAAGAGAGGCGCAAAAATTCCAAATTCACATAATTTACAAAATATAGACAAAATTTAAAAAAAAGAATAAATTGCAAATGCACTTTATTTATAAAATTTTTCGGTTCTACAGAAGGTCGCAAAATATAGACAAAGGCGCAAAATTTTCAAAAAAAAATTAAATTGCAAATGTACCTTCTACAGAAGGGCCAAAATATAGAGAAAGTCGCAAAATTTTCAGAAGAGAATAAAATTGCAAGTGTACCTTATTTACAAAATGTTTGCGCCTCTACAGAAGGGCGCAAAAGATAGAGAAGGCGCAAAAGATGGAGAAAGGCGCAAAATTTTCAAAAAAAAATTAAATTGCAAATGTACCTAATTTACAAAATTTTTGCGCTTCTACAGAAGGGCCAAAATATAGAGAAAGTCGCAAAATTTTCAGAAGAGAATAAACTTGCAAGTGTACCTTATTTACAAAATGTTTGCGCCTCTACAGAAGGGCGCAAAAGATAGAGAAGGCGCAAAAGATGGAGAAAGGCGCAAAATTTTCAAAAAAGAACAAAATTGCAAATGTACATAATTTTCAAAATTTTCGCGCTTCTACAGAAGGTCGCAAAATATAGAAAAAGGCGCAAAATTTTAAAAGCATAAAATTGCAAATGCACCTAATTTAGAAAATGTTTGCGCCTCTACAAAAGGAGCAAAATACAGAGAAAGTCGAAAAATTTTCAAAAAGGATTAAAATTGCAAATGTACCTATTTTACAAAATTTTTGCGCCTCGAGAGAATGGCGCAAAAGATAGAGAAAGGCGCAAAATTGTCAAAAAAGAATAAAATTGCAAATGCCACTAATTTATAAAATTTTTCGCCTCTACAGAAGGTCGCAAAATATTGAGAAATGCGCAATATTTTCAAAAAAGCATAAAATTGCAAATGCACCTAATTTACAAAATCTTTGCGCATTTTCAGAAGGCCGCAAAATACAGAAAAAGTCGCAAAATTCTCAAAAAAGAATAAAATTGCAAATGCCTCTACAGAAGGTCGCAAAATATCGAAAAAGGCGCAAAATTTTCAAAATGCATAAAATTGCAAATGCACCTAATTTACAAAATGTTTGCGCCTATACAGAACGAGCAATTTACAGAAAAAGTCGCAACATTTTCAAAAAAGTATAATATTGCAAATGCACCTAATTTACAAAATCTTTGCGCATTTTCAGAAGGCAGCAAAATACAGAGAAAGTCGCAACATTTTCAAAAAAGAACAAGATTGCAAATGAGCCTAATTTACAAAATGTTTGCGCCTCTACAGAAGGGCGCAAAATATAGAGAAAGGCGCAAAATTAAAAAAAAAATGTAAAATTGCAAATGCGCCTAATTTGCAAAATTTTCAAAAAAGAATAAAATTGCAAATGCTCCAAATTTACAAAATGTTGCGCTTCTACAGAAGGTCGCAAAATATAAAGTCGCAAAATTAAAAGAAAAGAATAAAATTGCAAATGTACATAATTTTTAAAATTTTTGCGCCTCTACAGAAGGTCGCAAAATATAGAAAAAGGCGCAAAATTTTCAAAAAAGAATAAAATGGCAAATGCACCTAATTTACAAAATTTTTGCGCCTTTAGAGAAGGGCGCAAAAGATAGAGAAAGGCGCAACAATTTCAAAAAAGAATAAGATTGCAAATGTACATAATTTATAAAATATTCGCGTCTCTCCAAAAGGGTGCAAAAAATAGAAAAGAGCGCAATATTTTCACAAAAGTATAAAATTGCAAATGTACATAATTTACAAAATGTTCGCGTCTCTCCAAAAGGGCGCAAAATATAGAAAAGAGCGCAATATTTTCAAAAAAGAATAAAATTGCAAATGAGCCTAATTTACAAAATGTTTGCGCCTCTACATAAGAGCGCAAAATATAGTGAAAGGCGCTAAATTTTCAAAAAAGTATAAAATTGCAAATGATACTAATGTACAAAATGTTTGCGCGTCTACATAAGAGCGCAAAATATAGTGAAAGGCGCTAAATTTTCAAAAAAGTATAAAATTACAAATGAGCCTAATTTACAAAATGTTTGCGCCTCTGCAGAAGGGCGCAAAATATAGAGAAAGGCGCAAAATTTAAAAAAAAATGTAAAATTGCAAATGCGCCAAATTTGCAAAATTTTTAAAAAGGAATAAAATTGCAAATGAACCAAATTTACAAAATGTTGCGCCTCTACAGAAGGCCGCAAAATATAGAAAAGGCTGCAAAATTTTCAAAAAAAAAAAGAAAATTGTAAAAGCACCAAATTTACAAACTGTTTGCGCCTCTGCAGAAGGGCACAATATATAAAAAAGGGTGCAAAATTTTGAAAAAAGAATAAAATTGCAAATGCTCTTAATTTACAAAAGGGCGCAACAGAAGGCAGCAAAATATAGGAAAGGGCGCAAAATTTTCGAAAAAGAAAAAAATAGCAAATGCGCCTAATTACATAATGTTTGCACCACTACAGAAAGGCGCAAAATTTTCAAAAAAGTGTAGAATTGCAAATGCGTCTTATTTACAAAATGTATACGCCTCTACAAAAAAATTAAAAAAATTTTAAATTTTAAAAAAATTTTACGCATCTACAGAAGTGCGCAAAATACGGAGAAAGTCGCAAAATTTTCAAAAATGAATAAAATATCCAAAATTTTGCGCCTCTAGAGAAGGTCGCAAAATATATATAAAGGCGCAAAATTTTCAGAAAAAATTAAATTGCAAATGTACCTAATTTAGAAAATGTTTGCGCCTCTACAAAAGGAGCAAAATACAGAGAAAGTCGCAAAATTTTCAAAAAGGATTAAAATTGCAAGTGTACCTAATTTACAAAATTTTTGCGCCTCTAAAGAAGGGCACAAAAGATAGAGAAAGGCGCAAAATTTTCAAAAAAGAATAAAATTGCAAATGCACCTAATTTACAAAATCTTTGCGCATCTACAGAAGGGCGTAAAATATAGAGAAAGTCGCAAAATTTAAAAAAAGAGTAAAATTGCAAGTGTACCTAATTTACAAAATTTGTGCGCCTCTAGAGAAGGGCGCAAAAGATAGAGAAGGCGCAAAAGATAGAGAAAGGCGCAAAATTTTCAAAAAAGAATAAAATTGCAATTGTACATAATTTACAAAATTTTTGCACCTCTACAGAAGTTCGCAAAATATAGAAAAAGGCGCAGAATTTTCAAAAAAGAATTAAATTGCAAATGTACCTAATTTACAAAATTTTTGCGCCTCTAGAGAATGGCGCAAAAGATAGAGAAAGGCGCAAAATTTTCAAAAAAGAATACAATTGCAAATGCACCTAATTCTTAAAATTATAATTTACAAAATCTTTGCGCATCTACAGAAGGCCGCAAAATACAGAGAAAGTCGCAAAATTTTCAAAAAAGAGTAAAATTGCAAATGTACCTAATTTACAAAATGTTTGCGCCTCTAGAGAATGGCGCAAAAGATAGAGAAAGGCGCAAAATTTTCAAAAAAGAATAAAATTGCAAATGTACATAATTTTCAAAATTTTTGTACCTCTACAGAAGGTCGCAAAATATAGAAAAAGGCGCAAAATTTTCAAAAATGAATAAAATTGCAAATGTACCTAATTTACAAAATTTTTGCGCTTCTAGAGAATGGCGCAAAAGATAGAGAAAGGCGTAAAATTTTCAAAAAAGCATAAAACTGCAAAAAAAAACTACAAAATCTTTGCCCCTCTAATAAAGGGCTCAAAATATAGAAAAAGGCGCAAAAATTAAAAAAAAAGAATAAAATTGCAAATGTACATAATTTTCAAAATTTTTGCGCCTCTACAGAAGTTCGCAAAATATAGAAAAATGCGCTAAATTTTCAAAAAGCATGAAATTGCAAATGCATCTAATTTACAAAACGCGCAAAATTTTCAAAAAAGCATAAAATTGCAAATGCACCTAATTTACAAAATTTTTGCTCCTCTAAAGAAGCTCGCAAAATATGGATAAAGTCGCAAAATTTTCAAAAAAGCATGAAATTGCAAATGCGCCTAATTTACAAAATTTAAGCGCGTCTACAGAAGGGCGTAAAATATAGAGAAAGGCGCAAAATTTTCAAAAAAGCATAAAACTGCAAAAAAAAACTACAAAATCTATGCCCCTCTTAGAACGGCGCAATATATGGAAAAAGGCGCAAAATTAAAAAAAAAAAAAAAAATTGCAAATGCACCTAATTTACAAAATGTTTGCGTCTCTACAAAAGGGCGCAAAATTTATAAAAAAGCGCAAAATTTTCAAAAAAGTATAAAATTTACAAAATTTTTGAGCTTCTAAATAAGGGCGAAAAATTTTAAAAAAGAAAAAATTGCAAATGTACCTAATTTACAAAATTTTTGCACCTCTAAAGAAAAGCGAAAATTATGGAAATAGCATAAAAAAATGCATAAATTTACAAAATCTATGAGCATCTACAGAAGGGCGCCAAATATAGAAAAAGCCGCAAAATGTTTAAAAGAGAATAAAATTGCAAATGCGCATAATTTATAAAATAATTGCGCCTCTACAGAATGGCGCAAAAGATAGAGAAAGGCGCAAAATTTTCAAAAAAGAATAAAATTGCAAATGCACCTAATTCTTAAAATTGTTCGCCTCTACAGAAAGTCGCAAAATATTGAGAAAGGCGCAAAATTTTCAAAAAAGCATAAAATTGCAAATGCACCTAATTTACAAAATCTTTGCGCATCTACAGAAGGCCGCAAAATACAGAGAAAGTCGCAAAATTTTCAAAAAAGAATAAAATTGCAAATGCTCCTAATTTACAAAATCTTTGCGCATTTTCAGATGGCCGCAAAATACAGAGAAAGTCGCAACATTTGCAAAAAAGAATAAAATTGCAAATGTACATAATTTTCAAAATTTTTGCGCATCTACAGAACGTCTCAAAATATAGAAAAAGGCGCAAAATTTTCAAAAAGCATAAAATTGAAAAATGCACCAAATTTACAAAATCTTTGCGCATCTACAGAAGGGCGCAAAATATAGAGAAAGGCGCAAAATTTAAAAAAAAAATGTAAAATTGCAAATGCGCCTAATTTGCAAAATTTTTAAAAAAGAATAAAATTGCAAATGCACCAAATTTACAAAATGTTGCGCCTCTACAGAAGGCCGCAAAATATAGAAAAGGCTGCAAAATTTTCAAAAAAGAATAAAATTGCAAATGAGCCTAATTTACAAAATGTTTGCGGCTCTACATAAGAGCGCAAAATATAGTGAAAGGCGCTAAATTTTCAAAAAAGTATAAAATTGCAAATGAGACTAATGTACAAAATGTTTGCGCCTCTACATAAGAGCGCAAAATATAGTGAAAGGCGCTAAATTTTCAAAAAAGTATAAAATTGCAAATGAGCCTAATTTACAAAATGTTTGCGCCTCTGCAGAAGGGCGCAAAATATAGAGAAAGGCGCAAAATTAAAAAAAAAAATGTAAAATTGCAAATGCGCCTAATTTGCAAAATTTTTAAAAAAGAATAAAATTGCAAATGCACCAAATTTACAAAATGTTGCGCCTCTACAGAAGGCCGCAAAATATAGAAAAGAGCGCAATATTTTCAAAAAAGAATAAAATTGCAAATGAGTCTAATTTACAAAATGTTTGCGGCTCTACATAAGAGCGCAAAATATAGTGAAAGGCGCTAAATTTTCAAAAAAGTATAAAATTGCAAATGAGACTAATGTACAAAATGTTTGCGCCTCTACATAAGAGCGCAAAATATAGTGAAAGGCGCTAAATTTTCAAAAAAGTATAAAATTGCAAATGAGCCTAATTTACAAAATGTTTGCGCCTCTGCAGAAGGGCGCAAAATATAGAGAAAGGCGCAAAATTTAAAAAAAATGTAAAATTGCAAATGCGCCAAATTTGCAAAATTTTTACAAAATGTTGCGCCTCTACAGAAGGCCGCAAAATATAGAAAAGAGCGCAATATTTTCAAAAAAGAATAAAATTGCAAATGAGCCTAATTTACAAAATGTTTGCGTCTCTACATAAGAGCGCAAAATATAGTGAAAGGCGCTAAATTTTCAAAAAAGTATAAAATTGCAAATGAGCCTAATTTACAAAATGTTTGCGTCTCTACATAAGGCCGCAAAATATAGAAAAGGCTGGTGAATACGAGACGAGTTTAGAGTTCTATTCTCAGTGTCGTTGTTTTGCATATATATATATATATATATATATATATATATATATATATATATATATATATATATATATATATATTTTACCTTAGGTGTCTTTATTATTAATTAATTGTCTCTCTTAAAGGTTTTTCTCGCCAATGAAATAATTTTTACTTCAAGCGCCTTTTAGGTTTCTAATGAATTTATATTGAATGTTGTTGAAATGACCTTTGGATGTGGTAGGCTATAAATGATTTCCGATATTGTTTTTTGACCACCGGTATGGGGAAAGGCATGATACCTTATAAACGTATGATTTGATATGTATTCTAAAGAATAGTATAGAGAGATATTTATGGAAATAGGTTTGCAACAGATATACATACGAACTCATAACTGAATTACGTAGGACCACATTTCATACCAGAATTAGTTTAAGTAGAATTCTGTAATTTTGAAATAATGGATTATTATATATCCTCAGCCTATTAATATTTATGTAATTTACATATCATTAATACAAGCTGGGAATATATTTATATTGATTACAAATAAATTACAGAATTATATAGGAATTGATTTTTTTTAGAATATCGATACCTTTATTTTTCCTCAAAAGGTATTGAAGTCATATCATACTACTGATATTTACTTCCGTATTATTATTATTATATATTAATAATATCAAACTGTTTCATCAGTAAAAATATTTTCATGGAGCTACTAGAGCCAAATCTTGTATGTTTATTCCAAATAGATAAAATATTAAATTTTTGAAAATAATTCTTAAAGTAAAAATCAAAAGCTTCATAGCTTTTTTGATTAATATTTTTCTTTTTGTATACTCATTATACCCAATGGTAGTCTGAGTTTTTTTGAAGGTATTGCCTTTAAAACACATGAATTTGTGTTTCCATATAAACTTAGTGTCTGGCTATATCAATAATAGGCTGTAGGTTAGGAATAAGGAAAGGATTTGTGTTAATTGTTATATATAGTTAGTAGAATTTTTTTATATATTACCAAACAACAATTTTTTCGTTCTCAACAAGTAGCGATGTATTAAGGCGGTTGACAACCCTTACTAATTATTCGAGGCAGACCTATATCTGTAGGAAATAAGTAATAATTAGTCTTATTAATAATGATTATGGCAATATTAATTGTCTACTCATACAAGTCTAGACTACATTGAGCGTTTTCTAAGGAATTTTTTTCAGCCCAAATACAACAAATACAATAGAGATACAATAGAGATAATTTACTGTTTTATAGGGAATTTCTTCAGCCCAAATATAATAGATACTTTCTACAATTTACTGTTTTTTTCTGTGTCTTAAAATTAATAAGAACTTTTGTTTAAATAAATATAATTGCAGTTATATGCTTATATTGTCTTTAAAAAATATATAGAGGAAAATTCTACAGAAACAGATAATCATTACTTTGTGTAGTGAAACGTTTGGCAGCAACCAAGGCTCTGATTGAATTGTTTAAGCTGGTTAACATATACTTTGGTATCTGAGATAATTGATCTACGTTTTCAACTGCAAACCCAAGGCAGTATATATCCCTTTAAAAATCATTAGTTGTTGATTCACTGGTAGGTGTCGATTAGTTGGTAATCTCATCAAATTATTATGTATGATATGATCTGCATTCTTTTTGCAATGTGCGTATAGTGCTGTGCTCACATCAGATATTACCAGATTTAAAAGATCTACAGGCGTCCCAGTACCTGATATTAAAAATTGCATATTGCAAGTTTCGCAACCTACTATATAGATAGAAGTTTGGTTTATAGGAGTAGAAATAGGATCTGGATCCGACAGAGACATATGTAATACTTGAAAAAGACTTGGAGCTCTATTAAATGAGGGTTGTCCTAGGTGATAATCATGGAATATTTTCTGTATAATTGTCGTAAAGGTGTCGCATACAAAATAAATAGGTGGTCTGACCCGTTGATAACCATGTGATCGTCCTTGAGACACCTCCTGCACTTTAGGTGGATTATATATTACTTCTTTTCTAATATACCTATATAATATAGATCGCCGCAATTCTAAATCAATGGTTGTACGTTCAACATGATGTATAGGTTTGTCACCATATTTAGGTTTTGGGAAACAGGTTTTTAACATCTTATTGATGTTTTCTATTTCTAGTTCTATAGTTTTGTGATATAATTTGTTTATCAATATATCTGGATAACTATTGTAATAAATTCGTTCACGTAGGAATTCTAAGTCTCCAACTAAGAATCGGTTATTAGATCTTTGTAAAATTTTTTTGACATAACTAATAATTGTGTTCTCCTTAGTAGAAAATTTATAATTACATAAATAATGATGTAGCCGATATGAAGCGGTGGGTTTTGTATACATACTTGTATATATTTTATGAGGAAATATGGAAATTAAAATATCTAAAAAAGATATCGTCTTATTCAGACCTGAATCACAATCCTCCTCTCTATCTATAGTCAATTGTAAAGATGTTAAATGCTCAAAAGATGTTTTAAAACTATCTATTTGGGTGCTAGGCAAATATAATAGGAAATCGTCCATATATTTTTTCCAAAATACTACCTGGTTTTGTTCAAATAACTCAATTGAGTGTAATTGAATAAAATAATCCAATAATATTGTAGCTAACAGTCCGGAATCACACGCTCCTTGTGGTAACCCCCGTACTTGTTTATATATGAGGGAATTGTAGGTGAAATAATTTGCCTGATCCATTGAGAATCTCATACATTGTAATAATAAATTAGGAGGAATTGGACAGTGTTTCTGAAACCATGGTGTGGTAGTCATCCTCGATATACAATCGTATATATCAGATATGTTCATGTTTGTATACATGTCCTTTATATCGTATTTTACAAATTCATATTGTGAACATAATAATATATCATGAACCTCATAAACCACATTATCAATATTTACCACATTGTTGGGTAATAACATACTGGACAAGATACCCCTCAGAACGTTCGAAATAATTTTTTGTAATGGATAACTATACCAGGGAATAGTTCCACATATTGGTCGACATGGTTGGCCATCTTTATGATATTTTACAGTACCATATAGATAGGGGAGTTTAACTAGTTTATCGTTTGTATCATTAAAACTTAATAATAGTTTATAAATTTTAAAAGGATAGGGAACTTTTTCCTTTGTCTGCTTGTACAATACAAATAGTGGGATTTTTACGGAAAAATTCTTTAGTGTCACGCAACATTTTTAGAACACATCGTGTCATGAGATCATTACTATTATCTTTTTTAGATATTAATACTTGGTTGAGACGGTTATAATATACAGCGACTAATTCCCTAAATAATATGTCTGGGTCAAAATTATTAAAAAGCATCGAATTCCCTATATAATTCACATAATTCAAAGTATCTAGTAAAGTGGGAGTATGAGGTGGGACAAAATTTGGACCCCAACACAACAGGGTAGACACATTTTTTGAGATTTCTAGAGTAGTTAAATTTACGAAACCACCAGGAATTTGCAAGGGTACTATAGAGGGAGTAACAGGTAATTGAACCCCGGTAGAATCCATAAAATCTGGCATAGTTGATGGCTCATTACGCAGAGTTGATTTAGCAACAGTCATATAACTTGATATATCATTGATAATCCCATCATGTATATCATTAACAATCCCATTATTTATGTTTATTGATGTGCTTCTTAGATCAATATTGGTGTTAATCACAGGACTTGTTTCGTTGTTGTTAGTGTTGATTATTTGATTAGATTCGTTATCATTAATAATCAGATCATTTAATATAGAGTCCATTTCTTCACTGGGAACCCCAGATTTATTTGCTGGACTTGGAATACTCTCTTCTTGAGTTATATCAATAATGGTAACGTCAGCCAAATTTTGAGGATTGACATTTTTAAGTACATCCTCCATAGTCTTTTGATTAAGTGGTGAACCCACAATACAGTCATCATTGTCTTCAGATGATCGATATTGCTAATTCTCTATTATCACATTAATGGGAATGGATTCCTTTTGTAGTTCCTTTATTGATATTATCTTTTTAATGTTGGAATATAAAAAATAATGTCGACTGAATTAGATCGTATGTATATAGATCTTGGGTTTCCTTAAATTTAAGTTTCTATCTATTTTTTAATTGATCAATAATTAATCTAGTTAATCAATTCCTACTCATAGTTATGAATATACATAAATGTATGTATTTGCTTGTGTTCACGTATGTTATACCTCTTTATGAGATGTGTTATAAGTCTGTTTGTGTTTCTTTGTAATTTTATAAGTGGTCCTTTAAAGAACTGGTTTTTAATAAAATAAATTTTCTGTTAATAATACCTTAAATTCTAACATCACATTTTTTCATATGTGGTACGCTTCTGATTATTATTAGATCTAAAAGTACTTTTTAAAGGAATTAAAGAAATTTTCTAGTATATGTTACCGATTGGTCCGAACTCTTGCTAACCCCTGGGTTGGAGTTCAACTGCCCAGCCTGAATCTGAGTGGAAACTGGTTGATCATTACCAGACACCGGTTGTGGAGGCATAGGTGGAGTTGCCACATTGTGCCACTTTTGATAATAATTACTATTAGGAATCAAATGTTGATTCCATTCGGACATCCATTGCTGATTACTAGCATTTGCTAAATTCCAATACCCAAGATGAGATGGTGCTGGAATATTATTCCACTCAGATACCCATTGATCGTATGCGGTACGTTGCGATTGATCCCACATGGTAGGATATTGAAAACTAGGTATTGGTTGTGACCATCGTCGACTCATTGTAAACGACGGTTCAGGCTGTGAGGTATTAATCAAAAGAGATGGCTGTGATAGTGCTCGTATTGGACACCTTGAGTCCCATGAGGTTGCCCATGTATTCGATCGATTGCGAGATCGCATGTATGGACGATTACGCAAACCCATACGAGTACGAGAAACGGAATGATGTGTGGGAACCCGTGCCTATTGGTGGTACATAAGTATTTGTTATATTGCCATATATTAATATAAAATAATTTAAACAGGAAAATGTAGCTAAAAATGACCTTAAATTGACATGACCCCAAAGAAACATCTTGGTTAAGGAAGATTTTTTAAAGATTTTTTTGAAGATTTTTTAAAGATTTTTTAAAAAAGTTTTTGATAATTTTTTAATAATAATTTTTTTTAATTTTTTAAAAAAGTTTTTGATAAATTTTTTTAAAAAAAATTTTAAAAAGTTTTTGATAATTTTTAATAATAATTTTTTAAAAAAATTCTTGGTAAATTTTTTGGGAATTTCTTAAAAGAATTTTTTAGTGGCATAGAAACCATATATCAACCATATATTGATCATATATCAATTATATATCGATCTCACTAATTTTTTAAATGTTTTTTTTAAAAAATATGGGGTTTTCCGAAAATAAGACAGTAAATAAGATTGAATTAGATTTTGGTATGGTTGTTGATAAATCTAACCAGATTTTTTATTATTGATTTATTACTATCTTTTTTAACAAATAGATCTTTACTAGCTTTTTTAATAAATAGAAAAATTCGTTACTTATGAATATTTAAAAACCCAACCAGATAATCCATAAGATTCGCTGGAGTAGAGACAGCTACTGTTGTCTAAAGGTTTGTAGGATAATGAGAATAATTTTTGATTTGATTTTAATCTTTTACAAAGTATCTCACCTTATTGCCACTTGAGTCTGCTATTTCAGTTAATGTCGCTAGCCCTTATGCTAGAATTGGCGACTGATGCACCACTGTTGCAACAGAGCCTACCTCAGTGTCTGAGGAGACTTCAATAACCGAACCATTTTCATTTGAAACTTGCTCATCCGCAATTTCAACTATGTCGCCCATCCCAGAAACGCTAGAATCCTTTTTGGTTGCAATTTCAACCGCTGTTTCAATCATAGGTATAGCTACAGCTTCGCTCGTGTTTTTAACCACCGATTCTATAAAAAGTTTACGGCGAACATTGACATGTTGTACACCCTATAGCGTTTATGGTTATAATTTGTAATATTAAAAGTATTGGTAAAGGTTGTTAATGTATAGGAAACTGTCTTATATTAGATGGTTTCTATTTCTATAATTGTATACACTACTGTTAACCATAAAAGTACTAAAGCAAATCACCTCATTATCTTGCACAATATTCCCGAAAACCACAGGTGAATCGTCTGTATCAGAATTCAAATGTGATGATAATCGTCGTCGTTTAGGAGATAATGAACAGCAGGTAGATATTTCAGAAACTTGACGATGATCATCAATGAATGGGGAACGCGTGTCCACATCCGATACATCCGACACCTCTAAAGACTCTTGCTTAATCTCGTGAAGTTGCAAAAGTCGAGGATTCTCAACAGTATCCTCATCGCTGTTGAGTATAGGGACAGGCGTATGAACAGTTATACCGCCACCATCGCAATCATACTTCAATGGTATTACTGCGTTGAGTATATATTCATCATCATCGGATAGAAATGCATCCATTATTAACCAATTATTCTGTTGAGATTTGTTATTAATCAGAGTTTCCATGATGGAATTTAAGAGGGATAAGTAGTGTGTGTGGAAAATTGAACTGAGCCCTTATTTTAACGTTCATGAAAATTGTTAGCAAAATTATAGATTATTTGTGATAATAAAATATTTCTTCGAGGTTATTCTGGTTTATATCCATTATGAATGAAAGTATCATGGTTTGACAAAATTTGTTAGTCAAATTATAGTTAATTTGTGAAAAAATATTTTTTCAAGACAATTCTGGTTATACTCAATACCAATATTATGTTAACTATATTTTTTTCAATGCTATTCTAGTTTGCAATTTTATTTTATTTACTTTTGATATTTTCTAACTCAAATTGGTTTATGAATAATATTCTATATTGAATAGTGCATAGTTTTTTTGTCAATTACAACCATTTGTCACAAACCAGTATTTCTATTATTATTAATACTGTGGTTGATGTACAAACTAGATGGTTTTTCACAATCTCAATTACATTCCTCGGTCATTCGAAGAGTCGATGGATACATTATATTATATCCCATTTTTACTATTGCTCACCATATTCAATGTGGTGGTGGATATGAGAAACTGAACATATTGTTAAATAATGGGTTTTTATTAGGATATAACGAACAGCCTTAGCTATAAAAATGGTGACCGGTAAATGGTTTTTATGGCAAGACTTAAAGAACCACTTGAGCGTGGCGTCTATACTTAATAACCGCAACTGTACTAAATAAATATCGATAGATTTAATTTTGCTTAATTTGTTTATGGATTTAGACACAATCATTTTTTTAGCACACTTTTTTAAAAAAATCACACAAGGGACTCATGACACTGGATTTTTAATAAGGACTAGCCAAGTTAGCACACACACGTACAGTTCCGTATCTTTCTTGTTGCCTTAAGCTTTCAGCTATAGGTAATGGTTGCAACATATCCTCAATATCTTAATCAATATCTAATTGCTTAAGATTTTTAAATAACTATCTTAGTATGAGGCTAGTTAATATGTTGCACACATTCCAATAGGCTGAACAAATTGGCAAGTTCATTGGTTTATAATTTACCTTAGTTTTTGTATGTAGTATAAATGGGTGTTATATTTCTTTTTGCGCAAATTATCACTAATTTGTAATTTTTATGAGTTTGTAATAAATAGTTTGTGTTCTTTTATTTCATTTTTTTGCACGCCAATAACGTTTTAAAATCACAAACTCAATGATACTGTATGGAAGAAGCCGGAAACACCTAGCTATATATGGTTTGCTTTTACCCAGCTACACACATATACCATACACTATTTTTGATATGCCTAGTGGTTATATATGAGAGTATGTGTGTGTTTTTTCTTATTTCTGTTGTATTGGTGAGAATATGTTGCTTAGCGAAGCTATTTTTTGAATTTTTTTCGGGTTAGAATAGCCTACTTTAGTAAAAAATAGCCTTTGGCTGTTGAACATATGGAAATAGACAATACTGCCACTTGATTTAATTCATATAAGAAACCTGATAGTCCCATGTTTTGGATATGGGATTTTACAAAATAAATCGCTAAAATTATTCATTTGATTCAATGTATGGTTTATGGGTTGTTTTTTTAGATAAAACAATAATAATAATAATAAAAAAACAATATAGTAAATTTATGTTTATAAAAATAGAAATATCACTTACGGCTTACGCCTTCTTTTTGAACTGATACATCCTCGTTGTAAGCAATATTTTGGGACTCCGCGTGAAGTGCCAGGTGGCATACAGGTTGACAGACAAATGTGACGATGAGATATGTACCGCAATCCCCTAGATTCATAATTTTAGTATTAATCTTGAATCGAAAATATTTAATATTTTTAAAAAAAGATTATAGGATATAATATTATAGATATGGGTGCCGCAGTGCCCTAGGTTTTTTAAAAAAAGAATTATAAAAGATTTTAAAATTTTGATATTGATCTTCAAATTTTCTATTAATCTTGAACCGAAAATATTTTATAATTTTGGATATATGTGCCGAAGTACCCTAATTTTTTGAAAGAATTTTTAGGAGAATTTAAAAATTTTGATATTAATCTTGAATTATATATAAAAAATTTGTTTGCCAACAAACACCTTTTATTACAAAAAAAGAGGCACCCACTTGTCCCACTTGGACACTTGCTGGTTTCATTTACCGCACTTAACAAGCAAAAATTGCCTTGTATTTTTGCTATAATTTCTTTATACCGGATCCATGATGTGGATACATTCATGTATATGCTGTTATATACTCATAGGTTTTTTTGGAAAACTCATCTATATCCACAAATTAATTTAAGATATCTGCTAAGATCTAGGTAGACCTAATTAAACATTATTTTTGTTACGATAATATTAGAACACCCACCCACATGATTCACTTGTTGCATTTATTAACAAAAAATTGCCGCATAAATATTAGAACACCCACCCACTTGTTGCATTTATTAACAACAAAACAACAACAAAAAAATTGCCGCATAAATATTAGATCACCCACCCACATGGTTCACTTGTTGCATTTATTAACAAAAAAATTGCTGCATAGATATGTTTCAACTTTCTTTTCCTTCAAGGAATTGTTACGTAGATACTTTACAAACCCTTTTTTGACCATTATGGACATTTTTTTTCTAGGGTTTTTGTGTTGAAAACATTTGACCGATTATATCATTAGGATGCGCTTTTACTTTATTTTTTAGAACTCACATAATTCCATAGTTTAATGCAGAATGTTTTTACGAACACTAAATGCCATTGTTTGTGGGCTGAATGCCATTGTTTGTGGGATAAATGAAAAAAACTCGAGTGAAACAATAAATTTTGCAGGATGACACTAATTTGTTGTGGTTTCTTGTCAGATTGCGTATTCCTTTTATATGCATATTCGTAAGTGTCATATTACCATTTGTTGTAAATGACTACTTGTTGCAGTATACGTTTTTTCATTTATTACATGATATGTCATTCTTAAATGTGTACTATACGTAAGGATGTGGTGGGAGTGGTGAAAAAACAGGGATGTTCTCGAATTGTTAAGTTATGATTTTGAGTATTTGATATGAGCTCATGAGTACATTATAATGAGTATAATATAATTTGAGTACTTTTATAGTAATTCATGAGTACATTAGGATGAGTATAATACAAATTGAGTACCTGTCATGAGTTTATAAGCAAATTACTGTAATACTTTTTGAAAGAAATAAATATCTTGTTATTACTGTAAAGCTTGAGAAAAATAGAAAACAACATAGTATGCTTAATGTGTATCATGTGTTTTTACTAATAGTTTTTATTTTTATTGAAGAAAAGGTTTTTTCTGTAGTTGCGATAAGTTCACAAAAATTATGTGCGTTTTTTAAATGTTTAAAAAGTTTTTAATAAACGGTTAATTTTTTAAAAAAATAGTGTTAAAAGTGTTTTGGGGTGTTATTTCTTGATTGTTCCAGTAAAAAAAGTCAACAAGGTAATTTGTGTTCTGCTTGTATTTTTTAAAAAAATAAATTTGTGTGTTTTTTTAAAGAATTAAGACTGCCAAGTAATTTGTGTTTTTGTTTGTTTTTTAAAAAAACAAGATTGCCAGCTATATATTTTTTAAAAAAATGATAAGTTTACCAACTATTTCTGAATATGGGAATTTTTTTGGAAAATATCAGTAGGAAATTAATATGTATTTTTTAAAAAAATAGGATTGCCAGCTACCTTCTAAAAAAAAAATTGCCAGCTACTTTGGAATACTAATAGTTTTGTTCTCATTGACGAGAAGGTCTTTGAAAAAATTCAATAGGATAGTTTGTGTTGTGCCCGTTTTTCAAAAAAATAAGAATGCCAATTATTTCTGAATATTGAAATATTCTTTTGGAAAATGTCAGTAAAAAAGAGGATTGCCTGCTATTTTTGAATACTGAAATATATATTTATATATTTTTTAAAAAAAGAGGATTACCAGCTATTTTTTGAATACTGGAATATATTTTTGAAAATGTCAGTAGGAAATTAGTGTGTATTTTTGGAGTACCAATAATTTTGAATAATTTTGAATATTAAAGTTTTTTTGTGTGCATTGTTTTTTCAAGGAATCGGCTGTAAAATAATGACTTATTAACAAACCATAATATAAATACCACCCTTTTATCATTCTTGTTATATATATATATACATATTTTTATGTATATATATGTATGTATGAGAAATTATATAAAGGTGGTAAAGTGGTACGAATAAGATTCTAAGGAATCACGGAAATGTTTCAAGAAAATCGATCATAAGTATTTGATTGATTATGATTCTAGTGATAATGTTTTATATGTACAGTAATTTATGTTAATAAATATAATTTGATCCTAATTAATTCTAAATTATTTCTAAATTTACATATATTTAAAAAAAAAAAAAGAATCCCAACAGATGAGTCCAGTGGCATCGGACGAAAAACGTTTCTTGGGAAGCCCGTCTTTAGTATAATTGAATATTAAAGATGTATATAAACCTACACGGTTACACATACTTAAATTTATTATAGAAATTTTATTATTATTTTTTAAAAAAACATGGTGAATACGAGACGAGTTTAGAGTTCTATTCTCAGTGTCGTTGTTTTGCATATATATATATTTTTTTACCTTAGGTGTCTTTATTATTAATTAATTGTCTCTCTTAAAGGTTTTTCTCGCCAATGAAATAATTTTTACTTCAAGCGCCTTTTAGGTTTCTAATGAATATATATTGAATATATATTGAATGTTGTTGAAATGACCTTTGGATGTGGTAGGCTATAAATGATTTCCGATATTGTTTTTTGACCACCGGTATGGGGAAAGGCATGATACCTTATAAACGTATGATTTGATATGTATTCTAAAGAATAGTATAGAGAGTTATTTATGGAAAAAGGTTTGCAACAGATATACATACGAACTCATAACTGAATTACGTAGGACCACATTTCATACCAGAATTAGTTTAAGTAGAATTCTGTAATTTTGAAATAATGGATTATTATATATCCTCAGCCTATTAATATTTATGTAATTTACATATCATTAATACAAGCTGGGAATATATTTATATTGATTACAAATAAATTACAGAATTATATAGGAATTGATTTTTTTGGAATAATGATACCTTTATTTTTCCTCAAAAGGTATTGAAGTCATATCATACTACTGATATTTCCTTCCGTATTATTATTATTATATATTAATAATATCAAACTGTTTCATCAGTAAAAATATTTTCATGGAGCTACTAGAGCCAAATCTTGTATGTTTATTCCAAATAGATAAAATATTAAATTTTTGAAAATAATTCTTAAAGTAAAAATCAAAAGCTTCATAGCTTTTTTGATTAATATTTTTCTTTTTGTATACTCATGATACCCAATGGTAGTCTGAGTTTTTTTGAAGGTATTGCCTTTAAAACACATGAATTTGTGTTTCCATATAAACTTAGTGTCTGGCTATATCAATAATACTTTGTAAATCTTACAATTTTATATGGCCAAATTGCTTAGGTAGACTAGCCATCTTTTATAGATCTAAGTGGTCATAGATCCAAAAAAAGGTGTTATGGGGTGGAAACACGGTACCAAGTATAGTGGTACTCTTTCAGAGGGATAAAAATGTAAAAAAATGTATTCATTATCTGTCTTTATATATTCTTATGCCCCTTTATTATGCCATTGTTTATTATCACAAAGTCTGATCGTGCGATATATGGAATAATTAGGTAACTAAATTTTGCAGATGCAAGCCTATGTTCATATCTGTATCATCGCTAGGCCTAATTCCAACAATATAAAATGGTTTTATTATTTGTAGTATTTTTAGAGAAATAATTAATTTATTGTAATAATAAGCATAATGCTTATAGTATGATGTAAGCTAAATGCTTTTTTAGTAATATTTAGTGCTTGAAAAAGGTTTTTTGTTGCAATTCTGTAAATAACATATGTAAATAACGTATTTATAATTTTGTGATAATTTTATATTTTATTATTTTTTAATAATAATAAAATATAATATATTATTATTTTTTAATAAATATTACAATAATAATGTTTTAAATAAAAAAATTCAATTCTTGAGTTAACAGTTTCAATTTTTAATAATTTTTAAAAAGTTCAATCCTTGAGTTAACAGTTTCAATCTCTAATCTTTAATTTTTAACTATAATAATAAACTTGATTAATTAATCACAATTTAATTTTAATTATAATAATAAACTCGGTTAATTAAGTACAATTTAATTATAATAATAAACTCGGTTAATTAAGTACAATTTAAATTTAATAAACTCGGTTAATTAAGTACAATTTAAATTTAATTATAATAATAAACTCGGTTAATTAAGTGCGACAGATTACAATACATGAATAATGTTTTAAGTTGTGAAAAAACTAACAATAGATCGGTTAATAATGCAATTGCCTGATTCGTTTTAATGATTTTAAATAGATTAAGTAAAACAATTAAGTGTAATTAAAACCCGATAATAACACCCAAAATCCCTCCGTATAAAAAATTGGTTTTAAGATATATTACAAGTATTTATAATTTTGTCCCAAATCATGTTTAGTGTCCCAAATCATGTTTAGTATGCGTATCAAGTCGATTATATCGTGCATTGGGGTTCTTGCTTTTTGATGTTGGTAGATCCATAGTGATTAATAGAGCGCGCCACACCCGGCAAACAACAACATAAATTACGCGATCAAAGAGACTTTACGAGGCTGTAGGTTAGGAATAAGGAAAGCATTTGTGTTAATTGTTATATATAGTTAGTAGAATTTTTTTATATATTACCAAACAACAATTTTTTCGTTCTCAACAAGTAGCGATGTATTAAGGCGGTTGACAACCCTTACTAATTATTCGAGGCAGACCTATATCTGTAGGAAATAAGTAATAATTAGTCTTATTAATAATGATTATGGCAATATTAATTGTCTACTCATACATGTCTAGACTACTTTGAGCGTTTTCTAAGGAATTTTTTCAGCCCAAATACAACAAATACAATAGAGATTTTCTATAATTTACTGTTTTATATGGAATTTCTTCAGCCCAAATATAATAGATACTTTCTACAATTTACTGATTTTTCCTGTGTCTTAAAATTAATAAGAACTTTTGTTTAAATAAATATAATTGCAGTTATATGCTTATATTGTCTTTAAAAAATATATAGAGGAAAATTCTACAGAAACAGATAATCATTACTTTGTGTAGTGAAACGTTTGGCAGCAACCAAGGCTCTGATTGAATTGTTTAAGCTGGTTAACATATACTTTGGTATCTGAGATAATTGATCTACGTTTTTACACTGCAAACCCAAGGCAGTATATATCCCTTTAAAAATCATTAGTTGTTGATTCACTGGTAGGTGTCGATTAGTTGGTAATCTCATCAAATTATTATGTATGATATGATCTGCATTCTTTTTGCAATGTGCGTATAGTGCTGTGCTCACATCAGATATTACCAGATTTAAAAGATCTACAGGCGTCCCAGTACCTGATATTAAAAATTGCATATTGCAAGTTTCGCAACCTACTATATAGATAGAAGTTTGGTTTATAGGAGTAGAAATAGGATCTGGATCCGACAGAGACATATGTAATACTTGAAAAAGACTTGGAGCTCTATTAAATGAGGGTTGTCCTAGATGATAATCATGGAATATTTTCTGTATAATTGTCGTAAAGGTGTCGCATACAAAATAAATAGGTGGTCTGACCCGTTGATAACCATGTGATCGTCCTTGAGACACCTCCTGCACTTTAGGTGGATTATATATTACTTCTGTTCTAATATACCTATATAATATAGATCGCCGCAATTCTAAATCAATGGTTGTACGTTCAACATGATGTATAGGTTTGTCACCATATTTAGGTTTTGGGAAACAGGTTTTTAACATCTTATTGATGTTTTCTATTTCTAGTTCTATAGTTTTGTGATATAATTTGTTTATCAATATATCTGGATAACTATTGTAATAAATTCGTTCACGTAGGAATTCTAAGTCTCCAACTAAGAATCGGTTATTAGATCTTTGTAAAATTTTTTTGACATAACTAGTAGAAAATTTATAATTACATAAATAATGATGTAGCCGATATGAAGCGGTGGGTTTTGTATACATACTTGTATATATTTTATGAGGAAATATGGAAATTATAATATCTAAAAAAGATATCGTCTTATTCAGACCTGAATCACAATCCTCCTCTCTATCTATAGTCAATTGTAAAGATGTTAAATGCTCAAAAGATGTTTTAAAACTATCTATTTGGGTGCTAGGCAAATATAATAGGAAATCGTCCATATATTTTTTCCAAAATACTACCTGGTTTTGTTCAAATAACTCAATTGAGTGTAATTGAATAAAATAATCCAATAATATTGTAGCTAACAGTCCGGAATCACACGCTCCTTGTGGTAACCCCCGTACTTGTTTATATATGAGGGAATTGTAGGTGAAATAATTTGCCTGATCCATTGAGAATCTCATACATTGTAATAATAAATTAGGAGGAATTGGACAGTGTTTCTGAAACCATGGTGTGGTAGTCATCCTCGATATACAATCGTATATATCAGATATGTTCATGTTTGTATACATGTCCTTTATATCCTATTTTACAAATTCATATTGTGAACATAATAATATATCATGAACCTCATAAACCACATTATCAATATTTACCACATTGTTGGGTAATAACATACTGGACAAGATACCCCTCAGAACGTTCGAAATAATTTTTTGTAATGGATAACTATACCAGGGAATAGTTCCGCATATTGGTCGACATGGTTGGCCATCTTTATGATATTTTACAGTACCATATAGATAGGGGAGTTTAACTAGTTTATCGTTTGTATCATTAAAACTTAATAATAGTTTATAAATTTTAAAAGGATAGGGAACTGATTGAGAAGTATTGAAATGACGAATTAATTGACTACGTAGATATTTGAATCGTTTTTTTTATTTGTAGTAGGATTGGAGAAAAATCATCGCCTATTTCTAAATAAGTACCTACACGAAGACAACCATTGATCCAGTCATTCATTTTTTGTCGGTAATCAGTTTTATACATTATAGTAGTACTTTTTCCTTTGTCTGCTTGTACAATACAAATAGTGAGATTTTTACGGAAAAATATATCATATATCAATTATATATCGATCTCACTAATTTTTTAAATGTTTTTTAAAAAAATATGGGGTTTTCCGAAAATAAGACAGTAAATAAGATTGAATTAGATTTTGGTATGGTTGTTGATAAATCTAACCAGATTTTTTATGATTGATTCGTTACTTATGAATATTTAAAAACCCAACCAGATAATCCATAAGATTCGCTGGAGTAGAGACAGCTACTGTTGTCTAAAGGTTTGTAGGATAATGATAATAATTTTTGATTTTAATCTTTTACAAAGTATCTCACCTTATTGCCACTTGAGTCTGCTATTTCAGTTAATGTCGCTAGCCCTTGTGCTAGAATTGGCGACTGATGCACCACTGTTGCAACAGAGCCTACCTCAGTGTCTGAGGAGACTTCAATAACCGAACCATTTTCATTTGAAACTTGCTCATCCGCAATTTCAACTATGTCGCCCATCCCAGAAACGCTAGAATCCTTTTTGGTTGCAATTTCAACCGCTGTTTCAATCATAGGTATAGCTACAGCTTCGCTCGTGTTTTTAACCACCGATTCTATAATCGTCGTCGCTTAGGAGATAATGAACAGCAGGTAGATATTTCAGAAACTTGACGATGATCATCAATGAATGGGGAACGCGTGTCCACATCCGATACATCCGACACCTCTAAAGGCTCTTGCTTAATCTCGTGAGGTTGCAAAAGTCGAGGATTCTCAACAGTATCCTCATCGCTGTTGAGTATAGGGACAGGCGTATGAACAGTTATACCGCCACCATCGCAATCATACTTCAATGGTATTACTGCGTTGTGTATATATTCATCATCATCGGATAGAAATGCATCCATTATTAACCAATTATTCTGTTGAGATTTGTTATTAATCAGAGTTTCCATGATGGAATTTAAGAGGGATAAGTAGTGTGTGTGGAAAATTGAACTGAGCCCTTATTTTTATAGGATTACAAGTATTCATGGGTTTTTGTTTGATTGGGAAAAGTCGCTGGTTACGAATGATTGTTTAACGTTCATGAAAATTGTTAGCAAAATTATAGATTATTTGTGATAATAAAATATTTCTTCGAGGTTATTCTGGTTTATATCCATTATGAATGAAAGTATCATGGTTTGACAAAATTTGTTAGTCAAATTATAGTTAATTTGTGAAAAAATATTTTTTCAAGACAATTCTGGTTATACTCATTACCAATATTATGTTAACTATATTTTTTTCAATTCTATTCTAGTTTGCAATTTTATTTTATTTACTTTTTATATTTTCTAACTCAAATTGGTTTATGAATAATATTCTATATTGAATAGTGCATAGTTTTTTTGTCAATTACAACCATTTGTCACATACCAGTATTTCTATTATTATTAATACTGTGGTTGATGTACAAACTAGATGGTTTTTCACAATCTCAATTACATTCCTCGGTCATTCGAAGAGTCGATGGATACATTATATTATATCCCATTTTTACTATTGCTTACCATATTCAATGTGGTGGTGGATATGAGAAACTGAACATATTGTTAAATAATGGGTTTTTATTAGGATATAACGAACAGCCTTAGCTATAAAAATGGTGACCGGTAAATGGTTTTTATGGCAAGACTTAAAGAACCACTTGAGCGTGGCGTCTATACTTAATAACCGCAACTGTACTAAATAAATATCGATAGATTTAATTTTGCTTAATTTGTTTATGGATTTAGACACAATCATTTTTTTAGCACACTTTTTTAAAAAAATCACACAAGGGACTCATGACACTGGATTTTTAATACGGACTAGCCAAGTTAGCACACACACGTACAGTTCCGTATCTTTCTTGTTGTCTTAAGCTTTCAGCTATAGGTAATGGTTGCAACATATCCTCAATATCTTAATCAATATCTAATTGCTTAAGATTTTTAAATAACTATCTTAGTATGAGGCTAGTTAATATGTTGCACACATTCAAATAGGCTGAACAAATTGGCAAGTTCATTGGTTTATAATTAACCTTAGTTTTTGTATGTATTATAAATGGGTGTTATATTTCTTTTTGCGCAAATTATCACTAATTTGTAATTTTTATGAGTTTGTAATAAATAGTTTGTGTTCTTTTATTTCATTTTTTTGCACGCCAATAACGTTTTAAAGTCACAAACTCAATGATACTGTATGGAAGAAGCCGGAAACACCTAGCTATATAGGGTTTGCTTTTACACAGCTACAGTTATATATGAGAGTATGTGTGTGTTTTTTCTTATTTCTGTTGTATTGGTGAGAATATGTTGCTTAGCGAAGCTATTTTTTGAATTTTTTTCGGGTTAGAATAGCCTACTTTAGTAAAAAATAGCCTTTGGCTGTTGAACATATGGAAATAGACAATACTGCCACTTGATTTAATTCATATAAGAAACCTGACAGTCCCATGTTTTGGATATGGGATTTTACAAAATAAATCGCTAAAGTTATTCATTTGATTCAATGTATGGTTTATGGGTTGTTTTTTAGATAAAACAATAATAATAATAATAAAAAAAACAATATAGTAAATTTATGTTTATAAAAATAGAAATATCACTTACGGCTTACGCCTTCTTTTTGAACTGATACATCCTCGTTGTAAGCAATATTTTGGGACTCCGCGTGAAGTGCCAGGTGGCATACAGGTTGACAGACAAATGTGACGATGAGATATGTACCGCAATCCCCTAGATTCAAAATTTTATTATTAATCTTGAATCGAAAATATTTTATATTTTTAAAAAAAGATTATAGGATATAATATTATAGATATGGGTGCCGCAGTGCCCTAGGTTTTTTAAAAAAAGAATTATAAAAGATTTTAAAATTTTGATATTGATCTTCAAATTTTCTATTAATCTTGAACCGAAAATATTTTATAATTTTGGATATATGTGCCGAAGTACCCTAATTTTTTGAAAGAATTTTTAGGAGAATTTAAAAATTTTGATATTAATCTTGAATTTTATATAAAAAATTTGTTTGCCAACAAACACCTTTTATTTCAAAAGAGGCACCCATTGTCCCACTTGGACACTTGCTGGTTTCATTTACCGCACTTTACAATCAAAAAATTGCCTTGTATTTTTGCTATAATTTCTTTATACCGGATCCATGATGTGGATACATTCATATATATGCTGTTATATACTCATAGGTTTTTTTTAATTTAAGATATCTGCTAAGATCTAGGTAGACCTAATTAAACATTATTTTTGTTACCATAATATTAGAACACCCACCCACATGGTTCACTTGTTGCATTTATTAACAACAAAACAACAACAAAAAAATTGCCGCATAAATATTAGATCACCCACCCACATGGTTCACTTGTTGCATTTATTAACAAAAAAATTGCTGCATAGATATGTTTCAACTTTCTTTTCCTTCAAGGAATTGTTACGTAGATACTTTACAAACCCTTTTTTGACCATTTTGGAAATTTTATTTTTCTAGGGTTTTTGTGTTGAAAACATTTGACCGATTATATCATTAGGATGCGCTTTTACTTTATTTTTTAGAACTCACATAATTCCATATTTTAATGCAGAATGTTTTTTACGAACACCAAATGCCATTGTTTGTGGGCTGAATGCCATTTTTGTGGGCTGAATGCCATTGTTTGTGGGATAAATGAAAAAAACTCGAGTGAAACAATAAATTTTGCAGGATGACACTAATTTGTTGTGGTTTCTTGTCAGATTGCGTATTCCTTTTATATGCATATTCGTAAGTGTCAAATTACCATTTGTTGTAAATGACTACTTGTTGCAGTATACGTTTTTTCATTTATTACATGATATATCATTCTTAAATGTGTACTATACGTAAGGATGTGGTGGGAGTGGTGAAAAAACAGGGATGTTCTCGAATTGTTAGGTTATGATTTTGAGTATTTGATATGAGCTCATGAGTACATTATAATGAGTATAATATAATTTGAGTACTTTTATAGTAATTCATGAGTACATTAGGATGAGTATAATACAAATTGAGTACCTGTCATGAGTTTATAAGCAAATTACTGTAATACTTTTTGAAAGAAATAAATATCTTATTATTACTGTATGATTAAAGCTTGAGAAAAATAGAAAACAACATAGTATGCTTTGTGTATGTAGTATGTAGTATGTGTTTTTACTAATAGTTTTTATTTTTATTTTTATTGAAGAAAAGGTTTTTTCTGTAGTTGCGATAAGTTCACAAAAATTATGTGCGTTTTTTTAAATATTTAAAAAGTTTTTAATAAACGGTTAATTTTTTAAAAAAATAGTGTTAAAAGTGTTTTGGGGTGTTATTTCTTGATTGTTCCAGTAAAAAGAGTCAACAAGGTAATTTGTGTTCTGCTTGTATTTTTAAAAAAATAAATTTGTGTGTTTTTTTAAAGAATTAAGACTGCCAAGTAATTTGTGTTTTTTTTTTTTTTTTTAAAAACAAGATTGCCAGCTATATATTTTTTAAAAAAATGATAAGTTTACCAACTATTTCTGAATATATATAGTTGGAAATATATTTAAAAAAATAGGATTGCCAGCTACCTTCTAAAAAATAGGATTGCCAGCTACTTTGGAATACTAATAGTTTTGTTCTCATTGACGAGAAGGTCTTTGAAAAAATTCAATAGGATAGTTTGTGTTGTGCCCGTTTTTCAAAAAATTAGAATGCCAGGTATTTCTGAATATTGAAATATTCTTTTGGAAAATGTCAGTAAAAAAGAGGATTGCCAGCTATTTTTGAATACTGAAATATATATTTATATATTTTTTAAAAAAAGAGGATTACCAGCTATTTTTTGAATACTGGAATATATTTTTGAAAATGTCAGTAGGAAATTAGTGTGTATTTTTGGAGTACCAATAATTTTGAATAATTTTGAATATTAAAGTTTTTTTGTGTGCATTGTTTTTTCAAGGAATCGGCTGTAAAATAATGACTAATTAACAAACCATAATATAAATACCACCCTTTTATCATTCTTGTTATATATATATATACATATTTTTATGTATATATATGTATGTATGAGAAATTATATAAAGGTGGTAAAGTGGTACGAATAAGATTCTAAGGAATCACGGAAATGTTTCAAGAAAATCGATCATAAGTATTTGATTGATTATGATTCTAGTGATAATGTTTTATATGTACAGTAATTTATGTTAATAAATATAATTTGATCCTAATTAATTCTAAATTATTTCTAAATTTACATATATTTAAAAAAAAAAAGAATCCCAACTGATGAGTCCAGTGGCATCGGACGAAAAACGTTTCTTGGGAAGCCCGTCTTTAGTATAATTGAATATTAAAGATGTATATAAACCTACACGGTTACACATACTTAAATTTATTATAGAAATTTTATTATAATTTTATTATAATTTTTTAAAAAAACATGGTGAATACGAGACGAGTTTAGAGTTCTATTCTCAGTGTCGTTGTTTTGCATATATATATATTTTTTTACCTTAGGTGTCTTTATTATTAATTAATTGTCTCTCTTAAAGGTTTTTCTCGCCAATGAAATAATTTTTACTTCAAGCGCCTTTTAGGTTTCTAATGAATATATATTGAATATATATTGAATGTTGTTGTAATGACCTTTGGATGTGGTAGGCTATAAATGATTTCCGACATTGTTTTTTGACCACTGGTATGGGGAAAGGCATGATACCTTATAAACGTATGATTTGATATGTATTCTAAAGAATAGTATAGAGAGTTATTTATAGAAAATGTTTGCAACAGATATACATACGAACTCATAACTGAATTACGTAGGACCACATTTCATACCAGAATTAGTTTAAGTAGAATTCTGTAATTTTGAAATAATGGATTATTATATATCCTCAGCCTATTAATATTTATGTAATTTACATATCATTAATACAAGCTGGGAATATATTTATATTGATTACAAATAAATTACAGAATTATATAGGAATTGATTTTTTTGGAATAATGATACCTTTATTTTTCCTCAAAAGGTATTGAAGACATATCATACTACTGATATTTACTTCCGCATTATTATTATTATATATTTATAATATCAAACTGTTTCATCAGTAAAAATGTTTTCATGGAGCTACTAGAGCCAAATCTTGTATGTTTATTCCAAATAGATAAAATATTAAATTTTTGAATATAATTCTTAAAGTAAAAATCAAAAGCTTCATAGCTTTTTTGATTAATATTTTTCTTTTTGTATACTCATGATTCCCAATGGTAGTCTGAGTTTTTTTGAAGGTATTGCCTTTAAAACACATGAATTTGTGTTTTCATATAAACTTAGTGTCTGGCTATATCAATAATACTTTGTAAATCTTACAATTTTATATGGCCAAATTGCTTAGGTAGGCTAGCCATCTTTTATAGATCTAACTGGTCATAGATCCAAAAAAAGGTGTTATGGGGTGGAAACACGGTACCAAGTATAGTGGTACTCTTTCAGAGGGATAAAAATGTAAAAAAATGTATTCATTATCTGTCTTTATATATTCTTATGCCCCTTTATTATGCCATTGTTTATTATCACAAAGTCTGATCGTGCGATATATGGAATGATTAGGTAACTAAAATTTGCAGATGCAAGCCTATGTTCATATCTGTATCATCGCTAGGCCTAATTCCAACAATATAAAATGGTTTTATTATTTGTAGTATTTTTAGAGAAATAATTAATTTATTGTAATAATAAGCATAATGCTTATAGTATGATGTAAGCTAAATGCTTTTTTAGTAATATTTAGTGCTTGAAAAAGGTTTTTTGTTGCAATTCTGTAAATAACATATGTAAATAACGTATTTATAATTTTGTGATAATTTTATATTTTATTATTTTTTAATAATTTTATATTTTATTTTTTTAATAATTTTATATTTTGTATATTTATTTTTTTATATATAATTTTATTTTTTTATATATATTTTTTAGTTTATTGTTATTTACTAGAAATAAGGGAATGAATGTTGGAATTTAGGACATTTCATGTAAATGTAACTAGGTTGCTTAACAATGAGTTACATTTACTTGAAATCAATATTAAAATACCGTATTAGATTTTTGATAACTTATTGTTTGAGATAAGTTTTAATTATAGCTATCTTTACATATATGTCGTAAAGGTGTCGCATACAAAATAAATAGGTGGTCTGACCCGTTGATAACCATGTGATCGTCCTTGAGACACCTCCTGCATTTTAGGTGGATTATATATTACTTCTTTTCTAATATACCTATATAATATAGATCGCCGCAATTCTAAATCAATGGTTGTACGTTCAACATGATGTATAGGTTTGTCACCATATTTAGGTTTTGGGAAACAGGTTTTTAACATCTTATTGATGTTTTCTATTTCTAGTTCTATAGTTTTGTGATATAATTTGTTTATCAATATATCTGGATAACTATTGTAATAAATTCGTTCACGTAGGAATTCTAAGTCTCCAACTAAGAATCGGTTATTAATCTTTGTAAAATTTTTTTGACATAACTAATAATTGTGTTCTCCTTAGTAGAAAATTTATAATTACATAAATAATGATGTAGCCGATATAAAGCGGTGGGTTTTGTATACAAACTTGTATATATTTTATGAGGAAATATGGAAATTAAAATATATAAAAAAGATATCGTCTTATATCGACCTGAATCACAATCCTCCTCTCTATCTATAGTCAATTGTAAAGATGTTAAATGCTCAAAAGATGTTTTAAAACTATCTATTTGGGTGCTAGGCAAATATAATAGGAAATCGTCCATATATTTTTTCCAAAATACTACCTGGTTTTGTTCAAATAACTCAATTGAGTGTAATTGAATAAAATAATCCAATAATATTGTAGCTAACAGTCCGGAATCACACGCTCCTTGTGGTAACCCCCGTACTTGTTTATATATGAGGGAATTGTAGGTGAAATAATTTGCCTGATCCATTGAGAATCTCATACATTGTAATAATAAATTAGGAGGAATTGGACAGTGTTTCTGAAACCATGGTGTGGTAGTCATCCTCGATATACAATCGTATATATCAGATATGTTCATGTTTGTATACATGTCCTTTATATCGTATTTTACAAATTCATATTGTGAACATAATAATATATCATGAACCTCATAAACCACATTATCAATATTTACCACATTGTTGGGTAATAACATACTAGACAAGATACCCCTCAGAACGTTCGAAATAATTTTTTGTACTTGATAACTATACCAGGGAATAGTTCCACATATTGGTCGACATGGTTGGCCATCTTTATGATATTTTACAGTACCATATAGATAGGGGAGTTTAACTAGTTTATCGTTTGTATCATTAAAACTTAATAATACTTTATAAATTTTAAAAGGATAAGGAACTGATTGAGAAGTATTGAAATGCCGAATTAATTGACTACGTATATATTTGAATCGTTTTTTTATTTGTAGTAGGATTGGAGAAAAATCATCGCCTATTTCTAAATAAGTACCTACACGAAGACAACCATTGATCCAGTCATTCATTTTTTGTCGGTAATCAGTTTTATACATTATAGTAGTACTTTTTCCTTTGTCTGCTTGTACAATACAAATAGTGGGATTTTTACGGAAAAATTCTTTAGCGTCACGCAACATTTTTAGAACACATCGTGTCATGAGATCATTACTAGTATCTTTTTTAGATATTAATACCTGGTTGAGACGGTTATAATATACAGCGACTAATTCTCTAAATAATATGTCTGGGTCAAAATTATTAAAAAGCATCGAATTCCCTATATAATTCACATAATTCAAAGTATCTAGTAAAGTGGGAGTATGAGGTGGGACAAAATTTGGACCCCAACTCAACAGGGTAGACACATTTTTTGAGATTTCTAGAGTAGTTAAATTTACGAAACCACCAGGAATTTGCAAGGGTACTATAGAGGGAGTAACAGGTAATTGAACCCCGGTAGAATCCATAAAATCTGGCATAGTTGATGGCTCATTGCGCAGAGTTGATTTAGCAACAGTCATATAACTTGATATATCATTGATAATCCCATCATGTATATCATTAACAATCCCATTATTTATGTTTATTGATGTGCTTCTTAGATCAATATTGGTGTTAATCACAGGACTTGTTACGTTGTTGTTAGTGTTGATTATTTGATTAGATTTGTTATCATTAATAATCAGATCATTTAATATAGAGTCCATTTCTTCACTGGGAACCCCAGATTTATTTGCTGGACTTGGAATACTCTCTTCTTGAGTTATATCAATAATGGTAACGTCAGCCAAATTTTGATGATTGACATTTTTAAGTACATCCTCCATAGTCTTTTGATTAAGTGGTGAACCCACAATACAGTCATCATTGTCTTCAGATGATCGATATTGCTGATTCTCTATTATCACATTAACGGGAATGGATTCCTTTTGTAGTTCCTTTATTGATATTATCTTTTTAATGTTGGAATATAAAAAATAATGTCGACTGAATTAGATCGTATGTATATAGATCTTGGGTTTCCTTAAATTTAAGTTTATATCTATTTTTTAATTGATCAATAATTAATCTAGTTAATCAATTCCTACTCATAGTTATGAATATACATAAATGTATGTATTTGCTTGTGTGCACGTATGTTATACCTCTTTAGGAGATGTGTTATAAGTCTGTTTGTGTTTCTTTGTAATTTTATAAGTGGTCCTTTAAAGAACTGGTTTTTAATAAAATAAATTTTCTGTTAATAATACCTTAAATTCTAACATCACATTTTTTCAATGTGGTACGCTTCTGATTATTATTAGATCTAAAAATACTTTTTAAAGGAATTAAAAAAATGTTCTAGTATATGTTACCGATTGGTCCGAACTCTTGCTGACCCCTGGGTTGGAGTTCAACTGCCCAGCCCGAATCTGAGTGGAAACTGGTTGATCATTACCAGACACCGGTTGTGGAGGCATAGGTGGAGTTGCCACATTGTGCCAATTTTGAACATAATTACTATTAGGAATCAAATGTTGATTCCATTCGGACATCCATTGCTGATTACTAGCATTTGCTAAATTCCAATACCCAAGATGAGATGGTGCTGGAATATTATTCCACTCAGATACCCATTGATCGTATGCGGTACGTTGCGATTGATCCCACATGATAGGATATTGAAAACTAGGTATTGGTTGTGACCATCGTCGACTCATTGTAAACGACGGATCAGGCTGTGAGGTATTAATCAAAAGAGATGGCTGTGATAGTGCTCGTATTGGACACCTTGAGTGGACACCTTATGGACGATTACGCAAACCCATACAAGTACGAGAAACGGAATGATGTGTGGGAACCCGTGCCTATTGGTGGTACATAAGTATTTGTTATATTGCCATATATTAATATAAAATAATTTAAACAGGAAAATGTAGCTAAAAATGACCTTAAATTGACATGACCCCAAAGAAACATCTTGGTTAAGGAAGATTTTTTAAAGATTTTTTTGAAGATTTTTTAAAGATTTTTTAAAAAAGTTTTTGATAATTTTTTAATAATAATTTTTTTAAATTTTTTAAAAAAGTTTTTGATAAATTTTTTTAAAAAAATTTTAAAAATGTTTAGAGAATTTTTAAAAAGTTTTTGATAATTTTTAATAATAATTTTTTAAAAAATTTCTTGGGGAATTTTTTGGGAATTTCTTAAAAGAATTTTTTAGTGGCATAGAAACCATATATCAACCATATATTGATCATATATCAATTATATATCGATCTGGGGTTTTCCGAAAATAAGACAGTAAATAAGATTGAATTAGATTTTGATATGGTTGTTGATAAATCTAACCAGATTTTTTATTATTGATTTATTACTATCTTTTTTAACAAATAGATCTTTACTAGCTTTTTTAATAAATAGAAAAATTCGTTACTTAAGAATATTTAAAAACCCAACCAGATAATCCATAAGATTCGCTGGAGTAGAGACAGCTACTGTTGTCTAAAGGTTTGTAGGATAATGATAATAATTTTTGATTTGATTTTAATCTTTTACAAAGTATCTCACCTTATTGCCACTTGAGTCTGCTATTTCAGTTAATGTAGCTAGCCCTTGTGCTAGAATTGGCGACTGATGCACCACTGTTGCAACAGAGCCTACCTCAGTGTCTGAGGAGACTTCAATAACCGAACCATTTTCATTTGAAACTTGCTCATCCGCAATTTCAACTATGTCGCCCATCCCAGAATCGCTAGAATCCTTTTTGGTTGCAATTTCAACCGCTGTTTCAATCATAGGTATAGCTACAGCTTCGCTCGTGTTTTTAACCACCGATTCTGTAAAAAGTTTACGGCGAACATTGACATGTTGTACACCCTATAGCGTTTATGGTTATAATTTGTAATATTAAAAGTATTGGTAAAGGTTGTTAATGTATAGGAAACTGTCTTATATTAGATGGTTTCTATTTCTATAATTGTATACACTACTGTTAACCATAAAAGTACTAAAGCAAATCACCTCATTATCTTGCACAATATTCCCGAAAACCACAGGTGAATCGTCTGTATCAGAATTCAAATGTGATGATAATCGTCGTCGCTTAGGAGATAATGAACAGCAGGTAGATATTTCAGAAACTTGACGATGATCATCAATGAATGGGGAACGCGTGTCCACATCCGATACATCCGACACCTCTAAAGACTCTTGCTTAATCTCGTGAAGTTGCAAAAGTCGAGGATTCTCAACAGTATCCTCATCGCTGTTGAGTATAGGGACAGGCGTATGAACAGTTATACCGCCACCATCGCAATCATACTTCAATGGTATTACTGCGTTGAGTATATATTCATCATCATCGGATAGAAATGCATCCATTATTAACCAATTATTCTGTTGAGATTTGTTATTAATCAGAGTTTCCATGATGGAATTTAAGAGGGATAAGTAGTGTGTGTGGAAAATTGAACTGAGCCCTTATTTTAACGTTCATGAAAATTGTTAGCAAAATTATAGATTATTTGTGATAATAAAATATTTCTTCGAGGTTATTCTGGTTTATATCCATTATGAATGAAAGTATCATGGTTTGACAAAATTTGTTAGTCAAATTATAGTTAATTTGTGAAAAAATATTTTTTCAAGACAATTCTGGTTATACTCATTACCAATATTATGTTAACTATATTTTTTTCAATGCTATTCTAGTTTGCAATTTTATTTTATTTACTTTTTATATTTTCTAACTCAAATTGGTTTATGAATAATATTCTATATTGAATAGTGCATAGTTTTTTTGTTAATTACAACCATTTGTCACAAACCAGTATTTCTATTATTATTAATACTGTGGTTGATGTACAAACTAGATGGTTTTTCACAATCTCAATTACATTCCTCGGTCATTCGAAGAGTCGATGGATACATTATATTATATCCCATTTTTACTATTGCTCACCATATTCAATGTGGTGGTGGATATGAGAAACTGAACATATTGTTAAATAATGGGTTTTTATTAGGATATAACGAACAGCCTTAGCTATAAAAATGGTGACCGGTAAATGGTTTTTATGGCAAGACTTAAAGAACCACTTGAGCGTGGCGTCTATACTTAATAACCGCAACTGTACTAAATAAATATCGATAGATTTAATTTTGCTTAATTTGTTTATGGATTTAGACACAATCATTTTTTTTAGCATTGTGTCTAAATCTGATTTAGACACAATAGTTGCATTGCAATTTTATGCTTTTTTGAACATTTTGCGCCTTTCTCTATATTTTGCGACTTTCTGTAGAGGAGCAAAAATTTTGTAAATTAGGCGCATTTGCAATTTTATACTTTTTTGAACATTTTGTGCCTTTCTCTATATTTTGCGACCTTCTGTAGAGGAGCAAAAATTTTGTAAATTAGGCGCATTTGCAATTTTATGCTTTTTTAAAAATGTTGCACATTTGTCCATATTTAGCGCACTTCTTTAAAGGGCAAAGATGTTGTAAATTAGGTGCATTTGCAATTAATTTCTTTTTTGAACATTTTGCGCTGTTATGAAGAGGCGCACAAATTTTGTAAATTATGCGCATTTGCAATTTTATGCTTTTTTGAAAATTTTGCAATTTTATGCTTTTTGAACATTTTACGGCTTTTTCTATATTTGTCGGCCTTCTGTAGATGCTCATAGATTTTGTAAATTAGGTGCATTTGCAAATTTAAGCTTTTTTGAAAATTTTGCGTCTTTTTCCATAATTTTCGCTCTTTTTTAGAACCGCACAAATTTTGTAAATTATGTACATTTGCAATTTATTCTTTTTTTTTAATTTTTCGTCTTTATTTAGAGGCTTAAAAATTTTGTAAATAATGTGCATTTGCAATTTTATTCTTTTTTAAAAATTTTGCGCCTTTCACTATATTTTGCGCCCTTTTGTAGAGACGCAAACATTTTGTAAATTAGGCGCATTTGCAATTTTATACTTTTTGGAAAATTTTGAGCCTTTCTCCATATTTTGCGCACTTCGGTAGAGGCGCAAACATTTTGTAAATTATGCGCATTTGCAACTTTATTCTTTTTTGAATATTTAGCGCCCTTTTCTATATTTTTCGGAGCAAACATTTTGTAAATTTAGTGCATTTGCTCCTTCTGTAGAGGCGCAAACATTTTGTAAATTAGGTGAATTTGCAATTTATTCTTTTTTGAAAATTTTGTGCCTTTCTCTATATTTTGCGACCTTCTGTAGAGGAGCAAACATTTGCGCATTTGCAATTTTATGCTTTTTTAAAAATGTTGCACATTTGTCCATATTTTGCGCACTTCTTTAAAGCGCAAAGATTTTGTAAATTAGGTGCATTTGTCGTTTTATGCTTTTTTAAAAATGTTTCGCCTTTCTCTATATTTTACGCCTTTCTATAGATGCGCAAAGATTTTGTAGATTAGGCGCATTTGCAATTTTATGCTTTTTTGAACATTTTGGGCTTTTTTAAATTTTGCTCCCTTTTGTAGAGACGCAAAAATTTTCTGAATTAGGTGCATTTGCAATTTAATTTATTTTTTGTAAATTTAGCGGCCTTATGTAGAGGTGCATTTGGTGCATTTGCAATTTAATTTATTTTTTGAAAATTTGGCGCCCTTAAGTAGTGGCGCAAACATTTTGTAAATTAGGCGCATTTGAAATTTTATGCTTTTATGACAATTTTGCGACTTTTTCCATATTTTGCGCCCTTCTTTAGAGGAGGAAAGATATTGTAAATTAGGTGCATTTGCAATTTAATTTTTTTTTGAAAATTGTGTGCTGTTATGAAGAGGCGCAAAAAGTTTGTAAATTATGCGCATTTACAATTTTATGCTTTTTTGAAAATTTTGCATTTTATGCTTTTTTGAACATTTTACGGCTTTTTCTATATTTGTCGGCCTTCTGTAGATGCTCATAGATTTTGTAAATTAGGTGCATTTGCAAATTTAAGCTTTTTTTGAAAATTTTGCGTCTTTTTCCATAATTTTCGCTCTTTTTTAGAGGCGCACAAATTTTGTAAATAATGTGCATTTGCAATTTTATACTTTTTTGAAAATTTTGAGCCTTTCTCCATATTTTGCGCACTTCGGTAGAGGCGCGAACATTTTGTAAATTATGCGCATTTGCAATTTTATTCTTTTTTGAATATTTAGCGCCCTTTTCTATATTTTTCGGAGCAAACATTTTGTAAATTTAGTGCATTTGCTCCTTCTGTAGAGGCGCAAACATTTTGTAAATTAGGTGAATTTGCAATTTTATTCTTTTTTGAAAATTTTGCGTCTTTCTGTATATTTTACGCCCTTCTGTAAAGGCGCTAAAATTTTGTAAATTAGGTGCATTTGCAATTTTATTCTTTTTTGAATATTTAGCGCCCTTTTCTATATTTTTCGGAGCAAACATTTTGTAAATTCAGTGCATTTGCTCCTTCTGTAGAGGCGCAAATATTTTGTAAATTAGGTGAATTTGCAATTTTATTCTTTTTTGAAAATGTTGTGCCTTTCTCTATATTTTGCGACCTTCTGTAGAGGAGCAAACATTTGCGCATTTGCAATTTTATGCTTTTTTAAAAATGTTGCACATTTGTCCATATTTTGCGCACTTCTTTAAAGCGCAAAGATTTTGTAAATTAGGTGCATTTGTCGTTTTATGCTTTTTTAAAAATTTTTCGCCTTTCTCTATATTTTACGCCTTTCTATAGATGCGCAAAGATTTTGTAAATTAGGCGCATTTGCAATTTTATGCTTTTTTGAACATTTTTCGCTTTTTTAAATTTTGCTCCCTTTTGTAGAGACGCAAAAATTTTCTAAATTAGGTGCATTTGCAATTTAATTTATTTTTTGTAAATTTAGCGGCCTTATGTAGAGGTGCATTTGCAATTTAATTTATTTTTTGAAAATTTGGCGCCCTTAAGTAGTGGCGCAAACATTTTGTAAAATAGGCGCATTTGAAATTTTATGCTTTTATGACAATTTTGCGACTTTTCCCATATTTTGCGCCCTTCTTTAGAGGAGCAAAGATCTTGTAAATTAGGTGCATTTGCAATTTAATTCTTTTTTGAAAATTTTGTGCTGTTATGAAGAGGCGCAAACATTTTGTAAATTATGCGCATTTACAATTTTATGCTTTTTTGAAAATTTTGCATTTTATGTTTTTTTGAACATTTTACGGCTTTTTCTATATTTGTCGGCCTTCTGTAGATGCTCATAGATTTTGTAAATTAGGTGCATTTGCAAATTTAAGCTTTTTTGAAAATTTTGCGTCTTTTTCCATAATTTTCGCTCTTTTTTGGAGGCGCACAAATTTTGTAAATAATGTGCATTTGCAATTTTATACTTTTTTGAAAATTTTGAGCCTTTCTCCATATTTTGCGCACTTCGGTAGAGGCGCGAACATTTTGTAAATTATGCGCATTTGCAATTTTATTCTTTTTTGAATATTTAGCGCCCTTTTCTATATTTTTCGGAGCAAACATTTTGTAAATTTAGTGCATTTGCTCCTTCTGTAGAGGCGCAAACGTTTTGTAAATTAGGTGAATTTGCAATTTTATTCTTTTTTGAAAATTTTGCGTCTTTCTGTATATTTTACGCCCTTCTGTAAAGGCGCAAAAATTTTGTAAATTAGGTGCATTTGCAATTTTATTCTTTTTTGAAAATTTTGCGCCCTTAGGTAGAGGCGCACCTTCTGGAGAGTAGCAAACATTTTGTAAATTAGGTGCATATGCAATTTTATTCTTTTTTGAAAATTTTGCGCTGTTATATAAATTTTGCGCCCTTTGGTAGAAGCGCAAAAATTTTGTAAATTAGGCGCATTTGCAATTTTACACTTTTTTTTTAAATTTTGCGCCTTTCTCTATATTTTGCGCCCTTCTGTATTGGTGCAAAAATTTTGTAAATTAAGTGCATTTGCAATTAATTCTTTTTTGAAAAATTTTCGCCCTTATAAATTTTGAAAATTAGGTGCATTTACAATTTTATTCTTTTTTGAAAATTTTGCGCTTTTTTATAAATTAGGGGCAAAGATTTTGAAAATTATGTGTATTTGCAGTTTTATGCTTTTTTCCCTTTCTTTAGAGGAGAAAAAAATTTGTAAATTAAGTGCATTTGCAATTAATTCTTTTTTGAAAATTTTTCGCCCATATAAATTTTGAAAATTAGGTGCATTTGCAATTTTATTCTGTTTTGAAAATTTTGCGCTTTTTTATAAAATAGGGGCAAAGATTTTGTAAATTATGTGCATTTGCAGTTTTATGCTTTTTGAAAATTTTGCGCCTTTCTCTATATTTTACGCCCTTCGGTAGACGCGCTAAAATTTTGTAAATTAGGCGCCCTTCTCTAGTGGTGCAAACATTTTGAAAATTATGCGCATTTGCAGTGTTATGCTTTTATGAAATTTTGCGTCTTTTTCCATAATTTTCGCCCTTCTTTAGAGGAGCAAAAATTTTGTAAATTAAGTGCATTTGCAATTAATTCTTTTTTGAAAATTTTTCGCCCTTATAAATTTTGAAAATTAGGTGCATTTGCAATTTAATTTTTTTTTTTGAAAAATTTGCACAATTTTCTATATTTTGCGACCTTCTCTAGAGGCGCAAAAATTTTGTAAAATAAGTATATTTGCAATTTTATTCTTTTTTGAAAATTTTGCGACTTTCTCTGTATTTTGCGCACTTCTGTAGATGCGTAAAAATTTTGTAAATTAGGCGCCTTTCTCAATATTTTGCGACCTTCCGTATAGCCGAAAAATTTTATAAATTAAGTGTATTTGCAATTTATTCTTTTTTTAAAATTTTGTCTATATTTTGTAAATTATGTGCATTTGGAATTTTGCGCCCTTCTGTAGAGGCGCAAAAATTTTGTAAATAAGGCGTATTTACAATTTTATGCATTTTTGAAAATATTGCAGCCTTTTTCATATTTTGCGCCCTTTATAAAATAGGAGCAAAGATTTTGTAAATTAGGTGCATTTGCAATTTTATGCTTTTTCGAACATTTTGCGCCTTTCTCTATATTTTGCGACTTTCTGTAGAGGAGCAAAAATTTTGTAAATTAGGCGCATTTGCAATTTTATACTTTTTTGAACATTTTGTGCCTTTCTCTATATTTTGCGAACTTCTGTAGAGTAGCAAACATTTGCGCATTTGCAATTTTATGCTTTTTTAAAAATGTTGCACATTTGTCCACTTCTGCGCACTTCTTTAAAGGGCAAAGATTTTGTAAATTAGGTGCATTTGCCGTTTTATGCTTTTTTAAAATTTTTTCGCCTTTCTGTATATTTTACGCCTTTCTGTAGATGCGCAAAGATTTTGTAAATTAGGCGCATTTGCAATTTTATGCTTTTTTGAACATTTTGCGCTTTTTTAAATTATGCTCCCTTTTGTAGAGACGCAAAAATTTTCTAAATTAGGTGCATTTGCAATTTAATTTATTTTTTGAAAATTTAGCGGCCTTATGTAGAGGTGCATTTGCAATTTAATTTATTTTTTGCAATTTTATGCTTTTTTGAAAATTTTGCAATTTTATGCTTTTTGAACATTTTACGGCTTTTTCTATATTTGTCGGCCTTCTGTAGATGCTCATAGATTTTGTAAATTAGGTGCATTTGCAAATTTAAGCTTTTTTGAAAATTTTGCGTCTTTTTCCATAATTTTCGTTTTTTTTTAGAAGCGCACAAATTTTGTAAATTATGTACATTTGCAATTTATTCTTTTTTTTAATTTTTCGTCCTTATTTAGAGGCTTAAAAATTTTGTAAATAATGTGCATTTGCAATTTTATTCTTTTTTAAAAATTTTGCGCCTTTCACTATATTTTGCGCCCTTTTGTAGAGACGCAAACATTTTGTAAATTAGGCGCATTTGCAATTTTATACTTTTTTGAAAATTTTGAGCCTTTCTCCATATTTTGCGCACTTCGGTAGAGGCGCAAACATTTTGTAAATTATGCGCATTTGCAACTTTATTCTTTTTTGAATATTTAGCGCCCTTTTCTATATTTTTCGGAGCAAACATTTTGTAAATTTAGTGCATTTGCTCCTTCTGTAGAGGCGCAAACATTTTGTAAATTAGGTGAATTTGCAATTTTATTCTTTTTTGAAATTTTGCGCCCTTTTCTATATTTTGCGCCCTTCTGGAGAGACGCGAACATTTTTGAAATTATGTACATTTGCAATTTTATTCTTTTTTGAAAATTTTGCGTCTTTCTGTATATTTTACGCCCTTCTGGAGAGGCGCAAAAATTTTGTAAATTAGGTGCATTTGCAATTTTATTCTTTTTTGAAAATTTTGCGCCCTTAGGTAGAGGCGCACCTTCTGGAGAGTAGCAAACATTTTGTAAATTAGGTGCATATGCAATTTTATTCTTTTTTGAAAATTTTGCGCTTTTATATAAATTTTGCGCCCTTTGGTAGAAGCGCAAAAATTTTGTAAATTAGGCGCATTTGCAATTTTACATTTTTTTTAAATTTTGCGCCTTTCTCTATATTTTGCGCCCTTCTGTAGTGGTGCAAACATTTTGTAAATTATGTGGATTTGCAGTGTTATGCTTTTATGAAATTTTGCGTCTTTTTCCATAATTTTCGCCCTTCTTTAGAGGAGCAAAAATTTTGTAAATTAAGTGCATTTGCAATTAATTCTTTTTTGAAAAATTTTCGCCCTTATAAATTTTGAAAATTAGGTGCATTTGCAATTTTATTCTTTTTTGAAAATTTTGCGTCTTTCTGTATATTTTACGCCCTTCTGTAGTGGTGCAAACATTTTGTAAATTATGTGGATTTGCAGTGTTATGCTTTTATGAAATTTTGCGTCTTTTTCCATAATTTTCGCCCTTCTTTAGAGGAGCAAAAATTTTGTAAATAATATGCATTTGCAATTTTATACTTTTTGGAAAATGTTGAGCCTTTCTCCATATTTTGCGCACTTCGGTAGAGGAATTTTATTCTTTTTTGAAAATTTTGCGCCTTTCTGTTTATTTTACGCCCTTCTGGAGAGGCGCAAAAATTTTGTAAATTAGGTGCATTTGCAATTTTATTCTTTTTTGAAAATTTTGCGCCCTTAGGTAGAGGCGCACCTTCTGGAGAGTAGCAAACATTTTGTAAATTAGGTGCATATGCAATTTTATTCTTTTTTGAAAATTTTGCGCTGTTATATAAATTTTGCGCCCTTTGGTAGAAGCGCAAAAATTATGTAAATTAGGCGCATTTGCAATTTTACACTTTTTTTTAAATTTTGCGCCTTTCTCTATATTTTGCGCCCTTCTGTAGTGGTGCAAACATTTTGTAAATTATGTGCATTTGCAGTGTTATGCTTTTATGAAATTTTGCGTCTTTTTCCATAATTTTCGCCCTTCTTTAGAGGAGCAAAAATTTTGTAAATTAAGTGCATTTGCAATTAATTCTTTTTTGAAAAATTTTCGCCCTTATAAATTTTGAAAATTAGGTGCATTTGCAATTTTATTCTTTTTTGAAAATTTTGCGCTTTTTTATAAAATAGGGGCAAAGATTTTGTAAATTATGTGCATTTGCAGTTTTATGCTTTTTGAAAATTTTGCGCCTTTCTCTATATTTTACGCTCTTCGGTAGACGCGCTAAAATTTTGTAAATTAGGCGCCCTTCTGTAGTGGTGCAAACATTTTTTAAATTATGCGCATTTGCAGTGTTATGCTTTTATGAAATTTTGCGTCTTTTTCCAATATTTTCGCCCTTCTCTAAAGGCGCAAAAATTTTGTAAATTAAGTACATTTGCAATTTTATTCTTTTTTGAAAATTTTGCGACTTTCTCTATATTTTGCGCACTTCTGTAGATGCGTAAAAATTTTGTAAATTAGGCGCATTTCTCAATATTTTGCGACCTTCTGTAGAGCCGAAAAATTTTATAAATTAAGTGCATTTGCAATTTATTCTTTTTTTAAAATTTTGTCTATATTTTGTAAATTATGTGCTTTTGGAATTTTGCGCCCTTCTGTAGAGGCGCAAAAATTTTGTAAATAAGGCGTATTTACAATTTTATGCATTTTTGAAAATATTGCAGACTTTTTCATATTTTGCGCCCTTCTGTAGAGCCGCAAAAATTTTGTAAATTTGGTGCATTTGCAATTTTTGTTTTGTTTGAAAATTTTGCGCCCTTTTCTAGATTTTGCTCCCTTCTGCAGAGGTGCAAACAGTTTGTAAATTTGGTGCATTTGCAATTTTCTTTTTTTTTTGAAAATTTTGCAAATTAGGCGCATTTGCAATTTTACATTTTTTTTAAATTTTGCGCCTTTCTCTATATTTTTCGCCCTTCTGTAGAGGCGAAAATATATATGCATTTTTGAAAATATTGCACCCTTTTCCATAATTTGAGACCTTCTGTAGAGGCGCAAACATTTTGTACATTAGGCGCATTTGCAATTTTATTCTTTTTCGAAAATTTTGCGCCCTTTTCTATATTTTGCTCCCTTCTGTTGCGCCCTTTTGTAAATTAAGTGCATTTGCAATTTTAGTTTTTTTGAAAATTTTGCACCCTTTTTTTATATATTGTGCCCTTCTGCAGAGGCGCAAACAGTTTGTAAATTTGGTGCTTTTGCAATTTTCTTTTTTTTTTTTGAAAATTTTGCACCCTTCTCTATAATTTGCGCACTTCTGTAGAGGCGCAACATTTTGTAAACTTGGTGCATTTGTAATTTTATTCTTTTTTGAAAATTTTGCAAATTAGGCGCATTTGCAATTTTACATTTTTTTTAAAATTTTGCGCCTTTCATTATATTTTGCGCCCTTCTGTAGAGGCGCAAACATTTTGTAAAGTAGGCGCATTTGCAATTTTACATTTTTTTTATTTTGCGCCCTTCTGTAGAGGCGCAAACATTTTGTAAAGTAGGCTCATTTGCAATTTTACTTTTTTGAAAATGTAGCGCCTTTCACTATATTTTTGAGTAGAGGAGCAAACATTTTGTAAATTAGGTGCATTTGCAATTTTATTCTTTATTGAAAACTTTGCGACTTTCTCTATATTGCGTGCCCTTCTGTAGATGCACAAATATTTTGTAATTTTTTTTTTTTTTGCAATTTTATTCTTTTTTGAAAATTTTGCGCCTTTCTCTATCTTTTGCGCCCTTCTCTAGAGGCGCAAAAATTTTGTAAATTAAGTACATTTGCAATTTTATTCTTTTTTGAAAATTTTGCGACTTTCTCTGTATTTTGCGCACTTCTGTAGAGGCGCAAAAATTTTGTAAATTAGGTGCATTTGAAAATTTTGCGCCTATCTCTCTATTTTGCGACCTTCTGTAGAGCCAAAATAAATTAAGTGCATTTGCAATTTATTCTTTTTTTTTAATTTTATCTATATTTTGTAAATTATGTACATTTGCAATTTTATTCTTTTTTGAAAACTTTGCGACTTTCTCTCTACTTATTTTGCGATCTTCTGTAGATGCGCAAAGATTTTGTAAATTAGGTGTATTTGCAATTTTATACTTTTTTGAACATTTTGCGCCTTTTTCTATATTTGGCGCCCTTCTGTAGGTGCTCATAGATTTTGTAAATAGGTGCATTTGCAAATTTATGCTTTTTTGAAAATTTTGCGTCTTTTTCCATAATTTTCGCTCTTAGAGGTGGGAAAATTTTGTAAATTAGGTGCATTTGCAATTTTATATTTTTTTGAAAATTTTGCGCATTTGCAATTTTATGCTCTTTTGAACATTTTGCGCCTTTTTCTATATTTAGCGCCCTTCTGCAGATGCTCATAGATTTTCTAAATTAGGTGCATTTGCAATTTTATGCATTTTGAAAATTTTGCCCCTTTTTCTAGACGCAAAAATTTTGAAAATTTTGTACATTTGCAATTTTATTCTTTTTTGAAAATTTTTCGACTTTCACTGGTATTTTGCGGCCTTTTGTAGATGCGCAAAGATTTTGTAAATTAGGTGCGTTTGCAATTTTATGCTTTTTTGAAAATTTTGCGCCTTTCTCAATGTTTTACGACCTTCTGTAGAGGCGAAAAATTTTATAAATTAAGTGAATTTGCAATTCTTCTATCTTTTGCGCCCTTCTCTATCTTCTGCGCCCTTATCTAGAGGCTCAAAAATTTTGTAAATTATTTTTGAGCCTCTAGATATTATTTTTTAAAATTTTGCGACTTTTTCTATATTTTGCGCACTTCTGTAGATGCGTAAAAATTTTGTAAATTAGGTGCATTTGAAAATTTTGCGACCTTCTGTAGAGCCGAAAAATTTTATAAATTAAATGCATTTGCAATTTATTCTTTTTTTTTAATTTTGTCTATATTTTGTAAATTATGTGAATTTGGAATTTTGCGCCTTTCTTAATATTTTGCGCCCTTCTGTAGAGGCGCAAAAATTTTGTAAATAAGGCGTATTTACAATGTTATGCAATTTTTAAAATATTGCACCCTTTTCCATAATTTGAGCCCTTCTGTAGAGCCGCAAAAATTTTGTAAATTAGGCGCATTTGCAATTTTATTCTTTTTCGAAAATTTTGCGCCCTTTTCTATATTTTGCTCCCTTCTGTTGCGCCCTTTTGTAAATTAAGTGCTTTTGCAATTTTATTCTTTTTTGAAAATTTTGCACCCTTCTCTATAATTTGCGCACTTATGTAGAGGCGCAACATTTTATAAACTTGGTGCATTTGCAATTTTATTCTTTTTTGAAAATTTTGCAAATTAGGCGCATTTGCAATTTTACATTTTTTTAAAATTTTGCGCTTTTTTATAAATTTTGCGCCCTTTTGTAGAGACGCAAAAATTTTGTAAATTAGGTACATTTGCAATTTTTTTTTTTGAAAATTTTGCGCCTTTTTCCTTATTTTGCACCCTTCTTTAGATGGGCAAAGATTTTGAAGTTTTTTTTTTTATCAGTTTTATGCTTTTTTGAAAATTTTGCGCCATTCTCTATATTTTACGCCCTTCTGTAGACGCGCTTTTATTTTGTAAATTCGGCGCATTTGCAATTTTATGCTTTTTTGAAAATTTTGCAACTTTTTCCATATTTTGCGAGCTTCGAAAGAGGAGCAAAAATTTTGTAAATTATGGCATTTGCAATTTTATGCTTTTTTGAAAATTTTGCGCCTTTTGTAAATTAGGTTCATTTTCAATTTTATGCTTTTTGAAAATTTAGCGCATTTTTCTATATTTTGCGACCTTCTGTAGAGGCGCAAAAATTTTGAAAATTATGTACATTTGCAATTTTATGCTTTTTTGAAAATTTTGCGCCTTTCTCAATATTTTGCGACCTTCTGTAGAATCGAAAAATTTTATAAAATAGGTGCATTTGCAATTCTTCTTTTTTGAAAATTTTGCGCCTTTCCCTTTTCTTTTGCGCCTTTCTCTAGAGGCGCAAAAATTTTGTAAATTAGGTACCATTGCAATTTTATTCTTTTCTGAAAATTTTGCGACTTTCTCTGTATTTTGCTCGTTCTGTAGAGGCGCAAACATTTTGTAAATTAGGTGCATTTGCAATTTTATGCATTTTGAAAATTTTGCACCTTTTTCTATATTTTGCGACCTTCTGTAGAGGCGCAAAAATTTTGAAAATTATGTATATTTGCAATTTTATTCTTTTTTGAAAATTTTGCGACTTTCTCTGTATTTTGCGGCCTTCTGTAGATGCGCAAAGATTTTGTAAATTAGGTGCGTTTCCAATTTTATTCTTTTTTGAAAATTTTGCGCCTTTCTCTATCTTTTGCGCCCTTCTCTATCTTCTGGGCCCTTCTCTATTTTGTAAATTTTGTAAATTAGATGCATTTGCAATTTTATTATTCTTTAAAATTTTGCGACTTTTTCTATATTTTGCGCACTTCTGTAGATGCGTAAAAATTTTGTAAATTAGGTGCATTTGAAAATTTTGCGCCTTTCTCTATATTTTGCGACCTTCTGTAGAGCCGAAAAATTTTATAAATTAAATGCATTTGCATTTTATTCTTTTTTAAAATTTTGTCTACATTTTGTAAATTATGTGAATTTGGAGTTTTGCACCTTTCTTAATATTTTGCGCACTTCTGTAGAGGCGCAAACATTTTTTAAATAAGGCGTATTTACAATTTTATGCATTTTTGAAAATATTGCACCCTTTTCCATAATTTGAGCCCTTCTGTAGAGGCGCAAACATTTTGTAAAGTAGGCTCATTTGAAATTTTACTTTTTTGAAAATGTAGCGCCTTTCACTATATTTTTGAGTAGAGGAGCAAACATTTTGTAAATTAGGTGCATTTGCAATTTTATTCTTTTTTGAAAACTTTGCGACTTTCTCTATATTGCGTGCCCTTCTGTAGATGCACAAATATTTTGTAATTTTTTTTTTTGCAATTTTATTCTTTTTTGAAAATTTTGCGCCTTTCTCTATCTTTTGCGCCCTTCTCTAGAGGCGCAAAAATTTTGTAAATTAAGTACATTTGCAATTTTATTCTTTTTTGAAAATTTTGCGACTTTCTCTGTATTTTGCGCACTTCTGTAGAGGCGCAAAAATTTTGTAAATTAGGTGCATTTGAAAATTTTGCGCCTATCTCTCTATTTTGCGACCTTCTGTAGAGCCAAAATAAATTAAGTGCATTTGCAATTTATTCTTTTTTTTAAATTTTATCTATATTTTGTAAATTATGTGCATTTGGAATTTTGCGCCCTTCTGTAGAGGCGCAAAAATTTTGTAAATTAGGTACATTTTCAATTTTATTATTTTTTGAAAATTTTGCACCCTTTTCTATATATTGTGCCCTTCTGCAGAGGCGCAAAAAGTTTGTAAATTTGGTGCATTTGCAATTTTCTTTTTTTTTTGTAAATTTTGCACCCTTTTCTATATTTTTCCCCCTTTTGGAGAGGCGCATAAATTTTGTAAATTATGCGCATTTGCAATTCTACACTTTTTTGAAAATTTTGCGCCTTTCTGTAGTGGTGCAAACATTTTGTAAATTAGGCGCATTTGCAATTTTATTCTTTTTCGAAAATTTTGCGCCTTTTTCTATATTTTGCTCCCTTCTGTTGCGCTCTTTTATAATTTAAGTGCATTTGCAATTTTATTCTTTTTTGAAAATGTTGAACCCTTTTTTATATATTGTGCCTTTCTGCAGAGGCGCAAACAGTTTGTAAATTAGGCTCATTTGCAATTTTATACTTTTTTGAAAATTTAGCGTCTTTCACTATATTCTACGCCCTTATGTAGAGGCGCAAACATTTCGTAAATTAGGCGCATTTGCAATTTTATTCTATTTTGAATATTTTGCGCCCTTTACTATATTTTTCGACTTTTTGTAGAGGAGCAAACATTTTGTAAATTTAGTGCATTTTATTTTTAGTGCATATTATTTTTGAAAATGTTGCGCCTTTCTCTATCTTTTGCGCAAAAATTTTGTAAATTAGGTGCATTTGCCATTTTATACTTTTTTTGAAAACTTTGCGACTTTCTCTATACTTATTTTGCGCCCTTCTGTATATGCGCAAAGATTTTGTAAATTAGGTGCATTTGCAATTTTATGCTCTTTTGAACATTTTGCGCCTTTTTCTATATTTGGCGCCCTTCTGTAGATGCTCATAGATTTTGTAAATTAGGTGCATTTGCTTTTTTTATGCTGTTTCCATAATTTTCGCCCTTCTTTAGAGGTGCAAAAAATTTTGTAAATTAGGTGCATTTGCAATTTTATTCTTTTTTGAAAATTCGCTATCTTTTGCGCCCTTCTCTAGAGGTGCAAAAATTTTGTAAATTAGGTACACTTGCAATTTTATTTTTTTCTTAAAATTTTGCGACTTTCTCTATATTTTGCGACCTTCTCCAAAAGGCGCAAAAATTTTGTAAATTAGGTACATTTGCAATTTTATTCATTTTTGAAAATTTTGCGACTTTCTCTGTATTTTGCGCACTTCTGTAGATGCGTAAAAATTTTGTAAATTAGGTGCATTTAAAAATGTTGCGCCTTTCTCTATATTTTGCGACCTTCTGTAGAACCGAAAAATGTTATTAATTAAGTGCATTTGCAATTTATTCTTTTTTATAAATTTTGTCTATATTTTGTAAATTAATGAATTTGGAATTTTGCGCCTTTCTTAATATTTTGCGCACTTCTGTAGAGGCGCAAACATTTTGTATATAAGGCGTATTTACAATTTTATGCATTTTTGAAAATATTGCACCCTTTTCCACATTTTGAGCCCTTCTGTAGAGCCGCAAACATTTTGTAAATTTGGTGCATTTGCAATTTTTTTTTTTTTCTTTTGAAAATTTTGCGCCCTTTTCTAGATTTTTCCCCCTTTTGTAGAGGCGTATACATTTTGTAAATTAGGCGCATTTGCAATTCTACACTTTTTTGAAAATTTTGCGCCTTTCTGTAGTGGAGCAAACATTTTGTAAATTAGGCGCATTTGCAATTTTATTCTTTTTCGCAAATTTTGCGCCCTTTTCTATATTTTGCTCCCTTTTGTAAATTAGGTGCGTTTGTAATTTTATGCTTTTTGAAAATTTTGCGCCTTTTTCTATTTTTTGCGACCTTCTATAGATGCGCAAAGATTTTGTAAATTAGGTGCATTTGCAATTTTATGCTTTTTAAAAATTTGGCGGCTTTTTCTATATTTTGAGACCTTCTGTAGAGGCGCAAAAATTTGAAAATTATGTGCTTTTGCAATTTAATGCTTTTTTGAAAATTTTGCGCCTTTCTCTATATTTTGCGCCATTCTGTAGATGCGCAAAGATTTTGTAAATTAGGTGCATTTGCAATTTTATGCTTTTTGAAAATTTTGCGCCTTGTTCTATATTTTGAAACGTTCTGTAGATGCGCAAAAATTTTGAAAATTATGTACATTTGCAATTTTATTCTTTTTTGAAAATGTTGCGACTTTCTCTGTATTTTGCGGCTTTCTGAAAATGCGCAAAGATTTTGTTAATTAGGTGCATGTGCAATTTTATGCTTTTTTGAAAATTTTGCGCCTTTCTCTATCTTTTGCGACCTTCTCTAGAGGCGCAAAAATTTTGTAAATTAGGTACATTTGCAATTTTATTCTTTTTTGAAAATGCGCAAAGATTTTGTAAATTAGGAGCATTTGCCATTTTATTCTTTTTTGAAAATTTTGCAAATTATGCGCATTTGCAATTTTACATTTTTTTTTTAATTTTGCACCCTTCTCTATATTTCGCGCTCTTCTGTAGAGGCGCAACATTTTGTAAATTTGGTGCATTTGCAATTTTATTCTTTTTTGAAAATCTGCAAATTAGGCGCATTTGCAATTTTATTTTTTTTTTTAATTTTGCGCCTTTCTCTATATTTTGCGCCCTTCTGTAGATGCGCAAACATTTTGTAAATTAGGCTCATTTGCAATTTTATACTTTTTTAAAAATGTAGCGCCTTTCACTATATTTTTGAGCAGAGGAGCAAACATTTTGTAAATTTAGTGCATTTGCTCCTTCTGTAGAGGCGCAAACATTTTGTAAATTAGGTGCATTTGCAATTTTATTCTTTTTTGAAAACTTTGTGACTTTCTCTATATTTTGTGCCCTTCTGTAGATGCGCAACGATTTTGTAAATTAGGTGCATTTGCTAGCTATATTTTGCGCACTTCTGTAGAGGCGCAAACATTTTGTAAATTATGCGCATTTGCAATTTTATTCTTTTTTGAATATTTAGCGCCCTTTTATATATATTTCGCCTTTCTGTAGAGGAGCAAACATTTTGTTAATTTAGTGCATTTGCTCCTTCTGTAGAGGCGCAAACATTTTGTAAATTATGCGCATTTGCAATTTTATTCTCTTTTGAACATTTTGCGGCTTTTTCTATATTTGGCGCCCTTCTGTAGATGCTCATAGATTTTGTAAATTAGGTGCATTTGCAAATTTATTCTTTTTTATGCTGTTTCCATAATTTTCGCTTTTCTTTAGAGGTGCAAAAATTTTGTAAATTATGTGCATTTGCAATTTTATGCTTTTTTGAAAATTTTGCGGGTTTTGTAAATAAGGTGCATTTGCTATTTTATGCTTTTTGAAAATGTAGTGCATTTTTCTATATTTTGCGAACTTCTGTAGAGGCGCAAAAATTTTGAAAATTATGCGCATTTGCAATTTTATTCTTTTTTGAAAATTTTGCGCCTTTCTCTATCTTTTGCGCCATTCTCTAGAGGCGCAAAAATTTTGTAAATTAGGTACATTTGCAATTTTATTCTTTTTTGAAAATTTTGCGCCTTTCTCTATCTTTTGCGCCCTTCTCTAGAGGCGCAAACATTTTGTAAATTAGGTGCATTTGCAATTTTATTTTATTTTTTTTGAATATTTTGCGCCCTTTTCTAGATTTTTCCCCTTTTGTAGAGTCGTATACATTTTGTAAATTAGGCGCATTTGCAATTCTACATTTTTTTGAAAATTTTGCTCCTTTCTGTAGTGGTGCAAACATTTTGTAAATTAGGCGCATTTGCAATTTTATTCTTTTTCGAAAATTTTGCACCCTTTTCCATAATTTGAGCCCTTCTGTAGAGGCGCAAACATTTTGTAAATTAGGTGCATTTGCAATTTTATTTTATTTTTTTTGAATATTTTGCGCCCTTTTCTAGATTTTCCCCCTTTTGTAGAGTCGTATACATTTTGTAAATTTGATGCATTTGCAATTTTATTCTTTTTTTAAAAATTTTGCAAATTAGGCGCATTTGCAATTATACATTTTCTTTTTTAAATTTTGCGCCTTTCTCTATATTTTGCGCCCTTCTGTAGAGGCGCAAACATTATGTAAATTTGGCTCATTTGCAATTTTATACTTTTTTGAAAATTTAGCGCCTTTCACTATATTCTACGCCCTTATGTAGAGGCGCAAACATTTTGTAAATTAGGCGAATTTGCAATTTTATATTTTTTTTAAATTTTGATCCTTTCTCCATATTTTGCGCACTTCTGTAGAGGCGCAACATTTTGTAAATTAGGTATATTTGCAATTTTACTCTTTTTTGAAAATTTTGCGACTTTCTCTGTATTTTGCGGCCTTCTGTAGATGCGCAAAGATTTTGTAAATTAGGTGCATTTGCAATTTTATTCTTTTTTGAAAATTTAGCGCCTTTCTCAATATTTTGCGACCTTCTGTAGAGGCGAACAATTTTAAGAATTAGGTGCATTTGCAATTTTATTCTTTTTTGAAAATTTTGCGCCTTTCTCTATCTTTTGCGCCCTTCTCTAGAGGCGCAAAAATTTTGTAAATTAGGTACATTTGCAATTTTAATCTTTTTTTGAAAATTTTGCGCCTTTTTCTATCTTTTGCGCCCTTCTCTAGAGACGAAAAAATTTTGTAAATTAGGTACATTTGCAATTTTATTCTTTTTTGAAAATTTTGCGCCTTTTTCTATATTTTGCGACCTTCTGTAGAGGCGCAACATTTTGTAAATTTGATGCATTTGCAATTTTATTCTTTTTTGAAAATTTTGCAACTTTTTCCATATTTTGCGAGCTTCTAAAGAGGAGCAAAAATTTTGTAAATTATGTGCATTTGCAATTTTATGCTTTTTTGAAAATTTTGCGTCTTTTTCCATAATTTTCGCTCTTAGAGGTGGGAAAATTTTGTAAATTAGGTGCATTTGCAATTTTATATTTTTTTGAAAATTTTGCGCATTTGCAATTTTATGCTCTTTTGAACATTTTGCGCCTTTTTCTATATTTAGCGCCCTTCTGTAGATGCTCATAGATTTTCTAAAATAGGTGCATTTGCAATTTTATGCATTTTGAAAATTTTGCCCCTTTTTCTAGACGCAAAAATTTTGAAAATTATGTACATTTGCAATTTTATTCTTTTTGGAAAATTTTGCGACTTTCTCTGGTATTTTGCGGCCTTTTGGAGATGCGCAAAGATTTTGTAAATTAGGTGCGTTTGCAATTTTATGCTTTTTTGAAAATTTTGCGCCTTTCTCAATATTTTACGACCTTCTGTAGAGGCGAAAAATTTTATAAATTAGGTGCATTTGCAATTCTTCTTTTTTGAAAATTTTGCGCCTTTCTCTATCTTTTGCGCCCTTCTCTATCTTCTGCGCCCTTCTCTAGAGGCTCAAAAATTTTGTAAATTAGATGCATTTGCAATTTTATTATTTTTTAAAATTTTGCGACTTTTTCTATATTATGCGCACTTCTGTAGATGCGTAAAAATTTTGTAAATTAGGTGCATTTGAAAATGTTGCGACCTTCTGTAGAGCCGAAAAATTTTATAAATTAAATGCATTTGCAATTTATTCTTTTTTTTAATTTTGTCTATATTTTGTAAATTATGTGAATTTGGAATTTTGCGCCTTTCTTAATATTTTGCGCCCTTCTGTAGATGCGTAAAAATTTTGTAAATTAGGTGCATTTGAAAATTTTGCGCCTTTCTCTATATTTTGCGACCTTCTGTAGAGCCGAAAAATTTTATAAATTAAATGCATTTGCAATTTATTCTTTTTTTGTAAATTTTGTCTACATTTTGTAAATTATGTGAATTTGGAATTTTGCGCCTTTCTTAATATTTTGCGCACTTCTGTAGAGGCGCAAACATTTTGTAAATAAGGCGTATTTACAATTTTATGCATTTTTGAAAATATTGCACCCTTTTCCATAATTTGAGCCCTTCTGTAGAGGCGCAAACATTTTGTACATTAGGCGCATTTGCAATTTTATTCTTTTTCGAAAATTTTGCGCCCTTTTCTATATTTTGCTCCCTTCTGTTGCGCCCTTTTGTAAATTAAGTGCATTTGCAATTTTAGTTTTTTTGAAAATTTTGCACCCTTTTTTATATATTGTGCCCTTCTGCAGAGGCGCAAACAGTTTGTAAATTTGGTGCTTTTGCAATTTTATTTTTTTTTTTTGAAAATTTTGCACCCTTCTCTATAATTTGCGCACTTCTGTAGAGGCGCAACATTTTGTAAACTTGGTGCATTTGTAATTTTATTCTTTTTTGAAAATTTTGCAAATTAGGCGCATTTGCAATTTTACATTTTTTTTTTAAATTTTGCGCTTTTCATTATATTTTGCGCCCTTCTGTAGCGCTTCTGTAGCGCCTTTCACTATATTTTTGAGTAGAGGAGCAAACATTTTGTAAATTAGGTGCATTTGCAATTTTATTCTTTTTTGAAAACTTTGCGACTTTCTCTATTTTGCGTACCCTTCTGTAGATGCACAAATATTTTGTAATTTTTTTTTTTGCAATTTTATTCTTTTTTGGAAATTTTGCGCCTTTCTCTATCTTTTGCGCACTTCTGTAGAGGCGCAAAAATTTTGTAAATTAGGTGCATTTGAAAATTTTGCGCCTATCTCTCTATTTTGCGACCTTCTGTAGAGCCAAAATAAATTAAGTGCATTTGCAATTTATTCTTTTTTTTAAATTTTATCTATATTTTGTAAATTATTTGCATTTGGAATTTTGCGCCCTTCTGTAGAGGCGCAAAATTTGGTGCATTTGCAATTTTCTTTTTTTTTTTTTTTTGTAAATTTTGCACCCTTTTGGAGAGGCACATAAATTTTGTAAATTAGGCGCATTTGCAATTTTATTCTTTTTCGAAAATTTTGCGCCTTTTTCTATATTTTGCTCCCTTCTGTTGCGCCCTTTTGTAAATTAAGTGCATTTGCAATTTTATTCTTTTTTGAAAATTTTGAACCCTTTACTATATTGTTCGACTTTTTGTAGAGGAGCAAACATTTCGTAAATTAGGCGCATTTGCAATTTTATTCTTTTTTGAATATTATGCACCCTTTACTATATTGTTCGACTTTTTGTAGAGGAGCAAACATTTTGTAAATTTAGTGCATTTGCAATTTTATTATTTTTGAAAATGTTGCGCCTTTCTCTATCTTTTGCGCAAAAATTTTGTAAATTAGGTGCATTTCCAATTTTATTCTTTTTTTGAAAACTTTGCAACTTTCTCTATACTTATTTTGCGCCCTTCTGTATATGCGCAAAGATTTTGTAAATTAGGTGCATTTGCAAATTTATGCTTTTTTATGCTGTTTCCATAATTTTCGCCTTTCTTTAGAGGTGCAAAAATTTTGTAAATTAGGTGCATTTGCAATTTATTCTTTTTTAAAATTTTTCGCCCTTATTTAGAAGCTCAAACATTTTGTAAATTAGGTGCATTTGCAATTTTATACTTTTTTAAAAATTTTGCGCCCTTTTATAGAGACGCAAAAATTTTGTAAATTATGTGCATTTGCAATTTTTTTTTTTAGAAAATTTTGCGCCTTTTTCCATATTTTGCGCCCTTCTAAGCAGGGCATAGATTTTCTAATTTTTTTTTGCAGTTTTATGCTTTTTTGAAAATTTTGCGCCTTTCTGTAGTGGCGCAAATATTTTGTAAATTATGCGCATTTGCAATTTTATGCTCTTTTGAACATTTTGCGCCTTTTTCTATATTTGGCGCCCTTCTGTAGATGCTCATAGATTTTGTAAATTAGGTGCATTTGCAAATTTATGCTTTTTTTATGCTGTTTCCATAATTTTCGCCCTTCTTTAAAGGTGCAAAAAATTTTGTAAATTAGATGCATTAGCAATTTTATTCTTTTTTGAAAATTCGCCATCTTTTGCGCCCTTCTCTAGAGGCGCAAAAATTTTGTAAATTAGGTACACTTGCAATTTTATTCTTTTCTTAAAATTTTGCGACTTTCTCTATATTTTGCGACCTTCTGTAGCAGCGCAAAAATTTTGTAAATTAGGTACATTTGCAATATAATTTTTTTTTGAAAATTTTGCGCCTTTATATATATTTTGCGACCTTCTCTAGAGGCCATTCTCAATAAATTAGGTGCATTTGCAATTTTATGCATTTTGAAAATTTTGCCCCTTTTTCTATATTTTGCGACCTTCTGTAGATGCGCAAAAATTTTGAAAATTATGTACATTTGCAATTTTATTCTTTTTTGAAAATTTTTGACTTTCTCTGTATTTTGCGGCCTTCTCTATTTTCTGCGCCCTTCTCTATAGGCGCAAAAATTTTGTAAATTAGATGCATTGCAATTTTATTATTTTTTAAAATTTTGCGACTTTTTCTATATTTTGCGCACTTCTGTAGATGCGTAAAAATTTTGTAAATTAGGTGCATTTGAAAATTTTGCGCCTTTCTCTATATTTTGCGACCTTCTGTAGAGCCGAAAAATTTTATAAATTAAATGCATTTGCAATTTATTCTTTTTTTTAAATTTTGTCTACATTTTGTAAATTATGTGAATTTGGAATTTTGCGCCTTTCTTAATATTTTGCGCACTTCTGTAGAGGCGCAAACATTTTGTAAATAAGGCGTATTTACAATTTTATGCATTTTTGAAAATATTGCACCCTTTTCCATAATTTGAGCCCTTCTGTAGAGGCGCAAACATTTTGTACATTAGGCGCATTTGCAATTTTATTCTTTTTCGAAAATTTTGCGCCCTTTTCTATATTTTGCTCCCTTCTGTTGCGCCCTTTTGTAAATTAAGTGCATTTGCAATTTTAGTTTTTTTGAAAATTTTGCACCCTTTTTTATATATTGTGCCCTTCTGCAGAGGCGCAAACAGTTTGTAAATTTGGTGCTTTTGCAATTTTATTTTTTTTTTTTTGAAAATTTTGCACCCTTCTCTATAATTTGCGCACTTCTGTAGAGGCGCAACATTTTGTAAACTTGGTGCATTTGTAATTTTATTCTTTTTTGAAAATTTTGCAAATTAGGCGCATTTGCAATTTTACATTTTTTTTTTAAATTTTGCGCTTTTCATTATATTTTGCGCCCTTCTGTAGAGGCGCAAACATTTTGTAAAGTAGGCTCATTTGCAATTTTACTTTTTGAAAATGTAGCGCCTTTCACTATATTTTTGAGTAGAGGAGCAAACATTTTGTAAATTAGGTGCATTTGCAATTTTATTCTTTTTTGAAAACTTTGCGACTTTCTCTATTTTGCGTGCCCTTCTGTAGATGCACAAATATTTTGTAATTTTTTTTTTTGCAATTTTATTCTTTTTTGAAAATTTTGCGCCTTTCTCTATCTTTTGCGCACTTCTGTAGAGGCGCAAAAATTTTGTAAATTAGGTGCATTTGAAAATTTTGCGCCTATCTCTCTATTTTGCGACCTTCTGTAGAGCTAAAATAAATTAAGTGCATTTGCAATTTATTCTTTTTTTTAAATTTTATCTATATTTTGTAAATTATTTGCATTTGGAATTTTGCGCCCTTCTGTAGAGGCGCAAAAATTTTGTAAATTAGGTACATTTTCAATTTTATTCTTTTTTGAAAATTTTGCACCCTTTTCTATATATTGTGCCCTTCTGCAGAGGCGCAAACAGTTTGTAAATTTGGTGCATTTGCAATTTTCTTTTTTTTTTTTTTTGTAAATTTTGCACCCTTTTGGAGAGGCACATAAATTTTGTAAATTATGCGCATTTGCAATTCTACACTTTTTTGAAAATTTTGCGCCTTTCACTATATTTTGCGCCTTTTTGTAGTGGTGCAAACATTTTGTAAATTAGGCGCATTTGCAATTTTATTCTTTTTCGAAAATTTTGCGCCTTTTTCTATATTTTGCTCCCTTCTGTTGCGCCCTTTTGTAAATTAAGTGCATTTGCAATTTTATTCTTTTTTGAAAATTTTGAACCCTTTACTATATTGTTCGACTTTTTGTAGAGGAGCAAACATTTCGTAAATTAGGCGCATTTGCAAATTTATGCTTTTTTTATGCTGTTTCCATAATTTTCGCCCTTCTTTAAAGGTGCAAAAAATTTTGTAAATTAGGTGCATTAGCAATTTTATTCTTTTTTGAAAATTCGCCATCTTTTGCGCCCTTCTCTAGAGGCGCAAAAATTTTGTAAATTAGGTACACTTGCAATTTTATTCTTTTCTTAAAATTTTGCGACTTTCTCTATATTTTGCGACCTTCTGTAGCAGCGCAAAAATTTTGTAAATTAGGTACATTTGCAATATAATTTTTTTTTGAAAATTTTGCGCCTTTATATATATTTTGCGACCTTCTCTAGAGGCCATTCTCAATAAATTAGGTGCATTTGCAATTTTATGCATTTTGAAAATTTTGCCCCTTTTTCTATATTTTGCGACCTTCTGTAGAGGCGCAAAAATTTTGAAAATTATGTACATTTGCAATTTTATTCTTTTTTGAAAATTTTTGACTTTCTCTGTATTTTGCGGCCTTCTGTAGATGCGCAAAGATTTTATAAATTAGGTGCGTTTCCAATTTTATTCTTTTTTGAAAATTTTGCGCCTTTCTCTATCTTTTGCGCCCTTCTCTATTTTCTGCGCCCTTCTCTATAGGCGCAAAAATTTTGTAAATTAGATGCATTGCAATTTTATTATTTTTTAAAATTTTGCGACTTTTTCTATATTTTGCGCACTTCTGTAGATGCGTAAAAATTTTGTAAATTAGGTGCATTTGAAAATTTTGCGCCTTTCTCTATATTTTGCGACCTTCTGTAGAGCCGAAAAATTTTATAAATTAAATGCATTTGCAATTTATTCTTTTTTTTAAATTTTGTCTACATTTTGTAAATTATGTGAATTTGGAATTTTGCGCCTTTCTTAATATTTTGCGCACTTCTGTAGAGGCGCAAACATTTTGTATATAAGGCGTATTTACAATTTTATGCATTTTTGAAAATATTGCACCCTTTTCCATAATTTGAGCCCTTCTGTAGAGGCGCAAACATTTTGTACATTAGGCGCATTTGCAATTTTATTCTTTTTCGAAAATTTTGCGCCCTTTTCTATATTTTGCTCCCTTCTGTTGCGCCCTTTTGTAAATTAAGTGCATTTGCAATTTTAGTTTTTTTGAAAATTTTGCACCCTTTTTTATATATTGTGCCCTTCTGCAGAGGCGCAAACAGTTTGTAAATTTGGTGCTTTTGCAATTTTATTTTTTTTTTTTGAAAATTTTGCACCCTTCTCTATAATTTGCGCACTTCTGTAGAGGCGCAACATTTTGTAAACTTGGTGCATTTGTAATTTTATTCTTTTTTGAAAATTTTGCAAATTAGGCGCATTTGCAATTTTACATTTTTTTTTTAAATTTTGCGCTTTTCATTATATTTTGCGCCCTTCTGTAGAGGCGCAAACATTTTGTAAAGTAGGCTCATTTGCAATTTTACTTTTTGAAAATGTAGCGCCTTTCACTATATTTTTGAGTAGAGGAGCAAACATTTTGTAAATTAGGTGCATTTGCAATTTTATTCTTTTTTGAAAACTTTGCGACTTTCTCTATTTTGCGTGCCCTTCTGTAGATGCACAAATATTTTGTAATTTTTTTTTTTGCAATTTTATTCTTTTTTGAAAATTTTGCGCCTTTCTCTATCTTTTGCGCACTTCTGTAGAGGCGCAAAAATTTTGTAAATTAGGTGCATTTGAAAATTTTGCGCCTATCTCTCTATTTTGCGACCTTCTGTAGAGCCAAAATAAATTAAGTGCATTTGCAATTTATTCTTTTTTTTAAATTTTATCTATATTTTGTAAATTATTTGCATTTGGAATTTTGCGCCCTTCTGTAGAGGCGCAAAAATTTTGTAAATTAGGTACATTTTCAATTTTATTCTTTTTTGAAAATTTTGCACCCTTTTCTATATATTGTGCCCTTCTGCAGAGGCGCAAACAGTTTGTAAATTTGGTGCATTTGCAATTTTCTTTTTTTTTTTTTTTGTAAATTTTGCACCCTTTTGGAGAGGCACATAAATTTTGTAAATTATGCGCATTTGCAATTCTACACTTTTTTGAAAATTTTGCGCCTTTCACTATATTTTGCGCCTTTTTGTAGTGGTGCAAACATTTTGTAAATTAGGCGCATTTGCAATTTTATTCTTTTTCGAAAATTTTGCGCCTTTTTCTATATTTTGCTCCCTTCTGTTGCGCCCTTTTGTAAATTAAGTGCATTTGCAATTTTATTCTTTTTTGAAAATTTTGAACCCTTTACTATATTGTTCGACTTTTTGTAGAGGAGCAAACATTTCGTAAATTAGGCGCATTTGCAAATTTATGCTTTTTTTATGCTGTTTCCATAATTTTCGCCCTTCTTTAAAGGTGCAAAAAATTTTGTAAATTAGGTGCATTAGCAATTTTATTCTTTTTTGAAAATTCGCCATCTTTTGCGCCCTTCTCTAGAGGCGCAAAAATTTTGTAAATTAGGTACACTAGCAATTTTATTCTTTTCTTAAAATTTTGCGACTTTCTCTATATTTTGCGACCTTCTGTAGCAGCGAAAAAATTTTGTAAATTAGGTACATTTGCAATATAATTTTTTTTTGAAAATTTTGCGCCTTTATATATATTTTGCGACCTTCTCTAGAGGCGCAAAAATTTTGTAAATTAGGTACATTTGCAATTTTATTCATTTTTGAAAATTTTGCGACTTTCTCTGTATTTTGCGCTCTTCTGTAGATGCGTAAAAATTTTGTAAATTAGGTGCATTTAAAAATGTTGCGCCTTTCTCTATATTTTGCGACCTTCTGTAGAACCGAAAAATTTTATTAATTAAGTGCATTTGCAATTTTTTCTTTTTTATAAATTTTGTCTATATTTTGTAAATTATGTGAATTTGGCATTTTGCGCCCTTCTGTAGAGCCGCAAAAATTTTGTAAATAAGGCGTATTTACAATTTTATGCATTTTTGAAAATATTTTGAAACATTTTGAGCCCTTCTGTAGAGCCGCAAACATTTTGTAAATTTGGTGCATTTGCAATTTTTTTTTTTTTTTTTGAAAATTTTGCACCCTTTTCTATATATTGTGCCCTTCTGCAGAGGCGCAAACAGTTTGTAAATTTGGTGCATTTGCAATTTTCTTTTTTTTTTTTTTTGTAAATTTTGCACCCTTTTGGAGAGGCACATAAATTTTGTAAATTATGCGCATTTGCAATTCTACACTTTTTTGAAAATTTTGCGCCTTTCACTATATTTTGCGCCTTTTTGTAGTGATGCAAACATTTTGTAAATTAGGCGCATTTGCAATTTTATTCTTTTTCGCAAATTTTGCGCCATTTTCTATATTTTGCTCCCTTCTGTTGCGCCCTTTTGTAAATTAGGTGCATTTGCAATTTTATGCTTGAGACCTTCTGTAGAGGCGCAAAAATTTGAAAATTATGTGCTTTTGCAATTTAATGCTTTTTTGAACATTTTGCGCCCTTTTGTAGATGCGCAAAGATTTTGTAAATTAGGTGCATTTGCAATGTTATGCTTTTTTGAAAATTTTGCGCCTTTCTCTATATTTTGCGCCATTCTGTAGATGCGCAAAGATTTTGTAAAATAGGTGCATTTGCAATTTTATGCTTTTTGAAAATGTTGCGCCTTGTTCTATATTTTGAGACGTTCTGTAGATGCGCAAAAATTTTGAAAATTATGTACATTTGCAATTTTATTCTTTTTTGAAAATGTTGCGACTTTCTCTGTATTTTGCGGCCTTCGGAAAATGCGCAAAGATTTTGTAAATTAGGTGCATGTGCAATTTTATGCTTTTTTGAAAATTTTGCGCCTTTCTCTATCTTTTGCGACCTTCTCTAGAGGCGCCAAAATTTTGTAAATTAGGTACATTTGCAATTTTATTCTTTTTTGAAAATGTTGCGACTTTCTCTGTATTTTGCGGCCATCTGAAAATGCGCAAAGATTTTGTAAATTAGGAGCATTTGCCATTTTATTCTTTTTTGAAAATTTTGCAAATTAGGCGCATTTGCAATTTTACATTTTTTTTTTAATTTTGCACCCTTCTCTATATTTCGCGCTCTTCTGTAGAGGCGCAACATTTTGTAAATTTGGTGCATTTGCAATTTTATTCTTTTTTGAAAATCTGCAAATTAGGCGCATTTGCAATTTTAATTTTTTTTTAAATTTTGCGCCTTTCTCTATATTTTGCGCCCTTCTGTAGATGCGCAAACATTTTTTAAATTAGGCTCATTTGCAATTTTATACTTTTTTGAAAATGTAGCGCCTTTCACTATATTTTTGAGCAGAGGAGCAAACATTTTGTAAATTTAGTGCATTTGCTCCTTCTGTAGAGGCGCAAACATTTTGTAAATTAGGTGCATTTGCAATTTTATTCTTTTTTGAAAACTTTGCGACTTTCTCTATATTTTGTGCCCTTCTGTAGATGCGCAAAGATTTTGTAAATTAGGTGCATTTGCTAGCTATATTTTGCGCACTTCTGTAGAGGCGCAAACATTTTGTAAATTATGCGCATTTGCAATTTTATTCTTTTTTGAATATTTAGCGCCCTTTTCTATATATTTCGACTTTCTGTAGAGGAGCAATTTTGTAAATTTAGTGCATTTGCTCCTTCTGTAGAGGCGCAAACATTTTGTAAATTATGCGCATTTGCAATTTTATTCTATTTTGAACATTTTGCGGCTTTTTCTATATTTGGCGCCCTTCTGTAGATGCTCATAGATTTTGTAAATTAGGTGCATTTGCAAATTTATTCTTTTTTATGCTGTTTCCATAATTTTCGCTTTTCTTTAGAGGTGCAAAAATTTTGTAATTAGGTGCATTTGCAATTTATTGTTTTTTTTTAATTTTATCTATATTTTGTAAATTATGTGCATTTGGAATTTTGCGCCCTTCTGTAGAGGCGCAAAAATTTTATAAATTAGGTACATTTTCAATTTTATTCTTTTTTGAAAATTTTGCACCCTTTTCTATATATTGTGCCCTTCTGCAGAGGCGCAAACAGTTTGTAAATTTGGTGCATTTGCAATTTTTTTTTTTTTTTTTTGTAAATTTTGCACCCTTTTCTATATTTTTCCCCCTTTTGGAGAGGCACATAAATTTTGTAAATTATGCGCATTTGCAATTCTACACTTTTTTGAAAATTTTGCGCCTTTCACTATATTTTGCGCCTTTTTGTAGTGATGCAAACATTTTGTAAATTAGGCGCATTTGCAATTTTATTCTTTTTCGAAAATTTTGCGCCTTTTTCTATATTTTGCTCCCTTCTGTTGCGCCCTTTTGTAAATTAAGTGCATTTGCAATTTTATTCTTTTTTGAAAATTTTGCGCCCTTTTATAGAGACGCAAAAATTTTGTAAATTAGGTGCATTTGCAATTTTTTTTTTAGAAAATTTTGCGCCTTTTTCCATATTTTGCGCCCTTCTAAGAGGGGCATAGATTTTCTAATTTTTTTTTTTTGCAGTTTTATGCTTTTTTGAAAATTTTGCGCCTTTCTGTAGTGGCGCAAATTTTTTGTAAATTATGCGCATTTGCAATTTTATGCTCTTTTGAACATTTTGCGCCTTTTTCTATATTTGGCGGCCTTCTGTAGATGCTCATAGATTTTGTAAATTAGATGCATTTGCAAATTTATGCTTTTTTTATGCTGTTTCCATAATTTTCGCCCTTCTTTAGAGGTCCAAAAAATTTTGTAAATTAGGTGCATTTGCAATTTTATTCTTTTTTGAAAACTTTGCGACTTTCTCTATTTTGCGTGCCCTTCTGTAGATGCACAAATATTTTGTAATTTTTTTTTTTGCAATTTTATTCTTTTTTGAAAATTTTGCGCCTTTCTCTATCTTTTGCGCACTTCTGTAGAGGCGCAAAAATTTTGTAAATTAGGTGCATTTGAAAATTTTGCGCCTATCTCTCTATTTTGCGACCTTCTGTAGAGCCAAAATAAATTAAGTGCATTTGCAATTTATTCTTTTTTTTAAATTTTATCTATATTTTGTAAATTATTTGCATTTGGAATTTTGCGCCCTTCTGTAGAGGCGCAAAAATTTTGTAAATTAGGTACATTTTCAATTTTATTCTTTTTTGAAAATTTTGCACCCTTTTCTATATATTGTGCCCTTCTGCAGAGGCGCAAACAGTTTGTAAATTTGGTGCATTTGCAATTTTCTTTTTTTTTTTTTTTGTAAATTTTGCACCCTTTTGGAGAGGCACATAAATTTTGTAAATTATGCGCATTTGCAATTCTACACTTTTTTGAAAATTTTGCGCCTTTCACTATATTTTGCGCCTTTTTGTAGTGGTGCAAACATTTTGTAAATTAGGCGCATTTGCAATTTTATTCTTTTTCGAAAATTTTGCGCCTTTTTCTATATTTTGCTCCCTTCTGTTGCGCCCTTTTGTAAATTAAGTGCATTTGCAATTTTATTCTTTTTTGAAAATTTTGAACCCTTTACTATATTGTTCGACTTTTTGTAGAGGAGCAAACATTTCGTAAATTAGGCGCATTTGCAAATTTATGCTTTTTTTATGCTGTTTCCATAATTTTCGCCCTTCTTTAAAGGTGCAAAAAATTTTGTAAATTAGGTGCATTAGCAATTTTATTCTTTTTTGAAAATTCGCCATCTTTTGCGCCCTTCTCTAGAGGCGCAAAAATTTTGTAAATTAGGTACACTAGCAATTTTATTCTTTTCTTAAAATTTTGCGACTTTCTCTATATTTTGCGACCTTCTGTAGCAGCGAAAAAATTTTGTAAATTAGGTACATTTGCAATATAATTTTTTTTTGAAAATTTTGCGCCTTTATATATATTTTGCGACCTTCTCTAGAGGCGCAAAAATTTTGTAAATTAGGTACATTTGCAATTTTATTCATTTTTGAAAATTTTGCGACTTTCTCTGTATTTTGCGCTCTTCTGTAGATGCGTAAAAATTTTGTAAATTAGGTGCATTTAAAAATGTTGCGCCTTTCTCTATATTTTGCGACCTTCTGTAGAACCGAAAAATTTTATTAATTAAGTGCATTTGCAATTTTTTCTTTTTTATAAATTTTGTCTATATTTTGTCTATAAATTGTAAATAAGGCGTATTTACAATTTTATGCATTTTTGAAAATATTTTGAAACATTTTGAGCCCTTCTGTAGAGCCGCAAACATTTTGTAAATTTGGTGCATTTGCAATTTTTTTTTTTTTTTTTGAAAATTTTGCGCCCTTTTCTAGATTTTTCCCCCTTTTGTAGAGGCGTATACATTTTGTAAATTAGGCGCATTTGCAATTCTACACTTTTTTGAAAATTTTGCGCCTTTCTGTAGTGGAGCAAACATTTTGTAAATTAGGCGCATTTGCAATTTTATTCTTTTTCGCAAATTTTGCGCCATTTTCTATATTTTGCTCCCTTCTGTTGCGCCCTTTTGTAAATTAGGTGCATTTGCAATTTTATGCTTGAGACCTTCTGTAGAGGCGCAAAAATTTGAAAATTATGTGCTTTTGCAATTTAATGCTTTTTTGAACATTTTGCGCCCTTTTGTAGATGCGCAAAGATTTTGTAAATTAGGTGCATTTGCAATGTTATGCTTTTTTGAAAATTTTGCGCCTTTCTCTATATTTTGCGCCATTCTGTAGATGCGCAAAGATTTTGTAAAATAGGTGCATTTGCAATTTTATGCTTTTTGAAAATGTTGCGCCTTGTTCTATATTTTGAGACGTTCTGTAGATGCGCAAAAATTTTGAAAATTATGTACATTTGCAATTTTATTCTTTTTTGAAAATGTTGCGACTTTCTCTGTATTTTGCGGCCTTCGGAAAATGCGCAAAGATTTTGTAAATTAGGTGCATGTGCAATTTTATGCTTTTTTGAAAATTTTGCGCCTTTCTCTATCTTTTGCGACCTTCTCTAGAGGCGCCAAAATTTTGTAAATTAGGTACATTTGCAATTTTATTCTTTTTTGAAAATGTTGCGACTTTCTCTGTATTTTGCGGCCATCTGAAAATGCGCAAAGATTTTGTAAATTAGGAGCATTTGCCATTTTATTCTTTTTTGAAAATTTTGCAAATTAGGCGCATTTGCAATTTTACATTTTTTTTTTAATTTTGCACCCTTCTCTATATTTCGCGCTCTTCTGTAGAGGCGCAACATTTTGTAAATTTGGTGCATTTGCAATTTTATTCTTTTTTGAAAATCTGCAAATTAGGCGCATTTGCAATTTTAATTTTTTTTTAAATTTTGCGCCTTTCTCTATATTTTGCGCCCTTCTGTAGATGCGCAAACATTTTTTAAATTAGGCTCATTTGCAATTTTATACTTTTTTGAAAATGTAGCGCCTTTCACTATATTTTTGAGCAGAGGAGCAAACATTTTGTAAATTTAGTGCATTTGCTCCTTCTGTAGAGGCGCAAACATTTTGTAAATTAGGTGCATTTGCAATTTTATTCTTTTTTGAAAACTTTGCGACTTTCTCTATATTTTGTGCCCTTCTGTAGATGCGCAAAGATTTTGTAAATTAGGTGCATTTGCTAGCTATATTTTGCGCACTTCTGTAGAGGCGCAAACATTTTGTAAATTATGCGCATTTGCAATTTTATTCTTTTTTGAATATTTAGCGCCCTTTTCTATATATTTCGACTTTCTGTAGAGGAGCAATTTTGTAAATTTAGTGCATTTGCTCCTTCTGTAGAGGCGCAAACATTTTGTAAATTATGCGCATTTGCAATTTTATTCTATTTTGAACATTTTGCGGCTTTTTCTATATTTGGCGCCCTTCTGTAGATGCTCATAGATTTTGTAAATTAGGTGCATTTGCAAATTTATTCTTTTTTATGCTGTTTCCATAATTTTCGCTTTTCTTTAGAGGTGCAAAAATTTTGTAATTAGGTGCATTTGCAATTTATTGTTTTTTTTTAATTTTATCTATATTTTGTAAATTATGTGCATTTGGAATTTTGCGCCCTTCTGTAGAGGCGCAAAAATTTTATAAATTAGGTACATTTTCAATTTTATTCTTTTTTGAAAATTTTGCACCCTTTTCTATATATTGTGCCCTTCTGCAGAGGCGCAAACAGTTTGTAAATTTGGTGCATTTGCAATTTTTTTTTTTTTTTTTTGTAAATTTTGCACCCTTTTCTATATTTTTCCCCCTTTTGGAGAGGCACATAAATTTTGTAAATTATGCGCATTTGCAATTCTACACTTTTTTGAAAATTTTGCGCCTTTCACTATATTTTGCGCCTTTTTGTAGTGATGCAAACATTTTGTAAAAAAAAATTTTGTAAATTAGGTGCATTTGCAAATTTATTCTTTTTTATGCTGTTTCCATAATTTTCGCTTTTCTTTAGAGGTGCAAAAATTTTGTAATTAGGTGCATTTGCAATTTATTGTTTTTTTTTAATTTTATCTATATTTTGTAAATTATGTGCATTTGGAATTTTGCGCCCTTCTGTAGAGGCGCAAAAATTTTATAAATTAGGTACATTTTCAATTTTATTCTTTTTTGAAATTTTCTATATATTGTGCCCTTCTGCAGAGGCGCAAACAGTTTGTAAATTTGGTGCATTTGCAATTTTTTTTTTTTTTTTTTTGTAAATTTTGCACCCTTTTCTATATTTTTCCCCCTTTTGGAGAGGCACATAAATTTTGTAAATTATGCGCATTTGCAATTCTACACTTTTTTGAAAATTTTGCGCCTTTCACTATATTTTGCGCCTTTTTGTAGTGATGCAAACATTTTGTAAATTAGGCGCATTTGCAATTTTATTCTTTTTCGAAAATTTTGCGCCTTTTTCTATATTTTGCTCCCTTCTGTTGCGCCCTTTTGTAAATTAAGTGCATTTGCAATTTTATTCTTTTTTGAAAATTTTGCGCCCTTTTATAGAGACGCAAAAATTTTGTAAATTAGGTGCATTTGCAATTTTTTTTTTAGAAAATTTTGCGCCTTTTTCCATATTTTGCGCCCTTCTAAGAGGGGCATAGATTTTCAAATTTTTTTTTTTTGCAGTTTTATGCTTTTTTGAAAATTTTGCGCCTTTCTGTAGTGGCGCAAATTTTTTGTAAATTATGCGCATTTGCAATTTTATGCTCTTTTGAACATTTTGCGCCTTTTTCTATATTTGGCGGCCTTCTGTAGATGCTCATAGATTTTGTAAATTAGATGCATTTGCAAATTTATGCTTTTTTTATGCTGTTTCCATAATTTTCGCCCTTCTTTAGAGGTCCAAAAAATTTTGTAAATTAGGTGCATTAGCAATTTTATTCTTTTTTGAAAATTCGCTATCTTTTGCGCCCTTCTCTAGAGGCGCAAAAATTTTGTAAATTAGGTACACTTGCAATTTTATTCTTTTCTTAAAATTTTGCGACTTTCTCTATATTTTGCGACCTTCTGTAGCATCGCAAAAATTTTGTAAATTAGGTACATTTGCAATATAATTTTTTTTTGAAAATTTTGCGCCTTTTTCTATATATTGCGACCTTCTCTAGAGGCGCAAAAATTTTGTAAATTAGGTACATTTGCAATTTTATTCATTTTTGAATATTTTGTGACTTTCTCTGTATTTTGCGCACTTCTGTAGATGCGTAAAAATTTTGTAAATTAGGTGCATTTAAAAATGTTGCGCCTTTCTCTATATTTTGCGACCTTCTGTAGAACCGAAAAATTTTATTAATTAAGTGCATTTGCAATTTATTCTTTTTTATAAATTTTGTCTATATTTTGTAAATTATGTGAATTTGGCATTTTGCGCCCTTCTGTAGAGCCGCAAAAATTTTGTAAATAAGGCGTATTTACAATTTTATGCATTTTTGAAAATATTGCACCCTTTTCCACATTTTGAGCCCTTCTGTAGAGCCGCAAACATTTTGTAAATTTGGTGCATTTGCAATTTTTTGCGCCCTTTTCTAGATTTTTTCCCCTTTTGTAGAGGCGTATACATTTTGTAAATTAGGCGCATTTGCAATTCTACACTTTTTCGCAAAATTTTCAAAAAAGCATAACATTTCAAATGCACCTAATTTACAAAATCTTTGCGCATCTACAAAAGGGCGCAAAATATAGAGAAAGGCGAAAAATGTTCAAAAAAGCATTAAATTGCAAAAGCACATTATTTTCAAATTTTTGCGCCTCTACAGAAGGTCTCAAGCATAAAATTGCAAATGCACCTAATTTACAAAAGGGCGCAACAGAAGGGAGCAAAATATAGAAAATGGCGCAAAATTTGCGAAAAAGAATAAAATTGCAAATGCGCCTAATTTACAAAATGTTTGCTCCACTACAGAAAGGCGCAAAATTTTCAAAAAAGTGTAGAATTGCAAATGCGCCTAATTTACAAAATGTATACGCCTCTACAAAAGGGGGAAAAATCTAGAAATGGGCGCAAAAAATTGCAAATGCACCAAATTTACAAAATGTTTGCGGCTCTACAGAATTATGCGCATTTGTAAATTATGCGCATTTGCAATTTTATGCTCTTTTGAACATTTTGCACCTTTTTCTATATTTGGCGGCCTTCTGTAGATGCTCATAGATTTTGTAAATTAGGTGCATTTGCAAATTTATGCTTTTTTTATGCTGTTTCCATAATTTTCGCCCTTCTTTAGAGGTCCAAAAAATTTTGTAAATTAGGTACATTTGCAATTTTATTCTTTTTTGAAAATGTTGCGACTTTCTCTGTATTTTGCGGCCATCTGAAAATGCGCAAAGATTTTGTAAATTAGGAGCATTTGCCATTTTATTCTTTTTTGAAAATTTTGCAAATTAGTAGGCGCATTTGCAATTTTAATTTTTTTTTTAATTTTGCGCCTTTCTCTATATTTTGCGCCCTTCTGTAGATGCGCAAACATTTTGTAAATTAGGCTCATTTGCAATTTTATACTTTTTTGAAAATGTAGCGCATTTCACTATATTTTTGAGCAGAGGAGCAAACATTTTGTAAATTTAGTGCATTTGCTCCTTCTGTAGAGGCGCAAACATTTTGTAAATTAGGTGCATTTGCAATTTTATTCTTTTTTGAAAACTTTGCGACTTTCTCTATATTTTGTGCCCTTCTGTAGATGCGCAAAGATTTTGTAAATTAGGTGCATTTGCAAATTTATTCTTTTTTATGCTGTTTCCATAATTTTCGCTTTTCTTTAGAGGTGCAAAAATTTTGTAATTAGGTGCATTTGAAATTTTATGCTTTTTTGAAAATTTTGCGCGTTTTGTAAATAAGGTGCATTTGCTATTTTATGCTTTTTGAAAATGTAGTGCATTTTTCTATATTTTGCGAACTTCTGTAGAGGCGCAAAAATTTTGAAAATTATGTACATTTGCAATTTTATTCTTTTTTGAAAATTTTTGCGCCTTTCTCTATCTCTTACGCCATTCTCTAGAGGCGCAAACATTTTGTAAATTAGGTATATTTGCAATTTTACTCTTTTTTGAAAATTTTGCGACTTTCTCTGTATTTTGCGGCCTTCTGTAGATGCGCAAAGATTTTGTAAATTAGGTGCATTTGCAATTTTATGCTTTTTTGAAAATTTTGCGCCTTTCTCAATATTTTGCGACCTTCTGTAGAGGCGAACAATTTTAAGAATTAGGTGCATTTGCAATTTTATTCTTTTTTGAAAATTTTGCCCCTTTCTCTATCATTTGCGCCATTCTCTGGAGGCGCAAAAATTTTGTAAATTAGGTAAATTTGCAATTTTATTCTTTTTTGAAAATTTTGCGCCTTTTTCTATATTTTGCGACCTTCTGTAGTGGTGCAAAAATTTTGAAAATTATGTACATTTGCAATTTTATTCTTTTTTGAAAATTTTGCGTCTTTCTCTATCTTTTGCGCCATTCTCTAGAGGCGCAACAATTTTGTAAATTAGGTATTCTTTTTTTTTAATTTTGCGACTTTCTCTATATTTTGCGCCCTTCTCTAGAGGCGCAAACATTTTGTAAATTAGGTGCATTTGCAATTTTATTTTATTTTTTTTGAATATTTTGCGCCCTTTTCTAGATTTTCCCCCTTTTGTAGAGTCGTATACATTTTGTAAATTAGGCGCATTTGCAATTCTACATTTTTTTGAAAATTTTGCTCCTTTCTGTAGTGGTGCAAACATTTTGTAAATTAGGCGCATTTGCAATTTTATTCTTTTTTGAAAATTTTGCAAATTAGGCGCATTTGCAATTATACATTTTCTTTTTTATATTTTGCGCCTTTCTCTATATTTTGCGCCCTTCTGTAGAGGCGCAAACATTATGTAAATTTGGCTCATTTGCAATTTTATACTTTTTTGAAAATTTAGCGCCTTTCACTATATTCTACGCCCTTATGTAGAGGCGCAAACATTTTGTAAATTAGGCGCATTTGCAATTTTATATTTTTTTGAAAATATTGATCCTTTCTCCATATTTTGCGCACTTCTGTAGAGGCGCAACATTTTGTAAATTAGGTACATTTGCAATTTTACTCTTTTTTGAAAATTTTGCGACTTTCTCTGTATTTTGCGGCCTTCTGTAGATGCGCAAAGATTTTGTAAATTAGGTGCATTTGCAATTTTATGCTTTTTTGAAAATTTTGCGCCTTTCTCTATCTTTTGCGCCCTTCTCTAGAGGCGCAAAAATTATGTAAATTGGGTACATTTGCAATTTTATTCTTTTTTGAAAATTTTGCGCCTTTTTCTATATTTTGCGACCTTCTGTAGAGGTGCAAAAATATTGAAAATTATGTACATTTGCAATTTTATTCTTTTTTTTAAATTTTGCGACTTTTTCTATATTTTGCGCCCTTCCGTAGATGCGCAAAGATTTTGTAAATTAGGTGCATTTGCAATTTTATTCTTTTTTGAAAATTTTGCGCCTTTCTCTATCTTTTGCGCCCTTCTCTAGAGGCGCAAACATTTTGTAAATTAGGTGCATTTGCAATTTTATTTTATTTTTTTTGAATATTTTGCGCCCTTTTCTAGATTTTCCTTCCCCCTTCTGTAGAGGCGTATACATTTTGTAAATTAGGCGCATTTGCAATTCTACATTTTTTTGAAAATTTTGCTCCTTTCTGTAGTGGTGCAAACATTTTGTAAATTAGGCGCATTTGCAATTTTATTCTTTTTCGAAAATGTTGCTCCCTTTTTTTATATATTGTGCCCTTCTGCAGAGGCGCAAACAGTTTGTAAATTTGGTGCTTTTACAATTTTCTTTTTTTTTTTGAAAATTTTGCACCCTTTTCTATATTTTGCGCCCTTCTGTAGAGGCGCAACATTTTGTAAATTTGATGCATTTGCAATTTTATTCTTTTTTAAAAATTTTGCAAATTAGGCGCATTTGCAATTTTACATTTTTTTTTTAAATTTTGCGCCTTTCTCTATATTTTGCGCCCTTCTGTAGAGGCGCAAACATTATGTAAATTTGGCTCATTTGCAATTTTATACTTTTTTGAAAATTAAGCGCCTTTCACTATATTCTACGCCCTTATGTAGAGACTCAAACATTTTGTAAATTAGGCGCATTTGCAATTTTATATTTTTTTGAAAATTTTGATCCTTTCTCCATATTTTGCGCACTTCTGTAGAGGCGCAACATTTTGTAAATTAGGTGAATTTGCAAATTTTATTCTTTTTTGAAAATTTTGCGCTCTTTTCTATATTTTGCGCTCTTTTCTAGATTTTGCGCCCTTCTGGAGAGACGCGAACATTTTGTAAATTATGTACATTTGCAATTTTATTCTTTTTTGAAAACTTTACGACTTTCTCTATACATATTTTGCGCCCTTCTGTAGATGCGCAAAGATTTTGTAAATTAGGTGCATTTTCAATTTTATGCTTTTTTGAAAATTTTGCGCCTCTTTCTATATTTGGCGCCCTTCTGTAGATGCTCATAGATTTTGTAAATTTATGCTTTTTTTATGCTGTTTCCATAATTTTCGCTTTTCTTTAGAGGTGCAAAAATTTTGTAAATTAGGTACATTTGCAATTTATTCTTTTTTAAAATTTTTCGCCCTTATTTAGAAGCTCAAAAATTTTGTAAATTTTATACTTTTTTGAAAATTTTGCGCTTTTTTATAAATTTTGCGCCCTTTTGTAGAGACGCAAACATTTTGTAAATTAGGTGCATTTGCAATTTTTTTTTTTTTGAAAATTTTGCGCCTTTTTCCATATATTGCGCCGTTCTAAGAGGGGCATAGATTTTGTAGTTTTTTTTTGCAGTTTTATGCTTTTTTGAAAATTTTGCGCCTTTCTCTATATTTTACGCCCTTCTGTAGACGCGCTTAAATTTTGTAAATTAGGCGCATTTGCAATTTCATGCTTTTTTGAAAATTTTGCGACTTTTTCCATATTTTGAGAGCTTCTTTAGAGGAGCAAAAATTTTGTAAATTAGGTGCATTTTCAATTTTATGCTTTTTTGATAATTTTGCGCGTTTTTGTAAATTAGATGCATTTGCAATTTCATGCTTTTTGAAAATTTAGCGCATTTTTCTATATTTTGCGAACTTCTGTAGAGGCGCAAAAATTTTGTAAATTAGGTACATTTGCAATTTAATTCTTTTTTGAAAATTTTGCGCCTTTTTCTATATTTTGCGACCTTCTGTAGAGGTGCAAAGATTTTGTAAATTAGGTGCATTTGCAATTTTATTCTTTTTTGAAAATTTTGCGCCTTTCTCTATCTTTTGCGCCCTTCTTTGGAGGCGCAAAAATTTTGTAAATTAGGTACACTTGCAATTTTAATCCTTTTTGAAAATTTTGCGACTTTCTCTGTATTTTGCTCCTTTTGTAGAGGCGCAAACATTTTCTAAATTAGGTACATTTGCAATTTAATTTTTTCTGAAAATTTTGCGCCTTTTATATATATTTTGCGACCTTCTCTAGAGGCGCAAAATTTTGGATATTAGGTACATTTGCAATTTTATTCATTTTTGAAAATTTTGAGACTTTCTCTGTATTTTGCGCACTTCTGTAGATGCGTAAAAATTTTTTAAAATTTAAAATTTTTTTAATTTTTTTGTAGAGGCGTATACATTTTGTAAATTATGCGCATTTGCAATTCTACACTTTTTTGAAAATTTTGCGCCTTTCTGTAGTGGTGCAAACATTTTGTAATTAGGCGCATTTGCTATTTTTTTCTTTTTCGAAAATTTTGCGCCCTTTTCTATATTTTGCTCCTTCTGTAGAGGCGCAAACATTTTGTAAATTAGGTGCATTTGCAATTTTATGCTTTTTTGAACATTTTGCGCCTTTCTCTATATTTTGCTCCTTCTGTAGAGGCGCAAACATTTTGTAAATTAGGTGCATTTGCAATTTTATGCTTTTTGAAAATTTTGCGCCTTTTTCTATATTTTGCGACCATCTATAGAAGCGCAAAGATTTTGTAAATTAGGTGCATTTGCAATTTTATGCTTTTTTGAAAATTTTGCGCCCTTCTGTAGATGCGCAAAGATTTTGTAAATTAGGTGCATTTGCATTATTATGCTTTTTGAAAATGTTGCGCCTTTTTCTATATTTTGAGACGTTCTGTAGATGCGCAAAAATTTTGAAAAATATGTACATTTGCAATTTTATTCTTTTTTGAAAATTTTGCGCCTTTCTCTATATTTTGCTCCTTCTGTAGAGGCGCAAACATTTTGTAAATTAGGTACATTTTCAATTTTATGCTTTTTGAAAATTTTGCGCCTTTTTCTATATTTTGCGACCATCTATAGAGGCGCAAAGATTTTGTAAATTAGGCGCATTTGCAATTTTATTCTTTTTCGCAAATTTTGCGCCCTTTTATATATTTTACTCCCTTATATTGCGCCCTTTCGTAAATTAGGTACATTTGCAATTTTATTCTTTTTTGAAAATTTTGCGCCTTTCTCTGTATTTTGCTCCTTCTGTAGAGGCGCAAACATTTTGTAAATTAGGTGCATTTGCAATTTTATGCTTTTTTGAAAATTTTGCGCCTTTCTCTATATTTTGCTCCTTCTGTAGAGGCGCAAACATTTTGTAAATTAGGTGCATTTGCAATTTTATGCTTTTTGAAAATTTTGCGCCTTTTTCTATATTTTGCGACCATCTATAGAGGCGCAAAGATTTTGTAAATTAGGTGCATTTGCAATTTTATGCTTTTTGAAAATTTTGCGCCTTTCTCTATATTTTGCGCCATTCTGTAGATGTGCAAAGATTTTCTAAATTAGATGCATTTGCATTATTATGCTTTTTGAAAATTTTGCGCCTTTTTCTATATTTTGCGACCATCTATAGAGGCGCAAAGATTTTGTAAATTAGGTGCATTTGCAGTTTTATGCTTTTTGAAAATTTTGCGCCATTCTGTAGATGCGCAAAGATTTTCTAAATTAGATGCATTTGCAATTTATTGCTTTTTGAAAATTTTGAGCATTTTTCCATATTTTGAGACGTTCTGTAGATGCGCAAAAATTTTGAAAAATATGTACATTTGCAATTTTTATCTTTTTGAAAATTTTGCGCCTTTCTCTATATTTTGCTCCTTCTGTAGAGGCGCAAACAATTTGTAAATTAGGCTCATTTGCAATCTTATTCTTTTTTAAAAATGTTGCGACTTTCTCTGTATTTTGCGGCCTTCTGAAAATGCGCAAAGATTTTGTAAATTAGGTGCATTTGCAATATTATACTTTTTTGAAAATGTTGCGACTTTTTCTGTAATTGCTCGTTCTGTATAGGCGCAAACATTTTGTAAATTAGGTGCATTTGCAATTTTATGCTTTTTTGAAAATTTTGCGCCTTTCTCTATATTTTGCGCCATTCTGTCGATGCGCAAAGATTTTGTAAATTAGGTGCATTTGCCAATTTATGCTTTTTGAAAATTTTGCGCCTTTTTCTATATTTTGAGACGTTCTGTAGATGCGCAAAAATTTTGAAAATTATGTACATTTGCAATTTTATTCTTTTTTGAAAATTTTGCGCCTTTCTCTGTATTTTGCTCCTTCTGTAGAGGCGCAAACATTTTGTAAATTAGGTGCATTTGCAATGTTATGCTTTTTTGAAATTTTGCGCCTTTCTCTATATTTTGCGCCCTTCTGTAGATGCGCAAAGATTTTGTAAATTAGGTGCATTTGCAATTTTATGCTTTTTGAGAATTTTGCACCTTTTTCTATATTTTGCGACCATCTATAGAGGGCAAAGATTTTGTAAATTAGGTGCATTTTCAATTTTATGCTTTTTTGAAAATGTTGCGACTTTCTCTGTATTTTGCGGCTTTCTGAAAATGCGCAAATATTTTGTAAATTAGGTGCATTTGCAATTTTATTCTTTTTTGAAAATTTTGCAAATTAGGCGCATTTGCAATTTAAAATTTTTTTTTTTTAATTTTGCGCCTTTCTCTATATTTTGCGCCCTTCTGTAGAGGCGCAAACAATTTGTAAATTAGGCTCATTTGCAATCTTATTCTTTTTTAAAAATGTTGCGACTTTCTCTGTATTTTGCGGCCTTCTGAAAATGCGCAAAGATTTTGTAAATTAGGTGCATTTGCAATATTATACTTTTTTGAAAATGTTGCGACTTTTTCTGTAATTGCTCGTTCTGTATAGGCGCAAACATTTTGTAAATTAGGTGCATTTGCAATTTTATGCATTTTGAAAATTTTGCGCCTTTTTCGATATTTTGCGACCTTCTGTAGAGGCATTTGCAATTTTATTCTTTTTTGAAAATTTTGCGACTTTTTCTGTATTTTGCGGCCTTCTGAAAATGCGCAAAGATTTTGTAAATTAGGTGCATTTGCAATTTTATGCTTTTTTGAAAATGTTGCGCATTTCTCAATATTTTGCGACCTTCTGTAGAGGCGAAAAATTTTATAAATTAGAGGCATTTGCAATTTTATTCTTTTTTGAAAATTTTGCGCCTTTCTCTATCTTTTGCCCCATTCTCTAGAGGCGCAAAAATTTTGTAAAATAGGTACATTTGCAATTTTAATCCTTTTTGAAAATTTTGCGACTTTCTCTGTATTTTGCTCCTTTTGTAGAGGCACAAACATTTTCTAAATTAGGTGCATTTGCAATTTTATGCTTTTAAAATTTTACGCCTTTTTCTATATTTTGCGACCTTCTGTAGAAGCGCGAAAAGTTTGAAAATTATGTACATTTGCAATTTTGTTCTTTTTTGAAAATTTTGCGCCTTTCTCCATCTTTTGCGCCCTTCTGAAGAGGCGCAAACATTTTGTAAATAAGGTACACTTGCAATTTTATTCTCTTCTGAAAATTTTGCGACTTTCTCTATATTTTGGCCCTTCTGTAGAAGCGCAAAAATTTTGTAAATAAGGCGTATTTACAATTTTATGCATTTTTGAAAATATAGCAACCCTTTTCCACATTTTGCGCCCTTCTGTAGAGCCGCAAACATTTTGTAAATTTGGTGCATTTGCAATTTTATACTTTTTTGAAAATTTAGCGCCTTTCTTAATATTTTGCGACCTTCTGTAGAGGCGAAAAATTTTATAAATTAGGTGCATTTGCAATTTTATTCGTTTTTGAAAATGTTGTGACTTTCTCTGTATTTTTCGGCCTTCTGAAAATGCGCAATGATTTTGTAAATTAGGTGCATTTGCAATTTTATGCTTTTTTGAAAATTTTGCGCCTTTCTCAATATTTTGCGACCTTCTGTAGAGGCGAAATATTATAAATTAGGTGCATTTGCAATTTTATTCTTTTTTGAAAATTTTGCGCCTTTCTCTATCTTTTGCGTCATTCTCTAGAGGCGCAAAAATTTTCTAAATTAGGCTCATTTCCAATTTTATTCTTTTTTGAAAATATTGCGCTCTTTTCTATATTTTGCGCCCTTTTGGAGAGACGCGGACATTTTGTAAATTATGTACATTTGCAATTTTATTCTTTTTTGAAAATATTGCGCTCTTTTCTATATTTTGCGCACTTTTGGGAGACGCGAACATTTTATAAATTATGTACATTTGCAATCTTATTCTTTTTTGAAAATGTTGCGCCTTTCTCTATCTTTTGCGCCCTTCTCTAGAGGCGCAAAAATTTTGTAAATTAGGTGCATTTGCAATTTTATGCTTTTCTAAAATTTTACGACTTTCTCTATCTTTTGCGCCATTCTCTAGAGGCGCAAAAATTTTGTAAATTAGGTATATTTGCAATTTTATTCTTTTTTGAAAATTTTGCGACTTTTTCTATATTCTGCGACTTTCTCTATATTTTGCGACCTTCTGTAGAAGCGCAACATTTTGTAAATTTGGTGCATTTGCAATTTAATTCTTTTTTGAAAATTTTGCAAATTAGGCGCATTTGCAATTTTACATTTTTTTTTTAATTTTGCGCCTTTCTCTATATTTTGCGCCCTTCTGTAGAGGCGCAAACATTTTGTAAATTAGGCTCATTTGCAATTTTATGCTTTTTTGAAAATTTTGCGCCTTATTCTATATTTTGCGACCATCTATAGAGGCGCAAAGATTTTGTAAATTAGGTGCATTTGCAATTTTATGCTTTTCTAAAATTTTACGACTTTCTCTATCTTTTGCGCCATTCTCTAGAGGCGCAAAATTTTGTAAATTAGGTATATTTGCAATTTTATTTTTTTTTTTTGCAAATGCTGCGACTTTCTGTGTATTTTGCGGCCATCTGAAAATGCGCAAAGATTTTGTAAATTAGGAGCATTTGCAATTTTATTCTTTTTTGAAAATGTTGCGACTTTCTCTGTAAATTGCTCCTTCTGTAGAGGCGCAAACATTTTGTAAATTAGGTGCATTTGCAATTTTATGCTTTTTGTAAATTTTGCGCCTTATTCGATATTTTGCGACCTTCTGTAGAGGTGCAAAAATTTTGAAAATTATGAACATTTGCAATTTTATTCTTTTTTTTAAATTTTGCGACTTTCTCTGTATTTTGCGCCCTTCCGTAGATGCGCAAAGATTTTGTAAATTAGGTGCATTTGCAATTTTATTCTTTTTTGAAAATTTTGCGCCTTTCTCCATCTTTTGCGCCCTTCTCTAGAGGCGCAAAAATTTTGTAAATTAGGTACTTTTGCAATTTTATTCTTTTTTGAAAATTTTGCGCCTTTTTCTATATTTTGCGACCTTCTGTAGAGGAGCAAAAATTTTGAAAATTATGTACATTTGCAATTTTATTCTTTTTTTTAAATTTTGCGACTTTCTCTATATTTGCGCCCTTCCGTAGATGCGCAAAGATTTTGTAAATTAGGTGCATTTGCAATTTTATTCTTTTTTGAAAATTTTGCGCCTTTCTCTATCTTTTGCGCCATTCTCTAGAGGCGCAAACATTTTGTAAATTAGGTGCATTTGCAATTTTATTTTATTTTTTTTGAATATTTTGCGCCCTTTTCTAGATTTTCCCCCTTTTGTAGAGTCGTATACATTTTGTAAATTAGGCGCATTTGCAATTCTACATTTTTTTGAAAATTTTGCTCCTTTCTGTAGTAGTGCAAACATTTTGTAAATTAGGCGTATTTGCAATTTTATTCTTTTTCGAAAATTTTGCTCCCTTTTTTATATATTGTGCCCTCTTCAGAGGCGCAAACAGTTTATAAATTTGGTGCTTTTAAAATTTTCTTTTTTTTTTGAAAATTTTGCACGCTTTTTTATATTTTGCGCCCTTCTGTAGAGGCGCAACATTTTGTAAATTTGATGCATTTGCAATTTTATTCTTTTTTAAAAATTTTGCAAATTAGGCGCATTTGCAATTTTACATTTTTTTTTTAATTTTGCGCCTTTCTCTATATTTTGCGCCCTTCTGTAGAGGCGCAAACATTATGTAAATTTGGCTCATTTGCAATTTTATACTTTTTTGAAAATTTAGCGCCTTTCACTTTATTCTACGCTCTTATGTAGAGGCGCAAACATTTTGTAAATTAGGCGCATTTGCAATTTTATATTTTTTTGAAAATTTTGCGCTCTTTTCTATATTTTGCGCCCTTCTGGAGAGACGCGAACATTTTGTAAATTATGTACATTTGCAATTTTATTCTTTTTTGAAAATGTTGCGCCTTTCTCTATCTTTTGCGCCCTTCTATAGAAGCGCAAAAATTTTGTAAATTAGGTGCATTTGCAATTTTATTCTTTTTTGAAAACTTTACGACTTTCTCTATACTTATTTTGCGCCCTTCTGTAGATGCACAAATATTTTGTAAATTAGGTGCATTTTCAATTTTATGCTTTTTTGAAAATTTTGCGCCTTTTTCTATATTTTGCGACCTTCTGTAGAGGCGCAAATATTTTATAAATTATGCGCATTTGCAATTTTATTCTCTTTTGAACATTTTGCGGCTTTTTCTATATTTGGCGCCCTTCTGTAGATGCTCATAGATTTTGTAAATTTATGCTTTTTTTATGCTGTTTCCATAATTTTCGCTTTTCTTTAGAGGTGCAAAAATTTTGTAAATTAGGTACATTTGCAATTTATTCTTTTTTAAAATTTTTCGCTCTTATTTAGAAGCTCAAAAATTTTTTAAATTTTATACTTTTTTGAAAGTTTTGCGCTTTTTTATAAATTTTGCGCCCTTTTGTAGAGACGCAAACATTTTGTAAATTAGGTGCATTTGCAATTTTTTTTTTTTTTGAAAATTTTGCGCCTTTTTCCATATATTGCGCCGTTCTAAGAGGGGCATAGATTTTGTAGTTTTTTTTTTGCAGTTTTATGCTTTTTTGAAAATTTTGCGCCTTTCTCTATATTTTACTCCCTTCTCTATATTTTACGCCCTTCTGTAGACGCGCTTAAATTTTGTAAATTAGGCGCATTTGCAATTTCATGCTTTTTTGAAAATTTTGCGACTTTTTCCATATTTTGCGAGCTTCTTTAGAGGCGCAAAAATTTTGAAAATTATGTACATTTGCAATTTTATTCTTTTTTGAAAATTTTGCGACTTTCTCTGTATTTTGCGGCCTTCTGTAGATGCGCAAAGATTTTGTAAATTATAATTTTAAGAATTAGGTGCATTTGCAATTTTATTCTTTTTTGAAAATTTTGCGCCTTTCTCTATCATTTGCGCCATTCTCTAGAGGCGCAAAAATTTTGTAAATTAGGTACATTTGCAATTTAATTCTTTTTTGAAAATTCTGCGCCTTTTTCTATATTTTGCGACCTTCTGTAGAGGTGCAAAAATTTTGTAAATTATGTACAATTGCAATTTTATTCCATTTTGAAAATTTTGCGCCTTTCTCTATCTTTTGCGCCTTCTCTATCTTTTGCGCCCTTCTCTAGAGGCGCACAAATTTTGTAAATTAGGTACACTTGCAATTTTATTCTTTTTTTAAATTTTGCGACTTTCTCTATATTTTGCGCCCTTCTGTAGATGCGCAAAGATTTTGTAAATTAGGTGCATTTGCAATTTTATTCTTTTTTGAAAATTTTGCGCCTTTCTCTATCTTTTGCGCCCTTCTTTAGAGGCGCAAAAATTTTGTAAATTAGGTACACTTGCAATTTTATTCTTTTCTTAAAATTTTGCGACTTTCTTTATATTTTGCGACCTTCTGTAGAAGCGCAAAAATTTTGTAAATTAGGTACATTTGCAATTTAATTTTTTTTGAAAATTTTGCGCCTTTTTCTATATTTTGCGACCTTCTGTAGAGGTGCAAAAATTTTGTAAATTATGTACAATTGCAATTTTATTCCATTTTGAAAATTTTGCGCCTTTCTCTATCTTTTGCGCCTTCTCTATCTTTTGCGACCTTCTCTAGAGGCGCACAAATTTTGTAAATTAGGTGCATTTGCCATTTTATTCTTTTTTGAAAATTTTGCGCCTTTCTCTATCTTTTGCGCAATTCTCTAGAGGCGCAAACATTTTGTAAATTAGGTACATTTGCAATTTTACTCTTTTTTGAAAATTTTGCGACTTTCTCTGTATTTTGCGGCCTTCTGTAGATGCGCAAAGATTTTGTAAATTATAATTTTAAGAATTAGGTGCATTTGCAATTTTACTCTTTTTTGAAAATTTTGCGCCTTTCACTATATTCTACGCCCTTATGTAGAGGCGAAAACATTTTGTAAATTAGGTACATTTGCAATTTTACTCTTTTTTGAAAATTTTGCGACTTTCTCTGTATTTTACGGCCTTCTGTAGATGCGCAAAGATTTTGTAAATTATAATTTTAAGAATTAGGTGCATTTGCAATTTTATTTTTTTTTTTGAAAATTTCGCGACTTTCTCTGTATTTTGCGGCCTTCTGTAGATGCGCAAAGATTTTGTAAATTAGGTGCATTTGCAATTTTATGCTTTTTTGAAAATTTTGCGCCTTTCTCAATATTTTGCGACCTTCTGTAGAGGCGAACAATTTTAAGAATTAGGTGCATTTGCAATTTTATTCTTTTTTGAAAATTTTGCGCCTTTCTCTATCTTTTGCGCAATTCTCTAGAGCAAACATTTTGTAAATTAGGTACATTTGCAATTTTACTCTTTTTTGAACATTTTGCGACTTTCTCTGTATTTTACGGCCTTCTGTAGATGCGCAAAGATTTTGTAAATTAGGTGCATTTGCAATTTTATGCTTTTTTGAAAATTTTGCGCCTTTCTCAATATTTTGCGACCTTCTGTAGAGGCGAACAATTTTAAGAATTAGGTGCATTTGCAATTTTATTCTTTTTTGAAAATTTTGCGCCTTTCTCTATCTTTTGCGCCATTCTCTAGAAGCGCAAAAATTTTGAAAATTATATACATTTGCAATTTTATTCTTTCTTTTTAAATTTTTGCGCCTTTTTCTATATTTTGAGCCCTTTATTAGAGGGGCAAAGATTTTGTAGTTTTTTTTTTGCAGTTTTATGCTTTTTTGAAAATTTTACGCCTTTCTCTATATTTTACGCCCTTCTGTAGACGCGCTTTAATTTTGTAAATTAGGCGCATTTGAAATTTTATGCTTTTTTGAAAATTTTGCGACTTTTTCCATATTTTGAGAGCTTCTTTAGAGGAGCAAAAATTTTGTAAATTTAGTGCATTTGCTCCTTCTGTAGCGGCGCAAACATTTTGTAAATTAGGTATATTTGCAATTTTATTTTTTTTTTGAAAATTTTGCGACTTTCTCTGTATTTTGCGGCCTTCTGTAGATGCGCAAAGATTTTGTAAATTAGGTGCATTTGCAATTTTATGCTTTTTTGAAAATTTTGAGCCTTTCTCAATATTTTGCGACCTTCTGTAGAGGCGAACAATTTTAAGAATTAGGTGCATTTGCAATTTTATTCTTTTTTGAAAATTTTGCGCCTTTCTCTATCTTTTGCGCAATTCTCTAGAGGCGCAAACATTTTGTAAATTAGGTACATTTGCAATTTTACTCTTTTTTGAAAATTTTGCGACTTTCTCTGTATTTTGCGGCCTTCTGTAGATGCGCAAAGATTTTGTAAATTATAATTTTAAGAATTAGGTGCATTTGCAATTTTATTCTTTTTGAAAATTTTGCGCCTTTCTCTATCTTTTGCGCCATTCTCTAGAGGCGCAAAAATTTTGTAAATTAGGTACATTTGCAATTTAATTCTTTTTTGAAAATTCTGCGCCTTTCTCTATCTTTTGCGCCATTCTCTAGAGGCGCAAACATTTTGTAAATTAGGTACATTTGCAATTTTACTCTTTTTTGAAAATTTTGCGACTTTCTCTGTATTTTGCGGCCTTCTGTAGATGCGCAAAGATTTTGTAAATTATAATTTTAAGAATTAGGTGCATTTGCAATTTTATTCTTTTTTGAAAATTTTGCGCCTTTCTCTATCTTTTGCGCCATTCTCTAGAGGCGCAAAAATTTTGTAAATTAGGTACATTTGCAATTTAATTCTTTTTTGAAAATTCTGCGCCTTTTTCTATATTTTGCGACCTTCTGTAGAGGTGCAAAAATTTTGTAAATTATGTACAATTGCAATTTTATTCTTTTTTGAAAATTTTGCGCCTTTCTCTATCTTTTGCGCCTTCTCTATCTTTTGCGCCCTTCTCTAGAGGCGCACAAATTTTGTAAATTAGGTACACTTGCAATTTTATTTTTTTTTTAAATTTTGCGACTTTCTCTATATTTTGCGCCCTTCTGTAGATGCGCAAAGATTTTGTAAATTAGGTGCATTTGCAATTTTATTCTTTTTTGAAAATTTTGCGCCTTTCTCTATCTTTTGCGCCCTTCTTTAGAGGCGCAAAAATTTTGTAAATTAGGTACACTTGCAATTTTATTCTTTTCTTAAAATTTTGCGACTTTCTTTATATTTTGCGACCTTCTGTAGAAGCGCAAAAATTTTGTAAATTAGGTACATTTGCAATTTAATTTTTTTGAAAATTTTGCGCCTTTATATATATTTTGCGACCTTCTCTAGAGGAGCACAAATTTTGTAAATTAGGTGCATTTGCCATTTTATTCTTTTTGAAAATTTTGCGACTTTCTCTGTAGATGCGTAAACATTTTTTAAAATTTAAAATTTTTTTAATTTTTTTGTAGAGGCGTATACATTTTGTAAATTAGGCGCATTTGCAATTCTACACTTTTCTGAAAATTTTGCGCCTTCCTGTAGTGGTGCAAATATTTTGTAATTAGGCGCATTTGCTATTTTTTTCTTTTTCGAAAATTTTGCGCAATTTTCTATATTTTGCTCCCTTCTGTTGCGCCCTTTTGTAAATTAAGAGCATTTGCAATTTTATTCTTTTTTCAAAATTTTGCTCCCTTTTTTATATTTTGCGCCCTTCTGTAGAGGCGCTACATTTTGTAAATTTGATGCATTTGCAATTTTATTCTTTTTTAAAAATTTTGCAAATTAGGCGCATTTGCAATTTTACATTTTTTTTTTTAATTTTGCGCCTTTCTCTATATTTTGCGCACTTCTGTAGAGGCGCAAACATTATGTAAATTTGGCTCATTTGCAATTTTATACTTTTTTGAAAATTTTCACTATATTCTACGCCCTTATGTAGAGGCGAAAACATTTTGTAAATTAGGCGCATTTGCAATTTTATATTTTTTTGAAAATTTTGATCCTTTCTCCATATTTTGCGCACTTCTGTAGAGGCGCAACATTTTGTAAATTAGGTATATTTGCAATTTTACTCTTTTTTGAAAATTTTGCGACTTTCTCTGTATTTTACGGCCTTCTGTAGATGCGCAAAGATTTTGTAAATTAGGTGCATTTGCAATTTTATGCTTTTTTGAAAATTTTGCGCCTTTCTCAATATTTTGCGACCTAGAGGCGAACAATTTTAAGAATTATGTGCATTTGCTATTTTATTCTTTTTTGAAAATTTTGCGCCTTTCTCTATCTTTTGCGCCATTCTCTAGAAGCGCAAAAATTTTGAAAATTATATACATTTGCAATTTTATTCTTTTTTTTAAATTTTTGCGCCTTTTTCTATATTTTGAGCCCTTTATTAGAGGGGCAAAGATTTTGTAGTTTTTTTTTTGCAGTTTTATGCTTTTTTGAAAATGTTACGCCTTTCTCTATATTTTACGCCCTTCTGTAGACGCGCTTTAATTTTGTAAATTAGGCGCATTTGAAATTTTATGCTTTTTTGAAAATTTTGCGACTTTTTCCATATTTTGAGAGCTTCTTTAGAGGAGCAAAAATTTTGTAAATTTAGTGCATTTGCTCCTTCTGTAGCGGCGCAAACATTTTGTAAATTAGGTATATTTGCAATTTTATTTTTTTTTTTGAAAATTTCGCGACTTTCTCTGTATTTTGCGGCCTTCTGTAGATGCGCAAAGATTTTGTAAATTAGGTGCATTTGCAATTTTATGCTTTTTTGAAAATTTTGCGCCTTTCTCAATATTTTGCGACCTTCTGTAGAGGCGAACAATTTTAAGAATTAGGTGCATTTGCAATTTTATTCTTTTTTGAAAATTTTGCGCCTTTCTCTATCTTTTGCGCAATTCTCTAGAGCAAACATTTTGTAAATTAGGTACATTTGCAATTTTACTCTTTTTTGAACATTTTGCGACTTTCTCTGTATTTTGCGGCCTTCTGTAGATGCGCAAAGATTTTGTAAATTATAATTTTAAGAATTAGGTGCATTTGCAATTTTATTCTTTTTTGAAAATTTTGCGCCTTTCTTTATCTTTTGCGCCATTCTCTAGAGGCGCAAAAATTTTGTAAATTAGGTACATTTGCAATTTAATTCTTTTTTGAAAATTCTGCGCCTTTCTCTATCTTTTGCGCCATTCTCTAGAGGCGCAAACATTTTGTAAATTAGGTACATTTGCAATTTTACTCTTTTTTGAAAATTTTGCGACTTTCTCTGTATTTTGCGGCCTTCTGTAGATGCGCAAAGATTTTGAAATTATAATTTTAAGAATTAGGTGCATTTGCAATTTTATTCTTTTTTGAAAATTTTGCGCCTTTCTCTATCTTTTGCGCCATTCTCTAGAGGCGCAAAAATTTTGTAAATAAGGTACATTTGCAATTTAATTCTTTTTTGAAAATTCTGCGCCTTTTTCTATATTTTGCTACCTTCTGTAGAGGTGCAAAAATTTTGTAAATTATGTACAATTGCAATTTTATTCTTTTTTGAAAATTTTGCGCCTTTCTCTATCTTTTGCGCCTTCTCTATCTTTTGCGCCCTTCTCTAGAGGCGCACAAATTTTGTAAATTAGGTACACTTGCAATTTTATTCTTTTTTTAAATTTTGCGACTTTCTCTATATTTTGCGCCCTTCTGTAGATGCGCAAAGATTTTGTAAATTAGGTGCATTTGCAATTTTATTCTTTTTTGAAAATTTTGCGCCTTTCTCTATCTTTTGCGCCCTTCTTTAGAGGCGCAAAAATTTTGTAAATTAGGTACACTTGCAATTTTAATCCTTTTTGAAAATTTTGCGACTTTCTCTGTATTTTGCTCCTTTTGTAGAGGCGCAAAAATTTTCTAAATTAGGTACATTTGCAATTTAATTTTTTCTGAAAATTTTGCGCCTTTATATATATTTTGCGACCTTCTCTAGAGGCGCAAAATTTTGGATATTAGGTACATTTGCAATTTTATTCATTTTTGAAAATTTTGCGACTTTCTCTATATTTTGCGCACTTCTGTAGATGCGTAAACATTTTTTAAAATTTAAAATTTTTTTAATTTTTTTGTAGAGGCGTATACATTTTGTAAATTAGGCGCATTTGCAATTCTACACTTTTTTGAAAATTTTGCGCCTTTCTGTAGTGGTGCAAACATTTTGTAATTAGGCGTATTTGCTATTTTTTTCTTTTTCGAAAATTTTGCGCCCTTTTCTATATTTTGCTGCCTTCTGTTGCGCCCTTTTGTAAATTAAGAGCATTTGCAATTTTATTCTTTTTTCAAAATTTTGCACCCTTTTTTATATATTGTGCCCTTCTGCAGAGGCGCAAACAGTTTGTAAATTTGGTGCTTTTACAATTTTCTTTTTTTTTTTGAAAATTTTGCAGCCTTTTCTATATTTTGCGGCCTTCTGTAGAGGCGCAACATTTTGTAAATTTGGTGCATTTGCAATTTTATTCGTTTTTAAAAATTTTGCAAATTTGGCGCATTTGCAATTTTACATTTTTTTTTAAATTTTGCGCCTTTCTCTATATTTTGCGCCCTTCTGCAGAGGCGCAAACATTTTGTAAATTATGCTCATTTGCAATTTTATACTTTTTTGAAAATTTAGCGCATTTCACTATATTTTGCGCTCTTATGTAGAGGCGCAAACATTTTGTACATTAGTCTCATTTGCAATTTTATACTTTTTTGAAAATTTAGCGCCTTTCACTATATTTTGCGCTCTTATGTAGATGCGCAAACATTTTGTAAATTAGGCTCATTTGCAATTTTATTCTTTTTTGAAAATATTGCGCTCTTTTCTATATTTTGCACCCTTTTGGAGATACGCGAACATTTTATAAGTTATGTACATATTCAATTATACTAAAGACGGGCTTCCCAAGAAACGTTTTTCGTCCGATGCCACTGGACTCATCAGTTGGGATTCTTTTTTTTTTAAATATATGTAAATTTAGAAATAATTTAGAATTAATTAGGATCAAATTATATTTATTAACATAAATTACTGTACATATAAAACATTATCACTAGAATCATAATCAATCAAATACTTATGATCGATTTTCTTGAAACATTTCCGTGATTCCTTAGAATCTTATTCGTACCACTTTACCACCTTTATATAATTTCTCATACATACATATATATACATAAAAATATGTATATATATATAATATATATATATATATATATATATATATATATATATATATATATATATATATATATATATATATATATATATATATAACAAGAATGATAAAAGGGTGGTATTTATATTATGGTTTGTTAATAAGTCATTATTTTACAGCCGATTCCTTGAAAAAACAATGTACACAAAAAAACTGTAATATTCAAAATTATTCAAAATTATTGGTACTCCAAAAATACACACTAATTTCCTACTGGCATTTTCAAAAATATATTCCAGTATTCAAAAAATAGCTGGTAATCCTCTTTTTTTAAAAAATATATATTTCAGTATTCAAAAATAGCTGGCAATCCTCTTTTTTACTGACATTTTCCAAAAGAATATTTCAATATTCAGAAATACCTGGCATTCTTATTTTTTTTGAAAAACGGGCACAATACAAACTATCCTATTGAATTTTTTCAAAGACCTTCTCGTCAATGAGAACAAAACTATTAGTATTCCAAAGTAGCTGGCAATCCTATTTTTTAGAAGGTAGCTGGCAATCCTATTTTTTTAAAAAATACATATTAATTTCCTACTGATATTTTCCAAAAAAATTCCCATATTCAGAAATAGTTGGTAAACTTATCATTTTTTTAAAAAATATATAGCTGGCAATCTTGTTTTTTCAAAAAACAAACAAAAACACAAATTACTTGGCAGTCTTAATTCTTTAAAAAAACACACAAATTTATTTTTTTAAAAAATACAAGCAGAACACAAATTACCTTGTTGACTTTTTTTACTGGAACAATCAAGAAATAACACCCCAAAACACTTTTAACACTATTTTTTTAAAAAATTAACCGTTTATTAAAAACTTTTTAAACATTTAAAAAAACGCACATAATTTTTGTGAACTTATCGCAACTATAGAAAAAACCTTTCTTCAATAAAAATAAAAAATATTAGTAAAAACACATGATACACATTAAGCATACTATGTTGTTTTCTATTTTTCTCAAGCTTTAATCATACAGTAATAATAAGATATTTATTTCTTTCAAAAAGTATTACAGTAATTTACTTATAAACTCATGACAGGTACTCAATTTGTATTATACTCATCCTAATGTACTCATGAATTACTATAAAAGTACTCAAATTATATTATACTCATTATAATGTACTCATGAGCTCATATCAAATACTCAAAATCATAACTTAACAATTCGAGAACATCCCTGTTTTTTCACCACTCCCACCACATCCTTACGTATAGTACACATTTAAGAATGACATATCTTGTAATAAATAAAAAAACGTATACTGCAACAAGTAGTCATTTACAACAAATGGTAATTTGACACTTACGAATATGCATATAAAAGGAATACGCAATCTGACAAGAAACCACAACAAATTAGTGTCATCCTGCAAAATTTATTGTTTCACTCGAGTTTTTTCATTTATCCCACAAACAATGGCATTCAGCCCACAAACAATGGCATTTAGTGTTCGTAAAAAACATTCTGCATTAAAATATGGAATTATGTGAGTTCTAAAAAATAAAGTAAAAGCGCATCCTAATGATATAATCGGTCAAATGTTTTCAACACAAAAGCCCTAGAAAAATAAAATTACCAAAATGGTCAAAAAAGGGTTTGTAAAGTATCTACGTAACAATTCCTTGAAGGAAAAGAAAGTTGAAACATATCTATGCAGCAATTTTTTTGTTAATAAATGCAACAAGTGAACCATGTGGGTGGGTGATCTAATATTTATGCGGCAATTTTTTTGTTGTTGTTTTGTTGTTAATAAATGCAACAAGTGGGTGGGTGTTCTAATATTTATGCGGCAATTTTTTGTTAATAAATGCAACAAGTGAACCTTGTGGGTGGGTGTTCTAATATTTATGCGGCAATTTTTTGTTAATAAATGCAACAAGTGAACCATGTGGATGGGTGTTCTAATATTATCGTAACAAAAATAATGTTTAATTAGGTCTACCTAGATCTTAGCAGATATCTTAAATTAATTTGTGGATATAGATGAGTTTTCCAAAAAAACCTATGAGTATATAACAGCATATATATGAATGTATCCACATCATGGATCCGGTATAAAAAAAATTATAGCAAAAATACAAGGCAAATTTTGCTTGTTAAGTGCGGTAAATGAAACCAGCAAGTGTCCAAGTGGGACAAGTGGGTGCCTCTTTTTTTGTAATAAAAGGTGTTTGTTGGCAAACAAATTTTTTATATATAATTCAAGATTAATATCAAAATTTTTAAATTCTCCTAAAAATTCTTTCAAAAAATTAGGGTACTTCGGCACATATATCCAAAATTATAAAATATTTTCGGTTCAAGATTAATAGAAAATTTGAAGATCAATATCAAAATTTTAAAATCTTTTATAATCCTTTTTTTTAAACCTAGGGCACTGCGGCACCCATATCTATAATATTATATCCTATAATCTTTTTTTAAAAATATAAAATATTTTCGATTCAAGATTAATAATAAAATTTTGAATCTAGGGGATTGCGGTACATATCTCATCGTCACATTTGTCTGTCAACCTGTATGCCACCTGGCACTTCACGCGGAGTCCCAAAATATTGCTTACAACGAGGATGTATCAGTTCAAAAAGAAGGCGTAAGCCGTAAGTGATATTTCTATTTTTATAAACATAAATTTACTATATTGTTTTTTTTATTATTATTATTATTGTTTTATCTAAAAAACAACCCATAAACCATACATTGAATCAAATGAATAACTTTAGCGATTTATTTTGTAAAATCCCATATCCAAAACATGGGACTGTCAGGTTTCTTATATGAATTAAATCAAGTGGCAGTATTGTCTATTTCCATATGTTCAACAGCCAAAGGCTATTTTTTACTAAAGTAGGCTATTCTAACCCGAAAAAAATTCAAAAAATAGCTTCGCTAAGCAACATATTCTCACCAATACAACAGAAATAAGAAAAAACACACACATACTCTCATATATAACCACTAGGCATATCAAAAAGAGTGTATGGTATATGTGTGTAGCTGTGTAAAAGCAAACCCTATATAGCTAGGTGTTTCCGGCTTCTTCCATACAGTATCATTGACTTTGTGACTTTTAAACGTTATTGGCGTGCAAAAAAATGAAATAAAAGAACACAAACTATTTATTACAAACTCATAAAAATTACAAATTAGTGATAATTTGCGCAAAAAGAAATATAACACCCATTTATACTACATACAAAAACTAAGGTAAATTATAAACCAATGAACTTGCCAATTTGTTCATCCTATTGGAATGTGTGCAACATATTAACTAGCCTCATACTAAGATAGTTATTTAAAAATCTTAAGCAATTAGATATTGATTAAGATATTGAGGATATGTTGCAACCATTACCTATAGCTGAAAGCTTAAGGCAACAAGAAAGATACGGAACTGTACGTGTGTGTGCTAACTTGGCTAGTCCTTATTAAAAATCCAGTGTCATGAGTTTCTTGTGTGATGCACATCAATAAACATAAATAATGGGATTGTTAATGATATACATGATGGGATTATCAATGATATATCAAGTTATATGACTGTTGCTAAATCAACTCTGCGCAATGAGCCATCAACTATGCCAGATTTTATGGATTCTACCGGGGTTCAATTACCTGTTACTCCCTCTATAGTACCCTTGCAAATTCCTGGTGGTTTCGTAAATTTAACTACTCTAGAAATCTCAAAAAATGTGTCTACCCTGTTGTGTTGGGGTCCAAATTTTGTCCCACCTCATACTCCCACTTTACTAGATACTTTGAATTATGTGAATTATATAGGGAATTCGATGCTTTTTAATAATTTTGACCCAGACATATTATTTAGGGAATTAGTCGCTGTATATTATAACCGTCTCAACCAAGTATTAATATCTAAAAAAGATAATAGTAATGATCTCATGACACGATGTGTTCTAAAAATGTTGCGTGACACTAAAGAATTTTTCCGTAAAAATCCCACTATTTGTATTGTACAAGCAGACAAAGGAAAAAGTTCCCTATCCTTTTAAAATTTATAAACTATTATTAAGTTTTAATGATACAAACGATAAACTAGTTAAACTCCCCTATCTATATGGTACTGTAAAATATCATAAAGATGGCCAACCATGTCGACCAATATGCGGAACTATTCCCTGGTATAGTTATCCATTACAAAAAATTATTTCGAACGTTCTGAGGGGTATCTGGTCCAGTATGTTATTACCCAACAATGTGGTAAATATTGATAATGTGGTTTATGAGGTTCATGATATATTATTATGTTCACAATATGAATTTGTAAAATAGGATATAAAGGACATGTATACAAACATGAACATATCTGATATATACGATTGTATATCGAGGATGACTACCACACCATGGTTTCAGAAACACTGTCCAATTCCTCCTAATTTATTATTACAATGTATGAGATTCTCAATGGATCAGGCAAATTATTTCACCTACAATTCCCTCATATATAAACAAGTACGGGGGTTACCACAAGGAGCGTGTGATTCCGGACTGTTAGCTACAATATTATTGGATTATTTTATTCAATTACACTCAATTGAGTTATTTGAACAAAACCAGGTAGTATTTTGGAAAAAATATATGGACGATTTCCTATTATATTTGCCTAGCACCCAAATAAATAGTTTTAAAACATCTTTTGAGCATTTAACATCTTTACAATTGACTATAGATAGAGAGGAGGATTGTGATTCAGGTCTGAATAAGACGATATCTTTTTTAGATATTTTAATTTCCATATTTCCTCATAAAATATATACAAGTATGTATACAAAACCCACCGCTTCATATCGGCTACATCATTATTTATGTAATTATAAATTTTCTACTAAGGAGAACACAATTATTAGTTATGTCAAACAAATTTTACAAAGATCTAATAACCGATTCTTAGTTGGAGACTTAGAATTCCTACGTGAACGACTTTATTACAATAGCTATCCAGATATATTGATAAACAAATTATATCACAAAACTATAGAACTAGAAATAGAAAACATCAATAAGATGTTAAAAACCTGTTTCCCAAAACCTAAATATGGTGACAAACCTATACATCATGTTGAACGTACAACCATTGATTTAGAATTGCGGCGATCTATATTATATAGGTATATTAGAAAAGAAGTAATATATAATCCACCTAAAGTGCAGGAGGTGTCTCAAGGACGATCACATGGTTATCAACGGGTCAGACCACCTATTTATTTTGTATGCGACACCTTTACGACAATTATACAGAAAATATTCCATGATTATCATCTAGGACAACCCTCATTTAATAGAGCTCCAAGTCTTTTTCAAGTATTACATATGTCTCTGTCGGATCCAGATCCTATTTCTACTCCTATAAACCAAACTTCTATCTATATAGTAGGTTGCGAAACTTGCAATATGCAATTTTTAATATCAGGTACTGGGACGCCTGTAGATCTTTTAAATCTGGTAATATCTGAAATGAGCACAGCACTATACGCACATTGCAAAAAGAATGCAGATCATATCATACATAATAATTTGATGAGATTACCAACTAATCGACACCTACCAGTGAATCAACAACTAATGATTTTTAAAGGGATATATACTGCCTTGGGTTTGCAGTTGAAAACGTAGATCAATTATCTCAGATACCAAAGTATATGTTAACCAGCTTAAACAATTCAATCAGAGCCTTGGTTGCTGCCAAACGTTTCACTACACAAAGTAATGATTATCTGTTTCTGTAGAATTTTCCTCTATATATTTTTTAAAGACAATATAAGCATATAACTGCAACTATATTTATTTAAACAAAAGTTCTTATTAATTTTAAGACACAGGAAAAAACAGTAAATTGTAGAAAGTATCTATTATATTTGGGCTGAAGAAATTCCCTATAAAACAGTAAATTATAGAAAATCTCTATTGTATTTGTTGTATTTGGGCTGAAAAAATTCCTTAGAAAACGGTCAATGTAGTCTAGACTTGTATGAGTAGACAATTAATATTGCCATAATCATTATTAATACGACTAATTATTACTTATTTCCTACAGATATAGGTCTACCTCGAATAATTAGTAAGGGTTGTCAACCGCCTTAATACATCGCTACTTGTTGAGAACGAAAAAATTGTTGTTTGGTAATATATAAAAAAATTCTACTAACTATATATAACAATTAACACAAATCCTTTCCTTATTCCTAACCTACAGCCTCGTAAAGTCTCTTTGATCGCGTAATTTATGTTGTTGTTTGCCGGGTGTGGCGCGCTTGTAATCTATTAATCACTATGGATCCACCAACATCGAAAAAGCAAGAACCCCAATGCACGATATAATCGACTTGATACGCATACTAAACATGATTTGGGACAATTAATACTTGTAATATATCTTAAAACTAATTTTTTATACGGAGGGATTTTGGGTGTTATTATCGGGTTTTAATTACACTTAATTGTTTTACTTAATCTATTTAAAATCATTAAAATCATTAAAACGAATCAGGCAATTGCATTATTAACCGATCTATTGTTAGTTTTTTCACAACTTAAAACATTATTCATGTATTGTAATCTGTCGCACTTAATTAACCGAGTTTATTATTATAATTAAATTTAAATTGTACTTAATTAACCGAGTTTATTATTATAATTAAAATTAAATTGTGATTAATTAATCAAGTTTATTATTATAGTTAAAAATTAAAGATTAGAGATTTAAAAATTTTTAAAAATTGAAACTGTTAACTCAAGAATTGAATTTTTTATTTAAAACATTATTATTGGGACCAAGGTCGCGTTCTATACAATACACAATGCCAAGAAAAATAATCTTGGATCTATGTAAAGATAGCTATAATTAAAACTTATCTCAAACAATAAGTTATCAAAAATCTAATACGGTATTTTAATATTGATTTCAAGTAAATGTAACTCATTGTTAAGCAACCTAGTTACATTTACATGAAATGTCCTAAATTCCAACATTCATTCCCTTATTTCTAGTAAATAACAATAAACTAAAAAATATATATAAAAAAATAAAATTATATATAAAAAAATAAAAATAAAAAATAAAAATACAAAATAGAAAATATAAAATTATTAAAAAAATAAAATATAAAATTATTAAAAAATAATAAAATATAAAATTATCACAAAATTATAAATACGTTATTTACATATGTTATTTACAGAATTGCAACAAAAAACCTTTCTCAAGCACTAAATATTACTAAAAAAGCATTTAGCTTACATCATACTATAAGCATTATGCTTATTATTACAATAAATTAATTATTTCTCTAAAAATACTACAAATAATAAAACCATTTTATATTGTTGGAATTAGGCCTAGCGATGATACAGATATGAACATAGGCTTGCATCTGCAAATTTTAGTTACCTAATCATTCCATATATCGCACGATCAGACTTTGTGATAATAAACAATGGCATAATAAAGGGGCATAAGAATATATAAAGACAGATAATGAATACATTTTTTTACATTTTTATCCCTCTGAAAGAGTACCACTATACTTGGTACCGTGTTTCCACCCCATAACACCTTTTTTTGGATCTATGACCACTTAGATCTATAAAAGATGGCTAGCCTACCTAAGCAATTTGACCATATAAAATTGTAAGATTTACAAAGTATTATTGATATAGCCCGACACTAAGTTTATATGGAAACACAAATTCATGTGTTTTAAAGGCAATACCTTCAAAAAAACTCAGACTACCATTGGGTATCATGAGTATACAAAAAGAAAAATATTAATCAAAAAAGTATTAGAATTAAGAACTTTGTTTAGAAACACTGTACTAAATTTATATATAAGAATCTTTGTTTCATAGTTTTAATGTTCTGATATTTGTATAGAAAATAAAATTATTTTCATTCTCGTTTTTTCACTGAATCGGCCTGTTTAATAAAAGGTTATGGGCCCAGGCCTGTAAACGGGAATCATATAAAAAGTTAATTTTGTGATTATTGGAACGAGGACGAAAGCGTTGGACATTGTAATGGCTTGCATCGCAACAATGGAAAAGTGTGGAAAGCTGGTTGGATCTGCGAACTGGATGACGTGGTGTTTTGCGATTGAAGCGCAATTAAGACTCAAAGGACTGTGGAAGTATGTAGATGGTGCTACTACTGCTGTTGCGGCTGATGCAGCGAGTAATGCTGCAGATGCATCTGGTGAGGATAAGGCGAAGTGTCGACTAATTTTATCGTTGGATAAATCGCTGTATGTGTATGTGAGAGATTGCGCAACTGCGAAGAATGTGTGGAAGACGCTAAAGGACCTTTTCGAGGACTCTGGTCTGAACAGAAGGGTGGGATTGCTGCAGAAGCTATGTTCTGTCCAATTGGAGGACTGCAGTTCGGTGGAAGACTACGTGTCGCAGATTGTAACAACTTCGCAGAAACTAGGATCAATTGGCTTCGTCGTGAATGACGAGTGGCTGGGTTGCTTGATGCTGAAAGGACTTCCAGATACTTATCGTCCAATGATAATGTCACTCGGAAGTTGCGGAACAAAAATTACGGCGGATTCCATTAAAATGAAGCTGCTTCAAGACGTACGCATGGAGAACGCTAGTCATGCGTTGGTGAGCAAGAAGACGTTTCACAAAAAGACTTTCCCTAAGCACGGAAAGCAAGGAGGATCGCAGCGCAGATGTTTTGCGTGCGATGGCGTTGGTCATTTCGCAGCTGAGTGCCCCACTAAGAGAGGAAAGGAGAATGCAAAGTCGTGGAAGAAAGATGCTTCTTTGTATGCAGCATATTCAGCGAAGAATATATCACATGGCAGCGATTGGTATGTTGACAGCGGTGCTTCGGCGCACATGACAAAAGATAGTGGCTTGATTCAAGGTCCAAAGCCATATGACGGAGAGGCAAAAATCGCATATGACAACATTTTGAAGGCGGTATCCAGAGGAGATGTGCAGTTAAACGTGCTGCATGGTGATGGTGACGTTTACAGCATTCCTGTACGCAACGTTTTGTATGTTTCCGGTGTTGCTGAGAATTTGGTATCCGTTAGCCAAATGGTCAAACGCGGAAATCGAGTGGTGTTTGATCAGTTTGGATGCAAAATATTCAACGATAGCAGCGAATTACTAGCGACATCTTCAAATGTGGATGGCATGTATAAACTGGACGTGCCAAAACCAAACGAAGTTTTCATAGCTAAGGCAGGAGACGCATTTGAGAAATGGCATAAACGATTTGGCCATTTACACACGGACGGCTTGAAAATATTAAAAAGTGGTCTAGTCACTGGCGTGAATTTTCCAGGAGGAGCTGCTACAAAAGAATTGTGTGAAGGTTGTGCAGAAGGCAAACACATCCGTGGAAGTTTTTCGAATGCTGGAAGTAGAGCTGCCAAAATTCTGGAGATCGTGCATACCGACGTTTGCGGCCCAATGGAAGTCAAATCTTTGGGTGGAAGCAACCAAATTCGCGGATGACTTCAGCCGCGAGATTTTCGTTTACTTCATAAAAAACAAATCCGAAGTATTCGAAAAGTTTAAAGACTTCAAGACTATGGCTGAAACTCAGTCTGGTGCGAAACTAAAGGTCCTGAGGAGCGACAACGGCATGAGTACATCAACAAGGATATGCAGAAATACTTGAAGAAATTTGGAATCATCCATCAAACGTCAGTTCCCTACTATCCGGAACAAAACGGTTTGGCAGAACGAGTCAATAGAACGCTGACAGAAAAAGCAAGGTGCATGCTGTATGATGCGAAGCTTCCGAAACGTTTTTGGGCAGAAGCAGTGCAGACGGCAACATATGTAGCTAACAGAGAAGTCCGCATAAATCGCTGAAGCTCACTCCTGAAGAAATGTGGTCTGGTCGGAAGCCAGATGTTAGCGATTTGAGGATATTTGGATGTTTGGCGATGGCATTGATACCAAAGCAGAAGCGTCAAAAATGGGATGCTATATCTAGAAAATTCATTTTCGTAGGCTACGGAATAACATCGAAGGATTATCGAATTTACGACGTCAAAGGTAATGAGGTCGTCGTAAGAAGAGATGTCCAATTCGAAGAAAATATAAAGGCATTTTCTTTGTTGCGTGAGTCAGAGAAATATTTTAATTTTTTCCGTTACCCTCCGTTGAACGATCAGGAGTAATCCAGAGAGGAGTCAACAGACGACGATTTGGAATCCAGTTCATTGTCATTCAATTCTTTACCAGAAAATAACAATGAAGTGGGGGAAATCTACGACGTTGATGAGTATGATGGCGCAGTTGGAGAAACAATGCCGGACACACCTGCAGTCAGGCACAGCGAGCTTATTGCAACGCAGAAAACAAGTTGGGTTGGTTTTAAAGCTGTCTTACCAGAGGACGAGCCGGATATACTTGAGGAAGCTTTATCTGGGGCTGAATGTGAGAAAAGGAAAGCGGCTATAAATAGTGAACTGAGGTCGTTAAATGAAAATGAAACGTGGTTCGCTGTTCCTAAACCATTTAACTGGAATATTATCCAAACTAAGTGGGTCTTCAGAAGAAAGAAGGAGCAAAATGACAGCATTCGCTACAATGCACGACTTGTAGTTAAAGGTTATACACAGCGCAAAGGAGTCAACTACGAAGAAACTTTTTCTCCGGTAGTACGCTATACGTCAGTGAGATACCTGTTTGCTCTCGCTGCACGTTATAATCTTGAAATTGAGCAAATGGATGCTGTGACTGCATTTTTGCAGGGAAATCTTACAAAAGACGTGTACATTGAACCAGCTTCCGTTATTCAAGTGCAGAAAGGATATATTCTTAAATTGAAGAAGGCGCTTTATGGACTGAAGCAGGCTAGTTTTGTGTGGAATCACAAATTGGATGCAGCGTTGCAGGAGTACTGATCACGTCGTTCTGAAGTTGATCCGTGCATTTATTATCACGTTAATGATAATGAAATGACGTATTTGGCGCTTTATGACGACGACATGTGTTTCTTCAGCAATGACCCAAAGATGACCCGAGATGACTTGAAGAAAAAGTTGATGAAAATTTTCAAAATGAAATTTCTTGGAAAAGCTAAGCAGAGTTTAGGCATGCGGATCGCTGGTGATGATGACAACATTTATCTGGATCAAGAAGACTACATCCAAGATACAACATGGAGAATTGAAATCCCGTATCAACTCCAATGGACTTGAACCAAGAATTGGAGAAAGAAGACGCAATTGACGAATCGATGAAAGATGTGCCATATCAGCAGGCTATTGGCAGCTTGTTGTTTGCAGCGCAATGCACACGTCCTGATATTTGTCAATCAGTCAATTTCCTGAGCAGGTTTAATAAACATCCTGGCAGAAAACACTGGATGGCCGTGAAGCGAGTTTTTCGATACTTGAAGGGAACAGCTGGAGTGAAGTTGCCATTTTCTACAAAAGGAACTCAAGATATCGTGTCTTATTCTGATTCTGATTGGGCAAACGATGCAGAAGAGCGCAGATCGGTGACAGGTTATATCAATCTACTTCAAGGTGGTGCAATTTCGTGGAATAGCAAACGTCAGCCTACTGTCGCTTTGTCCACGACCAAAGCTGAATACATGGCTCTATCAGCAGCTACGCAGGAAGTGATTTGGTTACGAGCGCTTGAAAAGGAGATGAACGTGAACTTTAAGTCTGATGAACCAAGTAAGATTTACTGTGACAACCAAAGTGCAGTGCATTTGGCCTCAAATGATGCATATCATCCACGTTCGAAACACATTGATATCCGGCATCATTTCATAAGGGAAAAGAAGAAAAATAATGATGTGACGTTTTGCGGAATATCAACTAATCATAAGTTGGCAGATTTTTTAACAAAACCAGTTTGTTTGGATAAACATAAATACTTTTCTAAACAAATAGGTTTGCGATTTGTATAAATACAAGTCGAGTGGGGGTATTAGAATTAAGAACTTTGTTTAGAAACACTGTACTAAATTTATATATAAGAATCTTTGTTTCATAGTTTTAATGTTCTGATATTTGTATAGAAAATAAAATTATTTTCATTCTCGTTTTTTCACTGAATCGGCCTGTTTAATAAAAAAAAGCTATGAAGATTTTGATTTTTACTTTAAGAATTATTTTCAAAAATTTAATATTTTATCTATTTGGAATAAACATACAAGATTTGGCTCTAGTAGCTCCATGAAAATATTTTTACTGATGAAACAGTTTGATATTATTAATATATAATAATAATAATACGGAAGTAAATATCAGTAGTTTGATATGACTTCAATACCTTTTGAGGAAAAATAAAGGTATCATTATTCCAAAAAAATCAATTCCTATATAATTCTGTAATTTATTTGTAATCAATATAAATATATTCCCAGCTTGTATTAATGATATGTAAATTACATAAATATTAATAGGCTGAGGATATATAATAATCCATTATTTCAAAATTACAGAATTCTACTTAAACTAATTCTGGTATGAAATGTGGTCCTACGTAATTCAGTTATGAGTTCGTATGTATATCTGTTGCAAACCTATTTCCATAAATATCTCTCTATACTATTCTTTAGAATACATATCAAATCACACGTTTATAAGGTATCACGCCTTTCCCCATACCGGTGGTCAAAAAACAATATCGGAAATCATTTATAGCCTACCACATCCAAAGGTCATTTCAAAAACATTCAATATATATTCAATATATATTCATTAGAAACCTAAAAGGCGCTTGAAGTAAAAATTATTTCATTGGCGAGAAAAACCTTTAAGAGAGACAATTAATTAATAATAAAGACACCTAAGGTAAAAAAATATATATATATGCAAAACAACGACACTGAGAATAGAACTCTAAACTCGTCTCGTATTCACCATGTTTTTTTAAAAAATTATAATAAAATGTCTATAATAAATTTAAGTATGTATAACCGTGTAGGTTTATATACATCTTTAATATTCAATTATACTAAAGACGGGCTTCCCAAGAAACGTTTTTCGTCCGATGCCACAGTTGGGATTCTTTTTTTTTTTTAAATATATGTAAATTTAGAAATAATTTAGAATTAATTAGGATCAAATTATATTTATTAACATAAATTACTGTACATATAAAACATTATCACTAGAATCATAATCAATCAAATACTTATGATCGATTTTCTTGAAACATTTCTGTGATTCCTTAGAATCTTATTCGTACCACTTTACCACCTTTATATAATTTCTCATACATACATATATATACATAAAAATATGTATATATATATATATATATATAACAAGAATGATAAAAGGGTGGTATTTATATTATGGTTTGTTAATAAGTCATTATTTTACAGCCGATTCCTTGAAAAAACAATGCACACAAAAAAACTTTAATATTCAAAATTATTCAAAATTATTGGTACTCCAAAAATACACACTAATTTCCTACTGACATTTTCAAAAATATATTCCAGTATTCAAAAAATAGCTGGTAATCCTCTTTTTTTTAAAAAATATATATTTCAGTATTCAAAAATAGCTGGCAATCCTCTTTTTTACTGACATTTTCCAAAAGAATATTTCAATATTCAGAAATACCTGGCATTCTTATTTTTTTTGAAAATGGGCACAACAAACTATCCTATTGAATTTTTTCAAAGACCTTCTCGTCAATGAGAACAAAACTATTAGTATTCCAAAGTAGCTGGCAATCCTATTTTTTAAAAAATACATATTAATTTCCTACTGATATTTTCCAAAAAAATTCCCATATTCAGAAATAGTTGGTAAACTTATCATTTTTTTAAAAAATATATAGCTGGCAATCTTGTTTTTTTAAAAAAACAAACAAAAACACAAATTACTTGGCAGTCTTAATTCTTTAAAAAAACACACAAATTTATTTTTTTAAAAAATACAAGCAGAACACAAATTACATTGTTGACTTTTTTTACTGGAACAATCAAGAAATAACACCCCAAAACACTTTTAACACTATTTTTTTAAAAAATTAACCGTTTATTAAAAACTTTTTAAACATTTAAAAAAACGCACATAATTTTTGTGAACTTATCGCAACTACAGAAAAAACCTTTTCTTCAATAAAAATAAAAATAAAAACTATTAGTAAAAACACATGATACACATTAAGCATACTATGTTGTTTTCTATTTTTCTCAAGCTTTAATCATACAGTAATAATAAGATATTTATTTCTTTCAAAAAGTATTACAGTAATTTACTTATAAACCTGTCATGGTACTCAATTTGTATTATACTCATCCTAATGTACTCATGAATTACTATAAAAGTACTCAAATTATATTATACTCATTATAATGTACTCATGAGCTCATATCAAATACTCAAAATCATAACTTAACAATTCGAGAACATCACTGTTTTTTCACCACTCCCACCACATCCTTACGTATAGTACACATTTAAGAATGACATATCATGTAATAAATGAAAAAACGTATACTGCAACAAGTAGTCATTTACAACAAATGGTAATTTGACACTTACGAATATGCATATAAAAGGAATACGCAATCTGACAAGAAACCACAACAAATTAGTGTCATCCTGCAAAATTTATTGTTTCACTCGAGTTTTTTTCATTTATCCCACAAACAATGGCATTCAGCCCACAAACAATGGCATTTAGTGTTCGTAAAAACATTCTGCATTAAAATATGGAATTATGTGAGTTCTAAAAAATAAAGTAAAAGCGCATCCTAATGATATAATCGGTCAAATGTTTTCAACACAAAAACCCTAGAAAAAAAAATTTCCATAATGGTCAAAAAAGGGTTTGTAAAGTATCTACGTAACAATTCCTTGAAGGAAAAGAAAGTTGAAACATATCTATGCAGCAATTTTTTTGTTAATAAATGCAACAAGTGAACCATGTGGGTGGGTGATCTAATATTTATGCGGCAATTTTTTTGTTGTTGTTTTGTTGTTAATAAATGCAACAAGTGGGTGGGTGTTCTAATATTTATGCGGCAATTTTTTGTTAATAAATGCAAAAAGTGAACCATGTGGGTGGGTGTTCTAATATTATGGTAACAAAAATAATGTTTAATTAGGTCTACCTAGATCTTAGCAGATATCTTAAATTAATTTGTGGATATAGATGAGTTTTCCAAAAAAACCTATGAGTATATAACAGCATATATATGAATGTATCCACATCATGGATCCGGTATAAAGAAATTATAGCAAAAATACAAGGCAATTTTTGCTTGTAAAGTGCGGTACATAAAACCAGCAAGTGTCCAAGTGGGACAAGTGGGTGCCTCTTTTTTTGTAATAAAAGGTGTTTGTTGGCAAACAAATTTTTTATATATAATTCAAGATTAATATCAAAATTTTTAAATTCTCCTAAAAATTCTTTCAAAAAATTAGGGTACTTCGGCACATATATCCAAAATTATAAAATATTTTCGGTTCAAGATTAATAAAAAATTTGAAGATCAATATCAAAATTTTAAAATCTTTTATAATTCTTTTTTTAAAAAACCTAGGGCACTGCGGCACCCATATCTATAATATTATATCCTATAATCTTTTTTTAAAAATATTAAATATTTTCGATTCAAGATTAATACTAAAATTATGAATTGCGGTACATATCTCATCGTCACATTTGTCTGTCAACCTGTATGCCACCTGGCACTTCACGCGGAGTCCCAAAATATTGCTTACAACGAGGATGTATCAGTTCAAAAAGAAGGCGTAAGCCGTAAGTGATATTTCTATTTTTATAAACATAAATTTACTATATTGTTTTTTTATTATTATTATTATTGTTTTATCTAAAAAACAACCCATAAACCATACATTGAATCAAATGAATAATTTTAGCGATTTATTTTGTAAAATCCCATATCCAAAACATGGGACTATCAGGTTTCTTATATGAATTAAATCAAGTGGTCTATTTCCATATGTTCAACAGCCAAAGGCTATTTTTTTTACTAAAGTAGGCTATTCTAACCCGAAAAAAATTCAAAAAATAGCTTCGCTAAGCAACATATTCTCACCAATACAACAGAAATAAGAAAAAACACACACATACTCTCATATATAACCACTAGGCATATCAAAAAGAGTGTATGGTATATGTGTGTAGCTGTGTAAAAGCAAACCCTATATAGCTAGGTGTTTCCGGCTTCTTCCATACAGTATCATTGAGTTTGTGACTTTAAAACGTTATTGGCGTGCAAAAAAATTAAATAAAAGAACACAAACTATTTATTACAAACTCATAAAAATTACAAATTAGTGATAATTTGCGCAAAAAGAAATATAACACCCATTTATACTACATACAAAAACTAAGGTAAATTATAAACCAATGAACTTGCCAATTTGTTCAGCCTATTGGAATGTGTGCAACATATTAACTAGGCTCATACTAAGATAGTTATCTTATGCAATTAGATATTGAGGATATGTTGCAACCATTACCTATAGCTGAAAGCTTAAGGCAACAAGAAAGATACGGAACTGTACGTGTGTGTGCTAACTTGGCTAGTCCTTATTAAAAATCCAGTGTCATGAGTCCCTTGTGTGATTTTTTTAAAAAAGTGTGCTAAAAAAATGATTGTGTCTAAATCCATAAACAAATTAAGCAAAATTAAATCTATCGATATTTATTTAGTACAGTTGCGGTTATTAAGTATAGACGCCACGCTCAAGTGGTTCTTTAAGTCTTGCCATAAAAACCATTTACCGGTCACCATTTTTATAGCTAAGGCTGTTCGTTATATCCTAATAAAAACCCATTATTTAACAATATGTTCAGTTTCTCATATCCACCACCACATTGAATATGGTGAGCAATAGTAAAAATGGGATATAATATAATGTATCCATCGACTCTTCGAATGACCGAGGAATGTAATTGAGATTGTGAAAAACCATCCAGTTTGTACATCAACCACAGTATTAATAATAATAGAAATACTGGTTTGTGACAAATGGTTGTAATTGACAAAAAAAAACTATGCACTATTCAATATAGAATATTATTCATAAACCAATTTGAGTTAGAAAATATAAAAAGTAAATAAAATAAAATTGCAAACTAGAATAGCATTGAAAAAAATATAGTTAACATAATATTGGTAATGAGTATAACCAGAATTGTCTTGAAAAAATATTTTTTCACAAATTAACTATAATTTGACTAACAAATTTTGTCAAACCATGATACTTTCATTCATAATGGATATAAACCAGAATAACCTCGAAGAAATATTTTATTATCACAAATACTCTATAATTTTGCTAACAATTTTCATGAACGTTAAACAATCATTCGTAACCAGCGACTTTTCCCAATCAAACAAAAACCCATGAATACTTGCAATCCTATAAAAATAAGGGCTCAGTTCAATTTTCCACACACACTACTTATCCCTCTTAAATTCCATCATGGAAACTCTGATTAATAACAAATCTCAACAGAATAATTGGTTAATAATGGATGCATTTCTATCCGATGATGATGAATATATACTCAACGCAGTAATACCATTCTAGGATTCTAGCGTTTCTGGGATGGGCGACATAGTTGAAATTGCAGATGAGCAAGTTTCAAATGAAAATGGTTCGGTTATTGAAGTCTCCTCAGACACTGAGGTAGGCTCTGTTGCAACAGTGGTGCATCAGTCGCCAATTCTAGCACAAGGGCTAGCGACATTAACTGAAATAGCAGACTCAAGTGGCAATAAGGTGAGATACTTTGTAAAAGATTAAAATCAAATCAAAAATTATTATCATTATCCTACAAACCTTAAGACAACAGTAGCTGTCTCTACTCCAGCGAATCTTATGGATTATCTGGTTGGGTTTTTAAATATTCATAAGTAACGAATTTTTCTATTTATTAAAAAAGCTAGTAAAGATCTATTTGTTAAAAAAGATAGTAATAAATCAATAATAAAAAATCTGGTTAGATTTATCAACAACCATACCAAAATCTAATTCAATCTTATTTACTGTCTTATTTTCGGAAAACCCCATATTAAAAAAAAACCAGTTGGGAAGGTTAGATCACATGGGAAATTTTAAAGTAGGTGTAATTATGATAGTTAGGATTATCAAAATTATAGTCGGTCTAAGCCGACTATAAATACCCTACACATATGTGTGGTTACCATTCAAAGTGATATATAGGTCACCAGGGTATACGAATCCTGAAAATAACTACAAACATTCAATCGCTGAAGAATTTCCATTCATTTGATACCCATATTTACAAATGGGTAGGTGTACCGAATTTCGATTTTTTTTTTTGTGAACCACAAGTCTTTTCGCCGGAAAACATTATTATCATGTATTTGAGCATGATGTCAATATATATTTGACCAACAAAGTTTACCTAAGCACGTATACATAAAAATTGATCTTTATATGTACATTTTATATGTGGTATTTGAACATAAGTGGTCGGATCATAGGTCACCATGGACCGATCTCGCCAAACAGACAGACAGACGGACAGACGGACAGACAGACGGACAGACAGACAGACAGACGGACATCGCTAAATCGACTCAGGAGGTCATGCTGATCAAGAATATATATACTTTTCCATACCGGAGATGCTTTCTTCTGGGTGTTACAAACGGCGTACCAAACTGAATATACCCTTTCACTCTTAGTGTAGGGTATAAAAACATTTAAAAATTAGTGAGATCGATATATAATTGATATATGATCAATATATGGTTGATATATGGTTTCTATGCCACTAAAAAATTCATTTAAGAAATTCCCAAAAAATTCCCCAAGAATTTTTTTAAAAAATTATTATTAAAAATTATCAAAAACTTTTTAAAAATTCTCTAAACATTTTTAAAATTTTTTTAAAAAAATTTATCAAAAACTTTTTTAAAAAATTTAAAAAAATTATTATTAAAAAATTATCAAAAACTTTTTTAAAAAATCTTCAAAAAAATCTTTAAAAAATCTTCCTTAACCAAGATGTTTCTTTGGGGTCATGTCAATTTAAGGTCATTTTTAGAAAATGCTAGTAAACAGCAATGGATGTCCAAATGGAATCAACATTTGATTCCTAATAGTAATTATTATCAAAATTGGCAACTCCACCTATGCCTCCACAACCGGTGTCTGGTAATGATCAACCAGTTTCCACTCAGATTCAGGCTGGTCAGTTGAACTCCAACCCAGGGGTTAGCAAGAGTTCGGACCAATCGGTAACATATACTAGACATTTTTTTTAATTCCTTTAAAAAGTAGTTTTAGATCTAATAATAATCAGAAGCGTACCACATATGAAAAAATGTGATGTTAGAATTTAAGGTATTATTAACAGAAAAGTTATTTTATTAAAAACCAGTTCTTTAAAGGACCACTTATAAAATTACAAAGAAACACAAACAGACTTATAACACATCTCATAAAGAGGTATAACATACGTGCACACAAGCAAATACATACATATATGTATATTCATAACTATGAGTAGGAATTGATTAACTAGATTAATTATTGATCAATTAAAAAATAGATAGAAACTTAAATTTAAGGAAACCCAAGATCTATATACATACGATCTAATTCAGTCGACATTATTTTTTATGTTCCAACATTAAAAAGATAATATCAATAAAGGAACTACAAAAGGAATCCATTCCCGTTAATGTGATAATAGAGAATCAGCAATATCGATCATCTGAAGACAATGATGACTGTATTGTGGGTTCACCACTTAAGAATGTACTTAAAAATGTCAATCCTCAAAATTTGGCTGACGTTACCATTATTGATATAACTCAATAAGAGAGTATTCGAAGTCCAGCAAATAAATCTGGGGTTCCCAGTGAAGAAATGGACTCTATATTAAATGATCTGATTATTAATGATAACGAATCTAATCAAATAATCAACAACGAAACAAGTCCTGTGATTAACACCAATATTGATCTAAGAAGCACATCAATAAACATAAATAATGGGATTGTTAATGATATACATGATGGCATTATCAATGATATATCAAGTTATATGACTGTTGCTAAATCAACTCTGCGCAATGAGCTATGCCAGATTTTATGGATTCTACCGGGGTTCAATTACCTGTTACTCCCTCTATAGTACCCTTGCAAATTCCTGGTGGTTTCGTAAATTTAACTACTCTAGAAATCTCAAAAAATGTGTCTACCCTGTTGAGTTGGGGTCCAAATTTTGTCCCACCTCATACTCCCACTTTACTAGATACTTTGAATTATGTGAATTATATAGGGAATTCGATGATTTTTAATAATTTTGACCCAGACATATTATTTAGGGAATTAGTCGCTGTATATTATAACCGTCTCAACCAGGTATTAATATCTAAAAAAGATACTAGTAATGATCTCATTACACGATGTGTTCTAAAAATGTTGCGTGACGCTAAAGAATTTTTCCGTAAAAATCCCACTATTTGTATTGTACATGCAGACAAAGGAAAAAGTACTACTATAATGTATAAAACTGATTACCGACAAAAAATGAATGACTGGATCAATGGTTGTCTTCGTGTAGGTACTTATTTAGAAATAGGCGATGATTTTTCTCCAATCCTACTACAAATAAAAAAACGATTCAAATATTAACGTAGTCAATTAATTCGGCATTTCAATACTTCTCAATCAGTTCCCTATCCTTTTAAAATTTATAAACTATTATTAAGTTTTAATGATACAAACGATAAACTAGTTAAACTCCCCTATCTATATGGTACTGTAAAATATCATAAAGATGGCCAACCATGTCGACCAATATGTGGAACTATTCCCTGGTATAGTTATCCATTACAAAAAATTATTTCGAACGTTCTGAGGGGTATCTTGTCCAGTATGTTATTACCCAACAATGTGGTAAATATTGATAATGTGGTTTATGAGGTTCATGATATATTATTATGTTCACAATATGAATTTGTAAAATACGATATAAAGGACATGTATACAAACATGAACATATCTGATATATACGATTGTATATCGAGGATGACTACCACACCATGGTTTCAGAAACACTGTCCAATTCCTCCTAATTTATTATTACAATGTATGAGATTCTCAATGGATCAGGCAAATTATTTCACCTACAATTCCCTCATATATAAACAAGTACGGGGGTTACCACAAGGAGCGTGTGATTCCGGACTGTTAGCTACAATATTATTGGATTATTTTATTCAATTACACTCAATTGAGTTATTTGAACAAAACCAGGTAGTATTTTGGAAAAAATATGTGGACGATTTCCCATTATATTTGCCTAGCACCCAAATATATAGTTTTAAAACATCTTTTGAGCATTTAACATCTTTACAATTGACTATAGATAGAGAGGAGGATTGTGATTCAGGTCTGAATAAGACGATATCTTTTTTAGATATTTTAATTTCCATATTTCCTCATAAAATATATACAAGTATGTATACAAAACCCACCGCTTCATATCGGCTACATCATTATTTATGTAATTATAAATTTTCTACTAAGGAGAACACAATTATTAGTTATGTCAAAAATTTTTTACAAAGATCTAATAACCGATTCTTAGTTGGAGACTTAGAATTCCTACGTGAAAGAATTTATTACAATAGTTATCCAGATATATTGATAAACAAATTATATCACAAAACTATAGAACTAGAAATAGAAAACATCAATAAGATGTTAAAAACCTGTTTCCCAAAACCTAAATATGGTGACAAACCTATACATCATGTTGAACATACAACCATTGATTTAGAATTGCGGCGATCTATATTATATAGGTATATTAGAAAAGAAGTAATATATAATCCACCTAAAGTGCATGAGGTGCCTCAAGAACGATCACATGGTTATCAACGGGTCAGACCACCTATTTATTTTATATGCGACACCTTTACGACAATTATACAGAAAATATTCCATGATTATCATCTAGGACAACCCTCATTTAATAGAGCTCCAAGTCTTTTTCAAGTATTACATATGTCTCTGTCGGATCCAGATCCTATTTCTACTCCTATGAACCAAACTTCTATCTATATAGTAGGTTGCGAAACTTGCAATATGCAATTTTTAATATCAGGTACTGGGACGCCTGTAGATCTTTTAAATCTGGTAATATCTGATGTGAGCACAGCACTATACGCACATTGCAAAAAGAATGCAGATCATATCACACATAATAATTTGATGAGATTACCAACTAATCGACACCTACCAGTAGATCAACAACTAATGATTTTTAAAGGGATATATACTGCCTTGGGTTTGCAGTGTGAAAACGTAGATCAATTATCTCAGATACCAAAGTATATGTTAACCAGCTTAAACAATTCAATCAGAGCCTTGGTTGCTGCCAAACGTTTCACTACACAAAGTAATGATTATCTGTTTCTGTAGAATTTTCCTCTATATATTTTTTAAAGACAATATAAGCATATAACTGCAATTATATTTATTTAAACAAAAGTTCTTATTAATTTTAAGACACAGGAAAAAACAGTAAATTGTAGAAAGGTTCTATTATATTTGGGCTGAAGAAATTCCCTATAAAACAGTAAATTATAGAAAATCTCTATTGTATTTGTTGTATTTGGGCTGAAAAAATTCCTTAGAAAACGCTCAATGTAGTCTAGACTTGTATGAGTAGACAATTAATATTGCCATAATCATTATTAATAAGACTAATTATTACTTATTTCCTACAGATATAGGTCTGCCTCGAATAATTAGTAAGGGTTGTCAACCGCCTTAATACATCGCTACTTGTTGAGAACGAAAAAATTGTTGTTTGGTAATATATATAAAAATTCTACTAACTATATATAACAATTAACTCAAATCCTTTCCTTATTCCTAACCTACTGCCTCGTAAAGTCTCTTTGATCGCGTAATTTATGTTGTTGTTTGCCGGGTGTGGCGCGCTTGTAATCTATTAATCACTATGGATCCACCAACATCGAAAAAGCAAGAACCCCAATGCACGATATAATCGACTTGATACGCATACTAAACATGATTTGGGACAATTAATACTTGTAATATATCTTAAAACTAATTTTTTATACGGAGGGATTTTGGGTGTTATTATCGGGTTTTAATTACACTTAATTGTTTTACTTAATCTATTTAAAATCATTAAAATCATTAAAACGAATCAGGCAATTGCATTATTAACCGATCTATTGTTAGTTTTTTCACAACTTAAAACATTATTCATGTATTGTAATCTGTCGCACTTAATTAACCGAGTTTATTATTATAATTAAATTTAAATTGTACTTAATTAACCGAGTTTATTAAATTTAAATTGTACTTAATTAACCGAGTTTATTATTATAATTAAATTGTACTTAATTAACCGAGTTTATTATTATAATTAAAATTAAATTGTGATTAATTAATCAAGTTTATTATTATAGTTAAAAATTAAAGATTAGAGATTGAAACTGTTAACTCAAAGATTGAACTAATAAAATATAAAATTATCACAATATTATAAATACGTTATTTACATATGTTATTTACATATGTTATTTACAGAATTGCAACAAAAAACCTTTTTCAAGCACTAAATATTACTAAACGAGTTGGGAAAGTTAGGTCACATGGGTAAGTGCGGTCACATGGGATGGATTTTTATAGTCGGTCGGGCCCGACTATGGAATACCCTACACCTTTGGTGGGGATATTAATGTGGGATATTTAATTGCATACCTTAATTTTAAAGATTTTAATTAAGTATGCTGAACCTCCCCACCCTCAGAATATTATTCACATATCAGAAATTTACGTCTTATATCCCCATAAATTAAAAAATGTATATAAAAGTATAAGAAACTAATAAAAAAAAACAAAAACATATAATTGGGCGGACCACGCCTATATTTAAAATTTTGAAAGGCTAATATTTCATAGATTTTAATAATTTTCGGATCAAATTTCCACTATGAAAACCCGGGAAATAATGAAAAAAAAAAGTGGGCGGATCACTCCCATTTTTGGACCACATATTTTTAGGTGAATTCTAACAATACGTTTTAAATTTTATAACTATACCTTGAATACTTTTCGAGTTATTAGTTTCGAAAGAGTTATATAAAAGTGACTTGTATGGGAGGTGGGCGTGTCCGTTGACCGATTTGGCTCATTTTTAAACTCAATTCCTACTTTTGGCTAAAATATATTGAGACGAAATTTCATCGCATTCTGATCAGTATTTCTCAAGTTATTCTGTATTCGGACAGCAAGACAGCAAGACGGACAGACAGACAGACAGACGGACATGGCTAAACGGACTCGGATAGTGATGCTGATCAAGAATATATATACTTTTCCATACCGGACACGCCTCCTAAGGGGCGTTACAATATATGCACAAAGTTAATATACCCTGTACCTCATAGGTGTAGGGTATAAAAAGCATTTAGCTTACATCATACTATAAGCATTATGCTTATTATTACAATAAATTAATTATTTCTCTAAAAATACTACAAATAATAAAACCATTTTATATTGTTGGAATTAGGCCTAGCGATGATACAGATATGAACATAGGCTTGCATCTGCAAATTTTAGTTAACTAATCATTCCATATATCGCACGATCAGACTTTGTGATAATAAACAATGGCATAATAAAGGGGCATAAGAATATATAAAGACAGATAATGAATACATTTGTATCCCTCTGAAAGAGTACCACTATACTTGGTACCGTGTTTCCACCCCATAACACCTTTTTTTGGATCTATGACCACTTAGATCTATAAAAGATGGCTAGCCTACCTAAGCAATTTGGCCATATAAAACTGTAAGATTTACAAAGTATTATTGATATAGCCAGACACTAAGTTTATATGGAAACACAAATTCATGTGTTTTAAAGGCAATACCTTCAAAAAAACTCAGACTACCATTGGGTATCATGAGTATACAAAAAGAAAAATATTAATCAAAAAAGCTATGAAGCTTTTGATTTTTACTTTAAGAATTATTTTCAAAAATTTAATATTTTATCTATTTGGAATAAATATACAAGATTTGGCTCTAGTAGCTCCATGAAAATATTTTTACTGATGAAACAGTTTGATATTATTAATATATAATAATAATAATAAAAATCGATATTCCAAGAAAATCAATTCCTATATAATTCTGTAATTTATTTGTAATCAATATAAATATATTCCCAGCTTGTATTAATGATATGTAAATTACATAAATATTAATAGGCTGAGGATATATAATAATCCATTATTTCAAAATTACAGAATTCTACTTAAACTAATTCTGGTATGAAATGTGGTCCTACGTAATTCAGTTATGAGTTCGTATGTATATCTGTTGCAAACCTTTTTCCATAAATAACTCTCTATACTATTCTTTAGAATACATATCAAATCATACGTTTATAAGGTATCATGCCTTTCCCCATACCGGTGGTCAAAAAACAATATCGGAAATCATTTATAGCCTACCACATCCAAAGGTCATTTCAACAACATTCAATATATATTCAATATATATTCATTAGAAACCTAAAAGGCGCTTGAAGTAAAAATTATTTCATTGGCGAGAAAAACCTTTAAGAGAGACAATTAATTAATAATAAAGACACCTAAGGTAAAAAATATATATATATATATGCAAAACAACGACACTGAGAATAGAACTCTAAACTCGTCTCGTATTCACCATGTTTTTTTTTAAAAATTATAATAAAATTATAATAAAATTTCTATAATAAATTTAAGTATGTGTAACCGTGTAGGTTTATATACATCTTTAATATTCAATTATACTAAAGACGGGCTTCCCAAGAAACGTTTTTCGTCCGATGCCACTGGACTCATCAGTTGGGATTCTTTTTTTTTTTAAATATATGTAAATTTAGAAATAATTTAGAATTAATTAGGATCAAATTATATTTATTAACATAAATTACTGTACATATAAAACATTATCACTAGAATCATAATCAATCAAATACTTATGATCGATTTTCTTGAAACATTTCTGTGATTCCTTAGAATCTTATTCGTACCACTTTACCACCTTTATATAATTTCTCATACATACATAAATATACATAAAAATATGTATATATATATATAACAAGAATGATAAAAGGGTGGTATTTATATTATGGTTTGTTAATAAGTCATTATTTTACAGCCGATTCCTTGAAAAAACAATGCACACAAAAAAACTTTAATATTCAAAATTATTCAAAATTATTGGTACTCCAAAAATACACACTAATTTCCTACTGACATTTTCAAAAATAGCTGGTAATCCTCTTTTTTTAAAAAATATATATTTCAGTATTCAAAAATAGCTGGCAATCCTCTTTTTTACTGACATTTTCCAAAAGAATATTTCAATATTCAGAAATACCTGGCATTCTTATTTTTTTGAAAAACGGGCACAACACAAACTATCCTATTGAATTTTTTCAAAGACCTTCTCGTCAATGAGAACAAAACTATTAGTATTCCAAAGTAGCTGGCAATCCTATTTTTTAGAAGGTAGCTGGCAATCCTATTTTTTAAAAAAATACATATTAATTTCCTACTGATATTTTCCAAAAAATTCCCATATTCAGAAATAGTTGGTAAACTTATCATTTTTTTAAAAAATATATAGCTGGCAATCTTGTTTTTTTAAAAAACAAACAAAAACACAAATTACTTGGAAGTCTTAATTCTTTAAAAAAACACACAAATTTATTTTTTTAAAAAATACAAGCAGAACACAAATTACCTTGTTGACTTTTTTTACTGGAACAATCAAGAAATAACACCCCAAAACACTTTTAACACTATTTTTTTTTTAAATTAACCGTTTATTAAAAACTTTTTAAACATTTAAAAAAACGCACATAATTTTTGTGAACTTATCGCAACTACAGAAAAAACCTTTTCTTCAATAAAAATAAAAACTATTAGTAAAAACACATGATACACATTAAGCATACTGTGTTGTTTTCTATTTTTCTCAAGCTTTAATCATACAGTAATAATAAGATATTTATTTCTTTCAAAAAGTATTACAGTAATTTACTTATAAACTCATGACAGGTACTCAATTTGTATTATACTCATCCTAATGTACTCATGAATTACTATAAAAGTACTCAAATTATATTATACTCATTATAATGTACTCATGAGCTCATATCAAATACTCAAAATCATAACTTAACAATTCGAGAACATCCCTGTTTTTTCACCACTCCCACCACATCCTTACGTATAGTACACATTTAAGAATGACATATCATGTAATAAATGAAAAAACGTATACTGCAACAAGTAGTCATTTACAACAAATGGTAATTTGACACTTACGAATATGCATATAAAAGGAATACGCAATCTGACAAGAAACCACAACAAATTAGTGTCATCCTGCAAAATTTATTGTTTCACTCGAGTTTTTTTCATTTATCCCACAAACAATGGCATTCAGCCCACAAACAATTAAAATTCTGCATTAAAATATGGAATTATGTGAGTTCTAAAAAATAAAGTAAAAGCGCATCCTAATGATATAATCGGTCAAATGTTTTCAACACAAAAACCCTAGAAAAATAAAATTTCCAAAATGGTAAAAAAAGGGTTTGTAAAGTATCTACGTAACAATTCCTTGAAGGAAAAGAAAGTTGAAACATATCTATGCAGCAATTTTTTTGTTAATAAATGCAACAAGTGAACCATGTGGGTGGGTGATCTAATATTTATGCGGCAATTTTTTTGTTGTTGTTTTGTTGTTAATAAATGCAACAAGTGAACCATGTGGGTGGGTGTTCTAATATTATGGTAACAAAAATAATGTTTAATTAGGTCTACCTAGATCTTAGCAGATATCTTAAATTAATTTGTGGATATAGATGAGTTTTCCAAAAAAACCTATGAGTATATAACAGCATATATATGAATGTATCCACATCATGGATCCGGTATAAAGAAATTATAGCAAAAATACAAGGAAATTTTTGCTTGTTAAGTGCGGTAAATAAAACCAGCAAGTGTCCAAGTGGGACAAGTGGGTGCCTCTTTTTTTGTAATAAAAGGTGTTTGTTGGCAAACAAATTTTTTATATATAATTCAAGATTAATATCAAAATTTTTAAATTCTCCTAAAAATTCTTTCAAAAAATTAGGGTACTTCGGCACATATATCCAAAATTATAAAATATTTTCGGTTCAAGATTAATAGAAAATTTGAAGATCAATATCAAAATTTTAAAATCTTTTATAATCCTTTTTTTTTTAAAACCTAGGGCACTGCGGCACCCATATCTATAATATTATATCCTATAATCTTTTTTTAAAAATATGAAATATTTTCGATTCAAGATTAATAATAAAATTTTGAATCTAGGGGATTGCGGTACATATCTCATCGTCACATTTGTCTGTCAACCTGTATGCCACCTGGCACTTCACGCGGAGTCCCAAAATATTGCTTAGAACGAGGATGTATCAGTTCAAAAAGAAGGCGTAAGCCGTAAGTGATATTTCTATTTTTATAAACATAAATTTACTATATTGTTTTTTTATTATTATTATTATTGTTTTATCTAAAAAACAACCCATAAACCATACATTGAATCAAATGAATAATTTTAGCGATTTATTTTGTAAAATCCCATATCCAAAACATGGGACTATCAGGTTTCTTATATGAATTAAATCAAGTGGCAGTATTGTCTATTTCCATATGTTCAAAAGCCAAAGGCTATTTTTTACTAAAGTAGTCTATTCTAACCCGAAAAAAATTCAAAAAATAGCTTCGCTAAGCAACATATTCTCACCAATACAACAGAAATAAGAAAAAACACACACATACTCTCATATATAACCACTAGGCATATCAAAAAGAGTGTATGGTATATGTGTGTAGCTGTGTAAAAGCAAACCCTATATAGCTAGGTGTTTCCGGCTTCTTCCATACAGTATCATTGACTTTGTGACTTTTAAACGTTATTGGCGTGCAAAAAAATGAAATAAAAGAACACAAACTATTTTTTACAAACTCATAAAAATTACAAATTAGTGATAATTTGCGCAAAAAGAAATATAACACCCATTTATACTACATACAAAAACTAAGGTAAATTATAAACCAATGAACTTGCCAATTTGTTCAGCCTATTGGAATGTGTGCAACATATTAACTAGCCTCATACTAAGATAGTTATTTAAAAATCTTAAGCAATTAGATATTGATTAAGATATTGAGGATATGTTGCAACCATTACCTATAGCTGAAAGCTTAAGGTAACAAGAAAGATACGGAACTGTACGTGTGTGTGCTAACTTGGCTAGTCCTTATTAAAAATCCAGTGTCATGAGTCCCTTATGTGATTTTTTTAAAAAAGTGTGCTAAAAAAAATGATTGTGTCTAAATCCATAAACAAATTAAGCAAAATTAAATCTATCGATATTTATTTAGTACAGTTGCGGTTATTAAGTATAGACGCCACGCTCAAGTGGTTCTTTAAGTTTTGCCATAAAAACCATTTACCGGTCACCATTTTTATAGCTAAGACTGTTCGTTATATCCTAATAAAAACCCATTATTTAACAATATGTTCAGTTTCTCATATCCACCACCACATTGAATATGGTGAGCAATTTTAAAAATGGGATATAATATAATGTATCCATCGACTCTTCGAATGACCGAGGAATGTAATTGAGATTGTGAAAAACCATCTAGTTTGTACATCAACCACAGTATTAATAATAATAGAAATACTGGTTTGTGACAAATGGTTGTCATTGACAAAAAAACTATGCACTATTCAATATAGAATATTATTCATAAACCAATTTGAGTTAGAAAATATAAAAAGTAAATAAAATAAAATTGCAAACTAGAATAGCATTGAAAAAAATATAGTTAACATAATATTGGTAATGAGTATAACCAGAATTGTCTTGAAAAAATATTTTTTCACAAATTAACTATAATTTGACTAACAAATTTTGTCAAACCATGATACTTTCATTCATAATGGATATAAACCAGAATAACCTCGAAGAAATATTTTATTATCACAAATAATCTATAATTTTGCTAACAATTTTCATGAACGTTAAACAATCATTCGTAACCAGCGACTTTTCCCAATCAAACAAAAACCCATGAATACTTGTAATCCTATAAAAATAAGGGCTCAGTTCAATTTTCCACACACACTACTTATCCCTCTTAAATTCCATCATGGAAACTCTGATTAATAACAAATCTCAACAGAATAATTGGTTAATAATGGATGCATTTCTATCCGATGATGATGAATATATACTCAACGCAGTAATACCATTGAAGTATGATTGCGATGGTGGCGGTATAACTGTTCAACAGCGATGAGGATACTGTTGAGAATCCTCGACTTTTGCAACCTCACGAGATTAAGCAAGAGCCTTTAGAGGTGTCGGATGTATCGGATGTGGACACGCGTTCCCCATTCATTGATGATCATCGTCAAGTTTCTGAAATATCTACCTGCTGTTCATTATCTCCTAAGCGACGACGATTATCATCACATTTGAATTCTGATACAGACGATTCACCTGTGGTTTTCGGGAATATTGTGCAAGATAATGAGGTGATTTGCTTTAGTACTTTTATGGTTAACAGTAGTGTATACAATTATAGAAATAGAAACCATCTAATATAAGACAGTTTCCTATACATTAACAACCTTTACCAATACTTTTAATATTACAAATTATAACCATAAACGCTATAGGGTGTACAACATGTCAATGTTCGCCGTAAACTTTTTATAGAATCGGTGGTTACAGACGATTCACCTGTGGTTTCGGGAATATTGTGCAAGATAATGAGGTGATTTGCATTAGTACTTATATGGTTAACATTAGTGTATACAATTATAGAAATAGAAACCATCTAATATAAGACAGTTTCCTATACATTAACAACCTTTACCAATACTTTTAATATTACAAATTATAACCATAAACGCTATAGGGTGTACAACATGTCAATGTTCGCCGTAAACTTTTTATAGAATCGGTGGTTAAAAACACGAGCGAAGCTGTAGCTATACCTATGATTGGAACAGCGGTTGAAATTGCAACCAAAAAGGATTCTAGCGTTTCTGGGATGGGCGACATAGTTGAAATTGCGGATGAGCAAGTTTCAAATGAAAATGGTTCGGTTATTGAAGTCTCCTCAGACACTGAGGTAGGCTCTGTTGCAACAGTGGTGCATCAGTCGCCAATTCTAGCACAAGGGCTAGCGACATTAACTGAAATAGCAGACTCAAGTGGCAATAAGGTGAGATACTTTGTAAAAGATTAAAAACAAATCAAAAATTATTATCATTATCCTACAAACCTTTAGACAACAGTAGCTGTCTCTACTCCAGCGAATCTTATGGATTATCTGGTTGGGTTTTTAAATATTCATAAGTAACGAATTTTTCTATTTATTAAAAAAGCTAGTAAAGATCTATTTGTTAAAAAAGATAGTAATAAATCAATAATAAAAAATCTGGTTAGATTTATCAACAACCATACCAAAATCTAATTCAATCTTATTTACTGTCTTATTTTCGGAAAACCCCATATTTAAAAAAAATACATTTAAAAAATTAGTGAGATTGATATATAATTGATATATGATCAATATATGGTTGATATATGGTTTCTATGCCACTAAAAATTCTTTTAAGAAATTCCCAAAAAATTCCCCAAGAAATTTTTTAAAAAATTATTATTAAAAATTATCAAAAACTTTTTAAAAATTCTCTAAACATTTTTAAAAATTTTTTTAAAAAAATTTATCAAAAACTTTTTAAAAAATTTAAAAAAATTATTATTAAAAAATTATCAAAAACTTTTTTAAAAAATTTTAAAAAATCTTCAAAAAAATCTTTAAAAAATCTTCCTTAACCAAGATGTTTCTTTGGGGTCATGTCAATATAAGGTCATTTTTAGCTACATTTTCCTGTTTAAATTATTTTATATTAGTATATGGCAATATAACAAATACTTATGTACCACCAATAGGCACGGGTTCCCACACATCATTCCGTTTCTCGTACTCGTATGGGTTTGTGTAATCGTCCATACATGCGTTCTCGCAATCGATCGAATACATGGGCAACCTCATGGGACTCAAGGTGTCCAATACGAGCACTATCACAGCCATCTCTTTTGATTAATACCTCACAGCCTGATCCGTCGTTTACAATGAGTCGACGATGGTCACAACCAATACCTAGTTTTCAATATCCTATCATGTGGGATCAATCGCAACGTACCGCATACGATCAATGGGTATCTGAGTGGAATAATATTCCAGCACCATCTCATCTTGGGTATTGGAATTTAGCAAATGCTAGTAATCAGCAATGGATGTCCGAATGGAATCAACATTTGATTCCTAATAGTAATTATTATCAAAATTGGTACAATGTGGCAACTCCACCTATGCCTCCACAACCGGTGTCTGGTAATGATCAACCAGTTTCCACTCAGATTCAGGCTGGGCAGTTGAACTCCAACCCAGGGGTTAGCAAGAGTTCGGACCAATCGGTAACATATACTAGAAATTTTTTTTAATTCCTTTAAAAAGTAGTTTTAGATCTAATAATAATCAGAAGCGTACCACATATGAAAAAATGTGATGTTAGAATTTAAGGTATTATTAACCGAAAAGTTATTTTATTAAAAACCAGTTCTTTAAAGGACCACTTATAAAATTACAAAGAAACACAAACAGACTTATAACACATCTCATAAAGAGGTATAACATACGTGCACACAAGCAAATACATACATTTATGTATATTCATAACTATGAGTAGGAATTGATTAACTAGATTAATTATTGATCAATTAAAAAATAGATAGAAACTTAAATTTAAGGAAACCCAAGATCTATATACATACGATCTAATTCTGTCGACATTATTTTTTATGTTTGCAACATTAAAAAGATAATATCAATAAAGGAACTACAAAAGGAATCCATTCCCGTTAATGTGATAATAGAGAATCAGCAATATCGATCATCTGAAGACAATGATGACTGTATTGTGGGTTCACCACTTAATCAAAAGACTATGGAGGATGTACTTAAAAATGTCAATCCTCAAAATTTGGCTGACGTTACCATTATTGATATAACTCAAGAAGAGAGTATTCCAAGTCCAGCAAATAAATCTGGGGTTCCCAGTGAAGAAATGGACTCTATATTAAATGATCTGATTATTAATGATAACGAATCTAATCAAATAATCAACACTAACAACAACGAAACAAGTCCTGTGATTAACACCAATATAGATCTAAGAAGCACATCAATAAACATAAATAATGGGATTGTTAATGATATACATGATGGGATTTATCATTGATATATCAAGTTATATGACTGTTGCTAAATCAACTCTGCGTAATGAGCCATCAACTATGCCAGATTTTATGGATTCTACCGGGGTTCAATTACCTGTTACTCCCTCTATAGTACCCTTGCAAATTCCTGGTGGTTTCGTAAATTTAACTACTCTAGAAATCTCAAAAAATGTGTCTACCCTGTTGAGTTGGGGTCCAAATTTTGTCCCACCTCATACTCCCACTTTACTAGATACTTTGAATTATGTGAATTATATAGGGAATTCGATGCTTTTTAATAATTTTGACCCAGACATATTATTTAGGGAATTAGTCGCTGTATATTATAACCGTCTCAACCAGGTATTAATATCTAAAAAAGATACTAGTAATGATCTCATGACACGATGTGTTCTAAAAATGTTGCGTGACGCTAAAGAATTTTTCCGTAAAAATCTCACTATTTGTATTGTACAAGCAGACAAAGGAAAAAGTACTACTATAATGTATAAAACTGATTACCGACAAAAAATGAATGACTGGATCAATGGTTGTCTTCGTGTAGGTACTTATTTAGAAATAGGCGATGATTTTTCTCCAATCCTACTACAAATAAAAAAAAACGATTCAAATATCTACGTAGTCAATTAATTCGGCATTTCAATACTTCTCAATCAGTTCCCTATCCTTTTAAAATTTATAAACTATTATTAAGTTTTAATGATACAAACGATAAACTAGTTAAACACCCCTATCTATATGGTACTGTAAAATATCATAAAGATGGCCAACCATGTCGACCAATATGTGGAACTATTCCCTGGTATAGTTATCCATTACAAAAAATTATTTCGAACATTCTGAGGGGTATCTTGTCCAGTATGTTATTACCCAACAATGTGGTAAATATTGATAATGTGGTTTATGAGGTTCATGATATATTATTATGTTCACAATATGAATTTGTAAAATACGATATAAAGGACATGTATACAAACATGAACATATCTGATATATACGATTGTATATCGAGGATGACTACCACACCATGGTTTCAGAAACACTGTCCAATTCCTCCTAATTTATTATTACAATGTATGAGATTCTCAATGGATCAGGCAAATTATTTCACCTACAATTCCCTCATATATAAACAAGTACGGGGGTTACCACAAGGAGCGTGTGATTCCGGACTGTTAGCTACAATATTATTGGATTATTTTATTCAATTACACTCAATTGAGTTATTTGACCAAAACCAGGTAGTATTTTGGAAAAAATATATGGACGATTTCCTATTATATTTGCCTAGCACCCAAATAGATAGTTTTAAAACATCTTTTGAGCATTTAACATCTTTACAATTGACTATAGATAGAGAGGAGGATTGTGATTCAGGTCTGAATAAGACGATATCTTTTTTAGATATTTTAATTTCCATATTTCCTCATAAAATATATACAAGTATGTATACAAAACCCACCGCTTCATATCGGCTACATCATTATTTATGTAATTATAAATTTTCTACTAAGGAGAACACAATTATTAGTTATGTCAAAAAAATTTTACAAAGATCTAATAACCGATTCTTAGTTGGAGACTTAGAATTCCTACGTGAACGAATTTATTACAATAGTTATCCAGATATATTGATAAACAAATTATATCACAAAACTATAGAACTAGAAATAGAAAACATCAATAAGATGTTAAAAATCTGTTTCCCAAAACCTAAATATGGTGACAAACCTATACATCATGTTGAACGTACAACCATTGATTTAGAATTGCGGCGATCTATATTATATAGGTATATTAGAAAAGAAGTAATATATAATCCACCTAAAGTGCAGGAGGTGTCTCAAGGACGATCACATGGTTATCAACGGGTCAGACCACCTATTTATTTTGTATGCGACACCTTTACGACAATTATACAGAAAATATTCCAGGATTATCATCTAGGACAACCCTCATTTAATAGAGCTCCAAGTCTTTTTTAAGTATTACATATGTCTCTGTCGGATCCAGATCCTATTTCTGCTCCTATAAACCAAACTTCTATCTATATAGTAGGTTGCGAAACTTGCAATATGCAATTTTTAATATCAGGTACTGGGACGCCTGTAGATCTTTTAAATCTGGTAATATCTGATGTGAGCACAGCACTATACGCACATTGCAAAAAGAATGCAGATCATATCATACATAATAATTTGATGAGATTACCAACTAATCGACACCTACCAGTGAATCAACAACTAATGATTTTTAAAGGGATATATACTGCCTTGGGTTTGCAGTGTGAAAACGTAGATCAATTATCTCAGATACCAAAGTATATGTTAACCAGCTTAAACAATTCAATCAGAGCCTTGGTTGCTGCCAAACGTTTCACTACACAAAGTAATGATTATCTGTTTCTGTAGAATTTTCCTCTATATATTTTTTAAAGACAATATAAGCATATAACTGCAATTATATTTATTTAAACAAAAGTTCTTATTAATTTTAAGACACAGGAAAAAACAATAAATTGTAGAAAGTATCTATTATATTTGGGCTGAAGAAATTCCCTATAAAACAGTAAATTATAGAAAATCTCTATTGTATTTGTTGTATTTGGGCTGAAAAAATTCCTTAGAAAACGCTCAATGTAGTCTAGACTTGTATGAGTAGACAATTAATATTGCCATAATCATTATTAATAAGACTAATTATTACTTATTTCCTACAGATATAGGTCTGCCTCGAATAATTAGTAAGGGTTGTCAACCGCCTTAATACATCGCTACTTGTTGAGAACGTAAAAATTGTTGTTTGGTAATATATAAAAAAATTCTACTAACTATATATAACAATTAACACAAATCCTTTCCTTATTCCTAACCTACAGCCTCGTAAAGCCTCTTTGATCGCGTAATTTATGTTGTTGTTTGCCGGGTGTGGCGCGCTTGTAATCTATTAATCACTATGGATCCACCAACATCGAAAAAGCAAGAACCCCAATGCATGATATAATCGACTTGATACGCATACTAAACATGATTTGGGACAATTAATACTTGTAATATATCTTAAAACTAATTTTTTATACGGAGGGATTTTGGGTGTTATTATCGGGTTTTAATTACACTTAATTGTTTTACTTAAATAATAATAATAGTTTGGCGCTACAGTCCTGTGTAGGACTTCGGCCGAGCTCTCTCACCTTTTTGATCTGTGCGTGTTATATTTGTACTCAAAGTGGTGGGACCTACAGTTTATTGCCGAATCCGAACGGCGGGTGAGAGCTTTTTCATAGGCAATGGTTTTACTCTCGTAGGTTTGCCATTTACTGACGAGAGGTAGTGCGGTATAGAAAAATGTTTCTATGAAAAGATGTTGTTAGCCCCAGTCCAGGCTTGAACCGGGGACCTTTCTGCTCGCAGTCCAACGCACTAACCACTGAGCTACCGCGGCTACAATCTATTTAATCTATTTAAAATCATTAAAACGAATCGGGCAATTGCATTATTAACCGATCTATTGTTAGTTTTTTCACAACTTAAAACATTATTCATGTATTGTAATCTGTCGCACTTAATTAACCGAGTTTATTATTATAATTAAATTGAAATTGTACTTAATTAACCGAGTTTATTAAATTTAAATTGTACTTAATTAACCGAGTTTATTATTATAATTAAATTGTACTTAATTAACCGAGTTTATTATTATAATTAAAATTAAATTGTGATTAATTAATCAAGTTTATTATTATAGTTAAAAATTAAAGATTAGAGATTGAAACTGTTAACTCAAGGATTGAACTTTTTTAAAAATTATTTAAAATTGAAACTGTTCAACTCAAGAATTGAATTTTTTATTTAAAACATTATTATTGGGACCAAGGTCGCGTTCTATACAATACACAATGTCAAGAAAAATAATCTTGGATCTATGTAAAGATAGCTATAATTAAAACTTATCTCAAACAATAAGTTATCAAAAATCTAATACGGTATTTTAATATTGATTTCAAGTAAATGTAACTCATTGTTAAGCAACCTAGTTACATTTACATGAAATGTCCTAAATTCCAACATTCATTCCCTTATTTCTAGTAAATAACAATAAACTAAAAAATATATATAAAAAAATAAAATTATATATAAAAAAATAAAAATACAAAATATAAAATTATTAAAAAAATAAAATATAAAATTATTAAAAAATAATAAAATATAAAATTATCACAAAATTATAAATACGTTATTTACATATGTTATTTACAGAATTGCAACAAAAAACCTTTTTCAAGCACTAAATATTACTAAAAAAGCATTTAGCTTACATCATACTATAAGCATTATGCTTATTATTACAATAAATTAATTATTTCTCTAAAAATACTACAAATAATAAAGCCATTTTATATTGTTGGAATTAGGCCTAGCGATGATACAGATATGAACATAGGCTTGCATCTGCAAATTTTAGTTACCTAATCATTCCATATATCGCTCGATCAGACTTTGTGATAATAAACAATGGCATAATAAAGGGGCATAAGAATATATAAAGACAGATAATGAATACATTTTTTTACATTTTTATCCCTCTGAAAGAGTACCACTATACTTGGTACCGTGTTTCCACCCCATAACACCTTTTTTTGGATCTATGACCACTTAGATCTATAAAAGATGGCTAGCCTACCTAAGCAATTTGGCCATATAAAATTGTAAGATTTACAAAGTATTATTGATATAGCCAGACACTAAGTTTATATGGAAACACAAATTCATGTGTTTTAAAGGCAATACCTTCAAAAAAACTCAGACTACCATTGGGTATCATGAGTATACAAAAAGAAAAATATTAATCAAAAAAGTATTAGAATTAAGAACTTTGTTTAGAAACACTGTACTAAATTTATATATAAGAATCTTTGTTTCATAGTTTTAATGTTCTGATATTTGTATAGAAAATAAAATTATTTTCATTCTCGTTTTTTCACTGAATCGGCCTGTTTAATAAAAGGTTATGGGCCCAGGCCTGTAAACGGGAATCATATAAAAAGTTAATTTTGTGATTATTGGAACGAGGACGAAGCGTTGGACATTGTAATGGCTTGCATCGCAACAATGGAAAAGTGTGGAAAGCTGGTTGGATCTGCGAACTGGATGACGTGGTGTTTTACGATTGAAGCGCAATTAAGACTCAAAGGACTGTGGAAGTATGTAGATGGTGCTACTACTGCTGTTGCACGGAAAGCAAGGAGGATCGCAGCGCAGATGTTTTGGGTGCGATGGCTTTGGTCATTTCGCAGCTGAGTGCCCCACTAAGAGAGGAAAGGAGAATGCAAAGTCGTGGAAGAAAGATGCTTCTTTGTATGCAGCATATTCAGCGAAGAATATATCACATGGCAGCGATTGGTATGTTGACAGCGGTGCTTCGGCGCACATGACAAAAGATAGTGGCTTGATTCAAGGTCGAAAGCCATATGACGGAGAGGCAAAAATCGCAGATGACAACATTTTGAAGGCGGTATCCAGAGGAGATGTGCTGTTAAACGTGCTGCATGGTGATGGTGACGTTTACAGCATTCCTGTACGCAACGTTTTGTATGTTTCCGGTGTTGCTAGAATTTGGTATCCGTTAGCCAAATGGTCAAACGCGGAAATCGAGTGGTGTTTGATCAGTTTGGATGCAAAATATTCAACGATAGCAGCGAATTACTAGCGACAGCTTCAAATGTGGATGGCATGTTTAAACTGGACGTGCCAAAACCAAACGAAATTTTCATAGCTAAGGCAGGAGACGCATTTGAGAAATGGCATAAACGATTTGACCATTTACACACGGACGGCTTGAAAATATTGAAAAGTGGTCTAGTCACTGGCGGGAATTTTCCAGGAGGAGCTGCTACAAAAGAATTGTGTGAAGGTTGTGCAGAAGGCAAACACATTCGTAGAAGTTTTTCGAATGCTGGAAGTACAGCTGCCAAAATTCTGGAGATCGTGCATACCGACGTTTGCGGCCCAATGGAAGTCAAATCTTTGGGTGGAAGCAACCAAATTCGTGGTTGACTTCAGCCGCGAGATTTTCGTTTACTTCATAAAAAACAAATCCGAAGTATTCGAAAAGTTTAAAGACTTCAAGACTATGGCTGAAACTCAATCTGGTGCGAAACTAAAGGTCCTGAGGAGCGACAACGGCACTGAGTACATCAACAAGGATATGCAGAAATACTTGAAGAAATTTGGAATCATCCATCAAACGTCAGTTCCCTACTATCCGGAACAAAAAGGTTTGGCAGAACGAGTCAATAGAACGCTGACAGAAAAGGCAAGGTGCATGCTGTATGATGCGAAGCTTCCGAAACGTTTTTGGGCAGAAGCAGTGCAGACGGCAATATATGTAGCTAACAGAAGTCCGCATAAATCGCTGAAGCTCACTCCTGAAGAAATGTGGTCTGGTCGGAAGCCAGATGTTAGCGATTTGAGGATATTTGGATGTTTGGCGATGGCATTGATACCAAAGCAGAAGCGTCAAAAATGGGATGCTAAATCTAGAAAATTCATTTTCGTAGGCTACGGAATAACATCGAAGGATTATCGAATTTACGACGTCAAAGGTAATGAGGTCGTCGTAAGAAGAGATGTCCAATTCGAAGAAAATATAAAGGCATTTTCTTTGTTGCGTGAGTCAGAGAAATATTTTAATTTTTTCCGTTACCCTCCGTTGAACGATCAGGAGGAATCCAGAGAGGAGTCAACAGCCGACGATTTGGAATCCAGTTCATTGTCATTCAATTCTTTACCAGAAAATAACAATGAAGTGGGGGAAATCTACGACGTTGATGAGTATGATGGCGCAGTTGGAGAAACAATGCCGGACACACCTGCAGTCAGGCACAGCGAGCTTATTGCAACGCAGAAAACAAGTTGGGTTGGTTTTAAAGCTGTCTTACCAGAGGACGAGCCGGATACACTTGAGGAAGCTTTATCTGGGGCTGAATGTGAGAAAAGGAAAGCGGCTATAAATAGTGAACTGAGGTCGTTAGATGAAAATGAAACGTGGTTCGCTGTTCCTAAACCATTTAACTGGAATATTATCCAAACTAAGTGGGTCTTCAGAAGAAAGAAGGAGCAAAATGACAGCATTCGCTACAATGCACGACTTGTAGTTAAAGGTTATACACAGCGCAAAGGAATCAACTACGAAGAAACTTTTTCTCCGGTAGTACGCTATACGTCAGTGAGATACCTGTTTGCTCTCGCTGCACGTTATAATCTTGAAATTGAGCAAATGGATGATGTGACTGCATTTTTGCAGGGAAATCTTACAAAAGACGTGTACATTGAACCAGCTTCCGTTATTCAAGTGCAGAAAGGATATATTCTTAAATTGAAGAAGGCGCTTTATGGACTGAAGCAGGCTAGTTTTGTGTGGAATCACAAATTGGATGCAGCGTTGCAGGAGTACTGATCACGTCGTTCTGAAGTTGATCCGTGCATTTATTATCACGTTAATGATAATGAAATGACGTATTTGGCGCTTTATGACGACGACATGTGTTTCTTCAGCAATGACCCAAAGATGACCCGATATGACTTGAAGAAAAAGTTGATGAAAATTTTCAAAATGAAATTTCTTGGAAAAGCTAAGCAGAGTTTAGGCATGCGGATCGCTGGTGATGATGACAACATTTATCTGGATCAAGAAGACTACATCCAAGATACAACATGGAGAATTGAAATCCCGTATCAACTCCAATGGACTTGAACCAAGAATTGGAGAAAGAAGACGCAATTGACGAATCGATGAAAGATGTGCCATATCAGCAGGCTATTGGCAGCTTGTTGTTTGCAGCGCAATGCACACGTCCTGATATTTGTCAATCAGTCAATTTCCTGAGCAGGTTTAATAAACATCCTGGCAGAAAACACTGGATGGCCGTGAAGCGAGTTTTTCGATACTTGAAGGGAACAGCTGGAGTGAAGTTGGCATTTTCTACAAAAGGAACTCAAGATATCGTGTCTTATTCTGATTCTGATTGGGCAAACGATGCAGAAGAGCGCAGATCGGTGACAGGTTATATCAATCTACTTCAAGGTGGTGCAATTTCGTGGAATAGCAAACGTCAGCCTACTGTCGCTTTGTCCACGACCAAAGCTGAATACATGGCTCTATCAGCAGCTACGCAGGAAGTGATTTGGTTACGAGCGCTTGAAAAGGAGATGAACGTGAACTTTAAGTCTGATGAACCAAGTAAGATTTACTGTGACAACCAAAGTGCAGTGCATTTGGCCTCAAATAATGCATATCATCCACGTTCGAAACACATTGATATCCGGCATCATTTCATAAGGGAAAAGAAGAAAAATAATGATGTGACGTTTTGCGGAATATCAACTAATCATAAGTTGGCAGATTTTTTAACAAAACCAGTTTGTTTGGATAAACATAAATACTTTTCTAAACAAATAGGTTTGCGATTTGTATAAATACAAGTCGAGTGGGGGTATTAGAATTAAGAACTTTGTTTAGAAACACTGTACTAAATTTATATATAAGAATCTTTGTTTCATAGTTTTAATGTTCTGATATTTGTACAGAAAATAAAATTATTTTCATTCTCGTTTTTTCACTGAATCGGCCTGTTTAATAAAAAAAAAAGCTATGAAGCTTTTGATTTTTACTTTAAGAATTATTTTCAAAAATTTAATATTTTATCTATTTGGAATAAACATACAAGATTTGGCTCTAGTAGCTCCATGAAAATATTTTTACTGATGAAACAGTTTGATATTATTAATATATAATAATAATAATACGGAAGTAAATATCAATACTATGATATGACTTCAATACCTTTTGAGGAAAAATAAAGGTATCATTATTCCAAAAAAATCAATTCCTATATAATTCTGTAATTTATTTGTAATCAATATAAATATATTCCCAGCTTGTATTAATGATATGTAAATTACATAAATATTAATAGGCTGAGGATATATCATAATCCATTATTTCAAAATTACAGAATTCTACTTAAACTAATTCTGGTATGAAATGTGGTCCTACGTAATTCAGTTATGAGTTCGTATGTATATCTGTTGCAAACCTTTTTCCATAAATAACTCTCTATACTATTCTTTAGAATACATATCAAATCATACGTTTATAAGGTATCATGTCTTTCCCCATACCGGTGGTCAAAAAACAATATCGGAAATCATTTATAGCCTACCACATCCAAAGGTCATTTCAACAACATTCAATATATATTCAATATATATTCATTAGAAACCTAAAAGGCGCTTGAAGTAAAAATTATTTCATTGGCGAGAAAACCTTTAAGAGAGACAATTAATTAATAATAAAGACACCTAAGGTAAAAATATATATATATATATATATATATATATATATATATATATATATATATATATATATATATATGCAAACCAACGACACTGAGAATAGAACTCTAAACTCGTCTCGTATTCACCATGTTTTTTTAAAAAATTATAATAAAATTATAATAAAATTTCTATAATAAATTTAAGTATGTGTAACCGTGTAGGTTTATATACATCTTTAATATTCAATTATACTAAAGACGGGCTTCCCAAGAAACGTTTTTCGTCCGATACCACTGGACTCATCAGTTGGGATTCTTTTTTTTTTAAATATATGTAAATTTAGAATTAATTTAGAATTAATTAGGATCAAATTATATTTATTAACATAAATTACTGTACATATAAAACATTATCACTAGAATCATAATCAATCAAATACTTATGATCGATTTTCTTGAAACATTTCCGTGATTCCTTAGAATCTTATTCGTACCACTTTACCACCTTTATATAATTTCTCATACATACATATATATACATAAAAATATGTATATATATATATAACAAGAATGATAAAAGGGTGGTATTTATATTATGGTTTGTTAATAAGTCATTATTTTACAGCCGATTCCTTGAAAAAACAATGCACACAAAAAAACTTTAATATTCAAAATTATTGGTACTTCAAAAATACACACTAATTTCCTACTGACATTTTCAAAAATATATTCCAGTATTCAAAAAATAGCTGGTAATCCTTTTTTTTTTTAAATATATAAATATAGTAGCCGCGGTAGCTCAGTGGTTAGTGCGTTGGACTGCGAGCCGAAAGGTCCCCGGTTCAAGCCTGGACTGGGGCTAACAACATCTTTTCATAGAAACATTTTTCTATACCGCGCTACCTCTCGGCAGTAAATGGCAAACCTACGAGAGTAAAACATTGCCTATGAAAAGCTCTCACCCGCCGTTCGGATCCGGCAATAAACTGTAGGTCCCACCACTTTGAGTACAAATATAACACGCACAGCTCAAAATGGTGAGAGAGCTCGGCCGAAGTTCTATACAGGACTGTAGCGCCAAACTATTATATTATTATTATATAAATATATATTTCAGTATTCAAAAATAGCTGGCAATCCTCTTTTTTACTGACATTTTCCAAAAGAATATTTCAATATTCAGAAATACCTGGCATTCTTATTTTTTTGAAAAACGCGCACAACACAAACTATCCTATTGAATTTTTTCAAAGACCTTCTCGTCAATGAGAACAAAACCATTAGTATTCCAAAGTAGCTGGCAATCCTATTTTTTAGAAGGTAGCTGGCAATCCTATTTTTTTAAAAAATACATATTAATTTCCTACTGATATTTTCCAAAAAAATTCCCATATTCAGAAATAGTTGGTAAACTTATCATTTTTTTTAAAAATATATAGCTGGCAATCTTGTTTTTTTTTTAAAAAAAACAAACAAAAACACAAATTACTTGGCAGTCTTAATTCTTTAAAAAAACACACAAATTTATTTTTTTAAAAAATACAAGCAGAACACAAATTACCTTGTTGACTTTTTTTACTGGAACAATCAAGAAATAACACCCAAAAACACTTTCACCACTATTTTTTAAAAAAATTAACCGTTTATTAAAAACTTTTTAAACATTTAAAAAAACGCACATAATTTTTGTGAACTTATCGCAACTACAGAAAAAACCTTTTCTTCAATAAAAATAAAATCTATTAGTAAAAACACATGATACACATTAAGCATACTATGTTGTTTTCTATTTTTCTCAAGCTTTAATCATACAGTAATAATAAGATATTTATTTCTTTCAAAAAGTATTACAGTAATTTACTTATAAACTCATGACAGGTACTCAATTTGTATTATACTCATCCTAATGTACTCATGAATTACTATAAAAGTACTCAAATTATATTATACTCATTATAATGTACTCATGAGCTCATATCAAATACTCAAAATCATAACTTAACAATTCGAGAACATCCCTGTTTTTTCACCACTCCCACCACATCCTTACGTATAGTACACATTTAAGAATGACATATCATGTAATAAATGAAAAAACGTATACTGCAACAAGTCATTTACAACAAATGGTAATTTGACACTTACGAATATGCATATAAAAGGAATATGCAATCTGACAAGAAACCACAACAAATTAGTGTCATCCTGCAAAATTTATTGTTTCACTCGAGTTTTTTCATTTATCCCACAAACAATGGCATTCAGCCCACAAACAATGGCATTTAGTGTTCGTAAAAAACATTCTGCATTAAAATATGGAATTATGTGAGTTCTAAGAAATAAAGTAAAAGCGCATCCTAATGATATAATCGGTCAAATGTTTTCAACACAAAAACCCTAGTTGTTGTTTTGTTGTTAATAAATGCAACAAGTGAACCATGTGGGTGGGTGTTCTAATATTTATGCGGCAATTTTTTGTTAATAAATGCAACAAGTGAACCATGTGGGTGGGTGTTTTAATATTATGGTAACAAAAATAATGTTTAATTAGGTCTACCTAGATCTTAGCAGATATCTTAAATTAATTTGTGGATATAGATGAGTTTTCCAAAAAAACCTATGAGTATATAACAGCATATATATAAATGTATCCACATCATGGATCCGGTATAAAGAAATTATAGCAAAAATACAAGGCAATTTTTGCTTGTTAAGTGCGGTAAATGAAACCAGCAAGTGTCCAAGTGGGACAAGTGGGTGCCTCTTTTTTTGTAATAAAAGGTGTTTGTTGGCAAACAAATTTTTTATATATAATTCAAGATTAATATCAACATTTTTAAATTCTCCTAAAAATTCTTTCACTTCGGTACTTCGTACATATATCCAAAATTATAAAATATTTTCGGTATTTTCGGAAAATTTGAAGATCAATATCAAAATTTTAAAATCTTTTATAATTCTTTTTTTAAAAAACCTAGGGCACTGCGGCACCCATATCTATAATATTATATCCTATAATCTTTTTTAAAAATATAAAATATTTTCGATTCAAGATTAATAATAAAATTTTGAATCTAGGGGATTGCGGTACATATCTCATCGTCACATTTGTCTGTCAACCTGTATGCCACCTGGCACTTCACGCGGAGTCCCAAAATATTGCTTACAACGAGGATGTATCAGTTCAAAAAGAAGGCGTAAGCCGTAAGTGATATTTCTATTTTTATAAACATAAATTTACTATATTGTTTATTATTATTATTATTGTTTTATCTAAAAAACAACCCATAAACCATACATTGAATCAAATGAATAATTTTAGCGATTTATTTTGTAAAATCCCATATCCAAAACATGGGACTATCAGGTTTCTTATATGAATTAAATCAAGTGGCAGTATTGTCTATTTCCATATGTTCAACAGCCAAAGGCTATTTTTTACTAAAGTAGGCTATTCTAACCCGAAAAAAATTCAAAAAATAGCTTCGCTAAGCAACATATTCTCACAAATACAACAGAAATAAGAAAAAACACACACATACTCTCATATATAACCACTAGGCATATCAAAAAGAGTGTATGGTATATGTGTGTAGCTGTGTAAAAGCAAACCCTATATAGCTAGGTGTTTCCGGCTTCTTCCATACAGTATCATTGAGTTTGTGACTTTAAAACGTTATTGGCGTGCAAAAAAATGAAATAAAAGAACACAAACTATTTATTTCAAACTCATAAAAATTACAAATTAGTGATAATTTGCGCAAAAAGAAATATAACACCCATTTATACTACATACAAAAACTAAGGTAAATTATAAACCAATGAACTTGCCAATTTGTTCAGCCTATTGGAATGTGTGCAACATATTAACTAGCCTCATACTAAGATAGTTATCTTATGCAATTAGATATTGATTAAGATATTGAGGATATGTTGCAACCATTACCTATAGCTGAAAGCTTAAGGCAACAAGAAAGATACGGAACTGTACGTGTGTGTGCTAACTTGGCTAGTCCTTATTAAAAATCCAGTGTCATGAGTCCCTTATGTGATTTTTTTAAAAAAGTGTGCTAAAAAAATGATTGTGTCTAAATCCATAAACAAATTAAGCAAAATTAAATCTATCGATATTTATTTAGTACAGTTGCGGTTATTAAGTATAGACGCCACGCTCAAGTGGTTCTTTAAGTTTTGCCATAAAAACCATTTACCGGTCACCATTTTTATAGCTAAGACTGTTCGTTATATCCTAATAAAAACCCATTATTTAACAATATGTTCAGTTTCTCATATCCACCACCACATTGAATATGGTGAGCAATTTTAAAAATGGGATATAATATAATGTATCCATCGACTCTTCGAATGACCGAGGAATGTAATTGAGATTGTGAAAAACCATCTAGTTTGTACATCAACTACAGTATTAATAATAATAGAAATACTGGTTTGTGACAAATGGTTGTAATTGACAAAAAAACTATGCACTATTCAATATAGAATATTATTCATAAACCAATTTGTGTTAGAAAATATAAAAAGTAAATAAAATAAAATTGCAAACTAGAATAGCATTGAAAAAAATATAGTTAACATAATATTGGTAATGAGTATAACCAGAATTGTCTTGAAAAAATATCCGATGATGATGAATATATACACAACGCAGTAATACCATTGAAGTATGATTGCGATGGTGCCGGTATAACTGTTCATACGCCTGTCCCTATACTCAACAGCGATGAGGATACTGTTGAGAATCCTCGACTTTTGCAACCTCACGAGATTAAGCAAGAGCCTTTAGAGGTGTCGGATGTATCGGATGTGGACACGCGTTCCCCATTCATTGATGATCATCGTCAAGTTTCTGAAATATCTACCTGCTGTTCATTATCTCCTAAGCGACGACGATTATAGAATCGGTGGTTAAAAACACGAGCGAAGCTGTAGCTATACCTATGATTGAAACAGCGGTTGAAATTGCAACCAAAAAGGATTCTAGCGTTTCTGGGATGGGCGACATAGTTGAAATATCGGATGAGCAAGTTTCAAATGAAAATGGTTCGGTTATTGAAGTCTCCTCAGACACTGAGGTAGGCTCTGTTGCAACAGTGGTGCATCAGTCGCCAATTCTAGCACAAGGGCTAGCGACATTAACTGAAATAGCAGACTCAAGTGGCAATAAGGTGAGATACTTTGTAAAAGATTAAAATCAAATCAAAAATTATTATCATTATCCTACAAACCTTTAGACAACAGTAGCTGTCTCTACTCCAGCGAATCTTATGGATTATCTGGTTGGGTTTTTAAATATTCATAAGTAACGAATTTTTCTATTTATTAAAAAAGCTAGTAAAGATCTATTTGTTAAAAAAGATAGTAATAAATCAATAATAAAAAATCTGGTTTGATTTATCAACAACCATACCAAAATCTAATTCAATCTTATTTACTGTCTTATTTTCGGAAAACCCCATATTTTTTTAAAAAAACATTTAAAAAATTGGTGGGATCGATATATAATTGATATATGATCAATATATGGTTGATATATGGTTTCTATGCCACTAAAAAATTCTTTTAAGAAATTCCCAAAAAATTCCCCAAGAAATTTTTTAAAAAATTACTATTAAAAATTATCAAAAACTTTTTAAAAATTCTCTAAACATTTTTAAAATTTTTTTTAAAAAATTTATCAAAAACTTTTTTAAAAAATTTAAAAAAATTATTATTAAAAAATTATCAAAAACTTTTTTAACAAATCTTTAAAAAATCTTCAAAAAAATTTTTAAAAAATCTTCCTTAACCAAGATGTTTCTTTGGGGTCATGTCAATTTAAGGTCATTTTTAGCTACATTTTCCTGTTTAAATTATTTTATATTAGTATATGGCAATATAACAAATACTTATGTACCACCAATAGGCACGGGTTCCCATACATCATTCCGTTTCTCGTACTCGTATGGGTTTGCGTAATCGTCCATACATGCGATCTCGCAATCGATCGAATACATGGGCAACCTCATGGGACTCAAGGTGTCCAATACGAGCACTATCACAGCCATCTCTTATGCTTAATACCTCACAGCCTGATCCGTCGTTTACAATGAGTCGACGATGGTCACAAACAATACATAGTTTTCAATATCCTATCATGTGGGATCAATCGCAACGTACCGCATACGATCAATGGGTATCTGAGTGGAATAATATTCCAGCACCATCTCATCTTGGGTATTGGAATTTAGCAAATGCTAGTAATCAGCAATGGATGTCCGAATGGAATCAACATTTGATTCCTAATAGTAATTATTATCAAAATTGGCACAATGTGGCAACTCCACCTATGCCTCCACAACCGGTGTCTGGTAATGATCAACCAGTTTCCACTCAGATTCAGACTGGGCAGTGGAAGTCCAACCCAGGGGTTAGCAAGAGTTCGGACCAATCGGTAACATATACTAGAACATTTTTTTAATTCCTTTAAAAAGTAGTTTTAGATCTAATAATAATCAGAAGCGTACCACATATGAAAAAATGTGATGTTAGAATTTAAGGTATTATTAACAGAAAATTTATTTTATTAAAAACCAGTTCTTTAAAGGACCACTTATAAAATTACAAAGAAACACAAACAGACTTATAACACATCGCATAAAGAGGTATAACATACGTACACACAAGCAAATACATACATTTATGTATGTTCATAACTATGAGTAGGAATTGATTAACTAGATTAATTATTGATCAATTAAAAAATAGATAGAAACTTAAATTTAAGGAAACCCAAGATCTATATACATACGATCTAATTCAGTCGACATTATTTTTTATATTCCAACATTAAAAAGATAATATCAATAAAGGAACTACAAAAGGAATCCATTCCCGTTAATGTGATAATAGAGAATCAGCAATATCGATCATCTGAAGACAATGATGACTGTATTGTGGGTTCACCACTTAATCAAAAGACTATGGAGGATGTACTTAAAAATGTCAATCTGCAAAATTTGGCTGACGTTACCATTATTGATATAACTCAAGAAGAGAGTATTCCAAGTCCAGCAAATAAATCTGGGGTTCCCAGTGAAGAAATGGACTCTATATTAAATGATCTGATTATTAATGATGACGAATCTAATCAAATAATCAACACTAACAACAACGAAACAAGTCCTGTGATTAACACCAATATTGATCTAAGAAGCACATCAATAAACATAAATAATGGGATTGTTAATGATATACATGATGGGATTATCAATGATATATCAAGTTATATGACTGTTGCTAAATCAACTCTGCGCAATGAGCCATCAACTATGCCAGATTTTATGGATTCTACCGGGGTTCAATTACCTGTTACTCCCTCTATAGTACCCTTGCAAATTCGTGGTGGTTTCGTAAATTTAACTACTCTAAAAATCTCAAAAAATGTGTCTACCCTGTTGAGTTGGGGTCCAAATTTTGTCCCACCTCATACTCCCACTTTACTAGATACTTTGAATTATGTGAATTATATAGGGAATTCGATGCTTTTTAATAATTTTGACCCAGACATATTATTTAGGGAATTAGTCGCTGTATATTATAACCGTCTCAACCAGGTATTAATATCTAAAAAAGATAATAGTAATGATCTCATGACACGATGTGTTCTAAAAATGTTGCGTGACACTAAAGAATTTTTCCGTAAAAATCCCACTATTTGTATTGTACAAGCAGACAAAGGAAAAAGTTCCCTATCCTTTTAAAATTTATAAACTATTATTAAGTTTTAATGATACAAACGATAAACTAGTTAAACTCCCCTATCTATATGGTACTGTAAAATATCATAAAGATGGCCAACCATGTCGACCAGTATGTGGAACTATTCCCTGGTATAGTTATCCATTACAAAAAATTATTTCGAACGTTCTGAGGGGTATCTTGTCCAGTATGTTATTACCCAACAATGTGGTAAATATTGATAATGTGGTTTATGAGGTTCATGATATATTATTATGTTCACAATATGAATTTGTAAAATACGATATAAAGGACATTTATACAAACATGAACATATCTGATATATACGATTGTATATCGAGGATGACTACCACACCATGGTTTCAGAAACACTGTCCAATTCCTCCTAATTTATTATTACAATGTATGAGATTCTCAATGGATCAGGCAAATTATTTCACCTACAATTCCCTCATATATAAACAAGTACGGGGGTTACCACAAGGAGCGTGTGATTCCGGACTGTTAGCTACAATATTATTGGATTATTTTATTCAATTACACTCAATTGAGTTATTTGAACAAAACCAGGTAGTATTTTGGAAAAAATATATGGACGATTTCCTATTATATTTGCCTAGCACCCAAATAGATAGTTTTAAAACATCTTTTGAGCATTTAACATCTTTACAATTGACTATAGATAGAGAGGAGGATTGTGATTCAGGTCTGAATAAGACGATATCTTTTTTAGATATTATAATTTCCATATTTCCTCATAAAATATATACAAGTATGTATACAAAACCCACCGCTTCATATCGGCTACATCATTATTTATGTAATTATAAATTTTCTACTAAGGAGAACACAATTATTAGTTATGTCAAAAAAATTTTACAAAGATCTAATAACCGATTCTTAGTTGGAGACTTAGAATTCCTACGTGAACGAATTTATTACAATAGTTATCCAGATATATTGATAAACAAATTATATCACAAAACTATAGAACTAGAAATAGAAAACATCAATAAGATGTTAAAAACCTGTTTCCCAAAACCTAAATATGGTGACAAACCTATACATCATGTTGAACGTACAACCATTGATTTAGAATTGCGGCGATCTATATTATATAGGTATATTAGAAAAGAAGTAATATATAATCCACCTAAAGTGCAGGAGGTGTCTCAAGGACGATCACATGGTTATCAACGGGTCAGACCACCTATTTATTTTGTATGCGACACCTTTACGACAATTATACAGAAAATATTCCATGATTATCATCTAGGACAACCCTCATTTAATAGAGCTCCAAGTCTTTTTCAAGTATTACATATGTCTCTGTCGGATCCAGATCCTATTTCTGCTCCTATAAACCAAACTTCTAATATAGTAGGTTGCGAAACTTGCAATATGCAATTTTTAATATCAGGTACTGGGACGCCTGTAGATCTTTTAAATCTGGTAATATCTGATGTGAGCACAGCACTATACGCACATTGCAAAAAGAATGCAGATCATATCATACATAATAATTTGATGAGATTACCAACTAATCGACACCTACCAGTGAATCAACAACTAATGATTTTTAAAGGGATATATACTGCCTTGAGTTTGCAGTGTAAAAACGTAGATCAATTATCTCAGATACCAAAGTATATGTTAACCAGCTTAAACAATTCAATCAGAGCCTTGGTTGCTGCCAAACGTTTCACTACACAAAGTAATGATTATCTGTTTATGTAGAATTTTCCTCTATATATTTTTTAAAGACAATATAAGCATATAACTGCAATTATATTTATTTAAACAAAAGTTCTTATTAATTTTAAGACACAGGAAAAAACAGTAAATTGTAGAAAGTATCTATTATATTTGGGCTGAAGAAATTCCCTATAAAACAGTAAATTATAGAAAATCTCTATTGTATTTGTTGTATTTGGGCTGAAAAAATTCCTTAGAAAACGCTCAAAGTAGTCTAGACTTGTATGAGTAGACAATTAATATTGCCATAATCATTATTAATAAGACTAATTATTACTTATTTCCTACAGATATAGGTCTGCCTCGAATAATTAGTAAGGGTTGTCAACCGCCTTAATACATCGCTACTTGTTGAGAACGAAAAAATTGTTGTTTGGTAATATATAAAAAAATTCTACTAACTATATATAACAATTAACACAAATCCTTTCCTTATTCCTAACCTACAGCCTCGTAAAGTCTCTTTGATCGCGTAATTTATGTTGTTGTTTGCCGGGTGTGGCGCGCTTGTAATCTATTAATCACTATGGATCTACCAACATCGAAAAAGCAAAAACCCCAATGCACGATATAATCGACTTGATACGCATACTAAACATGATTTGGGACAATTAATACTTGTAATATATCTTAAAACTAATTTTTTATACGGAGGGATTTTGGGTGTTATTATCGGGTTTTAATTACACTTAATTGTTTTACTTAATCTATTTAAAATCATTAAAATCATTAAAACGAATCAGGCAATTGCATTATTAACCGATCTATTGTTAGTTTTTTCACAACTTAAAACATTATTCATGTATTCTAATCTGTCGCACTTAATTAACCGAGTTTATTATTATAATTAAATTTAAATTGTACTTAATTAACCGAGTTTATTAAATTTAAATTGTACTTAATTACCCGAGTTTATTATTATAATTAAATTGTACTTAATTAACCGCGTTTATTATTATAATTAAAATTAAATTGTGATTAATTAATCAAGTTTATTATTATAGTTAAAAATTAAAGATTAGAGATTGAAACTGTTAACTCAAGGATTGAACTTTTTTAAAAATTATTTAAAATTGAAACTGTTAACTCAAGAATTGAATTTTTTATTTAAAACATTATTATTGGGACCAAGGTCGCGTTCTATACAATACACAATGTCAAGAAAAATAATCTTGGATATATGTAAAGATAGCTATAATTAAAACTTATCTCAAACAATAAGTTCTCAAAAATCTAATACGGTATTTTAATATTGATTTCAAGTAAATGTAACTCATTGTTAAGCAACCTAGATACATTTACATGAAATGTCCTAAATTCCAACATTCATTCCCTTATTTCTAGTAAATAACAATAAACTAAAAAATATATATAAAAAAATAAAATTATATATAAAAAAATAAAAAATAAAAATACAAAATAGAAAATATAAAATTATTAAAAAAATAAAATATAAAATTATTAAAAAATAATAAAATATAAAATTATCACAAAATTATAAATACGTTATTTACATATGTTATTTACAGAATTGCAACAAAAAACCTTTTTCAAGCACTAAATATTACTAAAAAAGCATTTAGCTTACATCATACTATAAGCATTATGCTTATTATTACAATAAATTAATTATTTCTCTAAAAATACTACAAATAATAAAACGATTTTATATTGTTGGAATTAGGCCTAGCGATGATACAGATATGAACATAGGCTTGCATCTGCAAATTTTAGTTACCTAATCATTCCATATATCGCACGATCAGACTTTGTGATAATAAACAATGGCATAATAAAGGGGCATAAGAATATATAAAGACAGATAATGAATACATTTTTTTACATTTTTATCCCTCTGAAAGAGTACCACTATACTTGGTACCGTGTTTCCACCCCATAACACCTTTTTTTGGATCTATGACCACTTAGATCTATAAAAGATGGCTAGCCTACCTAAGCAATTTGACCATATAAAATTGTAAGATTTACAAAGTATTATTGATATAGCCCGACACTAAGTTTATATGGAAACACAAATTCATGTGTTTTAAAGGCAATACCTTCAAAAAAACTCAGACTACCATTGGGTATCATGAGTATACAAAAAGAAAAATATTAATCAAAAAAGTATTAGAATTAAGAACTTTGTTTAGAAACACTGTACTAAATTTATATATAAGAATCTTTGTTTCATAGTTTTAATGTTCTGATATTTGTATAGAAAATAAAATTATTTTCATTCTCGTTTTTTCACTGAATCGGCCTGTTTAATAAAAGGTTATGGGCCCAGGCCTGTAAACGGGAATCATATAAAAAGTTAATTTTGTGATTATTGGAACGAGGACGACAGCGTTGGACATTGTAATGGCTTGCATCGCAACAATGGAAAAGTGTGGAAAGCTGGTTGGATCTGCGAACTGGATGACGTGGTGTTTTGCGATTGAAGCGCAATTAAGACTCAAAGGACTGTGGAAGTATGTAGATGGTGCTACTACTGCTGTTGCGGCTGATGCAGCGAGTAATGCTGCAGATGCATCTGGTGAGGATAAGGCGAAGTGTCGACTAATTTTATCGTTGGATAAATCGCTGTATGTGTATGTGAGAGATTGCGCAACTGCGAAGAATGTGTGGAAGACGCTAAAGGACCTTTTCGAGGACTCTGGTCTGGACAGAAGGGTGGGATTGCTGCAGAAGCTATGTTCTGTCCAATTGGAGGACTGCAGTTCGGTGGAAGACTACGTGTCGCAGATTGTAACAACTTCGCAGAAACTAGGATCAATTGGCTTCGTCGTGAATGACGAGTGGCTGGGTTGCTTGATGCTGAAAGGACTTCCAGATACTTATCGTCCAATGATAATGTCACTCGGAAGTTGCGGAACAAAAATTACGGCGGATTCCATTAAAATGAAGCTGCTGCAAGACGTACGCATGGAGAACGCTAGTCATGCGTTGGTGAGCAAGAAGACGTTTCACAAAAAACTTTCCCTAAGCACGGAAAGCAAGGAGGATCGCAGCGCAGATGTTTTGCGTGCGATGGCGTTGGTCATTTCGCAGCTGAGTGCCCCACTAAGAGAGGAAAGGAGAATGCAAAGTCGTGGAAGAAAGATGCTTCTTTGTATGCAGCATATTCAGCGAAGAATATATCACATAGCAGCGATTGGTATGTTGACAGCGGTGCTTCGGCGCACATGACAAAAGATAGTGGCTTGATTCAAGGTCCAAAGCCATATGACGGAGAGGCAAAAATCGCATATGACAACATTTTGAAGGCGGTTTCCAGAGGAGATGTGCTGTTAAACGTGCTGCATGGTGATGGTGACGTTTACAGCATTCCTGTACGCAACGTTTTGTATGTTTCCGGTGTTGCTAGAATTTGGTATCCGTTAGCCAAATGGTCAAACGCGGAAATCGAGTGGTGTTTGATCAGTTTGGATGCAAAATATTCAACGATAGCAGCGAATTACTAGCGACAGCTTCAAATGTGGATGGCATGTTTAAACTGGACGTGCCAAAACCAAACGAAATTTTCATAGCTAAGGCAGGAGACGCATTTGAGAAATGGCATAAACGATTTGACCATTTACACACGGACGGCTTGAAAATATTGAAAAGTGGTCTAGTCACTGGCGGGAATTTTCCAGGAGGAGCTGCTACAAAAGAATTGTGTGAAGGTTGTGCAGAAGGCAAACACATTCGTGGAAGTTTTTCGAATGCTGGAAGTACAGCTGCCAAATTCTGGAGATCGTGCATACCGACGTTTGCGGCCCAATGGAAGTCAAATCTTTGGGTGGAAGCAACCAAATTCGTGGATGACTTCAGCCGCGAGATTTTCGTTTACTTCATAAAAAACAAATCCGAAGTATTCGAAAAGTTTAAAGACTATGGCTGAAACTCAATCTGGTGCGAAACTAAAGGTCCTGAGGAGCGACAACGGCACTGAGTACATCAACAAGGATATGCAAAAATACTTGAAGAAATTTGGAATCATCCATCAAACGTCAGTTCCCTACAATCCGGAACAAAACGGTTTGGCAGAACGAGTCAATAGAACGCTGACAGAAAAGGCAAGGTGCATGCTGTATGATGCGAAGCTTCCGAAACGTTTTTGGGCAGAAGCAGTGCAGACGGCAACATATGTAGCTAACAGAAGTCCGCATAAATCGCTGAAGCTCACTCCTGAAGAAATGTGGTCTGGTCGGAAGCCAGATGTTAGCGATTTGAGGTTATTTGGATGTTTGGCGATGGCATTAATACCAAAGCATAAGCGTCAAAAATGGGATGCTAAATCTAGAAAATGCTAAATCTAGAAAAATGAAAATTTTCAAAATGAAATTTCTTGGAAAAGCTAAGCAGAGTTTAGGCATGCGGATCGCTGGTGATGATGACAACATTTATCTGGATCAAGAAGACTACATCCAAGATACAACATGGAGAATTGAAATCCCATATCAACTCAAATGGACTTGAACCAAGAATTGGAGAAAGAAGACGCAATTGATGAATCGATGTGTCATATCAGCAGGCTATTGGCAGCTTGTTGTTTGCAGCGAAATGCACACGTCCTGATATTTGCCAATCAGTCAATTTCCTGAGCAGGTTTAATAAACATCCTGGCAGAAAACACTGGATGGCCGTGAAGCGAGTTTTTCGATACTTGATGGGAACAGCTGGAGTGAAGTTGGCATTTTCTACAAAAGGAACTCAAGATATCGTGACTTATTCTGATTCTGATTGGGCAAACGATGCAGAAGAGCGCAGATCGGTGACAGGTTATATCAATCCACTTCAAGGTGGTGCAATTTCGTGGAATAGCAAACGTCAGCCTACTGTCGCTTTGTCCACGACCGAAGCTGAATACATGGCTCTATCAGCAGCTACGCAGGAAGTGATTTGGTTACGAGCGCTTGAAAAGGAGATGAACGTGAACATTAAGTCTGATGAACCAAGTAAGATTTACTGTGACAACCAAAGTGCAGTGCATTTGGCCTCAAATGATGCATATCATCCACGTTCGAAACACATTGATATCCGGCATCATTTCATAAGGGAAAAGAAGAAAAATAATGATGTGACGTTTTGCGGAATATCAACTAATCATATGTTGGCAGATTTTTTAACAAAACCAGTTTGTTTGGATAAACATAAATACTTTTCTAAACAAATAGGTTTGCGATTTGTATAAATACAAGTCGAGTGGGGGTATTAGAATTAAGAACTTTGTTTAGAAACACTGTACTACATTTATATATAAGAATCTTTGTTTCATAGTTTTAATGTTCTGATATTTGTATAGAAAATAAAATTATTTTCATTCTCGTTTTTTCACTGAATCGGCCTGTTTAATAAAAAAAAGCTATGAAGCTTTTGATTTTTACTTTAAGAATTATTTTCAAAAATTTAATATTTTATCTATTTGGAATAAACATACAAGATTTGGCTCTAGTAGCTCCATGAAAATATTTTTACTGATGAAACAGTTTGATATTATTAATATATAATAATAATAATACGGAAGTAAATATCAGTAGTATGATATGACTTCAATACCTTTTGAGGAAAAATAAAGGTATCATTATTCTAAAAAAAATCAATTCCTATATAATTCTGTAATTTATTTGTAATCAATATAAATATATTCCCAGCTTGTATTAATGATATGTAAATTACATAAATATTAATAGGCTGAGGATATATAATAATCCATTATTTCAAAATTACAGAATTCTACTTAAACTAATTCTGGTATGAAATGTGGTCCTACGTAATTCAGTTATGAGTTCGTATGTATATCTGTTGCAAACCTTTTTCCATAAATAACTCTCTATACTATTCTTTAGAATACATATCAAATCATACGTTTATAAGGTATCATGTCTTTCCCCATACCGGTGGTCAAAAAACAATATCGGAAATCATTTATAGCCTACCACATCCAAAGGTCATTTCAACAACATTCAATAAATATTCAATATATATTCATTAGAAACCTAAAAGGCGCTTGAAGTAAAAATTATTTCATTGGCGAGAAAACCTTTAAGAGAGACAATTAATTAATAATCAAGACACCTAAGGTAAAAAAAAAAAATATATATATATATATATATATATATATATATATATATATATATATATATATATATATATATATATATATATATATATATATATATATATATATATGCAAAACAACGACACTGAGAATAGAACTCTAAACTCGTCTCGTATTCACCATGTTTTTTTAAAAAATTATAATAAAATTATAATAAAATTTCTATAATAAATTTAAGTATGTGTAACCGTGTAGGTTTATATACATCTTTAATATTCAATTATACTAAAGACGGGCTTCCCAAGAAACGTTTTTCGTCCGATGCCACTGGACTCATCAATTAGGATTCTTTTTTTTTTTAAATATATGTAAATTTAGAAATAATTTAGAATTAATTAGGATCAAATTATATTTATTAACATAAATTACTGTACATATAAAACATTATCACTAGAATCATAATCAATCAAATACTTATGATCGATTTTCTTGAAACATTTCCGTGATTCCTTAGAATCTTATTCGTACCACTTTACCACCTTTATATAATTTCTCATACATACATATATATACATAAAAATATGTATATATATATATAACAAGAATGATAAAAGGGTGGTATTTATATTATGGTTTGTTAATAAGTCATTATTTTACAGCCGATTCCTTGAAAAAACAATGCACACAAAAAAACTTTAATATTCAAAATTATTCAAAATTATTGGTACTCCAAAAATACACACTAATTTCCTACTGACATTTTCAAAAATATATTCCAGTATTCAAAAAATAGCTGGTAATCCTCTTTTTTTTAAAAATATATAAATATATATTTCAGTATTCAAAAAGAGCTGGCAATCCTCTTTTTTACTGATATTTTCCAAAAGAATATATCAATATTCAGAAATACCTGGCATTCTTATTTTTTTGAAAAACGGGCACAACACAAACTATCCTATTGAATTTTTTCAAAGACCTTCTCGTCAATGAGAACAAAACTATTAGTATTCCAAAGTAGCTGGCAATCCTATTTTTTAGAAGGTAGCTGGCAATCCAATATTTTTAAAAATTACATATTAATTTCCTACTGATATTTTCCAAAAAAATTCCCATATTCAGAAATAGTTGGTAAACTTATCATTTTTTTAAAAAATATATAACTGGCAATCTTGTTTTTTTAAAAAACAAACAAAAACACAAATTACTTGGCAGTCTTAATTCTTTAAAAAAACACACAAATTTATTTTTTTAAAAAATTCAAGCAGAACACAAATTACCTTGTTGACTTTTTTTACTGGAACAATCAAGAAATAACACCCCAAAACACTTTTAACACTATTTTTTTAAAAAATTAACCGTTTATTAAAAACTTTTTAAACATTTAAAAAAACGCACATAATTTTTGTGAACTTATCGCAACTACAGAAAAAACCTTTTCTTCAATAAAAATAAAAATAAAAACTATTAGTAAAAACACATGATACACATTAAGCATACTATGTTGTTTTCTATTTTTCTCAAGCTTTAATCATACAGTAATAATAAGATATTTATTTCTTTCAAAAAGTATTACAGTAATTTACTAATAAACTCATGACAGGTACTCAATATGTATTATACTCATCCTAATGTACTCATGAATTACTATAAAAGTACTCAAATTATATTATACTCATTATAATGTACTCATGAGCTCATATCAAATACTCAAAATCATAACTTAACAATTCGAGAACATCCCTGTTTTTTCACCACTCCCACCACATCCTTACGTATAGTACACATTTAAGAATGACATATCATGTAATAAATGAAAAAACGTATACTGCAACAAGTAGTCATTTACAACAAATGGTAATTTGACACTTACGAATATGCATATAAAAGGAATACGCAATCTGACAAGAAACCACAACAAATTAGTGTCATCCTGCAAAATTTATTGTTTCACTCGAGTTTTTTTCATTTACCCCACAAACAATGGCATTCAGCCCACAAACAATGGCATTTAGTGTTCGTAAAAAACATTCTGCATTAAAATATGGAATTATGTGAGTTCTAAAAAATAAAGTAAAAGCGCATTTTTTTTTGTTGTTAATAAATGCAACAAGTGAACCATGTGGGTGGGTGTTCTAATATTTATGCGGCAATTTTTTGTTAATAAATGCAACAAGTGAACCATGTGGGTGGGTGTTCTAATATTATGGTAACAAAAATAATGTTTAATTAGGTCTACCTAGATCTTAGCAGATATCTTAAATTAATTTGTGGATATAGATGAGTTTTCCAAAAAAACCTATGAGTATATAACAGCATATATATGAATGTATCCACATCATGGATCCGGTATAAAGAAATTATAGCAAAAATACAAGGCAATTTTTGCTTGTTAAGTGCGGTAAATGAAACCAGCAAGTGTCCAAGTGGGACAAGTGGGTGCCTCTTTTTTTGTAATAAAAGGTGTTTGTTGGCAAACAAATTTTTTATATATAATTCAAGATTAATATCAAAATTTTTTAAATTCTCCTAAAAAAAAATTCTTTCAAAAAATTAGGGTACTTCGGCACATATATCCAAAATTATAAAATATTTTCGGTTCAAGATTAATAGAAAATTTGAAGATCAATATCAAAATTTTAAAATCTTTTATAATTCTTTTTTTAAGGGCACTGCGGCACTCATATCTATAATATTATATCCTATAATCTTTTTTTAAAAATATAAAATATTTTCGATTCAGGATTAATAATAAAATTTTGAATCTAGGGGATTGCGGTACATATCTCATCGTCACATTTGTCTGTCAACCTGTATGCCACCTGGCACTTCACGCGGAGTCCCAAAATATTGCTTAAAACGAGGATGTATCAGGAGGATGAATCAGCGATGAGGATACTGTTGAGAATCCTCGACTTTTGCAACCTCACGAGATTAAGCAAGAGCCTTTAGAGGTGTCGGATGTATCGGATGTGGACACGCGTTCCCCATTCATTGATGATCATCGTCAAGTTTCTGAAATATCTACCTGCTGTTCATTATCTCCTAAGCGACGACGATTATAGAATCGGTGGTTAAAAACACGAGCGAAGCTGTAGCTATACCTATGATTGAAACAGCGGTTGAAATTGCAACCAAAAAGGATTCTAGCGTTTCTGGGATGGGCGACATAGTTGAAATTGCGGATGAGCAAGTTTCAAATGAAAATGGTTCGGTTATTGAAGTCTCCTCAGACACTGAGGTAGGCTCTGTTGCAACAGTGGTGCATCAGTCGCCAATTCTAGCACAAGGGCTAGCGACATTAACTGAAATAGCAGACTCAAGTGGCAATAAGGTGAGATACTTTGTAAAAGATTAAAATCAAATCAAAAATTATTATCATTATCCTACAAACCATTAGACAACAGTAGCTGTCTCTACTCCAGCGAATCTTATGGATTATCTGGTTGGGTTTTTAAATATTCATAAGTAACGAATTTTTCTATTTATTAAAAAAGCTAGTAAAGATCTATTTGTTAAAAAAGATAGTAATAAATCAATAATAAAAAATCTGGTTAGATTTATCAACAACCATACTAAAATCTAATTCAATCTTATTTACTGTCTTATTTTCGGAAAACCCCATATTTTTTTAAAAAAACATTTAAAAAATTAGTGAGATCGATATATAATTGATATATGATCAATATATGGTTGATATATGGTTTCTATGCCACTAAAAAATTCTTTTAAGAAATTCCCAAAAAATTCCCCAAGAAATTTTTTAAAAAATTATTATTAAAAATTATCAAAAACTTTTTAAAAATTCTCTAAACATTTTTAAAAAATTTTTTAAAAAAATTTATCAAAAACTTTTTTAAAAAATTTAAAAAAATTATTATTAAAAAATTATCAAAAACTTTTTTAAAAAATCTTTAAAAAATCTTCAAAAAAATCTTTAAAAAATCTTCCTTAACCAAGATGTTTCTTGGGGTCATGTCAATTTAAGGTCATTTTTAGCTACATTTTCCTGTTTAAATTATTTTATATTAGTATATGGCAATATAACAAATACTTATGTACCACCAATAGGGACGGGTTCCCACACATCATTCCGTTTCTCGTACTCGTATGGGTTTGCGTAATCGTCCATACATGCGATCTCGCAATCGATCGAATACATGGGCAACCTCATGGGACTCAAGGTGTCCAATACGAGCACTATCACAGCCACCTCTTTTGATTAATACCTCACAGCCTGATCTGTCGTTTACAATGAGTCGACGATGGTCACAACCAATACCTAATTTTCAATATCCTATCATGTGGGATCAATCGCAACGTACCGCATACGATCAATGGGTATCTGAGTGGAATAATATTCCAGCACCATCTCATCTTGGATATTGGAATTTAGCAAATTCTAGTAATCAGCAATGGATGTCCGAATGGAATCAACATTTGATTCCTAATAGTAATTATTATCAAAATTGGCACAATGTGGCAACTCCACCTATGCCTCCACAACCGGTATCTGGTAATGATCAACCAGTTTCCACTCAGATTCAGGCTGGGCAGTTGAACTCCAACCCAGGGGTTAGCAAGAGTTCGGACCAATCGGTAACATATACTAGAAAATTTTTTTAATTCCTTTAAAAAGTAGTTTTAGATCTAATAATAATCAGAAGCGTACCACATATGAAAAAATGTGATGTTAGAATTTAAGGTATTATTAACAGAAAATTTATTTTATTAAAAACACCAGTTCTTTAAAGGACCACTTATAAAATTACAAAGAAACACAAACAGACTTATAACACATCTCATAAAGAGGTATAACATACGTGCACACAAGCAAATACATACATTTATGTATATTCATAACTATGAGTAGAAATTGATTAACTAGATTAATTATTGATCAATTAAAAAATAGATAGAAACTTAAATTTAAGGAAACCCAAGATCTATATACATACGATCTAATTCAGTCGACAGATAATATCAATAAAGGAACTACAAAAGGAATCCATTCCCATTAATGTGATAATAGAGAATCAGCAATATCGATCATCTGAAGACAATGATGACTGTATTGCGGGTTCACCACTTAATCAAAAGACTATGGACGATGTACTTAAAAATGTCAATCCTCAAAATTTGGCTGACGTTACCATTATTGATATAACTCAAGAAGAGAGTATTCCAAGTCCAGCAAATAAATCTGGGGTTCCCAGTGAAGAAATGGACTCTACATTAAATGATCTGATTATTAATGATAACGAGTCTAATCAAATAATCAACACTAACAACAACGAAACAAGTCCTGTGATTAACACCAATATTGATCTAAGAAGCACATCAATAAACATAAATAATGGGATTGTTAATGATATACATGATGGGATTATCAATGATATATCAAGTTATATGACTGTTGCTAAATCAACTCTGCGCAATGAGCCATCAACTATTCCAGATTTTATGGATTCTACCGGGGTTCAATTACCTGTTACTCCCTCTATAGTACCCTTGCAAATTCCTGGTGGTTTCGTAAATTTAACTACTCTAGAAATCTCAAAAAATGTGTCTACCCTGTTGAGTTGGGGTCCAAATTTTGTCCCACCTCATACTCCCACTTTACTAGATACTTTGAATTATGTGAATTATATAGGGAATTCGATGCTTTTTAATAATTTTGACCCAGACATATTATTTAGGGAATTAGTCGCTGTATATTATAACCGTCTCAACCAGGTATTAATATCTAAAAAAGATACTAGTAATGATCTCATGACACGATGTGTTCTAAAAATGTTGCGTGACGCTAAAGAATTTTTCCGTAAAAATCTCACTATTTGTATTGTACAAGCAGACAAAGGAAAAAGTACTACTATAATGTATAAAACTGATTACCGACAAAAAATGAATGACTGGATCAATGGTTGTCTTCGTGTAGGTACTTATTTAGAAATAGGCGATGATTTTTCTCCAATCCTACTACAAATAAAAAAACGATTCAAATATCTACGTAGTCAATTAATTCGGCATTTCAATACTTCTCAATCAGTTCCCTATCCTTTTAAAATTTATGAACTATTATTAAGTTTTAATGATACAAACGATAAACTAGTTAAACTCCCCTATCTATATGGTACTGTAAAATATTATAAAGATGGGCAACCATGTCGACCAATATGTGGAACTATTCCCTGGTATAGTTATCCATTACAAAAAATTATTTCGAACGTTCTGAGGGGTATCTTGTCCAGTATGTTATTACCCAACAATGTGGTAAATATTGATAATGTGGTTTATGAGGTTCATGATATATTATTATGTTCACAATATGAATTTGTAAAATACGATATAAAGGACATGTATACAAACATGAACATATCTGATATATACGATTGTATATCGAGGATGACTACCACACCATGGTTTCAGAAACACTGTCCAATTCCTCCTAATTTATTATTACAATGTATGAGATTCTCAATGGATCAGGCAAATTATTTCACCTACAATTCCCTCATATATAAACAAGTACGGTTTATTAAGTTTATTATTATAAAAATTAAAGATTAGAGATTGAAACTGTTAACTCAAGGATTGAACTTTTTTAAAAATTATTAAAAATTGAAACTGTCAACTCAAGAATTGAATTTTTTATTTAAAACATTATTATTGGGACCAAGGTCGCGTTCTATACAATACACAATGCCAAGAAAAATAATCTTGGATCTATGTAAAGATAGCTATAATTAAAACTTATCTCAAACAATAAGTTCTCAAAAATCTAATACGGTATTTTAATATTGATTTCAAGTAAATGTAACTCATTGTTAAGCAACCTAGTTACATTTACATGAAATGTCCTAAATTCCAACATTCATTCCCTTATTTCTAGTAAATAACAATAAACTAAAAAATATATATAAAAAAATAAAATTATATATAAAAAAATAAAAATACAAAATAGAAAATATAAAATTATTAAAAAAATAAAATATAAAATTATTATAAAATAATAAAATATAAAATTATCACAAAATTATAAATACGTTATTTACATATGTTATTTACAGAATTGCAACAAAAAACCTTTTTCAAGCACTAAATATTACTAAAAAAGCATTTAGCTTACATCATACTATAAGCATTATGCTTATTATTACAATAAATTAATTATTTCTCTAAAAATACTACAAATAATAAAACCATTTTATATTGTTGGAATTAGGCCTAGCGATTATACAGATATGAACATAGGCTTGCATCTGCAAATTTTAGTTAACTAATCATTCCATATATCGCACGATCAGACTTTGTGATAATAAACAATGGCATAATAAAGGGGCATAAGAATATATAAAGACAGATAATGAATACATTTTTTTACATTTTTATCCCTCTGAAAGAGTACCACTATACTTGGTACCGCGTTTCCACCCCATAACACCTTTTTTTTGGATCTATGACCACTTAGATCTATAAAAGATGGCTAGCCTACCTAAGCAATTTGGCCATATAAAATTGTAAGATTTACAAAGTATTATTGATATAGCCAGACACTAAGTTTATATGGAAACACAAATTCATGTGTTTTAAAGGCAATACCTTCAAAAAAACTCAGACTACCATTGGGTATCATGAGTATACAAAAAGAAAAATATTAATCAAAAAAGCTATGAAGCTTTTGATTTTTACTTTAAGAATTATTTTCAAAAATTTAATATTTTATCTATTTGAAATAAACATACAAGATTTGGCTCTAGTAGCTCCATGAAAATATTTTTACTGATGAAACAGTTTGATATTATTAATATATAATAATAATAATACGGAAGTAAATATCAGTAGTATGATATGACTTCAATACCTATTCCCTGGTATAGTTATCCATTACAAAAAATTATTTCGAACGTTCTGAGGGGTATCTTGTCCAGTATGTTATTACCCAACAATGTGGTAAATATTGATAATGTGGTTTATGAGGTTCATGATATATTATTATGTTCACAATATGAATTTGTAAAATACGATATAAAGGACATGTATACAAACATGAACATATCTGATATATACGATTGTATATCGAGGATGACTACCACACCATGGTTTCAGAAACACTGTCCAATTCCTCCTAATTTATTATTACAATGTATGAGATTCTCAATGGATCAGGCAAATTATTTCACCTACAATTCCCTCATATATAAACAAGTACGGTTTATTAAGTTTATTATTATAAAAATTAAAGATTAGAGATTGAAACTGTTAACTCAAGGATTGAACTTTTTTAAAAATTATTAAAAATTGAAACTGTTAACTCAAGAATTGAATTTTTTATTTAAAACATTATTATTGGGACCAAGGTCGCGTTCTATACAATACACAATGCCAAGAAAAATAATCTTGGATCTATGTAAAGATAGCTATAATTAAAACTTATCTCAAACAATAAGTTCTCAAAAATCTAATACGGTATTTTAATATTGATTTCAAGTAAATGTAACTCATTGTTAAGCAACCTAGTTACATTTACATGAAATGTCCTAAATTCCAACATTCATTCCCTTATTTCTAGTAAATAACAATAAACTAAAAAATATATATAAAAAAATAAAATTATATATAAAAAAATAAAAATACAAAATAGAAAATATAAAATTATTAAAAAAATAAAATATAAAATTATTATAAAATAATAAAATATAAAATTATCACAAAATTATAAATACGTTATTTACATATGTTATTTACAGAATTGCAACAAAAAACCTTTTTCAAGCACTAAATATTACTAAAAAAGCATTTAGCTTACATCATACTATAAGCATTATGCTTATTATTACAATAAATTAATTATTTCTCTAAAAATACTACAAATAATAAAACCATTTTATATTGTTGGAATTAGGCCTAGCGATGATACAGATATGAACATAGGCTTGCATCTGCAAATTTTAGTTAACTAATCATTCCATATATCGCACGATCAGACTTTGTGATAATAAACAATGGCATAATAAAGGGGCATAAGAATATATAAAGACAGATAATGAATACATTTTTTTACATTTTTATCCCTCTGAAAGAGTACCACTATACTTGGTACCGCGTTTCCACCCCATAACACCTTTTTTTTGGATCTATGACCACTTAGATCTATAAAAGATGGCTAGCCTACCTAAGCAATTTGGCCATATAAAATTGTAAGATTTACAAAGTATTATTGATATAGCCAGACACTAAGTTTATATGGAAACACAAATTCATGTGTTTTAAAGGCAATACCTTCAAAAAAACTCAGACTACCATTGGGTATCATGAGTATACAAAAAGAAAAATATTAATCAAAAAAGCTATGAAGCTTTTGATTTTTACTTTAAGAATTATTTTCAAAAATTTAATATTTTATCTATTTGAAATAAACATACAAGATTTGGCTCTAGTAGCTCCATGAAAATATTTTTACTGATGAAACAGTTTGATATTATTAATATATAATAATAATAATACGGAAGTAAATATCAGTAGTATGATATGACTTCAATACCTATTCCCTGGTATAGTTATCCATTACAAAAAATTATTTCGAACGTTCTGAGGGGTATCTTGTCCAGTATGTTATTACCCAACAATGTGGTAAATATTGATAATGTGGTTTATGAGGTTCATGATATATTATTATGTTCACAATATGAATTTGTAAAATACGATATAAAGGACATGTATACAAACATGAACATATCTGATATATACGATTGTATATCGAGGATGACTACCACACCATGGTTTCAGAAACACTGTCCAATTCCTCCTAATTTATTATTACAATGTATGAGATTCTCAATGGATCAGGCAAATTATTTCACCTACAATTCCCTCATATATAAACAAGTACGGTTTATTAAGTTTATTATTATAAAAATTAAAGATTAGAGATTGAAACTGTTAACTCAAGGATTGAACTTTTTTAAAAATTATTAAAAATTGAAACTGTTAACTCAAGAATTGAATTTTTTATTTAAAACATTATTATTGGGACCAAGGTCGCGTTCTATACAATACACAATGCCAAGAAAAATAATCTTGGATCTATGTAAAGATAGCTATAATTAAAACTTATCTCAAACAATAAGTTCTCAAAAATCTAATACGGTATTTTAATATTGATTTCAAGTAAATGTAACTCATTGTTAAGCAACCTAGTTACATTTACATGAAATGTCCTAAATTCCAACATTCATTCCCTTATTTCTAGTAAATAACAATAAACTAAAAAATATATATAAAAAAATAAAATTATATATAAAAAAATAAAAATACAAAATAGAAAATATAAAATTATTAAAAAAATAAAATATAAAATTATTATAAAATAATAAAATATAAAATTATCACAAAATTATAAATACGTTATTTACATATGTTATTTACAGAATTGCAACAAAAAACCTTTTTCAAGCACTAAATATTACTAAAAAAGCATTTAGCTTACATCATACTATAAGCATTATGCTTATTATTACAATAAATTAATTATTTCTCTAAAAATACTACAAATAATAAAACCATTTTATATTGTTGGAATTAGGCCTAGCGATGATACAGATATGAACATAGGCTTGCATCTGCAAATTTTAGTTAACTAATCATTCCATATATCGCACGATCAGACTTTGTGATAATAAACAATGGCATAATAAAGGGGCATAAGAATATATAAAGACAGATAATGAATACATTTTTTTACATTTTTATCCCTCTGAAAGAGTACCACTATACTTGGTACCGCGTTTCCACCCCATAACACCTTTTTTTTGGATCTATGACCACTTAGATCTATAAAAGATGGCTAGCCTACCTAAGCAATTTGGCCATATAAAATTGTAAGATTTACAAAGTATTATTGATATAGCCAGACACTAAGTTTATATGGAAACACAAATTCATGTGTTTTAAAGGCAATACCTTCAAAAAAACTCAGACTACCATTGGGTATCATGAGTATACAAAAAGAAAAATATTAATCAAAAAAGCTATGAAGCTTTTGATTTTTACTTTAAGAATTATTTTCAAAAATTTAATATTTTATCTATTTGAAATAAACATACAAGATTTGGCTCTAGTAGCTCCATGAAAATATTTTTACTGATGAAACAGTTTGATATTATTAATATATAATAATAATAATACGGAAGTAAATATCAGTAGTATGATATGACTTCAATACCTTAGGGGGAAAAATAAAGGTATCATTATTCCAAAAAAATCAATTCCTATATAATTCTGTAATTTATTTGTAATCAATATAAATATATTCCCAACTTGTATTAATGATATGTAAATTACATAAATATTAATAGGCTGAGATATATATAATAATCCATTATTTCAAAATTACAGAATTCTACTTAAACTAATTCTGGTATGAAATGTGGTCCTACGTAATTCAGTTATGAGTTCGTTTGTATATCTGTTGCAAACCTTTTTCCATAAATAACTATCTATACTATTCTTTAGAATACATATCAAATCATACGTTTATAAGGTATCATGCCTTTCCCCATACCGGTGGTCAAAAAACAATATCGGAAATCATTTATAGCCTACCACATCCAAAAGTCATTTCAACAACATTCAATATATATTCAATATATATTCATTAGAAACCTAAAAGGCGCTTGAAGTAAAAATTATTTCATTGGCGAGAAAAACCTTTAAGAGAGACAATTAATTAATAATAAAGACACCTAAGGTAAAAAAATATATATATATGCAAAACAACGACACTGAGAATAGAACTCTAAACTCGTCTCGTATTCACCATGTTTTTTAAAAAATTATAATAAAATTATAATAAAATTTCTATAATAAATTTAAGTATGTGTAACCGTGTAGGTTTATAATAGTTTGGCACTACAGCTCTATAATAACTTAGGCCGAGCTATCTCACCATTTTGAGCTGTGCGTGTTATATTTGTACTCAAAGTGGTGGGACCTACAGTTTATTGCCGAATCCGAACGGCGGAGGAGAGCTTTTCATAGGCAATTTTTTACTCTCGTAGGTTTGCCATTTACTGACGAGGGGTAGCGCGGTATAGAAAAAATGTTTCTATGAAAAGATGTTGTTAGCTCCAGTCCGGGCTTGAACCGGGGATCTTTCGGCTCGCAGTCCAACGCACTAACCACTGAGCTACCGCGGCTACAAGGTTTATATACATCTTTAATATTCAATTATACTAAAGACGGGCTTCCCAAGAAACGTTTTTCGTCCGATGCCACTGGACTCATCAGTTGGGATTCTTTTTTTTTTTTAAATATATGTAAATTTAGAAATAATTTAGAATTAATTAGGATCAAATATATTTATTAACATAAATTACTGTACATATAAAACATTATCACTAGAATCATAATCAATCAAATACTTATGATCGATTTTCTTGAAACATTTCCGTGATTCCTTAGAATCTTATTCGTACCACTTTACCACCTTTATATAATTTCTCATACATACATATATATACATAAAAATATGTATATATATATATAACAAGAATGATAAAAGGGTGGTATTTATATTATGGTTTGTTAATAAGTCATTATTTTACAGCCGATTCCTTGAAAAAACAATGCACACAAAAAAACTTTAATATTCAAAATTATTCAAAATTATTGGTACTCCAAAAATACACACTAATTTCCTACTGACATTTTCAAAAATATATTCCAGTATTCAAAAAATAGCTGGTAATCCTCTTTTTTTTAAAAATATATAAATATATATTTCAGTATTCAAAAATAGCTGGCAATCCTCTTTTTTACTGACATTTTCCAAAAGAATATTTCAATATTCAGAAATACCTGGCATTCTTATTTTTTTGAAAAACGGGCACAACACAAACTATCCTATTGAATTTTTTCAAAGACTTTCTCGTCAATGAGAACAAAACTATTAGTATTCCAAAGTAGCTGGCAATCCTATTTTTTTAAAAAATACAAATTAATTTCCTACTGATATCTTCCAAAAAAATTCCCATATTCAGAAATAGTTGGTAAACTTATCATTTTTTTAAAAAATATATAGCTGGTAATCTTGTTTTTTTAAAAAACAAACAAAAACACAAATTACTTGGCAGTCTTAATTCTTTAAAAAAACACACAAATTTATTTTTTTTAAAAATACAAGCAGAACACAAATTACCTTGTTGACTTTTTTTACTGGAACAATCAAGAAATAACACCCCAAAACACTTTTAACACTATTTTTTTAAAAAATTAACCGTTTATTAAAAACTTTTTAAACATTTAAAAAAACGCACATAATTTTTGTGAACTTATCGCAACTACAGAAAAAACCTTTTCTTCAATAAAAATAAAAACTATTAGTAAAAACACATGATACACATTAAGCATACTATGTTGTTTTCTATTTTTCTCAAGCTTTAATCATACAGTAATAATAAGATATTTATTTCTTTCAAAAAGTATTACAGTAATTTACTTATAAACTCATGACAGGTACTCAATTTGTATTATACTCATCCTAATGTACTCATGAATTACTACAAAAGTACTCAAATTATATTATACTCATTATAATGTACTCATGAGCTCATATCAAATACTCAAAATCATAACTTAACAATTCGAGAACATCCCTGTTTTTTCACCACTCCCACCACATCCTTACGTATAGTACACATTTAAGAATGACATATCATGTAATAAATGAAAAAACGTATACTGCAACAAGTAGTCATTTACAACAAATGGTAATTTGACACTTACGAATATGCATATAAAAGGAATACGCAATCTGACAAGAAACCACAACAAATTAGTGTCATCCTGCAAAATTTATTGTTTCACTCGAGTTTTTTTTCATTTATCCCACAAACAATGGCATTCAGCCCACAAACAATGGCATTTAGTGTTCGTAAAAAACATTCTGCATTAAAATATGGAATTATGTGAGTTCTAAAAAATAAAGTAAAAGCGCATCCTAATGATATAATCGGTCAAATGTTTTCAACACAAAAACCCTAGAAAAATAAAATTTCCAAAATGGTCAAAAAAGGGTTTGTAAAGTATCTACGTAACAATTCCTTGAAGGAAAAGAAAGTTGAAACATATCTATGCAGCAATTTTTTTGTTAATAAATGCAACAAGTGAACCATGTGGGTGGGTGATCTAATATTTATGCGGCAATTTTTTTGTTGTTGTTTTGTTGTTAATAAATGCAACAAGTGAACCATGTGGGTGGGTGTTCTAATATTTATGCGGCAATTTTTTGTTAATAAATGCAACAAGTGAACCATGTGGGTGGGTGTTCTAATATTATGGTAACAAAAATAATGTTTAATTAGGTCTACCTAGATCTTAGCAGATATCTTAAATTAATTTGTGGATATAGATGAGTTTTCCAAAAAAACCTATGAGTATATAACAGCATATATATGAATATGTGGATACATTCCGGTATAAAGAAATTATAGCAAAAATACAAGGCAATTTTTGCTTGTTAAGTGCGGTAAATGAAACCAGCAGGTGTCCAAGTGGGACAAGTGGGTGCCTCTTTTTTGTAATAAAAGGTGTTTGTTGGCAAACAAATTTTTTATATATAATTCAAGATTAATATCAAAATTTTTTAAATTCTCCTAAAAATTCTTTCAAAAAATTAGGGTACTTCGGCACATATATCCAAAATTATAAAATATTTTCGGTTCAAGATTAATAGAAAATTTGAAGATCAATATCAAAATTTTAAAATCTTTTATAATTCTTTTTTTAAAAAACCTAGGGCACTGCGGCACCCATATCTATAATATTATATCCTATAATCTTTTTTTAAAAATATAAAATATTTTCGATTCAATATTAATAATAAAATTTTGAATCTAGGGGATTGCGGTACATATCTCATCGTCACATTTGTCTGTCAACCTGTATGCCACCTGGCACTTCACGCGGAGTCCCAAAATATTGCTTAAAACGAGGATGTATCAGTTCAAAAAGAAGACATAAGCCGTAAGTGATATTTCTATTTTTATAAACATAAATTTACTATATTGTTTTTTTATTATTATTATTATTGTTTTATCTAAAAACCAACCCATAAACCATACATTGAATCAAATGAATAATTTTAGCGATTTATTTTGTAAAATCCCATATCCAAAACATGGGACTGTCAGGTTTCTTATATGAATTAAATCAAGTGGCAGTATTGTCTATTTCCATATGTTCAACAGCCAAAGGCTATTTTTTACTAAAGTAGGCTATTCTAACCCGAAAAAAATTCAAAAAATAGCTTCGCTAAGCAACATATTCTCACCAATACAACAGAAATAAGAAAAAACACACACATACTCTCATATATAACCACTAGGCATATCAAAAAGAGTGTATGGTATATGTGTGTAGCTGTGTAAAAGCAAACCCTATATAGCTAGGTGTTTCCGGCTTCTTCCATACAGTATCATTGAGTTTGTGACTTTAAAACGTTATTGGCGTGCAAAAAAATAAAGTAAAAGAACACAAACTATTTATTACAAACTCATAAAAATTACAAATTAGTGATAATTTGCGCAAAAAGAAATATAACACCCATTTATACTACATACAAAAACTAAGGTAAATTATAAACCAATGAACTTGCCAATTTGTTCAGCCTATTGGAATGTGTACAACATATTAACTAGCCTCATACTAAGATAGTTATTTAAAAATCTTAAGCAATTAGATATTGATTAAGATATTGAGGATATGTTGCAACCATTACCTATAGCTGAAAGCTTAAGACAACAAGAAAGATACGGAACTGTACGTGTGTGTGCTAACTTGGCTAGTCCGTATTAAAAATCCAGTGTCATGAGTCCCTTGTGTGATTTTTTTAAAAAAGTGTGCTAAAAAAATGATTGTGTCTAAATCCATAAACAAATTAAGCAAAATTAAATCTATCGATATTTATTTAGTACAGTTGCGGTTATTAAGTATAGACGCCACGCTCAAGTGGTTCTTTAAGTCTTGCCATAAAAACCATTTACCGGTCCTAATAAAAACCCATTATTTAACAATATGTTCAGTTTCTCATATCCACCACCACATTGAATATGGTGAGCAATAGTAAAAATGGGATATAATATAATGTATCCATCGACTCTTCGAATGACCGAGGAATGTAATTGAGATTGTGAAAAACCATCTAGTTTGTACATCAACCACAGTATTAATAATAATAGAAATACAAATGGTTGTAATTGACAAAAAAACTATGCACTATTCAATATAGAATATTATTCATAAACCAATTTGAGTTAGAAAATATAAAAAGTAAATAAAATAAAATTGCAAACTAGAATAGCATTGAAAAAAATATAGTTAACATAATATTGGTAATGAATATAACCAGAATTGTCTTGAAAAAATATTTTTTCACAAATTAACTATAAATTGACTAACAAATTTTGTCAAACCATGATACTTTCATTCATAATGGATATAAACCAGAATAACCTCGAAGAAATATTTTATTATCACAAATAATCTATAATTTTGCTAACAATTTTCATGAACGTTAAACAATCATTCGTAACCAGCGACTTTTCCCAATCAAACAAAAACCCATGAATACTTGTAATCCTATAAAAATAAGGGCTCAGTTCAATTTTCCACACACACTATTTATCCCTCTTAAATTCCATCATGGAAACTCTGATTAATAACAAATCTCAACAGAATAATTGGTTAATAATGGATGAATTTCTATCCGATGATGATGAATATATACTCAACGCAGTAATACCATTGAAGTATGATTGCGATGGTGGCGGTATAACTGTTCATACGCCTGTCCCTATACTCAACAGCGATGAGGATACTGTTGAGAATCCTCGACTTTTGCAACCTCACGAGATTAAGCAAGAGCCTTTAGAGGTGTCGGATGTATCGGATGTGGACACGCGTTCCCCATTCATTGATGATCATCGTCAAGTTTCTGAAATATCTACCTGCTGTTCATTATCTCCTAAGCGACGACGATTATCATCACATTTGAATTCTGATACAGACGATTCACCTGTGGTTTTCGGGAATATTGTGCAAGATAATGAGGTGATTTGCTTTAGTACTTTTATGGTTAACAGTAGTGTATACAATTATAGAAATAGAAACCATCTAATATAAGACAGTTTCCTATACATTAACAACCTTTACCAATACTTTTAATATTACAAATTATAACCATAAACGCTATAGGGTGTACAACATGTCAATGTTCGCCTTAAACTTTTTATAGAATCGGTGGTTAAAAACACGAGCGAAGCTGTAGCTATACCTATGATTGAAACAGCGGTTGAAATTGCAACCAAAAAGGATTCTAGCGTTTCTGGGATGGGCGACATAGTTGAAATTGCGGATGAGCAAGTTTGAAATGAAAATGGTTCGGTTATTGAAGTCTCCTCAGACACTGAGGTAGGCTCTGTTGCAACAGTGGTGCATCAGTCGCCAATTCTAGCACAAGGGCAAGCGACATTAACTGAAATAGCAGACTCAAGTGGCAATAAGGTGAGATACTTTGTAAAAGATTAAAATCAAATCAAAAATTATTATCATTATCCTACAAACCTTTAGACAACAGTAGCTGTCTCTACTCCAGCGAATCTTATGGATTATCTGGTTGGGTTTTTAAATATTCATAAGTAACGAATTTTTCTATTTATTAAAAAAGCTAGTAAAGATCTATTTGTTAAAAAAGATAGTAATAAATCAATAATAAAAAATCTGGTTTGATTCATCAACAACCATACCAAAATCTAATTCAATCTTATTTACTGTCTTATTTTCGGAAAACCCCATATTTTTTTAAAAAAACATTTAAAAAATTAGTGAGATCGATATATAATTGATATATGATCAATATATGGTTGATATATGGTTTCTATGCCACTAAAAAATTCTTTTAAGAAATTCCCAAAAAATTCCCCAAGAAATTTTTTAAAAAATTATTATTAAAAATTATCAAAAACTTTTTAAAAATTCTCTAAACATTTTTAAAATTTTTTTTAAAAAATTTATCAAAAACTTTTTTAAAAAATTTAAAAAAATTATTATTAAAAAATTATCAAAAACTTTTTTAACAAATCTTTAAAAAATCTTCAAAAAAATTTTTAAAAAATCTTCCTTAACCAAGATGTTTCTTTGGGGTCATGTCAATTTAAGGTCATTTTTAGCTACATTTTCCTGTTTAAATTATTTTATATTAGTATATGGCCCGTGCCAATAGGCACGGGTTCCCATACATCATTCCGTTTCTCGTACTCGTATGGGTTTGCGTAATCGTCCATACATGCGATCTCGCAATCGATCGAATACATGGGCAACCTCATGGGACTCAAGGTGTCCAATACGAGCACTATCACAGCCATCTCTTATGCTTAATACCTCACAGCCTGATCCGTCGTTTACAATGAGTCGACGATGGTCACAAACAATACATAGTTTTCAATATCCTATCATGTGGGATCAATCGCAACGTACCGCATACGATCAATGGGTATCTGAGTGGAATAATATTCCAGCACCATCTCATCTTGGGTATTGGAATTTAGCAAATGCTAGTAATCAGCAATGGATGTCCGAATGGAATCAACATTTGATTCCTAATAGTAATTATTATCAAAATTGGCACAATGTGGCAACTCCACCTATGCCTCCACAACCGGTGTCTGGTAATGATCAACCAGTTTCCACTCAGATTCAGACTGGGCAGTGGAAGTCCAACCCAGGGGTTAGCAAGAGTTCGGACCAATCGGTAACATATACTAGAACATTTTTTTAATTCCTTTAAAAAGTAGTTTTAGATCTAATAATAATCAGAAGCGTACCACATATGAAAAAATGTGATGTTAGAATTTAAGGTATTATTAACAGAAAATTTATTTTATTAAAAACCAGTTCTTTAAAGGACCACTTATAAAATTACAAAGTAACACAAACAGACTTATAACACATCGCATAAAGAGGTATAACATACGTACACACAAGCAAATACATACATTTATGTATGTTCATAACTATGAGTAGGAATTGATTAACTAGATTAATTATTGTTCAATTAAAAAATAGATAGAAACTTAAATTTAAGGAAACCCAAGATCTATATACATACGATCTAATTCAGTCGACATTATTTTTTATATTCCAACATTAAAAAGATAATATCAATAAAGGAACTACAAAAGGAATCCATTCCCGTTAATGTGATAATAGAGAATCAGCAATATCGATCATCTGAAGACAATGATGACTGTATTGTGGGTTCACCACTTAATCAAAAGACTATGGAGGATGTACTTAAAAATGTCAATCTTCAAAATTTGGCTGACGTTACCATTATTGATATAACTCAAGAAGAGAGTATTCCAAGTCCAGCAAATAAATCTGGGGTTCCCAGTGAAGAAATGGACTCTATATTAAATGATCTGATTATTAATGATGACGAATCTAATCAAATAATCAACACTAACAACAACGAAACAAGTCCTGTGATTAACACCAATATTGATCTAAGAAGCACATCAATAAACATAAATAATGGGATTGTTAATGATATACATGATGGGATTATCAATGATATATCAAGTTATATGACTGTTGCTAAATCAACTCTGCGCAATGAGCCATCAACTATGCCAGATTTTATGGATTCTACCGGGGTTCAATTACCTGTTACTCCCTCTATAGTACCCTTGCAAATTCGTGGTGGTTTCGCAAATTTAACTACTCTAGAAATCTCAAAAAATGTGTCTACCCTGTTGAGTTGGGGTCCAAATTTTGTCCCACCTCATACTCCCACTTTACTAGATACTTTGAATTATGTGAATTATATAGGGAATTCGATGCTTTTTAATAATTTTGACCCAGACATATTATTTAGGGAATTAGTCGCTGTATATTATAACCGTCTCAACCAGGTATTAATATCTAAAAAAGATAATAGTAATGATCTCATGACACGATGTGTTCTAAAAATGTTGCGTGACACTAAAGAATTTTTCCGTAAAAATCCCACTATTTGTATTGTACAAGCAGACAAAGGAAAAAGTTCCCTATCCTTTTAAAATTTATAAACTATTATTAAGTTTTAATGATACAAACGATAAACTAGTTAAACTCCCCTATCTATATGGTACTGTAAAATATCATAAAGATGGCCAACCATGTCGACCAATATGTGGAACTATTCCCTGGTATAGTAGTCCATTACAAAAAATTATTTCGAACGTTCTGAGGGGTATCTTGTCCAGTATGTTATTACCCAACAATGTGGTAAATATTGATAATGTGGTTTATGAGGTTCATGATATATTATTATGTTCACAATATGAATTTGTAAAATACGATATAAAGGACATGTATACAAACATGAACATATCTGATATATACGATTGTATATCGAGGATGACTACCACACCATGGTTTCAGAAACACTGTCCAATTCCTCCTAATTTATTATTACAATGTATGAGATTCTCAATGGATCAGGGAAATTATTTCACCTACAATTCCCTCATATATAAACAAGTACGGGGGTTACCACAAGGAGCGTGTGATTCCGGACTGTTAGCTACAATATTATTGGATTATTTTATTCAATTACACTCAATTGAGTTATTTGAACAAAACCAGGTAGTATTTTGGAAAAAATATATGGACGATTTCATATTATATAGAGCCATCAACTATGCCAGATTTTATGGATTCTACCGGGGTTCAATTACCTGTTACTCCCTCTATAGTACCCTTGCAAATTCGTGGTGGTTTCGTAAATTTAACTACTCTAGAAATCTCAAAAAATGTGTCTACCCTGTTGAGTTGGGGTCCAAATTTTGTCCCACCTCATACTCCCACTTTACTAGATACTTTGAATTATGTGAATTATATAGGGAATTCGATGCTTTTTAATAATTTTGACCCAGACATATTATTTAGGGAATTAGTCGCTGTATATTATAACCGTCTCAACCAGGTATTAATATCTAAAAAAGATAATAGTAATGATCTCATGACACGATGTGTTCTAAAAATGTTGCGTGACACTAAAGAATTTTTCCGTAAAAATCCCACTATTTGTATTGTACAAGCAGACAAAGGAAAAAGTTCCCTATCCTTTTAAAATTTATAAACTATTATTAAGTTTTAATGATACAAACGATAAACTAGTTAAACTCCCCTATCTATATGGTACTGTAAAATATCATAAAGATGGCCAACCATGTCGACCAGTATGTGGAACTATTCCCTGGTATAGTTATCCATTACAAAAAATTATTTCGAACGTTCTGAGGGGTATCTTGTCCAGTATGTTATTACCCAACAATGTGGTAAATATTGATAATGTGGTTTATGAGGTTCATGATATATTATTATGTTCACAATATGAATTTGTAAAATACGATATAAAGGACATTTATACAAACATGAACATATCTGATATATACGATTGTATATCGAGGATGACTACCACACCATGGTTTCAGAAACACTGTCCAATTCCTCCTAATTTATTATTACAATGTATGAGATTCTCAATGGATCAGGCAAATTATTTCACCTACAATTCCCTCATATATAAACAAGTACGGGGGTTACCACAAGGAGCGTGTGATTCCGGACTGTTAGCTACAATATTATTGGATTATTTTATTCAATTACACTCAATTGAGTTATTTGACCAAAACCAGGTAGTATTTTGGAAAAAATATATGGACGATTTCCTATTATATTTGCCTAGCACCCAAATAGATAGTTTTAAAACATCTTTTGAGCATTTAACATCTTTACAATTGACTATAGATAGAGAGGAGGATTGTGATTCAGGTCTGAATAAGACGATATCTTTTTTAGATATTTTAATTTCCATATTTCCTCATAAAATATATACAAGTATGTATACAAAACCCACCGCTTCATATCGGCTACATCATTATTTATGTAATTATAAATTTTCTACTAAGGAGAACACAATTATTAGTTATGTCAAAAAAATTTTACAAAGATCTAATAACCGATTCTTAGTTGGAGACTTAGAATTCCTACGTGAACGAATTTATTACAATAGTTATCCAGATATATTGATAAACAAATTATATCACAAAACTATAGAACTAGAAATAGAAAACATCAATAAGATGTTAAAAACCTGTTTCCCAAAACCTAAATATGGTGACAAACCTATACATCATGTTGAACGTACAACCATTGATTTAGAATTGCGGCGATCTATATTACATAGGTATATTAGAAAAGAAGTAATATATAATCCACCTAAAGTGCAGGAGGTGTCTCAAGGACGATCACATGGTTATCAACGGGTCAGACCACCTATTTATTTTGTATGCGACACCTTTACGACAATTATACAGAAAATATTCCATGATTATCATCTAGGACAACCCTCATTTAATAGAGCTCCAAGTCTTTTTCAAGTATTACATATGTCTCTGTCGGATCCAGATCCTATTTCTGCTCCTATAAACCAAACTTCTAATATAGTAGGTTGCGAAACTTGCAATATGCAATTTTTAATATCAGGTACTGGGACGCCTGTAGATCTTTTAAATCTGGTAATATCTGATGTGAGCACAGCACTATACGCACATTGCAAAAAGAATGCAGATCATATCATACATAATAATTTGATGAGATTACCAACTAATCGACACCTACCAGTGAATCAACAACTAATGATTTTTTTTGCCTTGGGTTTGCAGTTGAAAACGTAGATCAATTATCTCAGATACCAAAGTATATGTTAACCAGCTTAAACAATTCAATCAGAGCCTTGGTTGCTGCCAAACGTTTCACTACACAAAGTAATGATTATCTGTTTCTGTAGAATTTTCCTCTATATATTTTTTAAAGACAATATAAGCATATAACTGCAATTATATTTATTTAAACAAAAGTTCTTATTAATTTTAAGACACAGGAAAAAACAGTAAATTGTAGAAAGTATCTATTATATTTGGGCTGAAGAAATTCCCTATAAAACAGTAAATTATAGAAAATCTCTATTGTATTTGTTGTATTTGGGCTGAAAAAAATCCTTAGAAAACGCTCAATGTAGTCTAGACTTGTATGAGTAGACAATTAATATTGCCATAATCATTATTAATAAGACTAATTATTACTTATTTCCTACAGATATAGGTCTGCCTCGAATAATTAGTAAGGGTTGTCAACCGCCTTAATACATCGCTACTTGTTGAGAACGAAAAAAGTGTTGTTTGGTAATATATAAAAAAATTCTACTAACTATATATAACAATTAACACAAATCCTTTCCTTATTCCTAACCTACAGCCTCGTAAAGTCTGTTTGATCGCGTAATTTATGTTGTTGTTTGCCGGGTGTGGCGCGCTTGTAATCTATTAATCACTATGGATCCACCAACATCGAAAAAGCAAGAACCCCAATGCACGATATAATCGACTTGATACGCATACTAAACATGATTTGGGACAATTAATACTTGTAATATATCTTAAAACTAATTTTTTATACGGAGGGATTTTGGGTGTTATTATCGGGTTTTAATTACACTTAATTGTTTTACTTAATCTATTTAAAATCATTAAAACGAATCAGGCAATTGCATTATTAACCGATCTATTGTTAGTTTTTTCACAACTTAAAACATTATTCATGTATTGTAATCTGTCGCACTTAATTAACCGAGTTTATTATTATAATTTAATTTAAATTGTACTTAATTAACCGAGTTTATTAAATTTAAATTGTACTTAATTACCCGAGTTTATTATTATAATTAAATTGTACTTAATTAACCGAGTTTATTATTATAATTAAAATTAAATTGTGATAAATTAATCAAGTTTATTATTATAGTTAAAAATTAAAGATTAGAGATTGAAACTTTTAACTCAAGGATTGAACTTTTTTAAAAATTATTAAAAATTGAAACTGTTAACTCAAGAATTGAATTTTTTATTTAAAACATTATTATTGGGACCAAGGTCGCGTTCTATACAATACACAATGCCAAGAAAAATAATCTTGGATCTATGTAAAGATAGCTATAATTAAAACTTATCTCAAACAATAAGTTATCAAAAATCTAATACGGTATTTTAATATTGATTTCAAGTAAACAAAGTATTATTAATATTGCCAGACACTAAGTTTATATGGAAACACAAATTCATGTGTTTTAAAGGCAATACCATCAAAAACTCTCAGACTACCATTGGGTATCATGAATATACAAAAAGAAAAATATTTATCAAAAAAGCTATGAAGCTTTTGATTTTTACTTTAAGAATTATTTTCAAAAATTTAATATTTTATCTATTTGGAATAAACATACAAGATTTGGCTCTAGTAGCTCCATGAAAATATTTTTACTGATGAAACAGTTTGATATTATTAATATATAATAATAATAATACGGAAGTAAATATCAGTAGTATGATATGACTTCAATAACCTTTTGAGGAAAAATAAAGGTATCATTATTCTAAAAAAAATCAATTCCTATATAATTCTGTAATTTATTTGTAATCAATATAAATATATTCCCAGCTTGTATTAATGATATGTAAATTACATAAATATTAATAGGCTGAGGATATATAATAATCCATTATTTCAAAATTACAGAATTCTACTTAAACTAATTCTGGTATGAAATGTGGTCCTACGTAATTCAGTTATGAGTTCGTATGTATATCTGTTGCAAACCTTTTTCCATAAATAACTCTCTATACTATTCTTTAGAATACATATCAAATCATACGTTTATAAGGTATCATGCCTTTCCCCATACCGGTGGTCAAAAAACAATATCGGAAATCATTTATAGCCTACCACATCCAAAGGTCATTTCAACAACATTCAATATATATTCAATATATATTCATTAGAAACCTAAAAGGCGCTTGAAGTAAAAATTATTTCATTGGCGAGAAAAACCTTTAAGAGAGACAATTAATTAATAATAAAGACACCTAAGGTAAATATATATATATATATATATATATATATATATATATATATATATATATATATATATATATATATATATATATATATATATATGCAAAACAACGACACTGAGAATAGAACTCTAAACTCGTCTCGTATTTACCATGTTTTTTTAAAAAATTATAATAAAATTATAATAAAATTTCTATAATAAATTTAAGTATGTGTAACCGTGTAGGTTTATATATATCTTTAATATTCAATTATACTAAAGACGGGCTTCCCAAGAAACGTTTTTCGTCCGATGCCACTGGACTCATCAGTTGGGATTCTTTTTTTTTTAAATATATGTAAATTTAGAAATAATTTAGAATTAATTAGGATCAAATTATATTTATTAACATAAATTACTGTACATATAAAACATTATCACTAGAATCATAATCAATCAAATACTTATGATCGATTTTCTTGAAACATTTCCGTGATTCCTTAGAATCTTATTCGTACCACTTTACCACCTTTATATAATTTCTCATACATACATATATATACATAAAAATATGTATATATATATAATAAGAATGATAAAAGGGTGGTATTTATATTATGGTTTGTTAATAAGTCATTATTTTACAGCCGATTCCTTGAAAAAACAATGCACACAAAAAAACTTTAATATTCAAAATTATTCAAAATTATTGGTACTCCAAAAATACACACTAATTTCCTACTGACATTTTCAAAAATATATTCCAGTATTCAAAAAATAGCTGGTAATCCTCTTTTTTTTTAAAATATATAAATATATATTTCAGTATTCAAAAATAGCTGGCAATCCTCTTTTTTACTGACATTTTCCAAAAGAATATTTCAATATTCAGAAATACCTGGCATTCTTATTTTTTTTGAAAAACGGGCACAACACAAACTATCCTATTGAATTTTTTCAAAGACCTTCTCATCAATGAGAACAAAACTATTAGTATTCCAAAGTAGCTGGCAATCCTATTTTTTAGAAGGTAGCTGGCAATCCTATTTTTTTAAAAAATACATATTAATTTCCTACTGATATTTTCCATATTCAGAAATAGTTGGTAAACTTATCATTTTTTTAAAAAATATATAGCTGGCAATCTTGTTTTTTAAAAAAACAAACAAAAACACAAATTACTTGGCAATCTTAATTCTTTAAAAAAACACACAAATTTATTTTTTTTTTAAATACAAGCAGAACACAAATTACCTTGTTGACTTTTTTTACTGGAACAATCAAGAAATAACACCCCAAAACAATTTTAACACTATTTTTTTAAAAAATTAACCGTTTATTAAAAACTTTTTAAACGTTTAAAAAAACGCACATAATTTTTGTGAACTTATCGCAACTATAGAAAAAACCTTTCTTCAATAAAAATAAAAAATATTAGTAAAAACACATGATACACATTAAGCATACTATGTTGTTTTCTATTTTTCTCAAGCTTTAATCATACAGTAATAATAAGATATTTATTTCTTTCAAAAAGTATTACAGTAATTTACTTATAAACTCATGACAGGTACTCAATTTGTATTATACTCATCCTAATGTACTCATGAATTACTATAAAAGTACTCAAATTATATTATACTCATTATAATGTACTCATGAGCTCATATCAAATACTCAAAATCATAACTTAACAATTCGAGAACATCCCTGTTTTTCACCACTCCCACCACATCCTTACGTATAGTACACATTTAAGAATGACATATCATGTAATAAATGAAAAAACGTATACTGGAACAAGTAGTCATTTACAACAATTTGGTAATTTGACACTTACGAATATGCATATAAAAGGAATACGCAATCTGACAAGAAACCACAACAAATTAGTGTCATCCTGCATAATTTATTGTTTCACTCGAGTTTTTTTCATTTATCCCACAAACAATGGCATTCAGCCCACAAACAATGGCATTTAGTGTTCGTAAAAAACATTCTGCATTAAAATATGGAATTATGTGAGTTCTAAAAAATAAAGTAAAAGCGCATCCTAATGATATAATCGGTCAAATGTTTTCAACACAAAAACCCTAGAAAAATAAAATTTTCAAAATGGTCAAAAAAGGGTTTGTAAAGTATCTACGTAACAATTCCTTGAAGGAAAAGAAAGTTGAAACATATCTATGCAGCAATTTTTTTGTTAATAAATGCAACAAGTGAACCATGTGGGTGGGTGATCTAATATTTATGCGGCAATTTTTTTGTTGTTGTTTTGTTGTTAATAAATGCAACAAGTGAACCATGTGGGTGGGTGTTCTAATATTTATGGGTCAATTTTTTGTTAATAAATGCAACAAGTGAACCATATGGGTGGGTGTTCTAATATTATCGTAACAAAAATAATGTTTAATTAGGTCTACCTAGATCTTAGCAGATATCTTAAATTAATTTGTGGATATAGATGAGTTTTCCAAAAAAACCGATGAGTATATAACAGCATATATATGAATGTATCCACATCATGGATCCGGTATAAAGAAATTATAGCAAAAATACAAGGCAATTTTTGCTTGTTAAGTGCGGTAAATGAAACCAGCAAGTGTCCAAGTGGGACAAGTGGGTGCCTCTTTTTTTGTAATAAAAGGTGTTTGTTGGCAAACAAATTTTTTATATATAATTCAAGATTAATATCAAAATTTATTAAATTCTCCTAAAAAAAAAATCTTTCAAAAAATTAGGGAACTTCGGCACATATATCCAAAATTATAAAATATTTTCGGTTCAAGATTAATAGAAAATTTGAAGATCAATATCAAAATTTTAAAATCTTTTATAATTCATTTTTTAAAAAACCTAGGGCATTGCGGCACCCATATCTATAATATTATATCCTATAATCTTTTTTTAAAAATATAAAATATTTTCGATTCAAGATTAATAATAAAATTTTGAATTTAGGGGATTGCGGTACATATCTCATCGTCACATTTGTCTGTCAACCTGTATGCTACCTGGCACTTCACGCGGAGTCCCAAAATATTGCTTACAACGAGGATGTATCAGTTCAAAAAGAAGGCGTAAGCCGTAAGTGGTATTTCTATTTTTATAAACATAAATTTACTATATTATTTTTTTATTATTATTATTATTATTGTTTTATCTAAAAAACAACCCATAAACCATACATTGAATCAAATGAATAATTTTAGCGATTTATTTTGTAAAATCCCATATCCAAAATATGGGACTATCAGGTTTCTTATATGAATTAAATCAAGTGGCAGAATTGTCTATTTCCATATGTTCAACAGCCAAAGGCTATTTTTTACTAAAGTAGGCTATTCTAACCCGAAAAAAATTCAAAAAATAGCTTCGCTAAGCAACATATTCTCACCAATACAACAGAAATAAGAAAAAACACACACATACTCTCATACATAACCACTAGGCATATCAAAAAGAGTGTATGGTATATGTGTGTAGCTGTGTAAAAGCAAACCCTATATAGCTAGGTGTTTCCGGCTTCTTCCATACAGTATCATTGAGTTTGTGACTTTAAAACGTTATTGGCGTGCAAAAAAATTAAATAAAAGAACACAAACTATTTATTACAAACTCATAAAAATTACAAATTAGTGATAATTTGCGCAAAAAGAAATATAATACCCATTTATACTACATACAAAAACTAAGGTAAATTATAAACCAATGAACTTGCCAATTTGTTCAGCCTATTGGAATGTGTGCAACATATTAACTAGCCTCATACTAAGATAGTTATTTAAAAATCTTAAGCAATTAGATATTGATTAAGATATTGAGGATATGTTGCAACCATTACCTATAGCTGAAAGCTTAAGGCAACAAGAAAGATACGGAACTGTACGTGTGTGTGCTAACTTGGCTAGTCCGTATTAAAAATCCAGTGTCATGAGTCCCTTGTGTGATTTTTTTAAAAAAGTGTGCTAAAAAAATGATTGTGTCTAAATCCATAAACAAATTAAGCAAAATTAAATCTATCTATATTTATTTAGTACAGTTGCGGTTATTAAGTATAGACGCCACGCTCAAGTGGTTCTTTAAGTCTTGCCATAAAAACCATTTACCGGTCACCATTTTTATAGCTAAGGCTGTTCGTTATATCCTAATAAAAACCCATTATTTAACAATATGTTCAGTTTCTCATATCCACCACCACATTGAATATGGTGAGCAATAGTAAAAATGGGATATAATATAATGTATCCATCGACTCTTCGAATGACCGTGGAATGTAATTGAGATTGTGAAAAACCATCTAGTTTGTACATCAACCACAGTATTAATAATAATAGAAATACTGGTATGTGACAAATGGTTGTAATTGACAAAAAAAACTATGCACTATTCAATATAGAATATTATTCATAAACCAATTTGAGTTAGAAAATATAAAAAGTAAATAAAATAAAATTGCAAACTAGAATAGCATTGAAAAAAATATAGTTAGCATAATATTGGTAATGAGTATAACCAGAATTGTCTTGAAAAAATATTTTTTCACAAATTAACTATAATTTGACTAACAAATTTTGTCAAACCATGATACTTTCATTCATAATGGATATAAACCAGAATAACCTCGAAGAAATATCTTATTATCACAAATAATCTATAATTTTGCTAACAATTTTCATGAACGTTAAACAATCATTCGTAACCAGCGACTTTTCCCAATCAAACAAAAACCCATGAATACTTGTAATCCTATAAAAATAAGGGCTCAGTTCAATTTTCCACACACACTACTTATCCCTCTTAAATTCCATCATGGAAACTCTGATTAATAACAAATCTCAACAGAATAATTGGTTAATAATGGATGCATTTCTATCCGATGATGATGAATATATACTCAACGCAGTAATACCATTGAAGTATGATTGCGATGGTGGCGGTATAACTGTTCATACGCCTGTCCCTATACTCAACAGCGATGAGGATACTGTTGAGAATCCTCGACTTTTGCAACCTCACGAGATTAAGCAAGAGCCTTTAGAGGTGTCGGATGTATCGGATGTGGACACGCGTTCCCCATTCATTGATGATCATCGTCAAGTTTCTGAAATATCTACCTGCTGTTCATTATCTCCTAAGCGACGACGATTATCATCACATTTGAATTCTGATACAGACGATTCACCTGTGGTTTTCGGGAATATTGTGCAAGATAATGAGGTGATTTGCTTTAGTACTTTTATGGTTAACAGTAGTGTATACAATTATAGAAATAGAAACCATCTAATATAAGACAGTTTCCTATACATTAACAACCTTTACCAATACTTTTAATATTACAAATTATAACCATAAACGCTATAGGATGTACAACATGTCAATGTTCGCCGTAAACTTTTTATAGAATCGGTGGTTAAAAACACGAGCGAAGCTGTAGCTATACCTATGATTGAAACAGCGGTTGAAATTGCAACCAAAAAGGATTCTAGCATTTCTGGGATGGGCGACATAGTTGAAATTGCGGATGAGCAAGTTTCAAATGAAAATGGTTCGGTTATTGAAGTCTCCTCAGACACTGAGGTAGGCTCTGTTGCAACAGTGATGCATCAGTCGCCAATTCTAGCACAAGGGCTAGCGACATTAACTGAAATAGCAGACTCAAGTGGCAATAAGGTGAGATACTTTGTAAAAGATTAAAATCAAATCAAAAATTATTATCATTATCCTACAAACCTTTAGACAACAGTAGCTGTCTCTACTCCAGCGAATCTTATGGATTATCTGGTTGGGTTTTTAAATATTCTTAAGTAACGAATTTTTCTATTTATTAAAAAAGCTAGTAAAGATCTATTTGTTAAAAAAGATAGTAATAAATCAATAATAAAAAATCTGGTTAGATTTATCAACAACCATACCAAAATCTAATTCAATCTTATTTACTGTCTTATTTTCGGAAAACCCCATATTTTTTTAAAAAAACATTTAAAAAATTAGTGAGATCGATATATAATTGATATATGATCAATATATGGTTGATATGTGGTTTCTATGCCACTAAAAAATTCTTTTAAGAAATTCCCAAAAAATTCCCCAAGAAATTTTTTAAAAAATTATTATTAAAAATTATCAAAAACTTTTTAAAAATTCTCTAAACATTTTTAAAATTTTTTTTTTAAAAATTTATCAAAAACTTTTTTAAAAAATTTAAAAAAAATATTATTAAAAAATTATCAAAAACTTTTTTAAAATATCTTCAAAAAAATCTTTAAAAAATCTTCCTTAACCAAGATGTTTCTTTGGGGTCATGTCAATTTAAGGTCATTTTTAGCAAATGCTAGTAAACAGCAATGGATGTCCGAATGGAAGCAACATTTGATTCCTAATAGTAATTATTATCAAAATTGGCAAATGTGGCAACTCCACCTATGCCTCCACAACCGGTGTCTGGTAATGATCTTCATAATAATCTTCAAAAAAATCTTTAAAAAATCTTCCTTAACCAAGATGTTTCTTTGGGGTCATGTCAATTTAAGGTCATTTTTAGCTACATTTTCCTGTTTAAATTATTTTATATTAGTATGTGGCAATATAACAAATACTTATGTACCACCAATAGGCACGGGTTCCCACACATCATTCCGTTTCTCGTACTCGTATGGGTTTGCGTAATCGTCCATACATGCGATCTCGCAATCGATCGAATACATGGGCAACCTCATGGGACTCAAGGTGTCCAATACGAGCACTATCACAGCCATCTCTTTTGATTAATACCTCACAGCCTGATCCGTCGTTTACAATGAGTCGACGATGGTCACAACCAATACCTAGTTTTCAATATCCTATCATGTGGGATCAATCGCAACGTACCGCATACGATCAATGGGTATCTGAGTGGAATAATATTCCAGCACCATCTCATCTTGGGTATTGGAATTTAGCAAATGCTAGTAATCAGCAATGGATGTCCGAATGGAATCAACATTTGATTCCTAATAGTAATTATTATCAAAATTGGCACAATGTGGCAACTCCACCTATGCCTCCACAACCGGTGTCTGGTAATGATCAACCAGTTTCCACTCAGATTCAGGCTGGGCAGTTGAACTTCAACCCAGGGGTTAGCAAGAGTTCGGACCAATCGGTAACATATACTAGAAAAATTTTTTAATTCCTTTAAAAAGTAGTTTTAGATCTAATAATAATCAGAAGCGTACCACATATAAAAAAATGTGATGTTAGAATTTAAGGTATTATTAACAGAAAATTTATTTTTTTAAAAACCAGTTCTTTAAAGGACCACTTATAAAATTACAAAGAAACACAAACAGACTTATAACACATCTCATAAAGAGGTATAACATACGTGCACACAAGCAAATACATACATTTATGTATATTCATAACTATGAGTAGGAATTGATTAACTAGATTAATTATTGATCAATTAAAAAATAGATAGAAACTTAAATTTAAGGAAACCCAAGAGCTATATACATACGATCTAATTCAGTCGACATTATTTTTTATATTCCAACATTAAAAAGATAATATCAATAAAGGAACTACAAAAGGAATCCATTCCCGTTAATGTGATAATAGAGAATCAGCAATATCGATCATCTGAAGACAATGATGACTGTATTGTGGGTTCACCACTTAATCAAAAGACTATGGAGGATGTACTTAAAAATGTCAATCCTCAAAATTTGGCTGACGTTACCATTATTGATATAACTCAAGAAGAGAGTATTCCAAGTCCAGCAAATAAATCTGGGGTTCCCAGTGAAGAAATGGACTCTATATTAAATGATCTGATTATTAATGATAACGAATCTAATCAAATAATCAACACTAACAACAACGAAACAAGTCCTGTGATTAACACCAATATAGATCTAAGAAGCACATCAATAAACATAAATAATGGGATTGTTAATGATATACATGATGGGATTTATCATTGATATATCAAGTTATATGACTGTTGCTAAATCAACTCTGCGTAATGAGCCATCAACTATGCCAGATTTTATGGATTCTACCGGGGTTCAATTACCTGTTACTCCCTCTATAGTACCCTTGCAAATTCCTGGTGGTTTCGTAAATTTAACTACTCTAGAAATCTCAAAAAATGTGTCTACCCTGTTGAGTTGGGGTCCAAATTTTGTCCCACCTCATACTCCCACTTTACTAGATACTTTGAATTATGTGAATTATATAGGGAATTCGATGCTTTTTAATAATTTTGACCCAGACATATTATTTAGGGAATTAGTCGCTGTATATTATAACCGTCTCAACCAGGTATTAATATCTAAAAAAGATACTAGTAATGATCTCATGACACGATGTGTTCTAAAAATGTTGCGTGACGCTAAAGAATTTTTCCGTAAAAATCTCACTATTTGTATTGTACAAGCAGACAAAGGAAAAAGTACTACTATAATGTATAAAACTGATTACCGACAAAAAATGAATGACTGGATCAATGGTTGTCTTCGTGTAGGTACTTATTTAGAAATAGGCGATGATTTTTCTCCAATCCTACTACAAATAAAAAAAAACGATTCAAATATCTACGTAGTCAATTAATTCGGCATTTCAATACTTCTCAATCAGTTCCCTATCCTTTTAAAATTTATAAACTATTATTAAGTTTTAATGATACAAACGATAAACTAGTTAAACACCCCTATCTATATGGTACTGTAAAATATCATAAAGATGGCCAACCATGTCGACCAATATGTGGAACTATTCCCTGGTATAGTTATCCATTACAAAAAATTATTTCGAACATTCTGAGGGGTATCTTGTCCAGTATGTTATTACCCAACAATGTGGTAAATATTGATAATGTGGTTTATGAGGTTCATGATATATTATTATGTTCACAATATGAATTTGTAAAATACGATATAAAGGACATGTATACAAACATGAACATATCTGATATATACGATTGTATATCGAGGATGACTACCACACCATGGTTTCAGAAACACTGTCCAATTCCTCCTAATTTATTATTACAATGTATGAGATTCTCAATGGATCAGGCAAATTATTTCACCTAAAATTCCCTCATATATAAACAAGTACGGGGGTTACCACAAGGAGCGTGTGATTCCGGACTGTTAGCTACAATATTATTGGATTATTTTATTCAATTACACTCAATTGAGTGTACTGGGACGCCTGTAGATCTTTTAAATCTGGTAATATCTGATGTGAGCACAGCACTATACGCACATTGCAAAAAGAATGCAGATCATATCATACATAATAATTTGATGAGATTACCAACTAATCGACACCTACCAGTGAATCAACAACTAATGATTTTTAAAGGGATATATACTGCCTTGGGTTTGCAGTGTGAAAACGTAGATCAATTATCTCAGATACCAAAGTATATGTTAACCAGCTTAAACAATTCAATCAGAGCCTTGGTTGCTGCCAAACGTTTTACTACACAAAGTAATGATTATCTGTTTCTGTAGAATTTTCCTCTATATATTTTTTAAAGACAATATAAGCATATAACTGCAATTATATTTATTTAAACAAAAGTTCTTATTAATTTTAAGACACAGGAAAAAACAGTAAATTGTAGAAAGTATCTATTATATTTGGGCTGAAGAAATTCCCTATAAAACAGTAAATTATAGAAAATCTCTATTGTATTTGTTGTATTTGGGCTGAAAAAATTCCTTAGAAAACGCTCAATGTAGTCTAGACTTGTATGAGTAGACAATTAATATTGCCATAATCATTATTAATAAGGTCTGCCTCGAATAATTAGTAAGGGTTGTCAACCGCCTTAATACATCGCTACTTGTTGAGAACTAAAAAATTGTTGTTTGGTAATATATAAAAAAATTCTACTAACTATATATAACAATTAACACAAATCCTTTCCTTATTCCTAACCTACAGCCTCGTAAAGTCTCTTTGATCGCGTAATTTATGTTGTTGTTTGCCGGGTGTGGCGCGCTTGTAATCTATTAATCACTATGGATCTACCAACATCGAAAAAGCAAGAACCCCAATGCACGATATAATCGACTTGATACGCATACTAAACATGATTTGGGACAATTAATACTTGTAATATATCTTAAAACTAATTTTTTATACGGAGGGATTTTGGGTGTTATTATCGGGTTTTAATTACACTTAATTGTTTTACTTAATCTATTTAAAATCATTAAAATCATTAAAACGAATCAGGCAATTGCATTATTAACCGATCTATTGTTAGTTTTTTTCACAACTTAAAACATTATTCATGTATTGTAATCTGTCGCACTTAATTAACCGAGTTTATTATTATAATTAAATTTAAATTGTACTTAATTAACCGAGTTTATTATTATAATTAAAATTAAATTGTGATTAATTAATCAAGTTTATTATAGTTAAAAATTAAAGATTAGAGATTGAAGCTGTTAACTCAAGGATTGAACTTTTTTAAAAAATTTTAAAAATTGAAACTGTTAACTCAAGAATTGAATTTTTTATTTAAAACATTATTATTGGGACCAAGGTCGCGTTCTATACAATACACAATGCCAAGAAAAATAATCTTGGATCTATGTAAAGATAGCTATAATTAAAACTTATCTCAAACAATAAGTTATCAAAAATCTAATACGGTATTTTAATATTGATTTCAAGTAAATGTAACTCATTGTTAAGCAACCTAGTTACATTTACATGAAATGTCCTAAATTCCAACATTCATTCCCTTATTTCTAGTAAATAACAATAAACTAAAAAATATATATAAAAAAATAAAATTATATATAAAAAAATAAAAATAAAAAATAAAAATACAAAATAGAAAATATAAAATTATTAAAAAAATAAAATATAAAATTATTAAAAAATAATAAAATATAAAATTATCACAAAATTATAAATACGTTATTTACATATGTTATTTACAGAATTGCAACAAAAAACCTTTTTCAAGCACTAAATATTACTAAAAAAGCATTTAGCTTACATCATACTATAAGCATTATGCTTATTATTACAATAAATTAATTATTTCTCTAAAAATACTACAAATAATAAAACCATTTTATATTGTTGGAATTAGGCCTAGCGATGATACAGATATGAACATAGGCTTGCATCTGCAAATTTTAGTTACCTAATCATTCCATATATCGCACGATCAGACTTTGTGATAATAAACAATGGCATAATAAAGGGGCATAAGAATATATAAAGACAGATAATGAATACATTTTTTTACATTTTTATCCCTCTGAAAGAGTACCACTATACTTGGTACCGTGTTTCCACCCCATAACACCTTTTTTTGGATCTATGACCACTTAGATCTATAAAAGATGGCTAGCCTACCTAAGCAATTTGGCCATATAAAATTGTAAGATTTACAAAGTATTATTGATATAGCCAGACACTAAGTTTATATGGAAACACAAATTCATGTGTTTTAAAGGCAATACCTTCAAAAAAACTCAGACTACCATTGGGTATCATGAGTATACAAAAAGAAAAATATTAATCAAAAAAGTATTAGAATTAAGAACTTTGTTTAGAAACACTGTACTAAATTTATATATAAGAATCTTTGTTTCATAGTTTTAATTTTCTGATATTTGTATAGAAAATAAAATTATTTTCATTCTCGTTTTTTGTAATGCTGCAGATGCATCTGGTGAGGATAAGCCGAAGTGTCGACTAATTTTATCGTTGGATAAATCGCTGTATGTGTATGTGAGAGATTGCGCAACTGCGAAGAATGTGTGGAAGACGCTAAAGGACCTTTTCGAGGACTCTGGTCTGGACAGAAGGGTGGGATTGCTGCAGAAGCTATGTTCTGTCCAATTGGAGGACTGCAGTTCGGTGGAAGACTACGTGTCGCAGATTGTAACAACTTCGCAGAAACTAGGATCAATTGGCTTCGTCGTGAATGACGAGTGGCTGGGTTGCTTGATGCTGAAAGGACTTCCAGATACTTATCGTCCAATGATAATGTCACTCGGAAGTTGCGGAACAAAAATTACGGCGGATTCCATTAAAATGAAGCTGCTTCAAGACGTACGCATGGAGAACGCTAGTCATGCGTTGGTGAGCAAGAAGACGTTTCACAAAAAGACTTTCCCTAAGCACGGAAAGCAAGGAGGATCGCAGCGCAGATGTTTTGCGTGCGATGTCGTTGGTCATTTCGCAGCTGAGTGCCCCACTAAGAGAGGAAAGGAGAATGCAAAGTCGTGGAAGAAAGATGCTTCTTTGTATGCAGCATATTCAGCGAAGAATATATCAGATGGCAGCGATTGGTATGTTGACAGCGGTGCTTCGGCGCACATGAAAAAAGATAGTGGCTTGATTCAAGGTCGAAAGCCATATGACGGAGAGGCAAAAATCGCAGATGACAACATTTTGAAGGCGGTATGCAGAGGAGATGTGCAGTTAAACGTGCTGCATGGTGATGGTGACGTTTACAGCATTCCTGTACGCAACGTTTTGTATGTTTCCGGTGTTGCTGAGAATTTGGTATCCGTTAGTCAAATGGTCAAACGCGGAAATCGAGTGGTGTTTGATCAGTTTGGATGCAAAATATTCAACGATAGCAGCGAATTACTAGCGACAGCTTCAAATGTGGATGGCATGTATAAACTGGACGTGCCAAAACCAAACGAAGTTTTCATAGCTAAGGCAGGAGACGCATTTGAGAAATGGCATAAACGATTTGGCCATTTACACACGGACGGCTTGAAAATATTGAAAAGTGGTCTAGTCACTGGCGTGAATTTTCCAGGAGGAGCTGCTACAAAAGAATTGTGTGAAGGTTGTGCAGAAGGCAAACACATTCGTGGAAGTTTTTCGAATGCTGGAAGTAGAGCTGCCAAAATTCTGGAGATCGTGCATACCGACGTTTGCGGCCCAATGGAAGTCAAATCTTTGGGTGGAAGCAACCAAATTCGCGGATGACTTCAGCCGCGAGATTTTCGTTTACTTCATAAAAAACAAATCCGAAGTATTCGAAAAGTTTAAAGAGTTCAAGACTATGGCTGAAACTCAATCTGGTGCGAAACTAAAGGTCCTGAGGAGCGACAACGGCACTGAGTACATCAACAAGGATATGCAGAAATACTTGAAGAAATTTGGAATCATCCATCAAACGTCAGTTCCTTCGTAGGCTACGGAATAACATCGAAGGATATTCGAATTTACGACGTCAAAGGTAATGAGGTCGTCGTAAGAAGAGATGTCCAATTCGAAGAAAATATAAAGGCATTTTCTTTGTTGCGTGAGTCAGAGAAATATTTTAATTTTTTCCGTTACCCTCCGTTGAACGATCAGGAGGAATCCAGAGAGGAGTCAACAGCCGACGATTTGGAATCCAGTTCATTGTCATTCAATTCTTTACCAGAAAATAACAATGAAGTGGGGGAAATCTACGACGTTGATGAGTATGATGGCGCAGTTGGAGAAACAATGCCGGACACACCTGCAGTCAGGCACAGCGAGCTTATTGCAACGCAGAAAACAAGTTGGGTTGGTTTTAAAGCTGTCTTACCAGAGGACGAGCCGGATACACTTGAGGAAGCTTTATCTGGGGCTGAATGTGAGAAAAGGAAAGCGGCTATAAATAGTGAACTGAGGTCGTTACATGAAAATGAAACGTGGTTCGCTGTTCCTAAACCATTTAACTGGAATATTATCCAAACTAAGTGGGTCTTCAGAAGAAAGAAGGAGCAAAATGACAGCATTCGCTACAATGCACGACTTGTAGTTAAAGGTTATACACAGCGCAAAGGAGTCAACTACGACGAAACTTTTTCTCCGGTAGTACGCTATACGTCAGTGAGATACCTGTTTGCTCTCGCTGCACGTTATAATCTTGAAATTGAGCAAATGGATGCTGTGACTGCATTTTTGCAGGGAAATCTTACAAAAGACGTGTACATTGAACCACCTTCCGTTATTCAAGTGCAGAAAGGATATATTCTTAAATTGAAGAAGGCGCTTTATGGACTGAAGCAGGCTAGTTTTGTGTGGAATCACAAATTTGATGCAGCGTTGCAGGAGTACTGATCACGTCGTTCTGAAGTTGATCCGTGCATTTATTATCACGTTAATGATAATGAAATGACGTATTTGGCGCTTTATGACGACGACATGTGTTTCTTCAGCAATGACCCAAAGATGACCCGAGATGACTTGAAGAAAAAGTTGATGAAAATTTTCAAAATGATATTTCTTGGAAAAGCTAAGCAGAGTTTAGGCATGCGGATCGCTGGTGATGATGACAACATTTATCTGGATCAAGAAGACTACATCCAAGATACAACATGGAGAATTGAAATCCCATATCAACTCCAATGGACTTGAACCAAGAATTGGAGAAAGAAGACGCAATTGACGAATCGATGAAAGATGTGCCATATCAGCAGGCTATTGGCAGCTTGTTGTTTGCAGCGCAATGCACACGTCCTGATATTTGTCAATCAGTCAATTTCCTGAGCAGATTTAATAAACATCCTGGCAGAAAACACTGGATGGCCGTGAAGCGAGTTTTTCGATACTTGAAGGGAAAAGCTGGAGTGAAGTTGGCATTTTCTACAAAAGGAACTCAAGATATCGTGACTTATTCTGATTCTGATTGGGCAAACGATGCAGAAGAGCGCAGATCGGTGACAGGTTATATCAATCTACTTCAAGGTGGTGCAATTTCGTGGAATAGCAAACGTCAGCCTACTGTCGCTTTGTCCACGACCGAAGCTGAATACATGGCTCTATCAGCAGCTACGCAGGAAGTGATTTGGTTACGAGCGCTTGAAAAGGAGATGAACGTGAACTTTAAGTCTGATGAACCAAGTAAGATTTACTGTGACAACCAAAGTGCAGTGCATTTGGCCTCAAATGATGCATATCATCCACGTTCGAAACACATTGATATCCGGCATCATTTCATAAGGGAAAAGAAGAAAAATAATGATGTGACGTTTTGCGGAATATCAACTAATCAAATGTTGGCAGATTTTTTAACAAAACCATTTTGTTTGGATAAACATAAATACTTTTCTAAACAAATAGGTTTGCGATTTGTATAAATACAAGTCGAGTGGGGGTATTAGAATTAAGAACTTTGTTTAGAAACACTGTACTAAATTTATATATAAGAATCTTTGTTTCATAGTTTTAATGTTCTGATATTTGTATAGAAAATAAAATTATTTTCATTCTCGTTTTTTCACTGAATCGGCCTGTTTAATAAAAAAAAGCTATGAAGATTTTGATTTTTACTTTAAGAATTATTTTCAAAAATTTAATATTTTATCTATTTGGAATAAACATACAAGATTTGGCTCTAGTAGCTCCATGAAAATATTTTTACTGATGAAACAGTTTGATATTATTAATATATAATAATAATAATACGGAAGTAAATATCAGTAGTTTGATATGACTTCAATACCTTTTGAGGAAAAATAAAGGTATCATTATTCCAAAAAAATCAATTCCTATATAATTCTGTAATTTATTTGTAATCAATATAAATATATTCCCAGCTTGTATTAATGATATGTAAATTACATAAATATTAATAGGCTGAGGATATATAATAATCCATTATTTCAAAATTACAGAATTCTACTTAAACTAATTCTGGTATGAAATGTGGTCCTACGTAATTCAGTTATGAGTTCGTATGTATATCTGTTGCAAACCTTTTTCCATAAATATCTCTCTATACTATTCTTTAGAATACATATCAAATCATACGTTTATAAGGTATCATGCCTTTCCCCATACCGGTGGTCAAAAAACAATATCGGAAATCATTTATAGCCTACCACATCCAAAGGTCATTTCAACAACATTCAATATATATTCAATATATATTCATTAGAAACCTAAAAGGCGCTTGAAGTAAAAATTATTTCATTGGCGAGAAAAACCTTTAAGAGAGACAATTAATTAATAATAAAGACACCTAAGGTAAAAAAATATATATATATATGCAAAACAACGACACTGAGAATAGAACTCTAAACTCGTCTCGTATTCACCATGTTTTTTTAAAAAATTATAATAAAATTATAATAAAATTTCTATAATAAATTTAAGTATGTGTAACCGTGTAGGTTTATATACATCTTTAATATTCAATTATACTAAAGACGGGCTTCCCAAGAAACGTTTTTCGTCCGATGCCACAGTTGGGATTCTTTTTTTTTAAATATATGTAAATTTAGAAATAATTTAGAATTAATTAGGATCAAATTATATTTATTAACATAAATTACTGTACATATAAAACATTATCACTAGAATCATAATCAATCAAATACTTATGATCGATTTTCTTGAAACATTTCTGTGATTCCTTAGAATCTTATTCGTACCACTTTACCACCTTTATATAATTTCTCATACATACATATATATACATAAAAATATGTATATATATATATAGCAAGAATGTTAAAAGAGTGGTATTTATATTATGGTTTGTTAATAAGTCATTATTTTACAGCCGATTCCTTGAAAAAACAATGCACACAAAAAAACTTTAATATTCAAAATTATTCAAAATTATTGGTACTCCAAAAATACACACTAATTTCCTACTGACATTTTCAAAAATATATTCCAGTATTCAAAAAATAGCTGGTAATCCTCTTTTTTTAAAAAATATATAAATATATATTTCAGTATTCAAAAATAGCTGGCAATCCTCTTTTTTACTGACATTTTCCAAAAGAATATTTCAATATTCAGAAATACCTGGCATTCTTATTTTTTTTGAAAAACGGGCACAACAAACTATCCTATTGAATTTTTTCAAAGACCTTCTCGTCAATGAGAACAAAACTATTAGTATTCCAAAGTAGCTGGCAATCCTATTTTTTAGAAGGTAGCTGGCAATCCTATTTTTTTAAAAAATACCTATTAATTTCCTACTGATATTTTCCAAAAAAAATTCCCATATTCAGAAATAGTTGGTAAACTTATCATTTTTTTAAAAAATATATAGCTGGCAATCTTGTTTTTTTAAAAAACAAACAAAAACACAAATTACTTGGGAGTCTTAATTCTTTAAAAAAACACACAAATTTATTTTTTTAAAAAATACAAGCAGAACACAAATTACCTTGTTGACTTTTTTTACTGGAACAATCAAGAAATAACACCCCAAAACACTTTTAACACTATTTTTTAAAAAAATTAACCGTTTATTAAAAACTTTTTAAACATTTAAAAAAACGCACATAATTTTTGTGAACTTATCGCAACTACAGAAAAAACCTTTTCTTCAATAAAAATAAAAACTATTAGTAAAAACACATGATACACATTAAGCATACTATGTTGTTTTCTATTTTTCTCAAGCTTTAATCATACAGTAATAATAAGATATTTATTTCTTTCAAAAAGTATTACAGTAATTTACTTATAAACTCATGACAGGTACTCAATTTGTATTATACTCATCCTAATGTACTCATGAATTACTATAAAAGTACTCAAATTATATTATACTCATTATAATGTACTCATGAGCTCATATCAAATACTCAAAATCATAACTTAACAATTCGAGAACATCCCTGTTTTTTCACCACTCCCACCACATCCTTACGTATAGTACACATTTAAGAATGACATATCATGTAATAAATGAAAAAACGTATACTGCAACAAGTAGTCATTTACAACAAATGGTAATTTGACACTTACGAATATGCATATAAAAGGAATACGCAATCTGACAAGAAACCACAACAAATTAGTGTCATCCTGCAAAATTTATTGTTTCACTCGAGTTTTTTTCATTTATCCCACAAACAATGGCATTCAGCCCACAAACAATTAAAATTCTGCATTCAAATATGGAATTATGTGAGTTCTAAAAAATAAAGTAAAAGCGCATCCTAATGATATAATCGGTCAAATGTTTTCAACACAAAAACCCTAGAAAAATAAAATTTCCAAAATGGTAAAAAAAGGGTTTGTAAAGTATCTACGTAACAATTCCTTGAAGGAAAAGAAAGTTGAAACATATCTATGCAGCAATTTGTTTGTTAATAAATGCATCAAGTGAACCATGTGGGTGGGTGATCTAATATTTATGCGGCAATTTTTTTGTTGTTGTTTTGTTGTTAATAAATGCAACAAGTGAACCATGTGGGTGGGTGTTCTAATATTATGGTAACAAAAATAATGTTTAATTAGGTCTAGCTAGATCTTAGCAGATATCTTAAATTAATTTGTGGATATAGATGAGTTTTCCAAAAAAACCTATGAGTATATAACAGCATATATATGAATGTATCCACATCATGGATCCGGTATAAAGAAATTATAGCAAAAATACAAGGCAATTTTTGCTTGTTAAGTGCGGTAAATAAAACCAGCAAGTGTCCAAGTGGGACAAGGGGATGCCTCTTTTTTGGTAATAAAAGGTGTTTGTTGGCAAACAAATTTTTTATATATAATTCAAGATTAATATCAAAATTTTTAAATTCTCCTAAAAATTCTTTCAAAAAATTAGGGTACTTCGGCACATATATCCAAAATTATAAAATATTTTCGGTTCAAGATTAATAGAAAATTTGAAGATCAATATCAAAATTTTAAAATCTTTTATAATTCTTTTTTTAAAAAACCTAGGGCACTGCGGCACCCATATCTATAATATTATATCCTATAATCTTTTTTTAAAAATATAAAATATTTTCGATTCAAGATTAATAATAAAATTTTGAATCTAGGGGATTGCGGTACATATCTCATCGTCACATTTGTCTGTCAACCTGTATGCCACCTGGCACTTCACGCGGAGTCCCAAAATATTGCTTACAACGAGGATGTATCAGTTCAAAAAGAAGGCGTAAGCCGTAAGTGATATTTCTATTTTTATAAACATAAATTTACTATATTGTTTTTTATTATTATTATTATTGTTTTATCTAAAAAACAACCCATAAACCATACATTGAATCAAATGAATAATTTTAGCGATTTATTTTGTAAAATCCCATATCCAAAACATGGGACTATCAGGTTTCTTATATGAATTAAATCAAGTGGCATTGTGGTATTGTGGTATTGTGGTATAGTGGTATTGTCTATTTCCATATGTTCAACAGCCAAAGGCTATTTTTTACTAAAGTAGTCTATTCTAACCCGAAAAAAATTCAAAAAATAGCTTCGCTAAGCAACATATTCTCACCAATACAACAGAAATAAGAAAAAACACACATACTCTCATATATAACCACTAGGCATATCAAAAAGAGTGTATGGTATATGTGTGTAGCTGTGTAAAAGCAAACCCTATATAGCTAGGTGTTTCCGGCTTCTTCCATACAGTATCATTGAGATTGTGACTTTAAAACGTTATTGGCGTGCAAAAAAATTAAATAAAAGAACACAAACTATTTATTACAAACTCATAAAAATTACAAATTAGTGATAATTTGCGCAAAAAGAAATATATCACCCATTTATACTACATACAAAAACTAAGGTAAATTATAAACCAATGAACTTGCCAATTTGTTCAGCCTATTGGAATGTGTGCAACATATTAACTAGCCTCATACTAAGATAGTTATTTAAAAATCTTAAGCAATTAGATATTGATTAAGATATTGAGGATATGTTGCAACCATTACCTATAGCTGAAAGCTTAAGGCAACAAGAAAGATACGGAAATGTACGTGTGTGTGCTAACTTGGCTAGTCCTTATTAAAAATCCAGTGTCATGAGTCCCTTGTGTGATTTTTTTAAAAAAGTGTGCTAAAAAAATGATTGTGTCTAAATCCATAAACAAATTAAGCAAAATTAAATCTATCGATATTTATTTAGTACAGTTGCGGTTATTAAGTATAGACGCCACGCTCAAGTGGTTCTTTAAGTCTTGCCATAAAAACCATTTACCGGTCACCATTTTTATAGCTAAGGCTGTTCGTTATATCCTAATAAAAACCCATTATTTAACAATATGTTCAGTTTCTCATATCCACCACCACATTGAATATGGTGAGCAATAGTAAAAATGGGATATAATATAATGTATCCATCGACTCTTCGAATGACCGAGGAATGTAATTGAGATTGTGAAAAACCATCTAGTTTGTACATCAACCACAGTATTAATAATAATAGAAATACTGGTTTGTGACAAATGGTTGTAATTGACAAAAAAACTATACACTATTCAATATAGAATATTATTCATAAACCAATTTGAGTTAGAAAATATCAAAAGTAAATAAAATAAAATTGCAAACTAGAATAGCATTGAAAAAAATATAGTTAACATAATATTGGTAATGAGTATAACCAGAATTGTCTTGAAAAAATATTTTTTCACAAATTAACTATAATTTGACTAACAAATTTTGTCAAACCATGATACTTTCATTCATAATGGATATAAACCAGAATAACCTCGAAGAAATATTTTATTATCACAAATAATCTATAATTTTGTTAACAATTTTCATGAACGTTAAACAATCATTCGTAACCAGCGACTTTTCGCAATCAAACAAAAACCCATGAATACTTGTAATCCTATAAAAATAAGGGCTCAGTTCAATTTTCCACACACACTACTTATCCCTCTTAAATTCCATCATGGAAACTCTGATTAATAACAAATCTCCACAGAATAATTGGTTAATAATGGATGCATTTCTATCCGATGATGATGAATATATACTCAACGCAGTAATTCCATTGAAGTATGATTGCGATGGTGGCGGTATAACTGTTCATACGCCTGTCCCTATACTCAACAGCGATGAGGATACTGTTGAGAATCCTCGACTTTTGCAACCTCACGAGATTAAGCAAGAGCCTTTAGAGGTGTCGGATGTATCGGATGTGGACACGCGTTCCCCATTCATTGATGATCATCGTCAAGTTTCTGAAATATCTACCTGCTGTTCATTATCTCCTAAGCGACGACGATTATCATCACATTTGAATTCTGATACAGACGATTCACCTGTGGTTTTCGGGAATATTGTGCAAGATAATGAGGTGATTTGCTTTAGTACTTTTATGGTTAACAGTAGTGTATACAATTATAGAAATAGAAACCATCTAATATAAGACAGTTTCCTATACATTAACAACCTTTACCAATACTTTTAATATTACAAATTATAACCATAAACGCTATAGGGTGTACAACATGTCAATGTTCGCCGTAAACTTTTTATAGAATCGGTGGTTAAAAACACGAGCGAAGCTGTAGCTATACCTATGATTGAAACAGCGGTTGAAATTGCAACCAAAAAGGATTCTAGCGTTTCTGGGATGGGCGACATAGTTGAAATTGCGGATGAGCAAGTTTCAAATGAAAATTCTAGCACAAGGGCTAGCGACATTAACTGAAATAGCAGACTCAAGTGGCAATAAGGTGAGATACTTTGTAAAAGATTAAAATCAAATCAAAAATTATTATCATTATCCTACAAACCTTTAGACAACAGTAGCTGTCTCTACTCCAGCAAATCTTATGGATTATCTGGTTGGGTTTTTAAATATTCATAAGTAACGAATTTTTCTATTTATTAAAAAAGCTAGTAAAGATCTATTTGTTAAAAAAGATAGTAATAAATCAATAATAAAAAATCTGGTTAGATTTATCAACAACCATACCAAAATCTAATTCAATCTTATTTACTGTCTTATTTTCGGAAAACCCCATATTTTTTTAAAAAAACATTTAAAAAATTAGTGAGATCGATATATAATTGATATATGATCAATATATGGTTGATATATGGTTTCTATGCCACTAAAAAATTCTTTTAAGAAATTCCCAAAAAATTCCACAAGAAATTTTTTAAAAAATTATTATTAAAAATTATTATTAAAAAATTATCAAAAAACTTTTTTAAAAAATCTTTAAAAAATCTTCAAAAAAATCTTTAAAAAATCTTCCTTAACCAAGATGTTTCTTTGGGGTCATGTCAATTTAAGGTCATTTTTAGCTACATTTTCCTGTTTAAATTATTTTATATTAGTATATGGCAATATAACAAATACTTATGTACCACCAATAGGCACGGGTTCCCACACATCATTCCGTTTCTCGTACTCGTATGGGTTTGCGTAATCGTCCACACATGCGATCTCGCAATCGATCGAATACATGGGCAACCTCATGGGACTCAAGGTGTCCAATACGTGCACTATCACAGCCATCTCTTTTGATTAATACCTCACAGCCTGATCCGTCGTTTACAATGAGTTGACGATGGTCACAACCAATACCTAGTTTTCAATATCCTATCATGTGGGATCAATCGCAACGTACCGCATACGATCAATGGGTATCTGAGTGGAATAATATTCCAGCACCATCTCATCTTGGGTATTGGAATTTAGCAAATGCTAGTAATCAGCAATGGATGTCCGAATGGAATCAACATTTGATTCCTAATAGTAATTATTATCAAAATTGGTACAATGTGGCAACTCCACCTATGCCTCCACAACCGGTGTCTGGTAATGATCAACCAGTTTCCACTCAGATTCAGGCTGGGCAGTTGAACTCCAACCCAGGGGTTAGCAAGAGTTCGGACCAATCGGTAACATATACTAGAAATTTTTTTTAATTCCTTTAAAAAGTAGTTTTAGATCTAATAATAATCAGAAGCGTACCACATATGAAAAAATGTGATGTTAGAATTTAAGGTATTATTAACAGAAAAGTTATTTTATTAAAAACCAGTTCTTTAAAGGACCACTTATAAAATTACAAAGAAACACAAACAGACTTATAACACATCTCATAAAGAGGTATAACATACGTGCACACAAGCAAATACATACATTTATGTATATTCATAACTATGAGTAGGAATTGATTAACTAGATTAATTATTGATCAATTAAAAAATAGATAGAAACTTAAATTTAAGGAAACCCAAGATCTATATACATACGATCTAATTCAGTCGACATTATTTTTTATGTTCCAACATTAAAAAGATAATATCAATAAAGGAACTACAAAAGGAATCCATTCCCGTTAATGTGATAATAGAGAATCAGCAATATCGATCATCTGAAGACAATGATGACTGTATTGTGGGTTCACCACTTAATCAAAAGACTATGGAGGATGTACTTAAAAATGTCAATCCTCAAAATTTGGCTGACGTTACCATTATTGATATAACTCAAGAAGAGAGTATTCCAAGTCCAGCAAATAAATCTGGGGTTCCCAGTGAAGAAATGGACTCTATATTAAATGATCTGATTATTAATGATAACGAATCTAATCAAATAATCAACACTAACAACAACGAAACAAGTCCTGTGATTAACACCAATATTGATCTAAGAAGCACATCAATAAACATAAATAATGGGATTGTTAATGATATACATGATGGGATTATCAATGATATATCAAGTTATATGACTGTTGCTAAATCAACTCTGCGCAATGAGCCAGATTTTATGGATTCTACCGGGGTTCAATTACCTGTTACTCCCTCTATAGTACCCTTGCAAATTCGTGGTGGTTTCGTAAATTTAACTACTCTAGAAATATCAAAAAATGTGTCTACCCTGTTGAGTTGGGGTCCAAATTTTGTCCCACCTCATACTCCCACTTTACTAGATACTTTGAATTATGTGAATTATATAGGGAATTCGATGCTTTTTAATAATTTTGACCCAGACATATTATTTAGGGAATTAGTCGCTGTATATTATAACCGTCTCAACCAGGTATTAATATCTAAAAATGATACTAGTAATGATCTCATGACACGATGTGTTCTAAAAATGTTGCGTGACGCTAAAGAATTTTTCCGTAAAAATCCCACTATTTGTATTGTACAAGCAGACAAAGGAAAAAGTACTACTATAATGTATAAAACTGATTACAGACAAAAAATGAATGACTGGATCAATGGTTGTCTTCGTGTAGGTACTTATTTAGAAATAGGCGATGATTTTTCTCCAATCCTACTACAAATAAAAAAAAACGATTCAAATATCTACGTAGTCAATTAATTCGGCATTTCAATACTTCTCAATCAGTTCCCTATCCTTTTAAAATTTATAAACTATTATTAAGTTTTAATGATACAAACGATAAACTAGTTAAACACCCCTATCTATATGGTACTGTAAAATATCATAAAGATGGCCAACCATGTCGACCAATATGTGGAACTATTCCCTGGTATAGTTATCCATTACAAAAAATTATTTCGAACATTCTGAGGGGTATCTTGTCCAGTATGTTATTACCCAACAATGTGGTAAATATTGATAATGTGGTTTATGAGGTTCATGATATATTATTATGTTCACAATATGAATTTGTAAAATACGATATAAAGGACATGTATACAAACATGAACATATCTGATATATACGATTGTATATCGAGGATGACTACCACACCATGGTTTCAGAAACACTGTCCAATTCCTCCTAATTTATTATTACAATGTATGAGATTCTCAATGGATCAGGCAAATTATTTCACCTACAATTCCCTCATATATAAACAAGTACGGGGGTTACCATAAGGAGCGTGTGATTCCGGACTGTTTGCTACAATATTATTGGATTATTTTATTCAATTACACTCAATTGAGTTATTTGAACAAAACCAGGTAGTATTTTGGAAAAAATATATGGACGATTTCCTTTTATATTTGCCTAGCACCCAAATAGATAGTTTTAAAACATCTTTTGAGCATTTAACATCTTGACTATAGATAGAGAGGAGGATTGTGATTCAGGTCTGAATAAGACGATATCTTTTTTAGATATTTTAATTTCCATATTTCCTCATAAAATATATACAAGTATATATACAAAACACACCGCTTCATATCGGCTATATCATTATTTATGTAATTATAAATTTTCTACTAAGGAGAACACAATTATTAATATAATAGTTTGGCGATACAGTCCTGTACAGAACTTCGGCCTAGCTCTCTCACCAAAGTGGTGGGACCTACAGTTTATTGCCGAATCCGAACGGCGGGTGAGAGCTTTTCATAGGCAATGGTTTTACTCTCGTAGGTTTGCCATTTACTGACGAGAGGTAGCGCGGTATAGAAAAATGTTTCTATGAAAAGATGTTGTTAGCCCCAGTCCAGGCTTGAACCGGGGACCTTTCGACTCGCAGTCCAACGCACTAACCACTGAGCTACCGCGGCTATTAGTTATGTCAAAAAAAATTTACAAAGATCTAATAACCGATTCTTAGTTGGAGACTTAGAATTCCTACGTGAACGAATTTATTACAATAGTTATCCAGATATATTGATAAACAAATTATATCACAAAACTATAGAACTATAAATAGAAAACATCAATAAGATGTTAAAAACCTGTTTCCCAAAACCTAAATATGGTGACAAACCTATACGTCATGTTGAACGTACAACCATTGATTTAGAATTGCGGCGATCTATATTATATAGGTATATTAGAAAAGAAGTAATATATAATCCACCTAAAGTGCAGGAGGTGTCTCAAGGACGATCACATGGTTATCAACGGGTCAGACCACCTATTTATTTTGTATGCGACACCTTTACGACAATTATACAGAAAATATTCCATGATTATCATCCAGGACAACCCTCATTTAATAGAGCTCCAAGTCTTTTTCAAGTATTACATATGTCTCTGTCGGATCCAGATCCTATTTCTACTCCTATAAACCAAACTTCTATCTATATAGTAGGTTGCGAAACTTGCAATATGCAATTTTTAATATCAGGTACTGGGACGCCTGTAGATCTTTTAAATCTGGTAATATCTGATGTGAGCACAGCACTATACGCACATTGCAAAAAGAATGCAGATCATATCATACATAATAATTTGATGAGATTACCAACATACCAGTGAATCAACAACTAATGATTTTTAAAGGGATATATACTGCCTTGGGTTTGCAGTGTGAAAACGTAGATCAATTATCTCAGATACCAAAGTATATGTTAACCAGCTTAAACAATTCAATCAGAGCCTTGGTTGCTGCCAAACGTTTCACTACACAAAGTAATGATTATCTGTTTCTGTAGAATTTTCCTCTATATATTTTTTAAAGACAATATAAGCATATAACTGCAATTATATTTATTTAAACAAAAGTTCTTATTAATTTTAAGACACAGGAAAAAACAGTAAATTGTAGAAAGTATCTATTATATTTGGGCTGAAGAAATTCCCTATAAAACAGTAAATTATAGAAAATCTCTATTGTATTTGTTGTATTTGGGCTGAAAAAATTCCTTAGAAAACGCTCAATGTAGTCTAGACTTGTATGAGTAGACAATTAATATTGCCATAATCATTATTAATAAGACTAATTATTACTTATTTTCTACAGATATAGGTCTGCCTCGAATAATTAGTAAGGGTTGTCAACCGCCTTAATACATCGCTACTTGTTGAGAACGAAAAAATTGTTGTTTGGTAATATATAAAAAAATTCTACTTACTATATATAACAATTAACACAAATCCTTTCCTTATTCCTAACCTACAGCCTATTATTGATATAGCCAGACACTAAGTTTATATGGAAACACAAATTCATGTGTTTTAAAGGCAATACCTTCAAAAAAACTCAGACTACCATTGGGTATCATGAGTATACAAAAAGAAAAATATTAATCAAAAAAGCTATGAAGCTTTTGATTTTTACTTTAAGAAATATTTTCAAAACTTTAATATTTTATCTATTTGGAATTAGGCTCTAGTAGCTCCATGAAAATATTTTTACTGATGAAACAGTTTGATATTATTAATATATAATAATAATAATACGGAAGTAAATATCAGTAGTATGATATGACTTCAATACCTTTTGAGGAAAAATAAAGGTATCATTATTCCAAAAAAATCAATTCCTATATAATTCTGTAATTTATTTGTAATCAATATAAATATATTCCCAGCTTGTATTAATGATATGTAAATTACATAAATATTAATAGGCTGAGGATATATAATAATCCATTATTTCAAAATTACAGAATTCTACTTAAACTAATTCTGGTATGAAATGTGGTCCTACGTAATTCAGATATGAGTTCGTATGTATATCTGTTTCAAACCTTTTTCCATAAATAACTCTCTATACTATTCCTTAGAATACATTTCAAATCATACGTTTATAAGGTATCATGCCTTTCCCCATACCGGTGGTCAAAAAACAATATCGGAAATCATTTATCACATCCAAAGGTCATTTCAACAACATTCAATATATATTCATTAGAAACCTAAAAGGCGCTTGAAGTAAAAATTATTTCATTGGCGAGAAAAACCTTTAAGAGAGACAATTAATTAATAATAAAGACACCTAAGGTAAAAAAATATATATATATGCAAAACAACGACACTGAGAATAGAACTCTAAACTCGTCTCGTATTCAACATGTTTTTTTAAAAAATTATAATAAAATTATAATAAAATTTCTATAATAAATTTAAGTATGTGTAACCGTGTAGGTTTATATACATCTTTAATATTCAATTATACTAAAGACGGGCTTCCCAAGAAACGTTTTTCGTCCGATGCCACTGGACTCATCAGTTGGGATTCTTTTTTTTTTAAATATATGTAAATTTAGAAATAATTTAGAATTAATTAGGATCAAATTATATTTATTAACATAAATTACTGTACGTATAAAACATTATAACTAGAATCATAATCAATCAAATACTTATGATCGATTTTCTTGAAACATTTCCGTGATTCCTTAGAATCTTATTCGTACCACTTTACCACCTTTATATAATTTCTCATACATACATATATATACATAAAAAAATATATATATATATATATATATATATATGTATATATATATATGTATATATATATATATATATATATATATATATATATATATATATATATATATATATATATATATATATATATATATATATATATATAACAAGAATGATAAAAGGGTGGTATTTATATTATGGTTTGTTAATAAGTCATTATTTTACAGCCGATTCCGTGAAAAAACAATGCACACAAAAAAACTTTAATATTCAAAATTATTGGTACTTCAAAAATACACACTAATTTCCTACTGACATTTTCAAAAATATATTCCAGTATTCAAAAAATAGCTGGTAATCCTCTTTTTTTTAAAAATATATAAATATATATTTCAGTATTCAAAAATAGCTGGCAATCCTCTTTTTTACTGACATTTTCCAAAAGAATATTTCAATATTCAGAAATACCTGGCATTCTTATTTTTTTGAAAAACGGGCACAACACAAACTATCCTATTGAATTTTTTCAAAGACCTTCTCGTCAATGAGAACAAAACTATTAGTATTCCAAAGTAGCTGGCAATCCTATTTTTTAGAAGGTAGCTAGCAATCCTATTTTTTTAAAAAATACATATAAATTTCCTACTGATATTTTCCATATTCAGAAATAGTTGGTAAACTTATCATTTTTTTAAAAAATATATAGCTGGCAATCTTGTTTTTTTAAAAAACAAGCAAAAACACAAATTACTTGGCAGTCTTAATTCTTTAAAAAAACACACAAATTTATTTTTTTAAAAAATACAAGCAGAACACAAATTACCTTGTTGACTTTTTTTACTGGAACAATCAAGAAATAACACTCCAAAACACTTTTAACACTATTTTTTTAAAAAATTAACCGTTTATTAAAAACTTTTTAAACATTTAAAAAAACGCACATAATTTTTGTGAACTTATCGCAACTACAGAAAAAACCTTTTCTTCAATAAAAATAAAAACTATTAGTAAAAACACATGATACACATTAAGCATACTATGTTGTTTTCTATTTTTCTCAAGCTTTAATCATACAGTAATAATAAGATATTTATTTCTTTCAAAAAGTATTACAGTAATTTACTTATAAACTCATGACAGGTACTCAATTTGTATTATACTCATCCTAATGTACTCATGAATTACTATAAAAGTACTCAAATTATATTATACTCATTATAATGTACTCATGAGCTCATATCAAATACTCAAAATCATAACTTAACAATTCGAGAACATCCCTGTTTTTTCACCACTCCCACCACATCCTTACGTATAGTACACATTTAAGAATGACATATCATGTAATAAATGAAAAAACGTATACTGCAACAAGTAGTCATTTACAACAAATGGTAATTTGACACTTACGAATATGCATATAAAAGGAATACGCAATCTGACAAGAAACCACAACAAATTAGTGTCATCCTGCAAAGTGTCATCGTAAAAAACATTCTGCATTAAAATATGGAATTATGTGAGTTCTAAAAAATAAAGTAAAAGCGCATCCTAATGATATAATCGGTCAAATGATTTCAACACAAAAACCCTAGAAAAATAAAATTTCCAAAATGGTAAAAAAAGGGTTTGTAAAGTATCTACGTAACAATTCCTTGAAGGAAAAGAAAGTTGAAACATATCTATGCAGCAATTTTTTTGTTAATAAATGCAACAAGTGAACCATGTGGGTGGGTGATCTAATATTTATGCGGCAATTTTTTTGTTGTTGTTTTGTTGTTAATAAATGCAACAAGTGAACCATGTGGGTGGGTGTTCTAATATTTATGCGGAAATTTTTTGTTAATAAATGCAACAAGTGAACCATGTGGGTGGGTGTTCTAATATTATCGTAACAAAAATAATGTTTAATTAGGTCTACCTAGATCTTAGCAGATATCTTAAATTAATTTGTGGATATAGATGAGTTTTCCAAAAAAACCTATGAGTATATAACAGCATATATATGAATGTATCCACATCATGGTTCCGGTATAAAGAAATTATAGCAAAAATACAAGGCAATTTTTGCTTGTTAAGTGCGGTAAATGAAACCAGCAAGTGTCCAAGTGGGACAAGTGGGTGCCTCTTTTTTTGTAATAAAAGGTGTTTGTTGGCAAACAAATTTTTTATATATAATTCAAGATTAATATCAAAATTTTTAAATTCTCCTAAAAATTCTTTCAAAAAATTAGGGTACTTCGGCACATATATCCAAAATTATAAAATATTTTCGGTTCAAGATTAATAGAAAATTTGAAGATCAATATCAATATTTTAAAATCTTTTTTTTTTAAAACCTAGGGCACTGCGGCACCCATATCTATAATATTATATCCTATAATCTTTTTTTAAAAATATTAAATATTTTCGATTCAAGATTAATACTAAAATTATGAATCTAGGGGATTGCGGTACATATCTCATCGTCACATTTGTCTGTCAACCTGTATGCCACCTGGCACTTCACGCGGAGTCCCAAAATATTGCTTACAACGAGGATGTATCAGTTCAAAAAGAAGGCGTAAGCCATAAGTGATATTTCTATTTTTATAAACATAAATTTACTATATTGTTATACCCTACACCTATGAGGTACAGGGTATATTAACTTTGTGCATATATTGTAACGCCCCTTAGGAGGCGTGTCCGGTATGGAAAAGTATATATATTCTTGATCAGCATCACTACCCGAGTCCGTTTAGATATGTCCGTCTGTCTGTCTGTCCGTCTGGCTGTCTTGCTGTCCGAATACAGAATAACTTGAGAAATACTAATCAGAATGCGATGAAATTTCGTCTCAATATATTTTAGCCAAAAGTAGGAACTGAGTTTGAAGATGAGCCAAATCGGTCAACGGACACGCCCACCTCCCATACAAGTCACTTTTATAAAACTCTTTCGGAACTAATAACTCGAAAAGTATTCAAGTTATAGTTATAAAATTTAAAAGGTATTGTTATAATTCACCTTAAAATATGTGGTCCAAAAATGGGCGTGATCCGCCCACTTTTTTTTTTCATTATTTCCCGGGTTTTCATAGTGATCCGTAAATTATTAAAATCAAATCTATGAAATATTAGCCTTTAAAAATTTTAAATATAGGCGTGGTCCGCCCAATTACATTTTTCAAATTTTTTTTTTTTGTTTTTTTTACTTTATATAATTTTTTTAATTTATGGGGATATAAGACATAAATTTCTGATATATGAATAATATTCTGAGGGTTAATATCCCCACCAAAGGTGTAGGGTATTCCATAGTCGGGCCCGACCGACTATAAAAATCCGCCCCATGTGACCTAACTTTCCCATTTATTTTTTTTATTATTATTATTATTATTATTGTTTTATCTAAAAAACAACCCATAAACCATACATTGAATCAAATGAATAATTTTAGCGATTTATTTTGTAAAATCCCATATCCAAAACATGGGACTGTCAGGTTTCTTATATGAATTAAATCAAGTGGCAGTATTGTCTATTTCCATATGTTCAACAGCCAAAGGCTATTTTTTTACTAAAGTAGGCTATTCTAACCCGAAAAAAATTCAAAAAATAGCTTCGCTAAGCAACATATTCTCACCAATACAACAGAAATAAGAAAAAACACACACATACTCTCATAGATAACCACTAGGCATATCAAAAAGAGTGTATGGTATATGTGTGTAGCTGTGTAAAAGCAAACCCTATATAGCTAGGTGTTTCCGGCTTCTTCCATACAGTATCATTGAGTTTGTGACTTTAAAACGTTATTGGCGTGCAAAAAAATGAAATAAAAGAACACAAACTATTTATTACAAACTCATAAAAATTACAAATTAGTGATAATTTGCGCAAAAAGAAATATAACACCCATTTATACTACATACAAAAACTAAGGTAAATTATAAACCAATGAACTTGCCAATTTGTTCAGCCTATTGGAATGTGTGCAACATATTAACTAGCCTCATACTAAGATAGTTATCTTATGCAATTAGATATTGATTAAGATATTGAGGATATGTTGCAACCATTACCTATAGCTGAAAGCTTAAGGCAACAAGAAAGATACGGAACTGTACGTGTGTGTGCTAACTTGGCTAGTCCGTATTAAAAATCCATTGTCATGAGTCCCTTGTGTGATTTTTTTAAAAAAGTGTGCTAAAAAAATGATTGTGTCTAAATCCATAAACAAATTAAGCAAAATTAAATCTATCGATATTTATTTAGTACAGTTGCGGTTATTAAGTATAGACGCCACGCTCAAGTGGTTCTTTAAGTCTTGCCATAAAAACCATTTACCGGTCACCATTTTTATAGCTAAGGCTGTTCGTTATATCCTATTAAAAACCCATTATTTAACAATATGTTCAATTTCTCATATCCACCACCACATTGAATATGGTGAGCAATAGTAAAAATGGGATATAATATAATGTATCCATCGACTCTTCGAATGACCGAGGAATGTAATTGAGATTGTGAAAAACCATCTAGTTTGTACATCAACCACAGTATTAATAATAATAGAAATACTGGTTTGTGACAAATGGTTGTAATTGACAAAAAAACTATGCACTATTCAATATAGAATATTATTCATAAACCAATTTGAGTTAGAAAATATAAAAAGTAAATAAAATAAAATTGCAAACTAGAATAGCATTGAAAAAAATATAGTTAACATAATATTGGTAATGAGTATAACCAGAATTGTCTTGAAAAAATATTTTTTCACAAATTAACTATAATTTGACTAACAAATTTTGTCAAACCATGATACTTTCATTCATAATGGATATAAACCAGAATAACCTCCAAGAAATATTTTATTATCAAAAATAATCTATAATTTTGCTAACAATTTTCATGAACGTTAAACAATAATTCGTAACCAGCGACTTTTCCCAATCAAACAAAAACCCATGAATACTTGTAATCCTATAAAAATAAGGGCTCAGTTCAATTTTCCACACACACTACTTATCCCTCTTAAATTCCATCATGGAAACTCTGATTAATAACAAATCTCAACAGAATAATAGGTTAATAATGGATGCATTTCTATCCGATGATGATGAATATATACTCAACGCAGTAATACCATTGAAGTATGATTGCGATGGTGGCGGTATAACTGTTCATACGCCTGTCCCTATACTCAACAGCGATGAGGATACTGTTGAGAATCCTCGACTTTTGCAACCTCACGAGATTAAGCAAGAGCCTTTAGAGGTGTCGGATGTGGACACGCGTTCCCCATTCATTGATGATCATCATCAAGTTTCTGAAATATCTACCTGCTGTTCATTATCTCCTAAGCGACGACGATTATCATCACATTTGAATTCTGATACAGACGATTCACCTGTGGTTTTCGGGAATATTGTGCAAGATAATGAGGTGATTTGCTTTAGTACTTTTATGGTTAACAGTAGTGTATACAATTATAGAAATAGAAACCATCTAATATAAGACAGTTTCCTATACATTAACAACCTTTACCAATACTTTTAATATTACAAATTATAACCATAAACGCTATAGGGTGTACAACATGTCAATGTTCGCCGTAAACTTTTTACAGAATCGGTGGTTACAGACGATTCACCTGTGGTTTTCGGGAATATTGTGCAAGATAATGAGGTGATTTGCTTTAGTACTTTTATGGTTAACAGTAGTGTATACAATTATAGAAATAGAAACCATCTAATATAAGACAGTTTCCTATACATTAACAACCTTTACCAATACTTTTAATATTACAAATTATAACCATAAACGCTATAGGGTGTACAACATGTCAATGTTCGCCGTAAACTTTTTATAGAATCGGTGGTTAAAAACACGAGCGAAGCTGTAGCTATACCTATGATTGGAACAGCGGTTGAAATTGCAACCAAAAAGGATTCTAGCGTTTCTGGGATGGGCGACATAGTTGAAATTGCGGATGAGCAAGTTTCAAATGAAAATGGTTCGGTTATTGAAGTCTCCTCAGACACTGAGGTAGGCTCTGTTGCAACAGTGGTGCATCAGTCGCCAATTCTAGCACAAGGGCTAGCTACATTAACTGAAATAGCAGACTCAAGTGGCAATAAGGTGAGATACTTTGTAAAAGATTAAAATCAAATCAAAAATTATTATCATTATCCTACAAACCTTTAGACAACAGTAGCTGTCTCTACTCCAGCGAATCTTATGGATTATCTGGTTGGGTTTATAAATATTCATAAGTAACGAATTTTTCTATTTATTAAAAAAGCTAGTAAAGATCTATTTGTTAAAAAATATAGTAATAAATCAATAATAAAAAATCTGGTTAGATTTATCAACAACCATACCAAAATCTAATTCAATCTTATTTACTGTCTTATTTTCGGAAAACCCCATATTTTAAAAAAAAAACATTTAAAAAATTAGTGAGATCGATATATAATTGATATATGATCAATATATGGTTGATATATGGTTTCTATGCCACTAAAAATTCTTTTAAGAAATTCCCAAAAAATTCCCCAAGAAACATTTTTAAAAAATTTTTTAAAAAAATTTATCAAAAACTTTTTTAAAAAATTTAAAAAAATTATTATTAAAAAATTATCAAAAACTTTTTTAAAAAATCTTTAAAAAATCTTCAAAAAAATCTTTAAAAAATCTTCCTTAACCAAGATGTTTCTTTGGGGTCATGTCAATTTAAGGTCATTTTTAGCTACATTTTCCTGTTTAAATTATTTTATATTAGTATATGGCAATATAACAAATACTTATGTACCACCAATAAGCACGGGTTCCCACACATCATTCCGTTTCTCGTACTCGTATGGGTTTGCGTAATCGTCCATACATGCGATCTCGCAATCGATCGAATACATGGGCAACCTCATGGGACTCAAGGTGTCCAATACGAGCACTATCACAGCCATCTCTTTTGATTAATACCTCACAGCCTGATCCGTCGTTTACAATGAGTCGACGATGGTCACAACCAATACCTAGTTTTCAATATCCTATCATGTGGGATCAATCGCAACGTACCGCATACGATCAATGGGTATCTGAGTGGAATAATATTCCAGCACCATCTCATCTTGGGTATTGGAATTTAGCAAATGCTAGTAATCAGCAATGGATGTCCGAATGGAATCAACATTTGATTCCTAATAGTAATTATTATTACCACAACTCTTATTACCGCAACTCCACCTATGCCTCCACAACCGGTGTCTGGTAATGATCAACCAGTTTCCACTCAGATTCAGGCTGGGCAGTTGAACTCCAACCCAGGGGTTAGCAAGAGTTCGGACCAATCGGTAACATATACTAGAAAATTTTTTTAATTCCTTTAAAAAGTAGTTTTAGATCTAATAATAATCAGAAGCGTACCACATATGAAAAAATGTGATGTTAGAATTTAAGGTATTATTAACAGAAAATTTATTTTATTAAAAACCAGTTCTTTAAAGGACCACTTATAAAATTACAAAGAAACACAAACAGACATATAACACATCTCATAAAGAGGTATAACATACGTGCACACAAGCAAATACATACATTTATGTATATTCATAACTATGAGTAGGAATTGATTAACTAGATTAATTATTGATCAATTAAAAAATAGATAGAAACTTAAATTTAAGGAAACCCAAGATTTATATACATACGATCTAATTCAGTCGACATTATTTTTTATATTCCAACATTAAAAAGATAATATCAATAAAGGAACTACAAAAGGAATCCATTCCCGTTAATGTGATAATAGAGAATCAGCAATATCGATCATCTGAAGACAATGATGACTGTATTGTGGGTTCACCACTTAATCAAAAGACTATGGAGGATGTACTTAAAAATGTCAATCCTCAAAATTTGGCTGACGTTACCATTATTGATATAACTCAAGAAGAGAGTATTCCAAGTCCAGCAAATAAATCTGGGGTTCCCAGTGAAGAAATGGACTCTATATTAAATGATCTGATTATTAATGATAACGAATCTAATCAAATAATCAACACTAACAACAACGAAACAAGTCCTGTGATTAACACCAATATTGATCTAAGAAGCAAATCAATAAACATAAATAATGGGATTGTTAATGATATACATGATGGGATTATCAATGATATATCAAGTTATATGACTGTTGCTAAATCAACTCTGCGCAATGAGCCATCAACTATGCCAGATTTTATGGATTCTACCGGGGTTCAATTACCTGTTACTCCCTCTATAGTACCCTTGCAAATTCATGGTGGTTTCGTAAATTTAACTACTCTAGAAATCTCAAAAAATGTGTCTACCCTGTTGAGTTGGGGTCCAAATTTTGTCCCACCTCATACTCCCACTTTACTAGATACTTTGAATTATGTGAATTATATAGGGAATTCGATGCTTTTTAATAATTTTGACCCAGACATATTATTTAGGGAATTAGTCGCTGTATATTATAACCGTCTCAACCAGGTATTAATATCTAAAAATGATACTAGTAATGATCTCATGACACGATGTGTTCTAAAAATGTTGCGTGACGCTAAAGAATTTTTCCGTAGAAATCTCACTATTTGTATTGTACAAGCAGACAAAGGAAAAAGTACTACTATAATGTATAAAACTGATTACCGACAAAAAATGAATGACTGGATCAATGGTTGTCTTCGTGTAGGTACTTATTTAGAAATAGGCGATGATTTTTCTCCAATCCTACTACAAATAAAAAAACGATTCAAATATCTACGTAGTCAATTAATTCGGCATTTCAATACTTCTCAATCAGTTCCCTATCCTTTTAAAATTTATAAACTATTATTAAGTTTTAATGATACAAACAATAAACTAGTTAAACTCCCCTATCTATATGGTACTGTAAAATATCATAAAGATGGCCAACCATGTCGACCAATATGTGGAACTATTCCCTGGTATAGTTATCCATTACAAAAAATTATTTCGAACGTTCTGAGGGGTATTGTCCAGTATGTTATTACCCAACAATGTGGTAAATATTGATAATGTGGTTTATGAGGTTCATGATATATTATTATGTTCACAAAATGAATTTGTAAAATACGATATAAAGGACATGTATACAAACATGAACATATCTGATATATACGATTGTATATCGAGGATGACTACCACACCATGGTTTCAGAAACACTGTCCAATTCCTCCTAATTTATTATTACAATGTATGAGATTCTCAATGGATCAGGCAAATTATTTCACCTACAATTCCCTCATATATAAACAAGTACGGGGGTTACCACAAGGAGCGTGTGATTCCGGACTGTTAGCTACAATATTATTGGATTATTTTATTCAATTACACTCAATTGAGTTATTTGAACAAAACCAGGTAGTATTTTGGAAAAAATATATGGACGATTTCCTATTATATTTGCCTAGCACCCAAATAGATAGTTTTAAAACATCTTTTGAGCATTTAACATCTTTACAATTGACTATAGATAGAGAGGAGGATTGTGATTCAGGTCTGAATAAGACGATATCTTTTTTAGATATTATAATTTCCATATTTCCTCATAAAATATATACAAGTATGTATACAAAACCCACCGCTTCATATCGGCTACATCATTATTTATGTAATTATAAATTTTCTACTAAGGAGAACACAATTATAAGTTATGTCAAAAAAATTTTACAAAGATCTAATAACCGATTCTTAGTTGGAGACTTAGAATTCCTACGTGAACGAATTAATTACAATAGTTATCCAGATATATTGATAAACAAATTATATCACAAAACTATAGAACTAGAAATAGAAAACATCAATAAGATGTTAAAAATCTGTTTCCCAAAACCTAAATATGGTGACAAACCTATACATCATGTTGAACGTACAACCATTGATTTAGAATTGCGGCGATCTATATTATATAGGTATATTAGAAAAGAAGTAATATATAATCCACCTAAAGTGCAGGAGGTGTCTCAAGGACGATCACATGGTTATCAACGGGTCAGACCACCTATTTATTTTGTATGCGACACCTTTACGACAATTATACAGAAAATATTCCATGATTATCATCTAGGACAACCCTCATTTAATAGAGCTCCAAGTCTTTTTCAAGTATTACATATGTCTCTGTCGGATCCAGATCCTATTTCTACTCCTATAAACCAAACTTCTATATAGTAGGTTGCGAAACTTGCAATATGCAATTTTTAATATCAGGTACTGGGACGCCTGTAGATCTTTTAAATCTGGTAATATCTGATGTGAGCACAGCACTATACGCACATTGCAAAAAGAATGCAGATCATATCATACATAATAATTTGATGAGATTACCAACCTACCAGTGAATCAACAACTAATGATTTTTAAAGGGATATATACTGCCTTGGGTTTGCAGTGTGAAAACGTAGATCAATTATCTCAGATACCAAAGTATGTGTTAACCAGCTTAAACAATTCAATCAGAGCCTTGGTTGCTGCCAAACGTTTCACTACACAAAGTAATGATTAGCTGTTTCTGTAGAATTTTCCTCTATATATTTTTTAAAGACAATATAAGCATATAACTGCAATTATATTTATTTAAACAAAAGTTCTTATTAATTTTAAGACACAGGAAAAAACAGTAAATTGTAGAAAGTATCTATTATATTTGGGCTGAAGAAATTCCCTATAAAACAGTAAATTATAGAAAATCTCTATTGTATTTGTTGTATTTGGGCTGAAAAAATTCCTTAGAAAACGCTCAATGTAGTCTAGACTTGTATGAGTAGACAATTAATATTGCCATAATCATTATTAATAAGGTCTGCCTCGAATAATTAGTAAGGGTTGTCAACCGCCTTAATACATCGCTACTTGTTGAGAACGAAAAAATTGTTGTTTGGTAATATATAAAAAAATTCTACTAACTATATATAACAATTAACACAAATCCTTTCCTTATTCCTAACCTACAGCCTCGTAAAGTCTCTTTGATCGCGTAATTTATGTTGTTGTTTGCCGGGTGTGGCGCGCTTGTAATCTATTAATCACTATGGATCTACCAACATCGAAAAAGCAAGAACCCCAATGCACGATATAATCGACTTGATACGCATACTAAACATGATTTGGGACAATTAATACTTGTAATATATCTTAAAACTAATTTTTTATACGGAGGGATTTTGGGTGTTATTATCGGGTTTTAATTACACTTAATTGTTTTACTTAATCTATTTAAAATCATTAAAATCATTAAAACGAATCAGGCAATTGCATTATTAACCGATCTATTGTTAGTTTTTTCACAACTTAAAACATTATTCATGTATTGTAATCTGTCGCACTTAATTAACCGAGTTTATTATTATAATTAAATTTAAATTGTACTTAATTAACCGAGTTTATTATTATAATTAAAATTAAATTGTGATTAATTAATCAAGTTTATTATAGTTAAAAATTAAAGATTAGAGATTGAAGCTGTTAACTCAAGGATTGAACTTTTTTAAAAATTTTTAAAAATTGAAACTGTTAACTCAAGAATTGAATTTTTTATTTAAAACATTATTATTGGGACCAAGGTCGCGTTCTATACAATACACAATGCCAAGAAAAATAATCTTGGATCTATGTAAAGATAGCTATAATTAAAACTTATCTCAAACAATAAGTTATCAAAAATCTAATACGGTATTTTAATATTGATTTCAAGTAAATGTAACTCATTGTTAAGCAACCTAGTTACATTTACATGAAATGTCCTAAATTCCAACATTCATTCCCTTATTTCTAGTAAATAACAATAAACTAAAAAATATATATAAAAAAATAAAATTATATATAAAAAAATAAAAATACAAAATAGAAAATATAAAATTATTAAAAAAATAAAATATAAAATTATTATAAAATAATAAAATATAAAATTATCACAAAATTATAAATACGTTATTTACATATGTTATTTACAGAATTGCAACAAAAAACCTTTTTCAAGCACTAAATATTACTAAAAAAGCATTTAGCTTACATCATACTATAAGCATTATGCTTATTATTACAATAAATTAATTATTTCTCTAAAAATACTACAAATAATAAAGCCATTTTATATTCTTGGAATTAGGCCTAGCGATGATACAGATATGAACATAGGCTTGCATCTGCAAATTTTAGTTACCTAATCATTCCATATATCGCACGATCAGACTTTGTGATAATAAACAATGGCATAATAAAGGGGCATAAGAATATATAAAGACAGATAATGAATACATTTTTTTACATTTTTATCCCTCTGAAAGAGTACCACTATACTTGGTACCGTGTTTCCACCCCATAACACCTTTTTTTGGATCTATGACCACTTAGATCTATAAAAGATGGCTAGCCTACCTAAGCAATTTGGCCATATAAAATTGTAAGATTTACAAAGTATTATTGATATAGCCAGACACTAAGTTTATATGGAAACACAAATTCATGTGTTTTAAAGGCAATACCTTCAAAAAAACTCAGACTACCATTGGGTATCATGAGTATACAAAAAGAAAAATATTAATCAAAAAAGTATTAGAATTAAGAACTTTGTTTAGAAACACTGTACTAAATTTATATATAAGAATCTTTGTTTCATAGTTTTAATGTTCTGATATTTGTATAGAAAATAAAATTATTTTCATTCTCGTTTTTTCACTGAATCGGCCTGTTTAATAAAAGGTTATGGGCCCAGGCCTGTAAACGGGAATCATATAAAAAGTTAATTTTGTGATTATTGGAACGAGGACGACAGCGTTGGACATTGTAATGGCTTGCATCGCAACAATGGAAAAGTGTGGAAAGCTGGTTGGATCTGCGAACTGGATGACGTGGTGTTTTGCGATTGAAGCGCAATTAAGACTCAAAGGACTGTGGAAGTATGTAGATGGAGCTACTACTGCTGTTGCGGCTGATGCAGCGAGTAATGCTGCAGATGCATCTGGTGAGGATAAGGCGAAGTGTCGACTAATTTTATCGTTGGATAAATCGCTGTATGTGTATGTGAGAGATTGCGCAACTGCGAAGAATGTGTGGAAGACGCTAAAGGACCTTTTCGAGGACTCTGGTCTGGACAGAAGGGTGGGATTGCTGCAGAAGCTATGTTTTATCCAATTGGAGGACTGCAGTTCGGTGGAAGACTACGTGTCGCAGATTGTAACAACTTCGCAGAAACTAGGATCAATAAACAAGCTTGATGCTGAAAGGACTTCCAGATACTTATCGTCCAATGATAATGTCACTCGGAAGTTGCGGAACAAAAATTACGGCGGATTCCATTAAAATGAAGCTGCTGCAAGACGTACGCATGGAGAACGCTAGTCATGCGTTGGTGAGCAAGAAGACGTTTCACAAAAAGACTTTCCCTAAGCACGGAAAGCAAGGAGGATCGCAGCGCAGATGTTTTGCGTGCGATGGCGTTGGTCATTTCGCAGCTGAGTGCCCCACTAAGAGAGGAAAGGAGAATGCAAAGTCGTGGAAGAAAGATGCTTCTTTGTATGCAGCATATTCAGCGAAGAATATATCACATGGCAGCGATTGGTATGTTGACAGCGGTGCTTCGGCGCACATGACAAAAGATAGTGGCTTGATTCAAGGTCCAAAGCCATATGACGGAGAGGCAAAAATCGCATATGACAACATTTTGAAGGCGGTTTCCAGAGGAGATGTGCAGTTAAACGTGCTGCATGGTGATGGTGACGTTTACAGCATTCCTGTACGCAACGTTTTGTATGTTTCCGGTGTTGCTGAGAATTTGGTATCCGTTAGCCAAATGGTCAAACGCGGAAATCGAGTGGTGTTTGATCAGTTTGGATGCAAAATATTCAACGATAGCAGCGAATTACTAGCGACAGCTTCAAATGTGGATGGCATGTATAAACTGGACGTGCCAAAACCAAACGAAGTTTTCATAGCTAAGGCAGGAGACGCATTTGAGAAATGGCATAAACGATTTGACCATTTACACACGGACGGCTTGAAAATATTGAAAAGTGGTCTAGTCACTGGCGTGAATTTTCCAGGAGGAGCTGCTACAAAAGAATTGTGTGAAGGTTGTGCAGAAGGCAAACACATTCGTGGAAGTTTTTCGAATGCTGGAAGTACAGCTGCCAAATTCTGGAGATCGTGCATACCGACGTTTGCGGCCCAATGGAAGTCAAATCTTTGGGTGGAAGCAACCAAATTCGTGGATGACTTCAGCCGCGAGATTTTCGTTTACTTCATAAAAAACAAATCCGAAGTATTCGAAAAGTTTAAAGACTTCAAGACTATGGCTGAAACTCAATCTGGTGCGAAACTAAAGGTCCTGAGGAGCGACAACGGCACTGAGTACATCAACAAGGATATGCAGAAATACTTGAAGAAATTTGGAATCATCCATCAAACGTCAGTTCCCTACTATCCGGAACAAAACGGTTTAGCAGAACGAGTCAATAGAACGCTGACAGAAAAGGCAAGGTGCATGCTGTATGATGCGAAGCTTCCGAAACGTTTTTGGGCAGAAGCAGTGCAGACGGCAACATATGTAGCTAACAGAAGTCCGCATAAATCGCTGAAGCTCACTCCTGAAGAAATGTGGTCTGGTCGGAAGCCAGATGTTAGCGATTTGAGGATATTTGGATGTTTGGCGATGGCATTGATACCAAAGCAGAAGCGTCAAAAATGGGATGCTAAATCTAGAAAATTCATTTTCTATTATCGAATTTACGACGTCAAAGGTAATGAGGTCGTCGTAAGAAGAGATGTCCAATTCGAAGAAAATATAAAGGCATTTTCTTTGTTGCGTGAGTCAGAGAAATATTTTAATTTTTTCCGTTACCCTCCGTTGAACGATCAGGAGGAATCCAGAGAGGAGTCAACAGCCGACGATTTGGAATCCAGTTCATTGTCATTCAATTCTTTACCAGAAAATAACAATGAAGTGGGGGAAATCTACGACGTTGATGAGTATGATGGCGCAGTTGGAGAAACAATGCCGGACACACCTGCAGTCAGGCACAGCGACCTTATTGCAACACAGAAAACAAGTTGGGTTGGTTTTAAAGCTGTCTTACCAGAGGACGAGCCGGATACACTTGAGGAAGCTTTATCTGGGGCTGAATGTGAGAAAAGGAAAGCGGCTATAAATAGTGAACTGAGGTCGTTAGATGAAAATGAAACGTGGTTCGCTGTTCCTAAACCATTTAACTGGAATATTATCCAAACTAAGTGGGTCTTCAGAAGAAAGAAGGAGCAAAATGACAGCATTCGCTACAATGCACGACTTGTAGTTAAAGGTTATACACAGCGCAAAGGAGTCAACTACGAAGAAACTTTTTCTCCGGTAGTACGCTATACGTCAGTGAGATACCTGTTTGCTCTCGCTGCACGTTGTAATCTTGAAATTGAGCAAATGGATGCTGTGACTGCATTTTTGCAGGGAAATCTTACAAAAGACGTGTACATTGAACCAGCTTCCGTTATTCAACTGCAGAAAGGATATATTCTTAAATTGAAGAAGGCGCTTTATGGACTGAAGCAGGCTAGTTTTGTGTGGAATCACAAATTGGATGCAGCGTTGCAGGAGTACTGATCACGTCGTTCTGAAGTTGATCCGTGCATTTATTATCACGTTAATGATAATGAAATGACGTATTTGGCGCTTTATGACGACGACATGTGTTTCTTCAGCAATGACCCAAAGGTGACCCGAGATGACTTGAAGAAAAAGTTGATGAAAATTTTCAAAATGAAATTTCTTGGAAAAGCTAAGCAGAGTTTAGGCATGCGGATCGCTGGTGATGATGACAACATTTATCTGGATCAAGAAGACTACATCCAAGATACAACATGGAGAATTGAAATCCCGTATCAACTCCAATGGACTTGAACCAAGAATTGGAGAAAGAAGACGCAATTGACGAATCGATGAAAGATGTGCCATATCAGCAGGCTATTGGCAGCTTGTTGTTTGCAGCGCAATGCACACGTCCTGATATTTGTCAATCAGTCAATTTCCTGAGCAGGTTTAATAAACATCCTGGCAGAAAACACTGGATGGCCGTGAAGCGAGTTTTTCGATACTTGAAGGTAACAGCTGGAGTGAAGTTGGCATTTTCTACAAAAGGAACTCAAAATATCGTGACTTATTCTGATTCTGATTGGGCAAACGATGCAGAAGAGCGCAGATCGGTGACAGGTTATATCAATCTACTTCAAGGTGGTGCAATTTCGTGGAATAGCAAACGTCAGCCTACTGTCGCTTTGTCCACGACCGAAGCTGAATACATGGCTCTATCAGCAGCTACGCAGGAAGTGATTTGGTTACGAGCGCTTGAAAAGGAGATGAACGTGAACTTTAAGTCTGATGAACCAAGTAAGATTTACTGTGACAACCAAAGTGCAGTGCATTTGGCCTCAAATGATGCATATCATCCACGTTCGAAACACATTGATATCCGGCATCATTTCATAAGGGAAAAGAAGAAAAATAATGATGTGACGTTTTGCGGAATATCAACTAATCATATGTTGGCAGATTTTTTAACAAAACCAGTTTGTTTGGATAAACATAAATACTTTTCTAAACAAATAGGTTTGCGATTTGTATAAATACAAGTCGAGTGGGGGTATTAGAATTAAGAACTTTGTTTAGAAACACTGTACTAAATTTATATATAAGAATCTTTGTTTCATAGTTTTAATGTTCTGATATTTGTATAGAAAATAAAATTATTTTCATTCTCGTTTTTTCACTGAATCGGCCTGTTTAATAAAAAAAAGCTATGAAGATTTTGATTTTTACTTTAAGAATTATTTTCAAAAATTTAATATTTTATCTATTTGGAATAAACATACAAGATTTGGCTCTAGTAGCTCCATGAAAATATTTTTACTGATGAAACAGTTTGATATTATTAATATATAATAATAATAATACGGAAGTAAATATCAGTAGTATGATATGACTTCAATACCTTTTGAGGAAAAATAAAGGTATCATTATTCCAAAAAAATCAATTCCTATATAATTCTATAATTTATTTGTAATCAATATAAATATATTCCCAGCTTGTATTAATGATATGTAAATTACATAAATATTAATAGGCTGAGGATATATAATAATCCATTATTTCAAAATTACAGAATTCTACTTAAACTAATTCTGGTATGAAATATGGTCCTACGTAATTCAGTTATGAGTTCGTATGTATATCTGTTGCAAACCTTTTTCCATAAATAACTTTCTATACTATTCTTTAGAATACATATCAAATCATACGTTTATAAGGTATCATGTCTTTCCCCATACCGGTGGTCAAAAAACAATATCGGAAATCATTTATAGCCTACCACATCCAAAGGTCATTTCAACAACATTCAATATATATTCAATATATATTCATTAGAAACCTAAAAGGCGCTTGAAGTAAAAATTATTTCATTGGCGAGAAAACCTTTAAGAGAGACAATTAATTAATAATAAAGACACCTAAGGTACAAAATATATATATATATATATATGCAAAACAACGACACTGAGAATAGAACTCTAAACTCGTCTCGTATTCACCATGTTTTTTAAAAAAATTATAATAAAATTTCTATAATAAATTTAAGTATGTGTAACCGTGTAGGTTTATATACATCTTTAATATTCAATTATACTAAAGACGGGCTTCCCAAGAAACGTTTTTCGACCGATGCCACTGGACTCATCAGTTGGGATTCTTTTTTTTTTTAAATATATGTAAATTTAGAAATTATTTAGAATTAATTAGGATCAAATTATATTTATTAACATAAATTACTGTACATATAAAACATTATCACTAGAATCATAATCAATCAAATACTTATGATCGATTTTCTTGAAACATTTCCGTGATTCCTTAGAATCTTATTCGTACCACTTTACCACCTTTATATAATTTCTCATACATACATATATATACATAAAAATATGTATATATATATATATATATATATATATATATATATATATATATATATATATATATATATATATATATATATAACAAGAATGATAAAAGGGTGGTATTTATATTATGGTTTGTTAATAAGTCATTATTTTACAGCCGATTCCTTGAAAAAACAATGCACACAAAAAAACTTTAATATTCAAAATTATTCAAAATTATTGGTACTTCAAAAATACACACTAATTTCCTACTGACATTTTCAAAAATATATTCCAGTATTCAAAAAATAGCTGGTAATCCTCTTTTTTTTTAAAAATATATAAATATATATTTCAGTATTCAAAAATAGCTGGCAATCCTCTTTTTTACTGACATTTTCCAAAAGAATATTTCAATATTCAGAAATACCTGGCATTCTTATTTTTTTGAAAAACGGGCACAACACAAACTATCCTATTGAATTTTTTTAAAGACCTTCTCGTCAATGAGAACAAAACTATTAGTATTCCAAAGTAGCTGGCAATCCTATTTTTTAGAAGGTAGCTGGCAATCCTATTTTTTTTTTAAATACATATTAATTTCCTACTGATATTTTCCAAAAAAATTCCCATATTCAGAAATAGTTGGTAAACTTATCATTTTTTTAAAAAATATATAGCTGGCAATCTTGTTTTTTCAAAAAACAAACAAAAACACAAATTACTTGGCAGTCTTAATTCTTTAAAAAAACACACAAATTTATTTTTTTAAAAAATACAAGCAGAACACAAATTACCTTGTTGACTTTTTTTACTGGAACAATCAAGAAATAACACCCCAAAACACTTTTAACACTATTTTTTTAAAAAATTAACCGTTTATTAAAAACTTTTTAAACATTTAAAAAAAAGCACATAATTTTTGTGAACTTATCGCAACTACAGAAAAAACCTTTTCTTCAATAAAAATAAAAATAAAAACTATTAGTAAAAACACATGATACACATTAAGCATACTATGTTGTTTTCTATTTTTCTCAAGCTTTAATCATACAGTAATAATAAGATAATAAGATATTACAGTAATTTACTTATAAACTCATGACAGGTTCTCAATTTGTATTATACTCATCCTAATGTACTCATGAATTACTATAAAAGTACTCAAATTATATTATACTCATTATAATGTACTCATGAGCTCATATCAAATACTCAAAATCATAACTTAACAATTCGAGAACATCCCTGTTTTTTCACCACTCCCACCACATCCTTACGTATAGTACACATTTAAGAATGACATATCATGTAATAAATGAAAAAACGTATACTGCAACAAGTAGTCATTTACAACAAATGGTAATTTGACACTTACGAATATGCATATAAAAGGAATACGCAATCTGACAAGAAACCACAACAAATTAGTGTCATTCTGCAAAATTTATTGTTTCACTCGAGTTTTTTTTTCATTTATCCCACAAACAATGGCATTCAGCCCACAAACAATGGCATTTAGTGTTCGTAAAAAACATTCTGCATTAAAATATGGAATTATGTGAGTTCTAAAAATAAAGTAAAAGCGCATCCTAATAATATAATCGGTCAAATGTTTTCAACACAAAAACCATAGAAAAATAAAATTTCCAAAATGGTCAAAAAAGGGTTTGTAAAGTATCTACGTAACAATTCCTTGAAGGAAAAGAAAGTTGAAACATATCTATGCAGCAATTTTTTTGTTAATAAATGCAACAAGTGAACCATGTGGGTGGGTGATCTAATATTTATGCGGCAATTTTTTTGTTGTTGTTTTGTTGTTAATAAATGCAACAAGTGAACCATGTGGGTGAGTGTTCTAATATTTATGCGGCAATTTTTTGTTAATAAATGCAACAAGTGAACCATGTGGGTGGGTGTTCTAATATTATGGTAACAAAAATAATGTTTAATTAGGTCTACCTAGATCTTAGCAAATTTGTGGATATAGATGAGTTTTCCAAAAAAACCTATGAGTATATAACAGCATATATATAAATGTATCCACATCATGGATCCGGTATAAAGAAATTATAGCAAAAATACAAGGCAATTTTTGCTTGTTAAGTGCGGTAAATGAAACCAGCAAGTGTCCAAGTGGGACAAGTGGGTGCCTCTTTTTTTGTAATAAAAGGTGTTTGTTGGCAAACAAATTTTTTATATATAATTCAAGATTAATATCAAAATTTTTAAATTCTCCTAAAAATTCTTTCACTTCGGTACTTCGGCACATATATCCAAAATTATAAAATATTTTCGGTATTTTCGGAAAATTTGAAGATCAATATCAAAATTTTAAAATCTTTTATAATTCTTTTTTTAAAAAACTTAGGGCACTGCGGCACCCATATCTATAATATTATATCCTATAATCTTTTTTTAAAAATATAAAATATTTTCAATTCAAGATTAATAATAAAATTTTGAATCTAGGGGATTGCGGTACATATCTCATCGTCACATTTGTCTGTCAACCTGTATGCCACCTGGCACTTCACGCGGAGTCCCAAAATATTGCTTACAACGAGGATGTATCAGTTCAAAAAGAAGGCGTAAGCCGTAAGTGATATTTCTATTTTTATAAACATAAATTTACTATATTGTTTTTTATTATTATTATTATTGTTTTATCTAAAAAACAACCCATAAACCATACATTGAATCAAATGAATAATTTTAGCGATTTATTTTGTAAAATCCCATATCCAAAACATGGGACTATCAGGTTTCTTATATGAATTAAATCAAGTGGCAGTATTGTCTATTTCCATATGTTCAACAGCCAAAGGCTATTTTTTACTAAAGTAGGCTATTCTAACCCGAAAAAATTCAAAAAATAGCTTCCCTAAGCAACATATTCTCACCAATACATCAGAAATAAGAAAAAACACACACATACTCTCATATATAACCACTAGGCATATCAAAAAGAGTGTATGGTATATGTGTATAGCTGTGTAAAAGCAAACCCTATATATCTAGGTGTTTCCGGCTTCTTCCATACAGTATCATTGAGTTTGTGACTTTAAAACGTTATTGGCGTGCAACAAAATGAAATAAAAGAACACAAACTATTTATTACAAACTCATAAAAATTACAAATTAGTGATAATTTGCGCAAAAAGAAATATAACACCCATTTATACTACATACAAAAACTAAGGTAAATTATAAACCAATGAACTTGCCAATTTGTTCAGCCTATTGGAATGTGTGCAACATATTAACTAGCCTCATACTAAGATAGTTATTTAAAAATCTTAAGCAATTAGATATTGATTAAGATATTGAGGATATGTTGCAACCATTACCTATAGCTGAAAGCTTAAGACAACAAGAAAGATACGGAACTGTACGTGTGTGTGCTAACTTGGCTAGTCCGTATTAAAAATCCAGTGTCATGAGTCCCTTGTGTGATTTTTTTAAAAAAGTGTGCTAAAAAAATGATTGTGTTAAATCCATAAACAAATTAAGCAAAATTAAATCTATCGATATTTATTTAGTACAGTTGCGGTTATTAAGTATAGACGCCACGCTCAAGTGGTTCTTTAAGTCTTCCCATAAAAACCATTTACCGGTCACCATTTTTATAGCTAAGGCTGTTCGTTATATCCTAATAAAAACTCATTTTTTAACAATATGTTCAGTTTCTCATATCCACCACCACATTGAATATGGTGAGCAATAGTAAAAATGGGATATAATATAATGAATCCATCGACTCTTCGAATGACCGAGGAATGTAATTGAGATTGTGAAAAACCATCTAGTTTGTACATCAACCACAGTATTAATAATAATAGAAATACTGGTTTGTGACAAATGGTTGTAATTGACAAAAAAAACTATGCACTATTCAATATAGAATATTATTCATAAACCAATTTGAGTTAGAAAATATAAAAAGTAAATAAAATAAAATTGCAAACTAGAATAGCATTGAAAAAAATATAGTTAACATAATATTGGTAATGAGTATAACCAGAATTGTCTTGAAAAAATATTTTTTCACAAATTAACTATAATTTGACTAACAAATTTTGTCAAACCATGATACTTTCATTCATAATGGATATAAACCAGAATAACCTCGAAGAAATATTTTATTATCACAAATAATCTATAATTTTGCTAACAATTTTCATGAACGTTAAACAATCATTCGTAACCAGCGACTTTTCCCAATCAAACAAAAACCCATGAATACTTGTAATCCTATAAAAATAAGGGCTCAGTTCAATTTTCCACACACACTACTTATCCCTCTTAAATTCCATCATGGAAACTCTGATTAATAACAAATCTCCACAGAATAATTGGTTAATAATGGATGCATTTCTATCCGATGATGATGAATATATACTCAACGCAGTAATACCATTGAAGTATGATTGCGATGGTGGCGGTATAACTGTTCATACGCCTGTCCCTATACTCAACAGCGATGAGGATACTGTTGAGAATCCTCGACTTTTGCAACCTCACGAGATTAAGCAAGAGCCTTTTAGAGGTGTCGGATGTATCGGATGTGGACACGCGTTTCCCATTCATTGATGATCATCGTCAAGTTTCTGAAATATCTACCTGCTGTTCATTATCTCCTAAGCGACGACGATTATAGAATCGGTGGTTAAAAACACGAGCGAAGCTGTAGCTATACCTATGATTGAAACAGCGGTTGAAATTGCAACCAAAAAGGATTCTAGCGTTTGCAAAAAAATGAAATAAAAGAACACAAACTATTTATTACAAACTCATAAAAATTACAAATTAGTGATAATTTGCGCAAAAAGAAATATAACACCCATTTATACTACATACAAAAACTAAGGTAAATTATAAACCAATGAACTTGCCAATTTGTTCAGCCTATTGGAATGTGTGCAACATATTAACTAGCCTCATACTAAGATAGTTATTTAAAAATCTTAAGCAATTAGATATTGATTAAGATATTGAGGATATGTTGCAACCATTACCTATAGCTGAAAGCTTAAGACAACAAGAAAGATACGGAACTGTACGTGTGTGTGATAACTTGGCTAGTCCGTATTAAAAATCCAGTGTCATGAGTCCCTTGTGTGATTTTTTTAAAAAAGTGTGCTAAAAAAATGATTGTGTCTAAATCCATAAACAAATTAAGCAAAATTAAATCTATCGATATTTATTTAGTACAGTTGCGGTTATTAAGTATAGACGCCACGCTCAAGTGGTTCTTTAAGTCTTCCCATAAAAACCATTTACCGGTCACCATTTTTATAGCTAAGGCTGTTCGTTATATCCTAATAAAAACTCATTTTTTAACAATATGTTCAGTTTCTCATATCCACCACCACATTGAATATGGTGAGCAATAGTAAAAATGGGATATAATATAATGAATCCATCGACTCTTCGAATGACCGTGGAATGTAATTGAGATTGTGAAAAACCATCTAGTTTGTACATCAACCACAGTATTAATAATAATAGAAATACTGGTTTGTGACAAATGGTTGTAATTGACAAAAAAAACTATGCACTATTCAATATAGAATATTATTCATAAACCAATTTGAGTTAGAAAATATAAAAAGTAAATAAAATAAAATTGCAAACTAGAATAGCATTGAAAAAAATATAGTTAACATAATATTGGTAATGAGTATAACCAGAATTGTCTTGAAAAAATATTTTTTCACAAATTAACTATAATTTGACTAACAAATTTTGTCAAACCATGATACTTTCATTCATAATGGATATAAACCAGAATAACCTCGAAGAAATATTTTATTATCACAAATAATCTATAATTTTGCTAACAATTTTCATGAACGTTAAACAATCATTCGTAACCAGCGACTTTTCCCAATCAAACAAAAACCCATGAATACTTGTAATCCTATAAAAATAAGGGCTCAGTTCAATTTTCCACACACACTACTTATCCCTCTTAAATTCCATCATGGAAACTCTGATTAATAACAAATCTCCACAGAATAATTGGTTAATAATGGATGCATTTCTATCCGATGATGATGAATATATACTCAACGCAGTAATACCATTGAAGTATGATTGCGATGGTGGCGGTATAACTGTTCATACGCCTGTCCCTATACTCAACAGCGATGAGGATACTGTTGAGAATCCTCGACTTTTGCAACCTCACGAGATTAAGCAAGAGCCTTTTAGAGGTGTCGGATGTATCGGATGTGGACACGCGTTTCCCATTCATTGATGATCATCGTCAAGTTTCTGAAATATCTACCTGCTGTTCATTATCTCCTAAGCGACGACGATTATAGAATCGGTGGTTAAAAACACGAGCGAAGCTGTAGCTATACCTATGATTGAAAGAGCGGTTGAAATTGCAACCAAAAAGGATTCTAGCGTTTCTGGGATGGGCGACATAGTTGAAATTGCGGATGAGCAAGTTTCAAATGAAAATGGTTCGGTTATTGAAGTCTCCTCAGACACTGAGGTAGGCTCTGTTGCAATAGTGGTGCATCAATCGCCAATTCTAGCACAAGGACTAGCGACATTAACTGAAATAGCAGACTCAAGTGGCAATAAGGTGAGATACTTTGTACAAGATTAAAATCAAATCAAAAATTATTATCATTATCCTGCAAACCTTTAGACAACAGTAGCTGTCTCTACTCCAGCGAATCTTATGGATTATCTGGTTGGGTTTTTAAATATTCATAAGTAACGAATTTTTCTATTTATTAAAAAAGCTAGTAAAGATCTATTTGTTAAAAAAGATAGTAATAAATCAATAATAAAAAATCTGGTTAGATTTATCAACAACCATACCAAAATCTAATTCAATCTTATTTACTGTCTTATTTTCGGAAAACCCCATATTTTTTTAAAAAAACATTTAAAAAATTAGTGAGATCGATATATAATTGATATATGATCAATATATGGTTGATATATAGTTTCTATGCCACTAAAAAATTCTTTTAAGAAATTCCCAAAAAATTCCCCAAGAAATTTTTTAAAAAATTATTATTAAAAATTATCAAAAACTTTTTAAAAATTCTCTAAACATTTTTAAAAATTTTTTTAAAAAAATTTATCAAAACTTTTTTAAAAAATTTAAAAAAATTATTATAAAAAATTATCAAAAACTTTTTTAAAAAATCTTTAAAAAATCTTCAAAAAAATCTTTAAAAAATCTTCCTTAACCAAGATGTTTCTTTGGGGTCATGTCAATTTAAGGTCATTTTTAGCAAATGCTAGTAAACAGCAATGGATGTCCGAATGGAATCAACATTTGATTCCTAATAGTAATTATTATCAAAATTGGCACAATGTGGCAACTCCACCTATGCCTCCACAACCGGTGTCTGGTAATGATCAACCAGTTTCCACTCAGATTCAGGCTGGGCAGTTGAACTCCAACCCAGGGGTTAGCAAGAGTTCGGACCAATCGGTAACATATACTAGAATTTTTTTTTAATTCCTTTAAAAAGTACTTTTAGATCTAATAATAATCAGAAGCGTACCACATATGAAAAAATGTGATGTTAGAATTTAAGGTATTATTAACAGAAAATTTATTTTATTAAAAACCAGTTCTTTAAAGGACCACTTATAAAATTACAAAGAAACACAAACAGACTTATAACACATCTCATAAAGAGGTATAACATACGTGCACACAAGCAAATACATACATATATGTATATTCATAACTATGAGTAGGAATTGATTAACTAGATTAATTATTGATCAATTAAAAAATAGATAGAAACTTAAATTTAAGGAAACCCAAGATCTATATACATACGATCTAATTCAGTCGACATTATTTTTTATGTTCCAACATTAAAAAGATAATATCAATAAAGGAACTACAAAAGGAATCCATTCCCGTTAATGTGATAATAGAGAATCAGCAATATCGATCATCTGAAGACAATGATGACTGTATTGTGGGTTCACCACTTAATCAAAAGACTATGGAGGATGTACTTAAAAATGTCAATCCTCAAAATTTGGCTGACGTTACCATTATTGATATAACTCAAGAAGAGAGTATTCCAAGTCCAGCAAATAAATCTGGGGTTCCCAGTGAAGAAATGGACTCTATATTAAATGATCTGATTATTAATGATAACGAATCTAATCAAATAATCAACACTAACAACAACGAAACAAGTCCTGTGATTAACACCAATATTGATCTAAGAAGCACATCAATAAACATAAATAATGGGATTGTTAATGATATACATGATGGGATTATCAATGATATATCAAGTTATATGACTGTTGCTAAATCAACTCTGCGCAATGAGCCAGATTTTATGGATTCTACCGGGGTTCAATTACCTGTTACTCCCTCTATAGTACCCTTGCAAATTCCTGATGGTTTCGTAAATTTAACTACTCTAGAAATCTCAAAAAATGTGTCTACCCTGTTGAGTTGGGGTCCAAATTTTGTCCCACCTCATACTCCCACTTTACTAGATACTTTGAATTATGTGAATTATATAGGGAATTCGATGCTTTTTAATAATTTTGACCCAGACATATTATTTAGGGAATTAGTCGCTGTATATTATAACCGTCTCAACCAGGTATTAATATCTAAAAAAGATACTAGTAATGATCTCATGACACGATGTGTTCTAAAAATGTTGCGTGACGCTAAAGAATTTTTCCGTAAAAATCTCACTATTTGTATTGTACAAGCAGACAAAGGAAAAAGTACTACTATAATGTATAAAACTGATTACCGACAAAAAATGAATGACTGGATCAATGGTTGTCTTCGTGTAGGTACTTATTTAGAAATAGGCGATGATTTTTCTCCAATCCTACTACAAATAAAAAAACGATTCAAATATCTACGTAGTCAATTAATTCGTCATTTCAATACTTCTCAATCAGTTCCCTATCCTTTTAAAATTTATAAACTATTATTAAGTTTTAATGATACAAACGATAAACTAGTTAAACTCCCCTATCTATATGGTACTGTAAAATATCATAAAGATGGCCAACCATGTCGACCAATATGTGGAACTATTCCCTGGTATAGTTATCCATTACAAAAAATTATTTCGAACGTTCTGAGGGGTATCTTGTCCAGTATGTTATTACCCAACAATGTGGTAAATATTGATAATGTGGTTTATGAGGTTCATGATATATTATTATGTTCACAATATGAATTTGTAAAATACGATATAAAGGACATGTATACAAACATGAACATATCTGATACATACGATTGTATATCGAGGATGACTACCACACCATGGTTTCAGAAACACTGTCCAATTCCTCCTAATTTATTATTACAATGTATGAGATTCTCAATGGATCAGGCAAATTATTTCACCTACAATTCCCTCATATATAAACAAGTACGGGGGTTACCACAAGGAGCGTGTGATTCCGGACTGTTAGCTACAATATTATTGGATTATTTTATTCAATTACACTCAATTGAGTTATTTGAACAAAACCAGGTAGTATTTTGGAAAAAATATATGGACGATTTCCTATTATATTTGCCTAGCACCCAAATAGATAGTTTTAAAGCATCTTTTGAGCATTTAACATCTTTACAATTGACTATAGATAGAGAGGAGGATTGTGATTCAGGTCTGAATAAGACGATATCTTTTTTAGATATTATAATTTCCATATTTCCTCATAAAATATATACAAGTATGTATACAAAACCCACCGCTTCATATCGGCTACATCATTATTTATGTAATTATAAATTTTCTACTAAGGAGAACACAATTATTAGTTATGTCAAAAAAATTTTACAAAGATCTAATAACCGATTCTTAGTTGGAGACTTAGAATTCCTACGTGAACGAATTTATTACAATAGTTATCCAGATATATTGATAAACAAATTATATCACAAAACTATAGAACTAGAAATAGAAAACATCAATAAGATGTTAAAAACCTGTTTCCCAAAACCTAAATATGGTGACAAACCTATACATCATGTTGAACGTACAACCATTGATTTAGAATTGCGGCGATCTATATTATATAGGTATATTAGAAAAGAAGTAATATATAATCCACCTAAAGTGCAGGAGGTGTCTCAATGACGATCACATGGTTATCAACGGGTCAGACCACCTATTTATTTTGTATGCGACACCTTTACGACAATTATACAGAAAATATTCCAGGATTATCATCTAGGACAACCCTCATTTAATAGAGCTCCAAGTCTTTTTTAAGTATTACATATGTCTCTGTCGGATCCAGATCCTATTTCTGCTCCTATAAACCAAACTTCTATCTATATAGTAGGTTGCGAAACTTGCAATATGCAATTTTTAATATCAGGTACTGGGACGCCTGTAGATCTTTTAAATCTGGTAATATCTGATGTGAGCACAGCACTATACGCACATTGCAAAAAGAATGCAGATCATATCATACATAATAATTTGATGAGATTACCAACTAATCGACACCTACCAGTGAATCAACAACTAATGATTTTTAAAGGGATATATACTGCCTTGGGTTTGCAGTGTGAAAACGTAGATCAATTATCTCAGATACCAAAGTATATGTTAACCAGCTTAAACAATTCAATCAGAGCCTTGGTTGCTGCCAAACGTTTCACTACACAAAGTAATGATTATCTGTTTCTGTAGAATTTTCCTCTATATATTTTTTAAAGACAATATAAGCATATAACTGCAATTATATTTATTTAAACAAAAGTTCTTATTAATTTTAAGACACAGGAAAAAACAGTAAATTGTAGAAAGTATCTATTATATTTGGGCTGAAGAAATTCCCTATAAAACAGTAAATTATAGAAAATCTCTATTGTATTTGTTGTATTTGGGCTGAAAAAATTCCTTAGAAAACGCTCAATGTAGTCTAGACTTGTATGAGTAGACAATTAATATTGCCATAATCATTATTAATAAGACTAATTATTACTTATTTCCTACAGATATAGGTCTGCCTCGAATAATTAGTAAGGGTTGTCAACCGCCTTAATACATCGCTACTTGTTGAGAACGAAAAAATTGTTGTTTGGTAATATATAAAAAAATTCTACTAACTATATATAACAATTAACACAAATCCTTTCCTTATTCCTAACCTACAGCCTCGTAAAGTCTCTTTGATCGCGTAATTTATGTTGTTGTTTGCCGGGTGTGGCGCGCTTGTAATCTATTAATCACTATGGATCCACCAACATCGAAAAAGCAAGAACCCCAATGCATGATATAATCGACTTGATACGCATACTAAACATGATTTGGGACAATTAATACTTGTAATATATCTTAAAACTAATTTTTTATACGGAGGGATTTTGGGTGTTATTATCGGGTTTTAATTACACTTAATTGTTTTACTTAAATAATAATAATAGTTTGGCGCTACAGTCCTGTGTAGGACTTCGGCCGAGCTCTCTCACCTTTTTGATCTGTGCGTGTTATATTTGTACTCAAAGTGGTGGGACCTACAGTTTATTGCCGAATCCGAACGGCGGGTGAGAGCTTTTTCATAGGCAATGGTTTTACTCTCGTAGGTTTGCCATTTACTGACGAGAGGTAGTGCGGTATAGAAAAATGTTTCTATGAAAAGATGTTGTTAGCCCCAGTCCAGGCTTGAACCGGGGACCTTTCTGCTCGCAGTCCAACGCACTAACCACTGAGCTACCGCGGCTACAATCTATTTAATCTATTTAAAATCATTAAAACGAATCGGGCAATTGCATTATTAACCGATCTATTGTTAGTTTTTTCACAACTTAAAACATTATTCATGTATTGTAATCTGTCGCACTTAATTAACCGAGTTTATTATTATAATTAAATTGAAATTGTACTTAATTAACCGAGTTTATTAAATTTAAATTGTACTTAATTAACCGAGTTTATTATTATAATTAAATTGTACTTAATTAACCGAGTTTATTATTATAATTAAAATTAAATTGTGATTAATTAATCAAGTTTATTATTATAGTTAAAAATTAAAGATTAGAGATTGAAACTGTTAACTCAAGGATTGAACTTTTTTAAAAATTATTTAAAATTGAAACTGTTCAACTCAAGAATTGAATTTTTTATTTAAAACATTATTATTGGGACCAAGGTCGCGTTCTATACAATACACAATGTCAAGAAAAATAATCTTGGATCTATGTAAAGATAGCTATAATTAAAACTTATCTCAAACAATAAGTTATCAAAAATCTAATACGGTATTTTAATATTGATTTCAAGTAAATGTAACTCATTGTTAAGCAACCTAGTTACATTTACATGAAATGTCCTAAATTCCAACATTCATTCCCTTATTTCTAGTAAATAACAATAAACTAAAAAATATATATAAAAAAATAAAATTATATATAAAAAAATAAAAATACAAAATATAAAATTATTAAAAAAATAAAATATAAAATTATTAAAAAATAATAAAATATAAAATTATCACAAAATTATAAATACGTTATTTACATATGTTATTTACAGAATTGCAACAAAAAACCTTTTTCAAGCACTAAATATTACTAAAAAAGCATTTAGCTTACATCATACTATAAGCATTATGCTTATTATTACAATAAATTAATTATTTCTCTAAAAATACTACAAATAATAAAGCCATTTTATATTGTTGGAATTAGGCCTAGCGATGATACAGATATGAACATAGGCTTGCATCTGCAAATTTTAGTTACCTAATCATTCCATATATCGCTCGATCAGACTTTGTGATAATAAACAATGGCATAATAAAGGGGCATAAGAATATATAAAGACAGATAATGAATACATTTTTTTACATTTTTATCCCTCTGAAAGAGTACCACTATACTTGGTACCGTGTTTCCCCCCATAACACCTTTTTTTGGATCTATGACCACTTAGATCTATAAAAGATGGCTAGCCTACCTAAGCAATTTGGCCATATAAAATTGTAAGATTTACAAAGTATTATTGATATAGCCAGACACTAAGTTTATATGGAAACACAAATTCATGTGTTTTAAAGGCAATACCTTCAAAAAAACTCAGACTACCATTGGGTATCATGAGTATACAAAAAGAAAAATATTAATCAAAAAAGTATTAGAATTAAGAACTTTGTTTAGAAACACTGTACTAAATTTATATATAAGAATCTTTGTTTCATAGTTTTAATGTTCTGATATTTGTATAGAAAATAAAATTATTTTCATTCTCGTTTTTTCACTGAATCGGCCTGTTTAATAAAAGGTTATGGGCCCAGGCCTGTAAACGGGAATCATATAAAAAGTTAATTTTGTGATTATTGGAACGAGGACGAAGCGTTGGACATTGTAATGGCTTGCATCGCAACAATGGAAAAGTGTGGAAAGCTGGTTGGATCTGCGAACTGGATGACGTGGTGTTTTACGATTGAAGCGCAATTAAGACTCAAAGGACTGTGGAAGTATGTAGATGGTGCTACTACTGCTGTTGCACGGAAAGCAAGGAGGATCGCAGCGCAGATGTTTTGGGTGCGATGGCTTTGGTCATTTCGCAGCTGAGTGCCCCACTAAGAGAGGAAAGGAGAATGCAAAGTCGTGGAAGAAAGATGCTTCTTTGTATGCAGCATATTCAGCGAAGAATATATCACATGGCAGCGATTGGTATGTTGACAGCGGTGCTTCGGCGCACATGACAAAAGATAGTGGCTTGATTCAAGGTCGAAAGCCATATGACGGAGAGGCAAAAATCGCAGATGACAACATTTTGAAGGCGGTATCCAGAGGAGATGTGCTGTTAAACGTGCTGCATGGTGATGGTGACGTTTACAGCATTCCTGTACGCAACGTTTTGTATGTTTCCGGTGTTGCTAGAATTTGGTATCCGTTAGCCAAATGGTCAAACGCGGAAATCGAGTGGTGTTTGATCAGTTTGGATGCAAAATATTCAACGATAGCAGCGAATTACTAGCGACAGCTTCAAATGTGGATGGCATGTTTAAACTGGACGTGCCAAAACCAAACGAAATTTTCATAGCTAAGGCAGGAGACGCATTTGAGAAATGGCATAAACGATTTGACCATTTACACACGGACGGCTTGAAAATATTGAAAAGTGGTCTAGTCACTGGCGGGAATTTTCCAGGAGGAGCTGCTACAAAAGAATTGTGTGAAGGTTGTGCAGAAGGCAAACACATTCGTGGAAGTTTTTCGAATGCTGGAAGTACAGCTGCCAAAATTCTGGAGATCGTGCATACCGACGTTTGCGGCCCAATGGAAGTCAAATCTTTGGGTGGAAGCAACCAAATTCGTGGATGACTTCAGCCGCGAGATTTTCGTTTACTTCATAAAAAACAAATCCGAAGTATTCGAAAAGTTTAAAGACTTCAAGACTATGGCTGAAACTCAATCTGGTGCGAAACTAAAGGTCCTGAGGAGCGACAACGGCACTGAGTACATCAACAAGGATATGCAGAAATACTTGAAGAAATTTGGAATCATCCATCAAACGTCAGTTCCCTACTATCCGGAACAAAAAGGTTTGGCAGAACGAGTCAATAGAACGCTGACAGAAAAGGCAAGGTGCATGCTGTATGATGCGAAGCTTCCGAAACGTTTTTGGGCAGAAGCAGTGCAGACGGCAATATATGTAGCTAACAGAAGTCCGCATAAATCGCTGAAGCTCACTCCTGAAGAAATGTGGTCTGGTCGGAAGCCAGATGTTAGCGATTTGAGGATATTTGGATGTTTGGCGATGGCATTGATACCAAAGCAGAAGCGTCAAAAATGGGATGCTAAATCTAGAAAATTCATTTTCGTAGGCTACGGAATAACATCGAAGGATTATCGAATTTACGACGTCAAAGGTAATGAGGTCGTCGTAAGAAGAGATGTCCAATTCGAAGAAAATATAAAGGCATTTTCTTTGTTGCGTGAGTCAGAGAAATATTTTAATTTTTTCCGTTACCCTCCGTTGAACGATCAGGAGGAATCCAGAGAGGAGTCAACAGCCGACGATTTGGAATCCAGTTCATTGTCATTCAATTCTTTACCAGAAAATAACAATGAAGTGGGGGAAATCTACGACGTTGATGAGTATGATGGCGCAGTTGGAGAAACAATGCCGGACACACCTGCAGTCAGGCACAGCGAGCTTATTGCAACGCAGAAAACAAGTTGGGTTGGTTTTAAAGCTGTCTTACCAGAGGACGAGCCGGATACACTTGAGGAAGCTTTATCTGGGGCTGAATGTGAGAAAAGGAAAGCGGCTATAAATAGTGAACTGAGGTCGTTAGATGAAAATGAAACGTGGTTCGCTGTTCCTAAACCATTTAACTGGAATATTATCCAAACTAAGTGGGTCTTCAGAAGAAAGAAGGAGCAAAATGACAGCATTCGCTACAATGCACGACTTGTAGTTAAAGGTTATACACAGCGCAAAGGAGTCAACTACGAAGAAACTTTTTCTCCGGTAGTACGCTATACGTCAGTGAGATACCTGTTTGCTCTCGCTGCACGTTGTAATCTTGAAATTGAGCAAATGGATGATGTGACTGCATTTTTGCAGGGAAATCTTACAAAAGACGTGTACATTGAACCACCTTCCGTTATTTAAGTGCAGAAAGGATATATTCTTAAATTGAAGAAGGCGCTTTATGGACTGAAGCAGGCTAGTTTTGTGTGGAATCACAAATTGGATGCAGCGTTGCAGGAGTACTGATCACGTCGTTCTGAAGTTGATCCGTGCATTTATTATCACGTTAATGATAATGAAATGACGTATTTGGCGCTTTATGACGACGACATGTGTTTCTTCAGCAATGACCCGAGATGACTTGAAGAAAAAGTTGATGAAAATTTTCAAAATGAAATTTCTTGGAAAAGCTAAGCAGAGTTTAGGCATGCGGATCGCTGGTGATGATGACAACATTTATCTGGATCAAGAAGACAACATCCAAGATACAACATGGAGAATCTAAATCCCATATCAACTCCAATGGACTTGAACCAAGAATTGGAGAAAGAAGACGCAATTGATGAATCGATGAAAGATGTGCCATATCAGCAGGCTATTGGCAGCTTGTTGTTTGCAGCGCAATGCACACGTCCTGATATTTGTCAATCAGTCAATTTCCTGAGCAGGTTTAATAAACATCCTGGCAGAAAACACTGGATGGCCGTGAAGCGAGTTTTTCGATACTTGAAGGGAACAGCTGGAGTGAAGTTGGCATTTTCTACAAAAGGAACTCAAGATATCGTGACTTATTCTGATTCTGATTGGGCAAACGATGCAGAAGAGCGCAGATCGGTGACAGGTTATATCAATCCACTTCAAGGTGGTGCAATTTCGTGGAATAGCAAACGTCAGCCTACTGTCGCTTTGTCCACGACCTAAGCTGAATACATGGCTCTATCAGCAGCTACGCAGGAAGTGATTTGGTTACGAGCGCTTGAAAAGGAGATGAACGTGAACTTTAAGTCTGATGAACCAAGTAAGATTTACTGTGACAACCAAAGTGCAGTGCATTTGGCCTCAAATGATGCATATCATCCACGTTCGAAACACATTGATATCCGGCATCATTTCATAAGGGAAAAGAAGAAAAATAATGATGTGACGTTTTGCGGAATATCAACTAATCATATGTTGGCAGATTTTTTAACAAAACCAGTTTGTTTGGATAAACATAAATACTTTTCTAAACAAATAGGTTTGCGATTTGTATAAATACAAGTCGAGTGGGGGTATTAGAATTAAGAACTTTGTTTAGAAACACTGTACTAAATTTATATATAAGAATCTTTGTTTCATAGTTTTAATGTTCTGATATTTGTATAGAAAATAAAATTATTTTCATTCTCGTTTTTTCACTGAATCGGCCTGTTTAATAAAAAAAAGCTATGAAGCTTTTGATTTTTACTTTAAGAATTATTTTCAAAAATTTAATATTTTATCTATTTGGAATAAACATACAAGATTTGGCTCTAGTAGCTCCATGAAAATATTTTTACTGATGAAACAGTTTGATATTATTAATATATAATAATAATAATACGGAAGTAAATATCAGTAGTATGATATGACTTCAATACCTTTTGAGGAAAAATAAAGGTATCATAATTCCAAAAAAATCAATTCCTATATAATTCTGTAATTTATTTGTAGTCAATATAAATATATTCCCAGCTTGTATTAATGATATGTAAATTACATAAATATTAATAGGCTGAGGATATATAATAATCCATTATTTCAAAATTACAGAATTCTACTTAAACTAGTTCTGGTCCTACGTAATTCAGTTATGAGTTCGTATGTATATCTGTTGCAAACCTTTTTCCATAAATAACTCTCTATACTATTCTTTAGAATACATATCAAATCATACGTTTATAAGGTATCATGCCTTTCCCCATATCGGAAATCATTTATAGCCTACCACATCCAAAGGTCATTTCAACAACATTCAATATATATTCATTAGAAACCTAAAAGGCGCTTGAAGTAAAAATTATTTCATTGGCGAGAAAAACCTTTAAGAGAGACAATTAATTAATAATAAAGACACCTAAGGTAAAAAAATATATATATATATATATATATATATATATGCAAAACAACGACACTGAGAATAGAACTCTAAACTCGTCTCGTATTCACCATGTTTTTTTAAAAAATTATAATAAAATTATAATAAAATTTCTATAATAAATTTAAGTATGTGTAACCGTGTAGGTTTATATACATCTTTAATATTCAATTATACTAAAGACGGGCTTCCCAAGAAACGTTGCCACTGGATGCCACTGGACTCATCAGTTGGGATTCTTTTTTTTTTTAAATATATGTAAATTTAGAAATAATTTAGAATTAATTAGAATCAAATTATATTTATTAACATAAATTACTGTACATATAAAACATTATCACTAGAATCATAATCAATCAAATACTTATGATCGATTTTCTTGAAACATTTCCGTGATTCCTTAGAATCTTATTCGTACCACTTTACCACCTTTATATAATTTCTCATACATACATATATATACATAAAAATATGTATATATATATATATATATATATATATATATATATATATATATATATATATATATATATATATATATATATAACAAGAATGATAAAAGGGTGGTATTTATATTATGGTTTGTTAATAAGTCATTATTTTACAGCCGATTCCTTGAAAAAACAATGCACACAAAAAAACTTTAATATTCAAAATAATTCAAAATTATTGGTACTCCAAAAATACACACTAATTTCCTACTGACATTTTCAAAAATATATTCTAGTATTCAAAAAATAGCTGGTAATCCTCTTTTTTTAAAAAGTATATAAATATATATTTCAGTATTCAAAAATAGCTGGCAATCCTCTTTTTTACTGACATTTTCCAAAAGAATATTTCAATATTCAGAAATACCTGGCATTCTTATTTTTTTTGAAAAACGGGCACAACACAAACTATCCTATTGAATTTTTTCAAATACCTTCTCGTCAATGAGAACAAAACTATTAGTAATCCAAAGTAGCTGGCAATCCTATTTTTTAGAAGGTAGCTGGCAATCCTATTTTTTTAAAAAATACATATTAATTTCCTACTGATATTTTCCAAAAAAATTCCCATATTCAGAAATAGTTGGTAAACTTATCATTTTTTTTAAAAATATATAGCTGGCAATCTTGTTTTTTTTAAAAACAAACAAAAACACAAATTACTTGGCAGTCTTAATTCTTTAAAAAAACACACAAATTTATTTTTTTAAAAAATACAAGCAGAAAACAAATTACCTTGTTGACGTTTATTACTGGAACAATCAAGAAATAACACCCCAAAACACTTTTAACACTATTTTTTTAAAAAATTAACCGTTTATTAAAAACTTTTTAAACATTTAAAAAAACGCACATAATTTTTGTGAACTTATCGCAACTACAGAAAAAACCTTTTCTTCAATAAAAAAAAAAATAAAAACTATTAGTAAAAACACATGATACACATTAAGCATACTATGTTGTTTTCTATTTTTCTCAAGCTTTAATCATACAGTAATAATAAGATATTTATTTCTTTCAAAAAGTATTACAGTAATTTACTTATAAACTCATGACAGGTACTCAATTTGTATTATACTCATCCTAATGTACTCATGAATTACTATAAAAGTACTCAAATTATATTATACTCATTATAATGTACTCATGAGCTCATATCAAATACTCAAAATCATAACTTAACAATTCGAGAACATCCCTGTTTTTTCACCACTCCCACCACATCCTTACGTATAGTACACATTTAAGAATGACATATCATGTAATAAATGAAAAAACGTATACTGCAACAAGTAGTCATTTACAACAAATGGTAATTTGACACTTACGAATATGCATATAAAAGGAATACGCAATCTGACAAGAAACCACAACAAATTAGTATCATCCTGCAAAATTTATTGTTTCACTCGAGTTTTTTTCATTTATCCCACAAACAATGGCATTTAGTGTTCGTAAAAAACATTCTGCATTAAAATATGGAATTATGTGAGTTCTAAAAAATAAAGTAAAAGCGCATCCTAATGATATAATCGGTCAAATGTTTTCAACACAAAAACCCTAGAAAAATAAAATTTCCAAAATGGTCAAAAAAGGGTTTGTAAAGTATCTACGTAACAATTCCTTGAAGGAAAAGAAAGTTGAAACATATCTATGCAGCAATTTTTTTGTTAATAAATGCAACAAGTGAACCATGTGGGTGGGTGATCTAATATTTATGCGGCAATTTTTTTGTTGTTGTTGTGTTGTTAATAAATGCAACAAGTGAACCATGTGGGTGGGTGTTCTAATATTTATGCGGCAATTTTTTGTTAAAAAATGCAACAAGTGAACCATGTGGGTGGGTGTTCTAATATTATGGTAACAAAAATAATGTTTAATTAGGTCTACCTAGATCTTAGCAGATATCTTAAATTAATTTGTGGATATAGATGAGTTTTCCAAAAAAACCTATGAGTATATAACAGCATATATATGAATGTATCCACATCATGGATCCGGTATAAAGAAATTATAGCAAAAATACAAGGCAATTTTTGCTTGTTAAGTGCGGTAAATGAAACCAGCAAGTGTCCAAGTGGGACAAGTGGGTGCCTCTTTTTTTGTAATAAAAGGTGTTTGTTGGCAAACAAATTTTTTATATATAATTCAAGATTAATATCAAAATTTTTAAATTCTCCTAAAAATTCTTTCAAAAAATTAGGGTACTTCGGCACATATATCCAAAATTATAAAATATTTTCGGTTCAAGATTAATAGAAAATTTGAAGATCAATATCAAAATTTTAAAATCTTTTATAATTCTTTTTTTAAAAAACCTAGGGCACTGCGGCACCCATATCTATAATATTATATCCTATAATCTTTTTTTAAAAATATAAAATATTTTCGATTAAAGATTAATAATAAAATTTTGAATCTAGGGGATTGCGGTACATATCTCATCGTCACATTTGTCTGTCAACCTGTATGCCACCTGGCACTTCACGCGGAGTCCCAAAATATTGCTTACAACGAGGATGTATCAGTTCAAAAAGAAGGCGTAAGCCGTAAGTGATATTTCTATTTTTATAAACATAAATTTACTATATTGTTTTTTTATTATTATTATTATTGTTTTATCTAAAAACAACCCATAAACCATACATTGAATCAAATGAATAATTTTAGCGATTTATTTTGTAAAATCCCATATCCAAAACATCGGACTATCAGGTTTCTTATATGAATTAAATCAAGTGGCAGTATTGTCTATTTCCATATGTTCAACAGCCAAAGGCTATTTTTTACTAAAGTAGGCTATTCTAACCCGAAAAAATTCAAAAAATAGCTTCGCTAAGCAACATATTCTCACCAATACAACAGAAATAAGAAAAAACACACACATATTCTCATATATAACCACTAGGCATATCAAAAAGAGTGTATGGTATATGTGTGTAGCTGTGTAAAAGCAAACCCTATATAGCTAGGTGTTTCCGGCTTCTTCCATACAGTATCATTGAGTTTGTGACTTTAAAACGTTATTGGCGTGCAAAAAAATGAAATAAAAGAACACAAACTATTTATTACAAACTCATAAAAATTACAAATTAGTGATAATTTGCGCAAAAAGAAATATAACACCCATTTATACTACATACAAAAACTAAGGTAAATTATAAACCAATGAACTTGCCAATTTGTTCAGCCTATTGGAATGTGTGCAAAATATTAACTAGCCTCATACTAAGATAGTTATTTAAAAATCTTAAGCAATTAGATATTGATTAAGATATTGAGGATATGTTGCAACCATTACCTATAACTGAAAGCTTAAGGCAACAAGAAAGATACGAAACTGTACGTGTGTGTGCTAACTTGGCCAGTCCTTATTAAAAATCCAGTGTCATGAGTCCATTGTGTGATTTTTTTAAAAAAGTGTGCTAAAAAAATGATTGTGTCTAAATCCATAAACAAATTAAGCAAAATTAAATCTATCGATATTTATTTAGTACAGTTGCGGTTATTAAGTATAGACGCCACGCTCAAGTGGTTCTTTAAGTCTTGCCATAAAAACCATTTACCGGTCACCATTTTTATAGCTAAGGCTGTTCGTTATATCCTATTAAAAACCCATTATTTAACAATATGTTCAGTTTCTCATACCCACCACCACATTGAATATGGTGAGCAATAGTAAAAATGGGATATAATATAATGTATCCATCGACTCTTCGAATGACCGAGGAATGTAATTGAGATTGTGAAAAACCATCTAGTTTGTACATCAACCACAGTATTAATAATAATAGAAATACTGGTTTGTGACAAATGGTTGTAATTGACAAAAAAACTATGCACTATTCAATATAGAATATTATTCATAAACCAATTTGAGTTAGAAAATATAAAAAGTAAATAAAATAAAATTGCAAACTAGAATAGCATTGAAAAAAATATAGTTAACATAATATTGGTAATGAGAATTGTCTTGAAAAAATATTTTTTCACAAATTAACTATAATTTGACTAACAAATTTTGTCAAACCATGATACTTTCATTCATAATGGATATAAACCAGAATAACCTCGAAGAAATATTTTATTATCACAAATAATCTATAATTTTGCTAACAATTTTCATGAACGTTAAACAATCATTCGTAACCAGCGACTTTTCCCAATCAAACAAAAACCCATGAATACTTGTAATCCTATAAAAATAAGGGCTCAGTTCAATTTTCCACACACACTACTTATCCCTCTTAAATTCCATCATGGAAACTCTGATTAGTAACAAATCTCAACAGAATAATTGGTTAATAATGGATGCATTTCTATCCGATGATGATGAATATATACTCAACGCAGTAATACCATTGAAGTATGATTGCGATGGTGGCGGTATAACTGTTCATACGCCTGTCCCTATACTCAACAGCGATGAGGATACTGTTGAGAATCCTCGACTTTTGCAACCTCACGAGATTAAGCAAGAGCCTTTAGAGGTGTCGGATGTATCGGATGTGGACACGCGTTCCCCATTCATTGATGATCATCGTCAAGTTTCTGAAATATCTACCTGCTGTTCATTATCTCCTAAGCGACGACGATTATCATCACATTTGAATGCTGATACAGACGATTCACCTGTGGTTTTCGGGAATATTGTGCAAGATAATGAGGTGATTTGCTTTAGTACTTTTATGGTTAACAGTAGTGTATACAATTATAGAAATAAAAACCATCTAATATAAGACAGTTTCCTATACATTAACAACCTTTACCAATACTTTTAATATTACAAATAATAACCATAAACGCTATAGGGTGTACAACATGTCAATGTTCGCCGTTAACTTTTTATAGAATCGGTGGTTAAAAACACGAGCGAAGCTGTAGCTATACCTATGATTGAAACAGCGGTTGAAATTGCAACCAAAAAGGATTCTAGCGTTTCTGGGATGGGCGACATAGTTGAAATTGCGGATGAGCAAGTTTCAAATGAAAATGGTTCGGTTATTGAAGTCTCCTCAGACACTGAGGTAGGCTCTGTTGCAACAGTGGTGCATCAGTCGCCAATTCTAGCACAAGGGCTAGCGACATTAACTGAAATAGCAGACTCAAGTGGCAATAAGGTGAGATACTTTGTAAAAGATTAAAATCAAATCAAAAATTATTATCATTATCCTACAAACCATTAGACAACAGTAGCTGTCTCTACTCCAGCGAATCTTATGGATTATCTGGTTGGGTTTTTAAATATTCATAAGTAACGAATTTTTCTATTTATTAAAAAAGCTAGTAAAGATCTATTTGTTAAAAAAGATAGTAATAAATCAATAATAAAAAATCTGGTTAGATTTATCAACAACCATACCAAAATCTAATTCAATCTTATTTACTGTCTTATTTTCGGAAAACCCCATATTAAAAAAAAAAAAACATTTAAAAAATTAGTGAGATCGATATATAATTGATATATGATGGTTGATATATGGTTTCTATGCCACTAAAAAATTCTTTTAAGAAATTCCCAAAAAATTCCCCAAGAAATTTTTTAAAAAATTATTATTAAAAATTATCAAAAACATTTTAAAAATTCTCTAAACATTTTTAAAAAAAAATTTTAAAAAAATTATCAAAAACTTTTTTAAAAAATTTAAAAAAATTATTATTAAAAAATTATCAAAAACTTTTTTAAAAAATCTTTAAAAAATCTTCAAAAAAATCTTTAAAAAATCTTCCTTAACCAAGATGTTTCTTGGGGTCATGTCAATTTAAGGTCATTTTTAGCTACATTTTCCTGTTTAAATTATTTTATATTAGTATATGGCAATATAACAAATACTTATGTACCACCAATAGGCACGGGTTCCCACACATCATTCCGTTTCTCGTACTCGTATGGGTTTGCGTAATCGTCCATACATGCGATCTCGCAATCGATCGAATACATGGGCAACCTCATGGGACTCAAGGTGTCCAATACGAGCACTATCACAGCCATCTCTTTTGATTAATACCTCACAGCCTGATCCGTCGTTTACAATGAGTCGACGATGGTCACAACCAATACCTAGTTTTCAATATCCTATCATGTGGGATCAATCGCAGCGTACCGCATACGATCAATGGGTATCTGAGTGGAATAATATTCCAGCACCATCTCATCTTGGGTATTGGAATTTAGCAAATGCTAGTAATCAGCAATGGATGTCCGAATGGAATCAACATTTGATTCCTAATAGTAATTATTATCAAAATTGGCACAATGTGGCAACTCCACCTATGCCTCCACAACCGGTGTCTGGTAATGATCAACCAGTTTCCACTCAGATTCAGGCTGGGCAGTTGAACTCCAACCCAGGGGTTAGCAAGAGTTCGGACCAATCGGTAACATATACTAGAAAAATTTTTTAATTCCTTTAAAAAGTAGTTTTAGATCTAATAATAATCAGAAGCGTACCACATATGAAAAAATGTGATGTTAGAATTTAAGGTATTATTAACAGAAAATTTATTTTATTAAAAACACCAGTTCTTTAAAGGACCACTTATAAAATTACAAAGAAACACAAACAGACTTATAACACATCTCTTAAAGAGGTATAACATACGTGCCCAAAGCAAATACATACATTTATGTATATTCATAACTATGAGTAGGAATTGATTAACTAGATTAATTATTGATCAATTAAAAAATAGATAGAAACTTAAATTTAAGGAAACCCAAGATCTATATACATACGATCTAATTCAGTCGACATTATTTTTTATATTCCAACATTAAAAAGATAATATCAATGAAGGAACTACAAAAGGAATCCATTCCCATTAATGTGATAATAGAGAATCAGCAATATCGATCATCTGAAGACAATGATGACTGTATTGCGGGTTCACCACTTAATCAAAAGACTATGGACGATGTACTTAAAAATGTCAATCCTCAAAATTTGGCTGACGTTACCATTATTGATATAACTCAATAAGAGAGTATTCCAAGTCCAGCAAATAAATCTGGGGTTCCCAGTGAAGAAATGGACTCTATATTAAATGATCTGATTATTAATGATAACGAATCTAATCAAATAATCAACACTAACAACAACGAAACAAGTCCTGTGATTAACACCAATATTGATCTAAGAAGCACATCAATAAACATAAATAATGGGATTGTTAATGATATACATGATGGGATTATCAATGATATATCAAGTTATATGACTGTTGCTAAATCAACTCTGCGCAATGAGCCATCAACTATGCCAGATTTTATGGATTCTACCGGGGTTCAATTACCTGTTACTCCCTCTATAGTACCCTTGCAAATTCCTGGTGGTTTCGTAAATTTAACTACTCTAGAAATCTCAAAAAATGTGTCTACCCTGTTGAGTTGGGGTCCAAATTTTGTCCCACCTCATACTCCCACTTTACTAGATACTTTGAATTATGTGAATTATATAGGGAATTCGATGATTTTTAATAATTTTGACCCAGACATATTATTTAGGGAATTAGTCGCTGTATATTATAACCGTCTCAACCAGGTATTAATATCTAAAAAAGATACTAGTAATGATCTCATTACACGATGTGTTCTAAAAATGTTGCGTGACGCTAAAGAATTTTTCCGTAAAAATCCCACTATTTGTATTGTACATGCAGACAAAGGAAAAAGTACTACTATAATGTATAAAACTGATTACCGACAAAAAATGAATGACTGGATCAATGGTTGTCTTCGTGTAGGTACTTATTTAGAAATAGGCGATGATTTTTCTCCAATCCTACTACAAATAAAAAAACGATTCAAATATTAACGTAGTCAATTAATTCGGCATTTCAATACTTCTCAATCAGTTCCCTACCCTTTTAAAATTTATAAACTATTATTAAGTTTTAATGATACAAACGATAAACTAGTTAAACTCCCCTATCTATATGGTACTGTAAAATATCATAAAGATGGCCAACCATGTCGACCAATATGTGGAACTATTCCCTGGTATAGTTATCCATTACAAAAAATTATTTCGAACGTTCTGAGGGGTATCTTGTCCAGTATGTTATTACCCAACAATGTGGTAAATATTGATAATGTGGTTTATGAGGTTCATGATATATTATTATGTTCACAATATGAATTTGTAAAATACGATATAAAGGACATGTATACAAACATGAACATATCTGATATATACGATTGTATATCGAGGATGACTACCACACCATGGTTTCAGAAACACTGTCCAATTCCTCCTAATTTATTATTACAATGTATGAGATTCTCAATGGATCAGGCAAATTATTTCACCTACAATTCCCTCATATATAAACAAGTACGGGGGTTACCACAAGGAGCGTGTGATTCCGGACTGTTAGCTACAATATTATTGGATTATTTTATTCAATTACACTCAATTGAGTTATTTGAACAAAACCAGGTAGTATTTTGGAAAAAATATATGGACGATTTCCTATTATATTTGCCTAGCACCCAAATAGATAGTTTTAAAACATCTTTTGAGCATTTAACATCTTTATAATTGACTATAGATAGAGAGGAGGATTGTGATTTAGGTCTGAATAAGACGATATCTTTTTTAGATATTATAATTTCCATATTTCCTCATAAAATATATACAAGTATGTATACAAAACCCACCGCTTCATATCGGCTACATCATTATTTATGTAATTATAAATTTTCTACTAAGGAGAACACAATTATTAGTTATGTCAAAAAAATTTTACAATGATCTAATAACCGATTCTTAGTTGGAGACTTAGAATTCCTACGTGAACGAATTTATTACAATAGTTAACCAGATATATTGATAAACAAATTATATCACAAAACTATAGAACTAGAAATAGAAAACATCAATAAGATGTTAAAAACCTGTTTCCCAAAACCTAAATATGGTGACAAACCTATACATCATGTTGAACGTACAACCATTGATTTAGAATTGCGGCGATCTATATTATATAGGTATATTAGAAAAGAAGTAATATATAATCCACCTAAAGTGCAGGAGGTGTCTCAAGGACGATCACATGCTTATCAACGGGTCAGACCACCTATTTATTTTGTATGCGACACCTTTACGACAATTATACAGAAAATATTCCATGATTATCATCTAGGACAACCCTCATTTAATAGAGCTCCAAGTCTTTTTCAAGTATTACATATGTCTCTGTCGGATCCAGATCCTATTTCTACTCCTATAAACCAAACTTCTATATAGTAGGTTGCGAAACTTGCAATATGCAATTTTTAATATCAGGTACTGGGACGCCTGTAGATCTTTTAAATCTGGTAATATCTGATGTGAGCACAGCACTATACGCACATTGCAAAAAGAATGCAGATCATATCATACATAATAATTTGATGAGATTACCAACATACCAGTGAATCAACAACTAATGATTTTTAAAGGGATATATACTGCCTTGGGTTTGCAGTGTGAAAACGTAGATCAATTATCTCAGATACCAAAGTATGTGTTAACCAGCTTAAACAATTCAATCAGAGCCTTGGTTGCTGCCAAACGTTTCACTACACAAAGTAATGATTATCTGTTTCTGTAGAATTTTCCTCTATATATTTTTTAAAGACAATATAAGCATATAACTGCAATTATATTTATTTAAACAAAAGTTCTTATTAATTTTAAGACACAGGAAAAAACAGTAACTTGTAGATAGTATCTATTATATTTGGGCTGAAGAAATTCCCTATAAAACAGTAAATTATAGAAAATCTCTATTGTATTTGTTGTATTTGGGCTGAAAAAATTCCTTAGAAAACGCTCAATGTAGTCTAGACTTGTATGAGTAGACAATTAATATTGCCATAATCATTATTAATAAGACTAATTATTACTTATTTCCTACAGATATAGGTCTGCCTCGAATAATTAGTAAGGGTTGTCAACCGCCTTAATACATCGCTACTTGTTGAGAACGTAAAAATTGTTGTTTGGTAATATATAAAAAAATACTACTAACTATATATAACAATTAACACAAATCCTTTCCTTATTCCTAACCTACAGCCTCGTAAAGTCTCTTTGATCGCGTAATTTATGTTGTTGTTTGCCGGGTGTGGCGCGCTTGTAATCTATTAATCACTATGGATCCACCAACATCGAAAAAGCAAGAACCCCAATGCACGATATAATCGACTTGATACGCATACTAAACATGATTTGGGACAATTAATACTTGTAATATATCTTAAAACTAATTTTTTATACGGAGGGATTTTGGGTGTTATTATCGGGTTTTAATTACACTTAATTGTTTTACTTAATCTATTTAAAATCATTAAAATCATTAAAACGAATCAGGCAATTGAATTATTAACCGATCTATTGTTAGTTTTTTCACAACTTAAAACATTATTCATGTATTGTAATCTGTCGCACTTAATTAACCGAGTTTATTATTATAATTAAATTTAAATTGAGTTTATTATTATAATTAAATTGTACTTAATTAACCGAGTTTATTATTATAATTAAAATTAAATTGTGATTAATTAATCAAGTTTATTATTATAGTTAAAAATTAAAGATTAGAGATTGAAACTGTTAACTCAAGGATTGAACTTTTTTAAAAATTATTAAAAATTGAAACTGTTAACTCAAGAAATGAATTTTTTATTTAAAACATTATTATTGGGACCAAGGTCGCGTTCTATACAATACACAATGCCAAGAAAAATAATCTTGTATCTATGTAAAGATAGCTATAATTAAAACTTATCTCAAACAATAAGTTATCAAAAATCTAATACGGTATTTTAATATTGATTTCAAGTAAATGTAACTCATTGTTAAGCAACCTAGTTACATTTACATGAAATGTCCTAAATTCCAACATTCATTCCCTTATTTCTAGTAAATAACAATAAACTAAAAAATATATATAAAAAAATAAAATTATATATAAAAAAATAAAAAATAAAAATACAAAATAGAACATATAAAATTATTAAAAAAATAAAATATAAAATTATTATAAAATAATAAAATATAAAATTATCACAAAATTATAAATACGTTATTTACATATGTTATTTACAGAATTGTAACAAAAAACCTTTTTCAAGCACTAAATATTACTAAAAAAGCATTTAGCTTACATCATACTATAAGCATTATGCTTATTATTACAATAAATTAATTATTTCTCTAAAAATACTACAAATAATAAAACCATTTTATATTGTTGGAATTAGGCCTAGCGATGATACAGATATGAACATAGGCTTGCATCTGCAAATTTTAGTTACCTAATCATTCCATATATCGCACGATCAGACTTTGTGATAATAAACAATGGCATAATAAAGGGGCATAAGAATATATAAAGACAGATAATGAATACATTTTTTTACATTTTTATCCCTCTGAAAGAGTACCACTATACTTGGTACCGCGTTTCCACCCCATAACACCTTTTTTTGGATCTATGACCACTTAGATCTATAAAAGATGGCTAGCCTACCTAAGCAATTTGGCCATATAAAATTGTAAGATTTACAAAGTATTATTGATATAGCCAGACACTAAGTTTATATGGAAACACAAATTCATGTGTTTTAAAGGCAATACCTTCAAAAAAACTCAGACTACCATTGGGTATCATGAGTATACAAAAAGAAAAATATTAATAAAAAAAGCTATGAAGCTTTTGATTTTTACTTTAAGAATTATTTTCAAAAATTTAATATTTTATCTATTTGGAATAAACATACAAGATTTGGCTCTAGTAGCTCCATGAAAATATTTTTACTGATGAAACAGTTTGATATTATTAATATATAATAATAATAATACGGAAGTAAATATCAGTAGTATGATATGACTTCAATACCTTTTGAGGAAAAATAAAGGTATCATTATTCCAAAAAAATCAATTCCTATATAATTCTGTAATTTATTTGTAATCAATATAAATATATTCCCAGCTTGTATTAATGATATGTAAATTACATAAATATTAATAGGCTGAGATATATATAATAATCCATTATTTCAAAATTACAGAATTCTACTTAAACTAATTCTGGTATGAAATGTGGTCCTACGTAATTCAGTTATGAGTTCGTATGTATATCTGTTGCAAACCTTTTTCCATAAATAACTATCTATACTATTCTTTAGAATACATATCAAATCATACGTTTATAAGGTATCATGCCTTTCCCCATACCGGTGGTCAAAAAACAATATCGGAAATCCAAAGGTCATTTCAACAACATTCAATATATATTCAATATATATTCATTAGAAACCTAAAAGGCGCTTGAAGTAAAAATTATTTCATTGGCGAGAAAAACCTTTAAGAGAGACAATTAATTAATAATAAAGACACCTAAGTTAAAAACATATATATATATATATGCAAAACAACGACACTGAGAATAGAACTCTAAACTCGTCTCGTATTCACCATGTTTTTTAAAAAAATTATAATAAAATGTGTAACCGTGTAGGTTTATATACATCTTTAATATTCAATTATACTAAAGACGGGCTTCCCAAGAAACGTTTTTCGTCCGATGCCACTGGACTCATCAGTTAAAATTCTTTTTTTTTTAAATATATGTAAATTTAGAAATAATTTAGAATTAATTAGGATCAAATTATATTTATTAACATAAATTACTGTACATATAAAACATTATCACTAGAATCATAATCAATCAAATACTTATGATCGATTTTCTTGAAGCATTTCTTGAAACACCACCTTTATATAATTTCTCATACATACATATATATACATAAAAATATGTGTATATATATATATATATATATATATATATATATATATATATATATATATATATATATATATATATATAAATATATATAAATATATATATATATATATATATATATATATATATATATAACAAGAATGATAAAAGGGCGGTATTTATATTATGGTTTGTTAATAAGCCGATTTCTTGAAAAAACAATGCACACAAAAAAAACTTTAATATTCAAAATTATTCAAAATTATTGGTACTCCAAAAATACACACTAATTTCCTACTGACATTTTCAAAAATATATTCCAGTATTCAAAAAATAGCTGGTAATCCTCTTTTTTTAAAAAATATATAAATATATATTTCAGTATTCAAAAATAGCTGGCAATCCTCTTTTTTACTGACATTTTCCAAAAGAATATTTCAATATTCAGAAATACCTGGCATTCTTATTTTTTTTTTGAAAAACGGGCACAACGCAAACTATCCTATTGAATTTTTTCAAAGACCTTCTCGTCAATGAGAACAAAACTATTAGTATTCCAAAGTAGCTGGCAATCCTATTTTTTAGAAGGTAGCTGGCAATCCTATTTTTTTAAAAAATACATATTAATTTCCTACTGATATTTTCCAAAAAAATTCCCATATTCAGAAATAGTTGGTAAACTTATCATTTTTTAAAAAATATATAGCTGGCAATCTTGTTTTTTTAAAAAACAAACAAAAACACAAATTACTTGGCAGTCTTAATTCTTTAAAAAAACACACAAATTTATTTTTTTTAAAAATACAAGCAGAACACAAATTACCTTGTTGAATTTTTTTACTGGAACAATCAAGAAATAACACCCCAAAACACTTTTAACACTATTTTTTTAAAAAATTAACCGTTTATTAAAAACTATTTAAACATTTAAAAAAACGCACATAATTTTTGTGAACTTATCGCAACTACAGAAAAAACCTTTTCTTCAATAAAAATAAAAACTATTAGTAAAAACACATGATACACATTAAGCATACTATGTTGTTTTCTATTTTTCTAAAGCTTTAATCATACAGTAATAATAAGATATTTATTTCTTTCAAAAAGTATTACAGTAATTTACTTATAAACTCATGACAGGTACTCAATTTGTATTATACTCATCCTAATGTACTCATGAATTACTATAAAAGTACTCAAATTATATTATACTCATTATAATGTACTCATGAGCTCATATCAAATACTCAAAATCATAACTTAACAATTCGAGAACATCCCTGTTTTTTCACCACTCCCACCACATCCTTACGTATAGTACACATTTAAGAATGACATATCATGTAATAAATGAAAAAACGTATACTGCAACAAGTAGTCATTTACAACAAATGGTAATTTGACACTTACGAATATGCATATAAAAGGAATACGCAATCTGACAAGAAACCACAACAAATTAGTGTCATCCTGCAAAATTTATTGTTTCACTCGAGTTTTTTTCATTTATCCCACAAACAATGGCATTTAGTGTTCGTAAAAAACATTCTGCATTAAAATATGGAATTATGTGAGTTCTAAAAAATAAAGTAAAAGCGCATCCTAATGATATAATCGGTCAAATGTTTTCAACACAAAAACCCTAGAAAAATAAAATTTCCAAAATGGTCAAAAAAGGGTTTGTAAAGTATCTACGTAACAATTCCTTGAAGGAAAAGAAAGTTGAAACATATCTATGCAGCATTTTTTTTGTTAATAAATGCAAGAAGTGAACCATGTGGGTGATCTAATATTTATGCGGCAATTTTTTTGTTGTTGTTTTGTTGTTAATAAATGCAACAAGTGAACCATGTGGGTGGGTGTTCTAATATTTATGCGGCAATTTTTTGTTAATAAATGCAACAAGTGAACCATGTGGGTGGGTGTTCTAATATTATGGTAACAAAAATAATGTTTAATTAGGTCTACCTAGATCTTAGCAAATTTGTGGATATAGATGAGTTTTCCAAAAAAACCTATGAGTATATAACAGCATATATATGAAAGTATCCACATCATGGATCCGGTATAAAGAAATTATAGCAAAAATACAAGGCAATTTTTGCTTGTTAAGTGCGGTAAATGAAACCAGCAAGTGTCCAAGTGGGACAAGTGGGCGCCTCTTTTTTTGTAATAAAAGGTGTTTGTTGGCAAACAAATTTTTTATATATAATTCAAGATTATATCAAAATTTTTAAATTCTCCTAAAAATTCTTTCAAAAAATTAGGGTACTTCGGCACATATATCCAAAATTATAAAATATTTTCGGTTCAAGATTAATAGAAAATTTGAAGATCAATATCAAAATTTTAAAATCTTTTATAATTGTTTTTTTAAGAAACCTAGGGCACTGCGGCACCCATATCTATAATATTATATCCTATAATCTTTTTTTAAAAATATAAAATATTTTCGATTCAAGATTAATAATAAAATTTTGAATCTAGGGGATTGCGGTACATATCTCATCGTCACATTTGTCTGTCAACCTGTATGCCACCTGGCACTTCACGCGGAGTCCCAAAATATTGCTTACAACGAGGATGTATCAGTTCAAAAAGAAGGCGTAAGCCGTAAGTGATATTTCTATTTTTATAAACATAAATTTACTATATTGTTTTTTTTTTATTATTATTATTATTATTGTTTTATCTAAAAAACAACCCATAAACCATACATTGAATCAAATGAATAATTTTAGCGATTTATTTTGTAAAATCCCATATCTAAATCATGGGACTATCAGGTTTCTTATATGAATTAAATCAAGTGGCAGAATTGTCTATTTCCATATGTTCAACAGCCAAAGGCTATTTTTTACTAAAGTAGGCTATTCTAACCCGAAAAAAATTCAAAAAATAGCTTCGCTAAGCAACATCTTCTCACCAATACAACAGAAATAAGAAAAAACACACACATACTCTCATATATAACCACTAGGCATATCAAAAAGAGTGTATGGTATATGTGTGTAGCTGTGTAAAAGCAAACCCTATATAGCTAGGTGTTTCCGGCTTCTTCCATACAGTATCATTGAGTTTGTGACTTTAAAACGTTATTGGCGTGCAAAAAAATGAAATAAAAGAACACAAACTATTTATTACAAACTCATAAAAATTACAAATTAGTGATAATTTGCGCAAAAAGAAATATAACACCCATTTATACTACATACAAAAACTAAGGTAAATTATAAACTTGCCAATTTGTTCAGCCTATTGGAATGTGTGCAACATATTAACTAGCCTCATACTAAGATAGTTATTTAAAAATCTTAAGCAATTAGATATTGATTAAGATATTGAGGATATGTTGCAACCATTACCTGTAGCTGAAAGCTTAAGGCAACAAGAAAGGTACGGAACTGTACGTGTGTGTGCTAACTTGGCTAGTCCTTATTAAAAATCCAGTGTCATGAGTCCCTTGTGTGATTTTTTTAAAAAAGTGTGCTAAAAAAATGATTGTGTCTAAATCCATAAACAAATTAAGCAAAATTAAATCTATTGATATTTATTTAGTACAGTTGCGGTTATTAAGTATAGACGCCACGCTCAAGTGGTTCTTTAAGTCTTGCCATAAAAACCATTTACCGGTCCTAATAAAAACCCATTATTTAACAATATGTTCAGTTTCTCATATCCACCACCACATTGAATATGGTGAGCAATAGTAAAAATGGGATATAATATAATGTATCCATCGACTCTTCGAATGACCGAGGAATGTAATTGAGATTGTGAAAAACCATCTAGTTTGTACATCAACCACAGTATTAATAATAATAGAAATACTGGTTTGTGACAAATGGTTGTAATTGACAAAAAAACTATGCACTATTCAATATAGAATATTATTCATAAACCAATTTGAGTTAGAAAATATAAAAAGTAAATAAAATAAAATTGCAAACTAGAATAGCATTGAAAAAAATATAGTTAACATAATATTGGTAATGAGTATAACCAGAATTGTCTTGAAAAAATATTTTTTCACAAATTAACTATAATTTGACTAACAAATTTTGTCAAACCATGATACTTTCATTCATAATGGATATAAACCAGAATAACCTCGAAGAAATATTTTATTATCACAAATAATCTATAATTTTGCTAACAATTTTCATGAACGTTAAACAATCATTCGTAACCAGCGACTTTTCCCAATCAAACAAAAACCCATGAATACTTGTAATCCTATAAAAATAAGGGCTCAGTTCAATTTTCCACACACACTACTTATCCCTCTTAAATTCCATCATGGAAACTCTGATTAATAACAAATCTCAACAGAATAATTGGTTAATAATGGATGCATTTCTATCCGATGATGATGAATATATACTCAACGCAGTAATACCATTGAAGTATGATTGCGATGGTTTCGGTATAACTGTTCATACGCCTGTCCCTATACTCAACAGCGATGAGGATACTGTTGAGAATCCTCGACTTTTGCAACCTCACGAGATTAAGCAAGAGCCTTTAGAGGTGTCGGATGTATTGGATGTGGACACGCGTTCCCCATTCATTGATGATCATCGTCAAGTTTCTGAAATATCTACCTGCTGTTCATTATCTCCTAAGCGACGACGATTATCATCACATTTGAATTCTGATACAGACGATTCACCTGTGGTTTTCGGGAATATTGTGCAAGTTAAGGAGGTGATTTGCTCTAGTACTTTTATGGTTAACAGTAGTGTAGACAATTATAGAAATAGAAACCATCTAATATAAGACAGTTTCCTATACATTAACAACCTTTACCAATACTTTTAATATTACAAATTATAACCATAAACGCTATAGGGTGTACAACATGTCAATGTTCGCCGTAAACTTTTTATAGAATCGGTGGTTAAAAACACGAGCGAAGCTGTAGCTATACCTATGATTGAAACAGCGGTTGAAATTGCAACCAAAAAGGATTCTAGCGTTTCTGGGATGGGCGACATAGTTGAAATTGCGGATGAGCAAGTTTGAAATGAAAATGGTTCGGTTATTGAAGTCTCCTCAGACACTGAGGTAGGCTCTGTTGCAACAGTGGTGCATCAGTCGCCAATTCTAGCACAAGGGCAAGCGACATTAACTGAAATAGCAGATTCAAGTGGCAGTAAGGTGAGATACTTTGTAAAATACTAAAATCAAATCAAAAATTATTATCATTATCCTACAAACCTTTAGACAACAGTAGCTGTCTCTACTCCAGCGAATCTTATGGATTATCTGGTTGGGTTTTTAAATATTCATAAGTAACGAATTTTTCTATTTATTAAAAAAGCTAGTAAAGATCTATTTGTTAAAAAAGATAGTAATAAATCAATAATAAAAAATCTGGTTAGATTTATAAACAACCATACTAAAATCTAATTCAATCTTATTTACTGTCTTATTTTCGGAAAACCCCATATTTTTTTAAAAAAACATTTAAAAAATTAGTGAGATCGATATATAATTGATATATGATCAATATATGGTTGATATATGGTTTCCATGCCACTAAAAAATTCTTTTAAGAAATTCCCAAAAAATTCCCCAAGAAATTTTTTAAAAAATTATTATTATAAATTATCAAAAACTTTTTAAAAATTCTCTAAACATTTTTAAAATTTTTTTAAAAAAATTTATCAAAAACTTTTTTTAAAAAATTTAAAAAAATTATTATTAAAAAATCTTTAAAAAATCTTCAAAAAAAATCTTTAAAAAATCTTCAAAAAAATCTTTAAAAAATCTTCCTTAACCAAGATGTTTCTTGGGGTCATGTCAATTTAAGGACATTTTTAGCTACATTTTCCTGTTTAAATTATTTTATATTAGTATATGGCAATATAACAAATACTTATGTACCACCAATAGGCACGGGTTCCCACACATCATTCCGTTTCTCGTACTCGTATGGGTTTGCGTAATCGTCCATACATGCGATCTCGCAATCGATCCATCTCATCTTGGGTATTGGAATTTAGCAAATGCTAGTAATCAGCAATGGATGTCCGAATGGAATCAACATTTGATTCCTAATAGTAATTATTATCAAAAGTGGCACAATGTGGCAACTCCACCTATGCCTCCACAACCGGTGTCTGGTAATGATCAACCAGTTTCCACTCAGATTCAGGCTGGGCAGTTGAACTCCAACCCAGGGGTTAGCAAGAGTTCGGACCAATCGGTAACATATACTAGAAATTTTTTTTAATTCCTTTAAAAAGTAGTTTTAGATCTAATAATAATCAGAAGCGTACCACATATGAAAAAATGTGATGTTAGAATTTAAGGTATTATTAACAGAAAATTTATTTTATTAAAAACCAGTTCTTTAAAGGACCACTTATAAAATTACAAAGAAACACAAACAGACTTATAACAAATCTCATAAAGAGGTATAACATACGTGCACACAAGCAAATACATACATTTATGTATATTCATAACTATGAGTAGGAATTGATTAACTAGATTAATTATTGATCAATTAAAAAATAGATAGAAACTTAAATTTAAGGAAACCCAAGATCTATATACATACGATCTAATTCAGTCGACATTATTTTTTATATTCCAACATTAAAAAGATAATATCAATAAAGGAACTACAAAAGGAATCCATTCCCGTTAATGTGATAATAGAGAATCAGCAATATCGATCATCTGAAGACAATGATGACTGTATTGTGGGTTCACCACTTAATCAAAAGACTATGGAAGATGTACTTAAAAATGTCAATCCTCAAAATTTGGCTGACGTTACCATTATTGATATAACTCAATAAGAGAGTATTCGAAGTCCAGCAAATAAATCTGGGGTTCCCAGTGAAGAAATGGACTCTATATTAAATGATCTGATTATTAATGATAACGAATCTAATCAAATAATCAACACTAACAACAACGAAAGAAATCCTGTGATTAACACCAATATTGATCTAAGAAGCACATCAATAAACATAAATAATGGGATTGTTAATGATATACATGATGGGATTATCAATGATATATCAAGTTATATGACTGTTGCTAAATCAACTCTGCGCAATGAGCCATCAACTATGCCAGATTTTATGGATTCTACCGGGGTTCAGTTACCTGTTACTCCCTCTATAGTACCCTTGCAAATTCCTGGTGGTTTCGTAAATTTAACTACTCTAGAAATCTCAAAAAATTTGTCTACCCTGTTGAGTTGGGGTCCAAATTTTGTCCCACCTCATACTCCCACTTTACTAGATACTTTGAATTATGTGAATTATATAGGGAATTCGATGCTTTTTAATAATTTTGACCCAGACATATTATTTAGGGAATTAGTCGCTGTATATTATAACCGTCTCAACCAGGTATTAATATCTAAAAAAGATACTAGTAATGATCTCATGACACGATGTGTTCTAAAAATGTTGCGTGACGCTAAAGAATTTTTCCGTAAAAATCCCACTATTTGTATTGTACAAGCAAACAAAGGAAAAAGTACTACTATAATGTATAAAACTGATTACCGACAAAAAATGAATGACTGGATCAATGGTTGTCTTCATGTAGGTACTTATTTAGAAATAGGCGATGATTTTTCTCCAATCCTACTACAAATAAAAAAACGATTCAAATATCTACGTAGTCAATTAATTCGGCATTTCAATACTTCTCAATCAGTTCCTTATCCTTTTAAAATTTATAAACTATTATTAAGTTTTAATGATACAAACGATAAACTAGTTAAACTCCCCTATCTATATGGTACTGTAAAATATCATAAAGATGGCCAACCATGTCGACCAATATGTGGAACTATTCCCTGGTATAGTTATCCATTACAAAAAATTATTTCGAACGTTCTGAGGGGTATCTTGTCCAGTATGTTATTACCCAACAATGTGGTAAATATTGATAATGTGGTTTATGAGGTTCATGATATATTATTATGTTCACAATATGAATTTGTAAAATACGATATAAAGGACATGTATACAAACATGAACATATCTGATATATACGATTGTATATCGAGGATGACTACCACACCATGGTTTCTGAAACACTGTCCAATTCCTCCTAATTTATTATTACAATGTATGAGATTCTCAATGGATCAGGCAAATTATTTCACCTACAATTCCCTCATATATAAACAAGTACGGGGGTTACCACAAGGAGCGTGTGATTCCGGACTGTTAGCTACAATATTATTGGATTATTTTATTCAATTACACTCAATTGAGTTATTTGAACAAAACCAGGTAGTATTTTGGAAAAAATATATGGACGATTTCCTATTATATTTTCCTAGCACCCAAATAGATAGTTTTAAAACATCTTTTGAGCATTTAACATCTTTACAATTGACTATAGATAGAGAGGAGGATTGTGATTCAGGTCTGAATAAGACGATATCTTTTTTAGATATTTTAATTTCCATATTTCCTCATAAAATATATACAAGTATGTATACAAAACCCACCGCTTCATATCGGCTACATCATTATTTATGTAATTATAAATTTTCTACTAAGGAGAACACAATTATTAGTTATGTCAAAAAAATTTTACAAAGATCTAATAACCGATTCTTAGTTGGAGACTTAGAATTCCTACGTGAACGAATTTATTACAATAGTTATCCAGATATATTGATAAACAAATTATATCACAAAACTATAGAACTAGAAATAGAAAACATCAATAAGATGTTAAAAACCTGTTTCCCAAAACCTAAATATGGTGACAAACCTATACATCATGTTGAACGTACAACCATTGATTTAGAATTGCGGCGATCTATATTATATAGGTATATTAGAAAAGAAGTAATATATAATCCACCTAAAGTGCAGGAGGTGTCTCAAGGACGATCACATGGTTATCAACGGGTCAGACCACCTATTACACCTTTACGACAATTATACAGAAAATATTCCATGATTATCATTAGTAGCCGCGGTAGCTCAGTGGTTAGTGCGTTGGACTGCGAGCTGGAAGGTCCCCGGTTCAAGCCTGGACTGGGGCTAACAACATCTTTTCATAGAAACATTTTTCTATACCGCGCTACCTTTCGGCAGTAAATGGCAAACCTCCGAGAGTAAAAACATTGCCTATGAAAAGCTCTCACCCGCCGTTCGGATTCGGCAATAAACTGTAGGTCCCACCACTTTGAGTACAAATATAACACGCAAAGCTCAAAATGGTGAGAGAGCTCGGCCGAAGTTCTATATAGGACTGTAGCGCCAAACTATTATTATATTATTTACAACCCTCATTTAATAGAGCTCCAAGTCTTTTTCAAGTATTACATATGTCTCTGTCGGATCCAGATCCTATTTCTACTCCTATAAACCAAACTTCTATATAGTAGGTTGCGAAACTTGCAATATGCAATTTTTAATATCAGGTACTGGGACGCCTGTAGATCTTTTAAATCTGGTAATATCTGATGTGAGCACAGCACTATACGCACATTGCAAAAAGAATGCAGATCATATCATACATAATAATTTGATGAGATTACCAACTAATCGACACCTACCAGTGAATCAACAACTAATGATTTTTAAAGGGATATATACTGCCTTGGGTTTGCAGTGTGAAAACGTAGATCAATTATCTCAGATACCAAAGTATATGTTAACCAGCTTAAACTATTCAATCAGAGCCTTGGTTGCTGCCAAACGTTTCACTACACAAATTAATGATTATCTGTTTCTGTAGAATTTTCCTCTATATATTTTTTAAAGACAATATAAGCATATAACTGCAATTATATTTATTTAAACAAAAGTTCTTATTAATTTTAAGACACAGGAAAAAACAGTAAATTGTAGAAAGTATCTATTATATTTGGGCTGAAGAAATTCCCTATAAAACAGTAAATTATAGAAAATCTCTATTGTATTTGTTGTATTTGGGCTGAAAAAATTCCTTAGAAAACGCTCAATGTAGTCTAGACTTGTATGAGTAGACAATTAATATTGCCATAATCATTATTAATAAGACTAATTATTACTTATTTCCTACAGATATAGGTCTGCCTCGAATAATTAGTAAGGGTTGTCAACCGCCTTAATACATCGCTACTTGTTGAGAACGAAAAAATTGTTGTTTGGTAATATATAAAAAAATTCTACTAACTATATATAACAATTAACACAAATCCTTTCCTTATTCCTAACCTACAGCCTCGTAAAGTCTCTTTGATCGCGTAATTTATGTTGTTGTTTGCCGGGTGTGGCGCGCTTGTAATCTATTAATCACTATGGATCCACCAACATCGAAAAAGCAAAAACCCCAATGCACGATATAATCGACTTGATACGCATACTAAACATGATTTGGGACAATTAATACTTGTAATATATCTTAAAACTAATTTTTTATACGGAGGGATTTTGGGTGTTATTATCGGGTTTTTATTACACTTAATTGTTTTACTTAATCTATTTGAAATCATTAAAACGAATCAGGCAATTGCATTATTAACCGATCTATTGTTAGTTTTTTCACAACTTAAAACATTATTCATGTATTGTAATCTGTCGCACTTAATTAACCGAGTTTATTATTATAATTAAATTTAAATTGTACTTAATTAACCGAGTTTATTATTATAATTAAAATTAAATTGTGATTAATTAATCAAGTTTATTATTATAGTTAAAAATTAAAGATTAGAGATTGAAACTGTTAACTCAAGGATTGAACTTTTTTAAAAATTATTAAAAATTGAAACTGTTAACTCAAGAATTGAATTTTTTATTTCAAACATTATTATTGGGACCAAGGTCGCGTTCTATACAATACACAATGCCAAGAAAAATAATCTTGGATCTATGTAAAGATAGCTATAATTAAAACTTATCTCAAACAATAAGTTATCAAAAATCTAATACTGTATTTTAGTATTGATTTCAAGTAAATGTAACTCATTGTTAAGCAACCTAGTTACATTTACATGAAATGTCCTAAATTCCAACATTCATTCCCTTATTTCTAGTAAATAACAATAAACTAAAAAATATATATAAAAAAATAAAATTATATATAAAAAAATAAAAATAAAAAATAAAAATACAAAATAGAAAATATAAAATTATTAAAAAAATAAAATATAAAATTATTAAAAAATAATAAAATATAAAATTATCACAAAATTATAAATACGTTATTTACATATGTTATTTACAGAATTGCAACAAAAAACCTTTTTCAAGCACTAAATATTACTAAAAAAGCATTTAGCTTACATCATACTATAAGCATTATGCTTATTATTACAATAAATTAATTATTTCTCTAAAAATACTACAAATAATAAAACCATTTTATATTGTTGGAATTAGGCCTAGCGATGATACAGATATGAACATAGGCTTGCATCTGCAAATTTTAGTTACCTAATCATTCCATATATCGCACGATCAGACTTTGTGATAATAAACAATGGCATAATAAAGAGGCATAAGAATATATAAAGACAGATAATGAATACATTTTTTTACATTTTTATCCCTCTGAAAGAGTACCACTATACTTGGTACCGTGTTTCCACCCCATAACACCTTTTTTTGGATCTATGACCACTTAGATCTATAAAAGATGGCTAGCCTACCTAAGCAATTTGCCCATATAAAATTTTAAGATTTACAAAGTATTATTGATATAGCCAGACACTAAGTTTATATGGAAACACAAATTCATGTGTTTTAAAGGCAATACCTTCAAAAAAACTCAGACTACCATTGGGTATCATGAGTATACAAAAAGAAAAATATTAATCAAAAAAGCTATGAAGCTTTTGATTTTTACTTTAAGAATTATTTTCAAAAATTTAATATTTTATCTATTTGGAATAAACATACAAGATTTGGCTCTAGTAGCTCCATGAAAATATTTTTACTGATGAAACAGTTTGATATTATTAATATATAATAATAATAATACGGAAGTAAATATCAGTAGTATGATATGACTTAAGTACCTTTTGAGGAAAAATAAAGGTATCATTATTCCAAAAAAATTAATTCCTATATAATTCTGTAATTTATTTGTAATCAATATAAATATATTCCCAGCTTGTATTAATGATATGTAAATTACATAAATATTAATAGGCTGAGGATATATAATAATCCATTATTTAAAAATTACAGAATTCTACTTAAACTAATTCTGGTATGAAATGTGGTCCTACGTAATTCAGTTATGAGTTCGTATGTATATCTGTTGCAAACCTTTTTCCATAAATAACTCTCTATACTATTCTTTAGAATACATATCAAATCATACGTTTATAAGGTATCATGCCTTTCCCCATACCGGTGGTCAAAAAACAATATCGGAAATCATTTATAGCCTACCACATCCAAAGGTCATGTCAACAACATTCAATATATATTCAATATATATTCAATATATATTCATTAGAAACCTAAAAGGCGCTTGAAGTAAAAATTATTTCATTGGCGAGAAAAACCTTTAAGAGAGACAATTAATTAATAATAAAGACACCTAAGGTAAAAATATATATATATATATATATATATATATATATATATATATATATATATATATATATATATATATGCAAAACAACGACACTGAGAATAGAACTCTAAACTCGTCTCGTATTCACCATGTTTTTTTTTAAAATTATAATAAAATTATAATAAAATTTCTATAATAAATTTAAGTATGTGTAACCGTGTAGGTTTATATACATCTTTAATATTCAATTATACTAAAGACGGGCTTCCCAAGAAACGTTTTTCGTCCGATGCCACTGGACTCATCAGTTGGGATTCTTTTTTTTTTAAATATATGTAAATTTAGAAATAATTTAGAATTAATTAGGATCAAATTATATTTATTAACATAAATTACTGTACATATAAAACATTATCACTAGAATCATAATCAATCAAATACTTATGATCGATTTTCTTGAAACATTTCCGTGATTCCTTAGAATCTTATTCGTACCACTTTACCACCTTTATATAATTTCTCATACATACATAAAAATATGTATATATATATATATATATATATATATATATATATATATATATATATATATATATATATATATATATATATATATATATATATATATATATAACAAGAATGATAAAAGGGTGGTATTTATATTATGGTTTGTTAATAAGTCATTATTTTACAGCCGATTCCTTGAAAAAACAATGCACACAAAAAAACTTTAATATTCAAAATTATTCAAAATTATTGGTACTCCAAAAATACACACTAATTTCCTACTGACATTTTCAAAAATATATTCCAGTATTCAAAAAATAGCTGGTAATCCTCTTTTTTTAAAAAATATATAAATATATATTTCAGTATTCAAAAAGAGCTGGCAATCCTCTTTTTTACTGATATTTTCCAAAAGAATATATCAATATTCAGAAATACCTGGCATTCTTATTTTTTTGAAAAACGGGCACAACACAAACTATCCTATTGAATTTTTTCAAAGACCTTCTCGTCAATGAGAACAAAACTATTAGTATTCCAAAGTAGCTGGCAATCCTATTTTTTAGAAGGTAGCTGGCAATCCTATTTTTAGAAGGAGCTGGCAATCCTATTTTTTAGAAGGTAGCTGGCAATCCTATTTTTTTAAAAAATACATATTAATTTCCTACTGATATCTTCCAAAAAAATTCCCATATTCAGAAATAGTTGGTAAACTTATCATTTTTTTAAAAAATATATAGCTGGCAATCTTGTTTTTTTAAAAAACAAACAAAAACACAAATTACTTGGCAGTCTTAATTCTTTAAAAAAACACACAAATTTATTTTTTTTAAAAATACAAGCAGAACACAAATTACCTTGTTGACTTTTTTTACTGGAACAATCAAGAAATAACACCCCAAAACACTTTTAACACTATTTTTTTAAAAAATTAACCGTTTATTAAAAACTTTTTAAACATTTAAAAAAACGCACATAATTTTTGTGAACTTATCGCAACTACAGAAAAAACCTTTTCTTCAATAAAAATAAAAACTATTAGTAAAACGAGTTGGGAAAGTTAGGTCACATGGGTAAGTTCGGTCACATGGGGCGGATTTTTATACGCCTTTGGTGGGGATATTAATGTGGGATATTTAATTCCATACCTCAATTTTAAAGTTTTTAATTATGCTAAACCTCCCCACCCTCAGAATATTATTCACGTATCAGAAATGTTCGTCTTATATCCCCATAAATTAAAAAATGTATATAAAAGTATAAACAAAATAAAAAAAAAATTGAAAAATATAATTGGGCGGACCACGCCTATATTTAAAATTTTGAAAGGCTAATATTTCATTGATTTGATTTTAATAATTTACGGATCAAATTTCCACTATGAAAATCCGGCAAATAATGAAAAAAAAAAAAGTGGGCGTATCACGCCCATTTTTAGACCACATATTTTTAGGTGAATTCTAATAATATGATTTAAATTTTATACCTTGAATACTTTTCGAGTTATTAGTTCCGAAAGAGTTATATAAAAGTGACTTGTATGGGAGGTGGGCGTGTCCGTTGACCGATTTGGCTCATTTTTAAACTCAATTCCTACTTTTGGCTAAAATATATTGAGACGAAATTTCATCGCATTCTGATCTGTATTTCTCAAGTTATTCTGTATTCGGACAGCAAGACGGCAAGACAGCAAGACGGACAGACAGACAGACGGACATGTCTAAACGGACTCGGGTAGTGATGCTGATCAAGAATATATATACTTTTCCATACCGGACACGCCTCCCAAGGGGCGATACAATATATGCACAAAGTTAATATACCCTGTACCTCATAGGTGTAGGGTATAAACACATGATACACATTAAGCATACTATGTTGTTTTCTATTTTTCTCAAGCTTTAATCATACAGTAATAATAAGATATTTATTTCTTTCAAAAAGTATTACAGTAATTTACTTATAAACTCATGACAGGTACTCAATTTGTATTATACTTATCCTAATGTAAACATGAATTACTATAAAAGTACTCAAATTATATTATACTCATTATAATGTACTCATGAGCTCATATCAAATACTCAAAATCATAACTTAACAATTCGAGAACATTCCTGTTTTTTCACCACATCCTTACGTATAGTACACATTTAAGAATGACATATCATGTAATAAATGAAAAAACGTATACTGCAACAAGTAGTCATTTACAACAAATGGTAATTTGACACTTACGAATATGCATATAAAAGGAATACGCAATCTGACAAGAAACCACAACAAATTAGTGTCATTCTGCAAAATTTATTGTTTCACTCGAGTTTTTTTTTCATTTATCCCACAAACAATGGCATTCAGCCCACAAACAATGGCATTTAGTGTTCGTAAAAAACATTCTGCATTAAAATATGGAATTATGTGAGTTCTAAAAATAAAGTAAAAGCGCATCCTAATAATATAATCGGTCAAATGTTTTCAACACAAAAACCATAGAAAAATAAAATTTCCAAAATGGTCAAAAAAGGGTTTGTAAAGTATCTACGTAACAATTCCTTGAAGGAAAAGAAAGTTGAAACATATCTATGCAGCAATTTTTTTGTTAATAAATGCAACAAGTGAACCATGTGGGTGGGTGATCTAATATTTATGCGGCAATTTTTTTGTTGTTGTTTTGTTGTTAATAAATGCAACAAGTGAACCATGTGGGTGGGTGTTCTAATATTTATGCGGCAATTTTTTGTTAATAAATGCAACAAGTGAACCATGTGGGTGGGTGTTCTAAAATTATGGTAACAAAAATAATGTTTAATTAGGTCTACCTAGATCTTAGCAGATATCTTAAATTAATTTGTGGATATAGATGAGTTTTCCAAAAAAACCTATGAGTATATAACAGCATATATATGAATGTATCCACATCATGGATCCGGTATAAAGAAATTATAGCAAAAATACAAGGCAATTTTTGCTTGTTAAGTGCGGTAAATGAAACCAGCAAGTGTCCAAGTGGGACAAGTGGGTGCTTCTTTTTTTGTAATAAAAGGTGTATGTTGGCAAACAAATTTTTTATATATAATTCAAGATTAATATCAAAATTTTTTAAATTCTCCTAAAAATTCTTTCAAAAAATTAGGGTACTTCGGCACATATATCCAAAATTATAAAATATTTTCGGTTCAAGATTAATAGAAAATTTGAAGATCAATATCAAAATTTTAAAATCTTTTATAATTCTTTTTTTTTAAAAACCTAGGGCACTGCGGCACCCATATCTATAATATTATATCCTATAATCTTTTTTTTTAAATATAAAATATTTTCGATTCAAGATTAATAATAAAATTTTGAATCTAGGGGATTGCGGTACATATCTCATCGTCACATTTGTCTGTCAACCTGTATGCCACCTGGCACTTCACGCGAAGTCCCAAAATATTGCTTACAACGAGGATGTATCAGTTCAAAAAGAAGGCGTAAGCCGTAAGTGATATTTCTATTTTTATAAACATAAATTTACTATATTGTTTTATTATTATTATTGTTGTTTTATCTAAAAAACAACCCATAAACCATACATTGAATCAATTGAATAATTTTAGCGATTTATTTTGTAAAATCCCATATCCAAAACATGGAACTATCAGGTTTCTTATATGAATAAAACAAATGGCAGTATTGTCTATTTCCATATGTTCAACAGCCAAAGGCTATTTTTTTTACTAAAGTAGGCTATTCTATCCCGAAAAAAATTCAAAAAATAGCTTCGCTAAGCAACATATTCTCACCAATACAACAGAAATAAGAAACCAGTTGGGAAGGTTAGATCACATGGGAAATTTTAAAGTAGGTGTAATTATGATAGTTAGGATTATCAAAATTATAGTCGGTCTAAGCCGACTATAAATACCCTACACATATGTGTGGTTACCATTCAAAGTGATATATAGGTCACCAGGGTATACGAATCCTGAAAATAACTACAAACTTTCAATCGCTGAAGAATTTCCATTCATTTGATACCCATATTTACAAATGGGTAGGTGTACCGAATTTCGATTTTTATACCCTACACTAAGAGTGAAAGGGTATATTCAGTTTGGTACGCCGTTTGTAACACCCAGAAGGAAGCATCTCCGGTATGGAAAAGTATATATATTCTTGATCAGCGTGACCTCCTGAGTCGATTTAGCGATGTCCGTCTGTCCGTCTGTCTGTCTGTCCGTCTGTCTGTCCGTCTGTCTGTCTGTCTGTTGAAATCCCTAAGACTTTTAAAATTGAAGAGCTAGAAAAATGAAACTTATAACTTAGATTACTAATATATGAGATCGGTCCATTGTGACCTATGATCCGACCACTTATGTTCAAATACCTCATATAAAATTTACATATACGGATCAATTTTACTGTATACGTGCTTAGGTAAACTTTTTTGGTCAAATATATATTGACATCATGCTCAAATACATGATAATAATGTTTTCCGGCGAAAAGACTTGTGGTTCACCAAAAAAGAAATCGAAATTCGGTACACCTACCCATATGTAAATATGGGTATCAAATAAATGGAAATTCTTCAGCGATTGAATGTTTGTAGTTATTTTCAGGATTCGTATACCCTGGTGACCTATATATCACTTTTAACGGTAACTACACATATGTGTAGGGTATTTATAGTCGGCTTAGACCGACTATAATTTTGATAATCCTAACTATCATAATTACACCTACTTTAAAATTTCCCATGTGATCTAACCTTCCCAACTGGTTTTTTTTGTGAACCACAAGTCTTTGCGCCGGAAAACATTATTATCATGTATTTGAGCATGATGTCAATACATATTTGACCAACAAAGTTTACCTAAGCACGTATACATAAAAATTGATCTTTATATGTACATTTTATATGTGGTATTTGAACATAAGTGGTCGGATCATAGGTCACCATGGACCGATCTCGCCAATTTTTTCGCACATACAGCGTAGGTATATTAGTAATCTAAGTTATAAGTTATATATATATATATATATATATATATATATATATATATATATATATATATATATATAACAAGAATGATAAAAGGGTGGTATTTATATTATGGTTTGTTAATAAGTCATTATTTTACAGCCGATTCCTTGAAAAAACAATGCACACAAAAAAACTTTAATATTCAAAATTATTCAAAATTATTGGTACTCCAAAAATACACACTAATTTCCTACTGACATTTTCAAAAATATATTCCAGTATTCAAAAAATAGCTGGTAATCCTCTTTTTTTAAAAAATATATAAATATATATTTCAGTATTCAAAAAGAGCTGGCAATCCTCTTTTTTACTGATATTTTCCAAAAGAATATATCAATATTCAGAAATACCTGGCATTCTTATTTTTTTGAAAAACGGGCACAACACAAACTATCCTATTGAATTTTTTCAAAGACCTTCTCGTCAATGAGAACAAAACTATTAGTATTCCAAAGTAGCTGGCAATCCTATTTTTTAGAAGGTAGCTGGCAATCCTATTTTTAGAAGGAGCTGGCAATCCTATTTTTTAGAAGGTAGCTGGCAATCCTATTTTTTTAAAAAATACATATTAATTTCCTACTGATATCTTCCAAAAAAATTCCCATATTCAGAAATAGTTGGTAAACTTATCATTTTTTTAAAAAATATATAGCTGGCAATCTTGTTTTTTTAAAAAACAAACAAAAACACAAATTACTTGGCAGTCTTAATTCTTTAAAAAAACACACAAATTTATTTTTTTTTAAAATACAAGCAGAACACAAATTACCTTGTTGACTTTTTTTACTGGAACAATCAAGAAATAACACCCCAAAACACTTTTAACACTATTTTTTTAAAAAATTAACCGTTTATTAAAAACTTTTTAAACATTTAAAAAAACGCACATAATTTTTGTGAACTTATCGCAACTACAGAAAAAACCTTTTCTTCAATAAAAATAAAAACTATTAGTAAAACGAGTTGGGAAAGTTAGGTCACATGGGTAAGTTCGGTCACATGGGGCGGATTTTTATACGCCTTTGGTGGGGATATTAATGTGGGATATTTAATTCCATACCTCAATTTTAAAGTTTTTAATTATGCTAAACCTCCCCACCCTCAGAATATTATTCACGTATCAGAAATGTACGTCTTATATCCCCATAAATTAAAAAATGTATATAAAAGTATAAACAAAATAAAAAAAAAATTGAAAAATATAATTGGGCGGACCACGCCTATATTTAAAATTTTGAAAGGCTAATATTTCATTGATTTGATTTTAATAATTTACGGATCAAATTTCCACTATGAAAATCCGGCAAATAATGAAAAAAAAAAGTGGGCGTATCACGCCCATTTTTAGACCACATATTTTTAGGTGAATTCTAATAATATGATTTAAATTTTATACCTTGAATACTTTTCGAGTTATTAGTTCCGAAAGAGTTATATAAAAGTGACTTGTATGGGAGGTGGGCGTGTCCGTTGACCGATTTGGCTCATTTTTAAACTCAATTCCTACTTTTGGCTAAAATATATTGAGACGAAATTTCATCGCATTCTGATCTGTATTTCTCAAGTTATTCTGTATTCGGACAGCAAGACGGCAAGACAGCAAGACGGACAGACAGACAGACGGACATGTCTAAACGGACTCGGGTAGTGATGCTGATCAAGAATATATATACTTTTCCATACCGGACACGCCTCCCAAGGGGCGATACAATATATGCACAAAGTTAATATACCCTGTACCTCATAGGTGTAGGGTATAAACACATGATACACATTAAGCATACTATGTTGTTTTCTATTTTTCTCAAGCTTTAATCATACAGTAATAATAAGATATTTATTTCTTTCAAAAAGTATTACAGTAATTTACTTATAAACTCATGACAGGTACTCAATTTGTATTATACTTATCCTAATGTAAACATGAATTACTATAAAAGTACTCAAATTATATTATACTCATTATAATGTACTCATGAGCTCATATCAAATACTCAAAATCATAACTTAACAATTCGAGAACATCCCTGTTTTTTCACCACTCCCACCACATCCTTACGTATAGTACACATTTAAGAATGACATATAATGTAATAAATGAAAAAACGTATACTGCAACAAGTAGTCATTTACAACAAATGGTAATTTGACACTTACGAATATGCATATAAAAGGAATACGCAATCTGACAAGAAACCACAACAAATTAGTGTCATTCTGCAAAATTTATTGTTTCACTCGAGTTTTTTTTTCATTTATCCCACAAACAATGGCATTCAGCCCACAAACAATGGCATTTAGTGTTCGTAAAAAACATTCTGCATTAAAATATGGAATTATGTGAGTTCTAAAAATAAAGTAAAAGCGCATCCTAATAATATAATAGGTCAAATGTTTTCAACACAAAAACCATAGAAAAATAAAATTTCCAAAATGGTCAAAAAAGGGTTTGTAAAGTATCTACGTAACAATTCCTTGAAGGAAAAGAAAGTTGAAACATATCTATGCAGCAATTTTTTTGTTAATAGTGAACCATGTGGGTGGGTGTTCTAATATTTATGCGGCAATTTTTTGTTAATAAATGCAACAAGTGAACCATGTGGGTGGGTGTTCTAAAATTATGGTAACAAAAATAATGTTTAATTAGGTCTACCTAGATCTTAGCAGATATCTTAAATTAATTTGTGGATATAGATGAGTTTTCCAAAAAAACCTATGAGTATATAACAGCATATATATGAATGTATCCACATCATGGATCCGGTATAAAGAAATTATAGCAAAAATACAAGGCAATTTTTGCTTGTTAAGTGCGGTAAATGAAACCAGCAAGTGTCCAAGTGGGACAAGTGGGTGCTTCTTTTTTTGTAATAAAAGGTGTATGTTGGCAAACAAATTTTTTATATATAATTCAAGATTAATATCAAAATTTTTTAAATTCTCCTAAAAATTCTTTCAAAAAATTAGGGTACTTCGGCACATATATCCAAAATTATAAAATATTTTCGGTTCAAGATTAATAGAAAATTTGAAGATCAATATCAAAATTTTAAAATCTTTTATAATTCTTTTTTTTTAAAAACCTAGGGCACTGCGGCACCCATATCTATAATATTATATCCTATAATCTTTTTTTTTAAATATAAAATATTTTCGATTCAAGATTAATAATAAAATTTTGAATCTAGGGAATTGCGGTACATATCTCATCGTCACATTTGTCTGTCAACCTGTATGCCACCTGGCACTTCACGCGAAGTCCCAAAATATTGCTTACAACGAGGATGTATCAGTTCAAAAAGAAGGCGTAAGCCGTAAGTGATATTTCTATTTTTATAAACATAAATTTACTATATTGTTTTATTATTATTATTGTTGTTTTATCTAAAAAACAACCCATAAACCATACATTGAATCAATTGAATAATTTTAGCGATTTATTTTGTAAAATCCCATATCCAAAACATGGAACTATCAGGTTTCTTATATGAATAAAACAAATGGCAGTATTGTCTATTTCCATATGTTCAACAGCCAAAGGCTATTTTTTTTACTAAAGTAGGCTATTCTATCCCGAAAAAAATTCAAAAAATAGCTTCGCTAAGCAACATATTCTCACCAATACAACAGAAATAAGAAACCAGTTGGGAAGGTTAGATCACATGGGAAATTTTAAAGTAGGTGTAATTATGATAGTTAGGATTATCAAAATTATAGTCGGTCTAAGCCGACTATAAATACCCTACACATATGTGTGGTTACCATTCAAAGTGATATATAGGTCACCAGGGTATACGAATCCTGAAAATAACTACAAACTTTCAATCGCTGAAGAATTTCCATTCATTTGATACCCATATTTACAAATGGGTAGGTGTACCGAATTTCGATTTTTATACCCTACACTAAGAGTGAAAGGGTATATTCAGTTTGGTACGCCGTTTGTAACACCCAGAAGGAAGCATCTCCGGTATGGAAAAGTATATATATTCTTGATCAGCGTGACCTCCTGAGTCGATTTAGCGATGTCCGTCTGTCCGTCTGTCCGTCTGTCTGTCCGTCTGTCTGTCTGTTGAAATCCCTAAGACTTTTAAAATTGAAGAGCTAGAAAAATGAAACTTATAACTTAGATTACTAATATACCTACGCTGTATGTGCGAAAAATTGGTGAGATCGGTCCATTGTGACCTATGATCCGACCACTTATGTTCAAATACCTCATATAAAATTTACATATACGGATCAATTTTACTGTATACGTGCTTAGGTAAACTTTTTTGGTCAAATATATATTGACATCATGCTCAAATACATGATAATAATGTTTTCCGGCGAAAAGACTTGTGGTTCACCAAAAAAGAAATCGAAATTCGGTACACCTACCCATATGTAAATATGGGTATCAAATAAATGGAAATTCTTCAGCGATTGAATGTTTGTAGTTATTTTCAGGATTCGTATACCCTAGTGACCTATATATCACTTTTAACGGTAACTACACATATGTGTAGGGTATTTATAGTCGGCTTAGACCGACTATAATTTTGATAATCCTAACTATCATAATTACACCTACTTTAAAATTTCCCATGTGATCTAACCTTCCCAACTGGTTTTTTTTGTGAACCACAAGTCTTTGCGCCGGAAAACATTATTATCATGTATTTGAGCATGATGTCAATATATATTTGACCAACAAAGTTTACCTAAGCACGTATACATAAAAATTGATCTTTATATGTACATTTTATATGTGGTATTTGAACATAAGTGGTCGGATCATAGGTCACCATGGACCGATCTCGCCAATTTTTTCGCACATACAGCGTAGGTATATTAGTAATCTAAGTTATAAGTTTCATTTATCTAGCTCTTCAATTTTAAAAGTCTTAGGGATTTCAACAGACAGACAGACGGACAGACGGACATCGCTAAATCGACTCAGGAGGTCATGCTGATCAAGAATATATATACTTTTCCATACCGGAGATGCTTTCTTCTGGGTGTTACAAACGGCGTACCAAACTGAATATACCCTTTCACTCTTAGTGTAGGGTATAAAAACACACACATACTCTCATATATAACCACTAGGCATAAAGAGTGTATGGTATATGTGTGTAGCTGTGTAAAAGCAAACCCTATATAGCTAGGTGTTTCCGGCTTCTTCCATACAGTATCATTGAGTTTGTGACTTTAAAACGTTATTGGCGTGCAAAAAAATGAAATAAAAGAACACAAACTATTTATTACAAAGAAATATAACACCCATTTATACTACATACAAAAACTAAGGTGTATTATAAACCAATGAACTTGCCAATTTGTTCAGCCTATTGGAATGTGTGCAACATATTAACTAGCCTCATACTAAGATAGTTATTTAAAAATCTTAAGCAATTAGATATTGATTAAGATATTGAGGATATGTTGCAACCATTACCTATAGCTGTAAGCTTAAGGCAACAAGAAAGATACGGAACTGTACGTGTGTGTGCTAACTTGGCTAGTCCTTATTAAAAATCCAGTGTCATGAGTCCCTTGTGTGATTTTTTTAAAAAAGTGTGCTAAAAAAATGATTGTGTCTAAATCCATAAACAAATTAAGCAAAATTAAATCTATCGATATTTATTTAGTACAGTTGCGGTTATTAAGTATAGAGCCATAAAAACCATTTACCGGTCACCATTTTTATAGCTAAGGCTGTTCGTTATATCCTAATAAAAACCCATTATTTAACAATATGTTCAGTTCTCATATCCACCACCACATTGAATATGGTGAGCAAAAGTAAAAATGGGATATAATATATTGTATCTATCGACTCTTCGAATGACCGAGGAATGTAATTGAGATTGTGAAAAACCATCTAGTTTGTACATCAACCACAGTATTAATAATAATAGAAATACTGGTTTGTGACAAATGGTTGTAATTGACAAAAAAACTATGCACTATTCAATATAGAATATTATTCATAAACCAATTTGAGTTAGAAAATATAAAAAGTAAATAAAATAAAATTGCAAACTAGAATAGCATTGAAAATATATCCTATAATCTTTTTTTAAAAATATAAAATATTTTCGATTCAAGATTAATAATATAATTTTGAATCTAGGGGATTGCGGTACATATCTCATCGTCACATTTGTCTGTCAACCTGTATGCCACCTGGCACTTCACGCGGAGTCCCAAAATATTGCTTACAACGAGGATGTATCAGTTCAAAAAGAAGGCGTAAGCCGTAAGTGATATTTCTATTTTTATAAACATAAATTTACTATATTGTTTTTTATTATTATTATTATTATTATTGTTTTATCTAAAAAACAACCCATAAACCATACATTGAATCAAATGAATAATGTTAGCGATTTATTTTGTAAAATCCCATATCCAAAACATGGGACTATCAGGTTTCTTATATGAATTAAATCAAGTGGCAGTATTGTCTATTTCCATATGTTCAACAGCCAAAGGCTATTTTTTACTAAAGTAGGCTATTCTAACCCGAAAAAAATTCAAAAAATAGCTTCGCTAAGCAACATATTCTCACCAATACAACAGAAATAAGAAAAAACACACACATACTCTCATATATAACCACTAGGCATTTCAAAAAGAGTGTATGGTATATGTGTGTAGCTGTGTAAAAGCAAACCCTATATAGCTAGGTGTTTCCGGCTTCAGTATCATTGAGTTTGTGACTTTAAAACGTTACTGGCGTGCAAAAAAATGAAATAAAAGAACACAAACTATTTATTACAAACTCATAAAAATTACAAATTAGTGATAATTTGCGCAAAAAGAAATATAACACCCATTTATACTACATACAAAAACTAAGGTAAATTATAAACCAATGAACTTGCCAATTTGTTCAGCCTATTGGAATGTGTGCAACATATTAACTAGCCTCATACTAAGATAGTTATTTAAAAATCTTAAGCAATTAGATATTGATTAAGATATTGAGGATATGTTGCAACCATTACCTATAGCTGAAAGCTTAAGGCAACAAGAAAGATACGGAACTGTACGTGTGTGTGCTAACTTGGTTAGTCCTTATTAAAAATCCAGTGTCATGAGTTCCTTGTGTGATTTTTTTAAAAAAGTGTGCTAAAAAAATGATTGTGTCTAAATCCATAAACAAATTAAGCAAAATTAAATCTATCGATATTTATTTAGTACAGTTGCGGTTATTAAGTATAGACGCCACGCTCAAGTGGTTCTTTAAGTCTTGCCATAAAAACCATTTACCGGTCATCATTTTTATAGCTAAGGCTGTTCGTTATATCCTAATAAAAACCCATTATTTAACAATATGTTCAATTTCTCATATCCACCACCACATTGAATATGGTGAGCAATAGTAAAAATGGGATATAATATAATGTATCCATCGACTCTTCGAATGACCGAGGATTGTAATTGAGATTGTGAAAAACCATCTAGTTTGAACATCAACCACAGTATTAATAATAATAGAAATACTGGTTTGTGACAAATGGTTGTAATTGACAAAAAAACTATGCACTATTCAATATAGAATATTATTCATAAACCAATTTGAGTTAGAAAATATAAAAAGTAAATAAAATAAAATTGCAAACTAGAATAGCATTGAAAAAAATATAGTTAACATAATATTGGTAATGAGTATAACCAGAATTGTCTTGAAAAAATATTTTTTCACAAATTAACTATAATTTGACTAACAAATTTTGTCAAACCATGATACTTTCATTCATAATGGATATAAACCAGAAAAACCTCGAAGAAATATCTTATTATCACAAATAATCTATAATTTTGCTAACAATTTTCATGAACGTTAAACAATCATTCGTAACCAGCGACTTTTCCCAATCAAACAAAAACCCATGAATACTTGTAATCCTATAAAAATAAGGGCTCAGTTCAATTTTCCACACACACTACTTATCCCTCTTAAATTCCATCATGGAAACTCTGATTAATAACAAATCTCAACAGAATAATTGGTTAATAATGGATGCATTTCTATCCGATGATGATGAATATATACTCAACGCAGTAATACCATTGAAGTATGATTGCGATGGTGGCGGTATAACTGTTCATACGCCTGTTCCTATACTCAACAGCGATGAGGATACTGTTGAGAATCCTCGACTTTTGGAACCTCACGAGATTAAGCAAGAGCCTTTAGAGGTGTCGGATGTATCGGATGTGGACACGCGTTCCCCATTCATTGATGATCATCGTCAAGTTTCTGAAATATCTACCTGCTGTTCATTATCTCCTAAGCGACGACGATTATCATCACATTTGAATTCTGATACAGACGATTCACCTGTTGTTTTCGGGAATATTGTGCAAGATAATGAGGTGATTTGCTTTAGTACTTTTATGGTTAACAGTAGTGTATACAATTATAGAAATAGAAACCATCTAATATAAGACAGTTTCCTATACATTAACAACCTTTACCAATACTTTTAATATTACAAATTATAACCATAAACGTTATAGGGTGTACAACATGTCAATGTTCGCCGTAAACTTTTTATAGAATCGGTGGTTAAAAACACGAGCGAAGCTGTAGCTATACCTATGATTGAAATAGCGGTTGAAATTGCAACCAAAAAGGATTCTAGCGTTTCTGGGATGGACGACATAGTTGAAATTGGGGATGAGCAAGTTTCAAATGAAAATGGTTCGGTTATTGAAGTCTCCTCAGACACTGAGGTAGGCTCTGTTGCAACAGTGGTGCATCAGTCGCCAATTCTAGCACAAGGGCAAGCGACATTAACTGAAATAGCAGACTCAAGTGGCAGTAAGGTGAGATACTTTGTAAAAGATTAAAATCAAATCAAAAATTATTATCATTATCCTACAAACCTTTAGACAACAGTAGCTGTCTCTACTCCAGCGAATCTTATGGATTATCTGGTTGGGTTTTTAAATATTCATAAGTAACGAATTTTTCTATTTATTAAAAAAGCTAGTAAAGATCTATTTGTTAAAAAAGATAGTAATAAATCAATCATAAAAAATCTGGTTAGATTTATCAACAACCATACCAAAATCTAATTCAATCTTATTTACTGTCTTATTTTCGGAAAACCCCATATTTTTTTAAAAAAACATTTAAAAAATTAGTGAGATCGATATATAATTGATATATGATCAATATATGGTTGATATATGGTTTCTATGCCACTAAAAATTCTTTTAAGAAATTCCCAAAAAATTCCCCAAGAAATTTTTTAAAAAATTATTATTAAAAATTATCAAAAACTTTTTAAAAATTCTCTAAACATTTTTAAAAAAATTTTTAAAAAAATTTATCAAAAACTTTTTTAAAAAATGTAAAAAAATTATTATTAAAAAATTATCAAAAACTTTTTTAAAAAATCTTTAAAAAATCTTCAAAAAAATCTTTAAAAAATCTTCCTTAACCAAGATGTTTCTTTGGGGTCATGTCAATTTAAGGTCATTTTTAGCTACATTTTCCTGTTTAAATTATTTTATATTAGTATATGGCAATATAACAAATACTTATGTACCACCAATAGGAACGGGTTCCCACACATCATTCCGTTTCTCGTACTCGTATGGGTTTGCGTAATCGTCCATACATGCGATCTCGCAATCGATCGAATACATGGGCAACCTCATGGGACTCAAGGTGTCCAATACGAGCACTATCACAGCCATCTCTTTTGATTAATACCTCACAGCCTGATCCGTCGTTTACAACATAGACCACAAGACATGAAACTCCGTCAATGTAGATGTAAAAATCGTTTTGTTAGTGTGCGTCGCAGTCGCAATTTGGACAACATTTTATTCAACTTAGACAACTTTTATTCAACTTGGACAATAATGCCACAGATTTTCTCATTTTAGACATTTTTCCCCCTTTATATTCAACATATTCACCACTGCTTTTGATGTTTGCGCCAAACAGAAATTTAATAACAAATTAATTTTCTGACAACATAAAAATACTCAAAACAAACGTAAACAACGTTTTAGTTTATATATATTTAGTTTTATTCAAAAATTGATAGTGTGGGTACAATTTTCAACCGATTTTGATACGAATTATGGATGATATCGTTGTCAGGCATGATGAAGAGCTATATTTGGCTGAACAAGCGTACGAAATTGTCAACTAGGACAAAATTTTAAAATATCTCTACGGAAAGGGATTATCGGACTGTTAATTGCTTAATGCCCGGATGCATACAACTTTTAACCATGAGTTAGAGATGGAAATCGATTAGTTAATCTATTTAAAAATTAAATTTATTTGTCAGATTGTTTTTAACTGATAACTGTATTCAACCGGCCGTAAGTAAATTCACAATTTTAGTTTATTTTATTTAACGTCCTCATTATATTTAAGCGCAATATTGTTCCATACACATAATTTCATTATAAAAACGATTTATAATATAAATATTAAGATAAACATAATATATAATAAATTTATTTTAATATTGTAATATTGGCAAAAGTTTTGTCCCTTTTTCCCTAAACTAATGAAAAGGGGGACATACTGGTTTTATTCACCAAATTGCTATTTTTTTCTCGTAAATTTTACAATTTTTTCAGAAAATGTTAATTATTTTTTCACTTTTCCCTTAGACTATGAATTTTAGGCATAGTTTTAAAAAAATAGTGCAAATTTTTAGACTCATTACGTGTAACTCAAAACTTCTGTATTTGAGTAGTTCGGTTGCAAAAAATGTGTAAATTTTGGCAAATTTCACAAAATTTTCAGCATCTGAATTAACAAACAGCTGTTTTGTGTTGTTGAAAATTTTACACGGTGAAACAACAACAATGCAAGCAGAGATGCGGCAGAGCTCATGTACACAATCCGTGTACCAAAAAATATCATAAAAAACAGGATTTTGCTATGTTGAATATGTTTTTTGCGAAGTCGCACGTCTTATAGTCTTTGGTTTACAATGAGTCGACGATGGTCACAACCAATACCTAGTTTTCAATATCCTATCATGTGGGATCAATCGCAGCGTACCGCATACGATCAATGGGTATCTGAGTGGAATAATATTCCAGCACCATCTCATCTTGGGTATTGGAATTTAGCAAATGCTAGTAATCAGCAATGGATGTCCGAATGGAATCAACATTTGATTCCTAATAGTAATTATTATCAAAATTGGCACAATGTGGTAACTCCACATATGCCTCCACAACCGGTGTCTGGTAATGATCAACCAGTTTCCACTCAGATTCAGGCTGGGCAGTTGAACTCCAACCCAGGGGTTAGCAAGAGTTCGGACCAATCGGTAACATATACTAGAAAATTTTTTTAATTCCTTTAAAAAGTAGTTTTAGATCTAATAATAATCAGAAGCGTACCACATATGAAAAAATGTGATGTTAGAATTTAAGGTATTATTAACAGAAAATTTATTTTATTAAAAACCAGTTTTTTAAAGGACCACTTATAAAATTACAAAGAAACACAAACAGACTTATAACTCATCTCATAAAGAGGTATAACATACGTGCACACAAGCAAATACATACATTTATGTATATTCATAACTATGACTAGGAATTGATTAACTAGATTAATTATTGATCAATTAAAAAATAGATAGATACTTAAATTTAAGGAAACCCAAGATCTATATACATACGATCTAATTCAGTCGACATTAATTTTTATATTCCAACATTAAAAAGATAATATCAATAAAGGAACTACAAAAGGAATCCATTCCCGTTAATGTGATAATAGAGAATCAGCAATATCGATCATCTGAAGACAATGATGACTGTATTGTGGGTTCACCACTTAATCAAAAGACTATGGAGGATGTACTTAAAAATGTCAAACCTCAAAATTTGGCTGACGTTACCATTATTGATATAACTCAAGAAGAGAGTATTCCAAGTCCAGCAAATAAATCTGGGGTTCCCAGTGAAGAAATGGACTCTATATTAAATGATCTGATTATTAATGATAACGAATCTAATCAAATAATCAACACTAACAACAACGAAACAAGTCCTGTGATTAACACCAATATTGATCTAAGAAGCACATCAATAAACATAAATAATGGGATTGTTAATGATATACATGATGGGATTATCAATGATATATCAAGTTATATGACTGTTGCTAAATCAACTCTGCGCAATGAGCCATCAACTATGCCAGATTTTATGGATTCTACCGGGGTTCAATTACCTGTTACTCCCTCTATAGTACCCTTGCAAATTCCTGGTGGTTTCGTAAATTTAACTACTCTAGAAATCTCAAAAAATGTGTCTACCCTGTTGAGTTGGGGTCCAAATTTTGTCCCACCTCATACTCCCACTTTACTAGATACTTTGAATTATGTGAATTATATAGGGAATTCGATGCTTTTTAATAATTTTGACCCAGACATATTATTTAGGGAATTAGTCGCTGTATATTATAACCGTCTCAACCAGGTATTAATATCTAAAAAAGATACTAGTTATGATCTCATGACACGATGTGTTCTAAAAATGTTGCGTGACGCTAAAGAATTTTTCCGTAAAAATCCCACTATTTGTATTGTACAAGCAGACAAAGGAAAAAGTACTTCTATAATGTATAGAACTGATTACCGACAATCAATGGTTGTCTTCGTGTAGGTACTTATTTAGAAATAGGCGATGATTTTTCTCCAATCCTAATACAAATAAAAAAACGATTCAAATATCTACGTAGTCAATTAATTCGGCATTTCAATACTTCTCAATCAGTTCCTTATCCTTTTAAAATTTATAAACTATTATTAAGTTTTAATGATACAAACGATAAACTAGTTAAACTCCCCTATCTATATGGTACTGTAAAATATCATAAAGATGGCCAACCATGTCGACCAATATGTGGAACTATTCCCTGGTATAGTTATCCATTACAAAAAATTATTTCGAACGTTCTGAGGGGTATCTTGTCCAGTATGTTATTACCCAACAATGTGGTAAATATTGATAATGTGGTTTATGAGGTTCATGATATATTATTATGTTCACAATATGAATTTGTAAAATACGATATAAAGGACATGTATACAAACATGAACATATCTGATATATACGATTGTATATCGAGGATGACTACCACACCATGGTTTCAGAAACACTGTCCAATTCCTCCTAATTTATTATTACAATGTATGAGATTCTCAATGGATCAGGCAAATTATTTCACCTACAATTCCCTCATATATAAACAAGTACGGGGGTTACCACAAGGAGCGTGTGATTCCGGACTGTTAGCTACAATATTATTGGATTATTTTATTCAATTACACTCAATTGAGTTATTTGAACAAAACCAGGTAGTATTTTGGAAAAAATATATGGACGATTTCCTATTATATTTGCCTAGCACCCAAATAGATAGTTTTAAAACATCTTTTGAGCATTTAACATCTTTACAATTGACTATAGATAGAGAGGAGGATTGTGATTCAGGTCTGAATAAGACGATATCTTTTTTAGATATTTTAATTTCCATATTTCCTCATAAAATATATACAAGTATGTATACAAAACCCACCGCTTCATATCGGCTACATCATTATTTATGTAATTATAAATTTTCTACTAAGGAGAACACAATTATTAGTTATGTCAAAAAATTTTTACAAAGATCTAATAACCGATTCTTAGTTGGAGACTTAGAATTCCTACGTGAACGAATTTATTACAATAGTTATCCAGATATATTGATAAACAAATTATATCACAAAACTATAGAACTAGAAATAGAAAACATCAATAAGATGTTAAAAACCTGTTTCCCAAAACCTAAATATGGTGACAAACCTATACGTCATGTTGAACGTACAACCATTGATTTAGAATTGCGGCGATCTATATTATATAGGGATATTAGAAAAGAAGTAATATATAATCCACCTAAAGTGCAGGAGGTGTCTCAAGGACGATCACATGGTTATCAACGGGTCAGACCACCTATTTATTTTGTATGCGACACCTTTACGACAATTATACAGAAAATATTCCATGATTATCATCTAGGACAACCCTCATTTAATAGAGCTCCAAGTCTTTTTCAAGTATTACATATGTCTCTGTCGGATCCAGATCCTATTTCTACTCCTATAAACCAAACTTCTATCTATATAGTAGGTTGCGAAACTTGCAATATGCAATTTTAAATATCAGGTACTGGGACGCCTGTAGATCTTTTAAATCTGGTAATATCTGATGTGAGCACAGCACTATACGCACATTGCAAAAAGAATGCAGATCATATCATACATAATAATTTGATGAGATTACCAACTAATCGACACCTACCAGTGAATCAACAACTAATGATTTTTAAAGGGATATATACTGCCTTGGGTTTGCAGTGTGAAAACGTAGATAAATTATCTCAGATACCAAAGTATATGTTAACCAGCTTAAACAATTCAATCAGAGCCTTGGTTGCTGCCAAACGTTTCACTACACAAAGTAATGATTATCTGTTTCTGTAGAATTTTCCTCTATATATTTTTTAAAGACAATATAAGCATATAACTGCAATTATATTTATTTAAACAAAAGTTCTTATTAATTTTAAGACACAGGAAAAAACAGTAAATTGTAAAAAGTATCTATTATATTTGGGCTGAAGAAATTCCCTATAAAACAGTAAATTATAGAAAATCTCTATTGTATTTGTTGTATTTGGTCTGAAAAAATACCTTAGAAAACGCTCAATGTAGTCTAGACTTGTATGAGTGTTGTGTATCATAATCGTAGAGTTCACAGCTTACATATGATCCACTGTTGTGTATCATAATCGTGGAACTTACAGCGTGCTTATGATCCACAACATAACATAACCAGTATATTTTTCTTTATGGCATACTTTTAGGGTTAAGCATTATGCATGTTAAACACAAACAGCATTTAATTGTCTTGGCGCGTTACATAGGTCACTCAGATAAACGCTGACTTAGTTATTTTAGAATGATGAAAGTACTCAATTTATTGTGAAATTATAAATACGCTGACTAAGTTATTTTAGCATGATGAAATTACTCAATTTATTGTGAAATTATAAGAATACGAGGTGTTAAGTAGAAGTTAAGTATAGACTAAGAATCAATTGTTTTCGATAAGCTGAACTGTCTACAAATAAGTGTTAAGTATAAGTGTAACCAACTTTTAAAGCGAAATAAAGTGTCTTGAAGTAAAAAAGACTCGGTTGTTTTAAATAATATAAAGAAAGTGAAAAGGACTCAGTAAGTATAAATAGGATCAAGTTAAAGTCCTAGTAGAAGGACATTTTAACAAACAACATTTTGGCGCAGCCGGTAGGATTTTTTTCTGGGGCAGAATCTCCATTATTAGAAACAGAATTATATAAATTTATTGATTGTTGTGAAATAGCTAAGCTTAAAATTAAGGAATCAGATAATGAGGAATTTAATAAATGCGTTAGGTTACTTTTTGATGGAGATGCCTATAAATTAGTAAGGACAAAACAGTTTCAAAAAATAGAAGAATTATACGAGTTGTTAAAAAATACGTACTTAAATGAAATTTCTTTAGAATTAGTACTAGAAGAGATTAAAAAGGCTTATCAAAATGGTAACGAGAGTTTGAGAATGTTTGGTAGACGATTAGAAGAGTTGCAATCCATGGCTTTGGAAATTGCAAGTAAAAAATACAGTAAAAAGATAAGTGAGGATGAAGTATTCAGATTAGAATTACAGAGCTCAGTGTTGATCTCTTTTAAAGTAGGGGTGAAGGATCCAACTATATAGGTTGTATTGTTGGGTAGTAGGTCAGAAACATTAGATGCATTGTTAGAAGAAGCTTTAAATGTACAGGCTGTTATGCAGCGAAGTCCAAGATCGGAAGAGGATGAATATAATTATATGGAAAAAACACAGTCAAGCGTTATATCGGAAAATAAATTGCAACAAATAAATAATGAAAGCAACTATAAAAGAAGAGTTCCAACATGTTCATTTTGTAGTAAATTGGGGCATACTAGGGATGAATGTATTATTAGAAAAAATACGCCTTTCTGCTACGAATGTGGAACTTATGGTCACGAATCTAATTGGATATGTGCGAATAATAATAGTAATATAAGACAGAAAGAGTTAGGAATTGTAGATAAGACGTCGGAGGAGACTGTGATCAAATTTAGTACTTCATTGCATTTCCATAGAACAGAGGAGACCAATGAATTAAAATATGAGGAAGAAGAAGGTGATCGCATAATATGCAGTGGGCATGGAGATAGGTTGGGTTTATCTAATGTAAGTGACGTTTTCATTGAAGTACCTTGCGAGGCAGCTAAAAATGGAACACTTATTTTACTGGTAGACTCAGGAGCTGATGCCAGTATAGTAAAAGAAAATGCAATGACAAATTTGCCAGACTTTAACGAAAATATACAAAAGGATTTAAAAGGAGCTTTTGGTGGGTGTGTTAGAACATTAGGTTCCACCAAAGTCCAACATAGGAACATAGGGCGCTTAAGTTTATTGCTACATGTAGTGTCACTTAAACAAGGTGTACCAGCTGATGGAATAATCGGACGTGACAATTTATGGAATCGATCTGTAATAAATGCGATAGACAAAACAATAATATTCTTTGATAAACATAAAAACCATATTATAAAAGTACCAATGAAATCGCAGACAGAAATACAAAATATTTTTTACAATCAACAAATTAAAATTCAAGCGAGAACCGCAAAGATAGTATCATTACGTTTAAAAATTCCAATAGTGTTAATACATAAACAAGAAACTTTTCCAGGAGTATATTTGGGCGAAAGCATATCGAATGTTAGCAACAATAGAGTTTATGTTTCAGTTTTAAATATTACGGAAACAGAAATTATAATAGGCAGTACTTTTAAACCAAAATTTTCGAATTTTAATCAGTATAAAGAATCGGATACCAATAATTCTATAATAAATAGCATAAATTCAGTAAACATTACAAACAGAATTAATAAATTATTAGAAGAAATGAAAATTGATGAGACTTTAAATAAAGACGAAATCATATCTTTACAAAATATGTGTATTTCGTATCATGATGTTTTTCATTTAGACGGCGATGAATTAACATACACGCCAGCGCTTAAACATGAAATAGCAACACAGTGGAACCAGCCACCGATAAACCAAAAGCAATACAAATTGCCACACACTCATAAAGATGAAATCAACAGACAGGTTAATAAAATGTTGGATGACGGCATTATTTCGCCAAGCATATCACCCTGGAATTCACCGATGTTGTTGGTTCCTAAAAAGAGCGGCAAGGACGGTAACAAAAAGTGGAGGCTAGTAATAGATTTCCGTAAATTGAACGACGTGACAATAAAACAAGTATTTCCGATTCCTCGAATCGACGAAATATTAGACCAATTAGGTCACAGTCGCTATTTTTCAACTTTAGACTTGGCAAGTGGTTATCATCAGGTACTAGTTGAAGAAGGGGATAAGGAAAAAACAGCTTTTAGTACAGGACTGGGTCATTTCGAATTTAACAGAATGCCATTTGGCTTAACAGGTGCACCAGCTACCTTCCAAAGAATAATGAACCACATATTAACAGGTTTACAGGGTATAGATTGCTTTGTTTATCTTGATGTTATAGTGGTGTATGGAAAAAATTTAGCTGAACATGAGCTTAGGCTGAGTAGAGTATTGCAGAAATTAAGGGAACACAATCTAAAATTAAATACAGAAAAATGTCAGTTTTTGCGTCGCGAAGTTGTCTATTTAGGACATAAATGTACGGAGCTAGGTGCCCTGCCAGATCCCTCTAAGGTTGAATGCGTAAAAAATATTCCGGTGCCGAGAAATAAAAAAGAAGTGCAAGCGTTTTTGGGATTAATTAATTATTACAGAAAATTTATAAGCAATATGGCAAAATTTTCATTACCAATAAATAAATTACTTAGAAAAGATGTTAAATTCACTTGGACAGACGATTGTCAAAGTTCATTTATTAAATTAAAAGAATCAATAATTTCACCACCCATTCTCGCATATCCAGATTTTACAAAACCTTTTTTACTTACAACAGATGCAAGTAACGAAGCAATAGGTGCGGTACTGTCACAAGGCAAAGTAGGGAGCGACCGACCAATAGCATTTGCTAGTAGGGCATTAAATGGAGCAGAAAAAAATACTCTTCCATTGAAAAGGAATTTTTAGCTATAGTCTGGGCAACGAAAAATTTTAGAGCTTATCTTCTAGGCCGACATTTTCAAATTTATACAGATCATCAACCATTACGTAGCACAGCAAATCTTAAAGATCAGACATCAAGGTTAGCCCGTTTCAGGCATAAATTATCAGAATATGATTACGAAATATCTTACAAACCAGGTAAACAGAATTTGAACGCAAATGCTTTAAGTAGAATTCCACATCCAGAACCAGATATTACTGCGGTCCAAACACGGTCTAAGACCACACAGAATAAATTAGATAATCAAATTTCAAAAACCAAAAAACAAGTGAGCACGCCAGTACTGGATGAAATAACAACAGACACCAAGAACGAATTAAACTCAAGTCTACTATTAACTGACCCAGAGGAAATTAAAACTGTTATAAAAGACTTTCATGACTCAGCATTAGGAGGTCACCAGGGCGCAGTGAAAACATATTTTAGAATCAGAAAACAATTTAAGTGGAAAGGTATGCAGAAACAAATAAAAGATTACGTTAAGAATTGTCAAAAATGCCAAGTAAATAAAAGTTCTAGGCTTACTAAAATGCCAATGGTTTTAACTGATACGCCTGTACGACCATTCGATAAAGTATACATGGATCTTGTTGGTATTTTACCGGAAACTATATCTGGAAATAAATATATATTAACTTTTCAAGATGATTTTTCAAAATATATATGCTGCGTAGCTATCCCAGACGCAGAAGCAAGCACTTACGACGAAATTATTACACGACATAACATACCAAAAGTATTGATGGTTCGAATTTTGTTTCAAAATTATTTTCGGACACGTGTAAATTGTTAGGAATTAAAAAGTTACATATTACGCCATATCATCCCCAGGCCAACGGCTCTTTGGATAGAAGCCGTCGACCATTAGCAGAGTATTTACGAAGCTTTGCGAAAGAGGATGGGTCAAACTGGGACCAATGGTTAAATACCGCAATGCATGTACACAATAACACAATACAAATGTTCACCGGGCAAACGCCTTTCCGTACTTTATACGGTTACGATTTTGAAATGCCGACCAATCTAAAACGCAAATGCTCACCAGTATATAATACCGATGATAGCAACAAGCTACTAAAATACCAAATTCAACGCACACACGAAATCGTACGACAAAATCAAGCCAGAGCCAAAGAAAAATCTAAGCAAAGCTATGATAGCTCATTACATTTACATTACCAATAACATTCAAAGTAGGCGATAAAATTTTACTAAAAAATCAAAATAGGAAAAATAAATTTTCACCAATTTGGGTGGGACCCTATGAGGTTCTTTCAATAAAAATCCCTGTAACGACTGAGATTTGTATCAAGGGTAAAGCGAAAAAATGTCATAATAATTTGTTAAAAGCATACAACAGTATAGTTTAAATAAACACTGTAGAATTAAATAAACACTGTCTGCAACCAGAACCACTAATTTTTAACATCATTAAAATAAAGTCAAATAGTTAGTGCAGGACAGAATAGCTAAGTATTACATATTGAGAATGACTGGTATTGCTTCGTGTACTAACGAATTTGAAACTACAAAAGAAAAGAATAGAGAAAAACTATAACTTTTTTTAAATATAGATATTAAATAAATTAATTTTAAATAATTTATAAAATCCAAAAAATTTAATGTAATATTGCCAAAATACAAATCGCAGAGAAAATAGCTATGTATTAATTGAAGATGACTAGCATTGAATATAAACAAATAACAAAATCAAGTTATTATTTGAGGTACGAATTTGCAAGGTATAAAAATTACGTTGTCATTAAAATTGCGATAGGTCAGTACCTACCTCAATGGAATTTTAAACATACATGTTCATTGTGCATAGAGCGCAATGCTCCCAGCTCATATTAATATAGAAGGCTTGAACATATTCATATGCAAACCGATTAAATGCACTTCAGCACTTTACAGGCAGAAGCCAATAACGTACTGGAACTGAAACGAGATACGGTAGTGCAGCGACAAAACTGCCTAATATTTTTTATCATTAACAAAATTTTCATTCATGAAACTAAATATATTAATGCAGATATGCATTAATATGGCAAACTAACAAATTAACAAACGTTTTACATTCATCATTACACGGTAATGAAAATAAATAAGTACAATTGAGATGTAAAAAAATAAATATTTAACAACTTAATATAGCAAATACATTTATGTAATGCTAAGAGGTCGCGCGCGCTTATTTCTAAAATATTAGTTAATGCATGAGTAAATAGCTAAGTATTGTTGAATATGACTAGCATTTAACCATGTACTACTGGGATTATATATACAACATTTTGTATTACAACAATACAGAAACATATCTAAATGTATGTTTCTAAACTAAATCATTTAGTACATGTTAACACATATATTAACTACTATAAATATTTAAAGTATAATTAACAATATGTACAATATGTACAGGGGTTAAATGAGAAAGAAAACTACATAAAATTATTAAGGATTCCATTTATATATGTAAAAAAATGGAATTTCGTCTTTTTACAATATGAAATAAAGAGCAAAACTTTAGAATTGTCACACTGGTCTTGATGTTGGCAGCCAAGGAAGCAGTCAACATCACACAGACATCAATTAATGATACAAGATTATTCTTTGAGAAGACAACTGATGCTTTGTTCTACAATGATGAATGGACGATAGTAGCCAAGTTTAAACCGCTACAACTGAACGATTTCCTGGAGCTGACAAACAAATACATAATCACGGCAAACACAATGTGCGAACAAATGAGCACCGGACCCAGCATAAAAAGATCATGTATAGCAGCAACACGGGAAACCACGGCAATAATAGCCACACTACAGAAAAATGAAGAAATAATTAAGCGCACAATAAAGAGTAACCGACAAAAGAGATCACTCAATTTCATTGGCGAAGGACTCAACTGGGCTTTTGGACTGATAAAGAAAGAGAGACTATCTATAAACATCTCAATGACATTGAAGATAATGAACATAAAACATACGAAATTATGAAAAGACAAATTACGGTGATTTCATCAAATTATAACAAGATAGCAGAACCCTTACTGAATTCCTTGAAGGAAGTCGAAAACATAACAATAAGAAAACAAAAGTACATAAATGAAAAAATAAACCAACAAGTTAGTCATTTACTATTCATGATGGATACCTTGGAAATTCAATCTACAATTAATGCAAACCTAATCGAAATTTAAGGACAACAGCTGATGGAAATGGCAATCATAGATGATCTATAAAAGGGACGATTACACCCGACAATTATAGACCAGAGCGAGTTAGATGAAATGCTGACTAGCCTCACGTTAAGAGGAAAGGCGAAGTGGTTCATACAAAAATCATTCGAAATGCATCTTGCATCAATAGTACGAGTTTTCCCAGACACAGACGGCCTAATAATAGTCATCAAGATGATTTGTTGTTCACATAATATAGAATTTACCCAATACCCACAAATATTAATGAAGAATGGGATGCATTGGTTAAACCAACATATGACTATCTATCAGAAGCAGAAGACCGGAGCAAATACATAGGTCTAACGAATAAAGATCACAGCAAATGCATTTTGGTTAGCCAACATACGGACAAAGAAATTACACTATGCAAACGTCCAGGAACCATACTAACAACTAGCAACACACTATCTGAAGTCGCGCTGATTCAACACAGAACAGATATTAAAGATACCTGTGAACATGTTGCAATCACAAGGAGTTCTGGCCTAGTAGTTAAACTATGGACACCAAACAAATGGTTGTATAAATTTAATACACCAGTCTTTTTCGAAGCAGTTTGTGGGTCAAATATAGCCACATTGACACTATCCGGCCTGGGTTGGATGTCCATAAATGAAGCTTGCAACTTACACAACAAAGAAATGATACTGCCATACGAGTTTACACATCAAAGCATTAGGAATATAACATACAAGAAGGAAGAACATACGGTTATAATAGAAAATTTACAAGGCAATTGGTCATCATTACCATATTCAAATATATTACAAACATCGTTACCGATCTTGGTGTCAGATCACAACAAAATAAGATCAGCATTAAGAGAGGGGCATCGTGATTTCGACGAAATATTACTACAATTAACTGATAACCAGGAACGCAAAGAATTACTTAATCGTCAAAATGAAATAACGAAAACCGCAACAATAGATGTAGAAGCGGCTAAGGAAAACCTTGAAATGGTGTCAAATATATTTCCCAGCAAGAAATCCCCACTCGAAAAAATCGGTTCATTGCGGAAATCAACAACGCAGAAACCAAACACCACAACACCCATAGCAAGTCAACGAACGAAGTCACATGAAATAGAAGCCAATACGTCAGAAACAACAACAACGCATCGAACTACTACCGCAGAACAGCAGCAGTCAGCAACGAAAACATCGGGACCAGGTTTTTATTATATATAACTGGAAATTACAACCCTTAATTTACTAATATCCATTAAATATTATATAAGTAAAGATCATAACTTCATAACTAATAGAACTTAACGTAATTTATACTACATAAAACAATGTAAAAAGAAAAAACTATTATTCTTTTTAATAATAATTTTCTCTTCAAAAAGAATTAAAATAATACAAAAGAAAAAAAACTATTATTCTGCTTAATAATAATAATTTTTTTTCTTTCAATAAGGGGGGAGGTATGTTGTGTATCATAATGGTAGAGTTCACAGCTTACATATGATCCACTGTTGTGTATCATAATCGTGGAACTTACAGCGTGCTTATGATCCACAACATAACATAACCAGTATATTTTTCTTTATGGCATACTTTTAGGGTTAAGCATTATGCATGTTAAACACAAACAGCATTTAATTGTCTTGGCGCGTTACATAGGTCACTCAGATAAACGCTGACTTAGTTATTTTAGAATGATGAAAGTACTCAATTTATTGTGAAATTATAAATACGCTGACTAAGTTATTTTAGCATGATGAAATTACTCAATTTATTATGAAATTATAAGAATACGAGGTGTTAAGTAGAAGTTAAGTATAGACTAAGAATCAATTGTTTTCGATAAGCTGAACTGTCTACAAATAAGTGTTAAGTATAAGTGTAACCAACTTTTAAAGCGAAATATAGTGTCTTGAAGTAAAAAAGACTCGGTTGTTTTAAATAATATAAAGAAAGTGAAAAGGACTCAGTAAGTATAAATAGGATCAAGTTAAAGTCCTAGTAAAAGGACATTTTAACATACAACATGAGTAGACAATTAATATTGCCATAATCATTATTAATAAGACTAATTATTACTTATTGCCTACAGATATAGGTCTGCCTCGAATAATTAGTAAGGGTTGTCAACCGCCTTAATACATCGCTACTTGTTGAGAACGAAAAAATTGTTGTTTGGTAATATATAAAAAAATTCTACTAACTATATATAACAATTAACACAAATCCTTTCCTTATTCCTAACCTACAGCCTCGTAAAGTCTCTTTGATCGCGTAATTTATGTTGTTGTTTGCCGGGTGTGGCGCGCTTGTAATCTATTAATCACTATGGATCCACCAACATCGAAAAAGCAAGAACCCCAATGCACGATATAATCGACTTGATACGCATACTAAACTTGATTTGGGACAATTAATACTTGTAATATATCTTAAAACTAATTTTTTATACGGAGGGATTTTGGGTGTTATTATCGGGTTTTAATTACACTTAATTGTTTTACTTAATCTATTTAAAATCATTAAAACGAATCAGGCAATTGCATTATTAACCGATCTATTGTTAGTTTTTTCACAACTTAAAACATTATTCATGTATTGTAATCTGTCGCACTTAATTAACCGAGTTTATTATTATAATTAAATTTAAAATGTACTTAATTAACCGAGTATATTAAATTTAAATTGTACTTAATTAACCGAGTTTATTATTATAATTAAATTATACTTAATTAACCGAGTTTATTATTATAATTAAAATTGAATTGTGATTAATTAATCAAGTTTATTATTATAGTTAAAAATTAAAGATTAGAGATTGAAACTGTTAACTCAAGGATTGAACTTTTTTAAAAATTATTAAAAATTGAAACTGTTAACTCAAGAATTGAATTTTTTATTTAAAACATTATTATTGGGACCAAGGTCGCGTTCTATACAATACACAATGCCAAGAAAAGTAATCTTGGATCTATGTAAAGATAGCTATAATTAAAACTTATCTCAAACAATAAGTTATCAAAAATCTAATACGGTATTTTAATATTGATTTCAAGTAAATGTAACTCATTGTTAAGCAACCTAGTTATACATTTACATGAAATGTCATAAATTCCAACATTCATTCCCTTATTTCTAGTAAATAACAATAAACTAAAAAATATATATAAAAAAATAAAATTATATATAAAAAAATAAAAAATAAAAATACAAAATAATAAAATATAAAATTATCACAAAATTATAAATACGTTATTTACATATGTTATTTACAGAATTGTAACAAAAAACCTTTTTCAAGCACTAAATATTACTAAAAAAGCATTTAGCTTACATCATACTATAAGCATTATGCTTATTATTACAATAAATTAATTATTTCTCTAAAAATACTACAAATAATAAAACCATTTTATATTGTTGGAATTAGGCCTAGCGATGATACAGATATGAACATAGGCTTGCATCTGCAAATTTTAGTTACCTAATCATTCCATATATCGCACGATCAGACTTTGTGATAATAAACAATGGCATAATAAAGAGGCATAAGAATATATAAAGACAGATAATGAATACATTTTTTTACATTTTTATCCCTCTGAAAGAGTACCACTATACTTGGTACCGTGTTTCCACCCCATAACACCTTTTTTTGGATCTATGACCACTTAGATCTATAAAAGATGGCTAGCCTACCTAAGCAATTTGCCCATATAAAATTTTAAGATTTACAAAGTATTATTGATATAGCCAGACACTAAGTTTATATGGAAACACAAATTCATGTGTTTTAAAGGCAATACCTTCAAAAAAACTCAGACTACCATTGGGTATCATGAGTATACAAAAAGAAAAATATTAATCAAAAAAGCTATGAAGCTTTTGATTTTTACTTTAAGAATTATTTTCAAAAATTTAATATTTTATCTATTTGGAATAAACATACAAGATTTGGCTCTAGTAGCTCCATGAAAATATTTTTACTGATGAAACAGTTTGATATTATTAATATATAATAATAATAATACGGATGTAAATATCAGTAGTATGATATGACTTCAATACCTTTTGAGGAAAAATAAAGGTATCATTATTCCAAAAAAATCAATTCCTATATAATTCTGTAATTTATTTGTAATCAATATAAATATATTCCCAGCTTGTATTAATGATATGTAAATTACATAAATATTAATAGGCTGAGGATATATAATAATCCATTATTTCAAAATTACAGAATTCTACTTAAACTAATTCTGGTATGAAATGTGGTCCTACGTAATTCAGTTATGAGTTCGTATGTATATCTGTTGCAAACCCTTTTCCATAAATAACTCTCTATACTATTCTTTAGAATACATATCAAATCATACGTTTATAAGGTATCATGTCTTTCCCCATACCGGTGGTCAAAAAACAATATCGGAAATCATTTATAGCCTACCACATCCAAAGGTCATTTCAACAACATTCAATATATATTCAATATATATTCATTAGAAACCTAAAAGGCGCTTGAAGTAAAAATTATTTCATTGGCGAGAAAAACCTTTAAGAGAGACAATTAATTAATAATAAAGACACCTAAGGTAAAAAAAAATATATATATATGCAAAACAACGACACTGAGAATAGAACTCTAAACTCGTCTCGTATTCACCATGTTTTTTTAAAAAATTATAATAAAATTTCTATAATAAATTTAAGTATGTGTAACCGTGTAGGTTTATATACATCTTTAATATTCAATTATACTAAAGACGGGCTTCCCAAGAAACGTTTTTCGTCCGATGCTACTGGACTCATCAGTTGGGATTCTTTTTTTTTTTTAAATATATGTAAATTTAGAAATAATTTAGAATTAATTAGGATCAAATTATATTTATTAACATAAATTACTGTACATATAAAACATTATCACTAGAATCATAATCAATCAAATACTTATGATCGATTTTCTTGAAACATTTCCGTGATTCCTTAGAATCTTATTCGTACCACTTTACCACCTTTATATAATTTCTCATACATACATATATATACATAAAAATATGTATATATATATATATATATAACAAGAATGATAAAAGGGTGGTATTTATATTATGGTTTGTTAATAAGTCATTATTTTACAGCCGATTCCTTGAAAAAACAATGCACACAAAAAAACTTTAATATTCAAAATTATTCAAAATTATTGGTACTCCAAAAATACACACTAATTTCCTACTGACATTTTCAAAAATATATTCCAGTATTCAAAAAATAGCTGGTAATCCTCTTTTTTTTTTTAAAATATATAAATATATATTTCAGTATTCAAAATAGCTGGCAATCCTTTTTTTACTGACATTTTCCAAAAGAATATTTCAATATTCAGAAATACCTGGCATTCTTATTTTTTTGAAAAACGGGCACAACACAAACTATCCTATTGAATTTCTTCAAAGACCTTCTCGTCAATGAGATGTAGCATGTAACGAATGTTAATGTTGATGTTTTTGCAAGTGTCGTTAGCGGAAGCACGCATTTGTTTCCGGCTCTTTCTCGTCGGCTAGGGGAGGAGTTCCTCTTCGCTTGGTACGATCTAAATATTTATTTAATATTGCGTGCTTGCATTATAAGAGAAAAGAAAAGCTTACGATAACAGAGAAGAGTAAAACCAAAAGTGAGAGAAAGGAAACGGAAATAAAAAGAAACTCAACATTGATATTGGTGACGTGTGCGATGGTGTTACTGCAACGCCATAAGCCCTCCCATCCATGATCATCATTTTTACCACTTCAAAAAAATTGATTATCGATGATCCCAAATATTAACCTAACACAGCAACAAAATTAACGCAATTAGCGAGAAGTCAAACGAAAAATATTTAGTGCTTCATCATTATTAACAGAAAACAATATTTATTAAGGAATCTTAAAATTAAACAAATTTGAATGAAATTCATAAGTAAAAGTAGCTAACCATGGCAAAATAAAAACTAATTTAAAATACATATTACATTATTTAATAGAGAAAAAAAAATTTGTAAAAATTATAATTGTTTTAATAAAATTTGGTGTTAGCATATCATGGCGAATTAAATTTCTAAATCGTATGGTAATTGCGAATTTTTCAAACGAGGATAAATTATGGGTGATTTATTATTTTTTCTAAAGTTTGTTTTTTTTTTTTTAAATGGGTGCAAAAATTCGACGGGGAAAATATCTGAAAATCAAATGGTTACAGCATGTACATATTATATGTGTGCAAAAAAAAATTATAATAATATAGTTTATAAAAAAAATATAAGTATGTGCAAATATAAAATAACGCGAAATAATTTCAATATAATTTCTCGCAGTGTGTTTGTTTAGCGACAAACAGGTTCTTAAAAAAAATATTTATGTTGAACAAATGCTTGAGTTTGTTATTGAAGCCGTTCGCTCAAAATGTTGGTGTAAATTGATATGGAGCTTTTTATGCTCTCTCGCAGTTGTATGTTTAGTGAAATTAATCTGTTCATTTTGTTGTTGTTTAAATTTAATTATGACAAAAATTAGGTTTGGGTTTTTTTTTATGCTATTGGACGTTAATGATTTTTTTCCGCGATTACAACAAAAAAATAATATTTGATGTTTTAAAATTTCGAATTAATTTTTTTTTTTTTTTTGTTATTTTTGGTTTTAAAATAGTATTATAACATTATATAAAATTAAAATTGTGATTGAAATACAAATAGACAATTTAGTTCACCTTCATAACATTTTATGAATTAAATCTTAATATTTTCAAAGATTAAAAAAAAAATATTCATATAGTTTTAATTTCTTAGCGTGTACTGCATTTCATATGCATTAAGCTCTCAATGCTATTGAGCGTACACACCAAAAACTCAAAGCTTTATGAAGTGTGGTGAATTTCTTTTGTCAATAAGTATACACTATCACTTTTACCAAATACAATAAAAAAATCAAAGAGAGACTTACATTAGTTGAAACAGCCGATGAGTCGCTCCCACGATGAAAGATCTTTCACGATGGTTGACGATTGCTGGTGCTGAGCTAAAACAATTAAATGGCTTACGATACACGCCATATGGGGAATTTTTATTATTAAATTGAGGGGAAGTATAGCAAGGTTCCGAACCAATGCGTATAAGAGATTATATCTCCTTTAAATCTCCTTTAATTCAATCAAACTTTACACAAATAATAAATATGCACGCTGCATAATTCTTCATTTTTAACAATATATTTAATTTTTAAATTATATATATATATATTTTTTTTTTGACACTTTCGGAAAATTTTAAATTCTTTTTGAATTTTTCGCATTAAAAAAAAAACAGTATTATCCGAAATACATAAAAACCAACCGTTCTTTTATTTTTTTTTTATATAGCGTTGACTTTTTCAAGGTTATTTTGGCTTATTTTTGCACGAACATTTTTGAAGCTAATTTTGCACACACACATTTTTGCAGAATTATATACATACTTTTTTTTTTTATATACATAATATTTTTTTTTTATTTTTTATATGAATTTGAACTTATATATTATTTAATTATTTTAAATTATGACAAAAGAAGATTTTAAAGAAGATTTACCAAATTTTTTCCCTTTAAACAGAATTTAACCTTCTTTTACTTTTTAATAAAATTTAACCTTTTAATAATATATATTTTTGTATTACTAATTTTCTTTATTATTTTTTTGTTTTTTTAAATAATTTTCTTTTCACCTTTTTCCCATAATTACTTTTTGTCACGAATAATTTTAATAACTTTTTTTTTTTTGTTTTCGTGTTTTTTTTTATGGACTTTTGTCTCTTTTGGGAATCACTTAATAAATGTTTTTAATTTTAGTTTTATATATTTTTTTTTTGTTTGTTTTCGCCACTTCACAATATTTTTTTTTTCTACGCTTTTGGGGCGGATTTTGGGTTGATCGCGGTTTGTGGTCGGATCGCGGATCTTTTTCACCTTCTACCAATACACTGTTGGTGGAGATGCGGCTCGCGGGTGGAGATGCGGTTCGATGGTGCAATCGGTCCGTCGATTTCAATCATTGCTTCGTTTGTCACCAACTGAAGTTCTGCTGCAATGCGTAATTAGTCAGAGGTGATCTTTCTCATCCTCCTACGCATGTATTTCAGTGTGTGTGAAGTTGGGAATATGCTGATGAGAGCAATTAAAATTATTGCATAATTAAGTGCCAAATCTATTGAGAGATTTGTAATAAAAAAAAATAAAATATATGGATAATACAAAGAGAGCAATTTACCCGTATGAATTGGCACAGAAATAAAAATAGGCCGAATCCAATTGCTGCGTTGTCTATTTTATTGGCAATAAAATTATTCTATTTAAAGAAATTTTACTATTTTTAAAATGAATTTAATTAAAAATTTAGAAAAATAAAAACTCACTTTTTATTTGTAATAAATTCGTATAAATGTTTTTATAGAATTTTAGGAGAATTCCGAGAGTTAATTAAAATCCGGAAAATATGGAAAAAAAATACTGCAAAAATTTGCAGAAAATTAGGGACAAATAAAAATAAAATTAATTGTAAAACTTACATTTTTGTTATACAAAATATATTTATATTTCACAGAACTAGTGAAGATTTATATTTTGTTCGTCAACGACAATCAGCAAAAGGATTGAAAATTTTGCTGTTTTCTCTTTTATAGAAAATTTTTCTTCGAAAAATATGATTTCCAAGAAAATAACGAAAGGAGGAAAATAGAAAGGGAAACGAATACTGAAATTCAACCAACTTCACCCACAGCTGAACAGTGTTGGGCAGCGACATGGAAGTGTTGCCAATGACCCAATAACATAGAAAAATTATTTTGACGACAAATAAATCAAAAAAAAAATAAAAAAAAATATTAGGGTACAAGCGCTCCTACATAAACCCCCCCACCAAAATCAGATTTGGGGTGGTACAACAGCCGCAAAACTGATACCGCTTGTACAAATGAGAACAATTACTGACGAATGTCCTTCGCATGATATGTTCCAATCACTCGTCCTTGTAAATCTTCTAATTCATAATACATATTACCAAGTTTCTTTCTAACTCGTGCTTTTAGAAATGATGGTGCCATTTAGCATTGTAGCCTTTTTCAAAATTGCTTTGGCTGAAATTTCTTCGAAAAACTTCTTGCCCTACGGAATAGTTTACAATTCTAGATCGCAAATTGTATGCTCGCTCGTTACGATCGAATTGTTTCTGCATTATGGCTGAAGCCTTAGTTCGCACAATTTCTAACGAGTCTTCTCTATTGAAACTAACAGATTGATCTTCCAACATTTGTAGTTTACGCAGCAGTGTATATGTTGTTCCATTGGTAATCATATGTTGTCCGAATGCCATGAAGAAGGGTGATGTGCCTATAGAAGCATGCACAGCTGAACGTAGCGCACAACTAATGCTGCTGAGATACTCATCCCAATTCTTCTGGTCGGGTTTGATATATGCCTTAATCGCTGAAAGAACTGATCGATTGACACGTTCAGATGCATTGGATTGAGGCGAATATACTGCCGTATAAACGTGATTCACACCATAATTTTGTAACATTTTATTAAATAAATTTGCTTTAAATTGAGAGCCGTTATCAGAAACAACTGTCTCAGGTGTGCCAAATGTATGAAAGAGCTCTTCTTCTAAATATTTGACGACAATGTCAGATGAAAACTTTTTGACAGGTTTCAAAAAAGGAAATTTACTAATGTGATCTAAAACAATAAATATACCAATGTTGCCTGATCGAGATCTAGGATAGGGACCAAGGAAATCTACATAAAGTTTTTGAAACAATCGATTTGTGTCTGATGTTTTACCCATTGGCGGTCGCATTACAAAATTTGGGTGTTTAGTGCATTTACAAGTTTCACATGAATTAACATAATTTTTCACGTCGTTTACCAATCCTGGCCAAAAATAGAATCTACGAATTCGATCAATAGTTTTATTAATACCACCATGACTTGATAAATGACTATCATGCGCTTTATTTAAGATTTCACTAGTCATACTTTTAGGGATCCAAAGCTTCCACGCTAAATCATCCTGTAACTGCTCTCCCGATGCATGTTCTGTCCGTCGGTACACGTATCCGTCCATTATCTTTATATCGGGTAATTTTTCTATATTTTTATTTATGCTGTTCAAAAGTTCGTGGTATTCGTCTGATTTAAAATGTGTAGAATTTAAGTCCACGAAAACCCCGCTGTCATTTTCTAAAGCATTGAAATCAGGAACCACGTTTTGACTGCCACGCCGGTGCTGTGTTTGAAATGTGAACCCTTGAAGCTTCAAAGCCCATCGAGCTAACCGCGTGCTAAGATCAGTTTGAGACATGAGCCACTTCAACGACGCGTGATCGGTGATGACAGTGACCTCATGTCCTTCCACATAAGCTCTAAATTTTTTTATGCTTAGCATTGCAGCTAAACATTCTTGTTCGGTCACTGAATAATTGCGTTGGGCTTGGTTGAGTTTTTTCGACATGAAGGCGATAGGGAACTCTTCACCGTCCGCAGTTTTCTGAATCAAGACACTTCCTATTCCTGTTCTACTTGCATCACAATGTATGTAAAAAGGTTGTGAAAAATCAGGACTTTGTAGAACAGGGGCGGTACTCAGAATGGTTTTCAAATCTTCAAACGCTCCTTGTGCTTCAATGTTCCATTCGAACTTTCGTTTGTTTTTCAACAAATCAGTTAATGGCGTGGTGACAGTCGCATAATTTCTAATAAACTTTTTATACCACCCTGACATACCTAAAAATCTACGTAATTGTTTTACAGATCTCGGAACTGGAAATTCAGTTACGGCGGCAATTTTATCCGGATCTGTCTGAATAACCCCATTTCCTATTACATGGCCTAAATAACGGACTTCTCGGACACAAAACCTACTTTTCCCTACATTTATGGTCAAACCGGAAGTACGCAGTTTCAGGGCAAGTTGTCGCAAAACCTCAAGATGATGTTCAAAAGTATCTGAAATTACCAATAGATCGTCAAGGTAAACAAACACCTCTGCTCTTAAATGAGCTGGCACAACTTTATCCATCAGACGTGACATGGTCTGAGGAGCATTACAAAGGCCAAATGGCATAACCTTGTAATGATAAAGTGGCCTTCCAGGTACAGTAAATGCTGTCTTGTCCTTGGAAGATGGGTCTAAAGGTATTTGCCAAAAAGCATCTTTTAAATCTATACTAGTTATGAATTCGGCTTTTGGTAACCTACTTAAAATTCCGTCAATATTAGGAATAGGATTAAGCATCCTTTACAGTGACACTGTTAACTTTTCTACTATCCAAGCATAATCTATTTTTCCCTGGCTTCCTAACCAAAACTATTGGAGAAGACCAAGCGCTCTCAGATTGTTCTATTATTCCCAATTTCAACATCCTATCTAATTCATCATATATTAATTTTTCGATTGCTGGCGACACTGGAAAGTGTCTCTGCTTTATAGGCTTGGCTTCACCAACATCAATAGCATGTGATATTACGCTAGTTTTACTGATACCTTCTTTAGAAAAACTTGGAAATAAATTAATTATATTTTGTAAATCATGTTGTTGTGAAACTGACAATAAACGCTGTACAGAATTATCGCAAATGGAATCTTCAGAATTCATTTTGCCTATTTCAGACAAAAGACCTGATGGAAGAAGATTAAAAGTTTGCCAAAATTCAATGCCTAGATAAAGATTTTGATATAAATTTGGAATTATATAAATATTCAGTATTTTTGTAACTCCGCGAAAAATTATGTTTGTATTCAAATAGCCTATTACATTTTGCGATTTTCCATCTGCGGTTCGCACAGTTGATTTTATTTTTTTAAAGGGTATTTTTGAATCTAAAAAGTCTTGAGCAGCTTGTGCACCAAGGCAACTTATCGAAGCACCTGTATCTAATAAACCAACAATACTTTTACCGAGCAAAGTCACCTCCGCATATGGCCTAATATCATTGGGTTTTTCAAGAACAGAACTTAAAAATAATTTTCGAATATTTTTGACATTTTGCCAATAATATTTTATACGTTTGCTAGACCTAGAAGAAGAAAAACATGGTAAATCGTTATTAAAAGATAATACAGAATCTACTGAAGAACAATTATTTATTGATGAAACATCAGATTAAAAATACGATCGCGAGTAGTATTATATTCTGCTAATCGAATATGAAAAGGTTTCAAAGGTGAAAAATTTGTAATTAAAGGTTTAGTCCTAGAACTATTGTTATTTTTGGGTTTTAAAATTTCTACTAGGTTTCGGTGTTGGTTGATTGTGTTAACGCATGGATCTGTTTGAGTGCACTTTTCGGCGCACCCACTCTGCAGTTTTTTGAACAATTTTTGCAACTCGGCTTATAAGTGTTTTTCAAACCACACCCATAACAAAAAACACGTCTCTCCTCCAGGCAATCATGGTAGCGGTGACCTGCAGCTTCACAATTCCAGCACGTTAAAGATACAGCAGGAATTTCATCCTCATCCTGCTCAACGTGATTAGAATCCTGTGTAACTTCACTAAAATTCCTGCGCTGGGGATTTAGTTTGTTGAAGGGTTGCTTCCTTCCAACATCCTGCATAAAAAATTCTCGTTTCCGGATGATGTCACGCAAATGAGAGACAGAAAAAATCTGTATGTTCAAAATTTCATGTTGTATTTCGGGCAACAAGTTGCTCCTCAGAATTACCACCAAAGCATTTTCAGGCAACTGCTGATCGAGCCGATCAGTCAATTCTAAAATGGATTCGTAAAAACTATCAAAACTTTCGCTCTGCTTCTGTTTTCTATCGCGGACCATTTCGCGGTAATCAACGTCAGTGCGTGAGTCTTTGTATTGTCTACGAAGCGCGATACAGAGTTCCGGCCAACGAATAGTTTGAACGGACCTGTGATATCTCCAAAACCAGTCGCTGGCTTTAGAGTCGAAAAGAATAGAGGCGTACCGAGATAATAGGTCGAAGTTGCCATTCAAAGTTTGATTGGTCAATGCTTCGCAACGATAGATAAAATTATCGACTGACAATCCTCTGGAATCTCCATTGAATTTCAGTTTCCAATTGAAAATAATGTGGCTCACTTTATCGGATCGTAGTGACGTGTCTGATGACGACGGAGCACCTACATGTGAAACAGATGGACCACAATTTGAATTATTTGGATCAAAATTAGATGCATGTCCATTACGAGGACCAATAATAGAAGTAGCTGGCAATCCAAGCAATTGCTCTAAAGTTTGCTGTTCAACTGCTGGCAATGTGTGCATTTGAGCAGCGCGCACTTGTGTGTTACGCTCAGGTACAGGAGCAGCGAGTTTCAATCTTTAAAGACCTGATTCAATACTTGTCTCAATTAATTTAGACACTTGTTGGCTAAGAGACAACATCATTTCTGCTTGTTGCGCACCAACAGCGGCCGTTACAATATTACGAATGGTCTCGTATTGATCTTGTAAAGAAATTTGATTGGAAATCGAAGTATCTTCAGAATTATTAGTTACTGATGTTGTTGGTTTAGAAGTTTTAGCTCGAGTCATCATTGGTGATGAAGGTAAAGGGGTACTTGCGGTCGTAGTACTTTCTTGAGAAGCAATCTGAGTGTTACATACAGGACAATCAGGATTGGTTTTAATATGTTTTGAAATACACGATTTATGGAAAATTTGACCACATGTGGTTTTTATCACTTGTATCCGAGAGCTAATAGCATTGCTGCAAATATTGCAACAAATACTTTCACGATCAGCAGATTCAGCTGTCGATAGATCTTCAGTACTCCGTTGAAGAGGTATTTCAAAGTTTTAAGAAAAAAAAATATATATAAAAAATATTAAAACAGAAAAAAAAATTTAAAGAGCAGAACTAAATTAATAAAATTATGTTGAATTCAAATTAGAAAAAAAAAATTGTTTCCAAAAATTTTAACAATTGAAATTATAAAACAAGTAAAAAAAATTAATACAAAAAGTATAAAAGCATATAACACATAGGTTTATATGAATATGATGTTATATATATATTCTTATTTTTATCATTTTTATTCTTATTTTTATCATTATTTTATTAAAATTTAAATTTATGAAAACGATAAGTATCTCAATCGAGATGTCGATAAAACTTCCGGAGGGAACTAAATGAAAAAATCAGAAATCAAAATATATTGACTTCTGCGCATAATTGGTTAATTGGTGCTGTGAAATTTAAAAAAATAACAATTGAGTTTGGAAAAAAAATGGTATTAAGAATTGTTAAGAAATCAGAATAAATAAGGCTAGGTATAGAAATAATTAAAAAAAAGAAGAAGGTTTAGAAATACTGGCATTATTTTTAAAGTAAAAAAAAAAAATTAATTCCTAGTAATTCCATAGGTCGGAGTACATGTTTTATAACTTTCGATTGGCGGTCTGATTCTAGCTACGATCCAGATAACAGCATTTCCGGCAAAAATCGAAAGAAATAAAAAAAAAACTCTAAAGAGACATTGCGTATGATGAATTCTTAACACTGGTTAATAATACACACATGAAGTGTTTTGTACCTATTAAAATCCAAAGCATCAGATTCACACACTGAAAATCAAAAGAAAAATAGTAGCACAGTAAAAAAAAAAGAATGAAGATCGAAATAAATAAGAATAACAAATATTAGAAAAGGAAAAGAAAAAGAAAAAGGGCATCCACACGAATGTTTATCATTAATTATGATAAAAGATGTTCGTAAAAAAAAATGTGTGGGCCCCACGTTGGGCGCCAAAATTAATTATCTGTAGCCTGTAACGAATGTTAATGTTGATGTTTTTGCAAGTGTCGTTAGCGGAAGCACGCATTTGTTTCCGGCTCTTTCTCGTCGGCTAGGGGAGGAGTTCGGGTGCTAACTTCGCTTGGTACGATCTAGATATTTATTTAATATTGCGTGCTTGCATTATAAGAGAAAAGAAAAGCTTACGATAACAGAGAGAAGTAAAACCAAAAGTGAGAGAAAGGAAACGGAAATAAAAAGAAACTCAACATTGATATTGGTGACGTGTGCGATGGTGTTACTGCAACGCCATAAGCCCTCCCATCCATGATCATCATTTTTACCACTTCAAAAAAATTGATTATCGATGATCCCAAATATTAACCTAACACAGCAACAAAATTAACGCAATTAGCGAGAAGTCAAACGAAAAATATTTAGTGCTTCATCATTATTAACAGAAAACAATATTTATTAAGGAATCTTAAAATTAAACAAATTTGAATGAAATTCATAAGTAAAAGTAGCTAACCATGGCAAAATAAAAACTAATTTAAAATACATATTACATTATTTAATAGAGAAAAAAAAATTTGTAAAAATTATAATTGTTTTAATAAAATTTGGTGTTAGCATATCATGGCGAATTAAATTTCTAAATCGTATGGTAATTGCGAATTTTTCAAACGAGGATAAATTATGGGTGATTTATTATTTTTTCTAAAGTTTGTTTTTTTTTTTTTAAATGGGTGCAAAAATTCGACGGGGAAAATATCTGAAAATCAAATGGTTACAGCATGTACATATTATATGTGTGCAAAAAAAAATTATAATAATATAGTTTATAAAAAAAATATAAGTATGTGCAAATATAAAATAACGCGAAATAATTTCAATATAATTTCTCGCAGTGTGTTTGTTTAGCGACAAACAGGTTCTTAAAAAAAATATTTATGTTGAACAAATGCTTGAGTTTGTTATTGAAGCCGTTCGCTCAAAATGTTGGTGTAAATTGATATGGAGCTTTTTATGCTCTCTCGCAGTTGTATGTTTAGTGAAATTAATCTGTTCATTTTGTTGTTGTTTAAATTTAATTATGACAAAAATTAGGTTTGGGTTTTTTTTTATGCTATTGGACGTTAATGATTTTTTTCCGCGATTACAACAAAAAAATAATATTTGATGTTTTAAAATTTCGAATTAATTTTTTTTTTTTTTTTTGTTATTTTTGGTTTTAAAATAGTATTATAACATTATATAAAATTAAAATTGTGATTGAAATACAAATAGACAATTTAGTTCACCTTCATAACATTTTATGAATTAAATCTTAATATTTTCAAAGATTAAAAAAAAAATATTCATATAGTTTTAATTTCTTAGCGTGTACTGCATTTCATATGCATTAAGCTCTCAATGCTATTGAGCGTACACACCAAAAACTCAAAGCTTTATGAAGTGTGGTGAATTTCTTTTGTCAATAAGTATACACTATCACTTTTACCAAATACAATAAAAAAAATCAAAGAGAGACTTACATTAGTTGAAACAGCCGATGAGTCGCTCCCACGATGAAAGATCTTTCACGATGGTTGACGATTGCTGGTGCTGAGCTAAAACAATTAAATGGCTTACGATACACGCCATATGGGGAATTTTTATTATTAAATTGAGGGGAAGTATAGCAAGGTTCCGAACCAATGCGTATAAGAGACTATATCTCCTTTAAATCTCCTTTAATTCAATCAAACTTTACACAAATAATAAATATGCACGCTGCATAATTCTTCATTTTTAACTATATATTTAATTTTTAAATTATATATATATATTTTTTTTTTTAACACTTTCGGAAAATTTTAAATTCTTTTTGAATTTTTCGCATTAAAAAAAAAACAGTATTATCCGAAATACATAAAAACCAACCGTTCTTTTATTTTTTTTTTATATAGCGTTGACTTTTTCAAGGTTATTTTGGATTATTTTTGCACGAACATTTTTGAAGCTAATTTTGCACACACACATTTTTGCAGAATTATATACATACTTTTTTTTTATATACATAATATTTTTTTTTTTTTTATATGAATTTGAACTTATATATTATTTTTGCACTCATTTCATTTTTTTTTTTTTATATCACCATTTTCGCATAATTTTCTTTTAACTTTAACTAATTAAAACATATATATTTAATTATTTTAAATTATGACAAAAGAAGATTTTAAAGAAGATTTACCAAATTTTTTCCCTTTAAACAGAATTTAACCTTCTTTTACTTTTTAATAAAATTTAACCTTTTAATAATATATATTTTTGTATTACTAATTTTCTTTATTATTTTTTTGTTTTTTTAAATAATTTTCTTTTCACCCTTTTCCCATAATTACTTTTTGTCACGAATAATTTTAATAACTTTTTTTTTTTTGTTACATTTTGATTTTCGTGTTTTTTTTTATGGACTTTTGTCTCTTTTGGGAATCACTTAACAAATGTTTTTAATTTTAGTTTTATATATTTTTTTTTTGTTTGTTTTCGCCACTTCACAATATTTTTTTTTTGATTTTGGGTTGATCGCGGTTTGTGGTCGGATCGCGGATCTTTTTCACCTTCTACCAATACACTGTTGGTGGAGATGCGGCTCGCGGGTGGAGATGCGGTTCGATGCTGAAATCGGTCCGTCGATTTCAATGGTTGCTTCGTTTGTCACCAACTGAAGTTCTGCTGCAATGCGTAATTAGTCAGAGGTGATCTTTCTCATCCTCCTACGCATGTATTTAAGTGTGTGTGAAGTTGGGAATATGCTGATGAGAGCAATTAAAATTATTGCATAATTAAGTGCCAAATCTATTGAGAGATTTGTAATAAAAAATAATAATAAAATATATGGATAATACAAAGAGAGCAATTTACCCGTATAGGAATTGGCACAGAAATAAAAATAGGCCGAATCCAATTGCTGCGTTGTCTATTATATTGGCAATAAAATTATTCTATTTAAAGAAATTTTACTATTTTTTAAATGAATTTAATTAAAAATTTAGAAAAATAAAAACTCACTTTTTATTTGTAATAAATTCGTATAAATGTTTTTATAGAATTTTAGGAGAATTCCGAGAGTTAATTAAAATCCTGAAAATATGGAAAAAAATACTGCAAAAATTTGCAGAAAATTAGGGACAAATAAAAATAAAATTAATTGTAAAACTTACATTTTTGTTATACAAAATATATTTATATTTCACAGAACTAGTGAAGATTTATATTTTGTTCGGCAACGACAATCAGCAAAAGGATTGAAAATTTTGCTGTTTTCTCTTTTACAGAAAATTTTTCTTCGAAAAATATGATTTCCAAGAAAATAACGAAAGGAGGAAAATAGAAAGGGAAACGAATACTGAAATTCAACCAACTTCACCCACAGCTGAACAGTGTTGGGCAGCGACATGGAAGTGTTGCCAATGACCCAATAACATAGAAAAATTATTTTGACGACAAATAAATTAAAAAAAAAATAAAAAAAAATATTAGGGTACAAGCGCTCCTACAGAGAACAAAACTATTAGTATTCCAAAGTAGCTGGCAATCCTATTTTTTAGAAGGTAGCTGGCAATCCTATTTTTTTTAAAAATACATATTAATTTCCTACTGATATTTTCCAAAAAAATTCCCATATTCAGAAATAGTTGGTAAACTTATCATTTTTTTTAAAAATATATAGCTGGCAATCTTGTTTTTTTAAAAAACAAACAAAAACACAAATTACTTGGCAGTCTTAATTCTTTAAAAAAACACACACATTTTTTTTAAATACAAGCAGAACACAAATTAACTTGTTAACTTTTTTTACTGGAACAATCAAGAAATAACACCCCAAAACACTTTTAACACTATTTTTTTAAAAAATTAACCGTTTATTAAAAACTTTTTAAACATTTAAAAAAACGCACATAATTTTTGTGAACTTATCGCAACTACAGAAAAAAACATGTCTTCAATAAAAATAAAAATAAAAACTATTAGTAAAAACAAATGATACACATTAAGCATACTATGTTGTTTTCTGACAAGAAACCACAACAAATTAGTGTCATCCTGCAAAATTTATTGTTTCACTCGAGTTTTTTTCATTTATCCCACAAACAATGGCATTCAGCCCACAAACAATGGCATTTAGTGTTCGTAAAAAACATTCTGCATTAAAATATGGAATTATGTGAGTTCTAAAAAATAAAGTAAAAGCGCATCCTAATAATATAATCGGTCAAATGTTTTCAACACAAAAACCCTAGAAAAATAAAATTTCCAAAATGGTCAAAAAAGGGTTTGTAAAGTATCTACGTAACAATTCCTTGAAGGAAAAGAAAGTTGAAACATATCTATGCAGCAATTTTTTTGTTAATAAATGCAACAAGTGAACCATGTGGGTGGGTGATCTAATATTTATGCGGCAATTTTTTTGTTGTTGTTTTGTTGTTAATAAATGCAACAAGTGAACCATGTGGGTGGGTGTTCTAATATTATGGTAACAAAAATAATGTTTAATTAGGTCTACCTAGATCTTAGCAGATATCTTAAATTAATTTGTGGATATAGATGAGTTTTCCAAAAAAACCTATGAGTATATAACAGCATATATATGAATGTATCCACATCATGGATCCGGTATAAAGAAATTATAGCAAAAATACAAGGCAATTTTTGCTTGTTAAGTGCGGTAAATGAAACCAGCAAGTGTCCAAGTGGGACAAGTGGGTGCCTCTTTTTTTGTAATAAAAGACGTTTGTTGGCAAACAAATTTTTTATATATAATTCAAGATTAATATCAAAATTTTTAAATTCTCCTAAAAATTCTTTCAAAAAATTAGGGTACTTCGGCACATATATCCAAAATTATAAAATATTTTCGGTTCAAGATTAATAGAAAATTTGAAGATCAATATCAAAATTTTAAAATCTTTTATAATTCTTTTTTTAAAAAACCTAGGGCACTGCGGCACCCATATCTATAATATTATATCCTATAATCTTTTTTTAAAAATATAAAATATTTTCGATTCAAGATTAATAATATAATTTTGAATCTAGGGGATTGCGGTACATATCTCATCGTCACATTTGTCTGTCAACCTGTATGCCACCTGGCACTTCACGCGGAGTCCCAAAATATTGCTTACAACGAGGATGTATCAGTTCAAAAAGAAGGCGTAAGCCGTAAGTGATATTTCTATTTTTATAAACATAAATTTACTATATTGTTTTTTATTATTATTATTATTATTATTATTATTATTGTTTTATCTAAAAAACAACCCATAAACCATACATTGAATCAAATGAATAATGTTAGCGATTTATTTTGTAAAATCCCATATCCAAAACATGGGACTATCAGGTTTCTTATATGAATTAAATCAAGTGGCAGTATTGTCTATTTCCATATGTTCAACAGCCAAAGGCTATTTTTTACTAAAGTAGGCTATTCTAACCCGAAAAAAATTCAAAAAATAGCTTCGCTAAGCAACATATTCTCACCAATACAACAGAAATAAGAAAAAACACACACATACTCTCATATATAACCACTAGGCATTTCAAAAAGAGTGTATGGTATATGTGTGTAGCTGTGTAAAAGCAAACCCTATATAGCTAGGTGTTTCCGGCTTCAGTATCATTGAGTTTGTGACTTTAAAACGTTACTGGCGTGCAAAAAAATGAAATAAAAGAACACAAACTATTTATTACAAACTCATAAAAATTACAAATTAGTGATAATTTGCGCAAAAAGAAATATAACACCCATTTATACTACATACAAAAACTAAGGTAAATTATAAACCAATGAACTAGCCAATTTGTTCAGCCTATTGGAATGTGTGCAACATATTAACTAGCCTCATACTAAGATAGTTATTTAAAAATCTTAAGCAATTAGATATTGATTAAGATATTGAGGATATGTTGCAACCATTACCTATAGCTGAAAGCTTAAGGCAACAAGAAAGATACGGAACTGTACGTGTGTGTGCTAACTTGGTTAGTCCTTATTAAAAATCCAGTGTCATGAGTTCCTTGTGTGATTTTTTTAAAAAAGTGTGCTAAAAAAATGATTGTGTCTAAATCCATAAACAAATTAAGCAAAATTAAATCTATCGATATTTATTTAGTACAGTTGCGGTTATTAAGTATAGACGCCACGCTCAAGTGGTTCTTTAAGTCTTGCCATAAAAACCATTTACCGGTCACCATTTTTATAGCTAAGGCTGTTCGTTATAACCTAATAAAAACCCATTATTTAACAATATGTTCAATTTCTCATATCCACCACCACATTGAATATGGTGAGCAATAGTAAAAATGGGATATAATATAATGTATCCATCGACTCTTCGAATGACCGAGGATTGTAATTGAGATTGTGAAAAACCATCTAGTTTGAACATCAACCACAGTATTAATAATAATAGAAATACTGGTTTGTGACAAATGGTTGTAATTGACAAAAAAACAATGCACTATTCAATATAGAATATTATTCATAAACCAATTTGAGTTAGAAAATATAAAAAGTAAATAAAATAAAATTGCAAACTAGAATAGCATTGAAAAAAATATAGTTAACATAATATTGGTAATGAGTATAACCAGAATTGTCTTGAAAAAATATTTTTTCACAAATTAACTATAATTTGACTAACAAATTTTGTCAAACCATGATACTTTCATTCATAATGGATATAAACCAGAATAACCTCGAAGAAATATCTTATTATCACAAATAATCTATAATTTTGCTAACAATTTTCATGAACGTTAAACAATCATTCGTAACCAGCGACTTTTCCCAATCAAACAAAAACCCATGAATACTTGTAATCCTATAAAAATAAGGGCTCAGTTCAATTTTCCACACACACTACTTATCCCTCTTAAATTCCATCATGGAAACTCTGATTAATAACAAATCTCAACAGAATAATTGGTTAATAATGGATGCATTTCTATCCGATGATGATGAATATATACTCAACGCAGTAATACCATTGAAGTATGATTGCGATGGTGGCGGTATAACTGTTCATACGCCTGTCCCTATACTCAACAGCGATGAGGATACTGTTGAGAATCCTCGACTTTTGCAACCTCACGAGATTAAGCAAAAGCCTTTAGAGGTGCCGGATGTATCGGATGTGGACACGCGTTCCCCATTCATTGATGATCATCGTCAAGTTTCTGAAATATCTACCTGCTGTTCATTATCTCCTAAGCGACGACGATTATCATCACATTTGAATTCTGATACAGACGATTCACCTGTGGTTTTCGGGAATATTGTGCAAGATAATGAGGTGATTTGCTTTAGTAATTTTATGGTTAACAGCAAGGATTGAAACCGTAACCGATATCCATTTAAAACCGTTTCATTTTTAAAACAGAAACCGTAACCGAAACCGTTATATGAAAATCAGAAATAAACCGATATCCAAAACCGATATAAACGGTTTCGGTTTTATACCGGTTTAAAACGGTTTTTAAAAAAGTATAAAAAGAAACAGAAAAACATATTTTATTTTATATAGAAGATCTTCAGTACAGGTCATGTTTAAATGTCATTTAATAAAATTTGGAGTTCCCAAAATAAACATGTTTTGTTGTACAAAAATTCACATGTTGTTTTTTGAAAAAAGGTTATTTCCAAAAACAACGGTATTTGGTCTAAAATTTGTTCTTTTGTTTCGTTAATCGAATTAACAACAAAACAGCAGCAACTCCAAGCTAAATTTTTACGTTAAAAAATGATTCAAATTTTAATAATATTGTTTTTTTTTTTATTTTATTAGTAAAATATATAGGGGAGCTTGGGATCTATTCAATAGAATACTATTTATAAGTCTTTTAATGAATTTTTGACTGATGTTTCAAAACAGCTCAATTTCGGACATAAACAAAACAATGGTAATGCAAGAAAAAATGTAAAAAAAGTTTCAAAATTATTAACATCTCAGTAACTATTTAAGGAAATACGAAAAATAAAGTGCAAGTTCGACAATTTTAAACATTTCAAGTATAAGGCAGATATTTGTTTACATTAGTGATGATTAAAAATTTCTTGTTCTTGCATTTTTTTGAACGAGAACAAGATCGAGATTTTGCAAAAAAAAAGAACAAGAGCAAGTACAAGACTAAGACTGCAAGAAAAGGATGACTCTTGCGTTTTTTTATGATTTTAATGTATTTATTATGTTTTTAAGGTAATAATGATATACAAAATAATTCATGATATTACTAAATATTGAACAAGTAACAATGGAAAGCGTGCAAAATATTTATGAACGTGAACATTAATGAAGATGTGTGTTTTTTTTTAGTTTTTTGTCAATTCTGAAGAATATAAGCATCTTAAAAATAAGGCCTGTGAAGCACTTTTGAAGCAATAAATAGCTTTAAAAGTGCTTCAAAAGTCGCTTCAAAAAGATAAAACAGACAAAACAATGTTTTTTTCTCTTTTCTTCGCTACGCTAGTTCGTACATCGATTGTACATATGCACTGTGCTATGGAAATTATTATTTTTGTTTTACTTTTATAAATAGTTTTTTTGTTAATTGTATAATCATGAAGTAATAAAAAATAATATATGAACCTTTTACAGTGTGATATATTTAGCTGATATATTGCTTTTTGTGTTTTTCTTTTTTCACAAATCCGCTGATTCGTTTGAAAGTGCAACAACAATAAAATGCGTATAAAGCAACATCCAAGCTTTTGATAGAATTTTTGGCGGGAAATTTTTTGTTCCACAAAGAGAACTCGTTGTTGTTGCCAACTAGAGAGCTTTACTAGATACATACATGTAGTGTGGTGCAATGCGTCTGTCCGTTGCCATGCGTCTGTCCGTTGCCATGCGTCTGTGTCATGCGTCTCTCCGTTGTCATGCGTCTGTCTGTTTGTCATGCGTCTGTTTGTTGCCATGCGATGATACAGGATAGCAATGAAGAGTTGTCGTTGTGAAAGTGTGTGTATAAGAATCGTTATATTCTCTTCTTTCTGTTAGTATTAGCTTTGTAGCGTTTAAGTTTGTGTTCGCATGGTGTTCGCAAAGAAAAATGTTACTATGCAAGATATTATTTGAGTTCTATTGACATACGGATTTTTTAATCTGTGACGAAAACAGAAATAAGCCTATACGAAATAATCCTTATATTTATTGTATATGTATATCGTATAATGTATATCGTCGTTGTAGAACTAAAAGTCACCAAACACATTTTTATGAAAAACTTAATTTTCGAGTTTGTTAATTAATATTACAAAAAGTAATTGATGCATTTTTAAAGTTGAAATATCAACTAATAGATTTACATTTTCTTATCAATTGGCAGATACATAAAGAAGTTTGTAAAAAATATTTAGCATTTTGAAAATGTATTTGGTGACTTATCGTTCATTTTATTATGGCCTTGAGATTTTGAATTGTCTCGTCAACATCACTTGATTTATACAATTATTTTTATTAGTTAATTCTTGTTAAAATATAATTCAAATTTTTATGTTATTTGTTTTTTGTTGTCAGTAAAATGTTGAAGAAATTGAAAATAAGTACAATTATTACAATTTTTGTTCAAATTCTATTCGTTTTCATAATTTATATGTCTTCGATCTTTTATTTAAAAGATTAAGATTACCATTTCTTGTCTTGCTCTTGCAAATGATCATCACTAGTTTACATATATTGCAGTTCACAGAATTGTTGAAATTTAATTTCTTTGGCTTTTATGGATGAAAATTGTACAAAATTCTTCTTTGCAATTCAGATCATATCTCAGGTGAAGTCAAAATGTTGCTTTTCATTGGTTTGTGGTCACGAAATTTTAAATTAAATTTTTATCTTGGCGTAATCAATTAAATAATTCATATAACACAATATTTTTACTAAAATAACAACAAACATTGTTTAAATTACGTTTCCCACTTTACCCCAGTATCATATTTGACCATAATTTAGCACCAAATAAAAAATGTAAAATTATTTGAAAAATATGGAAATAAAGAAAATTTATACAAAAACCGAAATCAAAACCGAAACCGTAACATGGAACCGTTATACCGAAACCGTTTCGTTATAAAAACTTAAAACCGAAACCGTAACCGAAACGCGGAAAAAACCGAAACCGAAATCGAAACCGTTATTCGTTTAGGTTTCAATCCTTGGTTAACAGTAGTGTATACAATTATAGATGCTAGTAATCAGCAATGGATATCCGAATGGAATCAACATTTGATTCCTAATAGTAATTATTATCAAAATTGGCACAATGTGGCAACTCCACCTATGCCTCCACAACCGGTGTCTGGTAATGATCAACCAGTTTCCACTCAGATTCAGGCTGGGCAGTTGAACTCCAACCCAGGGGTTAGCAAGAGTTCGGACCAATCGGTAACATAAACTAGAACATTTTTTAATTCCTTTAAAAAGTAGTTTTAGATCTAATAATAATCAGAAGCGTACCACATATGAAAAAATGTGATGTTAGAATTTAAGGTATTATTAACTGAAAATTTATTTTATTAAAAACCAGTTCTTTAAAGGACCACTTATAAAATTACAAAGAAACACAAACAGACTTATAACACATCTCATAAAGAGGTATAACATACGTGCACACAAGCAAATACATACATTTATGTATATTCATAACTATGAGTAGGAATTGATTAACTAGATTAATTATTGATCAATTAAAAAATAGATAGAAACTTAAATTTAAGGAAACCCAAGATCTATATACATACGATCTAATTCAGTCGACATTATTTTTTATATTCCAACATTAAAAAGATAATATCAATAAAGGAACTACAAAAGGAATCCATTCCCGTTAATGTGATAATAGAGAATCAGCAATATCGATCATCTGAAGACAATGATGACTGTATTGTGGGTTCACCACTTAATCAAAAGACTATGGAGGATGTACTTAAAAATGTCAATCCTCAAAATTTGGCTGACGTTACCATTATTGATATAACTCAAGAAGAGAGTATTCCAAGTCCAGCAAATAAATCTGGGGTTCCCAGTGAAGAAATGGACTCTATATTAAATGATCTGATTATTAATGATAACGAGTCTAATCAAATAATCAACACTAACAACAACGAAACAAGTCCTGTGATTAACACCAATATTGATCTAAGAAGCACATCAATAAACATAAATAATGGGATTGTTAATGATATACAATCAATGATATATAAAGTTATATGACTGTTGCTAAATCAACTCTGCGCAATGAGCCATCAACTATGCCAGATTTTATGGATTCTACCGGGGTTCAATTACCTGTTACTCCCTCTATAGTACCCTTGCAAATTCCTGGTGGTTTCGTAAATTTAACTACTCTAGAAATCTCAAAAAATGTGTCTACCCTGTTGAGTTGGGGTCCAAATTTTGTCCCACCTCATACTCCCACTTTACTAGATACTTTGAATTATGTGAATTATATAGGGAATTCGATGCTTTTTAATAATTTTGACCCAGACATATTATTTAGGGAATTAGTCGCTGTATATTATAACCGTCTCAACCAGGTATTAATATCTAAAAAAGATACTAGTAATGATCTCATGACACGATGTGTCATGAAGAATTTTTCCGTAAAAATCCCACTATTTGTATTGTACAAGCAGACAAAGGAAAAAGTACTACTATAATGTATAAAACTGATTACCGACAAAAAATGAATGACTGGATCAATGGTTGTCTTCGTGTAGGTACTTATTTAGAAATAGGCGATGATTTTTCTCCAATCCTACTACAAATAAAAAAACGATTCAAATATCTACGTAGTCAATTAATTCGGCATTTCAATACTTCTCAATCAGTTCCCTATCCTTTTAAAATTTATAAACTATTATTAAGTTTTAATGATACAAACGATAAACTAGTTAAACTCCCCTATCTATATGGTACTGTAAAATATCATAAAGATGGCCAACCATGTCGACCAATATGTGGAACTATTCCCTGGTATAGTTATCCATTACACAAAATTATTTCGAACGTTCTGAGGGGTATCTTGTCCAGTATGTTATTACCCAACAATGTGGTAAATATTGATAATGTGGTTTATGAGGTTCATGATATATTATTATGTTCACAATATGAATTTGTAAAATACGATATAAAGGACATGTATACAAACATGAACATATCTGATATATACGATTGTATATCGAGGATGACTACCACACCATGGTTTCAGAAACACTGTCCAATTCCTCCTAATTTATTATTACAATGTATGAGATTCTCAATGGATTGTTAGTATGTCCAACGTTGAATTATACTTACTCCTACTTTAGTACTTTAATTATTTCCCAATAAATAATATATATTTGAATTCTTTTAATTTAAACTTAGACTTTATTTCAACGCTTTTTAGCTCAATATTTTTGGCTTGTTACACCTCTAAATTCTATTACACAACTCACTTAAAATTTAACTTAACTATTGTAAGAAGGCATGTTTCAAATCTACATGTTCCGGCAGAGTGCCGTGCGCAAATTCCACTCACTATTTGCTTCCGTAAGGGAAAAAGCCCTTAGCCAATCATGCTGCTGCTGGTTTGACCCAGCTTCGCTCATACTGTTGCTAGTTCATTGGCTTGCTGGACTATGACACATATGTCCTACGTTGCACTTTACTGCAACGTAACGATAACTGCATGAAGTAGTCATCGCGTAAGTAGGTCACGATACGTTTATAATATCAACGTATAGTGACTTACCAAAACCATAGACCACAAGACATGAAACTCCGTCAATGTAGATGTAAAAATCGTTTTGTTAGTGTGCGTCGCAGTCGCAATTTGGACAACTTTTTATTCAACTTAGACAACTTTTATTCAACTTGGACAATAATGCCACAGATTTTCTCATTTTAGACATTTTTCCCCCTTTATATTCAACATATTCACCACTGCTTTCGATGTTTGCGCCAAACAGAAATTTAATAACAAATTAATTTTCTGACAACGTAAAAATACTCAAAACAAACGTAAACAACGTTTTAGTTTATATATATTTAGTTTTATTCAAAAATTGATAGTGTGGGTACAATTTTCAACCGATTTTGATACGAATTATGGATGATATCGTTGTCAGGCATGATGAAGAGCTATATTTGGCTAAACAAGCGTACGAAATTGTCAACTAGGAAAAAATTTTAAAATATCTCTACGGAAAGGGATTATCGGACTGTTAATTGCTTAATGCCCGGATGCATACAACTTTTAACCATGAGTTAGCGATGGAAATCGATTAGTTAATCTGACAATTTCAATATTGATATTAAAACAAAAAATTAAATTTATTTGTCAGATTGTTTTTAACTGATAACTGTATTCAACCGGCCGTAAGTAAATTCACAATTTTAGTTTATTTTATTTAACGTCCTCATTATATTTAAGCGCAATATTGTTCGATATTTCGTATTTACAGCTATATAAACATACACATAATTTCATTATAAAATCGATTTATAATATAAATATTAAGATAAACATAATATATAATAAATTTTTTTTAATATTGTAATATTTGCAAAAGTTTTGTCCCTTTTTCCCTAAACTAATGAAAAGGGGGACACACTGGTTTTATTCACCAAATTGCTATTTTTTTCTCGTAAATTTTACAATTTTTTTAGAAAATGTTAATTATTTTTTCACTTTTCCCTTAGACTATGAATTTTAGGCATAGTTTTAAAAAAATAGTGCTAATTTTTAGACTCATTACGTGTAACTCAAAACTTCTGCATTTGAGTAGTTCGGTTGCAAAAAATGTGTAAATTTTGGCAAATTTCACAAAATTTTCAGCATCTGAATTAACAAACAGCTGTTTTGTGTTGTTGAAAATTTTACACGGTGAAACAACAACAATGCAAGCAGAGATGCGGCAGAGCTCATGTACACAATCCGTGTACCAAAAAATATCATAAAAAACAGGATTTTGCTATGTTGAATATGTTTTTTGCGAAGTCGCACGTCTTATAGTCTTTGACCAAAACACACTATGTTGACTTACAACATACCTCCACCCTTATTTTAAGAAAAAATTATTATTAAAATGAATAATAGTTTTTTCTTTTACATAATTGATATTGCCTAAAAATTATACTCTTATCAGTTTACTTAACAAGTCTTATCAATATATCTGAATATTATCTTTAAAAAAAATATATGGTAAAAATATAACAATTTATCATATTCTATTTTAAAATGACCCCACCACCGAACATTGTTTATAATGCACAGAACATTGCAGTTGGCAAAACAGTAGCTTCTTAGGTTACCGCTTTGTAATTGCTTTGTTTTGTGTTATTCTGTTGTTATTCTTATTTATATGTGCGAGCAATTATGCTTTATTTTGTGCAATGAAGTGTTTACTTGAACTTAGGCATATTCGACGATATTTTAACTAAAATACTTAATTTTTTTTTTTTTTTTCCATTTTTCTTATTCTTTTTTTTTTTGTTTTTCAATCCCTCTTTTGTTTTTCAATGCCTCATATTAATAATTCTAATTTATAATATATATTGAATTTTCTTCTTGAATCCCTCATACTCATACCCCTAAATCATTCCATAAGCTGGTCCCAATGTCGTTATGGTTGGCTTTCGACTCTGCTCTTCGTCCTCATGTTTCTGTTTAACAACTTCAGCTCGTTGACTTGTGGTTGGCCGAAATGCAATACGCTCCGCTAACTCGTTCTCCTCAATTTTTACGCTACTGATGGCATTTACTGTTGCTACTGTCTCCCTATCCTTCAGTGACTCTGTTAATTTTAGCTTTCTCGATGATTCTACTCGAAGGTACCAAAAATACGCTACTACCACGAAGATTAACACCAACACTACCACGCCGTACGATGCTCCCATAGTCTTCATCTCGTGCTGATGCTTTAGCCATTCTAGCCGCTCTGCTTCTGACTCATTTCCGCTTTCAGATCTTCAAAACTGCGCTGGCCATATCTTAGTGCTGACCGTAATTTGCTGTGGTCCGACGTCTGTATTGGCAAAAGTGTGACTGACGCATTTTCTGTGCGTAACGCTCCCCATTCCCCCTTTATATTTTCGATATACAAGGTGTGCTCCTCTTTTTTATAGGTTACATTCCTGAACATTCTTGGTGCAGATTCATAAGGCAATATTAATTCTCTGTTGTGCAAGTCGCAGGCCTCATTCACTGACATCCACCCCATCCCTGCTAGCGTCAGTGTAGCCGTGTTTGTTCCGCAAATCGCTTCGAAAACCGCTGGCGTGTCAAACCTGAACAACCAGGAGTTTGAAGCCCATAGTTTCACTACCAACCCTGAACTCTTTCTAATTGCTACATGTTCACAGGTATTCACTATATCTGTCCTTTGTTGCATTAACGTGACCTCACAAAGTACATTGCTGCTCGTCATAATCGTTCCCGGACGTCTACATAGCGTTATCTCCTTGTCCATCTCTGGGTTCACCGAAACACATCTTAAATGATCCTCGTGCGTTAATCCTATGAATCTACTCCGATCTTCCGCCTCAGCTATTGTCTTAACCAGCGAGTCCCATTCCTCATTGATGTCAATGGGGATCGGACAAATCCTGTATAACGCAAATAACACATCATCCGGCAGTGGTGTCTTAATTATGAAGATCAGACTATCCCCGTCCGGAAAAACTCGTACCTTTGACAAATGATGCATATCAAAAGTCTGTTGAATAAACCAATTCGCTTTGCCCCTTAATTTGAGACGGGCCAACATTGCGTCTAGTTCCTTTCGGTCTATTATCGTAGGATGCAGATCCCCCTTGTAGAGATCGTCAATTATTGCCATTTCTATTGATTGTTGTCCCTGAATCTCCATTAAATTAGCATTTATGGTTGACTGTATTTCCAACAAATGTAACATAAACTGTACTTTGTTGAGCTTGTTATCTATATCTCTATTTATTTTCTGCTGTTGTTGTATGGTGTTGTTTAATGTCATCTGTAGTTCTTCCACCTCCCTTAGAGAATCAAGCAATGGTGCTGACAGTTTTCCAAAATTAGATGTCATCACCGTCACCTGTTTCCTCATGACGTCATAGGTTTCGCTCTCTCGGTTCTCAATGTCCTCCAGATGTTTGTATATCTTTTCTCGATCACTGTTGTCCATTACGCCGAAAGCCCAGTTAAAGCCCTCACCTACGAAATTTAGCGACCTCTTTTGGCGATTCTTTTGAATTGTTCTTTTAATAACACCCTCATTTTTCTGTAATGTCCTCATTATCGACGATGTTTCTTGCATTGCCGCTTCACACAATCTTCCGAAATTCATTCCTGGTACGCTTGAACTCATTTTCCGGCACATTTCAATGGCTGCTTCCATATATTTTTTCGTTAGATCCAGAAAATTCGTCAACTGCAGTGGTATGAACTTAGATATCACTGTCCATTCGTCACTATAAAATAATGCCTCAGTAGTTTTCTCAAAAAATATTCTTGTCTCGTTCATCGGCGTCTGCGTGATGTTGACTGCTTCAGCTGCCGCCAACACCAGGACCAGCATACGGATCTTATTCATAATGTCCCTAAAACAAAAATAATTATACATATCTATTATATATATAATTATTTACACTTATGTCCTAAGTTAATCTACCTTTCCCACCTTAGCATACTACATAAAATTATTCCATACACTTACATTTTAATTTCCACCTGGTTCAAATTTTTTATCTTCTTTTTTTTTACTTTAAAATTCAAAAACCTAACGTTTCTTTATCCAAATTTAATCGTTTAATCTCAACTTTATATTTAATATTTATTTTGTCCAAACTTAAATTTGCTATAGTCGTACACTCACCGTAGAACCTCATTTAAACAATGTGTCGTGAGTTAACGAACTGTCCTCAGTACTTATAAAGTGTCCAAATCAGTATTTTACAAAAACGGCGCCGGCTATCTTCGGTCGAAATGCGGAGTCAAATTCGCGATTTTTTATTTTTTTATTTTAAAAATGTTCGTATTTGTCTTCTATAGACGACAATCATTTAGTTGCAGTTTATTCTTTGGATATTCAACTTCAATTTTAATCATGTTCCGTAAGTAAAAATTGTATTTATTTTTGTATATATATTTATATATTTATTTATATATATTTCTTGGTTATATATTCTTCAGGAAATGTTTTTAACCCTACTGCGGCCCAGGGCCTACAGGAGGACAGGCGCGAGAAACTGCGCAAGGAGCAGGATGAGCTCCGGGCTGCCCGAAGGCGCAAGGAGCAGGATGAGCTCCGGGCTGCCCGAAGGCAGCAACCTCCTGCCGTGAGGCAGCATCCTTTAACAATTCGCGATCTAGACGCGTTACGACAACAAGGATTAGTCATCGAGCATTCAGATAAGAACAGTTAGTAAATTTATTTAGATTTTTCAATTACTCATTTCTATTAAATATATATATTATTTTTTTAAATTAATTAATTTTTGTTTTTTTTTTGTTTTGGTTCTTTTCAGACATTCTCACAAATTTTGATGATATTGACTTCAGTGACGACAACACCGAGTATGTTCGAGGTAGGATGAGCGAACGTCAGGTTATGCTCATCTGGAACAGCAACCAACTAAAATATTTGGAGTCATATTTGACAACGCTCAGGGCGAATTGGTGGGATGAAGGCGTTGATACACGCCTGCATCGCCTCATCGAATATTACAAGGATGATCCAAAATTTGAAGTTTTTCTCATATTTTGCCGCGAAATCGTGCGTTTAGAGAAGGAAGCCGGCCCGCTGATCGGGACGCTGTTCGTCCCGCGGGTGGTCATGTACTTGGGTGCCTTCACCCCCTAAAATATGTGAAATTTATTTGAAAATGATGTAAAAATGATGTGAAAAATTATATTAAAACCAAGATTAAAAGAAATAATACCCACATAAAAAAAAAATTACATCTATCCGTTGTTATTATTTGGAAAACAAACTGGTTATTTTCATCGTCGATTTCTACTTTTTCTTTTGTTTTAACACCAATCGCTTGATATAAAAATTTATATAATTTTCATGGTCGATTTTTGTTCTTATTTTTTATTTGTATTTCTTGCTTGTATTTCTCGCTTGTTAAAAATAAATAAAAACAGAAAAATTGCAAAATGACAACAGAAAATTGCAAATTCTGCATTTAGTAACGCGTTTTATTTTACCTAATTATGCAAATATATATATGTATATTTTTTATATATTTTTTTTTTTTTGTTCTTTTTGGTCGACCGTGATTTATTTGCTTTTACTTTTTTTTTATATATAATTGTATTTAACTATCCAATCTGCCTATGCCATTGTTTCTTGAGATCATTTTTATTTCTTCCTATTAAAAGCTTTTATCCTATTTATTTATTCTACATTTCACTTTAGTTTATTTATCCCTATATTATTTCATTGATTTCACGATTTCATTACACATTATTTTTTTTTTATTTTTTAAATCCCATATAATTCTATATTGTTTCATTACCTTTAATTATTATTTTTCGTTTTATTTATTAATCATATTTTACCCCCTATTCCGCAACAACTTTGGTAAGCAATTATTCTTTAATATATATGCATATATATATATATATATATATATATATATATATATATATATATATATATATATATATATATATATATATATTTATTTATTTATTTTTTTTTTTAAACCAATTCTTGCTACTTTGCACCTTCCCTTTACTCCACGCCGTCTCGCGCCTTCTAGCCATTTATTATGATTTTAATATTTTATTTAATGCATTAACGTATCTCATTTCATTTGTAGTGCATTAACAGGGAGCAGTGGTTCCTATCGTATGAGTCAATGCCTTTGACTGACCTATATTAATTGTAGTGACAATTCAACTTTTATTTTAGTTAATTAGTTTTATTTTATTATTATTATTTTATTTAAATTTAAGTTAAATTACCTTACTCCCTTATCTATTTTCTTTACTCAAACTTTGTTAGAAACTAATACATGATTATTTCCTTATGCACTAATTTATTTTATTAATATTAAATCCCTATATATTTATTTTATTTAATCCCTAAAACTCTTAAATACGCGTACATTGCCCCTTTTTTTTTATTTTTTTTTTTTTTTTTGCTCTTCACCCTTATTTGCAATATTATGTATTTAACATTATCTAAATTATGTGTTATGATATTTACGAATTGTTTGTTACGTTATTTATTTTGTTATATTTGCTTCAAAATTATATGCTTTTAATAAATTGTTATGGAATTTTTTCCCTTTTCCTTTGATAGAAATCATCGTCGTTACAGGACTTACTATCGAAAGTACTTCGTACGGTCCTACCCAAATGGATGAAAATTTATTCTTTCTGTTCTGTTTTTTAACAATATTTTATTACCTACGCTAAATATTTTTGGGTGTAATGTGCTATCATAGATTTGTTTAGATTTTTCTTTTGCTTTTTCTTGATTCTCTCTCACGATTTCGTGTGTGCGTTGAATTTGGTATTTTAATAACTTGTAGTAATCATTGGTATTATATACTGGTGAACATTTTCGCTTAAGATTTGTTGGCATCTCAAATTCGTACCCGTATAAAGTACGGAAAGGTGTTTGCCCCGTGGACATATGTACTGTGTTATTGTGCACATGCATTGCTGAATTTAACCATTGGTCCCAGTTCGACCCATCTTCTTTTGCAAAACTTCTTAAATATTCTGCTAACGGTCGATGGCTTCTTTCCAAAGACCCATTAGCTTGTGGATGATATGGTGTAATATGTAATTTTTTAATTCCTAATTATTTACAAGTATCTGAAAACAGTTTTGAGACAAAGTTGGAACCATTGTCCATTACTAATACCTTCGGTATATTATGACGTGTAATGATTTCGTCGTAAAATGCTTTTGCTACTGTATTTGCCTCCGCAACAGGTATGGCAACGCAGCACATGTATTTTGAAAAATCATCTTGAAAAGTTAATATATATTTATTTCCAGATATAGTTTCCGGTAAAATACCTACAAGATCCATGTATACTTTATCGAATGGTCGTACAGGCGTATCAGTTAAAACCATCGGCATTTTAGTAAGCCTAGAACTTTTATTTACTTGGCATTTTCGACAATTCTTAACGTAATCTTTTATTTGTTTCTGCATACCTTTCCACTTAAATTGTTTTCTGATTCTAAAATATGTTTTCACTGCGCCCTGGTGACCCCCTAATGCTGAGTCATGAAAGTCTTTTATAACAGTTTTAATTTCCTCTGGGTCAGTTAATAGTAGACTTGAGTTTAATTCGTTCTTGGTGTCTGTTGTTATTTCATCCAGTACTGGCGTGCTCACTTGTTGTTTGGTTTTTGAAATTTGATTATCTAATTTATTCTGTGTGGTCTTAGACCGTGTTTGGACCGCAGTAATATCTGGTTCTGGATGTGGAATTCTACTTAAAGCATCTGCGTTCAAATTCTGTTTACCTGGTTTGTAAGATATTTCGTAATTATATTCTGATAATTTATGTCTGAAACGGGCTAACCTTGATGTTTGATCTTTGAGATTTGCTGTGCTACGTAATGGTTGATGATCTGTATAAATTTGAAAATGTCGGCCTAGAAGATAAGCTCTAAAATTTTTCGTTGCCCAGACTATAGCTAAAAATTCCTTTTCAATGGTGGAGTAATTTTTTTCTGCTCCATTTAATGCCCTACTAGCAAATGCTATTGGTCGGTCGCTCCCTACTTTGCCTTGTGGCAGTACCGCACCTATTGCTTCGTTACTGGCATCCGTTGTAAGTAAAAAAGGTTTTGTAAAATCTGGATATGCGAGAATGGGTGGTGAAATTATTGATTCTTTTAGTTTAATAAATGAATTTTGACAATCGTCGGTCCAAGTGAATTTAACATCCTTTCTAAGTAACTTATTAATTGGTAATGATAATTTTGCCATATTGTTTATAAATTTTCTGTAATAATTAATTAATCCCAAAAACGCTTGTACTTCTTTTTTATTTCTTGGTACCGGAATATTTTTCACGCATTCAACCTTTGAGGGGTCTGGCAGAGCACCTAGTTCCGAACATTTATGTCCTAAATAGACAACTTCGCGGCGCAAAAACTGACATTTTTCTGTATTTAATTTTAGATTGTGTTCCCTTAATTTCTGCAATACTCTACTCAACCTAAGCTCATGTTCAGCTAAATTCTTTCCGTACACCACTATATCATCAAGATAAACAAAGCAATCAATACCCTGTAAACCTGTTAATATGTGGTTCATTATTCTTTGGAAGGTAGCTGGTGCACCTGTTAAGCCAAATGGCATTCTGTTAAATTCGAAATGACCCAGTCCTGTACTAAAAGCCGTTTTTTCTTTATCTCTTTCTTCTACTAAAACCTGATGATAACCGCTTGCTAAGTCTAAAGTTGAAAAATATCTACTATGTCCTAACTGATCTAATATCTCGTCTATCCGGGGAATCGGAAATACTTGTTTTATTGTCACGTCATTTAGTTTACGAAAATCTATTACTAATCTCCATTTCTTGCTACCTTCCTTACCGCTCTTTTTTGGTACCAGCAATAATGGTGAATTCCAAGGTGAGATACTTGGCGATATAATGCCGTCATCTAACATTTTTCCTACCTGTCTATTAATTTCTTCCCTATGTGTATGGGGTATGGGGTAGCTTATATTGTTTCTGATTAATTGGCCATTGGTTCCACTGTGTAATTATTTCATGTTTAAGCGCTGACGTGTATGTTAATTCAACGCCATCTAAATGAAAAACATCATGATAAGAAATACACAGATTTTGTAAAGATGTAATTTCGTCTTTATTTAAAGTCTCATCAATTTTCATTTTCTCTAATAATCTGTTAATTCTGTTTGTAATGTTTACTGAATTTATGCTGTTTATTGTAGAATTATTTGTATCCGATTCTTTATACTGGTTAAAATTTGAAAATTTTGGTTTAAAAGTACTGTCTATTATAATTTTCTTCTCTGTAGCATTTAAAACTGAGACATAAACTCTATTTTTGCTGACATTCGATATGCTTTCGCCCAAATATACTCCTGGACAAATTTCTTGTTTATGTATTAATACGATCGGAATTTTTGTTTTTAAACTTTGCGGTTCTAGGTTCTATTTTTAATTCCTGATTTAAAAAAATATTTTCCATATCTGTCCGTGTCCTCATAGGAAATTGTATAGTATTGTTTTTATCTTTATCATAAAATATTAAACTCTTATCTATAGCATTTATTATGGACCATTCCATATATTATCCCGTCCTATTATACCATCAGCGGGTATTCCTTGCTCAATTGCCACTACATGCATCTTTAAACAGAACCACTCTATACTACTGTGCTGAATGTTTATTGTCCCTAATGTCCTTACGCATCCCCCAAAGGCACCACTAAAGTCCTTCTGAGTATTTTTATCAAAACCTGGAAATCTTGTCATTGCCCCCTCCTTTACTATACTAGCATCTGCTCCCGAATCTACCAGTAATATGAGTTTTCCATTTTTAGCAGCATCACAAGGTACTTCGATGAAAACATCACTTACATTAGGTAGTTTGAAACAATCACCCTGCCTACTGCATATTATACCGTTCCCTCTTTTACTAAACCCACACATATTGCATCTAATCTTCTTACTATATTCTACCACGAAATTCTCAAAACTTTTTGATATTCTTGATAATAAGTTGTTTACTCTATACCCTACTTTTACTACTTCCTCTCCAAATGCTCCCTTATATTTTTCATATACTGCTAGTTTTTTTATTTTGTTCCCTAATGTAATCGACACAATACTTATAAAATATATGAAATGAATTATTATACCTGCTACTGTATTACAAACCAAACAAGGTGGCTCAACATATGTACCAACTGTCAGTCCCGACGTTTGATGAACAATATTTTCGCCCATTTTTTCTCCCTTCACCTTCTCCTTACAGACCAAACACGGTGGCTCAACATATATATCAACGGTCACTCCCGACGTTTGATGAACAATATTTTCGCCCATTTTTTCACCCTTCACCTTCTCCTTACAGACCAAACACGGTGGCTCAACATATGTATCAACGGTCACTCCCGACGTTTGATGAACAATATTTTCGCTCACGGTTTTTTGGCTGTTATTCGCAACTTTGGTAGCAAATGTGATCACAGGCTCCCTTTGCGTATGATCCACTTTTTCTACCTTTGATCTAACTTTACTAATGTTAACGGGACCCCAGCTTACTGGCCTTGACTGGGCCCCTGGTAGTTTCCCTTATTGTGATTGTTATCACCGTTTGGCCCAAAATTTTGCTTAGCGTGGCAATCCGCTATCATATGGCCAACTTGACCGCACCCATAACATGCTCTATTACTTCAGTAAGGCCTATTAGGCTTATCGTTATTACTGTGGTTATTTCTAAAAGGATTATTATTTCCATTATTTTCATTACCACAATTAGTATTATTATTAATATTATTATTATAATTATTACTGTTATTTCCAGGATTGGGAAAACCTCCACTACCCCCTTGATATGGCTGATTTGGTTTCTGTTGACTTCGATATTCGTTGTGCGGAAAGCCTTGGTATTGTTGATTACGATTTTGCGGCTGTTGGTAACCGTTATTTAGAAGTTCTTTGTATTGCTGATTTTGTTGGTGCGGCTGTTGGTAACCGTTATTTTGAAGTCCTTTGTATTGCTGATTTTGTTGTTGCTCCTGGCACCCTTCCAATCTATTTAATCCGCATCGCCAACTCGATTCATGTCCGTACTTCTCGCATTCTCTGCAAAATGGTGTATTTTTGCGGATATAACAGTCATCCCTTGTGTGTCCTGGTCTAGTGCAAAAAGAACAGACTGGCCCTTTTTTCATGGCACCCCCTGTATACCCATTATTTTTTTGATTTTTACTCCTATCTTGTCTTAAAATTCTATTATCATTTTCTTGATTATTTTTACTATACGAAGTTCCATTCGGTATTTTTTCCAAACTATACAGTTCCTTCGGTAGTTTCGGCCCCCTCTGTATTGTAGCCTCTGCCCTTAATGCTTCATCTAATAAATCATTTAAATTATCCGCCCTGCTACTCAACAGTAGTATCTTTACAGTCGGGTCACTCACTCCTACTTTAAATGCAGTGAGCACTGAATTTACTAGCTCTGTGTTAAAAACGTCCGTTGGCAGGTTCTTCTTTTTGTACATTGTATCGGCTATGTCGTTTGCGTTTGACTGCAATACTTCTAATCGTCTTGCAAATGCCCTCAAACTTTCCCCTCCACCTTGATATGCTTGTCTTATGTTGTATTGTACGGAATCTAATGTAGCTACCTTTAAATATGTGTTTTTAAGCAAATCAAATACGGATTCTAAATCATTGATTTTCTTAGTCCTCACTAATTCATATGCATCTCCATCAAGACGCAGTTTAACGCATATCATGAATTCTTCTTGATTTTCTTCACTTATATTAAGGTTCGCTGCCTTACAACCGTCTATAAATCTAAGAAGCTCCGTTTTTAGGTACGGTGAATCTTCGCCCTTGAACACCGGGACCAGATTTCGTACGCATTTCGAAATATCGCCTGTAGGCATTTCAATTCTTGTTCTATCTGTTGTTATGTTTTCTAAATTTTCTTCTATTCTTAAAGCTTCTTTATGGTATAACGAAGTTTCTTGTGCTAATTTTACCTCCGCCTCTAAAAATCTGATCTTTGAGTCTAATTCTCTTACTTTGTTAGTTGCCTCTTCGACTGATTCAAATTCTAATCTAGGTTGTTGATGCAGTACTCTAGCTACTGATTCATCAGAAATATCTTTTTCTTTTTACAAAGCTCTTAATTTCTCGTTTTCCGACTCTAAACCGCAGGCGTGATCTAACAACTCCTGTTTTTCTGCTAATTTATCGTTTATTTTTTTCGTTAACGCTGCAAACTCGCCTTTCCAGTTTTCTATCTCCTTTATTTTATTTTCACTCTTGTGTTCCAAGAAATATATTAGTTCTTCGAACACGACATCTACTCTTTCTACTTCGGAAAAGACCTTTGTACTATTTACTTTATTTTTTATTAATTGTAAATGTTCTTTGTTATTTACTTCGAGGCTGATTTGAGCCCACAATTTCTCCGTAAACCTGTCCAATTGCCCTAATATATTCCTATAAGCTAACTGTGACTGTTCCAATTCCGCCATATAATGTTCAAAAAAAAAAAATTTTTTTTATTTAATCCCTAGAACTCTCCTCAGTTCACCTGGTTTCCCAATGTAAAAAAAAAAAATGTTAATTCTATAATTCCAAATTCGTTCATTAAAATGTTAAATTTTAAATGAATTTGACCATGAGAGAAATATTAAAAATATTCTACAAATTTCCAATGTTATTTTAAATGTTCTAATTATTTTAAATTTTTCTTTATTTTTAATTGAATGTTCTTAATATTTTAAATTTTATTTTTATTTGAATGTACAAACAAAAATGAATTTTCAATTAAAGTGTTTATTTTTGAATGTTCTAACTATTTTAAATTTTACTTTATTTTTAACTGAATGTAATTTTTATTTTATTTTTATTTAAATTTACCATTAAAATATTATTATGAATGTTCCGAGTATCAATAAAATGAATTATGACAAATGAATATTATTTTGTGTGACAAAAAAGATGTTCTAAATTCGGTCTATTTCTACTACAACTTCTATAATTTTCAGAAATACTCACTTAAAATTCCTTTGTAACTTCCTTTACTTAAACAAAAAAAAATGTCTCTTCCTTCCTTCTTTTCTTCTTACTGGTTCTTGGTAACCGGCTGCGCCAAAATGTTAGTATCTCCAACGTTGAATTATACTTACTCCTACTTTAGTACTTTAATTATTTCCCAATAAATAATATATATTTGAATTCTTTTAATTTAAACTTAGACTTTATTTCAACACTTTTTAGCTCAATATTTTTGGCTTGTTACACCTCTAAATTCTATTACACAACTCACTTAAAATTTAACTTAACTATTGTAAGAAGGCATGTTTCAAATCTACATGTTCCGGCAGAGTGCCGTGCGCAAATTCCACTCACTATTTGCTTCCGTAAGGGAAAAAGCCCTTAGCCAATCATGCTGCTGCTGGTTTGACCCAGCTTCGCTCATACTGTTGCTAGTTCATTGGCTTGCTGGACTATGACACATATGTCCTACGTTGCACTTTACTGCAACGTAACGATAACTGCAAGAAGTAGTCATCGCGTAAGTAGGTGACGATACGTTTATAATATCAACGTATAGTGACTTACCAAAACACACTATGTTGACTTACAACAGGATCAGGCAAATTATTTCACCTACAATTCCATCATATATAAACAAGTACGGGGGTTACCACAAGGAGCGGACTGTTATCTACAATATTATTGGATTATTTTATTCAATTACACACAATTGAGTTATTTGAACAAAACCAGGTAGTATTTTGGAAAAAATATATGGACGATTTCCTATTATATTTGCCTAGCACCCAAATAGATAGTTTTAAAACATCTTTTGAGCATTTAACATCTTTACAATTGACTATAGATAGAGAGGAGGATTGTGATTCAGGTCTGAATAAGACGATATCTTTTTTTAGATATTTTAATTTCCATATTTCCTCATAAAATATATACAAGTATGTATACAAAACCCACCGCTTCATATCGGCTACATCATTATTTATGTAATTATAAATTTTCTACTAAGGAGAACACAATTATTAGTTATGTCAAAAAAATTTTACAAAGATCTAATAACCGATTCTTAGTTAGAGACTTAGAATTCCTACGTGAACGAATTTATTACAATAGTTATCCAGATATATTGATAAACAAATTATATCACAAAACTATAGAACTAGAAATAGAAAACATCAATAAGATGTTAAAAACCTGTTTCCCAAAACCTAAATATGGTGACAAACCTATACATCATGTTGAACGTACAACCATTGATTTAGAATTGCGGCGATCTATATTATATAGGTATATTAGAAAAGAAGTAATATATAATCCACTTAAAGTGCAGGAGGTGTCTCAAGGACGATCACATGGTTATCAACGGGTCAGACCACCTATTTATTTTGTATGCGACACCTTTACGACAATTATACAGAAAATATTCCATGATTATCATCTAGGACAACCCTCATTTAATAGAGCTCCAAGTCTTTTTCAAGTATTACATATGTCTCTGTCGGATCCAGATCCTATTTCTACTCCTATAAACCAAACTTCTATCTATATAGTAGGTTGCGAAACTTGCAATATGCAATTTTTAATATCAGGTACTGGGACGCCTGTAGATCTTTTAAATCTGGTAATATCTGATGTGAGCACAGCACTATACGCACATTGCAAAAAGAATGCAGATCATATCATACATAATAATTTGATGAGATTACCAACTAATCGACAACTACCAGTGAATCAACAACTAATGATTTTTAAAGGGATATATACTGCCTTGGGTTTGCAGTGTGAAAACGTAGATCAATTATCTCAGATACCAAAGTATATGTTAACCAGCTTAAACAATTCAATCAGAGCCTTGGTTGCTGCCAAACGTTTCACTACACAAAGTAATGATTATCTGTTTCTGTAGAATTTTCCTCTATATATTTTTTAAAGACAATATAAGCATATAACTGCAATTATATTTATTTAAACAAAAGTTCTTATTAATTTTAAGACACAGGAAAAAACAGTAAATTGTAGAAAGTATCTATTATATTTGGGCTGAAGAAATTCCCTATAAAATAGTAAATTATAGAAAATCTCTATTGTATTTGTTGTATTTGGGCTGAAAAAATTCCTTAGAAAACGCTCAATGTAGTCTAGACTTGTATGAGTAGACAATTAATATTGCCATAATCATTATTAATAAGACTAATTATTACTTATTTCCTACAGATATAGGTCTGCCTCGAATAATTAGTAAGGGTTGTCAACCGCCTTAATACATCGCTACTTGTTGAGAACGAAAAAATTGTTGTTTGGTAATATATAAAAAAAATCTAACTATATATAACAATTAACACAAATCCTTTCCTTATTCCTAACCTACAGCCTCGTAAAGTCTCTTTGATCGCGTAATTTATCTTGTTGTTTGCCGGGTGTGGCGCGCTTGTAATCTATTAATCACTATGGATCCACCAACATCGAAAAAGCAAGAACCCCAATGCACGATATAATCGTCTTGATACGCATACTAAACATGATTTGGGACAATTAATACTTGTAATATATCTTAAAACTAATTTTTTATACGGAGGGATTTACAAAGTATTAATGATATAGCCAGACACTAAGTTTATATGGAAACACAAATTCATGTGTTTTAAAGGCAATACCTTCAAAAAAACTCAGACTACCATTGGGTATCATGAGTATACAAAAAGAAAAATATTAATCAAAAAAGCTATGAAGCTTTTGATTTTTACTTTAAGAATTATTTTCAAAAATTTAACATTTTATCTATTTGGAATAAACATACAAGATTTGGCTCTAGTAGCTCCATGAAAATATTTTTACTGATGAAACAGTTTGATATTATTAATATATAATAATAATAATGCGGAAGTATATATCAGTAGTATGATATGACTTCAATACCTTTTGAGGAAAAATAAAGATATCATTATTCCAAAAAAATCAATTCCTATATAATTCTGTAATTTATTTGTAATCAATATAAATACATTCCCAGCATGTATTAATGATATGTAAATTACATAAATATTAATAGGCTGAGGATATATAATAATTCATTATTTCAAAATTACAGAATTCTACTTAAACTAATTCTGGTATGAAATGTGATCCTACGTAATTCAGTTATGAGTTCGTATGTATATCTGTTACAAACCTTTTTCCATAAATAACTCTCTATACTATTCTTTAGAATACATATCAAATCATACGTTTATAAGGTATCATGCCTTTCCCCATACCGGTGGTCAAAAAACAATATCGGAAATCATTTATAGCCTACCACATCCAAAGGTCATTTCAACAACATTCAATATATATTCAATATATATTCATTAGAAACCTAAAAGGCGCTTGAAGTAAAAATTTATTAAAAACTTTTTAAACATTTAAAAAAACGCACATAATTTTTGTGAACTTATCGCAACTACAGAAAAAAACCTTTTCTTCAATAAAAATAAAAACTATTATTAAAAACACATGATACACATTAAGCAGCATACTATGTTGTTTTCTATTTTTCTCAAGCTTTAATCATACAGTAATAATAAGATATTTATTTCTTTCAAAAAGTATTACAGTAATTTACTTATAAACTCATGACAGGTACTCAATTTGTATTATACTCATCTTAATGTACTCATGAATTACTATAAAATTACTCAAATTATATTATACTCATTATAATGTACTCATGAGTTCATATCAAATACTCAAAATCATAACTTAACAATTCGAGAACATTCCTGTTTTTTCACCACTCCCACCACATCCTTACGTATAGTACACATTTAAGAATGACATATCATGTAATAAATGAAAAAACGTATACTGCAACAAGTAGTCATTTACAACAAATGGTAATTTGACACTTACGAATATGCATATAAAAGGAATACGCAATCTGACAAGAAACCACAACAAATTAGTGTCATCCTGCAAAATTTATTGTTTCACTCGAGTTTTTTTCATTTATCCCACAAAAAATGGCATTCAGCCCACAAACAATGGCATTTAGTGTTCGTAAAAAACATGCTGCATTAAAATGTGGAATTATGTGAGTTCTAAAAAATAAAGTAAAAGCGCATCCTAATGATATAATCGGTCAAATGTTTTCAACACAAAAACCCTAGAAAAATAAAATTTCCAAAATGGTCAAAAACGGGTTTGTAAAGTATCTACGTAACAATTCCTTAAAGGAAAAGAAAGTTGAAACATATCTATGCAGCAATTTTTTTGTTAATAAATGCAACAAGTGAACCATGTGGGTGGGTGATCTAATATTTATGCGGCAATTTTTTTGTTGTTGTTTTGTTGTTAATAAATGCAACAAGTGAACCATGTGGGTGGGTGTTCTAATATTTATGCGCCAATTTTTTGTTAATAAATGCAACAAGTGAACCATTAGGTCTACCTAGATCTTAGCAGATATCTTAAATTAATTTGTGGATATAGATGAGTTTTCCAAAAAAACCTATGAGTATATAACAGCATATATTTGAATGTATCCACATCATGGATCCGGTATAAAGAAATTATAGCAAAAATACAAGGCAATTTTTGCTTGTTAAGTGTGGTAAATGAAACCTGCAAGTGTCCAAGTGGGACAAGTGGGTGCCTCTTTTTTTTGTAATAAAAGGTGTTTGTTGGCAAACAAATTTTTTATATATAATTCAAGATTAATATCAAAATTTTTAAATTCTCCTAAAAATTCTTTCAAAAAATTAGGGTACTTCGGCACATATATCCAAAATTATAAAATATTTTCGGTTCAAGATTAATAGAAAATTTGAAGATTTGAAAATTTGAAAATCTTTTATAATTCTTTTTTTAAAAAACCTAGGGCACTGCGGCACCCATATCTATAATATTATATCCTATAATATTTTTTTAAAAATATAAAATATTTTCGATTCAAGATTAATAATAAAATTTTGAATCTAGGGGATTGCGGTACATATCTCATCGTCACATTTGTCTGTCAACCTGTATGCCACCTGGCACTTCACGCGGAGTCCCAAAATATTGCTTACAACGAGGATGTATCAGTTCAAAAAGAAGGCGTAAGCCGTAAGTGATATTTCTATTTTTATAAACATAAATTTACTATATTGTTTTATTATTATTATTATTATTATTATTGTTTTATCTAAAAAACAACCCATAAACCATACATTGAATCAAATGAATAATTTTAGCGATTTATTTTGTAAAATCCCATATCCAAAACATGGGACTATCAGGTTTCTTATATGAATTAAATCAAGTGGCAGTATTGTCTATTTCCATATGTTCAACAGCCAAAGGCTATTTTTTACTAAAGTAGGCTATTCTAACCCGAAAAAAATTCAAAAAATAGCTTCGCTAAGCAACATATTCTCACCAATACAACAGAAATAAGAAAAAACACACACATACTCTCATATATAACCACTAGGCATATCAAAAAGAGTGTATGGTATATGTGTGTAGCTGTGTAAAAGCAAACCCTACATATCTAGGTGTTTCCGGCTTCTTCCATACAGTATCATTGAGTTTGTGACTTTAAAACGTTATTGGCGTGCAAAAAAATGAAATAAAAGAACACAAACTATTTATTACAAACTCATAAAAATTACAAATTAGTGATAATTTGCGCAAAAAGAAACACCCATTTATACTACGTACAAAAACTAAGGTAAATTATAAACCAATGAACTTGCCAATTAGTTCAGCCTATTGGAATGTGTGCAACATATTAACTAGCCTCATACTAAGATAGTTATTTAAAAATCTTAAGCAATTAGATATTGATTAAGATATTGAGGATATGTTGCAACCATTACCTATAGCTGAAAGCTTAAGGCAACAAGAAAGATACGGAACTGTACGTGTGTGTGCTAACTTGGCTAGTCCTTATTAAAAATCCAGTGTCATGAGTCCCTTGTGTGATTTTTTTAAAAAAGTGTGCTAAAAAAATTATTGTGTCTAAATCCATAAACAAATTAAGCAAAATTAAATCTATCGATATTTATTTAGTACAGTTGCGGTTATTAAGTATAGACGCCACGCTCAAGTGGTTCTTTAAGTCTTGCCATAAAAACCATTTACCGGTCACCATTTTTATAGCTAAGGCTGTTCGTTATATCCTAATAAAAACCCATTATTTAACAATATGTTCAGTTTCTCATATCCACCACCACATTGAATATGGTGAGCAATAGTAAAAATGGGATATAATATAATGTATCCATCGACTCTTCGAATGACCGAGGAATGTAATTGAGATTGTGAAAAACCATCTAGTTTGAACATCAACCACAGTATTAATAATAATAGAAATACTGGTTTGTGACAAATGGTTGTAATTGACAAAAAAACTATGCACTATTCAATATAGAATATTATTCATAAACCAATTTGAGTTAGAAAATATAAAAAGTAAATAAAATAAAATTGCAAACTAGAATAGCATTGAAAAAAATATAGTTAACATAATATTGGTAATGAGTATAACCAGAATTGTCTTGAAAAAATATTTTTTCACAAATTAACTATAATTTGACTAACAAATTTTGTCAAACCATGATACTTTCATTCATAATGGATATAAACCAGAATAACCTCGAAGAAATATTTTATTATCACAAATAATCTATAATTTTGCTAACAATTTTCATGAACGTTAAACAATCATTCGTAACCAGCGACTTTTCCCAATCAAACAAAAACCCATGAATACTTGTAATCCTATAAAAATAAGGGCTCAGTTCAATTTTCCACATACACTACTTAGCCCTCTTAAATTCCATCATGGAAACTCTGATTAATAACAAATCTCAACAGAATAATTGGTTAATAATGGATGCATTTCTATCCGATGATGATGAATATATACTCAACGCAGTAATACCATTGAAGTATGATTGCGATGGTGGCGGTATAACTGTTCATACGCCTGTCCCTATACTCAACAGCGATGAGGATACTGTTGAGAATCCTCGACTTTTGCAACCTCACGAAACCCCCATATTTTTTTAAAAAAACATTTAAAAAATTAGTGAGATCGATATATAATTGATATATGATCAATATATGGTTGATATATGGTTTCTATGCCACTAAAAAATTCTTTTAAGAAATTCCCAAAAAATTCCCCAAGAAATTTTTTAAAAAATTATTATTAAAAATTATCAAAAACTTTTTAAAAATTCTCTAAACATTTTTAAAAAAAATTTAAAAAAAAATTTATCAAAAACTTTTTTAAAAAATTTAAAAAAATTATTATTAAAAAATTATCAAAAACTTTTTTAAAAAATCTTTAAAAAATCTTCAAAAAAATCTTTAAAAAATCTTCCTTTACCAAGATGTTTCTTTGGGGTCATGTCAATTTAAGGTCATTTTTAGCTACATTTTCCTGTTTAAATTATTTTATATTAGTATATGGCAATATAACAAATACTTATGTACCACCAATAGGCACGGGTTCCCACACATCATTCCGTTTCTCGTACTCGTATGGGTTTGCGTAATCGTTCATACATGCGATCTCGCAATCGATCGAATACATGGGCATCCTCATGGGACTCAAGGTGTCCAATACGAGCACTATCACAGCCATCTCTTTTGATTAATACCTCACAGCCTGATCCGTCGTTTACAATGAGTCGACGATGGTCACAACCAATACCTAGTTTTCAATATCCTATCATGTGGGATCAATCGCAACGTACCGCATACGATCAATGGGTATCTGATTGGAATAATATTCCAGCACCATCTCATCTTGGGTATGGGAATTTATCAAATGCTAGTAATCATTAATGGATGTCCGAATGGAATCAACATTTGATTCCTAATAGTAATTATTATCAAAATTGGCACAATGTGGCCTCCACAACCGGTGTCTGGTAATGATCAACCAGTTTCCACTCAGATTCAGGCTGGGCAGTTGAACTCCAACCCAGGGGTTAGCAAGAGTTCGGACCAATCGGTAACATATACTAGAACATTTTTTGAATTCCTTTAAAAAGTAGTTTTAGATCTAATAATAATCAGAAGCGTACCACATATGAAAAAATGTGATGTTAGAATTTAAGGTATTATTAACAGAAAATTTATTTTATTAAAAACCAGTTCTTTAAAGGACCACTTATAAAATTACAAAGAAACACAAACAGACTTATAACACATCTCATAAAGAGGTATAACATACGTGCACACAAGCAAATACATACATTTATGTATATTCATAACTATGAGTAGGAATTGATTAACTAGATTAATTATTGATCAATTAAAAAATAGATAGAAACTTAAATTTAAGGAAACCCAAGATCTATATACATACGATCTAATTCAGTCGACATTATTTTTTATATTCCAACATTAAAAAGATAATATCAATAAAGGAACTACAAAAGGAATCCATTCCCGTTAATGTGATAATAGAGAATCAGCAATATCGATCATCTGAAGACAATGATGACTGTATTGTGGGTTCACCACTTAATCAAAAGACTATGGAGGATGTACTTAAAAATGTCAAACCTCAAAATTTGGCTGACGTTACCATTATTGATATAACTCAAGAAGAGAGTATTCCAAGTCCAGCAAATAAATCTGGGGTTCCCAGTGAAGAAATGGACTCTATATTAATGATAACGAATCTAATCAAATAATCAACACTAACAACAACGAAACAAGTCCTGTGATTAACACCAATATTGATCTAAGAAGCACATCAATAAACATAAATAATGGGATTGTTAATGATATACATGATGGGATTATCAATGATATATCAAGTTATATGACTGTTGCTAAATCAACCCTGCGCAATGAGCCATCAACTATGCCAGATTTTATGGATTCTACTGGGGTTCAATTACCTGTTACTCCCTCTATAGTACCCTTGCAAATTCCTGGTGGTTTAGTAAATTTAACTACTCTAGAAATCTCAAAAAATGTGTCTACCCTGTTGAGTTGGGGTCCAAATTTTGTCCCACCTCATACTCCCACTTATTAGATACTTTGAATTATGTGAATTATATAGGGAATTCGATGCTCTTTAATAATTTTGGCCCAGACATATTATTTAGGGAATTAGTCGCTGTATATTATAACCGTCTCAACCAGGTATTAATATCTAAAAAAGATACTAGTAATGATCTCATGACACGATGTGTTCTAAAAATGTTGCGTGACGCTAAAGAATTTTTCCGTAAAAATCTCACTATTTGTATTGTACAAGCAGACAAAGGAAAAAGTACTACTATAATGTATAAAACTGATTACCGACAAAAAATGAATGACTGGATCAATGGTTGTCTTCGTGTAGGTACTTATTTAGAAATAGGCGATGATTTTTCTCCAATCCTACTACAAATAAAAAAACGATTCAAATATCTACGTAGTCAATTAATTCGGCATTTCAATACTTCTCAATCAGTTCCCTATCCTTTTAAAATTTATAAACTATTATTAAGTTTTAATGATACAAACGATAAACTAGTTAAACTCCCCTATCTATATGGTACTGTAAAATATCATAAAGATGGCCAACCATGTCGACCAATATGTGGAACTATTCCCTGGTATAGTTATCCATTACAAAAAATTATTTCGAACGTTCTGAGGGGTATCTTGTCCAGTATGTTATTACCCAACAATGTGGTAAATATTGATAATGTGGTTTATGAGGTTCATGATATATTATTATGTTCACAATATGAATTTGTAAAATACGATATAAAGGACATGTATACAAACATGAACATATCTGATATATACGATTGTATATCGAGGATGACTACCACACCATGGTTTCAGAAACACTGTCCAATTCCTCCTAATTTATTATTACAATGTATGAGATTCTCAATGGATCAGGCAAATTATTTCACCTACAATTCCCTCATATATAAACAAGTACGGGGGTTACCACAAGGAGCGTGTGATTCCGGACTGTTAGCTACAATATTATTGGATTATTTTATTCAATTACACTCAATTGAGTTATTTGAACAAAACCAGGTAGTATTTTGGAAAAAATATATGGACGATTTCCTATTATATTTGCCTAGCACCCAAATAGATAGTTTTAAAACATCTTTTGAGCACTTAACATCTTTACAATTGACTATAGATAGAGAGGAGGATTGTGATTCAGGTCTGAATAAGACGATATCCATAATTTCCATATTTCCTCATAAAATATATACAAGTATGTATACAAAACCCACCGCTTCATATCGGCTACATCATTATTTATGTAATTATAACTTTTCTACTAAGGAGAACACAATTATTAGTTATGTCAAAAAAATTTTACAAAGATCTAATAACCGATTCTTAGTTGGAGACTTAGAATTCCTACATGAACGAATTTATTACAATAGTTATCCAGATATATTGATAAACAAATTATATCACAAAACTATAGAACTAGAAATAGAAAACATCAATAAGATGTTAAAAACCTGTTTCCCAAAACCTAAATATAGTGACAAACCTATACATCATGTTGAACGTACAATCATTGATTTAGAATTGCGGCGATCTATATTATATAGGTATATTAGAAAAGAAGTAATATATAATCCACCTAAAGTGCAGGAGGTGTCTCAAGGACGATCACATGGTTATCAACGGGTCAGACCACCTATTTATTTTGTATGCGACACCTTTACGACAATTATACAGAAAATATTCCATGATTATCATCTAGGACAACCCTCATTTAATAGAGCTCCAAGTCTTTTTCAAGTATTACATATGTCTCTGTCGGATCCAGATCCTATTTCTACTCCTATAAACCAAACTTCTATCTATATAGTAGGTTGCGAAACTTGCAATATGCAATTTTTAATATCAGGTACTGGGACGCCTGTAGATCTTTTAAATCTGGTAATATCTGATGTAGCCGCGGTAGCTCAGTGGTTAGTGCGTTGGACTGCGAGCCGAAAGGTCCCCGGTTCAAGACTGGACTGGGGCTAACAACATCTTTTCATATAAACATTTTCTATACCGCGCTACCTTACGTCAATGGCAAACCTACGAGAGTAAAACCATTGCCTATGAAAAAGTTCTCACCCGCCGTTCGGATTTGGCAATAAACTGTAGGTCCCACCACTTTGAGTACAAATATAACACGCACAGCTCAAAATGGTGAGAGAGCTCGGCCGAAGTTCTATACAGGACTGTAGCGCCAAACTATTATATTATTATTATTATAATATCTGATGTGAGCACAGCACTATACGCACATTGCAAAAAGAATGCAGATCATATCATACATAATAATTTGATGAGATTACCAACTAATCGACACCTACCAGTGAATCAACAACTAATGATTTTTAAAGGGATATATACTGTCTTGGGTTTGCAGTGTGAAAACGTAGATCAATTATCTCAGATACCAAAGTATATGTTAACCAGCTTAAACAATTCAATCAGAGCCTTGGTTGCTGCCAAACGTTTCACTACACAAAGTAATGATTATCTGTTTCTGTAGAATTTTCCTCTATATATTTTTAAAGACAATATAAGCATATAACTGCAATTATATTTATTTAAACAAAAGTTCTTATTAATTTTAAGACACAAGAAAAAACAGTAAATTGTAGAAAGTATCTATTATATTTGGGCTGAAGAAATTCCCTATAAAACAGTAAATTATAGAAAATCTCTATTGTATTTGTTGTATTTGGGCTGAAAAAATTCCTTAGAAAACGCTCAATGTAGTCTAGACTTGTATGAGTAGACAATTAATATTGCCATAATCATTATTAATAAGACTAATTATTACTTATTTCCTACAGATATAGGTCTGCCTCAAATAATTAGTAAGGGTTGTCAACCGTCTTAATACATCGCTACTTGTTGAGAACGAAAAAATTGTTGTTTGGTAATATATAAAAAAAATCTAACTATATATAACAATTAAAACAAATCCTTTCCTTATTCCTAACCTACAGCCTCGTAAAGTCTCTTTGATCGCGTAATTTATCTTGTTGTTTGCCGGGTGTGGCGCGCTTGTAATCTATTAATCACTATGGATCCACCAACATCGAAAAAGCAAGAACCCCAATGCACGATATAATCGTCTTGATACGCATACTAAACATGATTTGGGACAATTAATACTTGTAATATATCTTAAAACTAATTTTTTATACGGAGGGATTTACAAAGTATTAATGATATAGCCAGACACTAAGTTTATATGGAAACACAAATTCATGTGTTTTAAAGGCAATACCTTCAAAAAAACTCAGACTACCATTGGGTATCATGAGTATACAAAAAGAAAAATATTAATCAAAAAAGCTATGAAGCTTTTGATTTTTACTTTAAGAATTATTTTCAAAAATTTAACATTTTATCTATTTGGAATAAACATACAAGATTTGGCTCTAGTAGCTCCATGAAAATATTTTTACTGATGAAACAGTTTGATATTATTAATATATAATAATAATAATGCGGAAGTATATATCAGTAGTATGATATGACTTCAATACCTTTTGAGGAAAAATAAAGATATCATTATTCCAAAAAAATCAATTCCTATATAATTCTGTAATTTATTTGTAATCAATATAAATACATTCCCAGCATGTATTAATGATATGTAAATTACATAAATATTAATAGGCTGAGGATATATAATAATTCATTATTTCAAAATTACAGAATTCTACTTAAACTAATTCTGGTATGAAATGTGATCCTACGTAATTCAGTTATGAGTTCGTATGTATATCTGTTACAAACCTTTTTCCATAAATAACTCTCTATACTATTCTTTAGAATACATATCAAATCATACGTTTATAAGGTATCATGCCTTTCCCCATACCGGTGGTCAAAAAACAATATCGGAAATCATTTATAGCCTACCACATCCAAAGGTCATTTCAACAACATTCAATATATATTCAATATATATTCATTAGAAACCTAAAAGGCGCTTGAAGTAAAAATTTATTAAAAACTTTTTAAACATTTAAAAAAACGCACATAATTTTTGTGAACTTATCGCAACTACAGAAAAAAACCTTTTCTTCAATAAAAATAAAAACTATTATTAAAAACACATGATACACATTAAGCATACTATGTTGTTTTCTATTTTTCTCAAGCTTTAATCATACAGTAATAATAAGATATTTATTTCTTTCAAAAAGTATTACAGTAATTTACTTATAAACTCATGACAGGTACTCAATTTGTATTATACTCATCTTAATGTACTCATGAATTACTATAAAATTACTCAAATTATATTATACTCATTATAATGTACTCATGAGTTCATATCAAATACTCAAAATCATAACTTAACAATTCGAGAACATTCCTGTTTTTTCACCACTCCCACCACATCCTTACGTATAGTACACATTTAAGAATGACATATCATGTAATAAATGAAAAAACGTATACTGCAACAAGTAGTCATTTACAACAAATGGTAATTTGACACTTACGAATATGCATATAAAAGGAATACGCAATCTGACAAGAAACCACAACAAATTAGTGTCATCCTGCAAAATTTATTGTTTCACTCGAGTTTTTTTCATTTATCCCACAAAAAATGGCATTCAGCCCACAAACAATGGCATTTAGTGTTCGTAAAAAACATTCTGCATTAAAATGTGGAATTATGTGAGTTCTAAAAAATAAAGTAAAAGCGCATCCTAATGATATAATCGGTCAAATGTTTTCAACACAAAAACCCTAGAAAAATAAAATTTCCAAAATGGTCAAAAACGGGTTTGTAAAGTATCTACGTAACAATTCCTTAAAGGAAAAGAAAGTTGAAACATATCTATGCAGCAATTTTTTTGTTAATAAATGCAACAAGTGAACCATGTGGGTGGGTGATCTAATATTTATGCGGCAATTTTTTTGTTGTTGTTTTGTTGTTAATAAATGCAACAAGTGAACCATGTGGGTGGGTGTTCTAATATTTATGCGCCAATTTTTTGTTAATAAATGCAACAAGTGAACCATGTGGGTGGGTGTTCTAATATTATGGTAACAAAAATAATGTTTAATTAGGTCTACCTAGATCTTAGCAGATATCTTAAATTAATTTGTGGATATAGATGAGTTTTCCAAAAAAACCTATGAGTATATAACAGCATATATTTGAATGTATCCACATCATGGATCCGGTATAAAGAAATTATAGCAAAAATACAAGGCAATTTTTGCTTGTTAAGTGTGGTAAATGAAACCTGCAAGTGTCCAAGTGGGACAAGTGGGTGCCTCTTTTTTTGTAATAAAAGGTGTTTGTTGGCAAACAAATTTTTTATATATAATTCAAGATTAATATCAAAATTTTTAAATTCTCCTAAAAATTCTTTCAAAAAATTAGGGTACTTCGGCACATATATCCAAAATTATAAAATATTTTCGGTTCAAGATTAATAGAAAATTTGAAGATCAATATCAAAATTTTAAAATCTTTTATAATTCTTTTTTTAAAAAACCTAGGGCACTGCGGCACCCATATCTATAATATTATATCCTATAATATTTTTTTAAAAATATAAAATATTTTCGATTCAAGATTAATAATAAAATTTTGAATCTAGGGGATTGCGGTACATATCTCATCGTCACATTTGTCTGTCAACCTGTATGCCACCTGGCACTTCACGCGGAGTCCCAAAATATTGCTTACAACGAGGATGTATCAGTTCAAAAAGAAGGCGTAAGCCGTAAGTGATATTTCTATTTTTATAAACATAAATTTACTATATTGTTTTATTATTATTATTATTATTATTATTGTTTTATCTAAAAAACAACCCATAAACCATACATTGAATCAAATGAATAATTTTAGCGATTTATTTTGTAAAATCCCATATCCAAAACATGGGACTATCAGGTTTCTTATATGAATTAAATCAAGTGGCAGTATTGTCTATTTCCATATGTTCAACAGCCAAAGGCTATTTTTTACTAAAGTAGGCTATTCTAACCCGAAAAAAATTCAAAAAATAGCTTCGCTAAGCAACATATTCTCACCAATACAACAGAAATAAGAATAAACACACACATACTCTCATATATAACCACTAGGCATATCAAAAAGAGTGTATGGTATATGTGTGTAGCTGTGTAAAAGCAAACCCTACATATCTAGGTGTTTCCGGCTTCTTCCATACAGTATCATTGAGTTTGTGACTTTAAAACGTTATTGGCGTGCAAAAAAATGAAATAAAAGAACACAAACTATTTATTACAAACTCATAAAAATTACAAATTAGTGATAATTTGCGCAAAAAGAAACACCCATTTATACTACGTACAAAAACTAAGGTAAATTATAAACCAATGAACTTGCCAATTAGTTCAGCCTATTGGAATGTGTGCAACATATTAACTAGCCTCATACTAAGATAGTTATTTAAAAATCTTAAGCAATTAGATATTGATTAAGATATTGAGGATATGTTGCAACCATTACCTATAGCTGAAAGCTTAAGGCAACAAGAAAGATACGGAACTGTACGTGTGTGTGCTAACTTGGCTAGTCCTTATTAAAAATCCAGTGTCATGAGTCCCTTGTGTGATTTTTTTAAAAAAGTGTGCTAAAAAAATGATTGTGTCTAAATCCATAAACAAATTAAGCAAAATTAAATCTATCGATATTTATTTAGTACAGTTGCGGTTATTAAGTAAAGACGCCACGCTCAGGTGGTTCTTTAAGTCTTGCCATAAAAACCATTTACCGGTCCTAATAAAAACCCATTATTTAACAATTTGTTCAGTTTCTCATATCCACCACCACATTGAATATGGTGAGCAATAGTAAAAATGGGATATAATATAATGTATCCATCGACTCTTCGAATGACCGAGGAATGTAATTGAGATTGTAAAAAACCATCTAGTTTGTACATCAACCACAGTATTAATAATAATAGTACTGGTTTGTGACAAATGGTTGTAATTGACAAAAAAATTATGCACTATTCAATATAGAATATTATTCATAAACCAATTTGAGTTAGAAAATATAAAAAGTAAATAAAATAAAATTGCAAACTAGAATAGCATTGAAAAAAATATAGTTAACATAATATTGGTAATGAGTATAACCAGAATTGTCTTGAAAAAATATTTTTTCACAAATTAACTATAATTTGACTAACAAATTTTGTCAAACTTGATACTTTCATTCATAATGGATATAAACCAGAATAACCTCGAAGAAATATTTTATTATCACAAATAATCTATAATTTTGCTAACACTTTTCATGAACGTTAAAAATTCATTCGTAACCAGCGACTTTTCCCAATCAAACAAAAACCCATGAATACTTGTAATCCTATAAAAATAAGGGCTCAGTTCAATTTTCCACACACACTACTTATCCCTCATAATATCAATAAAGGAACTACAAAAGGAATCCATTCCCGTTAATGTGATAATAGAGAATCAGCAATATCGATCATCTGAAGACAATGATGACTGTATTGTGGGTTCACCACTTAATCAAAAGACTATGGAGGATGTACTTAAAAATGTCAAACCTCAAAATTTGGCTGACGTTACCATTATTGATATAACTCAAGAAGAGAGTATTCCAAGTCCAGCAAATAAATCTGGGGTTCCCAGTGAAGAAATGGACTCTATATTAATGACAACGAATCTAATCAAATAATCAACACTAACAACAACGAAACAAGTCCTGTGATTAACACCAATATTGATCTAAGAAGCACATCAATAAACATAAATAATGGGATTGTTAATGATATACATGATGGGATTATCAATGATATATCAAGTTATATGACTGTTGCTAAATCAACTCTGCGCAATGAGCCATCAACTATGCCAGATTTTATGGATTCTACCGGGGTTCAATTACCTGTTACTCCCTCTATAGTACCCTTGCAAATTCCTGGTGGTTTCGTAAATTTAACTACTCTAGAAATCTCAAAAAATGTGTCTACCCTGTTGAGTTGGGGTCCAAATTTTGTCCCACCTCATACTCCCACTTATTAGATACTTTGAATTATGTGAATTATATAGGGAATTCGATGCTTTTTAATAATTTTGACCCAGACATATTATTTAGGGAATTAGTCGCTGTATATTATAACCGTCTCAACCAGGTATTAATATCTAAAAAAGATACTAGTAATGATCTCATGACACGATGTGTTCTAAAAATGTTGCGTGACGCTAAAGAATTTTTCCGTAAAAATCTCACTATTTGTATTGTACAAGCAGACAAAGGAAAATGTACTACTATAATGTATAAAACTGATTACCGACAAAAAATGAATGACTGGATCAATGGTTGTCTTCGTGTAGGTACTTATTTAGAAATAGGCGATGATTTTTCTCCAATCCTACTACAAATATAAAAACGATTCAAATATCTACGTAGTCAATTAATTCGGCATTTCAATACTTCTCAATCAGTTCCCTATCCTTTTAAAATTTATAAACTATTATTAAGTTTTAATGATACAAACGATAAACTAGTTAAACTCCCCTATCTATATGGTACTGTAAAATATCATAAAGATGGCCAACCATGTCGACCAATATGTGGAACTATTCCCTGGTATAGTTATCCATTACAAAAAATTATTTCGAACGTTCTGAGGGGTATCTTGTCCAGTATGTTATTACCCAACAATGTGGTAAATATTGATAATGTGGTTTATGAGGTTCATGATATATTATTATGTTCACAATATGAATTTGTAAAATACGATATAAAGGACATGTATACAAACATGAACATATCTGATATATACGATTGTATATCGAGGATGACTACCACACCATGGTTTCAGAAACACTGTCCAATTCCTCCTAATTTATTATTACAATGTATGAGATTCTCAATGGATCAGGCAAATTATTTCACCTACAATTCCCTCATATATAAACAAGTACGGGGGTTACCACAAGGAGCGTGTGATTCCGGACTGTTAGCTACAATATTATTGGATTATTTTATTCAATTACACTCAATTGAGTTATTTGAACAAAACCAGGTAGTATTTTGGAAAAAATATATGGACGATTTCCTATTATATTTGCCTAGCACCCAAATAGATAGTTTTAAAACATCTTTTAAGCATTTAACATCTTTACAATTGACTATAGATAGAGAGGAGGATTGTGATTCAGGTCTCAATAAGACGATATCCATAATTTCCATATTTCCTCATAAAATATATACAAGTATGTATACAAAACCCACCGCTTCATATCGGCTACATCATTATTTATGTAATTATAACTTTTCTACTAAGGAGAACACAATTATTAGTTATGTCAAAAAAAATTTACAAAGATCTAATAACCGATTCTTAGTAGGAGACTTAGAATTCCTACATGAACGAATTTATTACAATAGTTATCCAGATATATTGATAAACAAATTATATCACAAAACTATAGAACTAGAAATAGAAAACATCAATAAGATGTTAAAAACCTGTTTCCCAAAACCTAAATATAGTGACAAACCTATACATCATGTTGAACGTACAATCATTGATTTAGAATTGCGGCGATCTATATTATATAGGTATATTAGAAAAGAAGTAATATATAATCCACCTAAAGTGCAGGAGGTGTCTCAAGGACGATCACATGGTTATCAACGGGTCGGACCACCTATTTATTTTGTATGCGACACCTTTACGACAATTATACAGAAAATATTCCATGATTATCATCTAGGACAACCCTCATTTAATAGAGCTCCAAGTCTTTTTCAAGTATTACATATGTCTCTGTCGGATCCAGATCCTATTTCTACTCCTATAAAACAAACTTCTATCTATATAGTAGGTTGCGAAACTTGCAATATGCAATTTTTAATATCAGGTACTGGGACGCCTGTAGATCTTTTAAATCTGGTAATATCTGATGTAGCCGCGGTAGCTCAGTGGTAAGTGCGTTGGACTGCGAGCCGAAAGGTCCCCGCTTCAAGACTGGACTGGGGCTAACAACATCTTTTCATAGAAACATTTTCTATACCGCGCTACCTCTCGTCAGTAAATGGCAAACCTACGAGAGTAAAACCATTGCCTATGAAAAAGCTCTCACCCGCCGTTCGGATTCGGCAATAAACTGTAGGTCCCACCACTTTGAGTACAAATATAACACGCACAGCTCAAAATGGTGAGAGAGCTCGGCCGAAGTTCTATACAGGACTGTAGCGCCAAACTATTATATTATTATTATTATAATATCTGATGTGAGCACAGCACTATACGCACATTGCAAAAAGAATGCAGATCATATCATACATAATAATTTGATGAGATTACCAACTAATCGACACCTACCAGTGAATCAACAACTAATGATTTTTAAAGGGATATATACTGTCTTGGGTTTGCAGTGTGAAAACGTAGATCAATTATCTCAGATACCAAAGTATATGTTAACCAGCTTAAACAATTCAATCAGAGCCTTGGTTGCTGCCAAACGTTTCACTACACAAAGTAATGATTATCTGTTTCTGTAGAATTTTCCTCTATATATTTTTTAAAGACAATATAAGCATATAACTGCAATTATATTTATTTAAACAAAAGTTCTTATTAATTTTAAGACACAGGAAAAAACAGTAAATTGTAGAAAGTATCTATTATATTTGGGCTGAAGAAATTCCCTATAAAACAGTAAATTATAGAAAATCTCTATTGTATTTGTTGTATTTGGGCTGAAAAAATTCCTTAGAAAACGCTCAATGTAGTCTAGACTTGTATGAGTAGACAATTAATATTGCCATAATCATTATTAATAAGACTAATTATTACTTATTTCCTACAGATATAGGTCTGCCTCGAATAATTAGTAAGGGTTGTCAACCGTCTTAATACATCGCTACTTGTTGAGAACGAAAAAATTGTTATTTGGTAATATATAAAAAAATCTAACTATATATAACAATTAACACAAATCCTTTCCTTATTCCTAACCTACAGCCTCGTAAAGTCTCTTTGATCGCGTAATTTATGTTGTTGTTTGCCGGGTGTGGCGCGCTTGTAATCTATTAATCACTATGGATCCACCAACATCGAAAAAGCAAGAACCCCAATGCACGATATAATCGTCTTGATACGCATACTAAACATGATTTGGGACAATTAATACTTGTAATATATCATAAACTAATTTTTTATACGGAGGGATTTACAAAGTATTAATGATATAGCCAGACACTAAGTTTATATGGAAACACAAATTCATGTGTTTTAAAGGCAATACCTTCAAAAAAACTCAGACTACCATTGGGTATCATGAGTATACAAAAAGAAAAATATTAATCAAAAAAGCTATGAAGCTTTTGATTTTTACTTTAAGAATTATTTTCAAAAATTTAATATTTTATCTATTTGGAATAAACATACAAGATTTGGCTCTAGTAGCTCCATGAAAATATTTTTACTGATGAAACAGTTTGATATTATTAATATATAATAATAATAATGCGGAAGTATATATCAGTAGTATGATATGACTTCAATACCTTTTGAGGAAAAATAAAGATATCATTATTCCAAAAAAATCAATTCCTATATAATTCTGTAATTTATTTGTAATCAATATAAATACATTCCCAGCATGTATTAATGATATGTAAATTACATAAATATTAATAGGCTGAGGATATATAATAATTCATTATTTCAAAATTACAGAATTCTACTTAAACTAATTCTGGTATGAAATGTGGTCCTACGTAATTCAGTTATGAGTTCGTATGTATATCTGTTACAAACCATTTTCCATAAATAACTCTCTATACTATTCTTTAGAATACATATCAAATCATACGTTTATAAGGTATCATGCCTTTCCCCATACCGGTGGTCAAAAAACAATATCGGAAATCATTTATAGCCTACCACATCCAAAGGTCATTTCAACAACATTCAATATATATTCAATATATATTCATTAGAAACCTAAAAGGCGCTTGAAGTAAAAATTTATTAAAACTACAGAAAAAAACCTTTTCTTCAATAAAAATAAAAACTATTATTAACCAGTTGGGAAGGTTAGATCACATGGGAAATTTTAAAGTAGGTGTAATTATGATAGTTAGGATTATCAAAATTATAGTCGGTCTAAGCCGACTATAAATACCCTACACATTTGTGTAGTTACCGTTAAAAGTGATATATAGGTCACCAGGGTATACGAATCCTGAAAATAACTACAAACATTCAATCGCTGAAGAATTTCCACTTATTTGATACCCATATTTACATATGGGTAGGTGTACCGAATTTCGATTTCTTTTTTGGTGAACCACAAGTCTTTTCGCCGGAAAACATTATTATCATGTATTTGAGCATGATGTCAATATATATTTGACCAAAAAAGTTTACCTAAGCACGTATACAGTAAAATTGATCCGTATATGTAAATTTTATATGAGGTATTTGAACATAAGTGGTCGGATCATAGGTCACAATGGACCGATCTCACCAATTTTTTCGCACATACAGCGTAGGTATATTAGTAATCTAAGTTATAAGTTTCATTTTTCTAGCTCTTCAATTTTAAAAGTCTTAGGGATTTCAACAGACAGACAGACAGACGGACAGACAGACGGACATCGCTAAATCGACTCAGGAGGTCACGCTGATCAAGAATATATATACTTTTCCATACCGGAGATGCTTCCTTCTGGGTGTTACAAACGGCGTACCAAACTGAATATACCCTTTCACTCTTAGTGTAGGGTATAAAAACACATGATACACATTAAGCATACTATGTTGTTTTCTATTTTTCTCAAGCTTTAATCATACAGTAATAATAAGATATTTATTTCTTTCAAAAAGTATTACAGTAATTTACTTATAAACTCATGACAGGTACTCAATTTGTATTATACTCATCCTAATGTACTCATGAATTACTATAAAAGTACTCAAATTATATTATACTCATTATAATGTACTCATGAGCTCATATCAAATACTCAAAATCATAACTTAACAATTCGAGAACATCCCTGTTTCTTCACCACTCCCACCACATCCTTACGTATAGTACACATTTAAGAATGACATATCATGTAATAAATGAAAAAACGTATACTGCAACAAGTAGTCATTTACAACAAATGGTAATTTGACACTTACGAATATGCATATAAAAGGAATACGCAATCTGACAAGAAACCACAACAAATTAGTGTCATGCTGCAAAATTTATTGTTTCACTCGAGTTTTTTTCATTTAACCCACAAACAATGGCATTCAGCCCACAAACAATGGCAGTTAGTGTTCGTAAAAAACATTCTGCATTAAAATATGGAATTATGTGAGTTCTAAAAAATAAAGTAAAAGCGCATCCTAATGATATAATCGGTCAAATGTTTTCAACACAAAAACCCTAGAAAAATAAAATTTCCAAAATGGTCAAAAACGGGTTTGTAAAGTATCTACGTAACAATTCCTTAAAGGAAAAGAAAGTTGAAACATATCTATGCAGCAATATTTTTGTTAATAAATGCAACAAGTGAACCATGTGGGTGGGTGATCTAATATTTATGCGGCAATTTTTTTGTTGTTGTTTTGTTGTTAATAAATGCAACAAGTGAACCATGTGGGTGGGTGTTCTAATATTTATGCGCCAATTTTTTGTTAATAAATGCAACAAGTGAACCATGTGGGTGGGTGTTCTAAAATTATGGTAACAAAAATAATGTTTAATTAGGTCTACCTAGATCTTAACAGATATCTTAAATTAATTTGTGGATATAGATGAGTTTTCCAAAAAAACCTATGAGTATATAACAGCATATATTTGAATGTATCCACATCATGGATCCGGTATAAAGAAATTATAGCAAAATTAGAAGGCAATTTTTGCTTGTTAAGTGTGGTAAATGAAACCTGCAAGTGACCAAGTGGGACAAGTGGGTGCCTCTTTTTTTGTAATAAAAGGTGTTTGTTGGCAAACAAATTTTTTATATATAATTCAAGATTAATATCAAAATTTTTAAATTCTCCTAAAAATTCTTTCAAAAAATTAGGGTACTTCGGCACATATATCCAAAATTATAAAATATTTTCGGTTCAAGATTAATACAAAATTTGAAGATCAATATCAAAATTTTAAAATCTTTTATAATTCTTTTTTTAAAAAACCTAGGGCACTGCGGCACCCATATCTATAATATTATATCCTATAATATTTTTTTAAAAATATAAAATATTTTCGATTCAAGATTAATAATAAAATTTTGAATCTAGGGGATTGCGGTACATATCTCATCGTCACATTTGTCTGTCAACCTGTATGCCACCTGGCACTTCACGCGGAGTCCCAAAATATTGCTTACAACGAGGATGTATCAGTTCAAAAAGAAGGCGTAAGCCGTAAGTGATATTTCTATTTTTATAAACATAAATTTACTATATTGTTTTATTATTATTATTATTATTGTTTTATCTAAAAAACAACCCATAAACCATACATTGAATCAAATGAATAATTTTAGCGATTTATTTTGTAAAATCCCATATCCAAAACATGGGACTATCAGGTTTCTTATATGAATTAAATCAAGTGGCAGTATTGTCTATTTCCATATGTTCAACAGCCAAAGGCTATTTTTTACTAAAGTAGGCTATTCTAACCCGAAATTCAAAAAATAGCTTCGCTAAGCAACATATTCTCACCAATACAACAGAAATAAGAAAAAACACACACATACTCTCATATATAACCACTAGGCATATCAAAAATAGTGTATGGTATATGTGTGTAGCTGTGTAAAAGCAAACCCTACATATCTAGGTGTTTCCGGCTTCTTCCATACAGTATCATTGAGTTTGTGACTTTAAAACGTTATTGGCGTGCAAAAAAATGAAATAAAAGAACACAAACTATTTATTACAAACTCATAAAAATTACAAATTAGTGATAATTTGCGCAAAAAGAAACACCCATTTATACTACATACAAAAACTAAGGTAAATTATAAACCAATGAACTTGCCAATTAGTTCAGCCTATTGGAATGTGTGCAACATATTAACTAGCCTCATACTAAGATAGTTATTTAAAAATCTTAAGCAATTAGATATTGATTAAGATATTGAGGATATGTTGCAACCATTACCTATAGCTGAAAGCTTAAGGCAACAAGAAAGATACGGAACTGTACGTGTGTGTGCTAACTTGGCTAGTCCTTATTAAAAATCCAGTGTCATGAGTCCCTTGTGTGATTTTTTTAAAAAAGTGTGCTAAAAAAATGATTGTGTCTAAATCCATAAACAAATTAAGCAAAATTAAATCTATCGATATTTATTTAGTACAGTTGCGGTTATTAAGTAAAGACGGGTTCTTTAAGTCAAGTGGTTCTTTAAGTCTTGCCATAAAAACCATTTACCGGTCCTAATAAAAACCCATTATTTAACAATATGTTCAGTTTCTCATATCCACCACCACATTGAATATGGTGAGCAATAGTAAAAATGGGATATAATATAATGTATCCATCGACTCTTCGAATGACCGAGGAATGTAATTGAGATTGTGAAAAACCATCTAGTTTGTACATCAACCACAGTATTAATAATAATAGTACTGGTTTGTGACAAATGGTTGTAATTGACAAAAAAATTATGCACTATTCAATATAGAATATTATTCATAAACCAATTTGAGTTAGAAAATATAAAAAGTAAATAAAATAAAATTGCAAACTAGAATAGCATTGAAAAAAATATAGTTAACATAATATTGGTAATGAGTATAACCAGAATTGTCTTGAAAAAATATTTTTTCACAAATTAACTATAATTTGACTAACAAATTTTGTCAAACCATGATACTTTCATTCATAATGGATATAAACCAGAATAACCTCGAAGAAATATTTTATTATCACAAATAATCTATAATTTTGCTAACACTTTTCATGAACGTTAAAAATTCATTCGTAACCAGCGACTTTTCCCAATCAAACAAAAACCCATGAATACTTGTAATCCTATAAAAATAAGGGCTCAGTTCAATTTTCCACACACACTACTTATCCCTCTTAAATTCCATCATGGAAACTCTGATTAATAACAAATCTCAACAGAATAATTGGTTAATAATGGATGCATTTCTATCCGATGATGATGAATATATACTCAACGCAGTAATACCATTGAAGTATGATTGCGATGGTGGCGGTATAACTGTTCATACGCCTGTCCCTATACTCAACAGCGATGAGGATACTGTTGAGAATCCTCGACTTTTGCAACCTCACGAGATTAAGCAAGAGCCTTTAGAGGTGTCGGATGTATCGAATGTGGACACGCGTTCCCCATTCATTTATGATCATCGTCAAGTTTCTGAAATATCTACCTGCTGTTCATTATCTCCTAAGCGACGACGATTATCATCACATTTGAATTCTGATACAGACGATTCACCTGTGGTTTTCGGGAATATTGTGCAAGATAATGAGGTGATTTGCTTTAGTACTTTTATGGTTAACAGTAGTGTATACAATTATAGAAATAGAAACCATCTAATATAAGACAGTTTCCTATACATTAACAACCTTTACCAATACTTTTAATATTACAAATTATAACCATAAACGCTATAGGGTGTACAACATGTCAATGTTCGCCGTAAACTTTTTATAGAATCGGTGGTTAAAAACACGAGCGAAGCTGTAGCTATACCTATGATTGAAATAGCGGTTGAAATTGCAACCAAAAAGGATTCTAGCGTTTCTGGGATGGGCGACATAGTTGAAATTGCGGATGAGCAAGTTTCAAATGAAAATGGTTCGGTTATTGAAGTCTCCTCAGACACTGAGGTAGGCTCTGTTGCAACAGTGGTGCATCAGTCGCCAATTCTAGCACAAGAGCTAGCGACATTAACTGAAATAGCAGACTCAAGTGGCAATAAGGTGAGATACTTTGTAAAAGATTAAAATCAAATCAAAAATAATTATCATTATCCTACAAACCTTTAGACAACAGTAGCTGTCTCTACTCCAGCGAATCTTATGGATTATCTGGTTGGGTTTTTAAATATTCATAAGTAACGAATTTTTCTATTTATTAAAAATGCTAGTAAAGATCTATTTGTTAAAAAAGATAGTAATAAATCAATAATAAAAAATCTGGTTAGATTTATCAACAACCATACCAAAATCTAATTCAATCTTATTTACTGTCTTATTTTCGGAAAACCCCATATTTAAAAAAAAAAAACATTTAAAAAATTAGTGAGATCGATATATAATTGATATATGATCAATATATGGTTGATATATGGTTTCTATGCCACTAAAAAATTCTTTTAAGAAATTCCCAAAAAAATCCCCAAGAAATTTTTTAAAAAATTATTATTAAAAATTATCAAAAACTTTTTAAAATTTTTTTTAAAAAAATTTATCAAAAACTTTATTAAAAAATTTAAAAAAATTATTAAAAACTTTTTTAAAAAATCTTTAAAAAATCTTCAAAAAAATCTTTAAAAAATCTTCCTTTACCAAGATGTTTCTTTGGGGTCATGTCAATTTAAGGTCATTTTTAGCTACATTTTCCTGTTTAAATTATTTTATATTAGTATATGGCAATATAACAAATACTTATGTACCACCAATAGGCACGGGTTCCCACACATCATTCCGTTTCTCGTACTCGTATGGGTTTGCGTAATCGTCCATACATGCGATCTCGCAATCGATCGAATACATGGGCATCCTCATGGGACTCAAGGTGTCCAATACGAGCACTATCACAGCCATCTCTTTTGATTAATACCTCACAGCCTGATCAATCGCAACGTACCGCATACGATCAATGGGTATCTGAGTGGAATAATATTCCAGCACCATCTCATCTTGGGTATTGGAATTTAGCAAATGCTAGTAATCAGCAATGGATGTCCGAATGGAATCAACATTTGATTCCTAATAGTAATTATTATCAAAATTGGCACAATGTGGCAACTCCACCTATGCCTCCACAACCGGTGTCTGGTAATGACCAACCAGTTTCCACTCAGATTCAGGCTGGGCTGTTGAACTGTAACCCAGGGGTTAGCAAGAGTTCGGACCAATCGGTAACATATACTAGAAATTTTTTTTAATTCCTTTAAAAAGTAGTTTTAGATCTAATAATAATCAGAAGCGTACCACATATGAAAAAATGTGATGTTAGAATTTAAGGTATTATTAACAGAAAATTTATTTTATTAAAAACCAGTTCTTTAAAGGACCACTTATAAAATTACAAAGAAACACAAACAGACTTATAACAAATCTCATAAACAGGTATAACATACGTGCACACAAGCAAATACATACATTTATGTATATTCATAACTATGAGTAGGAATTGATTAACTAGATTAATTATTGATCAATTAAAAAATAGATAGAAACTTAAATTTAAGGAACCCCAAGATCTATATACATACGATCTAATTCAGTCGACATTATTTTTTATATTCCAACATTAAAAAGATAATATCAATAAAGGAACTACAAAAGGAATCCATTCCCGTTAATGTGATAATAGAGAATCAGCAATATCGATCATCTGAAGACAATGATGACTGTATTGTGGGTTCACTTATTGTGGGTACTTAAAAATGTCAATCCTCAAAATTTGGCTGACGTTACCATTATTGATATAACTCAAGAAGAGAGTATTCCAAGTCCAGCAAATAAATCTGGGGTTCCCAGTGAAGAAATGGACTCTATATTAAATGATCTGATTATTAATGATAACGAATCTAATCAAATAATCAACACTAACAACAACGAAACAAGTCCAGTGATTAACACCAAAATTGATCTAAGAAGCACATCAATAAACATAAATAATGGGATTGTTAATGATATACATGATGGGATTATCAATGATATATCAAGTTATATGACTGTTGCTAAATCAACTCTGCGCAATGAGCCATCAACTATGCCAGATTTTATGGATTCTACCGGGGTTCAATTACCTGTTACTCCCTCTATAGTACCCTTGCAAATTCCTGGTGTTTTCGTAAATTTAACTACTCTAGAAATCTCAAAAAATGTGTCTACCCTGTTGAGTTGGGGTCCAAATTTTGTCCCACCTCATACTCCCACTTTACTAGATACTTTGAATTATGTGAATTATATAGGGAATTCGATGCTTTTTAATAATTTTGACCCAGACATATTATTTAGGGAATTAGTCGCTGTATATTATAACCGTCTCAACCAGGTATTAATATCTAAAGAAGATACTAGTAATGATCTCATGACACGATGTGTTCTAAAAATGTTGCGTGACGCTAAAGAATTTTTCCGTAAAAATCCCACTATTTGTATTGTACAAGCAAACAAAGGAAAAAGTACTACTATAATGTATAAAACTGATTACCGACAAAAAATGAATGACTGGATCAATGGTTGTCTTCGTGTAGGTACTTATTTAGAAATAGGCGATGATTTTTCTCCAATCCTACTACAAATAAAAAAACGATTCAAATATCTACGTAGTCAATTAATTCGGCATTTCAATACTTCTCAATCAGTTCCCTATCCTTTTAAAATTTATAAACTATTATTAAGTTTTAATGATACAAACGATAAACTAGTTAAACTCCCATATCTATATGGTACTGTAAAATATCATAAAGATGGCCAACCATGTCGACCAATATGTGGAACTATTCCCTGGTATGGTTATCCATTACAAAAAATTATTTCGAACGTTCTGAGGGGTATCTTGTACAGTATGTTATTACCCAACAATGTGGTAAATATTGATAATGTGGTTTATGAGGTTCATGATATATTATTATGTTCACAATATGAATTTGTAAAATACGATATAAAGGACATGTATACAAACATGAACATATCTGATATATACGATTGTATATCGAGGATGACTACCACACCATGGTTTCAGAAACACTGTCCAATTCCTCCTAATTTATTATTACAATGTATGAGATTCTCAATGGATCAGGCAAATTATTTCACCTACAATTCCCTCATATATAAACAAGTACGGGGGTTACCACAAGGAGCGTGTGATTCCGGACTGTTAGCTACAATATTATTGGATTATTTTATTCAATTACACTCAATTGAGTTATTTGAACAAAACCAGGTAGTATTTTGGAAAAAAAATATGGACGATTTCCTATTATATTTTCCTAGCACCCAAATAGATAGTTTTAAAACATCTTTTGAGCATTTAACATCTTTACCATTGACTATAGATAGAGAGGAGGATTGTGATTCAGGTCTGAATAAGACGATATCTTTTTTAGATATTTTAATTTCCATATTTCCTCATAAAATATATACAAGTATGTATACAAAACCCACCGCTTCATATCGGCTACATCATTATTTATGTAATTATAAATTTTCTACTAAGGAGAACACAATTATTAGTTATGTCATAAAAATTTTACAAAGATCTAATAACCGATTCTTAGTTGGAGACTTAGAATTCCTACGTGAACGAATTTATTACAATAGTTATCCAGATATATTGATAAACAAATTATATCACAAAACTATAGAACTAGAAATAGAAAACATCAATAAGATGTTAAAACCCTGTTTCCCAAAACCTAAATATAGTGACAAACCTATACATCATGTTGAACGTACAACCATTGGTTTAGAATTGCGGCGATCTATATTATATAGGTATATTAGAAAAGAAGTAATATATAATCCACCTAAAGTGCAGGAGGTGTCTCAAGGACGATCACATGGTTATCAACGGGTCAGACCACCTATTTATTTTGTATGCGACACCTTTACGACAATTATAGAGAAAATATTCCATGATTATCATCTAGGACAACCCTCATTTAATAGAGCTCCAAGTCTTTTGAAACTTGCAATATGCAATTTTTAATATCAGGTACTGGGACGCCTGTAGATCTTTTAAATCTGGTAATATCTGATGTGAGCACAGCACTATACGCACATTGCAAAAAGAATGCAGATCATATCATACATAATAATTTGATGAGATTACCAACTAATCGACACCTACCAGTGAATCAACAACTAATGATTTTTAAAGGGATATATACAGTCTTGGGTTTGCAGTGTGAAAACGTAGATCAATTATCTCAGATACCAAAGTATATGTTAACCAGCTTAAACAATTCAATCAGAGCCTTGGTCGCTGCCAAACTTTTCACTACACAAAGTAATGATTATCTGTTTCTGTAGAATTTTCCTCTATATATTTTTTAAAGACAATATAAGCATATAACTGCAATTATATTTATTTAAACAAAAGTTCTTATTAATTTTAAGACACAGGAAAAAACAGTAAATTGTAGAAAGTATCTATTATATTTGGGCTGAAGAAATTCCCTATAAAACAGTAAATTATAGAAATCTCTATTGTATTTGTTGTATTTGGGCTGAAAAAATTTCTTAGAAAACGCTCAATGTAGTTTCTCATCATATGCCTATTCATTTGGAATTGATTCGGAATTTGATCCGTCCAAAGAATAAGTTTAGATGGTTGTCGTACTTAGATAGCATGACATCTAACGACTTCTGGTCTAAGCCAACAACCAGGGTTGAGCCCTCCTTGTCCTCCGGACCTCGCTCTGGTTTATGGCTATAGATTTTCCATCCGTTCGTTTCGATGCCCTGGTTCTGAGCACGTAGGCAGGCAAACACTTCCGCTGTTTTCCTGATAGGACCAGGTATTCAGCATATTGCTCGCCTGCGTTTGGGCTCGTCTCCGCTGAAAACAGCGAAGCGCGATTTGCCCAAGGATGGGATTTTAGCAGCGGCTGTGGCAATCCAATCGAAATTGGCTTGAGACGAGCATAGCACCTTCATGATGCCATCACTCGTCTCATAGCCTTTTGCGTTTGCACTGACACCGCCGGTGCTGACTAGCCGCCAAAGATGATCGGTGCAGTGTTTTACTTCTGCATCATTCATCTTTTGCTGCTTCTCCAATTTGCCAATAATCGCAACCGGAAGAGCTTTGCGAGCAGCATCACGATATGATACTGCTAGCCTACCTCTGCCAGTGGATGTTGAAGGCAGTTCATCCGCAGCCGATCCGGAACATGAAGTACCAGTGCTCTTGCTTGTTGAAGCAATATCACTGGAAACTGTCGAGTTCTGGGAGTTACGGGGTTTCGCAGTAGCAGTGAAGGTTTTAAACTTCTTGCCATTGCGCTTCTCAGGTGCATTGGCAGCCACAACAGCAGCAGCGGATGGTCCGGCTTCAGTCGGAGTAACCTCCACCGATCTATCGCGTTTTGCTGTGGTAGCTGGGGAAGAGAAAGCTCCAGCGTCGCCTTTAGCCTTTTCAGCCTCTTTGCGATCTTTCGCTTTATTCTTCCTTCTCCTACTCACCTGGGCATCGGACAACCTGACCTCTGTATTCAGAGATCCGGGTCCGGTCTCCAATGGAAGTTTAGCTTCCAGTTGGGCGTCGGTCTCTCTAGGATTAGATGCTGGTAAGACACCACTTTCCTTCGATCGACCCATTTTTCCAAATACGCGACAGAAAGGAGCCCTGAGAGGAAACAACACTGTCGAGCAGCCATACAGTGGAGGATTAGTCGTAGGCATAGCCGAACCGACACTTTCCTCTACTTGTATGGGAACCGCTGCGTTGTCGTTATCCTCCTCTAGATTCCTAGCTGTCTCATAAATTTGGGAGATGGAGGGGCACGATGAACCCCCTGTTACAGGAGCAGAGAGGTTCATCGTACCAGGGTTGGTTGCGTGGATTGAGGCCTCCAGAATCCTTGCATCATCCGCCGAAGCGGGTGGATTGCCACTATTGTGGGTACCACCTGGAGTAGTTAAATCTTTTTTTGTATACTTTAATTGTATACATACTTTTAAAATTCTTAATTATGCTGAACATTCTTACATTCAGAATATTATTTACATATCAAATTTCTGAAGACGTATATTCCATTAATTTAAAAAATTGATGTAAAAGTAAAAAAATAAAAAAAAATTAAAACATGTAGAAAAATAAATGTGGGCGGATCACGCGTCCTTTTAAAACATATGTAGAGATTTAAGGCTAATATTTCAAAATTTTGTTTTGTTTTGATGCTGATCAAGAATATATATACTTTTCCATACCGGACACGCCTCTTAAGGGGCGTTACAATATATGCACAAAGTTAATATACCCTGTACCTCATAGGTGTAGGGTATAATGAATATATAAAATAACCAACTGTTTTTTATAAAAATTAATTTTATTCACTTACTTAAAAGAAAAATGAATATATAAAATAACAAAGAATACATATTTTATAATACCTATTTTTAAATACCTAAAATCGTTATTTTCCAGAAAAAAGGGTTCGTTTTGACCCAATTTGTGCAGAAGGGTTAAGAAATACATACTTATTAATGAGCCGGGATCATGTTTGTCAAGTAACATAAAATACGTTATTATATTAATGTGATATTCGTACGATATTTGTTATTGTGAAAATATCCTGTATACAAATTTTAAAGTTGTATTAAAATGGTGGGTTTTGCTTAAAAAACGGGTTTCTAGCCTCGATTTGGTGGGTTATGCTTTTGAAAAGTTGGCAACACTGGTGTAAGAATGTCCGAAATATCGATAATTAAAACGCTGCTTAGTCAGGTTATTTTAAATATTATTAAAGTTATTTATTAAATAAAGTAAAATAGAAATATAAATCTAATAGCGAAGCGCGCTATGCACGTCTGCACTCTTTCGTGGTACGAAAACAACTGGCGATTGGCTTTGACGTAGCCAAGCGCTTCGTGTTCATGCGCTGCTTTTCGCTGCTTACGCCACGTCGCTTACAGTCGGCCATCTCCTGTCAATAGAAGCGACCTCGCTTTTGATCTCGTCGTCATCATCTCCAAAATCATCGTCCTGAAAAATCGGTACTGAACACATCAGTTTACGTTTATCTAGCGAATAAAGGCTCACGCTGTGACCCTGGCAAATTCTCGTACACAAATCTGTCGCGACCCAACATCTTGGTCACGCGAAACGGTCGTTTGTATTTCGGCTCCAATTTACGTGAACATCCAATTCTAGTCTATTTGCTTTCGGCCAACACCAAATCACCTACGTTGAACTTTTGCGGTTGTACGTGTTTGGCGTCGTAACGCACATTTACTTTTTCGCGCAGCCGTTTAATTTCGAACGTTGCATTCTCTTGTTCCTCGTTCAATTCTTCGTCGCTCAACACCACGTCCTTACGCTGCATGCTAAACAGAGCATCGCTGTCATCTAATTGAATCTTGGTTTCACGTAATGACGCTTCATCCATGTTCCGTGGTTCTTCGCTCATGTTGTCCGCAGAAACATTCAGATTGCCGTTCGAAATCTCGATTAAATCGCGTCTTTTGACATCGTCGATTATACTGCAACGTATCGTACCTTCATCTTGTGATCGTTTTTCTGCATTACGCGTTGTTTTTGCTTTAAATTCGATTTTTCCACTGCTAATTAATGTACAAGTTTGTTGATCCTGCAACACATTCTGCCCCAGCAATACGTCCGAAGTTAACAAGTCGTTGTCAACGATGTATAGTTCAGAATTAATCGTTACGTCATCGACGGCTATCATTGTCAATATTTTTTCCTTCGCAAAACGTATACCGCCACAAATGCCACTAATTTTGATAGAACATTTCATTCTTTTTTCGACCAACATATCCGCGACCGATCTGCGAATCAAACTGCACTGGCTACCAGTGTCCAACAGTGCAATTAATTTTAAACCACCAATAATTATTGTTTTTTCGAAAGCATTATCCGGCGAGTCAAAGCTTGTTTTTCGTACTAACGTATTTTGTTTACCACAGTTTTCTGGTTCGTTACGCGCGTGCACTTTACCACAATCGCTGCAACGTTTGCGACGCGGGGGTTTAGAACATTGGCTTGATATATGTCCGACGCCACCACAATTGTAGCACGTAATGTTTTTATTTTTCATTTGTTCAGGTTTCCCATTATTTTTCGCAACCGGAGCGTCAGCACTACTTTTTGACTGTGCAACGTAGTCTTGTTTTACAAATTTCGCACTTGGTAAATTTTTAAGGTATTCGTCACAGCACTCGCGCATATCTTTCATCGTTTCGAAACGTGTTGCTGCTGTTACCATTTGCAAATCGCGATGCTTTAAACCGTCACGTGTGTACTTAATTATTGCTTTTTCACTCAATTGGTACCGTCGACCAAGCGCGCTCATACGAAAACAATAGTCGGTTATGAGTTCGTTTAAATTGCGCGTGGTTTGACTCATTTTGTAATGAATGTTCGCTTCGTCTAAAACACACCCGAATTCTGCAGTCAAGCTATTTGCAAAGTCTCGCCAATTTGTAAACAGACGCGGCGAAGCATCGAGCCATAATTTCGCGGCACCCTTGAGTCGACTGTACACCGCTAGCAGAAGACATTTTTCTTCCCACTGATATGCACTGATTGTATCGTTTACGCGGGCCACGAATTGTTCAACCGACAGCGACATCGAATTCGTAGGATCGAAATCTGGAAGGGATTCGGCAATCTCTTTCACTGAAAAATGCGCCCGACGGACATAGGTTGTGATGCAGCGGATGGTGTCGCACTACGCTCCCGTTCAGAATGCTGCACACTCGACGCAACTGCAGCTGCTGCGCTGTGCTCAATAAGCGTCATCACCTTTTCCATCATGTCTTTCAGCTCATTTATTTGCGCCTGAACTGATGCACCTCCATCAAATTCAACCTCGTCACCGCCTACGGCCTCACAAAGACGCAACACCAGTTCTGGCTTTAAACCGGCCACAGACAAATTGCGATCTCGCAACAGTTCCTTCAACTGTTCAACACGGAGTGAATTTATCGCCGTCATTTTTATATTTTTATTTTACGTTTGTTTTGTTTTGAAAATAGACACGTTCAATTCGTTTCCAAATTAAATTAATATTCGTTTGAGAGTCAACACGTTTTCCACGCTTGCAAATTAACACTGAAACCTTTAATATTCGCGTCCGTACACCAGCGCAATGCATTTCGTTTTATAGTTTTTCTATTTTACTTCGTAGCCGTTTGACACTTGCGCTGTTGTTATCGTTTTGTTTATTTTCGTACGTTTCGCATTGGTTGTTCCACACGTTCAATGTATATTTTCGTTCAACACATGCGTTTTGTTTCGTATTTTCTTTTCGTTTTACATACGCTGTTCTGCACGTTAGAGCAAGCGCAATGTATATCGTTCGCTTAACACAGGCGTTGTGTTTTCGTTTTGTTACGTTTTGAGTTGTTGCCAACCGAAAGTATGTTGCTTTGTAGCGACGCTATCGATGCTGTTTTTCGCTTATAGAATATTCACGACGTTTTTACTTTTCGCGATCGTTTTCTTATGTATGCGTTAACGTTCGTTGCATAATTTTTCGTTGCGTAACTTTCGATGAATGCTTTTGTATTTGCATCCCACTTCTGAATTGTATTCAACAATGCTCCCTGGTTTTGCATTTCCATAAAAATACCAATAGCCATTGGTTTTATTTCGCGCATTGCGTGTACATTAAATAATATTGGCAAAAATTGCTGTTTGAAGCTTTTATAAAGTGGCAGCCATCGATATTTGAATTAGTTATAGCTATGAACGCAATTTTTAAACCTTTTTCCAAGCCATTATGCCAATACTGTCCACCACATATTTTTATTATATTTGCATTTGATCGAGGAGTTCTCAGTAACTTCCTCGGATCCTTGAAATGAAATTTTTAATTGATGTTACTAATTAATTAATTAGTTAAAAATTCCTAATAAAAAATTTAATTTATATAACAACTATAATATCAATATGACACAAAAATTAATTAAAGTTTCTCCAATTAACATATTCTCATTATTATGAATATGGAATTCAATGCTACTAAAAGTTACATCGGCTGAATTTCAATTAAAAATTAATTGAATTGATTAACATTTTAGTTATATTTACACACTTATTTTCTGTGTGTATATTATAGATATGGGAATGTTTCGATAAAACGGTTAATTATTGATTGTAGTTATTGCCTTTTAGAACTATTTTATCAATATTTTATATCTATTACACCGTTCGACACAACTTAGCAAACATATTCTAAAAGTACGCTCAAGTAAATAAAATACACGTATTTCCCAGTTTTTCTGGATTATTTCTTTACAATTTCAAAATGCATTATAATATTTTACTAATATCAATCATACTAATATCAAAAGTAACATTTTCAATACTAACTGTGACGAAACGCCATAGTTGGGTTGAGAGTGTTTTCGGAAGGAGTGCATAATTTTACTATGTACTAATAAAACGATATATAAAAAAATAAGAGTGACATATCATTTTAAAGATAATTCTATGTGCAATAATACAAAAATTTTATCCCAAACTCCTTAGAATAAAATTAGAAAAATGTCGACTGTTTAAATTACTTTAGTAAAAAAGTCTACATTTTACGTGTTTGGCAAGCCATGAAACTGTAAAGATTAACTAAAAATTTATAATTTGAAAAACATAATTTCAGTAAGAGATTTTAAATTAAATATAAAAAGAAAATTGAGTGATGTCTTTTTACACTTGCAAGTAATAATAATGTTATTGAAAATAGTCGTTAAAAGTTCCAAAATGTCCTTTAAGCTCTTTGCGCAACATCACAGGATCACTTTTTTGGGGTTTAAAAGCTTCCTCTCAGTTTTAGGTGTCCTAGTTTCAGAAAGTCGACGCGGAGCGAAACATTTTAAGATTTTTAGTTTTTGAATCAGTCTAATGAACATATTGTCACTGCACAGAAAAGCAATAAGAAATGCTTGTAAATTTCAGATGGTAAATCGTACTTTAATATAACTATTCCAACATAATTTAAAAATGTTCCACATTCTAGACCTTTCCAATGTGCTAGACACTCTAAATTTCGCATACTTCTGTGAATTTCGGTTGGTAGCTCTATTTGAAGTAGAAGATCGGAAATTTGTTTTATTTGTTTTAAAGATCATTTGGTCTTAAATTTAAATACAAGTTCACCATCTCTCCAACCAAACTGGAGTCTCTTCATTATTCCTAAATGTAATAAAAATCCTTTAATCCTACAACAATATCTTGAATAATGTCTAGCTCAGGAATTTTTAATATAGGTGTAACTTCAACGCCTCTATGGTGCCTACCATATTCGCGTCTTCTGAATTGTTCATCGGTACTCTGAGTGCTTTCTATTGTTGAAAAGCCCACGGTGTAAGATTGATGCATGTAAACGCCTAACGTTGTACATTTTTGGCAACCGTGTATACCATTAAAATTCACAACACCTGTCGTTTACGGCTTTCGTGCCGACCAGCGTTGAACAAAAAACTCAATCAAAATGATTTTAAGTAATTTATTCTCTATAATGAACAAATTGATTAATTATTCTTAAAATAAGTTTTAACATACTAGATGTTTGCTGGTCAAAGGCTCGCACGAAAAGAAAAGGCGGCCCGCCATTCCACACACATTTTTTGCAATCCTTATACATATAAATTTGACATAAATAAAAAACAACGATTAAACATATTACTGTCCCTATCTTGCCTTGACAATCATGACGTTGCCAACCATTTTAAATGATGTGGCTTCACCACCTTCTTTTGGCTCCAACACATCCAGAATAGCCAACTTAGACACAGGTCTTCGTAACACTCCACCCAACGTCTGTATCTCCGCTGACCTTGCCACTCCATCCGGTCCATGATTAAGACTTTCTATTCGACCGCGCTTCCAGGAAGATCTCGCCACCGCGTCGTCGCATATTAATATTAGACATCCAACGCTAATCGGGGACGATGGTAGGCACCACTTCATTCTCCTCGTAAGCTCTGGGAGGTACTCCCGGATCCACTGTTTCCAGAACCCATTTTTCAGATTTTGTAGAACTCGCCATTGTTTTCGCAAACATAACAGTCGCGGTTCGACTGGGGCAGGCGTCGATGTGGAATTGGTACATCCTAGCAGGAAGTGATTAGGTGTGAGCGGCTCGGGCTCCTGCGGGGTCACAGGCAGATGTGTTAGTGGTCTGGAATTTTCGATGTTTTCCGCTTCTAGCAACAGTCCGTAGAACGTTTCCAGTTTTGGCACGTGTTCTTTCAAATAATTGACAACGATTTTTTAACTGATTGGACTAAGCGTTCCCATGCTCGTCCGGCACTAGGGTCAGACGGCGTGTTGAACAACCATTTAATGACCAGCGGAGACAAGCCAGCTAGCATTTTGTCTTTATCTAGAAAACCTTCAACGCCCTTTAGCTCCTTGTTGATTCCCACGAAATTCGTACCATTGTCGCTTCTAAATTGATCCGGTACTCCACGGCTATTAATAAAATTCCGTATGCACATTAGACAAGTATCCGTAGACAGATCTGTCGCGATCTCTAGATGTACAGCGCGGATAGTAAGGCACGTGAACAACACCACCCAGCGTTTTTCACGACGTCTATTTATAGCAACCGTAACGGGCCTGAAGTAATCCAGTCCGGTATATGTGAAGGGGCGGATGAACGGGGTCAATCTGTCGACCGGCAGCTGACCCATTTGCGGTTGTGATGGCTTTGCCTTTCGAAACTTACAAGATGTGCAGCTTGCTTCGATGCCGCGGACTACTGCGCGAATTGACGGAATCCAGAATCGTTGTCTTAACTCACTAATCACCGTCGAAGTATTTAAGTGACGAAGCTTTCGATGATACGCGTCCACAAGCAAATGCGTGAACCGGTGATCCTTCGGCAATATTATTGGCCGTCTTGTATCAATTGGCAAAAACGTGGCGTTTTCAATCCGTCCTCGGACTCTCATTATACCGCTCGCATCCAAATATGGACAGAGAGACTTGATGCTGCTGCACTTTTCCACGGCTTCGTCTTTGATCAGATACTCGTACTCACCCGCAAATGACTCGCGCTGTACCAAGCCAAAAAGTTGTTCTTCTGCTGCGGATTCTTCTGCGGACGGAAGCTCACCTGTTCTGCCAATTTCACGATTGGCTTTATTTTTGAGGTTATGTAAAAATCGCAATGCCCACGCTGTTGCACGTTTGAGGCTATAATAGTTGGAACATCGACTAATCGCTTCCTTTAACGGCATACCTGCCGTGTTAAGAAGATCACGCGTTTGGTGCGCAATTCCTCCTCGCTCTGATCCACACTTCCCTTCATTAAAGTTTCATCGGGCCACTCGGAACATTTCCTTTTAAGGAATTGTGGGCCATTTTTCCAACTATTATCTGGGTTATATTTTATTGGATACTTCGCGCGGGTCGCCTCGTCTGCCGGGTTTTGCTGGCCAGGACACCATCTCCACTCACCCAATTTGCTCCCATCCAGAATCTCAGACACTCGGTTGGCCACGTATTGCTTGTATGTCCTGTGATCTGAACGAATCCAACGGACCACGGTATGTGAGTCCGTCCAGAAATAAAAACGGGTGACATTTACAGTGTGACAACTTACGATCGTTTCTGCCAGTCGTACGCCCATCACCGCCGCTTGTAATTCCAACTTTGGAATAGTATGGAATCTTGTCGGTGCACACGACGTTTTGCCCGCTACAAACGCTACTTGCACGCCATCCGTATTCTCACATCGCCAGTACGCAACCGTAGCCATTGCCTGCTCGCTTGCATCGCAGAAAACATGTAATTCTATATCATTTTCTTCAAAGCCTCGAAAATAATATCGAGCGATCCGAAACGTCTCTACCTTTGGTAGCTCCTCTACCCAGTTTTTCCATCTTAGGTGTAATGCATCTGGCAGTGTATCGTCCCACTGTATCCCAGATTTCCATATTGCCTGAACCAGTATTTTTGCGCATACAGTAAAATTGGCAACGAGCCCAAATAGGTCGAATAGAGACATCGCGGCACTGAGGACTTCGCGTTTGGTTGGTATTCTCTTAAAATGTAGAACGTCTTCCGGAACTTAATGAAATTTGAGAACAAATGCTAATTCATCCGCCTTCGCCAACCAGTGCATACCCAAGATGCGTTCTACGATGTTTCCCTCCACATTGAAAGACTCCACGGCACTCTCGTAGCCTAACTCCTTGTTGAGCGCTTCGGAATTGGATACAATATTTCGAAGTTCAAAGCCACCTGCTTTGTGTATTTTAATGACTTCTTTTACGACCTTTATTGCCTCGTTCTCTTGCTGAAAACAATCAACGTAGTCATCTACGTAGTGTCGTTTCAGAATACCTTCAACAGCACGCGGACACTCGGTAGCGAAGGCTTCGGCGTTGAGATTTTTCACGTATTGAGCTATCGCGGGTGAACAGCTTGCCCCGATGATCATTCTTTGCATTACATAAGTATCAGGCGGCTGACTCCTCTCGCTGCCTCTCCACAAAAACCTTTGACAGTTCTGGTCGTCCTTTCGAATCTGTATCTGATGAAACATCTCCCTTATATCTCCGCACACTGCAATTGGACCCTGTCTAAATTTAAGCAGTATAGATATCAACGGCTGATTTAAGTCGGGGCCGGTTAATAATGATTTATTTAAAGAGATGTTTGCCACTTCAGCAGCGGCATCAAAAACTAGCCTCATAGACTTTTTATTTGGATTCTTGACCGCAAAGTGTGGCAAAAAGAAAGTCCTCGATGTTTGTTGTGCTGATTCGGCGGATGTAAGACGACGAGCATAGCCTTTCCTGATGTATCCATCAATTATTGTACGGTATTCCGATCCGTATTCGGGGTCACGATCCATTTTTCGCTCCACGCACTTTAATCTGCGGAACGCCATTTGATAGCTGTCAGGGAATGAAGAAAAATCGTCTCGCCATAGCATTCCCGCTTCGTACCGATCGCCACACCGTCTTGTAGTAGCATGTAGTATATCTAAAGCTCTTTCATCGTGCTTCGATAGTACCTGATCAACGTTACACTTCACTCCAAATGTCTCCGCATCAAAATAGCTACTAATAGTTTTTTCCATTTCCTTGAGATTTAATTGCCTGTTGTCTAGCTTTCTCGCATGACATACAATTCGTGTAGGAGGGTCCCCTGCGACCGGACCGTATACAACCCATCCTAGCCGGGTTCTTGTAGCTATTGGCCCGGGGCTAGCTGCTGATCTTGGAATCTCGGTGGGCACCGTTAAAAAGGCGTGTGTCAAACTGATTACTAGCTGTGGGTGCACTTCATTAAAATTTTCAACTGGCAATCCTGAGAGATGGTGATTTTGACAGGCTAATTTTGACATATTTAAAGACTGCGTTGGCAAAGCCAGATTATTCACAGAATAAACGTTAGACATTTTATATTTGATAGCGTCTGTCTCAATGCCGCTTATAAAAAGTTCAACAATTTCTACATGCTCACGCGTCGTTTGACTGTTTATCCATTAAAGCTCTAGATAGTCTTTACGTCCATGTATCACGAGATCGCTGGCTATTTTAGCGTTTAACATGGTTGCATTGGCGCCATCGTCAATCTAAGCGTACGTTTTTATGGATTTTTCCTTTGTGAACAATCGTACTGGTATAACTTGAAAAAGCACAGATTCATCCTCCTGATTTGATTCAATATAGCAACATCGTCGTTCGTGAGAGGTAGTGTCATTCTGAGCGGACGGTAGCCTAGATGCTGCTAGCGACGGAGCAACGATATTTATATCTGGCGTCGCAGTAGCGTCTTCCGCAGATTCGCTGTACGTGCTATGCAAGAGATGGTGGTGATGAAATTGACAGCCGCTGATACCACATTTTTCTTTAGAAAAACATTTATTAGCCTGGTGGCCGTATTTTAAACATGAGAAACAAACATGCAAAGATTTTACCTTCTTCCAACGATCATCCACTGAAGACTTCAGGAATTGTTCGCACTTTGAAATATGTTGGCAGTCACCATCACAGATACGGCACCTCCTTTGTGTGACACTAACAAACGCGTACCTGGGATCCTGCCTGGCCACTGGCTTTAACTGTTTTCTGTTGCTTGGTTGGACCATCATATTCGCATCCGGTGTAGTAGGAAGCGCGTCAGCAACCATGTTAGCGAGTTTTCTGACTCCACCCAACCATTCTCTAAAGTCCAATATATTGGCCACGTTATTTAATTCCAAACATTTTTCCGCCCACTTAAGTTGTCGTGACATAGGAAGCTTGGCCACAAGTTTGCTTAACAACGTGGGGTTGCTGAGGTGATGCTCACTTCGTACTGATTCCAAATAAGTAGCCATATTACTTACGTTGTTGGCGAAATTAATCAATGCCGGCAGATCACCTTCGATAACTGTTGGCAACAAACTCACTTTTTGTATTTGTGACTTCACGAGTTGTTCTGGGCGACCGTAAGTTTCTCCCAAAATTTTTATAATGGCATCCACATTCCTCGAGCTGTTTAAAAGAGATTCCACTGTTGATCGAGCGTGCCCTTGAACAGACTCCCTCAGCCGCATAATATTATGCAGGCTTGAGTATCCGAATTCTTGCGTTGTGCTGTAAATGGCTTCCTCAAAGGTTTGCCACTCCTCCGGCAATCCCGTAAATTTAGGTAACGGATATATTTTTACTTGCCTTTGAGTTGTAGAATGCTGGCTGTCTGTTAGGGATTCCAACGATGGCCTGTGTTGTGCGGTGTTAATTGTCGCATTCGTGTAAGCCGTCTTTTCTGATGAAGTGTACAACGTTGTTGTAGGCGGGCCGTAAGCTGTTGAAGCTGTTGAAGCTGCGCCGCGAAAGCAGTGTCTGCGGGCTGTGTGGCAAATGTAGGCTGAGCAATGGCTCCTGGCTGAGCGGCGACTGCGGGCAGAGAAGCGACTGTGGGCTGAGCGGCAACTGCGGACAAAGCAGCGACTGCGGGCAGAGCAGCGACTGCGGGCAGAGCAGCGACTGCGGGCTGTGTGGCGAAAGTTGGCTGAAATGCATATGTAGGCTGAGCAGTGGCTCCGGGCTGAGCTGCGACTGCGGGCAAAGCAGCGCCTGCGGGCTGAGCGGCAACTGCGGGCAGAGCAGCGCCTACGGGCTGTGTGGCGAATGTTGGCTGAGCAATGGCTCCTGGCTGAGCGGCGACTGCGGGCAGAGCAGCGACTGCGGGCTGAGCGGCAACTGCGGGCAGAGCAGCGCCTACGGGCGAATGTTGGCGAATGTTGGCTGAGCAATGGCACCTGGCTGAGCGGCGACAGCGGGCAGAGCAGCGACTGTGGGCTGAGCTGCAACTGCGGACAAAGCAGTGACTGCGGGCAGAGCAGCGACTGCGGGCTGTGTGGCAAAAGTTGGCTGAAATTGATATGTAGGCTGAGCAGTGGCTCCGGGCTGAGCTGCGACTGCGGGCAAAGCAGCGCCTGCGGGCTGAGCGGCAACTGCGGGCAGAGCAGCGCCTTCGGGCTGTGTGGCGAATGTTGGCTGAGCAATGGCTCCTGGCTGAGCGGCGACTGCGGGCAGAGCAGCGACTGCGGACTGTGTGGCGAAAGTTGGCTGAAATGTATATGTAGGCTGAGCAGTGGCTCCGGGCTGAGCTGCGACTGCGGGCAAAGCAGCGCCTGCGGGCTGAGCGGCAACTGCGGGCAGAGCAGCGCCTACGAGCTGTGTGGCGAATGTTGGCTGAGCAATGGCTCCTGGCTGAGCGGCGACTGCGGGCAGAGCAGCGACTGTGGGCTGAGCGGCAACTGCGGACAAAGCAGTGACTGCGGGCAGAGCAGCGACTGCGGGCTGTGTGGCGAATGTTGGCTGAGCAATAGCTCCTGGCTGAGCGGCGACTGCGGGCAGAGCAGCGACTGCGGACTGAGCGGCAACTGCGGACAAAGCAGTGACTGCGGGCAGAGCAGCGACTGCGGGCTGTGTGGCAAAAAATGGCTGACCGGTGATTTGTGCAGCAACTGCGGACTGTGCAGCGACTTCTATGTGCCTAATTTCTTTTCGCAGATCAGTTACACTATTTTGCATTTGTTGGCAATTAGAAACCATCAGCGATTGCAACGCGTGCATCTGTCTTTTAAATTCGTTTTGTAAATCAAATATTTTTTTATTGAATTCGTACGATATCTCATCGTTTTTTAATTGCTTACCAAATTCCTCCTCTGGTTTATTAGCGACAACTTCACTATTTCGTGGCGTAGATTTACCTGAAGCGGTCGGCTTTGAGGAAATTTTAGATTTCGTCCCTGATGTATTGGTAGGAACTGGTGAACAAATTGAGGTTGGTGGCAGAGTAGAGGTTGACGACAGCGCGGAATTTGACGATGGCACGGAATCTGACGGCTGAGTAGATGTTGTACGCTGAGTAACGACTGGATGCGTGGATGTTGACGTTTGCGCAAAATCTGGTGATTGAGCCGACGATAGCTGCGCAGAATTCATCGATTGCGAACGGTCTCGCGGTTGGGCCGATGATGATGTCTGCGCTGAGGTTACCAATTGCGCATGGTCTAGCGGTTGACCTGATGGTTGCACGTAAGGGGGTGGTGTACGATTTAGTGGCATATCCAGTTTGTGTGGTTCAAATCGGTCAGGTGGCACTCCCTTGTTAGGTCTTTGGCTCGCTCTCTTAATGGCTGATTCTTCGACATGTGACATCAACGCAGCGAATGTTGACTTGATGAAATTGATGACTACTAGGAATGTGGGTCAGCGTCCCACGGTGGTTGCGATTGGGTTAAAATTGCAACGCGAAGATGAAATTTAAAAATTCAATTTTGGTGGCTTGCGATTGTGAAAATTACAAATTACATCTTTCGACGATCTTGACAAAATGGCGTTGTAATTTCATCTAAGAATAAAGTTGTCGTTTACGGCTTTCGTGCCGACCAGCGTTGAACAAAAAACTCAATCAAAATGATTTTAAGTAATTTATTCTCTATAATGAACAAATTGATTAATTATTCTTAAAATAAGTTTTAACCTACTAGATGTTTGCTGGTCAAAGGCTCGCACGAAAAGAAAAGGCGGCCCGCCATTCCACACACATTTTTTGCAATCCTTATACATATAAATTTGACATAAATAAAAAACAACGATTAAACATATTACTGTCCCTATCTTGCCTTGACAATCATGACGTTGTCAACCATTTTAAATGATGTGGGTTGCCGCTGGTTCATGACAACACCTATTGAAATAATAAAATAAATTTATAATTACACAAACAAGGAAAACTATATATCATTAAGGTCTTGTTCCTTACAGAAAAAATGTTGTTCATAAATGGAATGAACGCCGTTAATTGCGACATCGTTCATAATATATATGGAAAAAATCATTCTAGTTATGAACTATTCTTCGAATATACGAATCGCATAATTTGAGCGAATCTTATATAATAAACGCGTTCATAATTGTTATGAATTGCGTTCATTGAGGTATTCATATTAATTTTTTGAGGCAAAGAAGCGCAACCTCCACGTCACGTGCAATTCAGCCGAGCATAAAGGCGAGAAAACCAGTCCACCAAAGGAGAATAGAAAATACAACACGAAGTTGGTAGGTATTTGAGTATGTGTGTATGGTCGTATGTGTGATCTGCAACTTTGGACCATGCTATAAATAGATATTTTTATTTTACTGACCAATCAATGCGCGTCATGCAGCATGACGCGCATTGATTATTTTGACAACTCGTCGCGACGCTTCGATAGTCGATGATAGCATATACAATTCTTAATTTTTATTATTCCTATGTCATTTCGTAAAAATAGACCGAATCGTTTCATTTGTTGTTTACAACTCCAAAGAAACGTGCACCACAGGTACTTAACATCACGCAACAACAAACAGCAGCAATAAGCAGCAACAGCAAGAGTAGATTTAAAATAAAATGTTAGTAGTTAAAAAAATAAATAAATTAAAATAATAAAATAAAAGTAATATAATAAAATAAAAAAAAATAATACAAGAAAATAAAAAAGTTTTTTTATGTTTTTAATTAGTTTAAAGTTCAAAATACCATGAATATTTTCATAAATATTATGAAAGCGTTCATCAACATTATGAACTTTTTCATTATAGTTTTATGAACGATTCATAAATATGACGAATTTGGTCATTGGTTGAAAAATAATGAAAAATTCATAAAATTGATGAACATATTCATAAATAGTATGTACTTTTTTTTCTGTGCACATACACATATTGATGAATTTTGGTCATCAAACCATATTAATTTAAATATCATAAATCTTATAAGAATTATAAATACGTAAATGTGTAAATGGAGACCAATTTTTGTTTGAAAGTTCTTTATATAAAAAATATTAAAAATGAAAAACACTGACAAAATACGATTTTAGTTCAATGAATGAAATCATCAGTATGATGAATACTTGAAGTTGGTGAATTTTTTTTTTTGTGTAAAATATCGTAGATGAACAGTGTTTTTGATGGGTTTTTATAATTTAGCGTTTTTTTTTTATTAAATTTAATTGAAATTATACTTTTTATATTGTATAACTTTTGAACAGCAATACAGAGGCTATTGTAGGTTATTGGACCGAAGTTGCGAACGGTTCGATTGTATAAAGAAGTATTCGGACCCAATACATTTCATGATTTAGTGCATTTCGTTATGTGTTCTATATTAGATCTGTAACCTGTTATTAAATAAAATAAGAAAAGCATTTTCTACAATATGCATTTCGTCAAGGTAGTAAGACTCGACAATAGAATTTTTACAAAAACTTATTTTAAAATATAATATTGTTAATACTATAAAAATTAAAACCTTTTAAATACCATGTTCTCATAAATTATGACTAATAGATTAACAACCGTCGCATACAAAAGTATTTTTTTAAATCTATTATTAAAATTAATTGTTTTTGTTTTACGACCTTTTTTTGATACTTTTAAGATATTGTGTTAACGTGCTCAAGGTCCAGTCGGTACAAATTGGGTGTTTTGTACCAACAAATAAAACAACAAACAATTGGAAAAATGCATTGAGTGGCAGATGGTACAGCTGTTTCAGAGGCAGCCAAGCCCCTCCATCAGCGATCTTTCTCTGCAGATTCTACGTTTCAAGTCGCTTAAGTTTTCCTTCTCCAATAAACACAATAAGAATTATGTGCATTGAAGAAAGAACCAAAATCAAAAATGCAAAAACTGCATTAACTCAAGATTTTGACAAAGTTGTTGTTGCGTGCATTTTTAAAATGTAGTTGTTGACTTCTAAAATGACGATATATTCGAATTAAATTAAGAATAATCGAGAAACAGAAAAAACTTAAACCGATGCCACAATGAATCGCATATTTTTCTCGGATTGAGTTTAAGAATTATTCGAGATTTCTATGTGCTTTGAGACATGGCAGTCAGTTTTGTCTGAATAATTTTATTGTCCTTAAATTTTTAATTATTCCTAGTTCCTATTTAAATGTAAATGCAAATAAAATTCGATAAAAAAACCAACTGTCTTTTATTAAATTAATTTTCTTCACTTACTTAAAAGAAAAAACATGGGTAAGTTCGGTCACATGGGATGGACTTTTATAGTCGGTCGGGCCCGACTATGGAATACCCTACACTTTGGTGTGAATTTTAGTGTGGGGAATTTAATTGTATACTTACTTTTAAAGTTCTTAATTATGCTGAACATTCTTACATTCAGAATATTATTTACATATCAAATTTCTGAAGACGTATATTCCATTAATTTTAAAAATTGATGTAAAATTAAAAAAATAAAAAAAATTAAAACATGTAGAAAAATAAATGTGGGCGGATCACGCCCCCTTTTAAAACATGTAGAGATTTAAGGCTAATATTTCAAAATTTTGTTTTGTTTTGATGCTGATCAAAAATATATATACTTTTCCATACCGGACACGCCTCCTAAGGGGCGCTACAATATATGCACAAAGTTAATATACCCTGTACCTCAGGTGTAGGGTATAATGAATATATAAAATAACCAAATGTCTTTTATTAAATTAATTTTCTTCACTTACTTAAAAGAAAAATGAATATATAAAATAACAAAAAATACATATTTTATAATACCTATTTTTAAATACCTAAAATCGTTATTTTCCAGAAAAAAGGGTTCGTTTTGACCCAATTTGTGCAGAAGGGTTAAGAAATACATACTTATTAATGAGCCGGGATCATGTTTGTCAAGTAAAATAAAATACGTTATTATATTAATGTGATATTCGTACGATATTTGTTATTGTGAAAAAATCCTGTATACAAATTTTAAAGTTGTATTAAAACGGTGGGTTTTGCTTAAAAAACGGGTTTCTAGCCTCGATTTGGTGGGTTATGCTTTTGAAAAGTTGGCAACACTGGTTATATTAACATTTATAACTACTCTATTTTGCATTACTGCTATCAGCACATTCACAAACAGAGATAAGTATTCAACAATGCTCCCTGGTTTTGCATTTCAATAAAAATACCAAAAGCCATTGGTTTTATTTGCGCATTGAGTGTACATTAAATAATGTTGGCATAAATTGCTGTTTGAAGCTTTTATAAAGTGGCAGCCATCGATATTTGAATTAGTTATAGCTATGAACGCAATTTTTAAACCTTTTTCCAAGCCATTATGCCAATACTGTCCACCACATATTTTTATTATATTTGCATTTGATCGAGGAGTTCTCAGTAACTTCCTCGGATCCTTGAAATGAAATTTTTAATTGATGTTACTAATTAATTAATTAGTTAAAAATTCCTAATAAAAAATTTAATTTATATAACAACTATAATATCAATATGACAAAAAAATTAATTAAAGTTTCTCCAATGAGAATGTATTATCATTATTATGAATATGGAATTCAATGTTACTAAAAGTTACATCGGCTGAGTTTCAATTAAAAATTAATTGAATTGATTAACATTTTAGTTATATTTACACACTTATTTTCTGTGTGTATATTATAGATATGGGAATGTTTCGATAAAACGGTTAATTAGTGATTGTAGTTATTGCTTTTTAGAACTATTTTATCAATATTTTATATCTATTACACCGTTCGACACAACTTAGCAAACATATTCTAAAAGTACACGTATTTCCCAGTTTTTATACCCTACACTAAGAGTGAAAGGGTATATTCAGTTTGGTACGCCGTTTGTAACACCCAGAAGGAAGCATCTCCGGTATGGAAAAGTATATATATTCTTGATCAGCATGACCTCCTGAGTCGATTTAGCGATGTCCGTCTGTCTGTCCGTCTGTCTGTCTGTCCGTCTGTCTGTCTGTCTGTCTGTTGAAATCCCTACTACTTTTAGAATTGAAGAGCTAGATAAATGAAACTTATAACTTAGATTACTAATATACCTACGCTGTATGTGCGAAAAAATTGGCGAGATCGGTCCATTGTGACCAATGATCCGACCACTTATGTTCAAATACCTCATATAAAATGTACATATAAAGATCAATTTTTATGTATACGTGCTTAGGTAAACTTTTTTGGTCAAATATATATTGACATCATGCTCAAATACATGATAATAATGTTTTCCGGCGAAAAGACTTGTGGTTCACCAAAAAAAAAAATCGAAATTCGGTACACCTACTCATTTGTAAATATGGGTATCAAATGAATGGAAATTCTTCAGCGATTGAATGTTTGTAGTTATTTTCAGGATTCGTATACCCTGGTGACCTATATATCACTTTGAATGGTAACCACACATATGTGTAGGGTATTTATAGTCGGCTTAGACCGACTATAATTTTGATAATCCTAACTATCATAATTACACCTTCTTTAAAATTTCCCATGTGATCTAACCTTCCCAACTGGTTCTGGATTATTTTTCTACAATTTCAAAATGCATTATAATATTTTACTAATATCAATCATACTAATATCAAAAGTAAAATTTTCAAAACTAACTGTGACGAAACGCCATAGTTGGGTTGAGAGTGTTTTCGGAAGGAGTGCATAATTTTACTATGTACTAATAAAACGATATATAAAAATATAAGAGTGACATGTCATTTTAAAGATAATTCTTTGGATCACTTTTTTGGGGTTTAAAAGCTTCCTCTCAGTTTTAGGTGTCCTAGTTTCAGAAAGTCGACGCGGAGCGAAACATTTTAAGATTTTTGGTTTTTGAATCAGACTAATGAACATATTGTCACTGCACAGAAAAGCAATAAGAAATGCTTGTAAATTTCAGATGGTAAATCGTCCTTTAATATAACTATTCCAACATAATTTAAAAATGTTCCACATTCTAGACCTTTCCAATGTGCTAGACACCCTAAATTTCGCATACTTCTGTGAATTTCGGTTGGTAGCTCTTTTTGAATTAGAAGATCAGAAATTTGTTTTATTTGTTTGAATGATCATTTGGTCTTAAATTTAAATACAAGTTCACCATCTCTCCAACCAAACTGGAGTCTCTTCATTATTCCTAAATGTAATAAAAATCCTAAAATCCTATAACAATATCTTGAATAATGTCTAGCCCAGGAATTTTTAATATAGGTGTAACTTCAACGCCTCTATGGTGCCTACCATATTCGCGTCTTCTGAATTGTTCATCGGTCCTCTGAGTGCTTTCTATTGTAGAAAAGGCCACGGTGTGAGATTGATGCATGTAAACGCCTAACGTTGTACATTTTTGGCAACCGTGTATACCATTAAAATTCACAACACCTATTGAAATAATAAAATAAATTTATAATTACACAAACAAGGAAAACTATATATCATTAAGGTCTTGTTCCTCACAGAAAAAATGTTGTTCATAAATGGAATGAACGCCGTTAATTGCGACATCGTTCATAATATATATGGAAAAAATCATTCTAGTTATGAACTATTCTTCGAATATACGAATCGCGGATTCATTTTAATTTTTTGAGGCAAAGAAGCGCAACCTCCACGTCACGTGCAATTCAGCCGAGCATAAAGGCGAGAAAACCAGTCCACCAAAGGAGAATAGAAAATACAACACGAAGTATGTAGGTATTTGAGTATGTGTGTATGGTCGTATGTGTGACCTGCAACTTTGGACCATGCTATAAATAGATATTTTTATTTTACTGACCAATCAATGCGCGTCATGCAGCATGACGCGCATTGATTATTTTGACAACTCGTCGCGACGCGTCGATAGTCGATGATAACATATACAATTCTTAATTTTTATTATTCCTATGTCCTTTCGTACAAATAGACCGAATCGTTTCATTTGTTGTTTACAACTCCAAAGAAACGTGCACCGCAGGTACTTAACATCACGCAACAACAAACAGCAGCAATAAGCAGCATTAGCAAGAGTAGATTTAAAAAAAATGTTAGTAGTTAAAAAAAAAAAATAAATTAAAATAATAAAATAAAATTAAAAGTAATATAATAAAATAAAATAATACAAGAAAATAAAAAAAAGTTTTTTTTTATATTTTTAATTAGTTTAAAGTTCATAAATACCGTGAATATCTTAAATATTATGAAAGCGTTCATCAATATTATGAACTTATTCATTACGGATTTATGAACGATTCATAAATTTGACGAATTGGTTGAGTAATAATGAAAAATTCATAAAATTGATAAACAAATTCATAAATAGTATGAACTTTTTTTTCTGTGCACATACACATAAAATACCTTTTAGAAGAGCTCTTGCCGGCGAATTACATATAAAACATCGTAGATGAACATTTATAGTTATATTCAGTGATGCCAACTTGGTGGGTTTCCCGCTAAATCTGGTGGGGTTTAAAAAATAAAACGCGAAAAAAATTGTTGGGTGGACAGTGGGTTTTTATAATTTAGCGTTTTTTTTTTTATTAAATGAAATTGAAATTATACTTTTTATATTGTATAACTTTTCCTTGAACAGCAATACAGAGGCTATTGTAGGTTTTTGGACCGAAGTTGCTAACGGTTCGATTGTATAAAGAAGTATTCGGACCCAATACATTTCAGGATTTAGTGCATTTCGTTATGTTTTCTATTCGTTAAGATCTGTAACTTGGTATTTAAATAAAATAAGAAAAGCATTTTCTACAATATGCATTTCGTCAAGGTAGTAAGAGTCGCCAATAGAATTTTTACAAAAACTTATTTTAAAATATAATATTGTTAATACTATAAATATTAAAACCTTATAAATACTATGTTCTCATAAATTATGACGATGTCGGTCTAATAGATTAGAAACCGTCGCATACAAAAGTATTTTTTAAAACCTATTATTAAAATTAATTGTTTTTGTTTTACGACCTCTTTTGATACTTTTCAGATATTGTCTTAACTTGCTCAAGGTCCAGTCTGTACAAATTGGGTGTTTAGTACCAACAAATAAAAAAACAAACAATTGGCAAAATGCATTGAGTGGCAGATCGTACAGCTGTTTCAGAGGCAGCCAAGCCCCTTCATCAGCGATCTTTCTCTGCTGATTCTACATTTCAAGTAGCTTAAGTTTTCCTTCTCCAATAAACAAAATAAGAATAATGTGAATTGAAGAAAGAACCAAAAGCAAAAATGCAAAAACTGCATCAGCTCAAGATTTTTCCAAAGTTGTTGTTGTTGCGTGAAGCCATTTGCTACGTATAGGCTGCAGAGTTTCCACAGAGTCAACTACGTAGGCAGCACTTTTTATAAAAAATGTGTTTTTTATTATTTTTAAAAAATATAAAAAATCCTTTAGATTTTAAACGCCGCGCACTGGTCCAAAAGTGAAAAAGCTGGCCAAATTCAATACTTTTTTTTACTTAGAATGCAAACAATAGTATTATAATTCACATATAAACATTCCAGGCCATAAACGCATCCAAGAATTTTATTCGAAAAAATACTCTTTTTCAGATATTAACTCTCAAAGTAAGTACTTTTTTCATTAAAAAAAATGTATGTTTTAGTGTGTTTTGATTATACGATTGCTGCTAATGTAAATATACTATTCATATTATATTATGATAATTATATAAATAGATGTTTTAAGAACTTTATCACAACAAAAAATGGAAATGGAACAATATATGTTAGCCTCGGAAACAAAAAGTAATTTGTTAAAAGTTAAAAAAGTTAATGTGTTCCGCAATGTTCCCCTAAACTTTTAATGCAGTTTTGTTGCCAAATGTACGAGCATTTCAAATCAGTTTTTAGATTTTGCAAATAATTGCTTTTGCGAAAAAAACTAACTTTATATTTAAAAAATGGGATTTTTAATATAAAATAGAAATGGATGAGAGAGGGACGATAAAAAAGTTTGCAACTCTTGGTATTCTTCATCAATGGCGTTTTTATCATCTTCTCCTTCATTTGCGTTATCTTCTTTCTCTTAATATTACCCTTATTAAACGAATTTCTTATAAATTGTATGTTCATTTTTGACTAAATAAAAAATATTTTGAACTTTTTCTAAACAAAAAAATTTTTCAGACCATTGCAATTTTTATTCCGAATCACGCAATTTTGAATCAGACATTGAACGTTTACTTGGTTTTAATCAAAATAGACGATGTTTAGAATTTTGGCCAGCTTTTTTCAATTTTTGACATATTTTATAATACCTATTTTTAAATACCTAAAATCTTTATTTTCCAGAATTTCCACAATTTCTGCAGGTTAAAAACTACATATTAATGAACCGGGATCATGTTTGTCAAGTAAAATAAAATACGGAATTATATTAATGTGATATTCGTACGTTATTTGTTATTATATTATCATGTATAACTACTCTGTGTTGCATTACTGCTATCAGCTCATTCACAAATGGAGATAAGTATTCAACAATGCTCCCTGGTTTTGCATTTCCATAAAAAATAGCAAAGCCATTTGTTTTATTTCGCGCATTGAGTGTACATTAAATAATATTGGCCAAAATTGTTGTTTGAAGCTTTTATAGAGTGGCAGCCATCGATATTATCATTAATGTTAATAAATATTGAATTAGTTATAGCTTTGAACGCAATTTTTAAACTTTTTTCCATGCCATTATGCCAATACTGTCCACCGCATATATTTATTATATTTGCATTTGATCGAGGAGTTCTCAATAACTTCCTCGGGTCCTTTGGCAAATTCACAGCACCACGTGGTATATCATTAATAACACTGTGCGCACATTTGACAAAAATTTTCGACACCAGAAATGAAAGTTAGATATTCTTATGAATTTGGAGATTCTAAGAAAAATGGCGTTTTCCGTTTTTTTTACCACACGTCCAGTTTCAAGGATATTTGACAAAAAATAAAAACCACGTTTTTGAGGATTCTATTGGTTGGTAAGCGTTTATTTTAATGTCAGACTTACTTTTATTTTATTCAAAACATGCATAACAGAACACAAATTATATGTACATATCAATTTTTTAAATTCATTTAACAGGACCTGAGATGACCATAAAGGTCCTAAAGTGACCGCAATATTACCGTTGGTTTATTGAGAAAACTGTAGTAGTTATGGATTTGTTGTCTGAAAACCAAATGTAGACACTATCTAAGGCTTCATATCTGTAGTACATATTAAATTTCTATCTCGTCCTTTTAATACCAATATTAATGATTTTCAAAGGATCAATCTACATAATCGACTAATTTCATATTAAGGAGTTGCAAATGTATCATATTGTCCATGGATAAAATATTCAGCATAAAAAAACATAAAAAGTAGCCAAATATGTCAAAGCCGTACGATCTATAGTTTCTCTAATACTGAGCACAGCAAAGTATTTTTTTATTTTATATAAATCTGCAAAATACTAAAATTTTTCATAGCTTAAAATCGAATGATCATTTATCGGTGCTAAGGATTTGGCTTTAAATTTAATATCCTGAATGTGTGAAAAATTTTATCATACTATAATCTATCATTCTATGTTCTATCATGTCAGGATTTCGAGGTATTGACCCCCAAATATGTTGTAAATCCTTAATTTTCATAGTAACCTTTCTCGAAGATCGGTATTAGGTATGGATTTCTTGACTGAAAACCAAATGTAGGCAGTCACCTAAGGATCTTTTCTGTAGGACATTTTAATTTTCTATCAAGTCCTTAAACGATCAATATGAAGGATTTTCAAAAAATCTCTGCAGTGTTAATTGGCCAAATTTATATGAAAAATTAATAAATATATCTTATGTCTTTGGGAAAAATATTAAGCACATCAAAACAGTAAACATTGTCATAGAAGTCAAAGCCATGTGTGTTATGGTTTCTATTATATAAATCACTGAATGTATATTTTTCAAATTTTCATAAGTGTAATAAATAAAACGATTCGTTGTATTGGAAATATTAATTTTTTTATTTTTTGAAACATAAATACAAAAGTATATGATAGACTCATGAGAAAAATTCCTCATGGGTACCTGAAGAGAGCTATTATTCGAGCTGTTATTAGTGTAAAATGAACTCAGTTGTTAAAACTAAAAAGCGTCTTGAGGTCACTGGGGTAATCGTGAGGTTTTGTAAAGTTCAGCCAATTTGTTTGTTTGGAGATTTTTTGGTAGGAGTAACGACTTTTTTCCATATATGGGCCATTCCACACCAAATCGAAAAAAAAAGCGTATTTAGATATGCATTGAACAATTTGTTTTTATCTTTTTCGATCACTACTTCCAGAGATACAGTGCTTCAGCGTTACATAAAATGGGTCAAAATTCACTTTTGTATGGTTTAGAGCAATTAAGATTTAGAGCAATTAAGTTGTAACTTCTAAACTTGAACAAGTGGTCCGTGGTCATTATCCTTGCACTTCAAAATTAATGCCTTTAAAAGGACAATTTTTGAAATTCTGAAAAATAGAATATTTTGGTTGATTTAATATTCAGGATGGTATTTTGATGGCATCATATTTTAAATAATAATTTTATAAATTTTTGCTAATTTTTTTGTATTGAATAAAAAAAAAAAATTGTAATCTAGTTTTGAGATATTGACTTTGGGATATAGATTTTACAGAGACTAGAGACAATTTGATGAAAATAACGCCATTTTAAAAATACTGTTGAAAAAATTATTTTTTTTTGCAATACAAAAATATTTAAAATTTACAAAATTAATTAATGGCCATACCCGTTTTCACAAACGTTTTTACGTTTCAGTCCGTATCTGTGTTTATTGGCTTGATTTTTATATCCTACACCTATGAGGTACAGGGTATATTAACTTTGTGCATATATTGTAACGCCCCTTAGGAAGCGTGCCCGGTATGGAAAAGTATATATATTCTTGATCAGCATCACTACCCGAGTCCTTTCAGCCATGTCCGTCTGTCTGTCTTGCTTTCTGACCGGATACAAGGTAACTTGAGAAATAATAGTCGGAATGTAATGAAATTTGGTTTCAATACATTTTAGCAAAAAAATGGTTCGGAGTTTGAATTTGAACAAATCCGGTCGACGGACACGCCCACCTCCCATACAACTCACTTATATATTACTATTTAGGCACCAATAACTCGAAAAGTATTAGATATTTATTTATAAAATTAAAAACATTTTATTAGAATTCGCCTAAATATACATGTTACAAAAATGGGCGTGATTCTCCCACATTTGATTTTTTTTTTACCGATTTTTTGTAGTGGAAATTTTAGTCGTAAATTATTAAAAATTTTCCCACCAAATTATACCACTAATATATACAACAAGAGTGTAGGGTATTCCATTGTCGGGCCAGACTGACTATAAAAGTCCTCCCGTGTGACCGAACTTACCCATGTGACCTAACTTTCCCATCTCGTTAATTATGAAAAATACACCAACACATCTAAAACTATAAATTGTCGAACTTTCAAAAATGCTATTTGGACTTATAGTAATACAACGATTACTATAAAAAACGAGTTGGGAAAGTTAGGATCAAGAATATATATAATTTTCCATACCGGACACACCTCCTAAGGGTGGTTGCAATATATGTACAAAGTAAATATACCTTGTACCTCATAGGTGTAGGTTATAAAAAATGTTTATTTTCTAAAAACTATGGCGCTTCAGTGTAGACAATTTGAAGACAAATTTAAATTTAAAATCATCTTTTTGGCAATTTATTCAATACAAAATTTTTAAAAAAAGTTGACTTAATATTGTAAATATTGTATTGTGCCGGTTGTAAAATTTTGTGGAATTTTAATGCCAGATTCACGGCATATTTGGGATCGGGCAGAAAACATACAGCTTGTGTTACCATCTCCGCCTTTCTCAGTTTAAAATATGTCGAAAAAATGTTTCGATCCTGCCAAAAATTTTGGCTTAGGACATTTTGAAATATAATTCAAAATATTTAAAATAGCGCATATTCGTAGACAAGTTAAATTTAAAATTAAAAAAAGTGAACAATTAAAAAGGCGCGTAATTTACAGAATATAAGTAATCTGAAGATATGTAGTTAGTAATTTTTAAACAAAGGCGCAATGAAGAGAGAAAATCTCCAAAAGGCGTAAACTCTTCAAATAATCAAAATAAAAAAACAGCGCATAACTTACAGAATTTTATCGTCTTTACAAGCGGAATGGAAATGCCGCATATTTATAAAAGGCGCAATAACTCTGTACATTAAGCTAATTTTTCAATTTTGTGTTTTTTTTTTTTTTTTAAAGCTGGCGTCTTATTCTATATCTTGCGATCTTTATAAAAGGCGCAAACATTCTTATTTTATGCGACTTTTCCATTTTGTGTTTTTTTTTTTGAACATTTTGCGCCTTTATATAGCGCATATAGTTTCCGCTCTTTTAATTCTGAATATAAAGCGCATTTTCATTTTGTTTTTTGTTTCAAACTTTTGCACCTTTCTCTATATTATACGATCTTTTAGACAGGCCCAAAAATTCTGTAAATAATGCTCCTTTTCCATTTTGTAATGTTTTAAAAATTTTGCCTTACTCTATATTTTGCGCCCTTCTGTAGAGGCGCAAAAATTTCGTAAATTTTGCGCCTTTCCTTATATTTTTTGCGAAATCTAAAAATGTTAAATAAACTAATATTAGCTACTTGTGTTTTTGGCGATGTTTGTTATAATTTGTTCCACTTCTTTATTTTGTTTATTATAAGCAATAATAAACACAACACCATTCAAATAACAAATATCTTATTTAGAATATTAGCTAATGCGTCCTTTCGCTTTTGAATATATTTGTTTACACTTTTTATTGGATTGTTTTTAAACATATTTGATCACACAACAGAACAAAAAAAATGTTACAAATTAATGTTGCAAATTCATTTATGGTAACTGAATATCTGTTGGTGGAAAAATTAATTTGCTATTGCTACTATTTGTGGAATTTTTAATTCATTTCATATAACAAAAGTAATTCTACACAAAAAAAAAAATTCATAAATGGAATGAACGCCGTTAATTGAGACACCGTTCATAATAAAAAAATATATTGAAAAAATCATTCAATTTATGAACTATTCTTCGTATATACGAATCGCACAATTTGAGCGAAATTTATATAATAAACGCGTTCATAATTGCTATGAATTGCGTTCATTAAGGTATTCATATGACTCAAAGCCGCACAGTCTCCACGTCACGTGCAATTCAGCCGAGCATAAAGGCGATACTAAAAAACGAGTACACTAAAGGAGAATTTAAAATACAACACAAAGTAGGTAGGTAGGTATTTGAGTATGTGTGTATGGTCGTATGTGCAACTTTTGACCATGCTGTAAATAGATATGACCAATCAAAGCGCGCCATGCCGCATGACACGCAGTCATTATTTTGTCGCGACGCGGTGATTGTCGAAGATAGCAGATACAATTCAAAGTTTTTATTATTCCTATGTCATTTCGTACAAATAGACCGAATCGTTTCCTTTGTTGTTTACAACTCCAAAGAAACGATCGCCGCAGGTACTTAACATCACGCAACAACAAACAGCAGAAATATGCAGCAACAGCAAGAGTAGATATAAAATAAAATGTAAGTAGTTAAAAAAATTAAAATAATATAATATAATAAAATTAAAAAAGTAATATAATACAAAAAAATAATACAAGAAAATAAAAAAATATATATTTTTAAATAGTTTAAACATCATAAATATCATGATTTTTTTTCATAAATATTATGAAAGCGTTCATCAATATTTTGAACTTATTTATTACGGTTTTATGAACGATTCATAAATTGGTTGGTCATTGGTTGAGTAATAATGAAAAATTCATAGAATTAATGAACAAATTCATAAATAGTATGAACTTTTTTTTTCTGTGTAAATAATAAAAATGGAAGAATAAATTGTTAAGCCAACATTTGACACAGTTGTTTCAACTAATATTTGGTTCTTAATATCATTTGTTACAACAGATTTTGAGTTACAGTGATAAACATTTTATTGTTGCAACTAAATTTTGGTTCAAACAACTTCACGCAAAATATCTATTTGTTGTGTGTAAAAGGCAACTGTGTCCTACTGATTATCGGTTGAAACGATAAACTTCGCTATTAACTTTTCCACTTTCTGGTGATATTCGCTTATAGTTATACAGTGCAGCAGTGCAAATCAATTCCACATAATTCCCGAGTTCTGATTTTTAAGAAATTGGCTATAGATATTTCACATCCTTCTCAGTCACTTCTTAGAATAAAAATTTACAGGCTCTTTCACAACAAGTTTACCAAAAGCTGCAAACGATATTTGAATGTAAACTTGAAAATTTTGTTTTTTTTAGTCTATTTTTGGATTTTTTTAGCATTTAGAATCTAATGATAAATAAGAAAATGTTATATGGTTACGCAGAGCATAGTCCAAACTAGATCTTGTGTCACGCCCGAAAATCGTAGTTCGTGTGTGCAAATGTTGCTGTCGTACCCGTGCGTGTCCTGCTTCCAAAATCAGGCACGCGCCCATTAAAGATTTTTTTTTTAGTTTCTACCTCAATTTTAAAAAAAACCCTTATTTCCAGCTTAAGAAAAAAGTTCTTAGTACTTTAATCTTTTCTTAAAAAATTGTTGTTTTAGTTTAGTTTTTTTTATTTATGTACTTACTTATGGATTTAAAAGAATAAAACAGTATTAAACTAAAACTAAAATTAAAAATTGTGGTTCTGGTTCCAATTCCAACTAAAAAATGAAATGAGTTTCGATTCAGGTTTCATACATTTTTTAATAACGGTTCTGATTCCGGTTCTTTGCGTCCACAGTGTGCCCAAACGCTCATAAATCGGGTGAAATTCAGTATTTTCGGAACCACTCAACCGATTTTAAAAATTAAAAAGTGTTGTACAGTGTATTATTAGTTTTTAACAAAGTTTTTAGCTTTAATAGTTATGGAGATAAAATTCAGTAAATTTGAGATCTTTTTCATCAACATTTTTTCAAAAATTGTAAAAAATGCAACAGTCATCCGATTTTTTAAATTCTTTTGCTTGTGAAAAGCTTACATTGAGATCTAAAGAAAATGTGCTTACATGAGAAAATATCTTGACTAGTTTTAAAGATATAGACTGGAAAATGATTTTTTTCATTTTTGAAGACATTACTTTACATATTTATACATAGATTGTACAATTTATCATGAAATCAAAATATTTTTATGGGACTTTTTTAACAATTAACACATAAAATATAACTAAAACCCGTTTTTAAATATTTCAGTTTTATTTTTTTTAGTTTTTTTGGAAAATTTGACTTATACGAAAATCTCCATAATATTTTTTTCTTCAGTAACATGTACTTTTCTGATATTTTTTTATCGATAACATTACTGAGAATCTTTTAAATGATAAAACTTATCTAAAATATATTTAACCAATCTGGCAACACTGGTCAAAATTTAAATTTTTAAATTTTTTTTTTTATTTGACTCCCTGCAGAAAAGTTTTGAAGCCCAAAATAAGCTGTTTTTAGGAAGATTTATTTCTTCGTATTTTAGACCCTTACTTTTTTTTACCGGCAAAGTATATGTATAGGGCAGCATTTTTTCCAAAAATACTCGTTTTTTAAGCGACTTAGATTAAAACCGTTATATCTCACTTTATAATATAAGTTTTCATAAAAAGTTTTAATTAAGCATAAGTTAAGCATTTAAGGTTAATACTTTTTTTAGTTCCGGTATTTGGTTCCAAAGTTTTAAAATAGCGGTTCCGATTCAAACCAGAAAAAAAATATATGGATTTCGATTCCAGTTCCGTTTCCACACATTTTTAATAACGATTCCGGTTCCAAAAATCTAAACGTTCCGATATTATTTTTCAAGTTTCGCCTGTTTTTCCGTGATTTGTCGTGATTTTCAGTGTTTATTATTTCTTTTTTAATCCCGTGCTTTATCGTGCGTGCCTGTAAATTTAGTCGACGGGCTCGTGCGTGTCACCAATGCGAACCCGTGCCATCAAAAAATGGTACGCGCCCATCACTAGTCCGCACTAACGATCAAAATTACTAACTTTTAAAATATGCCATATCAACGCAGTTTCTGTCAAATTTGTTAAAATATACCATTTAACAGCGAAAAAACTGTGAATGCAATAAGAATACTTTAAATATGATGTACATAAAGAAGTATATTGATTGTATAAAATCAATATACCAAATTATGTTCACAGGGAATACAATTTTAAAAAAGTAAAGCATATAGAAAAAGTAATTAATACTAATAGTTAATTTCGCGCTAAATAATTACAAATCATATTCTTGTTTATTATTAGATTCCAAATAATAATTGAAAATTTTTCTAAAAAAAGTCTCTAACATATCCTAAAAACGTATTACCATACGTTAGTAAATTAAAATTAGTATAATATATTATAATACTGCAGGACCCGTGCACTACTCGTGCAAAGATTTTGTGAATGCAACACAGAAAACATTTTGTTCATAAATGGAATGATCGCCGTTAATTGCGACATCGTTCATAATATATATGGAAAAAATCATTATATTTATGAACTATTCTTCGTATATACGAATCGCACAATTGGCGCAACCTCCACGTTACGTGCAATTCAGCCGACCATAAAGGCGATACTGAAAAATAAAAAAAACAGTTCACCAAAGGCGAATAGGAAATACAACACGAAGTAGGAAGGTATTTGAGTATGTGTGTATGGTCGTATGTGTGACCTGCAACTTTGGACCATGCTATAAATAGACATGTTTATTTTACTGACCTATCATTGCGCGTCATGCAGCTTGATGCACATTGATTATTTGACAACTCGTCGCGACGCGTCGATAGTCGATGATAGCATATACAATTTTTAATTTTTATTATTCCTATGTCCTTTGGTACAAATAGACCGAATCGTTTCATTTTTTGTTTACAACTCCAAAGAAACGTGCACCGCAGGTATTTAACATCACGCAACAACAAACAGCAGCAATAAGCAGAAACAGCAAGAGTAGATTTAAAATAAAATGTTAGTAGTTAAAAAAATAAATAAATTAAAATAATAAAATAAAAAGTAATATAACAAAAAAAAAAAAAAAAAAAATACAAGAAAATAAAAAAAAGTTTTTTTTTATATTTTTAATTAGTGAATATTTTCATAAATATCACCATGAATATTTTCATAAATATTATGAAAGCGTTCATCAAAATTATGAACTTTTTCATTACGAATATGGAATTCAATGCTACTTAAAGTTACTTCTGCTGAGTTTCAATAAAAAATTAATTGGATTGATTAACATTTTGGTTATATTTACACACTTATTTTCTGTGTGTATATGATAAATATGGGAATGTTTCGATAAAACGGTTAATTAGTGATTGCTTTTTAGAACTATTTTATTAATATTTTATATCTATTACACCGTTCGACACAACTTTGCAAACATATTCTAAATTGCGCTAAAATAAATAAAATACACGTATTTCCCAGTTTTTCTGGATAATTTTTTTACAATTTCAAAATGCATTATAATATTTTACTAATATCAATCATACTAATATCAATAGTAAAATTTTCAAAATTAAATGTGACGAAAAGCCATAGTTGGGTTGAGAGTGTTTTCGGTAGGAGTGCAGAATTTTACTGTGTACTAATAAAACGATATCTAAAAATATAAGAGTGACATATCATTTTAAAGATAATTCTATGTGCAATAATACGAAAATTTTATCCCAAACTCCTTAGAATAAAATTAGAAAAATGTCGACTGTTTAAATTACTTTAGTAAAAAGTCTACATTTTACGTGTTTGGCAAGCCATGAAACTGTAAAGGTTAACTAAAAATTTATAATTTGAAAAACATCATTTCAGTAAGAGATTTTAAATTAAATAGAAAACGAAAATTGAGTGATGTCTTTTTACACTTGCGAGTAATAATAATGTTATTAAAAATAGTCGTAAAAAACTCCAAAATGTCCTTTAAGCTCTTTGCGCAACATCACAGGATCACTTTTTTTTGGTTTTAAAAGCTTCCTCAAAGTTTATTTGTCCTAGTTTCAGAAAGTGCTTGTAAATTTCAGATGGTAAATCGTCCTTTAATATAACTATTCCAACATAATTTAAAAATGTTCCACATCCTAACCTTTCTAAATGTAATAAAAATCCTATAATCCTCTAACAATATCTTGAATAATGTCTAGCCCAGGAATTTTTAATATAGGTGTAACTTCAACGCCTCTATGATGCCTACCATATTCGCGTCTTCTGAATGGTTCATTGGTCCTCGGAGTGCTTTCTATTGTAGAAAAGGCCACGGTGTGAGCTTGATGCATGTAAACGACTAACGTTGTACATTTTTGGCAACCGTGTATACCATTAATATTCACAACACCTTTAGAAATAATAAAATAAATTTATAATTATACAAACAAGGAAAACTGTATATCATTAAGGTCTAGTCCCACACAGAAAAATTTTGTTCATAAATGGAATGAACGCCGTTAATTGCGAAATCGTTCATTATATATATGGAAAAAATCATTATATTTATGAACTATTCTTCAAATATACGAATCGCATAATTTGAGCGAAATTTATATAATAAACGCGTTCATAATTGTTATGAATTGCGTTCATTGAAAGGAGCGCAACCTCCACGTCACGTGCAATTCAGCCGAGCATAAAGGCGAGAAAACCAATCCACCAAAGGAGAATAGTAAATACAACACGAAGTAGTTAGGTATTTGAGTATGTGTGTATGGTCTTATGTGTGACCAGCAACTTTGGACCATGCTATAAATAGATATTTTTATTTTACTGACCAATCAATGCGCGTCATGCAGCTTGACGCGCATTGATTATTTTGACAACTCGTCGCGACGCGTCGATAGTAGATGATGGCATATACAATTCTTTTAATTATTCCTATGTCCTTTCGTACATATAGACCTAATAGTTTCATTTGTTGTTTACAACTCCAAAGAAACGTGCACCGAAGGTATTTAACATCACGCAACAACAAACAGCAGCAATAAGCAGCAACAGCAAGAGTAGATTTAAAATTAAATGTTAGTAGTTAAAAAAAAAAAAAATAAATTGAAATAATAAAATAAAATTAAAAGTAATATAATAAAATAAAAAAAAGAATACAAGAAAATAAAAAAAAGTTTTTTTTTTATATTTTTAATTAGTTTAAAGTTCATAATACCATGAATATCTTAAATATTATGAAAGCGTTCATCAATATTATAAACTTCTTCATTACGATTTTATGAACGATTCATAAATTTGACAAATTGGTTGAGTAATAATGAAAAATTCATAAATAGTATGAACTTTTTTTCTGTGCAGATATACATATAATACCTTTTAGAAAAGCTCTTGCCGGCGAATTACATATAAAACATCGTAGATGAACATTTATAGGTATATTAAGTGATGTCAACTTGGTGGGTTTTAAAAAATAAAAACGCGAAAAAAATTGTAGGGTGGACAGTGGGTTTTTATAATTTAGCGGTTTTTTTTTATTAAATTAAATTGAAATTATACTTTTTATATTGTATAACTTTTCCTTGAACAGCAATACAGAGGCTATTGTAGGTTTTTGGACCGAAGTTGCTAACGGTTCGATTGTATAAAGAAGTATTCGGACCCAATACATTTCAGGATTTAGTGCATTTCGTTATGTTTTCTATTCGTTAAGATCTGTAACTTGGTATTTAAATAAAATAAGAAAAGCTTTTTCTACAATATGCATTTCGTCAAGGTAGTAAGACTCGCCAATAGAATTTTTACAAAAACTTATTTTAAAATATAATATTGTTAATACTATAAAAATTAAAACCTTTTAAATACCATGTTCTCATAAATTATGACTAATAGATTAGCAACCGTCGCATACAAAAGTATTTTTTAAAATCTATTATTTAAATTAATTGTTTTTGTTTTACGACCTCTTTTGATACTTTTAAGATATTGTCTTAACTTGCTCAAGGTCCAGTCGGTACAAATTGGGTGTTTAGTACCAACAAATAAAAAAACAAACAATTGGCAAAATGCATTGAGTGGCAGATCGTACAGCTGTTTCAGAGGCAGCCAAGCCCCTTCATCAGCGATCTTTCTCTGCTGATTCTACATTTTAAGTAGCTTAAGTTTTCCTTCTCCAATAAACACAATAAGAATTAAGTGAATTTGAATATATTTGTTTACACTTTTAATTGGATTGTTTTTAAATATTTTTTGAGCACACTATCAAAACAAAAAAAGCTACAAATGAATGTTGAAAAGGTAACTGAATATCTGTTGGTGGAACAATTAATTAGCAATTGCTAAAATTTGTAGAATTTTTAATTAATTTCATATAACAAAAATAATTCTAAATAATAAAAATGGAAGAATAAATTGGTAAGCAGTTGTTTTAATTAATAGTTTGTTATATATCATTTATATAATTTCATTTGTTATATATATCATTTGTTACAACAGATTTTGAGTTACAGTAATAAACATTTTATTGTAGCAACTAAATTTTGGTTCAAATAACTTCACGCAAAATACATATTTTTGGGTGTAGAAGTCAACTGTGGTCCTACTGATAAATAAACTTCGCTTTCAACTTTTCCACTCTCTGGTGATAGTCGCTTATGGTTATACAGTGCAGCAGTACAAATCAATTCAACATAATTCCCGAGTTCTGATTTTTAAGAAATTGGCTATAGACATTTCACATCCTTCTCAGTCACTTCTTAGAATAAAAAAATACAGTCTCTTTCACAACAAGTTTACCAAAAGCTGCAAACGCTATTTGAATGTAAACTTGCAAATTTTGTTTTTTTAGTTTTTTTTTTTTTGATTATTTTTTAGCTTTTAGAATCTAATGATAAATAAGAAAATGTTATATGGTTACGCACAGCATAGTCCAAACTAGAGCGCGTGCCGTGCTTTATTCGTGTCGCGCCCCAAAAATCGTAGTTCGTACGTGCTAGTTTAAGCATTTGCTATATTCGAAAATACTATAATTTGAAATTGATATTAATAAAAAATCTGAATCTGAGCATTTGCTTAAAAATCAAATTATTCAAATTATTAAACTCAAATCAATTTATTAATAATTTTTAATTAAAAATAAATTTTGTGATTGGTGAGCTAGGTAAAAAATATAACGTAAATAAAAATAATTAAACGTTAGTTTGTAACAAAGTTGACAAATACCGATTTGTACGCGTTTAAAGTAATGCTTGTAGTTTTTTTTAAAGCTTTAAATCTCAAAATTATCCTATTAATGAATTTGGTAAATTTAAATAAAATATGTTTGGTAGGTATAGCCGCGGTAGCTCAGTGGTTAGTGTTAGACTTCGACCCGAAAGGTCCCCGTTCGGATTCGGTAATAAACTGTAGGTCCCACCACTTTGAGTACAAATATAACACGAACAGCTCAAAATGGTGAGCTCGGCCGAAGTTCTATACAGGACTGTAGCGCCAAACTATTATTATTATTATATCTTTGGTAGGTTGGTGTTGGCGAAGATCTCGGAATTCACCAAAGTTCTGTTTCCAACATTATATGGTACGTTTGCCAGAAAAATCTGTAGATTGGATTTCATTTCCATGCACCGCAGAAGACATAAAATTTGGCAGCAATATTATTCATTTTCGTATGCGATTGCTGCAAAAACTAAATCTGCATGGTGACGAGTACGTTAATCGCAAAAACTTGTGCTCGTTTAACGTACAATCAACATACAACGGAAACGAAATGTTTACGACCGTCGACTGCCGTTGGGCTGAGTGTGTTCACGATGCAAGAATATGGCGGAATTCCCGAATTCAAACCATAATCAACGAAAATGCAGCAGGTGCAATTCTGTTGGGCGACGAGGGGTACCCATTGACGCCATGGGTTATGAGACCGTACAGAAATACCTCATCGCGTGAACAAGTGCAGTACAATAAAGTGCATTTTTGAAAGATAGCGATTTTGAAGTAAGAGTGAAAGAATTGTAAAAAAACATTGGAGGTAAATGTACCTGACTTAAACGAAATTATAAACACCAATTTAAAACGTGGACAACGACGTACACGGATAGAAAAGATTGGTTTGAATGTAATTAAAAAGTAATACGAAATTACCATACATGTATCAGGAATATAGTGTGATTAAAATTTTAATCGAAATTTAATTTATTTTTGTTCACGTGTAAACATTATTATATTGTACAGCAGAATCTCCAAAATTTATCATAAATATGTTGCAATACTAACATAAAATTTTCATTGCATTTGAATAAACTATTTCTTGGCAATTTACTTGGTTAAAACTATGTTTGGAAACACAGAAAATTCTAATCAAATCTAAATACAACATATGTTCGCAACGCTTGTCTTAATTCGATAATTTATCGACTGACGAAGTTGACAACGTTGTGCAGCATTTTCTATCTACGCCATCTTTTGCTATCGTTTGAACATATTGATGTTTAAAAACAACAAAAAAAAAAATTGATTTAAATAAATGTATTCTTCCAACATTCTTCTTGTATACGAACTTGGCACTCATTGAGCAGAATATTCCTGTCGTCGTTTGAAGTATGTATAGGGTCATTTTAAACATACTGATGTTCGAAAAGAAACAAAAAATGAATTCAAATGTAAATAAATGTATTATTGCAGCTCTATTCTTGTATACAAAATTGACACTCGGTGATCGGCATTTTCTGCGTAGGTGTCTGCCCGAGTTAAAAATGCGGCATATATACAATTGAATAAATTAACACGATTCAGTTAGCGAAACAAATCGTATTTAAATAATCTGAGAACAGTTCAATTTTCAGTATGACAACGCCTTTACTGTCATTTTTTAAATTCAATTTTATATTCTAAAAATTATTTTAAAAATTTAAATGCAAGCTAAAATAAAGAGAACAAACTGAAGTTTTAAAGAAACAATTAGTTTCGTTGGAATTTGCAAAGTGTTCAAATGTTTCTTCTACTGCGCGGTACACTCCGCACTATTCCAAATTTATAATGGGCCATTTGAACTTGTTTCTCAAGGGAAAATGGTATCTGTCTAGATAAACATTCGACAGATGCTGCAATTTACTTCACAATTCATCACATATATCACTAAACAACTCTTCAGGTACACGCAATCCTACGAATCCCCTCTTCAACGGACCCCCTCTTCTTTTTATTGTTTCATCTCAAAAATACAGAATTATTTTTAAAATAATTTATTTGTAATATAGTTTTTATAGTAGTTTTTTTCGTTTGAACTTGTAAAAATTGTGATTATTATTTGACATTTATTTTGTGACAAATAAAACTTAATGTGGGTTACAAACATAGCGGCATAAACTGCTAAAACTAAAATTGGGAAAAGCTGTTCTCAGTTTGGACTTAACTCGTACGGCATAAACGAAACCAATGAAAAAACAGCTATGGTTTTTAATTTTAATGCCTTTTTATTTGAGATTATTTGAGCTTCACTGTTTGCCACTATCACGACGTTCTGAAACACCTCGACGACGTACATTCTTCACTTGGTAGATGCCGCCCTGCAGTAAGCTCTGAACTCCATCTCATAAAATTTCACAGCGTAAAATTAGATATAGTGTATTCCAGTCCACAAACATTGTGCATCATTTTCTACCTACGCCATCGTTTGAACATATTGATGTTTAAAAACAAACAAAAAAGAAATAGGATTTAAATAAATGTGTTCTTGCAACATTCTTCTTGTATACAAAGTTGGCACTCGTTGAGCAGAATTTTCTACCTACTTCTCTTTTGTCGTCGTTTGAAGTATGTATAGGGTCATTTTAAACATACTGATATTTAAAAACAAACAAAAAATGAGTTCTTGTATATATAGTTGACACTCGTTGATCGACATTTTCTGCGTACGTGTCTTTTGTTGTTTGTTGATAAAACGTGTTCGCGTCGGTAATAATTTTGTTATTTGTAAATTTAAAAAATATATAAATTGTGTTATAAAAAAAAACTAATAGTAACAGTGTATAATATAGTGCAGTATATAATTTCTGAAACTAATGTGAAAAAACCACAAATAAAAATCAGTGTTTCGATTTTCAAACAGAATTTGGCATGTTTTTTTACAAAAGCCTCCGTGAATTCCTTGCGTACGCTATGTGCTGTACTGAGGCCAACTGTAACTGTACCAAATATAAAGCGGGCCTGGATCGTATGGTTTAGCGTCTGCTGGTGCATTCATTGATGCTGTCACTTGTACTTGCAGTTTTAAATAAATTATTTATTTATGCATTTAAAAATGTGTATATGAATTCAATTATTATAAATTCCCCCTGTGCAACATTTAAAGATTTTTGATAAAAATAAATAAAAAAACATTTTTATTTTATTTTCAGGAGTTTTTTTCCAAAAATATTTAAATATGTTTCTATGCAAACAACTGAAACAACTGATATGTTTCACTGGAAACATATTTATATTCAGGTCGTTCAAGATCATGTTTTAATTTGAACATATTTATGTTTCGGTTAAAATATTTTTTTTGTTTGGATGTAGTAATTATTATGTTTCCATTAGAACTTATACCATTTTATGGGGCAACATTAAAATGTTTCCGGGATAATAATGTATAAAAAATTACGAATAACGAATAAATTAATATTTCAATCTATTTTATTCAAATTTTATTTCAAAATGACTCTCTTTTCAAACATCTCATCACAAATTTTATGAGATCTTGGTAAATTAATAATTGTTGCATATGAATAAAGTCTCTCGAGAGGTGCTGAAGACTGTATTGTTGTATTATATTTTATAAATTTATTCCTTAAGAGCGGATATTTGTCCAACGATTCTAGCCGCTTGTCATCATCAGCCAGATATTGAATAATTTGAAGCTCCAATGAAGGTACCAAACACTCCGCGTTTTGTGTTCTTGAGTTTGGAAAATTGAAAAAATTATCGGCAATGTCACATGTATTAACGACGGGAGGAATTCTATTTACATTAATAGACTGATCCGAAATAATATCATGTTTTAAAATATCGATCAAACGTTGATGATTACTTGATGAAATAAGACTGAACCACCTATTTTTAAAACGTGAATATGTTAATGACGCTATTTCGTTCAAAACTTAGAAGATCCTTGAATATAGTCAGAATACTTGTATGCAATGACTTGGCAAGTGTTTTACAGTATATTAATGGCTGTGCTTGTATTGCCTCTACTTACTTTTAACCGTGAGAATACATGGCAATAACACACCAAAATAAATGTTTTCTTCACCCTGCAATATATCCAAAGCTCTTATTACTGGGTTCATACACTTCAAGTATTTACAAATATAATCGAATTCCCGATCTTTCAAGGAAATTCTGACATTTAACTGTTAGGCGAGTATAACCATCTTGTTTCTATCTCTAATACTTAAAATTTGTTTTAAAAATCAAATAATGAATTCTATCGAGTTTCTCCTGGTCTACTTAGAGTGTGGCCTAAAATCTCTTCTACAAGTTCAGCAGATTTTGGTCGCTGCGCTGCTTTCCACAAAACATTGCACTTCTCTATAACTTGTCCGTGCATCTTACCTAATTCAGAATGAGTTTCAATGTGCGCTTGAAATCAGCCGAAGCACAAAGGTTTAGTGTATGACTAGCACATCTAATATGATTTAGAAGTGAGTACTACCAACAATCAGGTAAGTCGTGGTCTGATTCAACGATGTCGTCGTCTTCGCTATCTGAAAACTGCAGCTTATTTTCATTTCAGCATTCTAAATCAATTGCATCTCTTTCTACTCCGAATATCGCAAATGCTTTAACGAAGTTACTTGCATTATCAGTTACTGTGGCAATTAACTTACATTAATTGATGCCATATTCGGAATTTATTTCGTGTAGTAGCTCGGCGATGCGATCGTAGGAATGAGTTCTTTTAAATCGTCGGCATGCGAGCGCTGCATACTGCCTCTCTAGAGTGCTGGTCGATCACCAGTGTGCTGTAACTCCGAAAAAACTTCGTTTGCGAGATGACCAGATATCTGCTGTTGTACACACAAACATCGCCGAACTTATCATATCCGTTACTGTTTGAACGTGATTTATGTAAAGTTTATCGATTTCTCGTCCTAGTTGACGGCGAGATAATACTGAATAATACGATCAACTTAAAGTAAGGATTTTCGACAACTCTTAATGGAACCAATGAATGTACTATGAATAAACATTCATTGAATGTTTATTGAGCTGATTCCGAAACTTTATATTGGTTTCTTGGATTTGTACGTACCACTGATTTATCAATTAATATTGATAAATTATTTGTAATTATTATATTCGTCAACAGCTTCTTAACCATATCTTCTTTTCAGATGTGAAAAAAAATTTGATGTTGAGTTTTTACAACCTTTTATCTCAACTATTTTTGGTTCGCACTTAACACACAACGCTGTAATGCTGTTTGACACCATGCTGTTGGAATCCGGTATAATTTTAAAAAAATTATCGGTTAATATGCTGTTAATGGTTCCTACTTCATCACCTAAAAATAAGACATTGAATAAATAATAACACTTACTCCATTTCAAGTTTATCCTCTTTATAATTTTTATTTCCTTTTTCTGTTCCACTTCTTGGACTCACTTCTTAATCTAATAACAACTCCCTTTAAAACTAAATAACTATAGCTTATATACTAATACTTTATCTAAGTTTCAATGCTACTTTTGCAGTGTCTTGCTGCTTCAGCCTAGAAACATAATTTTGGCCAATCACAGTGTGTCTTGCTACTTTTGCCGAGAAGCATAATTTTAACCAATCACAAGTTCCGTAAAGAACTCAAGTTCGATCCACAACTCGACTTCTTAACGCTGACCGTGAAAGCAACTCTTGCTTAATCAGCAACCCGCGATGACATTGAATTTAGACCATCGCAAAGTCATTGAATTGAAGTCATCTTTGTTTACAAACAAATTGCACCACGTGCTTATTGTCTTCAAGCTAGCAACTTGACGCTGCTGCGAATTTGGTTTACAGTTACAATGCTGACTAAGTAAATTGTCGCCGCTTATTTTGGCAACGACCAAAAGGTGTGTCATCTGGCCTACATCATTTACTCAACATTCCTCCCCCCTTACAAAAAAAAAAATTTTTTTCGACTTACAACAATCTTATACTAGCATCTCATACCAATACCTTACACTACTGTACAATACAAACATACTACCGATACTTAATACATACATAACCGCATACTTCTGCTCCGCAATCACCTTGTCTATGTATTACAGATGTTGTTGTCAAGATATCGTGATCGGTCTCCGTTGGTATATTGGCGGGCTCTGCTGTAAACATAACTCTCGTCACTCTCGTTGGCATGGTTAATCGATCTTCATATGTGGTAGCGATACTGGTTCTTCAAGTTCCAGATATGAGTTCTTGTACTTGTCTTCTTTCCTTCGGACTGCGGTTCGCACCATCTTATTTGTTAGTGAAGCCGTCATCGATCTCACAGATCTAGGAGCCCCTGAGTAGAATACTTCTCGGGGTCCCGACTGCTCCTGACTCGTCTAACTTGCTTCCGACACTACATTGCGATGTCGCTTTAGCTTCGATGTGTCAATTCAATATGTTCTTTAAGAACCACTCTGATTCGTACATTATCTTCAGTTCCACTGTCAATTCGCTCAGCAACGCTTGGCCCAAAACGTCTTGGCCCAAAACGTCCGGGTGCAACATGCTATGCTCAGATTCATTCTAGCTAACTTTCTGGTTCTGTTTCTGAAGCTTTTTCAGATTTGTGTTCACAATCTTCTTTATTTCAACACTATTTTATTCAAATTTTATTTCAAAATGACTCTCTTTTCAAACATCTCATCACAAATTTTATGAGATCTTGGTAAATTAATAATTGTTGCATATGAATAAAGTCTCTCGAGAGGTGCTGAAGACTGTATTGTTGTATTATATTTTATAAATTTATTCCTTAAGAGCGGATATTTGTCCAACGATTCTAGCCGCTTGTCATCATCAGCCAGATATTGAATAATTTGAAGCTCCAATGAAGGTACCAAACACTCCGCGTTTTGTGTTCTTGAGTTTGGAAAATTGAAAAAATTATCGGCAATGTCACATGTATTAACGACGGGAGGAATTCTATTTACATTAATAGACTGATCCGAAATAATATCATGTTTTAAAATATCGATCAAACGTTGATGATTACTTGATAAAATAAGACTGAACCACCTATTTTTAAAACGTGAATATGTTAATGACGCTATTTCGTTCAAAACTTAGAAGATCCTTGAATATAGTCAGAATACTTGTATGCAATGACTTGGCAAGTGTTTTACAGTATATTAATGGCTGTGCTTGTATTGCCTCTACTTACTTTTAACCGTGAGAATACATGGCAATAACACACCAAAATAAATGTTTTCTTCACCCTGCAATATATCCAAAGCTCTTATTACTGGGTTCATACACTTCAAGTATTTACAAATATAATCGAATTCCCGATCTTTCAAGGAAATTCTGACATTTAACTGTTAGGCGAGTATAACCATCTTGTCTCTATCTCTAATACTTAAAATTTGTTTTAAAAATCAAATAATGAATTCTATCGAGTTTCTCCTGGTCTACTTAGAGTGTGGCCTAAAATCTCTTCTACAAGTTCAGCAGATTTTGGTCGCTGCGCTGCTTTCCACAAAACATTGCACTTCTCTATAACTTGTCCGTGCATCTTACCTAATTCAGAATGAGTTTCAATGTGCGCTTGAAATCAGCCGAAGCACAAAGGTTTAGTGTATGACTAGCACATCTAATATGATTTAGAAGTGAGTACTACCAACAATCAGGTAAGTCGTGGTCTGATTCAACGATGTCGTCGTCTTCGCTATCTGAAAACTGCAGCTTATTTTCATTTCAGCATTCTAAATCAATTGCATCTCTTTCTACTCCGAATATCGCAAATGCTTTAACGAAGTTACTTGCATTATCAGTTACTGTGGCAATTAACTTACATTAATTGATGCCATATTCGGAATTTATTTCGTGTAGTAGCTCGGCGATGCGATCGTAGGAATGAGTTCTTTTAAATCGTCGGCATGCGAGCGCTGCATACTGCCTCTCTAGAGTGCTGGTCGATCACCAGTGTGCTGTAACTCCGAAAAAACTTCGTTTGCGAGATGACCAGATATCTGCTGTTGTACACACAAACATCGCCGAACTTATCATATCCGTTACTGTTTGAACGTGATTTATGTAAAGTTTATCGATTTCTCGTCCTAGTTGACGGCGAGATAATACTGAATAATACGATCAACTTAAAGTAAGGATTTTCGACAACTCTTAATGGAACCAATGAATGTACTATGAATAAACATTCATTGAATGTTTATTGAGCTGATTCCGAAACTTTATATTGGTTTCTTGGATTTGTACGTACCACTGATTTATCAATTAATATTGATAAATTATTTGTAATTATTATATTCGTCAACAGCTTCTTAACCATATCTTCTTTTCAGATGTGAAAAAAAATTTGATGTTGAGTTTTTACAACCTTTTATCTCAACTATTTTTGGTTCGCACTTAACACACAACGCTGTAATGCTGTTTGACACCATGCTGTTGGAATCCGGTATAATTTTAAAAAAATTATCGGTTAATATGCTGTTAATGGTTCCTACTTCATCACCTAAAAATAAGACATTGAATAAATAATAACACTTACTCCATTTCAAGTTTATCCTCTTTATAATTTTTATTTCCTTTTTCTGTTCCACTTCTTGGACTCACTTCTTAATCTAATAACAACTCCCTTTAAAACTAAATAACTATAGCTTATATACTAATACTTTATCTAAGTTTCAATGCTACTTTTGCAGTGTCTTGCTGCTTCAGCCTAGAAACATAATTTTGGCCAATCACAGTGTGTCTTGCTACTTTTGCCGAGAAGCATAATTTTAACCAATCACAAGTTCCGTAAAGAACTCAAGTTCGATCCACAACTCGACTTCTTAACGCTGACCGTGAAAGCAACTCTTGCTTAATCAGCAACCCGCGATGACATTGAATTTAGACCATCGCAAAGTCATTGAATTGAAGTCATCTTTGTTTACAAACAAATTGCACCACGTGCTTATTGTCTTCAAGCTAGCAACTTGACGCTGCTGCGAATTTGGTTTACAGTTACAATGCTGACTAAGTAAATTGTCGCCGCTTATTTTGGCAACGACCAAAAGGTGTGTCATCTGGCCTACATCATTTACTCAACATTCCTCCCCCCTTACAAAAAAAAAATTTTTTTTCGACTTACAACAATCTTATACTAGCATCTCATACCAATACCTTACACTACTGTACAATACAAACATACTACCGATACTTAATAAATACATAACCGCATACTTCTGCTCCGCAATCACCTTGTCTATGTATTACAGATGTTGTTGTCAAGATATCGTGATCGGTCTCCGTTGGTATATTGGCGGGCTCTGCTGTAAACATAACTCTCGTCACTCTCGTTGGCATGGTTAATCGATCTTCATATGTGGTAGCGATACTGGTTCTTCAAGTTCCAGATATGAGTTCTTGTACTTGTCTTCTTTCCTTCGGACTGCGGTTCGCACCATCTTATTTGTTAGTGAAGCCGTCATCGATCTCACAGATCTAGGAGCCCCTGAGTAGAATACTTCTCGGGGTCCCGACTGCTCCTGACTCGTCTAACTTGCTTCCGACACTACATTGCGATGTCGCTTTAGCTTCGATGTGTCAATTCAATATGTTCTTTAAGAACCACTCTGATTCGTACATTATCTTCAGTTCCACTGTCAATTCGCTCAGCAACGCTTGGCCCAAAACGTCTTGGCCCAAAACGTCCGGGTGCAACATGCTATGCTCAGATTCATTCTAGCTAACTTTCTGGTTCTGTTTCTGAAGCTTTTTCAGATTTGTGTTCACAATCTTCTTTATTTCAACACTATGATATCGAATTCAATTGATGCCATCTCCTTATGTGATTGTGTTTAATTCTGGTGAGTTCCTCTAGTGCAGCGTTTATTCCAACACGCAACCCCTCTATCTCTTTAATGGTTACTTGCAACGTTCTGGACAACCTGTCGTAATTACTGGCCATCACCGTTACTTGTTGCTCTATCACATGTTTTACGTAGTTTAACGCATATGTTTTCCGTATGTTTTACGCGTATCGTAGGTTTTCCGCAACCGTTCGTTTCTTGTGCATGAACCCTGTACCCTTGACACGAAGTCATTTGTTAACTACAATTGTTCGCTTGAGTCAGTTACAACAAATTTCGTGATTACTGTTCACTCCGCCCTGTAGATCCCTATATCTGTTTTCCGATCGAACACGAGTGAATGCTGCTCCAACGCTGTCGGTCTGTGAATTGAATCTACCTGGACCCTCACAATGAGCAGGATTACCCATATTATTGCCAACTTATTTTTCTAATAATACTATATCTAATTACTGTCACAATATTTTTAGTATTCAATGAGATTTCGTTGCTATAATTATTTTTACTTAAATCTAATCATTTTCGTGTATTCATCATTACAATCACTCACATATTTAAGTGTCTATAAAACATAATTATATTCATATAATGTCATCGTTATATCTCTATCAAAATTATCATTCATATATTACCTTATATAATATTGTACTTTAAAATTTTATAAAATAAAAAAAAACACATTTTTCTTATAAATTAACATTCTCTTATATTACGAAGTTTGACATTATCTTATAGTTTGTGTTAATATTTTACAATATAAGTTGTGGTATGTACAAAATACATGTGTCATATAACATATTTATTTAAGTTTATATTTTATATTTTAATATCTATTAAACTAATCAGCATAATAAATACGTATATTGGTTTTGTTGTTTCATAAACATTTTTCCAGAAGAGAAAAAAAATATTAATTTATTCATAATTCTAACAGAATATATTTTATATAAATAACATCTTCTACAAGTAAAACATCTTCCACTTTTTTTTCGTTTTAAACTTTGTGAAGTTTAACTTATTTTTAAGCTGTTTATTTTAAAAAATGCTCTTTCGACATATATGCAATTTTTATTTTTTTTTTCATTCTATCGCAATCTCTAACGAAACTTAAATGATCATCTTAAGTTTTCGCTCGAGTTCACCTAATACGATGCGTAATACACGTATGCAATTGATCAAGTTGCAGACTAGTATTCGTCGTTTTTAGTGAATTGCATAAAAAAAATGTCCTGCTGTTATTTTCAAACTATTTAATTAATAGCTTAAGATTAGCATAAAGTCTTACGGATGTCGACTCTTTTCGAAGAGTACATCGAATCCTTACATAAAATGTAATTGCCGTTTTCATTTGTTTCTATCCTTAATACAATTATATTATTTAATAATTTATATCTTTTAACTATATTTTTGTTTTATTTATATATTCATTTCCTCAACTTCAATTTCTATATTTTTCTTTTTTTTTTTGTTTCTTCCATTCAACATAAACTCATAATTTATTGCACAGGCTAGTAAATTACTCGAAGTAATACTTAGCTGCTTTAATAAAATAAATATCAACATAACAATTGGATCATTTGCTAACTCTAAAAAGTCTTGTATGCATTTTGCAACTGTTGTATGCATTTTCTCATAATTTTTATAATATTTCTCTAATCAATTAAGTCAATCATAATAATCTCTTTTGGAGCATATTCTAGCCGTAAAAACCTATTTTTCATTCGTAGTAAACGTATTTATATATTTTTTATAATATTATTTCTTGTCTTTTAATTCAATCATATTTTTCCTATTTATGATTTGGAGCATTTTCTAGCTCTAAAAAAAACCTACTTGTCATTTATTTGCTCGTCAGCAATTAACATAAATTAATAATTCTTTATTTATTCAAAATTTAATTCATCAAAATCTACTTTTCATTATATTTTAATTTAAAATTAATAATTCAACCATAATTTCATAATTCACTTTACAATTCAAAATTTCAATGCTAGTTATCTACGCTCAGCAGTACTTAGCTATTTGTTCAATATCTCAATTTCGTACAAATATATTATATCGCATTTATTTCGTATAAAAAACTCGTGTTATCATTTATAATTCTTTCTTATTTATATTTTTCCTAATATTTCTTGTTTTCATAACCTTTAAATTTGGTCCGCCACATGCTAGTGAATTAACCCTAATGCCCGTAACTTCAACGAATAGATATCTACTGGTGCTTAGTTATCTATCGTGTAAGCAAAATTTCGTAACTTCAACGCATAGTTAAGGAGTAAAAACACCGGATAGGTAAGAGATATCTGTTCGGTACGAACACCAATAGATATCTACTCGTTGAAGTTACGGGCATAAGTAATACATTGCGATCTGTGGGTACCGTTTTCTTCAGTTTTCCTATTTCCTATTCATTATCACACAATACTAAACTTTTCGCAATTTATTTATAAATATATTTCCGCATTTTAACAATTAATACATCAATTTCTAATTATGGTATTTTTTCAACAAATTGTTGTGTATTTTCTTTCCCTTTCCTTTTATTAATATTGTCGTTGTCACGGGGGTAGTGACGGACAAAACCTTATAGGGCCCTACCCAAATTGGTGAAAATTTATTTTTCCTATTTTGATTCTTCATTACAACCATTTCCCCAATTTGAAACTCAATGGGATTTAATGATTTATCGTAGCTTGTTTTAGATTTTTCTTTTACCTTTTCTTGATTTTGTCTCACTATTTCATGCGCCCGCTGTATTTGATATTTTAATATTTTGCTATAATCATCGGCATTATATAGTGGTGAAACTTTACGTTTCAAATTAGTTGGCATATCAGAATCATAACCATATAGTGTTCGGAAAGGTGTTTGCCCAGTTGACACATGCATTGTATTATTATGGACATGCATTGCCGAATTTAACCATTGATCCAAATTGGAACCATCCTCCTTAGCAAAACATCTCAAATATTCTGCTAATGGTCTGTGACTACGTTCTAATGATCCATTGGCCTGTGGGTGATAGGGTGTAATGTGCATTTTTTTAATACCCAATAATTTGCATGTATCAGAAAATAACTTTGACACGAAATTAGAGCCATTGTCAGTTACTAGAATTTTCGGAATATTGTGGCGTGTTATAATTTCATCATAAAATGCTTTAGCCACTGTGCTTGCTTCTGCGTCTGGTATTGCTACACAGCACATATATTTTGAAAAATCGTCTTGAAATGTTAAAATGTATTTATTGCCAGATACTGTCTCGGGTAAAATTCCTACTAAGTCCATATAAACTTTATCAAATGGGCGCATTGGTGTATCTGTCAAGACCATTGGCATTTTTGTTAGCTTAGAACTTTTATTAACTTGACATTTAGGGCAATTTTTTACATACTCTTTAATTTGTTTTTGCATACCCTTCCACCTATATTGCTTTCTTACTCGAAAATATGTTTTCAGTGTGCCCTGATGACCCCCTAACGGCGAGTCGTGAAAGTCTCTAATTACTGTTTTAATTTCTTCAGGATCGGTTAATACTTGACTCGAGATTGTTTCACCATCCATATCCGTTACTGTGTCGTCCAAGACTGGCTTACTGACGTCCGGTTATGGATCTATTACCTTTGGTGTATTTTTAGAACGGGTTTGAACTGCCGCAATTTCTGTTTCTAATTGTGGAATCCTACTTAATGCGTCAGCATTTAAATTCTTTTTGCCAGGTTTATAAATTATTTCGAACTCATATTCTGATAATTTGTGCCTGAACCTGGCTAGCCTTGACGTTTGGTCCTTTAAATTCGCTATGCTACGCAGTGGTTGATGATCCGTATAAACCGTGAATGGACGCCCCAACAAATACGCTCTATAATTTTTTGTGGCCCATACTATTGCCAAAAATTCTCGTTCAATTGTTGAGTACCTTGTTTCTGCGTGATTCAGAGCTCTACTTGCAAATGCGAGTGGTCGATCAGAACCTGGCTCGCCCTGTGACAGCACTGCTCCTATAGCTTCTCCACTTGCATCTGTTGTCAATACAAATGGTTTTGAAAAATCTGGGTATGCTAGAACATTAGGTGAAATAATTGCTTCTTTAAGTTTTATAAATGAATCCTGGCACTTGTCTGTCCATACAAAACTGGCATCCTTCCGCAACAAATTATTAATCGGTAATGTTAACCCTGCCATATTCTTAACGAATTTTCTGTAATAATTTACTAAACCTAAGAAGGCTTGTACCTGTTTCTTGGTCCTGGGTACCGGAATATTTTTTACACATTCTATTTTATCGGGATCTGGCATTGCGCCTGACTCCGTGCATTTGTGCCCTAAATATACTACTTCACGCCTTAAAAAATTGCATTTTTCCGTATTTAATTTCAAATTATTTTCCCTCAATTTTTCTAACACCTTACATAGTCTAATTTCGTGCTCCATTATGTTTTTTCCATACACAACTATATCGTTTCATGTTTTAAAATAGGTGTATACGATAGCTCATCCCCCTCTAACAGAAATACATTATGGTATGACGCACATATTTTTTCTATGGATGCCTTCTCTTCAACATTTGCATTTGGATCCAATTTTAATGAGTCAAATAGTTTGCATATTCTGTGTCGTATGTTTATGCTTTGTACGCTATTCATTGTGCCACTCACTGGTTCCATAAATTTATTTGAAAATTTGAGCTGTATGTTCTTATTCAATATTATATCTTTTTCTGTTGAGTTTAAAACTGAAACGTAAACACTATTTTTTCTCACATTTGATATGGTTTCTCCGATATAGACTCCTGGTGAAATTTCCTGTTTTTGAATTATTACTACGGGGATCTTGGTTCGTAGTGGTAATCTGGCGATACCTTTAGATCTTGCTGTTATTTTTATTTCTTCACTGTATAATATTTTGTTTATTTCATCTAGTGATCTGAGTGGTAGTGTTACAATTTTATTTTTGTTTCTGTCTATAAAGGTTAATCCCTTTTCCACTGCATTGATGATTGCGTGGTTCCATAGATTATCTCGTCCAAGTATACCGTCTGCCGGAACTCCCTGATTCTGCATTATTGTATGTAACGTCAGACTGAGCCTTCTATGTTCCATATGTTGAATTTCAATTGATCCTGCGGTGGTCACTGCGGTGGTCCCCCAAATGCTCCGCTCAGATCTTTTGTGTCTTTTAAATTTCTCTCTAGCTTATTATCTAATGCACTCCACTTTACCAAGCTAGAGTCTGCACCAGAATCTACTAGTAATATTAGTTTCCCATTTTTTGCTTCCTTACAAGAAATTTCTATAAAGACATCATTTAATATTGATATCTGTCTGAATTCCCCATGTCTACTATAAATAATGCGATTTTTCTTTGATTTTGTATATAAACTTAATTTTAATTCCTAAATATTTTCAATATATTTACTTATATTTTTATTTATGCTATCCATTCCTGAAGTAATCAGATCTTTTAATTTCTTCTTATTTTCTTATATACATATCCTATTTATTATGCAATCAAAAAATTATTTTTTGTTGTTAATGCTATTATGCCAAAGACGTTCAACGTTAATGCAATTAGTGAACACAAATTATCTACCATTTTCCTACCATTGATAGTGAACGTATCTACTGCCGCACACGGCGTCTGATTCACAATTCCTATCTTCGTTGGCTTGATGTCGCAACTTGTCTTGGGTTCCCAGATAATTGGCCTATCTAAATTTTTCTTCGCGTAACAGTTTTCCAACGTATGCCCGATTCTTGCACACCATTTACATTTATTGAAATCTTTCTTATTATTATTGTTGTTGTTATTATTATTATTTACATTTCTCCTATCGTCATAATTATTATTATTTTGACGACTATTACTATTGGTATTGCCATTATTATAGTTATAGTTATAGTTATTTCCATTGTTGTAATTATTATTTCTATTATTATTATTATTTTCTTATTATTGTTGTTATATCTTCTATTATTATTGTTATTATTATATTTCCTATTATTTCCATTATTATTATAATTCCTATTGTTGTGGTTATTATTACCACGAGCATTATAATTGCTATTATTGGCTTGTGTATTGTTCGTGAAGCCATCATTATAGTTGTTATTTTGCGTTTGCTGTTTACTTGTAAATTGCTGCTCTGGTTCATTTATTTTCTGTGCACATCTTAAGTTCGTTTCGGGACCATAGGTCTCACATCCTTGACAGTATGGAGTATTTTTTCGACTGACGCACTCGTCCCGCGTGTGTCCTACATTACTGCAAAATGAACATGGGGTTTCCACTTTATTCCTTTCGTTTGAAAATTTTTTATACCTATTTCTCCATATGTGGGGTGTGAGGCTCTGCTAAAAAGCACCTCTGCAGCACTATGCGATGTTTCTCTTACACGCCCACTTTGTATCGTCTCCAACGTTTCTACCGCTTCCTCTATCAGTGAATCTAGTGAGTCTGCCTTATTATTTAGCATGTATATTTTCAGTGTGCTGTCCTTAAGGCCTACCTTAAAAGTCTTTTGTATGGATTTGTCTAATTCTATTAGCATAGCTTCGTCCCCTCTGCCATTATATTTTTCATTTATTAATTCCACCGCCTTTGTTTTTAGTACATTTAGGCGTCTTGCAAAAGTTCGAATTTCTTCGGTAGATCTTTGATATGTCTCCTATATTTCATTTATCACTGAGTCTAATGTTACGGTTTCATCGAATTCGCTAAATTGAATACCTTTTCCTAGGTCGAATGCATCTCCATACATTCTTAGCTTAACACACGATAAAAATTTTTGAAACTCTGTTTCTTTTGTTGACTTTACCGCTAAATCACATCCCTGTATGAATTTACATACTTCTGAGGGTAAATCATTGGAGTCAGTGGTTGAGAACATCGGAACCAAATGGTTCACTATTTTTGCAAAATGTTCGATACCCATTTTAAATTCCGGGAAATTTATTTTTTCTGTGTGACTTATTTCACTGTTATTTACAGCCTCCTTATGTATCAATGAGTCGTTGGTTACTAACTTTAATTCTTGCTGTAGTAGTCTATTTCTATCTTCTAATTGTACAATTCTTTTTTGTGCATCAGTGATACTACCATACTCAGCCCTGAATCGGGCACTTCTAGAGGTTTCCAGTGTGTCTATGCAATTCCGGTTGTCAATAATTTCCACTAGTTTTCCTCTATTTTCGTCTAAGCGTTCTGCGTGATCCAATATTGTTTTAATTTGATCTCTTAAGCAATTATTCATTTTTTTTTTAATTCTTTAACTCTGTCTCTAATTTTTCTTTCTCTGTTATGCTAAAATCTGTCTTAGCTTCTATTAATTCTAAAAATGATAAGAATATTATGTTTGCTTCTTCTATTCTCGTGACAGCAGTGGTTCTAATCTTTTCTCTAACTAGCTGAATGTAGTCTTTTAACCATTTATTCTTTTAATCTCTGTCCACAAACGTTCAATGAAAAGTCCAATTTCTCCATTTAATTTTGTTGTTTCATGTTGTGCCTTTTTTAATTCTGATTGAAAGTGTCCATTAAACGTATCAGTTTAAGATATTTTTTCCAAGGAAACTATTCTAATTTTCCAAAATTTTTTATATTTTTATAATTTTTCCTCTATCTATAGTGTTTGCATCTAAAACCGGCTGCGCCAATGTTAATGGTCCCTACTTCATCACCTAAAAATAAGACAGTTATTAAATAACAACACTTACTCCATTTCAAGTTTATCCTTTTTATAACTTTTATTTCCTTTTTTCCACTTATTGAACTCACTTCTTAATCTAATAACAACTCACTTAAAAACTAAATAACTATAGCTTATATACTAATACTTAATCTAAGTTTCAATGCTACTTTTCCAGTGACTTGCTGCTTCAGCCTAGAAACATAATTTTGACCAATCACAGTGTGTCTTGCTGCTTTTGCCCAGAAGCATAATTTTAACCAATCACAAGTTCCGTAAAGAACTCAAGTTCGATCCGCAACTCGAGTTCTTAACGCTGACCGTGAAAGCAACTCTTGCATAATCAGCAACCCGCGATGACATTGAATTAGACCATCGCAAAGTTATTGAATTGAAGTCATCTTTGTTTACAAACAAATTTCAGCACGTGCTTATTTTCTTCAAGCTAGCAACTTGATGCTGACTAAGTAAATTGTCGCCGCTTATTTTGGCAACGACCAAAAGATGTGTCATCAAACCAACATCATTTACTTTTTGTTTTAACAACAATTAGAATGCGTATAATATTATTTAAATATTTAACAACAGCAAATATCCACTAGAAAACGAGTTGGAAAAGTTAGGTCACATGGGTCAGTTCGGTCACATGGAGCGGATTTTTATAGTCGGTCGGGCCCGACTATGGAATACCCTACACCTTTGGTTGGGATATTAATGCGGGATATTTAATTGCATAACTTAATTTTAAAGTTTTTAATTATACTGAACTTCCCCACCATCAGAATATTATTCACATATCAGAAATTTACGTCTTATATCCCCATAAATTAAAAAATTGATATAAAAGTATAAAAACTAATACAATTTTTTTTTGAAAAATATAATTGGGCGGATCAAGCCTATATTTAAAATTATGTAAGGATAATATTTCATTGATTTGATTTTAGTAATTTACGGATCAAATTTTCACTATGAAAACCCGGGAAATAATAAAAAAATGCGGGCGGATCACGCCCATTTTTGGACTACATATTTTTAGTTGAATTATAACAATATGTTTTACATTTTATAACTATATCTTGAATACTTTTCGAGTTATTAGTTTCTAAAGAGTTATATAAAAGTGACTTGTATGGGAGGTGGTCGTGTCCGTTGACCGATTTGGCTCATTTTCAAACTCAGTTCCTATTTTTGGCTAATATATATTTACACAAAATTTCATCGTATTCTGATAAGTATTTCTCAAGTTATTCTGTATTCGGACAGCAAGACGGACAGACAGACAGACATACATGGCTAAACGGACTCGGGTAGTGATGCTGATCAAGAATATATATACTTTTCCATACCGGACACGCCTCCTAAGGGGCGTTACAATATATGCACAAAGTTAATATACCCTGTACCTCATAGGTGTAGGGTATAAATATCAATAGCGTGACATATGAGTGACTGTCATAATGCTAACTCTCAACAATGCAAGGTCCAGATGTATTACAATTTTGTGTTCCAGCTATTAATAACGAAACAAGGTTGTGTAAGTACATGGTAATGTAATTGTAATAAAAGAACTTACATTCCTCCATTTCAATTGTACAAACAATGTTGTGTTACAATATCAAATTATAGAAAGTAAAAAAATTTGTATTAATTATTTGAAATTTGTAAATTTATTCAAATACAAATTATTTATTCGAATACAAATTTTTGATTAAAAAATCAATCATATTTTTTTAGCCTCATCGAATAACGAATAAAAACTAAAAATTTCAAATCAAGTGAAAAAATTAAATTTATTGAATAAAAAATTATTTGTTATTCGTTATTCGAATAAATATTCGAATAATGCACTGGCTAGTTTCTTACAGAACACAAATTAATTTGTTTTGTTTTTGCATTTTTAATATACATATATTAATTATTTGTTTATAAAAATAGTTACAATAGTTATACAATTTATTTTGCCGTTCTTGTTCTTCAAATATAGTTTTCTGCATATTTATCAAGTTTTTTTTTTTTTGATCTTAAAATACTTGTCTCTGCAATTGTTGATTAGAGTTGTAAATAAAATAAAAATATTTCATACTCTTGTTCTATTTAAAGTTGTGGAGGTCCTTGAAATTGTGTGATCTGTTAGTTCTTGAAATACGTCTTCAGTTACGTTCAAGAATTCAACAGAAGAGTCGCTAATGTGTGCAGTCTGGGATGTACCTATTGTTGAGAGTTAGCATTATGACAGTCACTCATAGCGTGACAGTTCATTGATATTTTTTTAGTGGGTATTTGCTGTTGCTAAATATTTAAATAATATTATATGCATTCTAATTGTTGTTAAAACAAAAAGTAAATGATGTTGGCCAGATGACACACCTTTTGGTCGTTGCCAAAATAAGCGGCGACAATTTACTTAGTCAGCAATTGTAACTATAAACCAAATTCGCAGCAGCGTCAAGTTGCTAGCTTGAAGAAAATAAGCGCGTGGTGCAATTTGTTTGTAAACAAAGACGACTTCAATTCAATGACTTTGCGATGGTCTAAATTCAATGTCATCGCGGCTTGCTGATTATGCAAGAGTTGCTTTCACGGTCAGCGTTAAGAAGTCGAGTTGCGGATCGAACTTGAGTTCTTTACGGAACTTGTGATTGGTTAAAATTATGTTTCTAGGCTGAAGCAGCAAGACACTGGAACAGTAGCATTGAAACTTAGATTAAGTATTAGTATATAAGCTATAGTTATTTCGTTTTTCAGGGAGTTGTTATTAGATTAAGAAGTGAGTCCAAGAAGTGGAACAGAAAAAGGAAATAAAAATTATGAAGAGGATAAACTTGAAATGGAGTAAGTGTTATTATTTATTCAATGTCTTATTTCTAGGTGATAAAATAGGGACGTTAACATTGCCGCAGCCGGTTTTAGAACCAAACACTCTAGATAGAGAAAAAATTATAAAAATATAAACAATTTTGGAAAATTAGAATAGTTTCGTTGGAAAAAATATCTTAAACTGGCACGTTTAATGGAAACTCTTCAATCAGAATTAAAAAAGCACAACATGAAACAACAAAATTAAATGGAGAAATTGGACTTTTCATTGAACGTTTGTGGACAGAGATTAAAAGAATAAACGGTTCAAAAGACTACATTCAGCTAGTTAGAGAAAAGATTAGAACCACTGCTGTCACGAGAATAGAAGAAGCAGACATAATATTCTTATCATTTTTAGAATTAATAGAAGCTAAGACAGATTTTAGCATAACAGAGAAAGAAAAATTAGAGACAGAGTTAACAGAATTGAAAAAATTGAATAATTGCTTAAGAGATCAAATTAAAACAATTTTGGATCACGCAGAACACTTAGACGAAAATAGAGGAAAACTAGTGGAAATTATTGACAACCGGAATTGCATAGACACACTGGAAACCTCTAGAAGTGCCCGATTCAGGGCTGAGTATGGTAGTATCACTGATGCACAACAAAGAATTGTACAATTAGAAGATAGAAATAGACTACTACAGCATGAATTAGAGTTAGTAACCAACGACTCATTGATACATAAGGAAGCTGTAAATAACAGTGAAATAAGTCACACAGAAAAAATAAATTTCCCGGAATTTAAAATGGGTATCGAACATATTGCAAAAATGGTAAACCATTTGGTTCCGATGTTCTCAGGCACGAACTCCAATGATTTACCCTCAGAAGTATGTAAATTCATACAAGCATGTGATTTAGCGGTAAGGTCAACAAAAGAAACAGAGTTTCAAGAATTTTTATCGTGTGTTAAGCTAAGAATGTATGGAGATGCATTCGACCTAGTAAAAGGTATTCAATTTAGCGGATTAGATGAATTATATACTTTAATAAAGAGGACATATCTTAAAACCGTAACATTAGACTCAGTCATAAATGAAATAAAGGAGACATATCAAAGATCTACCGAAGAAATTCGACCTTTTGCAAGACGCCTAAATGTACTAAAAAAAATGCGGTGAAATTAATGAAAGAAAAATATAATGGCAGAGGGGACGAAGCTATGCTAATAGAATTAGACAAATCCATACATAAGACTTTTAAGGTAGGCCTTAGGGACAGCACACTGAAAATACATTTTGCGGTAATGTAGGACACACGCGGGACGAGTGCATCAGTCGAAAAAATACTCCATACTGTCAAGGATGTGAGACCTATGGTCATGAAACGAAATTAAGATGTGCACAGAAAATAAATGATCCAGAGCAGTAATTTACAAGTAAACAACAAACGCAAAATAACAACTATAATGATGGCTTCACGAACAATACGCAAGCCAATAATAGCAATTATAATGCTCGTAGTAATAATAACCACAACAATGGGAATTATAATAATAATAATGGAAATAATAGGAATTATAATAATAACAATAATAATAGATATAACAACAATAATAGGAAAACTAACAATAATAATAGAAATAATAATTACAACAATGGAAATAACTATAACGATAATAATGGTAATACCAATAGTAATAGTCGTCAAAATTATAATAATAATGACGATAGGAGAAATGGAAATAATAATAATAACAACAATAATAATAAGAAAGATTCAAATAAATGTAAATGGTGTGCAAGATTGCATAATAAATAGGATATGTATAGAAGAAAATAAGAAGAAATTAAATGATCTGATAACTTCAGGAATTGATAGCATAAACAAAAATATGAGTAAATATATTGAAAATATTAAGGAATTAAAATTAAGTTTATATACAAAATCAAAGAAAAATCGCATTATTTATAGTAGACATGGGGAATTCAGACAGATATCAATATTAAATGATGTATTTATAGAAATTCCTTGTAAGGAAGCAAAAAATGGGAAACTAATATTACTAGTAGATTCTGGTGCAGACTCTAGCTTGGTAAAGTGGAGTGCATTAGATAATAAGCTAGAGAGAAATTTAAAAGACACAAAAGATCTGAGCGGAGCATTTGGGGGACATGTGACCACCGCAGGATCAATTGAAATTCAACATATGGAACATAGAAGGCTCAGTCTGACGTTACATACAATAATGCAGAATCAGGGAGTTCCGGCAGACGGTATACTTGGACGAGATAATCTATGGAACCACGCAATCATCAATGGGATTAACCTTTATAGACAGAAACAAAAATAAAATTGTAACACTACCACTCAGATCACTAGATGAAATAAACAAAATATTATACAGTGAAGAAATAAAAATAACAGCAAGATCTAAAGGTATCGCCAGATTACCACTACGAACCAAGATCCCCGTAGTAATAATTCAAAAACAGGAAATTTCACCAGGAGTCTATATCGGAGAAACCATTTCAAATGTGAGAAAAAATAGTGTTTACGTTTCAGTTTTAAACTCAACAGAAAAAGATATTATATTGAATAAGAACATACAACTCAAATTTTCAAATTATAATAAATTTATGGAACCAGTGAGTGGCACAATGAATAGCGTACAAAGCTTAAACATATGACACAGAATATGCAAACTATTTGACTCATTAAAATTGGATCCAAATGCAAATGTTGAAGAGAAGGCATCCATAGAAAAAATATGTGCGTCATACCATAATGTATTTCTGTTAGAGGGGGATGAGCTATCGTATACACCTATTTTAAAACATGAAATCCCCACAATAGACGGCCACAATAGAAATCAACAAACAGGTGCAGAAGTTATTAGACGACGATATTATATCACCAAGCACGTCGCCTTGGAATTCACCACTATTGTTGGTACCTAAAAAGAGTGGCAAGGACGAACAGAAAAAATGGAGACTGGTAATAGATTTCAGAAAATTGAACGAAGCAACGATTAAACAAGTATTTCCAATACCTCGTATTGATGAAATTTTGGATCAGTTAGGTCACAGTAGGTATTTTTCAACATTAGATCTTGCAAGTGGGACATTTTGAATTTAATAGGATGCCATTTGGATTGACGGGGGCACCTGCTACGTTTCAAATAATGAACCACATTTTAACAGGATTGCAAGGACTTGATTGTTTCGTATATCTGGACGATATAGTTGTGTATGGAAAAAACATAATGGAGCACGAAATTAGACTATGTAAGGTGTTAGAAAAATTGAGGGAAAATAATTTGAAATTAAATACGGAAAAATGCAATTTTTTAAGGCGTGAAGTAGTATATTTAGGGCACAAATGCACGGAGTCAGGCGCAATGCCAGATCCCGATAAAATAGAATGTGTAAAAAATATTCCGGTACCCAGGACCAAGAAACAGGTACAAGCCTTCTTAGGTTTAGTAAATTATTACAGAAAATTCGTTAAGAATATGGCAAGGTTAACATTACCGATTAATAAACTGTTGCGGAAGGATGCCAGTTTTGTATGGACAGACAAGTGCCAGGATTCATTTATAAAACTTAAAGAAGCAATTATTTCACCTAATGTTCTAGCATACCCAGATTTTTCAAAACCATTTGTATTGACAACAGATGCAAGTGGAGAAGCTATAGGAGCAATGCTGTCACAGGGCGAGCCAGGTTCTGATCGACCAATCGCATTTGCAAGTAGAGCTCTGAATGACGCAGAAACAAGGTACTCAACAATTGAACGAGAATTTTTGGCAATAGTATGGGCCACAAAAAATTATAGAGCGTATTTGTTGGGGCGTCCATTCACGGTTTATACGGATCATCAACCACTGCGTAGCATAGCGAATTTAAAGGACCAAACGTCAAGGCTAGCCAGGTTCAGGCACAAATTATCAGAATATGAGTTCGAAATAATTTATAAACCTGGCAAAAAGAATTTAAATGCTGACGCATTAAGTAGGATTCCACAATTAGAAACAGAAATTGCGGCAGTTCAAACCCGTTCTAAAAATACACCAAAGGCAATAGATCCACAACCGGACGTCAGTAAGCCAGTCTTGGACGACACAGTAACGGATATGGATGGTGAAACAATCTCGAGTCAAGTATTAACCGATCCTGAAGAAATTAAAACAGTAATTAGAGATTTTCACGACTCGCCGTTAGGGGGTCATCAGGGTACACTGAAAACATATTTTCGAGTAAGAAAGCAATATAGGTGGAAGGGTATGCAAAAACAAATTAAAGAGTATGTAAAAAATTGCCCTAAATGTCAAGTTAATAAAAGTTCTAAGCTAACAAAAATGCCAATGGTCTTGACAGATACACCAACGCGCCCATTTGATAAAGTTTATATGGACTTAGTAGGAATTTTACCCGAGACAGTATCTGGCAATAAATACATTTTAACATTTCAAGACGATTGTTCAAAATATATGTGCTGTGTAGCAATACCAGACGCAGAAGCAAGCACAGTGGCTAAAGCATTTTATGATGAAATTATAACACGCCACAATATTCCGAAAATTCTAGTAACTGACAATGGCTCTAATTTCGTGTCAAAGTTATTTTCTGATACATGTAAATTATTGGTTATTAAAAAAATGCACATTACACGCTATCACCCACAGGCCAATGGATCATTAGAACGTAGTCACAGACCATTAGCAGAATATTTGAGATGTTTTGCTAAGGAGGATGGTTCCAATTGGGATCAATGGTTAAATTCGGCAATGCATGTCCATAATAATACGATGCATGTGTCAACTGGGCAAACACCTTTCCGAACACTATATGGTTATGATTCTGATATGCCAACTAATTTGAAACGTAAAGTTTCACCACTATATAATGCCGATGATTATAGCAAAATATTAAAATATCAAATACAGCGGGCGCATGAAATAGTGAGACAAAATCAAGAAAAGGTAAAAGAAAAATCTAAAACAAGCTACGATAAATCATTAAATCCCATTGAGTTTCAAATTGGGGAAATGGTTGTAATGAAGAATCAAAATAGGAAAAATAAATTTTCACCAATTTGGGTAGGGCCCTATAAGGTTTTGTCCGTAACTACCCCCGTGACAACGACAATATTAATAAAAGGAAAGGGAAAGAAAATACACAACAATTTGTTGAAAAAATACCATAATTAGAAATTGATGTATTAATTGTTAAAATGCGGAAATATATTTATAAATAAATTGCGAAAAGTTTAGTATTGTGTGATAATGAATAGGAAATAGGAAAACAGAAGAAAACGGTACCCACAGATCGCTATGTATTACTTAGGGTTAATAATAAAGCATGTGGCGGACCAAATTTAAAGGTTATGAAAACAAGAAATAAATAAGAAAGAATTATAAATGATAACACGAGTTTTTTTTTATACGAAATAAATGCGATTAAATATATTTGTACGAAATTGAGATATTGAACAAATAGCTAAGTACTGCTGAGCGTAGATAACTAGCATAACAATTTTGAATTGTAAAGTGAATTATGAAATTATGGTTGAATTATTAATTTTAAATTAAAATATAATGAAAAGTAGATTTTGATGAATTGAATTTTGAATAAATAAAGAATTATTAATTTATGTTAATTGCTGACGAGCAAATAAATGAGAAGTAGGTTTTTTTTAGAGCTAAAAATTGCTCCAAATGATATATAGGAAAAATATGATTGAATTAAAAGACAAGAAATAATATTATAAAAAATATATAAATACGTTTACTACGAATGAAAAATAGGTTTTTAGAGCTAGAATATGCTCCAAAAGAGATTATTATGATTGACTTAATTGATTAGAGAAATATTATAAAAATTATGAGAAAATGCATACAACAGTTGCTAAATGCATACAATACTTTTTAGAGTTAGCAAATGATCCAATTGTTATGTTGGTATTTATTTTATTAAAGCAGCTAAGTATTACTTCGGGCAATTTACTAGCCTGTGCAATAAATTATGAGTTTATGTTGAATGGAAGAAAAAAAAAAAGAAAAATATAGAAATTGAAGTTGAGGGAATGAATATATATAAAACTAAAATATAGTTAAAAGATATAAATTATTAAATAATATAATTGTATTAAGGATAGAAACAAATGAGAACGGCAATTACATTTTATGTAAGAATTCGATGTACTCTTCGAAAAGAGTCGACATCCGTAAGACTTTATGGTAATCTTTATCTTAAATAGTTTGAAAAGAACAGCAGCAAATTGTTTTTAACCATTTCACTAAATACGACGAATACTAGTCTGCAACTTGATCAATTGCATACGGGTATTACGAATCGTATTAGGTGAACTCGAGCGAAAACTTAAGATGATCACTTAAGTTTCGTTAGAGATTGCGATAGAATGAAAAATAAATAAAAATAAAAATTGCATATATGTCGAATGAGCATTTTTTAAAATAAATAGCTTAAAAATATGCTAAGCTTCACAAGGTTTAAAACAAAAAAAAGTGGAAGATGTTTTACTAGTAGAATATGTTATTCAGATAAAATATATTCTGTTAGAATTATGAATAAATTAATATTTTTTTTCTCTTCTGGAAAAATGTTTATGAAACAACAAAACCAATATACGTATTTATTATGCTCATTAGTTTAATAGATATTAAAATATAAAAATATAAACTTAAATAAATATGTTATATGACACATGTATTTTGTACATACCACAACTTATATTGTAAAATATTAACACAAACTATAAGATAATGTCAAACTTCGTAATATAAGAGAATGTTAATTTATAAGAAAAATGTGTTTTTTATTTTATAAAATTTTAAAGTACAATATTATATAAGGTAATATATGAATGATAGTTTTGATAGAGATATAACGATGTTATTATATGAATATAATTATGTTTTATAGACACTTAAATATGTGAGTGATTGTAATGATGAATACACGAAAATGATTAGATTTAAGTAAAAATAATTATAGCAACGAAATCTCATTGAATACTAAAAATATTGTGACAGTAATTAGATATAGTATTATTAGAAAAATAAGTTGGCAATAATATGGGTAATCCTGCTCATTGTGAGGGTCCAGGTAGATTCAATTCACAGACCGACAGCGTTGGAGCAGCATTCACTCGTGTTCGATCGGAAAACAGATATAGGGATCTACAGGGCGGAGTGAACAGTAATCACGAAATTTGTTGTAACTGACTCAAGCGAACAATTGTAGTTAACAAATGACTTCGTGTCAAGGGTACAGGGTTCATGCACAAGAAACGAACGGTTGCGGAAAACCTACGATACGCGTAAAACATACGGAAAACATATGCGTTAAACTACGTAAAACATGTGATAGAGCAACAAGTAACGGTGATGGCCAGTAATTACGACAGGTTGTCCAGAACGTTGCAAGTAACCATTAAAGAGATAGAGGGGTTGCGTGTTGGAATAAACGCTGCACTAGAGGAACTCACCAGAATTAAACACAATCACATAAGGAGATGGCATCAATTGAATTCGATATCATAGTGTTGAAATAAAGAAGATTGTGAACACAAATCTGAAAAAGCTTCAGAAACAGAACCAGAAAGTTAGCTAGAATGAATCTGAGCATAGCATGTTGCACCCGGACGTTTTGGGCCAAGACGTTTTGGGCCAAGCGTTGCTGAGCGAATTGACAGTGGAACTGAAGATAATGTACGAATCAGAGTGGTTCTTAAAGAACATATTGAATTGACACATCGAAGCTAAAGCGACATCGCAATGTAGTGTCGGAAGCAAGTTAGACGAGTCAGGAGCAGTCGGGACCCCGAGAAGTATTCTACTCAGGGGCTCCTAGATCTGTGAGATCGATGACGGCTTCACTAACAAATAAGATGGTGCGAACCGCAGTCCGAAGGAAAGAAGACAAGTACAAGAACTCATATCTGGAACTTGAAGAACCAGTATCGCTACCACATATGAAGATCGATTAACCATGCCAACGAGAGTGACGAGAGTTATGTTTACAGCAGAGCCCGCCAATATACCAACGGAGACCGATCACGATATCTTGACAACAACATCTGTAATACATAGACAAGGTGATTGCGGAGCAGAAGTATGCGGTTATGTATGTATTAAGTATCGGTAGTATGTTTGTATTGTACAGTAGTGTAAGGTATTGGTATGAGATGCTAGTATAAGATTGTTGTAAGTCGAAAAAAAATTTTTTTTTTGTAAGGGGGGAGGAATGTTGAGTAAATGATGTTGGCCAGATGACACACCTTTTGGTCGTTGCCAAAATAAGCGGCGACAATTTACTTAGTCAGCAATTGTAACTATAAACCAAATTGGCAGCAGCGTCAAGTTGCTAGCTTGAAGAAAATAAGCGCGTGGTGCAATTTGTTTGTAAACAAAGACGACTTCAATTCAATGACTTTGCGATGGTCTAAATTCAATGTCATCGCGGGTTGCTGATTATGCGAGTTGTGGATCGAACTTGAGTTCTTTACGGAACTTGTGATTGGTTAAAATTATGCTTCTGGGCAAAAATAGCAAGACACACTGTGATTGGCCAAAATTATGTTTCTAGGCTGAATCAGCAAGACACTGGAACAGTAGCATTGAAACTTAGATTAAGCATTAGTATATAAGCTATAGTTATTTAGTTTTTAAGGGAGTTGTTATTAGATTAAGAAGTGAGTCCAAGAAGTGGAACAGAAAAAGGAAATAAAAATTATAAAGAGGATAAACTTGAAATGGAGTAAGTGTTATTATATATTCAATGTCTTATTTCTAGGTGATAAAATAGGGACGTTAACACTATTTCAAACCCACCTATAATCAAACATTTTATAAAATATATGTTTTTTTTATATTTATATACCTATACATTTAATACTAAAAGAGTAAATTTAGGATTATCTTCAGCATGCATTAAGTCCAAAAACAACTTTTCAAAATCTCTCAGTACAACAGACAGGTTTCCCGTTCTCTTCATACTTTTTTTTACTATCTACTTACTTTTTTTATTATGTGATTTGGTGTGTAGCAAACACACATTTCCGCCACCAATTTTCGGAACATCGTTTCGGCAGTTTTTTTTTTCAATACTTTCGATGACGGTGCCTGCGTTTGTTCTGTAATATTTTACCTTCAACCGCTAGTATTTGGACGATTTTCAAGTCCTTCCCACATGAATATGCATAATGCATTACCTCCTATTACGAACAAAGAAAATCTAAACTAGTCAAAAAATCGTTATAGTAATGCATTCTACTTACCCAATTCTGCAGTGTACTCCTCCACTTCATTCACCATTTTAAAAAATATATTTTTTAATCCATATTACAAATTTATGTAAAAATTTAAATTCACAAAATGTCCAAATAAAAAAAATTTACTGAACATCTTCTCAATTCGAATTTTCGAACTTACTCAAGTAAAACTCATACAATTTTAAACAACTGCTATGAGCGCAAACTTTACTTAAAGCATATACTTCAGATCAAATACTTTTTATACCTTACACTAAGAGTAAAAGGGTATAATCAGTTTGGTACGCCGTGAAAAAAGCATATCCGGTATGGAAAAGTATATATATTCTTGATCAGCATGATCAAGAATATGTCTGTTGAAATCACGATTACAGAAAAAGTTGAAGAGCTAGAGCAATGAAACTTTAGATTTAATTACTTATATATCTAAGCTGTCTGAACAAGAAAATTAACATGCTCGGTCTATTGTGACCTAAGAACTGACTTATGTTCAAATACATCATATAAAAAGTACATCTGCAAATCAATTTTACTGCATACGTGCTTATGTAAACTTTTTTTGGTCAAATATATATTGACATTATGCTCAAATACATGAAAATAATGTTTTCCCACGAAACGTCTTGTGGTTCCCAAAAAAAAAAATCGAAATTCGGTACACCTACCCATTTGTAAATATGGGTATCAAATGAAAGAAAATTCTTCAGGGATGGAAAGTTTGTAGTTATTTTAAGAATTCGTATACCCTGGTGACCTATATATCACTTTGAATGTGTAGGGTATTTATAGTCGGCTTAGACCGACTATAATTTTGAAAATCCTAACTATCATAATAACACCTACTTTAATGCATCCTTTCGCATTTGAATATATTTGTTTACACTTTTAATTGGATTGTTTTTAAACATATTTGATCACACAACAGAACAAAACAAATGTTACAAATGAATGTTGCAAAATTCATTTTTGGTAACTGAATATCTGTTGGTGGAACAATTAATTTGCTATTGCTACTATTTGTGGAATTTTTAATTCATTTCATATAACAAAAGTAATTCTACACAAAAAAAAATCATAAATGGAATGAACGCCGTTAATTGAGACACCGTTCATAATATAAGTATATTGAAAAAATCATTCTATTTATGAACTATTCTTCGTATATACGAATCGCACAATTTGAGTGAAATTTATATAATAAACGCGTTCATAATTGTTATGAATTGCGTTCATTAAGGTATTCATATGACTTAAAGCAGCACAGTCTCCAGGTCACGTGCAATTCAGCCGAGCATAAAGGCGATACTAAAAAACCAGTACACTAAAGGAGAATTTAAAATACAACACAAAGTAGGTAGGTAGGTATTTCAGTATGTGTGTATGGTCGTATGTGCAACTTTTGACCATGCTGTAAATATATATTTTTATTTTACTGACCAATCAAAGCACGTCATGCCGCATGACACGCAGTGATTATTTTGTCGCGAAGCGTCGATAGTCGAAGATAGCAGATACAATTCTAAGTTTTTATTATTCCTATGTCATTTCGTAAAAATAGACCGAATCGTTTCCTTTGTTGTATACAACTCCAAAGAAACGTTCGCCGCAGGTACTTAACATCACGCAACAACAAACAGCAGAAATATGCAGCAACAGCAAGAGTAGATATAAAATAAAATGTAAGTAGTTAAAAAAAGTAGTTAAATAAATTAAAATAATAAAATACAATTAAAAAAGTAATATAATACAAAAAAAAATAATACAAGAAAATAAATAAAAATATATTTTTAAATAGTTTAAACATCATAAATATCATGATTTTTTTCATAAATATTATGAAAGCGTTCATCAATATTATGAACTTATTCATTACGGTTTTATGAACGATTCATAAATTGGATGAATTTGGTCATTGGTTCAGTAATAATGAAAAATTCATAGAATTAATGAACAAATTCATAAATAGTATGAACTTTTTTTTTTCTGTGTAAATAATAAAAATGGAAGAATAAATTGTTAAGCCAACATTTGACACAGTTGTTTCAACTAATATTTGGTTGTTAATATCATTTGTTACAACAGATTTTGAGTTACAGTGATAAACATTTTATTGTTGCAACTAAATTTTGGTTCAAACAACTTCACGCAAAATATCTATTTGTTGTGTGTAAAAGGCAACTGTGTCCTACTGATTATCGGTTGAAACGATAAACTTCGCTATTAACTTTTCCACTTTCTGGTGATATTCGCTTATAGTTATACAGTGCAGCAGTGCAAATCAATTCCACATAATTCCCGAGTTCTGATTTTTAAGAAATTGGCTATAGATATTTCACATCCTTCTCAGTCACTTCTTAGAATAAAAATTTACAGGCTCTTTCACAACAAGTTTACCAAAAGCTGCAAACGATATTTGAATGTAAACTTGAAAATTTTGTTTTTTTTAGTCTATTTTTGGATTTTTTTAGCATTTAGAATCTAATGATAAATAAGAAAATGTTATATGGTTACGCAAAGCATAGTCCAAACTAGATCTTGTGTCACGCCCGAAAATCGTAGTTCGTGTGTGCAAATAGTTGCTGTCGTACCCGTGCGTGTCCTGCTTCCAAAATCAGGCACGCGCCCATTAAAGATTTTTTTTTTAGTTTCTACCTCAATTTTAAAAAAACCCTTACTTCCAGCTTAAGAAAAAAGTTCTTAGTACTTTAATCTTTTCTTAAAAATTTGTTGTTTTAGTTTAGTTTTTTTTAAAACAGTATTAAACTAAAATTAAAAATTGTGGTTCTGGTTCCAATTCCAACTAAAAAATGAAATGGGTTTCGATTCAGGTTTCATACATTTTTTAATAACGGTTCTGATTCCGGTTCTTTGCGTCCACAGTGTTCCCAAACGCTCATTAATCGGGTGAAATTCAGTATTTTCGGAACCACTAAACCGATTTTAAAAATTAAAAAGTGTTGTACAGAAAGAACCCGAGACAACTTAAGTTTTAAAATTGGTATTATTAGTTTTTAACAAAGTTTTTAGCTTTAATAGTTATGGAGATAAAAATCAGTAAATTTGAGATCTTTTTCATGAACATTTTTTCAAAAATTGTAAAAAATGCAACAGTTATCCGATTTTTTAAATTCGTTTGATTGTGAAAAGCTTACATTAGATCTAAATTTTCTTTGCTTACATGAGAAAATATCTTGACTAGTTTTAAAGATATAGACTGGAAAATGATTTTTTTCATTTTTGAAGACATTACTTTACATATTTATACATAGATTGTACAATTTATCATGAAATCAAAATATTTTTATGGGACTTTTTTATTGATTGTATAAAATCAATATACCAAATTATGTTCACAGGGAATACAATTTTAAAAAAGTAAAGTATATAAAAAAAGTAATTAATACTAATAGTTAATTTCGCGCTAAATAATTACAAATCATATTCTTGTTTATTATTAGATTCCAAATAATAATTAAAAAAATTTCTAAAAAAGTCTCTAACATATCTTAAAAACGTATTACCATACGTTAGTAAATTAAAATTAGTATAATATATTATAATAATGCTGGACCCGTGCACGACTCGTGCAAAGATTTTGTGAATGCAACACAGAAAAAAATTTGTTCATAAATGGAATGAACGCCGTTAATTGCGACATCGTTCATAATATATATGGAAAAAATCATTATATTTATGATCTATTCTTCGTATATACGAATCGCACAATTTGCGCAACCTCCACGTTACGTGCAATTCAGCCGACCATAAAGGCGATACTGAAAAATAAAAAAAAAAACAGTTCACCAAAGGAGAATAGGAAATACAACACGAAGTAGGAAGGTATTTGAGTATGTGTGTATGGTCGTATGTGTGAACTGCCACTTTGGACCATGCTATAAATAGATATGTTTATTTTACTGACCAATCAATACGCGTCATGCCGCATGACGCGCATGATTATTTTAAATGTAAGTAGTAGTAAAATGTAAGTAGTTAAAAAAATAAATAAATTAAAATAATAAAATAAAATACAAAAAAAAAAATGGTACAAGAAAATAAAAAAAAATATTTTTTTTTATATTTTTATTTAGTTTAAAGTTCATAAATATCATGAATATTTTCATAAATATTATGAAAGCGTTCATCAATATTATGAACTTTTTCATTACGGTTTTATGAACGATTCATAAATTGGATGAATTTGGTCATTGGTTGAGTAATAATGAAAATTGATGAAATAGAAGGAACTTTTTTTTCTGTGAAGGATATGGAGTGATTTTATTAATATAAAAAACATTTTAATTTTTATTTATATCAGGAACCAATGCTCCGCTGTGGACGTTTTTTTATTGGTGTTATAAATGTAGTAACCAAAACAAAACTATTTCCCCATAAAATTCTTTCCCGTAGAACCACTCGGAGCTTCCAGTTACCTCGAACATTTCTCTAAGTAACTTCGAGAAAAAAAATTGGATCTTGTTATTTTATCGGATCTAATTTTTGAAAATTTGCGTATTCAGTTTTTTCGAAGATTTTGCGAATTGCCTACTATTTCGTATTTATTTTTTTTCTTGAAAAACGACTATCTTGTCTCATATCGTTTAACTTTTTATAACTCAAACAAATTATAAATTATATCAAAAGAGTGAAATTGTTTAAAAAGCATCAAAAATGAACCGGAAAACTATAAAAAAGAAAGCCAGTGAAATATTTGATACAATTTTTCAAAATAGTACTCCTAAAATCGGCCTACAAGTCCCTCTCGAAATAACTCAACTACAAGACGCTTCTCAAGTCGCAACTCAAATTGTTCATTCGCAAGTCGCGCCAATAAAACTCATTTCTAATGTCGCTCCACAAGCCATACAACACGAGCAGTGTTCTCATTCTACTCCGATAGGAGTAGATCTACTCCATTTCAGTTGTATTTTTAAAATCTGCTCCTCTACTCCGGTAGTAGCATTTTCTACTCCATTTTATTTGAATCTACTCTTTGGCAAAAATTCATTATATATTTTTTTAATTTGATGAGAACAATTTCTTGCGCCTCAAATAAATTGTCAATATTATAATTTTTAAATTGTAGAAGTTATACTTAATTAAATATACGTTTGTATCAACTTTTATAAATTCATTTTTGAAAACACCATGTATTTCATTGGGTGTTCCAGAAACACCTCAACTCTAGAACAGACCACCCTGTACACATCAGCATTATTTAAAATCAGGAAAGAATACAAATATTAAAAATTAACATATCTAATAATTTTTTTGAAACAAATACTAATGCACATTTTTACGCCCTTACTTACTCCTACATTTAATTATCTACTCCTTTTACATCAAATCTACTCCGTTTTGCAATATTTTCAATTCTACTGCCTTTTACTCATTTCTACTCCCCAAAATTAGCGAAAAATGTGAACACTGAATTCGAGCCTTTAGTTGCGCCAATAGTCAGAGAAGATGATGCGGATAGAATAAAACTTACAACAACTTACAGACTTGTCAGTATAACACAAAATTACAAATAATCAGTGTTGCCAACTTTAAAAACCAAAACCCACCAAATCGAGGCAAGAAATCCGTAGAAGTCACCAACTACTTTTTCAATAATAGGCTTACAAAAATACTTTTATATCCGATGGTTTCTAATCTATTAGACTGACATTGGCATACGTTAATGAGAACATGGTATTTTTATGGTATTAACAGCAATATATAAAAAAAAGTTTTTGTAAAAATTGTCTTACCATTTGGACGATATGCATATTGAGATCTTAAGGAATGGAATAACAAAATGCACCAAATCCTGAAATGGATTACGCCCGAATCCGTCTTTATATAATTGAACCGTTAGGGACTTCGGTCCATAACGATATTCACTGTATGCGACAACATTAACATAACATAACAAAATCTGAATTCGCTGGTGTTGTCAGGTTGTCTCGCACTTGGTCGCTCCACCGGAGATTCGGACGCCCTCTCCTACGTTGACCACCACTGGGTACAGAATTGAACACCTTTTTTGCTGAAGCGCTTTCATCCGTACGCTCAATATTTCCAAGCTAGCATAGGCGGCTCTGGATCTTAATGCGCCTACTATGTCAATGTCGGCGTTGTTACCAATTCCCACTGAGCAACGTGTGTCGTTAAGGGTCATCCTGCAAAGCCTTATAAGTTTCGCAGGTATAGCGAACTCAGACATGGTGGCGTTTAGGCGACTTTTTATCCGACTGTCGAGGCAGCTTTGTACTCGACGAAGAGGTGGTGGGTGTCGATCTGCTTCTCTTTGGTCTTTTCCAGGATTTGGCGCAATGTGAAAATCGGTTCTATGGTGGACTTGCCAGGTCTGAAGCCGCAATGATAAGATCCAATCAGTCTGTTGATGATGGGCTTCAGTTTTTCACACAATACGCTCGTTAAAACTTTATACGCGATGTTGAAGAGACTTATCCCACGGTAGTTGGCGCGTATCGTGGGATCCCCCTTCTTAAGGAGTGGGCAGAGTATACTGGGATTCCATTCGCTAGGCATGCTTTCTTCTGACCATATTCTGCAGATGAGCTGGTGCATGCATGTTATGAGTTCATCGCCTCCGGTCTTAAACAACTCAGCAGTCAGACCATCCGATCCTGCGGCTTTGTTGTTTTTCAGCCTGCTGATGGCTGTGCAGACCTCTTCACGGTCAGTTGGCGGTATGTCAACGCCGTCGTCAGCAACTGGGGTTGTCAAGCTGTCTTCTCCATCAGCGGAATAGTTGTCATCATCGCTAGAAGATCAGAGAAGATCAGAGATGTGCTCTCTCCATAATCTCAGTGTACCCTGGACATCTGTTACTAGATTCTCGTCATCGTCCTGACAGGAAGAAGGTCCGGTCTTTAAACCTCCGGTCAGGCGTCTTATCTTCTGAAAGAATTTTCGAGCCTCGTTCCTGTCGCCATACATCTCAATATCTTCACAATCGCGTATTTCTAATTCTCTTTTCTTGAGCCTAAAAAAAGATGTCTCTCCTCCTTTCTCTTCTCTCTATATCGCTCCTTCGCGGCTCACGTAACTACCGACTGCAGGGTGGCTCTATAAGCAGCGTCTTTCTCTGCAGTGGCTGCGCGACACTCTTCGTCATACCACTTGTTCCGTAGTGAGCGTTGGAATCCAAGCACCTCTTCGGCAGACGTACGCATTGGCGGAGTCTCTTTCCGACTACAAATCCACAACCAAATTCATGCCTCTCACAGGATGCCTGTTTAGAGCAGCCCTGTCCTGTCCATCGCATTTCCTGAATTGCGGTGATGTCAGCCTTGTATCATTCGAGGGCATCAACCTTCCCTATAGAGGGTTCGGACATTCCAGTTGCATATCCGTAAATCATGGTCCTTTATACGTTTGCGTAGGTTGTCATCGTTTTTTCGGGTCGATATCCGAGGCAATTTTTCTGTTTTCGTTGAATCAGCTTTTTATATGGCAGGTCAAAAAAAAAATTTTTTTTTTGAATTTCTGATATAAAACAAAAGAAACATTTCAAAATTTTGAAATCATGAAATTAGAAATTAGGCAATTGAACTTAAATAAATGATAAAATTTTAAAAATTTCATAAAATTGTGAAATTAAATTAACTTTAAATATAACTGTTAAATTAAAATATTGAATAATGTAAGAATTTTGAAACAGCAATGTTTTTATAAGGTTGTAAAATTAATTAAATAACAAAATTGGAGAATTTTAACAAAATTAAATTTCAGAAAAAAAATCAGTATTTAGTTTGATAGTTCATAATGATCAAAAAACGTAATCATGTTATAATGAAATGCATACTATTGCAAACAACAATATAAGGTAAAGAAATGCCGCGTTAACAATATTTTTTTTTTAGGAATATGTTTTTAAATCTTAATCAAATAAATTAATTAATTTTAAAATGTTACTAGCATTAAATCATGACCTAAAAAATGTATAATGGTGAAATAGATAAAGGAATAAAGTGATTTATAAGATTACATTAGATATTTATTAAGCAAAGATTTCAGTACGAATTAACAAAAGAAATTAAAAATATATTGCCACTATATTTGAGATAGGTCAGCACCTCAATTTCATTGTCAAGGGCATTGCCAATCGAAACAACTGGTGTGAAGATAGCCCACGAGGCGAATTGGAAGATAGCCCACAATTTGAATTCGCCGCAATTTTTTTTTTTTTGCTTAAAAGTACAAAATATAATTGTTTTATAGATAAATTCCATTATGTATGCAATTAAATGATCATTAATGCAGTTAAAATACCAAACACTATACATTTTTGACGAATTAGCTGACTTTCAGTGCACTTCAAGTGGCTATAGTATTTCAATGCAGATTGTGTTGCAATACTAAATTTTCGCATCCTAAAATAACTTAATAGTATAACAAAGGCATTAGAAGATATTTTTGGGGTCGGTCCACCTCAGTATTAGGTGAAAACCTATATAAAACCAGTGTAAAATAACAAAAACACGTATTTTTCATAAGGTACTAATATTGAAATCAATTTTCCGAGACTTTAAGAAAAAACCTCATCGGGATTTTTTTTTTATAGAAAGCTAATAATATAAGGAAACATATTCTATATTCGATATATACGATTTCAGGGGACATCGTACCGAAATCGAGCACTGAATTTGAAATATTAGTTTTATGATACAAAATATAGGGTGTGACGGTACCATTTGGGGGGCAAATGGTAACCACACATTTACGCTGCTGTACGGCGTTGAATAAGAATCAGCGTGGGAATCAAAGCCGTCGACATAAGCGAGGCACAGGCACGTGGCACGAAAGCCACCAATACCCATCAGTGAGCAAAGCTTTCGCTGGTGAAGCGAAGAAGGCAACGAGTGTTTGACTAACACATACTCACCAGTGAGCGAAGCGACAAAAGCGTCACTATCACACTCTCACTGGTGAGCGAGAAAGCTCACACGGATGGACGAAACTACAAGAGCGACGGGCAACAAGTCACCAACGATCGGTCAACAAATCAACAATCGAGGCAACAAGTCACCAATCGCAGGCCTTTAAAAGGCGCTGCACAGCGTTAATTCGCTCTCTCTCTGTTCCTGACTTCGACCTCGACAAGACCGATCGGTTACAACGCTTTCTGCAGGCGAGATCCGTAGGAGCGTTGTACCGTGACCGGAGGTTCAGTTTCCCGTCCTGGTTAAGGACCAAGGATAAGCGCAGTTCCAGCAAGGCGGCCTGGAGTAAGTCTGGTTAAGATTACATATATATACAATTTAGAAGCGGCGAGGGACCGGATGCAGCAGAGGCCCGTATGCAGCAGCGGCCCGTCAACAGTACGCAGAGACAACGCACGGGGAATTTTGCTAAATAATTAAATACTTAATTAATATAATACTAACTCACAATAAACGCGATGTATATCGCATAAATTAAAGACTTGTGTCGGTGTGATCATTTCTATAAGGGTTTCCCTGCACAATAATAAATTTTGTAACGCGCGGACTACTGGAGCCCGCTGAGGATATCCCAGCTCTGAACCCGGAGAACCGGTCACGTTACATGGCGCCCGAGCAGGGACCCTTAGTGCAAAACAAAAGGAATTGTGCACAAAACATAGAAAGCACACTGCGTCGCGAGTGAGTTAAAGAAAAATAAGCAAAGTGAACGTTGTCGATAAATTTTCGGTAGAAAGACATGAAAGAAATTAAGAATTAAAAAGTAATTATGTGCGTGTAAGATGAACAGAAAACGAAAAGAAAATATGTGCGTGTAAAAGAACAAAGAAAAAAAAAAAAAAAGAACAGAGAGCGAACACAGAAAAATGAGACAGTGAAAAGAAAAAGTATGGTCGAGGAATCGAAGTCGGTTAATTAAAAGAAAAAGCGCGAGTGAACTAAATAAAGGAACAAATTAAATAAATAAAACCCAAAAGGCGCGAGTTAAAATAAGCATAGAAACAAATGCATAAACGGGTGCGGCATAAAGAAACTAAAGTGAAATAAAAAGAACTGATACACAGTGGAAAAGAAAAAAAAAAGAGAGCGCTAGTAAAATAATTAAAGGAACGCACTAAAAATATAAAACAAAAGCGCGGTGAGACAAAAAAAAAAAAAAAAGTCTGTGAAACGAACGAAAAACAAAAGGTCGGCGAAACGAACAAAATCAGTGAAACGAACAAGTCGGTGAAACGAAAGGTCGGTGAAACGAACAAAGATCAGTAAAACAAAAAGTCTGTGAAACGAACAAGTCGGTGACACGAAAGCTAGTGAAAAAAAAAAGAGAGAGAAATATCATAAAAGATAATCGCCATGGTAAAAGTAACCTGGGTATACGGTCTCCGCCGGGAGGACCTCACCAAGTATGCCGCAGAGTTCGGTTTCGACGGGAGCGGTACCGTCGAAGAACTGCGTAGGAATTTTGCCGCTTACGTAAATGACGGCAAGCGCACAGCTGAGGAGCTGGAGCGCCTAGGAAAATTGGAGCTGAAACACGCCAAAGGGGCTTCGCCATTGCCGGTAGCAAGTGACACCGGGTTTCAGGAGCTCTTCAATCTACCATTCGTCCCACAAACCACAAACATGATGTCAACGACGGACGGAGCGCTACACTCTGGTGAGTCAAAATTTAAAATTTTTACTACAGGTGAGCAGGTGTGGACGCTACCCACCTTCAGCACCAGGCCGTTGATGTCAGTGCGATCTACGTCACCGTGCATTTTTTCAACGGCTGGCACGCAACCCATGCGGTACACAACCCAAACAAGCGTAACAGGAATTACGCCAATGGCGCAGCAGGCGCAACAGGCACCACAGGAGCAATCGCGAATTGCGCAAGCGGCTCAGCAACAGGAGCAGACAAGAATTATGGAAATGGCGCAGCAAATGGCGCAACAACTGGTGCAGCAAATGGCGCTGCAGGCACAACAGGCGCAAGGGGCGCAGCAGGCACAACAGGCGCAAGGGGCGCAGCAGACATATCAGGCGCAAGGGGCGCAGCATACACATCAGGCGCAAATGGCGCAGGAGCAACAAACGCATATGGCGCAACAGGCGCATATGGCACATATGGCGCATATGGCACAACAGCAACAGGCGCATATGGCACAACAGAGCGGAGGCGCTCAACAGTAACGATACACCGGGGTATCGATCATCGGACAGACAGAGCAGGCCACCACTTGCAGATGCGGTGGCAACCCATCCCTCATCGGCAGCTCGTACAGGTGCGTCTGTGACACCTGAGGCCGCGATGGACCGCATCAGGAAGTGGCCAATAAAGTTTAATGGCACCAGTGACTCGCTGGTATTTATAGAGCGCGTTGAGCAGTTAACGCGGGTCCATAACGTCGACCCCGACTGCGTTCCATACGCGATACAGGAACTTCTGCTGGGAAGGGCACTAGTATGGCACCGGACCAATTATGCACCATGTCACCAGTGGAGCGACTACAAAAAGGGATTTCTACGGTTTTTCCTGCCGCCACGGTTCTTCGAGGATCTAGATGACGCCATTCGTAAGCGGACACAGCGACCGCGAGAGGCATTTAAAGATTTTGTGATTAGTATGCGCGATATGATGCGACATACGCAGTACGAGGAGAAGGCGCAGATGGAGCGGATATTTAAGAATTGTCGTCAGGAGTACCAACTCTATATTCGGCGCCGCGACTTCACGACGATAACCGAACTGGTAGACTTGGCAGACGACTACGATGTGATTCGAGGGAACGGTCAGACGCAGCAACAGCACACGGCGCGGCCGCGAGAAGAACATAATCGGCGGTTGGACGATGTTAAAAGGAGCGGTCATGCGGAACCATACCCCATGGCGCGGCCAAGAGGGGAAAACAATAGGTGGTTGAACGACGCTAGTAGGAGCAGTCAGACGCGGCCACAGTACACGGCGCGGCCACGAGAAGAAAGTGATAGGCGGTTGAGCGACGCAGACGAGAGCGAACGCGCGACACCACCGAGAGAGGAGCCTAATCAACGAGGGAACGATGTCAGCAGGATGAAGATTAATCCGAGGACGGCATGTAGGCGATGTGGGCGCGACGGCCATTATCAAGCAGGTTGCCGCAATGACGCGGTCACGTTTTGCTGGGAATGCGGGCGCAGGGGCGTGCGTGCTTCTGAGTGTTGCAGACGACGTTCGGGAAATGGCCGAAGGAGTCGCCAGTAGCGAGGGCTGGCGGTTCCTACAATCTCACCCCGTACCCCACCGACGTATTGAAACAGGAGGCGACCCGCATCGTGGCGACGATTGCCATCAACGATGAATTGGCAATCGCAACGGTGGACACAGGTGCGACGCGCAGCTTTGTAAGCGAGTTCTGCGCGAGAATGATCCGCACACCATTCAACTATAGAAGTACGGATGTCCACGTACGCATGGCGGACGGCGCCACCAGACACATAAGAGAGGAGATTCGAGTGATGGGCAGGCTAGGCAACAAGGAGTGTCCCTTGACACTGTTGGTGTTACCCAACGTGGTCGACCACATCATCCTGGGGATGGACTTTTTGCAGCAAGCAGGCGCCACATTGAGTTGTGGTGGGCAGAGCGTCACGCTGAGGGAGACAGCGCGGCAGCCCGACCAGTCGCCAGTTTGCACAGTGGTGCGACCCGACACACGTAGCGAACGGGAAATGATCGAACAATTTTTACAGGAGGAGCTGGAAAAATTTGTGAACAATGGAGGGACTACGGACATCACCACCCACAAAATCATTATGAAGGATGATTGCCCCATCAAGCAACGCTATTTCCCCAAAAACCCAGCGATGCAGGCGGTCATCAATGAGGAAGTGGACGCACTCATCGCAAAAGGATGTATAGAGCCATCAAGGAGCCCACATAGCGCGCCTATAGTCTTGGTGAAGAAGAAGACGGGACAATGGCGGCTATGTATCGATTACAGGCAGCTGAATGCACATTCAGTGCCTGATGCCTATCCACTGCCACGGATCCATCATATTTTGGACCGCTTGAGGAACGCAAAATATATCAGCAGTTTGGATCTGAAGAACGGTTATTGGCAGATTCCAATGGAGAAAAGCTGCAAGGAGTATACCGCGTTTACAGTGCCTGGACGAGGGCTGTATCAATGGCGAGTGATGCCATTTGGATTGCACTCAGCGCCAGCGACGTTTCAGCGCGCATTAGATCGTGTCATAGGACCAGACATGGAGCCGCACGCGTTCGCCTACCTGGATGACATTATTGTCACGGGATCCACGCTGGAGGAGCACATGGCAAATTTGAAGGAAGTTTTCAGGAGATTGAGGCGAGCCAAGTTGCAGCTCAATAAGGAAAAATGCGATTTCTTCAAACGTGAAATCAAATATCTTGGCCATATGGTGAGTGACCAAGGTATTCACACAGACCCGGATAAGATTGCCGCAATACGTGAGTTACGACCACCAACGAATGTTCGGGAGGTACGCCAGTGTCTAGGCATTGCCTCATGGTACCGGAGATTCGTACCCGAGTTTTCGGATGTGGTGCAACCTTTGACAAAATTGTTAAAAAAGGGGAAGCACTTCAGCTGGTCGGAGGAGCAGCAGAAGGCGTTTGATAAGTTGAAGAGCATGCTGACCGAGGCACCGGTGCTAGGCTGCCCTGACTTTACGAAAAAGTTCACGTTGCAGACCGACGCTAGCAACTATGGGCTGGGAGCAGTGCTGACGCAAGAGATCGACGATAAGGAACGTGTAATAGCATACGCAAGCCGCAGGCTAAATAAGGCAGAGGAGAATTACTCGCCGACGGAAAAGGAGTGCTTGGCAATAGTGTGGGGAATCAGAAAGATGCGACCCTATCTGGAAGGCTACAGGTTCCTGGTCATAACAGACCACTTGTCTCTCAAGTGGTTGAATTCCATTGAGAGCCCATCAGGGCGGATAGCGCGCTGGGCGTTAGAATTACAACAGCACACCTTTGACATCCAGTACCGGAAAGGAAAGCTGAATGTCGTGGCTGACGCGTTATCCAGGCAGCCGCTGGAGACGCTAATGAAGACCGGAGAAGAGGCATCAGCCGAAGGACGCTGTGCATGGACAGACAGACGAATGATGGAAGTTCGAGAGCAACCGGAGAAATTTGCAGATTACGCCATTGAGGATGGGAATCTATACAGGCACATACCACAACACGCAAGTGACAGCGACGGCGCAGCATGGAAGCTGTGCGTTCCGACACCACGCCGCGCTCAGGTGATGCGCGAGAACCATGACGACGCCACCGCAGGGCACATGGGTGTCCGTAAGACGATCGCTCGCGTATCAAGGCGATATTTCTGGCCAGGCATGACTCGAACCATACGGCGATATGTGCGCAACTGCGAGTCATGTCAGAAATTCAAGGTGTCGCAACAAAAGCCGGCAGGGAAAATGCTGACAAAAATAGCGGAGGAGCCATGGGCATGGCTGTGCGCTGATTTTGTTGGGCCTTTACCGCGTTCAAAACACGGAAACACGATGCTGCTCGTATTCTTTGATAAATTTTCCAAATGGACCGAAATGGTGCCATTACGAAAAGCCACGAGCGACAGCCTGCAGCGCGCATTTCGTGAACGCATATTGGCGCGATATGGCGTCCCCAAGGTACTCATCACGGACAACGGGGCGCAGTTTACGAGTAACTCGTTTCGGCGGTTTCTTCAGATTATGGGCGTGAAGCACCAATTCACGGCGCCATACACACCTCAGGAGAACCCGACCGAAAGAGCCAACAGGACGTTAAAAACCATCATCGCACAGTTGTCAGGACATCAGCAGAACCGATGGGACGAACAGTTAGCTGAAATTTCGTTGGCTATAAATTCTAGTATTTCAGAAACTACGGGTTACAGCCCGGCATATTTAACGCAAGGGAGGGAGCCGCGGCTTCCCAAGGCCCTTTACGATGAAGTCACCGTGGGAACAGGCGTGGAGACGCAGACTCCCGACGAGCGGGCCACGGAGCTGCGCGAGGTATTTGGAGTTGTAAGGCGACAGCTCGCCAAGGCGGCACAAGATCAGGCGCGCCACTACAATTTGAGGCGGAGATCTTGGAAACCAGCAGTAGGTGATCTGGTGCTCATCAAGCAGCATCATCTATCCAAGGCGGTGGACGGTTTCGCAGCGAAACTGGCACCGAAGTTTGACGGACCATACAGGGTACTCACGTACGAGTCACCGGTGATAGCCGTGGTCAAGAGATTGGGCCAGTCGAAGACAAGGACAGCTCATCTTAGTGAAATAAAACAGTTTCATCAAGCAGACGCGACGCCGGACGAAACAGCAGCAGCGGCAAGGACGCCACCGAGGCAGCAGAATGAGAAGCGGTCAAACAATAATCACCAGAGCAACGTAGTTGATCACCAGGCGACAGCGAGATTAAAGAATCCATTTCGCACAACGGTCACTGCCCACAGGAACCCTTTCCGCGATGGAAACTTCAGTGGAGATCAGGGCCACAACGGAAACAAAGCGCAGGTGCAACAGGTAAATTGTACGACGACAAGGGAAGCTTGCGGGCAAGTAGAGGACGTCAGATCGATGAAGGGAAACGCGCGCGACGACCGCTCGCGACAGAGACACGTAGATCGCGCTGATAGAAATAGTAAAAATCTACGCTCCGAGGAGCCTAAAATGCACACTAAAACGCCATCATGTAGCGCGGAAAATATTAGTAATTATCGTTTAAATATACGCCCAAGGGGGCTTAAAACCAATAACCAAAATCTACGCCCAAGGGGGCCTAAAACCAATAATCAAAATCTACGCCCAAGGGGGCTTAATATTAATAATAAATGTCGTGTCGAAAATCTACGCCCAAGGGGGCCTAATATTAATAATAAATGTCGTGTTGAAAATGTACGCCCAAGGGGGCCTAATAGTAATAATCAATGTCGTGTTTTAAATCTACGCTCCAAGGAGCCTAAAAGTAATAATCAATGTCGTGTTAAAAATCTACGCTCCAAGGAGCCTAAAATGATTAAGTCATTTAATACCGCTGAGCAAAGAAGCGGCGGGGAAATAACAACGAGCGGGGAGAAGCAGAGCTTTCGACGCCGGCGCACAGGCGCATTCAGAAAGCAGAGCACCGCGCGCACACACACACATGACCATTGCAATGTGTGCGAAGTGCGCAAGTAGGCGACGGCCGTTAAAATTCAAATAGTCAAATTTCGCGGAATTCGGTTCGCAATAATTCGCGAAGGCACGAACGAGCCGTGGCACGAACGAGTCGAGTGCGTGGCACGAACGAAGCATAACATCATACGAAACAAGCATGACTCATCGGCGTCATTAGTTACGCGATCGTCAATAACGACACATGTGCGCCGCGAAATAAAAGCTAAATTCAAACAAACCTAGAAAAATTAAAAGTGAAGATTTCAGTAAATCACAGCAAACAATTAAACAAACATTTTTGATTTAAATTACGATGGATAATTGTGATCCAAATAAATTGGCCGAAAGTGCAGCGCATTATCGGCAGAAGTTGTTGGATAGTCTCCAGCAAACGAGACGCACTCAACCGCTGGGCCCAGAGTACGTCGAAGTGCTCGAAGGACGCGGTAAGCGTCTCCCCCGCCCAGCATTTCTGGCGGCGGGGGAGACGGCGACGACAAGCGCCGTGACGGCAACGAAGGCTACTAGCACCGCAGTTGCATGGGCAAACGCAGGCGCCCCAATCGCACCAACAACGCAGAGCATCCGGAACACGGCAGCAGGTGCTGCAATGATTGCCGGAATGCGGGAACGACAGCAGGTGATACCAGAATTGTCAGCAGTCATGGAACGTGATGGTGATACCCGACATTTGTTCACATACCCGCCGATGGGGCGCGGTGTAGCGGTGACCATCGGCGACTACCGATTCTTAGCGGCAGGGCGATTCGTGAACGATACGATAGTGAATTTCGGGGTGCAGTGGGCACTACGAAACATCGAAGATGTAGTTCCGGGCAGAAGAATGTATGCGTATGATACGTTCTTTTACACAAGCATGACGAATGACATCGAGCGCTGCGCGAAGACGTGGACCAGAAAGATGGATCCGTTCTCACAGGATCTGCTGTTGGTGCCAATCAACAAGAACCTGCACTGGTATTTGGCGGCGATCTGTCTACTGGGCGCGGCGCCACAGGATCCCGCATGGCGCGCTGCAATGATTGCCGGAATGCGGGAACGACAGCAGGTGATACCAGAATTGTCAGCAGTCATGGAACGTGATGGTGATACCCGACATTTGTTCACATACCCGCCGATGGGGCGCGGTGTAGCGGTGACCATCGGCGACTACCGATTCTTAGCGGCAGGGCGATTCGTGAACGATACGATAGTGAATTTCGGGGTGCAGTGGGCACTACGAAACATCGAAGATGTAGTTCCGGGCAGAAGAATGTATGCGTATGATACGTTCTTTTACACAAGCATGACGAATGACATCGAGCGCTGCGCGAAGACGTGGACCAGAAAGATGGATCCGTTCTCACAGGATCTGCTGTTGGTGCCAATCAACGAGAACCTGCACTGGTATTTGGCGGCGATCTGTCTACTGGGCGCGGCGCCACAGGATCCCGCATGGCGCGCGACACAGGGCGACGGTATGCAAGGACAGCGGCCGTGCATCCTCATCATAGACTCGCTGGCCATACAATCGCGCAAACACGCTGCTACAAAGGTGCGTAGGTTCTTGACGGAGGTCTCAAGGAAAGGTGGCGCGACCGGGCATGAGTTCACCGAGAAGAACATGCCGTGTTACGAGGTGAGAGTACCACAACAGCCGAATTTGACGGACTGCGGCGTATATCTGTTACGCAATGTGGAGTCATTGCGACGAGACCCCTTGAACAACTTGGTTCCGCCTATCAACAGGGCGAATTGGTTTTGAGGGAAAGAAGGCGCTACCAAACGAGAGGACGTGGCTAAGCAAGTTCGCCAGTTGGCCCGGGAAGCGGGAACGGCGATAGGCATCGCATGGCCGGATCTTTCAAGACGTCCGGCACAAAGGGCAGTGAAGGCCCCAACGCAGCAGATGGTTGCAACAGCAACAGAGGCAGTAATGACGCGACAGAGGGTCGCGCCTGCGACAACGACAGAGGCGACTGGCGTCGCACAGCAAGTGGCCACACAGACGCAGCAGCAAAGCCACGATGTGGCAATGGAAACGAGCCAAGAGGCCGTAGGCTGGGAAACCGGCGCTCCAAAGTGGGAGGATGTCTGGCGGAGTGCGCAGCGGACGGCTGTAGGCACCCAGATTGAGGAGGTTTTGGACGCCGCAAAGCAAGGCGCCGCACAAGCGCAACAGCGACGCAGCGAAGAGGTGACGACACAGACGCGCCAAGAGGTGGCGGGCGTGTCAATCAGCGCCCCACCACCAGCGACGAACACGCAGACTGCACAGCGGACGGCTGTAGCAGCTGCAGACGAAGCGACCACGAGCGTCTCACAGCGGACGGCTGTGCAGGCGAAGAATCAAAGAGGCGCGGGCATAGCAATAATGCCGCGGTCAGAGGTGGCTGGCGCGAATATCAGCGCCCCACCGAGAGCATGAGATTGGCAGAGTGCACAGCGGACGGCTGTAGCAGCTGCCCAGGACAAGGCAACAACCAGCACCACACCGCGGACGGCGGTGATTACTACGCAGAGTGGTCAGCCAGGGGCGACACGGAGGGCCCCACGCATAACGACGGCAGAAGCAGCGCGACATATGACGCTTCCCGAGATCCAGCTACTGAAGCAGTGGCCGGTGGTGAACTAAGCAGTGACAGCAGAACCAGTAGCGCGGCAGGCGGCCGAACCAACGTCACCACATTCGACAGTGAGCACTGCAACTCGGACCACACCGTGGCGCACAGCAGCCGCACGAAAGGAGTACGAGCCTGTTAGGCGTAGCAGCAGTACTAGCAGCAGCGGCAGTAGCGGAAGCAGTAGCGAGAGTAGCAGTAGCAGTAGTAGCGGAAGTAGCAGTTGCAGTAGCAGCGGCAGTAGTAGCGGAAGTAGCAGAGGCAGCGGTAGTGGAGGTAGCAGCAGTACCCACCACAGTAAGAGCAGCCACAAGTGCCAGATGAGCGTCCACCATAACAGTATGGACAGCCCAAATGCTACAACGGCGGGGGCAAACGAGGACAACTCCCCAGAGAACGCACCATCATCGGAGCGACTCGACGAGGTTCCCCCCGAGGTGATGGCAGCGGTGCACCGACTAAGGCGAGACAGGCCAGCCCACAAGCGGGTGTCATGTATCCATTTTCACGGCGCCTATCGGTGGCGGATCCGCAACAACTACTCGGACGTCGTGAGCATCATAAGACTTCCACTCTCATCCACCCCGAAGTAGGGAGGGGGTGTGACGGTACCATTTGGGGGGCAAATGGTAACCACACATTTACGCTGCTGTACGGCGTTGAATAAGAATCAGCGTGGGAATCAAAGCCGTCGACATAAGCGAGGCACAGGCACGTGGCACGAAAGCCACCAATACCCATCAGTGAGCAAAGCTTTCGCTGGTGAAGCGAAGAAGGCAACGAGTGTTTGACTAACACATACTCACCAGTGAGCGAAGCGACAAAAGCGTCACTATCACACTCTCACTGGTGAGCGAGAAAGCTCACACGGATGGACGAAACTACAAGAGCGACGGGCAACAAGTCACCAACGATCGGTCAACAAATCAACAATCGAGGCAACAAGTCACCAATCGCAGGCCTTTAAAAGGCGCTGCACAGCGTTAATTCGCTCTCTCTCTGTTCCTGACTTCGACCTCGACAAGACCGATCGGTTACAACGCTTTCTGCAGGCGAGATCCGTAGGAGCGTTGTACCGTGACCGGAGGTTCAGTTTCCCGTCCTGGTTAAGAACCAAGGATAAGCGCAGTTCCAGCAAGGCGGCCTGGAGTAAGTCTGGTTAAGATTACATATATATACAATTTAGAAGCGGCGAGGGACCGGATGCAGCAGAGGCCCGTATGCAGCAGCGGCCCGTCAACAGTACGCAGAGACAACGCACGGGGAATTTTGCTAAATAATTAAATACTTAATTAATATAATACTAACTCACAATAAACGCGATGTATATCGCATAAATTAAAGACTTGTGTCGGTGTGATCATTTCTATAAGGGTTTCCCTGCACAATAATAAATTTTGTAACGCGCGGACTACTGGAGCCCGCTGAGGATATCCCAGCTCTGAACCCGGAGAACCGGTCACGTTACAAGGGTGTTACATTTAAATGCACATTTTAAAAGTTATGAATATTTTCTCACCGTGTATTTTTTTCTATAAATACACAATACCAATACAAAACTTTTCTGAAACCAACATATATCCGATTTAGGGGAGATCATAAAGAAATCGGGCGTTGAACATAACATGTGGTTATTACACTTATTATTCTTTTTTTTTTTAAACCACATATTTGAAGATGAAAAAAGAAAGCGAAGACAGAAAGCGTAGACAGATTTTCAATATTTTTGATTCTAATGAAAGATTCCTTAATTATCTTACTTTAATTTTTTAAAAAGTACCAGCCCACAATGTATTTTGAGTCCTTCATGGTTAAAATTGTTGTTAAAAAAAAGTCTAAATTTTTTTTTTTTTTTACAAAATTATCTCCAATATTAGTGAAGTATTTTTGTATTTTAAATGATTTTTTCACAGTGTATTTAATTTTAAACAATCGACAATGGTATTCTACAAATTTTATGGAGTCGGTGTACCACCACTTTAGGGGACATAACTTCTAAATCTTGTCATTAACATAAAAAAAGCATATTGTACATGAAGTTTTTATACCAATTTACAGATTTTGAGCCAATAAGAATCTTTCTCCCAGTGTATTTTTTTTTGAAATTGCTAATGACATTTGTAAACAGTTTTGAATTCGTTTAACGTCTGATAGCAGAAATAAATAGAAAAAAAAATAATAATAACTACAAAATATGTGAATTTGTCATATGGTACTCATATTGAAATCGATTTTCCGAGACTTTAAGAAAAAACCTCATCGGGAATTTTTTTTTATAGAAAGATAATAGTATAAGGAAACATATTCTATATTTGACATATACGATTTCAGGGGACATCGTACCGAAATCGAGCCCTGAAGTTGAAATATTAATTAAATGATACAAAATATAATGTGTTACATTTGTATATTTATACCTTAAATGATTTTTTCACTGTGTATTTCATTTTAAACAATCGACCATGGTATTCTACAACTTTTGTGGAGTCGGTATATCACCAGTACAGGGGACATAACTTCAAAATCTGGACATAATCATGAGAAAAGTTTATATTACATGAAGTTTTTAGACAAATTTACAGATTTTGAGCCAGTAAGAAACTTTTTCACCGTGTATTCTTTTTTTAAATTTCTGATAACATTTTTAAACAATTCTAAATTTGTTTTACTTCAGATTTAGGAGAAATACATAGAAAAAAAATAGTAATAACTGCAAAATATGTGAATTGGTCGTATGGTACTCATATTGAAGTCGATTTTCCGAGACTTTAAGAAAAAACCTCATCGGGAATTTTTTTTTATAGAAAGCTAATAGTATAAGGAAACATATTCTATATTCGATATATATGATTTCAGGGGACATCGCACCGAAATCGAGCACTGAATTTGAAATATTAGTTTTATGATACAAAATATAGGGTGTTATATTTGAATGAATATTTTAAGAGTTATGAATATTTTCTCACCGTGTATTTTTTTTTGTAAATACCCAACACTAGTACAAAACTTTTCTGTAACCAACATATTCCGATTTATGGGGAGATCATATAGAAATCGGGCGTTGAACATAACATGTGGTTATTACACTTATTATTTTTTTTTTTTTTAAACAACATATTTGAAGAAGAAAAAAGTATAGAAAACGTAAACATATTTTCAATATTTTTGATTCTAATGAAAGACTGCTTAATTATCTTACTTTAATTTTTTAAAAAGTACCAGCCCACAATTTATTTTGAGTCTTTCATTGTTAAAATTGATGTTAAAAATAGGTCCACAAATTTCAATTTATATAATTTCAAATATTTTGCATTATTACGGATTTATTCTAGATATACCCACCCTGTGTTTTTTGTGCATTAAACAGTGTGATATTCACACCCTGTGGTGCGCTGTTTTGTTCGTGTATTTGGTACATACAGTGCGCAGGAAAAATTGGATTATATCAAATGTCAGAACCATTTCGAAAAAACGAACCATTTCGAAAAAACGAACCTTTTCGAAAAAACGATAGATGGCACTTTTTGTAGTGAATGTGGATTTTTTTACAAATAAAAAATTAATAATTTATTATTTCATAGTTTATATTGAATTAACAAGAGTACGACTGTACTTATTATGCTTCATACACACTAATAATACCTATGATATATGTGTTGCTATGGTTAGTGCTGCTACAATACTTTTCTTCTGTTGTTTTCACTGCATACTTTTCGTCGACGCAACAAGAAACATATGAGAATGGAAGAACACAAGCACACAAGCTTGGGATAGAATTTTTCGCGGGAAGTTTTGTGTACGCAAAAAAAAACCTTGGTGTGCTTGTACAAGAAGTTGATGTTGCCAACTGGATGGCTGTACTAGAATACATATAGGCAGTGTGTGTGTGATCATGCGGGTGTCACTTGTCGTGTGTTATATAAGGTAGCAACGAAAAATAAAATATTCCAATATGAAATATGACTTTTGTTGTATATATCAGAGTTGATAAATAATGCATTCTTTTGGGAATGCATTCATCTAAAAAATTGAAAAGAATGGGAATTCAAAATGAATGCATTCTTTTTTGTCAAAAGAATGGCAATTCAAACGCTTGAATTCCCAATCAGATGGCCTTCATTCATCAAAGAATGCATTCATTTCAGTCTGAATTCTTTTTTGGCAAAAAAGAATTCAAAAAACAATGAATGCATTAATTTTTTGGCATTCATTTGTTTTTGTAATTTGTCAGAAAAATAAGGGTTACAATATTAAAGCCGTAAAATCCCGCAATTTCCGGAATTTTTGTTGTTATTGACATTTTAATGAAAATATATCATTGCGTTTGGAAAATTATAAGAGTATATTTTATTAAAATCTACGTTTTCACAAATATGTGAACAATTACAATGAATTGGACAACTTTGTGGCAAACATTTTCGGGAATTATGGGATCGTGGGACAAGGAGCTCTTATTTGTCAGCGACACACATCCGGCAAATTCCGTGAAACTCAAATTTCGTATTTTGAAGCAGCGCAGCGTCAACAGTGTTGATGTTCCGCATTTTTGTTTAGTAGCGAAGTACTAAAATGAAAGTACTTGTTGCGCTCTAAGGCGATTTTGATAAACGAAAACAATTATTTAAATTGTTTGGCGGTGTTTATTCACTAAAAATTAAAAAATGTAAAATTTGACAAAAATTTCCAAAAATATTTTAGAAAAACTTACAAATTGTTTTTGCCTCGTACGGCACAAGCGCAAACAAATTCAAGTAAATTATAATTGACATTAAAAGTTAAACAGTCATGATTTAAGAACAAATTTAAAATAAATTAAATAAAATAACAAGTAAAAATATTACATCCCCAAAAATATTACATCCCCCAGATTCACTACCACCATCGCTAATCACAGATTATTCGACATCAATTATTGCTAGCTTGCAAACAGGTCTTTTGATGATGCCGTCATTTGTCTTGACTTCACAAGATCTTGCTACGCCATCACTGCCCAGAGTCAGTTTAACAACTCGACCCCGTTTCCACTGCGACCTTGGAGATTTTTCGTCAACTATCAAAACCAAACCTCCTACATGGATCGGTTCAGCAGGCAAGCACCATTTAGTCCTCCGGGTAAGATCAGGTAGATAGTCTCTAATCCATTGCATCCAGAAACCATTTTTCATATTTTGCAATATTCGCCACTGCTTTCGTAAATACTGAGGCTTCGATTCATAACGTGCAGGCGTCTGCGTTGAATTGACACATCCAAGCAAAAAATGGTTAGGCGTGAGTGGTTCTGGTTCATCAAGTGTAACAGGCAAATGTGTCAATGGCCTTGAATTGACTATGCTTTCAGCTTCTATCAATATGCTATTAAATGTGTCAAGGCGAGGACTATGTTCTTTGAGAATAATGGATAAAGCTCTCTTAACAGATTTTACTAAACGCTCCCATGCACCACCAGCACTCGGATTCGACGGAGTATTAAACTTCCATCTTATTCCTAGAGCTGCCAATCCGGTTGTGATTTTATCGTGATCCAAAAATTCTTTTACATCACTCAACTCTTTTGGAATTCCGACGAAATTTCTGCCATTATCGCTGCGTATTTGCATTGGAACTCCTCTTCGATTAACGAAATTTCGAATGCACATTAAACATGCATCGCTGGTAAGATCGGTAGCTATTTCGAGATGAACGGCTCGAACTGTCAAACATGTAAATAATGCTACCCAGCGTTTTTCTCGATGACGATTTACTGCCACATTGAACGGACCAAAGAAATCTAACCCAGTATAGGTGAATGGTCGGACAAATGGTGTAACTCTATCTATTGGCAATTGACCCATGTGTGGCTGCACAGCTTTTGATTTTATAATTTTACAAAAATTGCAGTGCGCTTCAATATTTCGCAATAACGCACGAATCGATGGAATCCAAAAACGTTGTCTTATCTCATTTATGATTGTGGACGTGTTCATGTGATATAATTTCCAATGATAAAAGGTGACAATGAGATGCGTTATCTGATGATTTTTCGGTAGAATAATTGGCCTCCGGGAAGAATTCGACATTATAGTAGCATTGTCTAATCTGCCACATAGACGAATAATACCATGATTATCTAAGTATGGATTTAGCATTCTTAAACTACTACCTTTAGAAATATTTTCCTTCTTCGATAAGGATAAGTACTCAGGCATAAAGGCTTCTTGCTGCACGATGCGACATAAATACATTTCAGCATTTTCCTCCTCATCTGCCTTTAGTTCACCAACATATCTCTCAACTTTACCTAACCTATGTTTTAAATTATTTATATATCGGAACACCCATGCCATACAGCGCCTCATTCTTCTATAATTAGAAAAACGCGTAACATTTGGCACTACCACACTTATCTTCTGCGTAAAACACACAAAGTGTTTTACCTTTACCTCATCTGCACTCATATCCTTTTTCGAAGTCATATGCATCTCATTAGGCCACTCACTCTCCCCTCGCAATAAAAAACTGGTCCCATATTTCCACCTGCTCTCTGCACTATAATGTACTGGAAAATTTGCTCTTGTAGCATCATCGGCTGGGTTTAATTCTCCAGGACACCACCTCCAGTCATCAATTTTAGAAATCTCCAGAATTTCTGCTACTCTATTCGCCACGTATTGTTTATAGGTACGGTGGTCTGACCGTATCCACTGAATTACTGTGTGAGAATCGCTCCAAAAATACGCTCTTTTTATAGTTTTCTCATGACACTTTAAAATTGTACTTTTCAAACGAGCCGCAATTACTGCCGCTTGTAGTTCAAGCTTCGGAATGATGTGGAATCTTGTTGGGGCACATGCGGTTTTTCCAGCAACAAATGCTAACTTGACATTATCATAACTAATTATTCTCCAGTAAGCTACAGTAGCTAGAGCTTCTTCACTGGCGTCGCAAAATATATGTAATTCCACGTTATCGTAATCAAAATTTGGTAAATAGCATCTTGATATTTTGAATTTTTCTACGTTAGGTAACTCTTCTAACCAATATTTCAACTTTTTGTACAGAGCGTCCGGCAACTCTTCGTCCCATCCAATACCAGATTTCCAAGTGGCTTGCATTAACATTTTAGCGCATATAGTAAAATTTGATAAAAGACCAAATGGATCGAAAATTGACATTGTAATACTCAGTAATTCACGCTTTGTTGGCTTTCGTACAAAACTTAAAATTTCGGAAGGTACTTTGTGAAATTTCAATACGAAAACAAAATCGTCTGATTTAGACCGCCAATACATCCCGAGTATTCTGTCTACTTTATCACAGTCTACACTAACAGTGTCTTCGGTTGCAGTCTTGGATACTGTTCTTAAAAGTTTTTCTGAATTTGATAATATGTTATGCATTTCAAATCCAGCAGCTTTGTGAATCTTGATGACGTCCTGTAGCACACGAATAGCTTCGTCTTCTGTATGAAAACAATCCACATAGTCATCAACGTAATGTTTTTCAACTATACCTTTCACTGCACGGGGATAAGATGTTGTAAAATCCTGCGCATTTATGTTTTTAACAAATTGCGCTATAGTTGGCGAACATGTTGCACCAAAGATCATCCTTTCCATGACGTATGTGTCGACTGATTTACTTTGGTCCCCGTTTCTCCACAAAAATCTTTGTGTATCTTGGTCTTCTTTAGCAATAGTTACTTGGTGAAACATTTCCTTTAGATCACCACAAACCGCTACAGCTGCTTGTCTGAATTTAAACAAAGTTGATATCAAAGGTTGATTGATATCAGGACCTGATAAAAGTGCTTTGTTCAGCGACATATTGCTTGTCTCAGCTGCAGCGTCGAACACTATACGAATCTTTTTTTTATTTGGATTTCTTACTGCAAAATGCGGCAAATAAAATGTTTTAGCAGTTCGCATATTCGCTTCATCTGATGTCAATCGTCGTGCATATCCCATTTCTACATATTCTTTTATTTTGTCGCAATATTCTTTAGATAATTCGTGATCTTGAGCCATTGACTTTTCAACACATTGAAGACGACGCATTGCCATTCCGAAGCTTTCTGGAAATGATACAAAATCTTCGCGCCACAGTAGACCAACTTCAAATCTTTCCCCTATCCGTTTTGTTGTACGTTGGAGAAGAGAAAGTGCTCTTTCGTGATCTTTAGAAAGAATTGGTTTCAGATCTGGTTTAACTCCAAAAGATTCAACATCAAAGTAACTCTTCATTAACTCATCTAAATCTTCAAACATGTGAGGATTATTAACTGATTTTCTTGCATGGCATGACGTCTTTCGAGGTTTTTGGTCCTTTTCAGCAACGGGTCCATACACCATCCACCCTAATCGTGTTTTAGATGCTATTGGTCCTGGGCTAAGTGAAGTGTGTGGGGTTTCAATCGGTACCGTTAAAAACGCATGAGTTAAACTAATGATTAATTTAGGTTGTACTTTATTGTAACATTTTATATTGTGTACATTAAAATTCATTTTTCTAAGATCCACAACATTCAGTGATTGAATCGGCAGTGATAAATCAGACTTAACATAAACATTAGACATTTTAAAAACTTCTGCATCTTCATCTACACCGCTGATAGACACTTCCACTATCTTCGCTGGTTCTCGTAACGTTTTTTCATTGATCCACTGCAGCTCCAGTATTTCTGTTGGACCGTCGATTTCCAGTTCACTCGCAATTTCTGCGTCGAGCATTGTCACATTAGCTCCATCATCTACGAATGCGTAAACGGTTAGCATCTTGTTCCTACCATATAACTTTACAGGAATCACTTGAAATAAAACCGAGTCGTCTTTTCGGTTTGATTCGGCAAGACAGCTTCTTCGCTCTTGAGCAGTAGTTTGATTTGGCGGGGGCAACATATTTCGTGGCGAATTTTGTACTTCAGTTTCAGTATGTAGGAGTAAATGGTGAAAATGCGAACAACCGTCCTTTTCACACTTGCGTTTGGAAAAGCATTTTAAAACTTGATGACCATACTTTAAACACGAGAAACAAACGCGAGTAGACTTAACCTTTTTCCAGCGCTCCTCGACCGTCATTTTCGATACTTTATTTGTAAATGTTACTAATAAGTTAAGTTCACCTTCAGGTACTGAACTTATGGCTCGAACTTTTTCAATTTGTGATTTTATAATTCTCGTGTCGTACTATCGAAGGCCTCAATAAAGGTTTGCCACTCTTCAGGAATACCCGAAAATTTCGGCAGCGGATATATTTTTATATGACGTTGAGGTGTGTATTGATAAGTAGGTCGAAACGAGTCGTGTGTTTGGGGCTGGAATGCCATGGCCATAGGTGTCAAGTTAGGCCCCATATATTGACCATTCAACATATGTTGAGATGTATACATAGGCTCGGATGTAGCTATATTTGCGTTCATGTAGTGAGACGTAGAAATGGATGCGTAAATAGGCTGGGATGCCGTAAAATTTTCGGGCCTATGGGAAGTCGAAAAAGGCGCCGATGTTGACGTAAGTGGATACTGATTAACAGGCAGCGACGCCGACTGGAGCGCGTTATTATGATGGCTGATAGGCAGAGGAGCCGTCGATGAGATCGGAAATGACTTAGGCAGTGACGAAGACTGGGTCGCGTACAGATGTTGGAGCGCAGGTACAGACGGCGAAGATGACGTGAGCAAAGGCAGATGCAGCTCACGTTGTGGTGCGGACGGAACTACCAACGATGACGAGTAGGACAATTGAGGCGCTGATGCCGAGTTAGTCGCGTATATATGTTCCGACGTAGGCGAAAATGTGTGCAGTGACTGAGGCAACGACACCGATTGCGATTCAGATTGCGTAGAGTACAAAAATTGTGACGCGGGCAGAGGCGCCGACAACATAGATTGCGATGCAGAGTGAGTCGCGTATAATTGATGAGGCGCGGGCAGAGCCGCCGATGCTGAGGTGAGCAATGACTGAGGCTGCGACCCAGATTGCGGTGCGTGGAGATAGGCGTATGTTGAGGCGTCGATAAGAACATGTTCGATTTCTGAACAGCGGGCTGTAGGTTAGACTCCTCCGATACGTAAATATCTAGGGGCGTAGGCTGAAGTCCCTGTAGAGAAGCTTGCGTTGGCTGAGACGCAGGCAAGATTACAGATTGATGATCAGGCAGAGATTCGGGCAGAGTGGTAGGCGTAGGCAAAGGCGTAGGCAAAGGCGTAGGCAAAGGGTTATACAGATGGTTAGGCAAAGGCGTTGGCAGAGAGGTTGGCTTAACACTACGTGCTATTTGAGTGCACATGTCTAAACTCATGTTATGTAGTGACTGCATAAATAGTTCCTGCATCTTTGCCAGTTTATTATTAAATAAATCTGTTACCTTTTCAAATTCATTGGCGGGGTTGGCATCAATGGCGGAAGCAGCAATAGTGACGTTAGCGACAGCGTTGGCAGCATCGTTGACAGCATCGTTCGCAGCCGCTGTGGCAGTGATGGCGGTAGCGTTGGCGGCAGCGTTGACGGCAGCGTTAGATGTAGCGTCATCGTTAACATCATCAGCGTTGGCAGCAGCGTTGGCAGCAGCGTTGGCAGCAGAGTTGGCGGCAGCGTTGGCGGCAGCATTGGCGGCAGCATTGGCAGAGGTGGATGCATCAGCCTCAGATGACCCAAACTGAAAAGACATCTCCGATGTGTTGACTTCCACTGGTGACAATGAGCTGGGCGGTGTTCGGGTCACTGGCATTGCGGGCGGTAATCCTTGTATCCTCAGGCCACTTCGCTTCATAAATCAATTGCTATATCGGTGGGACACGGAGCAATAAGTCCCGACTCCAACAAACAATTTTGAATAAAGATGTTGCGCTCTAAGGCGATTTTGATAAACGAAAACAATTATTTAAATTGTTTGGCGGTGTTTATTCACTAAAAATTAAAAAATGTAAAATTTGACAAAAATTTCCAAAAATATTTTAGAAAAACTTACAAATTGTTTTTGCCTCCTACGGCACAAGCGCAAACAAATTCAAGTAAATTATAATTGACATTAAAAGTTAAACAGTCATGATTTAAGAACAAATTTAAAATAAATTAAATAAAATAACAAGTAAAAATATTACAGTACTTAATAATACAAATTATGTATATAATGGTATTTAATAAACAATTTGAATAAATTTATTTATTGTATTTATTAATCTAAAATTGTGCGTACGTATAGTGCTTTGAAAAATAATACAAAATTGTCAAATTAAATTACATGTCAACTGGCTTGTTTTATTTAATTTCTTATTGGCAAATAATTAACACATTTTAATAATTATTAAGTGTGTGTGCGAGTTCGAAAAAATAGCTGACTAAGCTAAACTTTGTCGGTAATGCAGCGTTACTTTTCAATTTAGCTAACTTTCGAGCAAACTAAATTGGAAGACATCAAGCAGACATATGATAATCGTTTTATTAGGGACTTTAACAATTACCGCTTACTGAATGGCGATCGAATTAAAACCCGTACAATTTAGTTTAATCAGCAATTTAGTCGAACTTTCAATATGAAAAATGTGCGTTTAAAAAATAGTACTTTGTAGTTCAAAAAGGCGAAAAAACGAACCTACGTTTCTACGTTTTTCTTTTTTTAGTTTTTGGATAACATTTAACATCACCGTGTCTATTTTATTACATTAAAAAATATAATAATTATTAAAATACCGATATTATTTACATACAAAAAAGATTTCTGACATCGGTTTGGATTATTTTTATATTATTTTACTGATTATGCTCCTTTCAGTTTGTCCGGCATTTTTAAAAATGTTCTTTTTTTCTAAATGTGTCTGTGTATTTAATTTGCAAACTTAGTTTAATTTTAGCATAAAAAATAAACATTTTTAAACAAGGTAAGTATCGAGTACGAGAAAATAGCGATATTTTACATCACTAAATGGTACGCGCAACGAAAAGTACAAACTTAACGTTTTCCCAACGTTCTTCGCAACAATTTGATCTTTGCGTTTCCTGGAATTGCCATCAATGTTTTCGGCGCGTGCCAACCGCACGGCCGGACTATTGCTATGAGCTCAAGTACAGCGCGCGTAGTCCACGAACTTATTTCGTGGAATTGTTGCGACCTAACATGTTTGCAATAATCGTTAATTTACGCAATGTCGATTCAGTCGGAAAAGTATTTTCCTGCAACAAAACACATTCGCCGTTTTCTTTATGTCTTTTGTTGCTAGAAATATCCGAAAATGACACAGTATACTTGGGGAAAAACTGTATTAAAAAATGTAATGCCCTTTAGCATGATAGTGGCGATATGTATATGTATATATATTAATTGCGCAAAAACAAAATGTTACTTTATACATAATTAGTAGTTTGCCAGATGTGTGTCGCTGACAAATAAGAGCTCCTAGTCCCACGATCCCATAATTCCCGAAAATGTTTGCCACAAAGTTGTCCAATTCATTGTAATTGTTCACATATTTGTGAAAACGCAGATTTTAATAAAATATACTCTAATAATTTTCCAAACGCAAAGATATATTTTCATTAAAATGTCAATAACAACAAAAATTCCGGAAATTGCGGGATTTTACGGCTTTAATATTGTAACCCTTATTTTTCTGACAAATTACAAAAACAAATGAATGCCAAAAAATGAATGCATTCATTGTTTTTTGAATTCTTTTTTGCCAAAAAAGAATTCAGACTGAAATGAATGCATTCTTTGATGAATGCATTCATTTTGAAGGCCATCTGATTGGGAATTCAAGCGTTTGAATTGCCATTCTTTTGACAAAAAAGAATGCATTCATTTTGAATTCCCATTCTTTTCAATTTTTTAGATGAATGCATTCCCAAAAGAATGCATTATTTATCAACTCTGATATATACAACAAAAGTCATATTTCATATTGGAATATTTTATTTTTCGTTGCTACCTTATATAACACACGACAAGTGACACCCGCATGATCACACACACACTGCCTATATGTATTCTAGTACAGCCATCCAGTTGGCAACATCAACTTCTTGTACAAGCACACCAAGGTTTTTTTTTGCGTACACAAAACTTCCCGCGAAAAATTCTATCCCAAGCTTGTGTGCTTGTGTTCTTCCATTCTCATATGTTTCTTGTTGCGTCGACGAAAAGTATGCAGTGAAAACAACAGAAGAAAAGTATTGTAGCAGCACTAACCATAGCAACACATATATCATAGGTATTATTAGTGTGTATGAAGCATAATAAGTACAGTCGTACTCTTGTTAATTCAATATAAACTATGAAATAATAAATTATTAATTTTTTATTTGTAAAAAAATCCACATTCACTCCAAAAAGTGCCATCTATCGTTTTTTCGAAAAGGTTCGTTTTTTCGAAATGGTTCGTTTTTTCGAAATGGTTCTGACATTTGATATAATCCAATTTTTCCTGCGCACTGTATGTACCAAATACACGAACAAAACAGCGCACCACAGGGTGTGAATATCACACTGTTTAATGCACAAAAAACACAGGGTGGGTATATCTAGAATAAATCCGTAATAATGCAAAATATTTGAAATTATATAAATTGAAATTTGTGGACCTATTTTTAACATCAATTTTAACAATGAAAGACTCAAAATAAATTGTGGGCTGGTACTTTTTAAAAAATTAAAGTAAGATAATTAAGCAGTCTTTCATTAGAATCAAAAATATTGAAAATATGTTTACGTTTTCTATACTTTTTTCTTCTTCAAATATGTTGTTTAAAAAAAAAAAAATAATAAGTGTAATAACCACATGTTATGTTCAACGCCCGATTTCTATATGATCTCCCCATAAATCGGAATATGTTGGTTACAGAAAAGTTTTGTACTAGTGTTGGGTATTTACAAAAAAAAATACACGGTGAGAAAATATTCATAACTCTTAAAATATTCATTCAAATATAACACCCTATATTTTGTATCATAAAACTAATATTTCAAATTCAGTGCTCGATTTCGGTGCGATGTCCCCTGAAATCATATATATCGAATATAGAATATGTTTCCTTATACTATTAGCTTTCTATAAAAAAAATTCCCGATGAGGTTTTTTCTTAAAGTCTCGGAAAATCGATTTCAATATGAGTACCATACGACCAATTCACATATTTTGCAGTTATTACTATTTTTTTTTCTATGTATTTCTCCTAAATCTGAAGTAAAACAAATTTAGAATTGTTTAAAAATGTTATCAGAAATTTAAAAAAAGAATACACGGTGAAAAAGTTTCTTACTGGCTCAAAATCTGTAAATTTGTCTAAAAACTTCATGTAATATAAACTTTTCTCATGATTATGTCCAGATTTTGAAGTTATGTCCCCTGTACTGGTGATATACCGACTCCACAAAAGTTGTAGAATACCATGGTCGATTGTTTAAAATGAAATACACAGTGAAAAAATCATTTAAGGTATAAATATACAAATGTAACACATTATATTTTGTATCATTTAATTAATATTTCAACTTCAGGGCTCGATTTCGGTACGATGTCCCCTGAAATCGTATATGTCAAATATAGAATATGTTTCCTTATACTATTATCTTTCTATAAAAAAAAATTCCCGATGAGGTTTTTTCTTAAAGTCTCGGAAAATCGATTTCAATATGAGTACCATATGACAAATTCACATATTTTGTAGTTATTATTATTTTTTTTTCTATGTATTTCTGCTATCAGACGTTAAACGAATTCAAAACTGTTTACAAATGTCATTAGCAATTTCAAAAAAAAATACACTGGGAGAAAGATTCTTATTGGCTCAAAATCTGTAAATTGGTATAAAAACTTCATGTACAATATGCTTTTTTTATGTTAATGACAAGATTTAGAAGTTATGTCCCCTAAAGTGGTGGTACACCGACTCCATAAAATTTGTAGAATACCATTGTCGATTGTTTAAAATTAAATACACTGTGAAAAAATCATTTAAAATACAAAAATACTTCACTAATATTGGAGTTAATTTTGTAAAAAAAAAAAAAAATTTAGACTTTTTTTTAACAACAATTTTAACCATGAAGGACTCAAAATAAATTGTGGGCTGGTACTTTTTAAAAAATTAAAGTAAGATAATTAAGTAATCTTTCATTAGAATTAAAAATATTGAAAATCTGTCTACGATTTCTATACTTTTTTCATCTTCAAATATGTGGTTAAAAAAAAAATGAATAATAAGTGTAATAACCACATGTTATGTTCAACGCCCGTATTCTATATGATCTCCCCATAAATCGAAATATGTTGGTTACAGAAAAGTTTTGTATTAGTGTTGGGTATTTCCAAAAAAACATACACGGTGAGAAAATATTCATAACTCTTAAAATATTCATTCAAATATAACACCCTATATTTTGTATCATAAAACTAATATTTCAAATTCAGTGCTCGATTTCGGTGCGATGTCCCCTGAAATCATATATATCGAATATAGAATATGTTTCCTTATACTATTAGCTTTCTATAAAAAAAATTCCCGATGAGGTTTTTTCTTAAAGTCTCGGAAAATCGATTTCAATATGAGTACCATACGACCAATTCACATATTTTGCAGTTATTACTATTTTTTTTCTATGTATTTCTCCTAAATCTGAAGTAAAACAAATTTAGAATTGTTTAAAAATGTTATCAGAAATTTAAAAAAAGAATACACGGTGAAAAAGTTTCTTACTGGCTCAAAATCTGTAAATTTGTCTAAAAACTTCATGTAATATAAACTTTTCTCATGATTATGTCCAGATTTTGAAGTTATGTCCCCTGTACTGGTGATATACCGACTCCACAAAAGTTGTAGAATACCATGGTCGATTGTTTAAAATGAAATACACAGTGAAAAAATAATTTAAGGTATAAATGTACAAATGTAACACATTATATTTTGTATCATTTAATTAATATTTCAACTTCAGGGCTCGATTTCGGTACGATGTCCCCTGAAATCGTATATGTCAAATATAGAATATGTTTCCTTTCTATAAAAAAAAATTCCCGATGAGGTTTTTTCTTAAAGTCTCGGAAAATCGATTTCAATATGAGTACCATATGACGAATTCACATATTTTGTAGTTATTATTATTTTTTTTTCTATGTATTTCTGCTAAATCAGACGTTAAACGAATTCAAAACTGTTTACAAATCTCATTAGCAATTTCATAAAAAAATACACTGGGAGAAAGATTCTTATTGGCTCAAAATCTGTAAATTGGTATAAAAACTTTGCTTTTTTTATGTTAATGACAAGATTTAGAAGTTATGTCCCCTAAAGTGGTGGTACACCGACTCCATAAAATTTGTAGAATACCATTGTCGATTGTTTAAAATTAAATACACTGTGAAAAAATCATTTAAAATACAAAAATACTTCATTAATATTGGAGTTAATTTTGTAAAAAAAAAAAAAATTTAGACTTTTTTTTAACAACAATTTTAACCATGAAGGACTCAAAATAAATTGTGGGCTGGTACTTTTTAAAAAATTAAAGTAAGATAATTAAGGAATCTTTCATTAAAATCAAAAATATTGAAAATTTGTCTACGCTTTCTATACTTTTTTCATCTTCTAATATGTGGTTTAAAAAAAAAAAGAATAATAAGTGTAATAACCACATGTTATGTTCAACGCCCGATTTCTTTATGATCTCCCCTAAATCGGATATATGTTGGTTTCAGAAAAGTTTTGTATTGGTATTGGGTATTTATAAAAAAAAAATACACGGTGAGAAAATATTCATAACTTTTAAAATGTGCATTTAAATATAACACCCTATATTTTGTATCATAAAACTAATATTTCAAATTCAGTGCTCGATTTCGGTACGATGTCCCCTGAAATCATATATATCAAATATAGAATATGTTTCCTTATATTATTAGCTATCTATAAAAAAAAAATCCCGATGAGGTTTTTTCTTAAAGTCTCGGAAAATTGATTTCAATATGAGTACCTTATGAAAAATACGTGTTTTTGTTATTTTACACTGGTTTTATATAGGTTTTCACTTAATACTGAGGTGGACCGACCCCAAAAATATCTTCTAATGCCTTTGTTATACTATTAAGTTATTTTAGGATGCGAAAATTTAGTATTGCAACACAATCTGCATTGAAATACTATGGCCACTTGAAGTGCACTGAAAGTCAGCTAATTCGTCAAAAATGTATAGTTTTTGGTATTTTAATTGCATTAATGATCATTTAATTGCATAAATAATGGAATTTATCTATAAAACAATGATATTTTGTACTTTTAGGCAAAAAAAAAAAATTTGCGGCGAATTCAAATTGTGGGCTATCTTCCAATTCGCCTCGTGGGCTATCTTCACACCAGTTCGAAACAAACGAAAGTAAGATCGTTGTACTTGAAATACAGATAGACGTAATCGGAGCACAAACTGAAGGGGAGCACAGATAAAAGTGAGGAGCTTAGGTATAGTTATGTGATAAAATGCAATTCAGCGTTTTGCATGTAGGAACCACTGCACTAATGGACTGAAAATGGAACGAGATACTATAGTATTTTTGAAAATGACTAGCATTGATTCATGTGGTAATGAAATATTAAGGAAAAATTAAGGATTTCTAAAGTACATGTACATTTTTTATTAACAGTAATAAATTAATAAATTAAATAAATTAAATTTGAATATTCTATATAAATTAAAAATTATGTTAAATTAAATTAAGTATGAAGTTATAGTAAACAAGTAATAAATAGTTTAATAATAATCCTGATTCTGCAAATGTACTTCAACCGCGACGAAGCACACAAAGAAGTAAAGCATGCATGAAGAAGAACATGCAATCCACCAAACAATAAAAAATTAACGTAAAAGACAATATGATGAAATTTTAATTGCCAAAGAGGGTCGTTTAATTTTGTTGGGAAAAGGTCTGAAATGGTAACGTGATGCAATGAAGTACAAAAGAAGAATGATAAAACAACATGTGAGAGTTATGGCGCGGACGACAACAATTAGACATCAATACATGTTTAATTAAGAGAAAGGAGCTACCCTATGGATGTGGATGTAGAAGTTTGACAAATCAGCAAAGAAAGGCAACTATTTTACCATAATAATGCAACAACATTTTACATCTTATATATACTAAATAACATTATGCAAATAAGTTGATTGAAAAAATAAAATTAACAAATCAACAAAGTTATAATTACACTAAATTTCATATTATGTTAAAATTTCTTTAACAAATGAACAAAATTTCTTAAAAAATTTTGGAGAAGACGAAAATTAAATACATTAAGAACCAAGAATAAACGTATTCTAATATTGTTACAACAAGTAAAATGTAATAGAACCACAACGTCAAATTAAAAAAAAACACATCTACGTATAAATAAAATATGACAATTACTGAATATGACAATTCCGCTAGAAAAACTATCTAAGAAGAAAATATCTCAAAACATTTAAAGAAGACAAATCCTTATTAATATTCAGAAATATAAATTACAAAATTATCAATTTTAGTATCTGCTCTCAAAAAAGTACGATTCAATTTGACTGAAAAACAACGCAACATAGAAGACATCAAATTTTAAAAGCTAGGAAAATCAAGACGAAAGATGAAAACTATGTTTGTTGAACAAGTGGCAGCAACAAATTAAGTGCAGCCAACAACACTACAGTCAACGCAATCGCAGTAACCACCAACCGAAGAGTTGCAGCAGCAGTCAACACTAAAAATATTGGGATCAGGCTATGTTTGTATTTATTTTCCTTTTATAATTTAGATGTTCAAATTAAAAGCGGGATAATGCAGCCAAATAATTTGAAAGTTGGGCCAATACCATTTTTTGTTTTTAAATTAAAAATCATTAAATTTTAATTTATTTATCTCCACTAGGTAATATACAATTGATAATTTTTAAAAATAAAATAATCTACACTATAAGAATTTTATGAAGATATTAACAATGTAAAAGATAAAACTATTATTATTTAATTAATAATAATTTTTTCTTAAAATAAGAGGGGAAGAATGTTGTATATCAGAAATACTTTTTCTTTTAGTTTGAAAAATCTGCACATCGACAGTAAGCACAATGGCATATTCATATTAATCATAATAATGTAACACCAAAAATGCTTACTGTAATGCATGCATTCATATTTTTCTCATACATTTATTTGATACACTTATTCTCATACACCTATGATACCAACATTAAATGTATTGGTTGTAATGTAAGCCTCACCAGGTAGCACCTGCAAAACGATGTATCGTTTGCTCGATATCGCTTTGACGATTCAACGATTGCTTCACGTAACAGCAATTGTTGTCAAATACTATCGTTTGAACGATTGACTTTGCACGATAGCAAATTTGGTATCGTTTCATATATATAATTATAATATATTGTGTTTTTTTTGTGTTGTCGTTTTAAAATTATATTTAAAAAAATGTTTCGCCATTATAATATACTATTACTGGACACAAATGAGAGAAATAAAAAATTGGACAATTTGCAAAAACGTCGTTCGTTAAGAGATTCGTCGAACCGTCTGTCTCTTCCAACAAATAAGTAATAAATTAATATTTTTGTGGATAGGTATATATTAATAAATTTAATAATTTTAGTTTTATTCAACGTTTTCGCTTGTCCAAGGAGGCATTTTAATATGTATTGGAAAACATAAACCTAAACAACGGGACTCGCTCTACTTATATTCCTCCAATATTGAGGCTGAGCGTGACCTTAGAAGTTCTCGGTGGAGGTGGGTACCAGTAGTTGACGGGAAACGATTTCGGTATTTCTGTTGCTCAAAGTACACTTTCCAGTATTGTTTCTGAAACTGTAAAGATGATGGAACAGCAGATTTGCCCCTTTTGGATTAAATGGATGGTCGGAAATGATAACAGAAATACCGAAACAAAGCAATGGTTTTACCAAAAGTATGGAATTCCAGGAGGTAAGAAGGATATACCATGCAGTTTAACCATATGAAGTTATATATTATCCGTAGTTATTGGATGCATTGATGGTACGCACCTATACTTCCAAAGACCACGAGAAAATGAAGAGATGTATTTTAATCGAAAAGGAAAACATAGCATAAATGCGATGATTGTAAGTATTATTTGAATGAGTGTCCAAGAATACAACATATATGATATTTTAGGTTTGTAACCACAAAATGCAAATAATGGCAATAAATCCAAGATACGCTGGCTCTTCTCACGATTCATTGGTATGGAAACATTCCAATGAAATTTAAATATTTGTAATTATTATTATAGGCGTTAGTTAGTGTACAAAATTTAACACTCTTTTAACTATTTCTGGCTGATTTTAGGTGAGAGTGGACATCCTCTTGAACCATGGCTGCTTTTACTATATCGTGCTTCCAATGCCGTACAAGATAAATTTTAACGCCGTTCACGCAAAGGCAAGAAACATTGTTGAAAGATGTATTGGTGTTTATAAAGGTACTCACACTACTAACAATGTTAAACCTTTAAAAGAATTTGTTAAATTATTTTGGACGTTGGCGAATAATAATGGAAGAATGGAAGAGTATATACGACGAAACTATGAACAATTAAAAATTGTAAGTCTTCTTTAACAAATTAAGAAATTATAATGCATTTTATTTGCATATACAAAAAAATCAACAGATTGATTTACAAGAAAATAAAAAAAATGTCTATTATAAAGTTTCTTTTAGCGGTGCTAAAACGTTTGCATTGAAATCCAATTGATTTTGGTTTCGCTCCTTTAATAGGGTTAAAACCTTTTCTTGAAACTGTCGGTCCATCTCAATTTGGTTTCTTAATAGTTCGTTGGTTTCATTCAGTTGGTTTCGTTTCTTTGTCGGTGACGGTTGTTTTTGTTTTAGCGCATGCATTTGTGATTAGAACAGTGTTATTAAAAATTAAAACAAAGTAATATAAATTTTATAAAGTGTAGTGTACATTGTTTTACATTATTGTCTAACAATTGATTTAACCAATAGTTAATGTGCAATTATTCAACTAATTGCACACATTTTTTGTAATAATTGCATAAAATAATTCTGTTGCATGTAAATTGTTATTGTTAGTTTATTTGTGTTTTCCAATTCTTCTTTGTGCTATATTTGTTTACGCTAAACTCTTGTTGTGTTGTTAGTGTGTTCAAAATCAGTAGCATTAACCCTTGCATACCTTTTAATTTTTTTAGCACTAAATTCTTAACGTTGTGTTTTTCGATAGTTTTATACTATGGATTTCTTATCAGTTGAAAACTTCGCTGCCTGCTCACTGAGGGACAAATGTAAAAGTCAGAACATTTTAAACTCAATGTTTTCCTGTTCTGGTCCCTGTGGTCAATTGTACCACGCTACATGTGCTAATATTTCTATTGGATGCACTGAATTTTTATGTTCAGTGCATTCAGGTTTACAGTGGTACTGTCCTACTTGTAGACCCCTTTCTCCATCTGTTTTTTTTGTTAAAATTAAAAACTTTGGTGAAAAACTTAGTATTTTAAATTCAAACTACAGTGAAATATTAAATTCGTTAAACGAATTTAGCTCAATAGTAGAAATCAGTGATTCCGCAAATAAGCCAGACTGTGTTGAAGATAATACAGCTATTATTAATGAATCAGTCTCTGATAATGAACCTTCAACTAAAAAAGTTGAAAAAAAACGCAAACGAAAATATAATAATAAATCTTTAAGTCCTCCTAAGGCTAAACGTGGTTCCCAAACAACTTCTGTTACCCCTTCTGTTCCTTCTATTAGTCCATCACTAATAGCAGTTACACTGCCCAAAACAACCACAAGTGGTAAGACACCAGTTAGTTCAACGTTAAAGGCAATCCCAAAATTAAAAAGAATTTTTTTATCTCGGTTGATGCCTGACACAACAACGGAGAATGTTTCCAATTTTATAAAAATGAATAAACTCGTGCCAACTGACACTTACATTTCTTGTAAAAAAATCGGAAACAGGCCAACACATGCATCTTTTACTTTGTCTATTGCGGAAGAACATGCTGCGGCCGTTATCAGTTCAAATCTGTGGACTGATAACATCCTTGTTTCCGAATTCAAAACCAAAAGAAACAATAGACCAACTAAAACAGTCCACCAAAATCCAAAAAACTTAAGCGTATCTCCCTTTACTACCAAAACGTAAGGGGATTGCGTTCAAAGACTCGAGATCTCTTTTTATCTACTCAGAATTTCGCGAACGATATCATCGCGTTAACTGAAACATGGTTAAATAAGAGCTTTTCAAATGTTGAATTATTTGATAATTCATTCAATGTTTTTAGAAAAGATAGATTTGACATCGAAAAATCTCCAGTCGGTGGTGGAATATTAATAGCAATAAAGAACAATTTAATAAGTTCCTTATTAGAAATTCCAATTGCTGCTTCATTAGAGCTTATTTGTGTTAGGATTGTACTTCACAATTCCTGTGTATATGTCTTAAACGCTTACATTCCTCCGAAAAGTAGCGTAGAAGTCTATGAGACCTTATCTAAGTCCATAGATTTTGTATTGGAAATGCTTAATAGTTCTGATGATATCATACTTTTAGGTGATTTTAATTTACCAGATTTAATATGGAATAACTCTGACGACGACACATATTTCTGTGCGTCTAACTCTAAATCTCGACAAGAACAGATTTTTGTTGACACTATATCATCTGACTTACTACAAGTAAGTTGTATTACTAATTGTCTGGAACGACAACTTGACTTAGTATTTACTACAGATAGTAACAATGTTGTAGTTACAGATTCGACGAATGTTCTAATGGACATTGATGCATATCATCCGCCTCTAACAATATTTTATCAATCTGATAGAGCGAATATCATTAATAGTAAATCTGCAGACAAGGCTTATGAATTTAATTTTAAAAAAGCCAACTTTTCATTGTTAAATGAATTGTTGTCTGCTAAAATTGAAATAATATCAGACTATATTAATGATAATGAACTTGATGTTGCCATAAATTATTTTTACCATGAACTCTTTTCCTGCATAGCACTATCTGTACCATATAGCCTTAAGTTCACTAAGATCTCATCGTATCCCTGGTACACAAAGGAATTGAAGATGCTACGTAACTCTAGGAATAGAGCATGGAATAGATATGTCAGCAGTCAAGACCCAAGTGACCTAGAAACATACAACAAATTGTTTCTGGAATTCCAGTCTATATCTAAAATTCTTTACACTGAGTATATTGATAAAATGAAGATACAAATTTTATCAGATCCAAAAAAGTTCTGGGGTTTCATCAATACTAAAAAAAAGAGCGATGGTTTTCCTGCTTCTTTTAAAAATAATGATGGATTCTCTAGCGACCCTAATGTCATATGTGGCCTATTTGCAAGCCTGTTTAAACAATCATTCTCTAATGATTCTTTTATAACCGATGTTAATTATTTTGATTACATGCGTTCTGCTCCTAAAACTTCATTAGTCTCTATATCATTTTCTCCGGAGCAGATTTTGCAATATATTTCGACGATTGATGATGATTTTAGTTCTGGACCAGACGGTATCCCGGCAACAGTTATAAAGAAATGTGGTACTTCGTTATGTAAACCACTTTGTTCCATATTTAATAAATCAATAAATGAAAGTAATTTCCCAATATTTTGGAAAAACTCATTTATAAGCCCAATTTTTAAAAAGGGGTGTAAAAATGATGTAAATAACTATAGGCCAATCGCTAAATTGTCATCAATACCGAAATTGTTTGAACGTATTGTATATGATCAAGTTAAAATCCACTGTAGAGATGTAATTACCACACGTCAGCACGGATTTGTAACCGGAAGATCCACAGTATCTAATCTATTAGACTTCACTTCATTTGCAATAAGTTCAATAGAATCAGGAAAACAAGTCGACTGCATTTACACAGATTTCAGTAAAGCTTTCGATAAACTTCCTCATAACTTAATTTTATTCAAACTAAAGGTACTGGGATTTCCCGAATTCTTTGTTAAGTGGATAGGATCCTATTTATCTGATCGGTCATATCAAATACGATTCAGAAATAATTTATCTTCGCCATTTATTGCAACATCTGGGGTACCCCAGGGTAGTCATCTTGGTCCACTGTTATTTATACTGGCTATTAATGATGTGATATACAACATTAAGTACTCGCATCTATTAATTTTTGCCGATGATATGAAAATATATAAATCAATAAATGACGATAAGGACGTTCATATACTTCAGTCCGACTTAAAATCATTTGAAACGTGGTGTTGTAAGAATAACTTGATTCTTAATCCAGAAAAGTGTCAAGCCATGACATTTTCTCGAAAAAGAAATAAACTAGAATACAACTATTCACTAAAAGAGAAAATTTTAAATCGGGTGCACGTGGTGAAAGATCTTGGTGTGTTTGTCGATACTAATTTATCGTTTAATTTACATATTGAAAATATATGTAAAAAAGCCTCATCATTACTTGGTTTTATCAAACGATGGGCTAAAGAATTTAATAGTCCCCTTACAACTTTGACTCTATATTGCACTCTGGTTCGTTCACAATTAGAATATGCAAGTCAAGTATGGTCTCCTTTCTACAAGGTACATAATGACCGAATCGAAAGGATACAGAAAAACTTCGTACGTTTCGCTCTCAAGGGTTTAAATTGGATGGATAACTTACATCTTCCTCCATACGTAGATCGTCTGAAACTACTAAATTTAAAGACTCTTGACGAGCGCAGACAGATTGCCGATATTATTTACATACATCAATTAATAACCGGTAGACTTGATTCACCCGAGCTTCTTAATTATATTAGTTTTAACCATAATCGTAGAAGTAGCAGACATCGTGATGTTCTTTTTTATGTACCTTATAGTAGAACTAATTATGTAGCTGCTTCACCCTTCAATCGAATGTGTAATTTAGTTAATAATTGTCCACAGTATAATATAAATCTGTCAAAAAATCAACTCAAATGTAGATTTAAACTATAATGTAACAAATGCATGTGTTGTTCACGAGCCCAACTAATTTAGTGGGTAAATATTTTCCAGCATTATGCTGTGAAAGTGCAAGCTAGCTGTATTAGCTAAAACTCGATTATTATTATAATTCGTCTTTCGTCTTTTTGGTGAGCTTTAAATTCTAAAATAAAGTAAGCATTAAATATTGCACTTTAAATAACACTACACAATAGAAATTCTGCGCAGCAGTGAAGACTATATAATATAGTTTAAAAAATTGTCTTTGGATATGTTTAAAATATATCGGCCAATAACTTTTTAAAAAGCTTTCAAAAAGGGGTCAAATATATTTTTAAATATTTCGCGTTATAAATAACTAATATGTTCAAGTAATATATCTTATGAAAGATAATTAAACTCCATTTTTAAATTGGTTCACTAGTTAGTATAAGAGAACTCAATAGGAGAACTTGAAAAAAGTATTTTTTATAATTATTCATATATTCGCATAATACAAAAATAGTGCCATTTTATGCGCAAACTTTTTTCTCATTTTGTTGTGTAGTGTAATTTAATGAAATGAATTTTACTTTACTGGACGGGTGACATATATATTTAAACCGACCGTGGCAGCGTGCTACAAAAATGTAGTTTTTTGTCTCTTTTCCTATTTAAATTAAATGTTAATTTGTTTACCTTTTACGTGTAGAAGCGATTGCAAGTTCTTCGATTGGCTCCGGTTCATTGTCAACGTATTCCACAGACAATGTTTCCAAATATGAATCTTCTATATCTTGCGCTATCGAGATTCCAGGCGCTCCAAAAGAATTGCAGTCGCTTCCTGCCACTACTTCTCATAGGGAAGCCAACTGAATAGCTTTTTCCTCCAGCTCTGTAATAGGAACCTGTTCGGAGGGTCCTCCGCCCGTCTTTTTCAACGACATCAAATTATTGCTGCATTTTTTTTGCTCGGTATTTAAAATCATAATGAATACTAATAATGAATATTAACTTACAATATAAAATTTTCTACTAACTTTTCTCCATCCTGACACGGACTTGTTAGGAAGCCCAGCTGCGTTCAATTTTTCCATTAAGGCGATCCAAAGATTATTTGCAGTTTGCCTTCCCTGTACGGTCTTGGAGACATAATTCTTTCCCAACTCCGGGTTCTCTTCCATAAAATATACCATCAGATCCAATTGTTGAGGTGTAATCGACCTTTATAAAATAAATTTGTTTTAATAATAACTTTTAAAAAAATATGCTAATTACTTACATTTTCAATTACTTACAATTCAATTTCAAAATTACAGATATAAACAACTTTTTTTTTTGACAGAAATGTCTTTGTTTTCATGTTCCAGTTGTTTTACAACTTTTTAAAACAGAAATGATGAACGGCACGACAGTGCGGGGTTTACGTGAAATAACGCACAAACGATAGCGTTTTATGACTATCGTTTCAACGACGATCGTTTTTAAGTTACGTGATTAGAGCCCTGGTGTTTGTAAATATTGGTGCGACCGAGGTGATGAGTATAGGTTGAGAATATGTTTTAAGTTAAAATCATATAAATGCCTTAGAGTGCAGACGTGTTTATAAGTAAAATTTCATTAAATGAAAGTATGATTTAGACGAAAAGACTTGTATTAATTATTTCATGATAATAAAAATGAAACTTCAACGTTGGACATTCTGGTAGGACATCGGTTGCTTTGGACTAAAGCCAAAGCAACCGACATTTTAATTACAACATTTGCGCATTGGCGCATCCGGTTTTCAAACCAAACATCAAATCCCAGGCGACAGGAAGGACTGCATTGGAAGTATATGAAATAAATATATTGGACGAGGGAAAATATTTTTTTTAGGAGTCGTGAGTATTGTGAAACACAGTGAAAGAAAATGTGCGAAGGAAAAAGATTTTTTTTTTTTTGAAACATTTGAAATCATGAAATTAGAATTTAGGCAATTGAACATTTTAAATAAATGATAAAATTTTAAAAATTTCATAAAATTGTGAAATTAAATTAACTTTAAATAAAGCTGTGAAATTAAAATGTTGATACAGCAATGTTTTTATAAGGTTGTGAAATTAATTAAATAACAACATTTGAGAATTTTAACAAAATTAAATTTCATAAAAAAATTCAGTATTCAGTTATAAAATGATGATATGTTTTTAGAAAAAAATAAATTAAAAAAAATAAATTATAAATGAAAAGCTAAATAAAACAGTATTAAATTTAATAGAAAAATTAAATCAACTAGTAAGCAATCTACTGTTTAAACAAATAATATACATAGCTTTGCAGAAAATAAAATGTAGTGTGTCTATTTTTATTTAATTTTCAATTTTCATCCTTTAACATACAAATATATAACGGGTTTCATTAATTTTTTTTGTTCTAAATAAATATAAATTAATAAACTTGAAAATGTTTCATGTTAAACATAAAAATAATATATGCAATCTATATATATAAATATATATATATATCTTTCATCTACTAAGACCTGATGATAACCATACCTGATGATAACCATATATATATATATATATATATATATATATATATATATATATATATATATATATATATATATATAAGTAAAGTAATACATGTTTAATTACATAAATCAATAAAAATCCGATAATTAAAATGGGCACATAAAATGTATTTAAACGCGTATATTACGTTATTCCTGACTTTACTGGGCAGAATCTGTATTACTAGAAACTGAATTATATAAATTAATTGAAGGCTTTGAAACAGCAAAGCTTAAAATTGAAGAATCAGATTATGAGGAATTTATTAAATGCATATAAATTGGTGAGGATAAAACATTTTCAAAAAATAGAAGAATTATACGAGTTGCTAAAAAATACATACTTAAATGATATTTCTTTAGATTCAGATTAGAAAAGATTAAAATAGTTTTTCAAAATAGTAAAGATAGTTTGAAAGCGTTTGGAAGACGATTAAACGAGTTGCAATGCATGGCATTAGAAATTGCAAGTAAAAAATACCGTAAAAAGATAGGTATTGATGACGTATTCAGATTAGAATTACAGAAGTCAGTATTGATCTCTTTTAAAGTAGGGGTGAAGGATCCAACAATAAAAGTTGTATTATTAAGTAGCAAGTCAGACACATTAGATGCATTATTGGAAGAAGCATTAAATGTTGAAGCTATTATGCAACTAAGACCAAAGTTAAATGAGTACGAATATAATGTTGAGGCAGAAAATAATTCAGAAATAATTAAGCAAAGAGAAAATCCAGAAAAGAATGATAAATTACCTATGTAAGGAAAGTTCCGTCATGTTCATTCTGTATGAAATTAGGACATACTAGGGACGATTGTATTATTAAGAAAAATGAGCCTATCTGCTACGAATGTGGAACTTATGGCCATGAAGCTAATTGGAAATGTGCCAATATTAATATGAAAGGTTCTAAAACACAGTTAGGTAATAATAATTGTAAAAAAAAAATAATAATAACAAAAAAAATAAAACAAGTAATATGAAATGCTTATGGTGTGATAGAAAAGGGCATAAAATAGATAAGAGTTATGCGAAAACAAAATTTGAATCAGTCACAAATAATAATCATAATCAGGGAAACTAATAGGGGTAAGGCTAATAAACTGGGGACCCCAAAAGAAAAGTAATATAGGACCAAATGAGTTAGGAATTGTAGATCAGACGTCGAAAGAGACTGTGGTCAAATTTACTACCCCATTAAACTTTCAAGAACGGAAGGAGGTAAACAATGAATTAAATGCAAAAGAAAATTGCATAATACACAATTGAAATGGAGATTGTTCGAATTTATCTAATATAAGTGATGTTTTCATTGAAGTCCTTGCGAGGCAGCTAAAAATGGAAGACTTATTTTATTAGTAGACTCAGGAGCAGAAGCCAGTTTATTAAAAGAAAGTGCGATGACAAATTTTCCAGGTTTTAACAAAAATATTCAAAAAGATTTGAATGGAAGTTTTGGTGGGTGTGTTAGGACATTCGGAACCACCAAGGTCCAACACAGGAGCGTACGGTGCTTAAGTTTAATGCTACATGTAGTGTCACTTGAACAAGGAGTACCAGCATACGGAATAATCGGACGTGAAAATGTATGGAATCGATCTATAATAAATGCGATAGACATAACGATAACGTTCTTTGATAAAGATAAAAATCATATTATAAAACTACCAATGAAAACACATACAGAAATACAAAACATTTTTTACAATCAACACATTAAAATTCAAGCGAGAACCGCGAAAATAGTATCATTACCTTTAAAAACAAAAATTCCAATCGTATTAATACATAAGCAAGAAATTTCTCCAGGTGTATATTTAGGCGAAAGCCTATCAAATGTTGGCAAAAATAGAGTTTATGTTTCAATATTAAATGCTACAGAAAAATAAATTCTAATAGGCAACAAATTTAAACCAACATTTTCGAATTTTTATCAGTATAAAAAATCGGAAACCAAAAATTCTACAATAAATAGCGTAAATTCAATAAATATAACAAATATAATTAACAGATTAAGGGAAATTAAAATTGACGAAATTACATCTTTACAAAATTTGTGTATTTCTTACATGACGTTTTTCACTTAGATGGCGATGAATTAACATACACGCCAGCGCTTAAATATGAAATAAATACACAGTGGAACCACCAATTAATCAGAAACAATATAAACTTCCACATACACATAGGGAAGAAATTAATAGACAAGTAATAAAAATGTTAGATGACGGCATTATATCTGCAAGCACCTCACCTTGGAATTCACCGTTATTGTTAGTACCAAAAAATAATGACGGTAACAAGAAATGGAGACTAGTAATAGATTTTCGTAAACTAAATGATGTAACAATAAAACAAGTATTTCCAATTCCTCGTATAGACGAGATATTAGATCAGCTAGGGCACAGTAGATATTTTTCAACTTAAGATTTAGCAAGTGGTTATCATCAGGTCTTAGTAGATGAAAGATAAAGAAAAAACTGCTTTCAGTACGGGACTTGGACATTTTGAATTTAATAGAATGCCATTTGGTTTAACATATGCACCTGTCACTTTTCAAAGAATAATGTACCACATATTAACAGGTTTACAGGGTATCGATTGTTTTGTGTATCTCGATGACATAGTTGTAAATGTCGCGAAGTTGTATATTTAGGACATAAATGTTCGGAACTAGGTGCGCTGCCAGACCCCTCTAAGGTCGAATGCGTAAAAATATTCCGGTGCCAAGAAATAGAAAGGAAGTACAAGCATTTTTGGGATTAATCAATTATTACAGAAAATTCAAATATGGCCAAAATATCATTACCAATTAATAATTTACTTAGAAACAACGTTAAATTTACTTGGACAGACAATTGTCAAAATTCATTTATTAAATTGAAAGAATCAATAATTTAATCACTAATTCTCTCATATCCAGATTTTACGAAAACTTTTTTTACTTACAACTGATGCAAGTAATGAAGCAATAGCCGTGGTACTGTCGCAAGGCAAAGTTGGAAGCGATAGATCATTATATAAACATAAATATTCCAAAAGTATTAGTTACCGACAATGGTTCAAATTTCGTCTCTAAACTGTTTTCAGATACCTGTAAATTGTTGGGAATTAAAAAGTTACATATTACGCCATATCATCAACAAGCTAATGGATCTTTGAAAAGAAGCCAAATAAGATGGCAAAATAAGATGGATCAAACTGCGACCACTGGTTGAATACGGCAATGCACGTGCGCAATAACACAGTACATATGTCAACAAAATCAGGATAAAGCAAAAGAAAAATCTAAACAAAGCTATGATAGCGCATTACACACAACAATATTTAAAGTAGGCGATAAAATATTATTAAAAAATCAAAATAGAAAGAATAAATTTTCTCCCATATGGGTAGGACCCTATGAGGAACTTGGATAGTAAGTCCTGTGACGACAATGATTTCCATCAAAGGAAAAGGAAAAAAATTCCATAACAACTTATTAAAAGTATATAATTTTGAAGTTTTACACAATTAAATAAATAAATATAAAGAAATAAATAATCCAATAGTTCATGATGATCAAAAACCGTAATGGTGTTAAAATGAAATGCACACTATTGTAAACAACAATATAAGGTAAAGAAATGCCGCGTTAACAATATTTTTTTTTTAGGAATACTTATGTTTTTAAATCTTAATCAAATAAATTAATAAATTTTAAAATGTTAGTTGTATCATGTACTAAAAAATGAATAATTGTGAAATAGATAAAGGAATAAAGTGATTTCAAGATTACATTAGATATTTATTAAGCAAAGATTTCAGTACGAATTAGCAAAAGAAATTAAAAATACATTGCCACTATATTTGAGATAGGTCAGCACCTCAATTTCATTGTCAAGGGCATTGCCAATCGAAACAAACGAAAGTAAGATCGTTGTACTTGAAATACAGATAGACGTAAGCGGAGCACAAACTGAAGGGGAGCACAGATAAAAGTGAGGAGCTTAGGTATATTTATGTGATAAAATGCAATTCAGCGTTTTGCATGTAGGAACCACTGCACTAATGGACTGAAAATGGAACGAGATACGTTAATGCAGCGACAAAAACAAACTAGCAAACGTTTTTACCAAGATCATTTTACGGTCATAATATATATATATATATATATATATATATATATATATATATATATGTATATATATATATATATATATATATATATATATATATGTATATATATATATATATATATATATATATATATATATATATATATATATATATATATATATGTACTTATTGAATGTACCAAATTGAGTATTGTAAAAAACAGTAAAAGAAAATGTGCGAAGGAAAAAGATTTTTTTTTTTGAATTTCTGATATAAAACAAAAGAAACATTTAAAATCATGAAATTAGAATATAGGCAATTGAACATTTTAAATAAATGATAAAATTTTAAAAATTTCATAAAATTGTGAAATTAAATTAACTTTAAATAAAACTGTTAAATTAAAATATTGAATAATTCAAGAATTTTTAATACAGCAATGTTTTTATAAGGTTGTAAAATTAATTAAATACAAAACTGGAGAATTTTAACAAAATTAAATTTCAGAAAAAAAATCAGTATTTAGTTTGATAGTTCATGATGATCAAAAACCGTAATCATGTTATAATGAAATGCATACTATTGTAAACAACAATATAAGGTAAAGAAATGCCGCGTTAACAATATTTTTTTTTTAGGAATATGTTTTTAAATCTTAATCAAATAAATTAATTAATTTTAAAATGTTACTAGCAATAAATCATGTACTAAAAAATGAATAATTGTGAAATAGATAAAGGAAAAAAGTGATTTACAAGATTACATTGGATATTTATTAAGAAGAGATTTCAGTACGAATTAGCAAAAGAAATTAAAAATACATTGCCACCATATTTGAGATAGGCCAGCACCTCAATTTCATTGTCAAGGGCATTGACAATCGAAACAAACGAAAGTATGATCGTTGTACTTGAAATAGAGATAGACGTAAGCGGAGCACAAACTAAAGGGGAGCACAGACAAAAGTGAGGAGCTTAGGTATAGTTATGTGATAAAATGCAATGCATGTAGGAACCACTGCACTTTTTTGAAAATGACTAGCATTGATTCATGTGGTAATGAAATATTAAGGAAAAATTAAGGATTTCTAAAGTTCAAGTACATTTTATTGACAATAATAAATTAAACATACAATGAATAAATTAAATTTGAATATTCTATATAAATTAAAAATTATGTTAAATTAAATTAAGTATGAATGAATTTTTGAAATTTTAATTGCCAAAGAAAGTCGTTTAATTTTGTTGGGAAAAGGTCTGAAATGGTAACGTGATGCAATGAAGTACAAAAGAAGAATGATAAAACGACATATGAGAGTTATTGCGCGGACGACAACAATTAGACATCAATACATGTTTAATTAAGAGAAAGGAGCTACCCTATGGATGTGGATGTAGAAGTTTGACAAATCAGCAAAGAAAGGCAACTATTTTACCATAATAATGCAACAATATTTTACATCTTATATATACTAAATAACATTATGTAAATAAGTTGATTAAAAAAATAAAATTAACAAATCAACAAAGTTAAAATTACACTAAATTTCATATTATGTTAAAATTTCTTTAACAAATGAACAAAATTTCTTAAAAAATTTTGGAGAAGACGAAAATTAAAAACATTAAGAACCAAGAATATACGTATTCTAATATTGTTACAACAAGTAAAATGCAATAGAACCACAACGTCAAATTAAAAAAAAAAAAACATCTACGTATAAATAAAATATGACAATTACTGAATATGACAATTCCGCTAGAAAAACTATCTAAGAAGAAAATTTCTCAAAACATTTAAAGAAGACAAATCCTTATTAATATTCAGAAATATAAATTACAAAATTATCAATTTTAGTATCTGCTCTCAAAAAAGTACGATTCAATTTGACTGAAAAACAACGCAACATAGAAGACATCAAATTTTAAAAGCTAAGAAAATCAAGACGAAAGATGAAAACTATGTTTGTTGAACAAGTGGCAGCAACAAATTAAGTGCAGCCAACAACACTACAGTCAACGCAATCGCAGCAACCACCAACCGAAGAGTTGCAGCAGCAGTCAACACTAAAAATATCGGGATCAGGTTATGTTTGTATTTATTTTCCTTTTATAATTTAGATGTTCAAATTAAAAGCGGGCTAATGCAGCCAAATAATTTGAAAGTTGGGACAATACCATTTTTTGTTTTTAAATTAAAAATCATTAAATTTGAATTTATTTATCTCCACTAGGTAAAATACAATTAATAATTTTTAAAAATAAAATAATCTACACTATAAGAATTTTATCAAGATATTCACAATGTAAAAGAAAAAACTATTATAATTTAATTAATAATATTTTTTTCTTAAAATAAGAGGGGAAGAATGTTGTATATCAGAAATACTTTTTTTCAAACTAAAAATTTGCACATCGACAGTAAGCACAATGGCATATTCATATTGTTACGAAAAGAGGTAATTTGCCCCACTGTGCAAGCATTCAACAATAATAAATGAGACGCAAGACAATTCAGCGCACTAAGCAATGTGTTAGAAAGAGACGGAAGATCATTCAGCGCTTTATGCAATGTGCGAGAAAGAGATGGAAGATCAGCACATTAAAACACATGAGTGCGAAGGAGATGCCAATAGCATGCGTCATTCACGACACGAGTAGAAGGTTCTCGAAACAAGTCGAAGCTTGTCGAAACGTGTCGAACTGGTGCCTACAGTATATAAGGCCGCGCATCTGAGGCACTGTACTTCAGTAGTGATTGTAAAGTTGTCGAGTGCATCTCGTGTGATAAATGTCAAGTTAAATTGTGGACATGCACCAGTTGTTAGAATTTGTTATTAGTAAAGTTGTTTATTAAAGTGAATTAATAAAGTTAATTGTTATAATTTAAACCAAACATAAGAGTGTTTTTATTTTGTACAAAATCCAGCGATACGAACTCGTAGAACAGTTTTCCGTAGAATGAATTTTCGTAACATTGGTGTCAGAAGTGGGATTGTGATACAAAATGGTTAAATTAGAACAACTTAAAGTCGACCAGCTAAAGAAGGAGCTGGCGAATCGTGAACTTCCAACTGCTGGTACGAAAGTAGAGCTGCAAAAGCGCCTAATGGACGAATTAGAGGCGCGGGGCATTGATCTTACGATGCACAATTTTGAAGTGGAAGTTGCAGCAACGTCATCGAAAAATCTGGACACAGAGGAGAAAGTACAGACCCAAGTTTTTGATATGAACCAGTTGATCGGAGCTATGCAACAACAATTTCAGATAATGGCTCAAGAAAATTCCAGACAGTTTCAAGAAAATTCAAATCAACTAAAAGCAGAACTTCTAGAAAATTCAATACAGCTCCAAGAAAATTCGACCAGAATGGAACAGAAACTTCAAGAAAATGCAAATCGACTTGAGGAGAAATTGCTAGAAAATTCCAACCAACATCAAGTAAAAATTGAGCAACAGATGCTGGAACATTGTAAGCAGCTTCTGGAAGTTTCCAATACACTGTAACGAACCCCTGGCCTCCAGCTGGGGTGAGCTCACCGTGCCAGGGTTCACTGCAAGAATTTATTTACAGAGGGAACCAAATAGGAAATAATACTGCTTTTGTGCGATTTACGTTATAATTTATTTCCTTATTGTTCATACAAATTACACTTAACCTAATTCCGCACGACTGCGATCCTTGCCGCCGTCCCGTTTGTGGAGCGCCCAACGTCGCGGAACTATATTCACTCCGCGCTGTACTCGGACCCCGCGCCGCTGACCGAATACTCCGTCGCTAGTCTACTGTCGCGTTGCTCAGCGGAGGCCCTCCAAGGGCAGGGCTGCTCCGCGCCGTTTTCTGTCGCACTCGTCGCTATAGCCAGCGGAGTCTCATCAAGGACAGAGTTTCGTTGCTACGAATGTCAAATGTCGCTGGTGGTACACTGTCCAGTGGAGTCTCATCAAGGACAAGACTACACTGCATTGAATGTCACGGTCACTGGGCTACGCTGTCCAGCGGAGTCTCATCGAGGACAAGGCTACGCTGCTGAAATGTCAACTGTCGCTGGTGTTACACTGTCCAGTGGAGTCTCATCAAGGACAAGGCTACACTGTTACGAATGTCAACTGTCGCTGGTACTACGCTGTCCAGCGGAGTCTCATCAAGGACAAGGCTACGCTGCGATAAAATGTTGACTGTCACTAGTACTACGCTGTCCAGCGGAGTCTTATCAAGGACAAGGCTACGCTGCTACCAAATGTCTCGCGGAACGCCTCCGATGGCCGACGTTCTGCGTGTCTCGTCGTTGGTCAAGTGTCAAACGATGTCTGAACACTTTGTCTAATATTAAGAATTAATGCGACTAACCTGTGTGAGAGCTCCCGGCAAAGTGAAGTTATTTCTAGCATCGTGTAAAAATCAAGCGTCACTTTGGCAATCGTTTCGCTTCGCCTCTGGCTTCGAGTCTCGAAAGATATCGATATGTCCTCCTCGTACCGTGTTGCCACCTGTGCCGATAATCTACTACTATTGATACTTAAACTACTTATATGGAAAATTAATTACTTTATTAGTGTCTTTAGTACCAGTTTTATACTGAAAAATACGAAAATAAATGGCTCCAATGCCGTTAAAAAATATAAAAGTAAGACTAAATTATAGTGTGGGCGAAAACGAGGCCCTGGCCGACTTTTGTCATCACAACACTCCATGGCAAAGTAAACGAACTTGAGGCACATTGATGAAAAATTTGAAAAGTTGGAAAATGGTTTCGACAAAAAGCTACAGAAAATACAAGAAGATGTCAGTTTACTACAGATAAGTGGACCTACACAGCATGTTGTTACTGGTACGAGGCTAAAATCGCCGATTTACGATGGAACCACAGCGTTCAACATTTTCAAGCTGCAATTTGAGACCACGGCTGTAAGTAATCGATGGAATAATGAGGACAGCGTAGCCGCACTTATCGTGGCGCTTAAAGGAGGCGCAGCCGAAGTATTGCAGACTGTTCCAGAAAGTGATCGAAACAGTTATTTAGCGGTTATGGCTGCACTGCAGCGAAAATATGGAAGTGATCACATGAAGCAAATCTACAGAATGGAACTAAAGTGCCGAATGCAAAGAAATGGTGAAACATTGCAGGCGTATGCAGCGGACGTCGAGAGGCTTGAGCATTTTTCGTATGCAGATTCAACGAGTGATTTCATAGAAAAGTGCAAGATCGAAGCCTTCGTTGACGGCATACGTGATCCGGAAACAAGACGTGCCACAATGACCATGCCGAAGGTGACATTTATGGAAACGGTCACCACAGCGCTTACGCAGGAGATAGCGTCTACAGCGATGGAGAAACGTGTTCTAGATGAGGAGAGAGAAAATTTATGTCAAGGAGTAAGTAGAGCGCCCAAAGCCTGCGTTAAATCCGAACATTATGTTGCCAACGGAAACACACAATTGAAAGGTAAATGCTACAATGGGCATATGGCACGCGACTGTCGTGAAAGACGTAAATGTGTAAATCTGAAACCACCTAAAGGTTACCGACCAGAAAAGAGACCTGAGGATGGCCAAAATAACGCCAGGGAACATCATGGCAATTCGGGCACTGTGTCGGCACGAGTGTGTAAAATGGAATCCAGAGAATGCTCGACGGAAGAAGAAAAGACGAACATAATTCACATTCGTTCGTTAAATGTCATGGCAGATGATCAATTGACTCTAGAGCAAATACGAAATGATAAAAGAAGGACCCCGACATCGCAAAAATTAGGACGTTCAAGGAACAACAAAGAAAGCCATTATGGAAAGAGTTAACATCTAACAGTCCAATAAGCAGGACTTATTGGGCGCAGTGGCAAAGCCTGAAGCTACAAAATGGTTGTTTGTAACGTGTTTGGGAAACTGAAAATGGCAGATCTGCACGAAATTTAATTGTTGTTCCCAAATCAAAAATAAAAGAGATAGTACTGGAATGCCATTGTGGATCCAATGGATGTCACTTAAGCATTAATAAAACGGTTGAAGAAGTCAGAAAACGTTTCTATTGGGTCGGATATCAGAAGTCAGTCGCCTATTAGATTCACAGATGTAAGCAATGTGTATCCGCAAAAAGAAAACCAGTCAGAAGTTGCGGTAAGATAAATCAATACAACGTAGGAGCACATTGCGAACGTACTGCAATGGATGAGCAAAAACCGATTCCAAAAAGTGAAAACCGAGACGAGTTGCATCAGTTCTTAAGGCAGAGGATACAAATTCCAAGTAGTATGATAAAGTCCAGATACGACTTGAGAGCAAACTCTGACGGGTTTAACGAAGGAGATCTGGTACTGCTTTGTAGTCCGCCACGAGTGAATTTGATAAATCCAAAACTACAAACACACCGGGAAGGACCGTACATGATAATTAAAAGGATAAATGACATTGTGTATCGGATTCAGAATACTACAGGCGTCAGACCAAAAATGAAAGTTGTAAATTTAGAAAGGTTGGTGTTGTATATAGAAAGAGAGGATTAGAAGTTTTTCTCACGATCACTCCAATTGAATTGATTATTTCACAATATGATGACACTCTGATCTGGTGTTTGTAAATATTGGTGAGACCGAGGTGAGTAAAATTTCATTAAATAAAAGTATGATTTAGACGAAAAGACTTGTATTAATTATTTCGTGATAATAAAAATGAAACTTCAACGTTGGACATTCTCTGGTAGGACATCGTTTGCTTTAGACTCAAGCCAAAGCAACCGACCTTTTAATTACAACATTTGGTGCAGCCGGTTTTCAAACCAAACATCAAATCCCAGGCGACATGAAGGACTGCAAGTATATGAAATAAATATATTGGACGAGGGAAAATATTTTTTTTAGGAGTCGTGAGTATTGTGAAACACAGTGAAAGAAAATGTGCGAAGGAAAAAGATTTTATTTTTTTTTGAATTTGTGATATAAAACAAAAGAAACATTTGAAATCATGAAATTAGAATTTAGGCAATTGAACATTTTAAATAAATGATAAAATTTTTAAAATTTCACAAAATTGTGAAATTAAATTAACTTTAAATAAAACTGTTAAATTAAAATGTTGAATAATTTAAGAATTTTGATACAGCAATGTTTTTATAAGGTTGTGAAATTAATTAAATAACAAAATTTGAGAATTTTAACAAAATTAAATTTCATAAAAAAATTCAGTATTCAGTCATAAAAAGATGATATGTTTTTAGAAAAAAATAAATTAAAAAAAATAAATTATAAATGAAAATGAGCTAAATAAAACAGTATTAAATTTAATATAAAAATTAAATCAACTAGTAAGCAATCTACTGTTTAAACAAATAATATACATAGCTTTGCAGAAAATAAAATGTAGTGTGTCTATTTTTATTTAATTTTCAATTTTCATCCTTTAACATTCAAATATATAACGGGTTTCATTAATTTTTTTTTTGTTCTAAATAAATATAAATTAATAAACTTGAAAATGTTTCAAGTTAAACATAAAAATAATATATGCAATCTATATATATATATATATATATATATATAAATAAAGTAATAAATGTTTAATTACATAAATCAATAATAATGGACACATAAAATGTATTTAAACGCGCGTATATTACGTTGTTCCTTACTTTACTGGGCAGAATCTGCATTACTAGAAACTGAATTATATAAATTTATTGAAGGCTTTGAAACAGCAAAGCTTAAAATTGAAAAATCAGACTATGAGGAATTTATTAAATGCATATAAATTGGTGAGGATAAAACATTTTCAAAAAATAGAAGAATTATACGAGTTGCTAAAAAATACATACTTAAATGATATTTCTTTACATTCAGATTAGAAAAGATTAAAACGTTTTTCAAAATAGTAAAGAGAGTTTGAGAAAGTTTGGAAGACGATTAGACGAGTTGCAATGCATGGCATTAAAAATTGCAAGTAAAAAATACCGTAAAAAGGTAGGTATTGATGACGTATTCAGATTAGAATTACAGAAGTCAGTATTGATCTCTTTTAAAGTAGGGGTGAAGGATCCAACAATAAAAGTTGTATTACTAAGTAGCAAGTCAGACACATTAGATGCATTATTGGAAGAAGCATTAATTGTTGAAGCTATTATGCAACTAAGACCAAAGTTAAATGAGTACGAATATAATGTTGAGGCAGAAAATAATTCAGAAATAATTAAGCAAAGAGAAAATCCAGAAAAGAATGATAAATTAACCTATGTAAGGAATGTTCCGACATGTTCATTCTGTATGAAATTAGGACATACTAGGGACGATTGTATTATTAGGAAAAATGAACCTTTCTGCTACGAATGTGGAACTTATGGCCATGAAGCTAATTGGAAATGTGCCAATATTAATATGAAAGGTTCTTAAACACAGTTAGGTAATAATAATAGTAAAAAAGAAATAATAACAAAAAAATAAAACAAGTAATATGAAATTCTTATGGTGTGATAGAAAAGGGCATAAAATAGATAAGAGTTATGCGAAAACAAAATTTGAATCAGTCACAAATAATAATCATAATCAGGGAAACTAATAGGGGTAAGGCTAATAAACTGGGGACCCCAAAAGAAAAGTAATATAGGACCAAATGAGTTAGGAATTGTAGATCAGACGTCGAAAGAGACGGTGGTCAAATTTACTACCCCATTAAACTTTCAAGAACTGAAGGAGGTAAACAATCAATTAAATGCAAAAGAAAATTGCATAATACACAATTCGAATGGATATTGTTCGAATTTATCTAATATAAGTGATGTTTTCATTGAAGTCCTTGCGAGGCAGCTAAAAATGGAAGTCTTATTTTATTAGTGGACTCAGGAGCAGATGCCAGTTTAGTAAAAGAAAGTGCGATGACAAATTTTCCAGGTTTTAACAAAAATATTCAAAACGAGTTGGGAAAGTTAGGTCACATGGGTAAGTTCGGTCACATGGGGCGGATTTTTATAGTCGGTCGGGCCCGACTATGGAATACCCTACACCTTTGGTGGGAATGCTTACCCTCAGAAAATTATTCATATATCAGAAATTTACGTCTTATATCCCCATAAATTAAAAATTTATATAAAGTATAAAAATCTTAAAAAAAAAATTGAAAAATATAATTGGGCGGACCACGCCTATATTTAAAATTTTGAAAGGCTAATATTTCATAGATTTGATTTTAATAATTTACGGATCAATTTTCGACTATGAAAACCCGGGAAATAATGAAAAAAAAATGTGGGCGGATCACGCCCATTTTTGGACCACATATTTTTAGGTGAATTCTAACAATACGTTTTAAATTTTATAACTATACCTTGAATACTTTTCGAGTTATTAGTTCCGAAAGAGTTATATAAAAGTGACTTGTATGGGAGGTGGGCGTGTCCGTTGACCGATTTGGCTCATTTTCAAACTCAGTTCCTATTTTTGGCTAAAATATATTGAGACGAAATTTCATCGCATTCTGATCAGTATTTCTCAAGTTATTCTGTATTCGGACAGCAAGACGGACAGACAGACAGACAGACATACATGGCTAAACGGACTCGGGTAGTGATGCTGATCAAGAATATATATACTTTTCCATACCGGACACGCCTCCTAAGGGGCGTTACAATATATGCACAAAGTTAATATACCCTGTACCTCATAGGTGTAGGGTATAAAGATTTGAATGGAGCTTTTGGTGGGTGTGTTAGGACATTGGGAACCACCAAGGTCCAACACAGGAGCGTAGGGTGCTTAAGTTCAATACTACACGTAGTCACTTGAACAAGGAGTACCAGCAGACGGAATAATCGGACGTGAAAATGTATGGAATCAATCTATAATAAATGCGATAGACATTACGATAACGTTCTTTGATAAAGATAAAAATCATATTATAAAACTACCAATGAAAACACAGACAGAAATACAAAACATTTTTTACAATCAACACATTAAAATTCAAGCGAGAACCGCAAAAATAGTATCATTACCTTTAAAAACAAAAATTCCAATCGTATTAATACATAAGCAAGAAATTTCTCCAGGTGTATATTTAGGCGAAAGCTTATCAAATGTTGGCAAAAATAGAGTTAATTTTTCAATATTAAATGCTACAGAAAAAGAAATTGTAATAGGCAACAAATTTAAACCAACATTTTCGAATTTTTATAAGTATAAAAAATCGGATACCAAAAATTCTACAATAAATAGCGTAAATTCAATAAATATAACAAATAGAATTAACAGATTATTAAGGGAAATTAAAATTGACGAAATTACATCATTACAAAATTTGTGAATTACTTATCATGACGTTTTTCACTTAGATGGCGATGAATTAACATACACGCCAGCGCTTAAACATGAAATAAATACACAGTGGAACCACCAATTAATCAGAAACAATATAAACTTCCACATACACATAGGGAAGAAATTAATAGACAAGTAATAAAAATGTTAGATGACGGCATTATATCTGCAAGCACCTCACCTTGGAATTCACCGTTATTGTTAGTACCAAAAAATAATGACGGTAACAAGAAATGGAGACTAGTAATAGATTTTCGTAAACTAAATGATGTAACAATAAAACAAGTATTTCCAATTCCTCGTATAGACGAGATATTAGATCAGCTAGGGCATAGTAGATATTTTTCAACTTAAGATTTAGCAAAGAAAAAACTGCTTTCAGTACGAAACTTGAAAATTTTGAATTTAATAGAATGCCATTTGGTTTAACAGATGCACCTGTCACTTTTCAATGAATAATGTACCACATATTAACAGGTTTACACAGGGTATCGATTTTTTTGTGTATCTCGATGACATAGTTGTATATGGAAAAAAATTAAGCGAACATGAACATAGATTAAATAAAGTATTACAGAAATTAAGGGAACATAATTTAAAATTAAATACCGAAAAATGTCAGTTTTTACGTCGCGAAGTTGTATATTTAGGACATAAATGTTCGGAACTAGGTGCGCTGCCAGACCCCTCTAAGGTCGAATGCGTAAAAATATTCCGGTGCCAAGAAATAGAAAGTACAAGCATTTTTGGGATTAATCAATTATTACAGAAAATTCAAATATGGCCAAAATATCATTACCAATTAATAATTTACTTAGAAACAACGTTAAATTTACTTGGACAGACGATTGTCAAAATTCATTTATTAAATTGAAAGAATCAATAATTTAATCACTAATTCTCTCATATCCATATTGTTGAGTGTCAATATAATGGCAGTCAGTCATTTGAACACATTTCTCCTAAGTCAGATGACAATCAGTCATTTGAATACATTTTTCCTATTGGGCATCTCTTGCTGTTCATTAAATAAGGTTGCTAACATATTTTAATAATATAATGTGCAATTGTTATTGAAAACAAAAGCATGCCATTTTCAATATGCGTTAACAACGCACTTGTTGTTGTTGTTAAAACATGCGGCGAAAATACACAATGTCAGCACTAGTGACTATGAACCCAATTCGCGACAGCGTTAAGCGGTTGAATTGTAAACAAATATGCACGAAATAAAACTACCTGGTAGGCAAAGAAACTCATGACGACTTTAAATTAAGGTTATCATGAGCTAATGAATTTTTGTATGAGTTGCGGTTTTTCTCACGGTCAGGGTTAAAAACTCTGGCGAAATGTGAAATTAAAGAAAAAACAGCAAGAGATGTTTAAGAAATTAGCATTGAAACTTAGTTTAAGTATTAGTATATAAGCTTTAGTTATTTAGTTCTTAAGTGAGTTGTTATTAGATTAAGTGTGAGTCGAAGAAGTGGAACAAAGAAAAAGGAAATAAAAATTATTAACAAGATAAAATTGAAATGGAGTAAGTGTTATTATTTATTCAATGTCTTATTTTTAGGTGATAAAATAGGGACATTAACATTGGCGCAGCCGGTTTTAGAACCAAACACTCTAGATAGAGGTAAAATTATAAAAATATAAACAATTTTGGAAAATTGGAATAGTTTCGTTGGAAAAAATATCTTAAACTGACACGTTTAATGGAAACTCTTCAATCAGAATTAAAAAAAGCACAATTACAGAAATTAAAAGAATAAACGGTTCAAAAGACTACATTCAGCTAGTTAGAGAAAAGATTAGAACCACTGCTGTCACGAGAATAGAAGAAGCAGACATAATATTCTTATCATTTTTAGAAATAATAGAAGCTAAGACAGATTTTAGCATAACAGAGAAAGAAAAATTAGAGACAGAGTTAACAGAATTGAAAAAATTGAATAATTGCTTGAGAGATCAAATTAAAACAATTTTGGATCACGCAGAACACTTAGACGAAAATAGAGGAAAACTAGTGGAAATTATTGAAAACCGGAATTACATAGACACACCGGAAACATCTAGAAGTGCCCGATTCAGGGCTGAGTATGGTAGTATCACTGATGCACAAAAAAGAATTGTACAATTAGAAGATAGAAATAGACTACTACAGCAAGAATTAGAGTTAGTAACCAACGACTCATTGATACATAAGGAAGCTGTAAATAACAGTGAAATAAGTCACACAGAAAAAATAAATTTCCCGGAATTTAAAATGGGTATCGAACATATTGCAAAAATGGTGAACCATTTGGTTCCGATGTTCTCAGGCACGGACTCCAATGATTTACCCTCAGAAGTATGCAAATTCATACAAGGATGTGATTTAGCGGTAAAGTCAACAAAAGAAACAGAGTTTCAAGAATTTTTATCGTGTGTTAAGCTAAGAATGTATGGAGATGCATTCGACCTAGTAAAAGGTATTCAATTTAGCGGATTAGATGAATTATATACTTTAATAAAGAGGACATATCTTAAAACCGTAACATTAGACTCAGTGATAAATGAAATAAAGGAGACATATCAAAGATCTACCGAAGAAATTCGACCTTTTGCAAGACGCCTAAATGTACTAAAAACAAAGGCGGTGGAATTAATAAAAGAAAAATATAATGGCAGAGGGGACGAAGCTATGCTATAGAATTAGACAAATCCATACAAAAGACTTTTAAGGTAGGCCTTAAGGACAGCACACTGAAAATACACATGCTAAATAATAAGGCGGACTCACTAGATTCACTGATAGAGGAAGCGGTAGAAACGTTGGAGACGATACAAAGTGGGCGTGTAAGAGAAACATCGCATAGTGCCGCAGAGCTGCTTTTTAGCAGAGCCTCACACCCCACATGTGGAGAAATCGGTATAAAAAATTCAACCGAAAGGAATAAAGTGGAAACCCCATGTTCATTTTGCGGTAATGTAGGACACACGCGGGACGAATGCGTCAGTCGAAAAAATACTCCATACTGTCAAGGATGTGAGACCTATGGTCACGAAACGAACTTAAGATGTGCACAAAAAATAAATGAACCAGAGCAGCAATTTACAAGTAAACAACAAACACAAAACAACAACTATAATAATGGCTTCCCGAACAATACGCAAGCCCATAATAGCAATTATAATGCTCGTGGTAATAATAACCACAACAATGGGAATTATAATAATAATGGAAATAATAGGAATTATAATAATAATGGAAATAATAGGAATTATAATAATAACAATAATAATAGAAGATATAACAACAATAATAGGAAAACTAACAATAATAATAGAAATAATAATTACAACAATGGAAATAACTATAACAATAATAATGGTAATACCAATAGTAAAAGTCGTCAAAATTATAATAATAATGACGATAGGAGAAATGGAAATAATAATAATAACAACAACAATAATAAGAAAGATTTAAATAAATGTAAATGGTGTGAAAGAATCGGGCATACGTTGGAAAACTGTTACGCGAAGAAAAATTTTGAGTCTACCCGCAATCAGGGAAACTGTTAGGGGCCCAGAATAGGCCAATTATCTGGGAACCCAAGACAAGTTGCGACATCAGGCCAACGAAGATAGGAATAGTGAATCAGACGCCGTGTGCGGCAGTGGATACGTTCGCTATCAATGGTAGGAAAATGGTAGATAATTTTTGTTCACTTGAACGTCTTTGGCATAATAGCATTAACAGCAAAAATTAATTTTTATGATTGCATAATAAAAAGGATATGTATAGAAGAAAATAAGAAGAAATTTAATGATCTGCTAACTTCAGGAATTGATAGCATAAATAAAAATATGAGTAAATATATTGAAAATATTAAGGAATTAAAATTAAGTTTATATACAAAATCAAAGAAAAATCGCATTATTTATAGTAGACATGGGGAATTCAGACAGATATCAAAATTAAATGATGTCTTTATAGAAATTCCTTGTAAGCAAGCGAAAAATGGGAAACTAATATTACTAGTAGATTCTGGTGCAGACTCTAGCTTGGTAAAGTGGAGTGCATTAGATAATAAACTAGAAAGAAATTTGAAAGACACAAAAGATCTGAGCGGAGCATTTGGGGGACATGTGACCACCGCAGGATCAATTGAAATTCAACATATGGAACATAGAAGGCTCAGTCTAACGTTACATACAATAATGCAGGATCAGGGAGTTCCGGCAGACGGTATGCTTGGACGAGATAATCTATGGAACCACGCAATCATCAATGCAGTGGAAAAGGGATTAACCTTTATAGACAGAAACAAAAATAAAATTGTAACACTACCACTCAGATCACTAGATGAAATAAATAAAATATTATACAGTGAAGAAATAAAAATAACAGCAAGATCAAAAGGTATCGCCAGATTACCACTACGAACCAAGATCCCCGTAGTAATAATTCAAAAACAGGAAATTTCACCAGGAGTCTATATCGGAGAAACCATATCAAATGTGAGAAAAAATAAACTGACACGTTTAATGGAAACTCTTCAATCAGAATTAAAAAAAGCACAATATGAAACAACAAAATTAAATGGAGAAATTGGACTTTTCATTGAACGTTAGTGGACAGAAATTAAAAGAATAAACGGTTCAAAAGACTACATTCAGCTAGTTAGAGAAAAGATTAGAACCACTGCTGTCACGAGAATAGAAGAAGCAGACATAATATTCTTATCATTTTTAGAAATAATAGAAGCTAAGACAGATTTTAGCATAACAGAGAAAGAAAAATTAGAGACCGAGTTAACAGAATTGAAAAAATTGAATAATTGCTTGAGAGATCAAATTAAAACAATTTTGGATCACGCAGAACACTTAGACGAAAATAGAGGAAAACTAGTGGAAATTATTGAAAACCGGAATTACATAGACACACCGGAAACATCTAGAAGTGCCCGATTCAGGGCTGAGTATGGTAGTATCACTGATGCACAAAAAAGAATTGTACAATTAGAAGATAGAAATAGACTACTACAGCAAGAATTAGAGTTAGTAACCAACGACTCATTGATACATAAGGAAGCTGTAAATAACAGTGAAATAAGTCACACAGAAAAAATAAATTTCCCGGAATTTAAAATGGGTATCGAACATATTGCAAAAATGGTGAACCATTTGGTTCCGATGTTCTCAGGCACGGACTCCAATGATTTACCCTCAGAAGTATGCAAATTCATACAAGGATGTGATTTAGCGGTAAAGTCAACAAAAGAAACAGAGTTTCAAGAATTTTTATCGTGTGTTAAGCTAAGAATGTATGGAGATGCATTCGACCTAGTAAAAGGTATTCAATTTAGCGGATTAGATGAATTATATACTTTAATAAAGAGGACATATCTTAAAACCGTAACATTAGACTCAGTGATAAATGAAATAAAGGAGACATATCAAAGATCTACCGAAGAAATTCGACCTTTTGCAAGACGCCTAAATGTACTAAAAACAAAGGCGGTGGAATTAATAAAAGAAAAATATAATGGCAGAGGGGACGAAGCTATGCTAATAGAATTAGACAAATCCATACAAAAGACTTTTAAGGTAGGCCTTAAGGACAGCACACTGAAAATACACATGCTAAATAATAAGGCGGACTCACTAGATTCACTGATAGAGGAAGCGGTAGAAAAGTGGATACGTTCGCTATCAATGGTAGGAAAATGGTAGATAATTTTTGTTCACTAATTATATTAACGTTGAACGTCTTTGGCATAATAGCATTAACAGCAAAAATTAATTTTTATGATTGCATAATAAAAAGGATATGTATAGAAGAAAATAAGAAGAAATTTAATGATCTGCTAACTTCAGGAATTGATAGCATAAATAAAAATATGAGTAAATATATTGAAAATATTAAGGAATTAAAATTAAGTTTATATACAAAATCAAAGAAAAATCGCATTATTTATAGTAGACATGGGGAATTCAGACAGATATCAAAATTAAATGATGTCTTTATAGAAATTCCTTGTAAGCAAGCGAAAAATGGGAAACTAATATTACTAGTAGATTCTGGTGCAGACTCTAGCTTGGTAAAGTGGAGTGCATTAGATAATAAACTAGAAAGAAATTTGAAAGACACAAAAGATCTGAGCGGAGCATTTGGGGGACATGTGACCACCGCAGGATCAATTGAAATTCAACATATGGAACATAGAAGGCTCAGTCTAACGTTACATACAATAATGCAGGATCTGGGAGTTCCGGCAGACGGTATACTTGGACGAGATAATCTATGGAACCACGCAATCATCAATGCAGTGGAAAAGGGATTAACCTTTATAGACAGAAACAAAAATAAAATTGTAACACTACCACTCAGATCACTAGATGAAATAAATAAAATATTATACAGTGAAGAAATAAAAATAACAGCAAGATCAAAAGGTATCGCCAGATTACCACTACGAACCAAGATCCCCGTAGTAATAATTCAAAAACAGGAAATTTCACCAGGAGTCTATATCGGAGAAACCATATCAAATGTGAGAAAAAATAGTGTTTACGTTTCAGTTTTAAACTCAACAGAAAAAGATATAATATTGAATAAGAACATACAGCTCAAATTTTCAAATTATAATAAATTTATGGAACCAGTGAGTGGCACAATGAATAGCGTACAAAGCATAAACATACGACACAGAATATGCAAACTATTTGACTCATTAAAATTGGATCCAAATGCAAATGTTGAAGAGAAGGCATCCATAGAAAAAATATGTGCGTCATACCATGATGTATTTCTGTTAGAGGGGGATGAGCTATCGTATACACCTATTTTAAAACATGAAATCCCCACAATAGACAGCCAACCTCCGATAAACCGAAAACAATATAAATTACCACATATTCACAGAGAAGAAATCAACAAACAGGTGCAGAAGTTATTAGACGACGATTTTATATCACCAAGCACGTCGCCTTGGAATTCACCACTATTGTTGGTACCTAAAAAGAGTGGCAAGGACGGACAGAAAAAATGGAGACTGGTAATAGATTTCAGAAAATTGAACGAAGCAACGATTAAACAAGTATTTCCAATACCTCGTATTGATGAAATTTTGGATCAGTTAGGTGACAGTAGGTATTTTTCAACATTAGATCTTGCAAGTGGTTATCACCAAGTGCTAGTAGATGAACGCCACAGAGAAAAAACAGCGTTCAGCACGGGCTTGGGACATTTTGAATTTAATAGGATGCCATTTGGATTGACGGGAGCACCTGCTACGTTTCAAAGAATAATGAACCACATTTTAACAGGATTGCAGGGACTTGATTGTTTCGTATATCTGGACGATATAGTTGTGTATGGAAAAAACCTAATGGAGCACGAAATTAGACTATGTAAGGTGTTAGAAAAATTGAGGGAAAATAATTTGAAATTAAATACGGAAAAATGCAATTTTTTAAGGCGTGAAGTAGTATATTTAGGGCACAAATGCACGGAGTCAAGCGCAATGCCAGATCCCGATAAAATAGAATGTGTAAAAAATATTCCGGTACCCAGGACCAAGAAACAGGTACAAGCCTTCTTAGGTTTAGTAAATTATTACAGAAAATTCGTTAAGAATATGGCAAGGTTAACATTACCGATTAATAAACTGTTGCGGAAGGATGCCAGTTTTGTATGGACAGACAAGTGCCAGGATTCATTTATAAAACTTAAAGAAGCAATTATTTCACCTAATGTTCTAGCATACCCAGATTTTTCAAAACCATTTGTATTGACAACAGATGCAAGTGGAGAAGCTATAGGAGCAGTGCTGTCACAGGGCGAGCCAGGTTCTGATCGACCAATCGCATTTGCAAGTAGAGCTCTGAATGACGCAGAAACAAGGTACTCAACAATTGAACGAGAATTTTTGGCAATAGTATGGGCCACAAAAAATTATAGAGCGTATTTGTTGGGGTGTCCATTCACGGTTTATACGGATCATCAACCACTGCGTAGCATAGCGAATTTAAAGGATCAAACGTCAAGGCTAGCCAGGTTCAGGCACAAATTATCAGAATATGAGTTCGAAATAATTTATAAACCTGGCAAAAAGTAGGATTCCACAATTAGAAACAGAAATTGCGGCAGTTCAAACCCGTTCTAAAAATACACCAAAGGCAATAGATCATCAACCGGACGTCAGTAAGCCAGTCTTGGACGACACAGTAACGGATATGGATGGTGAAACAATCTCGAGTCAAGTATTAACCGATCCTGAAGAAATTAAAACAGTAATTAGAGATTTTCACGACTCGCCGTTAGGGGGTCATCAGGGCACACTGAAAACATATTTTCGAGTAAGAAAGCAATATAGGTGGAAGGGTATGCAAAAACAAATTAAAGAGTATGTAAAAAATTGCCCTAAATGTCAAGTTAATAAAAGTTCTAAGCTAACAAAAATGCCAATGGTCTTGACAGATACACCAATGCGCCCATTTGATAAAGTTTATATGGACTTAGTAGGAATTTTACCCGAGACAGTATCTGGCAATAAATACATTTTAACATTTCAAGACGATTTTTCAAAATATATGTGCTGTGTAGCAATACCAGACGCAGAAGCAAGCACAGTGGCTAAAGCATTTTATGATGAAATTATAACACGCCACAATATTCCGAAAATTCTAGTAACTGACAATGGCTCTAATTTCGTGTCAAAGTTATTTTCTGATACATGCAAATTATTGGGTATTAAAAAAATGCACATTACAACCTATCACCCACAGGCCAATGGATCATTAGAACGTAGTCACAGACCATTAGCAGAATATTTGAGATGTTTTGCTAAGGAGGATGGTTCCAATTTGGATCAATGGTTAAATTCGGCAATGCATGTCCATAATAATACAATGCATGTGTCAACTGGGCAAACACCTTTCCGAACACTATATGGTTATGATTCTGATATGCCAACTAATTTGAAACGTAAAGTTTCACCACTATATAATGCCGATGATTATAGCAAAATATTAAAATATCAAATACAGCGGGCGCATGAAATAGTGAGACAAAATCAAGAAAAGGTAAAAGAAAAATCTAAAACAAGCTACGATAAATCATTAAATCCCATTGAGTTTCAAATTGGGGAAATGGTTGTAATGAAGAATCAAAATAGGAAAAATAAATTTTCACCAATTTGGGTAGGGCCCTATAAGGTTTTGTCCGTCACTACCCCCGTGACAACGACAATATTAATAAAAGGAAAGGGAAAGAAAATACACAACAATTTGTTGAAAAAATACAATAATTAGAAATTGATGTATTAATTGTTAAAATGCGGAAATATATTTATAAATAAATTGCGAAAAGTTTAGTATTGTGTGATAATGAATAGGAAATAGGAAAACTGAAGAAAACGGTACCCACAGATCGCTATGTATTACTTAGGGTTAATTCACTAGCATGTGGCGGACCAAATTTAAAGGTTATGAAAACAAGAAATATTAGGAAAAATATAAATAAGAAAGAATTATAAATGATAACACGAGTTTTTTATACGAAATAAATGCGATATAATATATTTGTACGAAATTGAGATATTGAACAAATAGCTAAGTACTGCTGAGCGTAGATAACTAGCATTGAAATTTTGAATTGTAAAGTGAATTATGAAATTATGGTTGAATTATTAATTTTAAATTAAAATATAATGAAAAGTAGATTTTGATGAATTAAATTTTGAATAAATAAAGAATTATTAATTTATGTTAATTGCTGACGAGCAAATAAATGACAAGTAGGGTTTTTTTTTTAGAGCTAGAAAATGCTCCAAATGATATATAGGAAAAATATGATTGAATTAAAAGACAAGAAATTATATTATAAAAATATATAAATACGTTTACTACGAATGAAAAATAGGTTTTTAGAGCTAGAATATGCTCTAAAAGGGATTATTATGATTGACTTAATTGATTAGAGAAATATTATAAAAATTATGAGAAAATGCACGCAACAGTTGCAAAATGCATACAAGACTTTTTAGAGTTAGCAAATGATCCAATTGTTATGTTGATATTTATTTTATTAAAGCAGCTAAGTATTACTTCGGGTAATTTACTAGCCTGTGCAATAAATTATGAGTTTATGTTGAATGAAAAAAAAAAAAAAAAAAGAAAAATGTAGAAATTGAAGTTGAGGAAATGAATATATAGTTAAAAGATATAAATTATTAAATAATATAATTGTATTAAGGATAGAAACAAATGAGAACGGCAATTACATTTTATGTAAGGACTCGATGTACTCTTCGAAAAGAGTCGACATCCGTAAGACTTTATGCTAATCATAAGCTATTAATTAATTAATTTATAAATAAAACAACGAATTGTTTAAATTGTGAGGTAAAAACACAACAATACACGCACTACCTGCATTTTAAATATCAATCCAACAGCGGCCAAGAAATTGCGTTGAACGAAGCAAGAGTATGCTATGAGCGAGGTAATAATGTTTACAGCGCAATGCAAATTTTTGGCAACGAAATCGCAACCTATGCAATGAAATATATTAATTAAGAAAATATAAAGTAATCCAACTTAACCAAGTTGTTAAAATTTTAAAATTCTGAGAAAATTAATTACCTCTGTTAAAGTAATTAACGCAATAAATTAGATAGTATAGATATAAGATATCAACCAGATATCAACCATTGCCTAGAAGCAATTCACTAATACTAGCCTACGAATACTGGTCTGCAACTTGATCAATTGCATACTCGTATTAGTAATAGTATTAGGTAAACTATAACGGAGACTTAAAATGATCACTTAGGTTCCGTTATGATTTACGAAAAGCAAGAATATGAAAATATTTGAAGATGTTTAAAATCAAAAATAGTTGAAAATAATTGATGATGTTGAAAATTAAAGATGTTGAAAATCAAATAGCAGAAAATAATTGGAAATCAAAAATAGCTGAAAATAATTGATGATGTTGAAAATTAAAGATGTTGAAAATCAAATAGCAGAAAATAATTGAAAATCAAAATTGGCTGAAAATAATTGATGATGTAGAAAATCAAAAATAACTGAAAATAATTGAAGAAGTTGAAAAACAAAATAGCTGAAAATAATTGTAGATGTTTAAAATCAAAATAACTGGTCAAAACCCCCAATTTTTCTTGGAATAAAAAGAATAGGTATTTTGAATTTTTTGTTTATTTTAATATTCTTTTTACATAGTATTAACTGCTGAAAACGTGAGAATAATTGAAGATTTCTAAAATCAAAATAGCTGAAAAAATTTGAAGATGTATAAAATTAAAAGAGCTGAAAATAATTAAGAGGTTTAAAATCAAAATTAGCTGAAAATAATTGAAGAGATTTACAATCAAAAATAGCTGAAAATAAATAAAGATGGCCAAAATCAGAACCCCAAAATTAGCTAAAATAGTTGGCAGAGAAATTTTGTTGAAATAAAAAGAACAGTTATTTTAAATTTTCGTTTTATTATTTTATTTTAATATTCTTTTTACATAGTATTAACTGCTGAAAACGTGAGAATAATTGAAGATTTCTAAAATCAAAAATAGCAGAAAAAATTTGAAGATGTATAAAATTAAAAGAGCTGAAAATAATTAAGAGGTTTAAAATCAAAAATAGCTGAAAATAATTGAAGAGATTTACAATCGAAAATAGCTGAAAATAAGTAAAGATGGCCAAAATCAGAACCCCAAAATTAGCTGAAATATTTGGCAGAGAAATTTTGTTGAAATAAAAAGAACAGTTATTTTAAATTTTTTGTTTATTTTTATTTAGTTTTATATATTCAGAAACAATTTTTATTAAGTTTTACTTCGAGTTACGATTCAGCAGGTGCAACGAAGTCAGGATGTCAGGTATGGGCTCCACAGAGTATCCCCTCGTTTTTGAGTACATTAACATCATTTCTATGCTTTGAACGCATAAGATAGCTTCCTCTAAGGTGTTTCGACGCCTGCCCTCCTCGATGGTTGCTTTGACGAACTCGACCAATCCGGGCTCGTCCCAGCAGTGCTTTAGTGACCACTGCCGGGCATATCCCTCGCAGAAGTCGAAGATAGTCGAAGATAGTCGAAGTCGCCATAATTGAAGAAATTGAAATATTACAGAATTGAAATAATACAATTGAGATCTGATACAACACTGAACGAATTATGATAAAGAAACTCAGGTATAAATACAATAAATTACACGATACTAAAAAAAAAAAAAAAAAAAAAAAAAAAAAAAACGGAAGTATACGGGTGCAGAATGTTGAGTAAGCTAAATTGGAAATTTTCTGGTCGAACCGCTAATGAAAGATAGTAGGCCGCAAATTTAGGGCGAGGTGAAGATATGTGGAGAATTGTTTTTGTGAATGAATTCTTGTTTCAAGTTTTTGTTTTTTTTTTTTTCATACAAAAGAAGAAGATAATTATAATGCAAAGAGTTGCATATTTTATTTTAAAAAATATTTTATATTTAGAAAATTACAATGTATATACAGATGCATATTTTAAATGAAGAAGAAGATAATTTAAATGCACATAGAGTTACATATTTTATTTAACAAAAAGAAGATGATAATTATAATGCATATTTTATTTTAAAAATATTTTATATTTAGAAAATTACAATGTATATACAGATGCATATTTTAAATGAAGAAGAAGATAATTTGAATGCACATAGAGTTACATATTTTATTTAACAAAAAGAAGATGATAATTATAATGCATATTTTATTTTAAAAATATTTTATATTTAGAAAATTACAATGTATATACAGATGCATATTTTAAATGAAGAAGATAATTTGAATGCACATAGAGTTACATATTTTATTTTACAAAAAGAAGATGATAATTATAATGCAAATAGAGTTGCATATTTTATTTTAAAAATATTTTATATTTAGAAAATTACAATGTATATACAGATGCATATTTTAAATGAAGAAGAAGATAATTTGAATGCACATAGAGTTACATATTTTATTTTACAAAAAGAAGATGATAATTATAATGCAAATAGAGTTGCATATTTTATTTTAAAAATATTTTATATTTAGAAGATTACAACGTATATACAGTTGCGTATTTTATTTTGTGAATTTATTTTAAATTAATAATATTAATGCACATAAAGTTGCATATTTTTGTTTCGTAAGAATATTTTGTATATACACAATTATAATATAAAAGAGTTGCATACATTGCAGTAATTGTTATTACTCAGACTAATGTCTAAGGTCAATTTTCAGAATTTTAATGCAGCACAAATAAGTATATATACAGCAGTATAATCTAAGGTCAATTTTAAGAGTTTTTGTTGGTGCAATATATGTATATACGCTGAATGCACAATGAATAAAATGTACTAGAGTAACTATGTATAATAAGATTATTTGTATGGGTAGATTACTGCGATAATTAATACAAAATAGTATATAACAAACTTAGATATAAGTAAAAATTGGAGCGAATCAACTTCATTACATCTTCAACTCTGTGACAAGAAATTTAATATAAATTAAATAAGTGTATAATGTTGGCGAAAAATTTTACTTTCCTGTTCGTAATGGTGGTCAATGGAGAACTCATTTGGAGACCGACAGCGTTGGATCAACACCCACTAATGTTCGAGAGAAAGTCAGATGCGTGGATTTACAACGACGAATGGACCGTGATAACAAAGTTTGTGCCGACCGATCTAAAAGAATTATTGAAGCTAACTGCCGACTTTATCACGAAGGCGCAAGATTCATGTAAGCTTATAGCCACAATGGAATACGTAGAGGCGTGTGGCATACCATGGAAAGAAACAGAGGCTGTCTTGACGAATGTACAAAAAACAAGCAACCGAAGTAAGGGGATGATGGAGAAGCATAATAGCAGTGGCAACCATTACCAAGGAGGAAAGACAAAGCGAGCTATAGAGATAGTAGGGGAAGCTCTACACTGGGCATTTGGAGTAATGGACCACCGTGACGAGCGTATAATAGGCAACCACCTGATGCAGTTGGAGAATAGAGAGCGCAAAACCTATGATATGATGGAAAAACAAGTTACGGTAATGGCCAGTAATTATGATAACTTGGCCAGACCCCTGGAAGCAACGATGAAGGAGATAGAAGGGTTACAGATTGGATTGAACGCCACGCTGACGGACCTAGCTAAAATTAAAACACAGTCACAAGAAAGGATGGCTTCGTTGGAATTTTCTATTAAAATGCTGCGGATTAAGACAATCGTGAACACAAACCTAATAGAGCTCCAGGGTCAGCAGACCAGGGAGTTGGCTATTGTAGACGATCTGACGCATGGGGTACTACATCCAGATATACTCGATAAGGCGATGCTGAGTGAACTGACATCAGAACTGAAGTTGGCATCAGATTCCCGGTGGTTTCTAAATGATGTACTCAATGTACACATCGCGGCCCAAGTGAAGACATTTGCAAGCAGCGGGTCACTAGTAGTAGTAGTAAAAATTCCTTTACCAGAGCCTACCCCGTTCAATTTGTTGAAGGTGTATGCCGTTCCATTTCCAGGCCAAAAGGGATGGGACTTGGTGGTGCGGAACGCAGGAGAATACATAGCGGCCAGCAGGAAGAAGGATAGGTACCTAAAACTGTCAGGAGAAGACGTGTCCCGGTGTGTGAAGCTCGCAGGGCAGTCAGCGATGAACAAAGGTGCTATACTGTGTCGAAATCCATGAGTGGAGCTGACCAGCGGAAGTCAAAGCTGTGAGGTTGGAATGCTGAGACCAGGTGAAAGTCTGAGGGCAAGCTGTAAATTCGCGGCAGTGGCTGCAAACGTGTTTTATCTGGTAAAAACAGAAACACCCAACCGATGGTTATACAGAGGACATGATGAGGGATTTGTCCTACAATGCGGCGAAGAAGAAGCCGAAGTAAGGCTAACTGGTTTTGGATATTTCGTCCTAAGTCAGGGTTGTTCCTTGAGAAACCACGAGTTGCGGATCGCGTTCAAAAATACACCTGTGATGTGGCATGAGTTCGAAATACAGCAATTCGACCACAGGGAACTCCAGGAGGCGCTGAGATTAGATGAAATAGCAGCTAACCCGAAAGAAGGAGTGAAAGAAGGAGAAGGAGCGCATATTGTTGCCATGGACCACACCAACCTGAGAAAAGAGGTGGCCGCGGGTTATCAAAACCTTGACAACCTGCGATTGGAGTTAGCACGTGGACGCAGCAGAGTTTTTGATAAGGGTTTTACTGAACAGATGTCCGTTGTAACCCTGGACAAAGCCGTCGACGTCAAGGGGACTTCAAGGAGACTCGACTAAACGTTGCTGGATCTTCAAGCAGCAAGACCATTGCATTCGAAACTAATGATAAGCAATCAGAAGTAAGTAAGCCAGAGAACAACCAAGAGGATCTGAAGGCAACTCTGGGACTAGAAGTACCGCTATCACAGATGGGGCTCGCTGCACCCATGCCAATGGTGAGAAGGGTTTTGCTGTCTGCAGAGCCAACAATAATACCTATGGAGTCCAACGACGGAGAGAATTGGTACAAATCCAAGGCTCCAGCGGGAAAAGTTCTATTTGAGCCCACCCAGGGAACTATAAAGGCATACGAGGAAGAAGAATATTTCAAAACAGAGGCACCGGTAAGCCTGTGGGAACGAGCAGTAACTCAACAGGCCACACGCAACTTACAGAGGACACTGGAGCAATTACAAAAAGAAATAAAAGACAGCAATGAGGTAAACAACGGCAATAATGAGACAACAACGGCAATAGTACACAAAAGCGATGATTAATAAGCAGGAAGGCGAACGTATATATGTATGTAGTAAGAATAGAGTAAGTTAATATATGGAGGTTTGAAGCGATATGAGAAAAAAAAAAAATTTTTTTTTTTTTTTTTTTTTTTTGTAAGGGGGAGGAATGTTGAGTGTCAATATAATGGCAGTCAGTCATTTGAACACATTTCTCCTAAGTCAGATGACAATCAGTCATTTGAATACATTTTTCGTATTGGGCATCTCTTGCTGTTCATTAAATAAGGTTGCTAACATATTTTAATAATATAATGTGCAATTGTTATTGAAAACAAAAGCATGCCATTTTCAATATGGGTTAACAACGCACTTGTTGTTGTTGTTAAAACATGCGGCGAAAATACACAATGTCAGCACTAGTGACTATGAACCCAATTCGCGACAGCGTTAAGCGGTTGAATTGTAAACAAATATGCACGAAATAAAACTACCTGGTAGGCAAAGAAACTCATGACGACTTTAAATTAAGGTTATCATGAGCTAATGAATTTTTGTATGAGTTGCGGTTTTTCTCACGGTCAGGGTTAAAAACTCTGGCGAAATGTGAAATTAAAGAAAAGAAAACAGCAAGAGATGTTTAAGAAAGTAGCATTGAAACTTAGTTTAAGTATTAGTATATAAGCTTTAGTTATTTAGTTCTTAAGTGAGTTGTTATTAGATTAAGTGTGAGTCGAAGAAGTGGAACAAAGAAAAAGGAAATAAAAATTATTAACAAGATAAAATTGAAATGGAGTAAGTGTTATTATTTATTCAATGTCTTATTTTTAGGTGATAAAATAGGGACATTAACAATATTTTACGAAAACTTTTTTACTTACAACTGATGCAAGTAATGAAGCAATAGGCGTGGTACTGTCGCAAGGCGAAGTTGGAAGCGATAGATCATTACGCGCATAAATATTCCAAAAGTATTAGTTACCGACAATGGTTCAAATTTCGTCTCTAAACTGTTTTCAGATACCTGTAAATTGTTGGGAATTAAAAAAATACATATTACGCCATATCATCCACAAGCTAATGGATCTTTGAAAAGAAGCCAAATAAGATGGATCAAACTGGGACCACTGCTTAAATACGGCAATGCACGTGCACAATAACACAGTACATATGCCAACAGGGCATATGTACGACTTTCCGTACTTCAAACGGGTTTGATTTTGATATGCCACCAGTTTATAATACTGATGATTATAACAAATTATTAAAATATCATATTCAACGCACACATGTAATCGTGAGACAAAATCAGGATAAAGCAAAAGAAAAATCTAAACAAAGCTATGATAGCGCATTACACACAACAATATTTAAAGTAGTCGATAAAATATTATTAAAAAATCAAAATAGAAAGAATAAATTTTCTCCCATATGGGTAGAACCCTATGAGGAACTTGGATAGTAAGTCTTGTGACGACAATGATTTCCATCAAAGGAAAAGGAAAAAAAATCCATATCAACTTATTAAAAGTATATAATTTTGAAGTTTTACACAATTAAATAAATAAATATAAAGAAATAAATAACTGAACCAATAGTTCATGATGATCAAAAACCGTAATCATGTTAAAATGAAATGCATACTATTGTAAACAACAATATAAGGTAAAGAAATGCCGCGTTATCAATATTTTTTTTTAGGAATATGTTTTTAAATCTAAATCAAATAAATAAGTGCATGAGGGAATAGCTAAGTATTAATTATAAAAGGTTACTGGCATTAAATCATGTACTAAAAAATTTGTAATGGTGAAAATAGATAAAGGAATAAAGTGATTTACAAGATTATATTAGATATTTATTAAGCATAGATTTTAGTACGAATTAGCAAAAGAAATTTAAAATACATTGCCACTATATTTGAGATAGGTCAACACCTTAATTTCATTGTCAAGGGCATTACCAATCGAAACAAACGAAAGTAAGATCGTTGTACTTGAAATACAGATAGAGCACAGATAAAAGTGAGGAGCTTAGGTATAGTTATGTGATAAAATGCAATTCTGCGTTTTGCACTAATGGACTGAAAATGGAACGAGATACGTTAATGCAGCAACAAAAACAAACTAGCAAACGTTTTTACCAAGATCATTTAAGATCATTTCTATATATATATGTACTTATTGAATGTACCAAAGTGAGTATGGTGAAAAACAGTGAAAGAAAATGTGCGAAGGAAAAAGAATTTTTTTTTGTGAATTTGTGATATAAAACAAAAGAAACATTTGTAATCATGAAATTAGAATTTAGGCAATTGAACATTTTAAATAAATGATAAAATTTTAAAAATTTTATAAAATTGTGAAATTAAATTAACTTTAAATAAAACTGTGAAATTAAAATGTTGAATAATTTAAGAATTTTAATACAGCAATGTTTTTATAAGGTTGTGAAATTAATTAAATAAATTTCATAAAAAAATTCAGTATTCAGTTATAAAAAGATGATATGTTTTTAGAAAAAAAAAAAATAAATTAAAAATTAAAAAAATAAATTAAAAATCAAAATGAGCTAAATAAAACAGTATTAAATTTAATAGAAAATTTAAATCAACTAGTAAGCAATCTACTGTTTAAACAAAAGATATACATAGCTTTGCAGAAAATAAAATATAGTATGTCAATTTTTATTTAATTTTCAATTTTCATCCTTTAACATACAAATATATAACGGGTTTCATTATTTTTTTTTGGTTCTAAATAAATATAAATTAATAAACTTGAAAATGTTTCATATTAAACATAAAAATAATATATGCAATCTATGACGTGTTTAATTACATAAATCAATAAAAATCCGATAATTAAAATGGGCACATAAAATGTATTTAAACGCGCGTATATTACGTTGTTCCTTACTTTACGGGGCAGAATCTGCATTACTAAAAACTGAATTATATAAATTTATTGAAGGCTTTGAAACAGCAAAGCTTAAAATTGAAGAATCAGATTATGAGGAATTAATTAAATGCATATAAATTGGTGAGGATAAAACATTTTCAAAAAATAGCAGAATTATACGAGTTTCTAAAAAATACATACTTAAATGATATTTCTTTAGATTCAGATTAAAAAAGTTTTTCAAAATAGTAAAGAGAGTTTGAGAGCGTTAGGAAGACGATTAGACGAGTTGCAATGCATGGCATTAGAAATTGCAATTAAAAAATACCGTAAAAAGATAGGTAGTGATGACGTATTCAGACTAGAATTACAGAAGTCAGTATTGATCTCTTTTAAAGTAGGGGTGAAGGAATCAACAATAAAAGTTGTATTATTAAGTAGCAAGTCAGACACATTAGATGCATTATTGGAAGAAGCATTAAATGTTGAAGCTATTATGCAACTAAGACCAAAGTTAAATGAGTACGAATATAATGTTGAGGCAGAAAATAATTCAGAAATAATTAAACAAAGAGAAAATCCAGAAAAGAATGATAAATTAACCTATGTAAGGAATGTTCCGACATGTTCATTCTGTATGAAATTAGGACATACTAGGGACGATTGTATTATTAGGAAAAATGAGCCTTTCTGCTACGAATCTGGAACTTATGGCCATGAAGCTAATTGGAAATGTGCCAAAATTAATATGAAAGATTCTAAAACACAGTTAGGTAATAATAATAACAAAAAAAAAAAAATAAAACAAGTAATATGAAATGCTTATGGTGTGATAGAAAAGGGCATAAAATAGGTAAGAGTTATTCGAAAACAAAATTTGAATCAGTCACAAATAATAATCATAATCTGGGAAACTAATAGGGGTAAGGCTAATAAACTGGGGACCCCAAAAGAAAAGTAATATAGGGCCAAATGAGTTAGGAATTGTAGATCAGACGTCGAAAGAGACTGTGGTCAAATTTACTACCCCATTAAACTTTCAAGAACGGAAGGAGGTAAACAATGAATTAAATGCAAAAGAAAATTGCATAATACACAATTGGAATGGAGATTGTTCGAATTTATCTAATATAAGTGATGTTTTCATTGAAGTCCTTGCGAGGCAGCTAAATATGGAAGACTTATTTTATTAGTAGACTCAGGAGCAGATGCCAATTTAGTAAAAGAAAGTGCAAATTTTCCAGGTTTTTACAAAAATATTCAAAAAGATTTGAATTGAGCTTTTGGTTAGTGTGTTAGGACATTCGGAACCACCAAGGTCCAACACAGGAGCGTAGGGTGCTTAAGTTTAATGATACACGTAGTGTCACTTGAACAAGGAGTACCAGCAGACGGAATAATCGGACGTGGAATCGATCTATAATAAATGCGATAGACATTACGATAACGTTCTTTGATAAAGATAAAAATCATATTATAAAACTACCAATGAAAACACAGACAGAAATACAAAACATTTTTTACAATCAACACATTTAAATTCAAGCGATAACCGCAAAAATAGTATCATTACCTTTAAAAACAAAAACTCCAATCGTATGAATACATAAGCAAGAAATTTCTCCAGGTGTATATTTAGGCGAAAGCCTATCAAATATTGGCAAAAATAGAGTTTATATTTCAATATTAAATACAGAAAAAGAAATTCTAATTCTAAAAGAAATTTAAACCAACATTTTCGAATTTTTATAAGTATAAAAAATCGGATACCAAAAATTCTACAATAAATAGCGTAAATTCAATAAATATAACAAATAGAATTAACAGATTATTAAGGGAAATTAAAATTGACGAAATTACATCATTACAAAATTTGTGTATTTCTTATCATGACGTTTTTCACTTAGATGGCGATGAATTAACATACAAGCCAGCGATAATCATGAAATAAATACACAGTGGAACCACCAATTAATCAGAAACAATATAAACTTCCACATACACATAGGGAAGAAATTAATAGACAAGTAGTTAAAATGTTAGATGACGGCATTATATCTGCAATCACCTCACCTTGGAATTCACCGTTATTGTTAGTACCAAAAAATAAGGACGGTAACAAGAAATGGAGACTAGTAATAGATTTTCGTAAACTAAATGATGTAACAATAAAACAAGTATTTCCAATTCCTCGTATAGACGAGATATTAGATCAGCTAGGGCATAGTAGATATTTTTCAACTTAAGATTTAGCAAAGAAAAAACTGCTTTCAGTACGGGACTTGGACATTTTGAATTTAATAGAATGCCATTTGGTTTAACATATGCACCTGTCACTTTTCAAAGAATAATGTACCACATATTAACAGGTTTACACAGGGTATCGATTGTTTTGTGTATCTCGATGACATAGTTGTATATGGAAAAAATTTATGCGAACATGAACATAGATTAAATAAAGTATTACAGAAATTAAGGGAACATAATTTAAAATTAAATACCGAAAAATGTCAGTTTTTACGTCGCGAAGTTGTATATTTAGGACATAAATGTTCGGAAGTAGGTGCGCTGCCAGAGCCCTCTAAGGTCGAATGCGTAAAAATATTCCGGTGCCAAGAAATAGAAAGTACAAGCATTTTTGGGATTAATCAATTATTACAGAAAATTCAAATATGGCCAAAATATCATTACCAATTAATAATTTACTTAGAAACAACGTTAAATTTACTTGGACAGACGATTGTCAAAATTCATTTATTAAATTGAAAGAATCAATAATTTAATCACTAATTCTTCATATCCAGATTTTACGAAAACTTTTTTACTAACAACTGATGCAAGTAATGAAGCAATTGGCGTGTTACTGTCGCAAGGCGAAGTTGGAAGCGATAGATCATTATATAAACATAAATATTCCAAAAGTATTAGTTACCGACAATGGTTCAAATTTCGTCTCTAAACTGTTTTCAGATACCTGTAAATTGTTGGGAATTAAAAATTTACATATTACGCCATATCATCCACAAGCTAATGGATCTTTGAAAAGAAGCCATCGACCGTTAGCAGAATATTTACGAAGTTTTGCAAAATAAGATGGATCAAACTGGGACCACTGCTTAAATACGGCAATGCACGTGCACAATAACACAGTACATATGCCAACAGGGCATATGTACGACTTTCCGTACTTCAAACGGGTTTGATTTTGATATGCCACCAGTTTATAATACTGATGATTATAACAAATTATTAAAATATCATATTCAACGCACACATGTAATCGTGAGACAAAATCAGGATAAAGCAAAAGAAAAATCTAAACAAAGCTATGATAGCGCATTACACACAACAATATTTAAAGTAGGCGATAAAATATTATTAAAAAATCAAAATAGAAAGAATAAATTTTCTCCCATATGGGTAGGACCCCATTAGGAACTTGGATAGTAAGTCCTGTGACGACAATGATTTCCATCAAAGGAAAAAAATCCATAACAACTTATTAAAAGTATATAATTTTGAAGTTTTACACAATTAAATAAATAAATATAAAGAAATAAATAACTGATGATCAAAAACCGTAATCATGTTAAAATGAAATGCATACTATTGTAAACAACAATATAAGGTAAAGAAATGCCGCGTTAACAATATTTTTTTTTAGGAATATGTTTTTAAATCTAAATCAAATAAATAAGTGCATGAGGGAATAGCTACGTATTAATTATAAAAGGTTACTGGCATTAAATCATGTACTAAAAAATTTGTAATGGTGAAAATAGATAAAGGAATAAAGTGATTTACAAGATTATATTAGATATTTATTAAGCAAAGATTTCAGTACGAATTAGCAAAAGAAATTTAAAATACATTGCCACTAAATTTGAGATAGGTCAGCACCTCAATTTCATTGTCAAGGGCATATATATATATATATATAAATATATATATATATATATATATATATATATATATATATATATATATATATGTACTTATTGAATGTACCAAAGTTGTTATGCTAAAGAAAGATTGAAAATATTATCATATATCAAGCATAATTAAATTAATATATTAGTGCATGAATAAATAGCTAAGTATTTTTGAAAATGACTAGCATTGATTCATGTGGTAATGAAATATTAAGGAAAAATTAAGGATTTCTAAAGTTCAAGTACATTTTATTAACAATAATAAATTAAACATACAATGAATAAATTAAATTTGAATATTCTATATAAATTAAAAATTATGTTAAATTAAATTAAGTATGAAGTTATAGTAAACAAGTAATAAATATTTTAATAATAATCCTGATTCTGCAAATGTACTTCAACCACGACGAAGCACACAAAGAAGTAAAACATGCATGAAGAAGAAGAACACGCAATCCACCAAACAATAAAAAATTAACGTAAAAGACAATATGATGAAATTTTAATTGCCAAAGAAAGTCGTTTAATTTTGTTGGGAAAAGGTCTGAAATGGTAACGTGATGCAATGAAGTACAAAAGAAGAATGATAAAACGACATATGAGAGTTATGGCGCGGACGACAACAATTAGACATCAATACATGTTTAATTAAGAGAAAGGAGCTACCCTACCCTATGGATGTCGATGTAGAAGTTTGACAAATCAGCAAAGAAAGGCAACTATTTTACCATAATAATGCAACAACATTTTACATCTTATATATACTAAATGACATTATGTGAATAAGTTGATTGAAAAAATAAAATTAACAAATCAACAAAGTTATAATTACACTAAATTTCATATTATGTTAAAATTTCTTTAACAAATGAACAAAATTTCTTAAAAAATTTTGGAGAAGACGAAAATTAAAAACATTAAGAACCAAGAATAAACGTATTCTAATATTGTTACAACAAGTAAAATGTAATAGAACCACAACGTCAAATTAAAAAAAAAAAAAAACATCTACGTATAAATAAAATATGACAATTACTGAATATGACTATTCCGCTAGAAAAACTATCTAAGAAGAAAATTTCTCAAAACATTTAAAGAAGACAAATCCTTATTAATATTCAGAAATATAAATTACAAAATTATCAATTTTAGTATCTGCTCTCAAAAAAGTACGATTCAATTTGACTGAAAAACAACGCAACATAGTAGACATCAAATTTTAAAAGCTAAGAAAATCAAGACGAAAGATGAAAACTATATTTGTTGAACAAGTGGCAGCAACAAATTAAGTGCAGCCAACAACACTACAGTCAACGCAATCGCAGTAACCACCAACCGAAGAGTTGCAGCAGCAGTCAACACTAAAAATATCGGGATCAGGTTATGTTTGTATTTATTTTCCTTTTATAATTCAGCCAAATAATTACAAAGTTGGGCCAATACCATTTTTTGTTTTTAAATTTAAAATCATTAAATTTGAATTTATTTATCTCCACTAGGTAATATACAATTGATAATTTTTAAAAATAAAATAATCTACACTATACGAATTTTATCAAGATATTAACAATGTAAAAGAAAAAACTATTATTATTTAATTAATAATATGTTTTTCTTAAAATAAGAGTGGAAGAATGTTGTATATCAGAAATACAGTTTCTATTAGTTTGAAAAATCTGCAAATCGCCAGTAAGCACAGTGGCATATTCATATTAATCATAATAATGTAACACCAAAAATGTTACTGTTATGCATGCATTCATATTTTTCTCATACATTTATTTGATACACTTATTCTCATACACATATGATACCAACAATAAATGTATTGGTTGTAATGTAAGCCTCATCAGGTAGCACCTGCATGCGGCGTACTAAAGCACATAGAAGTTTTTCTCACGATCACCCCAATTGAATTGATTATATCACAATATGATGACACTCCGATCTGGTGTTTGTAATTAAGTTAAAATCATATAAATGCCTTAGAGTGCAGACGTGTTTATAAGTAAAATTTCATTAAATAAAAGTATGATTTAGACGAAAAGACTTGTATTAATTATTTCATGATAATAAAAATGAAACGTCAATGTTGGACATTCTCTGGTAGGACATCATGGATAATTATAAATGGAACGTGCGATATTTGGACACAAGCCAAAGCAACCGACATTTTAATAACAACATTTGGCGCAGCCGGTTTTCAAACCAAACATCAAATCCCAGGCGACAGGAAGGACTGCATTAGAAGTATATGAAATAAATATATTGGACGAGGGAAAATATTTTTTTTAGGAGTCGTGAGTATTGTGAAAAACAGTGAAAGAAAATAAATGTGCGAAGGAAAAAGATTTTTTTTTTTGAATTTGTGATATTAAACAAAAGAAACATTTAAAATCATGAAATTAGAATTTAGGCAATTGAACATTTTAAATAAATGATAAAATTTTAAAAATTTCATAAAATTGTGAAATTAAATTAACTTTAAATAAAACTGTGAAATTAAAATGTTGAATAATTTAAGAATTTTGATACAGCAATATTTTTATAAGGTTGTGAAATTAATTAAATAACAAAATTTGAGAATTTTAACAAAATAGAATTTCATAAAAAAATTCAGTATTCAGTTATAAAAAGATGATAATTTTTTAGAAAAAAATAAATTAAAAATTAAAAAAATAAATTATAAATAAAAATGAGCTAAATAAAACAGTATTAAATTTAATAGAAAAATTAAATCAACTAGTAAGCAATCTACTGTTTAAACAAAAGATATACATAGCTTTGCAGAAAATAAAATATAGTGTGTCAATTTTTATTTAATTTTCAATTTTCATCCTTTAACATACAAATATATAACGGGTTTTATTAATTTTTTTTTTTGTTCTAAATAAATATAAATTAATAAACTTGAAAATGTTTCATATTAAACATAAAAATAATATATGCAATCTATATATATTGTTACGAAAATTCAGTCTACAGAAAACTGTTCTACGAGTTCGTATCGCTGGATTGTGTACAAAATAAAAACACTCTTATGTTTGGTTTAAATTATAACAATTAACTTTATTAATTCACTTTAATAAACAACTTTACTAATAACAAATTCTTACAACTGCTGCATGTCCACAATTTAACTTGACATTTATCACACGAGATGCACTCGACCACTTTACAATCACTACTGAAGTACAGATGCGCGGCCTTATATACTGCAGGCATCAGATCCACACGTTTCGACAAGCTTCGACTTGTTTCGAGAACCTTCTACTCGTTTCGTGAATGACGCATGCTATTGGCATCTCATTCGCACTCATGTATTTTAACCTGCTGATCTTCCATCTCTTTCTCGCACATTGCATAGTGCGCTGAATGATCTTCCGTCTCTTTCTAACACATTGCTTAGTGCGCTGAATTGTCTTGCGTCTCATATATTATTGTTGAATGCTTGCACAGTGGGGCAAATTACTTCTTTTCGTAACACTGCCCTCCACCTAAATCTGTTCGTCCCGAACAGATGTTAATCCTCTCTCTCTATATACGGCACCAACCTTTCTAAATATACAACTTTCATTTTTCGTCTGTAGTAATTCTGAATCCGATACACAATGTCATTTATCCTTTTAATTATCCTGTACGGTCCTTCCCGGTGTGTTTGTAGTTTTGGATTTATCAAATTCACTCGTGGCGGGCTACAAAGCATAACCAGATCTCCTTCCTTTGTCGTATCTGGACTTTATCATACTACTTGGAATTTGTATCCTCTGCCTTAAGAACTGATGCAACTCGTCTCGGTTTTCACTTTTTGGAATCGGTTTTTGCTCATCCATTGCAGTACGTTCGCAATGTGCTCCTACGTTGTATTGATTTATCTTACCGCAACTTCTGACTGGTTTTCTTTTTGCGGATACACATTGCTTACATCTGTGAATCTAATAGGCGACTGACTTCTGATATCCGACCCAATAGAAACGTTTTCTGACTTCTTCAACCGTTTTATTTATGCTCAAGTGACATCCATTGGATCCACAATGGCATTCCAGTACTATCTCTTTTATTTTTGATTTGGGAACAACAATTAAATTTCGTGCAGATCTGCCATTTTCAGTTTCCCAAACACGGTACAAACAACCATTTTGTAGCTTCAGGCTTTGCCACTGCACCCAATAAGCCCTGCTTATTGGACTGTTAGATGCTAACTCTTTCCATAATGGCTTTCTTTATTGTTCCTTGAACGTCCTAATTTTTGCGATGTCGGGGTCCTTCATTTGATCATTTCGTATTTGCTCTAGAGTCCATTGATCATCTGCCATTACATTTAACGAACGAATGTGAATTATGTTCGTCTTTTCTTCTTCCGTCGAGCATTCTCTGGATTCCATTTTACACACTCGTGCCGACACAGTGCCCGAATTTCCAAGATGGTAACTGGTGTTATTCGGACTATCCTCAGATCTCTTTTCTGGTCTGTATTTCTTTGATGGTTGCACAATTACACATTTTCGTTTTTCACGACAGTCGCGTGCCATATGCCCATATTTTCCGCAATGGTAGCATTTACCTTTCAATTGTGTGTTTCCGTTGGCAACATAATGTTCGGATTTAACGCAGGCTTTGGAGGCTCTACTTACTCCTTGACATACATTTTTTCTCTCCTCATCTTGTACACGTGTCTCCGTCGCTGGTCGGCACAATGTAGACGCTATATACTGCGTAAGCGCTGTGGGGACCGTTTCCATAAATGTCACCTTTGGGTTAGTCATTGTTGCCCGTTTTGCAACTCCGGATCCCGTATGCCATAAACGAATGCATTTATCTTGCACATTTCCAAGAAATCACAGGCTGAATCGGAATACGCCAAATGTGCAAGTCTCTCAACATCCGCAGCATATTCCTGCAGCGATTCGCAATTATTTTGCCTTCGGAACTTCAGGTGTATTCTGTAAATAGGTGCCATGTGGTCACTGCCATATTTTCGTTGCAATGCACCTATGACCGCTGAATAACTATTTATGTCACTTTTTGGAACTGTCATCAAAACTTCGGCTGCTCCTCCTTTAAGCGCCACGATAAGTGCGGCTACGCTGTCCTCATTATTCCATCGATTACTTACAGCCGTGGTCTCAAATTGCAGCTTGAAAATGTTTAACGCTGTAGTTCCATCGTAAATCGGTGACTTTAGTCTCGTACCACTAACAAAATGCTGAGTGGGTCCATTTAACTGCAATATATCGAAGTCCTTTTGAATTTTCTGTAGCTTTTTGTCGATTATATGATATTTCTCATCAACGTTATTTTCCAATCTTTGAATCTTATCGTCAACGCTCACATCCATTTCATTTACATGTGCCTCAAGCACATTTACTTTGACATGGAGCGTATTCGAAACTTACAGAAGTTGCTTCGAATGTTCCTGCATCTTTTCCTCCATTTTTATTTGATGTTTGTTGGAATTCTCTAGAAGTTTCTGTTCCATTTTGCTGGAATTTTCTTAAAATTTCTGCTCCATTTTGTTGGAATTTTCTTGAAATTTTTGATCTAATTTGTTGGTATTTTATTGAAGCTTTTCTTGAAGCTGTTTTGAATTTTCTAGAAGCTGTTGTTGTATTGCTCCGAGCAACTGGCTTATATCAAAACTTTGGGGCTGTACTTTTTGCTCCGTTTCCACACTTTTCGATGACGCTGTTGCAGCTTCCACTTCAAACTCGTGTTCTGCGAGGTCAATACCTTGGTTCTCTAATTCTTCCATTAGACGTTTTGTAGCTCTACTTTCGTACCTACAGTTGGAAGATTATGAATCGCCAGCTCCTTCTTTAGCTGGTCGACTATAAGTTGTTCGAATTTAACCATTTTGTATCATAATCCCACTTCTGACACCAATGTTACGAAAATTCAGTCTACGGAAAACTGTTCTACGAGTTCGTATCGCTGGATTGTGTACAAAATAAAAACACTTTTATGTTTGGTTTAAATTATAACAATTAACTTTATTAATTCACTTTAATAAACAACTTTACTAATACCAAATTCTAACAACTGCTGCATGTCCACAATTTAACTTGACATTTATCACACGAGATGCACTCGACCACTTTACAATCACTACTGATGTACAATGCCTTAGATGCGAGGCCTTATATACTGCAGGCATCAGTTCGACAAGCTTCGACTTGCTTCGAGAACCTTCTACTCGTTTCGTGAATGACGCATGCTATTGGCATCTCATTCGCACTCATGTGTTTTAACCTGCTGATCTTCCATCTCTTTCTCGCACATTGCTCAGTACGCTGAATGATCTTCCGTCTCTTTCTAACAAATTGCTTAGTGCGCTGAATTGTCTTGCGTCTCATATATTATTGTTGAATGCTTGCACAGTGGGGCAAATTACCTCTTTTCGTAACAATATATATATATATATATATATATATATATATATATATATATATATATATATATATATATATATATATATATATATATATATATATTTATATATATATATATATATATATATATATATATATATATATATATATATATATATATAAATAAAGTTATAAGTGTTTAATTACATAAAAATCCGATAATTAAAATGTACACAGAAAATGTATTTAAACGCGCATATTACGTTGTTCCTTACTTTACTGGGGCAGAATCTGCATTACTAGAAACTGAATTATATAAATTTATTGAAGGCTTTGAAACAGCAAAGTTTAAAATTGAAGAATCAGGTTATGAGGAATTTATTAAATGCATATAAATTGGTGATGATAAAACATTTTCAAAAATTAGAAGAATTATAAAAGTTGCTAAAAAATACATACTTAAATGATATTTCTTTAGATTAGGATTAGAAAAGATTAAAAAAGTTTTTCAAAATAGTAAAGAGAGTTTGAGAGCATTTGGAAGACGATTAGACGAGTTGCAATGCATGGCATTAGAAATTGCAAGTAAAAAATACCGTAAAAAGATAGGTATTGATGACGTATTCAGATTAGAATTACAGAAGTCAGTATTGATCTCTTTTAAAGTAGGGGTGAAGGATCCAACAATAAAAGTTGTATTATTAAGTAGCAAGTCAGACACATTAGATACATTATTGGAAGAAGCATTAAATGTTGAAGCTATTATGCAACTAAAACCAAAGTTTAATGAGTACGAATATAATGTTGAGGCAGAAAATAATTCAGAAATATTTAAGCAAAGAGATAATCCAGAAAAGAATGATAAATTAACCTATGTGAGGAATGTTCCGACATGTTCATTCTGCATATTATTAGGAAAAATGAGCCTTTCTGCTACGAATGTGAAACTTATGACCATGAAGCTAATTGGAAATGTGCCAATATTAATATGAAAGGTTCTAAAACACAGTTAGGTAATAATAATAGTAAAAAAAAAAATAATAATAATAAAAAAAAAATTAAACAAGTAATATGAAATGCTTATGGTGTGATAGAAAAGGGCATAAAATAGATAAGAGTTATGCGAAAACAAAATTTGAATCAGTCACAAATAATAATCATAATCAGGGAAACTAATAGGGGTAAGGCTAATAAACTGGGGACCCCAAAAGAAAAGTAATATAGGGCCAAATGAGTTAGGAATTGTAGATCAGACGTCGAAAGAGACTGTGGTCAAATTTACTACCCCATTAAACTTCCAAGAACGGAAGGAGGTAAACAATGAATTAAATGCAAAAGAAAATTGCATAATACACAATTGGAATGGAGATTGTTCGAATTTATCTAATATAAGTGATGTTTTCATTGAAGTCCTTGCGAGGCAGCTAAAAATGGAAGACTTATTTTATTAGTAGACTCAGGAGCAGATGCCAGTTTAGTAAAAGAAAGTGCGATGACAAATTTTCAAGGTTTTTACAAAAATATTCAAAAAGATTTGAATGGAGCTTTTGGTGAGTGTGTTAGGACATTCGGAACCACTAAGGTCCAACACAGGTGCGTAGGGTGCTTAAGTTTAATGATACACGTAGTGTCACTTGAACAAGGAGTACCAGCAGACGGAATAATCGGACGTGGAATCGATCTATAATAAATGCGATAGACATAACGATAACGTTCTTTGATAAAGATAAAAATTATATTATAAAACTACCAATGAAAACACATACAGAAATACAAAACATTTTTTACAATCAACACATTAAAATTCAAGCGAGAACCGCGAAAATAGTATCATTACCTTTAAAAACAAAAATTCCAATCGTATTAATACATAAGCAAGAAATTTCTCCAGGTGTATATTTAGGCGAAAGCCTATCAAATGTTGGCAAAAATAGAGTTTATGTTACAATATTAAATGCTACAGAAAAAGAAATTCTAATAGGCAACAAATTTAAACCAACATTTTCGAATTTTTATCAGTATAAAAAATCGGATACGAAAAATTCTACAATAAATAGCGTAAATTCAATAAATATAACAAATAGAATTAACAGATTATTAAGGGAAATTAAAATTGACGAAATTACATCTTTACAAAATTTGTGTATTTCTTATCATGACGTTTTTCACTTAGATGGCGATGAATTAACATACACGCCAGCGCTTAAACATGAAATAAATACACAGTGGAACCAACCACCAATTAATCAGAAACAATATAAACTTCCATAAACTAAATATAGGGAAGAAATTAATAGACAGGTAGTAAAAATGCTAGATGACGGCATTATATCTGCAAGCACCTCACCTTGGAATTCACCGTTATTGTTAGTACCAAAAAATAAGGACGGTAACAAGAAATGGAGACTATAGATATATATATATATATATATATATATATATATATATATATATATATATATATATATATATATATATATATATATATATATATATATGTATATATAACTATTTATAATTTAATACGTTATGATATTGTTTTATAAAAACATACGTATGCTAATTTTTCATGGAACATATTTTCAATTTAGTTTGTTTCGTTTTATCGTTCAAATTAGATCATAGTTTTCAATTGTTTTCTAAATTTTGTAACTTATCTCAATTAAATATTTTCGGTTAATAAATATAATTATACCCTAAACTAAGAGTGAAAGGGTATATTCAGTTTGGTACGCCGTTTGTAACACCCAAAAGGAAGCATCTCCGGTATGGAAAAGTATATATATTCTTGATCAGCATGACCTCCTGAGTCGATTTAGCGATGTCCGTCTGTCTGTCCGTCCGTCTGTATGTCCGTCTGTCTGTTGAAATCCCTACTACTTTTAAAATTGAAGAGCTAGATAAGTGAAACTTATAACTTAGATTACTAATATACCTACGCTACATGTGCGAAAAAAATGGCGAGATCGGTCCATTGTGACCTATGATCCGACCACTTATGTTCAAATACCTCATATAAAATGTACATATAAAGATCAATTTGTATGTATACGTGCTTATGTAAACTTTTTTGGTCAAACATATATTGATATCATGCTCAAATACACGATAATAATGTTTTCCGGCGAAAATACTTGTGGTTCACAAAAAAAAATTCGAAATTCGGTATACCTACCCATTTGTAAATATGGGTATCAAATGAAGGGAAATTCTTCAGCGATTGAATGTTTGTAGTTATTTTCAGGATTCGTATACCCTGGTGACCTATATATCACTTTGAATGGTAACCACACATATGTGTAGGGTATTTATAGTCGGCTTAGACCGACTATAATTTTGATAATCCTAACTATCATAATTACACCTACTTTAAAATTTCCCATGTGATCTAACCTTCCCAACTGGTTTTATTTAAACTGACCGTTTGGTGTTTGATTATTTTATATATCAAATCCCACATTTGGGGGCTCGGCCTGTTACGGATATTTAAACTTTTGGAAATCGATACACTGCGATTTCCAGTCGAAGTTTCGATCACGCAAATACAGCGAATCTTAGGAATTCAGCCAAAGAAGAAAGACGAAAGGCGTTGCAGAGGGTAATATTTTAGCAGAGCGCAAACTTCGCTGTGATAAACGAACAATAGATTTGAACAACGCAACAGATGAAGACCTGCAGGAGGCGTGCAATCAATACCGATTATCTGACGACGGTGATAGAACAAAGAAAATAAGATGAAACAAACACTATGAAAAAGAACGCATGGAGCAAATAAAGCACGAAGAAGAAGAAAGAAGTAAGGCGGATGATGAAAAACGAAGAAGAAAACAAGACGAAAGAGTAAGAGTAAGAGCAGAAGCTGAAAAAAGACAGAAAGAAATGATACAATAAGAAGAAATCAAAAAAAAGTTGAAAGAGGAAAGAAGACGAGCAACGAAGATTTCATGAAAACGCTAGATTGGAAGCGGAAAGAAGAAAGGCACAAGAGGACGGCAACGATTCGAAGAAAGAGTTATGGTCGAACTAAAGCGACTAAGAGAAGTACAAATTCAAACTACATCTGATTTGCAAGCTGTACTTCAATCACGGCCTGTTGAGGTAGAGCGTCCAATATTCGAGAGGACGAAGTTTACATTCCGCGACGTTGACGAGTCAACATTTTCAGGAGACGACGGCCGAAACATCGACGAATGGCTTGACGAGTTCGAACAAAACGCTAAATTGCTGCAATGGACCAATCTTCAAAAACTTATTTATGCGAAACGTTTGCTGAAGGTCACCGAGAAGCTGTTTATGGAGCATGAGTGCAAGGCAAAGGCGTACGATGTACTCGCAGCAGGGCTTAAACAGGAGTTCAACAAAACTGTTAACAGTGCTACTGTCCACCGAATGCTGTGCGAAAGAAAAAATAATTCAGGTGAATCGTATTGGCAATATATTTATACGATGCTAGATATTGCTCTACAAGCTAATATAGACACGAGCGCTATCATCGTATATATTGTCGATGGCATAGCAGGGTCGCCACACAGAAAAGCGTTCCTGTATGATGCGAAATCAATAGCTGAGCTGAAAGATAAATTGCAGACGTACGATCTTATAGAATCGAAGAATGACCCAAGAAGAACAAACCAGAAAAGTGACAAGAACAACATAAGTGACAAGAGCGGCAACAACAATAATGAGAAGAAATACTGCTGCCCAAACAAATTGAAAGGTCCAAAATGCTTTATATGCAACGAGTTTGGCCACAAGTCCAATGTGCCAAGACGAATGTGCGAGAAAAACCTAAGACCAGTGTGCATGTTCTTGAATGTAAATCGTCATACAAGACTGTTTCCATTAACGGCGTTGAAATGGAAGCGTTAATAGACAGTGGAATTCAGATAACAACAATTCGTGAAGATGCGTTTTGGGCAAAACGATTTGAAAAATATTCAAAAACGGAGATAACTGTGTGCGGCGTTGGAACATCTTATACAAAAGCAGTCGGCGTATTCGATGTTAAGGTGGTAGCAGATGAATGTGAGCTGATGGGACAATGTCATGTCCTGCCAAACGAATGTGTGAGTATCGATTATCGGTACGAACTTGACGAATCAAGCAGTTGTTAGTTTTTCACAAGAAGGCGTTCAGAACAACAAATACAGATGAAGTGTCAATTGAAATAGCAAGACAATCAAACTGTTTGCTTATTTCTAATGAAGAAAATGTTCTACCAGATCTTGGACATATTCAAAATAAATCAAAACGAGCTGAGATTAAGAAAACCGTGAGCGAATATAATCCTCAGCCGGTCAAAAAGTCTCCGATGAGTCTTAAAATAATTATTACTGATGACATTCCGGTAGCACAGCGTTCTCGTCGGTTACCGCAAGTCGAGAAAGTCGAGGTAGAAAATCAGATCAATACGTGGTTGGAAGACGGAATCATACGACCAAGCATATCTGAATATGCAAGTCCAATTGTGCTCGTAAACAAGAAAGACGGAACTAAGCGATTGTGTGTCGATTATCGGCAATTGAACCAAAAAATTATTAAAGACAAATATTCGATGCCAGTAATAGAAGAGCAGATCGATATGCTGCAAAATAAAAAAAATTTCAGCACTCTCGATTTGGCAAACGGATTTTTTCACGTGGAAGTTGAAGAGGAAAGCCGCAAGTCTACGTCATTTGTCACTCCAGCTAGCCAGTACGAGTTTCTCAAGGTGCCGTTTGGATTGTGTACCAGTCCAGCAGTCTTTCAACGATTTATCTACACAATATTTAGCCCCATGCTGCTTCCAGGTATTGTGCTGATTTATATGGACGATTTGATTATTGTAGCAGAAGATGAAGAAGAAGCAGTTCGACGCTTGAAAATCGTTCTAAGCGTCGCAGAAGAGTACAACCTTAATACAAAGTAGAAGAAGTGTCACTTGTTGCAGATAAAAATCTACTTTTTGGGCTACGAAATCGAAGGCGGTCGAATTAAGCCATCACCGTTGAAAACAAAAGACGTTCGAAATTTTTCAGAGCCAAAAACTGAAAAGCAAGTGCAACGATTTCTTGGTTTGGCTGGATATTTTCGTAAGTTCATTAAAGACATCGCTTTAGTGGTACGACTATTGAGTGACCTACTACGCAAGAATGTTCCTTTTAAATTTGGAGAAGAGCAGAGGAGTTCATTTGAACTTTTAAAGACGGTTATCTCAGAGCGGCCGGTTCTAACCATTTTTCGGAAATGGAGTTACATACGGACGCATACAAATGGGCATTTGCTGCAATACTCATGCAACGCGACTTTGACGATGGGAAACTGCATCCAGTCCGATATCTAAGCATCAAGACGTCAGAGGCCGAACAGAAATTCCATAGTTACGAGTTGGAAGTACTCGCTGTGGTGAAAGCAGTGCAGAAGTTTCGAGTGTATTTACTTGGGCACAGATTTAAAATCATCACAGATTGCAAAACGTTCGAAGCCACAATGAAGAAAAAAGATGTTCCGAAAATTTCTCGTTGGACACTCCTACTGCAAGAATACGACTGCGAAGTGATACATCGTGCAGGAGACAGAATGAAGCACGAAAGCAAGAAGGATTTCTACATCCAATTCCGAAAGGTAATGTGCCGTCAACAAGTAAAAATTACAAGCACTTGTTGACAATTGTAGATTCATTTACAAAATACGTTTGGATTTTTCCTACCAAATACACCACTGCTTTGGAAACAGCAGGTAAATATTAACTAATATTAACAAATATTTTTGGGAATCCAAGGCGTATAATATCGGACAGAGGCACTGCATTCACAGCAGACGTATTTAAAGAACACTGCAGAACCGAAAACATCGATTTGATATTAACAACAACTGGTGTACCAAGAGGGAACGGGCAAGTTCAGCGTGTCCACAGAACAATTATAGCGGTCCTCTCTAAGCTCTCTGTTGACGATCCAGAAAAATGGTACCAGCATGTGAGCGTAGTTCAGCAGTATTTAAACAAAACAATTCCCCGATCGATTAATACATCACCCTTCTAATTGATGATTAGTGTACCAATGAACACAAAGGATGACATGCATATTGCCGAAATTATTGAAGCTGAAGTTTCAAATTAATTTCAGCGGGAACGAGATGAACTCAGAAGTAAAGCGAAACAACAGATCGAAAATGTTCAAAAAGAAAATAGGGATATGTTAATTGCAAAGCGAAAGGCAGCAATGCAATACAAAGTAGGCGAACTTATATGCATTGCTCGCACACAATTTGGCGTTGGAATGAAGCTTCGACTAAAGAACCACGGACCATATGAAGTTATAAAATATAAGGGCAACGATCGATATGGTGTTAAGGAAGTGGGAGATCATGAAGGCCCAGGGAAGACATCCACAAGTGCAGACCACCTGAAACGTTGGGATAGACTACATGACACTTAGGACTGTCGAGACAACCGGGTCGGATGTTAAATAGAATGCCGAGTGTGGAGATGCTAGCAATACACTGTACAACTATTTATAATTTAATACTTTATGAGATTGTTTTATAAAAACATACGTATGCTGATTTTTCATGAAACATATTTTCAATTTTATTTGTTTCATTCGTTTTTTTTATCGTTCAAAACAGATCGTAGATTTCAATTGTATTCTAAATTTTGTAAATTATCGCAATTAAAAATTTTCGGTTAATAAACATAATTTTATTTAAACTGATGATAATGAAGAATGATAAAACGACATGTGAGAGTTATGGCGCGGACGACAACAATTACATCAATACATGTTTAATTAAGAGAAAGGAGCTACCCTATGGATATGGATGTAGAACTTTGACAAATCAGCAAAGAAAGGCAACTATTTTACCATAATAATGCAACAACATTTTACATCTTATATATACTAAATAACATTATGTAAATAAGTTGAATGCGAACCTGATTAAAAAAATAAAATTAGCAAATCAACAAAGTTATAATTACACTAAATTTCATATTATGTTGAAATTTCTTTAACAAATGAACAAAATTTCTTAAAAAATTTTGGAGAAGACGAAAATTAACCAGTTGGGAAGGTTAGATCACATGGGAAATTTTAAAGTAGGTGTAATTATGATAGTTAGAATTATCAAAATTATAGTCGGTCTAAGCCGACTATAAATACCCTACACATATGTGTGGTTACCATTCAAAGTGATATATAGGTCACCATGGTATACGAATCCTGAAAATAACTACAAACTTTCCATCCCTGAAGATTTTTCTTTCATTTGATACCCATATTTACAAATGGGTAGGTATACCGAATTTCGATTTTTTTTTTTTGTGAACCACAAGTCTTTTCGCCGGAAAACATTATTATCATGTATTTGAGCATGATATCAATATATATTTGACCAAAAAAGTTTTCCTAAGCACGTATAGATAAAAATTGATCTTTATATGTACATTTTATATGAGGTATTTGAACATAAGTGGTCGGATCATAGGTCACAATGGACCGATCTCGCCAATTTTTTCGCACATACAGCGTAGGTATATTAGTAATCTAAGTTATAAGTTTCATTTATCTAGCTTTTCAATTTTAAAAGTAGTAGGGATTTCAACAGACAGACAGACAGACGGACAGACAGACGGACAGACGGACATCGCTAAATCGACTCAGGAGGTCATGCTGATCAAGAATATATATACTTTTCCATACCGGAGATGCTTCCTTCTGGGTGTTACAAACGGCGTACCAAACTGAATATACCCTTTCACTCTTAGTGTAGGGTATAAAAACATTAAGAACCAAGAATATAAGAATTCTAATATTGTTACAACAAGTAAAATGTAATAGAACAACAACGTCAAATTAAAAAAAAAACCAGTTGGGAAGGTTAGATCACATGGGAAATTTTAAAGTAGGTGTAATTATGATAGTTAGGATTATCAAAATTATAGTCGGTCTAAGCCGACTATAAATACCCTACACATATGTGTGGTTACTATTCAAAGTGATATATAGGTCACCAGGGTATACGAATCCTGAAAATAACTACAAACATTCAATCGCTGAAGAATTTCCATTCATTTGATACCCATATTTACAAATGGGTAGGTGTACCGAATTTCGATTTTTTTTTAATGAACCACAGGTCTTTTCGACGGAAAACATTATTATCACGTACTTGAGCATGATGTCAATATATATTTGACCAAAAAAGTTTACCTAAGCACGTATACATAAAAATTGATCTTTATATGTACATTTTATATGAGGTATTTGAACATAAGTGGTCGGATCATAGGTCACAATGAACCGATCTCGCCAATTTTTTCGCACATACAGCGTAGGTATATTAGTAATCAAAGTTATAAGTTTCATTTATCTAGCTCTTCAATTTTAAAAGTAGTAGGGATTTCAACAGACAGTCGGACAGACAGACGGACAGACAGACAGACAGACAGACAGACAGACAGACAGACAGACAGACGGACAGACAGACGGACAGACGGACATCGCTAAATCGACTCAGGAGGTCATGCTGATCAAGAATATATATACTTTTCCATACCGGAGATGCTTCCTTCTGGGTGTTACAAACGGCGTACCAAACTGAATATACCCTTTCACTCTTAGTGTAGGGTATAAAAACATCTACGTCTAAATGAAATATGACAATTACTGAATATGACAATTCCGCTAGAAAAACTATCTAAGAAGAAAATTTCTCAAAACATTTAAAGAAGACAAATCCGTATTAATATTCAGAAATATAAAACTACAAAATTCAAATTGATTGAAAAACAACGCAACATAGAAGACATCAAATTTTAAAAGCTAAGAAAATCAAGACGAAAAATGAAAACTATGTTTGTTGAAACAGTGGCAGCAACAAATTAAGTGCAGCCAACAACACTACAGTCAACGCAATCGCAGTAACCACCAACCGAAGAGTTGCAGCAGCAGTCAACACTAAAAATATTGGGATCAGGTTATGTTTGTATTACATTTCCTTTTATAATTCAGATCTTCAAATTAAAAGCGGGCTAATGATGCCAAATAATTAGAAAGTTGGGCCAATACCATTTTTTGTTTTAAATTTAAAATCATTAAATTTGAATTTATTTATCTCCACTAGGTAATATACAATTGATAATTTTTAAAAATAAAATAATCTACTCTATAAGAATGTTATCAAGATATTAACAATGTAAAAGAAAAAAACTATTATTATTTAATTAATAATATTTTTTTCTTAAAATAAGAAGAATGTTGTATATCAGAAATACTTTTTCTATTAGTTTGAAAAATCTGCAAATCGCCAGTAAGCACAGTGGCATATTCATATTAATCATAATAATGTAACACCAAAAATGCTTACTGTTATGCATGCATTCATATTTTTCTCATACATTTATTTGATACACTTATTCTCATACACATATGATACCAACAATAAATGTATTGGTTGTAATGTAAGCCTCATCAGGTAGCACCTGCATGCGGCGTACTAAAGCACATAAAAGTTTTTCTCACGATCACCCCAATTGAATTGATTATTTCACAATATGATGACACTCCGATCTGGTGTTTGTAAATATTGGTGCGACCGAGGTGATGAGTATAGGTTAAGAATATATTTTAAGTTAAAATCATATAACTGCCTTAGAGTGCAGACGTGTTTATAAGTAAAATTTCATTAAATAAAAGTATGATTTAGACGAAAAGACTTGTATTAATTATTTCCTGATAATAAAAATGAAACTTCAACGTTGGACATTCTCTGGTAGGACATCATGGGTAAATATAAATGATACGTTGCGATATTTGGACACAAGCCAAAGCAACCGACATTTTAATTACAACATTTACGCATCCGGTTTTCAAACCAAACATCAAATCCCAGGCGACAGGAAGGACTGCATTAGAAGTATATGAAATAAATATATTGGACGAGGGAAAATATTTTTTTTAGGAGTATTGTGAAAAACAGTGAAAGAAAATGTGCGAAGGAAAAAGATTTTTTTTTTTTGAATTTGTGATATAAAACAAAAGAAACATTTGAAATCATGAAATTAGAATTTAGGCAATTGAACATTTTAAATAAATGATAAAATTTTAAAAATTTCATAAAATTGTGAAATTAAATTAACTTTAAATAAAACTGTGAAATTAAAATGTTGAATAATTTAAGAATTTTGATACAGCAATGTTTTTATAAGGTTGTGAAATTAATTAAATAAATTTCATAAAAAAATCAGTATTCAGTTATAAAAAGATGATATGTTTTTAGAAAAAAAAAATTAAAAATTAAAAAAATAAATAATAAATAAATCAAAATGAGCTAAATAAAACAGTATTAAATTTAATAGAAAAATTAGATCAACTAGTAAGCAATCTACTGTTTAAACAAAAGATATACATAGCTTTGCAGAAAATAAAATATAGTATGTCAATTTTTATTTAATTTTCAATTTTCATCCTTTAACATACAAATATATAACGGGTTTCATTATTTTTTTTGTTCTAAATAAATATAAATTAATAAACTGGAAAATGTTTCATATTAAACATAAAAATAATATATGTAATCTACATATATATAAATAAAGTAATAAATGTTTAATTACATAAATTAATAAAAATCCGATAATTAAAATGGGCACAGAAAATGTATTTAAACGCGCGTATATTACGTTGTTCCTTACTTTACTGGGGCAGAATCTGCATTACTAGAAACTGAATTATATAAATTTATTGAAGGCTTTGAAACAGCAAAGCTTAAAATTGAAGAATCAGGTTATGAGGAATTTATTAAATGCATATAAATTGGTGAGGATAAAACATTTTCAAAAAATAAAAGAATTATACGAGTTACTGAAAAATACATACATAAATGATATTTCTTTAGATTCAGATTAGAAAAGATTAAAAAGATTTTCAAAATAGTAAAGAGAGTTTGAGAGCGTTTGGAAGACGATTAGACGAGTTGCAATGCATGGCATTGCAAGTAAAAAATACCGTAAAAAGATAGGTATTGATGACGTATTCAGATTAGAATTACAGAAGTCAGTATTGATCTCTTTTAAAGTAGGGGTGAAGGATCCAACAATAAAAGTTGTATTATTAAGTAGCAAGTCAGACACATTAGATACATTATTGGAAGAAGCATTAAATGTTGAAGCTATTATGCAACTAAGACCAAAGTTAAATGAGTACGAATATAATGTTGAGGCAGAAAATAATTCAGAATAATTAAGCAAAAATCCAGAAAAAAATGATAAATTAACCTCTGTAAGGAATGTTCCGACATGTTCATTCTGTATGAAATTAGGACATACTAGGGGCGATTGTATTATTAGGAAAAATGAGCCTTTCTGCTACGAATCTGGAACTTATGGCCATGAAGCTAATTGGAAATGTGCCAAAATTAATATGAAAGATTCTAAAACACAGTTAGGTAATAATAATAGTAAAAAAGAAATAATAACAAAATAATAAAACAAGTAATATGAACTGCTTATGGTGTGATAGAAAAGGGCATACAATAGATAAGAGTTATGCGAAAACAAAATTTGAATCAGTCACAAATAATAATCATAATCAGGGAAACTAATAGGGGTAAGGCTAATAAACTGGGGACCCCAAAAGAAAAGTAATATAGGGCCAAATGAGTTAGGAATTGTAGATCAGACGTCGAAAGAGACTGTGGTCAAATTTCTACCCCATTAAACTTTCAAGAACGGAAGGAGGTAAACAATGAATTAAATGCAAAAGAAAATTGCATAATACACAATTGGAATGGAGATTGTTCGAATTTATCTAATATAAGTGATGTTTTCATTGAAGTCCTTGCGAGGCAGCTAAATATGGAAGACTTATTTTATTAGTAGACTCAGGAGCAGATGCCAATTTAGTAAAAGAAAGTGCAAATTTTCCAGGTTTTTACAAAAATATTCAAAAAGATTTGAATTGAGCTTTTGGTTAGTGTGTTAGGACATTCGGAACCACCAAGGTCCAACACAGCAGCGTAGGGTGCTTAAGTTTAATGATACACGTAGTGTCACTTGAACAAGGAGTACCAGCAGACGGAATAATCGGACGTGGAATCGATCTATAATAAATGCGATAGACATTACGATAACGTTCTTTGATAAAGATAAAAATCATATTATAAAACTACCAATGAAAACACAGACAGAAATACAAAACATTTTTTACAATCAACACATTAAAATTCAAGCGAGAACCGCGAAAATAGTATCATTACCTTTAAAAAACAAAAAATTCCAATCGTTTTAATACATAAGCAAGAAATTTCTCCAGGTGTATATTTAGGCGAAAGCCTATCAAATGTTGGCAAAAATAGAGTTTATGTTACAATATTAAATGCTACAGAAAAAGAAATTCTAATAGGCAACAAATTTAAACCAACATTTTCGAATTTTAATCAATATAAAAAATCGGATACCAAAAATTATACAATAAATAGCGTTAATTCAATAAATATAATAAATAGAATTAACAGATTATTAAGGGAAATTAAAATTGACGAAACTTTGAATAATGACGAAATTACATATTTACAAAATTTGTGTATTTCTTATCATGACGTTTTTCACTTAGATGGCGATGATTTACATACACGCTAGCGCTTGAAAATGAAATAAATACACAGTGGAACCACCAATTAATCAGAAGTAATATAAACTTCCACATACACATAGGGTAGAAATTAATAGACAGGTAGTAAAAATGTTAGATGACGGCATTATATCTGCAAGCACCTCACCTTGGAATTCACCGTTATTGTTAGTACCAAAAAATAAGGACGGTAACAAGAAATGGAGACTAGTAATAGATTTTCGTAAACTAAATGATGTAACAATAAAACAAGTATTTCCAATTCCTCGTATAGACGAGATATTAGATCAGCTAGGGCATAGTAGATATTTTTCAACTTAAGACTTAGCAAAGAAAAAACTGCTTTCAGTACGATACTTGAAAATTTTGAATTTAATAGAATGCCATTTGGTTTAACATATGCACCTGTCACTTTTCAAAGAATAATGTACTACATATTAACAGGTTTACACAGGGTATCGATTGTTTTGTGTATCTCGATGACATAGTTGTATATGGAAAAAATTTAAGCGAACATGAACATAGATTAAATAAAGTATTACAGAAATTAAGGGAACATAATTTAAAATTAAATACCGAAAAATGTCAGTTTTTACGTCGCGAAGTTGTATATTTAGGACATAAATGTTCGGAACTAGGTGCGCTGCCAGACCAATCTAAGGTCGAATGCGTAAAAATATTTCGGTGCCAAGAAATAGAAGTACAAGCATTTTTGGGATTAATCAATTATTACAGAAAATTCAAATATGGCCAAAATATCATTACCAATTAATAATTTACTTAGAAACAACGTTAAATTTACTTGGACAGACGATTGTCAAAATTCATTTATTAAATTGAAAGAATCAATAATTTAATCACTAATTCTCTCATATCCATATTTTACGAAAACTTTTTTACTTACAACTGATGCAAGTAATGAAGCAATAGGCGTGGTACTGTCGCAAGGCGAAGTTGGAAGCGATAGATCATTACGCGCATAAATATTCCAAAAGTATTAGTTACCGACAATGGTTCAAATTTCGTCTCTAAACTGTTTTCAGATACCTGTAAATTGTTGGGAATTAAAAAAATACATATTACGCCATATCATCCACAAGCTAATGGATCTTTGAAAAGAAGCCAAATAAGATGGATCAAACTGGGACCACTGCTTAAATACGGCAATGCACGTGCACAATAACACAGTACATATGTCAACAGGGCATATGTACGACTTTCCGTACTTCAAACGGGTTTGATTTTGGTATGCCACCAGTTTATAATACTGATGATTATAACAAATTATTAAAATATCAGATTCAACGCACACATGAAATCGTGAGACAAAATCAGGATAAAGCAAAAGAAAAATCTAAACAAATCTATGATAGCGTATTACACCCAAAAATATTTAAAGTAGGCGATAAAATATTATTAAAAAATCAAACTAGATAGAATAAACTTTCTCCCATATGGGTAGGACCCTATGAGGTACTTTGGATAGTAAGTCCAGTAACGACAATGATTTCCATCAAAGGAAAAAAATTCCATAACAACTTATTAAAAGCATAAAATTTTGAAGTTTTACACAATTAAATAAATAAATATAAAGAAATAAATAACTGAACCAATAGTTCGTGATGATCATAAACCGTAATCATGTTAAAATGAAATGCATACTATTGCAAACAACAATATAAGGTAAAGAAATGCCGCGTTAATAATAATTTTTTTTTAGGAATAGGTTTTTAAATCTTAATCATATAAATTAATAAATTTTAAAATGTTACTAGCATTAAATCATGTACCGTCAAATGGGGTGACTATGACCCGAAAAACTGTATATGTTGATTTTCGCTATTTTGTAATGGAATTAATATTTCATTATTTTATAAAATATTGTAAGTATTTGATCTTTAAGCATCTGCAATCAAAATTTCATGGTGTAATAGCAGTAATTATAAAAAAATAAAAATGGTCTAAAGTCACCTCGCCGGTGAGGTGACTTTGGCCCAAACATGTTAATCACCAATTTTTTCTATGTTTTTTATGGAACTATAATACTATGATACTATATCATCATAAATGTTTTACTGAAAACCCGATCACTTGAAACCCATATATTTCGAATAAAAAGTATGGTAATAAGGATTAATATGAAAATATAAAAAACTTTTTTTATATTTTCATTAAAACAAGCTTATTAAATGGAATTAATCAAGTAACTTAGTCAACTGATATATAATATCAATTACAAAAAATAAATTCTCAACTCCATTGTTTTCTATTTATATTATTATGTCAATATCTGACATTAAATAAAAAACTAACTAAAATTCAAACAGGTTTTTTTTTTTTAAATGGGAAAATATAGTATATTTGGAAAAGAATGGAACAAATAAACCCACAATTTCACATGAGTTATTTTAACATTGGGTATACACGTTCGAATTATTTGATGAAGTTTTTAACCGGGTCAAAGTCACCCCATGTATGGTTTGAGCGACTTTAACTCGGGCCAATGTCACCCCAAAAACATTAATTTTAGGAACGATTAAATAACATAAATAATTAAAAATAGTAATGGACTAAAATGACAATATATATTTGGTTTATTAGAAAGAAAATATATTAATTTCTAACATAAAAAATGTAACGTGTTAATAGCATACGTATATTTTACATACTAAATTGACTTTATTCGTAAATGAAATTAATGCTTTTTAGCTACATTTACACAGATATTAACATGTTGGAATATGAGAGCTAAAAGTTAAAGAAATAGCATTACGCAGATAGAAAATGCTTCAAAAAAAATTATTGTAAAAGAATTGAGATGTGTAAGTCACTTGGATGCTGAGAAAATTTGATTGCAAACATTATTTTTTGTTTGGCCAAAGTCACCTCTGGAAGTCTAACGTCACCCCAGTTGACGGTACTAAAAAATGTATAATGGTAAAATAGATAACGGAATAAAGTGATTTGCAAGATTACATTAGATATTTATTAAGCAAAGATTTCAGTACGAATTAGCAAAAGAAATAAAAAATACATTGACACTATATTTGAGATAGGTCAGCACCTCAATTTCATTGTCAAGAGCATTGCCAATCGAAACAAACGAAAGTAAGTTCGTTGTACTTGAAATACAGATAGACGTAAGCGGAGCACAAACTGAAGGGGAGCACAGATAAAAGTGAGGAACTTAGGTATATTTATGTGATCAAATGCAATTCAGCGTTTTGCATGTAGGAACCACTGAACTAATGGACTGAAAATGGAACGAGATACGTTAATACAGCGATAAAAACAAACCAACAAACTAGCAAACGTTTTAACCAAGATCATTTTATATATATATATATATATATATATATATATATATATATATATATATATATATATATATGTACACCCAGAAAAAAATACTATATAAATAATAGTTTTTTACTATTAAAAATAGTCAATAGGATAAATTATTATTTTAATCAGAAAATACCATTAAATACTAGAAAATACCATGACATTGCTATTGAGTTTTAATGAAAGATTTATTTTTTTTATACTATTAAATCAATAATTGTCCTATTGACTAATTTTAATGGGATTTGAGGGTATTTTTTCTGGGTGTATATAGATAAACTTAGTCAACTGATTTAACTTATATGTGTTTTGCATGTGTATTGAGTGTGTCTGTTGGTTCTGAATTGATTTTATATTTGGTTTGGAAAAAAATTTATATGAGTGACTTTTATATGCCCTACTGTTGGACCAGATTTCTCCTCTTGTTCTTCTGTGTGCTGGGACGGACTTGCCTTGTTCATCTTCAATGGTTCGTTGTATATGGTGCGTTGGGTCTGTTGGACTTCGGTGGTTCTTGTGGAATTGCAAATGGTGCTATCTCCAGTGGGCGTCGTCATGTTAATACTCTGGACTCTAAATCGTTTCGAAAAGTTTTGTCCCGTTGACTCGGTTGTCGATATGTTCGAGATGAGTGTTTTATTTTTTTTTTGCGATCTTGTTAAACAAATTTTTGAATTTTTGGTGCTCATGTCGCGTTATGTAGGATATTTTTGATTTCCAAATTGTTGATATCAGAAAACCTCGTGGTTCGATATTGCATCGTTTCTTCTCTTTGTAAGATTGAAGACATAACAATGCGATTTCTTTTTTTCTTTTTTATTATATTCCATTTTACATCTAGTATCTGGCAATTGTGGCAATTTTCAAGGTCCATTTTGCATCTTGGTATTTGGCAATTGTAAACATTCAATCATTGCAACCTACGTGTATTTGGTATAACAACAAGTTTGCGTTCAGTGTGTCCTGCCTCGTTTTCAAATATGCTGCCACTCAGCATCGTTTCTTCGCTTTCGTTTATTTGAATCTGCTGGGCCTCTGCTTCATTACTCCTTCTTGTTGATAACACCAAGAGCTCCTTCCATTTGTTCCCCTTAAAGTCCCTTGACCACAAAGATCATCTATGCGTCTTCTGTGTAGCCTCCTGCGCAGTTGGTCACTCTAAATAACAATTTTTGTGCACTCGGATATTTTAAATTCACCTGAATATTTTACAAACAAATCATTTAATTTTGATTTTAAACTATTTCAAATGTGTGGTGTGAACTTATGTAAACTTAATATAATTTTGTTAAATTATATAATGGTTTATGTACATTTGTCACAGGAAAAAGATTGATTTTAAGATATTTAAATTACTTGAATTAAAGTATGGTACATTATTTGAACTATTACTATTTAGTGTGGTAATAGTTTATCTAAACTTAGTGTCATGTAATGTATAGTTGTTTATGTATGCAATAACATTGAAATTAAATGTGTATTTTAAAGTATTATGTCCTTAGACCAATGGCTAAGATCGTCGTCTTATATGCGAAGGGAGTCAATGCAGCGGACTCAATCCCCCTTCAATGCGTAAAATTAAAAAAAATTCATATAATTATATATATATATATATATATATATATATATATATATATATATATATATATATATATATATATATATATAAATACATTTATATATATATTTATATTTATATATATATATATATATATATATATATATATATATATATATATATATATATATATATATACATATATATATATATATATATATATATATATATATATATATATATATATATATATATATATATATATATTTATATTTATATATATATATTTTTGTTTTAAGAATTTATTTAATTTCCAATACAAATTTGTATATCTCTTTTTAAAAGTTTAATATAAAACAAAATGTTAGATAAAAATTATTTTTTTTTTAAATTTTAATACCCCTTTTTTTTCATATATATATATATATATATATATATATATATATATTTTTTATAATTAATAGTTAATACCGTTATTTAAATTTTTTTCCTCTTCTTTTTTTTCACTATATTTTTTTTCTCGTCTTATTTTCTTCCCTTTTTTTCTTCTCTTTTTTAAAATTTTCATACCTCCTTTTTTTAATTTTAGTTCCCTTTTTATACCCTACACTAAGAGTGAAAGGGTATATTCAGTTTGGTACGCCGTTTGTAACACCCAGAAGGAAGCATCTCCGGTATGGAAAAGTATATATATTCTTGATCAGCATGACCTCCTGAGTCGATTTAGCGATGTCCGTCTGTCCGTCTGTCTGTCCGTCTGTCTGTCTGTCTGTCTGTTGAAATCCCTACTACTTTTAAAATTGAAAAGCTAGATAAATGAAACTTATAACTTAGATTACTAATATACCTACGCTGTATGTGCGAAAAAATTGGCGAGATCGGTCCATTGTGACCTATGATCCGACCACTTATGTTCAAATACCTCATATAAAATGTACATATAAAGATCAATTTTTATCTATACGTGCTTAGGAAAACTGTTTTGGTCAAATATATATTGATATCATGCTCAAATACATGATAATAATGTTTTCCGGCGAAAAGACTTGTGGTTCACAAAAAAAAAAATCGAAATTCGGTATACCTACCCATTTGTAAATATGGGTATCAAATGAAAGAAAAATCTTCAGGGATGGAAAGTTTGTAGTTATTTTCAGGATTCGTATACCATGGTGACCTATATATCACTTTGAATGGTAACCACACATATGTGTAGGGTATTTATAGTCGGCTTAGACCGACTATAATTTTGATAATTCTAACTATCATAATTACACCTACTTTAAAATTTCCCATGTGATCTAACCTTCCCAACTGGTTTTATATTGTTTTTTTTTTATATCTCTTTTTTTTCTTAAAAATTCAATAGTGGTGTGTATCATAATCGTAGAGTTCACAGCTTACATATGATCCGCTGTTGTGTATCATAATCGTGGAACTTACAGCGTGCTTATGATCCACAATATAACATAACCAGTATATTTTTCTCTTTGGCATACTTTTAGGGTTAAGCATTATGCATGTTAAACACAAACAGCATTTAATTGGCTTGGCGCACACCGCTTAACATAGCACAGTTATACACGCCCACGTGAAATAGGTCACTCAGATCACACAAATAAATGCTGACTTAGTTATTTTGTGATTGTGAAATTATAAATACGCTGACTAAGTTAGTTTAGCATGATGAAATTACTCAATTTATTGTGAAATTATAAGAATACGAGGTGTTATGTAGAAGTTAAGTATAGACTAAGAATCAATTGTTTCGGATAAGCTGAAGTGTCTACAAATAAATGTTAAGAATAAGTGTAACCAACTTTTAAAGCGAAATAAAGTGTTTTAAAGTAAAAAAGACCCGGTTGTTTTAAATAATATAAAGAAAGTAAAAAGGACTCAGTAAGTATAAATAGGATCAACTTAAAGTCCTAGTAGGACTTTAAACTTACAACATTTTGGCGCAGCCGGTTTTCGGACCATACATCAACTCCCAAGGGTCGAGAAGGACTGGATGGAGATTAATATTGGAAGAAATAACTATTTTGGATAATGGAAAATATTTTTTGTATTTGTAAGTATTGTGAAAAATAGTGGATACAAAAAATATGTGCGGTAAAAAAAAAAAAAAATGTGAATTTGTGATATAAAACAAAAGAAATATTTGAGAATTTTAATAAGCAAAAAATAATGGAATTATGAAAATTGACATTTGTAAAAATAAAATAAAGAACAATTGAAAATTTTGAAATAAATTGTGGAATAAAATAAACTTTTAATAAAACTGTGAAATGAATTACAAAAATGATAAAATTTTACAAATCAGGAAATTAAATAAGTAAACTAAATGTTTTATAAAATTGATTAATTGATATATTGAAGAACATTTTTAAAGTAATTGTGAAACATTATAAAATAATTTGAGACATTTAGTGATAATGATTAATAAAATTGTAAATTTAAATAAATTGAATAAAATTTTGATACAGCGATGTTTTTATAATGTCGCGAAATTAATTAAAGAACAAAACTGGAAAATTAAAAAAAAAAACAATTTAACAAATAAGTTAATTTAGGATTCATAAATAATATGTTGATATGATTTTGATATATAGATTAAAAAGTTTAAATAATGAAACATAAAAATGTGATAAATAAGGTAGTAAAAAATTTAATAGATAAATTAAATAATTGTTAAAAGTTGTACTAGTAAAAACAAAATAAATAATTTATTTAATAAAGGTATAGTTAATTATATGATTAAGTAAATGGAAAAATAAGAAACACTAATAATGGGTACTGAAAATGTATTGAAACGCGTTCATTACGTTGTTCCTTACTTTTCTTGGGCGGAATCTCCATTATTAGAAACAGAATTATATAAATTTATTGAATGTTGTGAAACAGCTAAGCTTAAAATTCAGATAGTGAAGAATTTATTAAATACGTTAGGTTACGTTTGGAGGGAGATGCCTATAAATTAGTAAGGACAAAACAGTTTCAAAAAATAGAAGAATTATACGAGTTGTTAAAAAATACGTACTTAAATGAAATTTCTTTAGAATTAGTACTAGAAGAGATTAAAAAGGCTTATCAAAATAGTAACGAGAGTTTGAGAATGTTTGGTAGACGATTAGATGAGTTGCAATCCATGGCTTTGGAAATTGCAAGTAAAAAATACAGTAAAAAGATAAGTGAGGATGAAGTATTCAGATTAGAATTACAGAGCTCAGGGTTGATCTCTTTTAAAGTAGGGGTGAAGGATCCAACTATAAAGGTTGTATTGTTGGGTATTAAGTCAGAAACATACAGGCTGTTATGCAGCGAAGTCCAAGATCGGAAGAGGATGAATATAAATATATGGAAAAAACACAGTCAAGCGTAAAATCGGAAAATAAATTGCAACAAATAAATAATGAAAGCAACTATAAAAGGAGTGTTTCAACATGTTCATTTTGTAGTAAATTGGGGCATACTAGGGATGATTGTATTATTAGAAAAAATATGCCTTTCTGCTACGAATGTGGAACTTATGGTCACGAATCTAATTGGAGATGTGCGAATAATAATAGTAATATAGGACAGAAAGAGTTAGGAATTGTAGATCAGACGTCGGAGGAGACTTTGATCAAATTTACTACTCCATTGCATTTCCATAGAACAGATGAGACCAATGAATTAAAATATGAATTAAAGGAAGAAGAAGGTGATCGCATAATATGCATTGGGCATAGAGATAGCTTGGATTTATCTAATGTAAGTGACGTTTTCATTGAAGTACCTTGCGAGGCAGCTAAAAATGGAAGACTTATTTTACTGGTAGACTCAGGAGCTGATGCCAGTATAGTAAAAGAAAATGCAATGACAAATTTGCCAGACTTTAACGAAAATATACAAAAGGATTTAAAAGGAGCTTTTGGTGGGTGTGTTAGAACATTAGGTTCCACCAAAGTCCAGCATAGGAACATAGGGCGCTTAAGTTTAATGCTACATGTAGTGTCACTTAAACAAGGTGTACCAGCTGATGGAATAATCGGACGTGACAATTTATGGAATCTATCTGTAATAAATGCGATAGACAAAACAATAACATTCTTTGATAAACATAAAAACCATATTATAAAAGTACCAATGAAATCGCAGACAGAAATACAAAATATTTTTTACAATCAACAAATTAAAATTCAAGCGAGCACCGCAAAGATAGTATCATTACGTTTAAAAACAAAAATTCCAATAGTGTTAATACATAAACAAGTAATTTTTCCAGGAGTATATTTGGGAGAAAGCATATCGAATGTTAGCAAAAATAGAGTTTATGTGTCAGTTTTAAATGCTACGGAAACAGAAATTATAATAGACAGTACTTTTAAACCAAAATTTTCGAATTTTAATCAGTATAAAGAATCGGATACCAATAATTCTACAATAAATAGCATAAATTCAGTAAACATTACAAACAGAATTAATAAATTATCAGAAGAAATGAAAATTGATGAGACTTTAAATAAAGACGAAATCACATCTTTACAAAATATGTGTATTTCGTATCATGATGTTTTTCATGTAGACGGCGATGAATTAACATACACGCCAGCGCTTAAACATGAAATAGCAACACAGTGGAACCATCCACCGATAAACCAAAAGCAATACAAATTGCCACACACTCATAGAGAAGAAATCAACAGACAGGTTAATAAAATGTTGGATGACGGCATTATATCGCTAAGCATATCACCCTGGAATTCACCGATGTTGTTGGTTCCTAAAAAGAGCGGCAAGGACGGTAACAAAAAGTGGAGGCTAGTAATAGATTTCCGTAAATTGAACGACGTGACAATAAAACAAGTATTTCCGATTCCTCGAATCGACGAAATATTAGACCAATTAGGTCACAGTCGCTATTTTTCAACTTTAGACTTGGCAACTGGTTATAATCAGGTACTAGTTGAAGAAGGGGATAAGGAAAAATGTCAGTTTTTGCGTCGCGAAGTTGTCTATTTAGGACATAAATGTACGGAGCTAGGTGCCCTGCCAGACCCCTCAAAGGGGTCTGTAGGGCATTAAATGGAGCAGAAAAAATTACTCCACCATTGAAAAGGAATTTTTAGCTATAGTCTGGGCAACGAAATATTTTAGAGCTTATCTTCTAGGCCGACATTTTCAAATTTATACAGATCATCAACCATTACGTAGCACAGCAAATCTCAAAGATCATACATCAAGGTAAACAGAATTTGAACGCAGATGCTTTAAGTAGAATTCCACATCCAGAACCAGATATTACTGCGGTCCAAACACGGTCTAAGACCACACAGAATAAATTAGATAATCAAATTTCAAAAACCAAATTACAAGTGAGCACGCCAGTACTGGATGAAATAACAACAGACACCAAGAACGAATTAAACTCAAGTCTACTATTAACTGACCCAGAGGAAATTAAAACTGTTATAAAAGACTTTCATGACTCAGCATTAGGGGGTCAGGTCACTAGGGCGCAGGGAAATCATATTTTAGAATCAGAAAACAATTTAAGTGGAAAGTTCTATGCTTACTAAAATGCCAATGGTTTTAACTGATACGCCTGTACGACCATTCGATAAAGTATACATGGATCTTGTAGCTATCCCAGACGCAAAAGCAAGCACGGTAGCAAAAGCATTTTTCGACGAAATTATTACAAGACATAATATACCAAAAGTATTGATAACAGACAATGGTTCGAATTTTGTTTCAAAATTATTTTCGGACACGTGTAAATTGTTAGGAATTAAAAAGTTACATATTACGCCATATCATCCACAGGCCAACGGCTCTTTGGGACTAAGCCACCGACCATTAGCAGAGTATTTACGAAGTTTTGCGAAAGAGGATGGATCAAACTGGGACCAGTGGTTAAATACAGCAATGCATGTACACAATAATACAATGCATATGTCCACCGGGCAAACGCCTTTCCGTACTTTATACGTTTACGATTTTGAAATGCCAACCAATCTAAAACGCAAATGCTCACCAGTATATAATACCGATGAAAGCAACAAGCTATTAAAATACCAAATTCAACGCACACGAAATCGTACGACAAAATCAAGCCAGAGCCAAAGAAAAATCTAAGCAAAGCTATGATAGCTCATTACACCCAATAATATTCAAAGTAGGCGATAAAATTTTACTAAAAAATCAAAATAGGAAAAATAAATTTTCACCAGTTTGGGTGGGACCCTATGAGGTTCTTTCAATAAAAAGCCCTGTAGCGACTGAGATTTATATCAAGATTTATATAAAGCGAAAAAATTTCATAATAATTTGTTAAAAGCATACAACAGTATATTTTAAATAAATACTGTAGAATTAAATAAACACTGTCTGCAACAAGAACCAATAATTTTTAAAATAATTGAAATAAAGTCAAATATTTTGTGCAGGACAGAATAGCTAAGTATTACATATTGAGAATGACTGGTATTGCTTCGTGTACTAACGAATTTGAAACTACAAAAGAAAAGAAAACTATATATTTTTTTTTAAATGTAGATATTAAATAAATTAATTTTAAATAATTTATAAAATCCAAAAAATAGAATGTAATATTGCCAAAATACAAATCGCAGAGAAAATAGCTATGTATTAATTGAAGATGACTAGCATTGAATATAAACAAATAACAAAATCAAATTATTATTTGAGGTACGAATTTGCAAGGTATACAAATTACGTTGTCATTAAAATTGCGATAGGTCAGTACCTACCTCAATGGCATTTTAAACATATATGTTCATTGTGCATAGAGCGCAATGCTCCCAGCTCATATTAATATAGAAGGCATTTCAGCACTTTACAGGCAGAAGCCACTAATGTACTGGAACTGAAACGAGATAGGGTAGTGCAGCGACAAAACTGCCTAATATTTTATATCATTAACAGAATTTTCATTCATGAAACTAAATATATTAATGCAGATATGCATTAATATAGCAAACTAACAACCGTTTTACATTCATCATTACACGGTAATGAAAATAAATAAGTACAATTGAGATGTACAAAATTAAATATTTAACAACTTAATATAGCAAATACATTTATGGAATACTAAGATCCGCGCGCGCTTATTTCTTAATACTTAAAAAAATTATTAGTTATTTGTATTGCAAAAATGCAGAAACATATCCAAACATATATCATATAGTACATGTTGACACATATGTAAATTAACTATTATAACTAATTAAGGTATAATCATGGCCATAGCCTTAACAGGATGTATTAAGGTAAAATAAGAAATATTTATAAGAAAACTATATGATATGATCAAGGATTCCATTAAATATGTAAAAAAAATGGAATTTATTCTCTTTCACTTTACGATAGGCAATAAAGAGCAAAACCAATATAATGATTAAAATTGACACACTGGTTCTGATGCTGGCAGCCAATGAAGCAGTCAACATCACACAGACATCAATTAATGATACAAGATTATTCTTTGAGAAGACAACTGATACTTTGTTCTACAATGATGAATGGACGATAGTAGCTAAGTTTAAACCGCTACAACTGAACGATTTCCTGGAGCTGACATACAAATACATAATCACGACAAACACAATGTGCGAACAAATGAGCACCAATATAAACGGACCCAGCATAAAAAGATCACCACGGCAATAATAGCCACACTACAGAAAAATGAAGAAATAATTAAGCGCACAATATAGAGTAACGACAAAAGAGATCACTCAATTTCATTGGCGAAGGATTCAACTGTGCTTTTGGACTGATGGACAATACAGAAAGAGAGACTATCTATAAACATCTCAGTGATATTGAAGATAACCCAGTCTGCCATGTCTCGGAGACCTTCGATACATCGAAGCTTTCTCGAATAACTTCGATAAAAAAGTTCGATCTCGTTGCTTTCTCGATTCTAATTTTTAAAAATGTTCGTACATTCAAATTCTTTGACAAGATACGATATTTAAACATTTATCATATCGATATCGCAATATGTTTCGCAGCAATCTCGAACTTTGATAATTTTTTTCTTCGATATCCAATTTGACGCTCGATATCGTTACGAGAACGGGTCCGATATCGTGTGATTTCTCCATCTACTCGCAATGATCTCGTAACGATATCGATACGAATGGCATACTGGGAATGAACATAAAACATACGAAATTATGAAAAGACAAATTACGGTGATTTCATCAAATTATAACAAGATAGCAGAACCCTTACTGAATTCCTTGAAGGAAGTCGAAAATCTGTAAAATGTGTTAAACACAACAATAAGAACACAAAAATACATAAATGAAAAAATAAACCAACAAGTTAGTCATTTACTATTCATGATGGATACCTTGGAAATTCAATCTACAATTAATGCTAACCTAATCGAAATACAAGGACAACAGCTGATGGAAATGGCAATCATAGATGTTCTATTCAAGGGACGATTACACCCGACAATTATAGACCAGAGCGAGTTAGATGAAATGCTGACTAGCCTCGCGTTAAGAGGAAAGGCGAAGTGGTTCATACAAAAATCATTCGAAATGCACCGTGCATCAACAGTACGAGTTTTCCCAGACACAGACGGCCTAATAATAGTCATCAAGACACCACTACCTGATGATTTGTTGTTCACATTATATAGAATTTACCCAATACCCACAAATATTAATGAAGAATGGGATGCATTGGATAAAACAACATATGACTACATATCAGAAGCAGAAGACCGGAGCAAATACATAGGTCTATCGAATGAAGATCACAGCAAATGCATTTTGGTTAGCCAACATACGGACAAAGAAATTACACTATGCAAACGTCCAGGAACCATGCTAACAACTAGCAACACACTATGTGAAGTCGCGCTGATTCAACACAGAACAGATATTAAAGATACCTGTGAACATGTTGCAATCACAAGGAGTTCTGGCCTAGTAGTTAAACTATGGACACCAAACACATGGTTGTATAAATTCAATACACCAGCCTTTTTCGAAGCAGTTTGTGGGTCAAATATAGCCACATTGACACTATCCGGCCTGGGTTGGATGTCCATAAATGAAGCTTGCAATATACACAACAAAGAAATGATACTGCCGTACGAGTTTACACATCAAAGCATTAGGAATATAACATACAAGAAGGAAGAACATACGGTTATGATAGAAAATTTACAAGGCAATTGGTCATCATTATTATATTCAAATATATCACAAACATCGTTACCGATCTTGGTGTCAGATCACAGCAAAATAAGATCAGCGTTAAGAGATGGGCATCGTGATTTCGACGAAATATTACTACAATTAACTGATAACCAGGAACGCAAAGAATTACTTAATCGTCAAAATGAAATAACGAAAACCGGTATGTCTTACGGCATATTAATGCTGATATTAATAATAATAGCAGCATATGTATTATACATACATTACTACTCGACAATTAAAAATAAAGCAACAATAAAAGCCGATGAATTTAATACAAATAAATCACCAATAGCAACAATAGATGTAGAAGCGGCTAAAGAAAACCTTGAAATGGTGTCAAATACATTTCCCAGCAAGAAATCGGCACTCGAAAAAATCGGGTCATTGCGGAAATCAACAACGCAGAAACCAAACACCACAACACCCATAGCAAGTCAACGAACGAAGTCACATGAAATAGAATCCAATACGTCAGAAACAACAACAACTCATCGAACTACTACCGCAGAACAGCAGCAGTCAACAACGAAAACATCGGGACCAGGTTTTTATTATATATAACTGGAAATTACAATCCTTAATTTACTAATATCCATTAAATATTATATAAGTAAAGATCATAACTTCATAACTAATAGAACTTAACGTAATTTATACCACATAAAACAATGTAAAAAGAAAAACTATTATTCTTTTTAATAATAATTTTCTCTTCAGAAATAATTAAAATAATACAAAAGAAAAAAAAAACTATTATTCTTCTTAATAATAATATTTTTTTTTCTTTCAATAAGGGGGCAGGTATGTTGTGTATCATAATCGCTTACATATGATCCACTGTTGTGTATCATAATCGTGGAACTTACAGCGTGCTTATGATCCACAACATAACATAACCAGTATAATTTTCTTTATGGCATACTTTTAGGGTTAAGCATTATGCATGTTAAACACAAACAGCATTTAATTGTCTTGGCGCACACCGCTTAACATAGCACAGGTATACACGCCCACGTTAAATAGGTCACTCAGATCACACAAATAAATGCTGACTTAGTTATTTTAGAATGATGAAAGTACTCAATTTATTGTGAAATTATAAATACGCTGACTAAGTTATTTTTGCATGATGAAATTACTCAATTTATTGTGAAATTATAAGAATACGAGGTGTTATGAAGAAGTTAAGTATAGACTAAGAATCAATTGTTTCGGATAAGCTGAAGTGTCTACAAATAAATGTTAAGAATAAGTGTAACCAACTTTTAAAGCGAAATAAAGTGTCTTAAAGTAAAAAAGACCCGGTTGTTTTAAATAATATAAAGAAAGTAAAAAGGACTCAGTAAGTATAAATAGGATCAAGTTAAAGTCCTAGTAGAAGGACTTTTAACATACAACAATAGTTAATATTATTATCTTTTTGTTTGTATTTTGTTTTTCTATATGTATATTGAGAATAAAATGGATTATTAAATGTTCACCCACCTTTACTCTTCCTACCGATGGACCATATGGTAATTCCGATGCTGGCCTTTTTTCTTCTTTACTTGACGTTGGTTCTGCTTCCTCTGTAAGCTCCCGTGTCAGGTCCACCCTTAACTCCCCCAGATTAGTGCCCTGGATAATTTCCGCTTATATCGTATGTATATGGTATATACAATCAACGCGAGAGTGATAACCGCGACCAATGTAGCGCCGATATATGTGCTGATGTAATTTAAATATGCTCTTTAGCTTCTAATGCATGATGTCATATGAATCTGGTTAACCTCACACTTAAGATCATCGCAGCTCCGTCCCCCTTCTGCCAAGCTTTCTTTGATTCTTTAATGATCGGAGATTCTAACGACAATCGGCTCTTTTTCACTGTAGCTGTCGTTTAATTTTACTCCTGTAGTCCATTTTGTGACCAAATCCCCCAACAAAATTGTGTGATTATGCTCCCGGAGACTTACAAGACTTACTTCCTTGTTGCTTATAATACACTTCTCTTTTACCATGAAGGATCCGAACCCGGCTAAAACCACCGTTTCTAAGGATTCACCGTATGTCGCATCGAAAACCATTTCTTCACGAAACTTGAGCAGTCATCTATTCGATACCTCAGTTTTTATAATGAAACCTTTACTTGCAGGCACTGCCACTTGAACACACGCTGGTGATTCCCCGGGACTGTGTTGCAATAGGTCAACTTCACACTTATGACTGTCCTTGGTAAAGACCTTTCCAGGATGTTTACAAAGTAATCGCTCGTTCTGCCCACTTCCACTCAGTTTCTGGCAATTTCTAAATTCCTCAGTATGTAATCCAATTATTTTCGCACGTCTTACACATTCCGGTATATAGTCGAAATTAGTCATTTTAACGAGATCCCACTTTTTACTTAGAACTGTTGGTATTGGATAAATTTTGTAGGCATTGTACTCATCAGGAATTGGGAGTGGTATTTTGATTATTACAATTATTGCGTCCTAGATTGGGAAAACCCTCAACCTAGCCGTTTGATGAATATTGAAATTCTTCCAAAGGAACCACCGGTATTTATCTGGCACCGCACTTTCGGCCATCAACGTCTCCACCGTATTTTTATCAAGGATGGCTGGAGGAAGATTTCCCTTGTATAGCGTCTATTATCGTATATATCGAGATCTCCTGTTATTGAAAATATCCTCGTTTCCCCGTAGAGTTTCCATTATGGCATCCGTTTCTTGAAAGGGTGCTAGACATGCTTTGATAAAGTCAGTTTTTTGAAGAATAAACTGAGTTTTCTACAGGTATCCGTCGCACTCTTCCTAAATTTCCTAGTCATAAAAAAAATATCTCCGAAATTTATCGGCTGGAATTCTGTATCAATGATCCACTCATCCTTATAAAATACAGTTTTAGCACTGTAATCAAAGAATAGTGGGGTGTCACTTAGTTTGTCCACTATTACCTTGGTCGATAAAGATGCTGAAAACGAGCTGCATAGAACCCAAATCCAGATGATGTGCAGTCTAACCTGAATAAGTATTTATGTATCCCTGATATGTATAAATATATATAAAAACAATAATATACTCTATCCTATCAAATCTTAAATTAGTCTTACTTTTCCGTTTTAATTCTCTGAATTTATCTAAACTACCTATGATCAAATGGTTGTACCCCTATCGCTTGCCACTTAATCTACTGGATTTCCGCTAATTGTTGGAATGGAATTTTCCTATTACTTTGTACCTTCTTATTATTAATTACCCTATTTAATTATTAAAACAATTCAAAATATATATATATATATATACATTAATCCAAAATATTCAAATATCCCTACTATAATTTTTCCCAGTGTATGTCATTTGTTACAACATATCTGCGTCCGGTGTAGTCAAAAATTCTGTGCTAAAATCCGCTGAACTATGCGTTCAAAATTCCATGTAATTTTCCCCGTCATAGTCAGCAAAACTATGCTTTCAACCCCTACATGAGGGTGCGCAATTTCGGTTCTCGCTATGGTTGGTTGTTCCTATACCACCGTTAGTGCCATTACTCATTCGTTGCATGTATTGTTGGAGCATAGCGCTCGTTGCTTGTGCGGTATGTTGCAAATTAAGGTATGTGGTCCTGTAAATCTGAGCTTGCGATTAATACATCAGAGATTCATATTCGACCGATTCTGAAGCCGAATATTTTACTGATACTGTTTGTAAATGTATTAAATGGTTAAAAGATGGCACAATAACTCCACTACTCGATGATTTTATGAACATAACACAATTGCATATTTCATATATAAATGGTACGCTTGAGTTAACTGAGGTGTATATAAAAAAATGGGTCTTGTATTATTGCATGGAACTATAAGCCATTTACGAATTAAACTAAATTTTGTTTTCTTATTAAAAAAAAACAGGAATCCCTCTCGACTCTGGGATTTAGGGTAAATTTCTGCTTAAGTCATACTATCATACTGCATACTATTATCCCTAATAACATGATAAATGCCCAACTAGGTGTTTTTATTTACTAAACCGATTGGTTATAAATACCCCGAAATAATCGCTCATCCAAGTGTTTGTACTTGCTAAACTTATTTGGTAATGAATGCCCCTCAATAAATGATTATCTGAGTCTTATCAATGTTGCTATTATTTCTGGGTCTGCTTAACCTACTGGTCTGCCGGTAAAACCGAATTGTATTTATCCCCAAAAAAGAAACGAAATTAATATTGTTACAAAAATTCAGTCTACGGACAACTGTTCTACGAGTTCGTATCGCTGGATTGTGAACAAAATAAAAACACTCTTATGTGTGGTTTATTAATTCACTTTAATAAACAACTTTACTAATAACAAATTTTAACAACTGCTGCATGTCCACAATTTAACTTGACATTTATCACACGAGCTGCACTCGACCACTTTACAATCACTACTGAAGCGATGCGGCTCCCTTATATACTGCATGCATCAGTTCGACACGTTTCGACAAGCTTCGACTTGTTTCGAGAACCTTCTACTTGTTTCGTGAATGACGCATGCTATTGGCATCTCCTTCGCACTCATGTGTTTTAATGCGCTGATCTTCTATCTCTTTTTCGAACATTGCCCAGTACGCTGAATGATCTTCCGTCTCTTTCTAACAAATTGCTTAGTGCGCTGAATTGTCTTGCGTCTCATTTATTATTGTTGAATGCTTGCACAGTGGGGCAAATTACCTCTTTTCGCTAAACTCCCTCCACCTAAATCTGTTCGTCCCGAACAGATGTTAATCCTCTCTCTATATACGGCACCAACCTTTCTAAATGTACTACTTTCATTTTTCGTCTGACGCCTGTAGTATTCTGAATTCGATACACTATGTCATTTATCCTTTTAATTATCCTGTACGGTCCTTCCCGGTGTGTTTGTAGTTTTGGATTTGTCAATTTCACTCGTGGCGGGCTACAAACCAGATCTCCTTCCTTAAATCCCTCAGAGTTTGCTCTCAATTCATATCGGGACTTCATCTTATCACTTGCAATTTGTATACCTTAAAGACTGAAGCACCTCGCCTTGGTCTTCACTCTCCTTCTTGCCCAAAACAAATTTTGAAATCGGATTTGTCACATCCATGGCAGTACGTTCGCAATGTCCTCCTATGTTGTATTGATTCGTCTTACTGCAACTCCTGACGTCTTTTCTTTTTGCGGATACACATTGCTTACATCTGTGAATCCAGTAGGCGGCTGACTTCTGATATCCGACCCAATAGAAATGCTTCCTGACTTCTTCAATCGTTTTATTAATGCTCAAGTGACATCCATTGATTCCACAATGGCATTTCAGTACTATGGCTTTTATTTTTGACTTGGGAACAACAATCAAATTTCGTGCAGATCTGCCATTTTCACTTTCCCACACACGGTACAAACAACCATATTGTAGCTTCAAACTTTGCCACTGCGCCCAGTAAGCCCTGCTTATTGGACTGTTGGATGCTAACTCTTTCCATAATGGCTTCCTTTGTTGTTCCTTGAACGTCCGAATTTTTGCGATGTCGGGGTCCATCTTATGATCATTTCGTATTTGCTCTAGACTCCATTGATCATCGTCATGACATTTAACGAACGAATGTGAATTAGTGATTGGTAAATCGATTTCGATTATAGTCGAAAATCGATTTTGGGTTTTTAGAATCGATTTTTTCGTAGTCGAAATTTTAGGTTTGAAATCGACTAAGAATCGATTTTTCGTCTCGATTAATCGATTTTCGTAAATTTTCATATTACAACCCTCAATAACAGGGTTCTTATATTGGATTATGCATGGTTTTCATTGTCATCACTTGAATGGAAATTGAAGTAGGGAAATTGTAATAGTGTGATGTTGCAGTTTGTAAAAATAATGAAAGTTATAGTCAATTCAATCCGTCTGCGTTACCATTTAAAGTGGTGCAGAAGTCACTGCAAACTTGCAATCTCTGAAGAATTTTCTTTCATTTGATATCGATATGTACAAATGGGTATGTGTACCGAATTTCGATTTTTTTTTTGTGTTTTTCGGTTCGCGGGAAAACATGTTCATATATTTTATCATAAAATCAATATATATTTGACCAAAAAAGTTCACTTAAGACAAAATAAAGTTAAATTCATTTGTGGTTGTGTAAGTTGAGATATTTAAAGAATTTCATTGTTCAGACTAGAGATGGGCACGTGAGTGAGTTTTGACGCAATAATGATGTTATGATGTTAGGGATTTTGATAAAATATATCTCAATTTTTAACGGAGATGGAAATATGAAAGATCTTCCAAGTGCTGTTTATATAAAAAAGTAAAAATTTCCATCCTATTAATATAAATAATCTGTTTGTTCGTTTGTACGTTTATACGTTTGTACGTTTGTTCCGCTTCTCCGTCTAAACGGCTGATCCGATTTTCTTTAAATTTTTACCACAGATGTGGTATGGTCTGGAAGGAATGATAGGACAAAGAATCGTGACTTTCAAAACGATAAACCTCGGCACATTCACCAGCTACGAACATGAAACAAAAAACCCAAATACAAAAAAAAAATTAAAAGCAAAAGCACAAAATAAAACAAACAAACATAACGTTTGTTCCGCTTCTTCGTCCAAATGGCTGATCCGATAAAATTAACCACACTAAAATTCACCACACTAAAACTCTCCACACTAAAACTCGCCACACTAAAAGTCACCACACTAAAATTCACCACACTAAAACTCACCACAATAAAATTCATCACATTTTAAATTTATCACACTAAAACTCACCACACTAAAATTCACCACACTAAAACTCACCACAATAAAATTCATCACATTAAAATTCATCACACTAAAACTCACCACAATAAAATTCACCACACTAAAACCCTCCACACTATAATTCACCACTCTAAAACTCACCACACTAAAATTCACCACACTAAAACTCACAACACTACAATTTACCACACCAAAACTCACCACACTAAAACTCACCACACTAAAACTCACCACACCAAAACTCACCACACTAAAACTCACCATACTTAAACTCACCACACCAAAACCCACCACACATAAACTCAGCACACCGAAACTCACCACATTAAAACAAACCACACTAAAACTTCTACTGGGAAAAACTCTACGGAGAAGAATTCTACGGGAAAGAGTTCTACCGGGAAGATTTCTACTGGGTAAAATCTATGGGGAATCTGAGAAAGAATTATCTATGAGAAAAGCTGTTTTAGCGGAGAATTATTTTTGTTTTGTTTACTACATTTAATATATAACGTCAATAAAAAAACGTCCACAGTGAAGCATGGGTCCATAATATAAATAATAAATATGTTTTTTATATTAATTAAATCGCTCCATATCTTTGAATTCACAAAATCTTGGCATTAGTCGTGAACGGGTCCAGCTAGTAAAGAATAATTCTTCGTTAAAGAATTCGTGGAAAATCTTTTGAAAATTGTCTCTGGAAAAGAATCTACTATATATTTGTGAATGTAAGTATGTATGTATGTTCCGAATAGGCGTCAAAACGGCTGAACCGAATTGAATAAAACGTTCTACGGGGAAGATATAAATAATAAAAATATTCTTTATATTAATAAAATCACTACATATCCCAGCATTCACAAAATCTTGGTACGAGTCGTGCACAGGTCCAGCTAGTTATCAATAAATGAATAGTTCGGGGTAGAATTAACCAGGGATAAATTGACTTTGGGAAGAACTATTTTTGAAGCGATTTTGTTGGTTACTACATATATAACTCGAATAAAATAGGGACCCCACACGAACCTCTGGAACAAACTTACTTTAATAAACAAAAGGAAGTCAATACAGAGTTATCATGTATAGTTTAAATTGAACATTCAACTTTTTACGAAAATGGGTATATCGAAAAAAAAAAAGTGCGTTCCATGAACAGTCGTATGAAACCAAGCAAAACCTATTGACATGACCCCACAAAAATTGACTAGCCCATACTAAGTACGGCCGGTTTTCAGGGGTTAGATAAATTGTTGACTGAAACATTGCAACTTATTCTGAGTTGACGAAGGGGTGGGTATATGACGGTTATTAGGGTTTGATTTATTATAGTTCTGAAATGTGGGCAGTTGCCTTTCCGAAGCCTTCTGAGTTCAAGGGGTAGTCCTACTTGTTCTGTAGTTCAGCAAAAATATGTAAAATCGCAAAAAAAAAACTGAGATTTTTTTATTTTATGAAATATTCTACTCACGCACACTCACTCACGCACGAAAAAATTGTACTCACGTACACTCACTCACGGTATTTTTTGGTCTACTCACACTCACTCACAATCACGTGAGTAAAATTAGGATGAATCACGCGTGATTCACGTGAATCACGCTCATATGCCCATCTCTAGTTCAGACCACTAGATATAAAAGCAATCTTAATCAAAATTTTCATTGATTTAGCTCTTCTAGTTTTTTTGTAATTGTAATTGAAAAAACCATATTTATGAACTATTCTTCATATATACGAATCGCAAAATTTGAGCAAAACTGATATAATAAACGCTTTAATATATGTTATGAATTGCGTTCATTGAGGTATTCATATTAATTTTTTGAGGCAAAGCAGCGCAGTCTCTACGTATGTGTAATTCATTCGTTGGTATAAGCGTGACTGAAAATAAAAAAAAAAAATAGTCCACAAAAATGATTTTTTTATTTTTAAATAGTTTAAAATTTCATAAATTCCATGAATTTTTTTCATAAAAATATTTCATAAATGCGCTCATCAATATTATGATCTTTTTCATTACAGTTTTATGAACGATTCAGGAATAGGATGAATTTGATGATTATTTGAGTCGTAATGACAAATTCATAACATTGATGAACAAATTCATTAATAGTATGAATATTTTTTTCAGTTTACGTTTAGTTTATTAATTTAATATGAAATATTGTTAATTTTTCATGAAATATTGTTAATTAATTTTTTCGTTTTAAATATTTTTACCTAAACTGCCCTTAATACCTGAAAGGTACATGGTATCGAAAACTATATACCCGATTATGGATCTCATATAAAAACATTGTTATTGTTGTTAAATTACTTGTTTTCTTTGACTTGAAAGTATATTAAATAATAAAGTTCTACACTTGAAAATAATCTAAAATCGATTTAAAATCGATTTTTAACCTCGATTAATCGATTCTGAAAGTCGAGTTGCAAATGGTTGATCGAAAAGTCGATAATCGATTTTTAGTTTTTACTACTAAACACTAATGTGAATTATGTTCGTTTTTTCATCTTCTCTCCGGCATTCTCCGGATTCCATTGTACACACTCGTGCCGACACAGTGCCTGAATTTCCAAGATGGCAACTGGTGTTATTCGTACTATCCTCAGATCTCTTTTCTGGTCTGTATCTCTTTGGTGGTTGCACAATTACACATTTACGTTTTTCACGACAGTCGCGTGCCATATGCCCATATTTTCCGCAATTGTAGCATTTTCCTTTCAATTGTGTGTTTCCGTTGGCAACATAATGTTCGGATTTAACGCTGGCATTGGACGCTCTACTTACTCCTTGACATAAATATTCTCTCTCCTCATCTTGAACACGTGTTTCCGTCGCTGGTCGGCACAATGTAGACGCTATATACTGCGTAAGCGCTGTGGGGACCGTTTCCATAAATGTCACCTTTGGGTTAGTCATTGTTGCCCGTTTTGTCTCAGGATCCCGTATGCCATAAACGAATGCATTTGTCAGCAAAACTTCGGCTGCTCCTCCTTTCAGTGCCACAATAAGCGCTGCTACCATGTCTTCATTGTTCCATCGATTACTTACAGCCGTTGTCTCAAATTGGAGCTTGAAAATGTTGAACGCTGTCGTTCCATCGTAAATCGGCGATTTCAGCTTCGAACCACTAAGAACATGCTGTGTAGGTCCACTTAGCTGTAACGCACCGAAATCTTCTTGCATTTACAGGAACTTTTTGTCGATGCCATTTTCCAATTTTTCAAATTTTCCTTCCCTGTCATTTACATGTGCCTCAAGTTCGTTTACTCTGCCATGGAGTGTATTAGAAACTTCCAGAAGCTGCTTAGACTGTTCATGCATCTGTAACTTCATTTTGTCTTAATGTTGGTTGGAATTTTCTAGCAATTTCTCCTCAAGTCGAATTGCATTTTCTTGAAGTTTCTGTTCCATTCTGGTCGAATTTTCTTGAAGATCTGTTTTAAGTTGATTGGAATTTTCTTGAAATTGTTTTGAATTTTCTAGAAGTTCTTGCTTCATGTCTAATTTGAGCTGATTAGAATTTTCTTGAAGCTGCTGTTGTATTGCTCCGAGCAACTGGCTCATATCAAAACTTTGGGACTGTACTTTTTGCTCCGTGTCCACACTTTTCGATGACGCTATTGCAGCTTCCACTTCAAACTCGTGCTCTGCGCTTTTGTAGCTCTACTTTCGTACCTACAGTTGGAAGATTATGAATCGCCAGCTCCTTCTTTAACCATTTTGTATCACAATCCCACTTCTGACACCAATGTTACGAAAATTTTGTCTACGGAAAACTGTTCTACGAGTTCGTATCGCTGGATTGTGTACAAAATAAAAACACGCTTATGTTTGGTTTAAATTATAACAATTAACTTTATTAATTCACTTTAATAAACAACTTTACTAATAACAAATTCTAACAACTGCTGCATGTCCACAATTTAACTTGACAATTATCACACGAGCTGCACTCGACCACTTTACAATCACTACTGAAGTGAAGTACCTCAGATGCAGCTCCCTTATATACTGCATGCATCAGTTCGACACGTTTCGACAATCTTCGACTTGTTTCGAGAACTTTCTACTCGTTTCGTGAATGACACATGCTATTGGCATCTCATTCGCACTCATGTGTTTAATGCGCTGATCTTCCATCTCTTTCTCGCACATTGCCCAGTACGCTGAATGATCTTCCGTCTCTTTCTAACACATTGCTTAGTGCGCTGAATTGCCTTGCGTCTCATTTATTATTGTTGAATGCTTGCACAGTGGGGCAAATTACCTCTTTTCATAACAATATTTAATACCTCCATTTTATTTATTTTACTAATATGTTTTCTCTATTTTTTAATTCAATTATTAAAACTTATTTTTCTAATTTTAACTCCACTAAATATTTTAATGCATAAATACCTATTTTTTATACCCTACACTAAGAGTGAAAGGGTATATTCAGTTTGTTACGCCGTTTGTAACTCCTTGAAGAAAGCATCTCCGATATGGAAAAGTATATATATTCTTGATCAGCATGACCTCCTGATTTAGCGATGTCCGTCTGTCCTTCTGTCTGTCTGTTAAAATCACGATTACGGAAAAGTAGAAGAGCTAGAGCAATGAAACTTTAGTTTTAGTATATATCTAAGCTGTTTGAAGAAGAAAATTGGCATGATCGATTTATTGTGACCTGAGAACCAACCACTTATGTTCAAATACCTCATATAAAATTTACATCTACAGATCAATTTTACTGTATACGTGCTTAGATAAACTTTTTTGGTCAAATGTATGTTGCCATCATGCTGAAATACATGAAAATAATGTTTGCATGCGAAACGAGTTGTGGTTTCCAAAAAAAAAAATCGAAATTCGGTTCACCTACCCATTTGTAAATATGGGTATCAAATGAATAGAAATTCTTCAGCGATGGAAAGTTTGTAGTTATTTTCAGGATTCGTAGTCCCTGGTGACTTATATACCAATTTGAATGTTAACCACACGTATGTGTAGGGTATTTATAGTCGGCTGAGACCGACTATAATTTTGATAATCCTAACTATTATAATAACACCTACATTAAATTTCCCATGTGATCTAACCTTCCCAACTGGTTTAATTTTAAATTCTTTGTTTTTGTTTTATTTTTAATATCTGTTAAAAATTTAATATTTAAATTTTAACTGTACTAAATATTTATATATCTCTTTTTTTAAATTTGAACACTGATATTTTTCTTCTTCTTTAGGTAATTTAAATTATTATAAGTAATTCAAATTGAATTATATTAATGTAAAAAGTACCTATGCTTTCTCTGCATGTAATTAAATATAATTGGAGTTGCGATTTATTTTTTAAACATGTTTAATATGTTATTATATTATTTTCGTGTACTTATATATAAGTTATATGATATTTATTTGCATTGTTTATGGTATCAAAACCAACTGCAAGATCTGCATTTATATGCCAGCTATGAACGCTCGCTTCACGTATGGTATTCATACGTTCGGACACATTGCATATGTGCTTCGGCATGAAACACTTAAGTGTAATGACCCTTTTCAAGGTTTGTTAGCTTGCGCTATTAAATATAGGTCAGTAATGCAATTGTTGGTTTGCATTATATGCATTGTATACGACAATTTTATGACGAATTTTCATTTAATTTTTTATGAAGGCAATTTGTTGCCTATGCTTAATTTTTTTTTTCAATTTTTCTAACTTTAAAAATTATAAGTTCTTCTCCTATATACATATTTTTTTATTACTAAATTTTTGTTTTTAATATGTCCTATATTTTTATTTTTTTATTATTATATGTTTTCTTTTGTTTGTTACTTACTGTTTTCCTAAACTATTTATATTAATTTCTTCCTATAAATGACGAGTTATTTAATGTTTTCTTTAAAGATTACTCTATATCTTATGGTTAGATTTATTTTTTTCTAAATGTTGCATAATGTTTTCATAACATTGCAATCTACGAGTTTAATTGTCATTGCATTGCTAATTGGTTTTATATTGTTAATTTTATGGGTTCTAACCTAGGGTAATAATATAATATTTTTAGTTTTAACGGCATACACTATTTGTGATATGCCTTTAACAAATTATTATGAATTTGTTTATCTTTGTTTTTGATCAATATCGTCGTGGTCACTGGCCCACTTCCCTCTAAAACACTGTAGGGGCCCTTCTAAAACATGTCGTGTGGTTTGAATTGTATAGGGTTGAGGTTCTTGTCGTATTGTTTTTTCGACACCTCCTTGGCCCTACATTGATTTCTCGTGTGATCGCTGTATTTGGTACTTTAGTACCTTGTTGTAGTCTTCTGCGGTATATAAAGGTGAACATTTACGCTTCAAATTCGTAGGCATGTCGAAGTCAAACCCGTACAACGTACGGAGTGGTGTTTGACCCGTCGACGTATGCACCGTGTTATTATGAACATGCATTGCAGAATTTAGCCATTGGTCCCAGTTTGACCCATCCTCTTTAGCAAAACTACGTAAATATTCAGCTAGTGGACGATGACTTCGTTCCAATGACCCATTAGCCTGTGGATGGTAGGGTGTTATATGTAATTTTTTAATTCCTAACAATTTACATGTATCCGAAAATAGTTTGGAAACGAAGTTCGATCCATTGTCTGTTACCAATACTTTGGGTATATTGTGGCGTGCAACTATTTCGTTGAATGCTTTTGCTACGGTGTTGGCTTCAGCATCGGGTATTGCCACACAGCACATAAATTTATAAAAATCGTCCTGAAGCGTTAAGATGTATTTATTCCCTGAAATGGTTTCAGGCAGAATATCCACCAGCTCCATGTACACTTTGTCAAATGGTCTGACTGGCGTATCAGTTAGAACCATTGGCATCTTCGTCAGCCTTGAACTCTGGTTTACCTGGCAGTTTGAACAATTTTTCATATAATCTTTTATTTGCTTCTACATACCTTTCTATCGGTACTGTTGTCGAATTCTTAAAAATGTTTTTACGCCCCTTTGGTGACCACCTAACGATGAATCGTGAAAATCTTTAATTACCGTCTCTATGTCCCGAGGTTCAGTTAGAATTATTACATTGTCAATTTCCTTTCTTATCGAATCGTCAGGATCGTATTCTACTGTTTCTTATCGTCTTCCTTGTCTCCTTTCATGGTTTTTGAACGTGTTTGTACTACAACTATCTTTTCAGTATTATTCGATATGCGGCTAAGCGCATCAGAGTGTAAATTACTTTTTCCCGGTTTGTAAAGAATTTCGAAATCATATTCCGATAATTTGTTTCGGAAACGCGCAAGACGTGATGTTTGATATTTTAAGTTTGCTATACCCTTTAGGAGCTGATGATCTGTATAAATTTTAAATGGTCTTCCCAAAAGATATGCCCTACATTTTTTTGTTGCCCTTACAATTGCCAAACATTCTTTCTCTATAGTAGAGTAGCGTTTTTCCGCATCGTTAAGAGACCTACTGTCAAACGCGGTCGGACGGTCGCTTCCAACTTCCCCTTGCGAAAGAACCGCGCAATTGCTTCGTTACTGGCGTCTGTCGTGAGCAAAAATGGTTCGATAAAATCCGGATACGCTAGTGACATAATTGCCTCTTTAAGTTTTAAAAATGAATTCTGACAATTGTCGTTCAATATGAACTTAGCGTCCTTTTTAAGCAAACAGTTTATTGGTAATGACAATTTTTCCATTACTATAAATTTTCTGTAATAATTAATTAAGCCTAAAAATGCTTGAACTTCCTATTTTTCGGAACTGGAATATTTTTTACTCACTCTACTTTGGCTGAGTCTGATAGGGCACCTAACTCAGAACACTTATGTCCTAAATATATAACCTCGCGTCGCAAAAACTAACATTTCTCTGTATTTAATTTCAAATTATGTTCTCTCAGCTTTTGCATAACTTTGTTTAGCCTATGCTCGTGTTCTGCTAAATTATTTCCATAAACATAAGCAGTTTTTTCTTTGTCACTATCTTCAACTTAAACCTGATCGTAACTACTGGGTAAATCTAGTGTTGAAAAGTACCGACTATGACCTAGCTAATCTAAAATATCATCTATTCGTGGTATAGGAAACACTATAACCAGTAACCTATAACCAGTCTCCATTTCTTATTGCCATCTTTATCGCTCTTTTTAGATACCAATAATAATGGGGAATTCCAAGGCATTCCAAGGCTTGGTGAAATAATTCAATCATCTAACATGTTTGATACTTGTCTATTAATCTCATTTCAATGCATATGAGGAAGTTTATACTGTTTCTGATTTATTGGTGGCTGATTCCATTGTGTGGGTATTTCATGTCTTAATATCGGAGTGAATGTTAATTCATCCCCTTCGAAATGAAAAACGTCATCATATGACAAACAAATATTTTTCAAAGATGCAACTTCTTCTTTATTTAATGATTCATCTATCTTTACATTCCCTAATAATCTATTAATTCTTTTTTTTATATTAACCGAGTTTATTGTAGAACTCGCCTTTGTTGTTTCTTTATATATGTTAAAATTTGAAAATTGAGGCTTGAAATTGTTATCAATAGTTACCTCCTTATCGGTTGCATTTAAAATTGATGCATATACTCTATTTCTTCTAATTTTTTTATTTAACGCATTTATTATATTTCTGTTCCAGAGTTTGTCACGCCCTACTATTCCATCTGCTGGTACCCCTTGTTCAAGTGACACAACGTGTAGCGTTAAACTCAGGTTTTCTATGTTTGTGTGCTGAATCTTAGTGGAGCCTAAGGTTGTAACGCATCCACCAAAAGCACCACTCAGATCTTTCCGAATGCTTTTATTAAAATTCGGCAAATGTGCCATCCTATTTTCTTATATCAGGCTGGCCTCAGCTCCAGAATCCACTAACAGAGTACGTTTTCCATTTTTTGCTGCCTCGCATTTTTTGCTGCCAACACTCGCCATGCCGGTTAAATATTTTACGGTTAAATATTTTACTAATTGTGAAGCTAATTCCATTTTCCTCGACATAAATTTACTCTTAAAATTATTAGCAATTGAAGACAATTTAATTTTACAGATCGTGAATTTATTATACATTTCTGACGATAAAACGCACATAGCGCTAATAATAAAAAGAAATATTGAAATTATTTCATTGCAAATTATACTCGCCCCTGTACGGAATGTATTCACAGTCTTGCCAGACGTTTGATCTACAATTCTCAAAATTTCAGGGCAGTTAATTACGACTTTCTTTTTGCTTAATTTACTTTTGATTTTATTATTCTTGATTTTAATATTTTTAACTTCGGATTTTATTGGTTTTACTTTTTTTACTTTATTTGCTTTCCTTATAATTTGTTTATTTTTAATTTCATTAATACTATATTCTGTTCATTATTCGCGTCAAATTGTGTATTATTATTATTTAGTTCATTATACGTTTTTGTTGGAAGTTTTCTATCTTCATTAATATGTATTTTTACTTTTTGTTCTTCATTTTCTGCGTTAATAATATTCGCTGTTTTATTTTGTTGTAGTGTCCACTTTGGAACTGCTACAACTACTGGCCTTACTACACTATTTACTAAGGGTCCCCAGTTTAATGGCCTTGAATGGGTCCCTGGTAGTTTCCCTGTAGACTGCTATTATTGTTCCATGCATCATATTTACGTTTGGCATAACAATTCATAATAACATGTCCGTCCTTTCTGCACCAAGTGCAATATTTAGCGGGCCTGTTTGCAAAATTCCCATTACCATTATTATTAGAATCTACTTGTGCTACTAAATCTAAATGTACTTTAATACGAACAAAATTATTTATTGTAGCCAACATTGTTTTTGTATTCTATGTAGAAAATATTTTAAAATAAAACATTCATTCTGATTTTGACGTTTAATTAAGAAGTTTACTTTGCTAATAGGTTATGGGCCCAGTCCATAACAGTTTCTAATTTTTTTTTTTTTTAATTTGTGTACGACGACATCAAGGATAGTGTCCAGTTATGAGTTCGAATTTGTTGGGAACAATTCAACACATGGAGAAGCTTGTGGGCTCCGAAAACTGGTCGACTTGGAGTTTCTCCATGAAAACGCAACTGGAGTGCATTGAGCTTGGAAGTGCATTGAGCCTGTTGCAGGAGAAGCACTGGATGTTGTCAAGGACCAAACCGCACGTTGCAAAATGATTTTGTCGTTGGACAAGAGCTTATTTGTGCATGTGAAAGAATGCAAAACTTCGTTGGAGGTTTGGACAGCATTAAAGGGTCTATTTCAAGATTCAGGACTAGATCGGCGTATTGGTTTACTGCAGAAGCTGTGCTCTGTACAATTGACAGAATGTTTGTCTGTTGAAGATTATGTCCATCAAATAGTTTCGACTGGCCAAAAGTTGAATGAAATAGGATTTCCTGTGAACGACGAATGGTTTGGCAGTTTATTACTTAAAGGATTGCCGGACGAGTATAAACCGATGATAATGACCATCGGCAGCAGCGGAAAATCTATTACTGCTGACAATATAAAAATGAAGTTATTCCAGGATGTAAAAATGGAACCATCGTCGTCAAAAAGCGCACTGATGACAAAGAAAGGCAGCTATTCTCAAGGTCGCAAGAAGTTTACGAAGTCTGACAAAAAAGGGAAATCACGCTGTTTTAATTGTGATGGTGTTGGCCATTTTGCATCGGAGTGTCCTTCGAAGGCTAAAAACAAGTTTTCTTCGCAACATAAGGGCAGTTCGATGTTTGCGGCATACCGAACAGAATCTTCATCATGTGAGTGGTACATTGATAGTGGGGCCACGGATCATATGACAGCAAATCGATCCAGTTTTCAAGAGCTGAAGCAGTTCAAAGGTCAGATAAAGACGGCGAACAACACAACGATGGACGCAGATGGCAAGGGCGACATTTCTATGTTGGTTCGACACCACGAGGCGCGGAAAGCGTGGTTGTTCATGACGTTATACATGTTCCTGACTTGGGAGTCAGCTTGCTTTCGATCAAGAGAGTCGTTGATCATAACAACAGCGTTATTTTTGACAAACATGGTTGCCGCATATTAAATTCGCCAAAAGAAACAATTGCAACTGCGAGTCCAGTGAACGGGTTATACAAGCTAAATGTTGCAGAGGAGCAAAGTGCATATGTTGCTAATGGCACCACCAACGAGATCTGGCATCGACGATTTGGACATTTGGGTGCAGACAACATGAATTACTTGCGAAAGGATACGTAGATGGCGTACTTCTAAATAATGATTCGTTGGCAACGTGTGTATCCTGTGCGTAAGGTAAGCAACATCGCAATAGCTTTCCAGCAGAAGGGTTGAGGACATCAAAAGTTTTAGATGTTGTGCATTCAGACGTGTGTGGTACCATGGAGGCAAGTTCCATAATAGGTAGTCTTTACTTTATCACATTCATCGATGATTTCACACGTAATGTACATGTGTATTTCATGAAAAGTAAGGCTGATGTATTGTAGTGCTTTCGCGACTATAAGGCCGAAGTGGAAAATCAGCAAGGGACACGCATCAAGATTTTTCGTACTGATAATGGAAAAGAGTACGTAAATCGAGCAATGGAAATAAAGAAAGCTGGGATAATACATCAAACTACAGTACCTTACACACCGGAACAGAACGGACTTGCAGAGCGAATGAACCGAACTTTGTTGGAAAAGGCGTGAGCTATGATAAGCGATGCAAGCATGCCGAAGTTTTTCTGGGCTGAAGCCGTAAATTGTGCAATTTACATCATAAATCGTTCACCACACAAACGATTGGAGAAGAGACCTGCGGAACTTTGGTCAGGACGTAAACCAAATGTGAGTCATTTTCGCATATTTGGTTGCACAGTGATGACTCACATTCCGAAACAAAAACGACGAAAATTGGATGCAAAATCAGAAAGTTGCATTTTCGTTGGGTATTTCCAAAGGCTTTCATGTATATAGTCAACAACGAAAAAACGTTTTTGTAAGCAGGGATGTTGTATTTCACGAAGATCATTTCCACTATGCAACAAAAATTGCAGGAACTAAAGAAGAAAATCCAACCTATGCTGTGATAGTGGTGGCAAATGCTATCGAAAATCCTGATCCATGCAGTGACTTTGAGTCATGTTCATCTATGCAAGAAGATGACCCTGAAGAGGGGGATAATGTGGAGAATGTGGCGCATGAAGATGCTGATATAATATCGATTGCAAGTCTGGAACCAATCGAAGTGTCATCTGAAAATCTGCCACGTAGTAGCAATAGGCTTGCGCAAAAGGACAAAGTCGTCTACAACGTTGAGCAGATTGAGAATCCATCCGATCCAGTGAGCGTAGAGGAAGCATTGAATGGGAGTGATAGGGAAAAGTGGATTGAGGCTATGGAATGTGAAATTCAGTCACTTGAGGACAACAATACCTGGTCAAGTATTGAAAGCCTGCTGGTGCAAACATCATCAAGACAAAATGGGTATTCAAAAAGAAAAAGGAACCAGAAAACAAAATTCGTTTCAAAGCACGTTTAGTCGTGAAAGGGTTCACGCAGAAGAAGGGTATAGATTATGATGAGACATATTCCCCAGTGGTGAGATATTCTTCTGTTCGATATCTGATGGCGTTGGCAGCAAAATACAACTTGGAGATACAACAAATGGATGCAGTAACAGCGTTTTTGCAAGGTGATTTGAGCGAAAACATTTACATCGAGCGACCACAAGGTATATCACCAGGACGACATGGCCAAGTACTCAAATTAAATAAGGCGGTCTACGGTCTTAAACAATCAAGTCTCGTATGGAATACGAAGTTGGACAAAGCACTTAATAAATTTGACTTGAAGCGTTCGAGAGTTGATCCGTGTATTTACTATCACATAACTGGTAAAAAGATGACATTTTTAGCCATTTACGTGGACGATATTTTGTTGTTCAGCAACGAAGCAGATTATCGTAAACAATTAAAATCGAAGCTAATGGCAGAGTTCAAAAGTTCGGCGAAGCGAAACAGTGCTTGGGGATTCATATTTCGCGCAGTAAGGACGACATTTGTTTGGATCAGGAGGAGTACATATCAGAAATTTTAAAGAAGTTTAACATGGACGAATGTAATCCCGTTTCAACTCCAATAGAAGTGAATGTCAAATTGTCAAAAGCGATGTCACCGCAAACACTTGAAGAGGTAAACGCAATGTCTAAAGTTCCATATCAACAAGCGATTGGCAGTTTGATGTATGCGTCACAATGTACCCGTCCAGATATTTGTTTAGCTGTAAATAAATTGAGTAAATACAATAACTGTCCAGGCAAGGAACATTGGGCTGCAGTCAAGAGAATCTTCCGGTACTTGCAAGGGACAAAATCAATGAAATTGAAGTTTTCAAAGCATGGTAACGAAGAACTAATTACGTACTCAGATTCCGATTGGACGAGCGCCAGTGATGAGCGAAGATCCGTTACAGGGTACGTTTGCCTATTTCAAGGTGGTCCAGTTTCTTGGGCAGCAAAGAACCAAAGAACCGACCGTTGCTTTATCCACAACGGAGGCTGAGTATATGGCGCTGTCAGCAACAACGCAAGAAGTCATTTGGATAAGGGGTCTTGAATCTGAATTAAATCCAAATTTTAATAACAGAGCGACGAACATTTACTGCGACAATCAAAGTGCAGTGCATTTAGCATCAACTAGCAAGTACCTGGCGAGATCAAAACATATTGATGTTCGACACCACTTCATTCGCGAGAAAAAAGAATTAAACTTAATTTAATTCGTAGGAATAGGAACAGAGCAGATAGTTGCTGATAATTTAACAAAAGCAGTACCTGCAGAAAAACATAAATTTTGTTCAAATAAAATGGGGTTGTATTTTAAATGAATTTTGTTCGAGTGGGGTATTAGAATCTACTTGTGCTACTAAATCTAAATGTACTTTGATACGAACAAAATTATTTATTGTAGCCAACATTGTTTTTGTATTCTATGTAGAAAATATTTTAAAATAAAGCATTCATTCTGATTTTCACGTTTAATTAAGAAGTTTACTTTGCTAATAATTATTTCCTTGAAAAACTTGTGTAACGCGTTTAACACGACAATCCCCCTCGACGTGTCCCCCTCTATGGCACTAATCGCATCTCAATCCTGGAGCACCCCCGCCTTGGTTTTGGATACCACCTTGACCATTTACCTGAGGTACGGGTGGCTGACTTCCTTGAGGAGCAGTATGTACTGGAAAAACATTCCGACCCGAACAATCTGTACACTGTTTATGTCCATAAGTACGAAAGTCAATGCAATACGGAGTGTTTCTCCGTGTATGACATTCATCCCTCAGATGTCCCTTCTTCTTGCAAAAAGAACATGTTGGTGTAGGCTGCTTCATACTTACATTTTGTGTTTTCTCTTCCGTCTCCTTTTTTTCGTTGCCTTGGCCCCCTGATGCATTACGCTTATTTGGACTGAAGGCCGATGAGGGCACATTGAAATGGACTCCAAACTGGTCTATGCCCGTTAACTCTGCTGACTCCCTTTGTATCGTCGGATGGTCCAATGCATATTCTCCAATTTCTCTAGTGTTGTTTACTTACTGCTCAACATGAGCATTCGCAAAGTGTTATCCCGAAGTCCTAACTTAAATGAGCTTTTAACTAAATTATTCAATTCATTAACAAACACGTCGTTTTTCGTATCATTATATTTACATTTAATCGTGCTTAATGCTGCCGACTGCAGGTTAACCAAACGCCTCGAGAAAGATCTAATACTTTCCCCCGGATACAGAGATGCCTTTCTAATGTCATATTGAATGGCATCTACTGACCTACATTCCAAGTACGTATTTCTTAATAGATTGTATAAATCATCTATTGTGTCAAACTCCTTTGAACTTACTAAGTCAAAAGCATTTCCCTGCAACCGAACACTAACGCCTTTAATAAACTTCTTCATTTGTTCAGGCTTCAGTTCTGCCCTCACCACTACATCCTTCAATAAAACGGCGAAGATCCGTCCTCAGCGATGATGAGTCTGCACCTTGTGGTATAAGGATGTCTCGTGCGCTGTCTTAACCTCCACGTTAAAATATCTAATACGCGCGTTCAACTCCTGTATTTTGTTCTTCGCTTCCTCCAACGTCGCGTGCTCCTCCCTCCCTTCTTAATTTTATGTTTTCCTCATCTATTTTAGCTGTTTCTTCTAACTCTGCTGTACGTTTTAAACAATAATCGTTTAAACGTTTTCTCAACCCGTGAACTAATCTTTCTAATTCAACATTTTCTGCTAAAACAGATTTAATTTTTAAATTCTGGAAATTTAGTAACTCTTCTACTATTTTATCTGCCTCGTCTAATTTAGATAAATGCAGAATTCTAGATATATTATCTTTTAATAAAAATGATTTTAATAATAATGCTGTACTATCTTTATTTAGTATTATTGGTACAAATTGCGACAATAATTTTTGAACAAATCTGTCCAATTAGCTAGATTGCTTTTAAATATACGCATTTAATTCATTAGCATCTGCCATTAATTTTTTTTCAATCAATTTAAAACGTTATCTTTATCTTTTAATTAAAAATAAATAAATTTCATCAAGTTGTAATTGAAAATTGCAACGAAAAATGTCAAGTGTAAGTTTATTATTTAGAATATTATAAAATATTTACATTTCTTGAATATTTCCTAATGTTACTCCTGACTACACATTCGGAAAATATATTGATTTTTTTTATCGCACATTATTTTTCATTTAGTTTGATATAAAAATTAATTCTCATACTAATAGTATGAATTATTTTATTAAACACTAGAGGGTCCGGAGTTCGGATTCGCAGTGTGTATTTTCTTTTATATATTTAATTTTTATATTTTTAAATAATTTAGAATGTTTAAACATTTTTTTATTTATAACTTTAAAAAACTCTACCTATCTCTATAAAAAAAAACCTAAATATAATTAAATCTAGTCTTCATATTTTTCTCATACACTTATTCTTATACACATATGATGACAACAATAAATGTATTAGTTGTAATGTAAGCCTCATCAGGTAGCACCTGCATGCGGCGTTTTCCTCATCTATTTTAGCTGTTTCTTCTAACTCTGCTGTACGTTTTAAACAATAATCGTTTAAACGTTTTCTCAACCCGTCAACTAATCTTTCTAATTCAACATTTTCTGCTAAAACAGATTTAATTTTAAATTCTGGAAATTTAGTAACTCTTCTACTATTTTATCTGCCTCGTCTAATTTAGATAAATGCAGAATTCTAGATATATTATCTTTTAATAAAAATGATTTTAATAATAATGCTGTACTATCTTTATTTAGTATTATTGGTACAAATTGCGACAATAATTTTTCAACAAATGTGTCCAATTAGCTAGATTGCTTTTAAATATACGCATTTAATTCATTAGCATCTGCCATTAATTTTTTTTCAATCAATTTAAAACGTTATCTTTATCTTTTAATTAAAAAAAAATAAATTTCATCAAGTTGTAATTGAAAATTCCAACGAAAAATGTCAAGTGTAAGTTTATTATTTAGAATATTATAAAATATTTACATTTCTTGAATATTTCCTAATGTTACTCCTGACTACACATTCGGAAAATATATTGATTTTTTTTATCGCACATTATTTTTCATTTAGTTTGATATAAAAATTAATTCTCATACTAATAGTATGAATTATTTTATTAAACACTAGAGGGTCCGGAGTTGGGATTCGCAGTGTGTATTTTCTTTTATATATTTAATTTTTATATTTTTAAATAATTTAGAATGTTTAAACATTTTTTTTATTTATAACTTTAAACCAGTTGGGAAGGTTAGATCACATGGGAAATTTTAAAGTAGGTGTAATTATGATAGTTAGGATTATCAAAATTATAGTCGGTCTAAGCCGACCGGTGAGATCGGTCCATTGTGACCTATGATCCGACCACTTATGTTCAAATACCTCATATAAAATTTACATATACGGATCAATTTTACTGTATACGTGCTTAGGTAAACTTTTTTGGTCAAATATATATTGACATCATGCTCAAATACATGATAATAATGTTTTCCGGCGAAAAGACTTGTGGTTCACCAAAAAAGAAATCGAAATTCGGTACACCTACCCATATGTAAATATGGGTATCAAATAAATGGAAATTCTTCAGCGATTGAATGTTTGTAGTTATTTTCAGGATTCGTATACCCTGGTGACCTATATATCACTTTTAACGGTAACTACACATATGTGTAGGGTATTTATAGTCGGCTTAGACCGACTATAATTTTGATAATCCTAACTATCATAATTACACCTACTTTAAAATTTCCCATGTGATCTAACCTTCCCGACTGGTTTAAATTAAAAAACAAATAATTACAATTTTTAATCACTTACCATTATGGTTACTTTTCCTTCTCGTCCTTCTTTCCACTCTCGGTCCTTGAGAGGTTGGTACCGACGTACCGGCTGCGCCAAATGTTGTGAAGTTTAGATGAATCGTTTCTCCACTTGAGGTTGGTTAAGCTACAATACTTTTAAATTACAACGAAAGGTATTAACAATACCTTCGTTGCAAGCTTTTCTTATATTTTATTTTCACTTTGTTCTAGTGAGTTTTCACTTTCACTCAATTTTGGTGTACGTGACTTTTGAAGAAAGTCCGACTTGCAGTTTACGGCTGACACCAATTGCGAAATATTATAATTGTTGGAGAACTGCTGCTTTGCTTATTTTGACATAGACCCAAAATTATGCAATGGAAAATTATAATGCAAGAGAAGTGGTCTAAGCAAAGCTTAAGCGCTTTGCCAAATTATTGCCAGCTTCTGTTTTCTGTGCAAGCTAACTTGAAAGAGGTGTGGTCTAAGCATAGCTTTAGCGCTTTGCCAAATTATTATCATTGTTGCCAACGTGAAGCGTTTTACCATAATAATGCAACAACATTTTATATCTTATATATACCAAATAACATTATGTAAATAAGTTGAATGCGAACCTGATTGAAAAAATAAAATTAACAAATCAACAAAGTTACACTTACACTAAATCACAAAATTTCATATTATGCTGAAATTTCTTTAACAAATGAACATAATTTCTTAAAAAATTTTGGAGAAGACGAAAAGTAAAAACATTAAGAACCAAGAATATACGTATTCTAATATTGTTACAACAAGTAAAATTTAATAGAACAACAACGTCAAATTAAAAAAAAAAAACATCTACGTATAAATAAAATATGACAAATAATTAGAAAGTTGGTCCAGTACTATTTTTTGTTTTTAAATTTAAAATTTTAAATTTGAATTTAGTTATCTCCACTAGGTAATATACAATTGATAATTTTTAAAAATAAAATAATCTACACTATACGAATTTTATCAAGATATTAACAATGTAAAAGAAAAAACTATTATTATTTAATTAATAATATGTTTTTCTTAAAATAAGAGGGGAAGAATTTTGTATATCAGAAATACTTTTTCTTTTAGATTGAAAAATCTGCACATCGCCAGTAAGCACAATGGCATATTCATATTAATCATAATAATGTAACACCAAAAATGCTTACTGTTATGCATGCATTCATATTTTTCTCATACACTTATTTGATACACTTATTCTTATACACATATGATGACAACAATAAATGTATTAGTTGTAATGTAAGCCTCATCAGGTAGCACCTGCATGCGGCGTACTAAAGCACATAGAAGGTTTCCTCACGATCACCCCAATATGAATTGATTATTTCAAAATATGATGACACTCCGATCTGGTGTTTGTAAAATTTGTTGCGACCGAGGTGATGAGTAGAGGTTGAGAACATATTTTAAGTTAAAATCATATAACTGCCAAACAAGCCAAAGCAATTGACATTTTAATTACAACAGCCGTACGCATTGAGCGGGAGACGTGTGTCCACTGCGATCATATATCATCGAAAGGGGCTGTGTTGTAATTAAAATGTCCGTTGCTTAGGCGTGAGGCCAAATGTCGCAACGTTCCATTTATAATTACCCATGATGTCCTACCAGAGAATGTCCAACGTCGAAGTTCCATTTTTATTAACCGAAATATTTCAAACAAGTCTTTTCTTTTAAGACATACTTTTATTTACTCTAAAGTTATATTTTAATATTAACATTATTGTTTACTACTGAACTACTGATTTACAACTCACTTAAAATCTCACTTAAACTATTATAAGAAGGCATGTTTCAAATCTAAATGTTCCGGCAGAGTGCCGTGCGCAAATTCCACTCACTATTTGCTTCCGTAAGGGAAAAGGCCCTTAGCCAATCATGCTGCTGCTGGTATTACCCAGCTTCGCTCATACTGTTGCTAGTTCATTGGCTTGCTTGACTATGACACATATGTCCTACGTTGCACTTTACTGCAACGTAACGATATCTGCATGAAATAGTCATCGCGTAAATAGGTCACGATACGTTTATAATATCAACGTATAGTGACTTACCAAAACACACTATGTTGACTTACAACATACCTCCACCCTTATTTTAAGAAAAAATTATTATTAAAATGAATAATAGTTTTTTCTTTTACATCATTAATATCATCATATAAAGCATTACTACTATAAAAAAAAATATGTATATAAATAAACTTAATAATAGTTTTTTCTTGTTCATCAATATACTATATTATTTGAAAATATAATGTATTTGGAGGTTAATAACCTAATTACTAAACAACAGTTACAATGCACAGAACGTTGCAGTTGACAAAACAGTAGTTGATCAGGTTACCGCTTTGCACTTGCCGCGTTTTGTGTTGTTCAGTTGTTCTTTTTAATTATACATGTCAGACATTATGCTTAATTTTTTTTGCAACGAATTGTTTACTTTAACTTGGAAATATTTTGCGATTTTTAAATTTGAATATTTAAAGTTATTCTTGTGGAATATTCTTTTTCTTAGTAATTTATTATTATACTTTTCTTTAAATAATATTTCTTTAACTTTCTTATTTATATTGTTGAAGTTTTTAATATTTGTTCACTTTTACTTTTACTATATTCTACTTCCATTTTTCCTTATTTTTCTCTAGTTTACTTTACTTTTATTTAATCAAATTTATTGTTACTTTTTTGTAATTTTAATTTGTTCTCATTTTACTTTAATTTTCTTAATTTTACTTTAACTTTACTATATTTCCACTTCAACTTACATTCATTTTCTTTTACATATTTATAATATTTTAATAACATTAACATGTCATAAACTGCTGCGATCGCTGGTTCTGTTACTCGTGTATATTATGTTGGCTGCATTTCAACTCTCGATTTCTTCTCACCTTCCCTGTATAGAATGGACAATAGCTGATGTTCTTCGTCTTGATGTTAATTGCTTGAAATCTTCTTGTCGTCGATATTATTTAATTTTTTCGTCTTCGATATTGCTTTGTTTTTCTGCCAAGTAAATCGTAATTTGTTGAGAGCGGATTTTAAAATGGATAATTTTGTATTCGTATATTTCTGGATCTTATTATAACTTGTCTTCCTCTAGCGAGTTCTTCTATCGATCAGGAATTAGTATCTTTTAATTATACATTGATGTTGTCGTGTTCATTTGACTTTGTTGTTTTAGTACAGGTTCGCATTCACAGCTAATTAAGTGTATATGAAAAAGCTCCTTCAACTTATAATATTAGAGTGTTGTTTTGTGCTATAAAATTGCCATTTTTTTAATTATATGTATGTAAAGATGTAAAATGTTGTTGTCTCATTATGGTACAATAGTCGCAACTTTGCATATTTTTCAAATTTCTACCTCCATATTTATAGTGTAGCTCCTTCTTTCTCTTAATAAATCATCTGATTGACGTCCAATTGTTGTCGTCCGCACCATAACTCTCACATGTTGTTTCATATGTCATTACATAACATTACCATTTCAGACCTTTTCCCAACAAAACTAAACGATCATCGTTGACGCTCCTGAATTGTATTTCTCTATTTTGTAATTCTTCGTTTTCCCTTCGTCTATTTGTTACTTCTTCGTCTCTTCGTGTACGTCTTGTCCATTTCCAGAACCAGGATCATTAACTAAATACTATTATTACTTTACATTATAAAATCTTTAAATTGTATAAATAATTTATTTTTAACATCCTCTATAACTTATTTCCATTTACGTTATCTTATATTAGAATATTGAATTACGTGTATATTTTATATATGTGTGTGTAAGTTACTATTATTTTACTACATGTTTATTTATACTTTTAAAATCTTTAGTGTCTACTATTGTTATAACCTAATTATTCTTTATACAAATTCATTAGGAATCAATGCTAGTCATTTTCAATAAGTAATATTTAGCTATTTATTCGTGCACTAATTTCCGAATTTAATCATGTTCTTATAATTCATTTTTTACTCCCTACTCCGCATTACTCTTGGTATGCATTATATTTAAACCCATTGGGCTACTATGCACTTTCCCATGACTCCTCTCCACACCATCTCGCACATGCTATCCGTTTATTATTATCTTTCATATTCATATTAATTTTCGTCTTTTTTCTTATTTTTTTTTTCAGTATACATTATAACATACAAAATAACGTATCTCATTTCATTTGCATTAGTGCAGTGGTTCATATCGTTTGGTTCAATGCCATTGAGGTACTGACCTATCTCAATTGTAGTGACAATTTAAATTTTATTTTACTATGTTATAGCTCATCTAATATACTCATGCTTATCACCTTATTCATTATTAACTGTTATTAACCTTTGATATTTTCTTACTCATAATATCTTAAATTACTTTACTCCTTTATCTATTTTCCTTATAAAACATTTGTTAGTACATGATTCAATGCTAGTCACTTTTAAAATTAATACATAGCTATTTCCTCATGCACTAATCTATTTCAGTAATATTAAACACCTATTCCAAAAAAAAAAAAATTCTTATATATGCGTAATTTATTCCATTCACCATTGTTTGCAGTATTATGCTTTTAACATGATCTACATTATGTATTATGATCATCATGAACTGTTTGTCACGTTATTTATTTCGTTATATTTTCTTCAAAATTGTATGCTTTTAATAAGTTGTTATGGAATTTTTTACCTTTACCTTTGATAGAAATCATTGTCGTTACAGGACTTACTATCGAAAGTACCTCGTACGGTCCTACCCAAATAGGTGAAAATTTATTCTTTCTATTCTGATTCTTTAACAAAATTTTATCGCCTACGCTAAATATTTTTGGGTGTAATGTGCTATCATAGATTTGTTTAGATTTTTCTTTTGCTTTTTCTTGATTCTCTCTCACGATTTCGTGTGTGCGTTGAATTTGGTATTTTAATAACTTGTAGTAATCATTGGTATTATATACTGGTGAACATTTTCGCTTTAGATTTGTTGGCATATCAAAGTCGTACCCATATAAAGTACGGAAAGGAGTTTGCCCCGTGGACATATGCACTGTGTTATTGTGCACATGCACTGCTGAATTTAACCATTGGTCCCAGTTTGACCCATCTTCTTTTGAAAAATTCCTTAGATATTCTGCTAACGGACGATGGCTTCTTTCTAAAGACCCATTAGCTTGTGGATGATATGGCGTAATATGTAACTTTTTAATCCCTAATAATTTACAAGTATCTGAAAATAGTTTTGAGACGAAATTTGAACCATTGTCCGTTACTAATACTTTCGGTATATTATGACGTGTAATGATTTCGTCGTAAAATGCTTTTGCTACTGTGTTCGCTTCTGCATCCGGTATGACTACGCAGCACATGTATTTTGAAAAATCATCTTGAAAAGTTAATATATATTTATTTCCAGATATAGTTTCCGGTAAAATACCTACAAGATCCATGTATACTTTATCGAATGGTCGTACAGGCGTATCAGTTAAAACCATTGGCATTTTAGTAAGCCTAGAACTTTTATTTACTTGGCATTTTTGACAATTCTTAACGTAATCTTTTATTTGTTTCTGCATACCTTTCCACTTAAATTGTTTTCTGATTCTAAAATATGTTTTCACTGCGCCCTGGTGACCCCCTAATGCTGAGTCATGAAAGTCTTTTATAACAGTTTTAATTTCCTCTGGGTCAGTTAATAGTAGACTTGAGTTTAATTCGTTCTTGGTGTCTGTTGTTATTTCATCCAGTACTGGCGTGCTCATTTGTTGTTTGGTTTTTGAAATTTGATTATCTAATTTATTCTGTATGGTCTTAGACCGTGTTTGGACCGCAGTAATATCTGGTTCTGGATGTGGAATTCTACTTAAAGCATCTGCGTTCAAATTCTGTTTACCTGGTTTGTAAGATATTTCGTAATCATATTCTGATAATTTATGCCTGAAACGGGCTAACCTTGATGTCTGATCTTTGAGATTTGCTGTGCTACGTAATGGTTGATGATCTGTATAAATTTGAAAATGTCGTCCTAGAAGATAAGCTCTAAAATTTTTCGTTGCCCAGACTATAGCTAAAAATTCCCTTTCAATGGTGGAGTAATTTTTTTCTGCTCCATTTAATGCCCTACTAGCAAATGCGATTGGTCGGTCGCTCCCTACGTTGCCCTGCGATAACACTGCGCCTATTGCTTCGTTACTTGCATCCGTTGTAAGTAAAAAAGGTTTTGTAAAGTCTGGATATGCGAGAATTGGTGGCGAAATTATTGATTCTTTGAGTTTAATAAATGAATTTTGACAATCGTCAGTCCATGTGAATTTAACATCTTTCCTAAGTAAATTATTAATTGGTAATGATAATTTCGCCATATTGCCTATGAATTTTCTATAATAATTAATTAATCCCAAAAACGCTTGTACTTCTTTTTTATTTCTTGGCACCGGAATATTTTTTACGCATTCGACCTTAGAGGGGTCTGGCAGCGCCCCTAGTTCCGAACATTTATGTCCTAAATATATAACTTCGCGACGTAAAAACTGACATTTTTCTGTATTTAATTTTAAATTGTGTTCCCTTAATTTCTGCAATACTCTACTCAACCTAAGCTCATGTTCAGCTAAATTCTTTCCGTACACCACTATATCATCAAGGTAAACAAAGCAATCGATACCCTGTAAACCTGTTAATATGTGGTTCATTATTCTTTGGAAGGTCGCTGGTGCACCTGTTAAGCCAAATGGCATTCTGTTAAATTCGAAATGACCCAGTCCTGTACTAAAAGCTGTTTTTTCTTTATCTCTTTCTTCTACTAAAACCTGATGATAACCGCTTGCTAAATCTAAGGTTGAAAAATATCTACTATGTCCTAACTGATCTAATATCTCGTCTATCCGAGGAATCGGAAATACTTGTTTAACTGTTACATCATTTAGTTTACGAAAATCTATTACTAATCTCCATTTTTTTCTACCTTCCTTACCACTCTTTTTTGGTACCAACAATAACGGTGAATTCCAAGGTGAGGTACTCGGCGATATAATGCCGTCATCTAACATTTTTCCTACCTGTCTATTAATTTCTTCCCTATGAGTGTGGGGTAGCTTATATTGTTTCTGATTAATTGGCGTTTGGTTCCACTGTGTAGTTATTTCATGTTTAAGCGCTGGCGTGTATGTTAATTCATCGCCATCTAAATGAAAAACATCATGATAAGAAACACACAGATTTTGTAAAGATGTAATTTCGTCTTTATTTAAAGTCTCATCAATTTTAATTTCCTCTAATAATTTGTTAATTCTGTTTGTAATATTTACTGAATTTATGCTGTTTATTGTAGAATTATTGGTATCCGATTCTTTATACTGATTAAAATTCGAAAATTTTGGTTTAAAAGTACTGTCTATTATAATTTCTTTTTCTGTAGCATTTAAAACTGAAACATAAACTCTATTTTTGCTAACATTCGATATGCTTTCGCCCAAATATACTCCTGGAAAAATTTCCTGTTTATGTATTAATACGATTGGAATTTTTGTTTTTAAATGTAATGATACTATCTTTGCGGTTCTCGCTTGAATTTTAATTTGTTGATTAAAAAAAATATTCTGTATTTCTGTCTGTGATTTCATGGGTAGTTTTATAATATGATTTTTATGTTTATCAAAGAATGTTATTGTTTTGTCTATCGCATTTATTACAGATCGATTCCATAAATTGTCACGTCCGATTATTCCGTCAGCTGGTACTCCTTGTTCAAGTGACACTACATGTAACATTAAACTTAAGCGCCTTATGTTCCTATGTTGGATTTTGGTGGAACCTAATGTTCTAACGCACCCACCAAAAGCTCCCTTTAAATCCTTTTGTATACTCTCGTTAAAGTCTGGTAAACTTTTCATTGCATTTTCTTTTACTATACTGGCATCAGCTCCTGAGTCTACTAGTAAAATAAGTCTTCCATTTTTAGCTGCCTCGCAAGGTACTTCAATGAAAACGTCACTTACATTAGTTAAAACCGAGCTATCTCCATGTCCACTGCATATTATGCGATCACCTTCATCTTCCTTTAATTCATATTTTAATTCATTGGTCTCCTCTGTTCTACGGAAATTTAATGGAGTAGTAAATTCAACCGCAGTCTCTTCCGACGTCCGATCTACCATTCCTAACTCTTTCGGCCTTATCTTACTATTATTATGGAGTCTCCAGTTTTCTGGCCTAGACTGAGCCCCTTGTGTATCATGATTATAATTATTATTTCCTGCTGATTCAAATTTTCTTTTTGCGTGGCAATTATCTATTTTATGCCCCTGTGTATCCCTCCATGAATATTTCATATTACTTGTATTATTTTTCCCGTTATACATCTTATTATCCTTATTAACAAAATTGCCAATATTATTATTAGCACATATCCAATTAGATTCGTGACCATAAGCTCCACATTCGTAGCAGAACGGCGTATTTTTCCTAATAATACAATCGTCCCTAGTATGCCCAAATTTACTACAAAATGAACAAGTTGGAACACTCCTTTTATAGTTACTTTTATTATTATTTATTTGTTGCAATTTATTTTCCGACTGAGTGTTTTCTAATTTAGTTTTTTCTATATAATTATATTCATCCTCTTCCGACCTTGGACTTCGCTGCATAAGAGCCTGCACATTTAAAGCTTCTTCCAACAATGTATCTAATGTTTCTGACTTACTACCCAACAGTACAACTTTTATCGTTCGATCCCTCACCCCTACTTTAAAAGAGATCAACACTGAACTCTGTAATTCCAAACTGAATACGTCATCTTCACTTATCTTTTTACTGTATTTTTTACTTGCAATTTCCAAAGCCATGGATTGCAACTCATCTAATCGTCTCCCAAACGCTCTCAAACTCTCTTTACTATTTTGATAAGCTTTTTTAATCTCTTTTAGTACTGAATCTAAAGAAATTTCTTTTAAGTACGTATTTTTTAACAACTCGTATAATTCTTCTATTTTTTGAAACTGTTTTGTCCTCACTAATTTATATGCATCTCCCTCCAAACGTAACCTAACACATTTTATAAATTCCTCACTATCTGATTCTTTAATTTTTAACTTTGCTGTTTCACAACATTCAATAAATTTATACAATTCTGTTTCTAATAATGGAGATTCCGCCCCAGAAAAGTAAGGAACAACGTAATGAACGCGTTTCAATACATTTTCAGTACCCATTATTAGTGTTTCTTATTTTTCCATTTACTTAATTATATAATTCACTATGCCTTTTTTAATTAAATTATTTATTTTGTTTTTACTAGTTTCATATTAAATAAACTTTTAACCATTTTTTAATTTATCTATTAAATTTTTTACAAATATTGTTTATCTCATTTTTATGTTTCATTATTTAAACTTTTTAATCTATATTTCCAAATCATATCAACATGTAATTTATGAATACTGAATTAATTTATTTATTGCATTTAATTTGGTTAAAAATTTCCAGTTTTGTTTTTAATTAATTTCGCAACATTATGACAACATTACTGTAATAAAATTCTTATGTTATTCAATTTATTTAAATTCACAATTTTATTAATTATGATCATTTAATGACTCAAACTATTCTATATTGTTTCACTATTACTTTAAAAATGTGCTTTAATATATCAATTAAACAATTTTATAAAACATTTAGTTTACTTATTTAATTTTCTGATTTATCAAATTATATCATTTATGTTATTCATTTCTCAATTTTATTTCACAGTTTATTTTATTCCACAATTAATTTCAAAATGTTCAATTGTTTTTTCATTTTTTAAATGTCAATTTTCATAATCCCATGATTTTTATTATTACAACTCTCAAACATGTCTCTTGTTTTATATTACAAATTTACAAAATTTTTATTTTTTTACCACTCACATATTTTTCACTATTTTTCACAATACTCACAAATGTAAAAAAATATTTTCCCTGATCCTAAATATTTATTTCTTCCAATATTAATCTCCATCCAGTCTTTCTCGTCCCTTGGGAGTTGATGTATGGTTCGAAAACCGGCTGCGCCAAATGTTGTAATTAAAATGTCCGTTGCTTAGGCGTGAGGCCAAATGTCGCAACGTTCCATTTATAATTACCCATGATGTCCTACCAGAGAATGTCCAACGTCGAAGTTCCATTTTTATTAACCGAAATATTTCAAACAAGTCTTTTCTTTTAAGACATACTTTTATTTACTCTAAAGTTATATTTTAATATTAACATTATTGTTTACTACTGAACTACTGATTTACAACTCACTTAAAATCTCACTTAAACTATTATAAGAAGGCATGTTTCAAATCTAAATGTTCCGGCAGAGTGCCGTGCGCAAATTCCACTCACTATTTGCTTCCGTAAGGGAAAAGGCCCTTAGCCAATCATGCTGCTGCTGGTATTACCCAGCTTCGCTCATACTGTTGCTAGTTCATTGGCTTGCTTGACTATGACACATATGTCCTACGTTGCACTTTACTGCAACGTAACGATATCTGCCTGAAATAGTCATCGCGTAAATAGGTCACGATACGTTTATAATATCAACGTATAGTGACTTACCAAAACACACTATGTTGACTTACAACAGCTGCCTTGGGCAATCAGGTGTGAGAGTCGAGCGGCATAGGCTCGTTCGGTCTGTAGTGTGTGCATCTTACTGACGTTTAGCTTTCTTTGCGTGGGTTTCCGTGCGTTTTTCGCAGCGCATAAGCGTGTGTAAACCTTGGCTGCTACAAGGAAATGATCCGAATCGATGTTGGCATTTCGGATCGAGCGTACATCCATCACACTAGATGCGTGCCTTCCGTCAATCACCACATGATCAATTTGGTTGTGCGTGTTCTGATTGGGTGACCGCCACGTGGCCTTGTGAATATTACTAATTACCACGTTTCGTGCTGTGGCGAAATTGATCAGCCACATTCCATTGTCGGAGGTGTTGTCGTGGAGGCTGAATTGTCCAACCGTTGAACCAAAGATACCCTCATGCCCCACCTTGGCATTAAAGCTTTTCATAAACAAAAGTATTTTAAAAATCGGATAACTTTTGGATTTTTACAATTTTTAAAAGTTTTACATGAAAAATATTTTAAATTTACGGATTTTTATCTCCATAACCATTAAAGATACAAACTCTAATTTCAAAACTTAAGTTTTCTTGTAACGAGCCGGTTTCCGGGTTCAGGATTGGGATAGCTTAGCGCGCTCCAGTGGTCCGTACGCTACAAAATTTATAGTTGACAGGGGACCCCTTAAGACTCCTTTACAAATAAATAAGCCGTACACAGAGATTTAATAAGCGGTAATAATTCTTTATTATAAATAATTCTGTTAGCTTAAATTATAATTCATGCGTTTTTGAATATGGCCGCATGTGGCACTTTCTCGTAGATTTCAGTATTCTGCTGGCCGCATGTGGCCGTTTCCCTCGGGGATTTCGATTATGCGGTGGCCGCATGTGACTGCTTTTGGTAATTAAGTAGGATGTCTTTTAACCAAACTTACTCCTTCATGGTGTTGTATTTCCGGTATTGTGCTAACTGTCTGTACCCATAACCAGGGCGGGAAACTGGGTCTGTCGTTAGTGATTTTCCGTGTGGTCCCATAGAATCTGGGGCCACATGCTAGTCCACAGTATATACTGTAGAAACCGAGGATACACTGCCACTAGTCACTGTCGTCCAGGTCTGCTGCAAGCAGACCAGGTTTTGGTTCCGAGATTTTTAATTAACGGTTCTGATTCCAACCAGAAAAAAATATATGGATTCCGATTCCAGTTCCGTTTCCACACATTTTTAATAACACTTCCGGTTCCAAAAATCAAAACGTTCCGATATTATTAAAGATTAATGTATTAATTGTTTATAAAAGTACCATACAAATATTTTAATTTCATGATAAAATGTACAATCTATGTATAAATATGTAAAGTAACGTCTGGTTGGTTGGCAAAAATCCTCATTCCAAACCCTCCACGTGAGTTCCAACTGGAAATAACCTTCCCAGTGTCCTATTAAAGGATGGAGTTAGCCAAGGTCAGGAAGAATGAATGTCAGTTGACGCCCATTAATAGTTCAACTCCCATCTCATGCTCTCTGACTATAGGCCTGAGGTCCTCTCATCCCTCTCTTCCTCATCCTAACTTTCCCTTCCACTTCCACTATCCCCTGGGCTGGATTAAGGTACCCGTGATGAGAATCTAACCTGGCAGTGGGCCCAGTTTAAAAACTTGCACTGTCGCTAGTGGAGGTATCGGATACCTGGCGACCTCCGGACTTATCTAGCCCCACCCGTAAATAGCGGATCTCTGTGCGGGTGGTACTGTACTTCTCCGCAACTCGTGGGACCTAAAATGAATGACAATAACAACAAACAAACTAAAATACCGAAAGACCTGGCCTAGTCAGGCAAACTGGAATCGCCTCACCTGACATTAATGGAGTCGATACACCCATGATGACCGACGATGTTATCGCAGAGACGATGGTGAAAGCCCTGCCGTTCTTCGGTACCCTGCACATTGACAGTTAGGAAGAGGAGTCCAACCCTCCGTCACAGGTCATCGCAGGCCCGGACACGGAAGAAGAGTTGCTGGCAGACTCTGATGATAACGACACGACGGTCATCGCTGTACCTACACCAGCGACGGAGAACAAACGCCGGAGGTACAAGGGCTCATTGAGGTACCTCAAAAAACTGAGTACCTACTAGGGATCAGGCAAGCCTCACTGATCGAGACTTGGCACTCAAAAAGAAGCACACGCAGGTGGTGAAAAGCTATGAACGGAGGCAGCTCAGCAAAGCTCCCGCACTCGCTGCTTTAAGCACCTGCGCCCCAGAAAAACCATCCCTACTTGCCCCTAAAAAGGCAAACAATGAAAAGGCTTCGACGAATAGGGAGGATGCTTCCAAATCGGGACTCAAATCCTACGAGGTTTTGGACAGCAAAATCTCAGTAGGTGAAAGGGCCGGAACCTCGGGGCTGTCAGCCAAGAGGCAAAGGTCGGAGGAAGAACGCAAGAAGAAAACCCCGAAACGAACCAAAAAGTCCACCGGTTTCGAGGCCACTCCAGCGGATCTATAAGTGGCCATCATTGACGAATCGAATCCGGATGGCAGGATCAATTCGGAAAGATGGCTGCTTGTAGAGAATGAAGTCCTCAAGGAGATGATGGTGCGCGTCGAAGACGGTATTCTAGGACAATTTCGACGGCGCAGAATATTGCAAAGGCGTTAAAGACTTAGCATGCGGATCACTGGAATTTTTGACAAGTCCCATCGACAAAATTGGTGAACTTTGGAAGGGGTCAAAACTGAAAGTGATCTCCAGATCCGCGCTACCACTTCGCCTTCAGTATAGGATATGGATTACTCCTCCTCCATAGTCAAACTGTTGGCGGCCCAAAACAGGGACGTTCCGATAGGCGGTTGGACGCTGCTCAACGCACGGCAAAGCCATAATAACGGAGGGAAGGTGTTTCTCTTCGTTGTTGACAGGCATTCAGCGCGGCTGCTGAATGAAAGAGACGGCATGCTGAAGTTCGGGCTTGGGTCAGTGAGGGAGTGGACCGAGCAGGATGACGATGAAAAGGGTCAAAAAGTCGTACCAGTTGCAGGTAGTGCAAATTAATTTGCACCACTATAAAACCGCAACAGATGGCCTAATGCTCTTTTTAACTGAAGACGATGTAGACGTGGTCTTAGTCCAATAACCCTGGATAGCACATAAACAGGTACAAGGGCTAAAATAGAAACAATACAATCTGTTTCACTCTACAAATGGAGGTAAGATAAAATACTCTATTCTAACTAGAAAAACACTAAATGCTTTCTTCTTACACAATTACAGTAATGATGACACGGTGGCAATACAGGTTGAAAACAATGAGAAAACGATAATTCTCAGTTCAGCCTATATGCCATACGACGAAGAAGACCCCCGTCCGAGAGCAGTCAGAGAACTTGCAGACTATGCGAACACACGAAACCTGACACTGGTGATCGGCTGTGACGCCAACGCACATCACAGCCAGTGGGGTAGTAAGGATATCAACGAACGAGGTAAGTCAATCTTAGAATTTCTTATATCCTCGGACTTTATCTTGTGCAACAGGGGAGGTACCCTCACTTTTCAAAATAGAGTAAGACCAGAAATCCTTGACCTGACTTTAATCAATAACACTGTACCAAACTGAATATACCCTTTCACTTTTAGTGTAGCGTATAAAAACTCTACCTATCTCTATAAAAAAAAACCTAAATATAATTAAATCTAGTTTTCAAAGCTCCGTTTTTATACCCTACACTAAGAGTGAAAGGGTATATTCAGTTTGGTACGCCGTTTGTAACACCCAGAAGGAAGCATCTCCGGTATGGAAAAGTATATATATTCTTGATCAGCGTGACCTCCTGAGTCGATTTAGCGATGTCCGTCTGTCCGTCTGTCTGTCCGTCTGTCTGTCCGTCTGTCTGTCTGTCTGTCTGTCTGTTGAAATCCCTAAGACTTTTAAAATTGAAGAGCTAGAAAAATGAAACTTATAACTTAGATTACTAATATACCTACGCTGTATGTGCGAAAAAATTGGTGAGATCGGTCCATTGTGACCTATGATCCGACCACTTATGTTCAAATACCTCATATAAAATTTACATATACGGATCAATTTTACTGTATACGTGCTTAGGTAAACTTTTTTGGTCAAATATATATTGACATCATGCTCAAATACATGATAATAATGTTTTCCGGCGAAAAGACTTGTGGTTCACCAAAAAAGAAATCGAAATTCGGTACACCTACCCATATGTAAATATGGGTATCAAATAAATGGAAATTCTTCAGCGATTGAATGTTTGTAGTTATTTTCAGGATTCGTATACCCTGGTGACCTATATATCACTTTTAACGGTAACTACACATATGTGTAGGGTATTTATAGTCGGCTTAGACCGACTATAATTTTGATAATCCTAACTATCATAATTACACCTACTTTAAAATTTCCCATGTGATCTAACCTTCCCAACTGGTTTAAATTAAAAAACAAATAATTACAATTTTTAATCACTTACCATTATGGTTACTTTTCCTTCTCGTCCTTCTTTCCACTCTCGGTCCTTGAGAGGTTGGTACCGACGTACCGGCTGCGCCAAATGTTGTGAAGTTTAGATGAATCGTTTCTCCACTTGAGGTTGGTTAAGCTACAATACTTTTAAATTACAACGAAAGGTATTAACAATACCTTCGTTGCAAGCTTTTCTTATATTTTATTTTCACTTTGTTCTAGTGAGTTTTCACTTTCACTCAATTTTGGTGTACGTGACTTTTGAAGAAAGTCCGACTTGCAGTTTACGGCTGACACCAATTGCGAAATATTATAATTGTTGGAGAACTGCTGCTTTGCTTATTTTGACATAGACCCAAAATTATGCAATGGAAAATTATAATGCAAGAGAAGTGGTCTAAGCAAAGCTTAAGCGCTTTGCCAAATTATTGCCAGCTTCTGTTTTCTGTGCAAGCTAACTTGAAAGAGGTGTGGTCTAAGCATAGCTTTAGCGCTTTGCCAAATTATTATCATTGTTGCCAACGTGAAGCGTTTTACCATAATAATGCAACAACATTTTATATCTTATATATACCAAATAACATTATGTAAATAAGTTGAATGCGAACCTGATTGAAAAAATAAAATTAACAAATCAACAAAGTTACACTTACACTAAATCACAAAATTTCATATTATGCTGAAATTTCTTTAACAAATGAACATAATTTCTTAAAAAATTTTGGAGAAGACGAAAAGTAAAAACATTAAGAACCAAGAATATACGTATTCTAATATTGTTACAACAAGTAAAATTTAATAGAACAACAACGTCAAATTAAAAAAAAAAAACATCTACGTATAAATAAAATATGACAAATAATTAGAAAGTTGGTCCAGTACTATTTTTTGTTTTTAAATTTAAAATTTTAAATTTGAATTTAGTTATCTCCACTAGGTAATATACAATTGATAATTTTTAAAAATAAAATAATCTACACTATACGAATTTTATCAAGATATTAACAATGTAAAAGAAAAAACTATTATTATTTAATTAATAATATGTTTTTCTTAAAATAAGAGGGGAAGAATTTTGTATATCAGAAATACTTTTTCTTTTAGATTGAAAAATCTGCACATCGCCAGTAAGCACAATGGCATATTCATATTAATCATAATAATGTAACACCAAAAATGCTTACTGTTATGCATGCATTCATATTTTTCTCATACACTTATTTGATACACTTATTCTTATACACATATGATGACAACAATAAATGTATTAGTTGTAATGTAAGCCTCATCAGGTAGCACCTGCATGCGGCGTACTAAAGCACATAGAAGGTTTCCTCACGATCACCCCAATATGAATTGATTATTTCAAAATATGATGACACTCCGATCTGGTGTTTGTAAAATTTGTTGCGACCGAGGTGATGAGTAGAGGTTGAGAACATATTTTAAGTTAAAGTCATATAACTGCCAAACAAGCCAAAGCAATTGACATTTTAATTACAAGCCGTACGCATTGAGCGGGAGACGTGTGTCCACTGCGATCATATATCATCGAAAGGGGCTGTGTTGTAATTAAAATGTCCGTTGCTTAGGCGTGAGGCCAAATGTCGCAACGTTCCATTTATAATTACCCATGATGTCCTACCAGAGAATGTCCAACGTCGAAGTTCCATTTTTATTAACCGAAATATTTCAAACAAGTCTTTTCTTTTAAGACATACTTTTATTTACTCTAAAGTTATATTTTAATATTAACATTATTGTTTACTACTGAACTACTGATTTACAACTCACTTAAAATCTCACTTAAACTATTATAAGAAGGCATGTTTCAAATCTAAATGTTCCGGCAGAGTGCCGTGCGCAAATTCCACTCACTATTTGCTTCCGTAAGGGAAAAGGCCCTTAGCCAATCATGCTGCTGCTGGTATTACCCAGCTTCGCTCATACTGTTGCTAGTTCATTGGCTTGCTTGACTATGACACATATGTCCTACGTTGCACTTTACTGCAACGTAACGATATCTGCATGAAATAGTCATCGCGTAAATAGGTCACGATACGTTTATAATATCAACGTATAGTGACTTACCAAAACACACTATGTTGACTTACAACATACCTCCACCCTTATTTTAAGAAAAAATTATTATTAAAATGAATAATAGTTTTTTCTTTTACATCATTAATATCATCATATAAAGCATTACTACTATAAAAAAAAATATGTATATAAATAAACTTAATAATAGTTTTTTCTTGTTCATCAATATACTATATTATTTGAAAATATAATGTATTTGGAGGTTAATAACCTAATTACTAAACAACAGTTACAATGCACAGAACGTTGCAGTTGACAAAACAGTAGTTGATCAGGTTACCGCTTTGCACTTGCCGCGTTTTGTGTTGTTCAGTTGTTCTTTTTAATTATACATGTCAGACATTATGCTTAATTTTTTTTGCAACGAATTGTTTACTTTAACTTGGAAATATTTTGCGATTTTTAAATTTGAATATTTAAAGTTATTCTTGTGGAATATTCTTTTTCTTAGTAATTTATTATTATACTTTTCTTTAAATAATATTTCTTTAACTTTCTTATTTATATTGTTAAAGTTTTTAATATTTGTTCACTTTTACTTTTACTATATTCTACTTCCATTTTTCCTTATTTTTCTCTAGTTTACTTTACTTTTATTTAATCAAATTTATTGTTACTTTTTTGTAATTTTAATTTGTTCTCATTTTACTTTAATTTTCTTAATTTTACTTTAACTTTACTATATTTCCACTTCAACTTACATTCATTTTCTTTTACATATTTATAATATTTTAATAACATTAACATGTCATAAACTGCTGCGATCGCTGGTTCTGTTACTCGTGTATATTATGTTGGCTGCATTTCAACTCTCGATTTCTTCTCACCTTCCCTGTATAGAATGGACAATAGCTGATGTTCTTCGTCTTGATGTTAATTGCTTGAAATCTTCTTGTCGTCGATATTATTTAATTTTTTCGTCTTCGATATTGCTTTGTTTTTCTGCCAAGTAAATCGTAATTTGTTGAGAGCGGATTTTAAAATGGATAATTTTGTATTCGTATATTTCTGGATCTTATTATAACTTGTCTTCCTCTAGCGAGTTCTTCTATCGATCAGGAATTAGTATCTTTTAATTATACATTGATGTTGTCGTGTTCATTTGACTTTGTTGTTTTAGTACAGGTTCGCATTCACAGCTAATTAAGTGTATATGAAAAAGCTCCTTCAACTTATAATATTAGAGTGTTGTTTTGTGCTATAAAATTGCCATTTTTTTAATTATATGTATGTAAAGATGTAAAATGTTGTTGTCTCATTATGGTACAATAGTCGCAACTTTGCATATTTTTCAAATTTCTACCTCCATATTTATAGTGTAGCTCCTTCTTTCTCTTAATAAATCATCTGATTGACGTCCAATTGTTGTCGTCCGCACCATAACTCTCACATGTTGTTTCATATGTCATTACATAACATTACCATTTCAGACCTTTTCCCAACAAAACTAAACGATCATCGTTGACGCTCCTGAATTGTATTTCTCTATTTTGTAATTCTTCGTTTTCCCTTCGTCTATTTGTTACTTCTTCGTCTCTTCGTGTACGTCTTGTCCATTTCCAGAACCAGGATCATTAACTAAATACTATTATTACTTTACATTATAAAATCTTTAAATTGTATAAATAATTTATTTTTAACATCCTCTATAACTTATTTCCATTTACGTTATCTTATATTAGAATATTGAATTACGTGTATATTTTATATATGTGTGTGTAAGTTACTATTATTTTACTACATGTTTATTTATACTTTTAAAATCTTTAGTGTCTACTATTGTTATAACCTAATTATTCTTTATACAAATTCATTAGGAATCAATGCTAGTCATTTTCAATAAGTAATATTTAGCTATTTATTCGTGCACTAATTTCCGAATTTAATCATGTTCTTATAATTCATTTTTTACTCCCTACTCCGCATTACTCTTGGTATGCATTATATTTAAACCCATTGGGCTATTATGCACTTTCCCATGACTCCTCTCCACACCATCTCGCACATGCTATCCGTTTATTATTATCTTTCATATTCATATTAATTTTCGTCTTTTTTCTTATTTTTTTTTTTCAGTATACATTATAACATACAAAATAACGTATCTCATTTCATTTGCATTAGTGCAGTGGTTCATATCGTTTGGTTCAATGCCATTGAGGTACTGACCTATCTCAATTGTAGTGACAATTTAAATTTTATTTTACTATGTTATAGCTCATCTAATATACTCATGCTTATCACCTTATTCATTATTAACTGTTATTAACCTTTGATATTTTCTTACTCATAATATCTTAAATTACTTTACTCCTTTATCTATTTTCCTTATAAAACATTTGTTAGTACATGATTCAATGCTAGTCACTTTTAAAATTAATACATAGCTATTTCCTCATGCACTAATCTATTTCAGTAATATTAAACACCTATTCCAAAAAAAAAAAAATTCTTATATATGCGTAATTTATTCCATTCACCATTGTTTGCAGTATTATGCTTTTAACATGATCTACATTATGTATTATGATCATCATGAACTGTTTGTCACGTTATTTATTTCGTTATATTTTCTTCAAAATTGTATGCTTTTAATAAGTTGTTATGGAATTTTTTACCTTTACCTTTGATAGAAATCATTGTCGTTACAGGACTTACTATCGAAAGTACCTCGTACGGTCCTACCCAAATAGGTGAAAATTTATTCTATCTATTCTGATTCTTTAACAAAATTTTATCGCCTACGCTAAATATTTTTGGGTGTAATGTGCTATCATAGATTTGTTTAGATTTTTCTTTTGCTTTTTCTTGATTCTCTCTCACGATTTCGTGTGTGCGTTGAATTTGGTATTTTAATAACTTGTAGTAATCATTGGTATTATATACTGGTGAACATTTTCGCTTTAGATTTGTTGGCATATCAAAGTCGTACCCATATAAAGTACGGAAAGGAGTTTGCCCCGTGGACATATGCACTGTGTTATTGTGCACATGCACTGCTGAATTTAACCATTGGTCCCAGTTTGACCCATCTTCTTTTGAAAAATTCCTTAGATATTCTGCTAACGGACGATGGCTTCTTTCTAAAGACCCATTAGCTTGTGGATGATATGGCGTAATATGTAACTTTTTAATCCCTAATAATTTACAAGTATCTGAAAATAGTTTTGAGACGAAATTTGAACCATTGTCCGTTACTAATACTTTCGGTATATTATGACGTGTAATGATTTCGTCGTAAAATGCTTTTGCTACTGTGTTCGCTTCTGCATCCGGTATGACTACGCAGCACATGTATTTTGAAAAATCATCTTGAAAAGTTAATATATATTTATTTCCAGATATAGTTTCCGGTAAAATACCTACAAGATCCATGTATACTTTATCGAATGGTCGTACAGGCGTATCAGTTAAAACCATTGGCATTTTAGTAAGCCTAGAACTTTTATTTACTTGGCATTTTTGACAATTCTTAACGTAATCTTTTATTTGTTTCTGCATACCTTTCCACTTAAATTGTTTTCTGATTCTAAAATATGTTTTCACTGCGCCCTGGTGACCCCCTAATGCTGAGTCATGAAAGTCTTTTATAACAGTTTTAATTTCCTCTGGGTCAGTTAATAGTAGACTTGAGTTTAATTCGTTCTTGGTGTCTGTTGTTATTTCATCCAGTACTGGCGTGCTCATTTGTTGTTTGGTTTTTGAAATTTGATTATCTAATTTATTCTGTATGGTCTTAGACCGTGTTTGGACCGCAGTAATATCTGGTTCTGGATGTGGAATTCTACTTAAAGCATCTGCGTTCAAATTCTGTTTACCTGGTTTGTAAGATATTTCGTAATCATATTCTGATAATTTATGCCTGAAACGGGCTAACCTTGATGTCTGATCTTTGAGATTTGCTGTGCTACGTAATGGTTGATGATCTGTATAAATTTGAAAATGTCGTCCTAGAAGATAAGCTCTAAAATTTTTCGTTGCCCAGACTATAGCTAAAAATTCCCTTTCAATGGTGGAGTAATTTTTTTCTGCTCCATTTAATGCCCTACTAGCAAATGCGATTGGTCGGTCGCTCCCTACGTTGCCCTGCGATAACACTGCGCCTATTGCTTCGTTACTTGCATCCGTTGTAAGTAAAAAAGGTTTTGTAAAGTCTGGATATGCGAGAATTGGTGGCGAAATTATTGATTCTTTGAGTTTAATAAATGAATTTTGACAATCGTCAGTCCATGTGAATTTAACATCTTTCCTAAGTAAATTATTAATTGGTAATGATAATTTCGCCATATTGCCTATGAATTTTCTATAATAATTAATTAATCCCAAAAACGCTTGTACTTCTTTTTTATTTCTTGGCACCGGAATATTTTTTACGCATTCGACCTTAGAGGGGTCTGGCAGCGCCCCTAGTTCCGAACATTTATGTCCTAAATATATAACTTCGCGACGTAAAAACTGACATTTTTCTGTATTTAATTTTAAATTGTGTTCCCTTAATTTCTGCAATACTCTACTCAACCTAAGCTCATGTTCAGCTAAATTCTTTCCGTACACCACTATATCATCAAGGTAAACAAAGCAATCGATACCCTGTAAACCTGTTAATATGTGGTTCATTATTCTTTGGAAGGTCGCTGGTGCACCTGTTAAGCCAAATGGCATTCTGTTAAATTCGAAATGACCCAGTCCTGTACTAAAAGCTGTTTTTTCTTTATCTCTTTCTTCTACTAAAACCTGATGATAACCGCTTGCTAAATCTAAGGTTGAAAAATATCTACTATGTCCTAACTGATCTAATATCTCGTCTATCCGAGGAATCGGAAATACTTGTTTAACTGTTACATCATTTAGTTTACGAAAATCTATTACTAATCTCCATTTTTTTCTACCTTCCTTACCACTCTTTTTTGGTACCAACAATAACGGTGAATTCCAAGGTGAGGTACTCGGCGATATAATGCCGTCATCTAACATTTTTCCTACCTGTCTATTAATTTCTTCCCTATGAGTGTGGGGTAGCTTATATTGTTTCTGATTAATTGGCGTTTGGTTCCACTGTGTAGTTATTTCATGTTTAAGCGCTGGCGTGTATGTTAATTCATCGCCATCTAAATGAAAAACATTATGATAAGAAACACACAGATTTTGTAAAGATGTAATTTCGTCTTTATTTAAAGTCTCATCAATTTTAATTTCCTCTAATAATTTGTTAATTCTGTTTGTAATATTTACTGAATTTATGCTGTTTATTGTAGAATTATTGGTATCCGATTCTTTATACTGATTAAAATTCGAAAATTTTGGTTTAAAAGTACTGTCTATTATAATTTCTTTTTCTGTAGCATTTAAAACTGAAACATAAACTCTATTTTTGCTAACATTCGATATGCTTTCGCCCAAATATACTCCTGGAAAAATTTCCTGTTTATGTATTAATACGATTGGAATTTTTGTTTTTAAATGTAATGATACTATCTTTGCGGTTCTCGCTTGAATTTTAATTTGTTGATTAAAAAAAATATTCTGTATTTCTGTCTGTGATTTCATGGGTAGTTTTATAATATGATTTTTATGTTTATCAAAGAATGTTATTGTTTTGTCTATCGCATTTATTACAGATCGATTCCATAAATTGTCACGTCCGATTATTCCGTCAGCTGGTACTCCTTGTTCAAGTGACACTACATGTAACATTAAACTTAAGCGCCTTATGTTCCTATGTTGGATTTTGGTGGAACCTAATGTTCTAACGCACCCACCAAAAGCTCCCTTTAAATCCTTTTGTATACTCTCGTTAAAGTCTGGTAAACTTGTCATTGCATTTTCTTTTACTATACTGGCATCAGCTCCTGAGTCTACTAGTAAAATAAGTCTTCCATTTTTAGCTGCCTCGCAAGGTACTTCAATGAAAACGTCACTTACATTAGTTAAAACCGAGCTATCTCCATGTCCACTGCATATTATGCGATCACCTTCATCTTCCTTTAATTCATATTTTAATTCATTGGTCTCCTCTGTTCTACGGAAATTTAATGGAGTAGTAAATTCAACCGCAGTCTCTTCCGACGTCCGATCTACCATTCCTAACTCTTTCGGCCTTATCTTACTATTATTATGGAGTCTCCAGTTTTCTGGCCTAGACTGAGCCCCTTGTGTATCATGATTATAATTATTATTTCCTGCTGATTCAAATTTTCTTTTTGCGTGGCAATTATCTATTTTATGCCCATGTGTATCCCTCCATGAATATTTCATATTACTTGTATTATTTTTCCCGTTATACATCTTATTATCCTTATTAACAAAATTGCCAATATTATTATTAGCACATATCCAATTAGATTCGTGACCATAAGCTCCACATTCGTAGCAGAACGGCGTATTTTTCCTAATAATACAATCGTCCCTAGTATGCCCAAATTTACTACAAAATGAACAAGTTGGAACACTCCTTTTATAGTTACTTTTATTATTATTTATTTGTTGCAATTTATTTTCCGACTGAGTGTTTTCTAATTTAGTTTTTTCTATATAATTATATTCATCCTCTTCCGACCTTGGACTTCGCTGCATAAGAGCCTGCACATTTAAAGCTTCTTCCAACAATGTATCTAATGTTTCTGACTTACTACCCAACAGTACAACTTTTATCGTTCGATCCCTCACCCCTACTTTAAAAGAGATCAACACTGAACTCTGTAATTCCAAACTGAATACGTCATCTTCACTTATCTTTTTACTGTATTTTTTACTTGCAATTTCCAAAGCCATGGATTGCAACTCATCTAATCGTCTCCCAAACGCTCTCAAACTCTCTTTACTATTTTGATAAGCTTTTTTAATCTCTTTTAGTACTGAATCTAAAGAAATTTCTTTTAAGTACGTATTTTTTAACAACTCGTATAATTCTTCTATTTTTTGAAACTGTTTTGTCCTCACTAATTTATATGCATCTCCCTCCAAACGTAACCTAACACATTTTATAAATTCCTCACTATCTGATTCTTTAATTTTTAACTTTGCTGTTTCACAACATTCAATAAATTTATACAATTCTGTTTCTAATAATGGAGATTCCGCCCCAGAAAAGTAAGGAACAACGTAATGAACGCGTTTCAATACATTTTCAGTACCCATTATTAGTGTTTCTTATTTTTCCATTTACTTAATTATATAATTCACTATGCCTTTTTTAATTAAATTATTTATTTTGTTTTTACTAGTTTCATATTAAATAAACTTTTAACCATTTTTTAATTTATCTATTAAATTTTTTACAAATATTGTTTATCTCATTTTTATGTTTCATTATTTAAACTTTTTAATCTATATTTCCAAATCATATCAACATGTAATTTATGAATACTGAATTAATTTATTTATTGCATTTAATTTGGTTAAAAATTTCCAGTTTTGTTTTTAATTAATTTCGCAACATTATGACAACATTACTGTAATAAAATTCTTATGTTATTCAATTTATTTAAATTCACAATTTTATTAATTATGATCATTTAATGACTCAAACTATTCTATATTGTTTCACTATTACTTTAAAAATGTGCTTTAATATATCAATTAAACAATTTTATAAAACATTTAGTTTACTTATTTAATTTTCTGATTTATCAAATTATATCATTTATGTTATTCATTTCTCAATTTTATTTCACAGTTTATTTTATTCCACAATTAATTTCAAAATGTTCAATTGTTTTTTCATTTTTTAAATGTCAATTTTCATAATCCCATGATTTTTATTATTACAACTCTCAAACATGTCTCTTGTTTTATATTACAAATTTACAAAATTTTTATTTTTTTACCACTCACATATTTTTCACTATTTTTCACAATACTCACAAATGTAAAAAAATATTTTCCCTGATCCTAAATATTTATTTCTTCCAATATTAATCTCCATCCAGTCTTTCTCGTCCCTTGGGAGTTGATGTATGGTTCGAAAACCGGCTGCGCCAAATGTTGTAATTAAAATGTCCGTTGCTTAGGCGTGAGGCCAAATGTCGCAACGTTCCATTTATAATTACCCATGATGTCCTACCAGAGAATGTCCAACGTCGAAGTTCCATTTTTATTAACCGAAATATTTCAAACAAGTCTTTTCTTTTAAGACATACTTTTATTTACTCTAAAGTTATATTTTAATATTAACATTATTGTTTACTACTGAACTACTGATTTACAACTCACTTAAAATCTCACTTAAACTATTATAAGAAGGCATGTTTCAAATCTAAATGTTCCGGCAGAGTGCCGTGCGCAAATTCCACTCACTATTTGCTTCCGTAAGGGAAAAGGCCCTTAGCCAATCATGCTGCTGCTGGTATTACCCAGCTTCGCTCATACTGTTGCTAGTTCATTGGCTTGCTTGACTATGACACATATGTCCTACGTTGCACTTTAATTTCTTATATCCTCGGACTTTATCTTGTGCAACAGGGGAGGTACCCTCACTTTTCAAAATAGAGTAAGACCAGAAATCCTTGACCTGACTTTAATCAATAACACTGAACTGATTCAACATTAACTTCAAACCTAGTAAGATAAAAACCTTTTAGGAACCCTGCGAAAACAAAGTGGTCAAACTATTCAGAGTTTATATCAGAGCGAAACTTCTTATCCTGACAGTATATCCATAGACTCCGCGGTAGACATGATCAGGATGCAAATGAACAAAGCCTTCTTAAAGTTTTGCCCAATCTCTCGCCATCCAAAACTACCAAAAATGCTTCGTGGACGAGTGAACTAAAAAAGCAGAGAACAGAGGTTATAAAACTACATAACATAGCCCAGAAAAGTAAGCTTGAAATTGACTGGACCAAGTATAGGTCAGAACATACCTATACGAAATCCATAAGTGACGCTAAATTCATGGAAAAAACTCATGGAAAACATTCTGTGAAAAATTCAAAAGACCAATGATGCTGCTAGAGTACGTAGAGTTCTATTCAAGGACCCTGTAATACCCAGCTACATCAGACGACCAGATAATACCTGGACTGGATCAAGTCAAGAATGTCTTGCACTCCTAATGGAAGTTCACTTCCCAGGCTGTAGAGGCCCTGACGACACGACCAACATATATATCTCGGAACCGATTTACAATAGACTCTTGGCATCGAATCACAATGAAATCGGCACCTATGTAGACAGTATGTTCACAGATAGAATAATAACATGGGCTAATAAATCGTTGAAGCCCTAAAATCCGCAGGACCGGACGATATAATACCATCCATGTTGATACATGCTCTTCCAGAAAATGGTACATGGCTAAAGGCAATCTTCATAACTTGTCTTAGGCTGGGGTACATACCACTGAAATTGAAGGAAGTCAGAATGGTATTCATTACAAAAGCGGGAAAGACAACACACTTTAATGCAAAGGACTATAGGCCAATAAGCCCCTCATCGTTTATGTTAAAAACGCTGGAGAGAATTTTTGACCAAAACTGTAGACTAAAACTAAATGATAACAACCTATGCAGCTATCAACACGCCTGCCTGAAGGGGAAATCCGTTGAAACAGCACTGCACGAGGTATTTACGACAATTGAAAAGAACCTACACTACAAGGTCCTTCGGTGCTCAAGAGAACCAATAGAGGATGAAATATTTTCATCCCCTATTAAATATACTGCACGTTGTTGGATTCGATCCAGGAACTCCAAAGAAGATTTTGAAGCCCATGCCCATATGTGCGAATTATATTCCATTTTAGGCCGAATATAGGTGGTCTAGACAGTGCGCAAGTCAGCAGGAGTGAAGTGTGTCTTACACCGTTTTAAAAAACCGAGGCACTTGGCCGCCTCTTTCGACACGTCAAATATGTGATCGTTCCAACGGAGATCACATTGAATTGATATGCCCAGAACGTCAAGAGTAGCTGACTCTGCAATATCCACAGCACCCATATTAAGGGGAGGTAGGGTTGAATCCATTCTTTTGTGAGATAACAGACAACATTGGGTCTTGCGTGCATTAAAATCAACTCTATTTGCAAGACCCCAATCGGAGATGGTTTTAAGGTCATTATTGAGTGTGTCATTCATAGTACGTCTTTTACTCTCAATCTCCAAAGAGGTTGGGCGCTTTTTGAACGAGTATGAATGACAAATGTTTCTATCATCTGCAAAGGAATGGATTGGGTTCTGGGTCAATGACAGAAGGTCATTGATAAATACCAGAAATATTGACGGGGATAGGACGGAACCCTGCTGAACTCCAGAATTGATGAAATGTTGTTCCGAAAGAACACCATCCATCGCAACTCGTATTGAACGACCCTGGAGAAAACTCGAGTAAAAGATTCACCAACACCATATGCAATTAGTTTTGAAACGAGGGCTTTATGCCACACTTGATCAAAAGCCTTGGAGATATCAAGAGCAACAGCCTTGCTCTCCCCGAAAAGGTGAACACAATTATTCCACTTTTCGGAGAGGACCGCCATCAAGTCACCCGTGGATCTGGTCCTACGAAAACCGTATTGTCGGTCGCTTTAGAGAAAGTTCAGGTAGAAACCAAGACAACACAATGGATCTATAAAATGCTAAACAACAGAATAATTATTTCACAGTTGGGTATTAGTGAAACACGGAAAACAATAACTAGGGGTACACCGCAAGGAGGGGTTATATCACCCCTTCTCTGCTTCTAGTAGTTGACGAAATTCTAACAACACTAAGAAATAAAGGAATAAAAGCACTAGCATATGCAGAAGATTTAGTAATTATGGTAAGCGGAAAATACCTTCCTACTATTAGCAGCATTAATGAAACTGCACTGATAGAACTGTCCATGTGGGCAGGATAAAACGGCTTAAGAGTAAACGCCTCCAAGACTGAACTCGTACTCTTCACAAATAAAAGGAAAATTGGAAACTTTAACCTTCCAAAACTTGATGGCTGCACACTCGCTCTATCTAGTAAAGCGAATTATCTCGGAACTATACTAGACAATAAGCTTCGATGGAAACGTAACACAGAAGAAAGAGTGAAAAAAGCACTATGCGCTTTCGAATCAGTATCTTTCGAATCAGTATCAGTATTCTGGAAGCAACTCTCATATGGACACACGTCTATCCTCGAAGTTTTCAGCATGATCGAACTCCCAAAACCAGACCAGATGGTCTGAAAATAAACCACAGATGGAAACAAATCCAAACTAATCCATCGTAATACCTAGTAGTAGTGGAGTATCGCCGGTTCTGGCCCCACTGGGCTCCATGGAGCACATTGTTGTTAGTGTAAATGAATTTTTAACAGAGATGTTTTCAATAGGGATCATTTTTTAACACAGTTGTTGTTGGTATAGTTCAATAGGAATCATTTTTTAACAGAGTTGTTGGTAGTGTAGTTCATTGGAGATCATATTTTAACAATATAGTTGTTATTGTTTTTTTAATGGGGATCATATTTTAACAGAATATTTGTTATTAGTTTTCAAATGAAGTATTTTTAACAAAGGTGTATTATAAGTGTACTATATATTTTATAATGGCATGGAGCCAGTGGGATGACTTTTTAACATAATTTGTTAATGTTGATACATACATATATATTATATGCATGTTAAGAAGTCATGCAGCCGTAAAGAGTAAATGTTGTTGTTGGGATAATTATATCGGAGCATTTTTTGTGAATGAGAATATTTACAAACGTATTAATATTGTTGTTGGAAAATATTATAGTTTCAATTAAATTTCAGTTAACGTAGTTATAATGTACTTGTTTGTTTTATTTTGCATGATCATCAAGAGAGTTGAGGAGCAAAGGGTTCAATTTGAAACTATATTGAGGAACGATGATTGTAATTTAAAACTTCGATATATGACTGAATGTTATTATTTTTTTTTTTTTTTTGATGGATAACTTTTGTTGTTGTAAACAGGTTAAGGCACTTATGTATTAACGCATTGACATATATTTAATTCATGGCCAATTTTACTATACGTATTGGATTTTATTTTACAAAGTCATGGTCGTTTAATTTGGTTATATGAATGAATGGAGCCATAAGGTCCCATTGGAATCATTTTTTAAATCATTTTCTATACTAAAAGTTTAAAAGATTGAGCATGTTAGAACATGTTTATTTTTATAGAGTTTTTTGTCGTGAGATTTATTTTATTTACTCTATTTAAAATTTTAATTGAGTATATTTATACTAATGGAATCCACTTTTTAACTCATTTTAAAGAGATATCCATTATATATAAATTGATCGTAATTTTATTAAAATTAATTTATCGTCTACATTACAATCTTATTGGATTAGAAAAAATATTATGGAAGTTATAAAAGTAAAAAAGTTTTTAAAAGAATTTAATAATTTTTTATTGGATATCATAAAAAACAGTTTATTAAGTGTAACCTTTATTATAAGCTTTATCAGTATATGGAAAAAATATTAACTATTCACGGAGTATATTATAAGAGCAGATGACTTAACGGAGGGACCAGATACATGTGGTTGCTATTATTATGACGATTTATTCGATTTATAGGTAGCTGATTTGATGCAAAAACTCCTTAGTTACTAGTTACCTTAGGTCTTAGTTACTAAATTTTTATATAAATTATTTTCTATATTATTTGTATTCATAATGATTGTAATACAGTAGGACTTTTATCAATTTCCAAAACACTATCAAACTCACAATATGCTAAACACGTAATTGCTTCAGAAAGTGCTTCACTGAAACGACCTTCAATTCGTATTGTACCTTGATTTATTAAGTTTCCACAGTGTGAGTTATTGTTATGATCTGGTGTTAAATCAAATGCATGTAAGAAATATCCGTTATCAAATAATTCTTTAGTTATTTGATGTCCCTTATCAAAGTAATGTATGCCAGTACCTTTAAATAAGGTTTGATATCCCCTTGTACTTATACGTCCATGTTTTTAATCAAATTCAATCGGCTGTGCTGGTACTTGTACTCCATTTACAAATAATTAAATCTTTGTAAATTGAAATGGCGAAAGTTATACGGATTTTCCGAACGATCACCAGTATATGCTTTATTAGTTACCATACCAAATATTAAGAAATTTGGAAGTTGTCCAATTATAACATTATATAACAGTAGAGAATGATAGCCGGTGTGAATAGTGAATGTCTTAATTTCAACTTTTTTATATGGATAAAAAGCCTTTCTACTTTGTAAAACATTATGATGTGATATTAATAGATGACTCTTCAGATTTTGATTCTTCAAGTATATTAAAAGAAGGTTTCTCCATATTAAGGGTTACTTTAAGATCCACATTATTAAGAAGGTATTTAGTTTGATTAACTATATATACATGTAGGTTTCCAATTAATATTTTAACTGGAGTTTAACAAGGTTTCAATATAAGATCTATAGTGATAATTATTATCAGATTGAGATACATTTCAATTATTTAAATGAACATGACAGCTCCGAAATAATGAATGAAGTAAATTGTTTACAATTCATTTCTTCAATTAATCGTAAATAAACACTACGTAGATCACGATATGTTTCACTATTTCCGAGTGAAAGAAATTCTATTGTAGTAGAGTTGTAAATTGTTTCTATAGAACTATATGATACCTCCTCTGTTTTAATTATGCTAGTTTGTAGGTGGTGACTCAAAAAGATCTAATTTACTTTTCATATATTCAATAAATCCTGCCATCATAAATAAATTAACAGTTGCTAAATATATCAGTAAATTTCCTTCTTGTAGAATGTTTAGTTTTCATATGATCTTTTTTCTTTAGTCGTTTGAATTTTATACGTTTTCCACTCCCATCTTGTATATTTCAAATTTTGCTAATAACTTTTACTTTTAAATTTCGAACAGCCTTTTTACCCTGTTCAGTAAATATAGTTTTTATAGGTTTAGTACCTAACTCATCCAAAACTGATTTTCCAATTTCGAGTGAATGATTTTTTAAAGCATTTAAACCAGTTTTCATTAGAGGTTTTAGGTGTGTATACAAGCCGCGGTAGCTCAGTGGTTAGTGCGTTGGACTGCGAGCTGAAAGGTCGCCGGTTCAAGCCTGGACTGGGGCTAACAACATCTTTTCATAGAAACATTTTTCTATACCGCGCTACCTCTCGTCAGTAAATGGCAAACCTACGAGAGTAAAACCATTGCCTATGAAAAGCTCTCACCCGCCGTTCGGATTCGGCAATAAACTGTAGGTCCCACCACTTTGAGAACAAATATAACACGCACAGCTCCAAATGGTGAGAGAGCTCGGCCGAAGTTCTATACAGGACTGTAGCGCCAAACTATTATATTATTCTACAAGGCCGAAAAAAAAGAACCAATTCCACGACCATATTGAACAATTCTAGGAGAATGGTATATTTTATTAAACAGGCCGATTCAGTGAAAAAACGAGAATGAAAATTATTTTATTTTCTGAATAAATATCAGAACATTAAAACTATGAAACAAAGATTCTTATATATAAATTTAGTACAGTGTTTCTAAACAAAGTTCTTAATTCTAATACCCCCACTCGACTTGTATTTATACAAATCGCAAACCTATTTGTTTAGAAAAGAATTTATGTGTATCCAAACAAACTGGTTTCGTGTAAAAATCTGCCAACATATGATTAGTTGATATTCCGCAAAACGTCACATCAATATTTTTCTTCTTTTCCATTATGAAATGATGCCGGATATAAATGTGTTTCGAACGTGGATGATATGCATCATTTGAGGCCAAATGCATTGCACTTCGGTTGTCACAGTAAATCTTACTTGGTTCATCAGACTTAAAGTTCACGTTCATCTCATTTTCAAGTGCTCGTAACCAAATCACTTCCTGCGTAGTTGCTGATAGAGCCATGTATTCAGCTTCGGCCGTGACAAAGCGACAGTAGGCTGACGTTTGCTATTTCACGAAATTGCACCACCTTGAAGTAGATTGATATAACCTGTCACCAATCTGCGCTCTTCTGCATCGTTTGCCCAATCAGAATCAGAATAAGTCACGATATCTTGAGTTCCTTTTGTAGAAAATGCCAAGTTCACTCCAGCTGTTCCCTTCAAGTATCGAAAAATTCGCTTCACAGCCATCCAGTGTTTTCTGCCAGGATTTTTTTTAAACCTGCTGATTGACTGATTGACAAATATCAGGACGTGTGAATTGCGCTGCAAACAACAAGCTGCCAATAGCCTGCTGATATGGCACATCTTTCATCGATTCGTCAATTGTGTCTTCTTTCTCCAATTCATGGTTCAAGTCCATTGGAGTTGATATGGGATTTCAATTCTCCATGTTGTATCTTGGATGTAGTCTTATTGATCCAGATAAATGTTGTCATCATCACCAGCGATAAACTAAACTCTGCTTAGCTTTTCCAAGAAATTTCATTTTGAAAATTTTCATCAACTTTTTCTTCAAGTCATCTCGGGTCATCTTTGGGTCATTGCTGAAGAAACACATGTCGTCGTCATAAAGCGCCAAATACGTCATTTCATTATCATTAACGTGATAATAAATGCACGGACCAACTTCAGAACGACGTGATCAGTACTCCTGCAACGCTGCATCCAATTTGTGATTCCACACAAAACTAGCCTGCTTCAGTCCATAAAGCGCCTTCTTCAATTTAAGAATATATCCTTTCTGCACTTGAATAACGGAAGGTGGTTCAATGTACACGTCTTTTGTAAGATTTCCCTGCAAAAATGCAGTCACAGCATCCATTTGCTCAATATCAAGATTATAACGTGCAGCGAGAGCAAACAGGTATCTCACTGACGTATAGCGTACTACCGGAGAAAAAGTTTCTTCGTAGTTGACTCCTTTGCGCTGTGTATAACCGTTAACTACAAGTCATTTTGCTCCTTCTTTCTTCTGAAGACCCACTTAGTTTGGAAAATATTCCAGTTAAATGGTTTAGGAACAGCGAACCACGTTTCATTTTCATCTAACGACCTCAGTTCACTATTTATAGCCGCTTTCCTTTTCTCACATTCAGCCCCAGATAAAGCTTCCTCAAGTGTATCCTCGTCCTCTGGTAAGACAGCTTTAAAACCAACCCAACTTGTTTTCTGCGTTGCAATAAGCTCGCTGTGCCTGACTGCAGGTGTGTCCGGCATTGTTTCTCCAACTGCGCCATCATACTCATCAACGTCGTAGATTTCCCCCACTTCATTGTTATTTTCTGGTAAAGAATTGAATGACAATGAACTGGATTCCAAATCGTCGGCTGTTGACTCCTCTTTGGATTCCTCCTGATCGTTCAACGGAGGGTAACGGAAAAAATTAAAATATTTCTCTGACTCACGCAACAAAGAAAATGCCTTTATATTTTCTTCGAATTGGACATCTCTTTTTACGACGACCTCATTACCTTTGACGTCGTAAATTCGATAATCCTTCGATGTTATTCCGTAGCCTACGAAAATGAATTTTCTAGATTTAGCATCCCATTTTTGACGCTTCTGCTTTGGTATCAATGCCATCGCCAAACATCCAAATATCCTCAAATCGCTAACATCTGGCTTCCGACCTGACCACATTTCTTCAGGAGTGAGCTTCAGCGATTTATGCGGACTTCTGTTAGCTACATATGTTGCCGTCTGCACTGCTTCTGCCCAAAAACGTTTCGGAAGCTTCGCATCATACAGCATGCACCTTGCCTTTTCTGTCAGCGTTCTATTGACTCGTTCTGCCAAACCGTTTTGTTGCGGATTGTAGGGAACTGACGTTTGATGGATGATTCCAAATTTCTTCAAGTATTTCTGCATATCCTTGTTGATGTACTCAGTGCCGTTGTCGCTCCTCAGGACCTTTAGTTTCGCACCAGATTGAGTTTCAGCCATAGTCTTGAAGTCTTTAAACTTTTCGAATACTTCGGATTTGTTTTTTATGAAGTAAACGAAAATCTCGCGGCTGAAGTCATCCACGAATTTGGTTGCTTCCACCCAAAGATTTGACTTCCATTGGGCCGCAAACGTCGGTATGCACGATCTCCAGAATTTTGGCAGCTCTACTTCCAGCATTCGAAAAACTTCCACGAATGTGTTTGCCTTCTGAACAACCTTCACACAATTCTTTTGTAGCAGCTCCTCCTGGAAAATTCACGCCTGTGACTAGACCATTTTTTAATATGTTCCAGTCGTCAAATACGTCTCCTGCCTTAGCTATGAAAACTTCGTTTGGTTTTGGCACGTCCAGTTTATACATGCCATCCACATTTGAAGCTGTCGCTAGTAATTCGCTGCTATCATTGAATATTTTGCATCCAAACTGATCAAACACCACTGGATTTCCGCGTTTGACCTATTGGCTAACGGGTAGCAAATTCTCAGCAACCGGTAACATACAAAACGTTGCGTACAAGAATGCTGTAAACGTCACCATCACCATGCAGAACGTTTAACTGCACATCTCCTCTGGATACCGCCTTCAAAATGTTGCCATCTGCGATTTTAACCTCTCCGTCATATGGCTTGAATCAAGCCACTATCTTTCGTCATGTGCGCCGAAGCACCGCTGGCAACATACCAATCGCTGCCATGTGATATATTCTTCGCTGAATATGCTGCATACAAAGAAGCATCTTTATTCCACGACTTTTCATTCTTCTTTCTTCTCTTAGTAGAACACTAATCTGCGAATTGACCAACGCCATCGCACGCAAAACATCTGCGTTGCGAACGGCCTTGCTTTCCGTGCTTTTTTTGTGAAACGTATTCTTGCTCACCAACGCATGACTAGCGTTCTCCATGCGTACGTCTTACAGCAGCTTCATTTTAATGGAATCCGACGTAATTTTTGTTCCGAAACTTCCGAGTGATATTATCATTGGACGATAAGTATCTGGAAGTCTTTTCAGCAACAAGTAACCCATCCACTGTTCATTCACGACAAAACCAATTGATCCTAGTTTCTGCGAAGTTGTTACAATCTGCGACACGTAGTCTTCAACCGAACTGCAGTCCTCCAATTGTACAGAACATAGTTTCTGCAGCAATCCCACCTTTCTGTCCATTCCAGAGTCCTCGAAGAGGTCCTTTAGAGTCTTCCACACATTCTTCGTAGTTGCGCAGTCTCTCACATACACACACAGCGATTTATCCAACGATAATATTAGTCGACACTTCACCTTTTCCTCACCAGACGCATCTGCAGCATTACTCGCTACATCAGCCGCAACAGCTGTAGTAGCACCATCTACGTACTTCCACAGTCCTTCGAGTCTTAATTGGGCTTCAATCGCAAAACACCACGTCATCCAGTTCGCAGATCCAACCAGCTTTTCACACTTTTCCATTGTTGCGATTCAAGCCATTACAATGTCCAACGCTGTCGTCCTCGTTCCAATAAGCACAATAATAACTTTTTATATGATTCCCGTTTACAGGCCTGGGCCCATAACCTTTTATTAAACAGGTCGATTCAGTGAAAAAACGAGAATGAAAATTATTTTATTTTCTGAACAATATCAGAACATTAAAACTATGAAACAAAGATTCTTATATATAAATTTAGTACAGTGTTTCTAAACAAAGTTCTTAATTCTAATAGTATATATCTCCTATATTATCTAAATTTAAACCAGATTGATTAAGATAGTACTCAGAATAAATCTTGTCCATGGTTTGCATATAAATGATATCAGTACAACTTATGAAGCTTCTTTTATATTACGAAAATGTAACGTACAGTAAACGGGGTATTTATTCGACACAATATTTATTTTCTTTCCTTCATCATCTTGTATCATTATAGAAATATCTATATATATAAACCCAGATAGCAAACGTGCGTCGCACAAAAAATCACGTCGTGCGGGCTCACATCGTGCGTGCTATATGCGAACAAAATGAACACACAACATGCGGACGCACGACATGAGTGCGTAGTGAGAGCTGTGTGCGAGCACGAAAATATCACGAAAGTCGCATACAAATCACAAAACTCGCATTCGTGAGGGCGCAAGACGTGATTGCGTAGTGAGATCATAGTGCGAGCACTCAAAAATAAAACAATTTCGTATAAAATCAGGCGCACGACATGAGTGTGTAATGCGAGCATAGTGCGAGCACACAAAATCACAAAAGTCGCATTCGTGCGAGTACTGTAGTACAAATTTGGATGCTATATTTTACAAATTGTCATTGATTTTTCGAACAATAAAATATATAATAAACAATAAATATAAGCATTATTCATAATGCTTGTTTTTCAACTATTAACTTGTAGGTAAGTTCATAGACCACAAGACATGAAACTCCGTCAATGTAGATGTAAAAATCGTTTTGTTAGTGTGCGTCGCAGTCGCAATTTGGACAACTTTTTATTCAACTTAGACAACTGTTATTCAACTTGGACAATAATGCCACAGATTTTCTCATTTTAGACATTTTCCCCCTTTATATTCAACATATTCACCACTGCTTTTGATGTTTGCGCCAAACAGAAATTTAATAACAAATTAATTTTCTGACAACGTAAAAATACTCAAAACAAACGTAAACAACGTTTTAGTTTATATATATTTAGTTTTATTCAAAAATTGATAGTGTGGGTACAATTTTCAACCGATTTTGATACGAATTATGGATGATATCGTTGTCAGGCATGATGAAGAGCTATATTTGGCTAAACAAGCGTACGAAATTGTCAACTAGGACAAAATTTTAAAATATCTCTACGGAAAGGGATTATCGGACTGTTAATTGCTTAATGCCCGGATGCATACAACTTTTAACCATGAGTTAGCGATGGAAATCGATTAGTTAATCTGAAAATTTCAATATTGATATTGAAACAAAAAATTAAATTTATTTGTCAGATTGTTTTTAACTGATAACTGTATTCAACCGGCCGTAAGTAAATTCACAATTTTAGTTTATTTTATTTAACGTCCTCATTATATTTAAGCGCAATATTGTTCCATATTTGGTATTTACAGCGATATAAACATACACATAATTTCATTATAAAATCGATTAAGATAATATTAAATATTAAGATAAACATAATATATAATAAATTTATTTTAATATTGTAATATTTGCAAAAGTTTTGTCCCTTTTTCCCTAAACTAATGAAAAGGGGGACACACTGGTTTTATTCACCGAATTGCTATTTTTTTCTCGTAAATTTTACAATTTTTTCAGAAAATGTTAATTATTTTTTCACTTTTCCCTTAGACTATGAATTTTAGGCATAGTTTTAAAAAAATAGTGCTTATTTTTAGACTCATTACGTGTAACTCAAAACTTCTGCATTTGAGTAGTTCGGTTGCAAAAAATGTGTAAATTTTATCAAATTTCACAAAATTTACAGCATCTGAATTAACAAACAGCTGTTTTGTGTTGTTGAAAATTTTACACGGTGAAACAACAACAATGCAAGCAGAGATGCGGCAGAGCTCATGTACACAATCCGTGTACCAAAAAATATCATAAAAAACAGGATTTTGCTATGTTGAATATGTTTTTTGCGAAGTCGCACGTCTTATAGTCTTTGGGTAAGTTTTTATTTGCTTATTTTATTTTATTATATTTCATATTCATTGTTAGCAGGTTTCGGAAAGATCGCTCAAGACCAAAACTATGTAACTCCGCTATTTCTTTATACCAAGATAAAGAGCGCTGATATCTGGTCCCTTTGCTGGACTGGTTGTTCTTAGAATTTTTGTGAGCCGCATGAAATACTTCGAAATTATCGTTAATTATTTCAATGCAAATGCAAGGAGGTAACGGAAATTCTACTACTAATATTAGTGGACACTCGCACCGGTGCGAATTTCTGTTTAATGTACACGCATTAATTTACAAAAATCTGAACAGTTTAATATGCGGAAACTCGCAACATATTTATTTTGAAAAAATTATTTACCAAAATAACAAAAATTCTTATAATTTTATTTAATAAATTTAATTTTTGAAAGTTGAAACTAAAAATAATTCCAAAGACCATGGTACTTTTTATTGACCTCAAAAGGACATCAAGTAGAAGAATGTGAAACACAATAAATTCTGTCCATGGACGATCGATGATAAAGCCAAGTAAAATGTTTACCATCGATTAATTCCATATAACTTAACTATTGCACCTAAGAAGCTGCATTGATGGTGGGGACATCGATAACCTTTCGAGTTTATGGGTTCCATGTTAAAATGTTGGTTCCTTCAAATTATATTCTTGAATAAATTTTTTTTTTAGTGCGAATTTACACTCAATAGGTGGAATTTCGCACCGGTGCGAATGTCTGCCTATATGAGAGGAAACTCGCACCGGTGCGAATTTCCGCCTAATGAACGTAAATTCGCACCCAAGGTGCCAGTTTCATATTACTCAATGCATGCGTATATTTGTATATTTCGTAATACTTTATTATTTTCAGTAATTAGCAAAAATGCTAAAAAGAATGTGACGAGTTGCGCTGATTTAAGAACTTTAGCACTAAAAAATTATTTAGGCTAATAATAAAAAGGAGCGCGAGCTTTTACGAGCATTCAACTCCAAAGACTGGTTGTAAGTGATTTTTTTTACAATTTTTTTGAGAATTGTTTTTGTTGCCATTTTAAAATACTTAATAACAGTAAATGGACAATTTCAAACTAATAATTATTGTTTAAAATGTTTGTTTGTTTTTTCTATAAACTTTGTAAACTTAAATTTACAAAAGCTGTGTTGCAAAAGAATTTGGAGCGTGGTGACGGCTCCGAAATCCGTCTCGTTGGACCGTTTCTAAGACAATACCAACTCTCACAATATATCGAAATACGAATCATCAGCTTTAAAAACAGCATATTCCACAGTGAAATTAAAATTATGTATTAATATGCATACAACAATCCAATTAATATACATAAACGAGGTGGAAAAGTTAGGTCACATGGGGCGGATTTTTATAGTCGGTCGGGCCCGACTATGGAATACCCTACATCTTTGGTGGGGATATTAACCCTCAGAATATTATTCATATATCAGAAATTTGCGTCTTATATCCCCATAAATTAAAAAATTATATAAAATATAAAAAACTAAAAAAAAAAAAATTTGAAAAATGTAATTGGGCGGACCACGCTAATATTTCATAGATTTGATTTTAATAATTTACGGATCAAATTTCCACTATGAAAACCCGAAAATCCCATTTTTGGACCACATATTTTTAGGTGAATTCCAACAATACGTTTTAAATTTTATAACTATACCTTGAATACTTTTCGAGTTATTAGTTCCGAAAGGGTTATATAAAAGTGACTTGTATGGGAGGTGGGCGTGTCCGTTGACCGATTTGGCTCATTTTCAAACTCAGTGCCTACTTTTGGATAAAATATATTGAGACGAAATTTCATCGCATTCTGATCAGTATTTCTCAAGTTATTCTGTATTCGGACAGCAAGACGGACAGACAGACGGACTCGGGTAGTGATGCTGATCAAGAATATATATACTTTTCCATACCGGACACGCCTCCTAAGGGGCGTTACAATATATGCACAAAGTTAATATACCCTGTACCTCATAGGTGTAGGGTATAAAAATAACCTTTTCTGTGATTATTCCCAAAGACAGTAAAATTTTTCGCCTAATCGCAGTATTACTGTTCACAACTAATGTGTTAAATTCGTTTAGCGAACTTAATATTTCACAATAATTTGAATTTAAAGTGTTGAGTTTTCTCCAAAGTTTTTTTATTTTAACGAAAAAAGCAGATGGAGAAAGAGGTCTACAAGTGGGACAATACCACTGTAGACCAGAATTCACTGAACATAATTATTCGGTACATGAAATGAAAATACAGGGGCCAGAACAAGAAAACATTGAATTTAAAATGTTTTGGCTCTTGCATTTATCTCTCAGTGAACAGTTAATTCCAATTAACTATCATGCACTAAAAACAACCGTCACGAGACGAAACCAACTGAACATTTGGTTCGATTTTTATAACTCAACTATTAGTATGTCAGAAGTTATAGCAATTTAAATGTTTTGTTAAATGTTTATATGGGAGGTGCCATGCCCCGTTATCCAATCCCACCCACATTCTACGTGGCTATTGTAGTTTTGAATATGAACATTTGATTTTTATAACTCTACTCAAAGTATGTCAGGTGTTATAGCATTTTTACTGTTTTGGTTATGTAGGAGGTGCCACGCCCTGTGGTCCAATCCCGCCCACATTCTATATGGCTATTGGAGTTATAAATATGAACATTTGGTACGATTTTTATAACTCTACTTTTAGTATGTCAGGAGTTATAGTAATTTAAATGTTTTGGTTATAAGGGAGGTGCCACGCCCCGCGGTCTTATCTCGCCCACATTTGGAAAAATGATAAACAACCACAACAACACAACGCAAACGGAATTTAACAAATAATAATAATAAATCCTTGAGCCCTCCCAAGGCAAAACGATGATGTCAAAGAACTTCTGCCAACTCTTCTCTCGCTTCTTCTATTAGTCCCTGTCAGGGTTGGGCGAGATTGTCTACAAATTTAGATTACACGATTGTCTACATGTAGACAATTACATGTCGAAAATCTCTAAAAAAACATGTAGACAATGTATACAATTAAATAAAATACAAGATTCATATTTTGTTTCTCAAAATTTTATTATATTAAATTATATTTAATACTTTAATATAAAGTTCGCAAAATAATTTGTATTATTCATAGTCTTCAAATGTATTGTTTTGCGTATCCATTATTCTTAGCGAATTTTAAACATGTATTAATTGTTTTGATCTGTCAAATGTAATTATATTTCTTAAACTAGAGTGTACGTAGCCCCAACTAGAAAATATTCTTTCAATTTGTGCGGATGACACAGGAATTAACAATAACTTTTGTGCAATTGTAGCCAGTTCCTCACATTTCATTTTAGCCTTGCTCAAAAAAACAGAAGGCTTTTTTATGTACTTATCAAATAGAATCTTAAAAAATAATTTTTGTTTGTTGAATGCATCCCAATCTTCAAGATCAGAGACGGATAAATTTTTTAATAAAAAGTTATTTATTATATCTTGATGAGATTTCAAAAGTTTTGTATTATCGTAGAGGGGATGAAAGTAAAAAGCTTTTAAAGCATAAACATTTAAAGCCATATCTCTGCGCATTTCAACTCTTGAATTGAATTTTGATTACAACATATGTGGAATTTCGAGATGGAGTCATTTTTCAACTGCATCAGCAATAGAGCAATCAGAAGATTTACACGTGTTTATTAATTCGCAAATTGGCTTAAAAAGCTCTATATTATCTTTTACACTTTGCACAAAATCTTCGTCAAAAATGAGGTTTACCACATTTTGTTTCAATTTTTTGTATTTAGAATCAGCATTTGCTCGGAGTTGCTTATAAAACTTATATAACTGTCTCTATATAAACACCACCGCGTGTCACATGGCAACTTTATTCTTGAACAGCCACATTCTAAAATATATTTTTCAAAATCCGTCTTTTTAAACTCTTTCAAAACAGAAATGACCTTGTCTGTTATCATTTTATCTAAAACATCTTTGGCGAGTAAGTTTGCAGTATGACTGTTGGAGGTTGTGTGCCACAAAATATGATTGTTTAGTTTTTCCATTTTAATCATTGCGTTCGCATTATCAGAAACAACAGAAAAAACACTCGTGTTGTAAAGACTCTTAGCCACATCGACTGACTCGATTGCAATAGTTGATAATTTTTCGGCAGTTTCTGATTCACCACTTAAATCCCAAGCATCCAAAAACGCTTGAGTTGGACTACCGTTGGAACAATTTTTCCATCCATCGATTAAAAGTACACTTTCAGGACGTATTGCTGATTGGAAAATTACGCTTGAAATACATTTTTCAGAAGCTTGATCTAACAATGTGGTTGAAAGCGTTTTCCTGGTTGGAGTTTTGTTCGCATATGCTGGTCTAACCACCTTTATAAAGTTCATGAAATGAGACGACTCAACAACTCGCAAATGTAAATTACAACCAAATATTAAGTTGGCCAATGATTCACTTATTTCGGATACTTTTTCAATATTGTTCGAAACGCTATACACTTTTTTTTTTGAAAAACACTTCTTATTTTGTGTACGAATATTTAAGGAACGTCCAGCGACCAGGGCCAATTCATATCGTTGTGCACAACGATATGGAAGAACGACTCGGTATGGAATCTAACGTATAGCTTGAATGCTGCCCCATTTAATGTTCTGCGTCCATTGAAATGTCCATAACCTAATAACCAATATATTTATGATCACTTATACATAGCAAATGATTTTTTATTTAATCGTACTCCGAAAACAACATTTTCCGGCTTTATCTTGGAAAATAGATTCGCCTTGGAGCCCTGGTTCATTATTATCAAATATAACAATAAGTTGATCCGTATTTTCCTTGCAAATATTTCTGAAATATAACTAATTAATAATGGTTACAAAATTACCGATGACATTTTAATCTGCTTGCTGCATAGTTCTGTAGATGTTTGTTGCATACTTTGGAAATTGCCACATATTAATTGTTGATTTTTGCCAAATCATAGGACAATTCATTGAATCCCTTGTTTTTTGGCCGTCCAGCGCCTGCCAAATCATTTAAGAAAAAAAAAAATGATTGATTTGCTTACCAAACTTAAAAGAAATAGACTACTGCACAAACAGTTTTTAGTTTGTAAATTTTTCATAAAAAATGGTTCGATCTTAGTGATGCTGAACATGATAGTATCAACATGATAATTGTATACTTACTCTATACAATTAGTATAAGTAGTATACATTGTATACATGATTGTCTACATTAGCTACATAGTCTACCCATTGTCTGCATAAATATGTAGACAATTCTAAAACACACATAATTACCCAACCCTGTACACTAATACCAGCAACCTTGACCACAGAAACCACCAATTCTAATGCACATGTAAGTTCAAGTTTAAAGGCGATCCCAAGATTAAAAAGAATTTGTATTTCTCGGTTGATGCCTGACACGACAACAGATATTACAAATTTTATAAAAAAAACAAATAAACTCGTGCCGCTTGATGCTTATATTTCATGTAAAAAAATCGGAAACAGGCCATCCCATGCATATTTTATAATATCTACTGCAGAAGAATATGCCGCGGCCGTTATCAGTTCAAATCTATGCACCAATAACATTCTTGTTTCCGAGTTCAAAACCAAAATAACCAATAGACCAACAACACCAACAGTCCACCATAATTCAAAAAACTCGAACGCATCTCTCTTTACTACCAAAACGTAAGGGGATTGCATTCAAAAACTCGAGATATCTTTTTAGCTACTCAGAATTTCGCGTATGATATCATCGCACTAACTGAAACGTGGTTAAATCAGAGCTTCTTAAATGTTGAATTATTTGATAATTCATTCAATGTTTTAAGAAAAGATATTTTTAATATCGAAAATTCTCCAGTCGGTGGTGGTATATTAATTGCAATAAAGAACAGTTTTGTAAGTTCTTTATTGGAAATTCCCATTTCTTCCTCCTTAGAACGTATATGTGTTAACACTTATTTGTAACTACACAATTCCTCTGTGTACGTCATAAATGCCTACATTCCTCCTAAAAGTAGTGTAGAAGTCTATGACTCTTTATCTAAATTCATTGACTTTGTATTAGAATTACTCAGTAAATCTGACGACATTTTACTATTAGGTGATTTTAATCTACCTGATTAAAATGGAACAATTCTGACGACGACACATATTATTGTGCGTCTAATTCTAAAACCCGACAAGAACAAGTTTTTGTTGATACTATAGCATCTGACTTACAACAAGTAATTTGTATTAATAACTGTCTTGAACGACAACTGGACTTGGTCTTTACTATACATAGTAACAATGCTGTTGTTTCTAAATCTGCTCATGTTTATTGGGCATTGATGCATATCATCCACCTCTAACTATAATTTATCAATCTGGATCGCACAAATATTATAAATAGGCAATCCGCAGACAAATCTTATGAATTTAATTTCGCAAAAGCAACTTTTCTATTTTAAATGAATTGTTGTCTGCGACAATTGATTTAATTTCAGACTATATTGATAATATCGATCTTGATGCTTGATGCATACAGCCTTAAGTTCACAAAGATCTCAACGTATCCATGATACACTAAGGATTTGAAGGTGTTGCGTAATTCTAGGAATAGAGCATGGAATAAATATATCAATAGTCAGGACCCAAATGACCTAGAAACATATAACAGAATGTTTCTGGAATTCAAGTCTAAATTGTCTCTTATCTATACTGATTGTATTGAAAAAATTAAGCTAAAGATATTATCAGATCCTAAAAAATGTTGGGTCTTTATAAATACTAAAAAAAAGAGTGACGGATTTCCAGCATCTCTTAAAAATAATGAATGATGTAGTGTCCAACCTATTGGACTTTACATCATTTTCAATAAACTCAATAGAATCTGGAAAACAAGTGGATTGTATTTATACAGATTTCAGTAAAGCTTTCGACAAACTTCCTCACAATTTAATTTTATTCAAACTTAATGCTCTTGGATTTCCTAAATTTTTTGTTAATTGGATTGGATCTTATTTATCAGACCGATCATATCAAATACGTTTCAGAAATAGTTTATCTTCACCATTCATTGCAACATCTTTTTTTTTTTCGTCCTACTACTCCAGTCCGACTTAAAATCATTTGAAACGTGATCTTTTAAGAACCATATATTTCTTAATCCATTTAAGTGTCAGACCATGTCATTTTTTCAAAAAAGAAAAAATATAGAATACAATTATATTCCAAAAGAGAAAAATGTTTGTCGCGTTCACATTATGAAAGATCTTGGTGTGTTTGTTGACTCTAACTTATCGGTTAATTTTTATATTGAAGATATATGTAAAAAAGCGTCATCATTACTTGGTTTTATCAAGAGATGGGCTAAAGAATTTAATAGTCCCCTAACAACTTTTACTCTATATAGTTCGTTCACATTTGGAGTATGCTAGTCCTTTCTATAAAATACATATTGACCGTATTGAAAGAATACAGAAAAACTTTGTACGTTTTACTCTCAGGGGTTTGAATTGGGTTGATAACCTACATCTTCCTCCACACGAAGATCGACTAAAACTACTAAATTTAAAGACTCTTAGCGAACGTAGAAAGAATGCAGATATAACTTACATACATCAACTTATTATAGGTGGACTGAATTCCCCTGAACTTCTTAATTATGTTAAATTTAACCACAATTGTAGAAGTAGTAGAAATCGTGATACTTTGTTTTATCAATCATACAGTAGAACTGAATGTGTTGCTGCGTCATCCTTCAATCGAATGTGTAATTGTCCACAGTACAATATAAATCTATCAAAAAATCAATTCAAATGTAGATTAAAACTGTAATCTAACAATTACATGCTTTGTTAACGAGCCCAACTATATTTAGTGGGTAAATATGTTCCAGCATTCGTGCTGTGAAAGTGCATGCTAGCTGTATTAGCTAAAGCTCGATTAAAACTCCAATCGTCACATAGAATGTGGGCGATATTGGACAACGGGGCGTGGCACCTCCCATATAAACAAAACATTAAAATTGATATAACTCATGACCTACTATGAGCAGAGTTGTAAAAATCGAAACAAATGATCATATTAAACATTGTAATCTTCACGTAGAAAGTGAACGGGATTGGGCAAAGGGAGTGGCACGTGAGCGGGCGACGTAGGCACTAAAAATGGCCAAAAGGGCCGTAATTTAAAAAGAAATAATTTTGCATTTACAAAAACCTATCATGGGCAATGCTGTGAACGGGTCCAGCTAGTTATTTATATTTGAAGATTCCAATGGATAATATTCAATATTTTTAAAGTGAATATAATTTGTTTCATTTAAACATGATAATATTTTAATACACTTTGTTTTTTGGTCGCCTACATATCTTGGTTTAATAATATCTTTGTACACAAACACTAGATTGTATAGCTGACTAGACCTTAATTTATAATTTGTATGTGAATAATATTTTTCATAAGAATTCGATATAACATCTAGCATTTTAATTATTGTATTTTCCAAACTACTTTAAGATCGCTATTTACATTTTTGATATTACTTTTATTTAATTTTATTGATTTCAAAATATCTGTTTTATCCAAATTACGGGCTACTTCAAATGTAGATGGGCTATTGAGAAGTTGAAATGAAATTTCTGTTAAACCTACAACCCAGTTTTCATTTAAAACCAAAGATTATTTTAATAAATTTGTAAATTTAGTGTTTTCATAAATATTTGTGGAATTGTTACTTAATAAAGTAATATATATACTAGAATCTCCCCTCATATAATTTCAAATGTTTAAATAAGAATGGTAGTTTTTTTTTAAATAACTTTATTTATATTAATATTCGAACAATACAATTATAATAAGTTACATTTAGTTTACTTAGTTAATAAATGGTTTATGTTAATCTATGAATTATGTTCACTTCCAAATCTAACCACTTGACATACACCATATTCTTTTTAAAACCTTTTCAACTAGATACGTATTTGATGTTACTGTTTTAAGTAATTCTTCTTCATAAAATCCACCTTTTATTATTTCTCCTTGATAATCAATTAATTGATAAGTAATTGGATTTGTGATCTTTATTTTATTTATCTTGAATTCCTCATACCTTCATATTTACTAATTCGAACATCATCTCCAATTTTTAATTTACTCATCTTAAATGTTAATATGATTGTAAACTGTATTTAAAAGTAGTTGTTGATTAGATTTATTAATTTATTTTTGGGAGACATTTAAATACTACGATGATATCTATTATTATATATATTGATATTTTTGTAATTCAGTTCAACCATTTACAGTTCCCTTGAAAACTAAAGTATTTCCACATTAAATTTTTAAAGCCTTTCAATTATTGGAGCCTTCATATTAGAAACTGTATGATAAAGGTTCAGAATTTTTCATTAATTTTTAAAAATTGGAATTGAAAAATTCTTTACCTTGATCAGATTGAATATTATTGGAAATTTTTTTCCTATTTTTTTCTAGAATATTTTGCATAGCTAAGGTTACATCGATCCCACTTTTGGTTTTAACAGGTAAAGCATATGCGTATTTAGAAAAAACATCTATAACCGTCAGTAAATATTTATATCCTTTATTAATGTTTGCAAAAGGATCATTTCCACAAGATCGATTTGCCAAGTATCTGAAATACCCTTTTGAATAAAGCTACGCCGTTTAAAATTTTTTCTTGCTTGTCGATGCAATTCATTTACAAGAACTTCTTTAATCATTGTGAGTTCAGCCAATAATGTAAATGATTGATTTTTTAAAATTTATATTTAAATAAAAAAAAAAGATGTTTACAATATTTATTTTTATTAGAAGTTCATCATTGCATAGAGAACAATGTTTCATCAATTTTAGTTTGTGGACCATCAGGTTGTGGCAAATCAACATTTATTATAAATCTTATTAACAATAAACATTTAATTAGTTCTCCAATTACAAAAGTAATTAGGTGTTATGCTGAAAAAAAAACTCTTTACCGGAACTTGATAATGTAAATTTTATTGAAGGCATTCCAGATAACTTTGAGAATTAAGCTAATGAATATACATTAATAATTTTAGATGATTTAATTTTAGACTCATTTAACAAAAAAGTTTGTAAACTATTTACTAAAGGTTCGCATCACCGCAATTTATCACTTGTTTTAGTAACTCAAAATATTTTTCATAAGGTGACATATAAAAGAGATATATCATTGAATTCAAAATATATTGTTATGTTTAAAAATCCTAGAGATAAACTACAATTTCAATGCTTGGCAAGACAAATTTATCCTGAAAATTATAAAGAACACTTGGACTGAGAGTGCTCATGGTTATTTATTAATAGATCTTACACAAAAAGCACATAACGCATTAAGATTCAGATCTAACATTTTCAATAAAGAATATTGTTACTGCTTTGTTTCACTCCAAAATGACCTTCAAACTGAAACGATTGAAGGATAACAAATATATTCTATATGTTCTTAAAAATGCTAAACCTAAATTGCGTAATGCAATTATAAAAAACGCAGATGATATCTTATAAAAGCTATTAATGAAATTGCATTTTATGTTTTACATAAAAATCATAATGTAAAGAAAAACGATCTAGTAAAGTTAAAATCATATAAAAATGTCATAAGAAAACTGCTCAAAAACTGTTTTAAGATCGAAGAGAAAACATCTAATCCAACGAGGAGGATTTATTCCAATTTTGATTTCTTCTGTTTTAAGCGGTGTTATTGGACAAATTTTAGAAAATGTCTATTAGTTATTCCAAGCTTATATCATTAAACCCTTCTACATAGGATCGCTATTCTAACGATATGTCAGATTCAAATTTTTTAAAACAAAAACTTCTTCCAATATATGCCTCTCATACACTTAAAGATATAAATAAATGTTATGGAATGAAACAGGAAATCGCAAAATATTTGATTACCAAAAAAGAAATAAATATTAAGAAAGAGAATAAATCGATTAAGTCATATAAATCATTAAGGGATAAAGATAATCAAACAAAATGGATATTTAAAAACGACAATGAAACTCAAATAAAAGATATTGGAAAAAAAGATTTTGCTTCGCAGGCTGACTTTAATGCTAATGAACATATATTTAGCAATATTATGGATGTGCATACAACAATTAATAAAATAAACCATACCTCTGCAAGTTCTGCAGCTAAACGTTTAAAAAAACTTTTCAAATCATGGATCACCTAAAGTACGGATTTTGTAAAGTGATGGAAGTATGGCAATCAGCACTTACTGTGCTAAAAATACTATACTTTTTTTAGTATTCCGTTTTTAGAAATTATATTTGTCAAAATTTCTAAAATTATTTTTCATTCGCTTTAGTTTCTTCAAAAATAAAAGTTTAATAGTTTTCTAAAAATTACATTTTATTTTAATTCGATAATGCGATATTGGTGACCCCGAAGTGCGCAGGGTGACCTTAGATGGTTATCCCGAAACCGCACGCAGTTCGAAGTTGCGTCGTACGCATTCACACTACGTCTGGACACAACCACAATACAGTCCACGTCGCAACGCTGCTCCACAGCCGTACGGCCCAACGTCTCCAATGAGTTCACAAGCGACGTCTCAAAGTACGCAGCCCGACTTTTTAACTCAGCTCGACGTTTTAACGCAGCACGACGTATCAACGCATCTCGACGTTTCTATGCAGCCCGACGTTTCCACGCTGTCCAACATTTCAACGCTGCTCGACGTTTCAACGCAGCCCGACGTTTCAACGCTGTACGACGTTTCAACGCTGTACGACGTTTCAACGCAGCCCGACATTTCAACGCTGTCCGACGTTTCAACGCTTTTCGACATTTCAATGCAGAAAGACGTTTCAACGCAACACGACGTATCTGTCTGACATTTCAACGCCGCAGCTCACGTCCGGCGTCTCTGCACAGCCACACCCTACATCTCAAAGCGAAAAGATCGTGCACTGGAGGGGGAGTATGTGGCAATCAGCACTAACTGTGCTAAAAATACTTTAATATTTTTCTTTTAATTTTTAAAGTATTCCGTTTTTAGAAATTTTATTTGTCAAAATTTCTAAAATTAATTTTCATTCGCTATAGATTCTTCAAAAATAAAAGTTTAATCGTTTCCTAAAAACTGTGTTTGAATAAATTCGATAAAGCGATAGATGTAAAATTACACCGAAAACGTAACTAAGCAAACTCTATTACCATATCAATACTCACCTTGCTTAACTCGTCAAAAAAGTAAAACATTACAATATGATTATGATGATGTTAATTGGTATAATATAAAATAAACAAAACATTTTCAAATATATAAAAATTGAATTTTTATTTCATTATTAATTTAATACATTATAAATTTATATAATATAAATCTACTAATTAAAATAATATAATTTATATCTATATATCTATATTCATAAAAATATCTAAATCATTATTAATCATTTTTGTAATGTCCCCAAGCAAGTGTGTTTATACCATCATCTAGTAAGTATATACCGTTTATCATCTACAAAATAAGTGATAATTTATTTACACATTGTGTTTATAAAATATGGGCTTTAGATCTTATTATATACATTTCTCTCATTATAACTTTCTTATTGTAAAGACATGTTTTATAATCATAAATAGTAAATGTTTTACTAAATGATTTTTTAACACCCTTGGCTTTTGATGTTGGTATATCATTTTCAACAGTGAAAAAGTATGTTTTGGGTTTCTTTCAGTATTTTGTCTTTCATCAAACCCACAACTTTACAATTATTTTGATGATAACCATATATATTAGGATACTCAAAGCTAGAAGTGTCAAAAATATAATTTGATGGATTAGTTTTTTCAACATCTTCATAAATGTCTTTATAAAACTCATTTGTTTTAATCTTAACTATAAGAGAATCTGTGTAAGTATAAGTTAATCTTACATTAGTATTAAATTTAGTTTTTAAGTAATTATAATGGAAGTCGTACATTTTCCATTTCGATAAATCTAATACAGAAAATCCTGTATAAATGGGTTTATTTAACGTAACTTTAAGAACTTTTGATTCTATACTATCATATTTTCATTAATATTAGTTCTTCTATGGAATGCTGGATTTTATATTATTGATCTGGCTTCTTTATCTTTACCATTATTCTCCCAATGGCAACAAATATTTACATTTCTTCTATTTTCAACATTTTCCATAGTTTTGCCATATACTGAATTATTCATTAATTTATAAACTCATTTCTAGCTTGTGACCTCATTAATGTATTCAGATCTATATACTTTTTAAGCCAACAACTTTGAGAAAACTCTAAAAAAATTTTTTTTTTTTTTTTTTAAATTAGACCATTTTTATTACATTCTTGAAGCATTTTATAATGTATTTTATACCTATTCTTATTATTAAGATCTGCTATAAGTTTTTTAGAATAAGAATTGCAAGAAGGTGGTGTTTTATTTTCTGGACAAAACGGAAAATCATTATGTAAATTATGAATTGAAGAAGGATATTCTAAGTCTACTTCAAAAATATATCCTTTAGAAGAATGTTCATTAATAGATTTAATATTTTCAATAGTAAACTCGGTAATTTCATATGGCTCTAAAAACCTGAATTCATTAAAAGGTAATGACTGTGTCATCGCATAACCATATAAATTATTTGCGTCATAATATATTAAATATAATGAACATTTATATTTATAAAATTATGCATATATTTGTTATTGGCTTTTACATGTTTAATCGAGCATTGTGTTAAACCTCCACGTATACCGTCTTGAATAAAAGTGTACATTTCTATATCGGTAATTAGTTCGAGGTTAATTTTAGTCATCTTGCGCATAGCATCCCAATATAATCCGGGAGCAGTGAAGTAATGACACGGATCAAGCTCATAAATTTTTAGACAAATTTTTCTAAAATTATCAAGTAAGACAACATCACACTTTAGGTATACTTCTAAATAATCTTTTAAAGATTTACAATTAAAAATGTTCCATACATTCAGAGTATAAGCATAGTCATCTTCAGAACACTCTTCATTAATTAATCTATTAAAAAACTTATTTTTAGCAGGTAATTGATTTTCTTTTAACATACTAAAGCTATCTAAATAATCATAAGGAAAAACACATTTTCTATAAAATATCTTATAAGAATTATTGTTAAAAACCTTTTTATTTATATGGATTGACTCGTCATTTAGAGTTTTCACCAATTTCATAAGGCTGCTAGGTAAAAATCTAAATGAATCTATAAATCTAAGTTGAAAACTATGATCTTTAGTCAAATTTATAGTTTTTGTTATAGGTATAAATACCTCTTTATTAAGAGGTATAATATCTATAGCTCCCTCGACTTCGTTTAAATTTTTTATAAATAAATGTAGATCATAAAGAATTTAGTTCTTTTTGCTTTCAAATTACATTCTGTATGAGCAGATCCTAAATACTTTCCGGTAAAATGACAATGGTGACGTACTTATATACTAATATTATTACTTAAATTACTTTTACATATACAGCAGATTGTTGATTGATGGTACTCCGTCAGTTGCTGGTCAGTTATCTTCATTGCCTTCATCGTGGAGTAAACGTTCCAATATATTTGCGTCGTTTTCGCAATTAAAGATTTTATCATTCAGGACCTATAAACAAAAGATTAAATATTATATATATCGTATCGACTTTATAGATGTAAATTGTAGATTACAAATAAACATTTTGTGTGATCTTTTTTGTCCCTGGCCGATTATCAATCTACTCAGATCTTTAATCCAGACATAGTATATATATCGTATCGACTTTATAGATGTAAATTGTAGATTACAAATAAACATTTTGTGTGATCTTTTTTGTCCCTGGCCGATTATCAATCTACTCAGATCTTTAATCCAGACATAGTGAGTATTTTCTTCACAGTCACAAAATAGCAAATTGATATGTGTACTCATTTCTTTTTCTGTCTGATAAATAGGCCCCAAAATTTAGAATTTTCCATCTGACTTTTCATTATGCATGAAAATATTGATGCTAATAGAGTTGTTTATCTCAAAAACTTTTGTATTATTTATAGAACACATTAAGCAGCTAAACTTTGTATTCTCATGTATTGTGGATACATTTCTCTTTAAATTATAGTTTTTCGCGAAGGACTTTGAACTCAATGGACAAATAAACATTTTTTAATTTTTAAAGAAGTTTTCGAAGTTGCAAACAAACGAACACTAACTTAAATTATTATTTTGAATATCAAGAAACTCAAATTTTACAGGAATTATTGAACAGAAAAAAAGTGCAGTGTTGCAGTAAAGATGTGTTACTGGAGTTTTAATTTACTGACTTCCGGTGTATTTCACTACTTATACATTAAATTTTGCTGAATTCAAATTTTTATATTCAGTTTAATATATATCATATTACATGCTTTGATATATAAAGGTGTTCTATACAATGGATATAATAATAAATTTTACTCGTTTTCATACTTTTAATATATCAACATTAAAAAACGGAGTGTGAATTTAAACACATTTTCCACATTTAAAATTCTCGACTAGAAACAATCTGAAGCGGCATATCCTGCGAAAACATAATTTTTCGTATAAAAAGGCAAAAACTTATAATTGTAAGTAAATAACTAAATATATTTTTTAAAATTATTTTATATTAATAATAAAAATTTTATTAACAGTAAATCCTCAAATTGAAATACTAGAAGTCGTAATACACCCGCCAGTAAATTTAATAGATGTTGGAATTAGGGAAGGTTTGTTAGATGATGGACTAGATTAGGGATGCCCAAGTCGCCTGCCCGCGGCTGACTGCACGGGCAATCGAGTGCTAGGCGAGGGATGTCTATGGGCAGAAGTGAGCGGGAATTGCAACGCAGAAATGAGCAGGGCTTTTAGTGTTTCATTTTTAGAAATTCCGGGAAATTTAAATGTCTATTTAAGAGTTTAATTATTTTAGATTGGTTTTAACGGACCCATTTATATTGCTTATTATTTTGAATTACTAAAATATACAAATTTTATAATTTTAAATAATTATACATTTTTTTTCATAACATTTATGTAATTTTCGCTTGCAAAAAAAATATATTATTTGTTATTATTCTGTAAAAGGTTTTGGTATATAAAATGTGTGTCTAAAGTGATTAAAATCTCAAACTTAACTAAATTCTAAAATATTTATTTCACATTTCTGCCCTATTTTACTTAAGAAATGATGCAACACTGAAAGAAGAGAGTGCGATGAGAGTACGGTGTAAGAAAGAAAAACAAACTCTGACATAAATATAATTCGTTGTTTTCTACAGAAATGTACATAGAATTATCCAAAAATACTGTATTTTGTGAAAAAAATGCTATTTTTGTTAAAACCAATCTTAGATGTTTTTATTCTGTTTATAAAACTGGACAAGTTAACAAAAAATGTTATTGCAAAAGAGCCAAGTGAGTTATTAATATTTGTTTTTTAATTAATGAGGTTTTTTATAATTTACATTAATAGTTTACATACAAAGTATACAATATTAAATGAAAATATAAATACTTAAATCATTAACTAAATGCTATGTTCTACTGTGCGCAGTCGACGTCAACTCTACTCATTGAACCCCAATATAAACTAGAAATTGTCGACCAATTCTTAAATTTACTTTATTTAGTTATATTTAATTAAAACACTCTAAAAGAATGAGTGTATAATAAAAAAACAACATAAACATTATTTTTTGAACAGTACTTGATATATTTTTAAAAGATTTGTTGCAATTGTCAAAAGTTATAAAATTTTCCTATTATTCTATCTAAAATAAATTTAAATGCCTCAAAATAAGTTGCAGATAAAAAAAAAACGTTTAGTCAAAATTCTATTTTACATTAAATATTTTGTATTAAATGTAATACATTTAACAATTTATACTCGGGTGACTGGAGAACAAAGCAGCGCGGAGAACAAAGTCGCACGATCGACTGATAGCTTTCGCAAGTCACACGCACTTATATTCGCTGCACTAGCTCTAACTCTAAAAATCCTCTCACCATCTACTTCACCGATCTTCCCCTCGTCCAGCACCTTGCTTACTGACGTCGTGCCCGTACGGGCTGAATTGGGCATCCCTAGACTAGATGATATATTTCTTAACTTGGACGATCCGAGGATGTTAAATGCGGATCGTCATTATTGTAATTTAATGGATGATGATGATAATATTTTATTAAACGCTCTACTCAGTTTTGAGCAGATAATGCAAACATAAGTTTTATTAATTATTTGTTATATTGTTTCAAATCGTTTTAAGAATAAATAAATAAATAAAACAATATGTATATATTTAAATATTTTATTTAAAATGAATATTTTTAAAAGTAAATATATTGACACGTTTTTTTATTCATAACGTAAATCGAATAGAGCCATCCCCATTACTTCTGATTGTCGTCCTCGAAAAATAATAGACCACTTCTTCTCATTTATATTATATAAATATGGATCATCGGCTTCAACTTTCCTAGAAATTCTTGCTGGTAGTGTTGTGTATCATAATCGTAGAGTTCACAGCTTACATATGATCCACTGTTGTGTATCATAATCGTGGAACTTACAGCGTGCTTATGATCCACAATATAACATAACCAGTATATTTTTCTTTATGGCATACTTTTAGGGTTAAGCATTATGCATGTTAAACACAAACAGCATTCAATTGTCTTGGCGCACACCGCTAACATAGCACAGGTATACACGCCCACGTTAAATAGGTCACTCAGAACACAAAAATAAATGCTGACTTAGTTATTTGAGAATGATGAAAGTACTCAATTTATTGTGAAATTATAAATACGCTGACTAAGTTATTTTAGCATGATGAAATTACTCAATTTATTGTGAAATTATAAGAATACGAGGTGTTAAGTAGAAGTTAAGTATAGACTAAGAATCAATTATTTTCGATAAGCTGAACTGTCTACAAATAAGTGTTAAGTATAAGTGTAACCAACTTTTAAAGCGAAATAAAGTGTCTTAAAGTAAAAAAGACCCGGTTGTTTTAAATAAAATAAAGAAAGTAAAAAGGACTCAGTAAGTATAAATAGGATCAAGTTAAAGTCCTAGTATAAGGACCTTTTAACATACAACATTTTGGCGCAGCCGGTTTCTCAAACAACGCTCTCAGGGACAGAGAGAAGAAGGGCGATAGAAGGAAGAAAAGGACTAAAAATCACAAAATAAATGGTGATTATTTAATTTTTCTTTTGAAAATACGTGAGTAACCGCAGAAAATTTAAACAATTATTACAGTGTTTAATAAAGTAATAAATACAAATTGAATAAATAAATATACAAATGGAAATTAAGATTAAATAACAAACAAAATAAAAAGAAAATAGGAAGTTTATTTAATATTAAACTCAGATAAGTAAATAAAATTATTTCTAAAATTAATATGATACGGAATTTTTGATTTTTTTTAAATTTAAAAAATTTTAGAACATTTAAAATATCATTTTCATTTTAAAATTTAAATGAGAATAAAATAACATTTTAAAGATTTTGAAAATTTGAAATATTTTTTTTTTTTATTTTTATAACATGGTCAATTTAATTAACAATTTTACATTATTATAAAATATCTGATTTTAGTCAACAGATTTAAAATTTAAAAAATTTATAATATTTTTTTTTATAACATTGTGGAGCTACGTGAACTGTTGAGTGTTCTAGGAAATTAAATAGGGATTTTTTTTAATATGAATCGGAATTTTTGATTTTTATTTTAATTTAAAAAATTTTAGAACATTTAAAATATTATTTTCATTTTTAAATTTAAATGAGAATAAAATAACATTTTAAAGATTTTGAAAATTTGAAATATTTTTTTTTTTATTTTTATAACATGGTCAATTTAATTAACAATTTTACATTATTATAAAATATCTGATTTTAGTCAACAGATTTAAAATTTGAAAAATTTATAATATTTTTTTTAACATTGTGGAGCTACGTGTACTATTGAGTGTTCTAGGAAATAAATTGGGATTTTTTTTAATATGAATCGGAATTTTTGATTTTTTTTTAATTTAAAAAATTTTAGAACATTTAAAATATTATTTTCATTTTTAAATTTAAATGAGAATAAAATAACATTTTAAAGATTTTGAAAATTTGAAATATTTTTTTTATTTTAATAACATGGTCAATTTAATTAAAAATTTTACATTATTATAAAATATCTGATTTTAGTCAACAGATTTAAAATTTAAAAAATTTATAATATTTTTTTTTATAACATTGTGGAGCTACGTGAACTGTTGAGTGTTCTAGGAAATTAAATAGGGATTTTTTTGTCGTTGATAAATATATGGCGGAATTGGAACAATTACGGTTAGCATACGGAAACATACTAGGGCAATTGGACAGGTTTACGGATAAATTGTGGGCTCAAATTAGCCTCGAAGTAAATAATAAAGAACATTTTCAATTAATAAAAAATAAACTTAATAACACAAAGGTTTTTTCTAAAGTAGAAGGAGTAGATGTCGTGTTCGAAGAATTAATATATTTCTTGGAACACAAAAGTGAGAATAAAATAAAAGATATAGAAGGCTGGAAAGGCGAATTTGCTGCATTAACTAAAAAAATAAACGATAAATTAGCAGAAAAACAGGAGTTGTTAGACCACGCCTGCGGTATAGAGGCGGAAAGCGAAAAATTAAGAGCATTGTTGAAAGATAAAGATATTTCTGATGAATCAGCAGCTAGGGCACTACGTCAACAACCAAGGTTAGAATTCGAATCAGTCGAAGAGGCAAATAACAAAGTAAGGGAATTGGATTCGAATATCAGATTTTTAGAGGCGGAAGTAAACTTAGCACACGAAACATCGTTATACCATAAAGAAGCTTTAAGAATAGAAGAAAATTTAGAAAGCATAACAAAAGATATAACAATAATTGAAATGCCTACAAACGATATTTCGAAATGCGTACGAAATCTGGTCCCGGTGTTCAAAGGCGAAGATTCACCGTTCATAAAAACGGAGCTTCTTAGATTTATAGACGGTTGTAAGGCAGCCAACCTTAAAATAACTGAAGAAAATCAGGAGGAATTCATGATTTGTATTAAACTGCGTCTTGATGGAGATGCATACGAATTAGTGAGGACCAAGAAAATAGATGATTTAGATGAGTTGTTTGAATTACTTAAAAGCACATATTTAAAGGTGGCTACATTAGATTCAGTCCAATACAACATAAGACAGGCATATCAAGGTGGAGGGGAAAGTTTAAGGGCGTTTGCAAGGCGTTTAGAAGTATTGCAGTCGAACGCAAACGACATAGCCGATACAAAAAGAAAAACCTGCCAACAGATATTTTTAACTCCCGCCGTTTAACTGTGCTGACTTGAAATACATTTTTCGCAAAAAACTAAAAAAAAAATTATAATATATTTCATACGAATTTTAAAAGTTCTGTCGAACATAGGGACAGTAGGAATCTTGTGAATCCATTAATGAGTGTTATAAATTTAACCATTAGACATTTGGCTTCCTTTAAAAAGTAATTGTAACTCTCGCCATTTAACTGTGCTGACTTGAAATACATTTTTCGCAAAAAACTAAAAATAATTATAATAAATTTCATACGAATTTTAAAAGTTCTGTCGAACATAGGGACAGGAATTTAGAGGGCGATTAACGTGAGTACCGCCGCGTTGGCCTGACTTCACGGTGCTCTCAACACCGGACCGAAACAATGTGTGGTCAACACTCCCCAGGGTACGACGAAACAGATATTCATTGAGGGAACCGTGTCCAGTTAGCAAGAACTCAAGACAAAGGCCAAAGTCAAGGTCTGGCCGGTTAGCTACAAACTGGACATCCTCAATGAACCTTATCACAATCAGCCCACCTCCTTTGCCATCTTGAAATAACACATTCATTCAAAAAATCCCTACGAGCCTTAACACACAAATTCATAACATTCATACCATAAATCCAATCATTCTGTAGCAACGGAAGGCCCCTCCTAATTCTAAAAGCAATACTACGACGCATCACTTAAAGATCAAGAGGGGGAACTCCCAGCAAAACCTGTAGAGCCTCAGTTGAAACAGTATGACACACTGGTATACAGGCCAACAAACACACACGCTGCACAGACAAAATCATTCGACGTCCTAAAGCAGTCATAACCGTATCACACCATACCGATAAACCAAAGGTTACACAGGCAACAAATAATCCATTGTATATGGTGCGAACAGCACGCCTACTAAGGCCCCAATCATTCCTAAGCACACGACGTACCTGACCCACAACACACGACAGCTTCTCTTTCATTCTAGCGAAATGAGGTATAAAGCTCAAATGCTCACTCATAGTAAACCCCAAATATTTGACCTGGGTCGCATATTTGAGGGTAACTCCATTCACACACACATATGGAGGACGACTATGTGCCAATCTACCTTTCAGCAGCATTGACACAGTATTCTCCATAGCCACACTTATACCCACACTCTCACCCCAATTACACACTATGGTCATGGCGCTCTCAGCATTCCGTTCAAGAACAGCACGCGTCTCACCACTGACCATGATGAGCAGATCATCAGCATACGCACAACATTCATACACACCCTCAAGTTGACGCAACAGTGAATACATTATGAGATTCCAAATAAAAGGACCACATATGGACCCCTGCGGACAACCACGCTCAACATTCATCCAAAGACAATCACTCACACCAACTACTCACGCTTTTCTGTCGGAAAAATAACTCCGCCAGAGCTTAGTTTCCCGACAGCCAACAGCATGCAGTTTCCTAATCACACATGACCAGCTAAGATAATCAAAAGCACCCTTAAAATCAATAAACAAACCCAAAACATACTTCTCATGCATTTCACTCAGACAATTTTTAACTTTCATCCAAGCACTCTCAACACTACATCCATTCCTAAATCCAGATTGCCTATCTGATAATTGCTCAGTCATATCCTCCTGAAACCGTTCCACCATAATTCTCTCCAATACTTTTCCAAGTACAGGAAGCAAACTGATGCCCCGGTAGGGTCGAGGATTACTCCTGTTCCTATCAGGGGATTTCAAAAGAACTATGACCCTAGCACACTTCCATTCAGATGGAAAATAACCTTCATTCACACACTTTTCATACAAAGCCCCCAGGTATTCAGGTATAACTCTCCAAATGGATTTAACCATTTCTCCAGTCATACCATCCATACCTGGAGACTTTCTCGATCTCACTAGAGAAATGCTGTACGCTATCTCGTCCGCCCTTAACAAGGGCGGAGAATAAACAGTCCCCAAAGGAGACTGTGAATCAACAGCCCTTGGAAAGAAGGAACTTAATAACGCACTAACACTGTCTCTCCAATCACACAAAGTGGTATCCCCAACGCGAATACCACACACATCCAAATTTTTTGAATTTCCCCTACATAATTTATATACCCTACCCCAAGGATCATCCTTGTTTTCCCTAACATAATCTCTCCATTCATTCTCTTTCACACCCACAAGCATCTCCTTATACTCATTCAAACCTTGCCTATAAATTATCTTAAGCTGGTCCACATTCACAGCATTGGTCCTCCTAGCTCTTTGGAATAATTTCCGAAGTCTACAAACTGACCTCCGCTTCTCATTCAAATCATCCGTCCACCATTTAACCTTCCTTCGATTAACCCGACGGCATCTCTCCAGAAGGTTATCATTCACACTGTCAACCCATTCACTCAGTTTGATGATCTGTTCATCTACACTCAGACACCTAAACACACTTATTGGCACACTCAATGCTGCCTCATACACACACTCACCATACGTTTGCCAATTCACACCCTTAGTACGCCATCGCTTCACATTCACACACTCATTCACCACACGCTCGCAAGTAATCACAACTTTAATCAAGTTATGATCACTTGCACTATATCCATCACAGACACTCCAACTACAGGTAAATGCGTTAATTGCTACCCGATTCATAAAAGTCACATCTATATCACTCACACCTCTAGGCCCATCAAAAGTAAAAAACTCACTAGGTTCATTCATAACGTTAAACAAAAACCATTCACTCAACAACACCCCCCTTGGACAACTTTGATATCTAAACGACTGTCTGGACATCTTGCTGAACCATAAAGGAGATGTTGCATTCGCATCCATACCAATTATAAGCGGAATAATACCCGCAAGAGGTAGCACCGTATTCAGATACTCCAAGTATGGCTCCAAAGGTTGACCAAACATACAATACACACTCACCAAAAATATTTTACCAAACACACCCTCAACACACACACACACACCCCATTCACTAACACTCACAACCATACATTCAACATTAACATCATTCACAATAATAGCAGAATTCGCTCTGAGGTCAGGAAAAACCCGCATATGTGCAGGTAACCCTCCAACACAACCATTCGTAGCGTAGGGTTCCTGTACCAGAGCAAACCCGATATTCAATTCGCACATACTTTCACCCAATTCACACATCACTGCAAAAGCGTTCTGACAATTAATCTGAATTAGGCTTACACTCATTAATGATTTGAATTCGCCCGAGCTGCAATAACACTATAGACAGGACAAGCATTAAAAGTTATCAAATGATCTGCAGGTTTACCTTTAGCAGCACAATTTCGACAACGTATAGCATTTATGCATTCCATTGCCTTGTGCCCTATTTCACCACAGCGGCGACATACATCACCATTAACCCTGCATTCATTGATTCTATGATCAAAACATCTGAAGCAACCATAAACAGGCTCAAAGCTACGAACTCTGAAGGAATACCATTTAATGTAGCATCGACCAACACCCAAAAGCAAATCTACAAATTCAGCACTACCTTCCAAAATCACATTTATCTCTGTCTCAACTGGTTTTTTAACCACTGCAACTGGCAACGGCGCCGATGGAGCCGAAACAACAACTTTAGAAGACGATGACTTATGACTTCAAGTTGTCCCTTCAAGTTGCTAATCTCTAGCATAAAATCAATATGAAGTCTTTCGAATGATCCTGCATGCTGCATGATAGTATCAGAAACATTTCTATCTACTGCTTTCTCACTCAATAAACTACGCAGACTATCAGTTATACCCTTCATCTTATCTGCACCAGACTCATCCTCAGCAACAACAATCTTTTCACGCAAAACTGCGAAACGCTTACCCTTTTTCTTCCCATATTTAGATGAATCAATTTTATCAACAGAACTCACAATGGTGTCACCGGACCCTGATAAAACATTAGCTTCATCCGCCATAGACATACCAGAAGCACTGGAAAATTCATCTCCCGAATCAACAACAGAATCTCGATGGGCAGCAATCTTATTCACCTTTTTTGCTCTTTGCATCAACACAACGGATTGAGTCGGCGCTTTAAAGGAATCCAATTTAGAAACTTTAGACCCTATCCTCTCCCCACCACCAGAACCATCACACGTCCTTTTAGCTGGACTCATACCTATAGTAGTATCCAGTTCTCAATAAATTACAAAACTCACAATACCAATTAATAATAAAAATATACCCCGTACAATACCGGTTAATAATGCAACAATTTATATTTCCCGTACAAAGCCGGGTAAAATATTACTTGTTAAATCATATTCACAATAATAATCAAATTAATTAATATAATGTACCGGCTAAAATCAAGCAATCAATCACAGACAGATGGCAGCACAGTTATACAATCCACTGATTTATGTTCAGACTGTAAATTGTAATTCAGTACACACACCGCACAAAAGTTCACAGTTTAACGTTCACAGTAAATCAGCAACAGAGTATATTTAATCAATTTGGTTCGTGTTCAGACTACAATTCGCAATCCGATACACTCACCACAGTTTATTATCACTTAATTCTAAAACAAATGGCTCGACTACTCAGTGCCAATTCTACAAACAACTACACACTAATGAGCGTCCGGTTTGTGTCTTCACTAAAATGTTCATAACCGTTATTTACTGACACAATCACCAAGATACGCAATAACACAAAATTGTTTACTGGGTTCACCCAACCTTACTGTTCACTGGGTTAGTACAGACGGCTATTTGAAACAGCCAGTCAGATTCAGCCAATCAGAAATCACTAAAAACCGAGTTGCAGTCAACTGCACTAACTTGATGTCCACTTAAAGGCCTCGACTTCGCGATCACAACGATATATTTTTCGATAATTAATCTTCACAAATACCGACGTTATTCACGATTGAAAATTACACTTTTCAGAGCAAACGAAAACGTAACTTGACAAGAACATAGGGACATAAATGCGTTATATTAACGTGACCACCCGTCATGAAGACGTAATATCACGATGCTACAAGCACCAGACCGTATTAAAGCGACTGTCCCACGCCCCCAAATGAATACCCCATTGGGTACCAATTCTAAGTTATGCGTATGAAACATAACTTACCTCTTGGTGAGGGGTCGAGACTATCTAATCCTCTGCCATTCTATGGGTCATGGCACCTGGTTGAGAAAAACGCAACTCCACGCCAAGCCAAAAAGCTTTACCCGCGTAACTTTGGGCAACAACCACAACCACCACGATACTCCCCGAGGGGCCAACCGCAAGCAGGCTGAGTATCAAGGCTAGCCTTGATACTCAGGGACTCCTGCTACCCGTGGTACCAGATTAAAGACTCCGGTCAGACTTCGTAGTACAAGTACTACTACCAGTTGAGTTACATACAACTCAGGGACTGGTTGCCCTCAATGCCGCTAATTTTCAACAATAAATTATACAGTGATTTATCGTCTATCGACGTCGTCTGCGTCGTGTACTGAACAGTTCACAGGCAAAGCCATTAAACTTTTCGACCAACTCTCTAGTTGAGAGCAAATCTCCAAGTGCAATGACTCCGTCAGAAAACAGTCCAGTTGGACCACAACAAATGTCATCGTAGAGCGTACAATCATAAATAAGATGATTGACGTCTTCTACACACCCACAATCACACAAATCAGTGTGATACAATGTCCGAGTAGATAAATATTTATTCATTGACCCATGCCATGTAAGTAAAAATCCCAGACTAAGGGAAAACCCGAAGTCTGGACGATTTTTCACAAACGTGACATTAGAAATGAACTCATATATTATCCTACCCTTACTACTCGTTTGCCACCTAACCTGCCAAATAGACTGAACTACCTCATCTAAATGATGTTTGCGCTCTAATGCATTCATGCCCAGAAATCGTGGTCCAATGTCCCACTCATTCGGCAGCAATGAAGGCATTGCTAGCCCCCTCCTAACTCTAAAAGCAATACTACGACGTATTACTTCTAAATCTAGTGGAGACAAACCTAACAATACTTGTAGGGCATCCGAAAATACCGTACGACAAACTGGCAAACAAGATAGCAACATAACTCGTTGACAGGATAATATCTTACGATATCCTACTGCTGACAAGACAGATTTATACCATATCGCTGAACCATAAGTTGCGCATGCAACAAATAGTCCACTGTATATGGTACGAACAGCTCGCCTGCTTAAGCCCCAGTCAGATCTGAGAATGCGACGCACTTGCACAGTAACTCCTAACAATCGTTTCCTAATTTGAGCAAAATGAGGAGTAAACCTCATTCGTTCAGCCATGGTCAATCCCAAGTATTTGACTTCTGTCACATACTTGAGAAAAATGCCATTAGCGTGGACACTTGGAGTCCGACTAAGTGACAAATTGCCTTTTAGCAACATTGTCACCGTATTTTTCATTGCCACAGCAACACCTACACTCTCACCCCAACCACACACTAATTGCATGGTTGCATTCGCTTTCCTTTCAATTTCTATCCTACTCTCGCCTCCAACTATGATAAGCAAGTCATCAGCATAAGCACAAAACACATAGGTAGGATCAAGTTGTCCTAACAGAGTATCCATCATGAAGTTCCATATATATAGACCACAGATGGAACCCTGAGGACAGCTTAGAACCACATCTATTCGTACGGTTTCATTTTGGCCAACGACACATGCGGATCTGCCAGAAAAATAATTCTTCCAGAGTTCAATTTCTTGGCAACCCACACTATTTAATTTGGTCAACACACGTTGCCAATTTAAATAGTCGAAAGCCCCTTTGAAATCTACGAAAATACCTAATAAGTATTTACTGCTAGAGCTGCTGACAGAATTTTGCACGTAAAGCCATGCATCTTCTGTAGAACGACGTTCCCTAAAACCGAATTGTCGGTCACTAGACTGATCCCTAATACAATCCTGAAGTCGTCCCACCATGACTCTTTCCAGTACTTTACCAAGCACTGGAAGTAGACTGATGCCCCTATAAGATCTGGGATTACTCCTAATCTTATCAGGTGACTTCAAAAGCACAATGACCCTTGCACTTTTCCATGCAGAGGGAAAACAACCACTATTTAAACAATTCACATATAAAGCCATCAAGTATTCAGGAATGACTTTCCAGATGGCTTTCACCATCTCTCCAGTAAAACCATCCATACCCGGTGACTTTCTAGATCGTAGTCGGCCAACGCCATACGCAATTTCATCCATTCTTAACTATGGCGCAAAGGAGGCTGCAATTCTTCCGCCCGAGGAAAGAATGAATTCAACAACGCATTGACACTGCCCGACCAGTTTCTATGCACAATATCGCCAACGCGAATGCTGCATATGTCCGTGATTTTATTATTCCCCCTACATATCTTATAAACTTTACCCCAAGGATCATGATCATTATCTCTAATGATCATGATCATTAGCTCTTTTGTTTGCTCAACCAAATGCTTATATTCACGCAAACATGCTCTGTATAAAATTTTTAGCTCATCGAGATTAGGAGCATTGCTACGACGCGCCCTTTGGAACTTTTTCCTAGCGCGCCTAAGCAACTTCCGCTTCTCACTCAGCTTCAAATTCCACCATTTGACTTTTTTAAGACTAACCTTACGACTCTTTTCCAGAAAGACATTGTTCACTGAGTATAGGCACTGATCCAACAACTCAACCTGCTCATCAACCTGAATGCTGCCAGAAGACTGAAGTGAAATACTGGATACTTCATCCTGCACAAGAACCCCATAGGAATCAAAGTTAACTCCACAAGAACGCCATCTTCTTATGGCAGTATTTGTCCTAGGAGCAGGTTCATAAGCCATCACAATGTTTATTAAATTGTGATCACTTATACCTACTTGAGGAAAAATATTCCAACTAAAAGAAAACCTATCAATTGCTGCCTCATTAAAAAGAGTCAGATCAATGTCGCTAACACCACTGAGCCCAGCAAATGTATATGATACGCTGGGTTCATTGAGTACGTGGAGACCAGAAGTCAAACACCACTCGCTAAGCACTTCACCTCTAGTGTAGCTAGCATACCCCCGCGAAACCGGGGATATTTTGCTAAACCACAACGGAGATGCAGCATTAGCATCCAAACACAGGATCAACGGATTGCTAGCAGCAAGCTGCACAACAGATTCCATATACACTATATATGGGTCCAGGCGTTCCGAGTACTTACAATACAAGCTCGCCACGAACATTTGACCAAACTCACCCTCAACGCTAACACAAACACCAAAATCACCTACACTAACTACCATACACTCAAGAGCAGCATCATGTACAATGATTGCAGCATTGCCTCTAGAATCAGGGAATACCCGCATTGATGCGGGTAATCCACATACACGAGCAAAGTTCGTATATGGTTCCAGAACCAGCGCAATGCTGATACCATTTGCACATATGTATGCTCCCAAGTCACACATTGCTACAAAAGACCCTTGACAATTTAGTTGAACTATATTCATAAAAATGTCTAATGTCTCGCGTTGGCCCGAGCAACAATGGCACTGTATGTTGGACAGACCATGGACATCATAAGATGATCCGTAGGTTTGCCCTTAAACGCACAGTTTCGGCAATGCACTGCATTAGTGCATTGCGCTGCCTTATGACCAGTTTGACCGCACCTACGGCAAACATCCTGCTTCAATTTACACTCGCTAACCCTATAATCAAAACTCATGCATCTAAAGCATCCTAGCATACGCTCGTGTGAACGCACACGGAAAGAAAGCCATTTTATGTAACAACATCCACTATCCAAAAGAACATCAGTAATATTACTGCTCGCCTCCAAAACAATATTTGTTGTACCCTCAGAATCTGCCTTCCATGCCGGTGTCACCATCTTCACACCCTTCAAGAAAGAATCCCTAGAAATTTTGCCATACACCGGTACAGGAGCATCCACCACTTTGGCACCCGCGCGATAAGCTGCCAACTCCCCCTTCAACTGATGTACTTCTGCAATTAACTGAAACATAATTTGCTCGTAATCATTGGAACACTCCAATAGGTTACGCGCAAGTTCTGCTTTAAAACCTCCTTCTACCACTAAACCCGTCAACTTACGGGTTACTGACTTCATTTCTTCTATGGATGTCCCTAGTTTAACAACTACTTTTGGCTCCACACTACGCACACTAGACCCTGCAATTGAAACTTCTGACGTTAAACCCTCAACCACAGACTCATCACCAGAGTAATGAGCTGGCTTCCTGAATACCAAATCACTGGCATCGCTCTCTACATCTTCTGATTTCTTCATCTTCTTCGACTGAAATCGTTCGAACATAGGGACAGTAGGAATCTTGTGAATCCATTAATGAGTGTTATCAATTTAACCATTAGATATTTGGCTTCCTTAAAAAAGTAATTGTAACTCCCGCCGTTTAACTGGGCTTACTTGCAATGCATTTTTCGTAAGCAAGCCCGTTGTGTTACACTAATATTTCATACCGCATGTATTTTTCTGTGCGGCATAAAAAAAAGTCATTGTTAGGTGCGGTACACCAAATATGTACACCACACACTAATTTAAATTTTTAATACATAAGAATATTTTAGATATTTCACAATAACGAAAATAGTAAACGTTAATTTACAGCATACATTTTAAAGACAAAAAATCGCGGCACCAGGGCTGCTAACACACCATACACTAATTATATTTTCTAAAACCAAAGAGTATATTTTAGATATTTCACATAAACACAACAACGAAAAAAATTAAGAAAAAAAATCGAAACAAAAAACGTTAAAAATACCAATAAAAAACGCGGCGCGCAAGCGCGCCGCATGTATGAAAAAAAAAAACGCGAAGCGCAAAGCTCGCCGCATGTATGAAAAAAAAAAAACGCGGCGCGCAAAGCGCGCCGCCATTTATAGAACAAAAATTTATATAGAAATATATAATAAAACAGTAATTATTATACCTCTTCTTTATAATTAAATGTTTTCTCATTTTATATACTTTTTTATTTTTATTACTTTATTTCTTTATAACAAACATTGAAAAGACATTTTATAACATGTTCATGTTTGTAATTTTTAACCATTCGATTATATGAGAAAAATAATTGTTTCTCCTAAAAAACGTGGGAACGAACGAATGTTTTCAAAAAACATTAATTGTAAAAACCACTTGTAATATTTGTAATCATTTATTTTTAATATTATTATTTCAATACCATTGAATAATACCCATTAAATACCATTTATTATTCATTACATTTTTAACATGTTTATGTTGTGTCATGCATATGTTTTAACAATTAGATTTTTTTTTTAATATGTTACCCAAATTGGATTACATGAGACTGTTATTTGCGAAAAAATACACCATTTTGCAGAGAATGCGAGAAATACGGACATGAATCGAGTTGGAGATGTGGATCAAATAGACTGGAAGAACGCCAGGAGAACCAACAACAACCATATCAGAATCAGCAGTACCAAGGGGGTTATAGAGGATTTCAGAATAACGGCTATCAAAACCAGCAGCAGCAAAATCAGAATCCGCAAGATAGCAATACTCGTAATAATAATATTAATAATGGTAATGAAAATAATAGAAATAAGAATCCGTTTAGAAATAACAACAGTAATAACAATAACGAACCTAATAGAACATACAGAAATAATAGGGCATGTTATGGGTGTGGTCAAGTCGGACATATGATAGCGGATTGCCACGCCAAGAAAAATGTTGTGCCAAACGGTAGTAAAGCTCACAATAGGGGAAACTACCACAGGCCCAGTCAAGGCCAATAAGCTGGGGTCCCGTTAACATTAGTAAAGTTAGGTCAAAGGTAGAAATAGTGGATCATACGCCAAAGGAGCCTGTGATCACATATGCTACCGCAGCTTCAAATAACAACCAAAAAATCGTGGGGGAAAATATCGTTCATCAAACGTCGAGAGTAACCGTTGATACATATGTTGAGCCACCGTGTTTGGTCTGTAAGGAGAGGTTGAAAGAGGAAAAAATGGCTGAAAATATTGTTCATCAAACGTCGGGAGTGACCGTTGATACATATGTTGAGCCACCGTGTTTGGTTTGTAATGCAGTAGTAGGAATATTAGTTTATATCATACATACACGTATTGTGTCGATTACACTGGGGAACAAAATAATAAAATTAGCAGAATATGAAAAGTATAAGGGAACCTTTGGAGAGGAAGCAGTAGGGTATAAAGTAAGAAACATATTATCAAGAATATCAAAAAGTTTTGAGAATTTCGTAATAGAATATGATAAGAAGATTAGATGTCATATGAGTGAGTTTAGTAAAAGAAAGAATCGTATAATATGCAGTAGGCAGGGTGACTGTTTCAAACTACCTAATAAGTGATGTTTTCATCGAAGTACCTTGTGAGGATGCTAAAAATGGAAAACTCATATTACTGGTAGATTCGGGAGTAGATGCTGGTATAGTAAAGGAGGGGTCGATGATACGACTTCCGGGTTTTGATAAAAATACTCAGAAGGACTTTAGTGGTGCTTTTGGGGGATGCGTAAGGACTTTAGGGACAATAAATATTCAGCACAACAGTATAGAGTGGTTCTGTTTAAAGATGCATGTAGTGGCACTTGAATAAGGAATACCCGCTGATGGAATAATAGGACGAGATAATATATGGAATAGGTCCATAATAAATGCCATAGATAAGAAGTTAATATTTTATGATAAAGGTAAAAACAATACTATACAACTACCCATGAGGACACGGGCAGACATGGAAAATATTTTTCTAAATCAGGAATTAAAAGTAGAACCTAGAACCGCAAAGATAGTATCATTACGTTTAAAAACAAAAATTCCAATCGTCTTAATACATAAACAAGAAATTTGTCCAGGAGTATATTTGGGCGAAAGCATATCGAATGTTAGCAAAAATAGAGTTTACGTGTCCGTATTAAATGCTACAGAAAAAGAATTTTTAATAGACAGTACTTTTAAACCAAAATTTTCGAATTTCAATCAGTATAAGGAATCGGATACCAACAATTCTACAATAAATAGCATAAATTCAGTAAACATTACGAACAGAATTAACAAATTATTAGAGGAAATAAAAATTGATGGAACCTTGAATAAAGACGAAATTATATCTTTACAAAATCTGTGTATTTCGTATCATGATGTTTTTCATTTAGACGGCGATGAATTAACATACACGCCAGTGCTTAAACATGAAATAATAGCACAGTGGAACCAACCACCAATCAATCAAAAGCAATACAAATTGCCACACACACATAGAGAAGAAATCAACAGACAGGTTAATAAAATGTTGGATGACGGCATTATATCGCCAAGCATATCACCCTGGAATTCACCGATGTTGCTAGTTCCTAAGAAGAGCGGCAAGGACGGTAACAAAAAGTGGAGGCTAGTTATAGATTTCCGTAAATTAAACGATGTGACAATTAAACAAGTATTTCCGATTCCTCGAATAGACGAAATATTAGACCAATTAGGTCACAGTCGCTATTTTTCAACTTTAGACTTGGCAAGTGGTTATCATCAGGTACTAGTTGAAGAAGGGGATAAGGAAAAAACAGCTTTTAGTACAGGTCTTGGTCATTTCGAGTTTAACAGAATGCCTTTTGGTTTAACAGGGGCTCCAGCCACTTTCCAAAGAATAATGAATCACATATTAACAGGTTTACAGGGTATCGATTGCTTTGTTTATCTTGATGATATAGTGGTGTACGGAAAGAATTTAGCTGAACATGAGCTTAGGTTGAGTAGAGTATTGCAGAAATTAAGGGAACACAATCTAAAATTAAATACAGAAAAATGTCAGTTTTTGCGTCGCGAAGTTGTCTATTTAGGACATAAATGTTCGGAACTAGGTGCTCTGCCAGACCACGAAATTATTACAAGACATAACATACCAAAAGTATTGATAACCGACAATGGTTCGAATTTTGTTTCAAAATTATTTTCGGACACGTGTAAATTGTTAGGAATTAAAAAGTTACATATTACGCCATATCATCCACAGGCCAACGACTCTTTGGAACGAAGCCACCGACCATTAGCAGAGTATTTACGAAGTTTTGCGAAAGAGGATGGATCAAACTGGGACCAGTGGTTAAATACAATGCATATGTCCACCGGGCAAACGCCTTTCCGTACTTTATACGGTTGCGATTTTGAAATGCTAACCAATCTTAAACGCAAATGCTCACCAGTATATAATACAGATGATAGCAACAAGCTATTAAAATACCAAATTCAACGCACACACGAAATCGTGCGACAAAATCAAGCCAGAGCCAAAGAAAAATCTAAGCAAAGCTATGATAGCTCATTACACCCAATAACATACAAAGTAGGCGATAAAATTTTACTAAAAAATCAAAATAGGAAAAATAAATTTTCACCAGTTTGGGTGGGACCCTACGAGGTAATTTCAATAATAAGCCCTGTAATAACTGAGATTTGTATTAAGGGTAAAGGGAAAAAATTTCATAATAATTTGTTAAAAGCATACAGCAGTATAGTTATGTGGGATTAAATAAACACTGTCTGCAACAAGAACCAATAATTTTTTTACATCTTTGAAATAAAGTCAAATAGTTAGTGCAGGACAGAATAGCTAAGTATTACATATTGAAATTGAAGTGAAACTACAAAATAAATAAAGAATAGAGAAAAACTATAATTTTTTTTAAATGTAGATATTAAATAAATTAATTTTAATTAATTTATAAAATCCAAAAAATGTCATGTAATATTGCCAAAATACAAATCGCAGAGAAAATAGCAATGTATTAATTGAAGATGACTAGCATTGAATATAAACAAATAACAAAATCAAGTTATTATTTGAGGTACGAATTTGCAAGGTATAAAAATTATGTTGTCATTAAAATTGCGATAGGTCAGTACCTGCCTTAATGGCATTTTAAACAAACAAGCTCATTGCGCATAGAGCGCAATGCTCCCAGCTCATATTAATATAGAAGGCTTGAATATATTCATATGCCAACCGATTAAATGCACTTCAGCACTTTACAGGTAGAAGCCACTAACGTTCTGGAACTGAAACGAGATGCGGTAGTGCAGCGACAAAACTGCCTAATATTTTTTATCATTAACACAATTTTCATTCATGAAACTAAATATATTAATGCAGATATGCATTAATATAGCAAACTAACAAACGTTTTAAATTCATCATTACACGATAATGAAAATAAATAAGTACCATTGAGATGTACAAAATTAAATATTTAACAACTTAATATAGCAAATACATTTATGTAATGCTAAGAAGTCGCGCGCGCTTATTTCTTAATACTTAAAAAAAATTATAAGTTGGTGCATGAGTAAATAGCTAAGTATTGTTGAATATGACTAGCATTTAGCCATGTACTACTAGGACTCTAAATAAAACAATTTGTATTGCAAAAATGCAGAAACATATCCAAACATATATGTTTCTAAACAAAATCATATAGTACATGTTGACACATATGTAAATTAACTATTATAACTAATTAAGGTATAATTATGGCCATAGCCTTAACAGAATGTATTAAGGTAAAATAAGAAATATTTATAAGAAAACTATATGATATGATCAAGGATTCCATTAAATATGTAAAAAAAAAAATGGAATTTCTTCTCTTTCTCTTTACGATAGACAATAAAGAGCGAAACCAATATAATGATTAGAATTGTCACACTGGTCCTGATGCTGGCAGCCAATGAAGCAGTCAACATCACACAGACGTCAATTAATGATACAAGATTATTCTTTGAGAAGACAACTGATGCTTTGTTCTACAATGATGAATGGACGATAGTAGCCAAGTTTAAACCGCTACTGCTGAAAGATTTCCTGGAGCTGACAAACAAATACATAATCACGGCAAACACAATGTGCGAACAATTGAGCACCATTGTAAATGGACCCAGCATAAAAAGATCATGTATAGCAGCAACACGGGAGACCACGGCAATAATAGCCACACTACAGAAAAATGAAGAAATAATTAAGCGCACAATAAAGAGTAACCGACAAAAGAGATCACACAATTTCATTGGCGAAGGACTCAACTGGGCTTTTGGACTGATGGACAATAAAGAGAGACTATCTATAAACATCTCAATGATATTGAAGATAATGGACATAAAACATACGAAATTATGAAAAGACAAATTACGGTGATTTCATCAAATTATAACAAGATAGCAGAACCCTTACTGAATTCCTTGAAGGAAGTCGAAAATCTGCAAAATGTGTTAAACACAACAATAAGAACACAAAAATACATAAATGAAAAAATAAACCAACAAGTTAGTCTGGTAGATTCGGGAGTAGATGCTGGTATAGTAAAGGAGGGGTCGATGATACGACTTCCGGGTTTTGATAAAAATACTCAGAAGGACTTTAGTGGTGCTTTTGGGGGATGCGTAAGGACTTTAGGGACAATAAATATTCAGCACAACAGTATAGAGTGGTTCTGTTTAAAGATGCATGTAGTGGCACTTGAATAAGGAATACCCGCTGATGGAATAATAGGACGAGATAATATATGGAATAGGTCCATAATAAATGCCATAGATAAGAAGTTAATATTTTATGATAAAGGTAAAAACAATACTATACAACTACCCATGAGGACACGGGCAGACATGGAAAATATTTTTCTAAATCAGGAATTGAAAGTAGAACCTAGAACCGCAAAGATAGTATCATTACGTTTAAAAACAAAAATTCCAATCGTCTTAATACATAAACAAGAAATTTGTCCAGGAGTATATTTGGGCGAAAGCATATCGAATGTTAGCAAAAATAGAGTTTACGTGTCCGTATTAAATGCTACAGAAAAAGAATTTTTAATAGACAGTACTTTTAAACCAAAATTAAACCAAAAGAATTTAGCTGAACATGAGCTTAGGTTGAGTAGAGTATTGCAGAAATTAAGGAAACACAATCTAAAATTAAATACAGAAAAATGTCAGTTTTTGCGTCGCGAAGTTGTCTATTTAGGACATAAATGTTCGGAACTAGGTGCTCTGCCAGACCACGAAATTATTACAAGACATAACATACCAAAAGTATTGATAACCGACAATGGTTCGAATTTTGTTTCAAAATTATTTTCGGACACGTGTAAATTGTTAGGAATTAAAAAGTTACATATTACGCCATATCATCCACAGGCCAACGGCTCTTTGGAACGAAGCCACCGACCATTAGCAGAGTATTTACGAAGTTTTGCGAAAGAGGATGGATCAAACTGGGACCAGTGGTTAAATACAGCAATGCATGTACACAATAATACAATGCATATGTCCACCGGGCAAACGCCTTTCCGTACTTTATACGTTTACGATTTTGAAATGCCAACCAATCTAAAACGCAAATGCTCACCAGTATATAATACCGATGAAAGCAACAAGCTATTAAAATACCAAATTCAACGCACACGAAATCGTACGACAAAATCAAGCCAGAGCCAAAGAAAAATCTAAGCAAAGCTATGATAGCTCATTACACCCAATAATATTCAAAGTAGACGATAGAATTTTACTAAAAAATCAAAATAGGAAAAATAAATTTTCACCAGTTTGGGTGGGACCCTATGAGGTTCTTTCAATAAAAAGCCCTGTAACGACTGAGATTTATATCAAGATTTATATAAAGCGAAAAAATTTCATAATAATTTGTTAAAAGCATACAACAGTATATTTTAAATAAATACTGTAGAATTAAATAAACACTGTCTGCAACAAGAACCAATAATTTTTAAAATAATTGAAATAAAGTCAAATATTTTGTGCAGGACAGAATAGCTAAGTATTACATATTGAGAATGACTGGTATTGCTTCGTGTACTAACGAATTTGAAACTACAAAAGAAAAGAAAACTATATATTTTTTTTTAAATGTAGATATTAAATAAATTAATTTTAAATAATTTATAAAATCCAAAAAATAGAATGTAATATTGCCAAAATACAAATCGCAGAGAAAATAGCTATGTATTAATTGAAGATGACTAGCATTGAATATAAACAAATAACAAAATCAAATTATTATTTGAGGTACGAATTTGCAAGGTATACAAATTACGTTGTCATTAAAATTGCGATAGGTCAGTACCTACCTCAATGGCATTTTAAACATATATGTTCATTGTGCATAGAGCGCAATGCTCCCAGCTCATATTAATATAGAAGGCACTTCAGCACTTTACAGGCAGAAGCCACTAATGTACTGGAACTGAAACGAGATAGGGTAGTGCAGCGACAAAACTGCCTAATATTTTATATCATTAACAGAATTTTCATTCATGAAACTAAATATATTAATGCAGATATGCATTAATATAGCAAACTAACAACCGTTTTACATTCATCATTACACGGTAATGAAAATAAATAAGTACAATTGAGATGTACAAAATTAAATATTTAACAACTTAATATAGCAAATACATTTATGTAATGCTAAGAAGTCGCGCGCGCTTATTTCTTAATACTTAAAAAAATTATAAGTTGGTGCATGAGTAAATAGCTAAGTATTGTTGAATATGACTAGCATTTAACCATGTACTACTAGGACTCTAAATAAAACAATTTGTATTGCAAAAATGCAGAAACATATCCAAACATATATGTTTCTAAACAAAATCATATAGTACATGTTGACACATATGTAAATTAACTATTATAACTAATTAAGGTATAATTATGGCCATAGCCTTAACAGAATGTATTAAGGTAAAATAAGAAATATTTATAAGAAAACTATATGATATGATCAAGGATTCCATTAAATATGTAAAAAAAAAAAATGGAATTTCTTCTCTTTCTCTTTACGATAGACAATAAAGAGCGAAACCAATATAATGATTAGAATTGTCACACTGGTCCTGATGCATAATTTTTATACCTTGCAAATTCGTACCTCAAATAATAACTTGATTTTGTTATTTGTTTATATTCAATGCTAGTCATCTTCAATTAATACATTGCTATTTTCTCTGCGATTTGTATTTTGGCAATATTACATGACATTTTTTGGATTTTATAAATTAATTAAAATTAATTTATTTAATATCTACATTTAAAAAAAATTATAGTTTTTCTCTATTCTTTATTTATTTTGTAGTTTCACTTCAATTTCAATATGTAATACTTAGCTATTCTGTCCTGCACTAACTATTTGACTTTATTTCAAAGATGTTAAAAATTATTGGTTCTTGTTGCAGACAGTGTTTATTTAATCCCACATAACTATACTGCTGTATGCTTTTAACAAATTATTATGAAATTTTTTCCCTTTACCCTTAATACAAATCTCAGTTATTACAGGGCTTATTATTGAAATTACCTCGTAGGGTCCCACCCAAACTGGTGAAAATTTATTTTTCCTATTTTGATTTTTTAGTAAAATTTTATCGCCTACTTTGTATGTTATTGGGTGTAATGAGCTATCATAGCTTTGCTTAGATTTTTCTTTGGCTCTGGCTTGATTTTGTCGCACGATTTCGTGTGTGCGTTGAATTTGGTATTTTAATAGCTTGTTGCTATCATCTGTATTATATACTGGTGAGCATTTGCGTTTAAGATTGGTTGGCATTTCAAAATCGCAACCGTATAAAGTACGGAAAGGCGTTTGCCCGGTGGACATATGCATTGTATTTAACCACTGGTCCCAGTTTGATCCATCCTCTTTCGCAAAACTTCGTAAATACTCTGCTAATGGTCGGTGGCTTCGTTCCAAAGAGTCGTTGGCCTGTGGATGATATGGCGTAATATGTAACTTTTTAATTCCCAACAATTTACACGTGTCCGAAAATAATTTTGAAACTAAATTCGAACCATTGTCGGTTATCAATACTTTTGGTATGTTATGTCTTGTAATAATTTCGTGGTCTGGCAGAGCACCTAGTTCCGAACATTTATGTCCTAAATAGACAACTTCGCGACGCAAAAACTGACATTTTTCTGTATTTAATTTTAGATTGTGTTCCCTTAATTTCTGCAATACTCTACTCAACCTAAGCTCATGTTCAGCTAAATTCTTTCCGTACACCACTATATCATCAAGATAAACAAAGCAATCGATACCCTGTAAACCTGTTAATATGTGATTCATTATTCTTTGGAAAGTGGCTGGAGCCCCTGTTAAACCAAAAGGCATTCTGTTAAACTCGAAATGACCAAGACCTGTACTAAAAGCTGTTTTTTCCTTATCCCCTTCTTCAACTAGTACCTGATGATAACCACTTGCCAAGTCTAAAGTTGAAAAATAGCGACTGTGACCTAATTGGTCTAATATTTCGTCTATTCGAGGAATCGGAAATACTTGTTTAATTGTCACATCGTTTAATTTACGGAAATCTATAACTAGCCTCCACTTTTTGTTACCGTCCTTGCCGCTCTTCTTAGGAACTAGCAACATCGGTGAATTCCAGGGTGATATGCTTGGCGATATAATGCCGTCATCCAACATTTTATTAACCTGTCTGTTGATTTCTTCTCTATGTGTGTGTGGCATTTGTATTGCTTTTGATTGATTGGTGGTTGGTTCCACTGTGTTATTATTTCATGTTTAAGCACTGGCGTGTATGTTAATTCATCGCCGTCTAAATGAAAAACATCATGATACGAAATACACAGATTTTGTAAAGATATAATTTCGTCTTTATTCAAGGTTCCATCAATTTTTATTTCCTCTAATAATTTGTTAATTCTGTTCGTAATGTTTACTGAATTTATGCTATTTATTGTAGAATTGTTGGTATCCGATTCCTTATACTAATTGAAATTCGAAAATTTTGGTTTAAAAGTACTGTCTATTAAAAATTCTTTTTCTGTAGCATTTAATACGGACACGTAAACTCTATTTTTGCTAACATTCGATATGCTTTCGCCCAAATATACTCCTGGGCAAATTTCTTGTTTATGTATTAAGACGATTGGAATTTTTGTTTTTAAACGTAATGATACTATCTTTGCGGTTCTAGGTTCTACTTTTAATTCCTGATTTAGAAAAATATTTTCCATGTCTGCCCGTGTCCTCATGGGTAGTTGTATAGTATTGTTTTTACCTTTATCATAAAATATTAACTTCTTATCTATGGCATTTATTATGGACCTATTCCATATATTATCTCGTCCTATTATTCCATCAGCGGGTATTCCTTATTCAAGTGCCACTACATGCATCTTTAAACAGAACCACTCTATACTGTTGTGCTGAATATTTATTGTCCCTAAAATCCTTACGCATCCCCCAAAAGCACCACTAAAGTCCTTCTGAGTATTTTTATCAAAACCCGGAAGTCGTATCATCGACCCCTCCTTTACTATACCAGCATCTACTCCCGAATCTACCAGACTAACTTGTTGGTTTATTTTTTCATTTATGTATTTGTGTGTTCTTATTGTTGTGTTTAACACATTTTGCAGATTTTCGACTTCCTTCAAGGAATTCAGTAAGGGTTCTGCTATCTTGTTTTAATTTGATGAAATCACCGTAATTTGTCTTTTCATAATTTCGTATGTTTTATGTCCATTATCTTCAATATCATTGAGATGTTTATAGATAGTCTCTCTTTATTGTCCATCAGTCCAAAAGCCCAGTTGAGTCCTTCGCCAATGAAATTGTGTGATCTCTTTTGTCGGTTACTCTTTATTGTGCGCTTACTTATTTCTTCATTTTTCTGTAGTGTGGCTATTATTGCCGTGGTCTCCCGTGTTGCTGCTATACATGATCTTTTTATGCTGGGTCCGTTTACAATGGTGCTCAATTGTTCGCACATTGTGTTTGCCGTGATTATGTATTTGTTTGTCAGCTCCAGGAAATCTTTCAGCAGTAGCGGTTTAAACTTGGCTACTATCGTCCATTCATCATTGTAGAACAAAGCATCAGTTGTCTTCTCAAAGAATAATCTTGTATCATTAATTGACGTCTGTGTGATGTTGACTGCTTCATTGGCTGCCAGCATCAGGACCAGTGTGACAATTCTAATCATTATATTGGTTTCGCTCTTTATTGTCTATCGTAAAGAGAAAGAGAAGAAATTCCATTTTTTTTTTTTACATATTTAATGGAATCCTTGATCATATCATATAGTTTTCTTATAAATATTTCTTATTTTACCTTAATACATTCTGTTAAGGCTATGGCCATAATTATACCTTAATTAGTTATAATAGTTAATTTACATATGTGTCAACATGTACTATATGATTTTGTTTAGAAACATATATGTTTGGATATGTTTCTGCATTTTTGCAATACAAATTGTTTTATTTAGAGTCCTAGTAGTACATGGCTAAATGCTAGTCATATTCAACAATACTTAGCTATTTACTCATGCACCAACTTATAATTTTTTTTAAGTATTAAGAAATAAGCGCGCGCGACTTCTTAGCATTACATAAATGTATTTGCTATATTAAGTTGTTAAATATTTAATTTTGTACATCTCAATGGTACTTATTTATTTTCATTATCGTGTAATGATGAATTTAAAACGTTTGTTAGTTTGCTATATTAATGCATATCTGCATTAATATATTTAGTTTCATGAATGAAAATTGTGTTAATGATAAAAAATATTAGGCAGTTTTGTCGCTGCACTACCGCATCTCGTTTCAGTTCCAGAACGTTAGTGGCTTCTAGCTGTAAAGTGCTGAAGTGCATTTAATCGGTTGGCATATGAATATATTCAAGCCTTCTATATTAATATGAGCTGGGAGCATTGCGCTCTATGCGCAATGAGCTTGTTTGTTTAAAATGCCATTAAGGCAGGTACTGACCTATCGCAATTTAAATGACAACATAATTTTTATACCTTGCAAATTCGTACCTCAAATAATAACTTGATTTTGTTATTTGTTTATATTCAATGCTAGTCATCTTCAATTAATACATTGCTATTTTCTCTGCGATTTGTATTTTGGCAATATTACATGACATTTTTTGGATTTTATAAATTAATTAAAATTAATTTATTTAATATCTACATTTAAAAAAAATTATAGTTTTTCTCTATTCTTTATTTATTTTGTAGTTTCACTTCAATTTCAATATGTAATACTTAGCTATTCTGTCCTGCACTAACTATTTGACTTTATTTCAAAGATGTTAAAAATTATTGGTTCTTGTTGCAGACAGTGTTTATTTAATCCCACATAACTATACTGCTGTATGCTTTTAACAAATTATTATGAAATTTTTTCCCTTTACCCTTAATACAAATCTCAGTTATTACAGGGCTTATTATTGAAATTACCTCGTAGGGTCCCACCCAAACTGGTGAAAATTTATTTTTCCTATTTTGATTTTTTAGTAAAATTTTATCGCCTACTTTGTATGTTATTGGGTGTAATGAGCTATCATAGCTTTGCTTAGATTTTTCTTTGGCTCTGGCTTGATTTTGTCGCACGATTTCGTGTGTGCGTTGAATTTGGTATTTTAATAGCTTGTTGCTATCATCTGTATTATATACTGGTGAGCATTTGCGTTTAAGATTGGTTGGCATTTCAAAATCGCAACCGTATAAAGTACGGAAAGGCGTTTGCCCGGTGGACATATGCATTGTATTTAACCACTGGTCCCAGTTTGATCCATCCTCTTTCGCAAAACTTCGTAAATACTCTGCTAATGGTCGGTGGCTTCGTTCCAAAGAGTCGTTGGCCTGTGGATGATATGGCGTAATATGTAACTTTTTAATTCCTAACAATTTACACGTGTCCGAAAATAATTTTGAAACAAAATTCGAACCATTGTCGGTTATCAATACTTTTGGTATGTTATGTCTTGTAATAATTTCGTGGTCTGGCAGAGCACCTAGTTCCGAACATTTATGTCCTAAATAGACAACTTCGCGACGCAAAAACTGACATTTTTCTGTATTTAATTTTAGATTGTGTTTCCTTAATTTCTGCAATACTCTACTCAACCTAAGCTCATGTTCAGCTAAATTCTTTTGGTTTAATTTTGGTTTAAAAGTACTGTCTATTAAAAATTCTTTTTCTGTAGCATTTAATACGGACACGTAAACTCTATTTTTGCTAACATTCGATATGCTTTCGCCCAAATATACTCCTGGACAAATTTCTTGTTTATGTATTAAGACGATTGGAATTTTTGTTTTTAAACGTAATGATACTATCTTTGCGGTTCTAGGTTCTACTTTTAATTCCTGATTTAGAAAAATATTTTCCATGTCTGCCCGTGTCCTCATGGGTAGTTGTATAGTATTGTTTTTACCTTTATCATAAAATATTAACTTCTTATCTATGGCATTTATTATGGACCTATTCCATATATTATCTCGTCCTATTATTCCATCAGCGGGTATTCCTTATTCAAGTGCCACTACATGCATCTTTAAACAGAACCACTCTATACTGTTGTGCTGAATATTTATTGTCCCTAAAGTCCTTACGCATCCCCCAAAAGCACCACTAAAGTCCTTCTGAGTATTTTTATCAAAACCCGGAAGTCGTATCATCGACCCCTCCTTTACTATACCAGCATCTACTCCCGAATCTACCAGACTAACTTGTTGGTTTATTTTTTCATTTATGTATTTTTGTGTTCTTATTGTTGTGTTTAACACATTTTGCAGATTTTCGACTTCCTTCAAGGAATTCAGTAAGGGTTCTGCTATCTTGTTATAATTTGATGAAATCACCGTAATTTGTCTTTTCATAATTTCGTATGTTTTATGTCCATTATCTTCAATATCATTGAGATGTTTATAGATAGTCTCTCTTTATTGTCCATCAGTCCAAAAGCCCAGTTGAGTCCTTCGCCAATGAAATTGTGTGATCTCTTTTGTCGGTTACTCTTTATTGTGCGCTTAATTATTTCTTCATTTTTCTGTAGTGTGGCTATTATTGCCGTGGTCTCCCGTGTTGCTGCTATACATGATCTTTTTATGCTGGGTCCGTTTACAATGGTGCTCAATTGTTCGCACATTGTGTTTGCCGTGATTATGTATTTGTTTGTCAGCTCCAGGAAATCTTTCAGCAGTAGCGGTTTAAACTTGGCTACTATCGTCCATTCATCATTGTAGAACAAAGCATCAGTTGTCTTCTCAAAGAATAATCTTGTATCATTAATTGACGTCTGTGTGATGTTGACTGCTTCATTGGCTGCCAGCATCAGGACCAGTGTGACAATTCTAATCATTATATTGGTTTCGCTCTTTATTGTCTATCGTAAAGAGAAAGAGAAGAAATTCCATTTTTTTTTTTACATATTTAATGGAATCCTTGATCATATCATATAGTTTTCTTATAAATATTTCTTATTTTACCTTAATACATTCTGTTAAGGCTATGGCCATAATTATACCTTAATTAGTTATAATAGTTAATTTACATATGTGTCAACATGTACTATATGATTTTGTTTAGAAACATATATGTTTGGATATGTTTCTGCATTTTTGCAATACAAATTGTTTTATTTAGAGTCCTAGTAGTACATGGCTAAATGCTAGTCATATTCAACAATACTTAGCTATTTACTCATGCACCAACTTATAATTTTTTTTAAGTATTAAGAAATAAGCGCGCGCGACTTCTTAGCATTACATAAATGTATTTGCTATATTAAGTTGTTAAATATTTAATTTTGTACATCTCAATGGTACTTATTTATTTTCATTATCGTGTAATGATGAATTTAAAACGTTTGTTAGTTTGCTATATTAATGCATATCTGCATTAATATATTTAGTTTCATGAATGAAAATTGTGTTAATGATAAAAAATATTAGGCAGTTTTGTCGCTGCACTACCGCATCTCGTTTCAGTTCCAGAACGTTAGTGGCTTCTACCTGTAAAGTGCTGAAGTGCATTTAATCGGTTGGCATATGAATATATTCAAGCCTTCTATATTAATATGAGCTGGGAGCATTGCGCTCTATGCGCAATGAGCTTGTTTGTTTAAAATGCCATTAAGGCAGGTACTGACCTATCGCAATTTTAATGACAACATTATTTTTATACCTTGCAAATTCGTACCTCAAATAATAACTTGATTTTGTTATTTGTTTATATTCAATGCTAGTCATCTTCAATTAATACATTGCTATTTTCTCTGCGATTTGTATTTTGGCAATATTACATGACATTTTTTGGATTTTATAAATTAATTAAAATTAATTTATTTAATATCTACATTTAAAAAAAATTATAGTTTTTCTCTATTCTTTATTTATTTTGTAGTTTCACTTCAATTTCAATATGTAATACTTAGCTATTCTGTCCTGCACTAACTATTTGACTTTATTTCAAAGATGTTAAAAATTATTGGTTCTTGTTGCAGACAGTGTTTATTTAATCCCACATAACTATACTGCTGTATGCTTTTAACAAATTATTATGAAATTTTTTCCCTTTACCCTTAATACAAATCTCAGTTATTACAGGGCTTATTATTGAAATTACCTCGTAGGGTCCCACCCAAACTGGTGAAAATTTATTTTTCCTATTTTGATTTTTTAGTAAAATTTTATCGCCTACTTTGTATGTTATTGGGTGTAATGAGCTATCATAGCTTTGCTTAGATTTTTCTTTGGCTCTGGCTTGATTTTGTCGCACGATTTCGTGTGTGCGTTGAATTTGGTATTTTAATAGCTTGTTGCTATCATCTGTATTATATACTGGTGAGCATTTGCGTTTAAGATTGGTTGGCATTTCAAAATCGCAACCGTATAAAGTACGGAAAGGCGTTTTCCCGGTGGACATATGCATTGTATTTAACCACTGGTCCCAGTTTGATCCATCCTCTTTCGCAAAACTTCGTAAATACTCTGCTAATGGTCGGTGGCTTCGTTCCAAAGAGTCGTTGGCCTGTGGATGATATGGCGTAATATGTAACTTTTTAATTCCTAACAATTTACACGTGTCCGAAAATAATTTTGAAACAAAATTCGAACCATTGTCGGTTATCAATACTTTTGGTATGTTATGTCTTGTAATAATTTCGTGGTCTGGCAGAGCACCTAGTTCCGAACATTTATGTCCTAAATAGACAACTTCGCGACGCAAAAACTGACATTTTTCTGTATTTAATTTTAGATTGTGTTTCCTTAATTTCTGCAATACTCTACTCAACCTAAGCTCATGTTCAGCTAAATTCTTTTGGTTTAATTTTGGTTTAAAAGTACTGTCTATTAAAAATTCTTTTTTTGTAGCATTTAATACGGACACGTAAACTCTATTTTTGCTAACATTCGATATGCTTTCGCCCAAATATACTCCTGGACAAATTTCTTGTTTATGTATTAAGACGATTGGAATTTTTGTTTTTAAACGTAATGATACTATCTTTGCGGTTCTAGGTTCTACTTTTAATTCCTGATTTAGAAAAATATTTTCCATGTCTGCCCGTGTCCTCATGGGTAGTTGTATAGTATTGTTTTTATCTTTATCATAAAATATTAACTTCTTATCTATTGCATTTATTATGGACCTATTCCATATATTATCTCGTCCTATTATTCCATCAGCGGGTATTCCTTGTTCAAGTGCCACTACATTCATATTTAAACAGAACCACTCTATACTGTTGTGCTAAATGTTTATTGTCCCTAAAGTCCTTACGCATCCCCCAAAAGACCACTAAAGTCCTTCTGAGTATTTTTATCAAAACCCGGAAGTCGTATCATCGACCCCTCCTTTACTATACTAGCATCTGCTCCCGAATCTACCAGTAATATGAGTTTTCCATTTTTAGCATCCTCACAAGGTACTTAGATGAAAACATCACTTATTAGGTAGTTTGAAACAGTCACCCTGCCTACTGCATATTATACGATTCTTTCTTTTACTAAACTCACTCATATGACATCTAATCTTCTTATCATATTCTATTACGAAATTCTCAAAACTTTTTGATATACTTGATAATATGTTTTTTACTTTATACCCTACTGCTTCCTCTCCAAAAGTTCCCTTATACTTTTCATATTCTGCTAATTTTATTATTATGTTCCCCAGTGTAATCGACACAATACCTATAAAGTGAATGATATAAACTACTACTGCATTACAAACCAAACACGGTGGCTCAACGGTCACTCCCGACGTTTGATGAACAATATTTTCAACCATTTTTTCCTCTTTCAACTTCTCCTTACAGACCAAACACGGTGGCTCAACATATGTATCAGCGGTCACTCTCGACGTTTGATGAACGATATTTTCCCCCACGATTTTTTGGTTGTTATTTGAAGCTGCGGTAGCAAATGTGATCACAGGCTCCTTGGTGTATGATCCACTATTTCTACTTTTGACCTAACTTTACTAATGTTAACGGGACCCCAGCTTATTGGCCTTGACTGGGCCCGTGGTAGTTTCCCCTTTGGTGAGCATTACTACCGTTTGGCACAACAATTTTCTTGGCGTGGCAATCCGCTATCATATGGCCGACTTGACCACACCCATAACTTGCCCTATTATTTCTGTATGTTCTATTAGGTTCGTTATTGTTATTACTGTTGTTATTTCTAAACGTATTATTATTTCTATTATTTTCATTACCATTATTAAAATTATTATTTCTATTATTACGAGTATTGCTGTCTTGCGGATTTTGATTTTGCTGCTGTTGGTGTTGATAGCCGTTTTTCTGAAGTCCTCTATAACCCCATTGGTACTGCTGATTCTGAAATGGTTGTTGTTGGTTCTCCTGGCGTTCTTCCAGTCTATTTGATCCACATCTCCAACTCGATTCATGTCCGTATTTCTCGCATTCTCTGCAAAATGGTGTATTTTTTCGCAAATAACACTCATCCCTTGTGTGTCCTGGTCTTGTGCAAAATGAACAGACTGGCACCTTTTTCATGGCACCCCCTGTATTCCCATTATTTCTATTTTGTTGACTTTTACCCCTATCTTGTCGTGAATTTCTAATATCAGTTTCTTGATTATTTTTACTAACTGAGGTTCCATTCGGTCTTTTTTCAAAACTATACAGTTCCTCCGGTAATCTCGGCCCCTCAGTATTATGGCCTCTGCCCTTAACGCTTCGTCTAATAATTCATTTAAATTTTCTGCCTTGCTACTCAGCAGTAGTATCTTTACAGTCGGGTCACTCACTCCCACTTTAAATGCTGTTATCACAGAATTTAATAGTTCCGTATTAAAAATGTCCGTTGGCAGGTTTTTCTTTTTATACATTGTATCGGCTATGTCGTTTGCGTCGACTGCAATACTTCTAAACGCCTTGCAAACGCCCTTAAACTTTCCCCTCCACCTTGAAATGCTTGTCTTATGGTCTAACAACTCCTGTTTTTCTGCTAATTTATCGTTTATTTTTTTAGTTAATGCTGCAAATTCGCCTTTCCAGCCTTCTATCTCTTTTATTTTATTCTCACTTTTATGTTCCAAGAAATATATTAATTCTTCGAACACGACATCTACTCCTTCTACTTTAGAAAAAACCTTTGTGTTATTAACTTTATTTTTTATTAATTGTAAATGTTCTTTATTATTTACTTCGAGGCTAATATGAGCCCACAATTTATACGTAAACCTGTCTAATTACCCTAGTATGTTTCCGTATGCTAATTGTAATTGATCCAATTCCGCCATATATTAATCAACGACAAAAAAAAATCCCAATTTATTTCCTAGAACACTCCACAGTACACGTGGCTCCACAATGTTAAAAAAAATATATTATAATTTTTTTTAAATTTTAAATCTGTTGACTAAAATCAGATATTTTATAATAATGTAAAATTTTTAATTAAATTGACCATGTTATAAAAATAAAAAATATATTTCAAATTTTCAAAATCTTTAAAATCTTATTTTATTCTCATTTAAATTTTAAAATCAAAATAACTTCCTTGGTTTTTAGGGTTAAGCATTATGCATGTTAAACACAAATAGCATTTAATTGTATTGGCGCACACCGCTTAACATAGCACAGGTATACACGCCCACGTTAACTATGTCACTCCGATCATACAAATAAATGCTGACTTAATTATTTTAGAATGATGAAAGTACTCAATTTATTGTGAAATTATAAATACGCTGACTAAGTTATTTTAGCATGATGAAATTACTCAATTTATTGTGAAATTATAAGAATACGAGGTGTTAAGTAGAAGTTAAGTATAGACTAAGAATCAATTGTTTTCGATAAGCTGAACTGTCTACAAATAAGTGTTAAGTATAAGTGTAACCAACTTTTAAAACGAAATAAAGTGTTTTGAAGTAAAAACGACTCGGTTGTTTTAAATAATATAAAGAAAGTAAAAAGGACTCAGTAAGTATAAATAGGATCAAGTTAAAGTCCTAGAAGAAGGACCTTTCAACATACAACATTTTGGCGCAGCCGGTTTCTCAAACAACGCTCTCAGGGACCGAGAGAAGAAGGACGATAGAAGGAAGAAAAGGACTAAAAATAACAAAATAAATGGTGATTATTTAATTTTTTATTTTGAAAATACGTGAGTAACAGCAGAAAATTTAAACAATTATTACAGTGTTTAATAAAGCAATAAATACAAATCGAATGAATAAATATACAAATGGAAATTAAAATTAAATAACAAACGAAATAAAAAGAAAATAGGAAATTTATTTAATATTAAACTCAGATAAGTAAATAAAATTATTTCTAAAATTAATATGAAACGGAATTTTTAATTTTTTTTTTAAATTTAAAAAATTTTAGAACATTTAAAATATAATTTTCATTTTAAAATTTAAATGAGAATAAAATAACATTCTAAAGATTTTGTGAATTTGAAATATTTTTTATTTTATTTTAATATCATGGTCAATTTAATTAAAAATTTTACATTATTATAAAATATCTGATTTTAGTCAACAGATTTAAAATTTAAAAAATGTATAATATTTTTTTTATAACATTGTGGAGCTACGTGAACTGTTGAGTGTTCTAGGAAATAAATTGGGATTTTTTTGTCGTTGATAAATATATGGCGGAATTGGAACAATTACAGTTAGCATACGGAAACATACTAGGGCAATTGGACAGGTTTACGGATAAATTGTGGGCTCAAATTAGCCTCGAAGTAAATAATAAAGAACATTTACAATTAATAAAAAATAAAGTTAATAACACAAAGGTTTTTTCTAAAGTAGAAGGAGTAGATGTCGTGTTCGAAGAATTAATATATTTCCTGGAACACAAAAGTGAGAATAAAATAAAAGAGATAGAAGGCGAATTTGCTGCATTAACTAAAAAAATAAACGATAAATTAGCAGAAAAACAGGAGTTGTTAGACCACGCCTGCGGTATAGAGGCGGAAAACGAAAAATTAAGAGCATTGTTGAAAGATAAAGATATTTCTGATGAATCAGTAGCTAGGGCACTACGTCAACAACCAAGGTTAGAATTTGAATCAGTCGAAGAGGCAAATAACAAAGTAAGGGAATTGGATTCGAAAATCAGATTTTTAGAGGCGGAAGTAAACTTAGCACACGAAACATCGTTATACCATAAAGAAGCTTTAAGAATAGAAGAAAATTTAGAAAGCATAATAAAAGATATAACAATAATTGAAATGCCGACAGACGATATTTCGAATGCGTACGAAATCTGGTCCCGGTGTTCAAGGGCGAAGATTCACCGTTCCTAAAAACGAAGCTTCTTAGATTTATAGACGGTTGTAAGGCAGCGAACCTTAAAATAACTGAAGAAAATCAGGAGGAATTCATGATTTGTATTAAACTGCGTCTTGATGGAGATGCATACGAATTAGTGAGGACCAAGAATATAAATGATTTAGATGAGTTGTTTGAATTACTTAAAAGCACATATTTAAAGGTGGATACATTAGATTCAGTTCAATACAACATAAGACAGGCATATCAAGGTGGAGGGGAAAGTTTAAGGGCGTTTGCAAGGCGTTTAGAAGTATTGCAGTCAAACGCAAACGACATAGCCGATATAATGTACAAAAAGAAAAACCTGCCAACAGACATTTTCAACACGGAACTATTAAATTCAGTACAAACAGCATTGAAAGTGGGAGTGAGTGGCCCGACTGTAAAGATACTACTTTTGAGTAGCAAGGCAGATAATTTAAATGATTTATTCGACGAAGCGTTTAGGGCAGAGGCCACAATACTGAGGAGGCCGAGACTACCGGAGGAACTGCATAGTTTTAACAAAAGACCGAATGAAACTTCTCTTAGTAAAAATAATCACGACAAGATAGGGGTAAAAATCAACAAACTAATAATAGTGGCAATACAGGGGATGCAATGAAAAGGGGGCCAGTCTATTAATTTTGCACGAGACTCGGACAAATAAAGGATGACTGTTATTTCCGCAATATACAATACCATGGGGTTATAGAAGACTTCTAAATAACGTCTATCAAAACCAACAGCAGCAAAATCAGAATCCGCAATATCAAGGTTTTCCACACCCAAAGAACGAATCAGTTGGGGCAACCGTCTTTTTTTGCCAACCGATTTAATTAGTTCTATTAACATTCGACTGATTCAGTTGTTGCAACACCGCGTATCAATTCACACAACCAATGAATACAATTGACACAACAAATTTGTTTAGTTGTGGTAGCCAATTTAATTATAAGAAATCGGCCATTTTACCTCGCCCTAGCGCTCCAACATGTTGCAAAGACGAAGTCAGCGTCACAACAGCGTTCCTGAGATCGAACATTGCCGACGATACGTTGTGCTGCTGACTTCGTGTTTGCAACACGTTGGAGCGCTTGGGCTGCATATAGAAATACAACATATAGACACAAAATCGCGAGAGCTCTGTAAAATGGTATGTCTCTGGTTGAAGAAAGTATAATTGAGCATAAAAGAACCGAACAGTAACAACGATAAAGCCTTAAAACAATTCCAAAATTTGTTTTACACGTGGCATGCGCTGTCCGCAGCACAAAACCAAACGAGTGAAAAATCTAAAGCTTGCGCGACTGGTGTTGTCCTGCTTTGGCATCGCTTTTATACAAGACAACTGATTTCGAAGTTGAATCAAATAAATATTGGTTGCTACAACTTAATGTTATATTATTATCTATTAAGTCAAATAAATATTGGTTAGGTCTCATTTTGAATTCAGTTGCCATAGCAATGGAAATAAAAAAATTGAAAATGGATAAAAAGTTTGTTTCTCCAATCAATGTTGCAGTTGCTTCAACTAATAGTTGGTTACGCTTCATACTATTGTTCACCACAAATGAAAATCAGTTGAGGCTGACTAAATTTGGTAGATGCAAATGAATATTCGTTGAAATAACTGCACGCCAAGCAATTATTTTTTTTGTGTGCAGTTGCGCACATCATAGACGAAATGCGTTTAGAAAGGAAAATTGAATGTCAGTATAGGAGTATCGTACAATTTTGGTATTTCGTCGATAAACTCCCTTATCATACAATTGGCCATATTTTGATTTGATGCTGTTGTAAGTAACCTAATAGCTATACTTAGCTTTAAGACATGAGTGTATCGTTCGGAGTACAGCACGAATTGACCGGTGTAAAGCAGAAATTGCCGGAATTCGGTAGCCTTCGACATGTCGATTTCATCTAGGGTTCTCGGCTTTCGAAAAAACTATTTTGGAATCTGATTTTTTACACTTATTAAATTGAATTATAGTTTTGTAGGAACTACTGTATTAAAATATACTTTGAAATTTTGTTTATTATTTATTAAAAAATATTTTATACGATTTTCATTTTGTTTCAAAATTTTTAAATATTGTAAAATATTTATTCATTCTAATTTTTGTGTTTTAAAATAAAGTTTCGTTTTTTTATAAAAAATAAGTTTTATTAAAAAGCGATATTGGTGACCCGCGGCAATGCCTATAGACAAGGAAGAATTTCAATCGCTACCAACATCTCCGACCAGGGAATTAGGTCGCATTTCCGTGAAAGTGCCTCCCTTCTGGAAATCTAACCCTAAATTAGGAAAGCCAATTCTTCAACGCTGGAATAACGCAAGATGCAACAAAGTACCATATTCTTGTTGGCTCATTTGAGAGCAACATTTTGAATTTGGTCGGCATTATTTTTTCAAAAGTGGATATGATAAAAGGATATTTCCAGATTCCAGTGGAAGAAAAAGATATTCCAAAGACAGTGATTACTACACCCATAGGACTATTTCAATTCACGAGAATGACCTTCGGCCTCTGCAATGCGGCACAAACATTTCAGAGGTTCATGAACGAGGTGCTACGAGGACTCGAATTCTGCTACGTGTACATTGATGACGTACTTATTGCTTCAGAAAACGTCGAGGATCATAATCTTCATCTGCAATTACTTTTTGAGCGACTTCGGAAGTACGGATTATCGATCAACATTGGAAAATGTGCATTTGGCAAGTCTGAACTTCTTTTTCTGGGATATTTGGTGACGTCAAATGGGCTTAAACCAAACCCTGCACGAGTAGAGGCCATCATGAATTACAAACTTCCTGTGTATGTATTCGAACTTAGTCAATTTCTCGGCCTTATAAATTTTTATCGTCGATTCATCCCAAAAGCAGCGGAAGCACAATCAGTTCTTGATGAGCTCAAAACCGGTCAACGCAAAAAAGACAAACGCAAGATTGCTTGGACTGACAAACTTCGAGAAGCATTTCAATCCTGTAAACTTCAACTCGCCAATGCTGTGCTCTTGTCGTATCCTGCTGAAGGATCTCCACTTTCCTTGTTTGTTGACGCATCTGATTTTGGAATGGGAGCCGTTCTACAACAATTTATAAATGGTGCTTGGAAGCCGCTTGGATTTTATTCAAAAAAATTCACAGAAACTCAACGCCGTTATAGTACCTACGACCGTGAATTGCAAGCTGCATACTCTGGCTTGAAACATTTCCAATATTTCTTGGAAGGAAGGCGTTTCATAATCTACACGTATCATAAACCAATAACGTTTGCATTTTCTCAACGTCCTGAGAAAGTATCTCCGCGACAGCTTCGTCAGTTAGATTACATCGGTCAACATACTACCGACGTACGCCATGTTTCCGGAAAAGATAATATTACAGCAGACGCACTATCTCGTTTGGACGCAATTCGAATGCCGTCAACGTTGGATTACGTAGTGCTGGCGAAAGATCAAGATACTAACGAGGAATCGATTTCGTTGCTACAATCAACTGACCATGCACTTGTATTGAAGAAACATAGCGTTCCAGGTTTCGACGTTGAAATCTATTGCGATGTCTCAACTAAGAAGATACGTCCGTTCGTCACATCGAAATTTAGAGAGCACGTTTTCCATATCGTGCACAATTTGTCGCATCCTGGAGCGCGAGCTACAACAAAACTAATTAGCGAACGTTTTGTGTGGCCTTCGATGAATAATGACATCTCGAATTGGGGAAGATGCTGTATCGTCTGTCAGAAATCAAAAGTCTCAAGACACACGAAAAGTCTTTTAGGAACATACGCCATTCCTAAGGAGCGATTTAAAATGGTAAGCATTGATATTGTTGGACCGCTGCCATCATCAAGAGGATTTCGATATTGCCGTACTTGTATCGATCGTTTTACCCGATGGGCAGAAGTTGTGCCTCTCGAAGATATCACTACCGAATCTGTCGCCAACGCATTTCTACATGGCTGGGTATTACGTTTTTGTGTTCCGTCACAAGTTACTACTGACCAAGGCAGGCAATTTGAGTCATCGTTTTTTGGTGAATTTGCGAAGGTAATTAGTTGTAAAGTTATCCACACGACTTCGTACCATCCACAGGCAAATGGCCAAATTGACAGATGGCATCGCACACTGAAGGGTGCTATTAAGTGCCATACTGATACAAACTGGGTCGACATCTTACCATTGGTGCTTCTCGGTCTCCGGTCAGCTGTCAACAATGATGCTAAAGCATCACCCGCTGAGCTGACCTATGGCACAACATTGCAACTACCTGGCCAATTCTTCGAGGAAAAATCTTATAGCCACAAAAGCGATTGGGGTTACTGATTTTTGCGAACGGATGAAACAAATTAAAACTAAGGAAGTGGATCGACATGGATCAAAAAAGAATATATCCCGACACAACTCAAGACATGTACGCATGTGTTTCTGCGAACTGATGCAGTTAAAACTCCACTACAACAGCCTTATATTGGCCCATACCTCGTAGTTCGCAGGAGTGAAAAAACCTTTGTTATTAAAGTTAATAACTCAGAAAAAGTTGACAGATTAAAACCGGCTTATTTGATTTCCACTGAGTCCAGAAAAATTTTACTTCGAAAACAACCACCGATCCACAAGAACCATCAATGATTCTAAGATCTGGAAAACAAATTAGATTCCAGTAACGTTGACACTTGAGGGGGAGTACTTGTAGGAACTACTGTATTAAAATATACTTTGAAATTTTGTTTATTATTTATTAAAAAATATTTTATATGATTTTCATTTTGTTTCAAAATTATTAAATATTGTAAAATATTTATTCATTCTAATTTTTGTGTTTTAAAACAAAGTTTCGTTTTTTTATGAAAAATAAGTTTTATTAAAAAGCAAAAGTTTCTATAGCAATGGAAATAAAAAAATTGAAAATGGATAAAAAGTTTGTTTCTCCAATCAATGTTGCAGTTGCTTCAACTAATAGTTGGTTACGCTTCATACTATTGTTCACCACAAATGAAAATCAGTTGAGGCTGACTAAATTTGGTAGATGCAAATGAATATTCGTTGAAATAACTGCACGCCAAGCAATTATTTTTTTGTGTGCAGTTGCGCACATCATAGACGAAATGCGTTTAGAAAGGAAAATTGAATGTCAGTATAGGAGTATCGTACAATTTTGGTATTTCGTCGATAAACTCCCTTATCATACAATTGGCCATATTTTGATTTGATTTGGTAACCTAATAGCTATACTTAGCTTTAAGACATGAGTGTATCGTTCGGAGTACAGCACGAATTGACCGGTGTAAAGCAGAAATTGCCGGAATTCGGTAGCCTTCGACATGTCGATTTCATCTAGGGTTCTCGGCTTTCGAAAAAACTATTTTGGAATCTGATTTTTTACACTTATTAAATTGAATTATAGTTTTGTAGGAACTACTGTATTAAAATATACTTTGAAATTTTGTTTATTATTTATTAAAAAATATTTTATACGATTTTCATTTTGTTTCAAAATTTTTAAATATTGTAAAATATTTATTCATTCTAATTTTTGTGTTTTAAAATAAAGTTTCGTTTTTTTATAAAAAATAAGTTTTATTAAAAAGCGATATTGGTGACCCGCGGCAATGCCTATAGACAAGGAAGAATTTCAATCGCTACCAACATCTCCGACCAGGGAATTAGGTCGCATTTCCGTGAAAGTGCCTCCCTTCTGGAAATCTAACCCTAAATTAGGAAAGCCAATTCTTCAACGCTGGAATAACGCAAGATGCAACAAAGTACCATATTCTTGTTGGCTCATTTGAGAGCAACATTTTGAATTTGGTCGGCATTATTTTTTCAAAAGTGGATATGATAAAAGGATATTTCCAGATTCCAGTGGAAGAAAAAGATATTCCAAAGACAGTGATTACTACACCCATAGGACTATTTCAATTCACGAGAATGACCTTCGGCCTCTGCAATGCGGCACAAACATTTCAGAGGTTCATGAACGAGGTGCTACGAGGACTCGAATTCTGCTACGTGTACATTGATGACGTACTTATTGCTTCAGAAAACGTCGAGGATCATAATCTTCATCTGCAATTACTTTTTGAGCGACTTCGGAAGTACGGATTATCGATCAACATTGGAAAATGTGCATTTGGCAAGTCTGAACTTCTTTTTCTGGGATATTTGGTGACGTCAAATGGGCTTAAACCAAACCCTGCACGAGTAGAGGCCATCATGAATTACAAACTTCCTGTGTATGTATTCGAACTTAGTCAATTTCTCGGCCTTATAAATTTTTATCGTCGATTCATCCCAAAAGCAGCGGAAGCACAATCAGTTCTTGATGAGCTCAAAACCGGTCAACGCAAAAAAGACAAACGCAAGATTGCTTGGACTGACAAACTTCGAGAAGCATTTCAATCCTGTAAACTTCAACTCGCCAATGCTGTGCTCTTGTCGTATCCTGCTGAAGGATCTCCACTTTCCTTGTTTGTTGACGCATCTGATTTTGGAATGGGAGCCGTTCTACAACAATTTATAAATGGTGCTTGGAAGCCGCTTGGATTTTATTCAAAAAAATTCACAGAAACTCAACGCCGTTATAGTACCTACGACCGTGAATTGCAAGCTGCATACTCTGGCTTGAAACATTTCCAATATTTCTTGGAAGGAAGGCGTTTCATAATCTACACGTATCATAAACCAATAACGTTTGCATTTTCTCAACGTCCTGAGAAAGTATCTCCGCGACAGCTTCGTCAGTTAGATTACATCGGTCAACATACTACCGACGTACGCCATGTTTCCGGAAAAGATAATATTACAGCAGACGCACTATCTCGTTTGGACGCAATTCGAATGCCGTCAACGTTGGATTACGTAGTGCTGGCGAAAGATCAAGATACTAACGAGGAATCGATTTCGTTGCTACAATCAACTGACCATGCACTTGTATTGAAGAAACATAGCGTTCCAGGTTTCGACGTTGAAATCTATTGCGATGTCTCAACTAAGAAGATACGTCCGTTCGTCACATCGAAATTTAGAGAGCACGTTTTCCATATCGTGCACAATTTGTCGCATCCTGGAGCGCGAGCTACAACAAAACTAATTAGCGAACGTTTTGTGTGGCCTTCGATGAATAATGACATCTCGAATTGGGGAAGATGCTGTATCGTCTGTCAGAAATCAAAAGTCTCAAGACACACGAAAAGTCTTTTAGGAACATACGCCATTCCTAAGGAGCGATTTAAAATGGTAAGCATTGATATTGTTGGACCGCTGCCATCATCAAGAGGATTTCGATATTGCCGTACTTGTATCGATCGTTTTACCCGATGGGCAGAAGTTGTGCCTCTCGAAGATATCACTACCGAATCTGTCGCCAACGCATTTCTACATGGCTGGGTATTACGTTTTTGTGTTCCGTCACAAGTTACTACTGACCAAGGCAGGCAATTTGAGTCATCGTTTTTTGGTGAATTTGCGAAGGTAATTAGTTGTAAAGTTATCCACACGACTTCGTACCATCCACAGGCAAATGGCCAAATTGACAGATGGCATCGCACACTGAAGGGTGCTATTAAGTGCCATACTGATACAAACTGGGTCGACATCTTACCATTGGTGCTTCTCGGTCTCCGGTCAGCTGTCAACAATGATGCTAAAGCATCACCCGCTGAGCTGACCTATGGCACAACATTGCAACTACCTGGCCAATTCTTCGAGGAAAAATCTTATAGCCACAAAAGCGATTGGGGTTACTGATTTTTGCGAACGGATGAAACAAATTAAAACTAAGGAAGTGGATCGACATGGATCAAAAAAGAATATATCCCGACACAACTCAAGACATGTACGCATGTGTTTCTGCGAACTGATGCAGTTAAAACTCCACTACAACAGCCTTATATTGGCCCATACCTCGTAGTTCGCAGGAGTGAAAAAACCTTTGTTATTAAAGTTAATAACTCAGAAAAAGTTGACAGATTAAAACCGGCTTATTTGATTTCCACTGAGTCCAGAAAAATTTTACTTCGAAAACAACCACCGATCCACAAGAACCATCAATGATTCTAAGATCTGGAAAACAAATTAGATTCCAGTAACGTTGACACTTGAGGGGGAGTACTTGTAGGAACTACTGTATTAAAATATACTTTGAAATTTTGTTTATTATTTATTAAAAAATATTTTATATGATTTTCATTTTGTTTCAAAATTATTAAATATTGTAAAATATTTATTCATTCTAATTTTTGTGTTTTAAAACAAAGTTTCGTTTTTTTATGAAAAATAAGTTTTATTAAAAAGCAAAAGTTTCTTAATTTGGATTTCATTGAGCGAAAAATTTAAAAAATCGGCGCAGTCTTCATATGCGCCGGCTAACAGTACAGTGTTCGTGCCATGAATGTTCGTTAATATTGGCCATAATTGCTGTTTTAAAATTTTGGGAGTCCTTCTATATTAAAATTTAATGCAATTTCATCACTATCATATTTAAAGTTACAAAGATAGTTGAGCATGCTTTTTTTTCACTCCGTAATGCAAATAGCTCCCCTCACCCATCTCGACTATTGTCGCAGTTCGTGGAGTTTGTCGCAGAGTCTCTTGGTAATCCTTCTGCATTATCTTTGGTTAATATGGCTAATAATGCATTCATTATTTGTAATTATGTGTAAACAATATAGTCGTGTTTTAAGAAAAAAATATATACGAAATTCTTTAAAAATTAGAATCGATATAATATCAAGATTAAGTTTATTTCTCGTAGGCAATTCGAAAAATCTTCGAAAAAACTGAATACGAAAATATTCAAAAATTAGATCTGATATAAAAAACCAGGGACCGTAAATAGTTATTCTTATTTTTATACCCTACATCTATGAGGTGCAGGGTATATTAACTTTGTGCATATATTGTAACGCCCCTTAGGAGGCGTGTCCGGTATGGTAAAGTATATATATTCTTGATCAGCATCACTACCCGACTCCGTTTAGCCATGTCTTTCTGTCTGTCCGTCTTGCTGTCCGAATACAGAATAACTTGAGAAATACTGATCAGAATGCGATGAAATTTCGTCTCAATATATTTTATTTAAAAGTAGGAACTGAGTTTGAAAATGAGCCAAATCGGTCAACGGACACGCCCACCTCCCATACAAGTCACTTTTATATAACTCTTTCGGAACTAATAACTCGAAAAGTATTCGAGGTATAGTTATAAAATTTAAAACGTAACGAATTCACCTAAAAATATGTGGTCCAAAAATGGGCGTGATCCGCCCACTTTTTTTTCATTATTTCCCGGGTTTTCAAAGTGGAAATTTGATCCGTAAATTATTAAAATCAAATCTATGAAATATTAGCCTTTCAAAATTTTAAATATAGGCGTGGTCCGCCCAATTACATTTTTCAAATTTATTTTTTTTAGTTTTTTATACTTTATATAATTTTTTTAATTCATGAGATGTAAATTTCTGATATATGAATAATATTCTGAGGGTTAATATCCCCACCAAAGATGTAGGGTATACCATAGTCGGGCCCGACCGACTATAAAAATCCGTCCCATGTGACCGAACTTACCCATATGACCTAACTTTCCCAACTCGTTTTTAATGAAAAAAATCAACGTGTTATAAAATAGGTATGCAAGTTTTAAGTATGCAGAATCAATTATTTTCGCATGAAGAATTGAAATATGCAGTGATTTTTATTTTTTTGATTTTTACGGCAAAAAATAAAGATTATTGTTAATTTTTATGTTTGCTTGCTCAGCAATAAAAATCAAATTTAAATTTTTACTTTAAAAAATCAAAAATAAAAATTAAAAATTAATTTTTATTTTTTTGCTCAAGAATAACGATTATTTTTTGATTTATACTTTTTTACTCAAAAATAAAAATTAGGGTGCGGGGAAACGATGGAAACGATAGACTGCGATGGAAACGATAGACTCTAAAACTAATTTGGGTGATGTTAGTGAACAATTTCGATCGCTCACGTGTGATGGTGGTCAGCGTTACTAATAATAATTTGGCCGAGCTGTGTGTGTTATATTTGTACGCAAAGTGGTTAGTGCCGTTAATTCATGGTTAATGTAGTTTAAATCCGCTTAAAGAGCTTATGTTAGTTGTTTTACTCTTGTAGGTTAGCCAAGACGTAGCGAAGTAATAATAATTTTTATTTTTGATGTTGACAGTCGCTGGGATAGAATCGGGGACTTTTCAGCTCATGGTCCAACGCACAAACCAATAGAGCCACTGACGCTACAGTATGACCTACTACCAAAACAGATTCACCCAAAGAAGTTCCAATGACGCACTCGGGTTCTTTTATAATCCCACTGGAACAGATTCACCCAAAAAAGTTCCAAGGACGCACTCGGGTGGATTTGTGGAACCGATTCACCCAACAAAGTTCCAATGACGCACTTGGGTGCTTTTGTAATCCCACTGGAACAGATTCACCCAAAAACATGACCCAAATTTGTATTTGAGTCTATGGTTTTCATCGTCCGAACATCATTTTTGATGCGCAACAAATTACGCACAACGCTCCGCTCCCTAATTTTTATTTTTGAGTAAAAAAAAGTAAAAATCAAAAATAATCGTTATTCTTGAGAAAAAAAAAACAAATTATTTTTGAATTTGAAAATAAAAATTGAAATTTGACTTTTATCTCTGAGCAAAATTTTAAAAATAAAAAATAATCGTTATTACTGAACAAAAAAAAAAGTTTTTCTCAAAAATAATTTTTAATTTTGATTTTTTTGTATATTACTCGTAACTATTACAGTCCCTGTAAAAAACAAGATCAATTTTTTTTCTCGAAGTCACTTAGAGAAATGTTCGAGAGTTCGAGGTAACCGGAGGCTCCGAGTGGTTCTACGGGAATAAATTTTATGAGGAATTATTTTTGTATTGGTTACTACATTTATAACACCAATATAAAAGTCCACAGCGAAGCACGGGTTCCTGATATAAATAATAATAAAAATGTTCTTTATATAAATAAAATCACTCCATATCATTGCATTCACAAAATCTTTGCACGAGTCGTGCACGGGTCCAGCAGTATTATTATATATTATACTAATTTTAATTTACTAACGAATGGTAATACTTTTTTAAGATATGTTACAGATTTTTTTAGAGAATTTCTCAATTATTTTTTGGAATCTAATAATAAACAAGAATATAATTTGTAATTATCAAGCGCGAAATTAATTATCAATATTAATTACTTTTTCTATATGCTTAACTTTTTTAAAATTGTATGCCCTGTGAACATAATTTGGTATATTGATTTTATACAATCAATTCTCAATAAATAAACTTCTTTATGTACTACATATTCTTATTGCATCCACTGTTTTTTCGCTGTGGTTTGAGAAAAATCTGTTTATAACTTAAATTTTTCAGTAATTTTTATGTCAAATATTCATCTATTTTAAACATTTATATATTTTAACATATTTGACAGAAACTGCGTTGATAGGGCATATTTTAAAAGTTAGTAATTTTGATCTAATCACGGAAAAACGAAAAAAAAAGCACGGAAAAGCAGGCGAAACTTGAAAAATAAGATCGGAACGTTTAGATTTTTAAAACCGGAATTCGTTATTAAAAATGTGTGGAAACGGAACTGGAATCGGAATCCATATATTTTATTTCTAGTTGGAATCGGAACCGCTATTTTAAAAAAACGGAACCAAATACCGGAACTAAAACCGGAACCAAAAATCTCGGAAACAAAACCAACAGATTTAAAAAATTTAAAAAGTGTTATACAGAGAAAATTTGAGGGAAGTTAAGTTTTGAAATTAGAGTTTGTATCTTTAAGTTAAGTTTTATTGAGACTATAAATTTCGGTATAAATATTGTTTTCAAGATTTCAAATTAACAAAAGATTACTTAGAACTATTACAAGTTTTATTCTAATTACAATTGTGAGTAAAATATGCATCTTGCTGAAGATAAGAAGAGATTATTATTATTTTTATTATATATATTTAGAACAGTGCTTGCTCCTAGCACTTTGGCGATGGTTTGAGAATAATTCTCTTTTCATAACTTAAAAGTAATGAACTAATATTACTTAAAACTAGCGCTTAATACTAAATATAAAAAAACAACAATTTTATGAAATTGTTACATTAATATTTTAACCACGATGAGTACCGGGAGATGATAAAAGAAAAAAGTCTGACAAAAGTGAGGAATTTACATCTATGTTTAAATAAATATTTTTATTAACTAAGCCAATAGGATAAAGGTAATACGTAGGTGACCAATTAAGGGTCTTTTGATAGTTGTATATATCAAAAAGTAAGACATTTTCGTGAAATGAAAGTCTATTTAAAAAAATTTCAGTAAACAAAAGACATAGTTACACAAAGGATTTACATTTACACAAGAGTATAGAAAATTATTAGAGTATTGCTTAGTCATAGTTCATATCTATACAAAGACGTAATAATTTTCTTTCACAAATTTCAAATTGTTTAGCAATCGAAGGAGAGATCGTAAACCATATTGGAAACGCGTAGAGTAGAACGGGGCGTACACTAACATTATATACAAGAAGTTTCGTTTTGTAATTTAAATGCTTGCTACTTCAAATTTTTGAAAACATATTTTTAATTTTATAAGCTTTTTTAATATAATTTTTGCGTGTTCGTTTAATTTAACTAATTTATTGAAAACTACTCCAAGATATTCAATACTATTTTTAAAAGAATTCCTTCACCTTCTAGAAACAACTTTAAATTTTTACTCACCGGCACAACTGATCTATGATATCTCCCACTCGCATTTCTTAGATAAATTGCTTTTGATTTTGAAGTATTTATTTTAGTACCTCATTCTTTAATTTAATTGTTGACTTTCAAAAGATGATTTTTTACCACGTTTAATGATACACAAGGTGATATGTCGTGGGTATATAATAAGGAGTCATCGGCATAAAGTATACCAAGATGTTGAGCGAGAATAGAACCTTGAGGTACGCCACGTTATACTATGCCTAGAGAAGAGAATGTGTTATTTATCTGAACACAAAAATTTCTATTACTAAAAAAACTGAAAAAAAAAATTTATAATAAATGGGTCAAACCCTAAATTAATTAATTTATAAAAAATTCCATCGTGATATGCACCGTCAAATGCTTTTTCAATATTAAGAGAAACAGCTACAGTGCGCTGTTGTCTTAAGTTACATACAACATCATTATTAAATTTAAGTAACACATGTGTAGTTGAATGGCTTTTTTTAAATCCAAATTGGTGATTAGGAATATATTCTATATCTAAATTTAAATCCATTTTAAGGCTTATAATACGTTCAAAATTTGTACGTACCTAAATTTGAAAGCATTGATATTGGTCTGAAATTGTTAACGTCTATGTTTCCTGTTTTTATTGAAGTGGAATTATTTTAGCAATTTTCCAATCGTATGGAAATTATACATTAAGCAATTGTTAAATATTATAGTATGAAATTTGAAAGCTATTGAAGGAAATTTTTTAATAAGGAAATTTGAAATTTTGTCTAGACCAAAAGATTTTTCGTTGTTCAATGATCTAGAAATTAATAGTAATTATTTGAATTTGTAAAATGGGTTGAATCTAAATTAGAGAAAGAAGAAACCGAATTATCAAAATTTAAAAATGGCATTTGATTATTGTGCAATGTTGAATTTATTCTATTTTTAATTTCAGAAATGTCATCTCTTTGTGGCACGGTTTCCTGATAAATTTCTGCGAACATTGTTTCTTGAAACTTCACTATAATTTGTTCCTTTTTTACTTCCTAATATACTTTAAATTTGTTTAAAAGCGGTTGGACCAGGCTTAATATTTTGAAGTTTGTAATTAAAGAGTTTTGCCTGTTCTAAACAAAATGAACAAAAAAAGAGTTAGGAAAGTTAGGTCACATGGGTAATTTCGGTCACATGGGACGGATTTTATTAGTCGGTCGGACCCGACTATGGAATACCCTACACCTTTGGTGGAGATATTAATGTGGGATATTTAATTTTATACCTTAATTTTAAAGTTCTGAATTATTCTGAACCGCCCCACCCTCAAAATATTATTCACATATCATAAATTTACGTCTTATATCTCCATAATTTAAAAAAATTATATAAAAGTATAAAAAACTAATAAGTGGGCGGATTTGATTTTAATAATTTACGGCTAAAATTTCCACTATAATAACCCGGAAAATAATGCAAAACAAAATGTGGACGTTTTAAATTTTATAAGTATATATTGAATGGTTTTCGAGTTATTATTTCCTAAAGAGTTATATAAAAATAACTTGTATGGGAGGTGGGCGTATCCGTTGACCGATTTGGTTCATTTTCAAACTCGTTTCCTAATTTTGGCTAAAAAAATATTGTGACAAAATTTCATCTCATTCTGACAAGTATTTCTCAAGTTTCCTCGTATACGGACAGCAAGACAGACAGACGGACAGACATATGGACATAGCTAAACGGACTCGGATAGTGATGCTGATCAAGAATATATATACTACTCCTAAGGAGCCTTACAATATCTGCACAAACTTAATATACCCTGTACCTCATAGGAGTGGGTATAATAAAGTTCAGAAAAAACGTTTCAAATTGAACAAAAAAATTATGTTTCAAATATAAAGTTCTAAACGAAACGTTATTTTTTAAAGAACGTTTCAATCGTTCTTGGAATATAAAGTTCTTAAAATGAATAAAATATTTGGGTTTTCGTTCAAAACTTCAAAAGAAAAAATTATACTTCAAAAAAATTAAATTAAGATTTTGTAAACAAATTGTGTTTATGAAACTTTTGAAAATTGTTGCTTCTGGCGACGCAACTTGTCCCGCAACTTCTGCCCGTAGATAACCAACTCCAACCACTCGATTGACCGTCCAGTCAGCCGCGGGCAGTCGAGTTGGGCATCCCTAGCCTTTAGCATAGTATGTTGTCTTTACTTTACAACATTTTTTCCCAAATCATTTGTGAAACTCGTGGTTAATTTTTTCTTTCAGAACTTTATTTTAAAATTTCGAAAATAAAGTTCTGAACAAAAACTTTACCTTTGAATTTAAAACATAACGTTTTTTATTTGGAACAAAATAATTTGTTTTGTTCAGAACAAAAACTTTATTTTTTTGTTTTTTTGGATTGTTCAGAACTAAACGATTGAAAAAGCAATTGTTTTCGTTTTTTTTTTCGTTTCGTTCAGTACCCCTGGTTTTAAATCTATTTGCTCTTTTATAATAATTTTCAAAAGTAGTATCTGTTCAGAAAGTAAAATATATTCTGAATTTTTTCTATTATGATTTCTATGAAAAATGTGTTTAAGTTTTCTTTGCCATTCATGTTTCTTCGTGAATTCATGTTTCTTCGTGAATATTTTATCATTTTTTATTTTAAGTTGAATCTCTGTTGAGTGTGCTTCAGATGTTAAGATAACAGATGATGTAAATTTTTCAATAAAATTATCAATTTCAATATTGGTCAGATTTCGGTACGATAGAGGAAGAATATCATTTCAAGGTCAACTTTAAAAATGTTCCACTTAGTAGCAGCAAAAGAGGTATTACAACGAGGTTGTTTTAGTAGAATATCAAAATTTAGTAAGTGTATTTTTAATTTAAGTGGAAAGTGATCTGAAAAGGACGAAAGACTAGAAGCGGTGAAATTTAGATTAACGATGTTGATATTATGTAAAATAAATCACCACCAATAAAAGTTCCGTTAAAGAAAAGACCGTTAAATATGAGATTGAACAAAATAAGAAAGTTTTTACTAATCCATCAAATGATAAATTAATTTTTATAAATACGTTTGGTAAATTTAAACCGGAAATACAATAGTGAAAACATATGAATTGTTGATGGCAATTGCCACGCCCTGAGAAGAATCATCGTAAATGATTTTATAAACTCCAAAAAAATTTATTTGATTTTGATAAGTGTGTTTCTTGAATAAATGCAATAGTAATTTTTTGCTTTGCAGAATTTTTAATAGTTCCAATTTACAGCTCGTTTCAATAAGAGACCTAACATTAAAAGTTAATAAATTTAAACAGTTATGGACCATATACTTTTTTTAACTTCTGATAAAAGATTTAAGCATTCAAATTTTGACATATTTTTATAATTAAGTATAAAATTATGAATTTTTGTTTCTAATGGAATTGGATCACATAACAATTTTTAAACACTCATTAATTATTTGTGGTTTATTATTCTCTGTATTTGAATACAACGCCTGATTTGGTAAATGAAAATTTTGATTGTAAAAATTACTAGCAAAAGTTCTAGAATTTGAACGTTGCACAAGGACATTCTCGGCGATTTGTTTCTAAACCGCAGATTTAGATTAACTTTACTCATTGCTCATCAGGCGCATCATGATGCAGCAGTTTTATTTAGCGACAAAAGTACTCAAATAATGTTCTCTGTCGTGCCTGTGTTTTAGCTTGCTTCTTACACTTAAAATCGAAGCCCTCACAATCTTCAATATCTCCTAGATAAGTAACCTAGTTCATGGTTTACGTTTTATAACAATTAGGGCCATAAATTGTTGTTTGTTTTTCGACCTAAAATTGAGTTATTGCAAAAAAAATTGTTTTTCGGGCTCAAGGTCTTGCCAAATACAAAGTGCTATGTACTAGGTGAAACAAACAACAATTGACAAACACAAAAAGTTGTTGGCTGACCGTACAGCTGTTTCGGAAGCTGCCAAGCTTCCTCATCAGCGGTCTTTTGCACAATTTCTGCATAGCAAAGCCTATAACATAATTTTGTGCAATGAACTAAATGCGAATTTAGTACAAGCACAAAACAACCAGGCAAAATATGCAAAAATTGCACCAACTTTATGTTTGTCAATTGCATATAGGCTGTAGTGTCACTACAGAATCAAATACGACCACTGCACGCTTATTAAAAATTAAAATCTCACGATTTTATGATATTTCTATGCGCTGTGCCCTGCGAATGTATAAATTGTTGTGTGTTTTTCGACCTAAAATAGAGTTATTGCAAAAATATTGTTTTTGCGGGCTCAAGGTCTTGCCAGATACAAAGTGCTATGTACTGGGGAGTGAAACAAACAACAATTGACAAAAACAAAAAGATGTTGGCTGACCGTACAGCTGTTTTCGAAGCTGCCAAGCTTCCTCATCAGCGGTGGACATGCACAAGGACATTCTCGGCGATTTGTTTCTAAACCGCAGATTTAGATTAACTTTACTCATTGCTCATCAGGCGCATCATGATGCAGCAGTTTTATTTAGCGACAAAAGTACTCAAATAATGTTCTCTGTCGAGCCTGTGTTTTAGCTTGCTTCTTACACTTAAAATCGAAGCCCTCACAATCTTCAATATCTCCTAGATAAGTAACCTAGTTCATGGTTTACGTTTTATAACAATTAGGGCCATAAATTGTTGTTTGTTTTTCGACCTAAAATTGAGTTATTGCAAAAAAAATTGTTTTTCGGGCTCAAGGTCTTGCCAAATACAAAGTGCTATGTACTAGGTGAAACAAACAACAATTGACAAACACAAAAAGTTGTTGGCTGACCGTACAGCTGTTTCGGAAGCTGCCAAGCTTCCTCATCAGCGGTCTTTTGCACAATTTCTGCATAGCATGGCCTATAACATAATTTTGTGCAATGAACTAAATGCGAATTTAGTACAAGCACAAAACAACCAGGCAAAATATGCAAAAATTGCACCAACTTTATGTTTGTCAATTGCATATAGGCTGCAGTGTCACTACAGAATCAAATACGACCACTGCACGCTTATTAAAAATTAAAATCTCACGATTTTATGATATTTTTATGCGCTGTGCCCTGCGAATGTATAAATTGTTGTGTGTTTTTCGACCTAAAATAGAGTTATTGCAAAAATATTGTTTTTGCGGGCTCAAGGTCTTGCCAGATACAAAGTGCTATGTACTGGGGAGTGAAACAAACAACAATTGACAAAAACAAAAAGATGTTGGCTGACCGTACAGCTGTTTTCGAAGCTGCCAAGCTTCCTCATCAGCGGTGGACATGCACAAGGACATTCTCGGCGATTTGTTTCTAAACCGCAGATTTAGATTAACTTTACTCATTGCTCATCAGGCGCATCATGATGCAGCAGTTTTATTTAGCGACAAAAGTACTCAAATAATGTTCTCTGTCGAGCCTGTGTTTTAGCTTGCTTCTTACACTTAAAATCGAAGCCCTCACAATCTTCAATATCTCCTAGATAAGTAACCTAGTTCATGGTTTACGTTTTATAACAATTAGGGCCATAAATTGTTGTTTGTTTTTCGACCTAAAATTGAGTTATTGCAAAAAAAATTGTTTTTCGGGCTCAAGGTCTTGCCAAATACAAAGTGCTATGTACTAGGTGAAACAAACAACAATTGACAAACACAAAAAGTTGTTGGCTGACCGTACAGCTGTTTCGGAAGCTGCCAAGCTTCCTCATCAGCGGTCTTTTGCACAATTTCTGCATAGCAAGGCCTATAACATAATTTTGTGCAATGAACTAAATGCGAATTTAGTACAAGCACAAAACAACCAGGCAAAATATGCAAAAATTGCACCAACTTTATGTTTGTCAATTGCATATAGGCTGCAGTGTCACTACAGAATCAAATACGACCACTGCACGCTTATTAAAAATTAAAATCTCACGATTTTATGATATTTTTATGCGCTGTGCCCTGCGAATGTATAAATTGTTGTGTGTTTTTCGACCTAAAATAGAGTTATTGCAAAAATATTGGTTTTGCGGGCTCAAGGTCTTGCCAGATACAAAGTGCTATGTACTGGGGAGTGAAACAAACAACAATTGACAAAAACAAAAAGATGTTGGCTGACCGTACAGCTGTTTTCGAAGCTGCCAAGCTTCCTCATCAGCGGTCTTCTGCACAATTTCTAAAATAAAATTATTACAAAATATTTATAAATAATTTTAATTTATTTATTTTCCTGGGGAGTGCGCCAGCTTATGTTTATAGTTTTGCTTGATTAAAAAAAAAAATTGAGATGTTTACATTCACAATTGAAACGTACAGTTTAAAAATTCTTCTAGTACCGTTAAAAATATAATGATTATGTTGTTTTTTATTAGATACATTTAAATCATGAGTTGTTTAATTAAATGTATAAAAATAAAGTCAATTTAAGAAGTGATCAGCAATTTATATTTCGTACTGGGGTTACATGCGTAGAATTGAAGTCGACTGCACACAGTGGAACATAGTATTTTAAACATGATTTAAATATTTATTTTATTGTTACGAAAAGAGGTAATTTGCCCCACTGTGTAAGCATTCAACAATAATAAATGAGACGCAAGACAATTCAGCGCACTAAGCAATGTGTTAGAAAGAGACGGAAGATCATTCAGCGTACTGGGCAATGTGCGAGAAAGAGATGGAAGATCATTAAGAGATGGAAGATCGCATTAAAACACATGAGTGCGAATGAGATACCAATAGCATGCGTCATTCACGAAACGAGTAGAAGGTTCTCGAAACAAGTCGAAGCTTGTCGAAACGTGTCGAACTGATGCATGCAGTATATAAGGGAGCCGCATCTGAGGTACTTCACTTCAGTAGTGATTGTAAAGTGGTCGAGTGCATCTCATGTGATAAATGTCAAGTTAAATTGTGGACATGCAGCAGTTGTTAGTCTTTGTTATTAGTAAAGTTGTTTATTAAAGTGAATTAATAAAGTTAATTGTTATAATTTAAACCAAACATAAGAGTGTTTTTATTTTGTACACAATCCAGCGATACGAACTCGTAGAACAGTTTTCCGTAGACTGAATTTTCGTAACATTCTTATTTATTATTGTATACTTTATATAAGAACAATTAATGTATAGTATAATAAATATTAATTAAAAAAGCCCCAATTAAAATTTATTTTTTTGTTTTTTTGGATTGTTCAGAACTAAACGATTGAAAAAGCAAAAGTTTTTTTTTCGTTTCGTTCAGTACCCCTGGTGGTAAATCTATTTGTTCTTTTATAATAATTTTCAAAAGTAGTATCTGTTCAGAAAGTAAAATATATTCTGAATTTTTTCTATTATGATTTCTATGAAAAATGTGTTTAAGTTTTCTTTGCCATTCATGTTTCTTCGTGAATAAACTATTTATTTTTATTTGAATTGAAAATTGCAAATTTGAAGTGATTTTTATTTTTTGATTTTTACGGCAAAAAATAAAGATTATTTTTATGTTTGCTTGCTCAGCAATAAAAATCAAATTTAAATTTTTACTTTAAAAAATCAAAAATAAAAATTAAAAATTAATATCCGCTTAAAGAGCTTATGTTAGTTGTTTTACTCTTGTAGGTTAGCCAAGACGTAGCGAAGTAATAATAATTTTTATTTTTGATGTTGACAGTCGCTGGAATAGAATCGGGGACTTTTCAGCTCATGGTCCAACGCACAAACCAATAGAGCCACTGACGCTACAGTATGACCTACTACCAAAACAGATTCACCCAAAGAAGTTCCAATTACGCACTCGGGTTCTCGGATTCACCCAAAAAAGTTCCAAGGACGCACTCGGGTGGATTTGTGGAACCGATTCACCTAACAAAGTTCCAATGACGCACTTGGGTGCTTTTGTAATCCCACTGGAACAGATTCACCCAAAAACATGACCCAAATTTGTATTTGAGTCTATGGTTTTCATCGTCCGAACATCATTTTTGATGCGCAACAAATTACGCACAACGCTCCGCTCCCTAATTTTTATTTTTGAGTAAAAAAAAGTAAAAATCAAAAATAATCGTTATTCTTGAGAAAAAAAAACAAATTATTTTTGAATTTGAAAATAAAAATTGAAATTTGACTTTTATCTCTGAGCAAAATTTTAAAAATAAAAAATGATCGTTATTACTGAACAAAAAAAAAAGTTTTTCTCAAAAATAATTTTTAATTTTGATTTTTTGTATATTACTCGTAACTATTACAGTCCCTGTAAAAAACAAGATCAATTTTTTATCTCGAAGTCACTTAGAGAAATGATCGAGGTAACTGGAGGCTCCGAGTGGTTCTACGGGAATGAATATTATGAGGAATTATTTTTGTATTGGTTACTACATTTATAACACCAATATAAAAGTCCATAGCGAAGCACGGGTACCTGATATAAATAATAATAAAAATGTTCTTTATATAAATAAAATCACTCCATATCCTTGCATTCACAAAATCTTTGCACGAGTCGAGCACGGGTCCAGCAGTATTATTATATATTATACTAATTATACCCTACACTAAGAGTGAAAGGGTATATTCAGTTTGGTACGCCGTTTGTAACACCCAGAAGAAAGCATCTCCGGTATGGAAAAGTATATATATTCTTGATCAGCATGACCTCCTGAGTCGATTTAGCGATGTCCGTCTGTCCGTCTGTCTGTCTGTCCGTCTGTCTGTCCGTCTGTCTGTCTGTTGAAATCCCTAAGACTTTTAAAATTGAAGAGCTAGATAAATGAAACTTATAACTTAGATTACTAATATACCTACGCTGTATGTGCGAAAAAATTGGCGAGATCGGTCCATGGTGACCTATGATCCGACCACTTATGTTCAAATACCACATATAAAATGTACATATAAAGATCAATTTTTATGTATACGTGCTTAGGTAAACTTTTTTGGTCAAATATATATTGACATCATGCTCAAATACATGATAATAATGTTTTCCGGCGAAAAGACTTGTGGTTCACAAAAAAAAAAATCGAAATTCGGTACACCTACCCATTTGTAAATATGGGTATCAAATGAATGGAAATTCTTCAGCGATTGAATGTTTGTAGTTATTTTCAGGATTCGTATACCCTGGTGACCTATATATCACTTTGAATGGTAACCACACATATGTGTAGGGTATTTATAGTCGGCTTAGACCGACTATAATTTTGATAATCCTAACTATCATAATTACACCTACTTTAAAATTTCCCATGTGATCTAACCTTCCCAACTGGTTTTAATTTACTAACGAATACGTTTTTAAGATATGTTACAGATTTTTTTTTAGAGGATTTCTCAATTATTTTTTGGAATCTAATAATAAACAAGAATATAATTTGTAATTATCAAGCGCGAAATTAATTATCAATATTAATTACTTTTTCTATATGCTTAACTTTTTTAAAATTGTATGCCCTGTGAACATAATTTGGTATATTGATTTTATACAATCAATTTTCAATAAATAAACTTCTTTATGTACTACATATTCTTATTGCATCCACTGTTTTTTCGCTGTGGTTTGAGAAAAATCTGTTTATAACTTAAATTTTTCAGTAATTTTTATGTAAAATATTCATCTATTTTAAACATTTATATATTTTAACATATTTGACAGAAACTGCGTTGATAGAGCATATTTAAAAAGTTAGTAATTTTGATCTAATCACGGAAAAACGCAAAAAAAAGCACGGAAAAGCAGGCGAAACTTGAAAAATAAGATCGGAACGTTTAGATTTTTAGAACCGGAATTCGTTATTAAAAACGGAACTGGAATCGGAATCCATATATTTTATTTCTAGTTGGAATCGGAACCGCTATTTTAAAAAAACGGAACCAAATACCGGAACTAAAACCGGAACCAAAAATCTCGGAAACAAAACCAACAGATTTAAAAAATTTAAAAAGTGTTATACAGAGAAAACTTGAGGGAAGTTAAGTTTTGAAATTAGAGTTTGTATCTTTAAGTTAAGTTTTATTGAGACTATAAATTTCGGTATAAATATTGTTTTCAAGATTTCAAATTAACAAAAGATTACTTAGAACTATTACAAGTATTATTCTAATTACAATTGTGAGTAAAATATGCATCTTGCTGAAGATAAGAAGAGATTATTATTATTTTTATTAAATATATTTAGAACAGTGCTTGCTCCCAGCACTTTGGCGATGGTTTGAGAGTAATTCTCTTTTCATAACTTAAAAATAATGAACTAATATTACTTAAAACTAGCGCTTAATACTAAATATAAAAAAACAACAATTTTATGAAATTGTTACATTAATATTTTAACCACGATGAGTACCGGGAGATGATAAAAGAAAAAAAGTCTGACAAAAGTGAGGAATTTACATCTATGTTTAAATTAATATTGTTATTAACTAAGCCAATAGGAGAAAGGTAATACGTAGGTGACCAATTAAGGGTCTTTTGATAGTTGTATATATCAAAAAGTAAGACATTTTCGTGAAATGAAAGTCTATTTAAAAAAATTTCAGTAAACAAAAGACATAGTTACACAAATGATTTACATTTACACAAGAGTATAGAAAATTATTAGAGTATTGCTTATTCATAGTTCATATCTATACAAAGACGTAATATTTTTCTTTAAAAAATTTCAAATTGTTTAGCAATCGAAGGAGAGATCGTAAACCATATTGGAAACGCGTAGAGTAGAACGGGGCGTACACTAACATTATATACAAGAAGTTTCGTTTTGTAATTTAAATGCTTGCTACTTCAAATTTTTGAAAACATATTTTTAATTTTATAAGCTTTTTTAATATAATTTTTGCGTGTTCGTTTAATTTAACTAATTTATTGAAAACTACTCCAAGATATTCAATACTATTTTTAAAAGAATCCCTTCACCTTCTAGAAACAACTTTAAATTTTTACTCACCGGCACAACTGATCTATGATATCTCCCACTCGCATTTCTTAGATAAATTGCTTTTGATTTTGAAGTATTTATTTTAGTACCCCATTCTTTAATTTAATTGTTGACTTTCAAAAGATGATTTTTTACCACGTTTAATGATACACAAAGTGATATGTCGTGGGTATATAATAAGGAGTCATCGGCATATTGTATACCAATTGAGTCATTATATACATGAGGAAAGTCATGTATAAAAATGTTATAAAGATGTTGAGCGAGAATAGAACCTTGAGGTACGCCACGTTATACTATGCCTAGAGAAGAGAATGTGTTATTTATCTGAACACAAAAATTTCTATTACTAAAAAAACTGAAAAAAAAAATTTATAATAAATGGGTCAAACCCTAAATTGATTAATTTATAAAAAATTACATCGTGATATGCACCGTCAAATGCTTTTTCAATATCAAGAGAAACAGCTACAGTGCGCTGTTACATACAACATCATTATTAAATTTAAGTAACGCATGTGTAGTTGAATGGCTTTTTTTAAATCCAAATTGGTGATTAGGAATATATTCTATATCTAAATTTAAATCCATTTTAAGGCTTATAATACGTTAAAAATTTGTACGTACCTAAATTTGAAAACATAAGATAGAAATAAAATTTTCTATTAACTTTACTAAATTTAATTAATAAAATCAAATAAACTAATACAATTTTAAATCCAATGAAAAATAATAAATAATTTAAAGAAAAGGGTAAAAAACACTTTCAAGCTAAATATATTAATTTATCATAACGGAATCGCGGTAAAGTACCTCGAACCCAAATAAATACAAAAGAAATAAAAGTTATTTTTACATAAAATAATAAATTAAATACATCTCCACCTAAAAATATTAATCTAAATAATATACTTATAAATAAAATTCTGGCATATTCTGCTAAAAAATTAGTGCAAATCCACCTCTTCTATATTCAACATTAAACCCAGAAACTAACTCAGACTCCCCTTCAGCAAAATCAAAAGGAGTTCGATTAGTCTCTGCTAAAGAAATTCTAAATCAAACTAATGCTAACGGAAATAAAATAATCAAAAATCAAGTATAATACTGATAATTAATAAACCCAATTATATTATAATTTCCAATTAAAAAAACAAAAGACAATAAAATTAAAGCCAATCTAACTTCATAAGAAATAGTCTGAGCAACCGCTCGTAATCCTCCTAATAAAGCATAATTTGAATTAGAAGACCACCCAGCAATCATAACTGTATAAACCCCTAAGCTAGTACAACATAAAAAAAATAATAAACCTAAATTAAAAGAAAATAACTTAATTAATAACGGTATACACATTCAAACTAAAAGAGAAAGAAATAATGAAAATACTGGAGAAAGATAATAAGAAATATAATTTGATAACAAAGGATAAGTTTGTTCCTTTGTAAATAACTTAATTGCATCACAAAATGGTTGCGGAATTCCTATAATACCAACTTTATTAGGACCCTTACGAATTTGAATATATCCTAATACTTTTCGTTCTAATAAAGTTAAAAAAGCAACTCTTACTAATACACAAACAATTAATAATAATCTTCCTACTAGTGATAAAATTAACTCGATATGAAACAAGTACTATTTGTAATAAAAATTACATAAATAAATTCTAAATTTATTGCACTAATCTGCCAAAATAGCTTATAATAATTATATTCATTATAAAAAATAAAATTATTCAAATACTTGGTCCTTTCGTACTAAAATATTTTAATAAATTAAAGATAGAAACCAACCTGGCTTACGCCGGTTTGAACTCAGATCATGTAAGAATTTAAAAGTCGAACAGACTTAAAATTTGAACGGCTGCGCCGAAAATTATATCCTAATCCAACATCGAGGTCGCAATCTTTTTTATCGATATGAACTCTCCAAAAAAATTACGCTGTTATCTCTAAAGTAACTTAAATTTTTAATCGTTATTAACGGATCAATTATTCATAAATTAATGATTTTAAAAATTAAAAGTTTATTAAATTTTAATATCACCCCAATAAAATATTTTAATTTATAATAACAAAATTAATCTTCACAATTAAAATAAACAAAATATAAAGATTTATAGGGTCTTCTCGTCTTTTATAAAATTTTAGCTTTTTGACTAAAAAATAAAATTCTATAATAAATTTAAATGAAACAGTTAATATTTCGTCCAACCATTCATACCAGCCTTCAATTAAAAGACTAATGATTATGCTACCTTTGCACAGTTAATATACTGCGGCCATTTAATAAATATCAGTGGGCAGGCTAGACTTTAAATTAATTTCAAAAAGACATGTTTTTGTTAAACAGGCGAATATTATTTTTGCCGAATTCTTTACATAAACTTTTCATTTAAAATTATTTTTACATAAAAATATACTAATTTTATCATTATTACTTTAATTTTAACATTAAAGTAAATACTTTTATAAATAATTAAAGTTTAATAAATAATATAGTTTATTAAATAAATTATAACAAATTTTTTAATAATTGCTAATTCTAAGCATATATTTTTAAATCATTATTTATTACTTTTAAATATTTATTTTACAGCTTATCCCATAAAATATTAGAAATTAAAAATTATTTAATTAATTTAACTAAATAAATAAATTTTAATTTCCTAAATTAAATTTATTTCTAAAAGAACTAGAAACCTTTAAAAACGAATAACATTTCATTTCTAATAAGATATTTTAAATAATTTTGTCACATTAACTTAAATATCTTATTAACTCTTTTAAAATCGAGAAAAATAAATAATTATTTTTTATTTAATAAACCCTGATACACAAGGTACAATAAAACAAAAATTTTTCTAATTATTTCAATATTCTTTCACAATACTACTAAACTATTATTAAAATTATATTTTCTTTATACAATACTAAAACAATCAATTATACAATTATTTTCAATATAAAATTATTTTAATAGATTTATTTGGTAATTAATAAAAATCAAATAAAAAAAAAATATATTGATCCCATTAAAATAATATTAATTAACAAAATAAAATAAATAAGTAAATTATTATATTAATAGTCTTTTTTTGTATCTCCTCCCATAGCGTTTAACCAAATGCAAACTAACCTATCGATTTAAACAGAATGAATTCTGTACGAACTAGGTCTGATGATATTACCTTCTCACAAACCCGAACTTATCAATTCTCACCTACTTAGAGCAACTGATAGACAAATCAATTTACACTCGATTAAAATGAAAAAATACCTCTAAGAAGTCTAGTTCCCCTAAACTAAACAACAAATTAATAAGTTTTCATTGTAAAAAAGTACATGAAAAGCCAATTAGGCGTAACTTATACTTTATAAAATTTTTATTCTAAAAAAAATTAAATTTTATACTCTTATAATTATCTTTTTAATAATAAAACTAAGTATTAAAAATTATTCAATTAGAAATTCATTTAATATTTAGAATGAAAATCATTTCAATATTTATTCATAATTTTTATAAAATTCTGATGACAATAAAAATCTGACTTAAATTAAAAATTTCTGATAAACATCCATGTATAAAAATATTTAAATTTTTTTTTTTTTTTAATAATTTAATCAATTACTTTTTCATTTACTAAAAATTACTTACCGTTTTACCTTTTCAGGAAATTTCAACTTAGCTATATACCTGCTTTAATAGATATTTATGTATTAATAAATCATTTATATATATATAGATGATCTAAAAATATTGTAACTCAACCCTTTTCTTTTTTTTTCAATTTAAAGATGAATGCATGCTTCATTAAACGTTTATATATATATATAAATTAATACATATTCTTTTTTCATTTCTATAATTCAATAGATTAAGTAGAAATTAATTTTATTTACCTATTTAATCTATATAATTTATGTTTACATAAAATATAGTAAAAAGTTACTATATAAATAAAACTTATAAATAAAACTATAATTTATTATTTATATTAATATAACTTATCCAAATATTTTTCTATATCTTAAAAAATGACTGTATAAACTAAAAAAAAAAAAAATTTCAGATTACTGACGGAAATGAATTGCCTGACAAAAGGGCTACTTTGATAGAGTAGATTATGTAGTTATAGCTACATTCATTATTATATTAATTTAGGCAAATAAAAAGAAAATTTATATCTAATTTTTACAAAAAAAATAGGAGCACAATCCTCAATCTGACAGTAATAAATTTGTGGATGTGCTATTTAGACCATACCTTACTAAATTACGATAAAAATAAAATTATATTTAACAGAATTAAACTGTTTCTAAAAGTATCAAAAACTTTTGTGCATCGTACACTAAAATATAAAAAGATAAGCTAATCAAGCTACTGGGTTCATACCCCATTTATAAAGGTTTTAATCCTTTTCTTTTTAATTTTTAATAATTCTTCTAAAATTATATTTATAGTAATTTTAATAGTAGGAACAATAATTACTGTTTCAGCCAATTCTTGGCTAGGAGCTTGAATAGGCTTAGAAATTAATTTATTATCTTTTATCCCCCTAATAAGAGGTAATAATAACTTATTATCTTCTGAAGCTTCCCTAAAGTACTTCCTAACCCAAGCATTAGCTTCATCAGTATTAATATTTGCTATTATTTTATTTATGCTAGAAAATAATTCTATCAATACTAATAGAAACAGAATTACAAGATAATTATCTCGTCTCTCCTTATAAAAAGAGGTGCAGCTCCTTTTCATTTCTGATTTCCTAATGTGATAGAAGGGCTATCATGAATAAACTCATTAATTTTAATGACCTGACAGAAATTAGCTCCTCGTATACTTATGTCATACCTATCAATAAATTCATTTATTATAGTAAGTATGATATTATCTGTAATTATTGGTTCTCTAGGAGGTCTAAACCAGACATCTCTACGAAAATTAATAGCTTATTCATCAATTAACCATTTAGGGTGAATATTAATTACAATTTACTCAAGAGAAAAAATTTGAATTAGATATTTTATTCATTTTTATCCTTCAATTTAATTTTTCTATTTAATATCTTTAAAATTTCTCATATTAATCAGTTATTCTCATTGTTTATAACCTCAAAAACATTCAAATTTACAATATTTTTAAATCTACTTTCCTTAGGTGGATTACCACCATTTTTAGGATTTCTTCCAAAGTGACTTGTAATTCAAACACTATCAATTAACAACCAAATATTTGTAATAACGGTATTAACAGTAATAACTTTAGTAACCTTATATTTTTACTTACGATTATGTTATTCTGCATTTATACTAAACTACTACGAACCAAACTGAATAACAGAAGTAAATTTTAGAAAATTTTCAATAAATTTTTATCTATTACTTTCATTTATTTCTTCCTTTGGGTTATTCCTAGTAAGAATTCTTTACTTTATACTTTAAGGCTTTAAGTTAAAAAACTAATAGCCTTCAAAGCTATAATTATAAGTATCAATCTTTTAAGCCTTAGTAAAATTTTACTCCTTTAGAATTGCAGTCTAATATCATTATTGACTATAAAGCCTGATTAAAAAGAATTATTTCTTATAAGTAAATTTACAGTCTACTGCCTAAACTTCAGCCATTTAATCGCGACAATGGTTATTTTCAACAAATCATAAAGATATTGGAACCCTTTATTTTATTTTCGGAGCTTGAGCCGGAATAGTAGGAACCTCTTTAAGAATTCTAATTCGAGCTGAATTAGAACATCCCGGAGCCCTAATTGGTGATGACCAAATTTATAACGTTATTGTAACTGCTCATGCATTTGTAATAATTTTTTTCATAGTTATACCCATTATAATTGGTGGATTTGGAAACTGATTAGTACCCCTAATATTAGGGGCACCTGATATAGCTTTCCCACGAATAAATAATATAAGATTTTGATTGTTACCTCCTTCACTAACACTATTATTAGTCAGTAGTATAGTAGAAAATGGAGCTGGTACAGGATGAACCGTTTACCCTCCGCTTTCTTCAGGAATTGCTCACGGTGGGGCCTCAGTAGATTTAGCTATTTTTAGCCTACACTTAGCCGGAATTTCATCAATTTTAGGAGCCGTAAACTTCATTACTACTGTAATTAATATACGGTCTACTGGAATTACATTTGATCGAATGCCATTATCTGTGTGATCAGTAGTAATTACTGCTTTATTATTACTTTTCTCACTACCTGTTCTTGCTGGAGCTATTACTATGTTATTAACAGACCGAAATTTAAATACATCTTTTTTTGATCCAGCAGGGGGAGGGGACCCAATTTTATACCAACATTTATTTTGATTTTTTGGACACCCAGAAGTATATATTTTAATTCTTTCAGGGTTTGGAATAATCTCTCATATTATTAGTCAAGAATCAGGAAAAAAGGAAACCTTTGGTTCTTTAGGAATTATTTATGCTATATTAGCTATTGGATTACTTGGATTCATTGTATGAGCACATCATATATTTACAGTTGGAATAGACGTAGACACACGAGCATATTTTACTTCAGCTACAATAATTATTGCTGTTCCTACCGGAATTAAAATTTTCAGTTGATTGGCTACTCTTCATGGGACTCAGCTAAATTACTCACCTGCTATTTTATGAGACTTAGGGTTTGTATTCTTATTCACAGTAGGAGGATTAACAGGAGTTGTTTTAGCCAATTCATCTCTTGACATTATTCTTCATGATACTTACTATGTAGTTGCCCATTTCCACTATGTACTATCAATAGGAGCAGTATTCGCAATCATGGCAGGATTCATCCACTGATTCCCTTTATTTACAGGACTTTCATTAAATACTAAGTGATTAAAAAGTCAATTCGTAATTATATTTATTGGAGTAAACTTAACATTTTTCCCTCAACATTTCTTAGGACTTGCTGGAATACCGCGACGTTACTCAGATTATCCAGATGCATATACTACTTGAAATGTTGTATCAACTATTGGTTCATCAATTTCCCTTTTAGGAATTTTATTTTTCTTATTTATTATCTGAGAAAGCTTAGTTACAAGCAATCTACCCAATACAATTAAATTCTTCAATTGAGATATACCAAAATACACCACCAGCTGAACACAGTTATTCTGAGCTACCTCTATTAACTAATTGCAGATTAGTGCAATGGATTTAAGCTCCATTTATAAAGTATTTTACTTTTGTTAGAACCAATGTCAACATGATCAAATTTAGGACTACAAGATAGAGCTCTCCTCTAATAGAACAGCTTACTTTCTTTCATGGCCACGCTTTATTAATTTTAGTAATAATTACAATCTTAGTAGGATACTTAATATTTATATTATTTTTTAATAAATATACTAACCGATTCTTATTACACGGACAAACAATTGAAGTAATCTGAACTATTTTACCAGCAATTGTATTATTATTTATTGCTTTTCCATCTCTTCGTTTACTTTATCTATTAGATGAAATTAATGAGCCATCTTTTACTCTAAAGTCAATTGGACATCAATGATATTGAAGCTATGAGTACTCAGATTTTTTAAATGTAGAATTTGATTCATACATAATCCCTACAAATGAATTACCAATTGATGGATTCCGATTATTAGACGTAGATAACCGAGTTGTACTACCTATGAACTCCCAAATTCGTATTCTAGTTACTGCTGCAGATGTTATTCATTCATGAACAGTACCTGCATTAGGGGTAAAAATTGATGGAACTCCAGGACGACTTAACCAAACTAACTTTTTAATTAACCGACCGGGGTTGTTTTATGGCCAATGTTCAGAAATTTGCGGAGCAAATCACAGATTTATACCTATTGTAATCGAAAGAGTTCCAGTAAATTATTTTATTAAATGAATTTCAAGAAATATAAATTCTTCATTAGATGACTGAAAGCAAGTACTGGTCTCTTAAACCACTCAATAGTAAATTAGCACTTACTTCTAATGAACTAAAAAAATTAGTTAAATATATAACATTAGTATGTCAAACTAAAATTATCAAACTATTGATATTTTTTGATTCCACAAATAGCCCCTATTGGTTGATTAAGCTTATTTATTATTTTTTCTATTACTTTTGTATTATTTAATATAATAAATTATTATTCTGTTTTGCCATCTTCACCTAAATCTCATAGCCTTAGTTCTATTAAATTAAACTCAATAAATTGAAAATGATAACAAATTTGTTTTCTGTATTCGACCCTTCTTCAAGTATTTTTAATTTATCTCTTAATTGAATAAGTACTTTTATTGGAATTTTAATAATTCCTTCAATATACTGATATATACCTTCTCGATACCACATTTTTTGAAATAAAATTTTATTAACTTTACACATTGAATTTAAAACACTACTAGGTCCTACTGGACATAATGGAAGAACTTTTATTTTTGTATCATTATTTTCAATAATTTTATTTAATAATTTTATAGGGTTATTCCCTTACATTTTCACTAGAACTAGTCACTTAACTTTAACATTAACTCTAGCTCTTCCTTTATGATTATGTTTTATAATCTACGGATGGCTTAACCATACACAACATATATTTGCTCATTTAGTTCCCCAAGGAACTCCAGCTGTTTATAGTATGTATTGAAACAATTAGAAATATCATTCGGCCAGGAACACTAGCAGTACGATTAGCAGCTAATATAATCGCTGGGCACCTATTACTAACTCTATTGGGTAATACAGGTCCTTTCCTATCTTATATAATTGCATCACTATTATTAATAGCTCAAATTGCACTTTTAGTACTTGAATATGCTGTAGCTATTATTCAATCATATGTATTTGCAGTTTTAAGAACTCTTTATTCTAGAGAAGTAAATTAATGTCAACACATTCAAATCACCCATTAGTAGACTACAGCCCATGACCCCTTACAGGAGCAATCGGAGCTATAACTACTGTTTCTGGTATAGTTAAATGATTCCATCAATATGATATCTCTTTATTTACTTTAGGGAATATTATTACAATTCTAACAGTATATCAATGATGACGAGATGTATCTCGAGAAGGTAATTTCCAAGGACTGCATACTCATGCTGTAACAATTGGATTACGATGAGGAATAATTCTATTTATTTTATCTGAAGTATTATTTTTTGTTTCTTTCTTTTGAGCTTTTTTTCATAGAAGACATCTCCAGCTATTGAATTAGGGGCTATATGACCTCCAGCAGGAATTGAATCATTAATCCCTTCCAAATTCCTCTTTTAAATACAGCTATTTTATTAGCATCTGGAGTAACAGTTACATGAGCCCACCATAGTCTAATAGAGGGAAACCATTCTCAAACAACACAAGGTTTATTTTTTACAGTCCTATTAGGAGTATACTTTACTATCCTTCAAGCATATGAATATATTGAAGCTCCTTTTACAATTGCAGATTCCGTTTACGGATCTACCTTCTATATGGCAACAGGGTTTCATGGAGTTCATGTATTAATTGGAACTACTTTTTTACTAGTATGTTTAATTCGACACCTAAATAATCACTTTTCAAAGACCCATCATTTCGGATTTGAAGCTGCTGCATGATACTGACATTTTGTTGATATTGTCTGATTATTCCTTTATGTATCAATTTACTGATGAGGTGGATAACCTTTTATTTATATAGTATAAAGTATATATGACTTCCAATCATAAGGTCTATTAATAAAATAGTATAAATAATTTTTTCAATCTTAAGAATTAGAACTATTATCTTGCTTCTTTCTTCGGTAGTAATACTACTAGCATCTATTTTATCAAAGAAAACCCTAATTGACCGTGAAAAAAGTTTACCATTTGAGTGCGGATTTGATCCAAAATCATCTTCACGACTACCTTTTTCGCTACGATTTTTTTTAATTACAATTGTTTTTTTAATCTTTGATGTAGAAATTGCTTTGATCCTTCCTATAGTATTAATTATTAACTATTCAAACTTATTAGTCTGATCATTAACTTCTGTAATTTTTATTTTAATTTTATTGGGAGGTCTGTACCACGAATGAAATCAAGGTATATTAAACTGATCAAAATAGGGTTGTAGTTAATTATAACATTTGATTTGCATTCAAAAAGTATTGAATTTCAATCTACCTTGAATATGAAGCGATATATTGCAATTAGTTTCGACCTAATCTTAGGTAAGTTTTACCCTTATTCTATTAATTGGAGCCAAAAAGAGGCGTATCACTGTTAATGATATAACTGGGAAAATTCCCCAATTAAGGAAATATGATGTACAAAAAAAAGCTGCTAACTTTATTTTTTAATGGTTAAATTCCATTTATATTTCTATTTATATAGTTTAACAAAAACCTTACATTTTCATTGTAAAAATAAAATATACAATTTTTATAAATTACTAAACTTAATTCACAATATTCAAAGATAAAACTAATCTCCATAACATCTTCAGTGTCATACTCTAAATATAAGCTATTTGAATATAATAATAGTAAAAAACTAAATAAAATAAAAATTCATAAGACAAAGGTTAACAAATAAATTTTTAAATTATTATTTTGTAATAAATTATTAATTTTAGAATATTTTGTTAAAAGCCGGTATAAAACTTGACCCCCAAAAAATTCTGATCAACCTTGATCAAAACTTTTTACTACTTGTCCACCTATACTTAATGGATAAAATACTACGCCATAAGTGGCAATATAGGGTATAAACCATATTGACCCACAAAAATAAGATAAAGAATAATTATTGATTGATTTATTAATAAAGTATAAAGAAACATTAGAGATTATGTAACCAATAATACCACCTGAAATACATACAAATAATGTTAAAAACTTTAAATAAAATGGTAAACAAATTATATCTGGAGTTCTAAAAATTAGTCAATTTAACATTCTTCCTCCAATAATTCTTATAAACAACAATCCTAATATTCCACGAAGTATAATTCATCCTTCATCATTTAATATATTTAAAGAACCACAATTTAATTCACTAGTTATTGAATAATAAACTAATCGAAATGAATAACACACAGTTAACCCAGTAGAAAAAAAATATAAAAAGAAAGAAAATATATTAATATTTCTTATAGAAACAACTTCTAAAATTAAATCCTTTGAATAAAACCCAGCTAAAAATGGTATACCACATAACGCTAAATTAGCAACATTTAGACAAGCTGAAGTTAACGGTATATGAATTCTTAAGCCACCTATAAGCCGAATATCTTGTGAATTGTTTATATTATGAATTACAGCACCAGCACATATAAATAACAGAGCCTTAAATAATGCATGAGTCAAAAGATGAAAAAATGCAAGCTTATAAAAACCTATTGATAAAATACTTATCATTAAACCTAACTGACTTAATGTTGATAATGCAATTATTTTTTCAAATCAAATTCAAACTTAGCCCCTAATCCAGCCATAAATATTGTAAGGCCTGACAATAACAATAAAAATTGTCCTAAATAAGTATCACTTAAAAGAACATTAAATCGAATTAATAAATAAACTCCAGCCGTAACTAATGTCGAAGAATGAACTAAAGCAGATACCGGAGTTGGAGCCGCCATAGCAGCCGGTAATCAAGAAGAAAACGGAATCTGAGCACTTTTAGTTATAGCAGCCAAAACTACTAATCCCCCAATAATTATTATAGAAGGTCTATTAACTATTATTTCTAAATAAAAAATATAATTTCATCTACCATAATTTAATATTCACGCAATTGCTAATAGTAAAGCAACATCACCAATTCGATTTGATAAAGTAGTTAATATACCCGCATTAAATGATTTAACATTTTGAAAATAGATTACTAAACAATAAGATACCAACCCTAACCCATCTCATCCTAATAAAATACTAATTAAATTAGGTCTAATAATTAATAATATCATTGATATTACAAATATCAACACAAGTATAATGAATCGATTAATATTAATGTCTCCTCTTATATATTCCTTTCTGTAAAAAATTACTAATGAAGCAATTATTAACACAAATGACATAAATATTAAACTTATTCAATCAAATAAAAAAGTTATAACAATTCTAGAGGAATTTAAAGATACTACTTCTCATTCCAAGAAGTAAACTAATTCATTCAGCAAAAAATTTAAACTGATAAAAAATAATCTAATTCTAATAGAAATTAAAGATAAAAAACTAATTGTACAAATTGAAATAAATTTCACGATTTAAAATGAATAAATTCATATCATTGACTCCACAAATCAATATTTTTAATAAACTATTTAAATATAATCAAAGTATACACATGTCTCTCTTTAAAATTAATACATTTAAAGGGAATCAATGTAAAAATAAAAGTAAATATTCACGAATATTACCTCCTCTAAAAGAATAAGCTCCAGAGAAAATTTTACCATGTTGACTGTAAACATATAGATATAAGGTATAAGCAGCTCTAAAAAAAGATAATAAAGATAATATAATCATTGATACTCATGACCAACCAACAATTCTATTTAATAAAGAAATTTCACCTAATAAATTTAATGTCGGTGGAGCTGCTATATTAGCTGATCTTAGTAGAAATCATCATAAAGTTATAGAAGGTATAAAATTTAATAACCCCTTATTAATTAAAAGACTTCGTCTCCCTAATCGTTCATACGTAATATTTGCTAAACAAAATAAACCAGAAGAACATAATCCGTGAGCAATTATTAATGTGTATGAACCACATATACCTCAATATCTTATAGTTATTAGTCCGGCTAAAACAATCCCCATATGAGCTACAGAAGAGTAAGCAATTAAAGCCTTAAGGTCTGTTTGTCGTAAACAAACAAAACTAATTAAAACCCCTCCTACTAAACTAATTCTAATCCAAACAAAATTTAATTTTAACCCAACTAGTTGTAAAAAAGAAAATACCCGTAATAAACCATATCCACCTAACTTTAATATAATACCGGCTAAAATTATTGAACCAGAGACAGGAGCTTCAACACGAGCCTTTGGAAGTCATAAATGAACTAAAAATATAGGTATTTTAACAAAAAAGGCCAAAATTATACCAAAATAAAGCAATTCACTATTAAATAAGTAATCTCTTAACAAATAGAAATTTATAGAACCAGAGAAATTATAGAGGTAAAAAATTCCCACTAACATAGGTAAAGATACTAACAAGGTATAAAATAATAAGTATACTCCAGCTTAAAGACGCTCTGGCTGATACCCTCACCCTAAAATTAAAAATAAAGTTGGAATTAAACTACTTTCAAAAAACAGATAAAATATAAACAAACTTATTCTTCTAAAAGTTAAAACTAAAAATAATAATAACATCAATACATTAATTAAAAAAAAAAATTTGTAATTACTATATTTATTAACCGATTAATATAAGAGAACAAATTCAAAAACTTAATAAAATTAAACCATAAGACAATATATCACATCCTAAAAAATAAGAAATATTTATAAAATAATTTCTAAAGTAGTTAAACATAATAACAAAAAATGTAATAATAAATAGTAGATTCTGAACCATTCAAAAAGCATTATTAATAAAACACACCGGAACTAAAAATAAGATTATAAATAAAATTTTTAACATTGTAAAGAATTAAAAGATTGAAAATAATCATTTCCATGAGTTCGAATTATTGAAACTAAAATTGAGAGACCTAACGCCCCTTCACAGACACTAAAAGTTAAAAATATTATACAAAAAAATCTTTCATAATTAAATACATTTAAATAAATAAATAATAACAAAAATAATCTTAAAACAATATATTCTAATCTTAATAATATAGACAGTAAATGTTTACGGTTAGAAACAAATACAAAAAAACCTATAATTAACAAAATACTTGGTAGACTTCAATATATAATTATAATCATTAGTTTTAATAGTTTAATAAAAACATTGGTCTTGTAATCCAAAAATAAAAGATGCTTTTTTAAAACTTCAAGAAGAAAGAAATTTCTTTATCATTAATCCCCAAAATTAATATTTTAATTAAACTACTTCTTGAAATTATACAACTTATATTATTTTCTTTTATAATAATTTTTAATTTTATCTTTATACAAATAATTCACCCCTTAGCAATAGGATTAATACTTTTAGTACAAACTCTAACAATTTGCTTAATTACAGGAATAATTTCTAAAAGATTTTGATTCTCGTATGTATTATTCCTAATTTTTTTAGGAGGAATATTAGTTTTATTTATTTATGTTACATCTTTAGCTTCAAATGAAATGTTTTCATTGTCTATAAAATTATCAATTACTTCTATTACATTAATTTCAGTATTATTTATTTTATCTTTAATTATAGATAAATCAATGACTTCATTTTTTACTATAAATAACGAAATACAACAGTTATCAAGTATAAACTCATTTAATTTAGAAAATTCAATTAGACTATACAAACTATATAATTATCCTACTAATTCAGTAACCATTTTATTAATAAATTACTTATTAGTTACTTTAATTGCTATTGTAAAAATTACTAAAATATTCTACGGACCCTTACGATTAATAAATTAATGAATAAACCTATTCGATCAAATCACCCCTTACTAAAAATTGCAAATAATGCATTAGTAGACTTACCAGCTCCTATTAATATTTCAGCCTGATGAAATTTTGGGTCATTATTAGGAATTTGTTTAGTAACTCAAATTTTAACCGGACTATTTTTAGCTATACATTATACAGCAGATATTAATATGGCATTTAACAGAGTAAATCACATTTGCCGTGATGTAAATTACGGTTGATTATTACGAACACTACATGCTAATGGAGCGTCATTCTTTTTTATTTGTATTTACCTTCATGTAGGACGAGGAATTTACTACGGATCATACTTATTTACTCCAACATGAATGGCAGGTGTAATCCTATTATTTTTAGTCATAGGAACTGCCTTTATAGGTTACGTTCTTCCTTAAGGACAAATATCATTTTGAGGGGCCACTGTTATTACAAACTTATTATCAGCAATTCCTTATCTAGGGATTGATTTAGTACAATGGGTTTGAGGTGGGTTTGCCGTCGATAACGCCACATTAACTCGATTTTTTACTTTTCATTTCATTTTACCGTTTATCGTATTGGCTATAACAATAATTCATTTACTATTTCTTCACCAAACAGGATCAAATAACCCTATGGGAATAAATTCAAACATCGACAAAATTCCTTTCCACCCTTACTTTACGTTTAAGGACATCGTAGGATTTTTAGTAATATTAGGGCTACTAATTCTATTAACTCTTATTAATCCATATCTTTTAGGTGACCCAGATAATTTCATTCCTGCTAACCCATTAGTTACTCCAGTCCATATTCAACCTGAATGATACTTTGCAATTTTAGCAATCTTACCATTTTATCACTTCAGTAAATTTCGAGGGATTCAATTTTACCCAATTAATAAAATTATATTTTGAGGTATAGTAGTAACAGTAATTTTATTAACATGAATTGGTGCCCGGCCAGTAGAAGATCCATATGCAATTGTAGGTCAAATTCTTACTGTTGTATACTTCTTATACTACTTAGTTAACCCAATAGTAGCTAAATGATGAGATAGACTTTTAAATTAGTTAATGAGCTTGAACAAGCTTATGTTTTGAAAACATAAGATAGAAATAAAATTTTCTATTAACTTTACTAAATTTAATTAATAAAATCAAATAAACTAATACAATTTTAAATCCAATGAAAAATAATAAATAATTTAAAGAAAAGGGTAAAAAACACTTTCAAGCTAAATATATTAATTTATCATAACGGAATCGAGGTAAAGTACCACGAACCCAAATAAATACAAAAGAAATAAAAGTTAATTTTACATAAAATAATAAATTAAATACATCTCCACCTAAAAATATTAATCTAAATAATATGCTTATAAATAAAATTCTGGCGTATTCTGCTAAAAAAATTAGTGCAAACCCACCTCTTCTATATTCAACATTAAACCGAGAAACTAATTCAGACTCCCCTTCAGCAAAATCAAAAGGAGTTCGATTAGTCTCTGCTAAAGAAATTCTAAATCAAACTAATTCTAACGGAAATAAAATAATCAAAAATCAAGTATAATACTGATAATTAATAATTCCAATCATATTATAATTTCCAATTAAAAAAACAAAAGATAATAAAATTAAAGCTAATCTAACTACATAAGAAATAGTCTGAGCAACCGCTCGTAATCTTCCTAATAAAGCATAATTTGAATTAGAAGACCACCCAGAAATTATAACTGTATAAACACCTAAGCTAGTACAACATAAAAAAATAATAAACCTAAATTAAAAGAAAATAACTTAATTAATAACGGTATACACATTCAAACTAAAAGAGAAAGAAATAATGAAAATACTGGAGAAAGATAATAAGAAATATAATTTGATAACAAAGGATAAGTTTGTTCCTTTGTAAATAACTTAATTGCATCACAAAATGGTTGTGGAATTCCTATAATTCCAACTTTATTAGGACCCTTACGAATTTGAATATATCCTAATACTTTTCGTTCTAATAAAGTTAAAAAAGCAACTCTTACTAATACACAAACAATTAATAATAATCTTCCTACTAGTGATAAAATTAACTCGATATGAAACAAGTACTATTTGTAATAAAAATTACATAAATAAATTCTAAATTTATTGCACTAATCTGCCAAAATAGCTTATATTAATTATATTCATTATAAAAAATAAAATTATTCAAATACTTGGTCCTTTCGTACTAAAATATTTTAATAAATTAAAGATAGAAACCAACCTGGCTTACGCCGGTTTGAACTCAGATCATGTAAGAATTTAAAAGTCGAACAGACTTAAAATTTGAACGGCTGCGCCCAAAATTATATCTTAATCCAACATCGAGGTCGCAATCTTTTTTATCGATATGAACTCTCCAAAAAAATTACGCTGTTATCCCTAAAGTAACTTAAATTTTTAATCGTTATTAACGGATCAATTATTCATAAATTAATGATTTTAAAAATTAAAAGTTTATTAAATTTTAATATCACCCCAATAAAATATTTTAATTTATAATAACAAAATTAATCTTCACAATTAAAATAAACAAAATATAAAGATTTATAGGGTCTTCTCGTCTTTTATAAAATTTTAGCTTTTTGACTAAAAAATAAAATTCTATAATAAATTTAAATGAAACAGTTAATATTTCGTCCAACCATTCATACCAGCCTTCAATTAAAAGACTAATGATTATGCTACCTTTGCACAGTTAGTATACTGCGGCCATTTAATAAATATCAGTGGGCAGGCTAGACTTTAAATTAATTTTAAAAAGACATGTTTTTGTTAAACAGGCGAATATTATTTTTGCCGAATTCTTTACATAAACTTTTCATTTAAAATTATTTTTACATAAAAATATACTAATTTTATCATTATTACTTTACTTTTAACATTAAAGTAAATACTTTTATAAATAATTAAAGTTTAATAAATAATATAGTTTATTAAATAAATTATAACAATTTTTTTAATAATTGCTAATTCTAAGCATATATTTTTAAATCATTATTTATTACTTTTAAATATTTATTTTACAGCTTATCCCATAAAATATTAGAAATTAAAAATTATTTAATTAATTTAACTAAATAAATAAATTTTAATTTTCTAAATTAAATTTATTTCTAAAAGAACTAGAAACCTTTAAAAACGAATAACATTTCATTTCTAATAAGATATTTTAAATAATTTTGTCACATTAACTTAAATATCTTATTAACTCTTTTAAAATCGAGAAAAATAAATAATTATTTTTTATTTAATAAACCCTGATACACAAGGTACAATAAAACAAACATTTTTCAAATTATTTCAATATTCTTTCACAATACTACTAAACTATTATTAAAATTATTTTTTCTTTATACAATACTAAAACAATCAATTATACAATTATTTTTAATATAAAATTATAAATAAATAAAATTATTAATAAATAAAATCTATTCAATTTATATTGATTTGCACAAAAATCTTTTCAATGTAAATGAAATGCTTTACTTAATAAGCTTTAAATTGTCATTCTAGATACACCTTCCGGTACATCTACTATGTTACGACTTATCTTACCTTAGTAATAAGAGCGACGGGCGATGTGTACATATTTTAGAGCTAAAATCAAATTATTAATCTTTATAATTTTACTATCAAATCCACTTTAAACAAATGTTTCATATTTGTATCCATATAAATAACTTTATTGTAACCCATTTCTACTTAAGCATAAGCTACACCTTGATCTGATATAAATTTTTATAAAAATTATAGAAAATTATTTTTCTTATAAAATATTCTGATAACGACGGTATATAAACTGAAGTACAAGCTCAAGAAAGGTCCATCGTGGAATATCGATTACAGAACAGGTTCCTCTGAATAGACTAAAATACCGCCAAATTTTTTAAGTTTCAAGAACATAACTACTACTACTCTAGCAATAAGTTTACATTTTAAATAATAGGGTATCTAATCCTAGTTTATTACTAAAATTTTTAAGCTTCAATAAATAATGTATAAAAATTTATAAATTTAAAATTTCACCTAATAAATATATTTTTATTTTTAAAATAACTATTTAACTTTTACTGATGAAATTCATTTACATCATTCGTGTAACCGCGGCTGCTGGCACGAAATTAGCCAATGTTAACTAATATTTCTATTTCTAAGTCTCCTTAATCAATAATATTAATTACTGCGACTTATTTATGTTATTTATTATTTAAATAAATAGCATCTCCCACAAAAATTTACATATAAAACAAATTAATAACGAATTACAAAGCCAAAATAAAGCTTTAAATAATAATATTTTAATAACTAACTTTAAAGTATTTCTTTAAACTTATTAATAAATAATTAAATTTAGATAATTAAATAAATAAATTGATCTACAAAGAAATAACTTTTAGTAATTAAAAATTATAAATTATTAGTAATAATAAATTTTATAATTTTTTTTTTTTTTTCGCCGAAAAAAATTTTTTTTTAAAACTAAAAAATTTAAACTAAATTGTCATTCAAACTTAAATTTTTAAATTGCAAAAAAATGCAAAAAATTTAAAATTTTTGCAAAAATTCAAATTTTTTTAACAATTATTTCTAAATTTATTTAATGTAAATAATTAATTTTAACTAAATAATTTAAAAAAATAAAATTATTAATTAATAACTAAAAATATACTTGATTTTAATAGATTTATTTGATAATTAATAAAAATAAGATAAAAAAATATATATATTGATCCCATTAAAATAATATTAATTAGCAAACTAAAATAGGTAAGTAAATTACTATATTAATAGTCTTTATTTGTATCTCCTCCCATAGCGTTTAACCAAATGCAAACTAACCTATCGATTTAAACAGAATGAATTCTGTACGAACTAGGTCTGATGATATTACCTTCTCACAAACCCGAACTTATCAATTCTCACCTACTTAGAGCAACTGATAGACAAATCCATTTACACTCGATTAAAATGAAAAAGTACCTCTAAGAAGTCTAGTTCCCCTAAACTAAACAACAAATTAATAAGTTTTCATTGTAAAAAAGTACATGAAAAGCCAATTAGACGTAACTTATACTTTATAAAATTTTTATTCTAAAAAAAAATAAATTTTATACTCTTATAATTATCTTTTTAATAATAAAACTAAGTATTAAAAAATTATTCAATTAGAAATTCATTTAATATTTATAATGAAAATCATTTCAATATTCATAATTTTTATTCATAATTTTTATAAAATTTTGATGACAATAAAAATCTGTCTTAAATTAAAAATTTCTGATAAACATCCATGTATAAAAATATTTTAATTTTTTTTTTCTTTTTAATAATTTAATCAATTACTTTTTCATTTACTAAAAATTACTTACCGTTTTACCTTTTCAGGAAATTTCAACTTAGCTATATACCTGCTTTAATAGATATTTATGTATTAATAAATCATTTATATATATATAGATGATCTAAAAATATTGTAACTCAACACTAAATATTTACATAAAATATAGTACTATATATGCCATAAAATGTTACTATAAATAGATAAACACAATTTTTATAAATAAAACTATAATTTATTATTTATATTAATATAACTTATCCAAATATTTTTCTAAATCTTAAACAATGACTGTATAAACTAAAAAAAAAAATTAATTTCAGATTACTGACGGAAATGAATTGCCTGACAAAAGGGCTACTTTGATAGAGTAGATTATGTAGTTATAGCTACATTCATTATTATATTAATTTAGTCAAATAAAAAGAAAATTTATATCTAAATTTTACAAAAAAAATATGAGCGTAATCCCCAATCTAACAGTAATAAATTTGTGGATGACTATTTAGACCATACCTTACTAAATTATGATAAAAATAAAATTATATTTAACAGAATTAAACTGTTTCTAAAAGTATCAAAAACTTTTGTGCATCGTACACTAAAATATAAAAAGATAAGCTAATCAAGCTACTGGGTTCATACCCCATTTATAAAGGTTTTAATCCTTTTCTTTTTAATTTTTAATAATTCTTCTAAAATTATATTTATAGTAATTTTAATAGTAGGAACAATAATTACTGTTTCAGCCAATTCTTGGCTAGGAGCTTGAATAGGCTTAGAAATTAATTTATTATCTTTTATCCCCCTAATAAGAGGCAATAATAACTTAATATCTTCTGAAGCTTCCCTAAAGTACTTCCTAACCCAAGCATTAGCTTCATCAGTATTATTATTTGCTATTATTTTATTTATGCTAGAAAATAATTCTATCAATACTAATAGAAACAGAATTACAAGAATGATAATTATCTCGGCTCTTCTTATAAAAAGAGGTGCAGCTCCTTTTCATTTCTGATTTGATAATGTGATAGAAGGGCTATCATGAATAAACTCATTAATTTTAATGACCTGACAGAAATTAGCTCCTCGTATACTTATGTCATACCTATCAATAAATTCATTTATTATAGTAAGTATGATATTATCTGTAATTATTGGTTCTCTAGGAGGTCTAAACCAGACATCTCTACGAAAATTAATAGCTTATTCATCAATTAACCATTTAGGGTGAATATTAATTACAATTTACTCAAGAGAAAAAATTTGAATTAGATATTTTATTCATTTTTATCCTTCAATTTAATTTTTCTATTTAATATCTTTAAAATTTCTCATATTAATCAGTTATTCTCATTGTTTATAACCTCAAAAACATTCAAATTTACAATATTTTTAAATCTACTTTCCTTAGGTGGATTACCACCATTTTTAGGATTTCTTCCAAAGTGACTTGTAATTCAAACACTATCAATTAACAACCAAATATTTGTAATAACGGTATTAACAGTAATAACTTTAGTAACCTTATATTTTTACTTACGATTATGTTATTCTGCATTTATACTAAACTACTACGAACCAAACTGAATAACAGAAGTAAATTTTAGAAAATTTTCAATAAATTTTTATCTATTACTTTCATTTATTTCTTCCTTTGGGTTATTCCTAGTAAGAATTCTTTACTTTATACTTTAAGGCTTTAAGTTAAAAAACTAATAGACTTCAAAGCTATAATTATAAGTATCAATCTTTTAAGCCTTAGTAAAATTTTACTCCTTTAGAATTGCAGTCTAATATCATTATTGACTATAAAGCCTGATTAAAAAGAATTATTTCTTATAAGTAAATTTACAGTCTACTGCCTAAACTTCAGCCATTTAATCGCGACAATGGTTATTTTCAACAAATCATAAAGATATTGGAACCCTTTATTTTATTTTCGGAGCTTGAGCCGGAATAGTAGGAACCTCTTTAAGAATTCTAATTCGAGCTGAATTAGGACATCCCGGAGCCCTAATTGGTGATGACCAAATTTATAACGTTATTGTAACTGCTCATGCATTTGTAATAATTTTTTTCATAGTTATACCCATTATAATTGGTGGATTTGGAAACTGATTAGTACCCCTAATATTAGGGGCACCTGATATAGCTTTCCCACGAATAAATAATATAAGATTTTGATTGTTACCTCCTTCACTAACACTATTATTAGTCAGTAGTATAGTAGAAAATGGAGCTGGTACAGGATGAACCGTTTACCCTCCGCTTTCTTCAGGAATTGCTCACGGTGGGGCCTCAGTAGATTTAGCTATTTTTAGCCTACACTTAGCCGGAATTTCATCAATTTTAGGAGCCGTAAACTTCATTACTACTGTAATTAATATACGGTCTACTGGAATTACATTTGATCGAATGCCATTATCTGTGTGATCAGTAGTAATTACTGCTTTATTATTACTTTTCTCACTACCTGTTCTTGCTGGAGCTATTACTATGTTATTAACAGACCGAAATTTAAATACATCTTTTTTTGATCCAGCAGGGGGAGGGGACCCAATTTTATACCAACATTTATTTTGATTTTTTGGACACCCAGAAGTATATATTTTAATTCTTCCAGGGTTTGGAATAATCTCTCATATTATTAGTCAAGAATCAGGAAAAAAGGAAACCTTTGGTTCTTTAGGAATGATTTATGCAATATTAGCTATTGGATTACTTGGATTCATTGTATGAGCACATCATATATTTACAGTTGGAATAGACGTAGACACACGAGCATATTTTACTTCAGCTACAATAATTATTGCTGTTCCTACCGGAATTAAAATTTTCAGTTGATTGGCTACTCTTCATGGGACTCAGCTAAATTACTCACCTGCTATTTTATGAGACTTAGGGTTTGTATTCTTATTCACAGTAGGAGGATTAACAGGAGACACACGAGCATATTTTACTTCAGCTACAATAATTATTGCTGTTCCTACCGGAATTAAAATTTTCAGTTGATTGGCTACTCTTCATGGGACTCAGCTAAATTACTCACCTGCTATTTTATGAGACTTAGGGTTTGTATTCTTATTCACAGTAGGAGGATTAACAGGAGTTGTTTTAGCCAATTCATCTCTTGACATTATTCTTCATGATACTTACTATGTAGTTGCCCATTTCCACTATGTACTATCAATAGGAGCAGTATTCGCAATCATGGCAGGATTCATCCACTGATTCCCTTTATTTACAGGACTTTCATTAAATACTAAGTGATTAAAAAGTCAATTCGTAATTATATTTATTGGAGTAAACTTAACATTTTTCCCTCAACATTTCTTAGGACTTGCTGGAATACCGCGACGTTACTCAGATTATCCAGATGCATATACTACTTGAAATGTTGTATCAACTATTGGTTCATCAATTTCCCTTTTAGGAATTTTATTTTTCTTATTTATTATCTGAGAAAGCTTAGTTACAAGCAATCTACCCAATACAATTAAATTCTTCAATTGAGATATACCAAAATACACCACCAGCTGAACACAGTTATTCTGAGCTACCTCTATTAACTAATTGCAGATTAGTGCAATGGATTTAAGCTCCATTTATAAAGTATTTTACTTTTGTTAGAACCAATGTCAACATGATCAAATTTAGGACTACAAGATAGAGCTCTCCTCTAATAGAACAGCTTACTTTCTTTCATGGCCACGCTTTATTAATTTTAGTAATAATTACAATCTTAGTAGGATACTTAATATTTATATTATTTTTTAATAAATATACTAACCGATTCTTATTACACGGACAAACAATTGAAGTAATCTGAACTATTTTACCAGCAATTGTATTATTATTTATTGCTTTTCCATCTCTTCGTTTACTTTATCTATTAGATGAAATTAATGAGCCATCTTTTACTCTAAAGTCAATTGGACATCAATGATATTGAAGCTATGAGTACTCAGATTTTTTAAATGTAGAATTTGATTCATACATAATCCCTACAAATGAATTACCAATTGATGGATTCCGATTATTAGACGTAGATAACCGAGTTGTACTACCTATGAACTCCCAAATTCGTATTCTAGTTACTGCTGCAGATGTTATTCATTCATGAACAGTACCTGCATTAGGGGTAAAAATTGATGGAACTACAGGACGACTTAACCAAACTAACTTTTTAATTAACCGACCGGGGTTGTTTTATGGCCAATGTTCAGAAATTTGCGGAGCAAATCACAGATTTATACCTATTGTAATCGAAAGAGTTCCAGTAAATTATTTTATTAAATGAATTTCAAGAAATATAAATTCTTCATTAGATGACTGAAAGCAAGTACTGGTCTCTTAAACCACTCAATAGTAAATTAGCACTTACTTCTAATGAACTAAAAAAATTAGTTAAATATATAACATTAGTATGTCAAACTAAAATTATCAAACTATTGATATTTTTTGATTCCACAAATAGCCCCTATTGGTTGATTAAGCTTATTTATTATTTTTTCTATTACTTTTGTATTATTTAATATAATAAATTATTATTCTGTTTTGCCATCTTCACCTAAATCTCATAGCCTTAGTTCTATTAAATTAAATTCAATAAATTGAAAATGATAACAAATTTGTTTTCTGTATTCGACCCTTCTTCAAGTATTTTTAATTTATCTCTTAATTGAATAAGTACTTTTATTGGAATTTTAATAATTCCTTCAATATACTGATATATACCTTCTCGATACCACATTTTTTGAAATAAAATTTTATTAACTTTACACATTGAATTTAAAACACTACTAGGTCCTACTGGACATAATGGAAGAACTTTTATTTTTGTATCATTATTTTCAATAATTTTATTTAATAATTTTATAGGGTTATTCCCTTACATTTTCACTAGAACTAGTCACTTAACTTTAACATTAACTCTAGCTCTTCCTTTATGATTATGTTTTATAATCTACGGATGGCTTAACCATACACAACATATATTTGCTCATTTAGTTCCCCAAGGAACTCCAGCTGTTTATAGTATGTATTGAAACAATTAGAAATATCATTCGGCCAGGAACACTAGCAGTACGATTAGCAGCTAATATAATCGCTGGGCACCTATTACTAACTCTATTGGGTAATACAGGTCCTATCCTATCTTATATAATTGCATCACTATTATTAATAGCTCAAATTGCACTTTTAGTACTTGAATATGCTGTAGCTATTATTCAATCATATGTATTTGCAGTTTTAAGAACTCTTTATTCTAGAGAAGTAAATTAATGTCAACACATTCAAATCACCCATTAGTAGACTACAGCCCATGACCCCTTACAGGAGCAATCGGAGCTATAACTACTGTTTCTGGTATAGTTAAATGATTCCATCAATATGATATCTCTTTATTTACTTTAGGGAATATTATTACAATTCTAACAGTATATCAATGATGACGAGATGTATCTCGAGAAGGTAATTTCCAAGGACTGCATACTCATGCTGTAACAATTGGATTACGATGAGGAATAATTCTATTTATTTTATCTGAAGTATTATTTTTTGTTTCTTTCTTTTGAGCTTTTTTTCATAGAAGACATCTCCAGCTATTGAATTAGGGGCTATATGACCTCCAGCAGGAATTGAATCATTTAATCCCTTCCAAATTCCTCTTTTAAATACAGCTATTTTATTAGCATCTGGAGTAACAGTTACATGAGCCCACCATAGTCTAATAGAGGGAAACCATTCTCAAACAACACAAGGTTTATTTTTTACAGTCCTATTAGGAGTATACTTTACTATCCTTCAAGCATATGAATATATTGAAGCTCCTTTTACAATTGCAGATTCCGTTTACGGATCTACCTTCTATATGGCAACAGGGTTTCATGGAGTTCATGTATTAATTGGAACTACTTTTTTACTAGTATGTTTAATTCGACACCTAAATAATCACTTTTCAAAGACCCATCATTTCGGATTTGAAGCTGCTGCATGATACTGACATTTTGTTGATATTGTCTGATTATTCCTTTATGTATCAATTTACTGATGAGGTGGATAACCTTTTATTTATATAGTATAAAGTATATATGACTTCCAATCATAAGGTCTATTAATAAAATAGTATAAATAATTTTTTCAATCTTAAGAATTAGAACTATTATCTTGCTTCTTTCTTCGGTAGTAATACTACTAGCATCTATTTTATCAAAGAAATCCCTAATTGACCGTGAAAAAAGTTTACCATTTGAGTGCGGATTTGATCCAAAATCATCTTCACGACTACCTTTTTCGCTACGATTTTTTTTAATTACAATTGTTTTTTTAATCTTTGATGTAGAAATTGCTTTGATCCTTCCTATAGTATTAATTATTAACTATTCAAACTTATTAGTCTGATCATTAACTTCTGTAATTTTTATTTTAATTTTATTGGGAGGTCTGTACCACGAATGAAATCAAGGTATATTAAACTGATCAAAATAGGGTTGTAGTTAATTATAACATTTGATTTGCATTCAAAAAGTATTGAATTTCAATCTACCTTGAATATGAAGCGATATATTGCAATTAGTTTCGACCTAATCTTAGGTAATTTTTACCCTTATTCTATTAATTGAAGCCAAAAAGAGGCGTATCACTGTTAATGATATAACTGGGAAAATTCCCCAATTAAGGAAATATGATGTACAAAAAAAAGCTGCTAACTTTATTTTTTAATGGTTAAATTCCATTTATATTTCTATTTATATAGTTTAACAAAAACCTTACATTTTCATTGTAAAAATAAAATATACAATTTTTATAAATTACTAAACTTAATTCACAATATTCAAAGATAAAACTAATCTCCATAACATCTTCAGTGTCATACTCTAAATATAAGCTATTTGAATATAATAATAGTAAAAAAACTAAATAAAATAAAAATTCATAAGACAAAGGTTAACAAATAAATTTTTAAATTATTATTTTGTAATAAATTATTAATTTTAGAATATTTTGTTAAAAGCCGGTATAAAACTTGACCCCCAAAAAATTCTGATCAACCTTGATCAAAACTTTTTACTACTTGTCCACCTATACTTAATGGATAAAATACTACGCCATAAGTGGCAATATAGGGTATAAACCATATTGACCCACAAAAATAAGATAAAGAATAATTATTGATTGATTTATTAATAAAGTATAAAGAAACATTAGAGATTATGTAACCAATAATACCACCTGAAATACATACAAATAATGTTAAAAACTTTAAATAAAGTGGTAAACAAATTATATCTGGAGTTCTAAAAATTAGTCAATTTAACATTCTTCCTCCAATAATTCTTATAAACAACAATCCTAATATTCCACGAAGTATAATTCATCCTTCATCATATAATATATTTAAAGAACCACAATTTAATTCACCAGTTATTGAATAATAAACTAATCGAAATGAATAACACACAGTTAACCCAGTAGAAAAAAAATATAAAAAGAAAGAAAATATATTAATATTTCTTATAGAAACAACTTCTAAAATTAAATCCTTTGAATAAAACCCAGCTAAAAATGGTATACCACATAACGCTAAATTAGCAACATTTAGACAAGCTGAAGTTAACGGTATATGAATTCTTAAGCCACCTATAAGCCGAATATCTTGTGAATTGTTTATATTATGAATTACAGCACCAGCACATATAAATAACAGAGCCTTAAATAATGCATGAGTCAAAAGATGAAAAAATGCAAGCTTATAAAAACCTATTGATAAAATACTTATCATTAAACCTAACTGACTTAATGTTGATAATGCAATAATTTTTTTTAAGTCAATTCAAAATTAGCCCCTAATCTAGCCATAAATATTGTAAGGCCTGACAATAACAATAAAAATTGTCCTAAATAAGTAGCACTTAAAAGAACATTAAATCGAATTAATAAGTAAACTCCAGCCGTAACTAATGTTGAAGAATGAACCAAAGCAGACACCGGAGTTGGAGTCGCCATAGCAGCTGGTAATCAAGAAGAAAGCGGAATCTGAGCACTTTTAGTTATAGCGGCAAAAACTACTAATCCCCCAATAATTATTATAGAAGGTCTATTAACTATTATTTCTAAATAAAAAATATAATTTCATCTACCATTATTTAATATTCACGCAATTGCTAATAGTAAAGCAACATCACCAATTCGATTTGATAAAGTAGTTAATATACCCGCATTAAATGATTTAACATTTTGAAAATAGATTACTAAACAATAAGATACCAGCCCTAATCCATCTCATCCTCGGTCACATGGGACGGACTTTATTAGTCGGTCGGACCCGACTATGGAATACCCTACACCTTTGGTGGATATATTAATGTGGGATATTTAATTTTATACCTTAATTTTAAAGTTCTTAATTATGCTGAACCGCCCCACCCTCAGAATATTATTGACATATCATAAATTTACGTCTTATATCTCCATAAATTAAAAAAAAATATATAAAAGTATAAAAAACTAATAATTGGGCGGATTTGATTTTAATAATTTACGGCTAAAATTTCCACTATAATAACCCGGAAAATAATGCAAAACAAAATGTGGACGTTTTAAATTTTATAAGTATATATTGAATGGTTTTCGAGTTATTATTTCCTAAAGAGTTATATAAAAATAACTTGTATGGGAGGAGGGCGTGTCCGTTGACCGATTTGGTTCATTTTCAAACTCGTTTCCTAATTTTGGCTAAAAAAATATTGTGACAAAATTTCATCTCATTCTGACAAGTATTTCTCAAGTTTCCTCGTATACGGACAGCAAGACAGACAGACGGACAGACATATGGACATAGCTAAACGGACTCGGATAGTGATGCTGATCAAGAATATATATACTACTCCTAAGGGGCCTTACAATATCTGCACAAACTTAATATACCCTGTACCTCATAGGTGTGGGTATAATAAAGTTCAGAAAAAACGTTTCAAATTGAACAAAAAAATTATGTTTCAAATATAAAGTTCTAAACGAAACGTTATTTTTTAAAGAACGTTTCAATCGTTCTTGGAATATAAAGTTCTTAAAATGAATAAAATATTTGGGTTTTCGTTCAAAACTTCAAAAGAAAAAATTATACTTCAAAAAAATTAAATTAAGATTTTGTAAACAAATTGTGTTTATGAAACTTTTGAAAATTGTTGCTTCTGGCGACGCAACTTGCCCCGCAACTTCTGCCCGTAGATAACCAACTCCAACCACTCGATTGACCGTCCAGTCAGCCGCGGGCAGTCGAGTTGGGCATCCCTAGCCTATAGCATAGTATGTTGTCTTTACTTTACAACATTTTTTCCCAAATCATTTGTGAAACTCGTGGTTAATTTTTTCTTTCAGAACTTTATTTTAAAATTTCGAAAATAAAGTTCTGAACAAAAACTTTACCTTTGAATTTAAAACATAACGTTTTTTTTTGGAACAAAATAATTTGTTTTGTTCAGAACAAAAACTTTATTTTTTTGTGTTTTTGGATTGTTCAAAACTAAACGATTGAAAAAGCAATTGTTTTCGTTTTTTTTTTGTTTCGTTCAAATACCCCTGGTTTTAAATCTATTTGTCCTTTAATAATAATTTTCAAAAGTAGTATCTGTTCAGAAAGTAAAATATATTCTGAATTTTTATACCCTACACTAAGAGTGAAAGGGTATATTCAGTTTGGTACGCCGTTTGTAACACCCAGAAGGAAGCATCTCCGGTATGGAAAAGTATATATATTCTTGATCAGCATGACCTCCTGAGTCGATTTAGAGTCCGTCTGTCCGTCTGTCTGTCTGTTGAAATCCCTACTACTTTTAAAATTGAAGAGCTTGATAAATGAAACTTATAACTTAGATTACTAATATACCTACCACTTATGTTCAAATACCTCATATAAAATGTACATATAAAGATCAATTTTTATGTATACGTGCTTAGGTAAACTTTTTTGGTAAAATATATATTGATATCATGCTCAAATACATGATAATAATGTTTTCCGGCGAAAAGACTTGTGGTTCACAAAAAAAAAAATCGAAATTCGGTACACCTACCCATTTGTAAATATGGGTATCAAATGAATGGAAATTCTTCAGCGATTGAATGTTTGTAGTTATTTTCAGGATTCGTATACCCTGGTGACCTATATATCACTTTGAATGGTAACCATACATATGTGTAGGGTATTTATAGTCGGCTTAGACCGACTATAATTTTGATAATCCCAACTATCATAATTACACCTACTTTAAAATTTCCCATGTGATATAACCTTCCCAACTGGATTCTATTATGATTTCTATGAAAAATGTGTTTAAGTTTTATTTGCCATTCATGTTTCTTCGTGAATAAACTATTTATTTTATCTGATATTTTATCATTTTTTGTTTTTAAGTTGAATCTCTGTTGAGTGTGCTTCAGATGTTAAGATAACAGATGAGTAAATTTTTCAATAAAATTATTAATTTCAATATTGATCAGATTTCGGTACGATAGAGGAAGAATTTTATTAATAGAATTTTCAAGGTCAACTTTAAAAATGTTCCACTTAGTAGCAGCAAAAGAGGTATTACAACGAGGTTGTTTTAGTAGAATATCAAAATTTAGTAAGTGTATTTTTAATTTAAGTGGAAAGTGATCTGAAAAGGACGAAAGACTAGAAGCGGTGAAATTTAGATTAACGATGTTGATTATGTTAGAACTAATAAGAAAATGATTGATAAAAGAAGAACCAATTGAATATGATGGTGTACGATCACAAACTCTTGTAAAATAGTGAACTGAATTATTTAACCAAGCTAATAATATCTTACAATAATAATATTACAATTATCCATGTTGTCATCCCATAAATGATTTTTCGCATTTAAATTACCACCAATAAAAGTTCCGTTAAAAAAATACCGTTAAATATGAGATTGAACAAAATAAGAAAGTTTTTACTAATCCATCAAATGATAAATTAATTTTTATAAATACGTTTGGTAAATTTAAACCGGAAATGAATACAATAGTGAAAACATATGAATTTTTGATGGCAATTGCCACGCCCTGAGAAGAATCATCGCAAATGATTTTATAAACTCCAAAAAATTTATTTGATTTTGATAAGTGTGTTTCTTGAATAAATGCAATAGTAATTTTTTGCTTTGCAGAATAGTTCCAATTTACAGCTCGTTTCAATGAGAGACCTAACATTAAAAGTTAATAAATTTAAACAGTTATGGACCATATACTTTTTTAACTTCTGATAAAAGATTTAAGCATTCAAATTTTGACATATTTTTATAATTAAGTATAAAATTATGAATTTTTGTTTCTAATGGAATTGGATCACATAACAATTTTGAAATTTTTAAAAATTATTTTTTGGTTTATTATACTCTGTATTTGAATACAACGCCTGATTTGGTAAATGAGAATTTGGATTGTAAAAATTACTAGCAAAAGTTTTAGAATTTGAACTTTGCACAAGGACATTCTCGGCGATTTGTTTCTAAACCGGGTAAAGTTCATCTAAATCTGCGTAAAGTTCATCTAAATCTCATCAGGCGCATCATGATGCAGCAGTTTTATTTAGCGACAAAAGTACTCAAATAATGTTCTCTGTCGAGCCTGTGTTTTAGCTTGCTTCTTACACATAAAATCCAAACCCTTTAAATTCCTATAACGACCACTCTTGAGGAATTTATCTATCACAATCTTCAATATCTCCTAGATAAGTAACCTAGTTCATGGTTTACGTTTTATAACAATTAGGGCCATAAATTGTTGTTTGTTTTTCGACCTAAAATTGAGTTATTGCAAAAAAAATTGTTTTTCGGGCTCAAGGTCTTGCCAAATACAAAGTGCTATGTACTAGGTGAAACAAACAACAATTGACAAACACAAAAAGTTGTTGGCTGACCGTACAGCTGTTTCGGAAGCTGCCAAGCTTCCTCATCAGCGGTCTTTTGCACAATTTCTGCATAGCAAGGCCTATAACATAATTTTGTGCAATGAACTAAATGCGAATTTAGTACAAGCACAAAACAACCAGGCAAAATATGCAAAAATTGCACCAACTTTATGTTTGTCAATTGCATATAGGCTGCAGTGTCACTACAGAATCAAATACGACCACTGCACGCTTATTAAAAATTAAAATCTCACGATTTTATGATATTTTTATGCGCTGTGCCCTGCGAATGTATAAATTGTTGTGTGTTTTTCGACCTAAAATAGAGTTATTGCAAAAATATTGTTTTTGCGGGCTCAAGGTCTTGCCAGATACAAAGTGCTATGTACTGGGGAGTGAAACAAACAACAATTGACAAAAACAAAAAGATGTTGGCTGACCGTACAGCTGTTTTCGAAGCTGCCAAGCTTCCTCATCAGCGGTCTTCTGCACAATTTCTAAAATAAAATTATTACAAAATATTTATAAATAATTTTAATTTATTTATTTTCCTGGGGAGTGCGCCAGCTTATGTTTATAGTTTTGCTTGATTAAAAAAAAAATTGAGATGTTTACATTCACAATTGAAACGTACAGTTTAAAAATTCTTCTAGTACCGTTAAAAATATAATGATTATGTTGTTTTTTATTAGATACATTTAAATCATGAGTTGTTTAATTAAATGTATAAAAATAAAGTCAATTTAAGAAGTGATCAGCAATTTATATTTCGTACTGGGGTTACATGCGTAGAATTGAAGTCGACTGCACACAGTGGAACATAGTATTTTAAACATGATTTAAATATTTATTTTATTGTTACGAAAAGAGGTAATTTGCCCCACTGTGTAAGCATTCAACAATAATAAATGAGACGCAAGACAATTCAGCGCACTAAGCAATGTGTTAGAAAGAGACGGAAGATCATTCAGCGTACTGGGCAATGTGCGAGAAAGAGATGGAAGATCATTAAGAGATGGAAGATCGCATTAAAACACATGAGTGCGAATGAGATACCAATAGCATGCGTCATTCACGAAACGAGTAGAAGGTTCTCGAAACAAGTCGAAGCTTGTCGAAACTTGTCGAACTGATGCATGCAGTATATAAGGGAGCCGCATCTGAGGTACTTCACTTCAGTAGTGATTGTAAAGTGGTCGAGTGCATCTTAAATTGTGGACATGCAGCAGTTGTTAGTCTTTGTTATTAGTAAAGTTGTTTATTAAAGTGAATTAATAAAGTTAATTGTTATAATTTAAACCAAACATAAGAGTGTTTTTATTTTGTACACAATCCAGCGATACGAACTCGTAGAACAGTTTTCCGTAGACTGAATTTTCGTAACATTGGTGTCAGAAGTGGGATTATGATACAAAATGGTTAAATTCGAACAACTTATAGTCGACCAGCTAAAGAAGGAGCTGGCGATTCATAATCTTCCAACTGTAGGTACGAAAGTAGAGCTACAAAACGTCTAATGGAAGAATTAGAGAACCAAGGTATTGACCTCGCAGAACACGAGTTTGAAGTGGAAGCTGCAACAGCGTCATCGAAAAATGTTTACACAGAGCAAGAAGTACAGTCCCAAAGTTTTGATATGAGCCAGTTGCTCGGAGCTATACAACAACAGCTTCTAGAAAATTCGAACCGGATTGAAGAAAAACTTAAAACAGAACTTCCAGAAAATTCCAATCAACTTAAAACAGAACTAGATCAAAAATTTCTAGAAAATTCAAAACAATTTCAAGAAAATTCTAATCAGCTCAAATTAGACATGAAGCAAGAACTTCTAGAAAATTCCAACAAAAGGGAACAGAAACTTCAAGAAAATTCGAAACAGCAACTAGAAAGTTCTAATCAACTGCAAACTGAAATAAAGCAGCAGATGCAGGAGCATTCTAAGCAGCTTTTGGAAGTTTCTAATACACTACATGGCAAAGTAAACGAACTTGAGGCACATGTAAAGGACATTGTAGTGGACATTGATGAAAAATTTGAAAAGTTGGAAAATGGTTTCGACAAAAAGCTACAGAAAATACAAGAAGATGTCAGTTTACTACAGATAAGTGGACCTACACAGCATGTTGTTACTGGTACGAGGCTAAAATCGCCGATTTACGATGGAACCACAGCGTTCAACATTTTCAAGCTGTAATTTGAGACCACGGCTGTAAGTAATCGATGGAACAATGAGGACAGCGTAGCCGCATTTATCGTGGCGCTAAAAGGAGGCGCAGCCTAAGTATTGCAGACTGTTCCAGAAAGTGATCGAAACAGTTATTTAGCGGTTATGTCTGCACTGCAACGAAAATACGGCAGTGATCACATGAAGCAAATCTACAGAATGGAACTAAAGTGCCGAATGCAAAGAAATGGTGAAACATTGCAGGCGTATGCAGCGGACGTCGAGAGGCTTGCGCATTTGTCGTATGCAGATTCAACGAGTGATTTCATAGAAAAGTGCAAGGTCGAAGCCTTCGTTGACGGCATACGTGATCCGGAAACAAGACGTGCCACAGTGACTATGCCGAAAGTGACATTTACGGAAACTGTAACCACAGCGCTAACACAGGAGACAGCAACTACGTTGTGCCGCCCAGCGCCAAAGGTCCGTAAACTAGATGTGGAGAATGAAGACCTACTTCAGGTAATTTGCTAAGCGTTAAAAAGTGGAGCTAAACCAGATTACACTGCTGCCAAACGAGACACCAAATTGAAATGTAAATGCTACAATTGCGGAAAATATGGGCATATGGCACGCGACTGTCGTGAAAAACGTAAATGTGTAATTGTGCAACCACCTAAGGGATACAGACCAGAAAAGATAATTGAAGATACCCAAAATAACACCAGGGGACATCGTGGAAATTTAGGCACTGTGTTGGCACGAGTGTGTAAAATGGAATCCAGAGAATGCTCGACGGAAGAAGAAAAGACGAACATAATTCACATTCGTTCATTGGGTGTCGTGCCAGATAATCAGTAGAGTCTAGAGCAAATACGAAATGACTGACATGCCATTGTGGAACCAATGGATGTCACTTGAGCATTACTAAAACGAATGAAGAAGTCAGGAAACATTTCTATTGGGTGGGATAACAGAAGTCAGTCGCCTATTGGATTCACAGATGTAAGCAATGTGTATCCGCAAAAAGAAAACCCGTCAGAAGTTGCGGAAAGATAAATCAATAGAACGTAGGAGCACATTGCGAACGTACTGCAATGGATGGGCAAAAGCCGATTCCAAAAAGTGTTTTGCGTAAAAAGAAATATGAAGACTGATGCAACAGTCCTTAAGGCAGAGGATACAAATTCCAAGTAGTAAGATAAAGTCCAGATACGACTTGAGAGCAAGCTCTGAGGGATTTAAGGAAGGAGATCTGGTTATGCTTTGTAGCCCGCAACGAGTGAAATTGATAAATCGAAAACTACAAACACACCGGGAAGTTCTGAACAAAAACTTTACCTCTGAATTTAAAACATAACGTTTTTTATTTGGAACAAAATAATTTGTTTTGTTCAGAACAAAAACTTTATTTTTTTGTTTTTTTTGGATTGTTCAGAACTAAACGATTGAAAAAGCAATTGTTTTCGTTTTTTTCAGTACTCCTGGTTTTAAATCTATTTGCTCTTTTATAATAATTTTCAAAAGTAGTATCTGTTCAGAAAATAAAATATATTCTGATTTTTTTCTATTATGATTTCTATGAATTTCTATGTTTAAGTTTTCTTTGCCATTCATGTTTCTTCGTGAATAAACTATTTATTTTATCTGATATTTTATCATTTTTTGTTTTTAAGTTGAATCTCTGTTGAGTGTGCTTCAGATGTTAAGATAACAGATGAGTAAATTTTTCAATAAAATTATTAATTTCAATATTGATCAGATTTCGGTACGATAGAGGAAGACTTTTATTAATAGAATTTTCAAGATCAACTTAAAAAATGTTCCACTTAGTATCAGCAAAAGAGGTATTACAACGAGGTTGTTTTAGTAGAATATCAAAATTTAGTAAGTGTATTTTTAATTTAAGTGGAAAGTGATCTGAAAAGGACGAAAGACTAGAAGCGGTGAAATTTGGATTAACGATGTTGATTATGTTAGAACTAATAAGAAAATGATTGATAAAAGAAGAACCAATTGGATATGATGGTGTACGATCACAAACTCTTGTAAAATAGTGAACCGAATTATTTAACCAAGCTAATAATATCTTACCATTACAATTATCCATGTTGTCATCCCATAAATGATTTTTCGCATTTAAATTACCACCAATAAAAGTTCCGTTAAAAAAATACCGTTAAATATGAGATTGAACAAAATAAGAAAGTTTTTACTAATCCAGCAAATGATAAATTAATTTTTATAAATACGTTTGGTAAATTTAAACCGGAAATGAATACAATAGTGAAAACATATGAATTTTTGATGGCAATTGCCACACCCTGAGAAGAATCATCGCAAATGATTTTATAAACTCCAAAAAAAATTATTTGATTTTGTTAAATGTGTTTCTTGAATAAATGCAATAGTAAATTTTTGCTTTGCATAATTTTTAATCGTTCCAATTTACGGCTCGTTTCAATAAGAGACCTAACATTAAAAGTTAATAAATTTAAACAGTTATGGATCATATACTTTTTTAACTTCTGATAAAAGATTTAAGCATTCAGGGCTTACACATTCAGGGATTAAATATGGTGTTAGCCCCCAGCCCTGATTTGAACATGGGACCTTTCGGCTCGCAGTCCAACGCACTGACCCTTGAGCTGCCGATGCTACGGGATAGAAAATTGCATAATTATTTTGTAACGACCACAACACTCTATAAATGTGTCCCATACGTGCAATGTACTGTATGTGAAGCGAAAAGGGTGGGAGGATTGTTAGTGTTTGAGCGAGTATAACGAATATAAGTTCGTGTGAACTGCAAAAACTCTTATTCGATCACGCTGCCTACGTTTCTCAAAAAATGCACTGAAAAATTAAAATGTTTGAAGTAGAGTAGAAATATTAATTGTTGTTTGTTAATTTTATCGAGAAAATAAGAATACATGTACTTCGAGAAATGTACAATAGAGATATTTGGTTTTGTCTAGAAAGTAAATATTATAAATTTAATAAACCATATATTAAGCACATGTACTCATTTTATAAATACATATTTTTTAACTATATAGTTATATATATATATTTATCATACAACATTATTCATATAATGTTGTATGAATTATTATAATGAATTATATGATTAAATAAATCCCAACTACATATCGTAACAATAAATTTTATTCAGTGTAAAGTCACTTTCATTTGTAGCAAATAACCCAGTAAAAATTTTGAAATAGTATTTTACTAAATTTTTTTAAAATCTAAAATAAAATTATTACAAAATATTTATAAATAATTTTAATTTATTTATTTTCCTGGGGAGTGTGCCAGCTTATGTTAATAGTTTTGCTTGATTAAAAAAAAAAATTGAGATGTTTACATTCTCAATTGAAACGTACAGTTTAAAAATACTTCTAGTACCGTTAAAAATATAATGATTATGTTGTTTTTTATTAGATACATTTAAATCATGAGTTGTTTAATTTAATGTATAAAAATAAAGTCAATTTAAGAAATGATCAGCAATTTATATTTCGTACTGGGGTCGACTGCACACAGTGGAACATAGTATTTTAAGTACGATTTAAATATTTATATTATTATTGATTATTGTATACTTTATATAAGAACTATTAATGTATAGTATAATAAATATTAATTAAAAAACCTCAATTAATAATTAGCTTGACACTTTTGCAATAGCATTTTTTATCCACTTGTTTTATGAACGGAATAAGAACATATAACATTGGTATTATCAAAAATTATAAATTTTCACAAAATACAGTATTTTTGGATAATTCTATGTACATTTTTTTTTTGTTTTTACTTTGTTACTCCGTACTCTCACCGCACTCTTACTCTCTTCAGTGTTGCATCATTTCTGAAGAAGTTTGAGAAGTTTAAGTTTGAGATTTTAATCACTTTAGACACACATTTTATATCGCAAAACATTTTACAAAATAATAACAAATAATTAAATTTTGTTTTTGCATGCGAAAATTATATAAATTTTATGAGAAAAATTATAATTATTTAAAATGATAAAATTTGTATATATTAATAATTCAACATAATAAGCAATACAACTGGGTCCGTTAAAACCAATCTCGAACAATTAAACTCTTAAATAGACATTTAAATTTCCAGGAATTTCTAAAAATGCAAAACTAAAATCCCCCGCTCACTTCTGCCCGTAGATAACCAACTCCAACCACTCGATTGACCGTCCAGTCAGCCGCGGGCAGTCGAGTTAGGCATCCCTAGCCTATAGCATAGTATGTTGTCTTTACTTTACAACATTTTTTCCCAAATCATTTGTGAAACTCGTGCTTAATTTTTTCTTTCAGAACTTTATTTTAAAATTTCGAAAATAAAGTTCTGAACAAAAACTTTACCTTTGAATTTAAAACATAACGTTTTTTATTTGGAACAAAATAATTTGTTTTGTTCAGAACAAAAACTTTATTTTTTTGTTTTTTTTGGATTGTTCAGAAATAAACGATTGAAAAAGCAATTGTTTTCGTTTTTTTTTTTTTTCGTTTCGTTCAGTACCCCTGGTTTTAAATCTATTTGCTCTTTTATAATAATTTTCAAAAGTAGTATCTGTTCAGAAAGTAAAATATATTCTGAATTTTTTCTATTATGATTTCTATGAAAAATGTGTTTAAGTTTTCTTTGCCATTCATGTTCCTTCGTGAATAAATTATTTATTTTATCTGATATTTTATCATTTTTTGTTTTTAAGTTGAATCTCTGTTGAGTGTGCTTCAGATGTTAAGATAACAGATGATATAAATTTTTCAATAAAATTATCAATTTCAATATTTGTCAGATTTCGGTACGATAGAGGAAAAATATCATTAATAGAATTTTCAAGGTAAACTTTAAAAATGTTCCACTTAGTATCAGCAAAAGAAGTATTACTACGAGGTTGTTTTAGTAGAATATCAAAATTTAGTAAGTGTATTTTTAATTTAAGTGGAAAGTGACGAAAGACTAGAACCGGTGAAATTTGGATTAACGATGTTGATTATGTTAGAACTAATAAGAAAATGATTGATAAAAGAAGAACCAATTGAATATGATGATGTACGATCACAAACTCTTGTAAAATAGTGAACTGAATTATTTAACCAAGCTAATAATATCTTACCATTATAATTATTCATGTTGTCATCCCATAAATGATTTTTCGCATTTAAATCACCACCAATAAAAGTTCCGTTAAAAAAAGACCGTTAAATATGAGATGGAACAAAATAAGAAAGTGTTTACTAATCCATCAAATGATAAATTAATTTTTATAAATACGTTTGGTAAATTTAAACTTTAAATTTTAAACTTTAAATTGTAAATTTAAATTTTCGGGGAGAGTAAGGTGGTTGCTCTGGATATTTTCAAGGCTTTTGAGCGAGTGTGGCGTAAAGCCCTCGTCTCAAAATTAATTGCATATGGTGTCGGTGAATCTTTCACTCGATGGATATCGAGTTTTCTCCAGGGTCGTTCAATACGAGTTGCGATGGATGGTGTGTTCTCCGAACAACATTCCACCAATTCTGGAGTTCCGCAGGGTTCCGTCCTATCTCCGTCCCTATTTCTGGTATTTATCTATGGCCTTCTGTTATTGACCCAGAACCCAATTCATATTTTTGCAGATGACAGTAACAATTGTCATTCATATTCGTTCAACAAGCGCTCAAACTCTTTGGATATTGAGAGTAATAGACGCACTATGAATGACACACACAACAATGACCTTTAATCAATCTCCGAGTGGGGTCTTGCAAATAGAGTTGATTTTAATGCAAGCAAGACCTCGGACATATGGGCAGGGGCTTCTAAATCTTCTTTGGAGTTACTGGACCGAATCCAACAACGTGCAATATATTTAATAGGTGATGAAAATATTTCATCCTCTATTGGCTCTCTTGAGCACCGAAGGACCGTTGGTTGTGTAAGCCTGTTTTATAGGTATTACAATGGTAAGTGTTCGAGGTAGATACATGGCCTGATTCCACCAGGTCGTGTGTTCTCTCGTTCTACTCGGGCATCGAACCAAGCCCACCCCTTCGTTGTCCACTCGGCTCATACAGAACCACGCATTATAGAGAGAATTCGTTCTTCAGTCGCACGATTCGTTTGTGGAACAATCTCGACATTTTTGATATTGGCAAATTCAAAACAAATATTCACCAACACTACCTCATCTTGTCTCCCATTCTCTAACCCTAATCCTTTCCTACGATCTCTAAAAAAAAAGTTACGACCCCAGTATTGGCATCTTTTGCATTGAATCTCTTTAGATCTTGATTTAGGTATTTCCCAAGTTAAGGACTAGTTTAATACATAACGAATGTGACTTAAGCCATTTATTTTTTTACAAGTAATTAATGTTATGAAAAATTAACCGGTATCAATTTGATTACGACTTGCATAAAGGGTGAAGATTTTTGATACTTTTAAAATTGTATCTGGAACGATTTTATTAAGAACAGTTTTAATCTCATAAACTTCGGTTTCATAATATAAACCTCTAAGAATTAAACTAATTTGTTGATATTCCTTAGGCGTGTAGGACTATGAATCTATTTCTTTATCTCTAAGTAATGTCATCATATCTGTATGTGCAGATGCATCACCCAAGTAAAGTTTGCTTTTATTTTTATGTATTATTTTAAAAAATATATTTGGTTGTTTTGCTCTCAATTGATCACCTAAGTTTTTAATATTTACATTGTGTAAAAATATTGGTGGGCATAATTTTTTCTTTGGTAAAACAGATACCTCAATTTTACCAGAACTTTTTTTAGATTGTGTATTTTTATATGTTTTATTTATAGAAGAATTTTCTTCAATTAAATCGCCCAAAATGTTAAAACGGTTTTGACTATTGTTTGAGTTGCGGGTAGGTTAGGTTAGGTTTGTAAGGGGGTGTTGCTGAAACATAATCAGCAAACACTAACGGGGGCCTAGTGGTCCATTGTGTTCCTTTTTTATCGGTATGGTAACTATATTTTGTTGACAACTGTGGGTTAGTTCCTTCGAAACCAACCAACTTCTTACGAACCCTAGTAGATTTCCAGTTGGAACTTCAACTATTTCTTCCAGTTCTCCAAAGAACTTTTTCCCCATGTACTGGAGTCGGCGCGTTTGGAGATTTGGACAGGCGCATAGTAGATGTACTATAGATTCTACTTCCTCAATTGCTTTGCAAATCCTGCAGTGGTCGGGCACGTGGATGCCCAGTCTCTCAGGACGCCGATGAGGATGCGGGTATCTTCTTTATTGTTATTTATCAGGCTTTTTGTTCATTTTTCATTGGTGTGTGGCCAGAGACGACGTGAGCTAATGCAGTCGTCTCTGGATAAACAGTTTGCGTTTGTTTTTTCCGTCGTTTTAAGGTCAATATGCCTTCTTAGGACACCTAATGGAATCCTAGTCGAAGAACATGCATGCTCTATTCTACGTGCAGAACCCTGTCGCGCTAGCTCATCGGAATGTTCGTTCCCTTCTATATTGCTATGTCCGGGAACCCAGCATATGGTTATCGCATGGGTTTGACTTAGTATGTTGAGTGATCGGCGACAATTGAGTACTGTGTTTGATTTTATGACCGCATTGTCTAGTTTTAGGATGGCAGCCTGACTATCCACATAGATTGTAATCTCCGATGGATCCATGTTCTTTGGTGAATGGTCTATGCTGTTTTATCTATCGCGAATATTTCTGCTTGAAAGCCACTGCAGACGTCGAGAAATCTATATGACTTGTGAATTTGCAGTGCGTCGCAGAAAATGCCGGATCCAGTCCCTATTTCCATCTTAGCTAGTTGGCGAGTTAGCGCTCCATTGTTCTCTGCTAGGAGTAGTAGGGATTCGCCGGTTCTATCTCCACTGGGCTCCATGGAGCACATTGTTAGTGTAAATGAATTTTTAACAGAGATGTTGTTATTGTTTTCAATAGGGATAATTTTTTAACATAGTTGTTGTTAGTGTAGTTCAATAGGGATCAGTTTTTAACATAGTTGTTGTTGGTATAGTTCAATAGGAATCATTTTTTAACAGAGTTGTTGGTAGTGTAGTTCATTGGAGATCATATTTTAACAGTATAGTTGTTATTTTTTTTTTAATGGGGATCATATTTTAACAGAATATTTGTTATTGTTTTTCATATGAAGTATTTTTAACATAGGTGTATATATGTGTACTATATATTTTATAATGACATGGAGCCAGTGGGATGACTTTTTAACATAATTTGTTAATGTTGATACATACATATATATTATATGCATGTTAAGAAGTCATGCAGCCGTAAAGAGTAAATGTTGTTGTTGGGATAATTATATCGGAGCATTTTTTGTGAATGAAAATATTTACAAACGTATTAATATTGTTGTTGTAAAATATTATGGTTGTAATTAAATTTCAGTTAACGTAGTTATAATGTACTTGTTTGTTTTATTTTGCATGATCATGAAGAGAGTTGAGCAAAGGGTTCAATTTGAAACTATGTTGAGGAACGAAGATTGTAATTTAAAACTTCGATATATGAATGAATGTTATTATTTTTTTTTTGGTGGATAATTTTTGTTGTTGTAAACAGGTTAAGGCACTTCTGTATTATTGCATTGACATATATTTAATTCATGGATGAATTTTATTCTACAAAGTCATGTCCGTTTAATTTGGTTATATGAATGAATGGAGCCATAAGTTGGTTCCATTGGCATCATTTTTTAAATCTTGTTCTATACTATAAGTTTAAAAAATTGAGCATGTTAGAACATGTTTATTTTTATTGAGTTTTTTGTCTTGAGTTTTATTTACTCTCTTTAAAATTTTAAATTGAGTATACTTATACTAATGGAATTCTTTTTTTAACTCATTTTAAAGAGATCTCCATTATATATAAGTAGATCGATATTTAAATTAAATTTATGGTAAGATTGTTTTTTTTTATATTTTTTTAAATAATTAATTTATGTATTTAAATTAATTTAAGGGGTTCCATGAAATTATTAGTTTAGCAAAAGGAAACCTCTCTACATACATTAGAGTAGATGACTTGCCCATTGATCAGGAATATAGGATTTCTAAATTTGAATGGAAAAACAAAATTAATGAAACAAAGTTAATTGTACATCTAACAGACAATAGATGGTTTTATCTACTGTAGTATGTTAAAAGGTCCTTCTACTAGGACTTTAAATTGATCCTATTTATACTTATTGAGTCCTTTTTACTTTCTTTATATTATTTAAAACAACCGGGTCTTTTTTACTTTAAGACACTTTATTTCGCTTTAAAAGTTGGTTACAATTATACTTAACACTTATTTGTAGACAGTTCAGCTTATCGAAAACAATTGATTCTTAGTCTATACTTAACTTCTACTTAACACCTCGTATTCTTATAATTTCATAATAAATTGAGTAATTTCATCATGCTAATATAACTTAGTCAGCCTATTTATAATTTCACAATAAATTGAGTACTTTCATCATTCTCAAATAACTAAGTCAGCATATATTTGTGTGATCTGAGTGACCTATTTAACGTGGGCGTGTATACCTGTGCTATGTTAAGCGGTGTGCGCCAAGACAATTAAATGCTGTTTGTGTTTAACATGCATAATGCTTAACCCTAAAAGTATGCCATAAATAAAAATATACTGGTTATGTTATATTGTGGATCATAAGCACGCTGTAAGTTCCACGATTATGATACACAACAGTGGATCATATGTAAGCTGTGAACTCTACGATTATGATACACAACATACCTCCCCCCTTATTGAAAGAAAAAAAAAATATTATTATTAAGAAGAATAATAGTTTTTTTTTTCTTTTGTATTATTTTAATTATTTCTGAAGAGAAAATTATTATTAAAAAGAATAATAGTTTTTTTTTTACATTGTTTTATGTGGTATAAATTACGTTAAGTTCTATTAGTTATGAAGTTATGATCTTTACTTATATAATATTTAATGGATATTAGTAAATTAAGGGTTGTAATTTCCAGTTATATATAATAAAAACCTGGTCCTGATGTTTTCGTTGCTGACTGCTGCTGTTCTGCGGTAGTTCGATGCGTTGTTGTTGTTTCTGACGTATTGGCTTCTATTTCATGTGAATTCGTTCGTTGACTTGCTATGCGTATTGCGGTGTTTGGTTTCTGCGTTGATGATTTCCGTAATGACCCGAGTGGCGATTTCTTGCTGGGAAATGTATTTGACACCATTTCAAGGTTTTCCTTAGCCGCTTCTACATCTATTGTTGCTATTGGTGATTTATTTGTATTAAATTCATCGGCTTTTATTGTTGCTTTATTTTTAATTGTCAAGTAGTAATGTATGTATAATACATATGCTGCTATTATTATTAATATCAGCATTAATATGCCGTAAGACATACCGGTTTTCGTTATTTCATTTTGACGATTAAGTAATTCTTTGCGTTCCTGGTTATCAGTTAATTGTAGTAATATTTCGTCGAAATCACGATGCCCATCTCTTAATGCTGATCTTATTTTGCTGTGATCTGACACCAAGATCGGTAATGATGTTTGTGATATATTTGAATATGGTAATGATGACCAATTGCCTTGTGAATTTTCTATCATAACCGTATGTTCTTCCTTCTTGTATGTTATATTCCTAATGCTTTGATGTGTAAACTCGTATGGCAGTATCATTTCTTTGTTGTGTATGTTGCAAGCTTCATTTATGGACATCCAACCCAGGCCGGATAGTGTCAATGTGGCTATATTTGACTCACAAACTGCTTCGAAAAAGGCTGGTGTATTGAATTTATACAACCATGTGTTTGGTGTCCATAGTTTAACTACTAGGCCAGAACTCCTTTTGATTGCAACATGTTCACAGGTATCTTTAATATCTGTTCTGTGTTGAATCAGCGCGACTTCACATAGTGTGTTGCTAGTTGTTAGCATGGTTCCTGGACGTTTGCATAGTGTAATTTCTTTGTCCGTATGTTGTCTAACCAAAATGCATTTGCTGTGATCTTCATTCGATAGACCTATGTATTTGCTCCGGTCTTCTGCTTCTGATATGTAGTGATATGTTGTTTTATCCAATGCATCCCATTCTTCATTAATATTTGTGGGTATTGGGTAAATTCTATATAATGTGAACAACAAATCATCAGGTAGTGGTGTCTTGATGACTATTATTAGGCCGTCTGTGTCTGGGAAAACTCGTACTGTTGATGCACGGTGCATTTCGAATGATTTTTGTATGAACCACTTCGCCTTTCCTCTTAACGCGAGACTAGTCAGCATTTCATCTAACTCGCTCTGGTCTATAATTGTCGGGTGTAATCGTCCCTTGTATAGAACATCTATGATTGCCATTTCCATCAGCTGTTGTCCTTGTATTTCGATTAGGTTTGCATTAATTGTAGATTGAATTTCCAAGGTATCCATCATGAATAGTAAATGACTAACTTGTTGGTTTATTTTTTCATTTATGTATTTTTGTGTTCTTATTGTTGTGTTTAACACATTTTGCAGATTTTCGACTTCCTTCAAGGAATTCAGTAAGGGTTCTGCTATCTTGTTATAATTTGATGAAATCACCGTAATTTGTCTTTTCATAATTTCGTATGTTTTATGTCCATTATCTTCAATATCATTGAGATGTTTATAGATAGTCTCTCTTTATTGTCCATCAGTCCAAAAGCCCAGTTGAGTCCTTCGCCAATGAAATTGTGTGATCTCTTTTGTCGGTTACTCTTTATTGTGCGCTTAATTATTTCTTCATTTTTCTGTAGTGTGGCTATTATTGCCGTGGTCTCCCGTGTTGCTGCTATACATGATCTTTTTATGCTGGGTCCGTTTACAATGGTGCTCAATTGTTCGCACATTGTGTTTGCCGTGATTATGTATTTGTTTGTCAGCTCCAGGAAATCTTTCAGCAGTAGCGGTTTAAACTTGGCTACTATCGTCCATTCATCATTGTAGAACAAAGCATCAGTTGTCTTCTCAAAGAATAATCTTGTATCATTAATTGACGTCTGTGTGATGTTGACTGCTTCATTGGCTGCCAGCATCAGGACCAGTGTGACAATTCTAATCATTATATTGGTTTCGCTCTTTATTGTCTATCGTAAAGAGAAAGAGAAGAAATTCCATTTTTTTTTTACATATTTAATGGAATCCTTGATCATATCATATAGTTTTCTTATAAATATTTCTTATTTTACCTTAATACATTCTGTTAAGGCTATGGCCATAATTATACCTTAATTAGTTATAATAGTTAATTTACATATGTGTCAACATGTACTATATGATTTTGTTTAGAAACATATATGTTTGGATATGTTTCTGCATTTTTGCAATACAAATTGTTTTATTTAGAGTCCTAGTAGTACATGGTTAAATGCTAGTCATATTCAACAATACTTAGCTATTTACTCATGCACCAACTTATAATTTTTTTTAAGTATTAAGAAATAAGCGCGCGCGACTTCTTAGCATTACATAAATGTATTTGCTATATTAAGTTGTTAAATATTTAATTTTGTACATCTCAATGGTACTTATTTATTTTCATTACCGTGTAATGATGAATTTAAAACGTTTGTTAGTTTGCTATATTAATGCATATCTGCATTAATATATTTAGTTTCATGAATGAAAATTGTGTTAATGATAAAAAATATTAGGCAGTTTTGTCGCTGCACTACCGCATCTCGTTTCAGTTCCAGAACGTTAGTGGCTTCTAGCTGTAAAGTGCTGAAGTGCATTTAATCGGTTGGCATATGAATATATTCAAGCCTTCTATATTAATATGAGCTGGGAGCATTGCGCTCTATGCGCAATGAGCTTGTTTGTTTAAAATGCCATTAAGGCAGGTACTGACCTATCGCAATTTTAATGACAACATAATTTTTATACCTTGCAAATTCGTACCTCAAATAATAACTTGATTTTGTTATTTGTTTATATTCAATGCTAGTCATCTTCAATTAATACATTGCTATTTTCTCTGCGATTTGTATTTTGGCAATATTACATGACATTTTTTGGATTTTATAAATTAATTAAAATTAATTTATTTAATATCTACATTTAAAAAAAATTATAGTTTTTCTCTATTCTTTATTTATTTTGTAGTTTCACTTCAATTTCAATATGTAATACTTAGCTATTCTGTCCTGCACTAACTATTTGACTTTATTTCAAAGATGTTAAAAATTATTGGTTCTTGTTGCAGACAGTGTTTATTTAATCCCACATAACTATACTGCTGTATGCTTTTAACAAATTATTATGAAATTTTTTCCCTTTACCCTTAATACAAATCTCAGTTATTACAGGGCTTATTATTGAAATTACCTCGTAGGGTCCCACCCAAACTGGTGAAAATTTATTTTTCCTATTTTGATTTTTTAGTAAAATTTTATCGCCTACTTTGTATGTTATTGGGTGTAATGAGCTATCATAGCTTTGCTTAGATTTTTCTTTGGCTCTGGCTTGATTTTGTCGCACGATTTCGTGTGTGCGTTGAATTTGGTATTTTAATAGCTTGTTGTTATCATCTGTATTATATACTGGTGAGCATTTGCGTTTAAGATTGGTTGGCATTTCAAAATCGCAACCGTATAAAGTACGGAAAGGCGTTTGCCCGGTGGACATATGCATTGTATTTAACCACTGGTCCCAGTTTGATCCATCCTCTTTCGCAAAACTTCGTAAATACTCTGCTAATGGTCGGTGGCTTCGTTCCAAAGAGTCGTTGGCCTGTGGATGATATGGCGTAATATGTAACTTTTTAATTCCTAACAATTTACACGTGTCCGAAAATAATTTTGAAACAAAATTCGAACCATTGTCGGTTATCAATACTTTTGGTATGTTATGTCTTGTAATAATTTCGTGGTCTGGCAGAGCACCTAGTTCCGAACATTTATGTCCTAAATAGACAACTTCGCGACGCAAAAACTGACATTTTTCTGTATTTAATTTTAGATTGTGTTCCCTTAATTTCTGCAATACTCTACTCAACCTAAGCTCATGTTCAGCTAAATTCTTTCCGTACACCACTATATCATCAAGATAAACAAAGCAATCGATACCCTGTAAACCTGTTAATATGTGATTCATTATTCTTTGGAAAGTGGCTGGAGCCCCTGTTAAACCAAAAGGCATTCTGTTAAACTCGAAATGACCAAGACCTGTACTAAAAGCTGTTTTTCCTTATCCCCTTCTTCAACTAGTACCTGATGATAACCACTTGCCAAGTCTAAAGTTGAAAAATAGCGACTGTGACCTAATTGGTCTAATATTTCGTCTATTCGAGGAATCGGAAATACTTGTTTAATTGTCACATCGTTTAATTTACGGAAATCTATAACTAGCCTCCACTTTTTGTTACCGTCCTTGCCGCTCTTCTTAGGAACTAGCAACATCAGTGAATTCCAGGGTGATATGCTTGGCGATATAATGCCGTCATCCAACATTTTATTAACCTGTCTGTTGATTTCTTCTCTATGTGTGTGTGGCAATTTGTATTGCTTTTGATTGATTGGTGGTTGGTTCCACTGTGTTATTATTTCATGTTTAAGCACTGGCGTGTATGTTAATTCATCGCCGTCTAAATGAAAAACATCATGATACGAAATACACAGATTTTGTAAAGATATAATTTCGTCTTTATTCAAGGTTCCATCAATTTTTATTTCCTCTAATAATTTGTTAATTCTGTTCGTAATGTTTACTGAATTTATGCTATTTATTGTAGAATTGTTGGTATCCGATTCCTTATACTGATTGAAATTCGAAAATTTTGGTTTAAAAGTACTGTCTATTAAAAATTCTTTTTCTGTAGCATTTAATACGGACACGTAAACTCTATTTTTGCTAACATTCGATATGCTTTCGCCCAAATATACTCCTGGACAAATTTCTTGTTTATGTATTAAGACGATTGGAATTTTTGTTTTTAAACGTAATGATACTATCTTTGCGGTTCTAGGTTCTACTTTTAATTCCTGATTTAGAAAAATATTTTCCATGTCTGCCCGTGTCCTCATGGGTAGTTGTATAGTATTGTTTTTACCTTTATCATAAAATATTAACTTCTTATCTATGGCATTTATTATGGACCTATTCCATATATTATCTCGTCCTATTATTCCATCAGCGGGTATTCCTTATTCAAGTGCCACTACATGCATCTTTAAACAGAACCACTCTATACTGTTGTGCTGAATATTTATTGTCCCTAAAGTCCTTACGCATCCCCCAAAAGCACCACTAAAGTCCTTCTGAGTATTTTTATCAAAACCCGGAAGTCGTATCATCGACCCCTCCTTTACTATACCAGCATCTACTCCCGAATCTACCAGACTAACTTGTTGGTTTATTTTTTCATTTATGTATTTTTGTGTTCTTATTGTTGTGTTTAACACATTTTGCAGATTTTCGACTTCCTTCAAGGAATTCAGTAAGGGTTCTGCTATCTTGTTATAATTTGATGAAATCACCGTAATTTGTCTTTTCATAATTTCGTATGTTTTATGTCCATTATCTTCAATATCATTGAGATGTTTATAGATAGTCTCTCTTTATTGTCCATCAGTCCAAAAGCCCAGTTGAGTCCTTCGCCAATGAAATTGTGTGATCTCTTTTGTCGGTTACTCTTTATTGTGCGCTTAATTATTTCTTCATTTTTCTGTAGTGTGGCTATTATTGCCGTGGTCTCCCGTGTTGCTGCTATACATGATCTTTTTATGCTGGGTCCGTTTACAATGGTGCTCAATTGTTCGCACATTGTGTTTGCCGTGATTATGTATTTGTTTGTCAGCTCCAGGAAATCTTTCAGCAGTAGCGGTTTAAACTTGGCTACTATCGTCCATTCATCATTGTAGAACAAAGCATCAGTTGTCTTCTCAAAGAATAATCTTGTATCATTAATTGACGTCTGTGTGATGTTGACTGCTTCATTGGCTGCCAGCATCAGGACCAGTGTGACAATTCTAATCATTATATTGGTTTCGCTCTTTATTGTCTATCGTAAAGAGAAAGAGAAGAAATTCCATTTTTTTTTTTACATATTTAATGGAATCCTTGATCATATCATATAGTTTTCTTATAAATATTTCTTATTTTACCTTAATACATTCTGTTAAGGCTATGGCCATAATTATACCTTAATTAGTTATAATAGTTAATTTACATATGTGTCAACATGTACTATATGATTTTGTTTAGAAACATATATGTTTGGATATGTTTCTGCATTTTTGCAATACAAATTGTTTTATTTAGAGTCCTAGTAGTACATGGTTAAATGCTAGTCATATTCAACAATACTTAGCTATTTACTCATGCACCAACTTATAATTTTTTTTAAGTATTAAGAAATAAGCGCGCGCGACTTCTTAGCATTACATAAATGTATTTGCTATATTAAGTTGTTAAATATTTAATTTTGTACATCTCAATGGTACTTATTTATTTTCATTACCGTGTAATGATGAATTTAAAACGTTTGTTAGTTTGCTATATTAATGCATATCTGCATTAATATATTTAGTTTCATGAATGAAAATTGTGTTAATGATAAAAAATATTAGGCAGTTTTGTCGCTGCACTACCGCATCTCGTTTCAGTTCCAGAACGTTAGTGGCTTCTAGCTGTAAAGTGCTGAAGTGCATTTAATCGGTTGGCATATGAATATATTCAAGCCTTCTATATTAATATGAGCTGGGAGCATTGCGCTCTATGCGCAATGAGCTTGTTTGTTTAAAATGCCATTAAGGCAGGTACTGACCTATCGCAATTTTAATGACAACATAATTTTTATACCTTGCAAATTCGTACCTCAAATAATAACTTGATTTTGTTATTTGTTTATATTCAATGCTAGTCATCTTCAATTAATACATTGCTATTTTCTCTGCGATTTGTATTTTGGCAATATTACATGACATTTTTTGGATTTTATAAATTAATTAAAATTAATTTATTTAATATCTACATTTAAAAAAAATTATAGTTTTTCTCTATTCTTTATTTATTTTGTAGTTTCACTTCAATTTCAATATGTAATACTTAGCTATTCTGTCCTGCACTAACTATTTGACTTTATTTCAAAGATGTTAAAAATTATTGGTTCTTGTTGCAGACAGTGTTTATTTAATCCCACATAACTATACTGCTGTATGCTTTTAACAAATTATTATGAAATTTTTTCCCTTTACCCTTAATACAAATCTCAGTTATTACAGGGCTTATTATTGAAATTACCTCGTAGGGTCCCACCCAAACTGGTGAAAATTTATTTTTCCTATTTTGATTTTTTAGTAAAATTTTATCGCCTACTTTGTATGTTATTGGGTGTAATGAGCTATCATAGCTTTGCTTAGATTTTTCTTTGGCTCTGGCTTGATTTTGTCGCACGATTTCGTGTGTGCGTTGAATTTGGTATTTTAATAGCTTGTTGTTATCATCTGTATTATATACTGGTGAGCATTTGCGTTTAAGATTGGTTGGCATTTCAAAATCGCAACCGTATAAAGTACGGAAAGGCGTTTGCCCGGTGGACATATGCATTGTATTTAACCACTGGTCCCAGTTTGATCCATCCTCTTTCGCAAAACTTCGTAAATACTCTGCTAATGGTCGGTGGCTTCGTTCCAAAGAGTCGTTGGCCTGTGGATGATATGGCGTAATATGTAACTTTTTAATTCCTAACAATTTACACGTGTCCGAAAATAATTTTGAAACAAAATTCGAACCATTGTCGGTTATCAATACTTTTGGTATGTTATGTCTTGTAATAATTTCGTGGTCTGGCAGAGCACCTAGTTCCGAACATTTATGTCCTAAATAGACAACTTCGCGACGCAAAAACTGACATTTTTCTGTATTTAATTTTAGATTGTGTTCCCTTAATTTCTGCAATACTCTACTCAACCTAAGCTCATGTTCAGCTAAATTCTTTCCGTACACCACTATATCATCAAGATAAACAAAGCAATCGATACCCTGTAAACCTGTTAATATGTGATTCATTATTCTTTGGAAAGTGGCTGGAGCCCCTGTTAAACCAAAAGGCATTCTGTTAAACTCGAAATGACCAAGACCTGTACTAAAAGCTGTTTTTCCTTATCCCCTTCTTCAACTAGTACCTGATGATAACCACTTGCCAAGTCTAAAGTTGAAAAATAGCGACTGTGACCTAATTGGTCTAATATTTCGTCTATTCGAGGAATCGGAAATACTTGTTTAATTGTCACATCGTTTAATTTACGGAAATCTATAACTAGCCTCCACTTTTTGTTACCGTCCTTGCCGCTCTTCTTAGGAACTAGCAACATCAGTGAATTCCAGGGTGATATGCTTGGCGATATAATGCCGTCATCCAACATTTTATTAACCTGTCTGTTGATTTCTTCTCTATGTGTGTGTGGCAATTTGTATTGCTTTTGATTGATTGGTGGTTGGTTCCACTGTGTTATTATTTCATGTTTAAGCACTGGCGTGTATGTTAATTCATCGCCGTCTAAATGAAAAACATCATGATACGAAATACACAGATTTTGTAAAGATATAATTTCGTCTTTATTCAAGGTTCCATCAATTTTTATTTCCTCTAATAATTTGTTAATTCTGTTCGTAATGTTTACTGAATTTATGCTATTTATTGTAGAATTGTTGGTATCCGATTCCTTATACTGATTGAAATTCGAAAATTTTGGTTTAAAAGTACTGTCTATTAAAAATTCTTTTTCTGTAGCATTTAATACGGACACGTAAACTCTATTTTTGCTAACATTCGATATGCTTTCGCCCAAATATACTCCTGGACAAATTTCTTGTTTATGTATTAAGACGATTGGAATTTTTGTTTTTAAACGTAATGATACTATCTTTGCGGTTCTAGGTTCTACTTTTAATTCCTGATTTAGAAAAATATTTTCCATGTCTGCCCGTGTCCTCATGGGTAGTTGTATAGTATTGTTTTTACCTTTATCATAAAATATTAACTTCTTATCTATGGCATTTATTATGGACCTATTCCATATATTATCTCGTCCTATTATTCCATCAGCGGGTATTCCTTATTCAAGTGCCACTACATGCATCTTTAAACAGAACCACTCTATACTGTTGTGCTGAATATTTATTGTCCCTAAAGTCCTTACGCATCCCCCAAAAGCACCACTAAAGTCCTTCTGAGTATTTTTATCAAAACCCGGAAGTCGTATCATCGACCCCTCCTTTACTATACCAGCATCTACTCCCGAATCTACCAGACTAACTTGTTGGTTTATTTTTTCATTTATGTATTTTTGTGTTCTTATTGTTGTGTTTAACACATTTTGCAGATTTTCGACTTCCTTCAAGGAATTCAGTAAGGGTTCTGCTATCTTGTTATAATTTGATGAAATCACCGTAATTTGTCTTTTCATAATTTCGTATGTTTTATGTCCATTATCTTCAATATCATTGAGATGTTTATAGATAGTCTCTCTTTATTGTCCATCAGTCCAAAAGCCCAGTTGAGTCCTTCGCCAATGAAATTGTGTGATCTCTTTTGTCGGTTACTCTTTATTGTGCGCTTAATTATTTCTTCATTTTTCTGTAGTGTGGCTATTATTGCCGTGGTCTCCCGTGTTGCTGCTATACATGATCTTTTTATGCTGGGTCCGTTTACAATGGTGCTCAATTGTTCGCACATTGTGTTTGCCGTGATTATGTATTTGTTTGTCAGCTCCAGGAAATCTTTCAGCAGTAGCGGTTTAAACTTGGCTACTATCGTCCATTCATCATTGTAGAACAAAGCATCAGTTGTCTTCTCAAAGAATAATCTTGTATCATTAATTGACGTCTGTGTGATGTTGACTGCTTCATTGGCTGCCAGCATCAGGACCAGTGTGACAATTCTAATCATTATATTGGTTTCGCTCTTTATTGTCTATCGTAAAGAGAAAGAGAAGAAATTCCATTTTTTTTTTTACATATTTAATGGAATCCTTGATCATATCATATAGTTTTCTTATAAATATTTCTTATTTTACCTTAATACATTCTGTTAAGGCTATGGCCATAATTATACCTTAATTAGTTATAATAGTTAATTTACATATGTGTCAACATGTACTATATGATTTTGTTTAGAAACATATATGTTTGGATATGTTTCTGCATTTTTGCAATACAAATTGTTTTATTTAGAGTCCTAGTAGTACATGGCTAAATGCTAGTCATATTCAACAATACTTAGCTATTTACTCATGCACCAACTTATAATTTTTTTTAAGTATTAAGAAATAAGCGCGCGCGACTTCTTAGCATTACATAAATGTATTTGCTATATTAAGTTGTTAAATATTTAATTTTGTACATCTCAATGGTACTTATTTATTTTCATTATCGTGTAATGATGAATTTAAAACGTTTGTTAGTTTGCTATATTAATGCATATCTGCATTAATATATTTAGTTTCATGAATGAAAATTGTGTTAATGATAAAAAATATTAGGCAGTTTTGTCGCTGCACTACCGCATCTCGTTTCAGTTCCAGAACGTTAGTGGCTTCTACCTGTAAAGTGCTGAAGTGCATTTAATCGGTTGGCATATGAATATATTCAAGCCTTCTATATTAATATGAGCTGGGAGCATTGCGCTCTATGCGCAATGAGCTTGTTTGTTTAAAATGCCATTAAGGCAGGTACTGACCTATCGCAATTTTAATGACAACATAATTTTTATACCTTGCAAATTCGTACCTCAAATAATAACTTGATTTTGTTATTTGTTTATATTCAATGCTAGTCATCTTCAATTAATACATTGCTATTTTCTCTGCGATTTGTATTTTGGCAATATTACATGACATTTTTTGGATTTTATAAATTAATTAAAATTAATTTATTTAATATCTACATTTAAAAAAAATTATAGTTTTTCTCTATTCTTTATTTATTTTGTAGTTTCACTTCAATTTCAATATGTAATACTTAGCTATTCTGTCCTGCACTAACTATTTGACTTTATTTCAAAGATGTTAAAAATTATTGGTTCTTGTTGCAGACAGTGTTTATTTAATCCCACATAACTATACTGCTGTATGCTTTTAACAAATTATTATGAAATTTTTTCCCTTTACCCTTAATACAAATCTCAGTTATTACAGGGCTTATTATTGAAATTACCTCGTAGGGTCCCACCCAAACTGGTGAAAATTTATTTTTCCTATTTTGATTTTTTAGTAAAATTTTATCGCCTACTTTGTATGTTATTGGGTGTAATGAGCTATCATAGCTTTGCTTAGATTTTTCTTTGGCTCTGGCTTGATTTTGTCGCACGATTTCGTGTGTGCGTTGAATTTGGTATTTTAATAGCTTGTTGCTATCATCTGTATTATATACTGGTGAGCATTTGCGTTTAAGATTGGTTGGCATTTCAAAATCGCAACCGTATAAAGTACGGAAAGGCGTTTGCCCGGTGGACATATGCATTGTATTTAACCACTGGTCCCAGTTTGATCCATCCTCTTTCGCAAAACTTCGTAAATACTCTGCTAATGGTCGGTGGCTTTGTTCCAAAGAGTCGTTGGCCTGTGGATGATATGGCGTAATATGTAACTTTTTAATTCCTAACAATTTACACGTGTCCGAAAATAATTTTGAAACAAAATTCGAACCATTGTCGGTTATCAATACTTTTGGTATGTTATGTCTTGTAATAATTTCGTGGTCTGGCAGAGCACCTAGTTCCGAACATTTATGTCCTAAATAGACAACTTCGCGACGCAAAAACTGACATTTTTCTGTATTTAATTTTAGATTGTGTTCCCTTAATTTCTGCAATACTCTACTCAACCTAAGCTCATGTTCAGCTAAATTCTTTCCGTACACCACTATATCATCAAGATAAACAAAGCAATCGATACCCTGTAAACCTGTTAATATGTGATTCATTATTCTTTGGAAAGTGGCTGGAGCCCCTGTTAAACCAAAAGGCATTCTGTTAAACTCGAAATGACCAAGACCTGTACTAAAAGCTGTTTTTTCCTTATCCCCTTCTTCAACTAGTACCTGATGATAACCACTTGCCAAGTCTAAAGTTGAAAAATAGCGACTGTGACCTAATTGGTCTAATATTTCGTCTATTCGAGGAATCGGAAATACTTGTTTAATTGTCACATCGTTTAATTTACGGAAATCTATAACTAGCCTCCACTTTTTGTTACCGTCCTTGCCGCTCTTCTTAGGAACTAGCAACATCAGTGAATTCCAGGGTGATATGCTTGGCGATATAATGCCGTCATCCAACATTTTATTAACCTGTCTGTTGATTTCTTCTCTATGTGTGTGTGGCAATTTGTATTGCTTTTGATTGATTGGTGGTTGGTTCCACTGTGTTATTATTTCATGTTTAAGCACTGGCGTGTATGTTAATTCATCGCCGTCTAAATGAAAAACATCATGATACGAAATACACAGATTTTGTAAAGATATAATTTCGTCTTTATTCAAGGTTCCATCAATTTTTATTTCCTCTAATAATTTGTTAATTCTGTTCGTAATGTTTACTGAATTTATGCTATTTATTGTAGAATTGTTGGTATCCGATTCCTTATACTGATTGAAATTCGAAAATTTTGGTTTAAAAGTACTGTCTATTAAAAATTCTTTTTCTGTAGCATTTAATACGGACACGTAAACTCTATTTTTGCTAACATTCGATATGCTTTCGCCCAAATATACTCCTGGACAAATTTCTTGTTTATGTATTAAGACGATTGGAATTTTTGTTTTTAAACGTAATGATACTATCTTTGCGGTTCTAGGTTCTACTTTTAATTCCTGATTTAGAAAAATATTTTCCATGTCTGCCCGTGTCCTCATGGGTAGTTGTATAGTATTGTTTTTACCTTTATCATAAAATATTAACTTCTTATCTATGGCATTTATTATGGACCTATTCCATATATTATCTCGTCCTATTATTCCATCAGCGGGTATTCCTTATTCAAGTGCCACTACATGCATCTTTAAACAGAACCACTCTATACTGTTGTGCTGAATATTTATTGTCCCTAAAGTCCTTACGCATCCCCCAAAAGCACCACTAAAGTCCTTCTGAGTATTTTTATCAAAACCCGGAAGTCGTATCATCGACCCCTCCTTTACTATACCAGCATCTACTCCCGAATCTACCAGACTAACTTGTTGGTTTATTTTTTCATTTATGTATTTTTGTGTTCTTATTGTTGTGTTTAACACATTTTGCAGATTTTCGACTTCCTTCAAGGAATTCAGTAAGGGTTCTGCTATCTTGTTATAATTTGATGAAATCACCGTAATTTGTCTTTTCATAATTTCGTATGTTTTATGTCCATTATCTTCAATATCATTGAGATGTTTATAGATAGTCTCTCTTTATTGTCCATCAGTCCAAAAGCCCAGTTGAGTCCTTCGCCAATGAAATTGTGTGATCTCTTTTGTCGGTTACTCTTTATTGTGCGCTTAATTATTTCTTCATTTTTCTGTAGTGTGGCTATTATTGCCGTGGTCTCCCGTGTTGCTGCTATACATGATCTTTTTATGCTGGGTCCGTTTACAATGGTGCTCAATTGTTCGCACATTGTGTTTGCCGTGATTATGTATTTGTTTGTCAGCTCCAGGAAATCTTTCAGCAGTAGCGGTTTAAACTTGGCTACTATCGTCCATTCATCATTGTAGAACAAAGCATCAGTTGTCTTCTCAAAGAATAATCTTGTATCATTAATTGACGTCTGTGTGATGTTGACTGCTTCATTGGCTGCCAGCATCAGGACCAGTGTGACAATTCTAATCATTATATTGGTTTCGCTCTTTATTGTCTATCGTAAAGAGAAAGAGAAGAAATTCCATTTTTTTTTTTACATATTTAATGGAATCCTTGATCATATCATATAGTTTTCTTATAAATATTTCTTATTTTACCTTAATACATTCTGTTAAGGCTATGGCCATAATTATACCTTAATTAGTTATAATAGTTAATTTACATATGTGTCAACATGTACTATATGATTTTGTTTAGAAACATATATGTTTGGATATGTTTCTGCATTTTTGCAATACAAATTGTTTTATTTAGAGTCCTAGTAGTACATGGCTAAATGCTAGTCATATTCAACAATACTTAGCTATTTACTCATGCACCAACTTATAATTTTTTTTAAGTATTAAGAAATAAGCGCGCGCGACTTCTTAGCATTACATAAATGTATTTGCTATATTAAGTTGTTAAATATTTAATTTTGTACATCTCAATGGTACTTATTTATTTTCATTATCGTGTAATGATGAATTTAAAACGTTTGTTAGTTTGCTATATTAATGCATATCTGCATTAATATATTTAGTTTCATGAATGAAAATTGTGTTAATGATAAAAAATATTAGGCAGTTTTGTCGCTGCACTACCGCATCTCGTTTCAGTTCCAGAACGTTAGTGGCTTCTACCTGTAAAGTGCTGAAGTGCATTTAATCGGTTGGCATATGAATATATTCAAGCCTTCTATATTAATATGAGCTGGGAGCATTGCGCTCTATGCGCAATGAGCTTGTTTGTTTAAAATGCCATTAAGGCAGGTACTGACCTATCGCAATTTTAATGACAACATAATTTTTATACCTTGCAAATTCGTACCTCAAATAATAACTTGATTTTGTTATTTGTTTATATTCAATGCTAGTCATCTTCAATTAATACATTGCTATTTTCTCTGCGATTTGTATTTTGGCAATATTACATGACATTTTTTGGATTTTATAAATTAATTAAAATTAATTTATTTAATATCTACATTTAAAAAAAATTATAGTTTTTCTCTATTCTTTATTTATTTTGTAGTTTCACTTCAATTTCAATATGTAATACTTAGCTATTCTGTCCTGCACTAACTATTTGACTTTATTTCAAAGATGTTAAAAATTATTGGTTCTTGTTGCAGACAGTGTTTATTTAATCCCACATAACTATACTGCTGTATGCTTTTAACAAATTATTATAAAATTTTTTCCCTTTACCCTTAATACAAATCTCAGTTATTACAGGGCTTATTATTGAAATTACCTCGTAGGGTCCCACCCAAACTGGTGAAAATTTATTTTTCCTATTTTGATTTTTTAGTAAAATTTTATCGCCTACTTTGTATGTTATTGGGTGTAATGAGCTATCATAGCTTTGCTTAGATTTTTCTTTGGCTCTGGCTTGATTTTGTCGCACGATTTCGTGTGTGCTTTGAATTTGGTATTTTAATAGCTTGTTGCTATCATCTGTATTATATACTGGTGAGCATTTGCGTTTAAGATTGGTTGGCATTTCAAAATCGCAACCGTATAAAGTACGGAAAGGCGTTTGCCCGGTGGACATATGCATTGTATTTAACCACTGGTCCCAGTTTGATCCATCCTCTTTCGCAAAACTTCGTAAATACTCTGCTAATGGTCGGTGGCTTCGTTCCAAAGAGTCGTTGGCCTGTGGATGATATGGCGTAATATGTAACTTTTTAATTCCTAACAATTTACACGTGTCCGAAAATAATTTTGAAACAAAATTCGAACCATTGTCGGTTATCAATACTTTTGGTATGTTATGTCTTGTAATAATTTCGTGGTCTGGCAGAGCACCTAGTTCCGAACATTTATGTCCTAAATAGACAACTTCGCGACGCAAAAACTGACATTTTTCTGTATTTAATTTTAGATTGTGTTTCCTTAATTTCTGCAATACTCTACTCAACCTAAGCTCATGTTCAGCTAAATTCTTTTGGTTTCATTTTGGTTTAAAAGTACTGTCTATTAAAAATTCTTTTTCTGTAGCATTTAATACGGACACGTAAACTCTATTTTTGCTAACATTCGATATGCTTTCGCCCAAATATACTCCTGGACAAATTTCTTGTTTATGTATTAAGACGATTGGAATTTTTGTTTTTAAACGTAATGATACTATCTTTGCGGTTCTAGGTTCTACTTTTAATTCCTGATTTAGAAAAATATTTTCCATGTCTGCCCGTGTCCTCATGGGTAGTTGTATAGTATTGTTTTTACCTTTATCATAAAATATTAACTTCTTATCTATGGCATTTATTATGGACCTATTCCATATATTATCTCGTCCTATTATTCCATCAGCGGGTATTCCTTATTCAAGTGCCACTACATGCATCTTTAAACAGAACCACTCTATACTGTTGTTCTGAATATTTATTGTCCCTAAAGTCCTTACGCATCCCGCAAAAGCACCACTAAAGTCCTTCTGAGTATTTTTATCAAAACCCGGAAGTCGTATCATCGACCCCTCCTTTACTATACTAGCATCTACTCCCGAATCTACCAGTAATATGAGTTTTCCATTTTTAGCATCCTCACAAGGTACTTCGATGAAAACATCACTTATTAGGTAGTTTGAAACAGTCACCCTGCCTACTGCATATTATACGATTCTTTCTTTTACTAAACTCACTCATATGACATCTAATCTTCTTATCATATTCTATTACGAACTTCTCAAAACTTTTTGATATTCTTGATAATATGTTTCTTACTTTATACCCTACTGCTTCCTGTCCAAAGGTTCCCTTATACTTTTCATATTCTGCTAATTTTATTATTTTGTTCCCCAGTGTAATCGACACAATACGTGTATGCATGATATAAACTAATATTCCTACTACTGCATTACAAACCAAACACGGTGGCTCAACATATGTATCAACGGTCACTCCCGACGTTTGATGAACAATATTTTCAGCCATTTTTTCCTCTTTCAACCTCTCCTTACAGACCAAACACGGTGGCTCAACATATGTATCAACGGTCACTCTCGACGTTTGATGAACGATATTTTCCCCCACGATTTTTTGGTTGTTATTTGAAGCTGCGGTAGCATATGTGATCACAGGGTCCTTTGGCGTATGATCCACTATTTCTACCTTTGACCCCAGCTTATTGGCCTTGACTGGGCCTGTGGTAGTTTCCCCTATTGTGAGCTTTACTACCGTTTGGCACAACATTTTTCTTGGCGTGGCAATCCGCTATCATATGTCCGACTTGACCACACCCATAACATGCCCTATTATTTCTGTATGTTCTATTAGGTTCGTTATTGTTATTACTGTTGTTATTTCTAAACGGATTCTTATTTCTATTATTTTCATTACCATTATTAATATTATTATTACGATTATTGCTATCTTGCGGATTCTGATTTTGCTGCTGCTGGTTTTGATAGCCGTTATTCTGAAATCCTCTATAACCCCCTTGGTACTGCTGATTCTGATATGGTTGTTGTTGGTTCTCCTGGCGTTCTTCCAGTCTATTTGATCCACATCTCCAACTCGATTCATGTCCGTATTTCTCGCATTCTCTGCAAAATGGTGTATTTTTTCGCAAATAACAGTCTCATGTAATCCAATTTGGGTAACATATTAAAAAAAAAATCTAATTGTTAAAACATATGCATGACACAACATAAACATGTTAAAAATGTAATGAATAATAAATGGTATTTAATGGGTATTATTCAATGGTATTGAAATAATAATATTAAAAATAAATGATTACAAATATTACAAGTGGTTTTTACAATTAATGTTTTTTGAAAACATTCGTTCGTTCCCACGTTTTTTAGGAGAAACAATTATTTTTCTCATATAATCGAATGGTTAAAAATTACAAACATGAACATGTTATAAAATGTCTTTTCAATGTTTGTTATAAAGAAATAAAGTAATAAAAATAAAAAAGTATATAAAATGAGAAAACATTTAATTATAAAGAAGAGGTATAATAATTACTGTTTTATTATATATTTCTATATAAATTTTTGTTCTATAAATGGCGGCGCGCTTTGCGCGCCGCGTTTTTTTTTTTTTCATACATGCGGCGTGCTTTGCGCTCCGCGTTTTTTTTTTCATACATGCGGCGCGCTTGCGCGCCGCGTTTTTTATTGGTATTTTTAACGTTTTTTGTTTCGATTTTTTTTCTTAATTTTTTTCGTTGTTGTGTTTATTTGAAATATCTAAAATATACTCTTTGGTTTTAGAAAATATAATTAGTGTATGGTGTGTTAGCAGCCCTGGTGCCGCGATTTTTTGTCTTTAAAATGTATGCTGTAAATTAACGTTTACTATTTTCGTTATTGTGAAATATCTAAAATATTCTTATGTATTAAAAATTTAAATTAGTGTGTGGTGTACATATTTGGTGTACCGCACCTAACAATGACTTTTTTTTATGCCGCACAGAAAAATACATGCGGTATGAAATATTAGTGTAACACAACGGGCTTGCTTACGAAAAATGCATTGCAAGTAAGCCCAGTTAAACGGCGGGAGTTACAATTACTTTTTTAAGGAAGCCAAATATCTAATGGTTAAATTGATAACACTCATTAATGGATTCACAAGATTCCTACTGTCCCTATGTTCGAACGATTTCAGTCGAAGAAGATGAAGAAATCAGAAGATGTAGAGAGCGATGCCAGTGATTTGGTATTCAGGAAGCCAGCTCATTACTCTGGTGATGAGTCTGTGGTTGAGGGTTTAACGTCAGAAGTTTCAATTGCAGGGTCTAGTGTGCGTAGTGTGGAGCCAAAAGTAGTTGTTAAACTAGGGACATCCATAGAAGAAATGAAGTCAGTAACCCGTAAGTTGACGGGTTTAGTAGTAGAAGGAGGTTTTAAAGCAGAACTTGCGCGTAACCTATTGGAGTGTTCCAATGATTACGAGCAAATTATGTTTCAGTTAATTGCAGAAGTATATCAGTTGAAGGGGGAGTTGGCAGCTTATCGCGCGGGTGCCAAAGTGGTGGATGCTCCTGTACCGGTGTATGGCAAAATTTCTAGGGATTCTTTCTTGAAGGGTGTGAAGATGGTGACACCGGCATGGAAGGCAGATTCTGAGGGTACAACAAATATTGTTTTGGAGGCGAGCAGTAATATTACTGATGTTCTTTTGGATAGTGGATGTTGTTACATAAAATGGTTTTCTTTCCGTGTGCGTTCACACGAGCGTATGCTAGGATGCTTTAGATGCATGAGTTTTGATTATAGGGTTAGCGAGTGTAAATTGAAGCAGGATGTTTGCCGTAGGTGCGGTCAAACTGGTCATAAGGCAGCGCAATGCACTAATGCAGTGCATTGCCGAAACTGTGCGTTTAAGGGCAAACCTACGGATCATCTTATGATGTCCATGGTCTGTCCAACATACAGTGCCATTGTTGCTCGGGCCAACGCGAGACATTAGACATTTTTATGAATATAGTTCAACTAAATTGTCAAGGGTCTTTTGTAGCAATGTGTGACTTGGGAGCATACATATGTGCAAATGGTATCAGCATTGCGCTGGTTCTGGAACCATATACGAACTTTGCTCGTGTATGTGGATTACCCGCATCAATGCGGGTATTCCCTGATTCTAGAGGCAATGCTGCAATCATTGTACATGATGCTGCTCTTGAGTGTATGGTAGTTAGTGTAGGTGATTTTGGTGTTTGTGTTAGCGTTGAGGGTGAGTTTGGTCAAATGTTCGTGGCGAGCTTGTATTGTAAGTACTCGGAACGCCTGGACCCATATATAGTGTATATGGAATCTGTTGTGCAGCTTGCTGCTAGCAATCCGTTGATCCTGTGTTTGGATGCTAATGCTGCATCTCCGTTGTGGTTTAGCAAAATATCCCCGGTTTCGCGGGGGTATGCTAGCTACACTAGAGGTGAAGTGCTTAGCGAGTGGTGTTTGACTTCTGGTCTCCACGTACTCAATGAACCCAGCGTATCATATACATTTGCTGGGCTCAGTGGTGTTAGCGACATTGATCTGACTCTTTTTAATGAGGCAGCAATTGATAGGTTTTCTTTTAGTTGGAATATTTTTCCTCAAGTAGGTATAAGTGATCACAATTTAATAAACATTGTGATGGCTTATGAACCTGCTCCTAGGACAAATACTGCCATAAGAAGATGGCGTTCTTGTGGAGTTAACTTTGATTCCTATGGGGTTCTTGTGCAGGATGAAGTATCCAGTATTTCACTTCAGTCTTCTGGCAGCATTCAGGTTGATGAGCAGGTTGAGTTGTTGGATCAGTGCCTATACTCAGTGAACAATGTCTTTCTGGAAAAGAGTCGTAAGGTTAGTCTTAAAAAAGTCAAATGGTGGAATTTGAAGCTGAGTGAGAAGCGGAAGTTGCTTAGGCGCGCTAGGAAAAAGTTCCAAAGGGCGCGTCGTAGCAATGCTCCTAATCTCGATGAGCTAAAAATTTTATACAGAGCATGTTTGCGTGAATATAAGCATTTGGTTGAGCAAACAAAAGAGCTAATGATCATGATCATTAGAGATAATGATCATGATCCTTGGGGTAAAGTTTATAAGATATGTAGGGGGAATAATAAAATCACGGACATATGCAGCATTCGCGTTGGCGATATTGTGCATAGAAACTGGTCGGGCAGTGTCAATGCGTTGTTGAATTCATTCTTTCCTCGGGCGGAAGAATTGCAGCCTCCTTTGCGCCATAGTTAAGAATGGATGAAATTGCGTATGGCGTTGGCCGACTACGATCTAGAAAGTCACCGGGTATGGATGGTTTTACTGGAGAGATGGTGAAAGCCATCTGGAAAGTCATTCCTGAATACTTGATGGCTTTATATGTGAATTGTTTAAATAGTGGTTGTTTTCCCTCTGCATGGAAAAGTGCAAGGGTCATTGTGCTTTTGAAGTCACCTGATAAGATTAGGAGTAATCCCAGATCTTATAGGGGCATCAGTCTACTTCCAGTGCTTGGTAAAGTACTGGAAAGAGTCATGGTGGGACGACTTCAGGATTGTATTAGGGATCAGTCTAGTGACCGACAATTCGGTTTTAGGGAACGTCGTTCTACAGAAGATGCATGGCTTTACGTGCAAAATTCTGTCAGCAGCTCTAGCAGTAAATACTTATTAGGTATTTTCGTAGATTTCAAAGGGGCTTTCGACTATTTAAATTGGCAACGTGTGTTGACCAAATTAAATAGTGTGGGTTGCCAAGAAATTGAACTCTGGAAGAATTATTTTTCTGGCAGATCCGCATGTGTCGTTGGCCAAAATGAAACCGTACGAATAGATGTGGTTCTAAGCTGTCCTCAGGGTTCCATCTGTGGTCTATATATATGGAACTTCATGATGGATACTCTGTTAGGACAACTTGATCCTACCTATGTGTTTTGTGCTTATGCTGATGACTTGCTTATCATAGTTGGAGGCGAGAGTAGGATAGAAATTGAAAGGAAAGCGAATGCAACCATGCAATTAGTGTGTGGTTGGGGTGAGAGTGTAGGTGTTGCTGTGGCAATGAAAAATACGGTGACAATGTTGCTAAAAGGCAATTTGTCACTTAGTCGGACTCCAAGTGTCCACGCTAATGGCATTTTTCTCAAGTATGTGACAGAAGTCAAATACTTGGGATTGACCATGGCTGAACGAATGAGGTTTACTCCTCATTTTGCTCAAATTAGGAAACGATTGTTAGGAGTTACTGTGCAAGTGCGTCGCATTCTCAGATCTGACTGGGGCTTAAGCAGGCGAGCTGTTCGTACCATATACAGTGGACTATTTGTTGCATGCGCAACTTATGGTTCAGCGATATGGTATAAATCTGTCTTGTCAGCAGTAGGATATCGTAAGATATTATCCTGTCAACGAGTTATGTTGCTATCTTGTTTGCCAGTTTGTCGTACGGTATTTTCGGATGCCCTACAAGTATTGTTAGGTTTGTCTCCACTAGATTTAGAAGTAATACGTCGTAGTATTGCTTTTAGAGTTAGGAGGGGGCTAGCAATGCCTTCATTGCTGCCGAATGAGTGGGACATTGGACCACGATTTCTGGGCATGAATGCATTAGAGCGCAAACATCATTTAGATGAGGTAGTTCAGTCTATTTGGCAGGTTAGGTGGCAAACGAGTAGTAAGGGTAGGATAATATATGAGTTCATTTCTAATGTCACGTTTGTGAAAAATCGTACAGACTTCGGGTTTTCCCTTAGTCTGGGATTTTTACTTACATGGCATGGGTCAATGAATAAATATTTATCTACTCGGACATTGTATCACACTGATTTGTGTGATTGTGGGTGTGTAGAAGACGTCAATCATCTTATTTATGATTGTACGCTCTACGATGACATTTGTTGTGGTCCAACTGGACTGTTTTCTGACGGAGTCATTGCACTTGGAGATTTGCTCTCAACTAGAGAGTTGGTCGAAAAGTTTAATGGCTTTGCCTGTGAACTGTTCAGTACACGACGCAGACGACGTCGATAGACGATAAATCACTGTATAATTTATTGTTGAAAATTAGCGGCATTGAGGGCAACCAGTCCCTGAGTTGTATGTAACTCAACTGGTAGTAGTACTTGTACTACGAAGTCTGACCGGAGTCTTTAATCTGGTACCACGGGTAGCAGGAGTCCCTGAGTATCAAGGCTAGCCTTGATACTCAGCCTGCTTGCGGTTGGCCCCTCGGGGAGTATCGTGGTGGTTGTGGTTGTTGCCCAAAGTTACGCGGGTAAAGCTTTTTGGCGTGGAGTTGCGTTTTTCTCAACCAGGTGCCATGACCCATAGAATGGCAGAGGATTAGATAGTCTCGACCCCTCACCAAGAGGTAAGTTATGTTTCATACGCATAACTTAGAATTGGTACCCAATGGGGTATTCATTTGGGGGCGTGGGACAGTCGCTTTAATACGGTCTGGTGCTTGTAGCATCGTGATATTACGTCTTCATGACGGGTGGTCACGTTAATATAACGCATTTATGTCCCTATGTTCTTGTCAAGTTACGTTTTCGTTTGCTCTGAAAAGTGTAATTTTCAATCGTGAATAACGTCGGTATTTGTGAAGATTAATTATCGAAAAATATATCGTTGTGATCGCGAAGTCGAGGCCTTTAAGTGGACATCAAGTTTGTGCAGTTGACTGCAACTCGGTTTTTAGTGATTTCTGATTGGCTGAATCTGACTGGCTGTTTCAAATAGCCGTCTGTACTAACCCAGTGAACAGTAAGGTTGGGTGAACCCAGTAAACAATTTTGTGTTATTGCGTATCTTGGTGATTGTGTCAGTAAATAACGGTTATGAACAATTTTTTTTTTTTTGAAATTTTAGTGAAGACACAAACCGGACGCTCAGTAGTGTGTAGTTGTTTGTAGAATTGGCACTGAGTAGTCGAGCCATTTGTTTTAGAATTAAGTGATAATAAACTGTGGTGAGTGTATCGGATTGCGAATTGTAGTCTGAACACGAACCAAATTGATTAAATATACTCTGTTGCTGATTTACTGTGAACGTTAAACTGTGAACTTTTGTGCGGTGTGTGTACTGAATTACAATTTACAGTCTGAACATAAATCAGTGGATTGTATAACTGTGCTGCCATCTGTCTGTGATTGATTGCTTGATTTTAGCCGGTACATTATATTAATTAATTTGATTATTATTGTGAATATGATTTAACAAGTAATATTTTACCCGGCTTTGTACGGGAAATATAAATTGTTGCATTATTAACCGGTATTGTACGGGGTATATTTTTATTATTAATTGGTATTGTGAGTTTTGTAATTTATTGAGAACTGGATACTACTATAGGTATGAGTCCAGCTAAAAGGACGTGTGATGGTTCTGGTGGTGGGGAGAGGATAGGGTCTAAAGTTTCTAAATTGGATTCCTTTAAAGCGCCGACTCAATCCGTTGTGTTGATGCAAAGAGCAAAAAAGGTGAATAAGATTGCTGCCCATCGAGATTCTGTTGTTGATTCGGGAGATGAATTTTCCAGTGCTTCTGGTATGTCTATGGCGGATGAAGCTAATGTTTTATCAGGGTCCGGTGACACCATTGTGAGTTCTGTTGATAAAATTGATTCATCTAAATATGGGAAGAAAAAGGGTAAGCGTTTCGCAGTTTTGCGTGAAAAGATTGTTGTTGCTGAGGATGAGTCTGGTGCAGATAAGATGAAGGGTATAACTGATAGTCTGCGTAGTTTATTGAGTGAGAAAGCAGTAGATAGAAATGTTTCTGATACTATCATGCAGCATGCAGGATCATTCGAAAGACTTCATATTGATTTTATGCTAGAGATTAGCAACTTGAAGGGACAACTTGAAGTCATAAGTCATCGTCTTCTAAAGTTGTTGTTTCTGCTCCATCGGCGCCGTTGCCAGTTGCAGTGGTTAAAAAACCAGTTGAGACAGAGATAAATGTGATTTTGGAAGGTAGTGCTGAATTTGTAGATTTGCTTTTGGGTGTTGGTCGATGCTACATTAAATGGTATTCCTTCAGAGTTCGTAGCTTTGAGCCTGTTTATGGTTGCTTCAGATGTTTTGATCATAGAATCAATGAATGCAGGGTTAATGGTGATGTATGTCGCCGCTGTGGTGAAATAGGGCACAAGGCAATGGAATGCATAAATGCTATACGTTGTCGAAATTGTGCTGCTAAAGGTAAACCTGCAGATCATTTGATAACTTTTAATGCTTGTCCTGTCTATAGTGTTATTGCAGCTCGGGCGAATTCAAATCATTAATGAGTGTAAGCCTAATTCAGATTAATTGTCAGAACGCTTATGCAGTGATGTGTGAATTGGGTGAAAGTATGTGCGAATTGAATAGCGGGTTTGCTCTGGTACAGGAACCCTACGCTACGAATGGTTGTGTTGGAGGGTTACCTGCACATATGCGGGTTTTTCCTGACCTCAGAGCGAATTCTGCTATTATTGTGAATGATGTTAATGTTGAATGTATGGTTGTGAGTGTTAGTGAATGGGGTGTGTGTGTGTGTGTTGAGGGTGTGTTTGGTAAAATATTTTTGGTGAGTGTGTATTGTATGTTTGGTCAACCTTTGGAGCCATACTTGGAGTATCTGAATACGGTGCTACCTCTTGCGGGTAGTATTCCGCTTATAATTGGTATGGATGCGAATGCAACATCTCCTTTATGGTTCAGCAAGATGTCCAGACAGTCGTTTAGATATCAAAGTTGTCCAAGGGGGGTGTTGTTGAGTGAATGGTTTTTGTTTAACGTTATGAATGAACCTAGTGAGTTTTTTACTTTTGATGGGCCTAGAGGTGTGAGTGATATAGATGTGACTTTTATGAATCGGGTAGCAATTAACGCATTTACCTGTAGTTGGAGTGTCTGTGATGGATATAGTGCAAGTGATCATAACTTGATTAAAGTTGTGATTACTTGCGAGCGTGTGGTGAATGAGTGTGTGAATGTGAAGCGATGGCGTACTAAGGGTGTGAATTGGCAAACGTATGGTGAGTGTGTGTATGAGGCAGCATTGAGTGTGCCAATAAGTGTGTTTAGGTGTCTGAGTGTAGATGAACAGATCATCAAACTGAGTGAATGGGTTGACAGTGTGAATGATAACCTTCTGGAGAGATGCCGTCGGGTTAATCGAAGGAAGGTTAAATGGTGGACGGATGATTTGAATGAGAAGCGGAGGTCAGTTTGTAGACTTCGGAAATTATTCCAAAGAGCTAGGAGGACCAATGCTGTGAATGTGGACCAGCTTAAGATAATTTATAGGCAAGGTTTGAATGAGTATAAGGAGATGCTTGTGGGTGTGAAAGAGAATGAATGGAGAGATTATGTTAGGGAAAACAAGGATGATCCTTGGGGTAGGGTATATAAATTATGTAGGGGAAATTCAAAAAATTTGGATGTGTGTGGTATTCGCGTTGGGGATACCACTTTGTGTGATTGGAGAGACAGTGTTAGTGCGTTATTAAGTTCCTTATTTCCAAGGGCTGTTGATTCACAGTCTCCTTTGGGGACTGTTTATTCTCCGCCCTTGTTAAGGGCGGACGAGATAGCGTACAGCATTTCTCTAGTGAGATCGAGAAAGTCTCCAGGTATGGATGGTATGACTGGAGAAATGGTTAAATCCATTTGGAGAGTTATACCTGAATACCTGGGGGCTTTGTATGAAAAGTGTGTGAATGAAGGTTATTTTCCATCTGAATGGAAGTGTGCTAGGGTCATAGTTCTTTTGAAATCCCCTGATAGGAACAGGAGTAATCCTCGACCCTACCGGGGCATCAGTTTGCTTCCTGTACTTGGAAAAGTATTGGAGAGAATTATGGTGGAACGGTTTCAGGAGGATATGACTGAGCAATTATCAGATAGGCAATCTGGATTTAGGAATGGATGTAGTGTTGAGAGTGCTTGGATGAAAGTTAAAAATTGTCTGAGTGAAATGCATGAGAAGTATGTTTTGGGTTTGTTTATTGATTTTAAGGGTGCTTTTGATTATCTTAGCTGGTCATGTGTGATTAGGAAACTGCATGCTGTTGGCTGTCGGCAAACTAAGCTCTGGCGGAGTTATTTTTCCGACAGAAAAGCGTGAGTAGTTGGTGTGAGTGATTGTCTTTGGATGAATGTTGAGCGTGGTTGTCCGCAGGGGTCCATATGTGGTCCTTTTATTTGGAATCTCATAATGTATTCACTGTTGCGTCAACTTGAGGGTGTGTATGAATGTTGTGCGTATGCTGATGATCTGCTCATCATGGTCAGTGGTGAGACGCGTGCTGTTCTTGAACGGAATGCTGAGAGCGCCATGACCATAGTGTGTAATTGGGGTGAGAGTGTGGGTGTAAGTGTGGCTATGGAGAAGACTGTGTCAATGCTGCTGAAAGGTAGATTGGCACATAGTCGTCCTCCATATGTGTGTGTGAATGGAGTTACCCTCAAATATGCGACCCAGGTCAAATATTTGGGGTTTACTATGAGTGAGCATTTGAGCTTTATACCTCATTTCGCTAGAATGAAAGAGAAGCTGTCGTGTGTTGTGGGTCAGGTACGTCGTGTGCTTAGGAATGATTGGGGCCTTAGTAGGCGTGCTGTTCGCACCATATACAATGGATTATTTGTTGCCTGTGTAACCTTTGGTTTATCGGTATGGTGTGATACGGTTATGACTGCTTTAGGACGTCGAATGATTTTGTCTGTGCAGCGTGTGTGTTTGTTGGCCTGTATACCAGTGTGTCATACTGTTTCAACTGAGGCTCTACAGGTTTTGCTGGGAGTTCCCCCTCTTGATCTTTAAGTGATGCGTCGTAGTATTGCTTTTAGAATTAGGAGGGGCCTTCCGTTGCTACAGAATGATTGGATTTATGGTATGAATGTTATGAATTTGTGTGTTAAGGCTCGTAGGGATTTTTTGAATGAATGTGTTATTTCAAGATGGCAAAGGAGGTGGGCTGATTGTGATAAGGTTCATTGAGGATGTCCAGTTTGTAGCTAACCGGCCAGACCTTGACTTTGGCCTTTGTCTTGAGTTCTTGCTAACTGGACACGGTTCCCTCAATGAATATCTGTTTCGTCGTACCCTGGGGGGTGTTGACCACACATTGTTTCGGTCCGGTGTTGAGAGCACCGTGAAGTCAGGCCAACGCGGCGGTACTCACGTTAATCGCCCTCTAAATTCCTGTCCCTATGTTCGACAGAACTTTTAAAATTCGTATGATTATTATTATAATTATTTTTAGTTTTTTGCGAAAAATGTATTTCAAGTCAGCACAGTTAAATGGCGGGAGTTACAATTACTTTTTAAAGGAAGCCAAATGTCTAATGGTTAAATTTATAACACTCATTAATGGATTCACAAGATTCCTACTGTCCCTATGTTCGACAGAACTTTTAAAATTCGTATGAAATATATTATAATTTTTTTTTTAGTTTTTTGCGAAAAATGTATTTCAAGTCAGCACAGTTAAACGGCGGGAGTTAAAAATATCTGTTGGCAGGTTTTTCTTTTTGTATCGGCTATGTCGTCTGCGTTCGACTGCAATTCTTCTAGTCGCCTTGCAAACGCCCTTAAACTTTTCCCTCCACCTTGACATGCATGTTTTATGTTGTATTGAACGGAATCTAATGTAGCCACATTTAAATATATGATTTTAAGTAATTCAAAAAACGCTTCCAAATAAACAATTTTCTTGGTCCTCACTAATTCGTATGCATCACCATCAAGACGCAGTTTAACACATTTCATGAACTCCTCCTGATTTTCTACATCTATTTATAGGGCGCCGCCTTGCAAACGTCTTTAAATCTAAGCTGTTAGGTTAGTTTGTAATGGCTGCTAAAAAGCACACTTAGACCAAAAGAGGTCCATTGTGATACCAGGGATCTATTTTCTATTACTCGTAACTGAATCAATTTGCGCTTTTGACAAAGCTAAGTATGTGTTTTATGTCGATGTTGGAAAAATCGTTCAGGTTTCCTAGGAAGTGATAGCCGAAACACTTCTTTTTTGTGAAAGGGCTCGGCATGTACAGAGGAGGTGTATAGTGCTTTCCTCTTGTTCCTCGTCTAAACAGCTTCTGCAAAAGTCAGGAACTGTTACCCCCAATCTAGCTGCATGTCTGCATATTATACAGTGGCCGGTGATAACCCCAACCATTGTACTAATGTCTTTCCTATTTACCATCAAGAGTTGTTTTGATCTCCTCGAGTCTAATTTAGGCCAGATCTGTTTGGTGGTGGTACACGTTGTATCACCTGCACATCTATGTAGGATAGGGGAGAAATGGACGGACGACACTTTACATATACACACTTTACGGACGAAACAAAAATAACAGAATAGACGACGAAATAAAATATGAAAGACTTCAGAAAATAAAATAAAATAGTTCAGTTGAAAAAATACATTCCACAATAAAACACAATAAAAATTGTAAAATTATTATACCATTTAATAAAATATTATTAATTAAAATAAAATAAATTAATTATTAAAATATCACATAACCACAAATGGGGGCTCGTCCGGTCGCGAATAAGATATTTTCGTAAAAAAAAAGTCGTGTTGTCTATCGTTTCGCCAAAATTATTTAACGAACATTTTGAGTAGTGTCGTCGCGAAGTCAATTATTGTTCATCGTCATTGAACTTCGTACAACGACGTCGGTCGCTCAAAACGCAGAGGACGAAGCACACTGACGAATACAAACGAAGCCTCGCACGAACGTAATAGATTGCAGAGTAATCGGAAATAGAAAGGCCGGAAGCAGATTGCAGCGAAGCCGGAAGAAGAACGCTGGATGCAGAGAAGCAGAGTGCAGAAAACAGTGAAGCAGAGAAGTACAACGAAGAGAAGCAAAGAAACAGTGAAGCAGAGTAGTACAACGAAGAGAAGCAGAGAAACCGTGAAGCAGAGAAACAGTGAAGCAGAAAGCAAAACGAAGCAGAGAATCAGCGAAGCAGAGAAGCAGAGAAGCAGTGAAGCAGAAAAACAGAAAACAGTAAGGCAGACATGAAAAGAAACAAAAAACAGTGAAGAAATATGTAAAATTAGAAAAACAATATAAAAAGAAAGTAAAGAAAAATAAGACTATACTATAAAAAGACTATACTAAAAATAAATAATAATAACAAATAAATTGCACACAAGAAGATTAGTGAAAGCAAATAAATCGTGAAAGAAAATAAATTTTAACGAAATTAAAAACAATCAAATATAGAAATAAAAACATTGAAAGATAGTCAAAATAATAATAAACATTTCAAAAAAAAAAAAAAAAAAAAAAAAAACAGACAAAATAAACATTTCAAAATTTTTAAATAAAAAAAAAATAAAAACAACAACACAACAGCAACAAAATATCAAAACAATAGTAATAAAAATTTATAAATTATCAGAAGAAGCAGAGCAACGTTGGAAGAGCAGAAATCAACTCAAGGCACACGTGAAGTAGGATTATCATTGCAATTCCCGCACGAACAGCAAAGAGAGAACTTTTAAAGCGGTGAGAGCTTTCCAGTTTACTATTTTTTTTCTTTTAACTTTATTAAATACTAAAATTTGTAATAGAAATATTTTAAACATTTAATTATAATTTTGATTTAATTGATTACGATTTCTAAAAAAAATAATTTTTTAAAAGATTTTTGTTGTTACTTTTATTTGAAATTATATTGATTATATTGTTATAAAATTATATTGATATTTATTGTTAATTGTTAAATTGTATTAACAACATTACACTAAATACACTTAGATTTCGATCAGATTGAAGTAATTTTAAAATGGACAGAAATTCAATTTTATCTTTAGCAGTGGGTGGTTTGAGAAGGGAATTAAGTAAGGTGGGATTGTCAACAATAGGGCTAAAACAGATACTGCAGGACAGACTCCTTGATTACTTCGGCCTATCGGGTGCTGATGATAATGAGTCTGAATACGATGACGCAGGTTCCATTGCCCATGAGGCTGCAATTCAACGATCCTCTTTTACGTTGAAAGACGTCAGAGATTCTCTCTCCACTTTTTCTGGTTCGGATAATATAGATGTTGGTAACTGGCTTCAAGAGTTTGAAGACAATGCTAACATTGTGCAATGGAATGAGTTGCAAATGTTCATATATGCTAAGCAGCTGTTAATAGGAGCTGCAAAGTTATATATTAGAAGTCAGACAAACATTAAAAACTGGTCTAGTTTGAAAGCTTCATTGACAAAGGAATTTGGCACACAACTTTCAACTCTTGAAGTTCATCGTCTGTTACGTAATCGCAGAAAAATGCCACAGGAAAGTTATAGGGAATATTTATACAGTTTAATGGAGATCGGCAATTCTATAAAATTAGATGAGGAAAGTTTGATAGAATATTTCACAGATGGTATACCGGACTCTAAGTTTAACAAGAGTATTTTATACCAGGCTCGAACAATTGACGATTTAAAAGATAAAATTAAAACTTATGAAAAAGTTCGGTACGGTAACAAGTCACCAAACAAGTGGCATGTACCTGAAACAGAGATTAAAAATTCTGAGTCTTCAAACTCAAGAAACCAATATCATACGTTTCAAAACACACATCGGCCAGAAAATGACGATAGGCGATGTTTCAAGTGTGGAGATCGCAATCACATGGCCAGAGAATGCCCCAAGAATGAATACAAATGTTTTAAATGTCGTGAAACAGGACATCGTTCCTTCGAGTGCAAAGCACAAACAAAAAACCCTTTCAAGGAGGAAAATAGGAATGTTAATCTAGGAGTAGAAGATAGCGACCAGCTTATTCATACAAACAATAGAATTTTTGTTGATTTTAAAATAAAAAATATAACAGTGTCCGCTTTAATAGATACAGGAAGTGACATATCAATCTTAAGATATGACACATTTTTGAGATTAAATGATGTTAAGCTAAATTCAAAAACCAAAAACTTGACTGGTATAGGACAAATGGAAATTACGACAGTGGGAAATTTTAAAGCACCAATTGAAGTAAATGATGTAGAAATGATAATTCATTTTCATGTTGCCAAAGAAAATGATATACTATATGCTGCTGTAATTGGTAATGATATTCTTACTCAGGTAGATATAAAAATTGATTCAAATGGAGTCAATTTCACGAAAAAGATGAAAGATGAGGAATCGAGTATAAAAGAATTGAGGAATGAATATCGTGAAATATGTCTTTCTATAAATGCGGAGAAGAAATGCGGATATCAAGAAGTAGATTTATCACATTTACAGAATGAAGTTAGGGAACATGTTCACAATTTAGTTACGAAATATCATCCAGAAAAACCTAAAACAAGCCCAGTAGAAATGAAATTAATTTTATCAGACGAAATTCCTGTTTATCAGCGTCCAAGAAAATTATCACATGGCGATCAATGCGATGTAGAACAACAGGTAAAAGAGTGGTTAGAAGAAGGAATTATCCAACCAAGCTTTTCAGAGTATGCGTCACCAGTAGTATTAGTATCTAAAAAGGATGGAACTAGAAGATTATGCTGTGATTTTCGAAAACTTAATCAAAAGATAGTTCGTGATAATTTTCCAATGGCTCTTATAGACGACGTTATGCAGAGATTACAAGCAGCTACACTATATACAACGCTTGATTTACGCAATGGATTTTTCCATGTGCCAGTTGAGTTGTCTTCCCGTAAGTTTACATCGTTTGTGACGCACAATGGTCAATATGAATTTCTTTTTGTCCCTTTTGGTATTTCAAATTCGCCTGCAGTTTTTTGTAGATACATATTTGGGATATTTCGTGAATTAATACAAGAGGGCACAATTGTAGTGTATATGGACGATATAATTATACCATCCAAAACGGAGTTAGATGGCATTCGAAAGTTAGAAAGAGTGTTATCAATAGCGGAAAAATTCGGTTTACAGATCAAGTGGAAGAAATGTCAATTTCTTCAGAAAAAAGTCACTTTCTTAGGATATATTGTCGAGAACTCTTCAATAAAACCATCCGAAGAAAAGACGAAAGCTGTTAAAGATTTTCCCATGCCCACAAACAAAAAATCGCTTCAACGATTTTTAGGTCTAACATCATATTTCCGACGATTCGTACCAAATTATTCATTAATAGCGAAACCACTTACCGATTTACTTTCAAAGCAAACTATTTTCAAATTCGAGGACCAAGAAATTATATCGTTTCAAGAGCTGAAATCAGCATTGGTAAGTGCACCAGTACTTCAACTATACAATCAATTGGCTCTAACCGAGATTCATACTGACGCTTGTATGTACGGATACGGAGGCGTTCTACTGCAAAAGGATTCAGAAGATCAACAACTTCATCCTGTTCAATACATGAGTCGCAAAACATCAGCAACCGAACAAAAATATCATTCCTATGAGCTAGAAGTGTTAGCAATAATAGAAGCGCTAAAAAAATGGCGAGTATATGTGTTAGGAAAGAAAATAAAAATCATAACAGATTGCAATGCTTTTACAATGACGTTGAAAAAAGAAGATGTACCATTAAGAGTCTCAAGATGGGCAATGTACTTACAGGAATTCGATTACGTGGTAGAACATCGATCAGGAACTAAAATGAAACATGTGGATGCATTAAGTCGGTTTGCGTGTTTGATGTTAGAAGATTCATTAAACCACCGAATTAAAGAGGCACAACTACTAGATGATTGGATTAAAGCAATACGAAAAATCTTGGAACGTGATAGTTATGACGATTATTTCTTAAAACACGATGTACTCTACAAGGATCCCATCAAGGAACTAGTGGTCATACCATCAGCGCTAGAAAAAGAAATAATTCAGCTAGCTCATCGTCAGGGACACTTCGCAGTTAAAAAAACACAGGATTTAGTAGAAAAGACATTTTATATACCAAATTTAAAGTCAAAGGCGGTTGCAGTTGTCAAAAGTTGCATCGAATGCATAGTTTCAGAGGGCAAAACCGGAAAGAAGGAAGGATTTCTAAATCCAATTGCCAAATTTGATAAGCCACTCGCAACATTTCACATAGATCACGTTGGTCCAATGGAACAAACTCGTAAGCAGTATAATCATATACTAGTAGTAGTTGATGCATTCTCTAAATTTGTATGGCTCTACCCGACGAAAAGTACAGGAACTAATGAAGTTATTGATAAATTAAAAAAACAGGCAACGATCTTTGGGAATCCTGAAAGAATAATATCTGATCGTGGTACAGCATTCACATCGAACGCATTCAAGGAATATTGTGATGAAGCCAATATACAACATTTACTAATAACTACTGGAGTACCACGAGGAAATGGTCAAGTAGAAAGAATGCACAAGATTTTAGTTCCTATGCTCACCAAACTGTGTGTAGAAAATCAGGGAAATTGGTACAAGCATACAGATAGAGTACAACAAACTATTAACAATACCGCTCCCAGAAGTACAAAAGTGTCACCATTTAAAATTTTAACAGGTCTAGAAATGCGTATTCCGGGACATGAAGACATTCGAGAACTTCTTGATGAAGCTGCTATAAAAGAATTAGATCAGGATAGAGATATTGTTAGGGAAGAGGCTCGCGAGAATATTTTAAAAATTCAATACGAAAATCGAAAGACTTTTAATAAGAAAAGAGTTCCTGAAACATATTACGATTTAGATGATTTGGTAGCTATAAAAAGAACGCAATTTGGTGCTGGATTAAAAATTAAGCCGAAATATTTAGGACCATATAGGATTGTTGAAAAACTTAACCATGGAAGGTATAAAGTAGAAAAAGTCGGGGAGGGCGAAGGCCCAAATAAAACAAATACAGTTGTGGATTATATGAAAAAATGGAACCCGTCATTCGAGGTCGAATGATTTGTCAGGATGGCCGAATGTAGGATAGGGGAGAAATGGACGGACGACACTTTACATATACACACTTTACGGACGAAACAAAAATAACAGAATAGACGACGAAATAAAATATGAAAGACTTCAGAAAATAAAATAAAATAGTTCAGTTGAAAAAATACATTCCACAATAAAACACAATAAAAATTGTAAAATTATTATACCATTTAATAAAATATTATTAATTAAAATAAAATAAATTAATTATTAAAATATCACATAACCACATCTATTATTTGTTTTCGCTTTTATGTTTTGCCGGATCTGGCTGGATGTTAAGTGTGGTTCCCTTCCTTGCTAGTTTATGGGCCTTCTCATTTCCTATGATGTCCCTGTGCCCTGCCACCCAGTATAGGAACGGGTTACAAGCGTGGATCCAAATATGCAAGGCGCAAATTTTGCAAAAAATCATAAAATTGCAAATTTTTTTCACATCTACCGAAGGGCGCAAAATGTTCAAAAAAGCATAAAATTGCCAATGCGCCTTATTTACAAAATTTTTGCTCCTCTATAGAAGGGCGCAAAATATAGAGAAAGGCGCAAAATGTTTAAAAAAAGCATAAAATTGCAAATGCGCCTAATTTACAAAATTTTTGCGCCTCTATAGAAGGGCGCAAACTATAGAGAATGGCGCAAAATTTGCAAAAAATCATAAAATTGCGTATTTTCCACCTCTACAGAAGGGCACAAAAAATAGAAAAAGGCGCAAAATGTTCAAAAAAGCATAAAATTGCAAATTCGCCTAATTTGCATCTACAGAAGGGCGGAAAATATAGAGAAAGGCGCAAAATTTTTAAAAAAGCATAAAATTGCAAATGCGCCTAATTTACAAAATTTTTCCTCCTCTATAGAAGGGCGCAAAATATAGAGAAAGGGGCAAAATGTTTAAAAAAAGCATAAAATTGCAAATGCGAATAATTTACAAAATTTTTGCGCCGCTATAGAAGGGCGCAAACTATAGAGAATGGCGCAAAATTTGCAAAAAATCATAAAATTGAATATTTTCCACCTCTACAAAAGGGCGCAAAATATAGAGAAAGGCGCAAAATGTTCAAAAAAGCATAAAATTGCAAATGCGCCTAATTTACAAAATTTTTGCGCGGTTCAGAATTCGCCTAATTTAGAAAATTTTTGCGCCTATATAGAAGGGCGCAAAATATAGAAAAAGGCGCAAAATGTCCAAAAAAGCATACAATTGCAAATGCGCCTCTAGAGAAAGGCGCAAAATATAGAGAAAGGCGCAGAATGTTCAAAAAAGCATAAAATTGCAAATGCGCCTAATTTACAAAATTTTCGCGCCTCTATAGAAGGGCGCAAAATATAGAGAATGGCGCAAAATTTGCAAAAATCATAAAATTGAAAATTTTCCACCTCTACAAAAGGGCGCAAAATATAGAGAAAGGCGCAGAATGTTCAAAAAATCATAAAATTGCAAATGCGCCTTATTTACAAAATTTTCGCGCCTCTATAGAAGGGCGCAAAATATAGAGAATGGCGCAAAATTTGCAAAAATCATAAAATTGAAAATTTTCCACCTCTACAATAGGGCGCAAAATATAGAAAAAGGCGCAAAATGTTCAAAAAAGCATAAAATTTCAAATGCGTCTAATTTACAAAGTTTTTACGCGTCTACAGAATTCGCCTAAGTTACAAAATTTTTGCGCCTATACAGAAGGGCACAAAATATAGAAAAAGGCACAAAATTTTCAAAAAATCATAAAATTGCAAATGCGCCTAATTTACAAAATGTTTGCGTCTCTATAAAAGGGCGCAAAATATAAAGAATGGCAATAAATTTGCAAAAAATCATAAAATTGAAAATTTTCGACCTCTACAGAAGGCCGTAAAATATAGAAAAATGCGCAAAATGTAAAATTGCAAATGCGTCTAATTTACAAAATTTTTGCGCGTCTACAGAAGGGCGCAAAATATAGAAAAAGGTGCAAAATGTGAGAATGGCGCAAAATTTGCAAAAAATCATAAAATTGCAAATTTTCCACCTCTACAGAAGGGCGCAAAATATAGAAAAAGGAGCAAAATATTCAAAAAAGCATAAAATTTCAAACGCGCCGAATTTACAAAATTTTTGCGCGTCTAAAGAAGGGCGCAAAATATAGAGAAAGGCGCAAAATTTTTAAAAAAGCATAAAATTGCAAATGCGCCTAATTTAGAGAAAGGCGCAAAATTTTCAAGAAAGCATAAAATTGCAAATGCGTCTTATTTACACAATTTTTGCGCCTCTACAGAAGGGCGCAAAATGTTCAAAAAAGCATAAAATTGCAAATGCGCCTAATTTACAAAATTTTTGCACGTCTACAGAATTCGCCTAATTTACAAAATTTTTGCGCCTCTACAGAAGGGTGCAAAATATAGAAAAAGGCGCAAAATTTTCAAAAAATCATAAAATTGAATATTTTCCACCTCTACAGAAGGGCGCAAGAAAGAAAAAGGCGCAAAATGTAAAATTGCAAATGTGTCTAATTTATTACATTTTTGCGCGTCTACAGAAGGGCGCAAAATATAGAAAAAGGTGCAAAAAAATGTTTGCGCCTCTATAGAGGAGCGCAAAATATAGAGAAAGGCGCAAAATTTTCAAAAAGCAAAAAATTGCAAATGCGCTTAATTTATATAATGTTTGCGCCTCTATAGAAGGGCGCAAAATGTATAAAAAGGCGGAAAAGGTTCAAAAAAGAATAAAATTGCAAAAAATGCGCCTAATTAACAAAATTTTTGCGCCTCTACAGAAGGGCGCAAAATAAAGAAAAAGGCGCAAAATGTTCAAAGTGCATAAAATTGCAAATGCGCCTAATTTACAAATTTTTTGCGCCCTCTACCGAAGGGCTCAAAATATATAGAGAAAGGCGCAAAATGTTCAAAAAAGCATAAAATTGCAAATGCGCCTAATTTACAAAATGTTTGCGCCTCTATAGAAGAGCGCAAAATATAGAAAAAGGCGCAAAATGTTCAAAAAAGCATAAAATTGCAAAAGTGCTTAATTTACAAAATTTTTGCGCCTCTATAGAAGAGCGCAAAATATAGAGAAAGGCGCAAAATGTTCAAAAAAGCTTAAAATTGCAAATGCGCCTAATTAACAAAATTTTTGCGCCTCTACAGAAAGGCGCAAAATACAGAAAAAGGCGCCAAATATTCAAAAAAGCATAAAATTGCAAATTCGCCTAATTTATAAAATTTTTGCGCCTCTATAGAAGAGCGCAAAATATAGAAAAAGGCGCAAAATGTCCAAAAAAGCATAAAATTGCAAATACGCCTAATTTACAAAATTTTTGAGCCTCTACAGAAGGGCGCAAAATATAAAAAGGCGCAAAATATAAAGAAAGGTGCAAAATGTTTAAAAATGCATAAAATTGCAAAAAATGCGCCTAATTTTTGCGCCTCTACAGAAGGGCGCAAAATATAGAAAAAGGCGCAAAATGTTCAAAATGCATAAAATTGCAAATGCGCCTAATTTATAAAATTTTTGCGCCTCTGCAGAAGGGCGCAACATTTTCAAAAAAGCATAAAATTGCAAATGCGCCTAATTTATAAAATTCTGCGTCGCTATAGAAGGGCGCAAAAATATCGAGAAAGGCGCAAAATAATCAAAAAAAGCAAAAAATTGCAAATTTTCCACCTCTACAGAAAGGCGCAAAAAAAAAAAGGCGCAAAATGTTCAAAAAAGCATAAAATTGCAAAAAATGAGCCTTATTTATAAAATTTTTGCGCCTCTTTAGAAGGGCGCAAAATATAGATAATGCCGTAAAATTTGCAAAAAAACATAAAATTGCAAATGCGCCTAATTTACAAAATTTTTGCGCGTCTACAGAATTCGCCTAATTTACAAAATTTTTGCGCCTCTATAGAAGGGCGCAAAATATAAAGAAAGGCGCAAAATGTTCAAAAATGCATAAAATTGCAAAAAAAGGGCCTAATTTTTGCGCCTCTACAGAACGGCGCAAAATATAGAAAAAGGCGCAAAATGTTCAAAATGCATAAAATTGCAAATGCGCCTAATTTACAAAATTTTTGAGCCTCTACAGAAGGTTGCAAAATATAGAGAAAGGCGCAAAATGTTCAAAAAAACATAAAATTGCAAATGAGCCTTATTTACAAAATTTTTGCGCCTCTATAGAAGGGCGCAAAATATAGATAATGGCGCAAAATTTGCAAAAAATCATAAAATTGCAAATGCGCCTTATACACAAAATTTTTGCGCCTCTATAGAAGGGCGCAAAATATAGAGAATGGCGCAAATTTTGCAAAAAAATCATAAAATTGAAAATTTTCCACCTCTACAGAAGGGCGCAAAATATAGAAAAAGGCGCAAAATGTTCAAAAAAGCATAATATTGCAAATGCGCCTAATTTACAAAATTTTTGCGCCTCTACAGAAGGGCGCAAAATATAGAGAAAGGCGCAAAATGTTCAAAAAAGCATAAAATTAGAAATGCGCCTAATTTACAAAATTTTTGCGCCTCTATAGAAGAGCGCAAAATATAGAGAAAAGCGCAAAATAGAAGGGCCTCTATAGAAGGGCGCAAAATATAGAGAAAGGCGCAAAATGTTCAAAAAAGCATAAAATTGCAAATACGCCTAATTTATAAAATGCGTTTAATTTACAAAATTTTTGCGCGTCTACAGAAAAGCGCAAAATATAGAAAATGGCGCAAAATGTTCAAAAAAGCATAAATTTCAAAATTTTACAAAATTTTTGCGCCTCTGTAGAAGTGCGCAAAATATAGAGAAAGGCGCAAAATGTTCAAAAAAGCATAAAATTGCAAATGCGCTTAAATAACAAAATCTATGCGCCTCTATAGAAGGGCGCAAAATATAGAGAAAGGCGCAAAATGTTCAAAAAAGCTTAAAATTGCAAATGCGCCTAATTTACAAAATTTTTGCGCATAAAAGCATAAAATTGCAAATTTTCCACCTTCAGAAGGGCGCAAAATATAGAAAAAGCCGCAAAATGTTCAAAAAAGCAAAAAATTGCAAATGTGTCTAACTTACAAAATTTTTGCGCGTCTACAGAAAGGCTCAAAATGTTCAAAAAAGCATAAAATTGCAAATGCGCTTAATTTACAAAATCTATGCGCCTCTATAGAAGGGCGCAAAATATAGAGAAAGGCGCAAAATGTTCAAAAAAGCTTAAAATTGCAAATGCGCCAAAATATAGAAATGTTCAAAAAAGCTTAAAATTGCAAATTTTCCACCTTCAGAAGGGCGCAAAATATAGAAAAAGCCGCAAAATGTTCAAAAAAGCATAAAATTGCAAATGCGTCTAACTTACAAAATTTTTGCGCGTCTACAGAATTCGCCTAATTTACAAAATTTTTGCGCCTCTATAGAAGGGCGCAAAATTTAGGGAATGGCGCAAAATTTGCAAAAAATCATAAAATTGAATATTTTCCACCTCTACAAAAGGGCGCAAAATATAGAGAAAGGCGCAAAATGTTCAAAAAAGCATAAAATTGCAAATGCGCCTAATTTACAAAATTTTTGCGCGGTTCAGAATTCGCCTAATTTAGAAAATTTTTGCGCAAAATATAGAAAATGGCGCAAAATGTTCAAAAAAGCATAAAATTGCAAATGAGCCTTATTTATAAAATTTTTGCGCCTCTTTAGAAGGGCGCAAAATATAGATAATGCCGTAAAATTTGCAAAAAATCATAAAATTTCAAATGCGTCTAATTTACAAATTTTTTGCGCCTCTACAGAAGGGCGCAACATTTTCAAAAAAGCATAAAATTGCAAATGCGCCTAATTTATAAAATTCTGCGCCAAATATCGAGAAAGGCGCAAAATGTTCAAAAAAGCATAAAATTGCAAATTTTCCACCTCTACAGAAAGGCGCAAAATATAGAAAATGGCGCAAAATGTTCAAAAAAGCATAAAATTGCAAATGAGCCTTATTTATAAAATTTTTGCGCCTCTTTAGAAGGGCGCAAAATATAGATAATGCCGTAAAATTTGCAAAAAAACATAAAATTGCAAATGCGCCTAATTTACAAAATTTTTGCGCGTCTACAGAATTCGCCTAATTTACAAAATTTTTGCGCCTCTATAGAAGGGCGCAAAATATAAAGAAAGGCGCAAAATGTTCAAAAATGCATAAAATTGCAAAAAAAGGGCCTAATTTTTGCGCCTCTACAGAACGGCGCAAAATATAGAAAATGGCGCAAAATGTTCAAAAAAGCATAAAATTGCAAATGAGCCTTATTTATAAAATTTTTGCGCCTCTTTAGAAGGGCGCAAAATATAGATAATGCCGTAAAATTTGCAAAAAATCATAAAATTTCAAATGCGTCTAATTTACAAATTTTTTGCGCCTCTACAGAAGGGCGCAACATTTTCAAAAAAGCATAAAATTGCAAATGCGCCTAATATATAAAATTCTGCGCCAAATATCGAGAAAGGCGCAAAATGTTCAAAAAAGCATAAAATTGCAAATTTTCCACCTCTACAGAAAGGCGCAAAATATAGAAAATGGCGCAAAATGTTCAAAAAAGCATAAAATTGCAAATGAGCCTTATTTATAAAATTTTTGCGCCTCTTTAGAAGGGCGCAAAATATAGATAATGCCGTAAAATTTGCAAAAAAACATAAAATTGCAAATGCGCCTAATTTACAAAATTTTTGCGCGTCTACAGAATTCGCCTAATTTACAAAATTTTTGCGCCTCTATAGAAGGGCGCAAAATTTAAAGAAAGGCGCAAAATGTTCAAAAATGCATAAAATTGCAAAAAAGGGCCTAATTTTTGAGCCTCTACAGAACGGCGCAAAATATAGAAAAAGGGCGCAAAATATAGAGAAAGGCGCAAAATGTTCAAAAAAGCATAAAATTAGAAATGCGCCTAATTTACAAAATTTTTGCGCCTCTATAGAAGGGCGCAAAATATAGAGAATGGCGCAAATTTTGCAAAAAAATCATAAAATTGAAAATTTTCCACCTCTACAGAAGGGCGCAAAATATAGAGAAAGGCGCAAAATGTTCAAAAAAGCATAAAATTAGAAATGCGCCTAATTTACAAAATTTTTGCGCCTCTATAGAAGGGCGCAAAATATAGAGAAAGGCGCAAAATGTTCAAAAAAGCATAAAATTGCAAATACGCCTAATTTATAAAATGCGTTTAATTTACAAAATTTTTGCGCGTCTACAGAAAAGCGCAAAATATAGAAAATGGCGCAAAATGTTCAAAAAAGCATAAATTTCAAAATTTTACAAAATTTTTGCGCCTCTGTAGAAGTGCGTAAAATATAGAGAAAGGCGCAAAATGTTCAAAAAAGCATAAAATTGCAAATGCGCTTAATTTACAAAATCTATGCGCCTCTATAGAAGGCCGCAAAAATATCGAGAAAGGCGCAAAATGTTCAAAAAAGCATAAAATTGCAAATTTTCCACAACATTTTCAAAAAAGCATAAAATTGCAAATGCGCCTATTTTATAAAATTTTTGCGCCTCTATAGAAGGGCGCAAAAATATCGAGAAAGGCGCAAAATGTTCAAAAAAGCATAAAATTGCAAATACGCCTAATTTATAAAATGCGTTTAATTTACAAAATTTTTGCGCGTCTACAGAAAAGCGCAAAATATAGAAAATGGCGCAAAATGTTCAAAAAAGCATAAATTTCAAAATTTTACAAAATTTTTGCGCCTCTGTAGAAGTGCGTAAAATATAGAGAAAGGCGCAAAATGTTCAAAAAAGCATAAAATTGCAATAGCGCTTAATTTACAAATCTATGCGCCTCTATAGAAGGCCGCAAAAATATCGAGAAAGGCGCAAAATGTTCAAAAAGCGTAAAATTGCAAATTTTCCACAACATTTTCAAAAAAGCATAAAATTGCAAATGCGCCTATTTTATAAAATTTTTGCGCCTCTATAGAAGGGCGCAAAAATATCGAGAAAGGCGCAAAATGTTCAAAAAAGCATAAAATTGCAAATTTTCCACCTTTACACAAGGGCGCAAAATAAAGAAAAAGGCAAAAAATGTTCAAAAAAGCATAAAATTGCAGATGTGCCTTATTTACAAAATTTTTGCGCCTCTATAGAAGGGCGCAAAATATAGAAAAAGGCGCAAAATGTTCAAAAAAGCATAAAATTGCAAATGCGCCTAATTTACAAAATTTTTGCGCCTCTATCGAAGAGCGCAAAATATAGAGAAAAGCGCAAATGTTCAAAAAAGCATAAAATTGCAAATGCGCCTAATTTACAAAATTTTTGCGCCTCTACAGAAGGCGCAACATTTTCAAAAAAGCATAAAATTGCAAATGCGCCTATTTTATAAATTTTTGCGCCTGTATAGAAGGGCGCAAAAATATAGAGAAAGGCGCAAAATGTACAAAAAAGCATAAAATTGCAAAATTTCAACCTTCAGAAGGGCGCAAAATATAGAAAAAGGCGCAAAATGTTTAAAAAAGCATAAAATTGCAAATGTGCCTTATTTACAAAATGTTTGCGCCTCTATAGAAGGGCGCTAAATATAGAGAATGGCGCAAAATTTTTAAAATGCATAAAATTGCAAATGCGCCTAATTTACAAAATTTTTCCGCCTCTATAGAAGGGCGAAAAATATAGAGAAAGGCGCAAACTGTTCAAGAAAGCATAAAATTGCAAATGCGCTTAATTTACAAAATTTTTGCGCCTCTACGGAAGGGCGCAAAATTGCAAATTTTCCACCTCTACAGAAGGGCGCAAAATATAGAAAAAGGCGCAAAATGTTCAAAAAAGCATAAAATTGCAAATGCGCCTAATTTACAAATTTTTGCGCCTCTACAGAAGGGCGCAACATTTTCAATAAAGCATAAAATTGCAAATGCGCCTAATTTATAAAATTTTGTCGCCGCTATAGAAGGGCGCAAATATATCGAGAAAGGCGCAAAATCTTCAAAAAAGCATAAAATTGCAAATTTTCAACCTCTACAGAAGGGCGCTAAATGTTCAAAAAAGCATAAAATTGCAAATTTTCAACCTCTACAGAAGGGCGCAAAATGTTCAAAAAAGCATAAAATTGCAAATTTTCAACCTCTACAGAAGGGCGCAAAATGGTCAAAAAAGCATAAATTGCAAATGTGCCTTATTTTACAAAATTTTTGCGCCTCTATAGAAGGGCGCAAAATATAGAGAATGGCGCAAAATGTTCAAAAAAGCATAAAATTGAAAATGCGCCTAATTTACAAAATTTTTGCGCCTCTATCGAAGAGCGCAAAATATAGAGAAAGCGCAAAATGTTCAAAAAAGCATAAAATTGCAAATGCGCCTAATTTACAAAATTTTTGCGCCTCTACAGAAGGGCGCAACATTTTCAAAAAAGCATTAAATTGCAAATGCGCCTATTTCATAAAATTTTTGCGCCTGTATAGAAGGGCGCAAAAATATAGAGAAAGGCACAAAATGTACAAAAAAGCATAAAATTGCAAAATTTCAACCTTCAGAAGGGCGCAAAATATAGAAAAAGGCGCAAAATGTTTAAAAAAGCATAAAATTGCAAATGTGCCTTATTTACAAAATTTTGCGCCTCTATAGAAGGGCGCTAAATATAGAGAATGGCGCAAAATTTTTTAAAAATGCATAAAATTGCAAATGCGCCTAATTTACAAAATTTTTCCGCCTCTATAGAAGGGCGAAAAATATAGAGAAAGGCGCAAATTGTTCAAAAAAGCATAAAATTGCAAATGCGCCTAATTTACAAAATTTTTGCGCCTCTACAGAAGGGCGCAACATTTTCAAAAAAGCATAAAATTGCAAATTTTCCACCTTTACACAATGGCGCAAAATAAAGAAAAAGGCGAAAAATGTTCAAAAAAGCATAAAATTGCAGATGTGCCTTATTTACAAAATTTTTGCGCCTCTATAGAAGGGCGCAAATATAGAAAAAAACGCAAAATGTTCAAAAAAGCATAAAATTGCAAATGCGCCTAATTTACAAAATTTTTGCGCCTCTATCGAAGAGCGCAAAATATAGAGAAAAGCGTAAAATGTTCAAAAAAGCATAAAATTGCAAATGGGCCTAATTTACAAAATTTTTGCGCCTCTACAGAAGGGCGCAACATTTTCAAAAAGCATAAAATTGCAAATGCGCCTATTTTATAAAATTTTTGCGCCTCTATAGAAGGGCTCAAAAATATCGAGAAAGGCGCATAATGTTCAAAAAAGCATAAAATTGCAAATTTTCCACCTTTACACAATGGCGCAAAATAAAGAAAAAGGCGAAAAATGTTCAAAAAAGCATAAAATTGCAGATGTGCCTTATTTACAAAATTTTTGCGCCTCTATAGAAGGGCGCAAAATATAGAAAAAAAACGCAAAATGTTCAAAAAAGCATAAAATTGCAAATGCGCCTAATTTACAAAATTTTTGCGCCTCTATCGAAGAGCGCAAAATATAGAGAAAAGCGTAAAATGTTCAAAAAAGCATAAAATTGCAAATGCGCCTAATTTACAAAATTTTTGCGCCTCTACAGAAGGGCGCAAACATTTTCAAAAAAGCATAAATTGCAAATGCGCCTATTTTATAAAATTTTTGCGCCTGTATAGAAGGGCGCAAAAATATAGAGAAAGGCGCAAAATGTACAAAAAAGCATAAAATTGCAAAATTTCAACCTTCAGAAGGGCGCAAAATATAGAAAAAGGCGCAAAATGTTTAAAAAAGCATAAAATTGCAAATGTGCCTTATTTACAAAATTTTTGCGCCTCTATAGAAAGGCGCTAAATATAGAGAATGGCGCAAAATTTTTAAAAAATGCATAACATTGCAAATGCGCCTAATTTACAAAATTTTTCCGCCTCTATAGAAGGGCGAAAAATATAGAGAAAGGCGCAAACTGTCAAAAAAGCATAAAATTGCAAATTTTCCACAACATTTTCAAAAAAGCATAAAATTGCAAATGCGCATATTTTATAAAATTTTTTCGCCTCTATAGAAGGGCGCAAAAATATCGAGAAAGGCGCAAAATGTTCAAAAAAGCATAAAATTGCAAATTTTCCACGGGGCGAAAAATATAGAGAAAGGCGCAAACTGTTCAAGAAAGCATTAAATTGCAAATGCGCTTAATTTACAAAAATTTTTGTGCCTCTACAGAAGGGCGCAACATTTTCAAAAAAGCATAAAATTGCAAATGCGCCTATTTTATAAAATTTTTGCGCCTCTATAGAAGGGCGCAAAAATATCGAGAAAGGCGCAAAATGTTCAAAAAAGCATAAAATTGAAAATGCTCCTAATTTACAAAATTTTTGCGCCTCTACGGAAGGGCGCAAAATATAGAGAAACGCGCAAAATGTTCAAAATGCATAAAATTGCAAATGCGTCTAATTTACAAATCTTTTGCGCAGGCGCAAAATGTTCAAAAAAAAGCATAAAATTGCAAATTTTCCACCTCTACAGAAGGGCGCAAAATATAGAAAAAGGCGCAAAATGTTCAAAAAAGCATAAAATTGCAAATGCGCCTAATTTACAAAATTTTTGCGCCTCTACATAAGGGCGCAACATTTTCAATAAAGCATAAAATTGCAAATGCGCCTAATTCATAAAATTTTTGCGCCGCTATAGAAGGGCGCAAATATATCGAGAAAGGCGCAAAATGTTTAAAAAAGCATAAAATTGCAAATGTACCTTATTTACAAAATTTTTTGCGCCTCTATAGAAGGGCGCTAAATATAGAGAATGGCGCAAAATTTTTAAAACTGCGCCTAATTTACAACATTTTTGCGCCTCTACAGAAGGGCGCAAAAGATAGAAAAAGGCGCAAAATGTTCAAAATGCATTAAATTGCAAATGCGCCTTATATACAACATTTTTGCGCCTCTATAGAAGGGCGCAAAATATAGAGAATGGCGCAAAATTTGCAAAAAATCATAAAATTGCAAATTTTCCACCTCTACAGAAGGGCGCAAAATATAGAAAAAGGCGCAAAATGTTCAAAAAGCATAACATTGCAAATGCGTCTAATTTGCAAAATTTTTCGCGTCTACAGAAGGGCGCAAAATATAGAAAAAGGCGCAAAATGTTCAAAAAAGCATAAAATTGCAAAATTTTACAAAATTTTTGCGCCTCTACAGAGGGGCGCAAAAGATAGAAAAAGGCGCAAAATGTTCAAAATGCGTTAAATTGCAAATGCGCCTTATATACAACATTTTTGCGCCTCTATAGAAGGGCGCAAAATATAGAGAATGGCGCAAAATTTGCAAAAAATCATAAAATTGCAAATTTTCCACCTCTACAGAAGGGCGCAAAAATATAGAAAAAGGCGCAAAATGTTCTAAAAAGCATAAAATTGCAAATTCGCCTAATTTACAAAATTTTTGCGCCTCTACAGAAGGGCGCAACATTTTCAAAAAACATAAAATTGCAAATGCGCCTATTTTATAAAATTTTTGCGCCTCTATAGAAGGGCGCAAAAATATAGAAAAAGGCGCAAAATATTCAAAAAAGCACAAAATTGCAAATGCGCCTAATTTACAAAATTTTTGCGCCTCTACGGAAGGGCTCAAAATATAGAGAAAGCCGTAAAATGTTCAAAAAAGCATAAAATTGAAAATGCGCCTATTTTACAAAATTTTGCGCCTCTATAGAAGAGCGCAAAATATAGAGAAAAGCTCAAAATGTTCAAAAAAGCATAAAATTGCAAATGCGCCTAATTTACAAAATTTTTGCGCCTCTACAGAAGGGCGCAAAATTTTCAAAAAAGCATAAAATTGCAAATTCGCCTAATTTATAAAATTTTTGCTCCGCTATATAAGGGCGCAAATATATCGAGAAAGGCGCAAAATGTTCTAAAAGCATAAAATTGCAAATTTTCAACCTCTACAGAAGGGCGCAAAATATAGAAAAAAGCGCAAAATGTTCAAAAAAGCATAAAATTGCAAATGTGCCTTATTTACAAAATTTTTGCGCCTCTATAGAAGGGCGCAAAATATTGAAAATGGCGCAAATTTTGCAAAAAATCATAAAATTGAAAATTTTCCACCTCTACAGAAGGGCGCAAAATTTTCAAAAAAGCATAAAATTGCAAATGCGCCTAATTTATAAAATTTTTGCGCCGCTATAGAAGGGCGCAAATATATCGAGAAAGGCGCAAAATGTTCTAAAAAGCATAAAATTACAAATTTTCAACCTCTACAGAAGGGCGTAAAATATAGAAAAAAGCGCAAAATGTTCAAAAAAGCATAAAATTGCAAATGTGCCTTATTTACAAAATTTTTGCGCCTCTATAGAAGGGCGCAAAATATAGAGAATGACGCAAATTTTGCATAAAATCATAAAATTGAAAATTTTCCACCTCTACAGAAGGGCGCAAAATATAGGAAAAGGCGCAAAATGTTCAAAAAAGCATAAAATTGCAAATGCGCCTAATTTACAAAATTTTTGCGCCTCTACAGAAGGGCGCAAAATATAGAGAAAGGCGCAAAATGTTCAAAAAAGCATAAAATTGAAAATGCGCCTAATTTACAAAATTTTTGTGCCTCTATCGAAGAGCGCAAAATATAGAGAAAAGCGCAAAATGTTCAAAAAAGCATAAAATTGCAAATGCGCCTAATTTACAAAATTTTTGCGCCTTTACAGAAGAGCGCAACATTTTCAAAAAAGCATAAAATTGCAAATGCGCCTATTTTATAAAATGTTTGCGCCTGTACAGAAGTGCGCAAAATATAGAAAAAGGCGCAAAAAGTTTAAAAAAGCATAAAATTGCAAATGTGCCTTATTTACAAAATTTTTGCGCCTGTATAGAAGGGCGCTAAATATAGAGAATGTTGAAAAAAGCATAATTGAAAATGCGCCTAATTTACAAAATTTTTGCGCCTATACAGAAGGGCACAAAATATAGAGAAAGGCGCAAAATGTTCAAAATGCATAAAATTGCAAATGCGCCTAATTTACAAAATTTTTGCGCAGGCGCAAAATGTTCAAAAAAGCATAAAATTGCAAATTTTCCACCTCTACAGAAGGGCGCAAAATATAGAGAAAGGCCTCTATAGAAGGGCGCAAAATAGAGAGAATGGCGCAAAAGTTGCAAAAAATCATAAAATTGAAAATTATCCACCTCTACAGAAGGGCGCAAATTATAGAAAAAGGCGCAAAATGTTCCAAAAAGCATAAAATTGCAAAAAAAGCGCCTAACAGAAGGGCGCAAAATATAGAGAAAGGCGTAAATTTTCAAAAAAGCATAAAATTGCAAATACGCCTAATTTACAAAATTTTTCCGCCTCTATAGCAGGGTGCAAAATATAGAAAAAGCGCAAAATGTTCAAAAAAGCATAAAATTGCAAATGCGTCTAATTTACAAAATTTTTCGCGTCTTCAGAAGGGCGCAAAATATAGAAAAAGGCGCAAAATGTTCAAAAAAGCATAAAATTGCAAAATTTTATAAAATTTTTGCGCCTCTATAGAAGGGCGCAAAATATATAAAAAGGCGCAAAATGTTCAAAAAAGCATAAAATTGCAAATGCGCCTAATTTACAAAATTTTTCCTTCTCTATAGAAGGGCGAAAATATAGAGAAAGGCGCAAAATGTTTAAAAAAAAGCATAAAATTGCAAATGCGCCTAATTTACAAAAGTTTTGCGCCTCTATAGAAGGGCGCAAAATATAGAGAAAGGCGCAAAATTTTTAAAAAAGCATAAAATTGCAAATGCGCCTAATTTACAAAATTTTTCCGCCTCTATAGAAGGGCGCAAAATATAGAGAAAGCCGCAAAATGGTCAAAAAAGCATAAAATTGCAAACGCGCCTAATTTACAAAATTTTTGCTCCTCTATAGAATGGCGCAAAATATATAGAAAGGCGCAAAATTTTCCAAAAAGCATAAAATTGCAAATGCGCCTTATTTACAAAATTTTTGCGCCTCTATAGAAGGGCGCAAAATATAGAGAATGGTGCAAAAATTATAAAATTGCAAATTTTCCAACTCAACAGAAGGGCGCAAAATATAGAAAAAGGCGCAAAATGTTCAAAAAAGCATAAAATTGCAAATGCGCCTAATTTACAAAATTTTGCGCCTCTACAGAAGGGCGAAAAATATAGAAAAAGGAGCAAAATTTTTAAAAATGCATAAAATTGCAAATGCACCTAATTTACAAAATTTTTCCGCATCTATAGAAGGGCGCAAAATATAGAGAAAGGCGCAAAATGTTCAAAAAAGTATAAAATTGCAAATGCGCCTAATTTACAAAATTTTGCGCCTCTACAGAAGGGCGCAAAATATAGAAAAAGGCGCAAAATGTCAAAAAAAAACATACAATGGCAAATGCGCTTCTAGAGAAGGGCGCAAAATATAGAGAAAGGTGCAAAATGTTCAAAAAAGCATAAAATTGCAAATGCGCCTAATTTACAAAATTTTTGCGCCTCTACAGAAGGGCGCTATATATAGAAAAATGCGCAAAATGTTCAAAAAATCATAAAATTGTAAATGCGCCTTATTTACAAAATTTTTGCGCCTCTATAGAAGGGCGCCAAATATAGAGAATGGCGCAAAAAATCATAAAATTGAAAATTTTCCACCTCCACAAAAGGACGCAAAATATAGAAAAAGGCGCAAAATGTTCAAAAAAGCATAAAATTGCAAATGCGTCTAATTTACAAAATTTGGCGCAAAATTTGCAAAAAATCATAAAATTGGAAATTTTCCACCTCTACAGAAGGGCGTAAAATATAGAAAAAGGCGCAAAATGTAAAATTGCCAATGCGGCTAATTTACAAAATTTTTGCGCCTCTACAGAAGGGCGCAAAATATAGAGAAAGGCGCAAAATGTTCAAAAAAGCATAAAATTGCAAATGCGCCTAATTTAGAAAATTTTTGCGCCTCTATAGAAGGGCGCAAAATATAGAGAAAGGCGAAAAATTTTCAAAAAAGCATAAAATTGCAAATGCGTCTAATTTACAAAATTTTTGCGCGTCTACAGAAGGGCGCAAAATATATAAAAAGACGCAAAATGTTCAAAAAAGCATAAAATTGCAAATTCGCCTAATTTGCAAAATTTTTGAACAAAATATAGAGAAAGGCGCAAAATGTTCAAAAAGCATAATATTTGCAAATGCGTCTAATTTACAAAATTTGGCGCAAAATTTGCAAAAAATCATAAAATTGGAAATTTTCCACCTCTACAGAAGGGCGTAAAATATAGAAAAAGGCGCAAAATGTAAAATTGCCAATGCGGCTAATTTACAAAATTTTTGCGCCTCTACAGAAGGGCGCAAAATATAGAGAAAGGCGCAAAATTTTTAAAAATGCATAAAATTGCAAATGCGCCTAATTTACAAAATTTTTCCGCCTCTATAGAAGGGCGAAAAATATAGAGAAAGGCGCAAAATGTTCAAAAAAGCATAAAATTGCAAATGCGCCTAATTTACAAAATTTTTCCGCCTCTATAGAAGGGCGCAATATATAGAGAAAGGCGCAAAATGTTCAAAAAAGCATAAAATTGCAAATGCGCCTAATTTACAAAATTTTGCGCCTCTACAGAAGGGCGCAAAATATAGAGAAAGGCGCAAAATGTTCAAAAAAGCATAAAATTGCAAATGCGCCTAATTTACAAAATTTTTGCGCATAATGTTCAAAAAAGCATAAAATTGCAAATGCGCCTAATTTACTAAATTTTAGCGCCTCTATAGAAGGGCGCAAAATATAGAGAAAGGCGCAAAATTTTTAAAAATGCATAAAATTGCAAATGCGCCTAATTTACAAAATTTTTCCGCCTCTATAGAAGGGCGCAAAATATAAAGAAAGGCGCAAAATGTTCAAAAAAGCATAAAATTGCAAAAAATGCGCCTAATTAACAAAATTTTTGCGCCTCTACAGAAGGGCGCAATATATAGAAAAAGGCGCAAAATGTCCAAATGCATAAAATTGCAAATGCGCCTAATTTACAAAATTTTAGCGCCTCTACAGAAGGGCGCAAAATATAGAGAAAGGCGCAAAATGTTCGAAAAAGCACAAAATTGCAAATGCGCCTAATTTATAAAATTTTTGCGCCTCTATAGAAGGGCGCAAAATATAGAGAAAGGCGCAAAATGTTCAAAACAGCATAAAATTGCAAATGCGCCTAATTTACAAAATTTTTGAGCCTCTACAGAAGTGCGCAAAATATATAAAAAGGCGCAAAATGTTCAAAAAAGCATAAAATTGCAAATGCGCCTAATTTACAAAATTTTTGCGCCTCTACAGAAGGGCGCAACATTTTCAAAAAAGCGTAAAATTGCAAATGCGCTTATTTTATAAAATTTTTGCGCCTCTATAGAAGGGCGCAAAATATAGAGAAAGGCGCAAAATGTTCAAAACAGCATAAAATTGCAAATGCACCTAATTTACAAAATTTTTCCGCATCTATAGAAGGGCGCAAAATATAGAGAAAGGCAAAAAATGTTCAAAAAAGCATAAAATTGCAGATGTGCCTTATTTACAAAATTTTTGCGCCTCTATAGAAGGGCGCAAAATATAGAAAAAGGCGCAAAATGTTCAAAAAAGCATAAAATTGCAAATGCGCCTAATTTACAAAATTTTTGCGCCTCTATCGAAGAGCGCAAAATATAGAGAAAAGCGCAAAATGTTCAAAAAAGCATAAAATTGCAAATGCGCCTAATTTACAAAATTTTTGCGCCTCTACAGAAGGGCGCAACATTTTCAAAAAAGCATAAAATTGCAAATGCGCCTATTTTATAAAATTTTTGCGCCTGTATAGAAGGGCGCAAAAATATAGAGAAAGGCGCAAAATGTACAAAAAAGCATAAAATTGCAAAATTTCAACCTTCAGAAGGGCGCAAAATATAGAAAAAGGCGCAAAATGTTTAAAAAAGCATAAAATTGCAAATGTGCCTTATTTACAAAATGTTTGCGCCTCTATAGAAGGGCGCTAAATATAGAGAATGGCGCAAAATTTTTAAAAATGCATAAAATTGCAAATGCGCCTAATTTACAAAATTTTTCCGCCTCTATAGAAGGGCGAAAAATATAGAGAAAGGCGCAAACTGTTCAAGAAAGCATAAAATTGCAAATGCGCTTAATTTACAAAATTTTTGCGCCTCTACGGAAGGGCGCAAAATTGCAAATTTTCCACCTCTACAGAAGGGCGCAAAATATAGAAAAAGGCGCAAAATGTTCAAAAAAGCATAAAATTGCAAATGCGCCTAATTTACAAAATTTTTGCGCCTCTACAGAAGGGCGCAACATTTTCAATAAAGCATAAAATTGCAAATGCGCCTAATTTATAAAATTTTGTCGCCGCTATAGAAGGGCGCAAATATATCGAGAAAGGCGCAAAATCTTCAAAAAAGCATAAAATTGCAAATTTTCAACCTCTACAGAAGGGCGCTAAATGTTCAAAAAAGCATAAAATTGCAAATTTTCAACCTCTACAGAAGGGCGCAAAATGTTCAAAAAAGCATAAAATTGCAAATTTTCAACCTCTACAGAAGGGCGCAAAATGGTCAAAAAAGCATAAAATTGCAAATGTGCCTTATTTACAAAATTTTTGCGCCTCTATAGAAGGGCGCAAAATATAGAGAATGGCGCAAAATGTTCAAAAAAGCATAAAATTGAAAATGCGCCTAATTTACAAAATTTTTGCGCCTCTATCGAAGAGCGCAAAATATAGAGAAAAGCGCAAAATGTTCAAAAAAGCATAAAATTGCAAATGCGCCTAATTTACAAAATTTTTGCGCCTCTACAGAAGGGCGCAACATTTTCAAAAAAGCATTAAATTGCAAATGCGCCTATTTCATAAAATTTTTGCGCCTGTATAGAAGGGCGCAAAAATATAGAGAAAGGCACAAAATGTACAAAAAAGCATAAAATTGCAAAATTTCAACCTTCAGAAGGGCGCAAAATATAGAAAAAGGCGCAAAATGTTTAAAAAAGCATAAAATTGCAAATGTGCCTTATTTACAAAATTTTTGCGCCTCTATAGAAGGGCGCTAAATATAGAGAATGGCGCAAAATTTTTAAAAATGCATAAAATTGCAAATGCGCCTAATTTACAAAATTTTTCCGCCTCTATAGAAGGGCGAAAAATATAGAGAAAGGCGCAAATTGTTCAAAAAAGCATAAAATTGCAAATGCGCCTAATTTACAAAATTTTTGCGCCTCTACAGAAGGGCGCAACATTTTCAAAAAAGCATAAAATTGCAAATTTTCCACCTTTACACAATGGCGCAAAATAAAGAAAAAGGCGAAAAATGTTCAAAAAAGCATAAAATTGCAGATGTGCCTTATTTACAAAATTTTTGCGCCTCTATAGAAGGGCGCAAAATATAGAAAAAAACGCAAAATGTTCAAAAAAGCATAAAATTGCAAATGCGCCTAATTTACAAAATTTTTGCGCCTCTATCGAAGAGCGCAAAATATAGAGAAAAGCGTAAAATGTTCAAAAAAGCATAAAATTGCAAATGGGCCTAATTTACAAAATTTTTGCGCCTCTACAGAAGGACGCAACATTTTCAAAAAAGCATAAAATTGCAAATGCGCCTATTTTATAAAATTTTTGCGCCTCTATAGAAGGGCTCAAAAATATCGAGAAAGGCGCATAATGTTCAAAAAAGCATAAAATTGCAAATTTTCCACCTTTACACAATGGCGCAAAATAAAGAAAAAGGCGAAAAATGTTCAAAAAAGCATAAAATTGCAGATGTGCCTTATTTACAAAATTTTTGCGCCTCTATAGAAGGGCGCAAAATATAGAAAAAAACGCAAAATGTTCAAAAAAGCATAAAATTGCAAATGCGCCTAATTTACAAAATTTTTGCGCCTCTATCGAAGAGCGCAAAATATAGAGAAAAGCGTAAAATGTTCAAAAAAGCATAAAATTGCAAATGCGCCTAATTTACAAAATTTTTGCGCCTCTACAGAAGGGCGCAACATTTTCAAAAAAGCATAAAATTGCAAATGCGCCTATTTTATAAAATTTTTGCGCCTGTATAGAAGGGCGCAAAAATATAGAGAAAGGCGCAAAATGTACAAAAAAGCATAAAATTGCAAAATTTCAACCTTCAGAAGGGCGCAAAATATAGAAAAAGGCGCAAAATGTTTAAAAAAGCATAAAATTGCAAATGTGCCTTATTTACAAAATTTTTGCGCCTCTATAGAAAGGCGCTAAATATAGAGAATGGCGCAAAATTTTTAAAAATGCATAACATTGCAAATGCGCCTAATTTACAAAATTTTTCCGCCTCTATAGAAGGGCGAAAAATATAGAGAAAAGCGCAAACTGTCAAAAAAGCATAAAATTGCAAATTTTCCACAACATTTTCAAAAAAGCATAAAATTGCAAATGCGCATATTTTATAAAATTTTTTCGCCTCTATAGAAGGGCGCAAAAATATCGAGAAAGGCGCAAAATGTTCAAAAAAGCATAAAATTGCAAATTTTCCACGGGGCGAAAAATATAGAGAAAGGCGCAAACTGTTCAAGAAAGCATTAAATTGCAAATGCGCTTAATTTACAAAATTTTTGTGCCTCTACAGAAGGGCGCAACATTTTCAAAAAAGCATAAAATTGCAAATGCGCCTATTTTATAAAATTTTTGCGCCTCTATAGAAGGGCGCAAAAATATCGAGAAAGGCGCAAAATGTTCAAAAAAGCATAAAATTGAAAATGCTCCTAATTTACAAAATTTTTGCGCCTCTACGGAAGGGCGCAAAATATAGAGAAACGCGCAAAATGTTCAAAATGCATAAAATTGCAAATGCGTCTAATTTACAAATCTTTTGCGCAGGCGCAAAATGTTCAAAAAAGCATAAAATTGCAAATTTTCCACCTCTACAGAAGGGCGCAAAATATAGAAAAAGGCGCAAAATGTTCAAAAAAGCATAAAATTGCAAATGCGCCTAATTTACAAAATTTTTGCGCCTCTACATAAGGGCGCAACATTTTCAATAAAGCATAAAATTGCAAATGCGCCTAATTCATAAAATTTTTGCGCCGCTATAGAAGGGCGCAAATATATCGAGAAAGGCGCAAAATGTTTAAAAAAGCATAAAATTGCAAATGTACCTTATTTACAAAATTTTTGCGCCTCTATAGAAGGGCGCTAAATATAGAGAATGGCGCAAAATTTTTAAAACTGCGCCTAATTTACAACATTTTTGCGCCTCTACAGAAGGGCGCAAAAGATAGAAAAAGGCGCAAAATGTTCAAAATGCATTAAATTGCAAATGCGCCTTATATACAACATTTTTGCGCCTCTATAGAAGGGCGCAAAATATAGAGAATGGCGCAAAATTTGCAAAAAATCATAAAATTGCAAATTTTCCACCTCTACAGAAGGGCGCAAAATATAGAAAAAGGCGCAAAATGTTCAAAAAAGCATAACATTGCAAATGCGTCTAATTTGCAAAATTTTTCGCGTCTACAGAAGGGCGCAAAATATAGAAAAAGGCGCAAAATGTTCAAAAAAGCATAAAATTGCAAAATTTTACAAAATTTTTGCGCCTCTACAGAAGGGCGCAAAAGATAGAAAAAGGCGCAAAATGTTCAAAATGCGTTAAATTGCAAATGCGCCTTATATACAACATTTTTGCGCCTCTATAGAAGGGCGCAAAATATAGAGAATGGCGCAAAATTTGCAAAAAATCATAAAATTGCAAATTTTCCACCTCTACAGAAGGGCGCAAAAATATAGAAAAAGGCGCAAAATGTTCTAAAAAGCATAAAATTGCAAATTCGCCTAATTTACAAAATTTTTGCGCCTCTACAGAAGGGCGCAACATTTTCAAAAAACATAAAATTGCAAATGCGCCTATTTTATAAAATTTTTGCGCCTCTATAGAAGGGCGCAAAAATATAGAAAAAGGCGCAAAATGTTCAAAAAAGCACAAAATTGCAAATGCGCCTAATTTACAAAATTTTTGCGCCTCTACGGAAGGGCTCAAAATATAGAGAAAGCCGCAAAATGTTCAAAAAAGCATAAAATTGAAAATGCGCCTATTTTACAAAATTTTGCGCCTCTATAGAAGAGCGCAAAATATAGAGAAAAGCTCAAAATGTTCAAAAAAGCATAAAATTGCAAATGCGCCTAATTTACAAAATTTTTGCGCCTCTACAGAAGGGCGCAAAATTTTCAAAAAAGCATAAAATTGCAAATTCGCCTAATTTATAAAATTTTTGCTCCGCTATATAAGGGCGCAAATATATCGAGAAAGGCGCAAAATGTTCTAAAAAGCATAAAATTGCAAATTTTCAACCTCTACAGAAGGGCGCAAAATATAGAAAAAAGCGCAAAATGTTCAAAAAAGCATAAAATTGCAAATGTGCCTTATTTACAAAATTTTTGCGCCTCTATAGAAGGGCGCAAAATATTGAAAATGGCGCAAATTTTGCAAAAAATCATAAAATTGAAAATTTTCCACCTCTACAGAAGGGCGCAAAATTTTCAAAAAAGCATAAAATTGCAAATGCGCCTAATTTATAAAATTTTTGCGCCGCTATAGAAGGGCGCAAATATATCGAGAAAGGCGCAAAATGTTCTAAAAAGCATAAAATTACAAATTTTCAACCTCTACAGAAGGGCGTAAAATATAGAAAAAAGCGCAAAATGTTCAAAAAAGCATAAAATTGCAAATGTGCCTTATTTACAAAATTTTTGCGCCTCTATAGAAGGGCGCAAAATATAGAGAATGACGCAAATTTTGCATAAAATCATAAAATTGAAAATTTTCCACCTCTACAGAAGGGCGCAAAATATAGGAAAAGGCGCAAAATGTTCAAAAAAGCATAAAATTGCAAATGCGCCTAATTTACAAAATTTTTGCGCCTCTACAGAAGGGCGCAAAATATAGAGAAAGGCGCAAAATGTTCAAAAAAGCATAAAATTGCAAATGCGCCTAATTTACAAAATTTTTGCGCCTCTATCGAAGAGCGCAAAATATAGAGAAAAGCGCAAAATGTTCAAAAAAGCATAAAATTGCAAATGCGCCTAATTTACAAAATTTTTGCGCCTCTACAGAAGGGCGCAACATTTTCAAAAAAGCATAAAATTGCAAATGCGCCTATTTTATAAAATTTTTGCGCCTGTATAGAAGGGCGCAAAAATATAGAGAAAGGCGCAAAATGTACAAAAAAGCATAAAATTGCAAAATTTCAACCTTCAGAAGGGCGCAAAATATAGAAAAAGGCGCAAAATGTTTAAAAAAGCATAAAATTGCAAATGTGCCTTATTTACAAAATGTTTGCGCCTCTATAGAAGGGCGCTAAATATAGAGAATGGCGCAAAATTTTTAAAAATGCATAAAATTGCAAATGCGCCTAATTTACAAAATTTTTCCGCCTCTATAGAAGGGCGAAAAATATAGAGAAAGGCGCAAACTGTTCAAGAAAGCATAAAATTGCAAATGCGCTTAATTTACAAAATTTTTGCGCCTCTACGGAAGGGCGCAAAATTGCAAATTTTCCACCTCTACAGAAGGGCGCAAAATATAGAAAAAGGCGCAAAATGTTCAAAAAAGCATAAAATTGCAAATGCGCCTAATTTACAAAATTTTTGCGCCTCTACAGAAGGGCGCAACATTTTCAATAAAGCATAAAATTGCAAATGCGCCTAATTTATAAAATTTTGTCGCCGCTATAGAAGGGCGCAAATATATCGAGAAAGGCGCAAAATCTTCAAAAAAGCATAAAATTGCAAATTTTCAACCTCTACAGAAGGGCGCTAAATGTTCAAAAAAGCATAAAATTGCAAATTTTCAACCTCTACAGAAGGGCGCAAAATGTTCAAAAAAGCATAAAATTGCAAATTTTCAACCTCTACAGAAGGGCGCAAAATGGTCAAAAAAGCATAAAATTGCAAATGTGCCTTATTTACAAAATTTTTGCGCCTCTATAGAAGGGCGCAAAATATAGAGAATGGCGCAAAATGTTCAAAAAGCATAAAATTGAAAATGCGCCTAATTTACAAAATTTTTGCGCCTCTATCGAAGAGCGCAAAATATAGAGAAAAGCGCAAAATGTTCAAAAAAGCATAAAATTGCAAATGCGCCTAATTTACAAAATTTTTGCGCCTCTACAGAAGGGCGCAACATTTTCAAAAAAGCATTAAATTGCAAATGCGCCTATTTCATAAAATTTTTGCGCCTGTATAGAAGGGCGCAAAAATATAGAGAAAGGCACAAAATGTACAAAAAAGCATAAAATTGCAAAATTTCAACCTTCAGAAGGGCGCAAAATATAGAAAAAGGCGCAAAATGTTTAAAAAAGCATAAAATTGCAAATGTGCCTTATTTACAAAATTTTTGCGCCTCTATAGAAGGGCGCTAAATATAGAGAATGGCGCAAAATTTTTAAAAATGCATAAAATTGCAAATGCGCCTAATTTACAAAATTTTTCCGCCTCTATAGAAGGGCGAAAAATATAGAGAAAGGCGCAAATTGTTCAAAAAAGCATAAAATTGCAAATGCGCCTAATTTACAAAATTTTTGCGCCTCTACAGAAGGGCGCAACATTTTCAAAAAAGCATAAAATTGCAAATTTTCCACCTTTACACAATGGCGCAAAATAAAGAAAAAGGCGAAAAATGTTCAAAAAAGCATAAAATTGCAGATGTGCCTTATTTACAAAATTTTTGCGCCTCTATAGAAGGGCGCAAAATATAGAAAAAAACGCAAAATGTTCAAAAAAGCATAAAATTGCAAATGCGCCTAATTTACAAAATTTTTGCGCCTCTATCGAAGAGCGCAAAATATAGAGAAAAGCGTAAAATGTTCAAAAAAGCATAAAATTGCAAATGGGCCTAATTTACAAAATTTTTGCGCCTCTACAGAAGGGCGCAACATTTTCAAAAAAGCATAAAATTGCAAATGCGCCTATTTTATAAAATTTTTGCGCCTCTATAGAAGGGCTCAAAAATATCGAGAAAGGCGCATAATGTTCAAAAAAGCATAAAATTGCAAATTTTCCACCTTTACACAATGGCGCAAAATAAAGAAAAAGGCGAAAAATGTTCAAAAAAGCATAAAATTGCAGATGTGCCTTATTTACAAAATTTTTGCGCCTCTATAGAAGGGCGCAAAATATAGAAAAAAACGCAAAATGTTCAAAAAAGCATAAAATTGCAAATGCGCCTAATTTACAAAATTTTTGCGCCTCTATCGAAGAGCGCAAAATATAGAGAAAAGCGTAAAATGTTCAAAAAAGCATAAAATTGCAAATGCGCCTAATTTACAAAATTTTTGCGCCTCTACAGAAGGGCGCAACATTTTCAAAAAAGCATAAAATTGCAAATGCGCCTATTTTATAAAATTTTTGCGCCTGTATAGAAGGGCGCAAAAATATAGAGAAAGGCGCAAAATGTACAAAAAAGCATAAAATTGCAAAATTTCAACCTTCAGAAGGGCGCAAAATATAGAAAAAGGCGCAAAATGTTTAAAAAAGCATAAAATTGCAAATGTGCCTTATTTACAAAATTTTTGCGCCTCTATAGAAAGGCGCTAAATATAGAGAATGGCGCAAAATTTTTAAAAATGCATAACATTGCAAATGCGCCTAATTTACAAAATTTTTCCGCCTCTATAGAAGGGCGAAAAATATAGAGAAAAGCGCAAACTGTCAAAAAAGCATAAAATTGCAAATTTTCCACAACATTTTCAAAAAAGCATAAAATTGCAAATGCGCATATTTTATAAAATTTTTTCGCCTCTATAGAAGGGCGCAAAAATATCGAGAAAGGCGCAAAATGTTCAAAAAAGCATAAAATTGCAAATTTTCCACGGGGCGAAAAATATAGAGAAAGGCGCAAACTGTTCAAGAAAGCATTAAATTGCAAATGCGCTTAATTTACAAAATTTTTGTGCCTCTACAGAAGGGCGCAACATTTTCAAAAAAGCATAAAATTGCAAATGCGCCTATTTTATAAAATTTTTGCGCCTCTATAGAAGGGCGCAAAAATATCGAGAAAGGCGCAAAATGTTCAAAAAAGCATAAAATTGAAAATGCTCCTAATTTACAAAATTTTTGCGCCTCTACGGAAGGGCGCAAAATATAGAGAAACGCGCAAAATGTTCAAAATGCATAAAATTGCAAATGCGTCTAATTTACAAATCTTTTGCGCAGGCGCAAAATGTTCAAAAAAGCATAAAATTGCAAATTTTCCACCTCTACAGAAGGGCGCAAAATATAGAAAAAGGCGCAAAATGTTCAAAAAAGCATAAAATTGCAAATGCGCCTAATTTACAAAATTTTTGCGCCTCTACATAAGGGCGCAACATTTTCAATAAAGCATAAAATTGCAAATGCGCCTAATTCATAAAATTTTTGCGCCGCTATAGAAGGGCGCAAATATATCGAGAAAGGCGCAAAATGTTTAAAAAAGCATAAAATTGCAAATGTACCTTATTTACAAAATTTTTGCGCCTCTATAGAAGGGCGCTAAATATAGAGAATGGCGCAAAATTTTTAAAACTGCGCCTAATTTACAACATTTTTGCGCCTCTACAGAAGGGCGCAAAAGATAGAAAAAGGCGCAAAATGTTCAAAATGCATTAAATTGCAAATGCGCCTTATATACAACATTTTTGCGCCTCTATAGAAGGGCGCAAAATATAGAGAATGGCGCAAAATTTGCAAAAAATCATAAAATTGCAAATTTTCCACCTCTACAGAAGGGCGCAAAATATAGAAAAAGGCGCAAAATGTTCAAAAAAGCATAACATTGCAAATGCGTCTAATTTGCAAAATTTTTCGCGTCTACAGAAGGGCGCAAAATATAGAAAAAGGCGCAAAATGTTCAAAAAAGCATAAAATTGCAAAATTTTACAAAATTTTTGCGCCTCTACAGAAGGGCGCAAAAGATAGAAAAAGGCGCAAAATGTTCAAAATGCGTTAAATTGCAAATGCGCCTTATATACAACATTTTTGCGCCTCTATAGAAGGGCGCAAAATATAGAGAATGGCGCAAAATTTGCAAAAAATCATAAAATTGCAAATTTTCCACCTCTACAGAAGGGCGCAAAAATATAGAAAAAGGCGCAAAATGTTCTAAAAAGCATAAAATTGCAAATTCGCCTAATTTACAAAATTTTTGCGCCTCTACAGAAGGGCGCAACATTTTCAAAAAACATAAAATTGCAAATGCGCCTATTTTATAAAATTTTTGCGCCTCTATAGAAGGGCGCAAAAATATAGAAAAAGGCGCAAAATGTTCAAAAAAGCACAAAATTGCAAATGCGCCTAATTTACAAAATTTTTGCGCCTCTCTAGAAGGGCTCAAAATATAGAGAAAGCCGCAAAATGTTCAAAAAAGCATAAAATTGAAAATGCGCCTATTTTACAAAATTTTGCGCCTCTATAGAAGAGCGCAAAATATAGAGAAAAGCTCAAAATGTTCAAAAAAGCATAAAATTGCAAATGCGCCTAATTTACAAAATTTTTGCGCCTCTACAGAAGGGCGCAAAATTTTCAAAAAAGCATAAAATTGCAAATTCGCCTAATTTATAAAATTTTTGCTCCGCTATATAAGGGCGCAAATATATCGAGAAAGGCGCAAAATGTTCTAAAAAGCATAAAATTGCAAATTTTCAACCTCTACAGAAGGGCGCAAAATATAGAAAAAAGCGCAAAATGTTCAAAAAAGCATAAAATTGCAAATGTGCCTTATTTACAAAATTTTTGCGCCTCTATAGAAGGGCGCAAAATATTGAAAATGGCGCAAATTTTGCAAAAAATCATAAAATTGAAAATTTTCCACCTCTACAGAAGGGCGCAAAATTTTCAAAAAAGCATAAAATTGCAAATGCGCCTAATTTATAAAATTTTTGCGCCGCTATAGAAGGGCGCAAATATATCGAGAAAGGCGCAAAATGTTCTAAAAAGCATAAAATTACAAATTTTCAACCTCTACAGAAGGGCGTAAAATATAGAAAAAAGCGCAAAATGTTCAAAAAAGCATAAAATTGCAAATGTGCCTTATTTACAAAATTTTTGCGCCTCTATAGAAGGGCGCAAAATATAGAGAATGACGCAAATTTTGCATAAAATCATAAAATTGAAAATTTTCCACCTCTACAGAAGGGCGCAAAATATAGGAAAAGGCGCAAAATGTTCAAAAAAGCATAAAATTGCAAATGCGCCTAATTTACAAAATTTTTGCGCCTCTACAGAAGGGCGCAAAATATAGAGAAAGGCGCAAAATGTTCAAAAAAGCATAAAATTGAAAATGCGCCTAATTTACAAAATTTTTGTGCCTCTATCGAAGAGCGCAAAATATAGAGAAAAGCGCAAAATGTTCAAAAAAGCATAAAATTGCAAATGCGCCTAATTTACAAAATTTTTGCGCCTTTACAGAAGAGCGCAACATTTTCAAAAAAGCATAAAATTGCAAATGCGCCTATTTTATAAAATGTTTGCGCCTGTACAGAAGTGCGCAAAATATAGAAAAAGGCGCAAAAAGTTTAAAAAAGCATAAAATTGCAAATGTGCCTTATTTACAAAATTTTTGCGCCTGTATAGAAGGGCGCTAAATATAGAGAATGTTGAAAAAAGCATAATTGAAAATGCGCCTAATTTACAAAATTTTTGCGCCTATACAGAAGGGCACAAAATATAGAGAAAGGCGCAAAATGTTCAAAATGCATAAAATTGCAAATGCGCCTAATTTACAAAATTTTTGCGCAGGCGCAAAATGTTCAAAAAAGCATAAAATTGCAAATTTTCCACCTCTACAGAAGGGCGCAAAATATAGAGAAAGGCCTCTATAGAAGGGCGCAAAATAGAGAGAATGGCGCAAAAGTTGCAAAAAATCATTAAATTGAAAATTATCCACCTCTACAGAAGGGCGCAAATTATAGAAAAAGGCGCAAAATGTTCCAAAAAGCATAAAATTGCAAAAAAAGCGCCTAACAGAAGGGCGCAAAATATAGAGAAAGGCGTAAATTTTCAAAAAAGCATAAAATTGCAAATACGCCTAATTTACAAAATTTTTGCGCCTCTATAGCAGGGTGCAAAATATAGAAAAAGCGCAAAATGTTCAAAAAAGCATAAAATTGCAAATGCGTCTAATTTACAAAATTTTTCGCGTCTTCAGAAGGGCGCAAAATATAGAAAAAGGCGCAAAATGTTCAAAAAAGCATAAAATTGCAAAATTTTATAAAATTTTTGCGCCTCTATAGAAGGGCGCAAAATATATAAAAAGGCGCAAAATGTTCAAAAAAGCATAAAATTGCAAATGCGCCTAATTTACAAAATTTTTCCTTCTCTATAGAAGGGCGAAAATATAGAGAAAGGCGCAAAATGTTTAAAAAAAAGCATAAAATTGCAAATGCGCCTAATTTACAAAAGTTTTGCGCCTCTATAGAAGGGCGCAAAATATAGAGAAAGGCGCAAAATTTTTAAAAAAGCATAAAATTGCAAATGCGCCTAATTTACAAAATTTTTCCGCCTCTATAGAAGGGCGCAAAATATAGAGAAAGCCGCAAAATGGTCAAAAAAGCATAAAATTGCAAACGCGCCTAATTTACAAAATTTTTGCTCCTCTATAGAATGGCGCAAAATATATAGAAAGGCGCAAAATTTTCCAAAAAGCATAAAATTGCAAATGCGCCTTATTTACAAAATTTTTGCGCCTCTATAGAAGGGCGCAAAATATAGAGAATGGTGCAAAATTTTTAAAAATGCATAAAATTGCAAATGCACCTAATTTACAAAATTTTTCCGCATCTATAGAAGGGCGCAAAATATAGAGAAAGGCGCAAAATGTTCAAAAAAGTATAAAATTGCAAATGCGCCTAATTTACAAAATTTTGCGCCTCTACAGAAGGGCGCAAAATATAGAAAAAGGCGCAAAATGTCAAAAAAAAACATACAATGGCAAATGCGCTTCTAGAGAAGGGCGCAAAATATAGAGAAAGGTGCAAAATGTTCAAAAAAGCATAAAATTGCAAATGCGCCTAATTTACAAAATTTTTGCGCCTCTACAGAAGGGCGCTATATATAGAAAAATGCGCAAAATGTTCAAAAAATCATAAAATTGTAAATGCGCCTTATTTACAAAATTTTTGCGCCTCTATAGAAGGGCGCCAAATATAGAGAATGGCGCAAAAAATCATAAAATTGAAAATTTTCCACCTCCACAAAAGGACGCAAAATATAGAAAAAGGCGCAAAATGTTCAAAAAAGCATAAAATTGCAAATGCGTCTAATTTACAAAATTTGGCGCAAAATTTGCAAAAAATCATAAAATTGGAAATTTTCCACCTCTACAGAAGGGCGTAAAATATAGAAAAAGGCGCAAAATGTAAAATTGCCAATGCGGCTAATTTACAAAATTTTTGCGCCTCTACAGAAGGGCGCAAAATATAGAGAAAGGCGCAAAATGTTCAAAAAAGCATAAAATTGCAAATGCGCCTAATTTAGAAAATTTTTGCGCCTCTATAGAAGGGCGCAAAATATAGAGAAAGGCGAAAAATTTTCAAAAAAGCATAAAATTGCAAATGCGTCTAATTTACAAAATTTTTGCGCGTCTACAGAAGGGCGCAAAATATATAAAAAGACGCAAAATGTTCAAAAAAGCATAAAATTGCAAATTCGCCTAATTTGCAAAATTTTTGAACAAAATATAGAGAAAGGCGCAAAATGTTCAAAAAGCATAATATTTGCAAATGCGCCTAATTTACAAAATTTTAGCGCCCCTATAGAAGGGCGCAAAATATAGAGAAAGGCGCAAAATTTTTAAAAATGCATAAAATTGCAAATGCGCCTAATTTACAAAATTTTTCCGCCTCTATAGAAGGGCGAAAAATATAGAGAAAGGCGCAAAATGTTCAAAAAAGCATAAAATTGCAAATGCGCCTAATTTACAAAATTTTTCCGCCTCTATAGAAGGGCGCAAAATATAGAGAAAGGCGCAAAATGTTCAAAAAAGCATAAAATTGCAAATGCGCCTAATTTACAAAATTTTGCGCCTCTACAGAAGGGCGCAAAATATAGAGAAAGGCGCAAAATGTTCAAAAAAGCATAAAATTGCAAATGCGCCTAATTTACAAAATTTTTGCGCATAATGTTCAAAAAAGCATAAAATTGCAAATGCGCCTAATTTACAAAATTTTAGCGCCTCTATAGAAGGGCGCAAAATATAGAGAAAGGCGCAAAATTTTTAAAAATGCATAAAATTGCAAATGCGCCTAATTTACAAAATTTTTCCGCCTCTATAGAAGGGCGCAAAATATAAAGAAAGGCGCAAAATGTTCAAAAAAGCATAAAATTGCAAAAAATGCGCCTAATTAACAAAATTTTTGCGCCTCTACAGAAGGGCGCAATATATAGAAAAAGGCGCAAAATGTCCAAATGCATAAAATTGCAAATGCGCCTAATTTACAAAATTTTAGCGCCTCTACAGAAGGGCGCAAAATATAGAGAAAGGCGCAAAATGTTCGAAAAAGCACAAAATTGCAAATGCGCCTAATTTATAAAATTTTTGCGCCTCTATAGAAGGGCGCAAAATATAGAGAAAGGCGCAAAATGTTCAAAACAGCATAAAATTGCAAATGCGCCTAATTTACAAAATTTTTGAGCCTCTACAGAAGTGCGCAAAATATATAAAAAGGCGCAAAATGTTCAAAAAAGCATAAAATTGCAAATGCGCCTAATTTACAAAATTTTTGCGCCTCTACAGAAGGGCGCAACATTTTCAAAAAAGCGTAAAATTGCAAATGCGCTTATTTTATAAAATTTTTGCGCCTCTATAGAAGGGCGCAAAATATAGAGAAAGGCGCAAAATGTTCAAAACAGCATAAAATTGCAAATGCACCTAATTTACAAAATTTTTCCGCATCTATAGAAGGGCGCAAAATATAGAGAAAGGCGCAAAATGTTCAAAAAAGTATAAAATTGCAAATGCGCCTAATTTACAAAATTTTGCGCCTCTACAGAAGGGCGCAAAATATGGAAAAAGGCGCAAAATGTCAAAAAAAAACATACAATGGCAAATGCGCTTCTAGAGAAGGGCGCAAAATATAGAGAAAGGTGCAAAATGTTCAAAAAAGCATAAAATTGCAAATGCGCCTAATTTACAAAATTTTTGCGCCTCTACAGAAGGGCGCTATATATAGAAAAATGCGCAAAATGTTCAAAAAATCATAAAATTGTAAATGCGCCTTATTTACAAAATTTTTGCGCCTCTATAGAAGGGCGCCAAATATAGAGAATGGCGCAAAAAATCATAAAATTGAAAATTTTCCACCTCCACAAAAGGACGCAAAATATAGAAAAAGGCGCAAAATGTTCAAAAAAGCATAAAATTGCAAATGCGCCTAATTTACAAAATTTTTGCGCCTCTACAGAAGGGCGCAACATTTTCAAAAAAGCGTAAAATTGCAAATGCGCTTATTTTATAAAATTTTTGCGCCTCTATAGAAGGGCGCAAAAATATAGAGAAAGGCGCAAAATGTTCAAAAAAGCATAAAATTGCAAATGTGCCGTATTTACAAAATTTTTGTGCCTATATAGAAGGGCGAAAAATATAGATAATGGCGCAAAATTTGCAAAAAATCATAAAATTGAAAATTTTCAAAAAAGCATAAAATTGTAAATGCGTCTAACTTACAAAATTTTTGCGCGTCTACAGAATTCGCCTAATTTACAAAATTTTTGCGCCTCTATAGATGGGCGCAAAATATAGAGAACGGCGCAAAATTTGCAAAAAATCATAAAATTGAAAATTTTGCCACCTCTACAGAAGGGCGCAAAATATAGAAAAAGGCGCAAAATGTTCAAAAAAGCATAAAATTGCAAATGCGCCTAATTTACAAAATTTTTGCGCGTCCACAGAAAGGCGCAAAATATAGAAAATAGCGCAAAATGTTCAAAAAAGCATAAAATTGCAAATGCGCCTTATTTACAAAATTTTTGCGCCTCTATAGAAGGGCGCAATATATAGAAAAAGGCGCAAAATGTTCAAAAAAGCATAAAATTGCAAATGCGCCTAATTTACAAAATTTTTGCGCCTCTACAGAAGGGCGCAATATATAGAAAAAGGCGCAAAATGTTCAATTTGCATAAAATTGCAAATGCGCCTAATTTACAAAATTTTAGCGCCTCTATAGAAGGGCGCAAAATATAGAGAAAGACGCAAAATTTTCAAAAAAGCATAAAATTGCAAATGCGCCTTATTTACAAAATTTTTGCGCCTCTATAGAAGGGCGCAAAATATAGAAAAAGGCGCAAAATGTTCAAAAAAGCATAAAATTGCAAATTCGCCTAATTTACAAAATTTTTGCGCGTCTACAGAAGGGCGCAAAATTTATAAAAAGGCGCAAAATGTTCAAAAAAGCATAAAATTGCAAATGCGTCTAATTTACAAAATTTTTGCGCCTCTACAGAAGGGCGCAATATATAGAAAAAGGCGCAAAATATTCAAATTGCATAAAATTGCAAATGCGCCTAATTTACAAAATTTTAGCGCCTCTATAGAAGGGCGCAAAATATAGAGAAAGACGCAAAATTTTCAAAAAAGCATAAAATTGCAAATGCGTCTAATTTACAAAATTTTTGCGCCTCTATAGAAGTGCGCAAAATATAGAAAAAGGCACAAAATGTTCAAAAAAACATAAAATTGCAAATGCGCCTAATTTACAAAATTTTTGCGCGTCTACAGAAGGGCGCAAAATATATAAAAAGGCGCAAAATGTTCAAAAAAACATAAAATTGCAAATGCGCCTAATTTACAAAATTTTTGCGCGTCTACAGAAGGGCGCAAAATATAGAGAAAGGCGCAAAATGTTCAAAAATGCATAAAATTGCAAATGCGCCTAATTTACAAAATTTTAGCGCCTCTATAGAAGGGCGCAAAATATAGAGAAAGACGCAAAATTTTCAAAAAAGCATAAAATTGCAAATGCGCCTTATTTACAAAATTTTTGCGCCTCTATAGAAGGGCGCAAAATATAGAGAAAGACGCAAAATTTTCAAAAAAGCATAAAATTGCAAATGCGCCTTATTTACAAAATTTTTGCGCCTCTATAGAAGAGCGCAAAATATATAAAAAGGCGCAAAATGTTCAAAATGCATAAAATTGCAAATGCGCCTAATTTACAAAATTTTAGCGCCTCTATAGAAGGGCGCAAAATATAGAGAAAGACGCAAAATTTTCAAAAAAGCATAAAATTGCAAATGCGTCTAATTTACAAAATTTTTGCGCGTCTACAGAAGGGCGCAAAATATATAAAAAGGCGCAAAATGTTCAAAAAAGCATAAAATTGCAAATTCGCCTAATTTACAAAATTTTTGAACAAAATATAGAGAAAGGCGCAAAATGTTCAAAAAGCATAAAATTTCCAAATGCGCCTAATTTACAAAATTTTTGCGCCTCTATAGAAGGGCGCAAAATATAGAGAAAGGCGCAAAATTTTTAAAAATGCATAAAATTGTAAATGCGCCTAATTTACAAAATATTTGCTCCTCTATAGAAGGGCGCAAAATATAGAGAAAGGCGAAAATGTTCAAAAAAGCATAAAATTGCAAATGCGCCTAATTTACAAAATTTTGCGCCTCTACAGAAGGGCGCAAAATATAGAGAATGGCGCAAAATTTTCAAAAAAGTATAAAATTGCAAATGCGCCTAATTTACAAAATTTTTGCGCCTCTACAGAAGGGCGCAATATATAGAAAAAGGCGCCTCTACAGAAGGCGCCTCTACAGAAGGGCGCAAAATATAGAGAAAGACGCAAAATGTTCGAAAAAGCACAAAATTGCAAATGCGCCTAATTTATAAAATTTTTGCGCCTCTATAGAAGGGCGCAAAATATAGAGAAAGGCGCGAAATGTTCAAAACAGCATAAAATTGCAAATGCGCCTAATTTACAAAATTTTTGAGCCTCTACAGAAGTGCGCAAAATATATAAAAAGGCGCAAAATGTTCAAAAAAGCATAAAATTGCAAATGCGCCTAATTTACAAAATTTTTGCGCCTCTACAGAAGGGCGCAACATATTCAAAAAAGCGTAAAATTGCAAATGCGCCTATTTTATAAAATTTTTGCGCCTCTATAGAAGGGCGCAAAAATATAGAGAAAGGCGCAAAGTGTTCAAAAAAGCATAAAATTGCAAATGTGCCGTATTTACAAAATTTTTGTGCCTCTATAGAAGGGCGAAAAATATAGATAATGGCGCAAAATTTGCAAAAAAATCATAAAATTGAAAATTTTCCACCTCTACAGAAGGGCGCAAAATATAGAAAATGGCACAAAATGTTCAAAAAAGCATAAAATTGCAAATGCGTCTAACTTACAAAATTTTTGCGCGTCTACAGAATTCGCCTAATTTACAAAATTTTTGCGCCTCTATAGAAGGGCGCAAAATATAGAGAACGGCGCAAAATTTGCAAAAAATCATAAAATTGAAAATTTTCCACCTCTACAGAAGGGCGCAAAATATAGAAAAAGGCGCAAAATGTTCTAAAAAGCATAAAATTGCAAATGCGCCTAATTTACAAAATTTTTGCGCGTCCACAGAAAGGCGCAAAATATAGAACATGCCGCAAAATGTTCAAAAAAGCATAAAATTGCAAATGCGCCTTATTTACAAAATTTTTGCGCCTCTATAGAAGGGCGCAATATATAGAAAAAGGCGCAAAATGTTCAAAAAAGCATAAAATTGCAAATGCGCCTAATTTACAAAATTTTTGCGCCTCTACAGAAGGGCGCAACATATAGAAAAAGGCGCAAAATGTTCAAAATGCATAAAATTGCAAATGCGCCTAATTTACAAAATTTTAGCGCCTCTACAGAAGGGCGCAAAATATAGAGAAAGGCGCAAAATGTTCAAAATGCATAAAATTGCAAATGCGCCTAATTTACAAAATTTTAGCGCCTCTACAGAAGGGCGCAATATATAGAGAAAGGCGCAAAATGTTCAAAATGCATAAAATTGCAAATGCGCCTAATTTACAAAATTTTAGCGCCTCTACAGAAGGGCGCAAAATATAGAGAAAGGCGCAAAATGTTCAAAATGCATAAAATTGCAAATGCGCCTAATTTACAATATTTTTGCGCCTCTATAGAAGGGCGCAAAATATAGAAAAAGGCGCAAAATGTTCAAAAAAGCATAAAATTGCAAATTCGCCTAATTTACAAAATTTTAGCGCCTCTACAGAAGGGCGCAAAATATAGAGAAAGGCGCAAAATGTTCAAAATGCATAAAATTGCAAATGCGCCTAATTTACAATATTTTTGCGCCTCTATAGAAGGCGCAAAAATTGCAAATTCGCCTAATTTACAAAATTTTTGCGCGTCTACAGAAGGGCGCAAAATTTATAAAAAGGCGCAAAATGTTCAAAAAAGCATAAAATTGCAAATGCGTCTAATTTACAAAATTTTTGCGCCTCTACAGAAGGGCGCAATATATAGAAAAAGGCGCAAAATGTTCAAATTGCATAAAATTGCAAATGCGCCTAATTTACAAAATTTTAGCGCCTCTATAGAAGGGCGCAAAATATAGAGAAAGACGCAAAATTTTCAAAAAAGCATAAAATTGCAAATGCGTCTAATTTACAAAATTTTTGCGCCTCTATAGAAGGGCGCAAAATATAGAAAAAGGCGCAAAATGTTCAAAAAAACATAAAATTGCAAATGCGCCTAATTTACAAAATGTTTGCGCGTCTACAGAAGGGCGCAAAATATATAAAAAGGCGCAAAATGTTCAAAAAAACATAAAATTGCAAATGCGCCTAATTTACAAAATTTTTGCGCGTCTACAGAAGGGCGCAAAATATAGAGAAAGGCGCAAAATGTTCAAAAATGCATAAAATTGCAAATGCGCCTAATTTACAAAATTTTAGCGCCTCTATAGAAGGGCGCAAAATATAGAGAAAGACGCAAAATTTTCAAAAAAGCATAAAATTGCAAATGCGCCTTATTTACAAAATTTTTGCGCCTCTATAGAAGGGCGCAAAATATATAAAAAGGCGCAAAATGTTCAAAATGCATAAAATTGCAAATGCGCCTAATTTACAAAATTTTAGCGCCTCTATAGAAGGGCGCAAAATATAGAGAAAGACGCAAAATTTTCAAAAAAGCATAAAATTGCAAATGCGTCTAATTTACAAAATTTTTGCGCGTCTACAGAAGGGCGCAAAATATATAAAAAGGCGCAAAATGTTCAAAAAAGCATAAAATTGCAAATTCGCCTAATTTACAAAATTTTTGAACAAAATATAGAGAAAGGCGCAAAATGTTCAAAAAGCATAAAATTTGCAAATGCGCCTAATTTACAAAATTTTTGCGCCTCTATAGAAGGGCGCAAAATATATAGAAAGGCGCAAAATTTTTAAAAATGCATAAAATTGTAAATGCGCCTAATTTACAAAATATTTGCTCCTCTATAGAAGGGCGCAAAATATAGAGAAAGGCGAAAATGTTCAAAAAAGCATAAAATTGCAAATGCGCCTAATTTACAAAAATTTTAGCGCCTCTACAGAAGGGCGCAATATATAGAGAAAGGCGCAAAATGTTCAAAATGCATAAAATTGCAAATGCGCCTAATTTACAAAATTTTAGCGCCTCTACAGAAGGGCGCAAAATATAGAGAAAGGCGCAAAATGTTCAAAATGCATAAAATTGCAAATGCGCCTAATTTACAATATTTTTGCGCCTCTATAGAAGGGCGCAAAATATAGAAAAAGGCGCAAAATGTTCAAAAAAGCATAAAATTGCAAATTCGCCTAATTTACAAAATTTTAGCGCCTCTACAGAAGGGCGCAAAATATAGAGAAAGGCGCAAAATGTTCAAAATGCATAAAATTGCAAATGCGCCTAATTTACAATATTTTTGCGCCTCTATAGAAGGCGCAAAAATTGCAAATTCGCCTAATTTACAAAATTTTTGCGCGTCTACAGAAGGGCGCAAAATTTATAAAAAGGCGCAAAATGTTCAAAAAAGCATAAAATTGCAAATGCGTCTAATTTACAAAATTTTTGCGCCTCTACAGAAGGGCGCAATATATAGAAAAAGGCGCAAAATGTTCAAATTGCATAAAATTGCAAATGCGCCTAATTTACAAAATTTTAGCGCCTCTATAGAAGGGCGCAAAATATAGAGAAAGACGCAAAATTTTCAAAAAAGCATAAAATTGCAAATGCGTCTAATTTACAAAATTTTTGCGCCTCTATAGAAGGGCGCAAAATATAGAAAAAGGCGCAAAATGTTCAAAAAAACATAAAATTGCAAATGCGCCTAATTTACAAAATGTTTGCGCGTCTACAGAAGGGCGCAAAATATATAAAAAGGCGCAAAATGTTCAAAAAAACATAAAATTGCAAATGCGCCTAATTTACAAAATTTTTGCGCGTCTACAGAAGGGCGCAAAATATAGAGAAAGGCGCAAAATGTTCAAAAATGCATAAAATTGCAAATGCGCCTAATTTACAAAATTTTAGCGCCTCTATAGAAGGGCGCAAAATATAGAGAAAGACGCAAAATTTTCAAAAAAGCATAAAATTGCAAATGCGCCTTATTTACAAAATTTTTGCGCCTCTATAGAAGGGCGCAAAATATATAAAAAGGCGCAAAATGTTCAAAATGCATAAAATTGCAAATGCGCCTAATTTACAAAATTTTAGCGCCTCTATAGAAGGGCGCAAAATATAGAGAAAGACGCAAAATTTTCAAAAAAGCATAAAATTGCAAATGCGTCTAATTTACAAAATTTTTGCGCCTCTATAGAAGGGCGCAAAATATAGAAAAAGGCGCAAAATGTTCAAAAAAACATAAAATTGCAAATGCGCCTAATTTACAAAATGTTTGCGCGTCTACAGAAGGGCGCAAAATATATAAAAAGGCGCAAAATGTTCAAAAAAACATAAAATTGCAAATGCGCCTAATTTACAAAATTTTTGCGCGTCTACAGAAGGGCGCAAAATATAGAGAAAGGCGCAAAATGTTCAAAAATGCATAAAATTGCAAATGCGCCTAATTTACAAAATTTTAGCGCCTCTATAGAAGGGCGCAAAATATAGAGAAAGACGCAAAATTTTCAAAAAAGCATAAAATTGCAAATGCGCCTTATTTACAAAATTTTTGCGCCTCTATAGAAGGGCGCAAAATATATAAAAAGGCGCAAAATGTTCAAAATGCATAAAATTGCAAATGCGCCTAATTTACAAAATTTTAGCGCCTCTATAGAAGGGCGCAAAATATAGAGAAAGACGCAAAATTTTCAAAAAAGCATAAAATTGCAAATGCGTCTAATTTACAAAATTTTTGCGCGTCTACAGAAGGGCGCAAAATATATAAAAAGGCGCAAAATGTTCAAAAAAGCATAAAATTGCAAATTCGCCTAATTTACAAAATTTTTGAACAAAATATAGAGAAAGGCGCAAAATGTTCAAAAAGCATAAAATTTGCAAATGCGCCTAATTTACAAAATTTTTGCGCCTCTATAGAAGGGCGCAAAATATATAGAAAGGCGCAAAATTTTTAAAAATGCATAAAATTGTAAATGCGCCTAATTTACAAAATATTTGCTCCTCTATAGAAGGGCGCAAAATATAGAGAAAGGCGAAAATGTTCAAAAAAGCATAAAATTGCAAATGCGCCTAATTTACAAAATTTTGCGCCTCTACAGAAGGGCGCAAAATATAGAGAATGGCGCAAAATTTTCAAAAAAGTATAAAATTGCAAATGCGCCTAATTTACAAAATTTTTGCGCCTCTACAGAAGGGCGCAATATATAGAAAAAGGCGCCTCTACAGAAGGCGCCTCTACAGAAGGGCGCAAAATATAGAGAAAGACGCAAAATGTTCGAAAAAGCACAAAATTGCAAATGCGCCTAATTTATAAAATTTTTGCGCCTCTATAGAAGGGCGCAAAATATAGAGAAAGGCGCGAAATGTTCAAAACAGCATAAAATTGCAAATGCGCCTAATTTACAAAATTTTTGAGCCTCTACAGAAGTGCGCAAAATATATAAAAAGGCGCAAAATGTTCAAAAAAGCATAAAATTGCAAATGCGCCTAATTTACAAAATTTTTGCGCCTCTACAGAAGGGCGCAACATTTTCAAAAAAGCGTAAAATTGCAAATGCGCCTATTTTATAAAATTTTTGCGCCTCTATAGAAGGGCGCAAAAATATAGAGAAAGGCGCAAAGTGTTCAAAAAAGCATAAAATTGCAAATGTGCCGTATTTACAAAATTTTTGTGCCTCTATAGAAGGGCGAAAAATATAGATAATGGCGCAAAATTTGCAAAAAAATCATAAAATTGAAAATTTTCCACCTCTACAGAAGGGCGCAAAATATAGAAAATGGCACAAAATGTTCAAAAAAGCATAAAATTGCAAATGCGTCTAACTTACAAAATTTTTCCGCGTCTACAGAATTCGCCTAATTTACAAAATTTTTGCGCCTCTATAGAAGGGCGCAAAATATAGAGAACGGCGCAAAATTTGCAAAAAATCATAAAATTGAAAATTTTCCACCTCTACAGAAGGGCGCAAAATATAGAAAAAGGCGCAAAATGTTCTAAAAAGCATAAAATTGCAAATGCGCCTAATTTACAAAATTTTTGCGCGTCCACAGAAAGGCGCAAAATATAGAACATGCCGCAAAATGTTCAAAAAAGCATAAAATTGCAAATGCGCCTTATTTACAAAATTTTTGCGCCTCTATAGAAGGGCGCAATATATAGAAAAAGGCGCAAAATGTTCAAAAAAGCATAAAATTGCAAATGCGCCTAATTTACAAAATTTTTGCGCCTCTACAGAAGGGCGCAACATATAGAAAAAGGCGCAAAATGTTCAAAATGCATAAAATTGCAAATGCGCCTAATTTACAAAATTTTAGCGCCTCTACAGAAGGGCGCAAAATATAGAGAAAGGCGCAAAATGTTCAAAATGCATAAAATTGCAAATGCGCCTAATTTACAAAATTTTAGCGCCTCTACAGAAGGGCGCAATATATAGAGAAAGGCGCAAAATGTTCAAAATGCATAAAATTGCAAATGCGCCTAATTTACAAAATTTTAGCGCCTCTACAGAAGGGCGCAAAATATAGAGAAAGGCGCAAAATGTTCAAAATGCATAAAATTGCAAATGCGCCTAATTTACAATATTTTTGCGCCTCTACAGAAGGGCGCAATATATAGAAAAAGGCGCAAAATGTTCAAAATGCATAAAATTGCAAATGCGCCTAATTTACAAAATTTTAGCGCCTCTACAGAAGGGCGCAAAATATAGAGAAAGGCGCAAAATGTTCGAAAAAGCACAAAATTGCAAATGCGCCTAATTTATAAAATTTTTGCGCCTCTATAGAAGGGCGCAAAATATAGAGAAAAGCGCAAAATGTTCAAAACAGCATAAAATTGCAAATGCGCCTAATTTACAAAATTTTTGAGCATCTGCAGAAGTGCGCAAAATATATAAAAAGGCGCAAAATGTTCAAAAAAGCATAAAATTGCAAATGCGCCTAATTTACAAAATTTTTGCGCCTCTACGGAAGGGCGCAACATTTTCAAAAAAGCGTAAAATTGCAAATGCGCCTATTTTATAAAATTTTTGCGCCTCTATAGAAGGGCGCAAAATATAGAGAAAGGCGCAAAATTTTTAAAAATGCATAAAATTGTAAATGCGCCTAATTTACAAAATATTTGCTCCTCTATAGAAGGGCGCAAAATATAGAAAAAGGCGAAAATGTTCAAAAAAGCATAAAATTGCAAATGCGCCTAATTTACAAAATTTTGCGCCTCTACAGAAGGGCGCAAAAATATAGAGAAAGGCGCAAAATGTTCAAAAAAGCATAAAATTGCAAATGTGCCGTATTTACAAATTTTTGTGCCTCTATAGAAGGGCGAAAAATATAGATAATGGCGCAAAATTTGCAAAAAATCATAAAATTGAAAATTTTCCACCTCTACAGAAGGGCGCAAAATATAGAAAATGGCACAAAATGTTCAAAAAAGCATAAAATTGCAAATCCGCCTAACTTACAAAATTTTTGCGCGTCTACAGAATTCGCCTAATTTACAAAATTTTTGCGCCTCTATAGAAGGGCGCAAAATATAGAGAACGGCGCATCTACAGAAGTGCGCAAAATATATAAAAAGGCGCAAAATGTTCAAAAAAGCATAAAATTGCAAATGCGCCTAATTTACAAAATTTTTGCGCCTCTACAGAAGGGCGCAACATTTTCAAAAAAGCGTAAAATTGCAAATGCGCCTATTTTATAAAATTTTTGCGCCTCTATAGAAGGGCGCAAAAATATAGAGAAAGGCGCAAAATGTTCAAAAAAGCATAAAATTGCAAATGTGCCGTATTTACAAAATTTGTGTGCCTCTATAGAAGGGCGAAAAATATAGATAATGGCGCAAAATTTGCAAAAAATCATAAAATTGAAAATTTTCCACCTCTACAGAAGGGCGCAAAATATAGAAAATGGCACAAAATGCCTAACTTACAAAATTTTTGCGCGTCTACAGAATTCGCCTAATTTACAAAATTATTGCGCCTCTATAGAAGGGCGCAAAATATAGAGAACGGCGCAAAATTTGCAAAAAATCATAAAATTGAAAATTTTCCACCTCTACAGAAGGGCGCAAACTATAGAAAAAGGCGCAAAATGTTCAAAAAAGCATAAAATTGCAAATGCGCCTAATTTACAAAATTTTTGCGCGTCCACAGAAAGGCGCAAAATATAGAAAATGGCGCAAAATGTTCAAAAAAGCATAAAATTGCAAATGCGCCTTATTTACAAAATTTTTGCGCCTCTATAGAAGGGCGCAAAATATAGAGAATGGCGCAAAATGTTCAAAAAAGCATAAAATTGCAAATGCGTCTAATTGACAAAATTTTTGCGCGTCTACAGAATTCGCCTAATTTACAAAATTTTTGCGCGTCTACAGAAGGGCGCAAAATATAGAGAAAGGCGCAAAATGTTCAACAAAGCATAAAATTGCACATGCACCTAATTTACAAAATTTTTGCGCCTCTACAGAAGGGCGCAAAATATAGAAAAAGGCGCAAAATGTTCAAAAAATTGCAAATTCGCCTAATTTACAAAATATAGAGAAAGGCGCAAAATTTTCAAAAAAGCATAAAATTGCAAATGCGGCTTATTTACAAAATTTTTGCGCCTCTATAGAAGGGCTCAAAATATAGAGAAAGGCGCAAAATTTTCAAAAAGCAAAAAATTGCAAATGCGCATAATTTACATAATGTTTGCGCCTCTACAGAAGGGCGCAAAATATAGAAAAAGGCGCAAAATGTTCAAAATGCATAAAATTGCAAATGCGCCTAATTTACAAAATTTTTGCGCCTCTACAGAAGGTCGCAAAACATAGAGAAAGGCGCAAAATTTTCAAAAAAGCATAAAATTGCAAATGCGGCTTATTTACAAAATTTTTGCGCCTCTATAGAAGGGCTCAAAATATAGAGAAAGGCGCAAAATTTTCAAAAAGCAAAAAATTGCAAATGCGCATAATTTACATAATGTTTGCGCCTACAGAAGGGCGCAAAATATAGAAAAAGGCGCAAAATGTTCAAAATGCATAAAATTGCAAATGCGCCTAATTTACAAAATTTTTGCGCCTCTACAGAAGGGCGCAAAATATAGAGAAAGGCGCAAAATGTTCGAAAAAGCATAAAATTACAAATGCGCCTAATTTACAAAATTTTTGCGCCTCTATAGAAGAGTGCAAAATATAGAGAAAGGCGCAAAATGTTCAAAACAGCATAAAATTGCAAATGCGCCTAATTTACAAAATTTTTGCGCCTCTACAGAAGGGCGCAAAATATAGAGAAAGGCGCAAAATGTTCAAAAAAGCATAAAATTGCAAATGCGCCTAATTTACAAATTTTTTGCGCTTCTACAGAAGGGCGCAACATTTTCAAAAAAGCGTAAAATTGCAAATGCGCCTATTTTATAAAATTTTTGCGCCTCTATAGAAGGGCGAAAAATTTAGATAATGGCACAAAATTTGCAAAAAATCATAAAATTGAAAATTTTCCACCTCTACAGAAGGGCGCAAAATATAGAAAAATGCTCAAAATGTTCAAAAAAGCATAAAATTGCAAATGCGACTTACAAAATTTTTGCGCGTCTACAGAATTCGCCTAATTTACAAAATTTTTGCGCCTCTATAGAAGGGCGCAAAATATAGAGAACGGCGCAAAATTTGCAAAAAATCATAAAATTGAAAAGGCGCAAAATATAGAAAAATTCGCAAAATGTTCAAAAAAGCATAAAAATTGCAAATGCGGCCAATTTACAAAATTTTTGCGCGTCCATAAAAACGCGCAAAATATAGAAAATGGCGCAAAATGTTCAAAAAAGCATAAAATTGCAAATTCGCCTAATTGACAAAATTTTTGCGCGTCTACAGAAGGGCGCAAAATATAGAGAAAGGCGCAAAATGTTCAAAAAAGCATAAAATTGCGCATGCACCTAATTTACAAAATTTTTGCGCCTCTACAGAAGGGTGCAAAATATAGAAAAAGGCGCAAAATGTTCAAAAAATTGCAAATTCGCCTAATTTACAAAATTTTTGCGCCTCTACAGAAGGGCGCAAAATATAGAGAAATGCGCAAAATGTTCAAAAAAGCAGAAAATTGCAAATGCGCCTAATTTACAAAATTTTTGCGCCTCTATAGAAGGGCGCAAAATATAGAGAAAGGCGCAACATTTTTAAGAAAGCATAAAATTGCAAATGCGCCTAATTTAGAAAATTTTTGCGCCTCTATAGAAGGGCGCAAAATATAGAGAAAGGCGCAACATGTTCAAAAAAGCATAAAATTGCACATGCACCTAATTTATAAAATTTTTGCGCCTCTACAGAAGGGCGCAAAATATAGAAAAAAGCGCAAAAAAGCATAAAATTGCAAATGCGCCTAATTTACAAAATTTTTGCTCCTCTATAGAAGGGCGAAAAATATAGATAATGGCGCAAAATTTGCAAAAAATCATAAAATTGAAAATTTTCCACCACTACAGAAGGGCGCAAAATATATGCACCTGCACCTAATTTACAAAATTTTTGCGCCTCTACAGAAGCGCGCAAAATATAGAAAAAGGCGCAAAATGTTCAAAAAATTGCAAATTCGCCTAATTTACAAAATGTTTGCGCCTCTACAAAAGGGCGCAAAATATAGAGAAAGGCGCAAAATGTTCAAAAAAGCATAAAATTGCACATGCACCTAATTTATAAAATTTTTGCGCCTCTACAGAAGGGCGCAAAATATAGAAAAAAGCGCAAAATGTTCAAAATATATTTACAAAATTTTTGCGCCTCTACAGAAGGGCGCAAAATATAGAGAAAGACGCAAAATGTCCAAAAACGCATAAAATTGCAAATGCGCCTAATTTACAAATTTTTTGCGCCTCTACAGAAAGGCGCAACATTTTCAAAAAAGCGTAAAATTGCAAATGCGCCTATTTTATAAAATTTTTGCGCCTCTATCGAAGGGCGCAAAAATATAGAGAAAGGCGCAAAATGTACAAAAAGCAAAAAATTGCAAACGCGCATAATTTACATAATGTTTGCGCCTCTATAGGAGGGCGCAAAATATAAAGAAAGGCGCAAAATGTTCAAAAAAGCATAAAATTGCAAAAAATGCGCCTAATTAACAAAATTTTTGCGCCTCTACAGAAGGGCGCAAAATATAGAAAAAGGCGCAAAATGTTCAAAATGCATAAAATTGCAAATGCGCCTAATTTACAAAATTTTTGCGCCTCTACAGAAGGGCGCAAAATATAGAGAAAGACGCAAAATGTTCGAAAAAGCATAAAATTACAAATGCGCCTAATTTACAAAATTTTTGCGCCTCTATAGAAGAGTGCAAAATATAGAGAAAGGCGCAAAATGTTCAAAACAGCATAAAATTGCAAATGCGCCTAATTTACAAAATTTTTGCGCCTCTATAGAAGAGTGCAAATTATAGAGAAAGGCGCAAAATGTTCAAAACAGCATAAAATTACAAATGCGCCTAATTTACAAAATTTTTGCGCCTCTATAGAAGAGTGCAAAATTTAGAGAAAGGCGAAAAATGTTCAAAAAAGCATACAATTGCAAATGCGCCTAATTTACAAAATTTTTGCGCGTCCACAGAAACGCGCAAAATATAGAAAATGGCGCAAAATGTTCAAAAAAGCATAAAATTGCAAATTCGCCTAATTTACAAAATGTTTGCGCCTCTATAGAAGGGCGCAAAATATAGAGAATTGCGCAAAATGTTCAAAAAAGCATAAAATTGCAAATGCGTCTAATTGACAAAATGTTTGCGCGTCTACAGAATTCGCCTAATTAACAAAATTTTTGCGCGTCTACAGAAGGGCGCAAAATATAGAGAAAGGCGCAAAATGTTCAAAAAAGCATAAAATTGCGCATGCACCTAATTTACAAAATTTTTGCGCCTCTACAGAAGGGCGCAAAATATAGAAAAAGGCGCAAAATGTTGAAAAATTTGCAAATTCGCCTAATTCACAAAATTTTTGCGCCTCTACAGAAGTGCGCAAAATATAGAGAAAGGCGCAAAATGTTCAAAAAAGCATAAAATTGCAAAAAATGCACCTAATTTACAAAATTTTTGCGCCTCTACAGAAGGGCGCAAAATATAGAAAAAGGCGCAAAATGTTCAAAAAAGCATAAAATTGCGCATGCACCTAATTTACAAAATTTTTGCGCCTCTACAGAAGGGCGCAAAATATAGAAAAAGGCGCAAAATGTTGAAAAATTTGCAAATTCGCCTAATTCACAAAATTTTTGCGCCTCTACAGAAGTGCGCAAAATATAGAGAAAGGCGCAAAATGTTCAAAAAAGCATAAAATTGCAAAAAATGCACCTAATTTACAAAATTTTTGCGCCTCTACAGAAGGGCGCAAAATATAGAAAAAGGCGCAAAATGTTGAAAAATTTGCAAATTCGCCTAATTTACAAAATTTTTGCGCCTCTATAGAGGGGCGCAAAATATAGAGAAAGGCGCAAAATTTTTAAGAAAGCATAAAATTGCAAATGCGCCTAATTTAGAAAATTTTTGCGCCTCTATAGAAGGGCGCAAAATATAGAGAAAGGCGCAAAATGTTCAAAAAAGCATAAAATTGCACATGCACCTAATTTATAAAATTTTTTCGCCTCTACAGAAGGGCGCAACATTTTCAAAAAAGCGTAAAATTGCAAATGCGCCTATTTTATAAAATTTTTGCGCCTCTATAGAAGGGCGCAAAAATATAGAGAAAGGCGCAAAATGTACAAAAAAGCATAAAATTGCAAATTTTCCACCTTCAGAAGGGCGCAAAATATAGAAAAAGGCGCAAAATGTTCAAAAAAGCATAAAATTGCAAATGTGCCTAATTTACAATATTTTTGCGCCTCTATAGAAGGGCGAAAAATATAGATAATGGCGCAAAATTTGCAAAAAATCATAAAATTTCCACCTCTACAGAAGGGCGCAAAATATAGAAAAAGGCGCAAAATGTTCAAAAAAGCATAAAATTGCAAATGCGTCTAACTTACAAAATGTTTGCGCGTCTACAGAATTCGCCTAATTTACAAAATTTTTGCGCATCTATAAAAGGGCGCAAAATATAGAGAACGGCGCAAAATTTGCAAAAAATCATAAAATTGAAAATTTTCCACCTCTACAGAAGGGCGCAAAATATAGAAAAAGGCGCAAAATGTTCAAAAAGCAAAAAATTGCAAATGCGCATAATTTACATAATGTTTCCGCCTCTATAGAAGGGCGCAAAATGTAAAGAAAGGCGCAAAATGTTCAAAAAAGCTTAAAATTGCAAAAAATGCGCCTAATTAACAAAATTTTTGCGCCTCTATAGAAGGGCGCAAAATATAGAGAAAGGCGCAACATTTTTAAGAAAGCATAAAATTGCAAATGCGCCTAATTTAGAAAATTTTTGCGCCTCTATAGAAAGGCGCAAAATATAGAGAAAGGCGCAACATGTTCAAAAAAGCATAAAATTGCACATGCACCTAATTTATAAAATTTTTGCGCCTCTACAGAAGGGCGCAAAATATAGAAAAAAGCGCAAAAAAGCATAAAATTGCAAATGCGCCTAATTTACAAAATTTTTGCTCCTCTATAGAAGGGCGAAAAATATAGATAATGGCGCAAAATTTGCAAAAAATCATAAAATTGAAAATTTTCCACCTCTACAGAAGGGCGCAAAATATATGCACCTGCACCTAATTTACAAAATTTTTGCGCCTCTACAGAAGCGCGCAAAATATAGAAAAAGGCGCAAAATGTTCAAAAAATTGCAAATTCGCCTAATTTACAAAATTTTTGCGCCTCTACAGAAGGGCGCAAAATATAGAGAAAGGCGCAAAATGTTCAAAAAAACTTAAAATTGCACATGCACCTAATTTATAAAATTTTTGCGCCTCTACAGAAGGGCGCAAAATATAGAAAAAAGCGCAAAATGTTCAAAAAAGCATAAAATTGCAAATGCGCCTAATTTACAAAATTTTTGCGCCTCTCTAGAAGGGCGAAAAATATAGATAATGGCGCAAAATTTGCAAAAAATCATAAAATTGAAAATTTTCCACCTCTACAGAAGGGCGCAAAATATAGAGAAAGGCGCAAAATGTTCAAATCAGCATAAAATTGCAAATGCGCCTAATTTACAAAATTTTTGCGCCTCTATAGAAGGGCGAAAAGTATAGATAATGGCGCAAAATTTGCAAAAAATCATAAAATTGAAAATTTTCCACCTCTACAGAAGGGCGCAAAATATAGAGAAATGCGCAAAATGTTCAAAACAGCATAAAATTGCAAATGCGCCTAATTTACAAAATTTTTGCGCCTCTACAGAAGGGCGCAAAATATAGAGAAAGACGCAAAATGTCCAAAAACGCATAAAATTGCAAATGCGCCTAATTTACAAAATTTTTGCGCCTCTATCGAAGGGCGCAAAAATATAGAGAAAGGCGCAAAATTTACAAAAAGCAAAAAATTGCAAATGCGCATAATTTACATAATGTTTGCGCCTCTATAGGAGGGCGCAAAATATAAAGAAAGGCGCAAAATGTTCAAAAAAGCATAAAATTGCAAAAAATGCGCCTAATTAACAAAATTTTTGCGCCTCTACAGAAGGGCGCAAAATATAGAAAAAGGCGCAAAATGTTCAAAAAAGCATAAAATTGCAAATGCGCCTAATTTATAAAATTGAAAATTTTCCACCTCTACAGAAGGGCGCAAAATATAGAAAAAGGCGCAAAATTACAAAAAAGCATAAAATTGCAAATGCGTCCAACTTACAAAATTTTTGCGCGTCTACAGAATTCGCCTAATTTACAAAATTTTTGCGCCTCTATAGAAGGGCGCAAAATATAGAGAACGGCGCAAAATTTACAAAAAATGATAAAATTGAAAATTTTCCACCTCTACAGAAGGGCGCAAAATATAGAAAAAGGCGCAAAATGTTCAAAAAAGCATAAAATTGCAAATGCGCCTAATTTACAAAATTTTTGCTCGTCCACAGAAACGCGCAAAATATAGAAAATGGCGCAAAATGTTCAAAAAAGCATAAAATTGCAAATTCGCCTAATTTACAAAATGTTTGCGCCTCTATAGAAGGGCGCAAAATATAGAGAATTGCGCAAAATGTTCAAAAAAGCATAAAATTGCAAATGCGTCTAATTGACAAAATGTTTGCGCGTCTACAGAATTCGCCTAATTAACAAAATTTTTGCGCGTCTACACAAGGGCGCAAAATATAGATAAAGGCGCAAAATGTTCAAAAAAGCATAAAATTGCGCATGCACCTAATTTACAAAATTTTTGCGCCTCTACAGAAGGGCGCAAAATATAGAAAAAGGCGCAAAATGTTGAAAAATTTGCAAATTCGCCTAATTTACAAAATTTTTGCGCCTCTACAGAAGTGCGCAATATATAGAGAAAGGCGCAAAATGTTCAAAAAAGCATAAAATTGCGCATGCACCTAATTTACAAAATTTTTGCGCCTCTACAGAAGGGCGCAAAATATAGAAAAAGGCGCAAAATGTTGAAAAATTTGCAAATTCGCCTAATTCACAAAATTTTTGCGCCTCTACAGAAGTGCGCAAAATATAGAGAAAGGCGCAAAATGTTCAAAAAAGCATAAAATTGCGCATGCACCTAATTTACAAAATTTTTGCGCCTCTACAGAAGGGCGCAAAATATAGAAAAAGGCGCAAAATGTTGAAAAATTTGCAAATTCGCCTAATTTACAAAATTTTTGCGCCTCTATAGAGGGGCGCAAAATATAGAGAAAGGCGCAAAATTTTTAAGAAAGCATAAAATTGCAAATGCGCCTAATTTAGAAAATTTTTGCGCCTCTATAGAAGGACGCAAAATATAGAGAAAGGCGCAAAATGTTCAAAAAAGCATAAAATTGCACATGCACCTAATTTATAAAATTTTTTCGCCTCTACAGAAGGGCGCAACATTTTCAAAAAAGCGTAAAATTGCAAATGCGCCTATTTTATAAAATTTTTGCGCCTCTATAGAAGGGCGCAAAAATATAGAGAAAGGCGCAAAATGTACAAAAAAGCATAAAATTGCAAATTTTCCACCTTCAGAAGGGCGCAAAATATAGAAAAAGGCGCAAAATGTTCAAAAAAGCATAAAATTGCAAATGTGCCTAATTTACAATATTTTTGCGCCTCTATAGAAGGGCGAAAAATATAGATAATGGCGCAAAATTTGCAAAAAATCATAAAATTGAAAATTTTCCACCTCTACAGAAGGGCGCAAAATATAGAAAAAGGCGCAAAATGTTCAAAAAAGCATAAAATTGCAAATGCGTCTAACTTACAAAATTTTTGCGCGTCTACAGAATTCGCCTAATTTACAAAATTTTTGCGCCTCTATAAAAGGGCGCAAAATATAGAGAACGGCGCAAAATTTGCAAAAAATCATAAAATTGAAAATTTGCCACCTCTACAGAAGGGCGCAAAATATAGAAAAAGGCGCAAAATGTTCAAAAAGCAAAAAATTGCAAATGCGCATAATTTACATAATGTTTCCGCCTCTATAGAAGGGCGCAAAATATAAAGAAAGGCGCAAAATGTTCAAAAAAGCATAAAATTGCAAAAAATGCGCCTAATTAACAAAATGTTTGCGCCTCTATAGAAGGGCGCAAAATATAGAGAAAGGCGCAATATTTTTAAGAAAGCATAAAATTGCAAATGCGCCTAATTTAGAAAATTTTTGCGCCTCTATAGAAAGGCGCAAAATATAGAGAAAGGCGCAACATGTTCAAAAAAGCATAAAATTGCACATGCACCTAATTTATAAAATTTTTGCGCCTCTACAGAAGGGCGAAAAATATAGAAAAAAGCGCAAAAAATGGCGCAAAATTTGCAAAAAATCATAAAATTGAAAATTTTCCACCTCTACAGAAGGGCGCAAAATATATGCACCTGCACCTAATTTACAAAATTTTTGCGCCTCTACAGAAGCGCGCAAAATATAGAAAAAGGCGCAAAATGTTCAAAAAATTGCAAATTCGCCTAATTTACAAAATTTTTGCGCCTCTACAGAAGGGCGCAAAATATAGAGAAAGGCGCAAAATGTTCAAAAAAGCATAAAATTGCACATGCACCTAATTTATAAAATTTTTGCGCCTCTACAGAAGGGCGCAAAATATAGAAAAAAGCGCAAAATGTTCAAAAAAGCATAAAATTGCAAATGCGCCTAATTTACAAAATTTTTGCGCCTCTCTAGAAGGGCGAAAAATATAGATAATGGCGCAAAATTTGCAAAAAATCATAAAATTGAAAATTTTCCACCTCTACAGAAGGGCGCAAAATATAGAGAAAGGCGCAAAATGTTCAAATCAGCATAAAATTGCAAATGCGCCTAATTTACAAAATTTTTGCGCCTCTATAGAAGGGCGAAAAATATAGATAATGGCGCAAAATTTGCAAAAAATCATAAAATTGAAAATTTTCCACCTCTACAGAAGGGCGCAAAATGTTCAAAACAGCATAAAATTGCAAATGCGCCTAATTTACAAAATTTTTGCGCCTCTACAGAAGGGCGCAAAATATAGAGAAAGACGCAAAATGTCCAAAAACGCATAAAATTGCAAATGCGCCTAATTTACAAAATTTTTGCGCCTCTATCGAAGGGCGCAAAAATATAGAGAAAGGCGCAAAATTTACAAAAAGCAAAAAATTGCAAATGCGCATAATTTACATAATGTTTGCGCCTCTATAGGAGGGCGCAAAATATAAAGAAAGGCGCAAAATGTTCAAAAAAGCATAAAATTGCAAAAAATGCGCCTAATTAACAAAATTTTTGCGCCTCTACAGAAGGGCGCAAAATATAGAAAAAGGCGCAAAATGTTCAAAATGCATAAAATTGCAAATGCGCATAATTTACAAAATTTTTGCGCCTCTACAGAAGGGCGCAAAATATAGAGAAAGACGCAAAATTTTCGAAAAAGCATAAAATTACAAATGCGCCTAATTTACAAAATTTTTGCGCCTCTACCGAAGGGCGCAAAATATAGAGAAAGACGCAAAATTTTCGAAAAAGCATAAAATTACAAATGCGCCTAATTTACAAAATTTTTGCGCCTCTATAGAAGAGTGCAAAATATAGAGAAAGGCGCAAAATGTTCAAAACAGCTTAAAATTGCAAATGCGCCTAATTTACAAAATTTTTGAGCCTCTACAGAAGTGCGCAAAATATATAAAAACGCGAAAAATGTTCAAAAAAGCATAAAATTGCAAATGCGCCTAATTTACAAAATTTTTGCTCGTCCACAGAAACGCGCAAAATATAGAAAATGGCGCAAAATGTTCAAAAAAGCATAAAATTGCAAATGCGCCTAATTTACAAAATTTTTGCGCCTCTCTAGAAGGGCGAAAAATATAGAGAAAGGGCGCAAAATATAGAGAAAGGCGCAAAATGTTCAAAAAGGCATAAAATTGCACATGCACCTAATTTATAAAATTTTTGCGCCTCTACAGAAGGGCGCAAAATATAGAAAAAAGCGCAAAATGTTCAAAAAAGCATAAAATTGCAAATGCGCCTAATTTACAAAATTTTTGCGCCTCTCTAGAAGGGCGAAAAATATAGATAATGGCGCAAAATTTGCAAAAAATCATAAAATTGAAAATTTTCCACCTCTACAGAAGGGCGCAAAATATAGAGAAAGGCGCAAAATGTTCAAATCAGCATAAAATTGCAAATGCGCCTAATTTACAAAATTTTTGCGCCTCTATAGAAGGGCGAAAAATATAGATAATGGCGCAAAATTTGCAAAAAATCATAAAATTGAAAATTTTCCACCTCTACAGAAGGGCGCAAAATATAGAGAAAGACGCAAAATGTCCAAAAACGCATAAAATTGCAAATGCGCCTAATTTACAAAATTTTTGCGCCTCTATAGAAGGGCGAAAAATATAGATAATGGCGCAAAATTTGCAAAAAATCATAAAATTGAAAATTTTCCACCTCTACAGAAGGGCGCAAAATGTTCAAAACAGCATAAAATTGCAAATGCGCCTAATTTACAAAATTTTTGCGCCTCTACAGAAGGGCGCAAAATATAGAGAAAGACGCAAAATGTCCAAAAACGCATAAAATTGCAAATGCGCCTAATTTACAAAATTTTTGCGCCTCTATCGAAGGGCGCAAAAATATAGAGAAAGGCGCAAAATTTACAAAAAGCAAAAAATTGCAAATGCGCATAATTTACATAATGTTTGCGCCTCTATAGGAGGGCGCAAAATATAAAGAAAGGCGCAAAATGTTCAAAAAAGCATAAAATTGCAAAAAATGCGCCTAATTAACAAAATTTTTGCGCCTCTACAGAAGGGCGCAAAATATAGAAAAAGGCGCAAAATGTTCAAAATGCATAAAATTGCAAATGCGCATAATTTACAAAATTTTTGCGCCTCTACAGAAGGGCGCAAAATATAGAGAAAGACGCAAAATTTTCGAAAAAGCATAAAATTACAAATGCGCCTAATTTACAAAATTTTTGCGCCTCTACCGAAGGGCGCAAAATATAGAGAAAGACGCAAAATTTTCGAAAAAGCATAAAATTACAAATGCGCCTAATTTACAAAATTTTTGCGCCTCTATAGAAGAGTGCAAAATATAGAGAAAGGCGCAAAATGTTCAAAACAGCTTAAAATTGCAAATGCGCCTAATTTACAAAATTTTTGAGCCTCTACAGAAGTGCGCAAAATATATAAAAACGCGAAAAATGTTCAAAAAAGCATAAAATTGCAAATGCGCCTAATTTACAAAATTTTTGCTCGTCCACAGAAACGCGCAAAATATAGAAAATGGCGCAAAATGTTCAAAAAAGCATAAAATTGCAAATGCGCCTAATTTACAAAATTTTTGCGCCTCTCTAGAAGGGCGAAAAATATAGAGAAAGGGCGCAAAATATAGAGAAAGGCGCAAAATGTTCAAAAAAGCATAAAATTGCACATGCACCTAATTTATAAAATTTTTGCGCCTCTACAGAAGGGCGCAAAATATAGAAAAAAGCGCAAAATGTTCAAAAAAGCATAAAATTGCAAATGCGCCTAATTTACAAAATTTTTGCGCCTCTCTAGAAGGGCGAAAAATATAGATAATGGCGCAAAATTTGCAAAAAATCATAAAATTGAAAATTTTCCACCTCTACAGAAGGGCGCAAAATATAGAGAAAGGCGCAAAATGTTCAAATCAGCATAAAATTGCAAATGCGCCTAATTTACAAAATTTTTGCGCCTCTATAGAAGGGCGAAAAATATAGATAATGGCGCAAAATTTGCAAAAAATCATAAAATTGAAAATTTTCCACCTCTACAGAAGGGCGCAAAATATAGAGAAAGACGCAAAATGTCCAAAAACGCATAAAATTGCAAATGCGCCTAATTTACAAAATTTTTGCGCCTCTATCGAAGGGCGCAAAAATATAGAGAAAGGCGCAAAATTTACAAAAAGCAAAAAATTGCAAATGCGCATAATTTACATAATGTTTGCGCCTCTATAGGAGGGCGCAAAATATAAAGAAAGGCGCAAAATGTTCAAAAAAGCATAAAATTGCAAAAAATGCGCCTAATTAACAAAATTTTTGCGCCTCTACAGAAGGGCGCAAAATATAGAAAAAGGCGCAAAATGTTCAAAATGCATAAAATTGCAAATGCGCATAATTTACAAAATTTTTGCGCCTCTACAGAAGGGCGCAAAATATAGAGAAAGACGCAAAATTTTCGAAAAAGCATAAAATTACAAATGCGCCTAATTTACAAAATTTTTGCGCCTCTACCGAAGGGCGCAAAATATAGAGAAAGACGCAATATTTTCGAAAAAGCATAAAATTACAAATGCGCCTAATTTACAAAATTTTTGCGCCTCTATAGAAGAGTGCAAAATATAGAGAAAGGCTCAAAATGTTCAAAACAGCTTAAAATTGCAAATGCGCCTAATTTACAAAATTTTTGAGCCTCTACAGAAGTGCGCAAAATATATAAAAACGCGAAAAATGTTCAAAAAAGCATAAAATTGCAAATGCGCCTAATTTACAAAATTTTTGCTCGTCCACAGAAACGCGCAAAATATAGAAAATGGCGCAAAATGTTCAAAAAAGCATAAAATTGCAAATGCGCCTAATTTACAAAATTTTTGCGCCTCTCTAGAAGGGCGAAAAATATAGATAATGGCGCAAAATTTGCAAAAAATCATAAAATTGAAAATTTTCCACCTCTACAGAAGGGCGCAAAATATAGAGAAAGGCGCAAAATGTTCAAATCAGCATAAAATTGCAAATGCGCCTAATTTACAAAATTTTTGCGCCTCTATAGAAGGGCGAAAAATATAGATAATGGCGCAAAATTTGCAAAAAATCATAAAATTGAAAATTTTCCACCTCTACAGAAGGGCGCAAAATATAGAGAAAGGCGCAAAATGTTCAAAACAGCATAAAATTGCAAATGCGCCTAATTTACAAAATTTTTGCGCCTCTACAGAAGGGCGCAAAATATAGAGAAAGACGCAAAATGTCCAAAAACGCATAAAATTGCAAATGCGCCTAATTTACAAAATTTTTGCGCCTCTATCGAAGGGCGCAAAAATATAGAGAAAGGCGCAAAATTTACAAAAAGCAAAAAATTGCAAATGCGCATAATTTACATAATGTTTGCGCCTCTATAGGAGGGCGCAAAATATAAAGAAAGGCGCAAAATGTTCAAAAAAGCATAAAATTGCAAAAAATGCGCCTAATTAACAAAATTTTTGCGCCTTTACAGAAGGGCGCAAAATATAGAAAATGGCGCAAAATGTTCAAAAAAGCATAAAATTGCAAATTCGCCTAATTAACAAAATGTTTGCGCCTCTATAGAAGGGCGCAAAATATAGAGAATTGCGCAAAATGTTCAAAAAAGCATAAAATTGCAAATGCGTCTAATTGACAAAATGTTTGCGCGTCTACAGAATTCGCCTAATTAACAAAATTTTTGCGCGTCTACACAAGGGCGCAAAATATAGATAAAGGCGCAAAATGTTCAAAAAAGCATAAAATTGCGCATGCACCTAATTTACAAAATTTTTGCGCCTCTACAGAAGGGCGCAAAATATAGAAAAAGGCGCAAAATGTTGAAAAATTTGCAAATTCGCCTAATTTACAAAATTTTTGCGCCTCTACAGAAGTGCGCAATATATAGAGAAAGGCGCAAAATGTTCAAAAAAGCATAAAATTGCGCATGCACCTAATTTACAAAATTTTTGCGCCTCTACAGAAGGGCGCAAAATATAGAAAAAGGCGCAAAATGTTGAAAAATTTGCAAATTCGCCTAATTCACAAAATTTTTGCGCCTCTACAGAAGTGCGCAAAATATAGAGAAAGGCGCAAAATGTTCAAAAAAGCATAAAATTGCGCATGCACCTAATTTACAAAATTTTTGCGCCTCTACAGAAGGGCGCAAAATATAGAAAAAGGCGCAAAATGTTGAAAAATTTGCAAATTCGCCTAATTTACAAAATTTTTGCGCCTCTATAGAGGGGCGCAAAATATAGAGAAAGGCGCAAAATTTTTAAGAAAGCATAAAATTGCAAATGCGCCTAATTTAGAAAATTTTTGCGCCTCTATAGAAGGGCGCAAAATATAGAGAAAGGCGCAAAATGTTCAAAAAAGCATAAAATTGCACATGCACCTAATTTATAAAATTTTTTCGCCTCTACAGAAGGGCGCAACATTTTCAAAAAAGCGTAAAATTGCAAATGCGCCTATTTTATAAAATATAGAGAAAGGCGCAAAATGTACAAAAAAGCATAAAATTGCAAATTTTCCACCTTCAGAAGGGCGCAAAATATAGAAAAAGGCGCAAAATGTTCAAAAAAGCATAAAATTGCAAATGTGCCTAATTTACAATATTTTTGCGCCTCTATAGAAGGGCGAAAAATATAGATAATGGCGCAAAATTTGCAAAAAATCATAAAATTGAAAATTTTCCACCTCTACAGAAGGGCGCAAAATATAGAAAAAGGCGCAAAATGTTCAAAAAAGCATAAAATTGCAAATGCGTCTAACTTACAAAATTTTTGCGCGTCTACAGAATTCGCCTAATTTACAAAATTTTTGCGCCTCTATAAAAGGGCGCAAAATATAGAGAACGGCGCAAAATTTGCAAAAAATCATAAAATTGAAAATTTGCCACCTCTACAGAAGGGCGCAAAATATAGAAACAGGCGCAAAATGTTCAAAAAGCAAAAAATTGCAAATGCGCATAATTTACATAATGTTTCCGCCTCTATAGAAGGGCGCAAAATATAGAGAAAGGCGCAACATTTTTAAGAAAGCATAAAATTGCAAATGCGCCTAATTTAGAAAATTTTTGCGCCTCTATAGAAAGGCGCAAAATATAGAGAAAGGCGCAACATGTTCAAAAAAGCATAAAATTGCACATGCACCTAATTTATAAAATTTTTGCGCCTCTACAGAAGGGCGCAAAATATAGAAAAAAGCGCAAAAAAGCATAAAATTGCAAATGCGCCTAATTTAAAAAAATTTTTGCTCCTCTATAGAAGGGCGAAAAATATAGATAATGGCGCAAAATTTGCAAAAAATCATAAAATTGAAAATTTTCCACCTCTACAGAAGGGCGCAAAATATAGAGAAAGGCGCAAAATGTTCAAATCAGCATAAAATTGCAAATGCGCCTAATTTACAAAATTTTTGCGCCTCTATAGAAGGGCGAAAAATATAGATAATGGCGCAAAATTTGCAAAAAATCATAAAATTGAAAATTTTCCACCTCTACAGAAGGGCGCAAAATATAGAGAAAGGCGCAAAATGTTCAAAACAGCATAAAATTGCAAATGCGCCTAATTTACAAAATTTTTGCGCCTCTACAGAAGGGCGCAAAATATAGAGAAAGACGCAAAATGTCCAAAAACGCATAAAATTGCAAATGCGCCTAATTTACAAAATTTTTGCGCCTCTATCGAAGGGCGCAAAAATATAGAGAAAGGCGCAAAATTTACAAAAAGCAAAAATTTGCAAATGCGCATAATTTACATAATGTTTGCGCCTCTATAGGAGGGCGCAAAATATAAAGAAAGGCGCAAAATGTTCAAAAAAGCATAAAATTGCAAAAAATGCGCCTAATTAACAAAATTTTTGCGCCTCTACAGAAGGGCGCAAAATATAGAAAAAGGCGCAAAATGTTCAAAATGCATAAAATTGCAAATGCGCATAATTTAGAAAATTTTTGCGCCTCTATAGAAGGGCGCAAAATATAGAGAAAGGCGCAAAATGTTCAAAAAAGCATAAAATTGCGCATGCACCTAATTTACAAAATTTTTGCGCCTCTACAGAAGGGCGCAAAATATAGAAAAAGGCGCAAAATGTTGAAAAATTTGCAAATTCGCCTAATTTACAAAATTTTTGCGCCTCCACAGAAGTGCGCAATATATAGAGAAAGGCGCAAAATGTTCAAAAAAGCATAAAATTGCGCATGCACCTAATTTACAAAATTTTTGCGCCTCTACAGAAGGGCGCAAAATATAGAAAAAGGCGCAAAATGTTGAAAAATTTGCAAATTCGCCTAATTTACAAAATTTTTGCGCCTCTTTAGAAGGGCGCAAAATATAGAGAAAGGCGCGAAATTTTTAAGAAAGCATAAAATTGCAAATGCGCCTAATTAAGAAAATTTTTGCGCCTCTATAGAAGGGCGCAAAATATAGAGAAACGCGCAAAATGTTCAAAAAAGCATAAAATTGCACATGCACCTAATTTATAAAATTTTTGCGCCTCTACAGAAGGGCGCAACATTTTCAAAAAAGCGTAAAATTGCAAATGCGCCTATTTTATAAAATTTTTGCGCCTCTATAGAAGGGCGAAAAATATAGATAATGGCGCAAAATTTGCAAAAAAACATAAAATTGAAAATTTTCCACCTCTACCTCTACCACCTCCACCTCTAGGGCGCAAAATATAGAAAAAGGCGCAAAATGTTCAAAAAAGCATAAAATTGCAAATGCGTCTAACTTACAACATTTTTGCGCGTCTACAGAATTCGCCTAATTTACAAAATTTTTGCGCCTCTATAAAAGGGCGCAAAATATAGAGAACGGCGCAAAATTTGCAAAAAATCATAAAAGTGAAAATTTTCCACCTCTACAGAAGGGCGCAAAATAAATAAAAGGCGCAAAATGTTCAAAAAGCAAAAAATTGCAAATGTGCATAATTTACATAATGTTTCCGCCTCTATAGAAGGGCGCAAAATATAAAGAAAGGCGCAAAATGTTCAAAAAAGCATAAAATTGCAAAAAATGCGCCTAATTTACAACATTTTTGCGCCTCTATAGAAGGGCGCAAAATATAGAAAAAGGCGCAAAATGTTCAAAAAAGCATAAAATTGCAAATGCTGCTAATTTCAAAATTTTTGCGCCTCTATAGAAGGGCTCAAAATATAGAGAAAGGCGCAAAATTTTCAAAAAGCAAAAAATTGCAAATGCGCATAATTTACATAATGTTTGCGCCTCTATAGAAGGGCGCAAAATATAAAGAAAGGCGCAAAATGTTCAAAAAAGCATAAAATTGCAAAAAATGCGCCTAATTAACAACATTTTTGCGCGTCTACAGAAGGGCGCAAAATATAGAAAAAGGCGCAAAATGTTCAAAATGCATAAAATTGCAAATGCGCCTAATTTACAAAATTTTTGCGCCTCTACAGAAGCGCGCAAAATATAGAGAAAGGCGCAAAATGTTCGAAAAAGCATAAAATTACAAATGCGCCTAATTTACAAAATTTTTGCGCCTCTATAGAAGAGTGCAAAATATAGAGAAAGGCGATAAATGTTCAAAACAGCATAAAATTGCAAATGCGCCTAATTTACAAAATTTTTGAGCCTCTACAGAAGTGCGCAAAATTTATAAAAAGGCGCAAAATGTTCAAAACAGCATAAAATTGCAAATTTTCCACCTTCAGAAGGGCGCAAAATATAGAAAAAGGCGCAAAATGTTCAAAAAAGCATAAAATTGCAAATGTGCCTAATTTACAAAATTTTTGTGTCTCTATAGAAGGGCGAAAAATTTAGATAATGGCGCAAAAAAAACATAAAATTGAAAATTTTCCACCTCTACATAAGGGCGCAAAATATAGAAAAAGGCGCAAAATGTTCAAAAAAGCATAAAATTGCAAATGCGTCTAACTTACAAAATTTTTGCGCGTCTACAGAATTCGCCTAATTTACAAAATTTTTGCGCCTCTATAGAAGGGCGCAAAATATAGAGAACGGCGCAAAATTTGCAAAAAAAATGTTCAAAAAAGCATAAAATTGCAAATGCGCCTAATTTACAAAATTTTTGCGCGTCCACAGAAACGCGCAAAATATAGAAAATGGCGCAAAATGTTCAAAAAAGCATACAAAAATGTTCGAAAAAGAATAAAATTGCAAATGCGCTTAATTTACAAAATTTTTGCGCCTCTATAGAAGGGCGAAAAATATAGATAATGGCGCAAAATTTGCAAAAAATAATAAAATTGAAAATTTTCCACCTCTACAGAAGGGCGCAAAATATAGAGAAAGGCGCAAAATGTTCAAAACAGCATAAAATTGCAAATGCGCCTAATTTACAAAATTTTTGAGCCTCAAAATGTTCAAAAAAGCATAAAATTACAAATGTGCCTAATTTACAAAATTTTTGCGCCTCTATAGAAGGGCGAAAAATATAGAAAAAGGCGCAAAATGTTCAAAAAAGCATAAAATTGCAAATGCGGCTAATTTACAAAATTTTTGCGCGTCTATAGAAGGGCTCAAAATATAGAGAAAGGCGCAAAATTTTCAAAAAGCAAAAAATTGCAAATGCGCATAATTTACATAATGTTTGCGCCTCTATAGAAGGGCGCAAAATATAAAGAAAGGAGCAAAATGTTCAAAAAAGCATAAAATTTCAAAAAATGATCCTAATTAACAAAATTTTTGCGCCTCTACAGAAGGGCGCAAAATATAGAAAAAGGCGCAAAATGTTCAAATGCATAAAATTGCAAATGCGCATAATTTGCAAAATTTTTTCGCCTCTACAGAAGGGCGCAAAATATAGAGAAAGGCGCAAAATGTTCGAAAAAGCATAAAATTGCAAATTTTCTACCTTCAGAAGGGCGCAAAATATAGAGAAAGGCGCAAAATGTTCAAAAAAGCGTAAAATTGCAAAGGCGCCTGCTTTATAAAATTTTTGCGCCTCTATAGAAGGGCGCAAAAATATAGAGAAAGGCGCAAAATGTACAAAAAAGCATAAAATTGCAAATTTTCCACCTTCAGAAGGGCGCAAAATATAGAAAAAGGCGCAAAATGTTCAAAAAAACATAAAATTGCAAAAAATGCGCCTAATTAACAGCATTTTTGCGCCTCTACAGAAGGGCGCAAAATATAGAAAAAGGCGCAAAATGTTCAAAATGCATAAAATTGCAAATGCGCCTAATTTGCAAAATTTTCCACCTCTACAGAAGGGCGCAAAATATAGAAAAAGGCGCAAAATGTTCAAAAAAGCATAAAATTGCAAATGCGTCTAACTTACAAAATTTTTGCGCGTCTACAGAATTCGCCTAATTTACAAAATTTTTGCGCCTCTATAGAAGGGCGCAAAATATAGACAACGGCGCAAAATTTACAAAAAAGCATAAAATTGCAAATGCGTCTAATTGACAAAATGTTTGCGCGTCTATAGAAGGGCGCAAAATATAGAGAATTGCGCAAAATGTTCAAAAAAGCATAAAATTGCAAATGCGTCTAATTGACAAAATGTTTGCGCGTCTACAGAATTCGCCTAATTAACAAAATTTTTGCGCGTCTACAGAAGGGCGCAAAATATAGAGAAAGGCGCAAAATGTTCAAAAAAGCATAAAATTGCGCATGCACCTAATTTACAAAATTTTTGCGCCTCTACAGAAGGGCGCAAAATATAGAAAAAGGCGCAAAATGTTGAAAAATTTGCAAATTCGCCTAATTTACAAAATTTTTGCGCCTCTACAGAAGTGCGCAAAATATAGAGAAAGGCGCAAAATGTTCAAAAAAGCATAAAATTGCAAAAAATGCACCTAATTTACAAAATTTTTGCGCCTCTACAGAAGGGCGCAAAATATAGAAAAAGGCGCAAAATGTTGAAAAATTTGCAAATTCGCCTAATTTACAAAATTTTTGCGCCTCTATAGAAGGGCGCAAAATATAGAGAAAGGCGCGAAATTTTTAAGAAAGCATAAAATTGCAAATGCGCCTAATTTAGAAAATTGTTGCGCCTCTATAGAAGGGCGCAAAATATAGAGAAAGGCGCAAAATGTTCAAAAAAGCATAAAATTGCACATGCACCTAATTTATAAAATTTTTGCGCCTCTACAGAAGGGCGCAACATTTTCAAAAAAGCGTAAAATTGCAAATGCGCCTATTTTATAAAATTTTTGCGCCTCAATAGAAGGGCGCAAAAATATAGAGAAAGGCGCAAAATGTACCAAAAAGCATAAAATTGCAAATTTTCCACCTTCAGAAGGGCGCAAAATATAAAAAAGGCGCAAAATGTTCAAAAAAGCATAAAATTGCAAATGCGCCTAATTTAGAAAATTTTTGCGCCTCTATAGAAGGGCGCAAAATATAGAGAAAGGCGCAAAATGTTCAAAAAAGCATAAAATTGCACATGCACCTAATTTATAAAATTTTTGCGCCTCTACAGAAGGGCGCAACATTTTCAAAAAAGCGTAAAATTGCAAATGCGCCTATTTTATAAAATTTTTGCGCCTCTATAGAAGGGCGCAAAAATATAGAGAAAGGCGCAAAATGTACCAAAAAGCATAAAATTGAAAATTTTCCACCTCTACAGAAGGGCGCAAAATATAGAAAAAGGCGCAAAATGTTCAAAAAGCAAAAAATTGCAAATGCGCATAATTTACATAATGTTTCCGCCTCTATAGAAGGGCGCAAAATATAAAGAAAGGCGCAAAATGTTCAAAAAAGCATAAAATTGCAAAAAATGCGCCTAATTTACAACATTTTTGCGCCTCTATAGAAGGGCGCAAAATATAGAAAAAGGCGCAAAATGTTCAAAAAAGCATAAAATTGCAAATGCTGCTAATTTCAAAAATTTTGCGCCTCTATAGAAGGGCTCAAAATATAGAGAAAGGCGCAAAATTTTCAAAAAGCAAAAAATTGCAAATGCGCATAATTTACATAATGTTTGCGCCTCTATAGAAGGGCGCAAAATATAAAGAAAGGCGCAAAATGTTCAAAAAAGCATAAAATTGCAAAAAATGCGCCTAATTAACAACATTTTTGCGCGTCTACAGAAGGGCGCAAAATATAGAAAAAGGCGCAAAATGTTCAAAATGCATAAAATTGCAAATGCGCCTAATTTACAAAATTTTTGCGCCTCTACAGAAGCGCGCAAAATATAGAGAAAGGCGCAAAATGTTCGAAAAAGCATAAAATTACAAATGCGCCTAATTTACAAAATTTTTGCGCCTCTATAGAAGAGTGCAAAATATAGAGAAAGGCGATAAATGTTCAAAACAGCATAAAATAGCAAATGCGCCTAATTTACAAAATTTTTGAGCCTCTACAGAAGTGCGCAAAATATATAAAAAGGCGCAAAATGTTCAAAAAAGCATAAAATTGCAAATACGCCTAATTTACAAATTTTTTGCGCTTCTACAGAAGGGCGCAACATTTTCAAAAAGCGTAAAATTGCAAATGCGCCTATTTTATAAAATTTTTGCGCCTCTATAGAAGGGCGCAAAAATATAGAGAAAGGCGCAAAATGTACAAAAAAGCATAAAATTGCAAATTTTCCACCTTCAGAAGGGCGCAAAATATAGAAAAAGGCGCAAAATGTTCAAAAAAGCATAAAATTGCAAATGTGCCTAATTTACAAAATTTTTGCGTCTCTATAGAAGGGCGAAAAATTTAGATAATGGCGCAAAAAAATCATAAAATTGAAAATTTTCCACCTCTACATAAGGGCGCAAAATATAGAAAAAGGCGCAAAATGTTCAAAAAAGCATAAAATTGCAAATGCGTCTAACTTACAAAATTTTTGCGCGTCTACAGAATTCGCCTAATTTACAAAATTTTTGCGCCTCTATAGAAGGGCGCAAAATATAGAGAACGGCGCAAAATTTGCAAACAAAATGTTCAAAAAAGCATAAAATTGCAAATGCGCCTAATTTACAAAATTTTTGCGCGTCCACAGAAACGCGCAAAATATAGAAAATGGCGCAAAATGTTCAAAAAAGCATACAAAATGTTCGAAAAAGAATAAAATTGCAAATGCGCCTAATTTACAAAATTTTTGCGCCTCTATAGAAGGGCGAAAAATATAGATAATGGCGCGAAATTTGCAAAAAATAATAAAATTGAAAATTTTCCACCTCTACAGAAGGGCGCAAAATATAGAGAAAGGCGCAAAATGTTCAAAACAGCATAAAATTGCAAATGCGCCTAATTTACAAAATTTTTGAGCCTCAAAATGTTCAAAAAAGCATAAAATTACAAATGTGCCTAATTTACAAAATTTTTGCGCCTCTATAGAAGGGCGAAAAATATAGAAAAAGGCGCAAAATGTTCAAAAAAGCATAAAATTGCAAATGCGGCTAATTTACAACATTTTTGCGCGTCTATAGAAGGGCTCAAAATATAGAGAAAGGCGCAAAATTTTCAAAAAGCAAAAAATTGCAAATGCGCATAATTTACATAATGTTTGCGCCTCTATAGAAGGGCGCAAAATATAAAGAAAGGAGCAAAATGTTCAAAAAAGCATAAAATTTCAAAAAATGATCCTAATTAACAAAATTTTTGCGCCTCTACAGAAGGGCGCAAAATATAGAAAAAGGCGCAAAATGTTCAAAATGCATAAAATTGCGCGTCCACAGAAACGCGCAAAATATAGAAAATGGCGCAAAATGTTCAAAAAAGCATAAAATTGCAAATTCGCCTAATTTACAAAATGTTTGCGCCTGTATAGAAGGGCGCAAAATATAGAGAATTGCGCAAAATGTTCAAAAAAGCATAAAATTGCAAATGAGTCTAATTGACAAAATGTTTGCGCGTCTACAGAATTCGCCTAATTAACAAAATTTTTGCGCGTCTACAGAAGGGCGCAAAATATAGAGAAAGGCGCAAAATGTTCAAAAAAGCATAAAATTGCGCATGCCTAATTAACAACATTTTTGCGCCTCTACAGAAGGGCGCAAAATATAGAAAAAGGCGCAAAATGTTGAAAAATTTGCAAATACGCCTAATTTACAAAATTTTTGCGCCTCTACAGAAGTGCGCAAAATATAGAAAAAGGCGCAAAATGTTGAAAAACTTGCAAATTCGCCTAATTTACAAAATTTTTGCGCCTCTACAGAAGTGCGCAAAATATAGAGAAAGGCGCAAAATGTTCAAAAAAGCATAAAATTGCGCATGCCTAATTAACAACATTTTGCGCCTCTACAGAAGGGCGCAAAATATAGAAAAAGGCGCAAAATGTTCAAAACAGCATAAAATTACAAATGCGCCTAATTTACAAAATTTTTGAGCCTCAAAATGTTCAAAAAAGCATAAAATTACAAATGTGCCTAATTTACAAAATTTTTGCGCCTCTATAGAAGGGCGAAAAATATAGAAAAAGGCGCAAAATGTTCAAAAAAGCATAAAATTGCAAATGCGGCTAATTTACAACATTTTTGCGCGTCTATAGAAGGGCTCAAAATATAGAGAAAGGCGCAAAATTTTCAAAAAGCAAAAAATTGCAAATGCGCATAATTTACATAATGTTTGCGCCTCTATAGAAGGGCGCAAAATATAAAGAAAGGAGCAAAATGTTCAAAAAAGCATAAAATTTCAAAAAATGATCCTAATTAACAAAATTTTTGCGCCTCTACAGAAGGGCGCAAAATATAGAAAAAGGCGCAAAATGTTCAAAATGCATAAAATTGCAAATGCGCCTAATTTGCAAAATTTTTTCGCCTCTACAGAAGGGCGCAAAATGTTCGAAAAAGCATAAAATTGCAAATTTTCCACCTTCAAAAGGGCGCAAAATATAGAGAATTGCGCAAAATGTTCAAAAAAGCGTAAAATTGCAAAGGCGCCTGCTTTATAAAATTTTAGCGCCTCTATAGAAGGGCGCAAAAATATAGAGAAAGGCGCAAAATGTACAAAAAAGCATAAAATTGCAAATTTTCCACCTTCAGAAGGGCGCAAAATATAGAAAAAGGCGCAAAATGTTCAAAAAAGCATAAAATTGCAAAAAATGCGCCTAATTAACAACATTTTTGCGCCTCTACAGAAGGGCGCAAAATATAGAAAAAGGCGCAAAATGTTCAAAATGCATAAAATTGCAAATGCGTCTAACTTACAAAATTTTTGCGCGTCTACAGAATTCGCCTAATTTACAAAATTTTTGCGCCTCTATAGAAGGGCGCAAAATATAGAGAACGGCGCAAAATTTACAAAAAATCATAAAATTGAAAATTTTCCACCTCTACAGAAGGGCGCAAAATATAGAAAATGGCGCAAAATGTTCAAAAAAGCATAAAATTGCAAATGCGTCTAACTTACAAAATTTTTGCGCGTCTACAGAATTCGCCTAATTTACAAAATTTTTGCGCCTCTATAGAAGGGCGCAAAATATAGAGAACGGCGCAAAATTTACAAAAAATCATAAAATTGAAAATTTTCCACCTCTACAGAAGGGCGCAAAATATAGAAAAAGGCGCAAAATGTTCAAAAAAGGATAAAATTGCAAATGCGCCTAATTTACAAAATTTTTGCGCGTCCACAGAAACGCGCAAAATATAGAAAATGGCGCAAAATGTTCAAAAAAGCATAAAATTGCAAATTCGCCTAATTAACAAAATTTTTGCGCGTCTACAGAAGGGCGCAAAATATAGAGAAAGGCGCAAAATGTTCAAAAAAGCATAAAATTGCGCATGCCTAATTAACAACATTTTTGCGCCTCTACAGAAGGGCGCAAAATATAGAAAAAGGCGCAAAATGTTGAAAAATTTGCAAATACGCCTAATTTACAAAATTTTTGCGCCTCTACAGAAGTGCGCAAAATATAGAGAAAGGCGCAAAATGTTCAAAAAAGCATAAAATTGCGCATGCCTAATTAACAACATTTTGCGCCTCTACAGAAGGGCGCAAAATATAGAAAAAGGCGCAAAATGTTGAAAAATTTGCAAATTCGCATAATTTACAAAATTTTTGCGCCTCTATAGAAGGGCGCAAAAATTTGCAAAAAATCATAAAATTGAAAATTTTCCACCTCTACAGAAGGGCGCAAAATATAGAAAAAGGCGCAAAATGTTCAAAAAAGCAAAAATTTCAAAAAAGCGTAAAATTGCAAATGCGCCTATTTTATAAAATGTTTGCGCCTCTATAGAAGGGCGCAAAAATATAGAGAAAGGCGCAAAATGTACAAAAAAGCATAAAATTGCAAATTTTCCACCTTCAGAAGGGCGCAAAATATAGAAAAAGGCGCAAAATGTTCAAAAAAGCATAAAATTGCAAATGTGCCTAATTTACAAAATTTTTGCGCCTCTATAGAAGGGCGAAAAATTTATATAATGGCGCAAAATTTGCAAAAAATCTTAAAATTGAAAATTTTCCACCTCTACATAAGGGCGCAAAATATAGAAAAAGGCGCAAAATGTTCAAAAAAGCATAAAATTGCAAATGCGTCTAACTTACAAAATTTTTGCGCGTCTACAGAATTCGCCTAATTTACAAAATTTTTGCGCCTCTATAGAAGGGCGCAAAATATAGAGAACGGCGCAAAATTTGCAAAAAAAATGTTCAAAAAAGCATAAAATTGCAAATGCGCCTAATTTACAAAATTTTTGCGCGTCCACAGAAACGCGCAAAATATAGAAAATGGCGCAAAATGTTCAAAAAAGCATACAAAATGTTCGAAAAAGAATAAAATTGCAAATGCGCCTAATTTACAAAATTTTTGCGCCTCTATAGAAGGGCGAAAAATATAGATAATGGCGCAAAATTTGCAAAAAATAATAAAATTGAAAATTTTCCACCTCTACAGAAGGGCGCAAAATATAGAGAAAGGCGCAAAATGTTCAAAACAGCATAAAATTGCAAATGCGCCTAATTTACAAAATTTTTGAGCCTCAAAATGTTCAAAAAAGCATAATATTACAAATGTGCCTAATTTACAAAATTTTTGCGCCTCTATAGAAGGGCGAAAAATATAGAAAAAGGCGCAAAATGTTCAAAAAAGCATAAAATTGCAAATGCGGCTAATTTACAACATTTTTGCGCGTCTATAGAAGGGCTCAAAATATAGAGAAAGGCGCAAAATTTTCAAAAAGCAAAAAATTGCAAATGCGCATAATTTACATAATGTTTGCGCCTCTATAGAAGGGCGCAAAATATAAAGAAAGGAGCAAAATGTTCAAAAAAGCATAAAATTTCAAAAAATGATCCTAATTAACAAAATTTTTGCGCCTCTACAGAAGGGCGCAAAATATAGAAAAAGGCGCAAAATGTTCAAAATGCATAAAATTGCAAATGCGCCTAATTTGCAAAATTTTTTCGCCTCTACAGAAGGGCGCAAAATGTTCGAAAAAGCATAAAATTGCAAATTTTCCACCTTCAAAAGGGCGCAAAATATAGAGAAAGGCGCAAAATGTTCAAAAAAGCGTAAAATTGCAAAGGCGCCTGCTTTATAAAATTTTAGCGCCTCTATAGAAGGGCGCAAAAATATAGAGAAAGGCGCAAAATGTACAAAAAAGCATGAAATTGCAAATTTTCCACCTTCAGAAGGGCGCAAAATATAGAAAAAGGCGCAAAATGTTCAAAAAAGCATAAAATTGCAAAAAATGCGCCTAATTAACAACATTTTTGCGCCTCTACAGAAGGGCGCAAAATATAGAAAAAGGCGAAAAATGTTCAAAATGCATAAAATTGCAAATGCGTCTAACTTACAAAATTTTTGCGCGTCTACAGAATTCGCCTAATTTACAAAATTTTTGCGCCTCTATAGAAGGGCGCAAAATATAGAGAACGGCGCAAAATTTACAAAAAATCATAAAATTGAAAATTTTCCACCTCTACAGAAGGGCGCAAAATATAGAAAAAGGCGCAAAATGTTCAAAAAAGGATAAAATTGCAAATACGCCTAATTTACAAAATTTTTGCGCGTCCACAGAAACGCGCAAAATATAGAAAATGGCGCAACATGTTCAAAAAAGCATAAAATTGCAAATGCGTCTAACTTACAAAATTTTTGCGCGTCTACAGAATTCGCCTAATTTACAAAATTTTTGCGCCTCTATAGAAGGGCGCAAAATATAGAGAACGGCGCAAAATTTACAAAAAATCATAAAATTGAAAATTTTCCACCTCTACAGAAGGGCGCAAAATATAGAAAAAGGCGCAAAATGTTCAAAAAAGGATAAAATTGCAAATGCGCCTAATTTACAAAATTTTTGCGCGTCCACAGAAACGCGCAAAATATAGAAAATGTCGCAAAATGTTCAAAAAAGCATAAAATTGCAAATTCGCCTAATTTACAAAATGTTTGCGCCTCTATAGAAGGGCGCAAAATACAGAGAATTGCGCAAAATGTTCAAAAAAGCATAAAATTGCAAATGCGTCTAATTGACAAAATGTTTGCGCGTCTACAGAATTCGCCTAATTAACAAAATTTTACCGCGTCTACAGAAGGGCGCAAAATATAGAGAAAGGCGCAAAATGTTCAAAAAAGCATAAAATTGCGCACGCACCTAATTTACAAAATTTTTGCGCCTCTACAGAAGGGCGCAAAATATAGAAAAAGGCGCAAAATGTTGAAAAATTTGCAAATTCGCCTAATTTACAAAATTTTTGCGCCTCTACAGAAGTGCGCAAAATATAGAGAAAGGCGCAAAATGTTCAAAAAAGCATAAAATTGCGCATGCCTAATTAACAACATTTTTGCGCCTCTACAGAAGGGCGCAAAATATATAAAAAGGCGCAAAATGTTGAAAAATTTGCAAATTCGCCTAATTTACAAAATTTTTGCGCCTCTATAGAAGGGCGCAAAAATTTGCAAAAAATCATAAAATTGAAAATTTTCCACCTCTACAGAAGGGCGCAAAATATAGAAAAAGGCGCAAAAAGTTCAAAAAGCAAAAAATTGCAAATGCGCAAAATTTACAACATTTTTGCGCCTCTATAGAAGGGCGCAAAATATAGAAAAAGGCGCAAAATGTTCAAAAAAGCATAAAATTGCAAATGCTGCTAATTTCAAAATTTTTGCGCCTCTATAGAAGGGCTCAAAATATAAAGAAAGGCGCAAAATTTGCAAAAAGCAAAAAATTGCAAATGCGCATATTTTACATAATGTTTGCGCCTCTATAGAAGGGCGCAAAATATAAAGAAAGGCGCAAAATGTTCAAAAAAGCATAAAATTGCAAAAAATGCGCCTAATTAACAAAATTTTTGCGCCTCTACAGAAGGGCGCAAAATATAGAAAAAGGCGCAAAATGTTCAAAAAATTGCAAATTCGCCTAATTTACAAAATTTTTGCACCTCTACAGAAGGGCGCAAAATATAGAAAAAGGCGCAAAATGTTCAAAATGCATAAAATTGCAAATGCGCCTAATTTACAAAATTTTTGCGCCTCTACAGAAGCGCGCAAAATATAGAGAAAGGCGCAAAATGTTCGAAAAAGCATCAAATTACAAATGCGCCTAATTTACAAAATTTTTGCGCCTCTATAGAAGAGTGCAAAATATAGAGAAAGGCGATAAATGTTCAAAACAGCATAAAATTGCAAATGCGCCTAATTTACAAAATTTTTTAGCCTCTACAGAAGTGCGCAAAATATATAAAAAGGCGCAAAATGTTCAAAAAAGCATAAAATTGCAAATGCGCCTAATTTACAAATTTTTTGCGCTTCTACAGAAGGGCGCAAAATTTTCAAAAAAGCGTAAAATTGCAAATGCGCCTATTTTATAAAATTTTTGCGCCTCTATAGAAGGGCGCAAAAATATAGAGAAAGGCGCAAAATGTACAAAAAAGCATAAAATTGCAAATTTTCCACCTTCAGAAGGGCGCAAAATATAGAAAAAGGCGCAAAATGTTCAAAAAAGCATAAAATTGCAAATGTGCCTAATTTACAAAATTTTTGCGCCTCTATAGAAGGGCGAAAAATTTATATAATGGCGCAAAATTTGCAAAAAATCATAAAATTGAAAATTTTCCACCTCTACATAAGGGCGCAAAATATAGAAAAAGGCGCAAAATGTTCAAAAAAGCATAAAATTGCAAATGCGTCTAACTTACAAAATTTTTGCGCGTCTACAGAATTCGCCTAATTTACAAAATTTTTGCGCCTCTATAGAAGGGCGCAAAATATAGAGAACGGCGCAAAATTTGCAAAAAAAATTTTCAAAAAAGCATAAAATTGCAAATGCGCCTAATTTAAAAAATGTTTGCGGCGCAAAAGGCGCAAAATGTTCAAAAAAGCGTAAAATTGCAAAGGCGCCTGCTTTATAAAATTTTAGCGCCTCTATAGAAGGGCGCAAAAATATAGAGAAAGGCGCAAAATGTACAAAAAAGCATGAAATTGCAAATTTTCCACCTTCAGAAGGGCGCAAAATATAGAAAAAGGCGCAAAATGTTCAAAAAAGCATAAAATTGCAAAAAATGCGCCTAATTAACAACATTTTTGCGCCTCTACAGAAGGGCGCAAAATATAGAAAAAGGCGAAAAATGTTCAAAATGCATAAAATTGCAAATGCGTCTAACATACAAAATTTTTGCGCGTCTACAGAATTCGCCTAATTTACAAAATTTTTGCGCCTCTATAGAAGGGCGCAAAATATAGAGAACGGCGCAAAATTTACAAAAAATCATAAAATTGAAAATTTTCCACCTCTACAGAAGGGCGCAAAATATAGAAAAAGGCGCAAAATGTTCAAAAAAGGATAAAATTGCAAATACGCCTAATTTACAAAATTTTTGCGCGTCCACAGAAACGCGCAAAATATAGAAAATGGCGCAACATGTTCAAAAAAGCATAAAATTGCAAATGCGTCTAACTTACAAAATTTTTGCGCGTCTACAGAATTCGCCTAATTTACAAAATTTTTGCGCCTCTATAGAAGGGCGCAAAATATAGAGAACGGCGCAAAATTTACAAAAAATCATAAAATTGAAAATTTTCCACCTCTACAGAAGGGCGCAAAATATAGAAAAAGGCGCAAAATGTTCAAAAAAGGATAAAATTGCAAATGCGCCTAATTTACAAAATTTTTGCGCGTCCACAGAAACGCGCAAAATATAGAAAATGTCGCAAAATGTTCAAAAAAGCATAAAATTGCAAATTCGCCTAATTTACAAAATGTTTGCGCCTCTATAGAAGGGCGCAAAATACAGAGAATTGCGCAAAATGTTCAAAAAAGCATAAAATTGCAAATGCGTCTAATTGACAAAATGTTTGCGCGTCTACAGAATTCGCCTAATTAACAAAATTTTACCGCGTCTACAGAAGGGCGCAAAATATAGAGAAAGGCGCAAAATGTTCAAAAAAGCATAAAATTGCGCACGCACCTAATTTACAAAATTTTTGCGCCTCTACAGAAGGGCGCAAAATATAGAAAAAGGCGCAAAATGTTGAAAAATTTGCAAATTCGCCTAATTTATAAAATTTTTGCGCCTCTACAGAAGTGCGCAAAATATAGAGAAAGGCGCAAAATGTTCAAAAAAGCATAAAATTGCGCATGCCTAATTAACAACATTTTTGCGCCTCTACAGAAGGGCGCAAAATATATAAAAAGGCGCAAAATGTTGAAAAATTTGCAAATTCGCCTAATTTACAAAATTTTTGCGCCTCTATAGAAGGGCGCAAAAATTTGCAAAAAATCATAAAATTGAAAATTTTCCACCTCTACAGAAGGGCGCAAAATATAGAAAAAGGCGCAAAAAGTTCAAAAAGCAAAAAATTGCAAATGCGCAAAATTTACAACATTTTTGCGCCTCTATAGAAGGGCGCAAAATATAGAAAAAGGCGCAAAATGTTCAAAAAAGCATAAAATTGCAAATGCTGCTAATTTCAAAATTTTTGCGCCTCTATAGAAGGGCTCAAAATATAAAGAAAGGCGCAAAATTTGCAAAAAGCAAAAAATTGCAAATGCGCATATTTTACATAATGTTTGCGCCTCTATAGAAGGGCGCAAAATATAAAGAAAGGCGCAAAATGTTCAAAAAAGCATAAAATTGCAAAAAATGCGCCTAATTAACAAAATTTTTGCGCCTCTACAGAAGGGCGCAAAATATAGAAAAAGGCGCAAAATGTTCAAAAAATTGCAAATTCGCCTAATTTACAAAATTTTTGCACCTCTACAGAAGGGCGCAAAATATAGAAAAAGGCGCAAAATGTTCAAAATGCATAAAATTGCAAATGCGCCTAATTTACAAAATTTTTGCGCCTCTACAGAAGCGCGCAAAATATAGAGAAAGGCGCAAAATGTTCGAAAAAGCATCAAATTACAAATGCGCCTAATTTACAAAATTTTTGCGCCTCTATAGAAGAGTGCAAAATATAGAGAAAGGCGATAAATGTTCAAAACAGCATAAAATTGCAAATGCGCCTAATTTACAAAATTTTTTAGCCTCTACAGAAGTGCGCAAAATATATAAAAAGGCGCAAAATGTTCAAAAAAGCATAAAATTGCAAATGCGCCTAATTTACAAATTTTTTGCGCTTCTACAGAAGGGCGCAAAATTTTCAAAAAAGCGTAAAATTGCAAATGCGCCTATTTTATAAAATTTTTGCGCCTCTATAGAAGGGCGCAAAAATATAGAGAAAGGCGCAAAATGTACAAAAAAGCATAAAATTGCAAATTTTCCACCTTCAGAAGGGCGCAAAATATAGAAAAAGGCGCAAAATGTTCAAAAAAGCATAAAATTGCAAATGTGCCTAATTTACAAAATTTTTGCGCCTCTATAGAAGGGCGAAAAATTTATATAATGGCGCAAAATTTGCAAAAAATCATAAAATTGAAAATTTTCCACCTCTACATAAGGGCGCAAAATATAGAAAAAGGCGCAAAATGTTCAAAAAAGCATAAAATTGCAAATGCGTCTAACTTACAAAATTTTTGCGCGTCTACAGAATTCGCCTAATTTACAAAATTTTTGCGCCTCTATAGAAGGGCGCAAAATATAGAGAACGGCGCAAAATTTGCAAAAAAAATTTTCAAAAAAGCATAAAATTGCAAATGCGCCTAATTTAAAAAATGTTTGCGCGTCCACAGAAACGCGCAAAATATAGAAAATGGCGCAAAATGTTCAAAAAAGCATACAAAATGTTCGAAAAAGAATAAAATTGCAAATGCGCCTAATTTACAAAATTTTTGCGCCTCTATAGAAGGGCGAAAAATATAGATAATGGCGCAAAATTTGCAAAAAATAATAAAATTGAAAATTTTCCACCTCTACAGAAGGGCGCAAAATATAGAGAAAGGCGCAAAATGTTCAAAACAGCATAAAATTGCAAATGCGCCTAATTTACAACATTTTTGAGCCTCAAAATGTTTAAAAAAGCATAATATTACAAATGTGCCTAATTTACAAAATTTTTGCGCCTCTATAGAAGGGCGAAAAATATAGAAAAAGGCGCAAAATGTTCAAAAAAGCATAAAATTGCAAATGCGGCTAATTTACAAAATTTTTGCGCGTCTATAGAAGGGCTCAAAATATAGAGAAAGGCGCAAAATTTTCAAAAAGCAAAACATTGCAAATGCGCATAATTTACATAATGTTTGCGCCTCTATAGAAGGGCGCAAAATATAAAGAAAGGAGCAAAATGTTCAAAAAAGCATAAAATTGCAAAAAATGCGCCTAATTAACAAAATTTTTGCGCCTCTACAGAAGGGCGCAAAATATAGAAAAAGGCGCAAAATGTTCAAAATGCATAAAATTGCAAATGCGCCTAATTTGCAAAATTTTTTCGCCTCTACAGAAGGGCGCAAAATGTTCGAAAAAGCATAAAATTGCAAATTTTCCACCTTCAGAAGGGCGCAAAATATAGAGAAAGGCGCAAAATGTTCAAAAAAGCGTAAAATTGCAAAGGCGCCTGCTTTATAAAATTTTTGCGCCTCTATAGAAGGGCGCAAAAATATAGATAAAGGCGCAAAATGTACAAAAAAGCATAAAATTGCAAATTTTCCACCTTCAGAAGGGCGCAAAATATATAAAAAGGCGCAAAATGTTCAAAAAAGCATAAAATTGCAAAAAATGCGCCTAATTAACAAAATTTTTGCGCCTCTACAGAAGGGCGCAAAATATAGAAAAAGGCGCAAAATGTTCAAAATGCATAAAATTGCAAATGCGCCTAATTTGCAAAATTTTCCACCTCTACAGAAGGGCGCAAAATATAGAAAAAGGCGCAAAATGTTCAAAAAAGCATAAAATTGCAAATGCGTCTACTTACAAAATTTTTGCGCGTCTACAGAATTCGCCTAATTTACAAAATTTTTGCGCCTCTATAGAAGGGCGCAAAATATAGAGAACGGCGCAAAATTTGCAAAAAATCATAAAATTGAAAATTTTCCACCTCTACAGAAGGGCGCAAAATATAGAAAAAGGCGCAAAATATTCAAAAAAGCATAAAATTGCAAATGCGCCTAATTTACAAAATTTTTGCGCGTCCACAGAAAGGCGCAAAATATAGAAAATGGCGCAAAATGTTGAAAAAAGCATAAAATTGCAAATGCGCCTTATTTACAAAAATTTTGCGCCTCTATAGAAGGACGCAAAATATAGAGAATGGCGCAAAATGTTCAAAAAAGCATAAAATTGCAAATGCGTCTAATTGACAAAATTTTTGCGCGTCTACAGAATTTGCCTAATTTACAAAATTTTTGCGCGTCTACAGAAGGGCGCAAAATATAGAGAAAGGCGCAAAATGTTCAAAAAAGCATAAAATTGCACATGCACCTAATTTACAAAATTTTTGCGCTTCTACAGAAGGGCGCAAAATGTTCAAAAAATTGCAAATTCGCCTAATTTACAAAATTTTTGCGCCTATACAGAAGGGCGCAAAATATAGAGAAAGGCGCAAAATGTTCAAAAAAGCATAAAATTGCAAATGCGCCTAATTTACAAAATGTTTGCGCCTCTATAGAAGGGCGCAAAATATAGAGAAAGGCGCAAAATTTTTAAGAAAGCATAAAATTGCAAATGCGCCTAATTTAGAAAATTTTTGCGCCTCTATTGAAGGGCGCAAAATATAGAGAAAGGCGCAAAATGTTCAAAAAAGCATAAAATTGCACATGCACCTAATTTATAAAATGTTTGCGCCTCTACAGTAGGGCGCAAAATATAGAAAAAAAGCGCAAAATGTTCAAAAAAGCATAAAATTGCAAATGCGCCTTTACAACATTTTTGCGGCTCTATAATAATAATAATAGTTTGGCGCTACAGTCCTGTATAGAACTTCGGCCGAGCTCTCTCACCCATGGTTTAAGTATATATAGGTTAAGTCATCTTTCAAAATTCAGTCGCCATTTACTTTTTTTTGAAAACTGTTTGAAAGACTCAACATTTGTTTACGAAAAATTTAAAACAAAACATCAATGCTTTGTTTACAAATTCATAAAAAAATTGAAACTCAAAATTTTTAAGCAAATAAATTACAACTATTTGGTAATTTTCAAGCTGTCTATGGGCTCCAGAAGAACACCGCAGTGCATAACAAAAGTGAAAAAGTGAATTTTTGGTGTTAAATTTTAATAAATTAGCCAATTTAAAGTGCAAAAAAACATAACATTAAAATAAAGTTTAAAATGACAATCAATTGTTGTATTTTTTAAATTTTCTTATTGACATTCTCAGCATAGTGTCTGCCAACTAACTGTCTAGATGAACTAATTTCAACCATGCTCTCACCATTTTGAGCTGTGCGTGTTATATTTGTACTCAAAGTGGTGGGACCTACAGTTTATTGCCGAAGCCAAACGGCGGGTGAGAGCTTTTCATAGACAATGGTTTTACTCTCGTAGGTTTGCCATTTACTGCCGAGAGGTAGCGCGGTATAGAAAAATGTTTCTATGAAAAGATGTTGTTAGCCCATGTCCAGGCTTGAACCGGGGACCTTTCGGCTCGCAGTCCAACGCACTAACCACTGAGCTGCCGCGGCTACTATAGAAGGGCGCAAAATATAGAGAATGGTGCAAAATTTGCAAAAAATCATAAAATTTCAAATTCTCCACAGCTGCAGAAGGGCGCAAACTGTTCAAAAAAGCATAAAATTGCAAATGCGTCTAATTTACAAAATTTTTGCGCCTCTATAGAAGGGCGCAAAATATAGAAAAAGGCGCAAAATGTTCAAAAAAGCATAAAATTGCAAATTCGCCTAATTTACAAAATTTTTGCGCCTCTACAGAAGGGCGCAAAATATAGAAAAAGGCGCAAAATGTTCAAAAAAGCATAAAATTGCAAATGCGGCTAATTTACAAAATTTTTGCGCCTCTATAGAAGGGCGCAAAATATAGAGAAAGGCGCAAAATTTTTAAGAAACACATAATTGCAAATGCGCCTAATTTAGAAAATTTTTGCGCCTCTATAGAAGGGCGCAAAACATAGAGAAAGGCGCAAAATTTTCAAAAAAGCATAAAATTGCACATGCACCTAATTTATAAAATTTTTGCGCCTCTACAGAAGGGCGCAAAATATAGAAAAAGGCGCAAAATGTTCAAAAAAGCATAAAATTGCAAATGCGCCTTTACAACATTTTTGCGCCTCTATAATAATAATAATAGTTTGGCGCTACAGTCCTGTATAGAACTTCGGCCGAGCTCTCTCACCCATGGTTTGAGTATATATAGGTTAAGTCATCTTTCAAAATTCAGTCGGCATTTACTTTTTTTTTGAAAACTGTTTGAAAAACTCAACATTTGTTTACGAAAAATTTAAAACAAAACATCAATGCTTTGTTTACAAATTCATAAAAAAATTGAAACTCAAAATTTTTAAGCAAATAAATTACAACTATTTGGTAATTTTCAAGCTGTATATGGGCTCCAGAAGAACACCGCAGTGCATAACAAAAGTGAAAAAGTGAATTTTTGGTGTTAAATTTTAATAAATTAGCCAATTTAAAGTGCAAAAAACATAACATTAAAATAAAGTTTAAAATGACAATCAATTGTTGTATTTTTTTAAATTTTCTTATTGACATTCTCAGCATAGTGTCTGCCAACTAACTGTCTAGATGAACTAATTTCAACCATGCTCTCACCATTTTGAGCTGTGCGTGTTATATTTGTACTCAAAGTGGTGGGACCTACAGTTTATTGCCGAAGCCAAACGGCGGGTGAGAGCTTTTAATAGGCAATGGTTTTACTCTCGTAGGTTTGCCATTTACTGCCGAGAGGTAGCGCGGTATAGAAAAATGTTTCTATGAAAAGATGTTGTTAGCCCATGTCCAGGCTTGAACCGGGGACCTTTCGGCTCGCAGTCCAACGCACTAACCACTGAGCTGCCGCGGCTACTATAGAAGGGCGCAAAATATAGAGAATGGTGCAAAATTTGCAAAAAATCATAAAATTTCAAATTCTCCACAGCTGCAGAAGGGCGCAAACTGTTCAAAAAAGCATAAAATTGCAAATGCGTCTAATTTACAAAATTTTTGCGCCTCTATAGAAGGGCGCAAAATATAGAAAAAGGCGCAAAATGTTCAAAAAAGCATAAAATTGCAAATTCGCCTAATTTACAAAATTTTTGCGCCTCTACAGAAGGGCGCAAAATATAGAAAAAGGCGCAAAATGTTCAAAAAAGCATAAAATTGCAAATGCGCCTAATTTACAAAATTTTTGCGCCTCTATAGAAGGGCGCAAAATATAGAGAAAGGCGCAAAATTTTTAAGAAAGCATAAAATTGCAAATGCGCCTAATTTAGAAAATTTTTGCGCCTCTATAGAAGGGCGCAAAACATAGAGAAAGGCGCAAAATGTTCAAAAAAGCATAAAATTGCACATGCACCTAATTTATAAAATTTTTGCGCCTCTACAGAAGGGCGCAAAATATAGAAAAAGCGCAAAATGTTCAAAAAAGCATAAAATTGCAAATGCGCCTTTACAACATTTTTGCGCCTCTATAATAATAATAATAGTTTGGCGCTACAGTCCTGTATAGAACTTCGGCCGAGCTCTCTCACCCATGGTTTGAGTATATATAGGTTAAGTCATCTTTCAAAATTCAGTCGGCATTTACTTTTTTTTTGAAAACTGTTTGAAAAACTCAACATTTGTTTACGAAAAATTTAAAACAAAACATCAATGCTTTGTTTACAAATTCATAAAAAAATTGAAACTCAAAATTTTTAAGCAAATAAATTACAACTATTTGGTAATTTTCAAGCTGTATATGGGCTCCAGAAGAACACCGCAGTGCATAACAAAAGTGAAAAAGTGAATTTTTGGTGTTAAATTTTAATAAATTAGCCAATTTAAAGTGCAAAAAACATAACATTAAAATAAAGTTTAAAATGACAATCAATTGTTGTATTTTTTTAAATTTTCTTATTGACATTCTCAGCATAGTGTCTGCCAACTAACTGTCTAGATGAACTAATTTCAACCATGCTCTCACCATTTTGAGCTGTGCGTGTTATATTTGTACTCAAAGTGGTGGGACCTACAGTTTATTGCCGAAGCCAAACGGCGGGTGAGAGCTTTTAATAGGCAATGGTTTTACTCTCGTAGGTTTGCCATTTACTGCCGAGAGGTAGCGCGGTATAGAAAAATGTTTCTATGAAAAGATGTTGTTAGCCCATGTCCAGGCTTGAACCGGGGACCTTTCGGCTCGCAGTCCAACGCTCTATAGAAGGGCGCAAAATATAGAGAATGGTGCAAATTTTGCAAAAAATCATAAAATTGAAAATTTTCCACAGCTGCAGAAAGGCGCAAACTGTTCAAAAAAGCATAAAATTGCAAATGCGCCTAATTTACAAAATTTTTGCGCCTCTACAAAAGGGCGCAAAATATAGAGAAAGGCGCAAAATTTTCGAAAAAGCATAAAATTGCAAATGCGCCTAATTTACAAAATTTTTGCGCCTCTACAGAAGGGCGCAAAATATAGAAAAAGGCGCAAAATGTTCAAAAAAGCAGAAAATTGCAAATGCGGCTAATTTACAAAATTTTTGCGCCTCTATAGAAGGGCGCAAAATATAGAAAAAGGCGCAAAATGTTCAAAAAAGCATAAAATTGCAAATGTGGCTAATTTACAAAAGCATAAAATTGCAAATGCGCCTAATTTAGAAAATTTTTGCGCCTCTATAGAAGGGCGCAAAACATAGAGAAAGGCGCAAAATGTTCAAAAAAGCATAAAATTGCACATGCACCTAATTTATAAAATTTTTGCGCCTCTACAGAAGGGCGCAAAATATAGAAAAAGCGCAAAATGTTCAAAAAAGCATAAAATTGCAAATGCGCCTTTACAACATTTTTGCGCCTCTATAATAATAATAATAGTTTGGCGCTACAGTCCTGTATAGAACTTCGGCCGAGCTCTCTCACCCATGGTTTGAGTATATATAGGTTAAGTCATCTTTCAAAATTCAGTCGGCATTTACTTTTTTTTTGAAAACTGTTTGAAAAACTCAACATTTGTTTACGAAAAATTTAAAACAAAACATCAATGCTTTGTTTACAAATTCATAAAAAAATTGAAACTCAAAATTTTTAAGCAAATAAATTACAACTATTTGGTAATTTTCAAGCTGTATATGGGCTCCAGAAGAACACCGCAGTGCATAACAAAAGTGAAAAAGTGAATTTTTGGTGTTAAATTTTAATAAATTAGCCAATTTAAAGTGCAAAAAACATAACATTAAAATAAAGTTTAAAATGACAATCAATTGTTGTATTTTTTTAAATTTTCTTATTGACATTCTCAGCATAGTGTCTGCCAACTAACTGTCTAGATGAACTAATTTCAACCATGCTCTCACCATTTTGAGCTGTGCGTGTTATATTTGTACTCAAAGTGGTGGGACCTACAGTTTATTGCCGAAGCCAAACGGCGGGTGAGAGCTTTTAATAGGCAATGGTTTTACTCTCGTAGGTTTGCCATTTACTGCCGAGAGGTAGCGCGGTATAGAAAAATGTTTCTATGAAAAGATGTTGTTAGCCCATGTCCAGGCTTGAACCAAGGACCTTTCGGCTCGCAGTCCAACGCTCTATAGAAGGGCGCAAAATATAGAGAATGGTGCAAAATTTGCAAAAAATCATAAAATTGAAAATTTTCCACAGCTGCAGAAAGGCGCAAACTGTTCAAAAAAGCATAAAATTGCAAATGCGCCTAATTTACAAAATTTTTGCGCCTCTACAAAAGGGCGCAAAATATAGAGAAAGGCGCAAAATTTTCGAAAAAGCATAAAATTGCAAATGCGCCTAATTTACAAAATTTTTGCGCCTCTACAGAAGGGCGCAAAATATAGAAAAAGGCGCAAAATGTTCAAAAAAGCATAAAATTGCAAATGCGGCTAATTTACAAAATTTTTGCGCCTCTATAGAAGGGCGCAAAATATAGAAAAAGGCGCAAAATGTTCAAAAAAGCATAAAATTGCAAATGCGGCTAATTTACAAAATTTTTGCGCCTCTATAGAAGGGCGCAAAATATAAAGAAAGGCGCAAAATGTTCAAAAAAGCATAAAATTGCAAATTCGCCTAATTTACAAAATTTTTGCGCCTCTACAGAAGGGCGCAAAATATAGAAAAAGGCGCAAAATGTTCAAAAAAGCAGAAAATTGCAAATGCGGCAAATTTACAAAATTTTTGCGCCTCTATAGGAGGGCGCAAAATATAGAGAAAGGCGCAAAATTTTCAAAAAGCAAAAAATTGCAAATGCGCATAATTTACATAATGTTTGCGCCTCTATAGAAGGGCGCAAAATATAAAGAAAGGCGCAAAATGTTCAAAAAAGCATAAAATTGCAAATTCGCCTAATTTACAAAATTTTTGCACCTCTACAGAAGGGCGCAAAATATAGAAAAAGGCGCAAAATGTTCAAAAAAGCATAAAATTGCAAATGCGGCAAATTTACAAAATTTTTGCGCCTCTATAGAAGGGCGCAAAATATAGAGAAAGGCGCAAAATGTTCAAAACAGCATAAAATTGCAAATGCGCCTAATTTACAAAATTTTTGAGCTTCAAAATGTTCAAAAAAGCATAAAATTGCAAATTTGCCTAATTTACAAAATTTTTGCGCCTCTATAGAAGGGCGAAAAATATAGAAAAAGGCGCAAAATGTTCAAAAAAGCATAAAATTGCAAATGCGGCTAATTTACAAAATTTTTGCGCCTCTATAGAAGGGCTCAAAATATAGAGAAAGGCATAAAATTGCAAATGCGTCTAATTTACAAAATGTTTGCGCCTCTATAGAAGGGCTCAAAATATAGAGAAAGGCGAAAATTTTCAAAAAGCAAAAAATTACAAATGCGCATAATTTACATAATGTTTGCGCCTCTACAGAAGGGCGAAAAATATAAAGAAAGGCGCAAAATGTTCGAAAAAGCATAAAATTGCAAATGCGCCTAATTTACAAAATTTTTGCGCCTCTTTGGGAGGCGAAAAATATAAAAAAAGGCGCAAAATGGTCGAAAAAGCATAAAATTGCAAATGCGCCTAATTTACAGAATGTTTGCGCCTTTATAGAAGGGCGCAAAATATAAAGAAAGGCGCAAAATGTTCGAAAAAGCATAAAATTGCAAATGCGCATAATTTACAAAATTTTTGCGCCTCTATAGAAGGGCGAAAAATATAAAGAAAGGCGCAAAATGGTCGAAAAAGCAAAAAATTGCAAATGCGCATAATTTACATAATGTTTGCGCCTCTATAGAAGGGTGCAAAATATAAAGAAAGGCGCAAAATGTGCGAAAAAGCATAAAATTACAAATACGCCTAATTTACAGAATGTTTGCGCCTTTATAGAAGGGCGCAAAATATAAAGAAAGGCGCAAAATGGTCGAAAAAGCATAAAATTGCAAATGCGCCTAATTTACAAAATTTTTGCGCCTCTATAGAAAAGTGCAAAATATAGAGAAAGGCGAAAATTTTCAAAAAGCAAAAAATTGCAAATGCGCATAATTTACATAATGTTTGCGCCTCTATAGAAGGGCGCAAAATATAAAGAAAGGCGCAAAATGTTCGAAAAAGCATAAAATTGCAAATGCGCCTAATTTACAAAATTTTTGCGCCTCTATAGAAGAGTGCAAAATATAGAGAAAGGCTCAAAATGTTCAAAACAGCATAAAATTGCAAATGCGCCTAATTTACAAAATTTTTGAGCCTCAAAATGTTCAAAAAAGCATAAAATTGCAAAAAATGCGCCTAATTAACAAAATTTTTGCGCCTCTACAGAAGGGCGCAAAATGTTCAAAATGCATAAAATTGCAAATGCGCCTAATTGACAAAATTTTTGCGCCTCTACAGAAGGGCGCAAAATATAGAGAAAGGCGCAAAATGTTCGAAAAAGCATAAAATTGCAAATGCGCCTAATTTACAAAATTTTTGCGCCTCTATAGAAGAGTGCAAAATATAGAGAAAGGCGCAAAATGTTCAAAAAAGCATAAAATTGCAAATGCGGCTTATTTACAAAATTTTTTCGCCTCTATAGAAGAGTGCAAAATATATAAAAAGGCGTAAAATGTTCAAAAAAGCATAAAATTACAAATGCGCCTAATTTACAGAATGTTTGCGCCTTTATAGAAGGGCGCAAAATATAAAGAAAGGCGCAAAATGTTCGAAAAAGCATAAAATTGCAAATGCGCCTAATTTACAAAATTTTTGCGCCTCTATAGAAGAGTGCAAAATATAGAGAAAGGCGCAAAATGTTCAAAAAAGCATAAAATTGCAAATGCGGCTTATTTACAAAATTTTTTCGCCTCTATAGAAGAGTGCAAAATATATAAAAAGGCGCAAAATGTTCAAAAAAGCATAAAATTACAAATGCGCCTAATTTACAGAATGTTTGCGCCTTTATAGAAGGGCGCAAAATATAAAGAAAGGCGCAAAATGTTCGAAAAAGCATAAAATTGCAAATGCGCCTAATTTACAAAATTTTTGCGCCTCTATAGAAGGGCGAAAAATATAGATAATGGCGCAAAATTTGCAAAAAATCATAAAATTGAAAAGTTTCCACCTCTACAGAAGGGCGCAAAATATAGAGAAATAAAATTGCAAATGCGCCTAATTTACAAAATTTTTGAGCCTCAAAATGTTCAAAAAAGCATAAAATTGCAAATGTGCCTAATTTACAAAATTTTTGCGCCTCTATAGAAGGTCGAAAAATATAGAAAAAGGCGCAAAATGTTCAAAAAAGCATAAAATTGCAAATGCGGCTAATTTACAAAATTTTTGCGCCTCTATAGAAGGGCTCAAAATATAGAAAAAGGCGCAAAATGTTCAAAAAAGCATAAAATTGCAAATGCGGCTTATTTACAAAATTTTTTCGCCTCTATAGAAGAGTGCAAAATATATAAAAAGGCGCAAAATGTTCAAAAAAGCATAAAATTACAAATGCGCCTAATTTACAGAATGTTTGCGCCTTTATAGAAGGGCGCAAAATATAAAGAAAGGCGCAAAATGTTCGAAAAAGCATAAAATTGCAAATGCGCCTAATTTACAAAATTTTTGCGCCTCTATAGAAGAGTGCAAAATATAGAGAAAGGCGAAAATTTTCAAAAAGCAAAAAATTGCAAATGCGCATAATTTACATAATGTTTGCGCCTCTATAGAAGGGCGCAAAATGTTCGAAAAAGCATAAAATTGCAAATGCGCCTAATTTACAAAATTTTTGCGCCTCTATAGAAGAGTGCAAAATATAGAGAAAGGCGCAAAATGTTCAAAACAGCATAAAATTGCAAATGCGCCTAATTTACAAAATTTTTGAGCCTCAAAATGTTCAAAAAAGCATAAAATTGCAAAAAATGCGCCTAATTAACAAAATTTTTGCGCCTCTACAGAAGGGCGCAAAATATAGAAAAAGGCGCAAAATGTTCAAAATGCATAAAATTGCAAATGCGCCTAATTTACAAAATTATTGCGCCTCTACAGAAGGGCGCATAAGCATAAAAAAGCATAAAATTGCAAATGCGCCTAATTTACAAAATTCTTGCGCCTCTATAGAAGGGCGAAAAATATAGATAATGGCGCAAAATTTGCAAAAAATCATAAAATTGAAAATTTTCCACCTCTACAGAAGGGCGCAAAATATAGGGAAAGGCGCAAAATGTTCAACACAGCATAAAATTGCAAATGCGCCTAATTTACAAAATTTTTGAGCCTCAAAATGTTCAAAAAAGCATAAAATTGCAAATATGCCTAATTTACAAAATTTTTGGCGCCTCTATAGAAGGGCGAAAAATATAGAAAAAGGCGCAAAATGTTCAAAAAAGCATAAAATTGCAAATGCGGCTAATTTACAAAATGTTTGCGCCTCTATAGAGGGCTCAAAATATAGAGAAAGGCGAAAATTTTCAAAAAGCAAAAAATTGCAAATGCGCATAATTTACATAATATTTGCGCCTCTATAGAAGGGCGCAAAATATAAAGAAAAGCGCAAAATGTTCAAAAAAGCATAAAATTGCAAAAAATGCGCCTATTGAACAAAATTTTTGCGCCTCTACAGAAGGGGGCAAAATATAGAAAAAGGCGCAAAATGTTCAAAATGCATAAAATTGCAAATGCGCCTAATTGACAAAATTTTTGCGCCTCTACAGAAGGGCGCAAAATATAGAGAAAGGCGCAAAATGTTCGAAAAAGCATAAAATTGCAAATGCGCCTAATTTACAAAATTTTTGCGCCTCTATAGAAGGGCGAAAAATATAGATAATGGCGCAAAATTTGCAAAAAATCATAAAATTGAAAATTTTCCACCTCTACAGAAGGGCGCAAAATATAGAGAAAGGCGCAAAATGTTCAAAACAGCATAAAATTGCAAATGCGCATAATTTACAAAATTTTTGAGCCTCAAAATGTTCAAAAAAGCATAAAATTGCAAATATGCCTAATTTACAAAATTTTTGCGCCTCTATAGAAGGGCTCAAAATATAGAAAAAGGCGCAAAATGTTCAAAAAAGCATAAAATTGCAAATGCGCCTAATTTACAAAATTTTTGAGCCTCTACAGAAGTGCGCAAAATAAATAAAAAGACGCAAAATGTTCAAAAAAGCATAAAATTGCAAATGCGCCTAATTTACAAATTTTTTGCGCTTCTACAGAAGGGCGCAACATTTTCAAAAAAGCGTAAAATTGCAAAGGCGCCTATTTTATAAAATTTTGGCGCCTCTATAGAAGGGCGCAAAAATATAGAGAAAGGCGCAAAATGTACAAAAAAGCATAAAATTGCAAATGCGCCTAATTTACAAAATTTTTGAGCCTCTACAGAAGTGCGCAAAATAAATAAAAAGACGCAGGGCCCTATTATGATTAGCGAAGCGAATTTACTTGGCGAAGCGAACGCTTTGGCGAAGCGAACGCAATTTGGCGAATGAACTGGCGAATGTACTAATTTTTATGGTTTTAAAAGTGAGCAACACTTTCAACATTGACGTATAAATGACGAATTTCAGAGTTGAAAAAAATAGTATCATGTTGCGTGCTTTTGGTACTTACTTTTTTTTAGAACATATACTATTTTTTCTTAATATCTATTTTTTTTTGTTATAAAACCCTTTTTATATTATATAATAATATTTTATATTATTTATGGTTTAAAAAACGGTAACTCGATTCAGAGCAATAATATTTTTTCGGTTTTTGGTAATTTTTTGTCTATAAAAGATCAAAAATTATAAAAAAACACTTCGGAACAATTCACATTATTAAAAATGTATAGTTAAATATGTTTTTTAATTTTAATATCGGTGCTATTTTTAATTACAATTAAATGTTTTTTTTAAAAAAGTAGTTTTTTTTTATTTGTAGAAATACTTTTTTTATTTTGGTTTATAGAAACCCTAAACTTTCCAAACAGCTGTTTACTACATGATGTTTTCTTGAAAAAATATGAAGTTAGCAAATTGTCTCAACATTGTAAGTGAATCCTAATAAATAATTATAAATTTCTTTAGTTTTATATTGTTTATTTTAGATATGCCATTGTTTATTGGAATCAAGGTACCTCCAGCGCCGAATCCTCGGATAGTCTATATTGCGATACGCACGAGCGAAAGGTGTTGAATACCGTCGGCGCCGAAGATGACTACATACAGGACCTGGTGGCGGAGAAGGACTACAATGAGTTATTCTGGAAACTACACGAACCCATAGAGCAGAGTGCAGCCAAAAGGGCTAAAGAGCTCTTACCGCTCGAGAGCAGAGTCGTCGGCAAAATCCAAGGCAGAAGTGAAAAAGGAACCAAGTGATGGTGTTACAAATAACTACAACACGCAGCAGTCCACCGAAAATCTTTTTGATTTTTTGCAAAATCACATTACCAAATACGAGCTGGGTTTACACACAATCGGTGAATTGTCGCTCCAAAAAGGACAAAAGGGCGTGGCACTTCCGTTTAATAATAAAAGTGTTTAATAGTAAATGTGTTTAACAAAAAAAAATGATATACGTTTAACTCATTTATTAGTTGGAGTACAAAAAAAGCGATATTTGAGACATAAGGATAGAAAAAAATAAAGGAGAAGAAAAATTAAAAGTCAGGTGAATCCTAATACACAAAAAGACAGAAGCAAAAAAATACAAACTCAAAAGATAAACCGAAAAAGCAATAGATATAGATTTGTTTTCCGATTCGTCACACGGAAATTAAATTTCAAATTTAGAAAATTCGGTCCTGGTTTTTTAGAGCTGTAACGCTAAACTATTATTATTAAATTGTATATAAAATGTGTTGAAGAATGTACGATTAACTCTATTTATAAGTTAGGGCACAAAAACCTCGAAATTTGAGATAAAAGGATAGAAAAAATTAAGGATAAAAAAAATTAAAAATCAGGAGAATCCCAATAAACAAAAACGCAGAAGCAAAAAAAATAAAAAATCAAAAGAAACACCTTAAAAATGATAGATTAGGCTACGTTCGCCGATTCGTCACATGAACTGTTGATTCGCTTGAATTTGACACTTGAAGCGAATGAAATTTAGTTGAGTGTTGCACCTTTTTTTACGTTCGCTTGACTTTTCCCGTTTTTTGGCGAATGAAGTCTGGCGAATGTAACCCGTAATAGCTTTTTGGACGTTCGCTTCGCCAAAACCATTCGCTTCGCTAATCATAATAGGGCCCTTATTCGTTCGTTCGCTTCGCCAAGTTCATTCGCTTCGCCAGTCATAATAGGCCCCGCAAAATGTTCAAAAAAGCATAAAATTGCAAATGCGCCTAATTTACAAATTTTTTGCGCTTCTACAGAAGGGCGCAACATTTTCAAAAAAGCGTAAAATTGCAAATGTGCCTAATTTACAAAATTTTTGCGCCTATACAGAAGGGCGCAAAATATAGAGAAAGGCGCAAAATGTTAAAAAAGCATAAAATAGCAAATGAACCTAATTTATAAAATTTTTGAGCCTCTATAGAAGGGCGAAAAATATAGATAATGGCGCAAAATTTGCAAAAAATCATAAAATTGAAAATTTTCCACCTCTACAGAAGGGCGCAAAATATAGAAAAAGTCGCAAAATGTTCAAAAAAGCATAAAATTGCAAATGCGTCTAACTTACAAAATTTTTGCGCGTCTACAGAATTCGCCTGATTTACAAAATTTTTGCGCCTCTATAGAAGGGCGCAAAATATAGAGAACGGCGCAAAATTTGCAAAAAAACATAAAATTGAAAATTTTCCACCTCTACAGAAGGGCGCAAAATATAGAAAAAGGCGCAAAATGTTCAAAAAAGCATAAAATTGCAAATGCGCCTAATTTACAAAATTTTTGCGCCTCTATAGATGGGCGCAAAATATAGAGAATGGCGCAAAATGTTCAAAAAAGCATAAAATTGCAAATGCGTCTAATTGACAAAATTTTTGCGCGTCTACAGAATTTGCCTAATTTACAAAATTTTTGCGCCTATACAGAAGGGCACAAAATATAGAGGAAGGCGCAAAATGTTCAAAAAAGCATAAAATTGCAAATGCGCCTAATTTACAAAATTTTTGCGCCTCTATAGAAGGGCGCAAAATATAGAGAAAGGCGCAAAATTTTTAAGAAAGCATAAAATTGCAAATGCGCCTAATTTAGAAAATTTTTGCGCCTCCATAGAAGGGCGCAAAATATAGAGAAAGGCGCAAAATATAGAGAAAAGCGCAAAATGTTCAAAAAAGCATAAAATTGCACATGCACCTAATTTATAAAATTTTTGCGCCTCTACAGAAGGGCGCAAAATATAGAAAAAAGCGCATAATGTTCAAAAAAACATAAAATTGCAAATGCGCCTTTACAACATTTTTGCGGCTCTATAATAATAATAATAGTTTGGCGCTACAGTCCTGTATAGATCTTCGGCCGAGCTCTCTCACCCATGGTTTAAGTATATATAGGTTAAGTCATCTTTCAAAATTCAGTCGCCATTTACTTTTTTTGAAAACTGTTTGAAAGACTCAACATTTGTTTACGAAAAATTTAAAACAAAACATCAATGCTTTGTTTACAAATTCATAAAAAAATTGAAGCTCAAAATTTTTAAGCAAATAAATTACAACTATTTGGTAATTTTCAAGCTGTCTATGGGCTCCAGAAGAACACCGCAGTGCATAACAAAAGTGAAAAAGTGAATTTTTGGTGTTAAATTTTAATAAATTAGCCAATTTAAAGTGCAAAAAACATAACATTAAAATAAAGTTTAAAATGACAATCAATTGTTGTATTTTTTAAATTTTCTTATTGACATTCTCAGCATAGTGTCTGCCAACTAACTGTCTAGATGAACTAATTTCAACCATGCTCTCACCATTTTGAGCTGTGCGTGTTATATTTGTACTCAAAGTGGTGGGACCTACAGTTTATTGCCGAAGCCAAACGGCGGGTGAGAGCTTTTAATAGGCAATGGTTTTACTCTCGTAGGTTTGCCATTTACTGCCGAGAGGTAGCGCGGTATAGAAAAATGTTTCTATGAAAAGATGTTGTTAGCCCATGTCCAGGCTTGAACCGGGGACCTTTCGGCTCGCAGTCCAACGCTCTATAGAAGGGCGCAAAATATAGAGAATGGTGCAAAATTTGCAAAAAATCATAAAATTGAAAATTTTCCACCTCTACAGAAGGGCGCAAAATATAGAAAAAGGCGCAAAATGTTCAAAAAAGCATAAAATTGCAAATGCGTCTAATTTACAAAATTTTTGCGCAACTACAGAATTCGCCTAATTTACAAAATTTTTGCGCCTCTACAGAAGGGCGCAAAATATAGAGAAAGGCGCAAAATGTTCAAAAAAGCATAAAATTGCACATGCACCTAATTTACAAAATTTTTGCGCCTCTACAGAAGGGCGCAAAATATAGAAAAAGGCGCAAAATGTTCAAAAAATTGCAAATTCGCCTAATTTACAAAATTTTTGCGCCTCTACAGAAGGGCGCAAAATATAGAGAAAGGCGCAAAATGTTCAAAAAAGCATAAAATTGCAAAGGCGCCTAATTTACAAAATTTTTGCGCCTCTATAGAAGGGCGCAAAATATAGAGAAGGCGCAAAATTTGCAAAAAATCATAAAATTGAAAAATTCCCACCTCTACAGAAGGGCGCAAAATATAGAAAAAGGCGCAAAATGTTCAAAAAAGCATAAAATTGCAAATGCGTCTAATTTACAAAATTTTTGCGCGTCTACAGAATTCGCCTAATTTACAAAATTTTTGCGCCTCTACAGAAGGGCGCAAAATATAGAAAAAGGCGCAAAATTTTCAAAAAATCATAAAATTGCAAATGCGCCTAATTTACAAAATGTTTGCGCCTATAAAGAAGGGCGCAAAATATAGACAAAGGCGCAAAACTTTTAAGAAAGCATAAAATTACAAATGCGCCTAATTTACAAAATATTTGCGCCTCTACAGAAGGGCGCAAAATATAGAGAAAGGCGCAAAATGTTCAAAAAAGCATAAAATTGCACATGCACCTAATTTATAAAATTTTTGCGCCTCTAGAGAAGGGCGCAAAATATAGAAAAAGGCGCAAAATGTTCAAAAAAGCATAAAATTGCAAATGCGCCTTAATTACAACATTTTTGAGCCTCTATAATAATAATAATAGTTTGGCGCTACAGTCCTGTATAGAACTTCGGCCGAGCTCTCTCACCCATGGTTTAAGTATATATAGGTTAAGTCATCTTTCAAAATTCAGTCGCCATTTACTTTTTTTTGAAAACTGTTTTAAAGACTCAACATTTGTTTACGAAAAATTTAAAACAAAACATCAATGCTTTGTTTACAAATACATAAAAAAATTGAAACTCAAAATGTTTAAGCAAATAAATTACAACTCTTTGGTAATTTTCAAGCTGTCTATGGGCTCCAGAAGAACACCGCAGTGCATAACAAAAGTGAAAAAGTGAATTTTTGGTGTTAAATTTTAATAAATTAGCCAATTTAAAGTGCAAAAAACATAACATTGAAATAAAGTTTAAAATGACAATCAATTGTTGTATTTTTTAAATTTTCTTATTGACTTTCTCAGCATAGTGTCTGCCAACTAACTGAACTAATTTCAACCATGCTCTCACCATTTTGAGCTGTGCGTGTTATATTTGTACTCAAAGTGGTGGGACCTACAGTTTATTGCCGAAGTCAAACGGCGGGTGAGAGCTTTTCATAGGCAATGGTTTTACTCTCGTAGGTTTGCCATTTACTGCCGAGAGGTAGCGCGGTATAGAAAAATGTTTCTATGAAAAGATGTTGTTAGCCCATGTCCAGGCTTGAACCGGGGACCTTTCGGCTCGCAGTCCAACGCACTAACCACTGAGCTGCCGCGGCTACTATAGAAGGGCGCAAAATATAGAGAATGGTGCAAAATTTGCAAAAAATCATAAAATTTCAAATTTTCCACAGCTGCAGAAGGGCGCAAACTGTTCAAAAAAGCATAAAATTGCAAATGCGTCTAATTTACAAAATTTTTGCGCCTCTATAGAAGGGCGCAAAATATAGAAAAAGGCGCAAAATGTTCAAAAAAGCATAAAATTGCAAATTCGCCTAATTTACAAAATTTTTGCGCCTCCACAGAAGGGCGCAAAATATAGAAAAAGGCGCAAAATGTTGAAAAAAGCATAAAATTGCAAATGCGCCTAATTTACAAAATTTTTGCGCCTCTACAGAAGGGCGCAAAATATAGAAAAAGCGCAAAATGTTCAAAAAAGCATAAAATTGCAAATGCGCCTTTATAACATTTTTGCGCCTCTATAATAATAATAATAGTTTGGCGCTACAGTCCTGTATAGAACTTCGGCCGAGCTCTCTCACCCATGGTTTGAGTATATATAGGTTAAGTCATCTTTCAAAATTCAGTCGGCATTTAGTTTTTTTTTGAAAACTGTTTGAAAAACTCAACATTTGTTTACGAAAAATTTAAAACAAAACATCAATGCTTTGTTTACAAATTCATAAAAAAATTGAAACTCAAAATTTTTAAGCAAATAAATTACAACTATTTGGTAATTTTCAAGCTGTATATGTGCTCCAGAAGAACACCGCAGTGCATAACAAAAGTGAAAAAGTGAATTTTTGGTGTTAAATTTTAATAAATTAGCCAATTTAAAGTGCAAAAAACATAACATTAAAATAAAGTTTAAAATGACAATCAATTGTTGTATTTTTTTAAATTTTCTTATTGACATTCTCAGCATAGTGTCTGCCAACTAACTGTCTAGATGAACTAATTTCAACCATGCTCTCACCATTTTGAGCTGTGCGTGTTATATTTGTACTCAAAGTGGTGGGACCTACAGTTTATTGCCGAAGCCAAACGGCGGGTGAGAGCTTTTCATAGGCAATGGTTTTACTCTCGTAGGTTTGCCATTTACTGCCGAGAGGTAGCGCGGTATAGAAAAATGTTTCTATGAAAAGATGTTGTTAGCCCATGTCCAGGCTTGAACCGGGGACCTTTCGGCTCGCAGTCCAACGCACTAACCACTGAGCTGCCGCGGCTACTATAGAAGGGCGCAAAATATAGAGAATGGCGTAAAATTTTCAAAAAATCATAAAAATTCAAATTTTCCAAAGCTGCAGAAAGGCGCAAACTGTTCAAAAAAGCATAAAATTGCAAAAAATGCGCCTAATTAACAAAATTTTTGCGCCTCTACAGAAGGGCGCAAAATATAGAAAAAGGCGCAAAATGTTCAAAATGCATAAAATTGCAAATGCGCCTAATTTACAAAATTTTTGCGACTCTACAGAAGGGCGCAAAATATAGAGAAAGGCGCAAAATGTTCAAAAAAGCATAAAATTGCAAATGCGCTTAATTTACAAAATTTTTGCTCATCTACAGAAAGGCGCAAAATATAGAAAATGGCGCCAAATGTTCAAAAAAGCATAAAATTGCAAATGCGCCTTATTTACAAAAATTTTGCGCCTCTATAGGATATAGAGAATGGTGCAAAATTTGCAAAAAATCATAAAATTGAAAAATTCCCACCTCTACAGAAGGGCGCAAAATATAGAAAAAGGCGCAAAATGTTCAAAAAAGCATAAAATTGCAAATGCGTCTAATTTACAAAATTTTTGCGCGTCTACAGAATTCGCCTAATTTACAAAATTTTTGCGCCTCTACAGAAGGGCGCAAAATATAGAAAAAAGCGCAAAATTTTCAAAAAATCATTAAATTGCAAATGCGCCTAATTTACAAAATGTTTGCGCCTATATAGAAGGGCGCAAAATATAGACAAAGGCGCAAAACTTTTAAGAAAGCATAAAATTGCAAATGCGCCTAATTTACAAAATATTTGCGTCTCTGTAGAAGGGCGCAAAATATAGAGAAAGGCGCAGAATGTTCAAAAAAGCATAAAATTGCACATGCACCTAATTTATAAAATTTTTGCGCCTCTAAAGAAGGGCGCAAAATATAGAAAAAGGCGCAAAATGTTCAAAATGCATAAAATTGCAAATGCGCCTAATTTACAAAATTTTTGCGCCTCTACAGAAGGGCGCAAAATATAGAGAAAGGCGCAAAATGTTCAAAAAAGCATAAAATTGCACATGCACCTAATTTATAAAATTTTTGCGCCTCTACAGAAGGGCGCAAAATATAGAAAAAGGCGCAAAATGTTCAAAAAAGCATAAAATTGCAAATGCGCCTTAATTACAACATTTTTGAGCCTCTATAATAATAATAATAGTTTGGCGCTACAGTCCTGTATAGAACTTCGGCCGAGCTCTCTCACCCATGGTTTAAGTATATATAGGTTAAGTCATCTTTCAAAATTCAGTCGCCATTTACTTTTTTTTGAAAACTGTTTGAAAGACTCAACATTTGTTTACGAAAAATTTAAAACAAAACATCAATGCTTTGTTTACAAATTCATAAAAAAATTGAAACTCAAAATGTTTAAGCAAATAAATTACAACTCTTTGGTAATTTTCAAGCTGTCTATGGGCTCCAGAAGAACACCGCAGTGCATAACAAAAGTGAAAAAGTGAATTTTTGGTGTTAAATTTTAATAAATTAGCCAATTTAAAGTGCAAAAAACATAACATTGAAATAAAGTTTAAAATGACAATCAATTGTTGTATTTTTTAAATTTTCTTATTGACTTTCTCAGCATAGTGTCTGCCAACTAACTGAAGTAATTTCAACCATGCTCTCACCATTTTGAGCTGTGCGTGTTATATTTGTACTCAAAGTGGTGGGACCTACAGTTTATTGCCTAAGCCAAACGGCGGGTGAGAGCTTTTCATAGGCAATGGTTTTACTCTCGTAGGTTTGCCATTTACTGCCGAGAGGTAGCGCGGTATAGAAAAATGTTTCTATGAAAAGATGTTGTTAGCCCATGTCCAGGCTTGAACCGGGGACCTTTCGGCTCGCAGTCCAACGCACTAACCACTGAGCTGCCGCGGCTACTATAGAAGGGCGCAAAATATAGAGAATGGTGCAAAATTTGCAAAAAATCATAAAATTTCAAATTTTCCACAGCTGCAGAAGGGCGCAAACTGTTCAAAAAAGCATAAAATTGCAAATGCGCCTTTACAAATTTTTGCGCCTCTATAATAATAATAATAGTTTGGCGCTACAGTCCAGTATAGAACTTCGGCCGAGCTCTCTCACCCATGGTATGAGTATATATAGGTTAAGTCATCTTTCAAAATTCAGTCGGCATTTAGTTTTTTTTTTGAAAACTGTTTGAAAAACTCAACATTTGTTTACGAAAAATTTAAAACAAAACATCAATGCTTTGTTTACAAATTCATAAAAAAATTGAAACTCAAAATTTTTAAGCAAATAAATTACAACTATTTGGTAATTTTCAAGCTGTATATGGGCTCCAGAAGAACACCGCAGTGCATAACAAAAGTGAAAAAGTGAATTTTTGGTGTTAAATTTTAATAAATTAGCCAATTTAAAGTGCAAAAAACATAACATTAAAATAAAGTTTAAAATGACAATCAATTGTTGTATTTTTTAAATTTTCTTATTGACTTTCTCAGCATAGTGTCTGCCAACTAACTGAACTAATTTCAACCATGCTCTCACCATTTTGAGCTGTGCGTGTTATATTTGTACTCAAAGTGGTGGGACCTACAGTTTATTGCCGAAGCCAAACGGCGGGTGAGAGCTTTTCATAGGCAATGGTTTTACTCTCGTAGGTTTGCCATTTACTGCCGAGAGGTAGCGCGGTATAGAAAAATGTTTCTATGAAAAGATGTTGTTAGCCCATGTCCAGGCTTGAACCGGGGACCTTTCGGCTCGCAGTCCAACGCACTAACCACTGAGCTGCCGCGGCTACTATAGAAGGGCGCAAAATATAGAGAATGGTGCAAAATTTGCAAAAAATCATAAAATTTCAAATTTTCCACAGCTGCAGAAGGGCGCAAACTGTTCAAAAAAGCATAAAATTGCAAATGCGTCTAATTTACAAAATTTTTGAGCCTCTATAGAAGGGCTCAAAATATAGAAAAAGGCGCAAAATGTTCAAAAAAGCATAAAATTGCAAATTCGCCTAATTTACAAAATTTTTGCGCCTCCACAGAAGGGCGCAAAATATAGAAAAAGGCGCAAAATGTTCAAAAAAGCATAAAATTGCAAATGCGCCTAATTTACAAAATGTTTGCGCCTCTACAGAAGGGCGCAAAATATAGAAAAAGCGCAAAATGTTCAAAAAAGCATAAAATTGCAAATGCGCCTTTACAACATTTTTGCGCCTCTATAATAATAATAATAGTTTGGCGCTACAGTCCTGTATAGAACTTCGGCCGAGCTCTCTCACCCATGGTTTGAGTATATATAGGTTGTCATCTTTCAAAATTCAGTCGGCATTTACTTTTTTTTTGAAAACTGTTTGAAAAACTCAACATTTGTTTACGAAAAATTTAAAACAAAACATCAATGCTTTGTTTACAAATTCATAAAAAAATTGAAACTCAAAATTTTTAAGCAAATAAATTACAACTATTTGGTAATTTTCAAGCTGTATATGGGCTCCAGAAGAACACCGCAGTGCATAACAAAAGTGAAAAAGTGAATTTTTGGTGTTAAATTTTAATAAATTAGCCAATTTAAAGTGCAAAAAACATAACATTAAAATAAAGTTTAAAATGACAATCAATTGTTGTATTTTTTTAAATTTTCTTATTGACATTCTCAGCATAGTGTCTGCCAACTAACTGTCTAGATGAACTAATTTCAACCATGCTCTCACCATTTTGAGCTGTGCGTGTTATATTTGTACTCAAAGTGGTGGGACCTACAGTTTATTGCCGAAGCCAAACGGCGGGTGAGAGCTTTTCATAGGCAATGGTTTTACTCTCGTAGGTTTGCCATTTACTGCCGAGAGGTAGCGCGGTATAGAAAAATGTTTCTATGAAAAGATGTTGTTAGCCCATGTCCAGGCTTGAACCGGGGACCTTTCGGCTCCTATAGAAGGGCGCAAAATATAGAGAATGGCGTAAAATTTTCAAAAAATCATAAAAATTCAAATTTTCCACAGCTGCAGAAAGGCGCAAACTGTTCAAAAAAGCATAAAATTGCAAAAAATGCGCCTAATTAACAAAATTTTTGCGCCTCTACAGAAGGGCGCAAAATATAGAAAAAGGCGCAAAATGTTCAAAATGCATAAAATTGCAAATGCGCCTAATTTACAAAATTTTTGCGCCTCTACAGAAGGGCGCAAAATATAGAGAAAGGCGCAAAATATTCAAAAAAGCATAAAATTGCAAATGCGCTTAATTTACAAAATTTTTGCTCATCTACAGAAAGGCGCAAAATATAGAAAATGGCGCAAAATGTTCAAAAAAGCATAAAATTGCAAATGCGTCTAATTTACAAAATTTTTGCGCGTCTACAGAATTCGCCTAATTTACAAAATGTTTGCGCCTATACAGAAGGGCGCAAAATATAGAAAAAGGCGCAAAATTTTCAAAAAATAATAAAATTGCAAATGCGCCTAATTTACAAAATGTTTGCGCCTATATAGAAGGGCGCAAAATATAGACAAAGGCGCAAAACTTTTAAGAAAGCATAAAATTGCAAATGCGCCTAATTTACAAAATATTTGCGTCCCTGTAGAAGGGCGCAAAATATAGAGAAAGGCGCAAAATGTTCAAAAAAGCATAAAATTGCACATGCACCTAATTTATAAAATTTTTGCGCCTCTACAGAAGGGCGCAAAATATAGAAAAAGGCGCAAAATGTTCAAAAAAGCATAAAATTGCAAATGCGCCTTAATTACAACATTTTTGAGCCTATATAATAATAATAATAGTTTGGCGCTACAGTCCTGTATAGAACTTCGGCCGAGCTCTCTCTCCCATGGTTTAAGTATATATAGGTTAAGTCATCTTTCAAAATTCAGTCGCCATTTACTTTTTTTTGAAAACTGTTTGAAAGACTCAACATTTGTTTACGAAAAATTTAAAACAAAACATCAATGCTTTATTTACAAATTCATAAAAAAATTGAAACTCAAAATGTTTAAGCAAATAAATTACAACTCTTTGGTAATTTTCAAGCTGTCTATGGGCTCCAGAAGAACACCGCAGTGCATAACAAAAGTGAAAAAGTGAATTTTTGGTGTTAAATTTTAATAAATTAGCCAATTTAAAGTGCAAAAAACATAACATTGAAATAAAGTTTAAAATGACAATCAATTGTTGTATTTTTTAAATTTTCTTATTGACTTTCTCAGCATAGTGTCTGCCAACTAACTGAACTAATTTCAACCATGCTCTCACCATTTTGAGCTGTGCGTGTTATATTTGTACTCAAAGTGGTGGGACCTACAGTTTATTGCCGAAGCCAAACGGCGGGTGAGAGCTTTTCATAGGCAATGGTTTTACTCTCGTAGGTTTGCCATTTACTGCCGAGAGGTAGCGCGGTATAGAAAAATGTTTCTATGAAAAGATGTTGTTAGCCCATGTCCAGGCTTGAACCGGGGACCTTTCGGCTCGCAGTCCAACGCACTAACCACTGAGCTGCCGAGCTACTATAGAAAAATATAGAGAATGGTGCAAAATTTGCAAAAAATCATAAAATTTCAAATTTTCCACAGCTGCAGAAGGGCGCAAACTGTTCAAAAAAGCATAAAATTGCAAATGCGTCTAATTTACAAAATTTTTGCGCCTCTATAGAAGGGCGCAAAATATAGAAAAAGGCGCAAAATGTTCAAAAAAGCATAAAATTGCAAATTCGCCTAATTTACAAATTTTTTGCGCCTCTACAGAAGGGCGCAAAATATAGAAAAAGGCGCAAATGTTCAAAAAAGCATAAAATTGCAAATGCGCCTAATTTACAAAATTTTTGCGCCTCTATAGAAGGGCGCAAAATATAGAGAAAGGCGCAAAATTTTTAAGAAAGCATAAAATTGCAAATGCGCCTAATTTAGAAAATTTTTGCGCCTCTATAGAAGGGCGCAAAATGTTCAAAAAAGCATAAAATTGCACATGCACCTAATTTATAAAATTTTTGCGCCTCTACAGAAGGGCGCAAAATATAGAAAAAGCGCAAAATGTTCAAAAAAGCATAAAATTGCAAATGCGCCTTTACAACATTTTTGCGCCTCTATAATAATAATAATAGTTTGGCGCTACAGTCCTGTATAGAACTTCAGCCGAGCTCTCTCACCCATGGTTTGAGTATATATAGGTTAAGTCATCTTTCAAAATTCAGTCGGCATTTACTTTTTTTTTGAAAACTGTTTGAAAAACTCAACATTTGTTTACGAAAAATTTAAAACAAAACATCAATGCTTTGTTTACAAATTCATAAAAAAATTGAAACTCAAAATTTTTAAGCAAATAAATTACAACTATTTGGTAATTTTCAAGCTGTATATGGGCTCCAGAAGAACACCGCAGTGCATAACAAAAGTGAAAAAGTGAATTTTTGGTGAGAAATTTTAATAAATTAGCCAATTTAAAGTGCAAAAAACATAACATTAAAATAAAGTTTAAAATGACAATCAATTGTTGTATTTTTTTAAATTTTCTTATTGACATTCTCAGCATAGTGTCTGCCAACTAACTGTCTAGATGAACTAATTTCAACCATGCTCTCACCATTTTGAGCTGTGCGTGTTATATTTGTACTCAAAGTGGTGGGACCTACAGTTTATTGCCGAAGCCAAACGGCGGGTGAGAGCTTTTCATAGGCAATGGTTTTACTCTCGTAGGTTTGCCATTTACTGCCGAGAGGTAGCGCGGTATAGAAAAATGTTTCTATGAAAAGATGTTGTTAGCCCATGTCCAGGCTTGAACCGGGGACCTTTCGGCTCGCAGTCCAACGCACTAACCACTGAGCTGCCGCGGCTACTATAGAAGGGCGCAAAATATAGAGAATGGCGTAAAATTTTCAAAAAATAATAAAAATTCAAATTTTCCACAGCTGCAGAAAGGCGCAAACTGTTCAAAAAAGCATAAAATTGCAAAAAATGCGCCTAATTAACAAAATTTTTGCGCCTCTACAGAAGGGCGCAAAATATAGAAAAAGGCGCAAAATGTTCAAAATGCATAAAATTGCAAATGCGCCTAATTTACAAAATTTTTGCGCCTCTACAGAAGGGCGCAAAATATAGAGAAAGGCGCAAAATGTTCAAAAAAGCATAAAATTGCAAATGCGCTTCATTTACAAAATTTTTGCTCATCTACAGAAAGGCGCAAAATATAGAAAATGGCGCAAAATGTTCAAAAAAGCATAAAATTGCAAATGCGCCTTATTTACAAAATTTTTGAGCCTCTATACAAGGGCTCAAAATATAGAAAAAGGCGCAAAATGTTCAAAAAAGCATAAAATTGCAAATTCGCCTAATTTACAAAATTTTTGCACCTCTACAGAAGGGCGCAAAATATAGAGAAAGGCGCAAAATGTTCAAAAAAGCATAAAATTGCAAATGCGCTTAATTTACAAAATTTTTGCTCATCTACAGAAAGGCGCAAAATATAGAAAATGGCGCAAAATGTTCAAAAAAGCATAAAATTGCAAATGCGCCTTATTTACAAAATTTTTGCGCCTCTATAGGATATAGAGAATGGTGCAAAATTTGCAAAAAATCATAAAATTGAAAAATTCCCACCTCTACAGAAGGGCGCAAAATGTTCAAAAAAGCATAAAATTGCAAATGCGTCTAATTTACAAAATTTTTGAGCGTCTACAGAATTCGCCTAATTTACAAAATTTTTGCGCCTCTACAGAAGGGCGCTAAATATAGAGAAAGGCGCAAAATTTTCAAAAAATCATAAAATTTCAAATGCGCCTAATTTACAAAATGTTTGCGCCTATATAGAAGGGCGCAAAATATAGACAAAGGCTCAAAACTTTTAAGAAAGCATAAAATTGCAAATGCGCCTAATTTACAAAATATTTGCGTCTCTGTAGAAGGGCGCAAAATATAGAGAAAGGCGCAAAATGTTCAAAAAAGCATAAAATTGCACATGCACCTAATTTATAAAATTTTTTCGCCTCTAAAGAAGGGCGCAAAATATAGAAAAAGGCGCAAAATGTTCAAAATGCATAAAATTGCAAATGCGCCTAATTTACAAAATTTTTGCGCGTCTACAGAAGGGCGCAAAATATAGAGAAAGGCGCAAAATGTTCAAAAAAGCATAAAATTGCACATGCACCTAATTTATAAAATTTTTGCGCCTCTACAGAAGGGCGCAAAATATAGAAAAAGGCGCAAAATGTTCAAAAAAGCATAAAATTGCAAATGCGCCTTAATTACAACATTTTTGAGCCTCTATAATAATAATAATAGTTTGGCGCTACAGTCCTGTATAGAACTTCGGCCGAGCTCTCTCACCCATGGTTTAAGTATATATAGGTTAAGTCATCTTTCAAAATTCAGTCGCCATTTACTTTTTTTTGAAAACTGTTTGAAAGACTCAACATTTGTTTACGAAAAATTTAAAACAAAACATCAATGCTTTGTTTACAAATTCATAAAAAAATTGAAACTCAAAATGTTTAAGCAAATAAATTACAACTCTTTGGTAATTTTCAAGCTGTCTATGGGCTCCAGAAGAACACCGCAGTGCATAACAAAAGTGAAAAAGTGAATTTTTGGTGTTAAATTTTAATAAATTAGCCAATTTAAAGTGCAAAAAACATAACATTGAAATAAAGTTTAAAATGACAATCAATTGTTGTATTTTTTAAATTTTCTTATTGACTTTCTCAGCATAGTGTCTGCCAACTAACTGAACTAATTTCAACCATGCTCTCACCATTTTGAGCTGTGCGTGTTATATTTGTACTCAAAGTGGTGGGACCTACAGTTTATTGCCGAAGCCAAACGGCGGGTGAGAGCTTTTCATAGGCAATGGTTTTACTCTCGTAGGTTTGCCATTTACTGCCGAGAGGTAGCGCGGTATAGAAAAATGTTTCTATGAAAAGATGTTGTTAGCCCATGTCCAGGCTTGAACCGGGGACCTTTCGGCTCCTATAGAAGGCTACTATAGAAGGGCGCAAAATATAGAGAATGGCGTAAAATTTTCAAAAAATCATAAAAATTCAAATTTTCCACAGCTGCAGAAAGGCGCAAACTGTTCAAAAAAGCATAAAATTGCAAAAAATGCGCCTAATTAACAAAATTTTTGCGCCTCTACAGAAGGGCGCAAAATATAGAAAAAGGCGCAAAATGTTCAAAATGCATAAAATTGCAAATGCGCCTAATTTACAAAATTTTTGCGCCTCTACAGAAGGGCGCAAAATATAGAGAAAGGCGCAAAATATTCAAAAAAGCATAAAATTGCAAATGCGCTTAATTTACAAAATTTTTGCTCATCTACAGAAAGGCGCAAAATATAGAAAATGGCGCAAAATGTTCAAAAAAGCATAAAATTGCAAATGCGCCTTATTTACAAAATTTTTGCGCCTCTATAGGATATAGAGAATGGTGCAAAATTTGCAAAAAATCATAAAATTGAAAAATTCCCACCTCTACAGAAGGGCGCAAAATATAGAAAAAGGCGCAAAATGTTCAAAAAAGCATAAAATTGCAAATGCGTCTAATTTACAAAATTTTTGCGCGTCTACAGAATTCGCCTAATTTACAAAATTTTTGCGCCTCTACAGAAGGGCGCAAAATATAGAAAAAGGCGCAAAATTTTCAAAAAATCATAAAATTGCAAATGCGCCTAATTTACAAAATGTTTGCGCCTATATAGAAGGGCGCAAAATATAGACAAAGGCGCAAAACTTTTAAGAAAGCATAAAATTGCAAATGCGCCTAATTTACAAAATATTTGCGTCTCTGTAGAAGGGCGCAAAATATAGAGAAAGGCGCAAAATGTTCAAAAAAGCATAAAATTGCACATGCACCTAATTTATAAAATTTTTGCGCCTCTACAGAAGGGCGCAAAATATAGAAAAAGGCGCAAAATGTTCAAAAAAGCATAAAATTGCAAATGCGCCTTAATTACAACATTTTTGAGCCTATATAATAATAATAATAGTTTGGCGCTACAGTCCTGTATAGAACTTCGGCCGAGCTCTCTCTCCCATGGTTTAAGTATATATATGTTAAGTCATCTTTCAAAATTCAGTCGCCATTTACTTTTTTTTGAAAACTGTTTGAAAGACTCAACATTTGTTTACGAAAAATTTAAAACAAAACATCAATGCTTTATTTACAAATTCATAAAAAAATTGAAACTCAAAATGTTTAAGCAAATAAATTACAACTCTTTGGTAATTTTCAAGCTGTCTATGGGCTCCAGAAGAACACCGCAGTGCATAACAAAAGTGAAAAAGTGAATTTTTGGTGTTAAATTTTAATAAATTAGCCAATTTAAAGTGCAAAAAACATAACATTGAAATAAAGTTTAAAATGACAATCAATTGTTGTATTTTTTAAATTTTCTTATTGACTTTCTCAGCATAGTGTCTGCCAACTAACTGAACTAATTTCAACCATGCTCTCACCATTTTGAGCTGTGCGTGTTATATTTGTACTCAAAGTGGTGGGACCTACAGTTTATTGCCGAAGCCAAACGGCGGGTGAGAGCTTTTCATAGGCAATGGTTTTACTCTCGTAGGTTTGCCATTTACTGCCGAGAGGTAGCGCGGTATAGAAAAATGTTTCTATGAAAAGATGTTGTTAGCCCATGTCCAGGCTTGAACCGGGGACCTTTCGGCTCGCAGTCCAACGCACTAACCACTGAGCTGCCGCGGCTACTATAGAAAAATATAGAGAATGGTGCAAAATTTGCAAAAAATCATAAAATTTCAAATTTTCCACAGCTGCAGAAGGGCGCAAACTGTTCAAAAAAGCATAAAATTGCAAATGCGTCTAATTTACAAAATTTTTGCGCCTCTATAGAAGGGCGCAAAATATAGAAAAAGGCGCAAAATGTTCAAAAAAGCATAAAATTGCAAATTCGCCTAATTTATAAATTTTTTGCGCCTCTACAGAAGGGCGCAAAATATAGAAAAAGGCGCAAAATGTTCAAAAAAGCATAAAATTGCAAATGCGCCTAATTTACAAAATTTTTGCGCCTCTATAGAAGGGCGCAAAATATAGAGAAAGGCGCACAATTTTTAAGAAAGCATAAAATTGCAAATGCGCCTAATTTAGAAAATTTTTGCGCCTCTATAGAAGGGCGCAAAATGTTCAAAAAAGCATAAAATTGCACATGCACCTAATTTATAAAATTTTTGCGCCTCTACAGAAGGGCGCAAAATATAGAAAAAGCGCAAAATGTTCAAAAAAGCATAAAATTGCAAATGCGCCTTTACAACATTTTTGCGCCTCTATAATAATAATAATAGTTTGGCGCTACAGTCCTGTATAGAACTTCAGCCGAGCTCTCTCACCCATGGTTTGAGTATATATAGGTTAAGTCATCTTTCAAAATTCAGTCGGCATTTACTTTTTTTTTGAAAACTGTTTGAAAAACTCAACATTTGTTTACGAAAAATTTAAAACAAAACATCAATGCTTTGTTTACAAATTCATAAAAAAATTGAAACTCAAAATTTTTAAGCAAATAAATTACAACTATTTGGTAATTTTCAAGCTGTATATGGGCTCCAGAAGAACACCGCAGTGCATAACAAAAGTGAAAAAGTGAATTTTTGGTGAGAAATTTTAATAAATTAGCCAATTTAAAGTGCAAAAAACATAACATTAAAATAAAGTTTAAAATGACAATCAATTGTTGTATTTTTTTAAATTTTCTTATTGACATTCTCAGCATAGTGTCTGCCAACTAACTGTCTAGATGAACTAATTTCAACCATGCTCTCACCATTTTGAGCTGTGCGTGTTATATTTGTACTCAAAGTGGTGGGACCTACAGTTTATTGCCGAAGCCAAACGGCGGGTGAGAGCTTTTCATAGGCAATGGTTTTACTCTCGTAGGTTTGCCATTTACTGCCGAGAGGTAGCGCGGTATAGAAAAATGTTTCTATGAAAAGATGTTGTTAGCCCATGTCCAGGCTTGAACCGGGGACCTTTCGGCTCGCAGTCCAACGCACTAACCACTGAGCTGCCGCGGCTACTATAGAAGGGCGCAAAATATAGACAAAGGCGCAAAACTTTTAAGAAAGCATAAAATTGCAAATGCGCCTAATTTACAAAATATTTGCGCGTCTACAGAAGGGCGCAAAATATAGAGAAAGGCGCAAAATGTTCAAAAAAGCATAAAATTGCACATGCACCTAATTTATAAAATGTTTGCGCCTCTACAGAAGGGCGCAAAATATAGAAAAAGGCGCAAAATGTTCAAAAAAGCATAAAATTGCAAATGCGCCTTAATTACAACATTTTTGAGCCTCTATAATAATAATAGTTTGGCGCTACAGTCCTGTATAGAACATCGGCCGAGCTCTCTCACCCATGGTTTAAGTATATATAGGTTAAGTCATCTTTCAAAATTCAGTCGCCATTTACTTTTTTTTGAAAACTGTTTGAAAGACTCAACATTTGTTTACGAAAAATTTAAAACAAAACATCAATGCTTTGTTTACAAATTCATAAAAAAATTGAAACTCAAAATGTTTAAGCAAATAAATTACAACTCTTTGGTAATTTTCAAGCTGTCTATGGGCTCCAGAAGAACACCGCAGTGCATAACAAAAGTAAAAAAGTGAATTTTTGGTGTTAAATTTTAATAAATTAGCCAATTTAAAGTGCAAAAAACATAACATTGAAATAAAGTTTAAAATGACAATCAATTGCTGTATTTTTTAAATTTTCTTATTGACTTTCTCAGCATAGTGTCTGACAACTAACTGTCTAGATGAACTAATTTTCAAGCTGTCTATGGGCTCCAGAAGAACACCGCAGTGCATAACAAAAGTGAAAAAGTGAATTTTTGGTGTTAAATTTTAATAAATTAGCCAATTTAAAGTGCAAAAAACATAACATTGAAATAAAGTTTAAAATGACAATCAATTGTTGTATTTTTTAAATGTTCTTATTGACTTTCTCAGCATAGTGTCTGCCAACTAACTGAACTAATTTCAACCATGCTCTCACCATTTTGAGCTGCGCGTGTTATATTTGTACTCAAAGTGGTGGGACCTACAGTTTTGCCGAAGCCAAACGGCGTGTGAGAGCTTTTCATAGGCAATGGTTTTACTCTCGTAGGTTTGCCATTTACTGCCGAGAGGTAGCGCGGTATAGAAAAATGTTTCTATGAAAAGATGTTGTTAGCCCATGTCCAGGCTTGAACCGAGGACCTTTCGGCTCCTATAGAAGGCTACTATAGAAGGGCGCAAAATATAGAGAATGGCGTAAAATTTTCAAAAAATCATAAAAATTCAAATTTTCCACAGCTGCAGAAAGGCGCAAACTGTTCAAAAAAGCATAAAATTGCAAAAAATGCGCCTAATTAACAAAATTTTTGCGCCTCTACAGAAGGGCGCAAAATATAGAAAAAGGCGCAAAATGTTCAAAATGCATAAAATTGCAAATGCGCCTAATTTACAAAATTTTTGCGCCTCTACAGAAGGGCGCAAAATATAGAGAAAGGCGCAAAATATTCAAAAAAGCATAAAATTGCAAATGCGCTTAATTTACAAAATTTTTGCTCATCTACAGAAAGGCGCAAAATATAGAAAATGGCGCAAAATGTTCAAAAAAGCATAAAATTGCAAATGCGCCTTATTTACAAAATTTTTGCGCCTCTATAGGATATAGAGAATGGTGCAAAATTTGCAAAAAATCATAAAATTGAAAAATTCCCACCTCTACAGAAGGGCGCAAAATATAGAAAAAGGCGCAAAATGTTCAAAAAAGCATAAAATTGCAAATGCGTCTAATTTACAAAATTTTTGCGCGTCTACAGAATTCGCCTAATTTACAAAATTTTTGCGCCTCTACAGAAGGGCGCAAAATATAGAAAAAGGCGCAAAATTTTCAAAAAATCATAAAATTGCAAATGCGCCTAATTTACAAAATGTTTGCGCCTATATAGAAGGGCGCAAAATATAGACAAAGGCGCAAAACTTTTAAGAAAGCATAAAATTGCAAATGCGCCTAATTTACAAAATATTTGCGTCTCTGTAGAAGGGCGCAAAATATAGAGAAAGGCGCAAAATGTTCAAAAAAGCATAAAATTGCACATGCACCTAATTTATAAAATTTTTGCGCCTCTACAGAAGGGCGCAAAATATAGAAAAAGGCGCAAAATGTTCAAAAAAGCATAAAATTGCAAATGCGCCTTAATTACAACATTTTTGAGCCTATATAATAATAATAATAGTTTGGCGCTACAGTCCTGTATAGAACTTCGGCCGAGCTCTCTCTCCCATGGTTTAAGTATATATAGGTTAAGTCATCTTTCAAAATTCAGTCGGCATTTACTTTTTTTTTGAAAACTGTTTGAAAAACTCAACATTTGTTTACGAAAAATTTAAAACAAAACATCAATGCTTTGTTTACTAATTCATAAAAAAATTGAAACTCAAAATTTTTAAGCAAATAAATTACAACTATTTGGTAATTTTCAAGCTGTATATGGGCTCCATAAGAACACCGCAGTGCATATCAAAAGTGAAAAAGTGAATTTTTGGTGTTAAATTTTAATAAATTAGCCAATTTAAAGTGCAAAAAACATAACATTAAAATAAAGTTTAAAATGACAATCAATTGTTGTATTTTTTTAAATTTTCTTATTGACATTCTCAGCATAGTGTCTGCCAACTAACTGTCTAGATGAACTAATTTCAACCATGCTCTCACCATTTTGAGCTGCGCGTGTTATATTTGTACTCAAAGTGGTGGGACCTACAGTTTATTGCCGAAGCCAAACGGCGGGTGAGAGCTTTTCATAGGCAATGGTTTTACTCTCGTAGGTTTGCCATTTACTGCCGAGAGGTAGCGCGGTATAGAAAAATGTTTCTATGAAAAGATGTTGTTAGCCCATGTCCAGGCTTGAACCGGGGACCTTTCGGCTCGCAGTCCAACGCAATAACCACTGAGCTGCCGCGGCTACTATAGAAGGGCGCAAAATATAGAGAATGGCGTAAAATTTTCAAAAAATCATAAAAATTCAAATTTTCCACAGCTGCAGAAAGGCGCAAACTGTTCAAAAAAGCATAAAATTGCAAAAAATGCGCCTAATTAACAAAATTTTTGCGCCTCTACAGAAGGGCGCAAAATATAGAAAAAGGCGCAAAATGTTCAAAATGCATAAAATTGCAAATGCGCCTAATTTACAAAATTTTTGCGCCTCTACAGAAGGGCGCAAAATATAGAGAAAGGCGCAAAATGTTCAAAAAAGCATAAAATTGCAAATGCGCTTCATTTACAAAATTTTTGCTCATCTACAGAAAGGCGCAAAATATAGAAAATGGCGCAAAATGTTCAAAAAAGCATAAAATTGCAAATGCGCCTTATTTACAAAATTTTTGCGCCTCTATAGGATATAGAGAATGGTGCAAAATTTGCAAAAAATCATAAAATTGAAAAATTCCCACCTCTACAGAAGGGCGCAAAATATAGAAAAAGGCGCAAAATGTTCAAAAAAGCATAAAATTGCAAATGCGTCTAATTTACAAAATGTTTGCGCCTATATAGAAGGGCGCAAAATATAGACAAAGGCGCAAAACTTTTAAGAAAGCATAAAATTGCAAATGCGCCTAATTTACAAAATATTTGCGTCTCTGTAGAAGGGCGCAAAATATAGAGAAAGGCGCAAAATGTTCAAAAAAGCATAAAATTGCACATGCACCTAATTTATAAAATTTTTGCGCCTCTACAGAAGGGCGCAAAATATAGAAAAAGGCGCAAAATGTTCAAAAAAGCATAAAATTGCAAATGCGCCTTAATTACAACATTTTTGAGCCTATATAATAATAATAATAGTTTGGCGCTACAGTCCTGTATAGAATTTCGGCCGAGCTCTCTCTCCCATGGTTTAAGTATATATAGGTTAAGTCATCTTTCAAAATTCAGTCGCCATTTACTTTTTTTTGAAAACTGTTTGAAAGACTCAACATTTGTTTACGAAAAATTTAAAACAAAACATCAATGCTTTGTTTACAAATTCATAAAAAAATTGAAACTCAAAATGTTTAAGCAAATAAATTACAACTCTTTGGTAATTTTCAAGCTGTCTATGGGCTCCAGAAGAACACCGCAGTGCATAACAAAAGTGAAAAAGTGAATTTTTGGTGTTAAATTTTAATAAATTAGCCAATTTAAAGTGCAAAAAACATAACATTGAAATAAAGTTTAAAATGACAATCAATTGTTGTATTTTTTAAATGTTCTTATTGACTTTCTCAGCATAGTGTCTGCCAACTAACTGAACTAATTTCAACCATGCTCTCACCATTTTGAGCTGCGCGTGTTATATTTGTACTCAAAGTGGTGGGACCTACAGTTTTGCCGAAGCCAAACGGCGGGTGAGAGCTTTTCATAGGCAATGGTTTTACTCTCGTAGGTTTGCCATTTACTGCCGAGAGGTAGCGCGGTATAGAAAAATGTTTCTATGAAAAGATGTTGTTAGCCCATGTCCAGGCTTGAACCGGGGACCTTTCGGCTCGCAGTCCAACGCACTAACCACTGAGCTGCCGCGGCTACTATAGAAAAATATAGAGAATGGTGCAAAATTTGCAAAAAATCATAAAATTTCAAATTTTCCACAGCTGCAGAAGGGCGCAAACTGTTCAAAAAAGCATAAAATTGCAAATGCGTCTAATTTACAAAATTTTTGCGCCTCTATAGAAGGGCGCAAAATATAGAAAAAGGCGCAAAATGTTCAAAAAAGCATAAAATTGCAAATTCGCCTAATTTACAAAATTTTTGCGCCTCTACAGAAGGGCGCAAAATATAGAAAAAGGCGCAAAATGTTCAAAAAAGCATAAAATTGCAATTGTGCCTAATTTACAAAATTTTTGCGCCTCTATAGAAGGGCGCAAAATATAGAGAAAGGCGCAAAATTTTTAAGAAAGCATAAAATTGCAAATGCGCCTAATTTAGAAAATTTTTGCGCCTCTATAGAAGGGCGCAAAACATAGAGAAAGGCGCAAAATGTTCAAAAAAGCATAAAATTGCACATGCACCTAATTTATAAAATTTTTGCGCCTCTACAGAAGGGCGCAAAATATAGAAAAAGCGCAAAATGTTCAAAAAAGCATACAATTGCAAATGCGCCTTTACAACATTTTTGCGCCTCTATAATAATAATAATAGTTTGGCGCTACAGTCCTGTATAGAACTTCGGCCGAGCTCTCTCACCCATGGTTTGAGTATATATAGGTTAAGTCATCTTTCAAAATTCAGTCGGCATTTACTTTTTTTTTGAAAACTGTTTGAAAAACTCAACATTTGTTTACGAAAAATTTAAAACAAAACATCAATGCTTTGTTTACAAATTCATAAAAAAATTGAAACTCAAAATTTTTAAGCAAATAAATTACAACTATTTGGTAATTTTCAAGCTGTATATGGGCTCCAGAAGAACACCGCAGTGCATAACAAAAGTGAAAAAGTGAATTTTTGGTGTTAAATTTTAATAAATTAGCCAATTTAAAGTGCAAAAAACATAACATTAAAATAAAGTTTAAAATGACAATCAATTGTTGTATTTTTTTAAATTTTCTTATTGACATTCTCAGCATAGTGTCTGCCAACTAACTGTCTAGATGAACTAATTTCAACCATGCTCTCACCATTTTGAGCTGTGCGTGTTATATTTGTACTCAAAGTGGTGGGACCTACAGTTTATTGCCGAAGCCAAACGGCGGGTGAGAGCTTTTCATAGGCAAATGTTTCTATGAAAAGATGTTGTTAGCCCATGACCAGGCTTGAACCGAGGACCTTTCGGCTCGCAGTCCAACGCACTAACCACTGAGCTGCCGCGGCTACTATAGAAGGGCGCAAAATATAGAAAAAGGCGCAAAATGTTCAAAAAAGCATAAAATTGCAAATGCGCCTTAATTACAACATTTTTGAGCCTATATAATAATAATAATAGTTTGGCGCTACAGTCCTGTATAGAATTTCGGCCGAGCTCTCTCTCCCATGGTTTAAGTATATATAGGTTAAGTCATCTTTCAAAATTCAGTCGCCATTTACTTTTTTTTGAAAACTGTTTGAAAGACTCAACATTTGTTTACGAAAAATTTAAAACAAAACATCAATGCTTTGTTTACAAATTCATAAAAAAATTGAAACTCAAAATGTTTAAGCAAATAAATTACAACTCTTTGGTAATTTTCAAGCTGTCTATGGGCTCCAGAAGAACACCGCAGTGCATAACAAAAGTGAAAAAGTGAATTTTTGGTGTTAAATTTTAATAAATTAGCCAATTTAAAGTGCAAAAAACATAACATTGAAATAAAGTTTAAAATGACAATCAATTGTTGTATTTTTTAAATGTTCTTATTGACTTTCTCAGCATAGTGTCTGCCAACTAACTGAACTAATTTCAACCATGCTCTCACCATTTTGAGCTGCGCGTGTTATATTTGTACTCAAAGTGGTGGGACCTACAGTTTTGCCGAAGCCAAACGGCGGGTGAGAGCTTTTCATAGGCAATGGTTTTACTCTCGTAGGTTTGCCATTTACTGCCGAGAGGTAGCGCGGTATAGAAAAATGTTTCTATGAAAAGATGTTGTTAGCCCATGTCCAGGCTTGAACCGGGGACCTTTCGGCTCGCAGTCCAACGCACTAACCACTGAGCTGCCGCGGCTACTATAGAAAAATATAGAGAATGGTGCAAAATTTGCAAAAAATCATAAAATTTCAAATTTTCCACAGCTGCAGAAGGGCGCAAACTGTTCAAAAAAGCATAAAATTGCAAATGCGTCTAATTTACAAAATTTTTGCGCCTCTATAGAAGGGCGCAAAATATAGAAAAAGGCGCAAAATGTTCAAAAAAGCATAAAATTGCAAATTCGCCTAATTTACAAAATTTTTGCGCCTCTACAGAAGGGCGCAAAATATAGAAAAAGGCGCAAAATGTTCAAAAAAGCATAAAATTGCAATTGTGCCTAATTTACAAAATTTTTGCGCCTCTATAGAAGGGCGCAAAATATAGAGAAAGGCGCAAAATTTTTAAGAAAGCATAAAATTGCAAATGCGCCTAATTTAGAAAATTTTTGCGCCTCTATAGAAGGGCGCAAAACATAGAGAAAGGCGCAAAATGTTCAAAAAAGCATAAAATTGCACATGCACCTAATTTATAAAATTTTTGCGCCTCTACAGAAGGGCGCAAAATATAGAAAAAGCGCAAAATGTTCAAAAAAGCATACAATTGCAAATGCGCCTTTACAACATTTTTGCGCCTCTATAATAATAATAATAGTTTGGCGCTACAGTCCTGTATAGAACTTCGGCCGAGCTCTTTCACCCATGGTTTGAGTATATATAGGTTAAGTCATCTTTCAAAATTCAGTCGGCATTTACTTTTTTTTTGAAAACTGTTTGAAAAACTCAACATTTGTTTACGAAAAATTTAAAACAAAACATCAATGCTTTGTTTACAAATTCATAAAAAAATTGAAACTCAAAATTTTTAAGCAAATAAATTACAACTATTTGGTAATTTTCAAGCTGTATATGGGCTCCAGAAGAACACCGCAGTGCATAACAAAAGTGAAAAAGTGAATTTTTGGTGTTAAATTTTAATAAATTAGCCAATTTAAAGTGCAAAAAACATAACATTAAAATAAAGTTTAAAATGACAATCAATTGTTGTATTTTTTTAAATTTTCTTATTGACATTCTCAGCATAGTGTCTGCCAACTAACTGTCTAGATGAACTAATTTCAACCATGCTCTCACCATTTTGAGCTGTGCGTGTTATATTTGTACTCAAAGTGGTGGGACCTACAGTTTATTGCCGAAGCCAAACGGCGGGTGAGAGCTTTTCATAGGCAAATGTTTCTATGAAAAGATGTTGTTAGCCCATGACCAGGCTTGAACCGAGGACCTTTCGGCTCGCAGTCCAACGCACTAACCACTGAGCTGCCGCGGCTACTATAGAAGGGCGCAAAATATAGAGAAAGGCGCAAAATGTTCAAAAAAGCATAAAATTGCAAATGCGCCTTAATTACAACATTTTTGAGCCTCTATAATAATAATAATAGTTTGGCGCTACAGTCCTGTATAGAACTTCGGCCGAGCTCTCTCACCCATGGTTTAAGTATATATAGGTTAAGTCATCTTTCAAAATTCAGTCGCCATTAACTTTTTTTTGAAAACTGTTTGAAAAACTCAACATTTGTTTACGAAAAATTTAAAACAAAACATCAATGCTTTGTTTACAAATTCATAAAAAAATTGAAACTCAAAATGTTTAAGCAAATAAATTACAAATCTTTGGTAATTTTCAAGCTGTCTATGGGCTCCAGAAGAACACCGCAGTGCATAACAAAAGTGAAAAAGTGAATTTTTGGTGTTAAATTTTAATAAATTAGCCAATTTAAAGTGCAAAAAACATAACATTGAAATAAAGTTTAAAATGACAATCAATTGTTGTATTTTTTAAATTTTCTTATTGACTTTCTCAGCATAGTGTCTGCCAACTAACTGTCTAGATGAACTAATTTCAACCATGCTCTCACCATTTTGAGCTGTGCGTGTTATATTTGTACTCAAAGTGGTGGGACCTACAGTTTATTGCCGAAGCCAAACGGCGGGTGAGAGCTTTTCATAGGCAATGGTTTTACTCTCGTAGGTTTGCCATTTACTGCCGAGAGGTAGCGCGGTATAGAAAAATGTTTCTATGAAAAGATGTTGTTAGCCCATGACCAGGCTTGAACCGAGGACCTTTCGGCTCGCAGTCCAACGCACTAACCACTGAGCTGCCGCGGCTACTATAGAAGGGCGCAAAATATAGAGAATGGCGTAAAATTTTCAAAAAATCATAAAAGTTCAAATTTTCCACAGCTGCAGAAGGGCGCAAACTGTTCAAAAAAGCATAAAATTGCAAAAAGCATAGAAAAAGGCGCTAAATGTTCAAAAAAGCATAAAATTGCAAATGCGACTAATTTACAAAATTTTTGCGCATCTACAGAATTCGCCTAATTTACAAAATTTTTGCGCCTCTACAGAAGGGCGCAAAATATAGAAAAAGGCGCAAAATTTGCAAAAAATCATAAAAATTCAAATTTTCCACTTCTGCAGAAGGACGCAAACTGTTCAAAAAAGCATAAAATTGCAAATGAACTAATTTACAAAATTTTTGCGCCTCTATAGAAGGGCGCAAAATATAGAAAAAGGCGCAAAATGTTCAAAAAAGCATAAAATTGCAAATTCGCCTAATATACAAAATTTTTGCGCCTCTACAGAAGGGCGCAAAATATAGAGAAAGGCGCAAAATGTTCAAAAAAGCATAAAATTGCAAATGCGGCTAATTTACAAAATTTTTGCGCCTCTATAGAAGGGCGCAAAATATAGAGAAAGGCGCAATATGTTCAAAAAAGCATAAAATTGCAAATGTGCCTTATTTACAAAATTTTTGCGCCTCTATAGAAGGTCGCAAAATATAGAGAATGGCGCAAAATTTGCAAAAAATCAAAAAATTGAAAATTTTCCACCTCTACAGAAGGGCGAAAAATATAGAAAAAGCCGCAAAATGTTCAAAAAAGCGCCTAATTTACAAAATTTTTGCGCCTCTACAGAAGCGCGCAAAATATAGAGAAAGGCGCAAAATGTTCAAAATGCATAAAATTGCAAATGCGCCTAATTTACAAAATTTTTGCGCCTCTATAGAAGAGCGAAAAATATAGAGAAAGGCGCAAAATGTTCAAAAAAGCATAAAAATGCAAATGCGGCTAATTTACAAAATTTTTGCGCCTCTATAGAAGGGCGCAAAATATAGAGAAAGGCGCAAAATGTTCAAAAAAGCATAAAATTGCAAATGTGCCTTATTTACAAAATTTTTGCGCCTCTATAGAAGGTCGCAAAATATAGAGAATGGCGCAAAATTTGCAAAAAATCAAAAAAATGAAAATTTTCCACCTCTACAGAAGGGCGCAAAATATAGAAAAAGGCGCAAAATGTTCAAAAAAGCGCCTAATTTACAAAATTTTTGCGCCTCTACAGAAGCGCGCAAAATATAGAGAAAGGCGCAAAATGTTCAAAATGCATAAAATTGCAAATGCGCCTAATTTACAAAATTTTTGCGCCTCTATAGAAGAGCGTAAAATATAGAGAAAGGCGCAAAATGTTCAAAAAAGCATAAAAATGCAAATGCGCCTAATTTACAAAATTTTGCGCCTCTACAGAAGGGCGCAAAATATAGAGAAAGGCGCAAAATGTTCAAAAAAAGCATAAAGTTGCACATGAACCTAATTGCACATGCACCTAATAAAATTGCAAAATTTTTGCGCCTCTACAGTAGGGCGCAAAATATAGAGAATGGCGCAAAATATAGAGAATGGCGCAAAATTTGCAAAAAATCATAAAATTGAAAATGTTCAAAAAAGCATAAAATTGCAAATGCGCCTAATTTACAAAATTTTTGCGCGTCTACAGAAGGGCGCAAAATATAGAAAATGGCGCAAAATGTTCAAAAAAGCATAAAATTGCAATTGCGACTAATTTACAAAATTTTTGCGCCTCTACAGAAGGGCGCAAAATATAGAAAAGGGCGCACAATGTTCAAAAAAGCATAAAATTGCAAATTCGCCTAATATACAAAATGTTTGCGCCTCTACAGGAGGGCTCAAAATATAGAGAAAGGCGCAGAATGCTCAAAAAAGCATAAAATTGCAAATGCGCCTAATTTACATAATGTTTGCGACTCTACAGAAGGGCGTAAAATATAGAAAAAGGCGCAAAATGTTCAAAAAAGCATAAAATTGCAAATGCGACTAATTTACAAAATTTTTGCGCCTCTACAGAAGGGCGCAAAATATAGAAAAAGGCGCAAAATGTTCAAAAAAGCATAAAATTGCAAATTCGCCTAATACACAAAATGTTTGCGCCACTACAGAAGGGCTCAAAATATAGAGAAAGGCGCAGAATGCTCAAAAAAGCATAAAATTGCAAATGCGCCTAATTTACATAATGTTTGCGCCTCTACAGAAGGGCTCAAAATATAGAGAAAGGCGAAAAATGTTCAAAAAAGCATAAAATTGCAAATGCGCCTAATTTACAAAATTTTTGCGCCTCTATAAAAGGGCGCAAAAATATAGAAAAAGGCGCAAAATGTTCAAAAAAGCATACAGTTTATTGCCGAATCCGAACGGCGGGTGAGAGCTTTTCATAGGCAATGGTTTTACTCTCGTAGGTTTGCCATTTACTGCCGAGAGGTAGCGCGGTATAGAAAAATGTTTCTATTAAAAGATGTTGTTAGCCCAAGTCCAGGCTTGAACCGGGGACCTTTTGCCTCGCAGTCCAACGCACTAACCACTGAGCTGCCGCGGCTACTATAGAAGGGCGCAAATTATAGATAATGGCGCAAAATTTGCAAAAAATCATAAAAATTCAAATTTTCGACATCCGCAAAAGGGCGCAAACTGTTCAAAAAAGCATAAAATTGCAAATGAACTAATTTACAAAATTTTTGCGCCTCTATAGAAGGGCGCAAAATATAGAAAAAGGCGCAAAATGTTCAAAAAAGCATAAAATTGCAAATTCGCCTAATTTACAAATTTTTTGCGCCTCTACAGAAGGGCACAAAATATAGAGAAAGGCGCAAAATGTTCAAAAAAGCATAAAATTGCAAATGCGGCTAATTTACAAAATTTTTGAGCCTCTATAGAAGGGCGCAAAATATAGAGAATGGCGCAAAATTTGCAAAAAATCAAAAAATTGAAAATTTTCCACCTCTACAAAAGGCCGAAAAATATAGAAAAAGGCGCAAAATGTTCAAAAAAGCGCCTAATTTACAAAATTTTTGCGCCTCTACAGAAGGGCGCAAAATATAGAGAATGGCGCAAAATATAGAGAATGGCGCAAAATTTGCAAAAAATCATAAAATTGAAAATGTTCAAAAAAGCATAAAATTGCAAATGCGCCTAATTTACAAAATTTTTGCGCGTCTACAGAAGGGCGCAAAATATAGAAAATGGCGCAAAATGTTCAAAAAAGCATAAAATTGCAATTGCGACTAATTTACAAAATTTTTGCGCCTCTACAGAAGGGCGCAAAATATAGAAAAGGGCGCAAAATGTTCAAAAAAGCATAAAATTGCAAATTCGCCTAATATACAAAATGTTTGCGCCTCTACAGGAGGGCTCAAAATATAGAGAAAATCGCAAACTGTTCAAAAAAGCATAAAATTGCAAATGAACTAATTTACAAAATTTTTGCGCCTCTATAGAAGGGCGCAAAATATAGAAAAAGGCGCAAAATATTCAAAAAAGCATAAAATTGCAATTGCGACTAATTTACAAAATTTTTGCGCCTCTACAGAAGGGCGCAAAATATAGAAAAGGGCGCAAAATGTTCAAAAAAGCATAAAATTGCAAATGCGCCTAATTTACATAATGTTTGCGACTCTACAGAAGGGCGTAAAATATAGAAAAAGGCGCAAAATGTTCAAAAAAGCATAAAATTGCAAATGCGACTAATTTACAAAATTTTTGCGCCTCTACAGAAGGGCGCAAAATATAGAAAAAGGCGCAAAATGTTCAAAAAAGCATAAAATTGCAAATTCGCCTAATATACAAAATGTTTGCGCCTCTACAGAAGGGCTCAAAATATAGAGAAAGGCACAGAATGCTCAAAAAAGCATAAAATTGCAAATGCGCCTAATTTACATAATGTTTGCGCCTCTACAGAAGGGCTCAAAATATAGAGAAAGGCGAAAAATGTTCAAAAAAGCATAAAATTGCAAATGCGCCTAATTTACAAAATTTTTGCGCCTCTACAGAAGCGCGCAAAATATAGAGAAAGGCGCAAAATGTTCAAAATGCATAAAATTGCAAATGCGCCTAATTTACAAAATTTTTGCGCCTCTACAGAAGGGCTCAAAATATAGAGAAAGGCGAAAAATGTTCAAAAAAGCATAAAATTGCAAATGCGCCTAATTTACAAAATTTTTGCGCCTCTATAAAAGGGCGCAAAAATATAGAAAAAGGCGCAAAATGTTCAAAAAGGCATACAGTTTATTGCCGAATCCGAACGGCGGGTGAGAGCTTTTCATAGGCAATGGTTTTACTCTCGTAGGTTTGCCATTTACTGCCGAGAGGTAGCGCGGTATAGAAAAATGTTTCTATTAAAAGATGTTGTTAGCCCAAGTCCAGGCTTGAACCGGGGACCTTTTGCCTCGCAGTCCAACGCACTAACCACTGAGCTGCCGCGGCTACTATAGAAGGGCGCAAATTATAGATAATGGCGCAAAATTTGCAAAAAATCATAAAAATTCAAATTTTCGACATCCGCAAAAGGGCGCAAACTGTTCAAAAAAGCATAAAATTGCAAATGAACTAATTTACAAAATTTTTGAGCCTCTATAGAAGGGCGCAAAATATAGAAAAAGGCGCAAAATGTTCAAAAAAGCATAAAATTGCAAATTCGCCTAATTTACAAATTTTTTGCGCCTCTACAGAAGGGCACAAAATATAGAGAAAGGCGCAAAATGTTCAAAAAAGCATAAAATTGCAAATGCGGCTAATTTACAAAATTTTTGAGCCTCTATAGAAGGGCGCAAAATATAGAGAATGGCGCAAAATTTGCAAAAAATCAAAAAATTGAAAATTTTCCACCTTTACAAAAGGCCGAAAAATATAGAAAAAGGCGCAAAATGTTCAAAAAAGCGCCTAATTTACAAAATTTTTGCGCCTCTACAGAAGGGCGCAAAATATAGAGAATGGCGCAAAATATAGAGAATGGCGCAAAATTTGCAAAAAATCATAAAATTGAAAATGTTCAAAAAAGCATAAAATTGCAAATGCGCCTAATTTACAAAATTTTTGCGCGTCTACAGAAGGGCGCAAAATATAGAAAATGGCGCAAAATGTTCAAAAAAGCATAAAATTGCAATTGCGACTAATTTACAAAATTTTTGCGCCTCTACAGAAGGGCGCAAAATATAGAAAAGGGCGCAAAATGTTCAAAAAAGCATAAAATTGCAAATTCGCCTAATATACAAAATGTTTGCGCCTCTACAGGAGGGCTCAAAATATAGAGAAAATCGCAAACTGTTCAAAAAAGCATAAAATTGCAAATGAACTAATTTACAAAATTTTTGCGCCTCTATAGAAGGGCGCAAAATATAGAAAAAGGCGCAAAATGTTCAAAAAAGCATAAAATTGCAATTGCGACTAATTTACAAAATTTTTGCGCCTCTACAGAAGGGCGCAAAATATAGAAAAGGGCGCAAAATGTTCAAAAAAGCATAAAATTGCAAATGCGCCTAATTTACATAATGTTTGCGACTCTACAGAAGGGCGTAAAATATAGAAAAAGGCGCAAAATGTTCAAAAAAGCATAAAATTGCAAATTCGCCTAATATACAAAATGTTTGCGCCTCTACAGAAGGGCTCAAAATATAGAGAAAGGCACAGAATGCTCAAAAAAGCATAAAATTGCAAATGCGCCTAATTTACATAATGTTTGCGCCTCTACAGAAGGGCTCAAAATATAGAGAAAGGCGAAAAATGTTCAAAAAAGCATAAAATTGCAAATGCGCCTAATTTACAAAATTTTTGCGCCTCTATAAAAGGGCGCAAAAATATAGAAAAAGGCGCAAAATGTTCAAAAATGCATACAGTTTATTGCCGAATCCGAACGGCGGGTGAGAGCTTTTCATAGGCAATGGTTTTACTCTCGTAGGTTTGCCATTTACTGCCGAGAGGTAGCGCGGTATAGAAAAATGTTTCTATTAAAAGATGTTGTTAGCCCAAGTCCAGGCTTGAACCGGGGACCTTTTGCCTCGCAGTCCAACGCACTTACCACTGAGCTGCCGCGGCTACTATAGAAGGGCGCAAATTATAGAGAATGGCGCAAAATTTGCAAAAAATCATAAAAATTCAAATTTTCCACATCCGCAAAAGGGCGCAAACTGTTCAAAAAAGCATAAAATTGCAAATGCGGCTAATTTACAAAATTTTTGAGCCGCTATAGAAGGGCGCAAAATATAGAGAAAGGCGCAAAATGTTCAAAAAAGCATAAAATTGCAAATGTGCCTTATTTACAAAATTTTTGCGCCTCTATAGAAGGTCGCAAAATATAGAGAATGGCGCAAAATTTGCAAAAAATCAAAAAATTGAAAATTTTCCACCTCTACAAAAGGGCGAAAAATACAGAAAAAGGCGCAAAATGTTCAAAAAAGCGCCTAATTTACAAAATTTTTGCGCCTCTACAGAAGGGCGCAAAATATAGAGAAAGGCGCAAAATGTTCAAAAAAGCATAAAATTGCAAATGTGCCTTATTTACAAAATTTTTGAGCCTCTATAGAAGGGCGCAAAATATAGAGAAAGGCGCAAAATGTTCAAAAAAGCATAAAATTGCAAATGTGCCTTATTTACAAAATTTTTGCGCCTCTACAGAAGGGCGCAAAATATAGAGAAAGGCGCAAAATTTTTAAGAAAGCATAAAATTGCAAATGCGCCTAATTTACAAAATTTTTGCGCCTCTGTAGAAGGGCGCAAAACATAGAGAAAGGCGCAAAATGTTCAAAAAAGCATAAAATTGCACATGCACCTAATTTATAAAATTTTTGCGCCTCTACAGAAGGGCGCAAAATATAGAAAAAAGCGCAAAATGTTCAAAAAAGCATAAAATTGCAAATGCGCCTTTACAACATTTTTGCGCCTATAATAATAATAATAGTAATATAAATAATAATAATAATAATAAAAGCCAAACGGCGGGTGAGAGCTTTTCATAGGCAATGGTTTTACTCTCGTAGGTTTGCCATTTACTGCCGAGAGGTAGCGCGGTATAGAAAAATGTTTCTATGAAAAGATGTTGTTAGCCCATGTCCAGGCTTGAACCGGGGACCTTTCGGCTCGCAGTCCAACGCACTAACCACTGAGCTGCCGCGGCTACTATAGAAGGGCGCAAAATATAGAGAATGGCGTAAAATTTTCAAAAAAACATAAAAGTTCAAATTTTCCAAAGCTGCAGAAGGGCGCAAACTGTTCAAAAAAGCATAAAATTACAAAAAGCATAGAAAAAGGCGCTAAATGTTCAAAAAAGCATAAAATTGCAAATGCGACTAATTTACAAAATTTTTGCGCATCTACAGAATTCGCCTAATTTACAAAATTTTTGCGCCACTACAGAAGGGCGCAAAATATAGAAAAAGGCGCAAAATTTTCAAAAAATCATAAAATTGCAAATGCACCTAATTTACAAAATGTTTGCGCCTATATAGAAGGGCGCAAAATATAGAGAAGGGCGCAAATTTGTTAAGAAAGCATAAAATTGCAAATGCGCCTAATTTACAAAATATTTGCGCCTCTATAGAAGGGCGCAAAATATAGAGAAAGGCGCAAAATGTTCAAAAAAGCATAAAATTGCACATGCACCTAATTTATAAAATTTTTGCGCCTCTACAGAAGGACGCAAAATATAGAAAAAGGCGCAAAATGTTCAAAAAAGCATAAAATTGCAAATGCGCCTTAATTACAACATTTTTGAGCCTATATAATAATAATAATAGTTTGGCGCTACAGTCCTGTATAGAACTTCGGCCGAGCTCTCTCACCCATGGTTTAAGTATATATAGGTTAAGTCATCTTTCAAAATTCAGTCGCCATTTACTTTTTTTTGAAAACTGTTTGAAAGACTCAACATTTGTTTACGAAAAATTTAAAACAAAACATCAATGCTTTGTTTACAAATTCATAAAAAAATTGAAACTCAAAATGTTTAAGCAAATAAATTACAACTCTTTGGTAATTTTCAAGCTGTCTATGGGCTCCAGAAGAACACCGCAGTGCATAACAAAAGTGAAAAAGTGAATTTTTGGTGTTAAATTTTAATAAATTAGCCAATTTAAAGTGCAAAAAACATAACATTGAAATAAAGTTTAAAATGACATTCAATTGTTGTATTTTTTAAATTTTCTTATTGACTTTCTCAGCATAGTGTCTGCCAACTAACTGTCTAGATGAACTAATTTCAACCATGCTCTCACCATTTTGAGCTGTGCGTGTTATATTTGTACTCAAAGTGGTGGGACCTACAGTTTATTGCCGAATCCGAACGGCGGGTGAGAGCTTTTCATAGGCAATGGTTTTACTCTCGTAGGTTTGCCATTTACTGCCGAGAGGTAGCGCGGTATAGAAAAACGCTTCTATTAAAAGATGTTGTTAGCCTAAGTCCAGGCTTGAACCGGGGACCTTTAGCCTCGCAGTCCAACGCACTAACCACTGAGCTGCCGCGGCTACTATAGAAGGGCGCAAATTATAGAGAATGGCGCAAAATTTGCAAAAAATCATAAAAATTCAAATTTTCCACTTCTGCAGAAGGACGCAAACTGTTCAAAAAAGCATAAAATTGCAAATGAACTAATTTACAAAAATTTTGCGCCTCTACAGAAGGGCGCAAAATATAGAGAAAGGCGCAAAATGTTCAAAAAAGCATAAAATTGCAAATGCGGCTAATTTAGAAGGGCGCAAAATATAGAGAAAGGCGCAAAATGTTCAAAAAAGCATCAAATTGCAAATGTGCCTTATTTACAAAATTTTTGCGCCTCTATAGAAGGTCGCAAAATATAGAGAATGGCGCAAAATTTGCAAAAAATCAAAAAATTGAAAATTTTCCACCTCTACAGAAGAGCGAAAAATATAGAAAAAGGCGCAAAATGTTCAAAAAAGCGCCTAATTTACAAAATTTTTGCGCCTCTACAGAAGCGCGCAAAATATAGAGAAAGGCGCAAAATGTTCAAAATGCATAAAATTGCAAATGCGCCTAATTTACAAAATTTTTGCGCCTCTATAGAAGAGCGCAAAATATAGAGAAAGGCGCAAAATGTTAAAAAAAGCATAAAAATGCAAATGCGCCTAATTTACAAAATTTTTGCGCCTCTATAGAAGGGCGCAAAATATAGAGAAAGGCGCAAAATGTTCAAAAAAGCATAAAATTGCAAATGTGCCTTATTTACAAAATTTTTGCGCCTCTATAGAAGGTCGCAAAATATAGAGAATGGCGCAAAATTTGCAAAAAATCAAAAAATTGAAAATTTTCCACCTCTACAGAAGGGCGCAAAATATAGAAAAAGGCGCAAAATGTTCAAAAAAGCGCCTAATTTACAAAATTTTTGCGCCTCTACAGAAGCGCGCAAAATATAGAGAAAGGCGCAAAATGTTCAAAATGCATAAAATTGCAAATGCGCCTAATTTACAAAATTTTTGCGCCTCTATAGAAGAGCGCAAAATATAGAGAAAGGCGCAAAATGTTCAAAAAAGCATAAAAATGCAAATGCGCCTAATTTACAAAATTGTGTGCCTCTACAGAAGGGCGCAAAATATAGAGAAAGGCGCAAAATGTTCAAAAAAGCATAAAATTGCAAATGCGCCTAATTTACAAAATATTTGAGCCTCTACAGAAGTGCGCAAAATATATAAAAAGGCGCAAAATGTTCAAAAAAGCATAAAATTGCAAATGCGCCTAATTTACAAAATTTTTGCGCCTCTATAGAAGGGCGCAAAATATAGAGAAAGGCGCAAAATGTTCAAAAAAGCATAAAAATGCAAATGCGCCTAATTTACAAAATTTTGCGCCTCTACAGAAGGGCGCAAAATATAGAGAAAGGCGCAAAATATTCAAAAAAGCATAAAATTGCAAATGCGCCTAATTTACAAAATTTTTGAGCCTCTACAGAAGTGCGCAAAATATAGAGAAAGGCGCAAAATGTTCAAAAAAGCATAAGATTGCACATGCACCTAATTTATAAAATTTTTGCGCGTCTACAGAATTCGCCTAATTTTCAAAATTTTTGCGCCTCTACAGAAGGGCGCAAAATATAGAAAAAGGCTCAAAATTTTCAAAAAATCATAAAATTGCAAATGCGCCTAATTTACAAAATGTTTGCGCCTCTATAGAAGGGCGCAAAATATAGAGAAAGGCGCAAAATTTTTAAGAAAGCATAAAATTGCAAATGCACCTAATTTACAAAATTTTTGCGCCTCTATAGAAGGGCGCAAAATATAGAGAAAGGCGCAAAATTTTCAAAAAATCATAAAATTGCAAATGCGCCTAATTTACAAAATGTTTGCGCGTCTACAGAATTCGCCTAATTTACTAAATTTTTGCACCTCTATAGAAGAGCGCAAAATATAGAGAAAGGCGCAAAATGTTCAAAAAAGCATAAAATTGCAAATGCGTCTAATTTACAAAATTTTTGCGCGTCTACAGAATTCGCCTAATTTACAAAATTTTTGCGCAAAATATAGAGAAAGGCGCAAAATGTTCAAAAAAGCATAAAATTGCAAATGCGTCTAATTTACAAAATTTTTGCGCGTCTACAGAATTCGCCTAATTTACAAAATTTTTGCGCCTCTACAGAAGGGCGCAAAATATAGAAAAAGGCGCAAAATTTTCCAAAAATCATAAAATTGCAAATGCGCCTAATTTACAAAATGTTGCGCCTATATAGAAGGGCGCAAAATATAGAGAAAGGCGCAAAATTTTTAAGAAAGCATAAAATTGCAAATGCGCCTTAATTACAACATTTTTGAGCCTCTATAATAATAATAGTTTGGCGCTACAGTCCTGTATAGAACTTCGGCCGAGCTCTCTCACCCATGGTTTAAGTATATATAGGTTAAGTCATCTTTCAAAATTCAGTCGCCATTTTTTTTTTTTTGAAAACTGTTTGAAAGACTCAACATTTGTTTACGAAAAATTTAAAACAAAACATCAATGCTTTGTTTACAAATTCATAAAAAAATTGAAACTAAAAATGTTTAAGCAAATAAATTACAACTCTTTGGTAATTTTCAAGCTGTCTATGGGCTCCAGAAGAACACCGCAGTGCATAACAAAAGTGAAAAAGTGAATTTTTGGTGTTAAATTTTAATAAATTTGCCAATTTAAAGAGCAAAAAACATAACATTGCAATAAAGTTTAAAATGACAATCAATTGTTGTATTTTTAAAATTTTCTTATTGACTTTCTCAGCATAGTGTCTGTCTAGATGAACTAATTTCTACCATGCTCTTACCATTTTGAGCTGTGCGTGTTATATTTGTACTCAAAGTGGTGGGACCTACAGTTTATTGCCGAAGCCAAACGGCGGGTGAGAGCTTTTCATAGGCAATGGTTTTACTCTCGTAGGTTTGCCATTTACTGCCGAGAGGTAGCGCGGTATAGAAAAATGTTTCTATGAAAAGATGTTGTTAGCACATGTCCAGGCTTGAACCGGGGACCTTTCGGCTCGCAGTCCAACGCACTAACCACTAAGCTGCCGCGGCTACTATAGAAGGGCGCAAAATATAGAGAATGGCGCAAAATTTGCAAACAATCATAAAATTTCAAATTTTCCACAGCTGCAGAAGGGCGCAAACTGTTCAAAAAAGCATAAAATTGCAAATGCGTCTAATTTACAAAATTTTTGCGCCTCTATAGAAGGGCGCAAAATATAGAAAAAGGCGCAAAATGTTCAAAAAAGCATAAAATTGCAAATTCGCCTAATTTACAAAATTTTTGCGCGTCCACAGAAAGGCGCAAAATATAGAAAATGGCGTAAAATGTTCAAAAAAGCATAAAATTGCAAATGCGCCTTATTTACAAAATTTTTGCGCCTCTATAGAAGGGCGCAAAATATAGAGAATGGCGCAAAATTTTTGCGCCTCTATAGAAGGGCGCAAAATATAGAGAATGGCGCAAAATGTTCAAAAAAGCATAAAATTGCAAATGCATCTAATTGACAAAATTTTGCGCGTCTACAGAATTCGCCTAATTTACAAAATTTTTGCGCGTCTACAGAAGGGCGCAAAATATAGAGAAAGGCGCAAAATGTTCAAAAAAAGCATAAAATTGCACATGCACCTAATTGCACATGCACCTAATAAAATTGCAAAATTTTTGCGCCTCTACAGAAGGGCGCAAAATATAGAGAATGGCGCAAAATGTTCAAAAAAGCATAAAATTGCAATTGCGACTAATTTACAAAATTTTTGCGCCTCTACAGAAGGGCGCAAAATATAGAAAAGGGCGCAAAATGTTCAAAAAAGCATAAAATTGCAAATTGGCCTAATATACAAAATGTTTGCGCCTCTACAGGAGGGCTCAAAATATAGAAAAAGGCGCAGAATGCTCAAAAAAGCATAAAATTGCAAATGCGCCTAATTTACATAATGTTTGCGACTCTACAGAAGGGCGTAAAATATAGAAAAAGGCGCAAAATGTTCAAAAAAGCATAAAATTGCAAATGCCCTCTACAGAAGGGCGCAAAATATAGAAAAAGGCGCAAAATGTTCAAAAAAGCATAAAATAGCAAATTCGCCTAATATACAAAATGTTTGCGCCTCTACAGAAGGACTCAAAATATAGAGAAAGGCGCAGAATGCTCAAAAAAGCATAAAATTGCAAATGCGCCTAATTTACATAATGTTTGCGCCTCTATAAAAGGGCGCAAAAATATAGAAAAAGGCGCAAAATGTTCAAAAAAGCATACAGTTTATTGCCGAATCCGAACGGCGGGTGAGAGCTTTTCATAGGCAATGGTTTTACTCTCGTAGGTTTGCCATTTACTGCCGAGAGGTAGCGCGGTATAGAAAAATGTTTCTATTAAAAGATGTTGTTAGCCCAAGTCCAGGCTTGAAACCGGGGACCTTTTGCCTCGCAGTCCAACGCACTAACCACTGAGCTGCCGCGGCTACTATAGAAGGGCGCAAATTATAGAGAATGGCGCAAAATTTGCAAAAAATCATAAAAATTCAAATTTTCCACATCCGCAAAAGGGCGCAAACTGTTCAAAAAAGCATAAAATTGCAAATGCGGCTAATTTACAAAATTTTTGAGCCTCTATAGAAGGGCGCAAAATATAGAGAAAGGCGCAAAATGTTCAAAAAAGCATAAAATTGCAAATGTGCCTTATTTACAAAATTTTTGCGCCTCTATAGAAGGTCGCAAAATATAGAGAATGGCGCAAAATTTGCAAAAAATTGAAAATTTTCCACCTCCACAAAAGGGCGAAAAATATAGAAAAAGGCGCAAAATGTTCAAAAAAGCGCCTAATTTACAAAATTTTTGCGCCTCTACAGAAGCGCGCAAAATATAGAGAAAGGCGCAAAATGTTCAAAATGCATAAAATTGCAAATGCGCCTAATTTACAAAATTTTTGCGCCTCTATAGAAGAGCGCAAAATATAGAGAAAGGCGCAAAATGTTCAAAAAAGCATAAAAATGCAAATGCGCCTAATTTACAAAATTTTAGCGCCTCTACAGAAGGGCGCAAAATATATAGAAAGGCGCAAAATGTTCAAAAAAGCATAAAATTGCAAATGCGCCTAATTTACAAAATTTTTGAGCCTCTACAGAAGTGCGCAAAATATATAAAAAGGCGCAAAATGTTCAAAAAAGCATAAAATTGCAAATGCGCCTAATTTACAAAATTTTTGCGCCTCTATAGAAGGGCGCAAAATATAGAGAAAGGCGCAAAATGTTCAAAAAAGCATAAAATTGCAAAAAATGCGCCTAATTAACAAAAATTTTGCGCCTCTACAGAAGGGCGCAAAATATAGATAAAGGCGCAAAATGTTCAAAAAAGCATAAGATTGCACATGCACCTAATTTATAAAATTTTTGCGCGTCTACAGAATTCGACTAGTTTTCAAAATTTTTGCGCCTCTACAGAAGGGCGCAAAATATAGAAAAAAGCGCAAAATTTTCAAAAAATCATAAAATTGCAAATGCGCCTAATTTACAAAATGTTTGTGCCTCTATAGAAGGGCGCAAAATATAGAGAAAGGCGCAAAATTTTTAAGAAAGCATAAAATTGCAAATGCGCCTAATTTACAAAATTTTTGCGCCTCTATAGAAGGGCGCAAAATATAGAGAAAGGCGCAAAATTTTCAAAAAATCATAAAATTGCAAATGCGCCTAATTTACAAAATGTTTGCGCGTCTACAGAATTCGCCTAATTTACAAAATTTTTGCACCTCTATAGAAGAGCGCAAAATATAGAGAAAGGCGCAAAATGTTCAAAAAAGCATAAAATTGCAAATGCGTCTAATTTACAAAATTTTAGATAAAATATAGATAAAGGCGCAAAATTTTCAAAAAATCATAAAATTGCAAATGCGCTTAATTTACAAAATGTTTGCGCCTCTATAGAAGGGCGCAAAATATAGAGAAAGGCGCAACATTTTTAAGAAAGCATAAAATTGCAATGCGCCTAATTTACAAAATTTTTGCGCCTCTATAGAAGGGCGCAAAATATAGAGAAAGGCGCTAAATGTTCAAAAAATCATAAAATTGCAAATGCGCCTAATTTACAAAATGTTTGCGCGTCTACAGAATTCGCCTAATTTACAAAAATTTTGCGCCTCTACCGAAGGGCGCAAAATATAGGAAAAGGCGCAAAATTTTCAAAAAATCATAAAATTGCAAATGCGCCTAATTTACAAAATGTTTGCGCCTCTATAGAAGGGCGCAAAATATAGAGAAAGGCGCAAAATTTTTAAGAAAGCATAAAATTGCAAATGCGCCTAATTTACAAAATTTGTGCGCCTCTATAGAAGGGCGCAAAATATAGAGAAAGGCGCAAAATTTTCAAAAAATCATAAAATTGCAAATGCGCCTAATTTGCAAAATGTTTGCGCGTCTACAGAATTCGCCTAATTTACAAAATTTTTGCACCTCTATAGAAGAGCGCAAAATATAGAAAAAGGCGCAAAATTTTCCAAAAATCATAAAATTGGAAATGCGCCTAATTTACAAAATTTTTGCGCGTCTACAGAATTCGCCTAATTTACAAAATTTTTGCGCCTCTACAGAAGGGCGCAAAATATAGAAAAAGGCGCAAAATTTTCCAAAAATCATAAAATTGGAAATGCGCCTAATTTACAAAATGTTTGCGCCTATATAGAAGGGCGCAAAATATAGAGAAAGGCGCAAAATTTTTAAGAAAGCATAAAATTGCAAATGCGCCTTAATTACAACATTTTTGAGCCTCTATAATAATAATAATAGTTTGGCGCTACAGTCCTGTATAGAACTTCGGCCGAGCTCTCTCACCCATGGTTTAAGTATATATAGGTTAAGTCATCTTTCAAAATTCAGTCGCCATTTACTTTTTTTTGAAAACTGTTTGAAAGACTCAACATTTGTTTACGAAAAATTTAAAACAAAACATCAATGCTTTGTTTACAAATTCATAAAAAAATTGAAACTCAAAATGTTTAAGCAAATAAATTACAACTCTTTGGTAATTTGCAAGCTGTCTATGGGCTCCAGAAGAACACCGCAGTGCATAACAAAAGTGAAAAAGTGAATTTTTGGTGTTAAATTTTAATAAATTAGCCAATTTAAAGTGCAAAAAACATAACATTGCAATAAAGTTTAAAATGACAATCAATTGTTGTATTTTTTAAATTTTCTTATTGACTTTCTCAGCATATTGTCTTCCACTAACTGTCTAGATGAACTAACTTCAACCATGCTCTCACCATTTTGAGCTGTGCGTGTTATATTTGTACTCAAAGTGGTGGGACCTACAGTTTATTGCCGAAGCCAAACGGCGGGTGAGAGCTTTTCATAGGCAATGGTTTTACTCTCGTAGGTTTGCCATTTACTGCCGAGAGGTAGCGCGGTATAGAAAAATGTTTCTATGAAAAGATGTTGTTAGCACATGTCCAGGCTTGAACCGGGGACCTTTCGGCTCGCAGTCCAACGCACTAACCACTGAGCTGCCGCGGCTACTATAGAAGGGCGCAAAATATAGAGAATGGCGCAAAATTTGCAAACAATCATAAAATTTCAAATTTTCCACAGCTGCAGAAGGGCGCAAACTGTTCAAAAAAGCATAAAATTGCAAATGCGTCTAATTTACAAAATTTTTGCGCCTCTATAGAAGGGCGCAAAATATAGAAAAAGGCGCAAAATGTTCAAAAAAGCATAAAATTGCAAATTCGCCTAATTTACAAAATTTTTGCGCGTCCACAGAAAGGCGCAAAATATAGAAAATGGCGTAAAATGTTCAAAAAAGCATAAAATTGCAAATGCGCCTTATTTACAAAATTTTTGCGCCTCTATAGAAGGGCGCAAAATATAGAGAATGGCGCAAAATGTTCAAAAAAGCATAAAATTGCAAATGCATCTAATTGACAAAATTTTGCGCGTCTACAGAATTCGCCTAATTTACAAAATTTTTGCGCGTCTACAGAAGGGCGCAAAATATAGAGAAAGGCGCAAAATGTTCAAAAAAAGCATAAAATTGCACATGCACCTAATTGCATATGCACCTAATAAAATTGCAAAATTTTTGCGCCTCTACAGAAGGGCGCAAAATATAGAGAATGGCGCAAAATGTTCAAAAAAAGCATAAAATTGCAATTGCGACTAATTTACAAAATTTTTGCGCCTCTACAGAAGGGCGCAAAATATAGAAAAGGGCGCAAAATGTTCAAAAAAGCATAAAATTGCAAATTGGCCTAATATACAAAATGTTTGCGTCTCTACAGGAGGGCTCAAAATATAGAAAAAGGCGCATAATGCTCAAAAAAGCATAAAATTGCAAATGCGCCTAATTTACATAATGTTTGCGACTCTACAGAAGGGTAAAATATAGAAAAAGGCGCAAAATGTTCAAAAAAGCATAAAATTGCAAATGCCCTCTACAGAAGGGCGCAAAATATAGAAAAAGGCGCAAAATGTTCAAAAAAGCATAAAATAGCAAATTCGCCTAATATACAAAATGTTTGCGCCTCTACAGAAGGGCTCAAAATATAGAGAAAGGCGCAGAATGCTCAAAAAAGCATAAAATTGCAAATGCGCCTAATTTACATAATGTTTGCGCCTCTATAAAAGGGCGCACAAATATAGAAAAAGGCGCAAAATGTTCAAAAAAGCATACAGTTTATTGCCGAATCCGAACGGCGGGTGAGAGCTTTTCATAGGCAATGGTTTTACTCTCGTAGGTTTGCCATTTACTGCCGAGAGGTAGCGCGGTATAAATGTCTATTAAAAGATGTTGTTAGCCCAAGTCCAGGCTTGAACCGGGGACCTTTTGCCTCGCAGTCCAACGCACTAACCACTGAGCTGCCGCGGCTACTATAGAAGGGCGCAAATTATAGATAATGGCGCAAAATTTGCAAAAAATCATAAAAATTCAAATTTTCCACATCCGCAAAAGGGCGCAAACTGTTCAAAAAAGCATAAAATTGCAAATGTGCCTTATTTACAAAATTTTTGCGCCTCTATAGAAGGTCGCAAAATATAGAGAATGGCGCAAAATTTGCAAAAAATCAAAAAATTGAAAAATTTTCCACCTCTACAAAAGGGCGAAAAATATAGAAAAAGGCGCAAAATGTTCAAAAAAGCATAAAATTGCAAATGTGCCTTATTTACAAAATTTTTGCGCCTCTATAGAAGGTCGCAAAATATAGAGAATGGCGCAAAATTTACAAAAAATCAAAAAATTGAAAATTTTCCACCTCTACAAAAGGGCGAAAAATATAGAAAAAGGCGCAAAATGTTCAAAAAAGTGCCTAATTTACAAAATTTTTGCGCCTCTACAGTAGGGCGCAAAATATAGAAAAAGGCGCAAAATGTTCAAAAAAGCATAAATTTGCAAATTCGCCTAATATACAAAATCTTTGCGCCTCTACAGAAGGGCTCAAAATATAGAGAAAGGCGCAGAATGCTCAAAAAAGCATAAAATTGCAAATGCGCCTAATTTACATAATGTTTGCGCCTCTACAGAAGGGCGCAAAATATAGAGAAAGGCGAAAAATGTTCAAAAAAGCATAAAATTGCAAATGCGCCTAATTTACAAAATTTTTGCGCCTCTATAAAAGGGCGCAAAAATATAGAAAAAGGCGCAAAATGTTCAAAAAAGCATACAGTTTATTGCCGAATCCGAACGGCGGGTGAGAGCTTTTCATAGGCAATGGTTTTACTCTCGTAGGTTTGCCATTTACTGCCGAGAGGTAGCGCGGTATAGAAAAATGTTTCTATTAAAAGATGTTGTTAGCCCAAGTCCAGGCTAGAAACCGGGGACCTTTTGCCTCGCAGTCCAACGCACTAACCACTGAGCTGCCGCGGCTACTATAGAAGGGCGCAAATTATAGAGAATGGCGCAAAATTTGCAAAAAATCATAAAAATTCAAATTTTCCACATCCGCAAAAGGGCGCAAACTGTTCAAAAAAGCATAAAATTGCAAATGCGGCTAATTTACAAAATTTTTGAGCCTCTATAGAAGGGTGCAAAATATAGAGAAAGGCGCAAAATGTTCAAAAAAGCATAAAATTGCAAATGTGCCTTATTTACAAAATTTTTGCGCCTCTATAGAAGGTCGCAAAATATAGAGAATGGCGCAAAATTTGCAAAAAATTGAAAATTTTCCACCTCCACAAAAGGGCGAAAAATATAGAAAAAGGCGCAAAATGTTCAAAAAAGCGCCTAATTTACAAAATTTTTGCGCCTCTACAGAAGCGCGCAAAATATAGAGAAAGGCGCAAAATGCATAAAATTGCAAATGCGCCTAATTTACAAAATTTTTGCGCCTCTATAGAAGAGCGCAAAATATAGAGAAAGGCGCAAAATGTTCAAAAAAGCATAAAAATGCAAATGCGCCTAATTTACAAAATTTTAGCGCCTCTGCAGAAAGGCGCAAAATATATAGAAAGGCGCAAAATGTTCAAAAAAGCATAAAATTGCAAATGCGCCTAATTTACAAAATTTTTGAGCCTCTACAGAAGTGCGCAAAATATATAAAAAGGCGCAAAATGTTCAAAAAAGCATAAAATTGCAAATGCGCCTAATTTACAAAATTTTTGCGCCTCTATAGAAGGGCGCAAAATATAGAGAAAGGCGCAAAATGTTCAAAAAAGCATAAAATTGCAAAAAATGCGCCTAATTAACAAAAATTTTGCGCCTCTACAGAAGGGCGCAAAATATAGAGAAAGGCGCAAAATGTTCAAAAAAGCATAAGATTGCACATGCACCTAATTTATAAAATTTTTGCGCGTCTACAGAATTCGCCTAGTTTTCAAAATTTTTGCGCCTCTACAGAAGGGCGCAAAATATAGAAAAAGGCGCAAAATTTTAAAAAAATCATAAAATTGCAAATGCGCCTAATTTACAAAATGTTTGTGCCTCTATAGAAGGGCGCAAAATATAGAGAAAGGCGCAAAATTTTTAAGAAAGCATATAATTGCAAATGCGCCTAATTTACAAAATTTTTGCGCCTCTATAGAAGGGCGCAAAATATAGAGAAAGGCGCAAAATTTTCAAAAAATCATAAAATTGCAAATGCGCCTAATTTACAAAATGTTTGCGCGTCTACAGAATTCGCCTAATTTACAAAATTTTTGCACCTCTATAGAAGAGCGCAAAATATAGAGAAAGGCGCAAAATGTTCAAAAAAGCATAAAATTGCAAATGCGTCTAATTTACAAAATTTTTGCGCGTCTACAGAATTCGCCTAATTTACAAAATTTTTGCGCCTCTACAGAAGGGCGCAAAATATAGAAAAAGGCGCAAAATTTTCCAAAAATCATAAAATTGGAAATGCGCCTAATTTACAAAATGTTTGCGCCTATATAGAAGGGCGCAAAATATAGAGAAAGGCGCAAAATTTTTAAGAAAGCATAAAATTGCAAATGCGCCTTAATTACAACATTTTTGAGCCTCTATAATAATAATAATAGTTTGGCGCTACAGTCCTGTATAGAACTTCGGCCGAGCTCTCTCACCCATGGTTTAAGTATATATAGGTTAAGTCATCTTTCAAAATTCAGTCGCCATTTACTTTTTTTTGAAAACTGTTTGAAAGACTCAACATTTGTTTACGAAAAATTTAAAACAAAACATCAATGCTTTGTTTACAAATTCATAAAAAAATTGAAACTCAAAATGTTTAAGCAAATAAATTACAACTCTTTGGTAATTTGCAAGCTGTCTATGGGCTCCAGAAGAACACCGCAGTGCATAACAAAAGTGAAAAAGTGAATTTTTGGTGTTAAATTTTAATAAATTAGCCAATTTAAAGTGCAAAAAACATAACATTGCAATAAAGTTTAAAATGACAATCAATTGTTGTATTTTTTAAATTTTCTTATTGACTTTCTCAGCATATTGTCTTCCACTAACTGTCTAGATGAACTAACTTCAACCATGCTCTCACCATTTTGAGCTGTGCGTGTTATATTTGTACTCAAAGTGGTGGGACCTACAGTTTATTGCCGAAGCCAAACGGCGGGTGAGAGCTTTTCATAGGCAATGGTTTTACTCTCGTAGGTTTGCCATTTACTGCCGAGAGGTAGCGCGGTATAGAAAAATGTTTCTATGAAAAGATGTTGTTAGCACATGTCCAGGCTTGAACCGGGGACCTTTCGGCTCGCAGTCCAACGCACTAACCACTGAGCTGCCGCGGCTACTATAGAAGGGCGCAAAATATAGAGAATGGCGCAAAATTTGCAAACAATCATAAAATTTCAAATTTTCCACAGCTGCAGAAGGGCGCAAACTGTTCAAAAAAGCATAAAATTGCAAATGCGTCTAATTTACAAAATTTTTGCGCCTCTATAGAAGGGCGCAAAATATAGAAAAAGGCGCAAAATGTTCAAAAAAGCATAAAATTGCAAATTCGCCTAATTTACAAAATTTTTGCGCGTCCACAGAAAGGCGCAAAATATAGAAAATGGCGTAAAATGTTCAAAAAAGCATAAAATTGCAAATGCGCCTTATTTACAAAATTTTTGCGCCTCTATAGAAGGGCGCAAAATATAGAGAATGGCGCAAAATGTTCAAAAAAGCATAAAATTGCAAATGCATCTAATTGACAAAATTTTGCGCGTCTACAGAATTCGCCTAATTTACAAAATTTTTGCGCGTCTACAGAAGGGCGCAAAATATAGAGAAAGGCGCAAAATGTTCAAAAAAAGCATAAAATTGCACATGCACCTAATTGCATATGCACCTAATAAAATTGCAAAATTTTTGCGCCTCTACAGAAGGGCGCAAAATATAGAGAATGGCGCAAAATGTTCAAAAAAAGCATAAAATTGCAATTGCGACTAATTTACAAAATTTTTGCGCCTCTACAGAAGGGCGCAAAATATAGAAAAGGGCGCAAAATGTTCAAAAAAGCATAAAATTGCAAATTGGCCTAATATACAAAATGTTTGCGTCTCTACAGGAGGGCTCAAAATATAGAAAAAGGCGCAGAATGCTCAAAAAAGCATAAAATTGCAAATGCGCCTAATTTACATAATGTTTGCGACTCTACAGAAGGGTAAAATATAGAAAAAGGCGCAAAATGTTCAAAAAAGCATAAAATTGCAAATGCCCTCTACAGAAGGGCGCAAAATATAGAAAAAGGCGCAAAATGTTCAAAAAAGCATAAAATAGCAAATTCGCCTAATATACAAAATGTTTGCGCCTCTACAGAAGGGCTCAAAATATAGAGAAAGGCGCAGAATGCTCAAAAAAGCATAAAATTGCAAATGCGCCTAATTTACATAATGTTTGCGCCTCTATAAAAGGGCGCAAAAATATAGAAAAAGGCGCAAAATGTTCAAAAAAGCATACAGTTTATTGCCGAATCCGAACGGCGGGTGAGAGCTTTTCATAGGCAATGGTTTTACTCTCGTAGGTTTGCCATTTACTGCCGAGAGGTAGCGCGGTATAAATGTCTATTAAAAGATGTTGTTAGCCCAAGTCCAGGCTTGAACCGGGGACCTTTTGCCTCGCAGTCCAACGCACTAACCACTGAGCTGCCGCGGCTACTATAGAAGGGCGCAAATTATAGATAATGGCGCAAAATTTGCAAAAAATCATAAAAATTCAAATTTTCCACATCCGCAAAAGGGCGCAAACTGTTCAAAAAAGCATAAAATTGCAAATGTGCCTTATTTACAAAATTTTTGCGCCTCTATAGAAGGTCGCAAAATATAGAGAATGGCGCAAAATTTGCAAAAAATCAAAAAATTGAAAAATTTTCCACCTCTACAAAAGGGCGAAAAATATAGAAAAAGGCGCAAAATGTTCAAAAAAGCATAAAATTGCAAATGTGCCTTATTTACAAAATTTTTGCGCCTCTATAGAAGGTCGCAAAATATAGAGAATGGCGCAAAATTTGCAAAAAATCAAAAAATTGAAAATTTTCCACCTCTACAAAAGGGCGAAAAATATAGAAAAAGGCGCAAAATGTTCAAAAAAGTGCCTAATTTACAAAATTTTTGCGCCTCTACAGTAGGGCGCAAAATATAGAAAAAGGCGCAAAATGTTCAAAAAAGCATAAATTTGCAAATTCGCCTAATATACAAAATCTTTGCGCCTCTACAGAAGGGCTCAAAATATAGAGAAAGGCGCAGAATGCTCAAAAAAGCATAAAATTGCAAATGCGCCTAATTTACATAATGTTTGCGCCTCTACAGAAGGGCGCAAAATATAGAGAAAGGCGAAAAATGTTCAAAAAAGCATAAAATTGCAAATGCGCCTAATTTACAAAATTTTTGCGCCTCTATAAAAGGGCGCAAAAATATAGAAAAAGGCGCAAAATGTTCAAAAAAGCATACAGTTTATTGCCGAATCCGAACGGCGGGTGAGAGCTTTTCATAGGCAATGGTTTTACTCTCGTAGGTTTGCCATTTACTGCCGAGAGGTAGCGCGGTATAGAAAAATGTTTCTATTAAAAGATGTTGTTAGCCCAAGTCCAGGCTTGAAACCGGGGACCTTTTGCCTCGCAGTCCAACGCACTAACCACTGAGCTGCCGCGGCTACTATAGAAGGGCGCAAATTATAGAGAATGGCGCAAAATTTGCAAAAAATCATAAAAATTCAAATTTTCCACATCCGCAAAAGGGCGCAAACTGTTCAAAAAAGCATAAAATTGCAAATGCGGCTAATTTACAAAATTTTTGAGCCTCTATAGAAGGGTGCAAAATATAGAGAAAGGCGCAAAATGTTCAAAAAAGCATAAAATTGCAAATGTGCCTTATTTACAAAATTTTTGCGCCTCTATAGAAGGTCGCAAAATATAGAGAATGGCGCAAAATTTGCAAAAAATTGAAAATTTTCCACCTCCACAAAAGGGCGAAAAATATAGAAAAAGGCGCAAAATGTTCAAAAAAGCGCCTAATTTACAAAATTTTTGCGCCTCTACAGAAGCGCGCAAAATATAGAGAAAGGCGCAAAATGCATAAAATTGCAAATGCGCCTAATTTACAAAATTTTTGCGCCTCTATAGAAGAGCGCAAAATATAGAGAAAGGCGCAAAATGTTCAAAAAAGCATAAAAATGCAAATGCGCCTAATTTACAAAATTTTAGCGCCTCTGCAGAAGGGCGCAAAATATATAGAAAGGCGCAAAATGTTCAAAAAAGCATAAAATTGCAAATGCGCCTAATTTACAAAATTTTTGAGCCTCTACAGAAGTGCGCAAAATATATAAAAAGGCGCAAAATGTTCAAAAAAGCATAAAATTGCAAATGCGCCTAATTTACAAAATTTTTGCGCCTCTATAGAAGGGCGCAAAATATAGAGAAAGGCGCAAAATGTTCAAAAAAGCATAAAATTGCAAAAAATGCGCCTAATTAACAAAAATTTTGCGCCTCTACAGAAGGGCGCAAAATATAGAGAAAGGCGCAAAATGTTCAAAAAAGCATAAGATTGCACATGCACCTAATTTATAAAATTTTTGCGCGTCTACAGAATTCGCCTAGTTTTCAAAATTTTTGCGCCTCTACAGAAGGGCGCAAAATATAGAAAAAGGCGCAAAATTTTAAAAAAATCATAAAATTGCAAATGCGCCTAATTTACAAAATGTTTGTGCCTCTATAGAAGGGCGCAAAATATAGAGAAAGGCGCAAAATTTTTAAGAAAGCATATAATTGCAAATGCGCCTAATTTACAAAATTTTTGCGCCTCTATAGAAGGGCGCAAAATATAGAGAAAGGCGCAAAATTTTCAAAAAATCATAAAATTGCAAATGCGCCTAATTTACAAAATGTTTGCGCGTCTACAGAATTCGCCTAATTTACAAAATTTTTGCACCTCTATAGAAGAGCGCAAAATATAGAGAAAGGCGCAAAATGTTCAAAAAAGCATAAAATTGCAAATGCGTCTAATTTACAAAATTTTTGCGCGTCTACAGAATTCGCCTAATTTACAAAATTTTTGCGCCTCTACAGAAGGGCGCAAAATATAGAAAAAGGCTTAAAATTTTCCAAAAATCATAAAATTGGAAATGCGCCTAATTTACAAAATGTTTGCGCCTATATAGAAGGGCGCAAAATATAGAGAAAGGCGCAAAATTTTTAAGAAAGCATAAAATTGCAAATGCGCCTTAATTACAACATTTTTGAGCCTCTATAATAATAATAATAGTTTGGCGCTACAGTCCTGTATAGAACTTCGGCCGAGCTCTCTCACCCATGGTTTAAGTATATATAGGTTAAGTCATCTTTCAAAATTCAGTCGCCATTTACTTTTTTTTGAAAACTGTTTGAAAGACTCAACATTTGTTTACGAAAAATTTAAAACAAAACATCAATGCTTTGTTTACAAATTCATAAAAAAATTGAAACTCAAAATGTTTAAGCAAATAAATTACAACTCTTTGGTAATTTGCAAGCTGTCTATGGGCTCCAGAAGAACACCGCAGTGCATAACAAAAGTGAAAAAGTGAATTTTTGGTGTTAAATTTTAATAAATTAGCCAATTTAAAGTGCAAAAAACATAACATTGCAATAAAGTTTAAAATGACAATCAATTGTTGTATTTTTTAAATTTTCTTATTGACTTTCTCAGCATATTGTCTTCCACTAACTGTCTAGATGAACTAACTTCAACCATGCTCTCACCATTTTGAGCTGTGCGTGTTATATTTGTACTCAAAGTGGTGGGACCTACAGTTTATTGCCGAAGCCAAACGGCGGGTGAGAGCTTTTCATAGGCAATGGTTTTACTCTCGTAGGTTTGCCATTTATAATTTACAAAATTTTTGCGCCTCTATAGAAGGGCGCAAAATATAGAGAAAGGCGCAAAATGTTCAAAAAAGCATAAAATTGCAAAAAATGCGCCTAATTAACAAAAGTTTTGCGCCTCTACAGAAGGGCGCAAAATATAGATAAAGGCGCAAAATTTTCAAAAAATCATAAAATTGCAAATGCGCTTAATTTACAAAATGTTTGCGCCTCTATAGAAGGGCGCAAAATATAGAGAAAGGCGCAACATTTTTAAGAAAGCATAAAATTGCAAATGCGCCTAATTTACAAAATTTTTGCGCCTCTATAGAAGGGCGCAAAATATAGAGAAAGGCGCTAAATGTTCAAAAAATCATAAAATTGCAAATGCGCCTAATTTACAAAATGTTTGCGCGTCTACAGAATTCGCCTAATTTACAAAAATTTTGCGCCTCTACAGAAGGGCGCAAAATATAGAAAAAGGCGCAAAATTTTCAAAAAATCATAAAATTGCAAATGCGCCTAATTTACAAAATGTTTGCGCCTCTATAGAAGGGCGCAAAATATAGAGAAAGGCGCAAAATTTTTAAGAAAGCATAAAATTGCAAATGCGCCTAATTTACAAAATTTGTGCGCCTCTATAGAAGGGCGCAAAATATAGAGAAAGGCGCAAAATTTTCAAAAAATCATAAAATTGCAAATGCGCCTAATTTGCAAAATGTTTGCGCGTCTACAGAATTCGCCTAATTTACAAAATTTTTGCACCTCTATAGAAGAGCGCAAAATATAGGGAAAGGCGCAAAATGTTCAAAAAAGCATAAAATTGCAAATGCGTCTAATTTACAAAATGTTTGCGCGTCTACAGAATTCGCCTAATTTACAAAATTTTTGCGCCTCTACAGATGGGCGCAAAATATAGAGAAAGGCGCAAAATTTTTAAGAAAGCATAAAATTGCAAATGCGCCTAATTTAGAAAAATTTTTGCGCCTCCATAGAAGGGCGCAAAATATAGAGAAAGGCGCAAAATTTTTAAGAAAGCATAAAATTGCAAATGCGCCTTAATTACAACATTTTTGAGCCTCTATAATAATAATAGTTTGGCGCTACAGTCCTGTATAGAACTTCGGCCGAGCTCTCTCACCCATGGTTTAAGTATATATATGTTAAGTCATCTTTCAAAATTCAGTCGCCATTTACTTTTTTTTGAATACTGTTTTAAAGACTCAACATTTGTTTACGAAAAATTTAAAACAAAACATCAATGCTTTGTTTACAAATTCATAAAAAAATTGAAACTCAAAATGTTTAAGCAAATAAATTACAACTCTTTGGTAATTTTCAAGCTGTCTATGGGCTCCAGAAGAACACCGCAGTGCATAACAAAAGTGAAAAAGTGAATTTTTGGTGTTAAATTTTAATAAATTAGCCAATTTAAAGTGCAAAAAACATAACATTGCAATAAAGTTTAAAATGACAATCAATTGTTGTATTTTTTAAATTTTCTTATTGATGTCTCAGCATAGTGTCTGCCAACTAACTGTCTAGATGAACTAATTTCAACCATGCTCTCACCATTTTGAGCTGTGCGTGTTATATTTGTACTCAAAGTGGTGGGACCAACAGTTTATTGCCGAAGCCAAACGGCGGGTGAGAGCTTTTCATAGGCAATGGTTTTACTCTCGTAGGTTTGCCATTTACTGCCGAGAGGTAGCGCGGTATAGAAAAATGTTTCTATGAAAAGATGTTGTTAGCCCATGTCCAGGCTTGAACCGGGGACCTTTCGGCTCGCAGTCCAACGCACTAACCACTGAGCTGCCGCGGCTACTATAGAAGGGCGCAAAATATAGAGAATGGCGCAAAATTTGCAAACAATCATAAAATTCCAAATTTTCCACAGCTGCAGAAGGGCGCAAACTGTTCAAAAAAGCATAAAATTGCAAATGCGTCTAATTTACAAAATTTTTGCGCCTCTATAGAAGGGCGCAAAATATAGAAAAAGGCGCAAAATGTTCAAAAAAGCATAAAATTGCAAATTCGCCTAATTTACAAAATTTTTGCGCGTCCACAGAAAGGCGCAAAATATAGAAAATGGCGCAAAATGTTCAAAAAAGCATAAAATTGCAAATGCGCCTTATTTACAAAATTTTTGCGCCTCTATAGAAGGGCGCAAAATATAGAGAATGGCGCAAAATGTTCAAAAAAGCATAACATTGCAAATGCGTCTAATTGACAAAATTTTGCGCGTCTATAGAATTCGCCTAATTTACAAAATTTTTGCGCGTCTACAGAAGGGCGCAAAATATGGAGAAAGGCGCAAAATGTTAAAAAAAGCATAAAATTGCACATGCACCTAATTTACAAAATTTTTGCGCCTCTACAGAAGGGCGCAAAATATAGAGAATGGCGCAAAATATAGAGAATGGCGCAGAATGCTCAAAAAAGCATAAAATTGCAAATGCGCCTAATTTACATAATGTTTGCGACTCTACAGAAGGGCGTAAAATATAGAAAAAGGCTCAAAATGTTCAAAAAAGCATAAAATTGCAAATGCGACTAATTTACAAAATTTTTGCGCCTCTACAGAAGGGCGCAAAATATAGAAAAAGGCGCAAAATGTTCAAAAAAGCATAAAATTGCAAATTCGCCTAATATACAAAATGTTTGCGCCTCTACAGAAGGGCTCAAAATATAGAGAAAGGCGCAGAATGCTCAAAAAAGCATAAAATTGCAAATGCGCCTAATTTACATAATGTTTGCGCCTCTACAGAAGGGCTCAAAATATAGAGAAAGGCGAAAAATGTTCAAAAAAGCATAAAATTGCAAATGCGCCTAATTTACAAAATTTTTGCGCCTCTATAAAAGGGCGCAAAAATATAGAAAAAGGCGCAAAATGTTCAAAAAAGCATAAAATTGCAAATGCGCCTAATTTACAAAATTTTTGCGCCTCTATAGAAGGTCGCAAAATATAGATAAAGGCGCAAAATTTTCAAAAAAGCATAAAATTGCAAATGCGCCTAATTTACAAAATTTTTGCGCCTCTATAAAAGGGCACAAAAATATAGAAAAAGCCGCAAATGTTCAAAAAAGCATAAAATTGCAAATGCGCCTAATTTACAAAAATTTTGCGCCTCTATAGAAGGGCGCAAAATATAGAAAAAGGCTCAAAATGTTCAAAAAAGCATAAAATTGCAAATTCGCCTAATTTTCAGAATTTTTGCGCCTCTATAATAGGGCGCAAAAATATAGAAAAAGGCGCAAAATGTTCAAAAAAGCATAAAATTGCAAATGCGCCTAATTTACAAAATTTTTGCGCCTCTATAGAAGGGCGCAAAATATAGAGAAAGGCGCAAAATTTTCAAAAAAGCATAAAATTGCAAATGCGCCTAATTTACAAAATTTTTGCGCTTAAACAGAAGGGCGCAAAATATAGGTAAAGGCGCAAAATGTTCAAAATAGCATAAAATTGTAAATTCGCCTTTTGCGCCTCTACAGAAGGGCGCAAAATATAGAGAAAGGCGCAAAATGTTCAAAAAAGCATAAAATTGAAAATGCGCCTAATTTACAAAATTTTTGCGCGTCTACAGAAAGGCGCAAAATATAGAAAAAGGCGCAAAATGTTCAAAAAACATAAAATTGCAAATTCGCCTTTTGCGCCTCTACAGAAGGGCGAAAATATAGAGAAAGGCGCAAAATGTTCAAAAAAGCATAAAATTGCAAATGCGCCTAATTTACAAAATGTTTGCGCATCTATAGAATAGCGCAAAATATAGAGAAATGCGCAAAATGTTCAAAAAAGCACAAAATTGCAAATGCGCCTAATTTACAACATTTTTGAGCCTCTACAGAAGTGCGCAAAATGTTCAAAAAAGCATAAAATTGCAAATGCGCCTAATTTACAAAATTTTTGCGCCTCTACAGAAGGGCGCAACATTTTCAAAAAAGAATAAAATTGCAATTGCGCCTATTTTATAAAATATAAAGAAAGGCGCAAAATGTACAAAAGAGCATAAAATTGCAAATTTGCCACCTTTAGAAGGGCGCAAAATATAGAAAAAGGCGCAAAATGTTCTAAAAAGCATAAAATTGCAAATGTGCCTTATTTACAAAATGTTTGCGCCTCTATAGAAGGGCGCAAAATATAGAGAATTGCGCAAAATATAGAGAATGGCGCAAAATTTGCAAAAAATCATAAAATTGAAAATGTTCAAAAAAGCATAAAATTGCAAATGCGCCTAATTTACAAAATGCGTCTAATTTACAAAATTTTTGCGCGTCTACAGAAGGGCGCAAAATATAGAAAATGGAGCAAAATATTCAAAAAAGCATAAAATTGCAAATGCGTTTAATTTACAAAATTTTTGCGCCTCTATAGAATAGCGCAAAATATAGAGAAAGGCGCAAAATGTTCAAAAAAGCACAAAATTGCAAATGCGCCTAATTTACAACATTTTTGAGCCTCTACAGAAGTGCGCAAAATATATAAAAAGGCGCAAAATGTTCAAAAAAGCATAAAATTGCAAATGCGCCTAATTTACAAAATTTTTGCGCCTCTACAGAAGGGCGCAAAATATAGAGAATGGCGCAAAATATAGAGAATGGCGCAACATTTTTAAGAAAGCATAAAATTGCAAATGCGCCTAATTTACAAAATTTTTGCGCCTCTATAGAAGGGCGCAAAATATAGAGAAAGGCGCTAAATGTTCAAAAAATCATAAAATTGCAAATGCGCCTAATTTACAAAATGTTTGCGCGTCTACAGAATTCGCCTAATTTACAAAAATTTTGCGCCTCTACAGAAGGGCGCAAAATATAGAAAAAGGCGCAAAATTTTCAAAAAATCATAAAATTGCAAATGCGCCTAATTTACAAAATGTTTGCGCCTCTATAGAAGGGCGCAAAATATAGAGAAAGGCGCAAAATTTTTAAGAAAGCATAAAATTGCAAATGCGCCTAATTTACAAAATTTGTGCGCCTCTATAGAAGGGCGCAAAATATAGAGAAAGGCGCAAAATTTTCAAAAAATCATAAAATTGCAAATGCGCCTAATTTGCAAAATGTTTGCGCGTCTACAGAATTCGCCTAATTTACAAAATTTTTGCACCTCTATAGAAGAGCGCAAAATATAGGGAAAGGCGCAAAATGTTCAAAAAAGCATAAAATTGCAAATGCGTCTAATTTACAAAATTTTTGCGCGTCTACAGAATTCGCCTAATTTACAAAATTTTTGCGCCTCTACAGATGGGCGCAAAATATAGAGAAAGGCGCAAAATTTTTAAGAAAGCATAAAATTGCAAATGCGCCTAATTTAGAAAATTTTTGCGCCTCCATAGAAGGGCGCAAAATATAGAGAAAGGCGCAAAATTTTTAAGAAAGCATAAAATTGCAAATGCGCCTTAATTACAACATTTTTGAGCCTCTATAATAATAATAGTTTGGCGCTACAGTCCTGTATAGAACTTCGGCCGAGCTTTCTCACCCATGGTTTAAGTATATATATGTTAAGTCATCTTTCAAAATTCAGTCGCCATTTACTTTTTTTTGAATACTGTTTTAAAGACTCAACATTTGTTTACGAAAAATTTAAAACAAAACATCAATGCTTTGTTTACAAATTCATAAAAAAATTGAAACTCAAAATGTTTAAGCAAATAAATTACAACTCTTTGGTAATTTTCAAGCTGTCTATGGGCTCCAGAAGAACACCGCAGTGCATAACAAAAGTGAAAAAGTGAATTTTTGGTGTTAAATTTTAATAAATTAGCCAATTTAAAGTGCAAAAAACATAACATTGCAATAAAGTTTAAAATGACAATCAATTGTTGTATTTTTTAAATTTTCTTATTGATGTCTCAGCATAGTGTCTGCCAACTAACTGTCTAGATGAACTAATTTCAACCATGCTCTCACCATTTTGAGCTGTGCGTGTTATATTTGTACTCAAAGTGGTGGGACCAACAGTTTATTGCCGAAGCCAAACGGCGGGTGAGAGCTTTTCATAGGCAATGGTTTTACTCTCGTAGGTTTGCCATTTACTGCCGAGAGGTAGCGCGGTATAGAAAAATGTTTCTATGAAAAGATGTTGTTAGCCCATGTCCAGGCTTGAACCGGGGACCTTTCGGCTCGCAGTCCAACGCACTAACCACTGAGCTGCCGCGGCTACTATAGAAGGGCGCAAAATATAGAGAATGGCGCAAAATTTGCAAACAATCATAAAATTCCAAATTTTCCACAGCTGCAGAAGGGCGCAAACTGTTCAAAAAAGCATAAAATTGCAAATGCGTCTAATTTACAAAATTTTTGCGCCTCTATAGAAGGGCGCAAAATATAGAAAAAGGCGCAAAATGTTCAAAAAAGCATAAAATTGCAAATTCGCCTAATTTACAAAATTTTTGCGCGTCCACAGAAAGGCGCAAAATATAGAAAATGGCGCAAAATGTTCAAAAAAGCATAAAATTGCAAATGCGCCTTATTTACAAAATTTTTGCGCCTCTATAGAAGGGCGCAAAATATAGAGAATGGCGCAAAATGTTCAAAAAAGCATAACATTGCAAATGCGTCTAATTGACAAAATTTTGCGCGTCTATAGAATTCGCCTAATTTACAAAATTTTTGCGCGTCTACAGAAGGGCGCAAAATATGGAGAAAGGCGCAAAATGTTAAAAAAAGCATAAAATTGCACATGCACCTAATTTACAAAATTTTTGCGCCTCTACAGAAGGGCGCAAAATATAGAGAATGGCGCAAAATATAGAGAATGGCGCAGAATGCTCAAAAAAGCATAAAATTGCAAATGCGCCTAATTTACATAATGTTTGCGACTCTACAGAAGGGCGTAAAATATAGAAAAAGGCTCAAAATGTTCAAAAAAGCATAAAATTGCAAATGCGACTAATTTACAAAATTTTTGCGCCTCTACAGAAGGGCGCAAAATATAGAAAAAGGCGCAAAATGTTCAAAAAAGCATAAAATTGCAAATTCGCCTAATATACAAAATGTTTGCGCCTCTACAGAAGGGCTCAAAATATAGAGAAAGGCGCAGAATGCTCAAAAAAGCATAAAATTGCAAATGCGCCTAATTTACATAATGTTTGCGCCTCTACAGAAGGGCTCAAAATATAGAGAAAGGCGAAAAATGTTCAAAAAAGCATAAAATTGCAAATGCGCCTAATTTACAAAATTTTTGCGCCTCTATAAAAGGGCGCAAAAATATAGAAAAAGGCGCAAAATGTTCAAAAAAGCATAAAATTGCAAATGCGCCTAATTTACAAAATTTTTGCGCCTCTATAGAAGGGCGCAAAATATAGAAAAAGGCTCAAAATGTTCAAAAAAGCATAAAATTGCAAATTCGCCTAATTTTCAGAATTTTTGCGCCTCTATAATAGGGCGCAAAAATATAGAAAAAGGCGCAAAATGTTCAAAAAAGCATAAAATTGCAAATGCGCCTAATTTACAAAATTTTTGCGCCTCTATAGAAGGGCGCAAAATATAGAGAAAGGCGCAAAATTTTCAAAAAAGCATAAAATTGCAAATGCGCCTAATTTACAAAATTTTTGCGCTTAAACAGAAGGGCGCAAAATATAGGTAAAGGCGCAAAATGTTCAAAATAGCATAAAATTGCAAATTCGCCTTTTGCGCCTCTACAGAAGGGCGCAAAATATAGAGAAAGGCGCAAAATGTTCAAAAAAGCATAAAATTGAAAATGCGCCTAATTTACAAAATTTTTGCGCGTCTACAGAAAGGCGCAAAATATAGAAAAAGGCGCAAAATGTTCAAAAAACATAAAATTGCAAATTCGCCTTTTGCGCCTCTACAGAAGGGCGAAAATATAGAGAAAGGCGCAAAATGTTCAAAAAAGCATAAAATTGCAAATGCGCCTAATTTACAAAATGTTTGCGCATCTATAGAATAGCGCAAAATATAGAGAAAGGCGCAAAATGTTCAAAAAAGCACAAAATTGCAAATGCGCCTAATTTACAACATTTTTGAGCCTCTACAGAAGTGCGCAAAATATATAAAAAAGCGCAAAATGTTCAAAAAAGCATAAAATTGCAAATGCGCCTAATTTACAAAATTTTTGCGCCTCTACAGAAGGGCGCAACATTTTCAAAAAAGAATAAAATTGCAATTGCGCCTATTTTATAAAATATAAAGAAAGGCGCAAAATGTACAAAAGAGCATAAAATTGCAAATTTGCCACCTTTAGAAGGGCGCAAAATATAGAAAAAGGCGCAAAATGTTCTAAAAAGCATAAAATTGCAAATGTGCCTTATTTACAAAATGTTTGCGCCTCTATAGAAGGGCGCAAAATATAGAGAATTGCGCAAAATATAGAGAATGGCGCAAAATTTGCAAAAAATCATAAAATTGAAAATGTTTAAAAAAGCATAAAATTGCAAATGCGCCTAATTTACAAAATGCGTCTAATTTACAAAATTTTTGCGCGTCTACAGAAGGGCGCAAAATATAGAAAATGGCGCAAAATATTCAAAAAAGCATAAAATTGCAAATGCGTTTAATTTACAAAATTTTTGCGCGTCTACAGAATTCGCCTAATTTACAAAATTTTTGCGCCTGTATAGAAGGCCGGAAAAATATAGAAAAAGGCGCAAAATGTACAAAAAAGCATAAAATTGCATCCACCTTCAGAAGGGCGCAAAATATAGAAAAAGGCGCAAAATGTTCTAAAAAGCATAAAATTGCAAATGTGCCTTATTTACAAAATTTTTGCGCTTCTATAGAAGGGCGCAAAATATAGATAATGGCGCAAAATTTGCAAAAAATCATAAAATTAAAAATTTTCCACCTCTACAGAAGGGCGCAAAATATAGAAAAGGCGCAAAATGTTCAAAAAAGCATAAAATTGCAAATGCGTCTAACTTACAAAATTTTTGCGCGTCTACAGAATCCGCCTAATTTACAAAATTTTTGCGCCTCTATAGAAGGGCGCAAAATAAAGAGAATGGCGCAAAATTTGCAAAAAATCATAAAATTGCAAATGTTCAAAAAAGCATAAAATTGCAAAAAATGCGCCTAATTAACAAAAGTTTTGCGCCTCTACAGAAGGGCGCAAAATATAGATAAAGGCGCAAAATTTTCAAAAAATCATAAAATTGCAAATGCGCTTAATTTACAAAATGTTTGCGCCTCTATACAAGGGCGCAAAATATAGAGAAAGGCGCAACATTTTTAAGAAAGCATAAAATTGCAAATGCGCCTAATTTACAAAATTTTTGCGCCTCTATAGAAGGGCGCAAAATATAGAGAAAGGCGCTAAATGTTCAAAAAATCATAAAATTGCAAATGCGCCTAATTTACAAAATGTTTGCGCGTCTACAGAATTCGCCTAATTTACAAAAATTTTGCGCCTCTACAGAAGGGCGCAAAATATAGAAAAAGGCGCAAAATTTTCAAAAAATCATAAAATTGCAAATGCGCCTAATTTACAAAATGTTTGCGCCTCTATAGAAGGGCGCAAAATATAGAGAAAGGCTCAAAATTTTTAAGAAAGCATAAAATTGCAAATGCGCCTAATTTACAAAATTTGTGCGCCTCTATAGAAGGGCGCAAAATATAGAGAAAGGCGCAAAATTTTCAAAAAATCATAAAATTGCAAATGCGCCTAATTTACAACATTTTTGAGCCTCTACAGAAGTGCGCAAAATATATAAAAAAGCGCAAAATGTTCAAAAAAGCATAAAATTGCAAATGCGCCTAATTTACAAAATTTTTGCGCCTCTACAGAAGGGCGCAACATTTTCAAAAAAGAATAAAATTGCAATTGCGCCTATTTTATAAAATATAAAGAAAGGCGCAAAATGTACAAAAGAGCATAAAATTGCAAATTTGCCACCTTTAGAAGGGCGCAAAATATAGAAAAAGGCGCAAAATGTTCTAAAAAGCATAAAATTGCAAATGTGCCTTATTTACAAAATGTTTGCGCCTCTATAGAAGGGCGCAAAATATAGAGAATTGCGCAAAATATAGAGAATGGCGCAAAATTTGCAAAAAATCATAAAATTGAAAATGTTCAAAAAAGCATAAAATTGCAAATGCGCCTAATTTACAAAATGCGTCTAATTTACAAAATTTTTGCGCGTCTACAGAAGGGCGCAAAATATAGAAAATGGCGCAAAATATTCAAAAAAGCATAAAATTGCAAATGCGTTTAATTTACAAAATTTTTGCGCCTCTATAGAATAGCGCAAAATATAGAGAAAGGCGCAAAATGTTCAAAAAAGCACAAAATTGCAAATGCGCCTAATTTACAACATTTTTGAGCCTCTACAGAAGTGCGCAAAATATATAAAAAGGCGCAAAATGTTCAAAAAAGCATAAAATTGCAAATGCGCCTAATTTACAAAATTTTTGCGCCTCTACAGAAGGGCGCAACATTTTCAAAAAAGAATAAAATTGCAATTGCGCCTATTTTATAAAATATAAAGAAAGGCGCAAAATGTACAAAAGAGCATAAAATTGCAAATTTTCCACCTTTAGAAGGGCGCAAAATATAGAAAAAGGCGCAAAATGTTCTAAAAAGCATAAAATTGCAAATGTGCCTTATTTACAAAATGTTTGCGCCTCTATAGAAGGGTGCAAAATATAGAGAATTGCGCAAAATATAGAGAATGGCGCAAAATTTGCAAAAAATCATAAAATTGAAAATGTTCAAAAAAGCATAAAATTGCAAATGCGCCTAATTTACAAAATGCGTCTAATTTACAAAATTTTTGCGCGTCTACAGAAGGGCGCAAAATATAGAAAATGGCGCAAAATGTTCAAAAAAGCATAAAATTGCAAATGCGTTTAATTTACAAAATTTTTGCGCGTCTACAGAATTCGCCTAATTTACAAAATTTTTGCGCCTCTATAGAAGGCCGGAAAAATATAGAAAAAGGCGCAAAATGTACAAAAAAGCATAAAATTGCATCCACCTTCAGAAGGGCGCAAAATATAGAAAAAGGCGCAAAATGTTCTAAAAAGCATAAAATTGCAAATGTGCCTTATTTACAAAATTTTTGCGCTTCTATAGAAGGGCGCAAAATATAGATAATGGCGCAAAATTTGCAAAAAATCATAAAATTAAAAATTTTCCACCTCTACAGAAGGGCGCAAAATATAGAAAAGGCGCAAAATGTTCAAAAAAGCATAAAATTGCAAATGCGTCTAACTTACAAAATTTTTGCGCGTCTACAGAATCCGCCTAATTTACAAAATTTTTGCGCCTCTATAGAAGGGCGCAAAATAAAGAGAATGGCGCAAAATTTGCAAAAAATCATAAAATTGCAAATGTTCAAAAAAGCATAAAATTGCAAAAAATGCGCCTAATTAACAAAAGTTTTGCGCCTCTACAGAAGGGCGCAAAATATAGATAAAGGCGCAAAATTTTCAAAAAATCATAAAATTGCAAATGCGCTTAATTTACAAAATGTTTGCGCCTCTATAGAAGGGCGCAAAATATAGAGAAAGGCGCAACATTTTTAAGAAAGCATAAAATTGCAAATGCGCCTAATTTACAAAATTTTTGCGCCTCTATAGAAGGGCGCAAAATATAGAGAAAGGCGCTAAATGTTCAAAAAATCATAAAATTGCAAATGCGCCTAATTTACAAAATGTTTGCGCGTCTACAGAATTCGCCTAATTTACAAAAATTTTGCGCCTCTACAGAAGGGCGCAAAATATAGAAAAAGGCGCAAAATTTTCAAAAAATCATAAAATTGCAAATGCGCCTAATTTACAAAATGTTTGCGCCTCTATAGAAGGGCGCAAAATATAGAGAAAGGCGCAAAATTTTTAAGAAAGCATAAAATTGCAAATGCGCCTAATTTACAAAATTTGTGCGCCTCTATAGAAGGGCGCAAAATATAGAGAAAGGCGCAAAATTTTCAAAAAATCATAAAATTGCAAATGCGCCTAATTTGCAAAATGTTTGCGCGTCTACAGAATTCGCCTAATTTACAAAATTTTTGCACCTCTATAGAAGAGCGCAAAATATAGAGAAAGGCGCAAAATGTTCAAAAAAGCATAAAATTGCAAATGCGTCTAATTTACAAAATTTTTGCGCGTCTACAGAATTCGCCTAATTTACAAAATTTTTGCGCCTCTACAGAAGGGCGCAAAATATAGAAAAAGGCGCAAAATTTTCCAAAAATCATAAAATTGGAAATGCGCCTAATTTACAAAATGTTTGCGCCTATATAGAAGGGCGCAAAATATAGAGAAAGGCGCAAAATTTTTAAGAAAGCATAAAATTGCAAATGCGCCTTAATTACAACATTTTTGAGCCTCTATAATAATAATAATAGTTTGGCGCTACAGTCCTGTATAGAACTTCGGCCGAGCTCTCTCACCCATGGTTTAAGTATATATAGGTTAAGTCATCTTTCAAAATTCAGTCGCCATTTACTTTTTTTTGAAAACTGTTTGAAAGACTCAACATTTGTTTACGAAAAATTTAAAACAAAACATCAATGCTTTGTTTACAAATTCATAAAAAAATTGAAACTCAAAATGTTTAAGCAAATAAATTACAACTCTTTGGTAATTTGCAAGCTGTCTATGGGCTCCAGAAGAACACCGCAGTGCATAACAAAAGTGAAAAAGTGAATTTTTGGTGTTAAATTTTAATAAATTAGCCAATTTAAAGTGCAAAAAACATAACATTGCAATAAAGTTTAAAATGACAATCAATTGTTGTATTTTTTAAATTTTCTTATTGACTTTCTCAGCATATTGTCTTCCACTAACTGTCTAGATGAACTAACTTCAACCATGCTCTCACCATTTTGAGCTGTGCGTGTTATATTTGTACTCAAAGTGGTGGGACCTACAGTTTATTGCCGAAGCCAAACGGCGGGTGAGAGCTTTTCATAGGCAATGGTTTTACTCTCGTAGGTTTGCCATTTATAATTTACAAAATTTTTGCGCCTCTATAGAAGGGCGCAAAATATAGAGAAAGGCGCAAAATGTTCAAAAAAGCATAAAATTGCAAAAAATGCGCCTAATTAACAAAAGTTTTGCGTCTCTACAGAAGGGCGCAAAATATAGATAAAGGCGCAAAATTTTCAAAAAATCATAAAATTGCAAATGCGCCTAATTTACAAAATGTTTGCGCGTCTACAGAATTCGCCTAATTTACAAAAATTTTGCGCCTCTATAGAAGGGCGCAAAATATAGAAAAAGGCTCAAAATGTTCAAAAAAGCATAAAATTGCAAATTCGCCTAATTTTCAGAATTTTTGCGCCTCTATAATAGGGCGCAAAAATATAGAAAAAGGCGCAAAATGTTCAAAAAAGCATAAAATTGCAAATGCGCCTAATTTACAAAATTTTTGCGCCTCTATAGAAGGGCGCAAAATATAGAGAAAGGCGCAAAATTTTCAAAAAAGCATAAAATTGCAAATGCGCCTAATTTACAAAATTTTTGCGCTTAAACAGAAGGGCGCAAAATATAGGTAAAGGCGCAAAATGTTCAAAATAGCATAAAATTGCAAATTCGCCTTTTGCGCCTCTACAGAAGGGCGCAAAATATAGAGAAAGGCGCAAAATGTTCAAAAAAGCATAAAATTGAAAATGCGCCTAATTTACAAAATTTTTGCGCGTCTACAGAAAGGCGCAAAATATAGAAAAAGGCGCAAAATGTTCAAAAAACATAAAATTGCAAATTCGCCTTTTGCGCCTCTACAGAAGGGCGAAAATATAGAGAAAGGCGCAAAATGTTCAAAAAAGCATAAAATTGCAAATGCGCCTAATTTACAAAATGTTTGCGCATCTATAGAATAGCGCAAAATATAGAGAAAGGCGCAAAATGTTCAAAAAAGCACAAAATTGCAAATGCGCCTAATTTACAACATTTTTGAGCCTCTACAGAAGTGCGCAAAATATATAAAAAAGCGCAAAATGTTCAAAAAAGCATAAAATTGCAAATGCGCCTAATTTACAAAATTTTTGCGCCTCTACAGAAGGGCGCAACATTTTCAAAAAAGAATAAAATTGCAATTGCGCCTATTTTATAAAATATAAAGAAAGGCGCAAAATGTACAAAAGAGCATAAAATTGCAAATTTGCCACCTTTAGAAGGGCGCAAAATATAGAAAAAGGCGCAAAATGTTCTAAAAAGCATAAAATTGCAAATGTGCCTTATTTACAAAATGTTTGCGCCTCTATAGAAGGGCGCAAAATATAGAGAATTGCGCAAAATATAGAGAATGGCGCAAAATTTGCAAAAAATCATAAAATTGAAAATGTTCAAAAAAGCATAAAATTGCAAATGCGCCTAATTTACAAAATGCGTCTAATTTACAAAATTTTTGCGCGTCTACAGAAGGGCGCAAAATATAGAAAATGGCGCAAAATATTCAAAAAAGCATAAAATTGCAAATGCGTTTAATTTACAAAATTTTTGCGCGTCTACACAATTCGCCTAATTTACAAAATTTTTGCGCCTGTATAGAAGGCCGGAAAAATATAGAAAAAGGCGCAAAATGTACAAAAAAGCATAAAATTGCATCCACCTTCAGAAGGGCGCAAAATATAGAAAAAGGCGCAAAATGTTCTAAAAAGCATAAAATTGCAAATGTGCCTTATTTACAAAATTTTTGCGCTTCTATAGAAGGGCGCAAAATATAGATAATGGCGCAAAATTTGCAAAAAATCATAAAATTAAAAATTTTCCACCTCTACAGAAGGGCGCAAAATATAGAAAAGGCGCAAAATGTTCAAAAAAGCATAAAATTGCAAATGCGTCTAACTTACAAAATTTTTGCGCGTCTACAGAATCCGCCTAATTTACAAAATTTTTGCGCCTCTATAGAAGGGCGCAAAATAAAGAATGGCGCAAAATTTGCAAAAAATCATAAAATTGCAAATGTTCAAAAAAGCATAAAATTGCAAAAAATGCGCCTAATTAACAAAAGTTTTGCGCCTCTACAGAAGGGCGCAAAATATAGATAAAGGCGCAAAATTTTCAAAAAATCATAAAATTGCAAATGCGCTTAATTTACAAAATGTTTGCGCCTCTATAGAAGGGCGCAAAATATAGAGAAAGGCGCAACATTTTTAAGAAAGCATAAAATTGCAAATGCGCCTAATTTACAAAATTTTTGCGCCTCTATAGAAGGGCGCAAAATATAGAGAAAGGCGCTAAATGTTCAAAAAATCATAAAATTGCAAATGCGCCTAATTTACAAAATGTTTGCGCGTCTACAGAATTCGCCTAATTTACAAAAATTTTGCGCCTCTACAGAAGGGCGCAAAATATAGAAAAAGGCGCAAAATTTTCAAAAAATCATAAAATTGCAAATGCGCCTAATTTACAAAATGTTTGCGCCTCTATAGAAGGGCGCAAAATATAGAGAAAGGCTCAAAATTTTTAAGAAAGCATAAAATTGCAAATGCGCCTAATTTACAAAATTTGTGCGCCTCTATAGAAGGGCGCAAAATATAGAGAAAGGCGCAAAATTTTCAAAAAATCATAAAATTGCAAATGCGCCTAATTTACAACATTTTTGAGCCTCTACAGAAGTGCGCAAAATATATAAAAAAGCGCAAAATGTTCAAAAAAGCATAAAATTGCAAATGCGCCTAATTTACAAAATTTTTGCGCCTCTACAGAAGGGCGCAACATTTTCAAAAAAGAATAAAATTGCAATTGCGCCTATTTTATAAAATATAAAGAAAGGCGCAAAATGTACAAAAGAGCATAAAATTGCAAATTTGCCACCTTTAGAAGGGCGCAAAATATAGAAAAAGGCGCAAAATGTTCTAAAAAGCATAAAATTGCAAATGTGCCTTATTTACAAAATGTTTGCGCCTCTATAGAAGGGCGCAAAATATAGAGAATTGCGCAAAATATAGAGAATGGCGCAAAATTTGCAAAAAATCATAAAATTGAAAATGTTCAAAAAAGCATAAAATTGCAAATGCGCCTAATTTACAAAATGCGTCTAATTTACAAAATTTTTGCGCGTCTACAGAAGGGCGCAAAATATAGAAAATGGCGCAAAATATTCAAAAAAGCATAAAATTGCAAATGCGTTTAATTTACAAAATTTTTGCGCCTCTATAGAATAGCGCAAAATATAGAGAAAGGCGCAAAATGTTCAAAAAAGCACAAAATTGCAAATGCGCCTAATTTACAACATTTTTGAGCCTCTACAGAAGTGCGCAAAATATATAAAAAGGCGCAAAATATAGAGAATGGCGCAAAATTTGCAAAAAATCATAAAATTGAAAATGTTCAAAAAAGCATAAAATTGCAAATGCGCCTAATTTACAAAATGCGTCTAATTTACAAAATTTTTGCGCGTCTACAGAAGGGCGCAAAATATAGAAAATGGCGCAAAATGTTCAAAAAAGCATAAAATTGCAAATGCGTTTAATTTACAAAATTTTTGCGCGTCTACAGAATTCGCCTAATTTACAAAATTTTTGCGCCTCTATAGAAGGCCGGAAAAATATAGAAAAAGGCGCAAAATGTACAAAAAAGCATAAAATTGCATCCACCTTCAGAAGGGCGCAAAATATAGAAAAAGGCGCAAAATGTTCTAAAAAGCATAAAATTGCAAATGTGCCTTATTTACAAAATTTTTGCGCTTCTATAGAAGGGCGCAAAATATAGATAATTAACAAAAGTTTTGCGTCTCTACAGAAGGGCGCAAAATATAGATAAAGGCGCAAAATTTTCAAAAAATCATAAAATTGCAAATGCGCCTAATTTACAAAATGTTTGCGCGTCTACAGAATTCGCCTAATTTACAAAAATTTTGCGCCTCTATAGAAGGGCGCAAAATATAGAAAAAGGCTCAAAATGTTCAAAAAAGCATAAAATTGCAAATTCGCCTAATTTTCAGAATTTTTGCGCCTCTATAATAGGGCGCAAAAATATAGAAAAAGGCGCAAAATGTTCAAAAAAGCATAAAATTGCAAATGCGCCTAATTTACAAAATTTTTGCGCCTCTATAGAAGGGCGCAAAATATAGAGAAAGGCGCAAAATTTTCAAAAAAGCATAAAATTGCAAATGCGCCTAATTTACAAAATTTTTGCGCTTAAACAGAAGGGCGCAAAATATAGGTAAAGGCGCAAAATGTTCAAAATAGCATAAAATTGCAAATTCGCCTTTTGCGCCTCTACAGAAGGGCGCAAAATATAGAGAAAGGCGCAAAATGTTCAAAAAAGCATAAAATTGAAAATGCGCCTAATTTACAAAATTTTTGCGCGTCTACAGAAAGGCGCAAAATATAGAAAAAGGCGCAAAATGTTCAAAAAACATAAAATTGCAAATTCGCCTTTTGCGCCTCTACAGAAGGGCGAAAATATAGAGAAAGGCGCAAAATGTTCAAAAAAGCATAAAATTGCAAATGCGCCTAATTTACAAAATGTTTGCGCATCTATAGAATAGCGCAAAATATAGAGAAAGGCGCAAAATGTTCAAAAAAGCACAAAATTGCAAATGCGCCTAATTTACAACATTTTTGAGCCTCTACAGAAGTGCGCAAAATATATAAAAAAGCGCAAAATGTTCAAAAAAGCATAAAATTGCAAATGCGCCTAATTTACAAAATTTTTGCGCCTCTACAGAAGGGCGCAACATTTTCAAAAAAGAATAAAATTGCAATTGCGCCTATTTTATAAAATATAAAGAAAGGCGCAAAATGTACAAAAGAGCATAAAATTGCAAATTTGCCACCTTTAGAAGGGCGCAAAATATAGAAAAAGGCGCAAAATGTTCTAAAAAGCATAAAATTGCAAATGTGCCTTATTTACAAAATGTTTGCGCCTCTATAGAAGGGCGCAAAATATAGAGAATTGCGCAAAATATAGAGAATGGCGCAAAATTTGCAAAAAATCATAAAATTGAAAATGTTCAAAAAAGCATAAAATTGCAAATGCGCCTAATTTACAAAATGCGTCTAATTTACAAAATTTTTGCGCGTCTACAGAAGGGCGCAAAATATAGAAAATGGCGCAAAATATTCAAAAAAGCATAAAATTGCAAATGCGTTTAATTTACAAAATTTTTGCGCGTCTACAGAATTCGCCTAATTTACAAAATTTTTGCGCCTGTATAGAAGGCCGGAAAAATATAGAAAAAGGCGCAAAATGTACAAAAAAGCATAAAATTGCATCCACCTTCAGAAGGGCGCAAAATATAGAAAAAGGCGCAAAATGTTCTAAAAAGCATAAAATTGCAAATGTGCCTTATTTACAAAATTTTTGCGCTTCTATAGAAGGGCGCAAAATATAGATAATGGCGCAAAATTTGCAAAAAATCATAAAATTAAAAATTTTCCACCTCTACAGAAGGGCGCAAAATATAGAAAAGGCGCAAAATGTTCAAAAAAGCATAAAATTGCAAATGCGTCTAACTTACAAAATTTTTGCGCGTCTACAGAATCCGCCTAATTTACAAAATTTTTGCGCCTCTATAGAAGGGCGCAAAATAAAGAATGGCGCAAAATTTGCAAAAAATCATAAAATTGCAAATGTTCAAAAAAGCATAAAATTGCAAAAAATGCGCCTAATTAACAAAAGTTTTGCGCCTCTACAGAAGGGCGCAAAATATAGATAAAGGCGCAAAATTTTCAAAAAATCATAAAATTGCAAATGCGCTTAATTTACAAAATGTTTGCGCCTCTATAGAAGGGCGCAAAATATAGAGAAAGGCGCAACATTTTTAAGAAAGCATAAAATTGCAAATGCGCCTAATTTACAAAATTTTTGCGCCTCTATAGAAGGGCGCAAAATATAGAGAAAGGCGCTAAATGTTCAAAAAATCATAAAATTGCAAATGCGCCTAATTTACAAAATGTTTGCGCGTCTACAGAATTCGCCTAATTTACAAAAATTTTGCGCCTCTACAGAAGGGCGCAAAATATAGAAAAAGGCGCAAAATTTTCAAAAAATCATAAAATTGCAAATGCGCCTAATTTACAAAATGTTTGCGCCTCTATAGAAGGGCGCAAAATATAGAGAAAGGCTCAAAATTTTTAAGAAAGCATAAAATTGCAAATGCGCCTAATTTACAAAATTTGTGCGCCTCTATAGAAGGGCGCAAAATATAGAGAAAGGCGCAAAATTTTCAAAAAATCATAAAATTGCAAATGCGCCTAATTTACAACATTTTTGAGCCTCTACAGAAGTGCGCAAAATATATAAAAAAGCGCAAAATGTTCAAAAAAGCATAAAATTGCAAATGCGCCTAATTTACAAAATTTTTGCGCCTCTACAGAAGGGCGCAACATTTTCAAAAAAGAATAAAATTGCAATTGCGCCTATTTTATAAAATATAAAGAAAGGCGCAAAATGTACAAAAGAGCATAAAATTGCAAATTTGCCACCTTTAGAAGGGCGCAAAATATAGAAAAAGGCGCAAAATGTTCTAAAAAGCATAAAATTGCAAATGTGCCTTATTTACAAAATGTTTGCGCCTCTATAGAAGGGCGCAAAATATAGAGAATTGCGCAAAATATAGAGAATGGCGCAAAATTTGCAAAAAATCATAAAATTGAAAATGTTCAAAAAAGCATAAAATTGCAAATGCGCCTAATTTACAAAATGCGTCTAATTTACAAAATTTTTGCGCGTCTACAGAAGGGCGCAAAATATAGAAAATGGCGCAAAATATTCAAAAAAGCATAAAATTGCAAATGCGTTTAATTTACAAAATTTTTGCGCCTCTATAGAATAGCGCAAAATATAGAGAAAGGCGCAAAATGTTCAAAAAAGCACAAAATTGCAAATGCGCCTAATTTACAACATTTTTGAGCCTCTACAGAAGTGCGCAAAATATATAAAAAGGCGCAAAATGTTCAAAAAAGCATAAAATTGCAAATGCGCCTAATTTACAAAATTTTTGCGCCTCTACAGAAGGGCGCAACATTTTCAAAAAAGAATAAAATTGCAATTGCGCCTATTTTATAAAATATAAAGAAAGGCGCAAAATGTACAAAAGAGCATAAAATTGCAAATTTTCCACCTTTAGAAGGGCGCAAAATATAGAAAAAGGCGCAAAATGTTCTAAAAAGCATAAAATTGCAAATGTGCCTTATTTACAAAATGTTTGCGCCTCTATAGAAGGGTGCAAAATATAGAGAATTGCGCAAAATATAGAGAATGGCGCAAAATTTGCAAAAAATCATAAAATTGAAAATGTTCAAAAAAGCATAAAATTGCAAATGCGCCTAATTTACAAAATGCGTCTAATTTACAAAATTTTTGCGCGTCTACAGAAGGGCGCAAAATATAGAAAATGGCGCAAAATGTTCAAAAAAGCATAAAATTGCAAATGCGTTTAATTTACAAAATTTTTGCGCGTCTACAGAATTCGCCTAATTTACAAAATTTTTGCGCCTCTATAGAAGGCCGGAAAAATATAGAAAAAGGCGCAAAATGTACAAAAAAGCATAAAATTGCATCCACCTTCAGAAGGGCGCAAAATATAGAAAAAGGCGCAAAATGTTCTAAAAAGCATAAAATTGCAAATGTGCCTTATTTACAAAATTTTTGCGCTTCTATAGAAGGGCGCAAAATATAGATAATGGCGCAAAATTTGCAAAAAATCATAAAATTAAAAATTTTCCACCTCTACAGAAGGGCGCAAAATATAGAAAAGGCGCAAAATGTTCAAAAAAGCATAAAATTGCAAATGCGTCTAACTTACAAAATTTTTGCGCGTCTACAGAATCCGCCTAATTTACAAAATTTTTGCGCCTCTATAGAAGGGCGCAAAATAAAGAGAATGGCGCAAAATTTGCAAAAAATCATAAAATTGCAAATGTTCAAAAAAGCATAAAATTGCAAAAAATGCGCCTAATTAACAAAAGTTTTGCGCCTCTACAGAAGGGCGCAAAATATAGATAAAGGCGCAAAATTTTCAAAAAATCATAAAATTGCAAATGCGCTTAATTTACAAAATGTTTGCGCCTCTATAGAAGGGCGCAAAATATAGAGAAAGGCGCAACATTTTTAAGAAAGCATAAAATTGCAAATGCGCCTAATTTACAAAATTTTTGCGCCTCTATAGAAGGGCGCAAAATATAGAGAAAGGCGCTAAATGTTCAAAAAATCATAAAATTGCAAATGCGCCTAATTTACAAAATGTTTGCGCGTCTACAGAATTCGCCTAATTTACAAAAATTTTGCGCCTCTACAGAAGGGCGCAAAATATAGAAAAAGGCGCAAAATTTTCAAAAAATCATAAAATTGCAAATGCGCCTAATTTACAAAATGTTTGCGCCTCTATAGAAGGGCGCAAAATATAGAGAAAGGCGCAAAATTTTTAAGAAAGCATAAAATTGCAAATGCGCCTAATTTACAAAATTTGTGCGCCTCTATAGAAGGGCGCAAAATATAGAGAAAGGCGCAAAATTTTCAAAAAATCATAAAATTGCAAATGCGCCTAATTTGCAAAATGTTTGCGCGTCTACAGAATTCGCCTAATTTACAAAATTTTTGCACCTCTATAGAAGAGCGCAAAATATAGAGAAAGGCGCAAAATGTTCAAAAAAGCATAAAATTGCAAATGCGTCTAATTTACAAAATTTTTGCGCGTCTACAGAATTCGCCTAATTTACAAAATTTTTGCGCCTCTACAGAAGGGCGCAAAATATAGAAAAAGGCGCAAAATTTTCCAAAAATCATAAAATTGGAAATGCGCCTAATTTACAAAATGTTTGCGCCTATATAGAAGGGCGCAAAATATAGAGAAAGGCGCAAAATTTTTAAGAAAGCATAAAATTGCAAATGCGCCTTAATTACAACATTTTTGAGCCTCTATAATAATAATAATAGTTTGGCGCTACAGTCCTGTATAGAACTTCGGCCGAGCTCTCTCACCCATGGTTTAAGTATATATAGGTTAAGTCATCTTTCAAAATTCAGTCGCCATTTACTTTTTTTTGAAAACTGTTTGAAAGACTCAACATTTGTTTACGAAAAATTTAAAACAAAACATCAATGCTTTGTTTACAAATTCATAAAAAAATTGAAACTCAAAATGTTTAAGCAAATAAATTACAACTCTTTGGTAATTTGCAAGCTGTCTATGGGCTCCAGAAGAACACCGCAGTGCATAACAAAAGTGAAAAAGTGAATTTTTGGTGTTAAATTTTAATAAATTAGCCAATTTAAAGTGCAAAAAACATAACATTGCAATAAAGTTTAAAATGACAATCAATTGTTGTATTTTTTAAATTTTCTTATTGACTTTCTCAGCATATTGTCTTCCACTAACTGTCTAGATGAACTAACTTCAACCATGCTCTCACCATTTTGAGCTGTGCGTGTTATATTTGTACTCAAAGTGGTGGGACCTACAGTTTATTGCCGAAGCCAAACGGCGGGTGAGAGCTTTTCATAGGCAATGGTTTTACTCTCGTAGGTTTGCCATTTATAATTTACAAAATTTTTGCGCCTCTATAGAAGGGCGCAAAATATAGAGAAAGGCGCAAAATGTTCAAAAAAGCATAAAATTGCAAAAAATGCGCCTAATTAACAAAAGTTTTGCGTCTCTACAGAAGGGCGCAAAATATAGATAAAGGCGCAAAATTTTCAAAAAATCATAAAATTGCAAATGCGCCTAATTTACAAAATGTTTGCGCGTCTACAGAATTCGCCTAATTTACAAAAATTTTGCGCCTCTACAGAAGGGCGCAAAATATAGAAAAAGGCGCAAAATTTTCAAAAAATCATAAAATTGCAAATGCGCCTAATTTACAAAATGTTTGCGCCTCTATAGAAGGGCGCAAAATATAGAGAAAGGCGCAAAATTTTTAAGAAAGCATAAAATTGCAAATGCGCCTAATTTACAAAATTTGTGCGCCTCTATAGAAGGGCGCAAAATATAGAGAAAGGCGCAAAATTTTCAAAAAATCATAAAATTGCAAATGCGCCTAATTTGCAAAATGTTTGCGCGTCTACAGAATTCGCCTAATTTACAAAATTTTTGCACCTCTATAGAAAGGCGCAAAATGTTCAAAAAAGCATAAAATTGCAAATGCATCTAATTTACAAAATTTTTGCGCGTCTACAGAATTCGCCTAATTTACAAAATTTTTGCGCCTCTACAGATGGGCGCAAAATATAGAGAAAGGCGCAAAATTTTTAAGAAAGCATAAAATTGCAAATGCGCCTAATTTAGAAAATTTTTGCGCCTCCATAGAAGGGCGCAAAATATAGAGAAAGGCGCAAAATTTTTAAGAAAGCATAAAATTGCAAATGCGCCTTAATTACAACATTTTTGAGCCTCTATAATAATAATAGTTTGGCGCTACAGTCCTGTATAGAACTTCGGCCGAGCTCTCTCACCCATGGTTTAAGTATATATATGTTAAGTCATCTTTCAAAATTCAGTCGCCATTTACTTTTTTTTGAATACTGTTTGAAAGACTCAACATTTGTTTACAAAAATTTAAAACAAAACATCAATGCTTTGTTTACAAATTCATAAAAAAATTGAAACTCAAAATGTTTAAGCAAATAAATTACAACTCTTTGGTAATTTTCAAGCTGTCTATGGGCTCCAGAAGAACACCGCAGTGCATAACAAAAGTGAAAAAGTGAATTTTTGGTGTTAAATTTTAATAAATTAGCCAATTTAAAGTGCAAAAAACATAACATTGCAATAAAGTTTAAAATGACAATCAATTGTTGTATTTTTTAAATTTTCTTATTGATGTCTCAGCATAGTGTCTGCCAACTAACTGTCTAGATGAACTAATTTCAACCATGCTCTCACCATTTTGAGCTGTGCGTGTTATATTTGTACTCAAAGTGGTGGGACCAACAGTTTATTGCCGAAGCCAAACGGCGGGTGAGAGCTTTTCATAGGCAATGGTTTTACTCTCGTAGGTTTGCCATTTACTGCCGAGAGGTAGCGCGGTATAGAAAAATGTTTCTATGAAAAGATGTTGTTAGCCCATGTCCGCGGCTACTATGTGCCGCGGCTACTATAGAAGGGCGCAAAATATAGAGAATGGCGCAAAATTTGCAAACAATCATAAAATTCCAAATTTTCCACAGCTGCAGAAGGGCGCAAACTGTTCAAAAAAGCATAAAATTGCAAATGCGTCTAATTTACAAAATTTTTGCGCCTCTATAGAAGGGCGCAAAATATAGAAAAAGGCGCAAAATGTTCAAAAAAGCATAAAATTGCAAATTCGCCTAATTTACAAAATTTTTGCGCGTCCACAGAAAGGCGCAAAATATAGAAAATGGCGCAAAATGTTCAAAAAAGCATAAAATTGCAAATGCGCCTTATTTACAAAATTTTTGCGCCTCTATAGAAGGGCGCAAAATATAGAGAATGGCGCTGTAACGAACTACCTGGTGGTCAAAGGCTGAGGTACTCCTCAGCGGCGGTCCAGGGGTAGGTCGACAAATAATTTATTTATGTCAGGGGTACCTTTTTAGTTCAACTCAACTGTAGCCCCTGGTAAATGATAACGCCCTTGTTTTAATTCATAAATAACTTCTTTAATAATAGTAGTAATAAGTGTGATAGGATAGTAAATTATAATTAAAGGCAGCGCTCCGCTGCCGCTACTGGATTGCTTAGAAATGGCGGGTTCCCGTCGGAGGCGTCTCCAACGCTGAGCCCTCGGATATGTAAATCTTGGTTCCTTTCTGACGCGACCGGTTGCTATGTCGTATTACGCCGCTCGTCGCGTCGCGGCTCCCTATGCTATTGTGCGTACCACCCGGGACCCCTCCTCTGACCCCGGCTCCGATGCCGGCTCACTTTGCTTTGTCCGGGTGGTCGTTGTGAAATCCCTCGTAGTTGCCCCTGATTCAGCCCTTCGGCTCGCTGCTACCCCTCGATCGGCTGCCTTAGCGCTCGGGTCGGCTCGGTTATTCTCAAATGTGCTGCTGTTGCTCCTTGGTTATCGCGTGCTCACGCGTTCAGCTGTCAGGTGCTCGTGTCTACTCGTTTCACTGCTACTACTCGGTTCTCGTACTCTGTTACTGCTCGGCTCTCGTGCGCTCGTGTCTACTCGCTTCACTGTTACTGCTCGGTTCTCGTACTCTGCTAATGCTCGGTTCTCGTACGCTGTTACTGCTCGGCTCACTGCTACTGCTCGGTTCTCGTGCTCTGCTACTGCTCGGTTCTCGTGCGCTGTTACTACTCGGCTCACTGCTACTGATCGGTTCTCGTGCTCTGCTACTGTTCGGTTCTCGTACGCTGCTACGGCTCTGTGCTCATACTCTGCTACGGTTCGGTTCTCGTACGCTGTTACTACTCGGCTCACTGCTACTGCTTGGTTCTCGTGCTCTGCTACTGCTCGGTTCTCGTACGCTGCTACTGCTCGGCTCACTGCTACTGCTCGGTTCTCGTGCTCTGCTACTGTTCGGTTCTCGTACGCTGCTACTACTCTGTGCTCATACTCTGCTACGGTTCGGTTCTCGTACGCTGTTACTACTCGGCTCACTGCTACTGCTCGGTTCTCGTGCTCTGCTACTGCTCGGTTCTCGTGCGCTGTTACTGCTCGGCACTCATACTCTGCTACTGTTCGGTTCTCGTACGCTGCTACTGCTCGGCTCACTGCTACTGCTCTGTTCTCGTGCTCTGCTACTGTTCCTGCCTACTCGGCTCGCTTGGTTCGGCTTGGTTCGGCTTGGTGGTGACGCGCACGAAATGGACGTTCGCACCGCGTGGTCGGATAAAATTACACAACTTACCGCCAAGCCTCTTGTGGCCACTTTTGAGGTTATGGTCGTTCGGTCCCCTGCGCCTGTATCGCTGCTTTGCCACCACGATCCTCGTGGCGCACCTTTGTAGGTTAGATTGACTCGTCTTCCCTGGGCACTTTGGCTCTGCTGCATTTAAATAAACTGAAGTTGTTGTTCGCCTTTGTTCGGTGTCTGGGTTCTGCTGCATTAAATAAAACGATTTTACATTCACTTTGTGTCGCTTGGCTCAACCACTATGACAGGTTCAACCACCACCGATTCAGCCTGTGTGTCGGGCAGAGAAACTTGACCTTTCTACTGCCGTTCCCAGCAGCGCTCGTCAACGCCGTACCAACCAAAGGATAATTCTCCGCCTGCTTGAAACTTATACCTTTCTTTTCAGCTTCGATTATCTTTGCGTTGGTATGGGTTTGGTTCCTTGTTGTAGCCCGCTTTTCCTCCCAGGAGAAACTTACTACAACAACTCAGAACAATCTAATGTGTGTCTGCACTGTATCACGGTCGCCGTCGAACTGAACGATGCTTCGGTTCTCGGCTTCTTCATCACCGTCGGCTACTATGTCTCGTCGTAAATGCGGTGCACTGTATTCGTCTCTTTCACGCACCTGCATGGTGCTTAGACCGGTTTTACACCATTCTCACCACGACGCCATTTGTTCCATGATCGTAGCTTTTACTCGTTACTTTGGCTACAGGCACCAGTGTTGCCCTCTTCTCATCAATTGTTCCCTCGGTGGCCCCCCTTTAACTGCTGGAGGCGAGCAATGTGTGGGACAAATTTACCCCATAAATTTGTCCGTCACACCTCCCCCTTACTTCGGCGGGGCCCGCGGCGGCAAAACGGTGAAGGTGATGATTCCGCTCCGCGCTATCCGGACTCGGTAATCCTTCCCGTCGATCCTCTCCACGAAACTCTGCTGCGCGTTAGGGCGCGCCACCAACGCGGCGGGCCTCTGCGCAGCGTCCCCACCGATCGTGGTTATGGCCGAACCCCCGATCGCTCTGCTGTCCGCTGAGTCCTTCAGACCCCCATCTGCGTTGCCACTGTCGCTCGTGGAGAAAAAAAGAAAAATACGATAAATAATTTTTTTGTTTCACGGAAGAAAATTCGTTGTTACTTCAACGCGTGTCACTAAACGAATGATTTATCGCTGCGTTCGGCTTGACCCCCGTGGCTGTTTGTTCGCCATCGTCGGCGGACGGCGCGACAGTTCGTGGAAGTCAGCCGAGCTTTTGCCGATCAATTTACCCGACCGTTTAATTTTCATGTCAATTTCCCCTTCGTGCCAACTTCTCCTTCGCGCACACTTCCCTTTCGTGCAAACTTCCCCTCCGCTATGGTGACGTTACTGCATCGTTGTGAGAGGGAGACAGCCATCACCGTCGGCGGCCTCTCTCCACTGTAAAAAAAATGTTAAACTCGTGCGGTCGCGATTGCGCGCGGCCGTAGTGCGTATCTTGATGCAAGGCCCCGCCTCAACGCACCGCTGGCTCGCGTCGTCCTTGGGCTATGGTTCGTGACCCTGTCATCCTCCTGGGGTGGGCTCCGCCGGGTCGACGTCCTTGTTGCTCGTGCGTTGGGTGAAATGGCCCTAGCCCTGCCTCTCGTCCTGGTCGTGGGTGATTTGATGGCGACTGGTTTGCGAGGCGTGGTACGGAAAGGGTTGTTTGCTTCCGCTATTAAATTTCGAGGTGGGGCCAACGGCAGCTTCCTCGCCATATCTACTGGGTCCTTGGGCGCCGACCGAAACGGATTGCTGGCCTCTGCTATCAGGTTCCGAGTCGGTGGGTCAGCGCATTTATCAGCCGCGGCGGTCTGGGTGGTGGCAGGCCTCATGGTTGTCGGTGGCTCCTTGCCTACTGCTTCGTTTTGGTTGAATGGCTTGATCTCCCCTAGGTGCGCGGTGCGGGTCTTGTTTTGTCCCACTAATTGGATGGTAACTATCACCGGAGATGTAAAGTTTACAATTCTATACGGGCCATCAAACCGGGGTGCCAATTTCGCCGCAAAATTGTCTATCGCTTTCGACAGGTGATGCTGCTTTACCAGCACTAAGTCACCGACCGACGGTTTCCATGCGCGTCGCCTCAAGTTGTAGTGTCGCGCTTGATCCTGCGCGGCTCTCGCCAAGTTGCGTCGTACGATGTCAAACACCTTCCGCAGCCGTGTCGCTCGTTCGTCTGGTGATGCAAGACCGGCTCCTGTGCCTAGCGCGTCTTCGTCATACAGGGCCTTCGGCAGCCGCGGTTCACGGCACTGGGTGAGGTACGCTGGGCTGTAGCCGGTGGTGTCGGACGGACTTGAATTTATGGCCAATGAAATTTCCGGTAGGTGTTCGTCCCAGCGTTGTTGTTGTGGACCGGTGATTTGCGCGATAATCGTCTTCAGGGTGCGGTTGGCTCGCTCCGTCGGATTCTCCTGCGGCGTGTATGGTGCGGTGAACTGCTGGCGGATCCCCATTTCGAGTAAGAACTTTCTGAACGCGCGGCTAGTGAATTGCGCGCCGTTGTCCGTTATCAGCACCCGCGGGACGCCATATCGTGCCATGATGCGCTCCCGCAGTGCTCGCTGTACGCCTTCACTCGTTGCACGGCGCATTGGCATCATCTCTGTCCACTTCGAAAATTTGTTGAAAAACACGAGTAGCATGGTGTTGCCGTGTTTCGACCGGGGCAGGGGTCCCACGAAGTCGGCGCAGAGCCACGACCAAGGCTCCTCTGCGATCTGGGTGAGCATCTGTCCAGCCGGCCTCTCCTGGCTGGGTTTAAACTTCTGGCATGACTCGCAGTTCCGCACGTGCGTCCGTATGGTGCGGGCCATACCTGGCCAGAAGTATCGGTTAGAGATCCTCGCGATAGTTTTACGTGCTCCCATGTGACCGGCCGTGGCGTCGTCGTGGTTCTCGCGAAGTACCCTTTGCCTCAGACCAACTGGTACGCATAGTTTCCACGCCGCACACCCTTCCTCATCCGACTGCCTTGGGATATGTCGGTACAACCTACCTCCCTCAATGATGTAGTCAGGAAACTTCTCGGGCTGTGCGCGTATCTCAGCCATCTTCTGCTTAATCCAGGGGCAATCGAGTTCGATTGGGGCGTCTACCTCCAATGTTCCTAGCGCCTCCACTGGTTGTCTGGATAATGCATCAGCGACTACATTCAACTTGCCTCGGCGGTACTGTACGTCGAATGTATATTGCTGCAATTCCAGGGCCCACCTCGCGATGCGTCCCGATGGACTCTCAATGGAGTTGAGCCATTTCAATGAGAGGTGGTCGGTGATGACGTTGAACCGGTATCCTTCTAGATACGGCCGCATCTTCCTGATGCCCCAGACTATGGCCAGACATTCCTTCTCAGTCGGTGAGTAATTTTCCTCCGCCTTGTTTAAACGCCGACTGGCGTAGGCCACGACTCCTTCCTGTCCGCCAACGTCCTGTGTCAAGACGGCGCCTAACCCGTAACTGCTCGCGTCGGTCTGGAGTGTAAACGGCTGCTCGAAGTCAGGGCAAATCAATATCGGCGCCTGGGTTAGTTTCGCCTTTAGCTGCTCGAAGGCGTCCTGTTGTTCCGTGGCCCAAATGAAATGTTTGCCCTTGCGCAGTAGCTTGGTTAGTGGGTGGACGATGTCTGAAAACTCCGGCACGAATCGACGGTACCAGGAGGCGATTCCCAGGCATTGGCGGACTTCACGGACATTTGTAGGTGGCTTTAACTCGTGGATGGCGGCCACCTTGTCGGGGTCCGTGTGAATGCCGCGCTCGCTGACGACGTGACCGAGGTACTTGATCTCCTTCTTGAAAAATTCGCACTTGTCTTCGTTTAACCGGAGCTTGGCCTGGCGCAACCGTCTGAAAACTTCTCGTAGTGTATCCATGTGCTCCTCCAGCGTCGACCCGGTGACGATGATGTCATCCAAATATGCAAATGCTTTCGGTTCCATGTCCGCGCCGATGACGCTGTCTAGTGCGCGCTGAAATGTTGCCGGCGCCGAATGCAGTCCGAATGGCATCACGCGCCATTGATATAAACCCCGTCCCGGAACGGTGAAAGCGGTATACGGCTTGCTCTCCTCTTCCATCGGCACCTGCCAATACCCGTTCTTCAAGTCGAGGCTGCTTATGTAGTTGGCGTTTCGCAGTCGATCCAGTATATGCTGAATCCGGGGTAAGGGGTATGCGTCTGGGACCGAATGCGCGTTCAGCTGTCGGTAGTCGATGCATAACCGCCATTTTCCAGTCTTTTTCTTAACGATGACGATGGGCGCGCTGTTTGGGCTCCGGGAGGGCTCAATGCACCCCTAAGCGATCAGCTCGTCCACCTCTTGCTTGATGACTGCCTGCATGGCGGGATTTTTAGGGAAATATCGCTGCTTCAGTGGGCGGTCGTCCCGTATGGTGATACGGTGTTTGGCGATGTCTGTGGGGCCTTGAATCCCATCGAACTTCTTCAATTCCGACTGTATAAACGCGTCGATGGCCTCCTGTTCGTTGTGTTGCCGCGGTAGTCTCTGTGTCATCATGCCTTGGTCTGCGCCGGTCCGTCGCCGCTGTCGCTGTGGCTTCGCGTCCCCGCGCGCATTTTCCTTCCAACTCGTATCCGATTTCTCGCCCGCTGTCCCCCTGCCTGTCGGCCCTCGGTCCACAATGGCCTCGCCCCATTGTCCGTTCGCCTCCTCGTCGCGCTGCTCTCGTGCCACCGTGCAGATCGGCGCGCTACTCCCGATGTTGTGATTGGCCTGCTCACGCAGCACGATGGTCTGCCCTCCGCAGCTAATCGTTGTGCCAGCCCGTATAAGGAAATCCATCCCTAAGATAAGATGGTCGACCGCGTCTGGTAGGACCAGTAGGAGCAATTTGCAGCTCTGGGTCCCTAACCTGACACACATTCGTAATGCACTAGTTATGTGCTGGGCCCCGCCATCGGCCATGCGCACCCGGAGATCGACCCGCTCTTGGTTCTCCTTGGTGCCCAGTATGTTGGCGTAGTGGGGGCTCACAAAACTCCTGGTGGCCCCCGTGTCGATGGTGGCCATTGCCAGGTCTATTCCTATGGCCACTATCGCGTAAATGTGTTGCGCGTCGTATTTGAGCGCAATATTTGGATAAGGAGCATATTCTTCGGGGTGACCGACGCCTCCTATTGTGGTCGGTCCCCCGAGTCGTTTCCCGGCCGAGGTCGACAGCAATCGATCGTCCGGACGCCGCTTTTCCCGCATTGCCAGCAGAACAGTTTCGCCGGTGCCCGACATTCCCGCTGAAAATGCCCCTCGCCTCCGCACCGCCAACAGATCATCCTGCGGTCGAAGGCCTCACCGTGTCCCGGGTGCACGATCCGATGTTGCTCCTCCTGAACTCGTGTCGGTCCCCCCAGCGTCGCCTGGAGGACGTCGAAGTCGTTTGCCATCTGTATTAGTTCCCCCAGCGTCGTGAACTCCCCGCGCTTTACGTATAACTGGTACTCTCGTCGACAGTTCTTGTAGATCCGTTCCAGTTGTTGTGCACGCGAGTAGTGGGCGTGTCGCATCAACGTTTGGACTGCGAGGGTGAAATTCTTAAAAGACTCACCGGGTCGCTGCATCCTCTGGCGTATCTCGTCATCCAGGTTTTCCAGATACCTGGGTGGCAGAAAAAATCGTAGAAAATCCGCCTTAAACGCGTCCCATCCGCTCCATCGGATGTGATTGTTTCGGAACCAAATGAGGGCTCGGTCCACCAGTAGTTGAGGCATGGCATGCGGCAACCAATCTCTGCTTACGTTGTAAACGTCCGTCAGTTCCTCAATCCGTTCTATGAACGCCAGTGGGTCACTCTCGCCGTCGAATCGTACTGCCCATTTTCTCACGCGGTCCATGGCGACAGCGTAGGTGGCATATCCTCCCCTGGGGTCCTCTCTTCTCGGTGCTACGTTGCTCGCTACGGTGGATGCTAAACTCGGGCCGGCTGTTTCTCCAACTTCCTGCTTGTTGATGGGGAGGGGGGTCTGGGAAAATGTACATCCTGGTAGGTGAACATCACATGCTGCGTCCGCAACTGGTGACGGCTGCGTCTTCTCACTCCCGTCGATGGTTGTGTCCGTCCGCATTTCCGCGCGCTCTGTGGCTTCACTTTTTCTCGGGGGTTCGCTGCTCGCTCCTACTCCAGTGGTTAGGGTTTTACTCGAGCTGGCGGCTCCCTCCATTTCGGGATTTTTGAAGGTGGTGAAGATCTGGTGCGGTGTTTGTGTCGGCGGCGCCTGGGTCGCGTCGATTGTTGAAGGGGGCTCTGTCTTTTCACCCATAGCGGTAGCAGTGGGGACTATGAGTGCTAAAGGCCCAGGCGACGGGCATTTGGTATGTTTGAGCTCCAGTTTAAGGAGGCGCTCCAGGACCTCGCTCGCGTGGCCTCCGTCCGACACGAAGTTACACAGGCTCTTCCGTAACTCCTCCGCCGTACCTGTTTCTGGTAATCCGAATTCTACGGCGTACGCCACCAAGTCCTCCTTGCGCAAGCCGTAAATCCAGGTTAGCTTCACCATGTTGAAAACTTGGGCGAGACCCTTTACCCGACGCTACGTTGAGTTGTTTGTGACTATTATTTTTGTTTTATTTTTCACCTCAAGGTCCCTGCTCGGGCGCCACTTGTAACGAACTACCTGGTGGTCAAAGGCTGAGGTACTCCTCAGCGGCGGTCCAGGGGTAGGTCGACAAATAATTTATTTATGTCAGGGGTACCTTTTTAGTTCAACTCAACTGTAGCCCCTGGTAAATGATAACGCCCTTGTTTTAATTCATAAATAACTTCTTTAATAATAGTAATAATAAGTGTGATAGGATAGTAAATTATAATTAAAGGCAGCGCTCCGCTGCCGCTACTGGATTGCTTAGAAATGGCGGGTTCCCGTCGGAGGCGTCTCCAACGCTGAGCCCTCGGATATGTAAATCTTGGTTCCTTTCTGACGCGACCGGTTGCTATGTCGTATTACGCCGCTCGTCGCGTCGCGGCTCCCTATGCTATTGTGCGTACCACCCGGGACCCCTCCTCTGACCCCGGCTCCGATGCCGGCTCACTTTGCTTTGTCCGGGTGGTCGTTGTGAAATCCCTCGTAGTTGCCCCTGATTCAGCCCTTCGGCTCGCTGCTACCCCTCGATCGGCTGCCTTAGCGCTCGGGTCGGCTCGGTTATTCTCAAATGTGCTGCTGTTGCTCCTTGGTTATCGCGTGCTCACGCGTTCAGCTGTCAGGTGCTCGTGTCTACTCGTTTCACTGCTACTACTCGGTTCTCGTACTCTGTTACTGCTCGGCTCTCGTGCGCTCGTGTCTACTCGCTTCACTGTTACTGCTCGGTTCTCGTACTCTGCTAATGCTCAGTTCTCGTACGCTGTTACTGCTCGGCTCACTGCTACTGCTCGGTTCTCGTGCTCTGCTACTGCTCGGTTCTCGTGCGCTGTTACTACTCGGCTCACTGCTACTGATCGGTTCTCGTGCTCTGCTACTGTTCGGTTCTCGTACGCTGCTACGGCTCTGTGCTCATACTCTGCTACGGTTCGGTTCTCGTACGCTGTTACTACTCGGCTCACTGCTACTGCTTGGTTCTCGTGCTCTGCTACTGCTCGGTTCTCGTACGCTGCTACTGCTCGGCTCACTGCTACTGCTCGGTTCTCGTGCTCTGCTACTGTTCGGTTCTCGTACGCTGCTACTACTCTGTGCTCATACTCTGCTACGGTTCGGTTCTCGTACGCTGTTACTACTCGGCTCACTGCTACTGCTCGGTTCTCGTGCTCTGCTACTGCTCGGTTCTCGTGCGCTGTTACTGCTCGGCACTCATACTCTGCTACTGTTCGGTTCTCGTACGCTGCTACTGCTCGGCTCACTGCTACTGCTCTGTTCTCGTGCTCTGCTACTGTTCCTGCCTACTCGGCTCGCTTGGTTCGGCTTGGTTCGGCTTGGTGGTGACGCGCACGAAATGGACGTTCGCACCGCGTGGTCGGATAAAATTACACAACTTACCGCCAAGCCTCTTGTGGCCACTTTTGAGGTTATGGTCGTTCGGTCCCCTGCGCCTGTATCGCTGCTTTGCCACCACGATCCTCGTGGCGCACCTTTGTAGGTTAGATTGACTCGTCTTCCCTGGGCACTTTGGCTCTGATGCATTTAAATAAACTGAAGTTGTTGTTCGCCTTTGTTCGGTGTCTGGGTTCTGCTGCATTAAATAAAACGATTTTACATTCACTTTGTGTCGCTTGGCTCAACCACTATGACAGGTTCAACCACCACCGATTCAGCCTGTGTGTCGGGCAGAGAAACTTGACCTTTCTACTGCCGTTCCCAGCAGCGCTCGTCAACGCCGTACCAACCAAAGGATAATTCTCCGCCTGCTTGAAACTTATACCTTTCTTTTCAGCTTCGATTATCTTTGCGTTGGTATGGGTTTGGTTCCTTGTTGTAGCCCGCTTTTCCTCCCAGGAGAAACTTACTACAACAACTCAGAACAATCTAATGTGTGTCTGCACTGTATCACGGTCGCCGTCGAACTGAACGATGCTTCGGTTCTCGGCTTCTTCATCACCGTCGGCTACTATGTCTCGTCGTAAATGCGGTGCACTGTATTCGTCTCTTTCACGCACCTGCATGGTGCTTAGACCGGTTTTACACCATTCTCACCACGACGCCATTTGTTCCATGATCGTAGCTTTTACTCGTTACTTTGGCTACAGGCACCAGTGTTGCCCTCTTCTCATCAATTGTTCCCTCGGTGGCCCCCCTTTAACTGCTGGAGGCGAGCAATGTGTGGGACAAATTTACCCCATAAATTTGTCCGTCACAGCGCAAAATGTTCAAAAAAGCATAACATTGCAAATGCGTCTAATTGACAAAATTTTGCGCGTCTACAGAATTCGCCTAATTTACAAAATTTTTGCGCGTCTACAGAAGGGCGCAAAATATGGAGAAAGGCGCAAAATGTTAAAAAAAGCATAAAATTGCACATGCACCTAATTTACAAAATTTTTGCGCCTCTACAGAAGGGCGCAAAATATAGAGAATGGCGCAAAATATAGAGAATGGCGCAGAATGCTCAAAAAAGCATAAAATTGCAAATGCGCCTAATTTACATAATGTTTGCGACTCTACAGAAGGGCGTAAAATATAGAAAAAGGCTCAAAATGTTCAAAAAAGCATAAAATTGCAAATGCGACTAATTTACAAAATTTTTGCGCCTCTACAGAAGGGCGCAAAATATAGAAAAAGGCGCAAAATGTTCAAAAAAGCATAAAATTGCAAATTCGCCTAATATACAAAATGTTTGCGCCTCTACAGAAGGGCTCAAAATATAGAGAAAGGCGCAGAATGCTCAAAAAAGCATAAAATTGCAAATGCGCCTAATTTACATAATGTTTGCGCCTCTACAGAAGGGCTCAAAATATAGAGAAAGGCGAAAAATGTTCAAAAAAGCATAAAATTGCAAATGCGCCTAATTTACAAAATTTTTGCGCCTCTATAAAAGGGCGCAAAAATATAGAAAAAGGCGCAAAATGTTCAAAAAAGCATAAAATTGCAAATGCGCCTAATTTACAAAATTTTTGCGCCTCTATAGAAGGTCGCAAAATATAGATAAAGGCGCAAAATTTTCAAAAAAGCATAAAATTGCAAATGCGCCTAATTTACAAAATTTTTGCGCCTCTATAAAAGGGCACAAAAATATAGAAAAAGCCGCAAATGTTCAAAAAAGCATAAAATTGCAAATGCGCCTAATTTACAAAAATTTTGCGCCTCTATAGAAGGGCGCAAAATATAGAAAAAGGCTCAAAATGTTCAAAAAAGCATAAAATTGCAAATTCGCCTAATTTTCAGAATTTTTGCGCCTCTATAATAGGGCGCAAAAATATAGAAAAAGGCGCAAAATGTTCAAAAAAAGCATAAAATTGCAAATGCGCCTAATTTACAAAATTTTTGCGCCTCTATAGAAGGGCGCAAAATATAGAGAAAGGCGCAAAATTTTCAAAAAAGCATAAAATTGCAAATGCGCCTAATTTACAAAATTTTTGCGCTTAAACAGAAGGGCGCAAAATATAGGTAAAGGCGCAAAATGTTCAAAATAGCATAAAATTGCAAATTCGCCTTTTGCGCCTCTACAGAAGGGCGCAAAATATAGAGAAAGGCGCAAAATGTTCAAAAAAGCATAAAATTGAAAATGCGCCTAATTTACAAAATTTTTGCGCGTCTACAGAAAGGCGCAAAATATAGAAAAAGGCGCAAAATGTTCAAAAAACATAAAATTGCAAATTCGCCTTTTGCGCCTCTACAGAAGGGCGAAAATATAGAGAAAGGCGCAAAATGTTCAAAAAAGCATAAATTTGCAAATGCGCCTAATTTACAAAATGTTTGCGCCTCTATAGAATAGCGCAAAATATAGAGAAAGGCGCAAAATGTTCAAAAAAGCACAAAATTGCAAATGCGCCTAATTTACAACATTTTTGAGCCTCTACAGAAGTGCGCAAAATATATAAAAAAGCGCAAACTGTTCAAAAAAGCATAAAATTGCAAATGCGCCTAATTTACAAAATTTTTGCGCCTCTACAGAAGGGCGCAACATTTTCAAAAAAGAATAAAATTGCAATTGCGCCTATTTTATAAAATATAAAGAAAGGCGCAAAATGTACAAAAGAGCATAAAATTGCAAATTTGCCACCTTTAGAAGGGCGCAAAATATAGAAAAAGGCGCAAAATGTTCTAAAAAGCATAAAATTGCAAATGTGCCTTATTTACAAAATGTTTGCGCCTCTATAGAAGGGCGCAAAATATAGAGAATTGCGCAAAATATAGAGAATGGCGCAAAATTTGCAAAAAATCATAAAATTGAAAATTTTCAAAAAAGCATAAAATTGCAAATGCGCCTAATTTACAAAATGCGTCTAATTTACAAAATTTTTGCGCGTCTACAGAAGGGCGCAAAATATAGAAAATGGCGCAAAATGTTCAAAAAAGCATAAAATTGCAAATGCGCCTAATTTACAAAATTTTTGCGCCTCTACAGAAGGGCGCAACATTTTCAAAAAAGAATAAAATTGCAATTGCGCCTATTTTATAAAATATAAAGAAAGGCGCAAAATGTACAAAAGAGCATAAAATTGCAAATTTTCCACCTTTAGAAGGGCGCAAAATATAGAAAAAGGCGCAAAATATAGAGAATGGCGCAAAATTTGCAAAAAATCATAAAATTGAAAATGTTCAAAAAAGCATAAAATTGCAAATGCGCCTAATTTACAAAATGCGTCTAATTTACAAAATTTTTGCGCGTCTACAAAAGGGCGCAAAATATAGAAAATGGCGCAACATGTTCAAAAAAGCATAAAATTGCAAATGCGTTTAATTTACAAAATTTTTGCGCGTCTACAGAATTCGCCTAATTTACAAAATTTTTGCGCCTCTATAGAAGGCCGGAAAAATATAGAAAAAGGCGCAAAATGTACAAAAAAGCATAAAATTGCATCCACCTTCAGAAGGGCGCAAAATATAGAAAAAGGCGCAAAATGTTCTAAAAAGCATAAAATTGCAAATGTGCCTTATTTACAAAATTTTTGCGCTTCTATAGAAGGGCGCAAAATATAGATAATGGCGCAAAATTTGCAAAAAAGCATAAAATTGCAAATGCGTTTAATTTACAAAATTTTTGCGCGTCTACAGAATTCGCCTAATTTACAAAATTTTTGCGCCTCTATAGAAGGCCGGAAAAATATAGAAAAAGGCGCAAAATGTACAAAAAAGCATAAAATTGCATCCACCTTCAGAAGGGCGCAAAATATAGAAAAAGGCGCAAAATGTTCTAAAAAGCATAAAATTGCAAATGTGCCTTATTTACAAAATTTTTGCGCCTCTACAGAAGGGCGCAAAATATAGAGAATGGCGCAAAATATAGAGAATGGCGCAGAATGCTCAAAAAAGCATAAAATTGCAAATGCGCCTAATTTACATAATGTTTGCGCCTCTACAGAAGGGCTCAAAATATAGAGAAAGGCGAAAAATGTTCAAAAAAGCATAAAATTGCAAATGCGCCTAATTTACAAAATTTTTGCGCCTCTATAAAAGGGCGCAAAAATATAGAAAAAGGCGCAAAATGTTCAAAAAAGCATAAAATTGCAAATGTGCCTTATTTACAAAATTTTTGCGCCTCTACAGAAGGGCGCAAAATATAGAGAATGGCGCAAAATATAGAGAATGGCGCAGAATGCTCAAAAAAGCATAAAATTGCAAATGCGTTTAATTTACAAAATTTTTGCGCGTCTACAGAATTCGCCTAATTTACAAAATTTTTGCGCCTCTATAGAAGGCCGGAAAAATATAGAAAAAGGCGCAAAATGTACAAAAAAGCATAAAATTGCATCCACCTTCAGAAGGGCGCAAAATATAGAAAAAGGCGCAAAATGTTCTAAAAAGCATAAAATTGCAAATGTGCCTTATTTACAAAATTTTTGCGCCTCTACAGAAGGGCGCAAAATATAGAGAATGGCGCAAAATATAGAGAATGGCGCAGAATGCTCAAAAAAGCATAAAATTGCAAATGCGCCTAATTTACATAATGTTTGCGCCTCTACAGAAGGGCTCAAAATATAGAGAAAGGCGAAAAATGTTCAAAAAAGCATAAAATTGCAAATGCGTCTAATTTACAAAATTTTTGCGCGTCTACAAAAGGGCGCAAAATATAGAAAATGGCGGAACATGTTCAAAAAAGCATAAAATTGCAAATGCGTTTAATTTACAAAATTTTTGCGCGTCTACAGAATTCGCCTAATTTACAAAATTTTTGCGCCTCTATAGAAGGCCGGAAAAATATAGAAAAAGGCGCAAAATGTACAAAAAAGCATAAAATTGCATCCACCTTCAGAAGGGCGTAAAATATAGAAAAAGGCTCAAAATGTTCAAAAAAGCATAAAATTGCAAATGCGACTAATTTACAAAATTTTTGCGCCTCTACAGAAGGGCGCAAAATATAGAAAAAGGCGCAAAATGTTCAAAAAAGCATAAAATTGCAAATTCGCCTAATATACAAAATGTTTGCGCCTCTACAGAAGGGCTCAAAATATAGAGAAAGGCGCAGAATGCTCAAAAAAGCATAAAATTGCAAATGCGCCTAATTTACATAATGTTTGCGCCTCTACAGAAGGGCTCAAAATATAGAGAAAGGCGAAAAATGTTCAAAAAAGCATAAAATTGCAAATGCGCCTAATTTACAAAATTTTTGCGCCTCTATAAAAGGGCGCAAAAATATAGAAAAAGGCGCAAAATGTTCAAAAAAGCATAAAATTGCAAATGCGCCTAATTTACAAAATTTTTGCGCCTCTATAGAAGGTCGCAAAATATAGATAAAGGCGCAAAATTTTCAAAAAAGCATAAAATTGCAAATGCGCCTAATTTACAAAATTTTTGCGCCTCTATAAAAGGGCACAAAAATATAGAAAAAGCCGCAAATGTTCAAAAAAGCATAAAATTGCAAATGCTCCTAATTTACAAAAATTTTGCGCCTCTATAGAAGGGCGCAAAATATAGAAAAAGGCTCAAAATGTTCAAAAAAGCATAAAATGGCAAATTCGCCTAATTTTCAGAATTTTTGCGCCTCTATAATAGGGCGCAAAAATATAGAAAAAGGCGTAAAATGTTCAAAAAAGCATAAAATTGCAAATGCGCCTAATTTACAAAATTTTTGCGCCTCTATAGAAGGGCGCAAAATATAGAGAAAGGCGTAAAATTTTCAAAAAAGCATAAAATTGCAAATGCGCCTAATTTACAAAATTTTTGCGCTTAAACAGAAGGGCGCAAAATATAGGTAAAGGCGCAAAATGTTCAAAATAGCATAAAATTGCAAATTCGCCTTTTGCGCCTCTACAGAAGGGCGCAAAATATAGAGAAAGGCGCAAAATGTTCAAAAAAGCATAAAATTGAAAATGCGCCTAATTTACAAAATTTTTGCGCGTCTACAGAAAGGCGCAAAATATAGAAAAAGGCGCAAAATGTTCAAAAAACATAAAATTGCAAATTCGCCTTTTGCGCCTCTACAGAAGGGCGAAAATATAGAGAAAGGCGCAAAATGTTCAAAAAAGCATAAATTTGCAAATGCGCCTAATTTACAAAATGTTTGCGCCTCTATAGAATAGCGCAAAATATAGAGAAAGGCGCAAAATGTTCAAAAAAGCACAAAATTGCAAATGCGCCTAATTTACAACATTTTTGAGCCTCTACAGAAGTGCGCAAAATATATAAAAAAGCGCAAACTGTTCAAAAAAGCATAAAATTGCAAATGCGCCTAATTTACAAAATTTTTGCGCCTCTACAGAAGGGCGCAACATTTTCAAAAAAGAATAAAATTGCAATTGCGCCTATTTTATAAAATATAAAGAAAGGCGCAAAATGTACAAAAGAGCATAAAATTGCAAATTTGCCACCTTTAGAAGGGCGCAAAATATAGAAAAAGGCGCAAAATGTTCTAAAAAGCATAAAATTGCAAATGTGCCTTATTTACAAAATGTTTGCGCCTCTATAGAAGGGCGCAAAATATAGAGAATTGCGCAAAATATAGAGAATGGCGCAAAATTTGCAAAAAATCATAAAATTGAAAATGTTCAAAAAAGCATAAAATTGCAAATGCGCCTAATTTACAAAATGCGTCTAATTTACAAAATTTTTGCGCGTCTACAGAAGGGCGCAAAATATAGAAAATGGCGCAAAATGTTCAAAAAAGCATAAAATTGCAAATGCGCCTAATTTACAAAATTTTTGCGCCTCTACAGAAGGGCGCAACATTTTCAAAAAAGAATAAAATTGCAATTGCGCCTATTTTATAAAATATAAAGAAAGGCGCAAAATGTACAAAAGAGCATAAAATTGCAAATTTTCCACCTTTAGAAGGGCGCAAAATATAGAAAAAGGCGCAAAATATAGAGAATGGCGCAAAATTTGCAAAAAATCATAAAATTGAAAATGTTCAAAAAAGCATAAAATTGCAAATGCGCCTAATTTACAAAATGCGTCTAATTTACAAAATTTTTGCGCGTCTACAAAAGGGCGCAAAATATAGAAAATGGCGCAACATGTTCAAAAAAGCATAAAATTGCAAATGCGTTTAATTTACAAAATTTTTGCGCGTCTACAGAATTCGCCTAATTTACAAAATTTTTGCGCCTCTATAGAAGGCCGGAAAAATATAGAAAAAGGCGCAAAATGTACAAAAAAGCATAAAATTGCATCCACCTTCAGAAGGGCGCAAAATATAGAAAAAGGCGCAAAATGTTCTAAAAAGCATAAAATTGCAAATGTGCCTTATTTACAAAATTTTTGCGCTTCTATAGAAGGGCGCAAAATATAGATAATGGCGCAAAATTTGCAAAAAATCATAAAATTAAAAATTTTCCACCTCTACAGAAGGGCGCAAAATATAGAAAAGGCGCAAAATGTTCAAAAAAGCATAAAATTGCAAATGCGTCTAACTTACAAAATTTTTGCGCGTCTACAGAATCCGCCTAATTTACAAAAATTTTGCGCCTCTATAGAAGGGCGCAAAATAAAGAGAATGGCGCAAAATTTGCAAAAAATCATAAAATTGCAAATGTTCAAAAAAGCATAAAATTGCAAATGCGCCTAATTTACAAAATTTTTGCGCGTCTACAGAAGGGCGCAAAATATAGAAAATGGCGACAAATGTTCAAAAAAACATAAAATTGCAAAATTTTACAAAATTTTCGCGCCTCTATAGAAGGGCGCAACATTTTCAAAAAAGCATAAAATTGCAAATGCGTCTAATTTACAAAATGCGTCTAATTTACAAAATTTTTGCGCGTCTACAGAATGGCGCAAAATATAGAAAATGGCGCAAAATGTTCAAAAAAACATAAAATTGCAAATGCGTCTAATTTACACAATTTTTGCGCGTCTACAGAAAGGCGCCAAATATATAAAACGGCGCAAAATGTTCAAAAAAGCATAAAATTGCAAAATTTTACAAAATTTTTGCGCCTCTATAGAAGGGCGCAAAATATAGAAAAAGGCGCAAAATGTTCAAAAAGCATAAAATTACAAATTCGCCTAATTTACAAAATGGCGCAAAATACATAAGGGCGCAAAATGTTCAAAAAAGCATAAAATTGCAAATGCGCCTAATTTACAAAATTTTTGCGCCTCTGTAGAAGGGCGCAAAATTTTTAAGAAAGCATAAAACCTCTATAGAATGGCGCAAAATGTTCAAAAAAGCATAAAATTGCAAATGCGTCTAACTTACAAAATTTTTGCGCGTTCTACAGAATTCGCATAGTTTACAAAATTTTTGAGCCTCTATAGAAGGGCGCAAAATATAGAGAATGACGCAAAATTTGCAAAAAATCAAAAAATTGAAAATTTTCCACCTCTACAGAAGGGCGCAAAATATAGAAAAAGGCGCAAAATGTTCAAAAAAGCATAAAAAAGAAAATGCGCCTAATTTACAAAATGTTTGCGCATCGGGCGCAAAAATATAGAATAATGCGCAAAATGTTCAAAAAAGCATAAAATTGCAAATGCGCCTAATTTACAAAATTTTTGCGCCTCTATAGAAGGGCGCAAAATATAGAGAAAGGCGCAAAATGCTCAAAAAAGCATAAAATTGCAAATGCGCCTAATTTACAAAATTTAGAAAAAGGCGCAAAATGTTCAAAAAAGCATAACATTGCAAATTAAATTTTCCACCTTCAGAAGGGCGCAAAATATAGAAAAAAGCGCAAAATGTTCTAAAAAGCATAAAATTGCAAAAAATGCGCCTAATTTACAAAATTTTTGCGCCTCTACAGAAGGGCGCAAAATATAGAAAAAGGCGCAAAATGTTCAAAATATATTAAATTGCAAATGCGCCTAATTTACAAAATTTTTGTGCCTCTACAGAAGGGCGCAACATTTTCAAAAAAGCATAAAATTGCAAATGCGCCTAATTTAAAAAATGTTTGCGCGTCTAAAGAAGGGCGCAAAATATAGAAAAAGGCGTAAAATGTTCAAAAAAGCATAAAATTACAAATGCGTCTAATTTACAAAATTTTTGCGTGTTTACAGAAGGGCGCAAAATATAGAAAAAGGCGCAAAATGTTCAAAAAATAATAAAATTGCAAATGTTCCTTATTTACAAAATTTTTGCGCATTTATGAAAGGGCGCAAAATATAGAAAAAAGCGCAAAATGTTTTAAAAAGCATAAAATTGCAAAAAATGCGCCTAATTTACAAAATTTTTGCGCCTCTACAGAAGGGCGCAAAATATAGAAAAAGGCGCAAAATGTTCAAAATGTATTAAATTGCAAATGCGCCTAATTTACAAAATTTTTGTGCCTCAACAGAAGGGCGCAACATTTTCAAAAAAGCATAAAATTGCAAATGCGTCTAATTTACAAAATTTTTGCGCCTCTATAGAAGGGCGCAAAATGTTCAAAAAAGCATAAAATTGCAAATGCGCCTGATTTACAAAATTGTTGCCTCTACAGAAGGGCGCAAAATATAGAAAAAGGCGCAAAATGTTCAAAAAAGCATAAAATTGCAAATGCGCCTGAATTACAAAATTTTTGCGCCTCCATAATAATAATAGTTTGGCGTTACAGTCCTGTATAGAACTTCGGCCGAGCTCTCTCACCCATGGTTGAAGTATATACAGGTTAAGTCATCTTTCAAAAATCAGTCGCCATTTACTTTTTTTTTTGAAAACTGTTTGAAAGACTCAACATTTGTTTACGAAAAATTTAAAACAAAACACCAATGCTTTGTTTGCAAATTCATAAAAAAACTGAAACTAAAATTTTTTAAGCAAATAAATTACAACACTTTGGTAATTTTCAAGCTGTCTATGGGCTCCAGAAAAACACCGCAGTGCATAACAAAAGTGAAAAAGTGAATTTTTGGTGTGAAATATTAATAAATTAAAGTGCAAAAAACATAACATTGAAATAAAGTTAAAATGACAATTAATTGTTGTATTTTTTAAATGTTCTTATTGACATTCTCAGCATAGTGTCTGCCAACTAACTGTCTGTCTAGATGAACTAACTTTAACCATGCTCTCACCATTTTGAGCTGTGTCTCGTGGGTTTGCCATTTACTGTCGAGAGGTAGCGTGGTATAGAAAAATGTTTCTATGAAAAGATGTTGTTAGCCCCAGTCCAGGCTTGAACCGGGGACCTTTCGGCTCGCAGTCCAACGCACTAACCACTGAGCTGCCGCGGCTACTATAGAAGGGCGCAAAATATAGAGAATGGCGCAAAATTTGCAAAAAATCATAAAATTTCAAATTTTCCACCTCTATAGAAAACGTCGCAAACTGTTCTAAAAAGCATACAATTGCAAATGCGCCTAATTTACAAAATTTTTGTGCCTCTATAGAAGGGCGCAAAATATAGAAAAAGGCGCAAAATGTTCAAAAAAGCACAAAATTGCAAATTCGCCTAATTTACAAAATTTTTGCGCCTCTACAGAAGGGCGCAAAATATGGAAAAAGGCACAAAATCTTCAAAAAAGCATAAAATTGCAAATGCGCCTAATTTACAAAATTTTTTCGACTCTATAGAAGGGCGCAAAATATAGAGAAAGGTGCAAAATGTTCAAAAAAGCATAAAATTGCAAATGCGCCTAATTTACAAAATTTTTGCGCCTCTACAGAAGGGCGCAAAATTTAGAGAAAGGCGCAAAATGTTCAAAAAAGCATAAAATTGCAAATGCGCCTTAATTACAAAATTTTTGCGCCTCTATAATAATAATAATAGTTTGGTGCTACAGTCCTGTATAGAACTTCGGCCGAGCTCTCTCACATATGGTTGAAGTATATACAGGTTAAGTCATGATACAAATATATACAGGTACGATCACTCTCTCATTTTTTTCCAATGTTTACTTTAGGTGACACTAGGCAAGTTTTTTGAAGTTTAGTTTTAAAATCAAAACAAAATCGACAATTAAAAAAAATCTAATATAAAATTCTATAGAAATAAAAAATAATTATCAAGGTATGCCTTGAGATAACTTAAAAATGTCTATAAAAATTTTTATAATCAAAACAAAATATGAAAATTATTTTTCATATTTTCTTTGAACATAAATTTCAATTTTTGAAAATATGAATTTGGTTCAAAACAAAATATTTAAATATTTGTCAAAAAAACTTGCCTAGTGTCAGAGTTATCGTACCTGTAAATATTTGTATCATGAGTTAAGTCATCTTTCAGAATTCAGTCGCCATTCACTTTTTTTTGAAAACTGTTTGAAAGACTCAACATTTGTTTACGAAAAATTTAAAACAAAACATCAATGCTTTGTTTGCAAATTCATAAAAAAACTGAAACTCGAAATTTTTAAGCAAATAAATTACAACTCTTTGGTAATTTTCAAGCAGTCTATGGGCTCCAGAAGAACACCGCAGTGCATAACAAAAGTGAAAAAGTGAATTTTTGGTGTGAAATTTTAATAAATTAGCCAATTTAAAGTGCAAAAAACATAACATTGAAATAAAGTTTAAAATGACCATTATTTGTTGTATTTTTTAAATTTTCTTATTGACATTCTCAGCATAGTGTCTGCCAACTAACTGTCTAGATGAACTAACTTCAACCATGCTCTCACCATTTTGAGCTATGCGTGTTATTTTTGTACTCAAAGTGGTGGGACCTACAGTTTATTGCCGAAGCCAAACGGCGGGTGAGAGCTTTTCATAGGCAATGGTTTTACTCTCGTAGGTTTGCCATTTACTGCCGAGAGGTAGCGCGGTATAGAAAAATGTTTCTATGAAAAGATGTTGTTAGCCCCAGTCCAGGCTTGAACCGGGGACCTTTCGGCTCGCAGTCCAACGCACTAACCACAGAGCTGCCGCGGCTACTATAGAAGGGCGCAAAATATAGAGAATGGCGCAAAAATCATAAAATTTCAAATTTTCCACCTCTGCAGAAGGGCGCAAAATATAGAAAAACGTCGCAAACTGTTCAAAAAAGCATAAAATTGCAAATGCGTCTAATTTACAAAATTTTTGCGCGTCTACAGAAGGGCGCAAAATATAGAAATAGGCGCAAAATGTTCAAAAAAGCATAAAATTGCAAATGCGTCTAATTTACACAATTTTTGCGCGTCTACAGAAGGGCGCAAAATATAGAAAAAGGCGCAAAATGTTCAAAAAAGCATAAAATTGAAAAATTTTACAAAATTTCTGCGCCTCTATTGAAGGGCGCAAAATATACAAAAAGGCGCAAAATGTTCAAAAAGCATGAAATTGCAAATTCGCCTAATTTACAAAATGGCGCAAAATACATAAGGGTGCAAAATGTTCAAAAAGGCATAAAATTGCAAATGCGCCTAATTTACAAAATTTTTGCGCGTCTACAGAAGGGCGCAACATTATCATAAAATTGCAAATGCGCCTAATTTACAAAATTTTTTCGCCTCTACAGAAGGGCGCAAAATATAGAAAAAGGCGCAAAATGTTCAAAAAAGCATAAAATTGCAAATGCGCCTAATTTACAAAATTTTTGCGCCTCTACAGAAGGGCGCAACATTATCAAAAAAGCATAAAATTGCAAATGCGCCTAATGTACAAAATGTTTGCGCCTCTATAGAAGGGCGCAAAAATATAGAGAAAGGCGCAAAATATAGAGAAAGGCGCAAATTTTCAAAAAAGCATAAAATTGCAAATGCACCTAATTTACTAAATTTTTGCGCGTCTATAGAAAGGCGCAAAATATAGAGAAAGGCGCAAAATTTTTAAGAAAGCATAAAATTGTAAATGCGCCTAATTTACAAAATTTTTGCGCCTCTATAGAAGGGCGCAAAATATAGAGAAAGGCGCAAAATGTTCAAAAAAGCATAAAATTGCACATGCACCTAATTTATAAAATTTTTGCGCCTCCACAGAAGGGCGCAAAATATAGAAAAAAGCGCAAAATGTTCAAAAAAGCATAAAATTGCAAATGCGCCTTTACAACATTTTTGCGGCTCTATAATAATAATAATAGTTTGGCGCTACAGTCCTGTATAGAACTTCGGCCGAGCTCTCTCACCCATGGTTTAAGTATATATAGGTTAAGTCTAATGTACAAAATGTACAAAATGTTTGCGCCTCTATAGAAGGGCGCAAAAATATAGAGAAAGGCGCAAAATATAGAGAAAGGCGCAAATTTTCAAAAAAGCATAAAATTGCAAATGCACCTAATTTACTAAATTTTTGCGCGTCTATAGAAATATAGAGAAAGGCGCAAAATTTTTAAGAAAGCATAAAATTGCAAATGCGCCTAATTTACAAAATTTTTGCGCCTCTATAGAAGGGCGCAAAATATAGAGAAAGGCGCAAAATGTTCAAAAAATCATAAAATTGCAAATGCGCCTAATTTACAAAATTTTGCGCGTCTACAGAATTCGCCTAATTTACAAAATGTTTACGCGTCTACAGAAGGGCGCAAAATATAGAGAAAGGCGCAAAATTTGCAAAAAATAATAAAATTGAAAATGTTCAAAAAAGCATAAAATTGCAAATGCGCCTAATTTACAAAATAAAGAAAATGGCGCAAAATGTTCAAAAAAGGATAAATTTGCAAATGCGACTAATTTACAAAATTTTTGCGCCTCTACAGAAGGGCGCAAAATATAGAAAAAGGTGCAAAATGTTCAAAAAAGCATAAAATTGCAAATTCGCCTAATATACAAAATGTTTGCGCCTCTACAGGAGGGCTCAAAATATAGAGAAAGCCGCAGAATGCTCAAAAAAGCATAAAATTGCAAATGCGCCTAATTTACATAATGTTTGCGACTCTACAGAAGGGCGCAAAATATAGAAAAAGGCGCAAAATTTTCAAAAAAGCATAAAATTGCAAATGCGACTAATTTACAAAATTTTTGCGCCTCTACAGAAGGGCGCAAAATATAGAAAAAGGCGCAAAATGTTCAAAAAAGCATAAAATTGCAAATGCGCCTAATTTACAAAAATTTTGCGCCTCTATAAAAGGGCGCAAAAATATATAAAAAGGCGCAAAATGTTCAAAAAAGCATAAAATTGCAAATGCGCATAATTTACAAAATTTTTGCGCATCTATAGAAGGGCGCAAAAATATATAAAAAGGCGCAAAATGTTCAAAAAAGCATAAAATTGCAAATGCGCCTAATTTACATAATGTTTGCGACTCTACAGAAGGGCGCAAAATATAGAAAAAGGCGCAAAATGTTCAAAAAAGCATAAAATTGCAAATTCGCCTAATATACAAAATGTTTGCGCCTCTACAGAATGGCTCAAAATATATAGAAAGGCGAAAAATGTTCAAAAAAACATAAAATTTCAAATGCGCCTAATTTACAAAAATTTTGCGCCTCTATAAAAGGGCGCAAAAATATATAAAAAGGCGCAAAATGTTCAAAAAAGCATAAAATTGCAAATGCGCCTAATTTACAAAATGTTTGCGCATCTATAGAAGGGCGCAAAATATAGAGAAAGGAGCAAAATTTTCAAAAAAGCATAAAATTACAAATGCGCCTAATTTACAAAATTTTTGCGCCTCTATAGAAGGGCGCAAAATATAGAGAAAGGCGCAAAATTTTCAAAAAAGCATAAAATTGCAAATGCGCCTAATTTACAAAATTTTTGCGCTTCTACAGAAGGGCGCAAAATGTTCAAAAAAGCATAAAATTGCAAATTCGCCTTATGAGATTCTACAGAAGGGCGCAAAATATAGAGAAAGGCGCAAAATGTTCAAAAAAGCATAAAATTGCAAATGCGCATAATTTACAAAATTTTTGCGCCTCTATAGAATAGCGCAAAATATAGAGAAAGGCGCAAAATGTTCAAAAAAGCAAAAAATTGCAAATGCGCCTAATTTACAACATTTTTGAGCCTCTACAGAAGTGCGCAAAATATATAAAAAGGCGAAAAATGTTCAAAATGCATAAAATTGCAAATGCGCCTAATTTACAAAATTTTTGCGCCTCTACAGAAGGGCGCAACATTTTCAAAAAAGAATAAAATTGCAATTGCGCCTATTTTATAAAATATAAAGAAAGGCGCCAAATGTACAAAAGAGCATAAAATTGCAAATTTTCCACCTTCAGAAGGGCGCAAAATATAGAAAAAGGCGCAAAATGTTCTAAAAAGCATAAAATTGCAAATGTGCCTTATTTACAAAATTTTTGCGCTTCTATAGAAGGGCGCAAAATATAGATAATGGCGCAAAATTTGCAAAAAATCATAAAATTAAAAATTTTACACCTCTACAGAAGGGCGCAAAATATAGAAAAGGCGCAAAATGTTCAAAAAAGCATAAAATTGCAAATGCGCCTAATTTACAAAATGTTTGCGCCTCTACAGAAGGGCGCAACATTTTCAAAAATGCATAAAATTGCAAATGCGCCTAATTTACGAAATGTTTGCGCCTCTATAGAAGGGCGCAAAAATTTAGAGAAAGGCGCAAAATATTCAAAAAAGCATAAAATTGCAAATTTTCCACCTCTACAGAAGGGCGCAAAATATAGAAAAAGGCGCAAACTGTTCACAAAAGCATAAAATTGCAAATACGTCTAATTTACAAAATTTTTGCGCGTCTACAGAAGGGCGCAAAATATAGAGAATGGCGTAAAATGTTCAAAAAAGCATAAAATTGCAAATGCGTCTAATTTACAAAATTTTTGCGCGTTTACAGAAGGGCGCAAAATATAGAAAAAGGCGCAAAATGTTCAAAAAAGTATAAAATTGCAAATGTTCCGTATTTACAAAATTTTTGCGCCTATATAGAAGGGCGCAAAATATAGAGAATGGCGCAAAATTTGCAAAAAATCATAAAATTGAAAATTTTCCACCTCTACAGAAGGGCGCAAAATATAGAAAAGGGCGCAAAATGTTCAAAAAAGCTTAAAATTGCAAATGCGTCTAATTTACACAATTTTTGCGCGTCTACAGAAGGGCGCCAAATATATAAAAAGGCGCAAAATGTTCAAAAAAGCATAAAATTGCAAATGCGCCTTATTTACAAAATTTTTGCGCCTCTATAGAAGGGCGCAAAATATAGAGAATGGCGCAAAATGTTCAAAAAAGCATAAAATTGCAAATGCGTCTAATTGACAAAATTTTGCGCGTCTACAGAATTCGCCTAATTTACAAAATTTTAGCGCGTCTACAGAAGGGCGCAAAATATAGAGAAAGGCGCAAAATGTTCAAAAAAGCATAAAATTGCAAAATTTTACAAAATTTTTGCGCCTCTATAGAAGGGCGCAAAATATAGAAAATGGCGCAAAATGTTTAAAAAGCATAAAATTACAAATTCGCCTAATTTACAAAACGGCGCAAAATACATAAGGGCGCAAAATGTTCAAAAAAGCATAAAATTGCAAATGCGCCTAATTTACAAAATTTTTGCGCCTCTATAGAAGGGCGCAAAATTTTTAAGAAAGCATAAAACCTCTACAGAAGGGCGCAAAATGTTCAAAAAAGCATAAAATTGCAAATGCGCCTAATTTACAAAATTTTGCGCCTCTATTAAAGGGCGCAAAAATATAGAAAAAGGCGCAAAATGTTCAAAAAAGCATAAAATTGCAAATGCGCCTAATTTACAAAAATTTTGCGCCTCTATAGAAGGGCGCAAAATATAGAGAAAGGCGCAAAATTTTCAAAAAAGCATAAAATTGCAAATGCTCCTAATTTACAAAATTTTTGCGCCTCTACAGAAGGGCGCAAAATATAGAAAAAGGCGCAAAATTTTCAAAAAAGCATAAAATTGCAAATTTTCCACCTTCAGAAGGGCGCAAATTATAGAAAAAGGCTCAAAATGTTCAAAAAAGCATAAAATTGCAAATTCGCCTAATTTACAGAATTTTTGCGCCTCTATAATAGGGCGCAAAAATATAGAAAAAGGCGCAAAATGTTCAAAAAAGCATAAAATTGCAAATGCGCCTAATTTACAAAATTTTTGCGCCTCTATAGAAGGGCGCAAAATATAGATAAAGGCGCAAAATGTTCAAAAAAGCATAAAATTGCAAATGCGCCTAATTTACAAAATTTTTGCGCCTCTACAGAAGGGCGCAAAATATAGAAAAAGGCGCAAAATTTTCAAAAAAGCTTAAAATTGCAAATTTTCCACCTTCAGAAGGGCGCAAATTATAGAAAAAGGCTCAAAATGTGCAAAAAAGCATAAAATTGCAAATTCGCCTAATTTACAGAATTTTTGCGCCTCTATAATAGGGCCCAAAAATATAGAAAAAGGCGCAAAATGTTCAAAAAAGCATAAAATTGCAAATGCGCCTAATTTACAAAATTTTTGCGCCTCTATAGAAGGGCGCAAAATATAGAGAAAGGCGCAAAATTTTCAAAAAAGCATAAAATTGCAAATGCGCCTAATTTACAAAATTTTTGCGCTTCTACAGAAGGGCGCAAAATGTTCAAAATAGCATAAAATTGCAAATTCGCCTTTTGCGCCTCTACAGAAGGGCGCAAAATATAGAGAAAGGCGCAAAATGTTCAAAAAAGCATAAAATTGCAAATGCGCCTAATTTACAAAATTTTTGCGCGTCTACAGAAGGCGCAAAATATAGAAAAAGGCGCAAAATGTTCAAAAAAGCATAAAATTGAAAATGCGCCTAATTTACAAAATTTTTGCGCGTCTACAGAAGGGCGCAAAATATAGAAAAAGGCGCAAAATGTTCAAAAAAGCATAAAATTGCAAATTCGCCTTATGCGCCTCTACAGAAGGTCGCAAAATATAGAGAAAGGCGCAAAATGTTCAAAAAAGCATAAAATTGCAAATGCGCCTAATTTACAAAATTTTTGCGCCTCTATAGAATAGCGCAAAATATAGAGAAAGGCGCAAAATGTTCAAAAAATCAAAAAATTGCAAATGCGCCTAATTTACAACATTTTTGAGCCTCTACAGAAGTGCGCAAAATATATAAAAAGGCGCAAAATGTTCAAAATGCATAAAATTGCAAATGCGCCTAATTTACAAAATTTTTGCGCCTCTACAGAAGGGCGCAACATTTTCAAAAAAGAATAAAATTGCAATTGCGCCTATTTTATAAAATATAAAGAAAGGCGCAAAATGTACAAAAGAGCATAAAATTGCAAATTTTCCACCTTCAGAAGGGCGCAAAATATAGAAAAAGGCGCAAAATGTTCTAAAAAGCATAAAATTGCAAATGTGCCTTATTTACAAAATGTTTGCGACTCTATAGAAGGGCGCAAAATATAGAGAATGGCGCAAAATTTGCAAAAAATCATAAAATTGAAAATGTTCAAAAAAGCATAAAATTGCAAATGCGCCTAATTTACAAAATGCGTCTAATTTACAAAATTTTTGCGCGTCTACAGAAGGGCGCAAAATATTGAAAATGGCGCAAAATGTTCAAAAAAGCATAAAATTGCAAATGCGTATAATTTACAAAATTTTTGCGCGTCTACAGAATTCGCCTAATTTACAAAATTTTTGCGCCTCTATAGAAGGCCGGAAAAATATAGAGAAAGGCGCAAAATGTACAAAAAAGCATAAAATTGCATCCACCTTCAGAAGGGCGCAAAATATAGAAAAGGCGCAAAATGTTCAAAAAAGCATCAAATTGCAAATGCGCCTAATTTACAAAATTTTTGCGCCTCTACAGAAGGGCGCAACATTTTCAAAAAAGCATAAAATTGCAAATGCGCCTAATTTACGAAATGTTTGCGCCTCTATAGAAGGGCGCAAAAATTTAGAGAAAGGCGCAAAATATTCAAAAAAGCATAAAATTGCAAATTTTCCACCTCTACAGAAGGGCGCAAAATATAGAAAAAGGCGCAAACTGTTCACAAAAGCATAAAATTGCAAATACGTCTAATTTACAAAATGTTTGCGCGTTTACAGAAGGGCGCAAAATATAGAAAAAGGCGCAAAATGTTCAAAAAAGTATAAAATTGCAAATGCGTCTAATTTACAAAATTTTTGCGCGTTTACAGAAGGGCGCAAAATATAGAAAAAGGCGCAAAATGTTCAAAAAAGCATAAAATTGCAGATGCGTCTAATTTACAAAATTTTTGCGCGTTTACAGAAGGGCGCAAAATATAGAAAAAGGCGCAAAATGTTCAAAAAAGTATAAAATTGCAAATGTTCCGTATTTACAAAATTTTTGCGCCTATATAGAAGGGCGCAAAATATAGAGAATGTCGCAAAATTTGCAAAAAATCATAAAATTGAAAATTTTCCACCTCTACAGAAGGGCGCAAAATATAGAAAAGAGCGCAAAATGTTCAAAAAAGCTTAAAATTGCAAATGCGTCTAATTTACACAATTTTTGCGCGTCTACAGAAGGGCGCAAATATATAGAAAAAGGCGCAAAATGTTCAAAAAAGCATAAAATTGCAAATGCGCCTAATTTACAAAAATTTTGCGCCTCTATAGAAGGGCGCAAAATATAGAGAAAGGCGCAAAATTTTCAAAAAAGCATAAAATTGCAAATGCGCCTAATTTACAAAATTTTTGCGCCTCTACAGAAGGGCGCAAAATATAGAAAAAGGCGCAAAATTTTCAAAAAAGCATTAAATTGCAAATTTTCCACCTTCAGAAGGGCGCAAATTATAGAAAAAGGCTCAAAATGTTCAAAAAAGCATAAAATTGCAAATTCGCCTAATTTACAGAATTTTTGCGCCTCTATAATAGGGCGCAAAAATATAGAAAAAGGCGCAAAATGTTCAAAAAAGCATAAAATTGCAAATGCGCCTAATTTACAAAATTTTTGCGCCTCTATAGAAGGGCGCAAAATATAGAGAAAGGCGCAAAATGTTCAAAAAAGCATAAAATTGCAAATGCGCCTAATTTACAAAATTTTTGCGCCTCTACAGAAGGGCGCAAAATATAGAAAAAGGCGCAAAATTTTCAAAAAAGCATAAAATTGCAAATTTTCCACCTTCAGAAGGGCGCAAATTATAGAAAAAGGCTCAAAATGTGCAAAAAAGCATAAAATTGCAAATTCGCCTAATTTACAGAATTTTTGCGCCTCTATAATAGGGCCCAAAAATATAGAAAAAGGCGCAAAATGTTCAAAAAAGCATAAAATTGCAAATGCGCCTAATTTACAAAATTTTTGCGCCTCTATAGAAGGGCGCAAAATATAGAGAAAGGCGCAAAATTTTCAAAAAAGCATAAAATTGCAAATGCGCCTAATTTACAAAATTTTTGCGCTTCTACAGAAGGGCGCAAAATGTTCAAAATAGCATAAAATTGCAAATTCGCCTTTTGCGCCTCTACAGAAGGGCGCAAAATATAGAGAAAGGCGCAAAATGTTCAAAAAAGCATAAAATTGCAAATGCGCCTAATTTACAAAATTTTTGCGCGTCTACAGAAGGCGCAAAATATAGAAAAAGGCGCAAAATGTTCAAAAAAGCATAAAATTGAAAATGCGCCTAATTTACAAAATTTTTGCGCGTCTACAGAAGGGCGCAAAATATAGAAAAAGGCGCAAAATGTTCAAAAAAGCATAAAATTGCAAATTCGCCTTATGCGCCTCTACAGAAGGTCGCAAAATATAGAGAAAGGCGCAAAATGTTCAAAAAAGCATAAAATTGCAAATGCGCCTAATTTACAAAATTTTTGCGCCTCTATAGAATAGCGCAAAATATAGAGAAAGGCGCAAAATGTTCAAAAAATCAAAAAATTGCAAATGCGCCTAATTTACAACATTTTTGAGCCTCTACAGAAGTGCGCAAAATATATAAAAAGGCGCAAAATGTTCAAAATGCATAAAATTGCAAATGCGCCTAATTTACAAAATTTTTGCGCCTCTACAGAAGGGCGCAACATTTTCAAAAAAGAATAAAATTGCAATTGCGCCTATTTTATAAAATATAAAGAAAGGCGCAAAATGTACAAAAGAGCATAAAATTGCAAATTTTCCACCTTCAGAAGGGCGCAAAATATAGAAAAAGGCGCAAAATGTTCTAAAAAGCATAAAATTGCAAATGTGCCTTATTTACAAAATGTTTGCGACTCTATAGAAGGGCGCAAAATATAGAGAATGGCGCAAAATTTGCAAAAAATCATAAAATTGAAAATGTTCAAAAAAGCATAAAATTGCAAATGCGCCTAATTTACAAAATGCGTCTAATTTACAAAATTTTTGCGCGTCTACAGAAGGGCGCAAAATATTGAAAATGGCGCAAAATGTTCAAAAAAGCATAAAATTGCAAATGCGTATAATTTACAAAATTTTTGCGCGTCTACAGAATTCGCCTAATTTACAAAATTTTTGCGCCTCTATAGAAGGCCGGAAAAATATAGAGAAAGGCGCAAAATGTACAAAAAAGCATAAAATTGCATCCACCTTCAGAAGGGCGCAAAATATAGAAAAGGCGCAAAATGTTCAAAAAAGCATAAAATTGCAAATGCGCCTAATTTACAAAATTTTTGCGCCTCTACAAAAGGGCGCAACATTTTCAAAAAAGCATAAAATTGCAAATGCGCCTAATTTACGAAATGTTTGCGCCTCTATAGAAGGGCGCAAAAATTTAGAGAAAGGCGCAAAATATTCAAAAAAGCATAAAATTGCAAATTTTCCACCTCTACAGAAGGGCGCAAAATATAGAAAAAGGCGCAAACTGTTCACAAAAGCATAAAATTGCAAATACGTCTAATTTACAAAATTTTTGCGCGTCTATAGAAGGGCGCAAAATATAGAGAATGGCGCAAAATTTGCAAAAAATCATAAAATTGAAAATTTTCCACCTCTACAGAAGGGCGCAAAATATAGAAAAAGGCGCAAAATGTTCAAAAAAGCTTAAAATTGCAAATGCGTCTAATTTACACAATTTTTGCGCGTCTACAGAAGGGCGCCAAATATATAAAAAGGCGCAAAATGTTCAAAAAAGCATAAAATTGCAAATGCGCCTTATTTACAAAATTTGTGCGCCTCTATAGAAGGGCGCAAAATATAGAGAATGGCGCAAAATGTTCAAAAAAGCATAAAATTGCAAATGCGTCTAATTGACAAAATTTTGCGCGTCTACAGAATTCGCCTAATTTACAAAATTTTAGCGCGTCTACAGAAGGGCGCAAAATATAGAGAAAGGCGCAAAATGTTCAAAAAAGCATAAAATTGCAAAATTTTACAAAATTTTTGCGCCTCTATAGAAGGGCGCAAAATATAGAAAATGGCGCAAAATGTTTAAAAAGCATAAAATTACAAATTCGCCTAATTTACAAAACGGCGCAAAATACATAAGGGCGCAAAATGTTCAAAAAAGCATAAAATTGCAAATGCGCCTAATTTACAAAATTTTTGCGCCTCTATAGAAGGGCGCAAAATTTTTAAGAAAGCATAAAACCTCTACAGAAGGGCGCAAAATGTTCAAAAAAGCATAAAATTGCAAATGCGCCTAATTTACAAAATTTTGCGCCTCTATAAAAGGGCGCAAAAATATAGAATTTGCGCCTTTGCAAATTTGCAAATACGTCTAATTTACAAAATTTTTGCGCGTCTACAGAAGGGCGCAAAATATAGAGAAAGGCGCAAAATGTTCAAAAAAGTATAAAATTGCAAATGTTCCGTATTTACAAAATTTTTGCGCCTATATAGAAGGGCGCAAAATATAGAGAATGGCGCAAAATTTGCAAAAAATCATAAAATTGAAAATTTTCCACCTCTACAGAAGGGCGCAAAATATAGAAAAAGGCGCAAAATGTTCAAAAAAGCTTAAAATTGCAAATGCGTCTAATTTACACAATTTTTGCGCGTCTACAGAAGGGCGCCAAATATATAAAAAGGCGCAAAATGTTCAAAAAAGCATAAAATTGCAAATGCGCCTTATTTACAAAATTTGTGCGCCTCTATAGAAGGGCGCAAAATATAGAGAATGGAGCAAAATGTTCAAAAAAGCATAAAATTGCACAAGGGGCATAATTTACAAAAATTTTGCGCCTCTATAGAAGGGCGCAAAATATAGAGAAAGGCGCAAAATTTTCAAAAAAGCATAAAATTGCAAATGCGCCTAATTTACAAAATTTTTGCGCCTATACAGAAGGGCGCAAAATATAGAAAAAGGCGCAAAATTTTCAAAAAATCATAAAATTGCAAATTTTCCACCTTCAGAAGGGCGCAAATTATAGAAAAAGGCTCAAAATGTTCAAAAAAGCATAAAATTGCAAATTCGCCTAATTTACAGAATTTTTGCGCCTCTATAATAGGGCGCAAAAATATAGAAAAAGGCGCAAAATGTTCAAAAAAGCATAAAATTGCAAATGCGCCTAATTTACAAAATTTTTGCGCCTCTATAGAAGGGCGCAAAATATAGAGAAAGGCGCAAAATGTTCAAAAAAGCATAAAATTGCAAATGCGCCTAATTTACAAAATTTTTGCGCCTCTACAGAAGGGCGCAAAATATATAAAAAGGCGCAAAATTTTCAAAAAAGCATAAAATTGCAAATTTTCCACCTTCAGAAGGGCGCAAATTATAGAAAAAGGCTCAAAATGTTCAAAAAAGCATAAAATTGCAAATTCGCCTAATTTACAGAATTTTTGCGCCTCTATAATAGGGCGCAAAAATATAGAAAAAGGCGCAAAATGTTCAAAAAAGCATAAAATTGCAAATGTGCCTAATTTACAAAATTTTTGCGCCTCTATAGAAGGGCGCAAAATATAGAGAAAGGCGCAAAATTTTCAAAAAAGCATAAAATTGCAAATGCGCCTAATTTACAAAATTTTTGCGCTTCTACAGAAGGGCGCCAAATATAGAAAAAGGCGCAAAATGTTCAAAATAGCATAAAATTGCAAATGCGCCTAATTTACAAAATTTTTGCGCCTCTATAGAATAGCGCAAAATATAGAGAAAGGCGCATAAAATTACAAATGCGCCTAATTTACAAAAATTTTGAGCCTCTATAGAAGGGCGCAAAATATAGAGAAAGGCGCAAAATGTTCAAAAAAGCATAAAATTGCAAATTTTCCACCTTCAGAAAGGCGCAAATTATAGAAAAAGGCTCAAAATGTTCAAAAAAGCATAAAATTGAAAATGCGCCTAATTTACAAAATTTTTGCGCGTCTACAGAAGGGCGCAAAATATAGAAAAAGGCGCAAAATGTTCAAAAATGCATAAAATTGCAAATTCGCCTTTTGCGCCTCTACAGAAGGGCGCAAAATATAGAGAAAGGCGCAAAATGTTCAAAAAAGCATAAAATTGCAAATGCGCCTAATTTACAAAATTTTTGCGCCTCTATAGAATAGCGCAAATTATAGAGAAAGGCGCAAAATGTTCAAAAAAGCAAAAAATTGCAAATGCGCCTAATTTACAACATTTTAGAGCCTCTACAGAAGTGCGCAAAATATATAAAAAGGCGCAAAATGTTCAAAAAAGAATAAAATTGCAATTGCGCCTATTTTATAAAATATAAAGAAAGGCGCAAAATGTACAAAAGAGCATAAAATTGCAAATTTTCCACCTTCAGAAGGGCGCAAAATATAGCAAAAGGCGCAAAATGTTCTAAAAAGCATAAAATTGCAAATGTGCCTTATTTACAAAATGTTTGCGCCTCTATAGAAGGGCGCAAAATATAGAGAATTGCGCAAAATATAGTGAATGGCGCAAAATTTGCAAAAAATCATAAAATTGAAAATGTTCAAAAAAGCATAAAATTGCAAATGCGCCTAATTTACAAAATGCGTCTGATTTACAAAATTTTTGCGCGTCTACAGAAGGGCGCAAAATATAAATGTTCAAAAAAGCGTCTAATTTACAAAATTTTTGCGCGTCTACAGAATTCGCCTAATTTACAAAATTTTTGCGCCTCTATAGAAGGCCGGAAAAATATAGAGAAAGGCGCAAAATGTACAAAAAAGCATAAAATTGCATCCACCTTCAGAAGGGCGCAAAATATAGAAAAAGGCGCAAAATGTTCTAAAAAGCATAAAATTGCAAATGTGCCTTATTTACAAAATTTTTGCGCTTCTATAGAAGGAAAATATAGATAATGTCGCAAAATTTGCAAAAAATCATAAAATTAAAAATTTTTCACCTCTACAGAAGGGCGCAAAATATAGAAAAGGCGCAAAATGTTCAAAAAAGCATAAAATTGCAAATGCGCCTAATTTACAAAATTTTTGCGCGTCTACAGAAGGGCGCAAAATATAGAAAATGGCGACAAATGTTCAAAAAAACATATAATTGCAAAATTTTACAAAATTTTTGCGCCTCTATAGAAGGGCGCAACATTTTCAAAAAAGCATAAAATTGTAAATGCGCCTAATTTACAAAATGCGTCTAATTTACAAAATTTTTGCGCGTCTACAGAATGGCGCAAAATATAGAAAATGGCGCAAAATGTTCAAAAAAGCATAAAATTGCAAAATTTTTGCGCCTCTATAAAAGGGCGCAACATTTTCAAAAAAGCATAAAATTGCAAATGCGCATAATTTACAAAATTTTTGCGCCTCTACAGAAGGGCGCAACATTTTCAAAAAAGCATAAAATTGCAAATGCGCATAATTTATAAAATTTTTGCGCGGCTATAGAAGGTCGCAAAAATATCGAGAAAGGCGCAAAATGTTCAAAAAAGCATAAAATTGCAAATGCGCCTAATTTACAAAATTTTTGCGCCTCTACAGAAGGGCGCAACATTTTCAAAAAAGCATAAAATTGCAAATGCGGCTAATTTACGAAATGTTTGCGCCTCTATAGAAGGGCGCAAAAATTTAGAGAAAGGCGCAAAATATTCAAAAAAGCATAAAATTGCAAATTTTCCACCTCTACAGAAGGGCGCAAAATATAGAAAAAGGCGCAAACTGTTCACAAAAGCATAAAATTGCAAATGCGTCTAATTTACAAAATTTTTGCGCGTCTAAAGAAGGGCGCAAAATATAGAGAAAGGCGTAAAATGTTCAAAAAAGCATAAAATTGCAAATGCGTCTATATTACACAATTTTTGCGCGTCTACAGAAGGGCGCCAAATATATAAAAAGGCGCAAAATGTTCAAAAAAGCATAAAATTGCAAAATTTTACAAAATTTTTGCGCCTCTATAGAAGGGCGCAAAATATAGAAAAAGGCGCAAAATGTTCAAAAAGCATAAAATTACAAATTCGCCTAATTTACAAAATGGCGCAAAATACATAAGGGTGCAAAATGTTCAAAAAAGCATAAAATTGCAAATGCGCCTAATTTACAAAATTTTTGCGCCTCAATAGAAGGGCGCAAAATTTTTAAGAAAGCATAAAACCTCTACAGAAGGGCGCAAAATGTTCAAAAAAGCATAAAATTGCAAATGCGTCTAACTTACAAAATTTTTGCGCGTTCTACAGAATTCGCCTAATATACAAAATTTTTGAGCCTCTATAGAAGGGCGCAAAATATAGAGAATGGCGCAAAATTTGCAAAATATCAAAAAATTGAAAATTTTCCACCTCTACAGAAGGGCGCAAAATATAGAAAAAGGCGCAAAATGTTCAAAAATCATAAAAAAGCAAATGCGCCTAATTTACAAAATTTTTGCGCCTCTATAGAAGGGCGCAAAATATAGAGAAAGGCGCAAAATGCTCAAAAAAGCATAAAATTGCAAATGCGCCTAATTTACAAAATTTAGAAAAAGGCGCAAAATGTTCAAAAAAGCATTAAATCTGCCTCTGCAGAAGGGCGCAACATTTTCAAAAAAAGCATAAAATTGCAAATGCGCCTAATTTACGAAATGTTTGCGCCTCTATAGAAGGGCGCAAAAATTTAGAGAAGGCGCAAAATGTTCAAAAAAGCATAAAATTGCAAATTTTCCACCTCTACAGAAGGGAGCAAAATATAGAAAAAGGCGCAAACTGTTCACAAAAGCATAAAATTGCAAATGTGTCTAATTTACAAAATTTTTGCGCGTCTAAAGAAGGGCGCAAAATATAGAGAAAGGCGTAAAATGTTCAAAAAAGCGTAAAATTGCAAATGCGTCTAATTTACAAAATTTTTGCGCGTTTACAGAAGGGCGCAAAATATAGAAAAAGGCGCAAAATGTTCAAAAAAGCATAAAATTGCAAATGTTCCTTATTTACAAAATTTTTGCGCCTCTATAGAAGGGCGCAAAATATAGAGAAAGGCGCAAAATGTTCAAAAAAGCATAAAATTGCAAATGCGCCTAATTTACAAAATTTTTGCGCGTCTAAAGAAGGGCGCAAAATATAGAAAAAGGCGCAAAATGTTCAAAAAAGCATAAAATTGCAAATGCGTCTAATTTACAAATTTTTGCGCGTCTACAGAAGGGCGCAAAATATAGAAAAAGGCGCATAATTTTCAAAAAAGCATAAAATTGAAAAATTTTACAAAATTTTTGCGCCTCTATAGAAGGGCGCAAAAATTTAGAGAAAGGCGCAAAATATTCAAAAAAGCATAAAATTGCAAATTTTCCACCTCTACAGAAGGGCGCAAAATATAGAAAAAGGCGCAAAATGTTCAAAAAAGCATAAAATTGCAAATGCGCCTAATTTACAAAATTTTTGCGCCTCTATAGAATAGCGCAAAATATAGAGAAAGGCGCAAAATGTTCAAAAAAGCATAAAATTGCAAATGTGCCTAATTTACAAAATTTTTGCGCCTCTATAGAAGGGCGCAAAATATAGAAAAAGGCGCAAAATTTTCAAAAAAGCATAAAATTGCAAATTTTCCACCTTCAGAAGGGCGCAAATTATAGAAAAAGGCTCAAAATGTTCAAAAAAGCATAAAATTGCAAATTCGCCTAATTTACAGAATTTTTGCGCCTCAATAATAGGGCGCAAAATATAGAGAAAGGCGCAAAATGTTCAAAAAAGCATAAAATTGCAAATGCGCCTAATTTACAAAATTTTTGCGCCTCTACAGAAGGGCGCAAAATATAGAAAAAGGCGCAAAATTTTCAAAAAAGCATAAAATTGCAAATTTTCCACCTTCAGAAGGGCGCAAATTATAGAAAAAGGCTCAAAATGTTCAAAAAAGCATAAAATTGCAAATGTGCCTAATTTACAAAATTTTTGCGCCTCTATAGAAGGGCGCAAAATATAGAGAAAGGCGCAAAATTTTCAAAAAAGCATAAAATTGCAAATGCGCCTAATTTACAAAATTTTTGCGCTTCTACAGAAGGGCGCCAAATATAGAAAAAGGCGCAAAATGTTCAAAATAGCATAAAATTGCAAATTCGCCTTTTGCGCCTCTACAGAAGGGCGCAAAATATAGAGAAAGGCGCAAAATGTTAAAAAAAGCATAAAATTGCAAATGCGCCTAATTTACAAAATTTTTGCGCGTCTACAGAAGGGCGCAAAACATAGAAAAAGGCGCAAAATGTTCAAAAAAGCATAAAATTGCAAATGCGCTTAATTTACAAAATTTTTGCGCGTCTACAGAAGGCGCAAAATATAGAAAAAGGCGCAAAATGTTCAAAAAAGCATAAAATTGCAAATGCGCCTAATTTACAAAATTTTTGCGCCTCTATAGAATAGCGCAAAATATACAGAAAGGCGCAAAATGTTCAAAAAAGCATAAAATTGCAAATGCGCCTAATTTACAAAAATTTTGAGCCTCTATAGAAGGGCGCAAAATATAGAGAAAGGCGCAAAATGTTCAAAAAAGCATAAAATTGCAAATTTTCCACCTTCAGAAGGGCGCAAATTATAGAAAAAGGCTCAAAATGTTCAAAAAAGCATAAAATTGAAAATGCGCCTAATTTACAAAATTTTTGCGCCTCTATAGAAGGGCGCAAAATATAGAAAAAGGCGCAAAATGTTCAAAAAAGCATAAAATTGCAAATGCGCCTAATTTACAAAAATTTTGAGCCTCTATAGAAGGGCGCAAAATATAGAAAAAGGCACAAAATGTTCTAAAAAGCATAAAATTGCAAATGTGCCTTATTTACAAAATGTTTGCGCCTCTATAGAAGGGCGCAAAATATAGAGAATTGCGCAAAATATAGTGAATGTCGCAAAATTTGCAAAAAATCATAAAATTGAAAATGTTCAAAAAAGCATAAAATTGCAAATGCGCCTAATTTACAAAATGCGTCTGATTTACAAAATTTTTGCGCGTCTACAGAAGGGCGCAAAATATAGAAAATGGCGCAAAATGTTCAAAAAAGCGTCTAATTTACAAAATTTTTGCGCGTCTACAGAATTCGCCTAATTTACAAAATTTTTGCGCCTCTATAGAAGGCCGGAAAAATATAGAGAAAGGCGCAAAATGTACAAAAAAGCATAAAATTGCATCCACCTTCAGAAGGGCGCAAAATATAGAAAAAGGCGCAAAATGTTCTAAAAAGCATAAAATTGCAAATGTGCCTTATTTACAAAATTTTTGCGCTTCTATAGAAGGAAAATATAGATAATGTCGCAAAATTTGCAAAAAATCATAAAATTAAAAATTTTCCACCTCTACAGAAGGGCGCAAAATATAGAAAAGGCGCAAAATGTTCAAAAAAGCATAAAATTGCAAATGCGCCTAATTTACAAAATTTTTGCGCGTCTACAGAAGGGCGCAAAATATAGAAAATGGCGACAAATGTTCAAAAAAACATATAATTGCAAAATTTTACAAAATTTTTGCGCCTCTATAGAAGGGCGCAACATTTTCAAAAAAGCATAAAATTGCAAATGCGCCTAATTTACAAAATGCGTCTAATTTACAAAATTTTTGCGCGTCTACAGAATGGCGCAAAATATAGAAAATGGCGCAAAATGTTCAAAAAAGCATAAAATTGCAAAATTTTTGCGCCTCTATAAAAGGGCGCAACATTTTCAAAAAAGCATAAAATTGCAAATGCGCATAATTTACAAAATTTTTGCGCCTCTACAGAAGGGCGCAACATTTTCAAAAAAGCATAAAATTGCAAATGCGCATAATTTATAAAATTTTTGCGCGGCTATAGAAGGTCGCAAAAATATCGAGAAAGGCGCAAAATGTTCAAAAAAGCATAAAATTGCAAATGCGCCTAATTTACAAAATTTTTGCGCCTCTACAGAAGGGCGCAACATTTTCAAAAAAGCATAAAATTGCAAATGCGCCTAATTTACGAAATGTTTGCGCCTCTATAGAAGGGCGCAAAAATTTAGAGAAAGGCGCAAAATATTCAAAAAAGCATAAAATTGCAAATTTTCCACCTCTACAGAAGGGCGCAAAATATAGAAAAAGGCGCAAACTGTTCACAAAAGCATAAAATTGCAAATGCGTCTAATTTACAAAATTTTTGCGCGTCTAAAGAAGGGCGCAAAATATAGAGAAAGGCGTAAAATGTTCAAAAAAGCATAAAATTGCAAATGCGTCTAATTTACACAATTTTTGCGCGTCTACAGAAGGGCGCCAAATATATAAAAAGGCGCAAAATGTTCAAAAAAGCATAAAATTGCAAAATTTTACAAAATTTTTGCGCCTCTATAGAAGGGCGCAAAATATAGAAAAAGGCGCAAAATGTTCAAAAAGCATAAAATTACAAATTCGCCTAATTTACAAAATGGCGCAAAATACATAAGGGTGCAAAATGTTCAAAAAAGCATAAAATTGCAAATGCGCCTAATTTACAAAATTTTTGCGCCTCTATAGAAGGGCGCAAAATTTTTAAGAAAGCATAAAACCTCTACAGAAGGGCGCAAAATGTTCAAAAAAGCATAAAATTGCAAATGCGTCTAACTTACAAAATTTTTGCGTGTTCTACAGAATTCGCCTAATATACAAAATTTTTGAGCCTCTATAGAAGGGCGCAAAATATAGAGAATGGCGCAAAATTTGCAAAATATCAAAAAATTGAAAATTTTCCACCTCTACAGAAGGGCGCAAAATGTAGAAAAAGGCGCAAAATGTTCAAAAAAGCATAAAAAAGCAAATGCGCCTAATTTACAAAATTTAGAAAAAGGCGCAAAATGTTCAAAAAAGCATTAAATTGCAAATTAAATTTTCCACCTTCAGAAGGGCGCAAAATATAGAAAAAAGCGCAAAATGTTCTAAAAAGCATAAAATTGCAAAAAATGCGACTAATTTACAAAATTTTTGCGCCTCTACAGAAGGGCGCAAAATATAGAAAAAGGCGCAAAATGTTCAAAATGTATTAAATTGCAAATGCGGCTAATTTACAAAATTTTTGTGCCTCTGCAGAAGGGCGCAACATTTTCAAAAAAAGCATAAAATTGCAAATGCGCCTAATTTACGAAATGTTTGCGCCTCTATAGAAGGGCGCAAAAATTTAGAGAAGGCGCAAAATGTTCAAAAAAGCATAAAATTGCAAATTTTCCACCTCTACAGAAGGGAGCAAAATATAGAAAAAGGCGCAAACTGTTCACAAAAGCATAAAATTGCAAATGTGTCTAATTTACAAAATTTTTGCGCGTCTAAAGAAGGGCGCAAAATATAGAGAAAGGCGTAAAATGTTCAAAAAAGCGTAAAATTGCAAATGCGTCTAATTTACAAAATTTTTGCGCGTTTACAGAAGGGCGCAAAATATAGAAAAAGGCGCAAAATGTTCAAAAAAGCATAAAATTGCAAATGTTCCTTATTTACAAAATTTTTGCGCCTCTATAGAAGGGCGCAAAATATAGGGAAAGGCGCAAAATGTTCAAAAAAGCATAAAATTGCAAATGCGCCTAATTTACAAAATTTTTGCGCCTCTACAGAAGGACGCAAAATATAGAGAAAGGCGCAAAATTTTCAAAAAAGCATAAAATTGCAAATGCGTATAATTCACAAAATTTTTGCGCGTCTAAAGAAGGGCGCAAAATATAGAAAAAGGCGCAAAATGTTCAAAAAAGCATAAAATTGCAAATGCGTCTAATTTACAAATTTTTGCGCGTCTACAGAAGGGCGCAAAATATAGAAAAAGGCGCATAATTTTCAAAAAAGCATAAAATTGAAAAATTTTACAAAATTTTTTCGTCTCTATAGAAGGGCGCAAAAATTTAGAGAAAGGCGCAAAATATTCAAAAAAGCATAAAATTGCAAATTTTCCACCTCTACAGAAGGGCGCAAAATATAGAAAAAGGCGCAAAATGTTCAAAAAAGCATAAAATTGCAAATGCGCCTAATTTACAAAATTTTTGCGCCTCTATAGAATAGCGCAAAATATAGAGAAAGGCGCAAAATGTTCAAAAAAGCATAAAATTGCAAATGCGCCTAATTTACAAAATTTTTGCGCCTCTACAGAAGGGCGCAAAATATAGAAAAAGGCGCAAAATTTTCAAAAAAACATAAAATTGCAAATTTTCCACCTTCAGAAGGGCGCAAATTATAGAAAAAGGCTCAAAATGTTCAAAAAAGCATAAAATTGCAAATTCGCCTAATTTACAGAATTTTTGCGCCTCAATAATAGGGCGCAAAAATATACAAAAGGCGCAAAATGTTCAAAAAAGCATAAAATTGCAAATGTGCCTAATTTACAAAATTTTTGCGCCTCTATAGAAGGGCGCAAAATATAGAGAAAGGCGCAAAATTTTCAAAAAAGCATAAAATTGCAAATGCGCCTAATTTACAAAATTTTTGCGCTTCTACAGAAGGGCGCCAAATATAGAAAAAGGCGCAAAATGTTCAAAATAGCATAAAATTGCAAATTCGCCTTTGGCGCCTCTACAGAAGGGCGCAAAATATAGAGAAAGGCGCAAAATGTTAAAAAAAGCATAAAATTGCAAATGCGCCTAATTTACAAAATTTTTGCGCGTCTACAGAAGGCGCAAAATATAGAAAAAGGCGCAAAATGTTCAAAAAAGCATAAAATTGCAAATGCGCCTAATTTACAAAATTTTTGCGCCTCTATAGAATAGCGCAAAATATAGAGAAAGGCGCAAAATGTTCAAAAAAGCATAAAATTGCAAATGCGCCTAATTTACAAAAATTTTGAGCCTCTATAGAAGGGCGCAAAATATAGAGAAAGGCGCAAAATGTTCAAAAAAGCATAAAATTGCAAATTTTCCACCTTCAGAAGGGCGCAAATTATAGAAAAAGGCTCAAAATGTTCAAAAAAGCATAAAATTGAAAATGCGCCTAATTTACAAAATTTTTGCGCGTCTACAGAAGGGCGCAAAATATAGAAAAAGGCGCAAAATGTTCAAAAAAGCATAAAATTGAAAATGCGCCTAATTTACAAAATTTTTGCGCGTCTACAGAAGGGCGCAAAATATAGAAAAAGGCGCAAAATGTTCAAAAAAGCATAATATTGCAAATTCGCCTTTTGCGCCTCTACAGAAGGGCGCAAAATATAGAGAAAGGCGCAAAATGTTCAAAAAAGCATAAAATTGCAAATGCGCCTAATTTACAAAATTTTTGCGCCTCTATAGAATAGCGCAAATTATAGAGAAAGGCGCAAAATGTTCAAAAAAGCAAAAAATTGCAAATGCGCCTAATTTACAACATTTTTGTGCCTCTACAGAAGTGCGCAAAATATATAAAAAGGCGCAAAATGTTCAAAAAAGCATAAAATTGCAAATGCGCCTAATTTACAAAATTTTTGCGCCTCTTACAGAAGGGCGCAACATTTTCAAAAAAGAATAAAATTGCAATTGCGCCTATTTTATAAAATATAAAGAAAGGCGCAAAATGTACAAAAGAGCATAAAATTGCAAATTTTCCACCTTCAGAAGGGCGCAAAATATAGAAAAAGGCGCAAAATGTTCTAAAAAGCATAAAATTGCAAATGTGCCTTATTTACAAAATGTTTGCGCCTCTATAGAAGGGCGCAAAATATAGAGAATTGCGCAAAATATAGTGAATGGCGCAAAATTTGCAAAAAATCATAAAATTGAAAATGTTCAAAAAAGCATAAAATTGCAAATGCGCCTAATTTACAAAATGCGTCTGATTTACAAAATTTTTGCGCGTCTACAGAAGGCCGCAAAATATAGAAAATGGCGCAAAATGTTCAAAAAAGCGTCTAATTTACAAAATTTTTGCGCGTCTACAGAATTCGCCTAATTTACAAAATTTTTGCGCCTCTATAGAAGGGCGCAAAATATAGGGAAAGGCGCAAAATGTTCAAAAAAGCATAAAATTGCAAATGCGCCTAATTTACAAAATTTTTGCGCCTCTACAGAAGGACGCAAAATATAGAGAAAGGCGCAAAATTTTCAAAAAAGCATAAAATTGCAAATGCGTATAATTCACAAAATTTTTGCGCGTCTAAAGAAGGGCGCAAAATATAGAAAAAGGCGCAAAATGTTCAAAAAAGCATAAAATTGCAAATGCGTCTAATTTACAAATTTTTGCGCGTCTACAGAAGGGCGCAAAATATAGAAAAAGGCGCATAATTTTCAAAAAAGCATAAAATTGAAAAATTTTACAAAATTTTTTCGCCTCTATAGAAGGGCGCAAAAATTTAGAGAAAGGCGCAAAATATTCAAAAAAGCATAAAATTGCAAATTTTCCACCTCTACAGAAGGGCGCAAAATATAGAAAAAGGCGCAAAATGTTCAAAAAAGCATAAAATTGCAAATGCGCCTAATTTACAAAATTTTTGCGCCTCTATAGAATAGCGCAAAATATAGAGAAAGGCGCAAAATGTTCAAAAAAGCATAAAATTGCAAATGCGCCTAATTTACAAAATTTTTGCGCCTCTACAGAAGGGCGCAAAATATAGAAAAAGGCGCAAAATTTTCAAAAAAACATAAAATTGCAAATTTTCCACCTTCAGAAGGGCGCAAATTATAGAAAAAGGCTCAAAATGTTCAAAAAAGCATAAAATTGCAAATTCGCCTAATTTACAGAATTTTTGCGCCTCAATAATAGGGCGCAAAAATATAGAAAAGGCGCAAAATGTTCAAAAAAGCATAAAATTGCAAATGTGCCTAATTTACAAAATTTTTGCGCCTCTATAGAAGGGCGCAAAATATAGAGAAAGGCGCAAAATTTTCAAAAAAGCATAAAATTGCAAATGCGCCTAATTTACAAAATTTTTGCGCTTTTACAGAAGGGCGCCAAATATAGAAAAAGGCGCAAAATGTTCAAAATAGCATAAAATTGCAAATTCGCCTTTTGCGCCTCTACAGAAGGGCGCAAAATATAGAGAAAGGCGCAAAATGTTAAAAAAAGCATAAAATTGCAAATGCGCCTAATTTACAAAATTTTTGCGCGTCTACAGAAAAATTTTTGCGCGTCTACAGAAGGCGCAAAATATAGAAAAAGGCGCAAAATGTTCAAAATGTATTAAATTGCAAATGCGCCTAATTACAAAATTTTTGCGCCTCTATAGAATAGCGCAAAATATAGAGAAAGGCGCAAAAATGTTCAAAAAAGCATAAAATTGCAAATGCGCCTAATTTACAAAAATTTTGAGCCTCTGTAGAAGGGCGCAAATGTTCAAAAAAGCATAAATTGCAAATTTTCCACCTTCAGAAGGGCGCAAATTATAGAAAAAAGGCTCAAAATGTTCAAAAAGCATAAATTGAAATGCGCCCTAATTTACAAAATTTTTGCGCGTCTACAGAAGGGCGCAAAATATAGAAAAAGGCGCAAAATGTTCAAAAAAGCATAAAATTGAAAATGCGCCTAATTTACAAAATTTTTGCGCGTCTACAGAAGGGCGCAAAATATAGAAAAGGCGCAAAATGTTCAAAAAGCATAATATTGCAAATTCGCCTTTTGCGCCTCTACAGAAGGGCGCAAAATATAGAGAAAGGCGCAAAATGTTCAAAAAGCATAAAATTGCAAATGCGCCTAATTTACAAAATTTTTGCGCCTCTATAGAATAGCGCAAATTATAGAGAAAGGCGCAAAATGTTCAAAAAAGCAAAAAATTGCAAATGCGGCCTAATTTACAACATTTTTGTGCCTCTACAGAAGTGCGCAAAATATATAAAAAGGCGCAAAATGTCAAAAAAGCATAAAATTGCAAATGCGCCTAATTTTACAAAATTTTTGCGCCTCTACAGAAGGGCGCAACATTTTCAAAAAGAATAAATTGCAATTGCGCCTATTTTATAAAATATAAGAAAGGCGCAAATGTACAAAAGAGCATAAAATTGCAAATTTTCCACCTTCAGAAGGGCGCAAAATATAGAAAAAGGCGCAAAATGTTCTAAAAAGCATAAAATTGCAAATGTGCCTTATTTACAAAATGTTTGCGCCTCTATAGAAGGGCGCAAAATATAGAGAATTGCGCAAATATAGTGAATGGCGCAAAATTTGCAAAAATCATAAAATTGAAATGTTCAAAAAAGCATAAAATTGCAAATGCGCCTAATTTACAAAATGCGTCTGATTTACAAAATTTTTGCGCGTCTACAGAAGGGCGCAAAATATAGAAAATGGCGCAAAAATGTTCAAAAAAGCGTCTAATTTACAAAATTTTGCGCGTCTACAGAATTCGCCTAATTTACAAAATTTTTGCGCCTCTATAGGAAGGGCCGGAAAAATATAGAGAAAGGCGCAAAATGTACAAAAAAGCATAAAATTGCATCCACCTTCAGAAGGGCGCAAAATATAGAAAAAGGCGCAAAATGTTCTAAAAAGCATAAAATTGCAAATGTGCTTATTTACAAAAATTTTTGCGCTTCTATAGAAGGAAAATATAGATAATGTCGCAAAATTTGCAAAAAATCATAAAATTAAAAAATTTTCCACCTCTACAGAAGGGCGCAAAATATAGAAAAGGCGCAAAATGTTCAAAAAAGCATAAAATTGCAAATGCGCCTAATTTACAAAATTTTTGCGCGTCTACAGAAGGGCGCAAAATATAGAAATGGCGACAAATGTTCAAAAAAACATATAATTGCAAAATTTTAAAAAATTTTTGCGCCTCTATAGAAGGGCGCAACATTTTCAAAAAAGCATAAAATTGCAAATGCGCCTAATTTACAAAATGCGTCTAATTTAACAAAATTTTTGCGCGTCTACAGAATGCGCAAAATATAGAAAATGGCGCAAATGTTCAAAAAAGCATAAAATTGCAAAATTTTTGCGCCTCTATAAAAGGGCGCAACATTTTCAAAAAAGCATAAAATTGCAAATGCGCATAATTTACAAAATTTTTGCGCCTCTACAGAAGGGCGCAACATTTTCAAAAAAGCATAAAATTGCAAATGCGCATAATTTATAAAATTTTTGCGCGGCTATAGAAGGTCGCAAAATATCGAGAAAGGCGCAAAATGTTCAAAAAAGCATAAAATTGCAAATGCGCCTATTTACAAAATTTTTGCGCCTCTACAGAAGGGCGCAACATTTTCAAAAAGCATAAAATTGCAAATGCGCCTAATTACGAAATGTTTGCGCCTCTATAGAAGGGCGCAAAAATTTAGAGAAAGGCGCAAAATATTCAAAAAAGCATAAAATTGCAAATTTTCCACCTCTACAGAAGGGCGCAAAATATAGAAAAAGGCGCAAACTGTTCACAAAAGCATAAAATTGCAAATGCGTCTAATTTACAAAATTTTTGCGCGTCTAAAGAAGGGCGCAAAATATAGAGAAAAGGCGTAAAATGTTCAAAAAGCACAAAATTGCAAAATGCGTCTAATTTACACAATTTTGCGCGTCTACAGAAGGGCGCCAAATATATAAAAAGGCGCAAAATGTTCAAAAAAGCATAAAATTGCAAAATTTTACAAAATTTTTGCGCCTCTATAGAAGGGCGCAAAATATATAAAAGGCGCAAAATGTTCAAAAAGCATAAAATTACAAATTCGCCTAATTTACAAATGGCGCAAAATACATAAGGGTGCAAATGTTCAAAAAAGCATAAAATTGCAAATGCGCCTAATTTACAAAATTTTGCGCCTCTATAGAAGGGCGCAAAATTTTAAGAAAGCATAAAACCTCTACAGAAGGGCGCAAAATGTTCAAAAAAGCATAAAATTGCAAATATTTATAAAATATAAAGAAAGGCGCAAAATGTACAAAAGAGCATAAAATTGCAAATTTTCCACCTTCAGAGGGCGCAAAATATAGAAAAAGGCGCAAAATGTTCTAAAAAGCATAAAATTGCAAATGTGCCTTATTTACAAAATGTTTGCGCCTCTATAGAAGGGCGCAAAATATAGAGAATTGCGCAAAATATAGTGAATGGCGCAAAATTTGCAAAAAATCATAAAATTGAAATGTTCAAAAAAGCATAAAATTGCAAATGCGCCTAATTTACAAAATGCGTCTGATTACAAAAATTTTTGCGCGTCTACAGAAGGGCGCAAAATATAGAAAATGGCGCAAATGTTCAAAAAAGCGTCTAATTTACAAAATTTTGCGCGTCTACAGAATTCGCCTAATTTACAAAATTTTTGCGCCTCTATAGAGGCCGGAAAAATATATAGAAAGGCGCAAAATGTACAAAAAAAGCATAAAATTGCATCCACCTTCAGAAGGGCGCAAAATATAGAAAAAGGCGCAAAATGTTCTAAAAAGCATAAAATTGCAAATGTGCCTTATTTACAAAATTTTTGCGCTTCTATAGAAGGAAAATATAGATAATGTCGCAAAATTTGCAAAAAATCATAAAATTAAAAATTTTCCACCTCTACAGAAGGGCGCAAAATATAGAAAAGGCGCAAAATGTTCAAAAAAAGCATAAATTGCAAATGCGCCTAATTTACAAAATTTTTGCGCGTCTACAGAAGGGCGCAAAATATAGAAAATGGCGACAAATGTTCAAAAAAACATATAATTGCAAAATTTTACAAATTTTTGCGCCTCTATAGAAGGGCGCAACATTTTCAAAAAAGCATAAAATTGCAAATGCGCCTAATTTACAAAATGCGTCTAATTTACCAAATTTTTTGCGCGTCTACAGAATGGCGCAAAATATAGAAATGGCGCAAAATGTTCAAAAAAAGCATAAAATTGCAAAATTTTTGCGCCTCTATAAAAGGGCGCAACATTTTCAAAAAGCATAAAATTGCAAATGCGCATAATTTACAAAATTTTTGCGCCTCTACAGAAGGGCGCAACATTTTCAAAAAAGCATAAAATTGCAAATGCGCATAATTTATAAAATTTTTGCGCGGCTATAGAAGGTCGCAAAAATATCGAGAAAGGCGCAAAATGTTCAAAAAAGCATAAAATTGCAAATGCGCCTAATTTACAAAATTTTTGCGCCTCTACAGAAGGGCGCAACATTTTCAAAAAAGCATAAAATTGCAAATGCGCCTAATTTACGAAATGTTTGCGCCTCTATAGAAGGGCGCAAAAATTTAGAGAAAGGCGCAAAATATTCAAAAAAGCATAAAATTGCAAATTTTCCACCTCTACAGAAGGGCGCAAAATATAGAAAAAGGCGCAAACTGTTCACAAAAGCATAAAATTGCAAATGCGTCTAATTTACAAAATTTTTGCGCGTCTAAAGAAAAAAAAAAAATGTTCAAAAAAGCATAAAATTGCAAATGCGCCTAATTTACAAAATTTTTGCGCCTCTATAGAAGGGCGCAAAATTTTTAAGAAAGCATAAAACCTCTACAGAAGGGCGCAAAATGTTCAAAAAAGCATAAAATTGCAAATGCGTCTAACTTACAAAATTTTTGCGTGTTCTACAGAATTCGCCTAATATACAAAATTTTTGAGCCTCTATAGAAGGGCGCAAAATATAGAGAATGGCGCAAAATTTGCAAAATATCAAAAAATTGAAAATTTTCCACCTCTACAGAAGGGCGCAAAATGTAGAAAAAGGCGCAAAATGTTCAAAAAAGCATAAAAAAGCAAATGCGCCTAATTTACAAAATTTAGAAAAAGGCGCAAAATGTTCAAAAAAGCATTAAATTGCAAATTAAATTTTCCACCTTCAGAAGGGCGCAAAATATAGAAAAAAGCGCAAAATGTTCTAAAAAGCATAAAATTGCAAAAAATGCGACTAATTTACAAAATTTTTGCGCCTCTACAGAAGGGCGCAAAATATAGAAAAAGGCGCAAAATGTTCAAAATGTATTAAATTGCAAATGCGGCTAATTTACAAAATTTTTGTGCCTCTGCAGAAGGGCGCAACATTTTCAAAAAAAGCATAAAATTGCAAATGCGCCTAATTTACGAAATGTTTGCGCCTCTATAGAAGGGCGCAAAAATTTAGAGAAGGCGCAAAATGTTCAAAAAAGCATAAAATTGCAAATTTTCCACCTCTACAGAAGGGAGCAAAATATAGAAAAAGGCGCAAACTGTTCACAAAAGCATAAAATTGCAAATGTGTCTAATTTACAAAATTTTTGCGCGTCTAAAGAAGGGCGCAAAATATAGAGAAAGGCGTAAAATGTTCAAAAAGCGTAAAATTGCAAATGCGTCTAATTTACAAAATTTTTGCGCGTTTACAGAAGGGCGCAAAATATAGAAAAAGGCGCAAAATGTTCAAAAAAGCATAAAATTGCAAATGTTCCTTATTTACAAAATTTTTGCGCCTCTATAGAAGGGCGCAAAATATAGGGAAAGGCGCAAAATGTTCAAAAAAGCATAAAATTGCAAATGCGCCTAATTTACAAAATTTTTGCGCCTCTACAGAAGGACGCAAAATATAGAGAAAGGCGCAAAATTTTCAAAAAAGCATAAAATTGCAAATGCGTATAATTCACAAAATTTTTGCGCGTCTAAAGAAGGGCGCAAAATATAGAAAAAGGCGCAAAATGTTCAAAAAAGCATAAAATTGCAAATGCGTCTAATTTACAAATTTTTGCGCGTCTACAGAAGGGCGCAAAATATAGAAAAAGGCGCATAATTTTCAAAAAAGCATAAAATTGAAAAATTTTACAAAATTTTTTCGCCTCTATAGAAGGGCGCAAAAATTTAGAGAAAGGCGCAAAATATTCAAAAAAGCATAAAATTGCAAATTTTCCACCTCTACAGAAGGGCGCAAAATATAGAAAAAGGCGCAAAATGTTCAAAAAAGCATAAAATTGCAAATGCGCCTAATTTACAAAATTTTTGCGCCTCTATAGAATAGCGCAAAATATAGAGAAAGGCGCAAAATGTTCAAAAAAGCATAAAATTGCAAATGCGCCTAATTTACAAAATTTTTGCGCCTCTACAGAAGGGCGCAAAATATAGAAAAAGGCGCAAAATTTTCAAAAAAACATAAAATTGCAAATTTTCCACCTTCAGAAGGGCGCAAATTATAGAAAAAGGCTCAAAATGTTCAAAAAAGCATAAAATTGCAAATTCGCCTAATTTACAGAATTTTTGCGCCTCAATAATAGGGCGCAAAAATATACAAAAGGCGCAAAATGTTCAAAAAAGCATAAAATTGCAAATGTGCCTAATTTACAAAATTTTTGCGCCTCTATAGAAGGGCGCAAAATATAGAGAAAGGCGCAAAATTTTCAAAAAAGCATAAAATTGCAAATGCGCCTAATTTACAAAATTTTTGCGCTTCTACAGAAGGGCGCCAAATATAGAAAAAGGCGCAAAATGTTCAAAATAGCATAAAATTGCAAATTCGCCTTTTGCGCCTCTACAGAAGGGCGCAAAATATAGAGAAAGGCGCAAAATGTTAAAAAAAGCATAAAATTGCAAATGCGCCTAATTTACAAAATTTTTGCGCGTCTACAGAAGGCGCAAAATATAGAAAAAGGCGCAAAATGTTCAAAAAAGCATAAAATTGCAAATGCGCCTAATTTACAAAATTTTTGCGCCTCTATAGAATAGCGCAAAATATAGAGAAAGGCGCAAAATGTTCAAAAAAGCATAAAATTGCAAATGCGCCTAATTTACAAAAATTTTGAGCCTCTATAGAAGGGCGCAAAATATAGAGAAAGGCGCAAAATGTTCAAAAAAGCATAAAATTGCAAATTTTCCACCTTCAGAAGGGCGCAAATTATAGAAAAAGGCTCAAAATGTTCAAAAAAGCATAAAATTGAAAATGCGCCTAATTTACAAAATTTTTGCGCGTCTACAGAAGGGCGCAAAATATAGAAAAAGGCGCAAAATGTTCAAAAAAGCATAAAATTGAAAATGCGCCTAATTTACAAAATTTTTGCGCGTCTACAGAAGGGCGCAAAATATAGAAAAAGGCGCAAAATGTTCAAAAAAGCATAATATTGCAAATTCGCCTTTTGCGCCTCTACAGAAGGGCGCAAAATATAGAGAAAGGCGCAAAATGTTCAAAAAAGCATAAAATTGCAAATGCGCCTAATTTACAAAATTTTTGCGCCTCTATAGAATAGCGCAAATTATAGAGAAAGGCGCAAAATGTTCAAAAAAGCAAAAAATTGCAAATGCGCCTAATTTACAACATTTTTGTGCCTCTACAGAAGTGCGCAAAATATATAAAAAGGCGCAAAATGTTCAAAAAAGCATAAAATTGCAAATGCGCCTAATTTACAAAATTTTTGCGCCTCTACAGAAGGGCGCAACATTTTCAAAAAAGAATAAAATTGCAATTGCGCCTATTTTATAAAATATAAAGAAAGGCGCAAAATGTACAAAAGAGCATAAAATTGCAAATTTTCCACCTTCAGAAGGGCGCAAAATATAGAAAAAGGCGCAAAATGTTCTAAAAAGCATAAAATTGCAAATGTGCCTTATTTACAAAATGTTTGCGCCTCTATAGAAGGGCGCAAAATATAGAGAATTGCGCAAAATATAGTGAATGGCGCAAAATTTGCAAAAAATCATAAAATTGAAAATGTTCAAAAAAGCATAAAATTGCAAATGCGCCTAATTTACAAAATGCGTCTGATTTACAAAATTTTTGCGCGTCTACAGAAGGGCGCAAAATATAGAAAATGGCGCAAAATGTTCAAAAAAGCGTCTAATTTACAAAATTTTTGCGCGTCTACAGAATTCGCCTAATTTACAAAATTTTTGCGCCTCTATAGAAGGGCGCAAAATATAGGGAAAGGCGCAAAATGTTCAAAAAAGCATAAAATTGCAAATGCGCCTAATTTACAAAATTTTTGCGCCTCTACAGAAGGACGCAAAATATAGAGAAAGGCGCAAAATTTTCAAAAAAGCATAAAATTGCAAATGCGTATAATTCACAAAATTTTTGCGCGTCTAAAGAAGGGCGCAAAATATAGAAAAAGGCGCAAAATGTTCAAAAAAGCATAAAATTGCAAATGCGTCTAATTTACAAATTTTTGCGCGTCTACAGAAGGGCGCAAAATATAGAAAAAGGCGCATAATTTTCAAAAAAGCATAAAATTGAAAAATTTTACAAAATTTTTTCGCCTCTATAGAAGGGCGCAAAAATTTAGAGAAAGGCGCAAAATATTCAAAAAAGCATAAAATTGCAAATTTTCCACCTCTACAGAAGGGCGCAAAATATAGAAAAAGGCGCAAAATGTTCAAAAAAGCATAAAATTGCAAATGCGCCTAATTTACAAAATTTTTGCGCCTCTATAGAATAGCGCAAAATATAGAGAAAGGCGCAAAATGTTCAAAAAAGCATAAAATTGCAAATGCGCCTAATTTACAAAATTTTTGCGCCTCTACAGAAGGGCGCAAAATATAGAAAAAGGCGCAAAATTTTCAAAAAAACATAAAATTGCAAATTTTCCACCTTCAGAAGGGCGCAAATTATAGAAAAAGGCTCAAAATGTTCAAAAAAGCATAAAATTGCAAATTCGCCTAATTTACAGAATTTTTGCGCCTCAATAATAGGGCGCAAAAATATAGAAAAGGCGCAAAATGTTCAAAAAAGCATAAAATTGCAAATGTGCCTAATTTACAAAATTTTTGCGCCTCTATAGAAGGGCGCAAAATATAGAGAAAGGCGCAAAATTTTCAAAAAAGCATAAAATTGCAAATGCGCCTAATTTACAAAATTTTTGCGCTTTTACAGAAGGGCGCCAAATATAGAAAAAGGCGCAAAATGTTCAAAATAGCATAAAATTGCAAATTCGCCTTTTGCGCCTCTACAGAAGGGCGCAAAATATAGAGAAAGGCGCAAAATGTTAAAAAAAGCATAAAATTGCAAATGCGCCTAATTTACAAAATTTTTGCGCGTCTACAGAAGGCGCAAAATATAGAAAAAGGCGCAAAATGTTCAAAATGTATTAAATTGCAAATTTACAAAATTTTTGCGCCTCTATAGAATAGCGCAAAATATAGAGAAAGGCGCAAAATGTTCAAAAAAGCATAAAATTGCAAATGCGCCTAATTTACAAAAATTTTGAGCCTCTATAGAAGGGCGCAAAATATAGAGAAAGGCGCAAAATGTTCAAAAAAGCATAAAATTGCAAATTTTCCACCTTCAGAAGGGCGCAAATTATAGAAAAAGGCTCAAAATGTTCAAAAAAGCATAAAATTGAAAATGCGCCTAATTTACAAAATTTTTGCGCGTCTACAGAAGGGCGCAAAATATAGAAAAAGGCGCAAAATGTTCAAAAAAGCATAAAATTGAAAATGCGCCTAATTTACAAAATTTTTGCGCGTCTACAGAAGGGCGCAAAATATAGAAAAAGGCGCAAAATGTTCAAAAAAGCATAATATTGCAAATTCGCCTTTTGCGCCTCTACAGAAGGGCGCAAAATATAGAGAAAGGCGCAAAATGTTCAAAAAAGCATAAAATTGCAAATGCGCCTAATTTACAAAATTTTTGCGCCTCTATAGAATAGCGCAAATTATAGAGAAAGGCGCAAAATGTTCAAAAAAGCAAAAAATTGCAAATGCGCCTAATTTACAACATTTTTGTGCCTCTACAGAAGTGCGCAAAATATATAAAAAGGCGCAAAATGTTCAAAAAAGCATAAAATTGCAAATGCGCCTAATTTACAAAATTTTTGCGCCTCTACAGAAGGGCGCAACATTTTCAAAAAAGAATAAAATTGCAATTGCGCCTATTTTATAAAATATAAAGAAAGGCGCAAAATGTACAAAAGAGCATAAAATTGCAAATTTTCCACCTTCAGAAGGGCGCAAAATATAGAAAAAGGCGCAAAATGTTCTAAAAAGCATAAAATTGCAAATGTGCCTTATTTACAAAATGTTTGCGCCTCTATAGAAGGGCGCAAAATATAGAGAATTGCGCAAAATATAGTGAATGGCGCAAAATTTGCAAAAAATCATAAAATTGAAAATGTTCAAAAAAGCATAAAATTGCAAATGCGCCTAATTTACAAAATGCGTCTGATTTACAAAATTTTTGCGCGTCTACAGAAGGGCGCAAAATATAGAAAATGGCGCAAAATGTTCAAAAAAGCGTCTAATTTACAAAATTTTTGCGCGTCTACAGAATTCGCCTAATTTACAAAATTTTTGCGCCTCTATAGAAGGCCGGAAAAATATAGAGAAAGGCGCAAAATGTACAAAAAAGCATAAAATTGCATCCACCTTCAGAAGGGCGCAAAATATAGAAAAAGGCGCAAAATGTTCTAAAAAGCATAAAATTGCAAATGTGCCTTATTTACAAAATTTTTGCGCTTCTATAGAAGGAAAATATAGATAATGTCGCAAAATTTGCAAAAAATCATAAAATTAAAAATTTTCCACCTCTACAGAAGGGCGCAAAATATAGAAAAGGCGCAAAATGTTCAAAAAAGCATAAAATTGCAAATGCGCCTAATTTACAAAATTTTTGCGCCTCTACAGAAGGGCGCAACATTTTCAAAAAAGCATAAAATTGCAAATGCGCCTAATTTACGAAATGTTTGCGCCTCTATAGAAGGGCATACAGAAGGGCGCAAAATATAGAAAATGGCGACAAATGTTCAAAAAAACATATAATTGCAAAATTTTAAAAAAATTTTGCGCCTCTATAGAAGGGCGCAACATTTTCAAAAAAGCATAAAATTGCAAATGCGCCTAATTTACAAAATGCGTCTAATTTACAAAATTTTTGCGCGTCTACAGAATGGCGCAAAATATAGAAAATGGCGCAAAATGTTCAAAAAAGCATAAAATTGCAAAATTTTTGCGCCTCTATAAAAGGGCGCAACATTTTCAAAAAAGCATAAAATTGCAAATGCGCATAATTTACAAAATTTTTGCGCCTCTACAGAAGGGCGCAACATTTTCAAAAAAGCATAAAATTGCAAATGCGCATAATTTATAAAATTTTTGCGCGGCTATAGAAGGTCGCAAAAATATCGAGAAAGGCGCAAAATGTTCAAAAAAGCATAAAATTGCAAATGCGCCTAATTTACAAAATTTTTGCGCCTCTACAGAAGGGCGCAACATTTTCAAAAAAGCATAAAATTGCAAATGCGCCTAATTTACGAAATGTTTGCGCCTCTATAGAAGGGCGCAAAAATTTAGAGAAAGGCGCAAAATATTCAAAAAAGCATAAAATTGCAAATTTTCCACCTCTACAGAAGGGCGCAAAATATAGAAAAAGGCGCAAACTGTTCACAAAAGCATAAAATTGCAAATGCGTCTAATTTACAAAATTTTTGCGCGTCTAAAGAAGGGCGCAAAATATAGAGAAAGGCGTAAAATGTTCAAAAAAGCACAAAATTGCAAATGCGTCTAATTTACACAATTTTTGCGCGTCTACAGAAGGGCGCCAAATATATAAAAAGGCGCAAAATGTTCAAAAAAGCATAAAATTGCAAAATTTTACAAAATTTTTGCGCCTCTATAGAAGGGCGCAAAATATATAAAAAGGCGCAAAATGTTCAAAAAGCATAAAATTACAAATTCGCCTAATTTACAAAATGGCGCAAAATACATAAGGGTGCAAAATGTTCAAAAAAGCATAAAATTGCAAATGCGCCTAATTTACAAAATTTTTGCGCCTCTATAGAAGGGCGCAAAATTTTTAAGAAAGCATAAAACCTCTACAGAAGGGCGCAAAATGTTCAAAAAAGCATAAAATTGCAAATATTTTATAAAATATAAAGAAAGGCGCAAAATGTACAAAAGAGCATAAAATTGCAAATTTTCCACCTTCAGAAGGGCGCAAAATATAGAAAAAGGCGCAAAATGTTCTAAAAAGCATAAAATTGCAAATGTGCCTTATTTACAAAATGTTTGCGCCTCTATAGAAGGGCGCAAAATATAGAGAATTGCGCAAAATATAGTGAATGGCGCAAAATTTGCAAAAAATCATAAAATTGAAAATGTTCAAAAAAGCATAAAATTGCAAATGCGCCTAATTTACAAAATGCGTCTGATTTACAAAATTTTTGCGCGTCTACAGAAGGGCGCAAAATATAGAAAATGGCGCAAAATGTTCAAAAAAGCGTCTAATTTACAAAATTTTTGCGCGTCTACAGAATTCGCCTAATTTACAAAATTTTTGCGCCTCTATAGAAGGCCGGAAAAATATAGAGAAAGGCGCAAAATGTACAAAAAAGCATAAAATTGCATCCACCTTCAGAAGGGCGCAAAATATAGAAAAAGGCGCAAAATGTTCTAAAAAGCATAAAATTGCAAATGTGCCTTATTTACAAAATTTTTGCGCTTCTATAGAAGGAAAATATAGATAATGTCGCAAAATTTGCAAAAAATCATAAAATTAAAAATTTTCCACCTCTACAGAAGGGCGCAAAATATAGAAAAGGCGCAAAATGTTCAAAAAAGCATAAAATTGCAAATGCGCCTAATTTACAAAATTTTTGCGCGTCTACAGAAGGGCGCAAAATATAGAAAATGGCGACAAATGTTCAAAAAAACATATAATTGCAAAATTTTAAAAAATTTTTGCGCCTCTATAGAAGGGCGCAACATTTTCAAAAAAGCATAAAATTGCAAATGCGCCTAATTTACAAAATGCGTCTAATTTACAAAATTTTTGCGCGTCTACAGAATGGCGCAAAATATAGAAAATGGCGCAAAATGTTCAAAAAAGCATAAAATTGCAAAATTTTTGCGCCTCTATAAAAGGGCGCAACATTTTCAAAAAAGCATAAAATTGCAAATGCGCATAATTTACAAAATTTTTGCGCCTCTACAGAAGGGCGCAACATTTTCAAAAAAGCATAAAATTGCAAATGCGCATAATTTATAAAATTTTTGCGCGGCTATAGAAGGTCGCAAAAATATCGAGAAAGGCGCAACATTTTCAAAAAAGCATAAAATTGCAAATGCGCCTAATTTACGAAATGTTTGCGCCTCTATAGAAGGGCGCAAAAATTTAGAGAAAGGCGCAAAATATTCAAAAAAGCATAAAATTTCAAATTTTCCACCTCTACAGAAGGGCGCAAAATATAGAAAAAGGCGCAAACTGTTCACAAAAGCATAAAATTGCAAATGCGTCTAATTTACAAAATTTTTGCGCGTCTAAAGAAGGGCGCAAAATATAGAGAAAGGCGTAAAATGTTCAAAAAAGCACAAAATTGCAAATGCGTCTAATTTACACAATTTTTGCGCGTCTACAGAAGGGCGCCAAATATATAAAAAGGCGCAAAATGTTCAAAAAAGCATAAAATTGCAAAATTTTACAAAATTTTTGCGCCTCTATAGAAGGGCGCAAAATATATAAAAAGGCGCAAAATGTTCAAAAAGCATAAAATTACAAATTCGCCTAATTTACAAAATGGCGTAAAATACATAAGGGTGCAAAATGTTCAAAAAAGCATAAAATTGCAAATGCGCCTAATTTACAAAATTTTTGCGCCTCTATAGAAGGGCGCAAAATTTTTAAGAAAGCATAAAACCTCTACAGAAGGGCGCAAAATGTTCAAAAAAGCATAAAATTGCAAATGCGTCTAACTTACAAAATTTTTGCGCGTTCTACAGAATTCGCCTAATATACAAAATTTTTGAGCCTCTATAGAAGGGCGCAAAATATAGAGAATGGCGCAAAATTTGCAAAATATCAAAAAATTGAAAATTGTCCACCTCTACAGAAGGGCGCAAAATATAGAAAAAGGCGCAAAATGTTCCAAAAAGCATAAAAAAGCAAATGCGCCTAATTTACAAAATTTTTGCGCCTCTATAGAAGGGCGCAAAATATAGAGAAAGGCGCAAAATGCTCAAAAAAGCATAAAATTGCAAATGCGCCTAATTTACAAAATTTAGAAAAAGGCGCAAAATGTTCAAAGAAGCATTAAATTGCAAATTAAATTTTCCACCTTCAGAAGGGCGCAAAATATAGAAAAAAGCGCAAAATGTTCTAAAAAGCATAAAATTGCAAAAAATGCGACTAATTTACAAAATTTTTGCGCCTCTACAGAAGGGCGCAAAATATAGAAAAAGGCGCAAAATGTTCAAAATGTATTAAATTGCAAATGCGGCTAATTTACAAAATTTTTGTGCCTCTGCAGAAGGGCGCAACATTTTCAAAAAAAGCATAAAATTGCAAATGCGCCTAATTTACGAAATGTTTGCGCCTCTATAGAAGGGCGCAAAAATTTAGAGAAGGCGCAAAATGTTCAAAAAAGCATAAAATTGCAAATTTTCCACCTCTACAGAAGGGAGCAAAATATAGAAAAAGGCGCAAACTGTTCACAAAAGCATAAAATTGCAAATGTGTCTAATTTACAACATTTTTGCGCGTCTAAAGAAGGGCGCAAAATATAGAGAAAGGCGTAAAATGTTCAAAAAAGCGTAAAATTGCAAATGCGTCTAATTTACAAAATTTTTGCGCGTTTACAAAAGGGCGCAAAATATAGAAAAAGACGCAAAATGTTCAAAAAAGCATACAATTGCAAATGTTCCTTATTTACAAAATTTTTGCGCCTCTATAGAAGGGCGCAAAATATAGAGAAAGGCGCAAAATGTTCAAAAAAGCATAAAATTGCAAATGCGCCTAATTTACAAAATTTTTGCGCCTCTACAGAAGGGCGCAAAATATAGAAAAAGGCGCAAAATTTTCAAAAAAACATAAAATTGCAAATTTTCCACCTTCAGAAGGGCGCAAATTATAGAAAAAGGCTCAAAATGTTCAAAAAAGCATAAAATTGCAAATTCGCCTAATTTACAGAATTTTTGCGCCTCAATAATAGGGCGCAAAAATATAGAAAAGGCGCAAAATGTTCAAAAAAGCATAAAATTGCAAATGTGCCTAATTTACAAAATTTTTGCGCCTCTATAGAAGGGCGCAAAATATAGAGAAAGGCGCAAAATTTTCAAAAAAGCATAAAATTGCAAATGCGCCTAATTTACAAAATTTTTGCGCTTCTACAGAAGGGCGCCAAATATATAAAAAGGCGCAAAATGTTCAAAATAGCATAAAATTGCAAATTCGCCTTTTGCGCCTCTACAGAAGGGCGCAAAATATAGAGAAAGGCGCAAAATGTTAAAAAAAGCATAAAATTGCAAATGCGCCTAATTTACAAAATTTTTGCGCGTCTACAGAAGGCGCAAAATATAGAAAAAGGCGCAAAATGTTCAAAAAAGCATAAAATTGCAAATGCGCCTAATTTACAAAATTTTTGCGCCTCTATAGAATAGCGCAAAATATAGAGAAAGGCGCAAAATGTTCAAAAAAGCATAAAATTGCAAATGCGCCTAATTTACAAAAATTTTGAGCCTCTATAGAAGGGCGCAAAATATAGAGAAAGGCGCAAAATGTTCAAAAAAGCATAAAATTGCAAATTTTCCACATTCAGAAGGGCGCAAATTATAGAAAAAGGCTCAAAATGTTCAAAAAAGCATAAAATTGAAAATGCGCCTAATTTACAAAATTTTTGCGCGTCTACAGAAGGGCGCAAAATATAGAAAAAGGCGCAAAATGTTCAAAAAAGCATAAAATTGAAAATGCGCCTAATTTACAAAATTTTTGCGCGTCTACAGAAGGGTGCAAAATATAGAAAAAGGCGCAAAATGTTCAAAAAAGCATAATATTGCAAATTCGCCTTTTGCGCCTCTACAGAAGGGCGCAAAATATAGAGAAAGGCGCAAAATGTTCAAAAAAGCATAAAATTGCAAATGCGCCTAATTTACAAAATGCGTCTAATTTACAAAATTTTTGCGCGTCTACAGAATGGCGCAAAATATAGAAAATGGCGCAAAATGTTCAAAAAAGCATAAAATGCAAAATTTTTGCGCCTCTATAAAAGGGCGCAACATTTTCAAAAAAGCATAAAATTGCAAATGCGCATAATTTACTAAATTTTTGCGCCTCTACAGAAGGGCGCAACATTTTCAAAAAAGCTTAAAATTGCAAATGCGCATAATTTATAAAATTTTTGCGCGGCTATAGAAGGTCGCAAAAATATCGAGAAAGGCGCAAAATGTTCAAAAAAGCATAAAATTGCAAATGCGCCTAATTTACAAAATTTTTGCGCCTCTACAGAAGGGCGCAACATTTTCAAAAAAGCATAAAATTGCAAATGCGCCTAATTTACGAAATGTTTGCGCCTCTATAGAAGGGCGCAAAAATTTAGAGAAAGGCGCAAAATATTCAAAAAAGCATAAAATTGCAAATTTTCCACCTCTACAGAAGGGCGCAAAATATAGAAAAAGGCGCAAACTGTTCACAAAAGCATAAAATTGCAAATGCGTCTAATTTACAAAATTTTTGCGCGTCTAAAGAAGGGCGCAAAATATAGAGAAAGGCGTAAAATGTTCAAAAAAGCACAAAATTGCAAATGCGTCTAATTTACACAATTTTTGCGCGTCTACAGAAGGGCGCCAAATATATAAAAAGGCGCAAAATGTTCAAAAAAGCATAAAATTGCAAAATTTTACAAAATTTTTGCGCCTCTATAGAAGGGCGCAAAATATATAAAAAGGCGCAAAATGTTCAAAAAGCATAAAATTACAAATTCGCCTAATTTACAAAATGGCGCAAAATACATAAGGGTGCAAAATGTTCAAAAGCGCCTAATTTACAAAATTTTTGCGCCTCTATAGAAGGGCGCAAAATTTTTAAGAAAGCATAAAACCTCTACAGAAGGGCGCAAAATGTTCAAAAAAGCATAAAATTGCAAATATTTTATAAAATATAAAGAAAGGCGCAAAATGTACAAAAGAGCATAAAATTGCAAATTTTCCACCTTCAGAAGGGCGCAAAATATAGAAAAAGGCGCAAAATGTTCTAAAAAGCATAAAATTGCAAATGTGCCTTATTTACAAAATGTTTGCGCCTCTATAGAAGGGCGCAAAATATAGAGAATTGCGCAAAATATAGTGAATGGCGCAAAATTTGCAAAAAATCATAAAATTGAAAATGTTCAAAAAAGCATAAAATTGCAAATGCGCCTAATTTACAAAATGCGTCTGATTTACAAAATTTTTGCGCGTCTACAGAAGGGCGCAAAATATAGAAAATGGCGCAAAATGTTCAAAAAAGCGTCTAATTTACAAAATTTTTGCGCGTCTACAGAATTCGCCTAATTTACAAAATTTTTGCGCCTCTATAGAAGGCCGGAAAAATATAGAGAAAGGCGCAAAATGTACAAAAAAGCATAAAATTGCATCCACCTTCAGAAGGGCGCAAAATATAGAAAAAGGCGCAAAATGTTCTAAAAAGCATAAAATTGCAAATGTGCCTTATTTACAAAATTTTTGCGCTTCTATAGAAGGAAAATATAGATAATGTCGCAAAATTTGCAAAAAATCATAAAATTTTCCACCTCTACAGAAGGGCGCAAAATATAGAAAAGGCGCAAAATGTTCAAAAAAGCATAAAATTGCAAATGCGCCTAATTTACAAAATTTTTGCGCGTCTACAGAAGGGCGCAAAATATAGAAAATGGCGACAAATGTTCAAAAAAACATATAATTGCAAAATTTTACAAAATTTTTGCGCCTCTATAGAAGGGCGCAACATTTTCAAAAAAGCATAAAATTGCAAATGCGCCTAATTTACAAAATGCGTCTAATTTACAAAATTTTTGCGCGTCTACAGAATGGCGCAAAATATAGAAAATGGCGCAAAATGTTCAAAAAAGCATAAAATTGCAAAATTTTTGCGCCTCTATAAAAGGGCGCAACATTTTCAAAAAAGCATAAAATTGCAAATGCGCATAATTTACAAAATTTTTGCGCCTCTACAGAAGGGCGCAACATTTTCAAAAAAGCATAAAATTGCAAATGCGCATAATTTATAAAATTTTTGCGCGGCTATAGAAGGTCGCAAAAATATCGAGAAAGGCGCAAAATGTTCAAAAAAGCATAAAATTGCAAATGCGCCTAATTTACAAAATTTTTGCGCCTCTACAGAAGGGCGCAACATTTTCAAAAAAGCATAAAATTGCAAATGCGCCTAATTTACGAAATGTTTGCGCCTCTATAGAAGGGCGCAAAAATTTAGAGAAAGGCGCAAAATATTCAAAAAAGCATAAAATTGCAAATTTTCCACCTCTACAGAAGGGCGCAAAATATAGAAAAAGGCGCAAACTGTTCACAAAAGCATAAAATTGCAAATGCGTCTAATTTACAAAATTTTTGCGCGTCTAAAGAAGGGCGCAAAATATAGAGAAAGGCGTAAAATGTTCAAAAAAGCACAAAATTGCAAATGCGTCTAATTTACACAATTTTTGCGCGTCTACAGAAGGGCGCCAAATATATAAAAAGGCGCAAAATGTTCAAAAAAGCATAAAATTGCAAAATTTTACAAAATTTTTGCGCCTCTATAGAAGGGCGCAAAATATATAAAAAGGCGCAAAATGTTCAAAAAGCATAAAATTACAAATTCGCCGAAGGGCGCAAAATTTTTAAGAAAGCATAAAACCTCTACAGAAGGGCGCAAAATGTTCAAAAAAGCATAAAATTGCAAATGCGTCTAACTTACAAAATTTTTGCGCGTTCTACAGAATTCGCCTAATATACAAAATTTTTGAGCCTCTATAGAAGGGCGCAAAATATAGAGAATGGCGCAAAATTTGCAAAATATCAAAAAATTGAAAATTTTCCACCTCTACAGAAGGGCGCAAAATATAGAAAAAGGCGCAAAATGTTCCAAAAAGCATAAAAAAGCAAATGCGCCTAATTTACAAAATTTTTGCGCCTCTATAGAAGGGCGCAAAATATAGAGAAAGGCGCAAAATGCTCAAAAAAGCATAAAATTGCAAATGCGCCTAATTTACAAAATTTAGAAAAAGGCGCAAAATGTTCAAAGAAGCATTAAATTGCAAATTAAATTTTCCACCTTCAGAAGGCCGCAAAATATAGAAAAAAGCGCAAAATGTTCTAAAAAGCATAAAATTGCAAAAAATGCGACTAATTTACAAAATTTTTGCGCCTCTACAGAAGGGCGCAAAATATAGAAAAAGGCGCAAAATGTTCAAAATGTATTAAATTGCAAATGCGGCTAATTTACAAAATTTTTGTGCCTCTGCAGAAGGGCGCAACATTTTCAAAAAAAGCATAAAATTGCAAATGCGCCTAATTTACGAAATGTTTGCGCCTCTATAGAAGGGCGCAAAAATTTAGAGAAGGCGCAAAATGTTCAAAAAAGCATAAAATTGCAAATTTTCCACCTCTACAGAAGGGAGCAAAATATAGAAAAAGGCGCAAACTGTTCACAAAAGCATAAAATTGCAAATGTGTCTAATTTACAAAATTTTTGCGCGTCTAAAGAAGGGCGCAAAATATAGAGAAAGGCGTAAAATGTTCAAAAAAGCGTAAAATTGCAAATGCGTCAAATTTACAAAATTTTTGCGCGTTTACAGAAGGGCGCAAAATATAGAAAAAGGCGCAAAATGTTCAAAAAAGCATACAATTGCAAATGTTCCTTATTTACAAAATTTTTGCGCGTCTATAGAAGGGCGCAAAATATAGAGAAAGGCGCAAAATGTTCAAAAAAGCATAAAATTGCAAATGCGCCTAATTTACAAAATTTTTGCGCCTCTACAGAAGGACGCAAAATATAGAGAAAGGCGCAAAATTTTCAAAAAAGCATAAAATTGCAAATGCGTATAATTTACAAAATTTTTGCGCGTCTAAAGAAGGGCGCAAAATATAGAAAAAGGCGCAAAATGTTCAAAAAAGCATAAAATTGCAAATGCGTCTAATTTACAAATTTTTGCGCGTCTACAGAAGGGCGCAAAATATAGAAAAAGGCGCATAATTTTCAAAAAAGCATAAAATTGAAAAATTTTACAAAATTTTTTCGCCTCTATAGAAGGGCGCAAAATTTTTAAGAAAGCATAAAATTGCAAATGCGTCTAATTTACAAAATTTTTGCGCCTCTATAGAAGGGCGCAAAATGTTCAAAAAAGCATAAAATTGCAAATGCGCCTGATTTACAAAATTGTTGCCTCTACAGAAAGGCGCAAAATATAGAAAAAGGCGCAAAATGTTCAAAAAAGCATAAAATTGCAAATGCGCCTTAATTACAACATTTTTGAGCCTCTATAATAATAATAATAGTTTGGCGCTACAGTCCTGTATAGAACTTCGGCCGAGCTCTCTCACCCATGGTTTAAGTATATATAGGTTAAGTCATCTTTCAAAATTCAGTCGCCATTTATTTTTTTTTGAAAACTGTTTGAAAGACTCAACATTTGTTTACGAAAAATTTAAAACAAAACACCAATGCTTTGTTTGCAAATTCATAAAAAAACTGAAACTAAAATTTTTTAAGCAAATAAATTACAACTCTTTGGTAATTTTCAAGCTGTCTATGGGCTCCAGAAAAACACCTCAGTGCATAACAAAAGTGAAAAAGTGAATTTTTGGTGTGAAATATTATATAGCGATATTCCGGACATCGGAACCAATTGTTTAGGGCTAAGTTACTGTCTATCCAAAAGCTGGTGACGAAAACTAAGATTTTAGCATATATATTTATATAAATTTAACGTTAACGCCCAAAAACAAAAAACAAAAAAATGACATTTTAACTATAGAGTATTTTTTACATAAAATAAATATAATCAAATAAAAGATTCTTAAGTGAAGCAAACAATTGGTATGTGTGTGTGTGTGTGTGTCATATATTTTATAAACTAGAAAATACTAATTTTCCAATTAACAAAACATTTAATTTTCAATAATACAAAATAAAATTAAGGGGCAATGCCGTTTAGGCTCAATGGGTTTACCTATAAACGTTTCACCTGCTACCAAACAGGCTCATCAGTAGGTTTTTTTTTTAAAAATATATAGCAAAACACACAACAAGGCCACTTATAATTGAGGTGGGTTGGGTTAAATTGATATTAATATCAATGAAAATATAATGAAAAAATATAGGGACCGAAGAGGATTTTATTTATTTATATATAACATTATGCAAAAACCATATAAATTTGCATAAAATCATAGCAAAACAAATCAAAAAATATTCGAATTAATTGTTCATCACACATGTCTTTTTATTAGTAAATTAAACCAAAAAGATAAATATGCAATGTCCAATTAAAACGTACTAGGGTTATAACCACAAAATATCTATAAATAAGATTTTTTATTCATGTATATCAGTAACAAAACCTATTGATTTTGCTATTGATAATACTAAAGAACATAAATATCCATAAAAGTAAAATTTATCATGTATATCAGCAATAAAACCTTTTGATTTTACCACTGATAATACTAAAATACAAACAAATAAAATATATAAAAAACACACAAGCACTTACATCATGAGAAAAACACCATTAAATAGAATTGAGTTTCGAAAAATTTTTCATCAAATAAATTTAAATTTAAAAAAATCCATTAAATAGGATATATTCACTTTAACACTATCACACATAGTTTATAAAATCCATTAAATAGGATATATTCACTTTAACACTTTCACACATTGTTTATAAAATTGATATATTACTAATATTACATCGTTAAATCGCGGATTTTTATACTAAAAAATATATTTAAAATTATTTTTACAAATTACATTTGACATACATAACAAAGCAATATTGAAAAAAATCACGAAATTTATATACATTCGTGAAAATATAAAGTATAAAGTGTTACTCTCATATAGCAAAGTGTTTTTCTCATATAGCAAAGTTGTTTTCATAAACAATATAGAATATAAAAAACATTGTTATCGGAAATGCATTCCAACACCAATATGACTTATATTCCTGTTGGGTAATTTCATGAAAGCTCACTCAAATAGACAAAACTATTACCAGTGCTGACCATCAAACTACCAGTGCTGACCATCAAGTTACACATACGTGCAACTTACTACGATATAGAACAGCTGATTACAAACAAGTGGACACTTACATGTAAAATAGTTTATTTGCAACCATTTTATACATTAATACGATATGAAAACAAAAAGGTAGGCTATGCCTTGCAAAAAGAGGAGAAAAACCACCATAGATACTCATACAACACATAATTGCGCCAATCGACACAAAAGTACGCATGAGAGTTAACCAAAAAATAAAAGCGATTAAATTTTGTTTCAAAAAACTTGTGAAAAAATCAAGAGTGGACAACACAAACAACAGCAACAGCATCCCATTGACCTCAACAGCATCCATTCAGGAGACCATTTGATCTTCGTGTTAAGTATTATTAGCAATTTGGTAAGAAAAATGAAATTATGTTTGGTCTAGGTTAGAAAACCCAAAAGTTACATTAAAAAACGATTCCAATTAAACAGGTGCTGCACCAGCCATTATGCATGGCAATCAAAAATACACCATTAAACGTATAAGTGAAACATTAAATAATTCAAAAAAACATAAGTGAAGCGTTACAAATGCAAAAATACACATGTGTTAAAACAAAATACCATTGGTTTAGCATAAAAGCGTTTTGTTCGAACTAAATAATTGTCGAACAAGAATCATATATACACAATTATAACTGGTTAAGAATGGTGAGTGTCGGGATACACTGTAATACCTGACCAAATGCAAAAATTAGTATATAAACCATATACAATTCCCACAACAACCAACAAATTGAATATATTTAATTCCCATCTTGAAACCAATTATAATTAAACCATTAGTAACATATTAAAAAGTGATTGTTAAATTAAAGTAATAATAATAATTTTAACATTCACTCAATAGAGGTACTGCATCAAAAGAACAGATAACACTTTACATCTAAACCACCAATTCACCGTGGTGTGTATAGCGCAGAGCTATAAACGTGTGTTCACCAAAAACCTTATTTACTTTAACACAGGTATTGTGCTGCAGCAATCTACAAATAATTATACTGCGGTGTGAAATAGCACAGAGCTATTACATGTGTCGCCGTAACCATTGGTTAATTTTGAAAACCAACCAACGTAAGCAAGAACCAAACATATATTGATGTGTGCTAACCAAATATAAATATTCAATCTACATCAGAATACGTCTATCCTCATACAACATTATCATGGGTATTGGTAAGTGTCTTCAACGTCACTATAAATATTAATATATATTTTATAAAAATGATTTATGCATGGGTTTTACTTAGAAAATATTAGGTTTTTCCATAAAAGATAGAAATCCATATGGAACCATTTTATTATATTCATATAAAAAACCAATATATATAAATATTATATTTAATATTTAATTAGGATGAATACTAATTACAAAAACCCATACTTGTCTGAGATTACCATCAATCAAACCATATTATCAAGACCTAAATAGAAAGAACAAAAATATCAAGTAAATAAGATCTTTGTAAAAAAATCAGAAAAAACCCTTCAAGATTTTAATAAAAAACCCATCAAGATTTAAAAAAAGAGAAAATGGCAGCAACCAAGGTAAATTGTTTAATTAATAGGGACAAAAAACAAAGCAAACTAAAACACTTATTTAGAAGAATATTTTGGAAAAATATGTACATAGATTTTAAAACTTAAAACTATAAGAATCAAACATCAAATTAAGATGAAACAAAAAAATTTTTTGATTAAAATTCAATTTTGATTGAAACAATTTGATTAAAAAAATATAAATCAAATTTTGGTTAAAAATTCAATCTCGATTGTAAAACAAAAAATCTAAAATCGATTGTAAGACAAAAAATCTTTTTTTAAAACAATTTAGATTAAAAAAATTTAAAAAAATTTTAAAAATAATTTTGATTAAAAAATTAAAAAAATATAAATCAAGTTATGAATAAAAATTCAACTTTGATTGAAACAATTTTGATAAAACATTAAAATTACAAGAATCAAATATCAAATTTAGATAATATAAAAAATCAAGTTTTTAATTAAACATACAATATTGATTGAAAAACAATTTTGATTAAAAAATAAAAAATAATCAAGTTTTATTAAAATTTTAATTTTGAATTGAAACAATTTTGATTAAAAAACTATTTTAATTAAAAAATAAAAATAATCAAGTTCTATTAAAATTTTTAATTTTGAATTGAAAACAAATTTGATTAAAAAACAAAAAAAAATTTTAAAATATAATCAAGTTTTATTAAAAAAATTTTCTTTCAAATTTGATTGAAACACAATTTTGATTAACAATCAGAAATTTGCATTCCTACGATAATAAATGATAAAATCTAAATACAAATTCCATGTTCTAATAAAACAATCTAATTCATACAAAAAATTCTAAGAATTATTTAAAAACCCATCACTTTTTAAAGGTGCATGAATTACCAGACATATCATATCTATATACTGGCGAACTACCACTAACATCACTGCTTTATCCGAAAGCAGTAAGTGGTGGTTACAAAAATCTAACAACATTGAAAACACCTATCGAGTTTGATATATTAATCAGTTGGGGTCCAAAATTTATACCACCATACGCACCAACCTTAATCGATGGTATTAAGGCTATGCTGTATGTAAATGACAAGATGGATTATAGGGATCCAATGTTATATTTAAGTGATCGTATTACATCACATTATACAATCATATCAAATGCGATAAAACGTAGTGTTAACATACGGACCTACGTGGTCCGTATGTTCTTATTACGACGGTTCTTATTACAACATCCTGGTGTATGTCTAATACAATCCGATAAAGGAAAAAATACTGCGTTAATATACACACGTGACTACCGATCCAAAATGGATGGATGGATATCAAAATGTATTGATATAGGTACATATCACGAATATACTAGGGATTTTAATATACGACGTCAGAGTATATATAATGCGTATAAAACGTTGGCTCAGAAGTTAATTGATTATAATGGGCGTAAACAGTTTATGTCATCGCCACCAATACCTGTTAAATTTATACGTTTACTTCGAGAGCGTAACAAGATTACAGTGCGACTACCATATATGTATGGTACAATGAAGATACACAAAGAAGGCCAACCATGTAGGCCAATATGCAGTACACGTAGTTGGTTCACCTATCCGGTACAGAAAATTGTTGCATATGTTTTGAGAGATGTACTCGACAAATACTTGTCAAAAAACAATGTTAGAAATGTGAACAACGTAGTAAACGATTTGAACAATATGTTAATATGTTCAGAATATCAATATGTGAAATACGATATCATTGATATGTATACAACAATGAACAAACATGATATATCAAAATGTCTCATTGATATGACTCGAACAGATTGGTTCCAAGAATTATGTTGCATACCAACGATACTTTTGACCCTAAGTATATTTTTCTCATTACATATTGCCAACTATTTCACATATAATGGTAAAATATATTCGCAAGTAGAAGGTTTACCACAAGGGGCATGCGACTCTGGGTTATTGGCAACGATAATGCTCGATTACTTATTACAATTACATACAATACAGTTGTTTAACGATTTACAAATAGTACAATACTGGAAGTATATGGACGATTTTTTGTTATATATGCCAAGATGCAATGTGGGAACATTCAAATATATGTTCGAAACGGTAACCAAGTTACAGCTGACCGTAGAACGTGAAGAAATAAATGAGTTTCCGATATTAGGATTAATGCCAACCATCACATTTTTAGATATTCGAATAATACGCGGTGCTCAACGAAATTACATACGTATGTATCACAAACCAAACAAGTCCAAACGCATGATACATTATTACTCAAACGAACGCTATTCACATAAACAACAAACAATGGTGCAGTTTTTACATTGTGTACTGTATCGAACCAGTAACATATTTTTAATCGATGACCTGTTGTATTATGAAAATCTATTTCTGGAAAATTCATATCCATTAATGTGTGTTAGTAACATCTTTGTGGATGAAATAACAAAGCATCTTGTATCGAAAGACTCTATGACACATTTGAAAGAGAATCTAATTGAACGAAAAATGATATTGAAACAATACATAATGCGCTATAGTGGTTACGTAGAATCCGTTCAAACCCATACAGTATCACAATTTGGTAATCAACAAACACAAGAAAATTTACGACCTCAACCAATTATAAATCGAACATATTCAAAACCCATTGTTTATTGTTGTGAAGACATTACAAGTTTGTTGGTGCGGATATTTCGGGATCAGAATTTGGGTTATCCTACCTTTACCAAGGCGAATAGTTTATTTATTAAACTACACATGTCTCTAGCCGATCCAGATCCGACACTACCAAACAAACGACTTCGAGTATCAAGTCCAAAACAAACAGGTAAATAAATGGATGACCAAATTAAACCACACACATTTTATACAATATCAAATAAACTACACAAAGAAGAAACCAATCTAAATAAAAGATAAAGAACAACTCACACACAAAAAAAACATATATGAAAAAACCCCAAAAATATATATCATTTTAGTTAGTAAAAATATAATGAGAGAAAAAATATCTATAACATGTTCAATATATTTATTTTATAGTAAATCAAGAAATAACCAACAAAGTGGACCAAGAAACAGCTGACATTGTATTTGTTAAGTCCTCAACAACCATACCACAATCAGTTTCACTAATATCATCATCCAGTGGCACTGACAGCTCCGATCCATTATCATTGTCACAGCGAATATCAAATATACAATCAAGTACTTCAACTGGAATAAGTTCATGTGATGACAATGATAACATCGGCAGTAGTGGAACCACTAGTGTTGACAAATATAATGATGATGATGATGATGAGGAACTAACAAATGACTTGGCAGAATATGGTATAACACGGTCAGATCTAACAAAAATAACACAAATAATCTCAAATACTAGCGAAGAACCCTCAGATATATTGGATCCTCAGTTATTGGTATCAAACCGTATAAGGGATAGTGTCAAAATGAGTCGTAAATCAAAAATATATATGTTGACCTGTACAGAATGCGAAAACAGCTTTATAGTGTCCGGCTTAGGTGCTATACCGGACCTAAACAATATAATACAACAAGACACAACAAGTGTTGTTTATCAACACAAGAAAGATACGGGTCACACTATATCAGACACTATGACACCATTACCTGCCATTGGTAAGATGCCAATTAATACACAACTCATGTTATACCGAAGTTTGTACGCTTCGCTTGGCGTACAATGTGAGGATTCGAGGGTTCTGGAGTACATTCCACATTTTGTACAGCGTGGTACAGATTTCTGTATCCGTCAATTACGTCGTGAAAATATGTTAACATATACAGGTGATATAAAATTTAGGGAGAAAAGATAAAATATCAATATGAAATAGATAAAAACATATAACAATATGAAGATAGAATACTAATATATTGTTTATTTTCTTTTTTATATATATACAGCATTGGGTTTGCCAGAAACTGGTGGTACTTCTAGTGACGAAGAGTTATTAGATTTTGATTATGATGACTGTGTATCCAGGGTAGATTATACCAGGTGAAGATTGTTCAAGAATTGGGAAAAATCGTACAGCTAATTGGCTTGGTGGTGTCGTTAATTTAATTTAATTTAATGTTTTGTTAATTGGAAAATTAGTATTTTCTAGTTAATGAAATATATGACACACACACACACACACACACGCACACACACACATACCAATTGTTTGCTACACTTAAGAATCTTTTATTTGATTATATTTATTTTATGTAAAAAATACTCTGTAGTTAAAATGTCATTTTTTTGTTTTTGGGCGTTAACGTTAAATTTATATAAATATATTTGCTAAAATCTTAGTTTTCGCCACCAGCTTTTGGACAGACAGTAACTTAGCCCTAAACAATTGGTTCCGATGTCCGGAATATCGCTATATAATGTGCTATACCAGCTTCTGTTAGGGAGAGTTTAGAAACCATTTTCTGTAGAATTTTCATTTTTCCGAAAATGGCTTAGGGTGGCCCATGAGACCATTGCCTGCAACAATAGGATCATCAAATAGTGGTGAATCCTCTTTGATGTATTTTTATTTTTATAAAGTTTTTTCTATATAGGTAGATGAATAGGGTTTATCTTACACATACATTACATCCACATGTTTATATATTCATTATTTACATTTTTAATATTAAAGACCAATGTCATCATGGGGCTTTCTTCACTGGTTGAGTTATGTCAAATCCTCTGTATGGGGGAGCCCAGTTCTGGTGAATGTACTGTCTCGACATGTGTTAAGGAACCACGATGTATTCATGGGCAAGAATGCCGAATTACAATTTGAGTATGGAATTTAAATTCTATGTAATGTGTATTAGTGCCTAGGCCGAACTATTTGCTTTATGCATTCCTAATGGTGTTAATACAATTATAAATTCTAGAATAATTCCATTTATAGGTCAATGAGTATTTTCTGCGGACTCTCATTTGATTACGGTCACCCTTGATATATGATATTTTTCAATTAAAATTGTAATAAAATGTTTTATGGACTATATTTAATCAGAACATATTTATTCGTTAGCCATATGTTCTGATAAATGTACCACATTTGTAAACATTGTTACAAATCTGATTGTATAAAAATTATGTAAGAGCTTCCCTGTTATTACAGCTGTCTATTAGTTTTCAGGAGATGTGTTTCAATTCATTGTGGTCAGTGAATCTCATTCTAACTACATATTTTTGTAAAGGTTATATTCATGATTTTTTATTCGTATTTAAATTGGCTTATAACCATAGCATATAAAATGTGGTTTGTCGGTATGTGATGTATTGCTGATTGATCTTGAGAGACATTTAGTTGATTATAACTAAATAGTCTTATCTTGAAATGAAATTGACCAATTTCTGAATCTTCTCAGAGGCCGTGTGTGACGATTTTTAAGATATATGTAGTGTAGGTAGGTCGTAAACTTGTTTGAGGGTTAATTATGTAATCAATTTCACTCGATAGTGTATTGATACATATTGTTTTGTCAGCAATTTTATTGCGTTTTTTCTTATCTAAATCGAATAGAGTATTTTTTTAATGTATTTGCATTCAGTATGCATTATTGTTTTTTTACATATACCAATTATGTGATTATACACACACATACACATCTTTGTTATATTCTAATCTTAATAAGATGTATTTTTTGCATCTTTTGTAACAATATGTCACCAATTTGTTGTATTATTTACAACTACTTTGATGATGTTGTTTTACAAGATGTTTAAATATATCTTATTTTGATTTAAACCAATTTTGTGCTTTTTTCTTGTTACACAATATTTTTGCTAAAAAAAAATTTTTAGTAAATGTGTAATCAAATTTCAATTCTAATTTTTTAATTGAATATTACTCATACTTTTTTAATTGAATATTACTCATACTTATCAATGATTTAAGATATACACATGTTAACGCGTTCTATATATGTAGACCTTTAATGTTAATTTGATTTTGGTAAATTAAAGACTGATGTATTCGGTTTCTTATTAGCTTTTATAAAATTTTTTTATTATTTTTTTAATTGATTTTTTTAAAATTGATGAATTTTTAAAATTAATGATTAAAGTTAATAATTATTGTGATTGAGTTAAGTTCTATATTAATGATTTAAGTTAATAATTTTTAAAATAAGTTAATGTTCAAGAATATTTAAATTAATTCTATATTTTTTAATAATCAAAATTTAAAATAATTTAATATTCAAAAATACTTAGTGTTTATATCTTTTATATATTTAAATTAAATCTATTTTTTAATAATCAAAATTAAATCTATATTTTTTTAATAATCAAAGTTAAATCTATATTTTTTAATAATCAAAATTAAATCTATATTTTTAATAATCAAAATTAAATCTATATTTTTTTAGTAATCAATTTTAGATTAATTTAATGATCAAAAATTTTTAAAATAATTTAATGTTCAAAATACCTAGTGTTTATATTTTATATATTTAAATTAAATCTATTTTAATAATAAAAATTAAATCTATATTTTAGTAATCAAATTTAAAATAATTTAATATTTTAATAATCAAATTTACATTAATTTAATGATCAAATGTTTGTGAAGAGTTTGAGAGATTGAATAAAGGTTTTTGTTGATAAATAGTGTGCCAGACTATTAAATAGTTTGCCAAGCTATTGAAGTAATTCATATCGAGAAGAACCTTTATTATATTTTTTTAAATTGTTTTTAAATTGTTTTTATAAATTGTTTTTTTAAAATGGTTTTTTAAATTGTGTTTTTTAAATTGTGGTTTTAAAATTGTGTTTTTATTCTTCTAAAACATATTAATAGAATGTGGTTTTTGTGTGTACATACACATGATTTGATTTGTGTAATACAGATGTGTGTGTAATATAAAAATTCTTTGGTTTTTTGATTTTTGTAAAACACATATACATATGTAACATACAATGTATTGAGTTTTTTAATGAAATACTGTCAAATATAGGTCTTTTGTTAAATAGTTTGCCAGACTAATAAATAGTTTGCTAGACTATTGAATATTTTTTACTCATAACATGAAGACCTATATGGGAGAGTATTTTTTCATTGTTTATACATATAATATGACTCTCCTAATTTTTATATTTGTAGTTTTGAATACATATTGAATGGGTGTATTTGTTTATATGTGATTTCGTACATATAAAGCAGATAAACCTATCCAGTAAACAGAACAACATTGTGAATGGGAGAGCCATATGGTTAAATTATATATTTTTTCGATATTAAATAAAATTTTGGTTTTATACGACACCACCAAGCCAATTAGCTGTACGATTTTTCCCAATTCTTGAACAATCTTCACCTGGTATAATCTACCCTGGATACACAGTCATCATAATCAAAATCTAATAACTCTTCGTCACTAGAAGTACCACCAGTTTCTGGCAAACCCAATGCTGTATATATATAAAAAAGAAAATAAACAATATATTAGTATTCTATCTTCATATTGTTATATGTTTTTATCTATTTCATATTGATATTTTATCTGTTCTCCCTAAATTTTATATCACCTGTATATGTTAACATATTTTCACGACGTAATTGACGGATACAGAAATCTGTACCACGCTGTACAAAATGTGGAATGTACTCCAGAACCCTCGAATCCTCACATTGTACGCCAAGCGAAGCGTACAAACTTCGGTATAACAAGAGTTGTGTATTAATTGGCATCTTACCAATGGCAGGTAATGGTGTCATAGTGTCTGATATAGTGTGACCCGTATCTTTCTTGTGTTGATAAACAACACTTGTTGTGTCTTGTTGTATTATATTGTTTAGGTCCGGTATAGCACCTAAGCCGGACACTATAAAGCTGTTTTCGCATTCTGTACAGGTCATCATATATATTTTTGATTTACGACTCATTTTGACACTATCCCTTATACGGTTTGATACCAATAACTGAGGATCCAATATATCTGAGGGTTCTTCGCTAGTATTTGAGATTATTTGTGTTATTTTTGTTAGATCTGACCGTGTTATACCATATTCTGCCAAGTCATTTGTTAGTTCCTCATCATCATCATCATCATTATATTTGTCAACACTAGTGGTTCCACTACTGCCGATGTTATCATTGTCATCACATGAACTTATTCCAGTTGAAGTACTTGATTGTATATTTGATATTCGCTGTGACAATGATAATGGATCGGAGCTGTCAGTGCCACTGGATGATGATATTAGTGAAACTGATTGTGGTATGGTTGTTGAGGACTTAACAAATACAATGTCAGCTGTTTCTTGGTCCACTTTGTTGGTTATTTCTTGATTTACTATAAAATAAATATATTGAACATGTTATAGATATTTTTTCTCTCATTATATTTTTACTAACTAAAATGATATATATTTTTGGGGTTTTTTCATATATGTTTTTTTTGTGTGTGAGTTGTTCTTTATCTTTTATTTAGATTGGTTTCTTCTTTGTGTAGTTTATTTGATATTGTATAAAATGTGTGTGGTTTAATTTGGTCATCCATTTATTTACCTGTTTGTTTTGGACTTGATACTCGAAGTCGTTTGTTTGGTAGTGTCGGATCTGGATCGGCTAGAGACATGTGTAGTTTAATAAATAAACTATTCGCCTTGGTAAAGGTAGGATAACCCAAATTCTGATCCCGAAATATCCGCACCAACAAACTTGTAATGTCTTCACAACAATAAACAATGGGTTTTGAATATGTTCGATTTATAATTGGTTGAGGTCGTAAATTTTCTTGTGTTTGTTGATTACCAAATTGTGATACTGTATGGGTTTGAACGGATTCTACGTAACCACTATAGCGCATTATGTATTGTTTCAATATCATTTTTCGTTCAATTAGATTCTCTTTCAAATGTGTCATAGAGTCTTTCGATACAAGATGCTTTGTTATTTCATCCACAAAGATGTTACTAACACACATTAATGGATATGAATTTTCCAGAAATAGATTTTCATAATACAACAGGTCATCGATTAAAAATATGTTACTGGTTCGATACAGTACACAATGTAAAAACTGCACCATTGTTTGTTGTTTATGTGAATAGCGTTCGTTTGAGTAATAATGTATCATGCGTTTGGACTTGTTTGGTTTGTGATACATACGTATGTAATTTCGTTGAGCACCGCGTATTATTCGAATATCTAAAAATGTGATGGTTGGCATTAATCCTAATATCGGAAACTCATTTATTTCTTCACGTCAGCTGTAACTTGGTTACCGTTTCGAACATATATTTGAATGTTCCCACATTGCATCTTGGCATATATAACAAAAAATCGTCCATATACTTCCAGTATTGTACTATTTGTAAATCGTTAAACAACTGTATTGTATGTAATTGTAATAAGTAATCGAGCATTATCGTTGCCAATAACCCAGAGTCGCATGCCCCTTGTGGTAAACCTTCTACTTGCGAATATATTTTACCATTATATGTGAAATAGTTGGCAATATGTAATGAGACAAATATACTTAGGGTCAAAAGTATCGTTGGTATGCAACATAATTCTTGGAACCAATCTGTTCGAGTCATATCAATGAGACATTTTGATATATCATGTTTGTTCATTGTTGTATACATATCAATGATATCGTATTTCACATATTGATATTCTGAACATATTAACATATTGTTCAAATCGTTTACTACGTTGTTCACATTTCTAACATTGTTTTTTGACAAGTATTTGTCGAGTACATCTCTCAAAACATATGCAACAATTTTCTGTACCGGATAGGTGAACCAACTACGTGTACTGCATATTGGCCTACATGGTTGGCCTTCTTTGTGTATCTTCATTGTACCATACATATATGGTAGTCGCACTGTAATCTTGTTACGCTCTCGAAGTAAACGTATAAATTTAACAGGTATTGGTGACGATGACATAAACTGTTTACGCCCATTATAATCAATTAACTTCTGAGCCAACGTTTTATACGCATTATATATACTCTGACGTCGTATATTAATATCCCTAGTATATTCGTGATATGTACCTATATCAATACATTTTGATATCCATCCATCCATTTTGGATCGGTAGTCACGTGTGTATATTAACGCAGTATTTTTTCCTTTATCGGATTGTATTAGACATACACCAGGATGTTGTAATAAGAACCGTCGCGATATACTTAGCATGTGTTCCAACATACGGACCACGTAGGTCTTGTTAACACTACGTTTTATCGCATTTGATATGATTGTATAATGTGATGTAATACGATCACTTAAATATAACATAGGATCCCTATAATCCATCCTGTCATTTACATATTGCATTGCCTTAATACCATCGATTAAGGTTGGTGCGTATGGTGGTATAAATTTTGGACCCCAACTGATTAATATATCAAACTCGATAGGTGTTTTCAATGTTGTTAGATTTTTGTAACCACCACTTACTGCTTTCGGATAAAGCAGTGATGTTAGTGGTAGTTCGCCAGTATATAGATATGATATGTCTGGAAATTCATGCACCTTTAAAAAGTGATGGGTTTTTAAATAATTCTTAGAATTTTTTGTATGAATTAGATTGTTTTATTAGAACATGGAATTTGTTTTTAGATTTTATCATTTATTATCGTAGGAATGCAAATTTCTGATTGTTAATCAAAATTGTGTTTCAATCAAATTTGAAAGAAATTTTTTTTAATAAAACTTGATTATATTTTAAAAATTTTTTTAGTTTTTTAATCAAAATTGTTTTCAATTCAAAATTAAAAATTTTAATAGAACTTGATTATTTTTATTTTTTAATTAAAATAGTTTTTTAATCAAAATTGTTTCAATTCAAAATTAAAATTTTAATAAAACTTGATTATTTTTTTTTTTTTTTTTTTAATCAAAATTGTTTTTCAATCAATATTGTATGTTTAATTAAAAACTTGATTTTTTATATAATCTAAATTTGATATTTGATTCTTGTAATTTTAATGTTTTATCAAAATTGTTTCAATCAAAGTTGAATTTTTATTCATAACTTGATTTATATTTTTTTAATATTTTAATCAAAATTATTTTTAAAATTTTTTTAATCAAAATTGTTTTAAAAAAAGATTTTTTGTCTTACAATCGATTTTAGATTTTTTGTTTTACAATCGAGATTGAATTTTTAACCAAAATTTGATTTATATTTTTTTAATCAAATTGTTTCAATCAAAATTGAATTTTAATCAAAATTTTTTTTTGTTTCTTCTTAATTTGATGTTTGATTCTTATAGTTTTAAGTTTTAAAATCAATGTACATATTTTTCCAAAATATTCTTCTAAATAAGTGTTTTAGTTTGCTTTGTTTTTTGTCCCTATTAATTAAACAATTTACCTTGGTTGCTGCCATTTTCTCTTTTTTTAAATCTTGATGGGTTTTTTATTAAAATCTTGAAGGGTTTTTTCTGATTTCTTTACAAAGATTTTATGTACTTGATATTTTTGTTCTTTCTATTTAGGTCTTTATAATATGGCTTGATTGATGGTAATCTCAGACAAGTATGGGTTTTTGTAATTAGTATTCATCCTAATTAAATATTAAATATAATATTTATATATATTGGTTTTTTATATGAATATAATAAAATGGTTCCATATGGATTTCTATCTTTTATGGAAAAACCTAATATTTTCTAAGTAAAACCCATGCATAAATCATTTTTATAAAATATATATTAATATTTATAGTGACGTTGAAGACACTTACCAATACCCATGATAATGTTGTATGATGATAGACGTATTCTGATGTAGATTGAATATTTATATTTGGTTAGCACACATCAATATGTTTGGTTCTTGCTTACGTTGGTTGGTTTTCAAAATTAACCAATGGTTACGGCGACACATGTAATAGCTCTGTGCTATTTCACACCGCAGTATAATTATTTGTAGATTGCTGCAGCACAATACCTGTGTTAAAGTAAATCAGGTTTTTGGTGAACACACGTTTATAGCTCTGCGCTATACACACCACGGTGAATTGGTGGTTTAGATGTAAAGTGTTATCTGTTCTTTTGATGTTACTAATGGTTTAATTATAATTGGTTTCAAGATGGGAATTAAATATATTCAATTTGTTGGTTGTTGTGGGAATTGTATATGGTTTATATACTAATTTTTGCATTTGGTCAGGTATTACAGTGTATCCCGACACTCACCATTCTTAACCAGTTATAATTGTGTATATATGATTCTTGTTCGACAATTATTTAGTTCGAACAAAACGCTTTTATGCTAAACCAATGGTATTTTGTTTTAACACATGTGTATTTTTGCATTTGTAACGCTTCACTTATGTTTTTTGCATTATTTAATGTTTCACTTATACGTTTAATGGTGTATTTTTGATTGCCATGCATAATGGCTGGTGCAGCACCTGTTTAATTGGAATCGTTTTTTAATGTAACTTTTGGGTTTTCTAACCTAGACCAAACTTAATTTCATTTTTCTTACCAAATTGCTAATAATACTTAACACGAAGATCAAATGGTCTCCTGAATGGATGCTGTTGAGGTCAATGGGATGCTGTTGCTGTTGTTTGTGTTGTCCACTCTTGGTTTTTTCACAAGTTTTTTGAAACAAAATTTAATCGCTTTTATTTTTTGGTTAACTCTCATGCGTACTTTTGTGTCGATTGGCGCAATTATGTGTTGTATGAGTATCTATGGTGGTTTTTCTCCTCTTTTTGCAAGGCATAGCCTACCTTTTTGTTTTCATATCGTATTAATGTATAAAATGGTTGCAAATAAACTATTTTACATGTAAGTGTCCACTTGTTTGTAATCAGCTGTTCTATATCGTAGTAAGTTGCACGTATGTGTAACATGATGGTCAGCACTGGTAGTTTGATGGTCAGCACTGGTAATAGTTTTGTCTATTTGAGTGAGCTTTCATGAAATTACCCAACAGGAATATAAGTCATATTGGTGTTGGAATGCATTTCCGATAACAATGTTTTTTATATTCTATATTGTTTATGAAAACAACTTTGCTATATGAGAAAAACACTTTGCTATATGAGAGTAACACTTTATACTTTATATTTTCACGAATGTATATAAATTTCGCGAATTTTTTCAATATTGCTTTGTTATGTATGTCAAATGTAATTTGTAAAAATAATTTTAAATATATTTTTTAGTATAAAAATCCGCGATTTAACGATGTAATATTAGTAATATATCAATTTTATAAACTATGTGTGAAAGTGTTAAAGTGAATATATCCTATTTAATGGATTTTATAAACTATGTGTGATAGTGTTAAAGTGAATATATCCTATTTAATGGATTTTTTTAAATTTAAATTTATTTGATGAAAAATTTTTCGAAACTCAATTCTATTTAATGGTGTTTTTCTCATGATGTAAGTGTTTGTGTGTTTTTTATATATTTTATTTGTTTGTATTTTAGTATTATCAGTGGTAAAATCAAAAGGTTTTATTGCTGATATACATGATAAATTTTACTTTTATGGATATTTATGTTCTTTAGTATTATCAATAGCAAAATCAATAGGTTTTGTTACTGATATACATGAATAAAAAATCTTATTTGCAATTATTTTGTGGTTATAACCCTAGTACGTTTTAATTGGACATTGCATATTTATTTTTTTGGTTTAATTTACTGATAAAAAGACATGTGTGATGAACAATTAATTCGAATATTTTTTGATTTGTTTTGCTATGATTTTATGCAAATTTATATGGTTTTTGCATAATGTTATATATAAATAAATAAAATCCTATTCGGTCCCTATTTTTTCATTATATTTTCATTGATATTAATATCAATTTGTAGCCGCGGTAGCTCAGTGGTTAGTGCGTTGGACTGCGAGTCGAAAGGTCCCCGGTTCAAGCCTGGACTGGGGCCACCAACATCTTTTCATAGAAACATTTTTCTATACCGCGCTACCTCTCGTCAGTAAATGGCAAACCTACGAGAGTAAAACCATAGCCGATGAAAAGCTCTCACCCGCCGTTCGGATTCGGCAATAAACTATAGGTCCCACCACTTTGAGTACAAATATAACACGCACAGCTCAAAATGGTGAGAGAGCTCGGCCGAAGTTCTGTACAGGACTGTAGCGCCAAACTATTATATTATTATTATTAATATCAATTTAACCCAACCCACCTCAATTATAAGTGGCCTTGTTGTTGTGTGTTTTGCTATATATTTTTAAAAAAAAAAACCTACTGATGAGCCTGTTTGGTAGCAGGTGAAAAACGTTTATAGGTAAACCCATTGAGCCTAAACGGCATTACCCTTTAATTTTATTTTGTATTATTGAAAATGAAATGTTTTGTTAATTGGAAAATTAGTATTTTCTAGTTAATGAAATATATGACACACACACATACCAATTGTTTGCTACACTTAAGAATCTTTTATTTGATTATATTTATTTTATGTAAAAAATACTCTATAGTTAAAATGTCATTTTTTTGTTTTTTGTTTTTGGGCGTTAACGTTAAATTTATATAAATATATATGCTAAAATCTTAGTTTTCGCCACCAGCTTTTGGATAGACAGTAACTTAGCCCTAAACAATTGGTTCCGATGTCCGGAATATCGCTATATAATGTGCTATACCAGCTTCTGTTAGGGAGAGTTTAGAAACCATTTTCTGTAGAATTTTCATTTTTCCGAAAATGGCTTAGGGTGGCCCATGAGACCATTGCCTGCAACAATAGGATCATCAAATAGTGGTGAATCCTCTTTGATGTATTTTTATTTTTATAAAGTTTTTTCTATATAGGTAGATGAATAGGGTTTATCTTACACATACATTACATCCACATGTTTATATATTCATTATTTACATTTTTAATATTAAAGACCAATGTCATCATGGGGCTTTCTTCACTGGTTGAGTTATGTCAAATCCTCTGTATGGGGGAGCCCAGTTCTGGTGAATGTACTGTCTCGACATGTGTTAAGGAACCACGATGTATTCATGGGCAAGAATGCCGAATTACAATTTGAGTATGGAATTTAAATTCTATGTAATGTGTATTAGTGCCTAGGCCGAACTATTTGCTTTATGCATTCCTAATGGTGTTAATACAATTATAAATTCTAGAATAATTCCATATATAGGTCAATGAGTATTTTCTGCGGACTCACATTTGATTACGGTCACCCTTGATATATGATATTTTTCAATTAAAATTGTAATAAAATGTTTTATGGACTATATTTAATCAGAACATATTTATTCGTTAGCCATATGTTCTGATAAATGTACCACATTTGTAAACATTGTTACAAATCTGATTGTATAAAAATTATGTAAGAGCTTCCCTGTTATTACAGCTGTCTATTAGTTTTCAGGAGATGTGTTTCAATTCATTGTGGTCAGTGAATCTCATTCTAACTACATATTTTTGTAAAGGTTATATTCATGATTTTTTATTCGTATTTAAATTGGCTTATAACCATAGCATATAAAATGTGGTTTGTCGGTATGTGATGTATTGCTGATTGATCTTGAGAGATATTTAGTTGATTATAACTAAATAGTCTTATCTTGAAATGAAATTGACCAATTTCTGAATCTTCTCAGAGGCCGTGTGTGACGATTTTTAAGATATATGTAGTGTAGGTAGGTCGTAAACTTGTTTGAGGGTTAATTATGTAATCAATTTCACTCGATAGTGTATTGATACATATTGTTTTGTCAGCAATTTTATTGCGTTTTTTCTTATCTAAATCGAATAGAGTATTTTTTTAATGTATTTGCATTCAGTATGCATTATTGTTTTTTTACATATACCAATTATGTGATTATACACACACATACACATGTTTGTTATATTCTAATCTTAATAAGATGTATTTTTTGCATCTTTTGTAACAATATGTCACCAATTTGTTGTATTATTTACAACTACTTTGATGATGTTGTTTTACAAGATGTTTAAATATATCTTATTTTGATTTAAACCAATTTTGTGCTTTTTTCTTGTTACACAATATTTTTGCTAAAAAAAAATTTTTAGTAAATGTGTAATCAAATTTCAATTCTAATTTTTTAATTGAATATTACTCATACTTTTTTAATTGAATATTACTCATACTTATCAATGATTTAAGATATACACATGTTAACGCGTTCTATATATGTAGACCTTTAATGGTAATTTGATTTTGGTAAATTAAAGACTGATGTATTCGGTTTCTTATTAGCTTTTATAAAATTTTTTTATTATTTTTTGAATTGATTTTTTTAAAATTGATGAATTTTTAAAATTAATGATTAAAGTTAATAATTATTGTGATTAAGTTAAGTTCTATATTAATGATTTAAGTTAATAATTTTTAAAATAAGTTAATGTTCAAGAATATTTAAATTAATTCTATATTTTTTAATAATCAAAATTTAAAATAATTTAATATTCAAAAATACTTAGTGTTTATATCTTTTATATATTTAAATTAAATCTATTTTTTTAATAATCAAAATTAAATCTATATTTTTTTAATAATCAAAGTTAAATCTATATTTTTTAATAATCAAAATTAAATCTATATTTTTAATAATCAAAATTAAATCTATATTTTTTTAGTAATCAATTTTAGATTAATTTAATGATCAAAAATTTTTTAAATAATTTAATGTTAAAAATACTTAGTGTTTATATTTTATATATTTAAATTAAATCTATTTTAATAATAAAAATTAAATCTTTATTTTAGTAATCAAATTTAAAATAATTTAATATTTTAATAATCAAATTTACATTAATTTAATGATCAAATGTTTGTGAAGAGTTTGAGAGATTGAATAAAGGTTTTTGTTGATAAATAGTGTGCCAGACTATTAAATAGTTTGCCAAGCTATTGAAGTAATTCATATCGAGAAGAACCTTTATTATATTTTTTTAAATTGTTTTTAAATTGTTTTTATAAATTGTTTTTTTAAAATTGTTTTTTAAATTGTGTTTTTTAAATTGTGGTTTTAAAATTGTGTTTTTATTCTTCTAAAACATATTAATAGAATGTGGTTTTTGTGTGTGTATGTATGATTTGATTTGTGTAATACAGATGTGTGTGTAATATAAAAATTCTTTGATTTTTTAATTTTTGTAAAACACATATACATATGTAACATACAATGTATTGAGTTTTTTAATGAAATACTGTCAAATATAGGTCTTTTGTTAAATAGTTTGCCAGACTAATAAATAGTTTGCTAGACTATTGAATATTTTTTACTCATAACATGAAGACCTATATGGGAGAGTATTTTTTCATTGTTTATACACATAATATGACTCTCCTAATTTTTATATTTGTAGTTTTGAATACATATTGAATGGGTGTATTTGTTTATATGTGATTTCGTACATATAAAGCAGATAAACCTATCCAGTAAACAGAACAACATTGTGAATGGGAGAGCCATATGGTTAAATTATATATTTTTTCGATATTAAATAAAATTTTGGTTTTATACGACACCACCAAGCCAATTAGCTGTACGATTTTTCCCAATTCTTGAACAATCTTCACCTGGTATAATCTACCCTGGATACACAGTCATCATAATCAAAATCTAATAACTCTTCGTCACTAGAAGTACCACCAGTTTCTGGCAAACCCAATGCTGTATATATATAAAAAAGAAAATAAACAATATATTAGTATTCTATCTTCATATTGTTATATGTTTTTATCTATTTCATATTGATATTTTATCTGTTCTCCCTAAATTTTATATCACCTGTATATGTTAACATATTTTCACGACGTAATTGACGGATACAGAAATCTGTACCACGCTGTACAAAATGTGGAATGTACTCCAGAACCCTCGAATCCTCACATTGTACGCCAAGCGAAGCGTACAAACTTCGGTATAACAAGAGTTGTGTATTAATTGGCATCTTACCAATGGCAGGTAATGGTGTCATAGTGTCTGATATAGTGTGACCCGTATCTTTCTTGTGTTGATAAACAACACTTGTTGTGTCTTGTTGTATTATATTGTTTAGATCCGGTATAGCACCTAAGCCGGACACTACAAAGCTGTTTTCGCATTCTGTACAGGTCATCATATATATTTTTGATTAACGACTCATTTTGACACTATCCCTTATACGGTTTGATACCAATAACTGAGGATCCAATATATCTGAGGGTTCTTCGCTAGTATTTGAGATTATTTGTGTTATGTTTGTTAGATCTGACCGTGTTATACCATATTCTGCCAAGTCATTTGTTAGTTCCTCATCATCATCATCATTATATTTGTCAACACTAGTGGTTCCACTACTGCCGATGTTATCATTGTCATCACATGAACTTATTCCAGTTGAAGTACTTGATTGTATATTTGATATTCGCTGTGACAATGATAATGGATCGAAGCTGTCAGTGCCACTGGATGATGATATTAGTGAAACTGATTGTGGTATGGTTGTTGAGGACTTAACAAATACAATGTCAGCTGTTTCTTGGTTCACTTTGTTGGTTATTTCTTGATTTACTATAAAATAAATATATTGAACATGTTATAGGTATTTTTTCTCTCATTATATTTTTACTAACTAAAATGATATATATTTTTGGGGTTTTTTCATATATGTTTTTTTTGTGTGTGAGTTGTTCTTTATCTTTTATTTAGATTGGTTTCTTCTTTGCGTAGTTTATTTGATATTGTATAAAATGTGTGTGGTTTAATTTGGTCATCCATTTATTTACCTGTTTTTTTTGGACTTGATACTCGAAGTCGTTTGTTTGGTAGTGTCGGATCTGGATCGGCTAGAGACATGTGTAGTTTAATAAATAAACTATTCGCCTTGGTAAAGGTAGGATAACCCAAATTCTGATCCCGAAATATCCGCACCAACAAACTTGTAATGTCTTCACAACAATAAACAATGGGTTTTGAATATGTTCGATTTATAATTGGTTGAGGTCGTAAATTTTCTTGTGTTTGTTGATTACCAAATTGTGATACTGTATGGGTTTGAACGGATTCTACGTAACCACTATAGCGCATTATGTATTGTTTCAATATCATTTTTCGTTCAATTAGATTCTCTTTCAAATGTGTCATAGAGTCTTTCGATACAAGATGCTTTGTTATTTCATCCACAAATATGTTACTAACACACATTAATGGATATGAATTTTCCAGAAATAGATTTTCATAATACAACAGGTCATCGATTAAAAATATGTTACTGGTTCGATACAGTACACAATGTAAAAACTGCACCATTGTTTGTTGTTTATGGGAATAGCGTACGTTTGAGTAATAATGTATCATGCGTTTGGACTTGTTTGGTTTGTGATACATACGTATGTAATTTCGTTGAGCACCGCGTATTATTCGAATATCTAAAAATGTGATGGTTGGCATTAATCCTAATATCGGAAACTCATTTATTTCTTCACGTTCTACGGTCAGCTGTAACTTGGTTACCGTTTCGAACATATATTTGAATGTTCCCACATTGCATCTTGGCATATATAACAAAAAATCGTCCATATACTTCCAGTATTGTACTATTTGTAAATCGTTAAACAACTGTATTGTATGTAATTGTAATAAGTAATCGAGCATTATCGTTGCCAATAACCCAGAGTCGCATGCCCCTTGTGGTAAACCTTCTACTTGCGAATATATTTTACCATTATATGTGAAATAGTTGGCAATATGTAATGAGAAAAATATACTTAGGGTCAAAAGTATCGTTGGTATGCAACATAATTCTTGGAACCAATCTGTTCGAGTCATATCAATGAGACATTTTGATATATCATGTTTGTTCATTGTTGTATACATATCAATGATATCGTATTTCACATATTGATATTCTGAACATATTAACATATTGTTCAAATCGTTTACTACGTTGTTCACATTTCTAACATTGTTTTTTGACAAGTATTTGTCGAGTACATCTCTCAAAACATATGCAACAATTTTCTGTACCGGATAGGTGAACCAACTACGTGTACTGCATATTGGCCTACATGGTTGGCCTTCTTTGTGTATCTTCATTGTACCATACATATATGGTAGTCGCACTGTAATCTTGTTACGCTCTCGAAGTAAACGTATAAATTTAACAGGTATTGGTGGCGATGACATAAACTGTTTACGCCCATTATAATCAATTAACTTCTGAGCCAACGTTTTATACGCATTATATATACTCTGACGTCGTATATTAAAATCCCTAGTATATTCGTGATATGTACCTATATCAATACATTTTGATATCCATCCATCCATTTTGGATCGGTAGTCACGTGTGTATATTAACGCAGTATTTTTTCCTTTATCGGATTGTATTAGACATACACCAGGATGTTGTAATAAGAACCGTCGCGATATACTTAGCATGTGTTCCAACATACGGACCACGTAGGTCTTGTTAACACTACGTTTTATCGCATTGATTGTATAATGTGATGTAATACGATCACTTAAATATAACATAGGATCCCTATAATCCATCCTGTCATTTACATATTGCATAGCCTTAATACCATCGATTAAGGTTGGTGCGTATGGTGGTATAAATTTTGGACCCCAACTGATTAATATATCAAACTCGATAGGTGTTTTCAATGTTGTTAGATTTTTGTAACCACCACTTACTGCTTTCGGATAAAGCAGTGATGTTAGTGGTAGTTCGCCAGTATATAGATATGATATGTCTGGTAATTCATGCACCTTTAAAAAGTGATGGGTTTTTAAATAATTCTTAGAATTTTTTGTATGAATTAGATTGTTTTATTAGAACATGGAATTTGTATTTAGATTTTATCATTTATTATCGTAGGAATGCAAATTTCTGATTGTTAATCAAAATTGTGTTTCAATCAAATTTGAAAGAAATTTTTTTTAATAAAACTTGATTATATTTTAAACATTTTTTTAGTTTTTTAATCAAAATTGTTTTCAATTCAAAATTAAAAATTTTAATAGAACTTGATTATTTTTATTTTTTAATTAAAATAGTTTTTTAATCAAAATTGTTTCAATTCAAAATTAAAATTTTAATAAAACTTGATTATTTTTTAATCAAAATTGTTTTTCAATCAATATTGTATGTTTAATTAAAAACTTGATTTTTTATATTATCTAAATTTGATATTTGATTCTTGTAATTTTAATTTTTTATCAAAATTGTTTCAATCAAAGTTGAATTTTTATTCATAACTTGATTTATATTTTTTTAATTTTTTAATCAAAATTATTTTTAAAATTTAATTACATTTTTTTAATCAAAATTGTTTTAAAAAAAGATTTTTTGTCTTACAATCGATTTTAGATTTTTTGTTTTACAATCGAGATTGAATTTTTAACCAAAATTTGATTTATATTTTTTTAATCAAATTGTTTCAATCAAAATTGAATTTTAATCAAAAAAATTTTTTGTTTCATCTTAATTTGATGTTTGATTCTTATAGTTTTAAGTTTTAAAATCTATGTACATATTTTTCCAAAATATTCTTCTAAATAAGTGTTTTAGTTTGCTTTGTTTTTTGTCCCTATTAATTAAACAATTTACCTTGGTTGCTGCCATTTTCTCTTTTTTTAAATCTTGATGGGTTTTTTATTAAAATCTTGAAGGGTTTTTTCTGATTTCTTTACAAAGATCTTATTTACTTGATATTTTTGTTCTTTCTATTTAGGTCTTGATAATATGGTTTGATTGATGGTAATCTCAGACAAGTATGGGTTTTTGTAATTAGTATTCATCCTAATTAAATATTAAATATAATATTTATATATATTGGTTTTTTATATGAATATAATAAAATGGTTCCATATGGATTTCTATCTTTTATGGAAAAACCTAATATTTTCTAAGTAAAACCCATGCATAAATCATTTTTATAAAATATATATTAATATTTATAGTGACGTTGAAGACACTTACCAATACCCATGATAATGTTGTATGATGATAGACGTATTCTGATGTAGATTGAATATTTATATTTGGTTAGCACACATCAATATATGTTTGGTTCTTGCTTACGTTGGTTGGTTTTCAAAATTAACCAATGGTTACGGCGATACATGTAATAGCTCTGTGCTATTTCACACCGCAGTATAATTATTTGTAGATTGCTGCAGCACAATACCTGTGTTAAAGTAAATCAGGTTTTTGGTGAACACATGTTTATAGCTCTGCGCGATACACACCACGGTGAATTGGTGGTTTAGATGTAAAGTGTTATCTGTTCTTTTGATGCAGTACCTGTATTGAGTGAATGTTAAAATTATTATTATTACTTTAATTTAACAATCACTTTTTAATATGTTACTAATGGTTTAATTATAATTGGTTTCAAGATGGGAATTAAATATATTCAATTTGTTGGTTGTTGTGGGAATTGTATATGGTTTATATACTAATTTTTGCATTTGGTCAGGTATTACAGTGTATCCCGACACTCACCATTCTTAACCAGTTATAATTGTGTATATATGATTCTTGTTCGACAATTATTTAGTTCGAACAAAACGCTTTTATGTTAAACCAATGGTATTTTGTTTTAACACATGTGTATTTTTGCATTTGTAACGTTTCACTTATGTTTTTTGCATTATTTAATGTTTCACTTATACGTTTAATGGTGTATTTTTGATTGCCATGCATAATGGCTGGTGCAGCACCTGTTTAATTGGAATCGTTTTTTAATGTAACTTTTGGGTTTTCTAACCTAGACCAAACTTAATTTCATTTTTCTTACCAAATTGCTAATAATACATAACACGAAGATCAAATGGTCTCCTGAATGGATGCTGTTGAGGTCAATGGGATGCTGTTGCTGTTGTTTGTGTTGTCCACTCTTGATTTTTTCACAAGTTTTTTGAAACAAAATTTAATCGCTTTTATTTTTTGGTTAACTCTCATGCGTACTTTTGTGTCGATTGGCGCAATTATGTGTTGTATGAGTATCTATGGTGGTTTTTCTCCTCTTTTTGCAAGGCATAGCCTACCTTTTTGTTTTCATATCGTATTAATGTATAAAATGGTTGCAAATAAACTATTTTACATGTAAGTGTCCACTTGTTTGTAATCAGCTGTTCTATATCGTAGTAAGTTGCACGTATGTGTAACATGATGGTCAGCACTGGTAGTTTGATGGTCAGCACTGGTAATAGTTTTGTCTATTTGAGTGAGCTTTCATGAAATTACCCAACAGGAATATAAGTCATATTGGTGTTGGAATGCATTTCCGATAACAATGTTTTTTATATTCTATATTGTTTATGAAAACAACTTTGCTATATGAGAAAAACACTTTGCTATATGAGAGTAACACTTTATACTTTATATTTTCACGAATGTATATAAATTTCGCGAATTTTTTCAATATTGCTTTGTTATGTATGTCAAATGTAATTTGTACAAATAATTTTAAATATATTTTTTAGTATAAAAATCCGCGATTTAACGATGTAATATTAGTAATATATCAATTTTATAAACTATGTGTGAAAGTGTTAAAGTGAATATATCCTATTTAATGGATTTTATAAACTATGTGTGATAGTGTTAAAGTGAATATATCCTATTTAATGGATTTTTTTAAATTTAAATTTATTTGATGAAAAATTTTTCGAAACTCAATTCTATTTAATGGTGTTTTTCTCATGATGTAAGTGTTTGTGTGTTTTTTATATATTTTATTTGTTTGTATTTTAGTATTATCAGTGGTAAAAACAAAAGGTTTTATTGCTGATATACATGATAAATTTTACTTTTATGGATATTTATGTTCTTTAGTATTATCAATAGCAAAATCAATAGGTTTTGTTACTGATATACATGAATAAAAAATCTTATTTGCAATTATTTTGTGGTTATAACCCTAGTACGTTTTAATTGGACATTGCATATTTATTTTTTTGGTTTAATTTACTGATAAAAAGACATGTGTGATGAACAATTAATTCGAATATTTTTTGATTTGTTTTGCTATGATTTTATGCAAATTTATATGGTTTTTGCATAATGTTATATATAAATAAATAAAATCCTATTCGGTCCCTATTTTTTCATTATATTTTCATTGATATTAATATCAATTTAACCCAACCCACCTCAATTATAAGTGGCCTTGTTGTTGTGTGTTTTGCTATATATTTTTTAAAAAAAAAGCTACTGATGAGCCTGTTTGGTAGCAGGTGAAAAACGTTTATAGCAAGGATTGAAACCGTAACCGAAACCGATATCCATTTAAAACCGTTTCATTTTTAAAACCGAAACCGTTATACGAAAATCAGAAATAAACCGATATCCAAAACCGATATAAACGGTTTCGGTTTTATACCGGTTTAAAAAAGTATTAAAAGAAACAGAAAAACATATTTTATTTCATATAGAAGATCTTAAGTAAAATGTCATTAATTAAAATTTGGAGTTCCCAAAATAAACATTTTTGGTTGTACAAAAATTCACATGTTGTTTTTTGAGAAACGATATTTCCTAAAACAACGGTATTTGGTCTAAAATTTGTTTTTTGTTTCATTAATCGAATTAACAACAAAACACCAGCAAGTCCAAGCAAAATTTTTACGTTAAAAAATGATTCAAATTTTAATAATATTGGTTTTTTCTTTATTTTATTAGTAAAATATATAGGGGAGCTTGAGGTAAAGTGGGACAAGTTTTGAAAAGTTCATTTGAATATTTTTTATATTCTTTTAAAGGATCTATTCAATAGAATACTATTTATAAGTCTTCTAATGGATTTTTGACTAATGTTTCAAAACAGCTCAATTTCGGACATAAACAAAACAAGAAAAAATGTAAAAAAAAGTTTCAAATTATTAACATCTCACTAACTATTTAAGGAAATACGAAAAATGAAGTGCAAGTTCGACAAGTTTAAACATTTCAAGTATAAGGCAGATATTTGTTTACATTAGTGATGATTAAAAATTTCTTGTTCTTGCATTTTTTTTGCAAGAACAAAAGCGAGAACAAGATCGATATTTTGCAAGAAAAAGAACAAGTGCAAGACTAAGACTGCACGAAAAGAAAGACTCTTTCGTTTTTTCATGATTTTAATGTATTTATTATGTTTTTAAGGTAATAATGATATACAAAAGAATTCATGATATTACTAAATATTGAACAACAGGTAACAATGGAAAACGTGCAAAATATTTATGAACGTGGACATTAATGAAGATGTGTGTTTTTTTTTTTCTTTTTGTCAATTCTAAAGAATATAAGCATCTTAAAAATAAGGCCTGTGAAGCACTTTTGAAGCGGTACATAGCTTTAAATGTGCTTCAGACAATACAATGTTTTTTCTCTTTTCTTCGCTAGTTCGTACATCGATTGTGCATATGCACTGTGTTATGCACATTATTATTTTTGTTTTACTTTTATATATAGTTTTTTTGTTAATTGTAAAATCATGAAGTAATAAATAATAATATATGAACATTTTACAGTGTGATATATTTAGCTGATATATTGCTTTTTGTGTTTTTCTTTTTTCACAAATCCGCTGATTTGTTTGAAAGTGCAACAACAACAAAAATGCGAATAAAGCATCATCCAAGCTTTTGATAGAATTTTTGGCGGGAAATTGTTTGTACCACAAAGAGAACTCGTTGTTGTTGCCAACTAGAGAGCTGTACTAGATACATACATTTAGTGTGGTGCCATGCGTCTGTCCGTTGTCAAGCGTCTGTCTGCGTCATGCGTCTGTCCGTTGTCATGTGTCTGCCTATTGTCATGCGTCTGTTTGTTGCCATGCGATGATACAGGATAGCAACGAAGAGTTGTCGTTGTGAAAGCGTGTGTATACGAATCTTAATCGTTATTTTTATATTCTCTTCTTTCTGTTAGTATTCGCTTTGTAGCGTTTGAGTTTGTGTTCGCATGGTGTTCGCAAAAAAAATGTTACTCTGCAAGATATTATTTGAGTTCTCTTGACATACGGTACGTGTAGCATACGGATTTTTTAATCTGTGACGAAAACAGAAATATGCCTATACGAAATGTTCCTTATATTTATTGTATATGTATATCGTATAATGTATATCGTCGTTGTAGAACGAAAAGTCATCAAATACATTTTTATGAAAAACTTAATTTTCGAGTTTGTTGATTAATATTATAAAAATTGATGCATTTTTAAAGTTGAAATATCAATTGATAGATTTACATTTTCTTATCATGTAAAAAAATGGAGATCATCGATTAAAAATTGACAGATACATAATGATGTTTGTAAAAAATATTTAGCATTTTGAAAATGTATTTGGTGACTTTTCGTTCATTTTATTATGGCCTTGAGATTTTGAATTATCTCGTCAACATCACTTGATTTATACATATTATTTTTTATTAGTTAATTTTTGTTAAAATATAATTGAAATTTTTATGTTATTGGATTTTTTTTTGTTAGTAAATTGTTGAAGAAATTGAAAATATGGAAAATAAGTAACTTAAATACAATTAGTGTTCAAATTCTATTCGTTTTCATAATTAGTATGCAGTTTAAGATATTTGTCTTCTTTGTCTTAAGATTACCATTTATTGCCTTGCTCTTGCAAATGATCATTACTAGTTTACATATTGCAGTTCACAGAATTGTTAAAATTTAATTTCATTGGCTTTTATGGATGAAAATTGTACAAAATTCTTCTTCTTTGCAATTCAGATCATCTTGGCGTAATCAATTATTTAATTCATATAACACAATATTTTTACTAAAATAACAACAAACATTCCCAAGAAACAAAACGGTCCGTTAACGGTGCCGTATACGGAACAGCAGTACGGAATACGATTCCGTAAACGTTCCGTTTTCTGGATACGAAAACGGTCCAGTGAACGGATAAAGAGGAACATCGAAACGGATTTCGAATCAGTTAATAATACGTTACGACGGTACGTTAACGGACCGTCATACTGGATGACAAACGGAGTGAGTCCGTCGTGAGTACGTTTCAACGGTACGTTAACGGACCGTCATACTGGTTGACAAACGGAGTGAGTCCGTCGTGAGTACGTTTCAACGGTACGTTTACGGACCATCATACTGGATGAAATACGGAGTGAATCCGTTGATTTTACGTATCGACGGTCCGTTAATGGACCGCCATTCTGGAAAAGTACGGATTAAGTCAGTTGAGATTGCTTTTCGACGGTCCGTTAACGTAACATAGGGTATAGATTAAAACCTTTTTTTTCATATCATACAAAATTACTTTTTGCATATTATTATTATTTTACAACAAATTAAAAATAATTACAAATAATGATAAAATTAAGTATTAAAATATTAGAACATTTTAGAATTAATTAATATAAGTGAACCTCGGCTAAGACTGTAATTCGTTACTGTAATTAAAAAATTATTCGTTGAAATGCCGTGTTAAGATCTCTATCTATTTTTTGATATTAACATCTGTAAATAAATAAAAAATATATATTATTAATTATAACAAAAATAATTAAATCAAAAGAACTAATTTAAAGCCAACGTCAATTGAATATAAATCCCGTAAAAATTATAGTAAAAAAATAGTAATTAAAAATTATCAGAAAAGAACTAATATATTAATAAAATTTAATATTTTTATTTTCAATTCTGTGGAAAAAATTTTAAACGATTAATTTACACAAATTGTGTTACAAAATTACCCCTTTCCCGCAACTATAAAAAATACCACACATGAACAATTTATTATAAAGTTGGCAACTACGCCACAAATAGTAAAAGTGTGGCAACTATGATAAGTAATGTCATTTACTTACATTTGTTAATATATATTTGAAATTTGAATTTAAAAGCCGATGCGCGTGTTTGGGATAGGCAACAGCGACTAGCCATCGCAAATCGAAACTTAAGTCGCGTCAACGCACCATCTAATTAGTCTGAAGAAGTGCAAACCATAGGAAGAGTACACCTTGATTCAGAGGCTGTGTCCGATCAAGAGCTCTTTGACATCGTCGTCGCTTCTCGCGCCATTCCCAATATGTTTGCACGCGTGCTAACGTTTTTCTATTTCTGCAAGTCATAGCACATAAATATATTGTGCTTCTTGAATTAAAAGTAGTTTGAAGCCATCGGAGATTTTCAAAAATGGACTGTAAATTTAGGTACATTCTGCAAAAATGTTTTGTATAAAAACTTATATTATTTATATTACATTCACTTATCTTGTTTGGTTTCCATGCACCATCAGCGCTCCTTCTCCAAGCCCATTATTTTTGTTCACAAAATCAAATGAATTGAAAATTCAAAACTAAACTAATAACGGAAGAAAATCGGTGCCGTTAAGTTGGAGTTTAAACGGAAAAGTTACGGAGTACTCCGTTTCAACGGTACCGTAAACGACTTCAACAAAACGGCAATCATACGGAGTTATTTAGAAATACGGAGCAAAACGGAATTCTAACGGAGTCGTCCGATTTGACGGTACGTTTACGGTGCGTAATCGTATATGCTTGACGGATACTTGTTCGATGCTCCGTAAACATGCCGTTAATGACGGTATTGTGATTCCGTGAGTGTCGTAGGCTCCGTATAAATGTTTCTTGGGTACACGTAAACAAGGAAATTTAAATGACCAAAAAATTTTCAGAATTTAAATATGTGAAAAAAAAAAGATTTTAAATATATTTGTGGAAAATAGAAGTTTAAACAAGGAAATTTAAATGACCCAAATTTTTTCAGAATTTTTTTTTCAATTGTTTTCGAATTTTTACAAATTAAAAATTTAAATTCTGAAATGTTTTAAATCTCAATTTTGTGAGCACCCTTTGTCGTATATTAGGCAATTGTTTAAATTACGTTTCCCACTTTACCGCAGTATCATAATTTGAACATAATTTAGCACCATATAAAAATGTAAAATTATTTGAAAAATATGGAAATAAAGAAAATTTATACAAAAACCGAAATTAAAATCGAAACCATAACATGGAACCGGTATACCGAAACCGTTTTGTTATAAAAACTTAAAACCGAAACCGTAACCGAAACTGAAACGCGGAAAAAACCGAAATCGAAACCGCTATTCGTTTAGGTTTCAATCCTTGGTTTATAGGTAAACCCATTGAGCCTAAACGGCATTGCCCCTTAATTTTATTTTGTATTATTGAAAATGAAATGTTTTGTTAATTGGAAAATTAGTATTTTCTAGTTAATGAAATATATGACACACACACACACACACACACACACACACACACACACATACCAATTGTTTGCTACACTTAAGAATCTTTTATTTGATTATATTTATTTTATGTAAAAAATACTCTATAGTTAAAATGTCATTTTTTTGTTTTTTGTTTTTGGGCGTTAACGTTAAATTTATATAAATATATATGCTAAAATCTTAGTTTTCGCCACCAGCTTTTGGATAGACAGTAACTTAGCCCTAAACAATTGGTTCCGATGTCCGGAATATCGCTATATAATGTGCTATACCAGCTTCTGTTAGGGAGAGTTTAGAAACCATTTTCTGTAGAATTTTCATTTTTCCGAAAATGGCTTAGGGTGGCCCATGAGACCATTGCCTGCAACAATAGGATCATCAAATAGTGGTGAATCCTCTTTGATGTATTTTTATTTTTATAAAGTTTTTTCTATATAGGTAGATGAATAGGGTTTATCTTACACATACATTACATCCACATGTTTATATATTCATTATTTACATTTTTAATATTAAAGACCAATGTCATCATGGGGCTTTCTTCACTGGTTGAGTTATGTCAAATCCTCTGTATGGGGGAGCCCAGTTCTGGTGAATGTACTGTCTCGACATGTGTTAAGGAACCACGATGTATTCATGGGCAAGAATGCCGAATTACAATTTGAGTATGGAATTTAAATTCTATGTAATGTGTATTAGTGCCTAGGCCGAACTATTTGCTTTATGCATTCCTAATGGTGTTAATACAATTATAAATTCTAGAATAATTCCATATATAGGTCAATGAGTATTTTCTGCGGACTCTCATTTGATTACGGTCACCCTTGATATATGATATTTATCAATTAAAATTGTAATGAAATGTTTTATGGACTATATTTAATCAGAACATATTTATTCGTTAGCCATATGTTCTGATAAATGTACCACATTTATAAACATTGTTACAAATCTGATTGTATAAAAATTATGTAAGAGCTTCCCTGTTATTACAGCTGTCTATGAGTTTTCAGGAGATGTGTTTCAATTCATTGTGGTCAGTGAATCTCATTCTAACTACATATTTTTGTAAAGGTTATATTCATGATTTTTTATTCGTATTTAAATTGGCTTATAACCATAGCATATAAAATGTGGTTTGTCGGTATGTGATGTATTGCTGATTGATCTTGAGAGATATTTAGTTGATTATAACTAAATAGTCTTATCTTGAAATGAAATTGACCAATTTCTGAATCTTCTCAGAGGCCGTGTGTGACGATTTTTAAGATATATGTAGTGTAGGTAGGTCGTAAACTTGTTTGAGGGTTAATTATGTAATCAATTTCACTCGATAGTGTATTGATACATATTGTTTTGTCAGCAATTTTATTGCGTTTTTTCTTATCTAAATCGAATAGAGTATTTTTTTAATGTATTTGCATTCAGTATGCATTATTGTTTTTTTACATATACAAATTATGTGATTATACACACACATACACATGTTTGTTATATTCTAATCTTAATAAGATGTATTTTTTGCATCTTTTGTAACATATGTCACCAATTTGTTGTATTATTTACAACTACTTTGATGATGTTGTTTTACAAGATGTTTAAATATATCTTATTTTGATTTAAACCAATTTTGTGCTTTTTTCTTGTTACACAATATTTTTGCTAAAAAATTTTTTTTAGTAAATGTGTAATGAAATTTCAATTCTAATATTTTAATTGAATATTACTCATACTTTTTTAATTGAATATTGCTCATACTTATCAATGATTTAAGATATACACATGTTAACGCGTTCTATATATGTAGACCTTTAATGGTAATTTGATTTTGGTAAATTAAAGACTGATGTATTCGGTTTCTTATTAGCTTTTATAACATTTTTTTATTATTTTTAATTTATTTTTTTAAAATTGATGAATTTTTAAAATTAATGATTAAAGTTAATAATTATTGTGATTGAGTTAAGTTCTATATTAATGATTTAAGTTAATAATTTTTAAAATAAGTTAATGTTCAAGAATATTTAAATTAATTCTATATTTTTTAATAATCAAAATTTAAAATAATTTAATATTCAAAAATACTTAGTGTTTATATCTTTTATATATTTAAATTAAATCTATTTTTTTAATAATCAAAATTAAATCTATATTTTTTTAATAATCAAAGTTAAATCTATATTTGAATTAAATCTATATTTTTTAATAATCAAAATTAAATCTATATTTTTAATAATCAAAATTAAATCTATATTTTTTTAGTAATCAATTTTAGATTAATTTAATGATCAAAAATTTTTAAAATAATTTAATTTTCAAAATACTTAGTGTTTATATTTTATATATTTAAATTAAATCTATTTTAATAATAAAAATTAAATCTATATTTTAGTAATCAAATTTAAAATAATTTAATATTTTAATAATCAAATTAACATTAATTTAATGATCAAATGTTTGTGAAGAGTTTGAGAGATTGAATAAAGGTTTTTGTTGATAAATAGTGTGCCAGACTATTAAATAGTTTGCCAAGCTATTGAAGTAATTCATATCACATGAACTTATTCTAGTTGAAGTACTTGATTGTATATTTGATATTCGCTGTGACAATGATAATGGATCGGAGCTGTCAGTGCCACTGGATGATGATATTAGTGAAACTGATTGTGGTATGGTTGTTGAGGACTTAACAAATACAATGTCAGCTGTTTCTTGGTCCACTTTGTTGGTTATTTCTTGATTTACTATAAAATAAATATATTGAACATGTTATAGGTATTTTTTCTCTCATTATATTTTTACTAACTAAAATGATATATATTTTTGGGGTTTTTTCATATATGTTTTTTTTGTGTGTGAGTTGTTCTTTATCTTTTATTTAGATTGGTTTCTTCTTTGTGTAGTTTATTTGATATTGTATAAAATGTGTGTGGTTTAATTTGGTCATCCATTTATTTACCTGTTTGTTTTGGACTTGATACTCGAAGTCGTTTGTTTGGTAGTGTCGGATCTGGATCGGCTAGAGACATGTGTAGTTTAATAAATAAACTATTCGCCTTGGTAAAGGTAGGATAACCCAAATTCTGATCCCGAAATATCCGCACCAACAAACTTGTAATGTCTTCACAACAATAAACAATGGGTTTTGAATATGTTCGATTTATAATTGGTTGAGGTCGTAAATTTTCTTGTGTTTGTTGATTACCAAATTGTGATACTGTATGGGTTTGAACGAATTCTACGTAACCACTATAGCGCATTATGTATTGTTTCAATATCATTTTTCGTTCAATTAGATTCTCTTTCAAATGTGTCATAGAGTCTTTCGATACAAGATGCTTTGTTATTTCATCCACAAAGATGTTACTAACACACATTAATGGATATGAATTTTCCAGAAATAGATTTTCATAATACAACAGGTCATCGATTAAAAATATGTTACTGGTTCGATACAGTACACAATGTAAAAACTGCACCATTGTTTGTTGTTTATGTGAATAGCGTTCGTTTGAGTAATAATGTATCATGCGTTTGGACTTGTTTGGTTTGTGATACATACGTATGTAATTTCGTTGAGCACCGCGTATTATTCGAATATCTAAAAATGTGATGGTTGGCATTAATCCTAATATCGGAAACTCATTTATTTCTTCACGTTCTACGGTCAGCTGTAACTTGGTTACCGTTTCGAACATATATTTGAATGTTCCCACATTGCATCTTGGCATATATAACAAAAAATCGTCCATATACTTCCAGTATTGTACTATTTGTAAATCGTTAAACAACTGTATTGTATGTAATTGTAATAAGTAATCGAGCATTATCGTTGCCAATAACCCAGAGTCGCATGCCCCTTGTGGTAAACCTTCTACTTGCGAATATATTTTACCATTATATGTGAAATAGTTGGCAATATGTAATGAGAAAAATATACTTAGGGTCAAAAGTATCGTTGGTATGCAACATAATTCTTGGAACCAATCTGTTCGAGTCATATCAATGAGACATTTTGATATATCATGTTTGTTCATTGTTGTATACATATCAATGATATCGTATTTCACATATTGATATTCTGAACATATTAACATATTGTTCAAATCGTTTACTACGTTGTTCACATTTCTAACATTGTTTTTTGACAAGTATTTGTCGAGTACATCTCTCAAAACATATGCAACAATTTTCTGTACCGGATAGGTGAACCAACTACGTGTACTGCATATTGGCCTACATGGTTGGCCTTCTTTGTGTATCTTCATTGTACCATACATATATGGTAGTCGCACTGTAATCTTGTTACGCTCTCGAAGTAAACGTATAAATTTAACAGGTATTGGTGGCGATGACATAAACTGTTTACGCCCATTATAATCAATTAACTTCTGAGCCAACGTTTTATACGCATTATATATACTCTGACGTCGTATATTAAAATCCCTAGTATATTCGTGATATGTACCTATATCAATACATTTTGATATCCATCCATCCATTTTGGATCGGTAGTCACGTGTGTATATTAACGCAGTATTTTTTCCTTTATCGGATTGTATTAGACATACACCAGGATGTTGTAATAAGAACCGTCGCGATATACTTAGCATGTGTTCCAACATACGGACCACGTAGGTCTTGTTAACACTACGTTTTATCGCATTTGATATGATTGTATAATGTGATGTAATACGATCACTTAAATATAACATAGGATCCCTATAGTCCATCCTGTCATTTAAATATTGCATAGCCTTAATACCATCGATTAAGGTTGGTGCGTATGGTGGTATAAATTTTGGACCCCAACTGATTAATATATCAAACTCGATAGGTGTTTTCAATGTTGTTAGATTTTTGTAACCACCACTTACTGCTTTCGGATAAAGCAGTGATGTTAGTGGTAGTTCGCCGGTATATAGATATGATATGTCTGGTAATTCATGCACCTTTAAAAAGTGATGGGTTTTTAAATAATTCTTAGAATTTTTTGTATGAATTAGATTGTTTTATTAGAACATGGAATTTGTATTTAGATTTTATCATTTATTATCGTAGGAATGCAAATTTCTGATTGTTAATCAAAATTGTGTTTCAATCAAATTTGAAAGAAAATTTTTTTAATAAAACTTGATTATATTTTAAACATTTTTTTGGGTTTTTAACATTTGATGGGTTTTTAAATAATTCTTAGAATTTTTTGTATGAATTAGATTGTTTTATTAGAACATGGAATTTGTATTTAGATTTTATCATTTATTATCGTAGGAATGCAAATTTCTGATTGTTAATCAAAATTGTGTTTCAATCAAATTTGAAAGAAAATTTTTTTAATAAAACTTGATTATATTTTAAACATTTTTTTAGTTTTTTAATCAAAATTGTTTTCAATTCAAAATTAAAAATTTTAATAGAACTTGATTATTTTTATTTTTTAATTAAAATAGTTTTTTAATCAAAATTGTTTCAATTCAAAATTAAAATTTTAATAAAACTTGATTATTTTTTATTTTTTAATCAAAATTGTTTTTCAATCAATATTGTATGTTTAATTAAAAACTTGATTTTTTATATTATCTAAATTTGATATTTGATTCTTGTAATTTTAATGTTTTATCAAAATTGTTTCAATCAAAGTTGAATTTTTATTCATAACTTGATTTATATTTTTTTAATTTTTTAATCAAAATTATTTTTAAAATTTTTTAAAATTTTTTTAATCTAAATTGTTTTAAAAAAAGATTTTTTGTCTTACAATCGATTTTAGATTTTTTGTTTTACAATCGAGATTGAATTTTTAACCAAAATTTGATTTATATTTTTTTAATCAAATTGTTTCAATCAAAATTGAATTTTAATCAAAAAATTTTTTTGTTTCATCTTAATTTGATGTTTGATTCTTATAGTTTTAAGTTTTAAAATCTATGTACATATTTTTCCAAAATATTCTTCTAAATAAGTGTTTTAGTTTGCTTTGTTTTTTGTCCCTATTAATTAAACAATTTACCTTGGTTGCTGCCATTTTCTCTTTTTTGATGGGTTTTTTATTAAAATCTTGAAGGATTTTTTCTGATTTCTTTACAAAGATCTTATTTACTTGATATTTTTGTTCTTTCTATTTAGGTCTTGATAATATGGCTTGATTGATGGTAATCTCAGACAAGTATGGGTTTTTGTAATTAGTATTCATCCTAATTAAATATTAAATATAATATTTATATATATTGGTTTTTTATATGAATATAATAAAATGGTTCCATATGGATTTCTATCTTTTATGGAAAAACCTAATATTTTCTAAGTAAAACCCATGCATAAATCATTTTTATAAAATATATATTAATATTTATAGTGACGTTGAAGACACTTACCAATACCCATGATAATGTTGTATGATGATAGACGTATTCTGATGTAGATTGAATATTTATATTTGGTTAGCACACATCAATATATGTTTGGTTCTTGCTTACGTTGGTTGGTTTTCAAAATTAACCAATGGTTACGGCGACACATGTAATAGCTCTGTGCTATTTCACACCGCAGTATAATTATTTGTAGATTGCTGCAGCACAATACCTGTGTTAAAGTAAATCAGGTTTTTGGTGAACACACGTTTATAGCTCTGCGCTATACACACCACGGTGAATTGGTGGTTTAGATGTAAAGTGTTATCTGTTCTTTTGATGCAGTACCTGTATTGAGTGAATGTTAAAATTATTATTATTACTTTAATTTAACAATCACTTTTTAATATGTTACTAATGGTTTAATTATAATTGGTTTCAAGATGGGAATTAAATATATTCAATTTGTTGGTTGTTGTGGAAATTGTATATGGTTTATATACTAATTTTTGCATTTGGTCAGGTATTACAGTGTATCCCGACACTCACCATTCTTAACCAGTTATAATTGTGTATATATGATTCTTGTTCGACAATTATTTAGTTCGAACAAAACGCTTTTATGCTAAACCAATGGTATTTTGTTTTAACACATGTGTATTTTTGCATTTGTAACGCTTCACTTATGTTTTTTGCATTATTTAATGTTTCACTTATACGTTTAATGGTGTATTTTTGATTGCCATGCATAATGGCTGGTGCAGCACCTGTTTAATTGGAATCGTTTTTTAATGTAACTTTTGGGTTTTCTAACCTAGACCAAACTTAATTTCATTTTTCTTACCAAATTGCTAATAATACTTAACACGAAGATCAAATGGTCTCCTGAATGGATGCTGTTGAGGTCAATGGGATGCTGTTGCTGTTGTTTGTGTTGTCCACTCTTGATTTTTTCACAAGTTTTTTGAAACAAAATTTAATCGCTTTTATTTTTTGGTTAACTCTCATGCGTACTTTTGTGTCGATTGGCGCAATTATTTGTTGTATGAGTATCTATGGTGGTTTTTCTCCTCTTTTTGCAAGGCATAGCCTACCTTTTTGTTTTCATATCGTATTAATGTATAAAATGGTTGCAAATAAACTATTTTACATGTAAGTGTCCACTTGTTTGTAATCAGCTGTTCTATATCGTAGTAAGTTGCACGTATGTGTTACTTGATGGTCAGCACTGGTAGTTTGATGGTCAGCACTGGTAATAGTTTTGTCTATTTGAGTGAGCTTTCATGAAATTACCCAACAGGAATATAAGTCATATTGGTGTTGGAATGCATTTCCGATAACAATGTTTTTTATATTCTATATTGTTTATCAAAACAACTTTGCTATATGAGAAAAACACTTTGCTATATGAGAGTAACACTTTATACTTTATATTTTCACACATGTATATAAATTTCGCGAATTTTTTCAATATTGCTTTGTTATGTATGTCAAATGTAATTTGTAAAAATAATTTTAAATATATTTTTTAGTATAAAAATCCGCGATTTAACGATGTAATATTAGTAATATATCAATTTTATAAACTATGTGTGAAAGTGTTAAAGTGAATATATCCTATTTAATGGATTTTATAAACTATGTGTGATAGTGTTAAAGTGAATATATCCTATTTAATGGATTTTTTTAAATTTAAATTTATTTGATGAAAAATTTTTCGAAACTCAATTCTATTTAATGGTGTTTTTCTCATGATGTAAGTGTTTGTGTGTTTTTTATATATTTTATTTGTTTGTATTTTAGTATTATCAGTGGTAAAATCAAAAGGTTTTATTGCTGATATACATGATAAATTTTACTTTTATGGATATTTATGTTCTTTAGTATTATCAATAGCAAAATCAATAGGTTTTGTTACTGATATACATGAATAAAAAATCTTATTTGCAATTATTTTGTGGTTATAACCCTAGTACGTTTTAATTGGACATTGCATATTTATTTTTTTGGTTTAATTTACTAATAAAAATACATGTGTGATGAACAATTAATTCGAATATTTTTTGATTTGTTTTGCTATGATTTTATGCAAATTTATATGGTTTTTGCATAATGTTATATATAAATAAATAAAATCCTATTCGGTCCCTATTTTTTCATTATATTTTCATTGATATTAATATCAATTTAACCCAACCCACCTCAATTATAAGTGGCCTTGTTGTTGTGTGTTTTGCTATATATTTTTAAAAAAAAAACCTACTGATGAGCCTGTTTGGTAGCAGGTGAAAAACGTTTATAGGTAAACCCATTGAGCCTAAACGGCATTGCCCCTTAATTTTATTTTGTATTATTGAAAATGAAATGTTTTGTTAATTGGAAAATTAGTATTTTCTAGTTAATGAAATATATGACACACACACACATACCAATTGTTTGCTACACTTAAGAATCTTTTATTTGATTATATTTATTTTATGTAAAAAATACTCTATAGTTAAAATGTCATTTTTTTGTTTTTTGTTTTTGGGCGTTAACGTTAAATTTATATAAATATATATGCTAAAATCTTAGTTTTCGCCACCAGCTTTTGGATAGACAGTAACTTAGCCCTAAACAATTGGTTCCGATGTCCGGAAAATCGCTATATATATGGTAATTTTCAAGCTGTCTATGGGCTCCAGAAAAACACCGCAGTGCATAACAAAAGTGAAAAAGTGAATTTTTGGTGTGAAATATTAATAAATTAAAGTGCAAAAAACATAACATTGAAATAAAGTTTAAAATGACAATTAATTGTTGTATTTTTTAAATGTTCTTATTGATATTCTCAGCATAGTGTCTGCCAACTAACTGTCTGTCTAGATGAACTAACTTTAACCATGCTCTCGCCATTTTGAGCTGTGCGTGTTATATTTGTTTTTATAGGCAATGGTTTTACTCTCGTGGGTTTGCCATTTACTGTCGAGAGGTAGCGTGGTATAGAAAAATGTTTCTATGAAAAGATGTTGTTAGCCCCAGTCCAGGCTTGAACCGGGGACCTTTCGGCTCGCAGTCCAACGCACTAACCACTGAGCTGCCGCGGCTGCTATAGAAGGGCGCAAAATATAGAGAATGGCGCAAAATTTGCAAAAAATCATAAAATTTCAAATTTTCCACCTCTATAGAAAACGTCGCAAACTGTTCTAAAAAGCATACAATTGCAAATGCGCCTAATTTACAAAATTTTTGCGCCTCTATAGAAGGGCGCAAAATATACAGAAAGGCGCAAAATTTTCAAAAAAGCATAAAATTGCAGAAGGGCGCAAAATATAGAAAAAGGCGCAAATGTTCAAAAAAGCATAAAATTGCAAATGCGCCTTAATTACAAAATTTTTGCGCCTCTATAATAATAGTTTGGTGCTACAGTCCTGTATAGAACTTCGGCCGAGCTCTCTCACCTATGGTTGAAGTATATACAGGTTAAGTCATGATACAAATATATACAGGTACGATCACTCTCTCATTTTTTTCCAATGTTTACTGACACTAGGCAAGTTTTTTGAAGTTTAGTTTTAAAATCAAAACAAAATCGACAATTAAAAAAAATCTAATATAAAATTCTATAGAAATAAAAAATAATTATCAAGGTATGCTTTGAGATAACTTAAAAATGTCTACAAAAATTTTTATAATCAAAACAAAATATGAAAATTATTTTTCATATTTTCTTTGAACATAAATTTCATTTTTTGAAAATATGAATTTGGTTCAAAACAAAATATATAAATATTTGTCAAAAAAACTTGCCTAGTGTCAGATTGATCGTACCTGTAAATATTTGTATCATGGGTTAAGTCATCTTTCAAAATTCAGTCGCCATTCACTTTTTTTTGAAAACTGTTTGAAAGACTCAACATTTGTTTACGAAAAATTTAAAACAAAACATCAATGCTGAAATGCAATGCATCAAAAAACTGAAACTCGAAATTTTAAGCAAATAAATTACAACTCTTTGGTAATTTTCAAGCAGTCTATGGGCTCCAGAAGAACACCGCAGTGCATAACAAAAGTGAAAAAGTGAATTTTTGGTGTGAAATTTTAATAAATTAGCCAATTTAAAGTGCAAAAAACATAACTTTGAAATAAAGCTTAAAATGACCATTATTTGTTGTATTTTTTAAATTTTCTTATTGACATTCTTAGCATAGTGTCTGCCAACTAACTGTCTAGATGAACTAACTTCAACCATGCTCTCACCATTTTGAGCTATGCGTGTTATATTTGTACTCAAAGTGGTGGGACCTACAGTTTATTGCCGAAGCCAAACGGCGGGTGAGAGCTTTTCATAGGCAATGGTTTTACTCTCGTAGGTTTGCCATTTACTGCCGAGAGGTAGCGCGGTATAGAAAAATGTTTCTATGAAAAGATGTTGTTAGCCCCAGTCCAGGCTTGAACCAGGGACCTTTCGGCTCGCAGTCCAACGCACTAACCACAGAGCTGCCGCGTCTAATATAGAAGGGCGCTAATATAGAGAATGGCGCAAAATTTGAAAAAAATCATAAAATTTCAAAATTTCCACCTCTATAGAAAACGTCGCAAACTGTTCAAAAAAGCATACAATTGCAAATGCGTCTAATTTACAAAATTTTTGCGCGTCTACAAAAGGGCGCAACATTATCATAAAATTGCAAATGCTCCTAATTTACAAAATTTTTTCGCCTCTACAGAAGGGTGCAACATTATCAAAAAAGCATAAAATTGCAAATGCGTCTAATTTACAAAATGTTTGCGCATCTATAGAAGGGCGCAGAAATATAGAGAAAGGCGCAAAATATAGAGAAAGGCGCAAAATTTTCAAAAAAGCATAAAATTACAAATGCGCCTAATTTACAAAATTTTTGCTCCTCTATAGAAGGAGAATATAGAAAAAGGCGCAAAATGTTCAAAAAAGCATAAAATTGCAAATGCGCCTAATTTACAAAATTTTTGCGCCTCTACAGAAGGGCGCAACATTATCAAAAAAGCATAAAATTGCAAATGCGCCTAATTTACAAAATGTTTGCGCATCTATAGAAGGGCGCAGAAATATAGAGAAAGGCGCAAAATATAGAGAAAGGCGCAAATTTTCAAAAAAGCATAAAATTGCAAATGCACCTAATTTACTAAATTTTTGCGCGTCTATAGAAGGGCGCACAATATAGAGAAAGGCGCAAAATTTTCAAAAAAGCATAAAATTACAAATGCGCCTAATTTACAAAATTTTTGCTCCTCTATAGAAGGCCGAAAAATATAGAGAAAGGCGCAAAATGTTCAAAAAAGCATAAAATTGCAAATGCGTCTAATATACAACATTTTTGCGCGTCTACATTGAAATAAAGTTTAAAATGACAATTGTTGTATTTTTAAAATTTTCTTATTGACATTCTCAGCATAATGTCTGCCAACTAACTGTCTAGATGAACTAACCTGTATATACTTCAACCATGCTCTCACCATTTTGAGCTGTGCGTGTTATATTTGTACTCAAAGTGGTGGGACCTACAGTTTATTGCCGAATCCGAACGGCGGGTGAGAGCTTTTCATAGGAAATGGTTTTGAAAATTTGAAATTTTCCGCCTCTATAGAAAACGTCGCAAACTGTTCAAAAAAGCATAAAATTGCAAATTCGCCTAATATACAAAATGTTTGCGCCTCTACAGAAGGGCGCAAAATATAGAGGAAGTCGCAGAATGCTCAAAAAAGCATAAAAATGCAAATGCGCCGAATTTACATAATGTTTGCGACTCTATAGAAAGGCGCAATATATAGAGAAAGGCGAAAAATGTTCAAAAAAGCATAAAATTGCAAATGCGCCTAATTTACAAAATTTTTGCTCCTCTATAGAAGGGCGCAAATATAGAGAATGGCGCAAAATTTGCAAAAAAACATAAAATTTAAAATTTTCCACCTCTACAGAAGGGCGCAAAATATAGAAAAAGGCGCAAAATGTTCAAAAAAGCATAAAATTGCAAATTCGCCTAATATACAAAATGTTTGCGCCTCTACAGAAGGGCGCAAAATATAGAGGAAGGCGCAGAATGCTCAAAAAAGCATAATATTGCAAATGCGCCTAATTTACAAAATTTTTGCGCGTCTACAAAAGGGCGCAACATTATCATAAAATTGCAAATGCGCCTAATTTACAAAATTTTTTCGCCTCTACAGAAGGGTGCAACATTATCAAAAAAGCATAAAATTGCAAATGCGCCTAATTTACAAAATGTTTGCGCATCTATAGAAGGGCGCAGAAATATAGAGAAAGGCGCAAAATATAGAGAAAGGCGCAAATTTTCAAAAAAGCATAAAATTGCAAATGCACCTAATTTACTAAATTTTTGCGCGTCTATAGAAGGGCGCACAATATAGAGAAAGGCGCAAAATTTTCAAAAAAGCATAAAATTACAAATGCGCCTAATTTACAAAATTTTTGCTCCTCTATAGAAGGATAATATAGAAAAAGGCGCAAAATGTTCAAAAAAGCATAAAATTGCAAATGCGCCTAATTTACAAAATTTTTGCGCCTCTACAGAAGGGCGCAACATTATCAAAAAAGCATAAAATTGCAAATGCGCCTAATTTACAAAATGTTTGCGCATCTATAGAAGGGCGCAGAAATATAGAGAAAGGCGCAAAATATAGAGAAAGGCGCAAATTTTCAAAAAAGCATAAAATTGCAAATGCACCTAATTTACTAAATTTTTGCGCGTCTATAGAAGGGCGCACAATATAGAGAAAGGCGCAAAATTTTCAAAAAAGCATAAAATTACAAATGCGCCTAATTTACAAAATTTTTGCTCCTCTATAGAAGGCCGAAAAATATAGAGAAAGGCGCAAAATGTTCAAAAAAGCATAAAATTGCAAATGCGTCTAATATACAACATTTTTGCGCGTCTACATTGAAATAAAGTTTAAAATGACAATTAATTGTTGTATTTTTAAAATTTTCTTATTGACATTCTCAGCATAATGTCTGCCAACTAACTGTCTAGATGAACTAACCTGTATATACTTCAACCATGCTCTCACCATTTTGAGCTGTGCGTGTTATATTTGTACTCAAAGTGGTGGGACCTACAGTTTATTGCCGAATCCGAACGGCGGGTGAGAGCTTTTCATAGGAAATGGTTTTGAAAATTTGAAATTTTCCGCCTCTATAGAAAACGTCGCAAACTGTTCAAAAAAGCATAAAATTGCAAATTCGCCTAATATACAAAATGTTTGCGCCTCTACAGAAGGGCGCAAAATATAGAGGAAGTCGCAGAATGCTCAAAAAAGCATAAAAATGCAAATGCGCCGAATTTACATAATGTTTGCGACTCTATAGAAGGGCGCAAAATATAGAGAAAGGCGAAAAATGTTCAAAAAAGCATAAAATTGCAAATGCGCCTAATTTACAAAATTTTTGCTCCTCTATAGAAGGGCGCAAATATAGAGAATGGCGCAAAATTTGCAAAAAAACATAAAATTGAAAATTTTCCACCTCTACAGAAGGGCGCAAAATATAGAAAAAGGCGCAAAATGTTCAAAAAAGCATAAAATTGCAAATTCGCCTAATATACAAAATGTTTGCGCCTCTACAGAAGGGCGCAAAATATAGAGGAAGGCGCAGAATGCTCAAAAAAGCATAATATTGCAAATGCGCCTAATTTACAAAATTTTTGCGCGTCTACAAAAGGGCGCAACATTATCATAAAATTGCAAATGCGCCTAATTTACAAAATTTTTTCGCCTCTACAGAAGGGTGCAACATTATCAAAAAAGCATAAAATTGCAAATGCGCCTAATTTACAAAATGTTTGCGCATCTATAGAAGGGCGCAGAAATATAGAGAAAGGCGCAAAATATAGAGAAAGGCGCAAATTTTCAAAAAAGCATAAAATTGCAAATGCACCTAATTTACTAAATTTTTGCGCGTCTATAGAAGGGCGCACAATATAGAGAAAGGCGCAAAATTTTCAAAAAAGCATAAAATTACAAATGCGCCTAATTTACAAAATTTTTGCTCCTCTATAGAAGGAGAATATAGAAAAAGGCGCAAAATGTTCAAAAAAGCATAAAATTGCAAATGCGCCTAATTTACAAAATTTTTGCGCCTCTACAGAAGGGCGCAACATTATCAAAAAAGCATAAAATTGCAAATGCGCCTAATTTACAAAATGTTTGCGCATCTATAGAAGGGCGCAGAAATATAGAGAAAGGCGCAAAATATAGAGAAAGGCGCAAATTTTCAAAAAAGCATAAAATTGCAAATGCACCTAATTTACTAAATTTTTGCGCGTCTATAGAAGGGCGCACAATATAGAGAAAGGCGCAAAATTTTCAAAAAAGCATAAAATTACAAAATTTTTGCTCCTCTATAGAAGGAAAATATAGAAAACGTCGCAAACTGTTCAAAAAAGCATAAAATTGCAAATTCGCCTAATATACAAAATGTTTGCGCCTCTACAGAAGGTCGCAAAATATAGAGGAAGTCGCAGAATGCTCAAAAAAGCATAATATTGCAAATGCGCCGAATTTACATAATGTTTGCGACTCTATAGAAGGGCGCAAAATATAGAGAAAGGCGCAAAATGTTCAAAAAAGCATAAAATTGCAAATGCGCCTAATTTACAAAATTTTTGCTCCTCTATAGAAGGGCGCAAATATAGAGAATGGCGCAAAATTTGCAAAAAAACATAAAATTGGAAATTTTCCACCTCTACAGAAGGGCGCAAAATATAGAAAAAGGCGCAAAATGTTCAAAAAAGCATAAAATTGCAAATTCGCCTAATATACAAAATGTTTGCGCCTCTACAGAAGGGCGCAAAATATAGAGGAAGGCGAAGAATGCTCAAAAAAGCATAAAATTGCAAATGCGCCTAATTTACATAATGTTTGCGACTCTATAGAAGGGCGCAAAATATAGAGAAAGGCGCAGAATGCTCAAAAAAGCATAAAATTACAAATGCGCCTAATTTACAAAAATTTTGCGCCTCTATAGAAGGGCGCAAAATATAGAGAAAGGCGCAAAATGTTAAAAAGCATAAAATAGCAAATGAACCTAATTTACAAAATTTTTGAGCCTCTATAGAAGAGCGCAAAATATAGAGAAAGGCGCAAAATGTTCAAAAAAGCATAAAATTGCAAATGCGCCTAATTTACAAAATTTTTGAGCCTCTACAGAAGGGCGCTAAATATATAAAAAGGCGCAAAATGTTCAAAAAAGCATAAAATTGCAAATGCGCCTAATTTACTAAATTTTTGCGCCTCTACAGAAGGGCGCAACATTTTCAAAAAAGCATAAAATTGCAAATGCGCCTATTTTATAAAATTTTTGCGCCTCTATAGAAGCGCGCAAAAATATAGAGAAAGGCGAAAAATGTACAAAAAAGCATACAATTGAAAATTTTTCACCTCTACAGAAGGGTGCAAAATGTTCAAAAAAGCATAAAATTGCAAATGCGTCTAACTTACAAAATTTTTGCGCGTCTACAGAATTCGCCTAATTTACAAAATTTTCGCGCCTCTATAGAAGGGCGCAAAATATAGAAAAAGGCGCAAAATTTGCAAAAAATCATAAAATTTGAAATTTTCCACCTCTATAGAAAACGTCGCAAAGTGTTCAAAAAAGCATAAAATTGCAAATGCGTCTAATTTACAAAATTTTTGCGCGTCTACAGAAGGGCGCAAAATATAGAAAAAGGCGCAAAATTTTCAAAAAAGCATAAAATTGCAATTGCGCCTAATTTACACAATGTTTGCGACTCTATAGAAGGGCGCAAAATATAGAGAAAGGCGCAAAATGTTAAAAAAGCATAAAATTGCAAATGCGCCTAATTTACAAAATTTTTGTGCCTCTACAGAAGGGCGCAAAATATAGAGAAAGGCGCAAAATGTTAAAAAAGCATAAAATTGCAAATACTCCTAATTTACAAAATTTGTGCGCCTCTATAGAAGGGCGCAAAATATAGAGAAAGGCGCAAAATGTTCAAAAAAGCATAAAATTGCAAATGCGCCTAATTTACAAAATGTTTGCGCATCTATAGAAGGGCGCAGAAATATAGAGAAAGGCGCAAAATATAGTGAAAGGCGAAAAATGTTCAAAAAAGCATAAAATTGCAAATGCGCCTAATTTACTAAATTTTTGCGCGTCTATAGAAGGGCGCAACATTATCATAAAAGCATAAAATTGCAATTGCAAATATAGAGAAAGGCGCAAAATGTTAAAAAGCATAAAATAGCAAATGAACCTAATTTACAAAATTTTTGAGCCTCTATAGAAGAGCGCAAAATATAGAGAAAGGCGCAAAATGTTCAAAAAAGCATAAAATTGCAAATGCGCCTAATTTACAAAATTTTTGAGCCTCTACAGAAGGGCGCAAAATATATAAAAAGGCGCAAAATGTTCAAAAAAGCATAAAATTGCAAATGCGCCTAATTTACTAAATTTTTGCGCCTCTACAGAAGGGCGCAACATTTTCAAAAAAGCATAAAATTGCAAATGCGCCTATTTTATAAAATTTTTGCGCCTCTATAGAAGCGCGCAAAAATATAGAGAAAGGCGAAAAATGTACAAAAAAGCATACAATTGAAAATTTTTCACCTCTACAGAAGGGCGCAAAATGTTCAAAAAAGCATAAAATTGCAAATGCGTCTAACTTACAAAATTTTTGCGCGTCTACAGAATTCGCCTAATTTACAAAATTTTTGCGCCTCTATAGAAGGGCGCAAAATATAGAAAAAGGCGCAAAATTTGCAAAAAATCATAAAATTTGAAATTTTCCACCTCTATAGAAAACGTCGCAAAGTGTTCAAAAAAGCATAAAATTGCAAATGCGTCTAATTTACAAAATTTTTGCGCGTCTACAGAAGGGCGCAAAATATAGAAAAAGGCGCAAAATTTTCAAAAAAGCATAAAATTGCAATTGCGCCTAATTTACACAATGTTTGCGACTCTATAGAAGGGCGCAAAATATAGAGAAAGGCGCAAAATGTTAAAAAAGCATAAAATTGCAAATGCGCCTAATTTACAAAATTTTTGTGCCTCTACAGAAGGGCGCAAAATATAGAGAAAGGCGCAAAATGTTAAAAAAGCATAAAATTGCAAATACTCCTAATTTACAAAATTTGTGCGCCTCTATAGAAGGGCGCAAAATATAGAGAAAGGCGCAAAATGTTCAAAAAAGCATAAAATTGCAAATGCGCCTAATTTACAAAATGTTTGCGCATCTATAGAAGGGCGCAGAAATATAGAGAAAGGCGCAAAATATAGTGAAAGGCGAAAAATGTTCAAAAAAGCATAAAATTGCAAATGCGCCTAATTTACTAAATTTTTGCGCGTCTATAGAAGGGCGCAACATTATCATAAAAGCATAAAATTGCAAATGCGCCTAATTTACAAAATTTTTGCGCCTCTATAGAAGGGCGCAAAATATAGAGAAAGGCGCAAAATGTTAAAAAAGCATAAAATAGCAAATGAACCTAATTTACAAAATTTTTGAGCCTCTATAGAAGAGCGCAAAATATAGAGAAAGGCGCAAACTGTTCAAAAAAGCATAAAATTGCAAATGCGCCTAATTTACAAAATTTTTGTGCCTCTACAGAAGGGCGCAAAATATAGAGAAAGGCGCAAAATGTTAAAAAAGCATAAAATTGCAAATACTCCTAATTTACAAAATTTTTGCGCCTCTATAGAAGGGCGCAAAATATAGAGAAAGGCGAAAAATGTTCAAAAAAGCATAAAATTGCAAATGCGCCTAATTTACAAAATTTTTGCGCCTCTATAGAAGGGCGCAAATATAGAGAATGGCTCAAAATTTGCAAAAAAACATAAAATTGAAAGTTTTCCACCTCTACAGAAGGGCGCAAAATATAGAAAAAGGCGCAAAATGTTCAAAAAAGCATAAAATTGCAAATTCGCCTAATATACAAAATGTTTGCGCCTCTACAGAAGGGCGCAAAATATAGAGGAAGGCGCAGAATGCTCAAAAAAGCATAAAATTGTAAATGCGCCTAATTTACATAATGTTTGCGCCTCTATAGAAGGGCGCAAAATATAGAAAAAGGCGAAAAATGTTCAAAAAAGTATAAAATTGCAAATATGCCTAATATACAAAATGTTTGCGCCTCTACAGAAGGGCGCAAAATATAGAGAAAGGCGCAGAACGCTCAAAAAAGCATAAAATTACAAATGCGCCTAATTTACAAAATTTTTGCGCCTCTATAGAAGGGCGCAAAATATAGAGAAAGGCGCAAAATGTTAAAAAAGCATAAAATAGCAAATGAACCTAATTTACAAAATTTTTGAGCCTCTATAGAAGAGCGCAAAATATAGAGAAAGGCGTAAAATGTTCAAAAAAGCATAAAATTGCAAATGCGCCTAATTTACAAAATTTTTGAGCCTCTACAGAAGGGCGCAAAATATATAAGAAGGCGCAAAATGTTCAAAAAAGCATAAAATTGCAAATGCGCCTAATTTACAAAATTTTTGCGCCTCTACAGAAGGGCGCAACATTTTCAAAAAAGCATAAAATTGCAAATGCGCCTATTTTATAAAATTTTTGCGCCTCTATAGAAGCGCGCAAAAATATAGAGAAAGGCGAAAAATGTACAAAAAAGCATACAATTGAAAATTTTTCACCTCTACAGAAGGGCGCAAAATGTTCAAAAAAGCATAAAATTGCAAATGCGTCTAACTTACAAAATTTTTGCGCGTCTACAGAATTCGCCTAATTTACAAAATTTTTGCGCCTCTATAGAAGGGCGCAAAATATAGAAAAAGGCGCAAAATTTGCAAAAAATCATAAAATTTGAAATTTTCCACCTCTATAGAAAACGTCGCAAAGTGTTCAAAAAAGCATAAAATTGCAAATGCGTCTAATTTACAAAATTTTTGCGCGTCTACAGAAGGGCGCAAAATATAGAAAAAGGCGCAAAATTTTCAAAAAAGCATAACATTGCAATTGCGCCTAATTTACACAATGTTTGCGACTCTATAGAAGGGCGCAAAATATAGAGAAAGGCGCAAAATGTTAAAAAAGCATAAAATTGCAAATGCGCCTAATTTACAAAATTTTTGTGCCTCTACAGAAGGGCGCAAAATATAGAGAAAGGCGCAAAATGTTAAAAAAGCATAAAATTGCAAATACTCCTAATTTACAAAATTTGTGCGCCTCTATAGAAGGGCGCAAAATATAGAGAAAGGCGCAAAATGTTCAAAAAAGCATAAAATTGCAAATGCGCCTAATTTACAAAATGTTTGCGCATCTATAGAAGGGCGCAGAAATATAGAGAAAGGCGCAAAATATAGTGAAAGGCGAAAAATGTTCAAAAAAGCATAAAATTGCAAATGCGCCTAATTTACTAAATTTTTGCGCGTCTATAGAAGGGCGCAACATTATCATAAAAGCATAAAATTGCAAATGCGCCTAATTTACAAAATTTTTGCGCCTCTATAGAAGGGCGCAAAATATAGAGAAAGGCGCAAAATGTTAAAAAAGCATAAAATAGCAAATTAACCTAATTTACAAAATTTTTGAGCCTCTATAGAAGAGCGCAAAATATAGAGAAAGGCGCAAAATGTTCAAAAAAGCATAAAATTGCAAATGCGCCTAATTTACAAAATTTTTGTGCCTCTACAGAAGGGCGCAAAATATAGAGAAAGGCGCAAAATGTTAAAAAAAAGCATAAAATTGCAAATACTCCTAATTTACAAAATTTTTGCGCCTCTATAGAAGGGCGCAAAATATAGAGAAAGGCGAAAAATGTTCAAAAAAGCATAAAATTGCAAATGCGCCTAATTTACAAAATTTTTGCGCCTCTATAGAAGGGCGCAAATATAGAGAATGTCGCAAAATTTGCAAAAAAACATAAAATTGAAAATTTTCCACCTCTACAGAAGGGCGCAAAATATAGAAAAAGGCGCAAAATATAGAGAAAGGCGCAAAATGTTAAAAAAGCATAAAATAGCAAATGAACCTAATTTACAAAATTTTTGAGCCTCTATAGAAGAGCGCAAAATATAGAGAAAGGCGCAAAATGTTCAAAAAAGCATAAAATTGCAAATGCGCCTAATTCACAAAATTTTTGTGCCTCTACAGAAGGGCGCAAAATATAGAGAAAGGCGCAAAATGTTAAAAAAGCATAAAATTGCAAATACTCCTAATTTACAAAATTTTTGCGCCTCTATAGAAGGGCGCAAAATATAGAGAAAGGCGAAAAATGTTCAAAAAAGCATAAAATTGCAAATGCGCCTAATTTACAAAATTTTTGCGCCTCTATAGAAGGACGCAAATATAGAGAATGGCGCAAAATTTGCAAAAAAACATAAAATTGAACATTTTCCACCTCTACAGAAGGGCGCAAAATATAGAAAAAGGCGCAAAATGTTCAAAAAAGCATAAAATTGCAAATTCGCCTAATATACAAAATGTTTGCGCCTCTACAGAAGGGCGCAAAATATAGAGGAAGGCGCAGAATGCTCAAAAAAGCATAAAATTACAAATGCGCCTAATTTACAAAATTTTTGCGCCTCTATAGAAGGGCGCAAAATATAGAGAAAGGCGTAGAATGCTCAAAAAAGCATAAAATTACAAATGCGCCTAATTTACAAAATTTTTGAGCCTCTATAGAAGAGCGCAAAATATAGAGAAAGGCGCAAAATGTTCAAAAAAGCATAAAATTGCAAATGCGCCTAATTTACAAAATTTTTGAGCCTCTACAGAAGGGCGCAAAATATATAAAAAGGCGCAAAATGTTCAATAAAGCATAAAATTGCAAATGCGCCTAATTTACAAAATTTTTGCGCCTCTACAGAAGGGCGCAACATTTTCAAAAAAGCATAAAATTGCAAATGCGCCTATTTTATAAAATTTTTGCGCCTCTATAGAAGCGCGCAAAAATATAGAGAAAGGCGAAAAATGTACAAAAAAGCATACAATTGAAAATTTTTCACCTCTACAGAAGGGCGCAAAATGTTCAAAAAAGCATAAAATTGCAAATGCGTCTAACTTACAAAATTTTTGCGCGTCTACAGAATTCGCCTAATTTACAAAATTTTTGCGCCTCTATAGAAGGGCGCAAAATATAGAAAAAGGCGCAAAATTTGCAAAAAATCATAAAATTTGAAATTTTCCACCTCTATAGAAAACGTCGCAAAGTGTTCAAAAAAGCATAAAATTGCAAATGCGTCTAATTTACAAAATTTTTGCGCGTCTACAGAAGGGCGCAAAATATAGAAAAAGGCGCAAAATTTTCAAAAAAGCATAACATTGCAATTGCGCCTAATTTACACAATGTTTGCGACTCTATAGAAGGGCGCAAAATATAGAGAAAGGCGCAAAATGTTAAAAAAGCATAAAATTGCAAATGCGCCTAATTTACAAAATTTTTGTGCCTCTACAGAAGGGCGCAAAATATAGAGAAAGGCGCAAAATGTTAAAAAAGCATAAAATTGCAAATACTCCTAATTTACAAAATTTGTGCGCCTCTATAGAAGGGCGCAAAATATAGAGAAAGGCGCAAAATGTTCAAAAAAGCATAAAATTGCAAATGCGCCTAATTTACAAAATCTATAGAAGGGCGCAAAATATAGAAAAAGGCGAAAAATGTTCAAAAAAGTATAAAATTGCAAATACGCCTAATATACAAAATGTTTGCGCCTCTACAGAAGGGCGCAAAATATAGAGAAAGGCGCAGAACGCTCAAAAAAGCATAAAATTACAAATGCGCCTAATTTACAAAATTTTTGCGCCTCTATAGAAGGGCGCAAAATATAGAGAAAGTCGCAAAATGTTAAAAAAGCATAAAATAGCAAATGAACCTAATTTACAAAATTTTTGAGCCTCTATAGAAGAGCGCAAAATATAGAGAAAGGCGCAAAATGTTCAAAAAAGCATAAAATTGCAAATGCGCCTAATTTACAAAATTTTTGAGCCTCTACAGAAGGGCGCAAAATATATAAGAAGGCGCAAAATGTTCAAAAAAGCATAAAATTGCAAATGCGCCTAATTTACAAAATTAGGGCGCAATATAGAAAAAGGCGCAAAATGTTAAAAAAGCATAAAATTGCAAATTAACCTAATTTACAAAATTTTTGAGCCTCTATAGAAGAGCGCAAAATATAGAGAAAGGCGCAAAATGTTCAAAAAAGCATAAAATTGCAAATGCGCCTAATTTACAAAATTTTTGTGCCTCTACAGAAGGGCGCAAAATATAGAGAAAGGCGCAAAATGTTAAAAAAAGCATAAAATTGCAAATACTCCTAATTTACAAAATTTTTGCGCCTCTATAGAAGGGCGCAAAATATAGAGAAAGGCGCAAAATGTTAAAAAAAGCATAAAATTGCAAATACTCCTAATTTACAAAATTTTTGCGCCTCTATAGAAGGGCGCAAAATATAGAGACAGGCGAAAAATGTTCAAAAAAGCATAAAATTGCAAATGCGCAAAATTTTTGCGCCTCTATAGAAGGGCGCAAATATAGAGAATGGCGCAAAATTTGCAAAAAAACATAAAATTGAAAATTTTCCACCTCTACAGAAGGGCGCAAAATATAGAAAAAGGCGCAAAATATAGAGAAAGGCGCAAAATGTTAAAAAAGCATAAAATAGCAAATGAACCTAATTTACAAAATTTTTGAGCCTCTATAGAAGAGCGCAAAATATAGAGAAAGGCGCAAAATGTTAAAAAAGCATAAAATTGCAAATACTCCTAATTTACAAAATTTTTGCGCCTCTATAGAAGGGCGCAAAATATAGAGAAAGGCGCAAAATGTTAAAAAAGCATAAAATTGCAAATACTCCTAATTTACATAATTTTTGCGCCTCTATAGAAGGGCGCAAAATATAGAGAAAGGCGAAAAATGTTCAAAAAAGCATAAAATTGCAAATGCGCCTAATTTACAAAATTTTTGCGCCTCTATAGAAGGGCGCAAATATAGAGAATGGCGCAAAATTTGCAAAAAAACATAAAATTGAACATTTTCCACCTCTACAGAAGGGCGCAAAATATAGAAAAAGGCGCAAAATGTTCAAAAAAGCATAAAATTGCAAATTCGCCTAATATACAAAATGTTTGCGCCTCTACAGAAGGGCGCAAAATATAGAGGAAGGCGCAGAATGCTCAAAAAAGCATAAAATTGCAAATGCGCCTAATTTACATAATGTTTGCGACTCTATAGAAGGGCGCAAAATATAGAAAAAGGCGAAAAATGTTCAAAAAATTGCAAATTCGCCTAATATACACAATGTTTGCGCCTCTACAGAAGGGCGCAAAATATAGAGAAAGGCGCAGAATGCTCCAAAAAGCATAAAATTACAAATGCGCCTAATTTACAAAATTTTTGCGCCTCTATAGAAGGGCGCAAAATATAGAGAAAGGCGCAAAATGTTAAAAAAGCATAAAATAGCAAATGAACCTAATTTACAAAATTTTTGAGCCTCTATAGAAGAGCGCAAAATATAGAGAAAGGCGCAAAATGTTCAAAAAAGCATAAAATTGCAAATGCGCCTAATTTACAAAATTTTTGAGCCTCTACAGAAGGGCGCAAAATATATAAAAAGGCGCAAAATGTTCAATAAAGCATAAAATTGCAAATGCGCCTAATTTACAAAATTTTTGCGCCTCTACAGAAGGGCGCATCATTTTCAAAAAAGCATAAAATTGCAAATGCGCCTATTTTATAAAATTTTTGCGCCTCTATAGAAGCGCGCAAAAATATAGAGAAAGGCGAAAAATGTACAAAAAAGCATACAATTGAAAATTTTTCACCTCTACAGAAGGGCGCAAAATGTTCAAAAAAGCATAAAATTGCAAATGCGTCTAACTTACAAAATTTTTGCGCGTCTACAGAATTCGCCTAATTTACAAAATTTTTGCGCCTCTATAGAAGGGCGCAAAATATAGAAAAAGGCGCAAAATTTGCAAAAAATCATAAAATTTGAAATTTTCCACCTCTATAGAAAACGTCGCAAAGTGTTCAAAAAAGCATAAAATTGAAAATGCGTCTAATTTACAAAATTTTTGCGCGTCTACAGAAGGGCGCAAAATATAGAAAAAGGCGCAAAATTTTCAAAAAAGCATAAAATTGCAATTGCGCCTAATTTACACAATGTTTGCGACTCTATAGAAGGGCGCAAAATATAGAGAAAGGCGCAAAATGTTAAAAAAGCATAAAATTGCAAATGCGCCTAATTTACAAAATTTTTGTGCCTCTACAGAAGGGCGCAAAATATAGAGAAAGGCGCAAAATGTTAAAAAAGAATAAAATTGCAAATACTCCTAATTTACAAAATTTTTGCGCCTCTATAGAAGGGCGCAAAATATAGAGAAAGGCGCAAAATGTTCAAAAAAGCATAAAATTGCAAATACTCCTAATTTACAAAATTTTTGCGCCTCTAATAGAAGGGCGCAAAATATAGAGAAAGGCGAAAAATGTTCAAAAAAGCATAAAATTGCAAATGCGCCTAATTTACAAAATTTTTGCGCCTCTATAGAAGGGCGCAAATATAGAGAATGGCGCAAAATTTGCAAAAAAACATAAAATTGAAGGGCGCAAAATATAGAAAAAGGCGCAAAATGTTCAAAAAAGCATAAAATTGCAAATTCGCCTAATATACAAAATGTTTGCGCCTCTACAGAAGGGCGCAAAATATAGAGGAAGGCGCAGAATGCTCAAAAAAGCATAAAATTGCAATTGCGCCTAATTTACATAATGTTTGCGACTCTATAGAAGGGCGCAAAATGTTCAAAAAAGTATAAAATTGCAAATTCGCCTAATATACAAAATGTTTGCGCCTCTACAGAAGGGCGCAAAATATAGAGAAAGGCGCAGAATGCTCAAAAAAGCATAAAATTACAAATGCGCCTAATTTACAAAATTTTTGAGCCTCTATAGAAGAGCGCAAAATATAGAGAAAGGCGCAAAATGTTCAAAAAAGCATAAAATTGCAAATGCGCCTAATTTACAAAATTTTTGAGCCTCTACAGAAGGGCGCAAAATATATAAGAAGGCGCAAAATGTTCAAAAAAGCATAAAATTGCAAATGCGCCTAATTTACAAAATTTTTGCGCCTCTACAGAAGGGCGCAACATTTTCAAAAAAGCATAAAATTGCAAATGCGCCTATTTTATAAAATTTTTGCGCCTCTATAGAAGCGCGCAAAAATATAGAGAAAGGCGAAAAATGTACAAAAAAGCATACAATTGAAAATTTTTCACCTCTACAGAAGGGCGCAAAATGTTCAAAAAAGCATAAAATTGCAAATGCGTCTGACTTACAAAATTTTTGCGCGTCTACAGAATTCGCCTAATTTACAAAATTTTTGCGCCTCTATAGAAGGGCGCAAAATATAGAAAAAGGCGCAAAATTTGCAAAAAATCATAAAATTTGAAATTTTCCACCTCTATAGAAAACGTCGCAAAGTGTTCAAAAAAGCATAAAATTGCAAATGCGTCTAATTTACAAAATTTTTGCGCGTCTACAGAAGGGCGCAAAATATAGAAAAAGGCGCAAAATTTTCAAAAAAGCATAGCATTGCAATTGCGCCTAATTTACACAATGTTTGCGACTCTATAAAAGGGCGCAAAATATAGAGAAAGGCGCAAAATGTTAAAAAAGCATAAAATTGCAAATGCGCCTAATTTACAAAATTTTTGTGCCTCTACAGAAGGGCGCAAAATATAGAGAAAGGCGCAAAATGTTAAAAAAGCATAAAATTGCAAATACTCCTAATTTACAAAATTTGTGCGCCTCTATAGAAGGGCGCAAAATATAGAGAAAGGCGCAAAATGTTCAAAAAAGCATAAAATTGCAAATGCGCCTAATTTACAAAATGTTTGCGCATCTATAGAAGGGCGCAGAAATATAGAGAAAGGCGCAAAATATAGTGAAAGGCGAAAAATGTTCAAAAAAGCATAAAATTGCAAATGCGCCTAATTTACTAAATTTTTGCGCGTCTATAGAAGGGCGCAACATTATCATAAAAGCATAAAATTGCAAATGCGCCTAATTTACAAAATTTTTGTGCCTCTACAGAAGGGCGCAAAATATAGAGAAAGGCGCAAAATGTTAAAAAAGCATAAAATTGCAAATACTCCTAATTTACAAAATTTGTGCGCCTCTATAGAAGGGCGCAAAATATAGAGAAAGGCGCAAAATGTTCAAAAAAGCATAAAATTGCAAATGCGCCTAATTTACAAAATGTTTGCGCATCTATAGAAGGGCGCAGAAATATAGGGAAAGGCGCAAAATATAGTGAAAGGCGAAAAATGTTCAAAAAAGCATAAAATTGCAAATGCGCCTAATTTACTAAATTTTTGCGCGTCTATAGAAGGGCGCAACATTATCATAAAAGCATAAAATTGCAAATGCGCCTAATTTACAAAATTTTTGCGCCTCCATAGGCGCAGAAATATAGGGAAAGGCGCAAAATATAGAGAAAGGCGCAAAATGTTCAAAAAAGCATAAAATTGCAAATGCGCCTAATTTACAAAATTTTTGTGCCTCTACAGAAGGGCGAAAATATAGAGAAAGGCGCAAAATGTTAAAAAAGTATAAAATTGCAAATACTCCTAATTTACAAAATTTTTGCGCCTCTATAGAAGGGCGCAAAATATAGAGAAAGGCGAAAAATGTTCAAAAAAGCATAAAATTGCAAATGCGCCTAATTTACTAAATTTTTGCGCGTCTATAGAAGGGCGCAACATTATCATAAAAGCATAAAATTGCAAATGCGCCTAATTTACAAAATTTTTGCGCCTCTATAGAAGGGCGCAAATATAGAGAATGGCGCAAAATTTGCAAAAAAACATAAAATTGAAAATTTTCCACCTCTACAGAAGGGCGCAAAATATAGAGAAAGGCGCAAAATGTTCAAAAAAGCATAGAATTGCAAATGCGCCTAATTTACAAAATGTTTGCGCATCTATAGAAGGGCGCAGAAATATAGAGAAAGGCGCAAAATATAGTGAAGGGCGAAAAATGTTCAAAAAAGCATAAAATTGAAAATGCGCCTAATTTACTAAATTTTTGCGCGTCTATAGAAGGGCGCAACATTATCATAAAAGCATAAAATTGCAAATGCGCCTAATTACAAAATTTTTGTGCCTCTACAGAAGGGCGAAAATATAGAGAAAGGCGCAAAATGTTAAAAAAGTATAAAATTGCAAATACTCCTAATTTACAAAATTTGTGCGCCTCTATAGAAGGGCGCAAAATATAGAGAAAGGCGCAAAATGTTCAAAAAAGCATAAAATTGCAAATGCGCCTAATTTACAAAATGTTTGCGCATCTATAGAAGAGCGCAAAATATAGAGAAAGGCGCAAAATGTTCAAAAAAGCATAAAATTGCAAATGCGCCTAATTTACTAAATTTTTGCGCGTCTATAGAAGGGCGCAACATTATCATAAAAGCATAAAATTGCAAATGCGCCTAATTTACAAAATTTTTGCGCCTCTATAGAAGGGCGCAAAATATAGAGAAAGGCGCAAAATGTTAAAAAAGCATAAAATAGCAAATGAACCTAATTTACAAAATTTTTGAGCCTCTATAGAAGAGCGCAAAATATAGAGAAAGGCGCAAAATGTTCAAAAAAGCATAAAATAGCAAATGAACCTAATTTACAAAATTTTTGAGCCTCTATAGAAGAGCGCAAAATATAGAGAAAGGCGCAAAATGTTCAAAAAAGCATAAAATTGCAAATGCGCCTAATTTACAAAATTTTTGAGCCTCTACAGAAGGGCGCAAAATATATAAAAAGGCGCAAAAAAGCATAAAATTGCAAATGCGCCTAATTTACAAAATTTTTGGGCCTATACAGAAGGGCGCAACATTTTCAAAAACGCATAAAATTGCAAATGCGCCTATTTTATAAAATTTTTGCGCCTCTATAGAAGCGCGCAAAAATATAGAGAAAGGTGAAAAATGTACAAAAAAGCATACAATTGAAAATTTTTCACCTCTACAGAAGGGCGCAAAATGTTCAAAAAAGTATAAAATTGCAAATGCGTCTAACTTACAAAATTTTTGCGCGTCTTCAGACTTCGCCTAATTTACAAAATTTTTGCGCCTCTATAGAAGGGCGCAAAATATAGAAAAAGGCGCAAAATTTGCAAAAAATCATAAAATTTGAAATTTTCCACCTCTATAGAAAACGTCGCAAAGTGTTCAAAAAAGCATAAAATTACAAATGCGCCTAATTTACAAAATTTTTGCGCGTCTACAGAAGGGCGCAAAATATAGAAAAAGGCGCAAAATTTTCAAAAAAGCATAAAATTGCAATTGCGCCTAATTTACACAATGTTTGCGACTCTATAGAAGGGCGCAAAATATAGAGAAAGGCGCAAAATGTTCAAAAAAGCATAAAATTGCAAATGCGCCTAATTTACAAAATGTTTGCGCATCTATAGAAGGGCGCAGAAATATAGAGAAAGCCGCAAAATATAGTGAAAGGCGAAAAATGTTCAAAAAAACATAAAATTGCAGATGCACCTAATTTACTAAATTTTTGCGCGTCTATAGAAGGGCGCAACATTATCATAAAAGCATAAAATTGCAAATGCGCCTAATTTACAAAATTTTTGCGCCTCTATAGAAGGGCGCAAAATATAGAGAAAGGCGCAAAATGTTAAAAAAGCATAAAATAGCAAATGAACCTAATTTATAAAATTTTTGAGCCTCTATAGAAGAGCGCAAAATATAGAGAAAGTCGCAAAATGTTCAAAAAAGCATAAAATTGCAAATGCGCCTAATTTACAAAATGTTTGCGCATCTATAGAAGGGCGCAGAAATATAGAGAAAGGCGCAAAATATAGTGAAAGGCGAAAAATGTTCAAAAAAGCATAAAATTGCAAATGCGCCTAATTTACTAAATTTTTGCGCGTCTATAGAAGGGCGCAACATTATCATAAAAGCATAAAATTGCAAATGCTCCTAATTTACAAAATGTTTGCGCATCTATAGAAGGGCGCAGAAATATAGAGAAAGGCGCAAAATATAGTGAAAGGCGAAAAATGTTCAAAAAAGCATAAAATTGCAAATACTCCTAATTTACAAAATTTGTGCGCCTCTATAGAAGGGCGCAAAATATAGAGAAAGGCGCAAAATGTTCAAAAAAGCATAAAATTGCAAATGCGCCTAATTTACAAAATGTTTGCGCATCTATAGAAGGGCGCAGAAATATCGAGAAAGGCGCAAAATATAGTGAAAGGCGAAAAATGTTCAAAAAAGCATAAAATTGCAAATGCGCCTAATTTACTAAATTTTTGCGCGTCTATAGAAGGGCGCAACATTATCATAAAAGCATAAAATTGCAAATGCGCCTAATTTACAAAATTTTTGTGCCTCTACAGAAGGGCGCAAAATATAGAGAAAGGCGCAAAATGTTAAAAAAGCATAAAATTGCAAATACTCCTAATTTACAAAATTTGTGCGCCTCTATAGAAGGGCGCAAAATATAGAGAAAGGCGCAAAATGTTCAAAAAAGCATAAAATTGCAAATGCGCCTAATTTACAAAATGTTTGCGCATCTATAGAAGGGCGCAGAAATATAGAGAAAGGCGCAAAATATAGTGAAAGGCGAAAAATGTTCAAAAAAGCATAAAATTGCAAATGCGCCTAATTTACTAAATTTTTGCGCGTCTATAGAAGGGCGCAACATTATCATAAAAGCATAAAATTGCAAATGCGCCTAATTTACAAAATTTTTGCGCCTCTATAGAAGGGCGCAAAATATAGAGAAAGGCGCAAAATGTTCAAAAAAGCATAAAATTGCAAATGCGCCTAATTTACAAAATTTTTGTGCCTCTACAGAAGGGCGAAAATATAGAGAAAGGCGCAAAATGTTAAAAAAGTATAAAATTGCAAATACTCCTAATTTACAAAATTTTTGCGCCTCTATAGAAGGGCGCAAAATATAGAGAAAGGCGAAAAATGTTCAAAAAAGCATAAAATTGCAAATGCGCCTAATTTACAAAATTTTTGCGCCTCTATAGAAGGGCGCAAATATAGAGAATGGCGCAAAATTTGCAAAAAAACATAAAATTGAAAATTTTCCACCTCTACAGAAGAGCGCAAAATATAGAGAAAGGCGCAAAATGTTCAAAAAAGCATAGAATTGCAAATGCGCCTAATTTACAAAATGTTTGCGCATCTATAGAAGGGCGCAGAAATATAGAGAAAGGCGCAAAATATAGTGAAAGGCGAAAAATGTTCAAAAAAGCATAAAATTGAAAATGCGCCTAATTTACTAAATTTTTGCGCGTCTATAGAAGGGCGCAACATTATCATAAAAGCATAAAATTGCAAATGCGCCTAATTTACAAAATTTTTGTGCCTCTACAGAAGGGCGAAAATATAGAGAAAGGCGCAAAATGTTAAAAAAGTATAAAATTGCAAATACTCCTAATTTACAAAATTTGTGCGCCTCTATAGAAGGGCGCAAAATATAGAGAAAGGCGCAAAATGTTCAAAAAAGCTAAAATTGCAAATGCGCCTAATTTACAAAATGTTTGCGCATCTATAGAAGAGCGCAAAATATAGAGAAAGGCGCAAAATGTTCAAAAAAACATAAAATTGCAAATGCGCCTAATTTACTAAATTTTTGCGCGTCTATAGAAGGGCGCAACATTATCATAAAAGCATAAAATTGCAAATGCGCCTAATTTACAAAATTTTTGCGCCTCTATAGAAGGGCGCAAAATATAGAGAAAGGCGCAAAATGTTAAAAAAGCATAAAATAGCAAATGAACCTAATTTACAAAATTTTTGAGCCTCTATAGAAGAGCGCAAAATATAGAGAAAGGCGCAAAATGTTCAAAAAAGCATAAAATAGCAAATGAACCTAATTTACAAAATTTTTGAGCCTCTATAGAAGAGCGCAAAATATAGAGAAAGGCGCAAAATTTTCAAAAAAGCATAAAATTGCAAATGCGCCTAATTTACAAAATTTTTGAGCCTCTACAGAAGGGCGCAAAATATATAAAAAGGCGCAAAAAAGCATAAAATTGCAAATGCGCCTAATTTACAAAATTTTTGGGCCTATACAGAAGGGCGCAACATTTTCAAAAACGCATAAAATTGCAAATGCGCCTATTTTATAAAATTTTTGCGCCTCTATAGAAGCGCGCAAAAATATAGAGAAAGGTGAAAAATGTACAAAAAAGCATACAATTGAAAATTTTTCACCTCTACAGAAGGGCGCAAAATGTTCAAAAAAGTATAAAATTGCAAATGCGTCTAACTTACAAAATTTTTGCGCGTCTACAGACTTCGCCTAATTTACAAAATTTTTGCGCCTCTATAGAAGGGCGCAAAATATAGAAAAAGGCGCAAAATTTGCAAAAAATCATAAAATTTGAAATTTTCCACCTCTATAGAAAACGTCGCAAAGTGTTCAAAAAAGCATAAAATTGCAAATGCGTCTAATTTACAAAATTTTTGCGCGTCTACAGAAGGGCGCATAACATAGAAAAAGGCGCAAAATGTTAAAAAAGCATAAAATTGCAATTGCGCCTAATTTACACAATGTTTGCGACTCTATAGAAGGGCGCAAAATATAGAGAAAGGCGCAAAATGTTAAAAAAGCATAAAATTGCAAATGCGCCTAATTTACAAAATTTTTGTGCCTCTACAGAAGGGCGCAAAATATATAGAAAGGCGCAAAATGTTAAAAAAGCATAAAATTGCAAATACTCCTATTTTACAAAATTTTTGCGCCTCTATAGAAGGGCGCAAAATATAGAGAAAGGCGCAAAATGTTCAAAAAAGCATAAAATTGCAAATGCGCCTAATTTACAAAATGTTTGCGCATCTATAGAAGGGCGCAGAAATATAGAGAAAGCCGCAAAATATAGTGAAAGGCGAAAAATGTTCAAAAAAACATAAAATTGCAGATGCACCTAATTTACTAAATTTTTGCGCGTCTATAGAAGGGCGCAACATTATCATAAAAGCATAAAATTGCAAATGCGCAAAATTGCAAATGCGCCTAATTTACAAAATTTTTGCGCCTCTATAGAAGGGCGCAAAATATAGAGAAAGGCGCAAAATGTTAAAAAAGCATAAAATAGCAAATGAACCTAATTTATAAAATTTTTGAGCCTCTATAGAAGAGCGCAAAATATAGAGAAAGGCGCAAAATGTTCAAAAAAGCATAAAATTGCAAATGCGCCTAATTTACAAAATTTTTGTGCCTCTACAGAAGGGCGCAAAATATAGAGAAAGGCGCAAAATGTTAAAAAAGCATAAAATTGCAAATACTCCTAATTTACAAAATTTTTGAGCCTCTATAGAAGGGCGCAAAATATAGAGAAAGGCGAAAAATGTTCAAAAAAGCATAAAATTGCAAATGCGCCTAATTTACAAAATTTTTGCGCCACTATAGAAGGGCGCAAATATAGAGAATGGCGCAAAATTTGCAAAAAAACATAAAATTGAAAATTTTCCACCTCTACAGAAGGGCGCAAAATATAGAAAAAGGCGCAAAATGTTCAAAAAAGCATAAAATTGCAAATTCGCCTAATATACAAAATGTTTGCGCCTCTACAGAAGGGCGCAAAATATAGAGGAAGGCGCAGAATGCTCAAAAAAGCATAAACTTGCAAATGCGCCTAATTTACATAATGTTTGCGACTTTATAGAAGGGCGCAAAATGTTCAAAAAAGTATAAAATTGCAAATTCTCCTAATATACAAAATGTTTGCGCCTCTACAGAAGGGCGCAAAATATAGAGAAAGGCGCAGAATGCTCAAAAAAACATAAAATTACAAATGCTCCTAATTTACAAAATTTTTGCGCCTCTATAGAAGGGCGCAAAATATAGAGAAAGGCGCAAAATGTTAAAAAAGCATAAAATAGCAAATGAACCTAATTTACAAAATTTTTGAGCCTCTACAGAAGGGTGCAAAATATAGAGAAAGGCGCAGAATGCTCAAAAAAGCATAAAATTGCAAATGCGCCTAATTTACAAAATTTTTGAGCCTCTACAGAAGGGCGCAAAATAAAAAGAAAGGCGAAAAATGTACAAAAAAGCATACAATTGAAAATTTTTCACCTCTACAGAAGGGCGCAAAATGTTCAAAAAAGCATAAAATTGCAAATGCGTCTAACTTACAAAATTTTTGCGCGTCTACAGAATTCGCCTAATTTACAAAATTTTTGCGCCTCTATAGAAGGGCGCAAAATATAGAAAAAGACACAAAATTTGCAAAAAATCATAAAATTTGAAATTTTCCACCTCTATAGAAAACGTCGCAAAGTGTTCGAAAAAGCATAAAATTGCAAATGCGTCTAATTTACAAAATTTTTGCGCGTCTACAGAAGGGCGCAAAATATAGAAAAAGGCGCAAAATTTTCAAAAAAGCATAAAATTGCAATTGCGCCTAATTTACAAAATTTTTGCGACTCTATAGAAGGGAGCAAAATATAGAGAAAGGCGCAAAATGTTAAAAAAGCATAAAATTGCAAATGCGCCTAATTTACAAAATTTTTGTGCCTCTACAGAAGGGCGCAAAATATAGAGAAAGGCGCAAAATGTTAAAAAAGCATAAAATTGCAAATACTCCTAATTTACAAAATTTTTGCGACTCTATAGAAGGGCGCAAAATATAGAGAAAGGCGCAAAATGTTCAAAAAAGCATAAAATTGCAAATGCGCCTAATTTACAAAATGTTTGCGCATCTATAGAAGGGCGCAGAAATATAGAGAAAGGCGCAAAATATAGTGAAAGGCGAAAAATGTTCAAAAAAGCATAAAATTGCAAATGCGCCTAATTTACTAAAAATTTTTGCGCGTCTATAGAAGGGCGCAACATTATCATAAAAGCATAAAATTGCAAATGCGCCTAATTTACAAAATTTTTTCGCCTCTACAGAAGGGCGCAAAATATAGAAAAAAGCGCAAAATGTTCAAAAAAGCATAAAATTGCAAATGCCCCTAATTTACAAAATTTTTGCGCCTCTACAGAAGGGCGCAACATTATCAAAAAAGCATAAAATTGCAAATGTGCCTAATTTACAAAATGTTTGCGCCTCTATAGAAGGGCGCAAAAATATAGAGAAAGGCGCAAAATATAGAGAAAGGCGAAAAATGTTCAAAAAAGCATAAAATTGCAAATGCGCCTAATTTACAAAATTTTTGCGCCTCTATAGAAGGGCGCAAATATAGAGAATGGCGCAAAATTTGCAAAAAAACATAAAATTGAAAATTTTCCACCTCTACAGAAGGGCGCAAAATATAGAAAAAGGCGCAAAATGTTCAAAAAAGCATAAAATTGCAAATTCGCCTAATATACAAAATGTTTGCGCCTCTACAGAAGGGCGCAAAATATAGAGGAAGGCGCAGAATGCTCAAAAAAGCATAAAATTGCAAATGCGCCTAATGTACATAATGTTTACGACTCTATAGAAGGGCGCAAAATGTTCAAAAAAGTATAAAATTGCAAATTCGCCTAATATACAAAATGTTTGCGCCTCTACAGAAGGGCGCAAAATATAGAGAAAGGCGCAGAATGCTCAAAAAAGCATAAAATTACAAATGCTCCTAATTTACAAAATTTTTGCGCCTCTATAGAAGGGCGCAAAATATAGAGAAAGGCGCAAAATGTTAAAAAAGCATAAAATAGCAAATGAACCTAATTTACAAAATTTTTGAGCCTCTACAGAAGGGCGCAAAATATAGAGAAAGGCGCAGAATGCTCAAAAAAGCATAAAATTGCAAATGCGCCTAATTTACAAAATTTTTGAGCCTCTACAGAAGGGCGCAAAATAAAAAGAAAGGCGAAAAATGTACAAAAAAGCATACAATTGAAAATTTTTCACCTCTACAGAAGGGCGCAAAATGTTCAAAAAAGCATAAAATTGCAAATGCGTCTAACTTACAAAATTTTTGCGCGTCTACAGAATTCGCCTAATTTACAAAATTTTTGCGCCTCTATAGAAGGGCGCAAAATATAGAAAAAGACACAAAATTTGCAAAAAATCATAAAATTTGAAATTTTCCACCTCTATAGAAAACGTCGCAAAGTGTTCGAAAAAGCATAAAATGGCAAATGCGTCTAATTTACAAAATTTTTGCGCGTCTACAGAAGGGCGCAAAATATAGAAAAAGGCGCAAAATTTTCAAAAAAGCATAAAATTGCAATTGCGCCTAATTTACACAATGTTTGCGACTCTATAGAAGGGAGCAAAATATAGAGAAAGGCGCAAAATGTTAAAAAAGCATAAAATTGCAAATGCGCCTAATTTACAAAATTTTTGTGCCTCTACAGAAGGGCGCAAAATATAGAGAAAGGCGCAAAATGTTAAAAAAGCATAAAATTGCAAATACTCCTAATTTACAAAATTTTTGCGCCTCTATAGAAGGGCGCAAAATATAGAGAAAGGCGCAAAATGTTCAAAAAAGCATAAAATTGCAAATGCGCCTAATTTACAAAATGTTTGCTCATCTATAGAAGGGCGCAGAAATATAGAGAAAGGCGCAAAATATAGTGAAAGGCGAAAAATGTTCAAAAAAGCATAAAATTGCAAATGCGCCTAATTTACTAAAAATTTTTGCGCGTCTATAGAAGGGCGCAACATTATCATAAAAGCATAAAATTGCAAATGCGCCTAATTTACAAAATTTTTTCGCCTCTACAGAAGGGCGCAAAATATAGAAAAAAGCGCAAAATGTTCAAAAAAGCATAAAATTGCAAATGCCCCTAATTTACAAAATTTTTGCGCCTCTACAGAAGGGCGCAACATTATCAAAAAAGCATAAAATTGCAAATGTGCCTAATTTACAAAATGTTTGCGCCTCTATAGAAGGGCGCAAAAATATAGAGAAAGGCGCAAAATATAGAGAAAGGCGAAAAATGTTCAAAAAAGCATAAAATTGCAAATGCGCCTAATTTACAAAATTTTTGCGCCTCTATAGAAGGGCGCAAATATAGAGAATGGCGCAAAATTTGCAAAAAAACATAAAATTGAAAATTTTCCACCTCTACAGAAGGGCGCAAAATATAGAAAAAGGCGCAAAATGTTCAAAAAAGCATAAAATTGCAAATTCGCCTAATATACAAAATGTTTGCGCCTCTATAGAAGGGCGCAAAATATAGAGAAAGGCGCAAAATGTTAAAAAAGCATAAAATAGCAAATGAACCTAATTTACAAAATTTTTGAGCCTCTACAGAAGGGCGCAAAATATAGAGAAAGGCGCAGAATGCTCAAAAAAGCATAAAATTGCAAATGCGCCTAATTTACAAAATTTTTGAGCCTCTACAGAAGGGCGCAAAATAAAAAGAAAGGCGAAAAATGTACAAAAAAGCATACAATTGAAAATTTTTCACCTCTACAGAAGGGCGCAAAATGTTCAAAAAAGCATAAAATTGCAAATGCGTCTAACTTACAAAATTTTTGCGCGTCTACAGAATTCGCCTAATTTACAAAATTTTTGCGCCTCTATAGAAGGGCGCAAAATATAGAAAAAGGCACAAAATTTGCAAAAAATCATAAAATTTGAAATTTTCCACCTCTATAGAAAACGTCGCAAAGTGTTCGAAAAAGCATAAAATTGCAAATGCGTCTAATTTACAAAATTTTTGCGCGTCTACAGAAGGGCGCAAAATATAGAAAAAGGCGCAAAATTTTCAAAAAAGCATAAAATTGCAATTGCGCCTAATTTACACAATGTTTGCGACTCTATAGAAGGGAGCAAAATATAGAGAAAGGCGCAAAATGTTAAAAAAGCATAAAATTGCAAATGCGCCTAATTTACAAAATTGTTGTGCCTCTACAGAAGGGCGCAAAATATAGAGAAAGGCGCAAAATGTTAAAAAAGCATAAAATTGCAAATACTCCTAATTTACAAAATTTTTGCGCCTCTATAGAAGGGCGCAAAATATAGAGAAAGGCGCAAAATGTTCAAAAAAGCATAAAATTGCAAATGCGCCTAATTTACAAAATGTTTGCGCATCTATAGAAGGGCGCAGAAATATAGAGAAAGGCGCAAAATATAGTGAAAGGCGAAAAATGTTCAAAAAAGCATAAAATTGCAAATGCGCCTAATTTACTAAAAATTTTTGCGCGTCTATAGAAGGGCGCAACATTATCATAAAAGCATAAAATTGCAAATGCGCCTAATTTACAAAATTTTTTCGCCTCTACAGAAGGGCGCAAAATATAGAAAAAAGCGCAAAATGTTCAAAAAAGCATAAAATTGCAAATGCCCCTAATTTACAAAATTTTTGCGCCTCTACAGAAGGGCGCAACATTATCAAAAAAGCATAAAATTGCAAATGTGCCTAATTTACAAAATGTTTGCGCCTCTATAGAAGGGCGCAAAAATATAGAGAAAGGCGCAAAATATAGAGAAAGGCGAAAAATGTTCAAAAAAGCATAAAATTGCAAATGCGCCTAATTTACACAATTTTTGCGCCTCTATAGAAGGGCGCAAATATAGAGAATGGCGCAAAATTTGCAAAAAAACATAAAATTGAAAATTTTCCACCTCTACAGAAGGGCGCAAAATATAGAAAAAGGCGCAAAATGTTCAAAAAAGCATAAAATTGCAAATTCGCCTAATATACAAAATGTTTGCGCCTCTACAGAAGGGCGCAAAATATAGAGAAAGGCGCAAAATGTTAAAAAAGCATAAAATAGCAAATGAACCTAATTTACAAAATTTTTGAGCCTCTACAGAAGGGCGCAAAATATAGAGAAAGGCGCAGAATGCTCAAAAAAGCATAAAATTGCAAATGCGCCTAATTTACAAAATTTTTGAGCCTCTACAGAAGGGCGCAAAATAAAAAGAAAGGCGAAAAATGTACAAAAAAGCATACAATTGAAAATTTTTCACCTCTACAGAAGGGCGCAAAATGTTCAAAAAAGCATAAAATTGCAAATGCGTCTAACTTACAAAATTTTTGCGCGTCTACAGAATTCGCCTAATTTACAAAATTTTTGCGCCTCTATAGAAGGGCGCAAAATATAGAAAAAGGCACAAAATTTGCAAAAAATCATAAAATTTGAAATTTTCCACCTCTATAGAAAACGTCGCAAAGTGTTCGAAAAAGCATAAAATTGCAAATGCGTCTAATTTACAAAATTTTTGCGCGTCTACAGAAGGGCGCAAAATATAGAAAAAGGCGCAAAATTTTCAAAAAAGCATAAAATTGCAATTGCGCCTAATTTACACAATGTTTGCGACTCTATAGAAGGGAGCAAAATATAGAGAAAGGCGCAAAATGTTAAAAAAGCATAAAATTGCAAATGCGCCTAATTTACAAAATTGTTGTGCCTCTACAGAAGGGCGCAAAATATAGAGAAAGGCGCAAAATGTTAAAAAAGCATAAAATTGCAAATACTCCTAATTTACAAAATTTTTGCGCCTCTATAGAAGGGCGCAAAATATAGAGAAAGGCGCAAAATGTTCAAAAAAGCATAAAATTGCAAATGCGCCTAATTTACAAAATGTTTGCGTATCTATAGAAGGGCGCAGAAATATAGAGAAAGGCGCAAAATATAGTGAAAGGCGAAAAATGTTCAAAAAAGCATAAAATTGCAAATGCGCCTAATTTACTAAAATTTTTGCGCGTCTATAGAAGGGCGCAACATTATCATAAAAGCATAAAATTGCAAATGCGCCTAATTTACAAAATTTTTTCGCCTCTACAGAAGGGCGCAAAATATAGAAAAAGGCGCAAAATGTTCAAAAAAGCATAAAATTGCAAATGCCCCTAATTTACAAAATTTTTGCGCCTCTACAGAAGGGCGCAACATTATCAAAAAAGCATAAAATTGCAAATGTGCCTAATTTACAAAATTTTTGCGCCTCTATAGAAGGGCGCAAAATATAGAGAAAGGCGAAAAATGTTCAAAAAAGCATAAAATTGCAAATGCACCTAATTTACTAAATTTTTGCGCGTCTATAGAAGGGCGCACAATATAGAGAAAGGCGCAAAATTTTCAAAAAAGCATAAAATTACAAATGCGCCTAATTTACAAAATTTTTGCTCCTCTATAGAAGGCCGAAAAATATAGAGAAAGGCGCAAAATGTTAAAAAAGCATCAAATTGCAAATGCGTCTAATATACAACATTTTTGCGCGTCTACATTGAAATAAAGTTTAAAATGACAATTAATTGTTGTATTTTTAAAATTTTCTTATTGACATTCTCAGGATAGTGTCTGCCAACTAACTGTCTAGATGAACTAACCTGTATATACTTCAACCATGCTCTCACCATTTTGAGCTGTGCGTGTTATATTTGTACTCAAAGTGGTGGGACCTACAATTTATTGCCGAATCCGAACGGCGGGTGAGAGCTTTTCATAGGCAATGGTTTTGAAAATTTGAAATTTTCCACCTCTATAGAAAATGTCGCAAACTGTTCAAAAAAGCATAAAATTGCAAATGCGTCTAATTTACAAAATTTTTGCGCGTCTACAGAAGGGCGCAAAATATGGAAAAAGGCACAAAATATTCAAAAAAGCATAAAATTGCATTCGCCTAATATACAAAATGTTTGCGCCTCTACAGAAGGGCGCAAAATATAGAGAAAGGCGCAGAATGCTCAAAAAAGCATAAAATTGCAAATGCGCCTAATTTACAAATTTTTGCGCCTCTATAGAAGAGCGCAAAATATAGAGAAAGGCGCAAAATGTTCAAAAAAGCATAAAATTGCAAATGCGCATATTTTATAAAATTTTTGCGCCTCTATAGAAGGGCGCAAAAATATAGAGAAAGGCGAAAAATGTACAAAAAAGCATAAAATTTAAAATTTTCCACCTCTACAGAAGGGCGCACAATGTTCAAAAAAGCATAAAATTGCAAATGCGTCTAACTTACAAAATTTTTGCGCGTCTACAGAATTCGCCTAATTTACAAAATTTTTGCGCCTCTATAGAAGTGCGCAAAATATAGAGAATGCTGCAAAATTGCCAAAAAATCATAAAATTGAAAATTTTTCACCTCTACAGAAGGGCTCAAAATATAGAAAAAGGCGCAAAATGTTCAAAAAAGCATCAAAAAGCAAATGCACCTAATTTACAAAATGCGTCTAATTTACAAAATTTTTGCGCGTCGGGCGCAAAAATATAGAAAAATGCGCCTATAGAAGGCCGAAAAATATAGAAAAAGGCGCAAAATGTTCAAAAAAGCATAAAATTGCAAATTCGCCTAATATACAAAATGTTTGCGCCTCTACAGAAGGGCGCAAAATATCGAGAAAGCGCAGAATGCTCAAAAAAGCATAAAATTGTAAATGCGCCTAATTTACAAAATTTTGGCCGCCTCTATAGAAGGGCGCAAAATATAGAGAAAGGCGCAAAATGTTAAAAAAGCATAAAATTGCAAATTTTCCACCTTCAGAAGCGCGCAAAATATAGAAAGAGGCTCAAAATGTTCAAAAAAGCATAAAATTGCAAATGCGCTTAATTTACAAAATTTTTGCGCCTCTACAGAAGGGCGCAACATTTTCAAAAAAGCATAAAATTGCAAATGCGCCTAATTTATAAAATTTTTGCGCCGCTATAGAAGGGCGCAAAAATATCGAGAAAGGCGCAAAATGTTCAAAAAAGAATAAAATTGCAAATTTTCCACCTCTACAGAAGGGCGCAAAATATAGAAAAAGGCACAAAATTTTCAAAAAAGCATAAAATTGCAAATGTGCCTTATTTACAAAATTTTTGCGCCTCTATAGAAGGTCGCAAAATATAGAGAAAGGCGCAAAATTTGCAAAAAATCAAAAACATTGAAAATTTTCCACCTGTACAGAAGGACGCAAAATATAGAAAAAGGCGCAAAATGCTCAAAAAAGCATAAAATTGCAAAAAAAGCGCCTAATTTACAAAATTTTTGCGCCTCTACAGAAGGGCGCAAAATAAGAAAAAGGCGCAAAATGTTCAAAATGAATAAAATTGCAAATGCGCGTAATTTACAAAATTTTTGCGCCTCTACAGCATAAAATTGCAAATGCGCCTAATTTACAAAATTGTTGTGCCTCTACAGAAGGGCGCAAAATATAGAGAAAGGCGCAAAATGTTAAAAAAGCATAAAATTGCAAATACTCCTAATTTACAAAATTTTTGCGCCTCTATAGAAGGGCGCAAAATATAGAGAAAGGCGCAAAATGTTCAAAAAAGCATAAAATTGCAAATGCGCCTAATTTACAAAATGTTTGCGTATCTATAGAAGGGCGCAGAAATATAGAGAAAGGCGCAAAATATAGTGAAAGGCGAAAAATGTTCAAAAAAGCATAAAATTGCAAATGCGCCTAATTTACTAAAATTTTTGCGCGTCTATAGAAGGGCGCAACATTATCATAAAAGCATAAAATTGCAAATGCGCCTAATTTACAAAATTTTTTCGCCTCTACAGAAGGGCGCAAAATATAGAAAAAGGCGCAAAATGTTCAAAAAAGCATAAAATTGCAAATGCCCCTAATTTACAAAATTTTTGCGCCTCTACAGAAGGGCGCAACATTATCAAAAAAGCATAAAATTGCAAATGTGCCTAATTTACAAAATTTTTGCGCCTCTATAGAAGGGCGCAAAATATAGAGAAAGGCGAAAAAATGTTCAAAAAAGCATAAAATTGCAAATGCACCTAATTTACTAAATTTTTGCGCGTCTATAGAAGGGCGCACAATATAGAGAAAGGCGCAAAATTTTCAAAAAAGCATAAAATTACAAATGCGCCTAATTTACAAAATTTTTGCTCCTCTATAGAAGGCCGAA